>BRKX01000013.1:42941725-45441725 GCA_026008535.1 Perilla frutescens | reverse complement strand
TCAAAGAGCCAATTTTTTCTCCTTTTTCCAAGTTGGGCTAAGTAATTAATGTGGCCCATTCCCCTTTTTCCTTTATTTGGAAATTGGGCCTGGCCTTTTTTTTCTTTTAATAGCCCAATTGGCCCATTTCTCCTTTGAAGGAGAAGACCCATTGGCTTTCTTAGCTGCTGCTGCTCGCTACCCCCTCTTCCATTTCTCTGTTCTTCATTTCTCATCGCCTTTAGGGTTTGGGATGGTGGCGTGATGGTGGCCAGGTATGGGTCTAGATCTATGCTGCCACCATCGTCATCGTCGAAACTAAAAGAATTCGAAATCGATTTTAGGTAGATGAGACTGTACATATCCCTCCCTTAAATCAACATTTGGCGATTGTTGCTATGTCAAGGACTGTCGATCCGGTCGCTGCATCGTGCTCGCCGGTATTGGTAGCTTTCGGATTGTCTACCGCTGCTGCCGTCTTGCCGTGTTTATTCCAGCCAATCGGATTTTTGCCGGATCTTTCCACCAGTCAGGGTACCCAACCAACTCGAATTAATACTCTCGGGTGTGTTTCTTCTTGCCACAATGTGTGCACAATAGATTGGCTTGATCTGGCTGGGATGAGGATTGCGGTGCTTGTCGCCCGTCTGACCGGAATCTAGCCCCTTCTCGCCTTGACGTGGACTCGTGTTGACCGCCGTGACCCATTGTCAAATTGACACCACCGATTCCCAATGATGATGAATCCACGCTGTGTTCGCTACCGCCGTTTGAAGATGTGCGCCATATCTGAACTTGTGCAAACTCACGGCGAGCGGCTGCATAGGCTGCTTTAACTGAAGGAAGGGGATTCTCCCTGAGGAGATCCCGTTTAACTGCTGAGAATTGCTCATCGAGTCCCGCTAGAAACTGAAACAATCGTGTTTCTTACTGTAGTCGATTATGGGTTGCGATGTCTTTCAGGAACTTCATGGGGTTGGGTTACCTTCGGTCTATCTCCCGCCTAATGAGTTGTAGGTTTCCGTAGTATTTTTCGAGGGTTAGAGATCCCATCTGTTGTCTACTTGCTCTTGTTAGGAGATCGTATATCTGGAGCCCATCCCCGCCGTTGCTGTATATTGCTGCTAGCCCTTCCTAAAGAGCTTTTGCCGTTGGGTATTCAATAAAGTTGGGAACAAGTTCGGAGTCAATTGACATCATAATCAGTGAACTGATTATGAGGTCATTCTGTTCCCATCGTGGAAAATTGGGATTCGAGTCTATTAGGGGGGGAGGGTTGCCGGTGATGTGATTGAGGCAACCTTTTCCGCCAAACACTATTCTCATTAATCGGGACCAGACGCCATAATTCTGATTAGTGAGTTTTATGTTGACGTTTAAAGGTGGCATTTGGCTAACCATTTGAGTTTGTGTGCTTTGGAACAGGTTGTTGTTTTGGGTTGGGATTATGTTGCCATCTGCATTAGTCTGCTCGGCCATGTATAGATGATGAGCAAAGTAATTCTAATCCTATGATCGAAATCGCTCTGATACCATGATAAAAGTTTGATCGAAAGCAGAGGGAGAAGAAAACATGAATTGATTCAATAATTTTTCTTATTAATTGTTTGTGTTACAATACAATGTTTTATAATGTAACCAAACTATTACAAATGGTAGGAAATTACAATCCTTGATTTGAATCTATTTGATTGAATCTCCGTGATCTTCTCCACAATATTTCCTTGTAACATTCTTTCCTTTCTAACAGTATATCCATCAGTTCATCACTGTAGACTGATGGCAATTAGTACTTTCTCTTACTGGTACCTACATCTTCCAGTTTGCCTTGCTAACTGTTCTAGCAAGCTACAATCTATTCTCTTTTTCTCTCTATTCTTCTCTCTTTTCTTTTCACATGGATTGATCATTTCTTTTAGCTTAGACAACTTGATTTTGTATGATCATCCTTAGTTTTCTGCTTGATTTCTTTTTGGTTCTTTCAAGCCTCTTTGCATATTTTGACATATTTTGACATCTTATCAAAACCCCTTGTAAGAAAAATCTTGATAGTTTTTCCTAACACCAACCCTTCTGGTGAATCTTCACAAAACATGAATTCTTCACTACCTGGAAACCCCACTAAGATTCTTTAGAGAAGACTTGGTGATTGAGTTTTTACTACAGACAAAACTGACTGCAGATAGATGGAGCATATCTTCAATAATTCAAGGACGACCGATTCAAATCACTAAGAGAAAAGTTGCAGAGATCTTTCAACTCCCGAGAAAAGGGTCGATCATTTAAGACTTGAAAAATTCTGCAAAATCGTACTAGAAAGAGTGGAAAGCTCTCACTTGCAGCAAGCAATTTAGTTTTACAATAGTTAAAACTAATCTGAAGCCCGAGTATGGAGTTCTACTCGATATCATGAACAAGATGATGTTCGGGACAATAGGAAGCTTGAGTCAACTTACTCAAGAGAGATACAAGATAATTATTCACCTTGCTGAAGGATGTCAAACAAACTGGACAGAGTTTATTTTCTCTCAATTCAAGCATCAAGTCATCAAAGCTTCTAACTCAAAGAAGACTGGAAAATTTGAGTCCAAAGTCGGACTTGTTCTAAGAATGAGCAAGCTACTTGAAGATATGTTGAATCTACCAAATGACGACTCCTTACCAGTCCTTATCTCTAACTGGATTCCCAAGAAAGGAAGTGCTCACCTTCAGTCACTCAAGAACAAAAGGAGATCTAAGGCGAAGGCAAGAAATACTACGTCGAGCAACTCAACTACCAATAATGTTCCATCACCGAACTCCAAGAACAGATAGTCAATTGATTTCAAGGTTTTATTTGATCCAGATTAGCTCATTACATTCATTGGAATCCCTCATCCAAATTATGAAGCTAATTATTTCAGAGGCACTTGCCCTCCACTTCAACTGACTGAAGAAAATATTCGCACTTTTTATTGTAGCGAATACGCAGTCAAGAGCGCACAAAAGGAAGTGACCAATCTTCTTCTCACTCACTTTACTTTTGTTGCAAAAAACGACCATCAATTGTTCAAACAACTACATCGGTACTTCTATTTGTTCAACTAGAGACATTCTATGTCATTCAGTCACATTTTCTTCTAACCGCCTTTCATGGCATGAGTTTTTGGCAGTGTGAAGAAACTTAGAGCATCAAATGGATAGGAGCCTCAAATCCATTTCCTCCCACTATTGTGCAAGTTCAGCACATTATGAATCAACGACTTGATAACAAAATTCCAGCCAATGCAATGCTAACTGATGTACAAGCTAACTTGAGGTCTCAAGGAGTTGCAGCTATAAATAAATAGGCCAATTGCCCAACTGGCTCCCACTGCTGAAGACTGAATTTTGATAATTAGTCAGCCGAGCCATTCCGTCGAGCTGAAGCTACAACTAAAAGGATAAATCCAGATCTATCACATACTCAAGTTGTGGCAACCCAAAGGAGTCAAGAGCATCACAATGAAAGAGATAGAGATGATGAAGATACTGCTACATCACCGAACCTTCTGTCCAAAAGCTATGTTACTCCTCTATTGAAGTCAAGTTCAAAGGCAGCTCAACTGACGATCAACATTGATCAGTTCAGATCACCCCATAGAGGAATGTCACAATTTATCAACTTGAAGTTGAATAACTCATCAGTTGTACTTGAGAAACATTAATAAACTGTGAAAACTGCCAGAAACGCATAGCCGAAGAACACAACTGGCTCCGCTTCAAAAAGAAAGAGACCAAACTGGTCAACAGGAAGCAGTGAAGCTAGTCCAGTTCGGCCACTCAAGAAGAGAAAACTGACTAAAACTGACAACTGATAAATTCAGCTCAGTGGAAACATCAGTCAGTTTAATGCAGAGACAGAAGAAGAGATCTCATCCCCACCGTCTTTTACAACCGAAAGAATAGCTGCAGAACTAGAAGATAAATACCAATGATGCAGGCACTCATAGAAGATAATGGCAATGATAAAGGAAAAAACCATTATTCGAAGATGACAACTCCACTAAAGAAAGGTAGTCCATGACTGAGAGTGAATCGCTCATTCACATGGGCGATCACTCGACTGCCCCAGGAAGCTCAGAGATTCCCTTTTCAGTCCAAAGGACTTTTTTGAAGACAACTTCAATCACTCCCTAGATCATCAGCTGAAATGTTGTTTTGGTCTCATTGAGGAGTTTGACTACTCCCTATTTGAGAAGCTGAAGAGATATCTCCAATATCATCTGTAGAGATTTCAGGTAGATGATCTCACGATGCTTCATATGATCGAGATAAGAGATGCCGCCTTCTGGTAAATGAAGGCCACTGGAGCAAAACTTGGATGAATCATCCATTCAACATGTCGCCTACACTCTCGACGATCATAGATTCGATGATTAAATAAATCCAGCACTCAGTTCCAGCTGAAGCACCTCTACCATATAATGAGCCAACCAACTCCTCCTCTACACTTATGCAAGGTTAACTTCACCAATGCCCGATCCTCCAGCTCTTCCCATCTTTGACAACACTCTGGCAACAAAGTTCTTTGTTTTGCCATATCTGTCAATCTTATCATTTGAGCAACAACAACTAACCCTTTTGGATGATGCCAAAAAGGAGGAAGATATATATGATGATGGAAATTTAACTCTTTGGGAGCAGATCCAAAGAGAGGTATAGCTTCAGGGGGAAATTAACTTTGAGGGGGAACTAGCACAGCTTCAGGGGGAAGTACATCTTGAGAGTCAAGCTTGGGGCATTTACAACATCCCTAGTGTGAGAGAAAAAGAAGAGTCAAGCAGGAAAAGAAGGAACTGAAAGATGCATATGAAAATTCAGCTGAAAGAGCTGAAAGGAGAAGGAAGTTGAAAATATGAAGATTTGATATTTTTTCTTAAGTCTATCTTTCTATCAATTTCCATTCTCTCAGATTATGCTCCATGCTTCATTATCATGATTGCTTATCTCCATGCTTTGATATCATAATTTGATTGTACTAATATCATGATTTGATGTGTTTGTTTTGATCTGATATCATGATTTTCATACCTTAATGCTCTGACTGATACTGTGATCATGCTCTCTAACTACATGATAGCTCTATAACACCCTAATCTAAAAAAAATGTTATATAAAAAACAGCGGAATATTATTTTAATTTCAAAGTTCCAGACTGTCATTCGACCCCCACTGCAACTCCGAGCTCATTTACCTGAAATTGTGAATATATGGGATGAGCATATATGAATATACTCAGTGTGGGACGATTATGAAAAATGATTTGTCCAAGCTGATATAAAATGAGATACACGTGTATTATTCACTGATATATGAATATGAATCGCACTGTGCTTCCAAGGATTAGTTAAGACCCCAGACCTAATCACAGTCCGTGGCGAAATAATTGTGCACAACAGTGAGGTTAAATATGAAGGACAACTGAATAGATGGTCCAATAACACTCACAAATGAATATGAAATCATACACGTCAAACAAATCACATCAACAAGGATAAAGTGAAATCAACGGCATAATAAGTGAGAATTCCACACCTTAATTTAATTTGAAGATTGACTCGAGCAAATAACAGAAGGTTAACATCTTAGTTGCGCCGCATCTTTAATAAGAAATCAGTCAAATCTTTTAGATTAATTATAATTTCTTTGAGTGTGTATTTAAAAAGAGGAAGATGGAAATAAATAATTTTAAAACACCACTCTTTGTTTTTCTAATTAAAATAAAATTGATTAGATAAATTTGAAAAACATGACTCATGAGTTGGAGTTCTCTCTCCAAGACACATCATCTGACAAATCTCCTCCTTAGCATACACGTATAGGAGTGGAAAAGTGATAGCAAATCAAATCCACATGTATACTTATGTATATATATCATTTTTATCTATTAAATAAATAAATAAATAAATAATATTTTCTTTATAATACGTATGTTAATATTTATATGATGAAAAAAATTACTCAATAAATCATTTCAATTAAATACATTAATATTAAGGACGCGACTTAGACAAATTTGGAACTCAAATAATTAAAATAACACAAATTTTCACAGGTTGAAATAAATAAATAGATTTCAAAAATAAATATTGAAACATTTAAATTTAAAAAGGGGATGTGACAACCTTATCCCCTTAAAAAAATTTCATCCTCAAAATATAAACTTTCTTGATTCAATGCTTAAGGATTAAGCTAAAAAATATTTCCATAACCCACAATTTTGTAACTTTAATTGAAATAATTCCAAAATTAAATAACTGCAAAAATGTTGAGATAAAGATTTCAGTGATCGTAGTGAAGTCATATGAAGTTTGGAATCTAAATATTTCAATACTCATCCAATTTAAAATAATTTAAAATACTTGTACCTTGAAGCTGGAGCGCGTGGTAGTCGAATGACATATGAAACCATTAAATTCTAAAATAATTTACAAAGTCTACAGGAAAGTAGACCCACTCTGATACCACTACTAATTTGTTAGGATGTCATCATTTTCAACCAAGAATTTGACATCCATTTTAAATATAAAAATCAACAAATATTACCTATTTACAATTGGATTTCAAATCCCAAAAACTTACAATAACTATCAGAAATTTAATTCTAATCATATTAGAAGGTTTATCAATTTTATCCAATGATTTTGATATTATTCATCTAATAAAAGATTACGAAGGAATGAATTTGGACCATAAAAAATTAAATATGTTATTCTTGTGTATATTTGATTTTGATGCATGAGTTTTATTCAATAAATAATGAAAGCTTGAGAAAAAGTTTACCTTTAGTAAGAAATCAGTCGAATCTTTTGGATGAATTATAATTTCTTCGAGTGTGTGTTTAAAAAGAGGGAGATGGAAATAGATAATTTTACAACACCACTCTTTGTTTTTCTAATTAAAATGAAATTGATTAGATAAATTTGAAAAACATGACTCATGAGTTGGAGTTCTCCTTTCAAGACACATCATCTCACAAATCTCCTCCTTAGCATACATGTATGAGAGTGGAAAAGTGATAGAAAATTAAATCCACATGTATACTTATGTATATATATCAATTTTATCTATTAAATAAATAAATAAATAATATTTTATCTATAATACGTATGCTAATATTTATGTGATTAAAAAAATGTACTCAATAAATAATTTCAATTAAAAATACGTTAATATTAAGGACGTGACTTAGAAGAATTTAGAATTCATATAATTAAAATAACACAAACTTTCACAGGTTGAAATAAATAAATAGATTTCAAAAATAAATGTTGAAACATTTAAATTTAAAAACGGGATGTGACAACCTTACCTCCTTAAAAAAATTTCATCCTCGAAATTTAAACTTTCTTGATTCTATGCTTAAGGATTAAGCTCAAAAACATTTCCATAACCCACAATTTTGTAACTTTAATTGCAATAATTCCAAAATTAAATAACTGCAAAAATGTTGAGATAAAGATTTCAGTGATCGTAGTGAAGTCATATGAAGTTTGGAATCTAAATATTTCAATACTCATCCAATTTAAAATAATTTAAAATACTTGTACCTTGAAGCTGGAGCGCGTGGTAGTCGAATGACATATGAAACCATTAAATTCTAAAATAATTTACAAAGTCTACAGGAAAGTAGACCCGCTCTGATACCACTACTAATTTGTTATGATGTCATCATTTTTTAACCAAGAATTTAACATCCATTTTAAATATAAAAATCAACAAATATTACCTATTAAATTTATAATTGGATTTTAAATCCCAAAAACTTACAATAACTATCAGAAATTTAATTCTAATCATATTAGGAGGTTTAACAATTTTATCAAATGATTTTGATATTATTCATCTAATAAAAGATTACGAAGGAATGAATTTGGACCATAAAAAATTAAATAAGTTATTCTTGTGTATATTTGATTTTGATGCATGAGTTTTATTCAATAAATAATGAAAGCATGAGAAAAAGTTTACCTTTAATAAGAAATCAATCGAATCTTGTGGATGAATTATAATTTCTTTGAGTGTGTATTTAAAAATAGGGAGATGTAAATAAATAATTTTACAACACCACTCTTTATTTTTCTAATTAAAATGAAATTGATTAGATAAATTTGAAAAACATGACTCATGAGTTGGAGTTCTCTCTTCAAGACACATAATCTCATAAAACTCCTCCTTAGCATACACGTATGGGAGTGGAAAAGTGATAGCAAATCAAATCCACATGTATACTTATGTATATATATATCATTTTTATCTATTAAATAAATAAATAATATTTTCTCAATAATATTTATGTTAATATTTATGTGATAAAAAATGTACTCAATAAATCATTTCAATTAAATAAATACGTTAATATTAAGGGCGCGACAGACAAATTTAGAACTAAAATAATTAAAATAACATAAATTTTTGTAGGTTGAAATAAATATATAGATTTCAGAAATAAATATTGAAACATTTAAATTTAAAAACGGGCTGTGACACTCTAAGCTTGAACTGAACCTCCAATGCTCATAATACCAAGTTTAGTAGCTTAGTGGTTCGAATATCAAGCATGAACATTGCTCTAATACCAAGCATAGTAATCTGAAATTATGAGATACTGATACCAAGCATGATCATTCCAGCATGAATGAAGCTCTAATATCAAACATGGTTGTTCTGATACTATGACCATATAGCATGAATGACTCATGAAAGAAAGTGTTTATAACTATGATGCCAATCTTCAAATAAACACTCATGAAGCTGAACTCTCTGATTTCACCAAGCTGTGTATCAATTTATGCTCTGATACAAGTTCAAGAACGATGATAGAATTTGCTCTGATACATGCTTGAACTAAAGGGCTCTGATACATAATTAAGCTCTGATACATGGTCTAACTGAAATTCAAGTCTTATGCTATGAGATAAGCTTAAACTGAACTGTCATGACACAAGTACAAAACCCTCATACATTCTTGAATCTTCAGTTTCATGCTCTGATACATGCTTAAAGGTTAGTTATATTGAGCTCTGATACATGCTTAAAGTTCAGTCATTTTAACAAGCTCTGATACTTGCTTGAACTGAATCTTCATGAATCTTTTACAGAACTCCAAGATATATAAATATCATGCATCAATTACTCAGTTTTTCCATCATCATTGACAAGTTTTGACATCATCAAAAAGGGGGAAATTATTAGGAAAAACTATCGAGAAAACCCCTAATGTTGGTTATGATGAGATGTCAAAACATGTAGAAATCATCTTTAAAAAACTGCATGAGTTCTAAGCTGGAAACAATAAACTAACCAAACAGAGACTCCAAAAATAGCTCAACTGAAGCTAGAACTCAACCGCATTGGAGCATGGTCAACCCAGCTAAAGGGATGCATCAACTAGTCAGGAAATAATCCAACTAAGGGTTAAAGCACAAAGGTCAAATCAGCCGCAATCAAAATGATAACCAAGTCAATCGAGCTAGAAGACAAATCAAGCTGATTGAAGAAACTAACATCAAGACAGTTTAACCAAAGACTGGAAGCATCCAACTGATCACCAAAAATCAAATATCAGCTAAACTGAAGCCAAAAGACAAGTCAATTGATAATGGCCATAACTAGAGTCAGCCAGCTCAAAGCTCAAATACAACATCAACTGTCCACCAAGTTCAAAATAAGACCAGTCAAGCTGAAAAACTATTCATGAGTTTGTGAACAGTTGAATAGGCAAATAAGCTCAAAATAAGACCAGCCAAACTGACCAACCAGTCAAACAGTTGTGATCAGTTGAACTGGCAAAAGAGCTCAGAAGATCAGCCAACTGAAGCTATAGCAGAACCAATTAGCAACTTGATGCTATAGCCGAACTAAACTGCCAAATGGACCAGTCCAGAACTAAAGGATAAGTAGTTGGAGAACTGTCAACTGGAGTCCTGAACTGGAAGCTGAGCAGCTGACGAGTCTTCCAATTGAAGCTTCCCGCAGTTAATGCTCAACCAGAGATCTTGATATTAATAAAGAAGATCTTGGAGTAAATACTCTGCAGAGATCGATTGGCTGAGCAACAACTAATTAAAACAGGTTTCAACGATTAAAAGAATCAACTACCATCGGTAGAATAAAAAAATCAATGATTTGTGGAACCCAACGGTCACATAGATCACTCATCTATATAAGAAGAGTGAATCTCATTTGATTCAAGACTTTTGCCATTCTGTTTCTTGCTATATTTTAGATACTGAGCTTTCTTTCTCTCCACCCATAGCTCAAGTTCAATCACTGTCAAGTTGCGAAAGTCACAACTGAGAAGAAGATCTTAAAGAGCCAATCAGCTAGCTGTTAAAGAAATCCAGCAAAAGCAAGCTTCTCAGTTCACGGAAGTCAATGATCAACTACTCAGCTCAACTCAAGGAGCACTACAGTTGATACCAGTTTCAAGACTGTATTCTTGAAGATCGAAAGAGATCTAAAATCTTATATAGACAGGCAATATCACCTTATCTCTCCAGTGAGCAGTTGGGGATCGCAAGTGTGAGCTGTCGACACTAGCTGAGGAGACTGCGGATTTTTGAAACTGCCATCTCCGGGACAGCACCAGTTGAAAAGGAGACCGCAACTCCGTGAGAGTTACCATCAGCCAGGTTCAATAATTGTCTTCATTGTGTAATTGTAATAAAGAAAATTTACCATTACATAGTGAATTGCCCTTTTTTCAGTAAGAAAAATAGGACGTAGAAGTTTAAGCTTCGAACCTCTATAAACTGCTTGTGTGTGTTGTACTTACTATTTTTCAATTACATTTCTTTAACTACACACATACATCACACAAGTTGCACTTACGAGCCAACTGATTTTCTCAACTGATTAAGTGCATTGATAAGTTTTTACACGAGTTAAGGGCCCTATTCATTCCGCATTTATTTTAAGAATTGGAATCAGTTTTTTTACCCCCACTCTAAACTGATTAAGACTCGGCCAGGACCAACAAGATCAGAGACATGAAGGGATGTGAAAATGTGATAGCAGATCATTTGTCGTGCTTAAAGAAACCGGTAGAAGGTAACAACCTAAAGATCGGTATTAATGAGAATTTTTCAGTGAAAGAATTTTCTATATTGCTGAGCAAACACAATGGTACACAGACATAGTTAATTATTTAGTTACTCAGATTATACCGCCAGACGTCTCATTCTATCAAAAGAAGAAATTCTTATATGAGGCCAGGTTCTAATATTAGGATGATCCATATCTGTTTAGAAGATGTGCCGATACAGTCATCAGACGTTGTGTGCGATAGACTAAATGGCATAACATCATCACTGAGTGCTATAATTTTCCAAAAGGGGGCCATTTTGTGGCCCATCGCACTGCTATGAAAGTTCTCACCAGTGGGCTCTACTGGCCCACAATTTTTAAAGACCGCAAAGATTACATTTTTGGGTATGAACGATGTCAGACAGTGGAGAATATTTCCAAAAGAGATGAGATGCCACATCAATGCATGATTGAGGTAGAACTAGTTGATGTTTGGGGGATAGACTTTATGGGTCCATTCCCTATGTCCCATGGATTCCAGTATATCTTGTTAGGCATTGAGTATGTCTCTAGATGGGTTGAAGCCATCCCCATAGCTACAATGATGTAAAGGTGGTGATCGAGTTCCTACAGCATAATATTCTCACCCATTTTGGCTATCCAAGAGCATTGCTCAGTGACGGGAGGGACATACTTTTGCAACAAATGGCTTGGCCAGCTTTTGGCCAAGTATGAAGTTAGGCACAAGTCACTTCACTATGTCATCCACAAGCAAATGGACAAGTGGAGTTGGCTTATAGAGAAATCAAGCAGATTATTAAGAAGTTAATTACCATGACCAAGGATTGGGCTAATTGTTTGGATGATCCTTTATGGGCATACCGTATGGCGTACAAGACTCCCATTGGCATGTCACCATACCAGCTTGTTTTTGGAAAATCTTGCCATTTGCCAGTGAAACTGGAGCATAGAGCACTTTGGGCGCTCAAGAAGATATATTGACTTTCAGAAAGCTGGGTATGATCGTGGATTATTTTTGAATGAGTAACAAGAAATTTGGAATGAAGCTTATGAGAATGCAGTGTTGTACAAAGAGAGAGTCCAAAATTCCATGATCTTAGCGAAGGATGAACTTCTCCTCTTCAACTCTCGTCTTCAATTATTTCCTGAGAAATTGAAATCAAGATGGATGGGGCCATATGTTATCAACAGAGTGAATTGGAATGGTTTATTTGAATTGTTCGATAAAAATGGCGGGACATTCACAGTTTAAAGACAACAAGTGAAGAAATACTTCTCAACAGACCAAGTGGGTAGTACCTCTATCCTTGCACTCCATGATCCTTGAAGGGAGGAAATCATCCGGCTTGCGATGTTAAATCAAGCACTAGTTGGGAGGTAACCCGATTCTTCATTATTTTGTTTTGTTTTTCATTTATTTTCATTGTTTTTGTTTGCGTGTTGGAGCTAATACCAGTTGTAAGAGCCTGAGAAGTTGAGAAGACGCACCAGAAGAAGAAACTTGCATGTTAAATTTGGGATAGTCTGGGTCGACCCGTCCAAGAGTAAATTACAAAAGGCTAGGTCGACCCAGCATAGTGCCAGTCGACCCAGCCATTAAGAAAAATCAAAAGGCAGGATCGAGCTAACGGTCGACCCATCGGTCGACCCCACTATACGGGTTTTATTTAAACCTTCTTCTTCTTCTTCTTCTTCTTCATTCCATTCTTCTTCTTCTCCAAATTTTTCTTCTTTCTCTCATCTTTCTATGCAAGAATCCAGACAAACTGTATGTTTCTTTTATCTAACAACTTAGGAGAGTATGATTCTAGATTGATCTTTGCTTATGTCTACCTTTTGCCCCATGTTCTTTATAGTTTTGCAAACTAGGGTTTGGTAACTTGGATCTGTGGGAATTTGTTGATATTGTGCTTATGATATTTGCTTTTGCTTGCTTTCTTGCTCCTTAGTAGTTGAACTTTGGTTTTTAGCTTGAATCTTGGTGAATAGTAGTTAAAGGTTGGATATTTTTGGATATTTTTGATATTTACGCTATCTTGCATTATAGAGTGTGCGCTTGTTGTTTCTCCCTCTTATCACGTAAACTATTGGTATTTTGTGATAAAAATCAGTTCTTTATATTTTGATTTGCTTCATAATGGCTTTGCATGGAACTTTTTGTAACTCCTTCCTAGTTAGGGTCTGATTTGATGGCAGAGTTTCAGGACCTTCGCGATTTGAGGGTGAATCATCCGACTCACAGTGACGTGCGGCACAGTACGGGTAGATGTGCATTGCCTGATAGGTGGAGATTCGAGGCTTGGAGCATGAGTTGGAGATCCTGGCTATACTTTGATAGTACGAGCAAGCTTTGCATGCGATTGAGTACCAGATGAGACAGATTGCTGCGACATCGAGGGGGATTACAGAAGTCGTGCTAGATGTCTTGGTCGATATCTCTATAGAGAGCACCCATCAGGCCGTCCAGATGACTGAGCTCTCCAATCGCGTCACTGCCATCGAGTGCGACATCTCGGCGATGAGGGCTGATATTCACCAGGTGCGAGAGGACATGGGCATGCTGCATGATGACCAGGTTGAGGTCATAAGACTGTTCTGTCAGTTCAGTCTACGACTGGACCCACTGCTTCTCCGCGGCCCACATCTCGCTTGATTCCCCGTGCTAGGCTTTTGTCCCACCTTTTCTGCAAATTTATACTAAATCTCTTGTTTTGAATAAGTTTGGGGGATGTGTGTGTGGTGTAAGAAGCCAACCGTCTTTTTTGTGCCATCTGGATGGTTCAATTTGTTTTCTATTAGTTTTTAGAACTCTCACATCATGGTTGCTACTGTTTTTAGTTGTTTTGTTTGTCAGAACTTGTTGGATACTCTCTGAGACTCTGATGGATTCAGTTTTCTTTGTTTATGAGATGGTTTATTTCAGTTTTCTCTTGAATTGTTAGTATGACTGAACAATGAATGGTTGAAGATAAGAATGACATCGTTGATGAATTCAGTTACCAATGAAGATGTGACCTTCTTGATGTTCTCCATTGTGAGGTAAACACACAGAATTCCCCCTTTATATGTTGATGATTAATTTTGGAGATGAGTGTTGATGGTGGGAATTAATTGCATGAATTGAGGATCTATGGAATTATGAAACAATAAACCTATGAGATGATTGGGCCTTGATTACTATTTATTTTCCTTTGCATGGTTTATTTCTTGGAGTGGACTAGTTATGCAGTTAATCCCATTTACTTGCTTTGGTATCTGTTTTGAACCCACATGGTATGTATGAACTGGAAAAATGATGTAAGGCCATTTTGTTACCTTTGTTCTCTCTTGATTTCTTACCTATCTCTAAAACATTCCATCACTACAAGAATAATGGCAATAGACTACAGGAGAAAGACAACGTGTTTTCATACACGCGTTGTCTATTACACAATAGACGACGTGTCTACACAGCCGCGTTGTCTATAGCCGCATTTTATTTTAAATTTTTCAATTTTTTTATTGTTAGAATAAAAATATGTGTTGTCTATAAAGTTATAGACAACGTGCTCTAGTACCATGTTGTCTATAACCGCACTTTTCTGATTTTATGTTATACGACGTCATTTTAAAATCCATCCTTATAACCTTATCGACACGGGAGTTGGAAATTTTGAGGACTTAGAAAAAAATTTACACCTCTTGAAATTTCTAAATCCCTAATCCCGCTCATCCTCTTCTGCCTCCGCTTCTGCCTCACCCTCACACTTCTCCTCAACATCAAATTCATGCTACTGCTACCAGTACTCAACGCCACTACTTCCCTCAATCCCTAATCACAGCCTTCCCCTCCATCCTTGTTTTGCTCCTCACCGCTGTTTGTCGGCACTCACTGGTTCTTGTTGCTGTTGTCGCTCAACTCCCATACCTTCTTGAATCTCTAATCTCTAATTGTACCCTCCGTCTTCGCCGTCACTGATGTTGCCACTCACCTCAGCTGCTCCTCGCCGTCGCCGGGTAGAAAAAAATAGTGAGTATGTCAAACAAACTCAAATTCCTCGCAAAGCCCTCGCCTTTATCAGTTTTGTGAGATCATATGTTTATTGCCTTTTTGGAAGAGATGTATGTGTTTATACAAATTTATTTCATAGTTTCATGGTTTAATCAGAAACAGTAAGCATATAAATCAACATAATTGATGGTATTGTAATGTGTTAAGAGTCTTTATATCAACTAGCAATAATAGTTTGGCCACCTATATTCATGTTGGTGAGAATGATGCATTATTTGCTATGGTTAAATCAATTGTTGCATCAATATGAGCAGTTATGTTTATATGTAAATATTTAAATTTATTCCAAAAGATCAGTATTAATATTATGCAGTCTCTAAGAGGAGGATTGGTGGTTGTGTATATATCTATCTACCTTTATATCACATTGTCAATAGACTATCTCATAACTTTCATTATCTAAGACTAATATACAAATAATGATTGCTGTTGAAGCACTCTGGTCTCGAATGAGCTTTGATCGGGCAGGCCAGAGGTGGCTCGAGTAGCTATCTCTGCAGTTGTAGTTTTATTGGTTGCATTGTATGTATATGTTATTATGAATGATTAAATCATTGAGTTCTTTTTCATCCCAGGAGTAGCAAGAGGTAGTGGCTGGCAGTATATAGGGGATTAGCAAGAGGTAGTGGCAACTGTGCAGTCCTCACTTTCTCCAACAACTCTCACTAATTTGGAAAAATAGGTAGAATAGATATAATACATGTGCTTCCTTACTTCTCTTATACCCAAATCTACCAAAATAGAGTATTGGTTGTATGAAAGTTTTGTAACAGTGTATAGTTATAAATGTTGAGAGTTTCATGTATTGTTGAACCTATAAGCAAGGGAGTCAAGAGATAAAAAATTTTGCTTGCAAAACTCCACCAAGAGACAAAATGTTCATTAGCAGAAACGTTTGGCCCAACATTGTTTTTGTGTTTGTTCTCTTTTTGGTGCATTTACTCATTCCTTAATAAAATTTTTTGTGCTTAATACACTCTTCATCAAGAACTCTGCTACTTCATTATTCATGATTTCAAAGGTAGTCGACTAGTCGCAAATAAAAATATATACAATTATTACTTGTTTACAGATAATATTTTGAAGCAGTATTGATGTTTTTAAAATATATTTAATTATATTTTTTTAAAAGATAAAAAAAAGCTAGTATGAAAGTTACCATGCATGCTGCCGAAGGGTAAAAGTATCATGCGGTGAAAATCTGCTATTTGGAAAATTATCTTTGGTGCTATATATATATATGTATATATAAATGATGGGAATTTCACTTTAATATTGTTATGTTCATTATTGATATCAATGATATGATGCATTTATTCGAGATGGGATAAGGAACTAATTTCACAATTATACTTTTAGTTAGGTAAATTGCATTTGATCAGCTTTTTACAAAATTTATACTTGCTCAGATTTTCAGTATATTACAAACTTAAATAGATTTAATGCTATATCAAGTTCAAATTTTTGTAGGATCATGAATTGCACCATTTTGTTAGGATCATGATTAGATTTGATTGGAGAGCAGGTGAGCTGAGATGGAAATGGTGATGGCATTTATTCCAAATTTATGTTTGTTTGAATATGTATTTTTTTCATAGCAGTTAAAGAAGTAATATCAAACTTTTCTGTTGTGGACTGGATTTCATTTCATTACACATATATCACACACACAAACCTGAGAGTTGAAGAGGTAGCAATAAGAAAATAGATTTGATTCTTTAATTGTATAATTACATGGATTATCAGAGTTTTTAAGCTATTTATATACTTATATAAATAATCATTTTTCTGCGTTGGGATCTTGATTCTTGAATTGATACAGTTCTCATTCTAAGATTTTTTGTTCTTTTTTTTTTTGCTCTTCTTCTTGTATTGATTGATTTCTTAAAAGTAGAATGCAAAGAGAGCTCGGGAGAAGGGGTAGATGATTCAACAAATTATATTTTAAAGAAGCTTGTAGAAAGATACTCTACTTAATTTTTGTGAACTAATATCCATTGAGACTATGTATTTATGGGATTCATTGAATAATCAAACTCACCTTGAACTGAAGGATATGGTGAACACATATGTTCTTTCACTTAGCTTTTTTTAAGTTATCTTGTACAATGAAATATTATTTCAATTTATATATTTAATATGTGCAGGGCTATTAAATCTTTCAATTTGACTACTGGAAAGTGAGGGAGAAAAAAATGATTTATAAGAAGTGATCAAGGTATGGAATTCTTTTCTAAAACACTTATTGCGCACATATAAAGCACAAAACTATATTTAGTGATGACTAAAGACTTTGTTTGATTTATTATTTTAATGCCTTAAGGTTGTTTTTTATTACTCATTTTGCTATATATATTGTTTAATTTGTGAAGCTGCAGCATTTTTGGCGAAGTGTTGATGGAACTTGGGTGGTTGATTCACTAGAATGATGATGAAGTTTTTGTAATTTTGAAGGAGTTCCATGCAGTTTGTAATTTTCAATCTTTATATTTATTACTTGGACAAATTACTTCAATAGAACATTTAGTTATTATTGTTACTTGAATAATATTTTATGGTTTATATATACATTGATTTATTGTATGATGAATTTTAATATTTTAATAGAGATTTTGAATTTCATATTTTATTTGTTATTTGAAATTTAAGCAAGTATATAATAGAATAAATAAAATTAAATCTGAAAAAGAAAAATCAAAATAGTCTTACGTATTACGTGTTGTCTATAACCTTTGTACTGTTGTCTATATTGTAATAGACAACGCGTATTGCAAGTTGTCTTTAGCAAAATGCTTGTTGTCTATGAAGACATAGACAACGTGTATTACATGTTGTCTTTAACCAATCTAGCGTTGTCAATGATACAATAGACAACGTGAAAAACACGTTGTCTTTAACAGATCAAGCGTTGTCTATGCAGAAATAGACAACGCATTTTATGCGTTGTCTTTAACCGCCCCCAATAGACTACACTATAGTAGACAACGCTCGATTTCTTAATAGAAGACGCGGATTTCGCGTTGTCTATAGCCATTTTTCTTGTAGTGCATAGTCAGCCCGTTTAGCTTATTAGCCTTTTTCTTTGATAACCGGGGGATTAAGAAATTGCATGTTTGGATGTTTAAAGATGCTTTTATTGATGAGAGGGGGCGCAACAAAAATGTCATGCTGAAATAAGTTTAAGTGCTGTGAAGAAAATGTTATAGTGTCTTATAAGCTCTAGAAAAAAGAAAAAAAAAATTTATATCGTAAAAGAGCATAAAAGACCCACTTAGCACCATGTTTTGTAATTTTTGTAAATTCAGTATGTCAGTTGATTGGTAATTTGCATTGTGCCTGTAAGGGATCAACAATGTTTGATAAGTGGGTCTTAATTTATTAATTGTGAATTGTTGGGTATAGGTTACTTAGCCACATTTTACCCACCTGTCCAAAGAGCTGACTTTACAACCTATTAAGCCCATTTTGATTTCTTGCCCATTTGTACATTTATGTGCCATTAGGACACATGATTAGCAAGTTTATTAGGATTGCTGTATTTTCTGATTATGATGGATACCTTATACACTCGAGAATTGAGCATACACTTATATATTATCCTGTCGGAGAGGTTCCATGATTTCAGTAAATCCAATTTTTATGCTGTTAATTTTATCAGTCGAATCTATCCATGGTTGATCTGATGCATATGGAGATGTCCATTCTTTTTCTTTTTGTTGTTTGGGATGATCAATGATACGACCCAAGTCGAGGAAGGACTTGATACGATCAAGGTACCGGAAGGACTAATCACTAGATCCAGAGCTAAAAGGTTCAAAGAGAGTCTAGGTGCTTTCATTCGAGAAGTTTGGAGCCAATAGTCGACCAAGAGACCCGTAGAAGGAGTAGAAACCGAGCACAAGTAGAAGACGCTGATCTCATGTTGTAGCACGGTGGAGCACAAGTCAGGGTGCGAGCAGCTGGTTACGCCAATGGGCGTGAGTGATAGTGCGACCGAGGGCGCGAGTGGGCCGCCCTGAGCTGCGGCATGTTGAGCTTTAGGTTGGGCGCGAACAATAGTGTAATCCGGGGCGTGAGTGGGCCACTCTGAGGTACAACATATTGTTCTTTGGGCTGAGCGTGACCTACGGCGTGACTTGTGATGAGACCGGCCCTGTGTCGCGCCCGTACGGAATAGTGCTAATTTTTACTGTTTTATTTCCTATTTCTTTTGGGATATTATTTTAGGGTTATTTATTTTTGGCCACAACTATATAAGGGTTGTATTACTTTTATTCAAGACAGATTATCTTTATTATTGAATCTTATTTGTGAGTTTATTTCTGTTTGAAGAATTCTCTCAATTTCACGAACACATGGAGAGATTATCTCGACTTCTCAAATAACTGATCAATATTTGTTTGTGACGTCAACACCAATTTCGAGTTCGTGTTTCCAATCTTCATCGGGTCATGTAATCCATCATTATGGTTCTTCATCATTGTGAAGCTAGGGTTCGGGATATTCCATCTAATCCACCATTGTAACCTGATACTCCTGGGAGGATTGCACCAATCAATAGTTTAAGTTTAGGGGTTTGACAGTTGTGTAATTTACAGTGCTTTTGGACATGTTCCGATACCTTTTATCTTAAGAAATTGTGTGTTTTACTAGTTTTATCATTTGGTATTTTTAATGTGTTTGCGAGTTTTGCAACTAAAGTGAAGAAATTGTGGAATAATTGGCGAAAAATGAGAAATTGGAGTTGTATGAAGCTAAGGGATGATTTAATTAAGCCTTGGTCTTACTTACTAACTTATTTATAGCTTAATGGAGTGGATTTAATGATCAAAGCCCGCTAAATTTTGAAGCCCAAATCGGATCAGGGTTGGGTCAACTAAGGGAGTCTCAATCGACCCACCTATGAACAAGTTACAAAAGGCAGCGTCGACCTGGCTCAGTTGGCTTGGGTTAACCCTATGCAAAAATGGCTTTCTAGGTCGACCTAACTCTCTTGGTCGACCCTCACTTCTTGTCTCTGCAGATTGACGAGTTTTCACCTATAATTAGGGTTCCAAACTTAATTTAAAGAACACACTTCAACAACTCTTGAACTCCACTCAACCATAAATCAAGGGAGACACCGCATACACTCAAGAACACGTCCAAAAACACCATTGATACATCCTGAGAAGATGGAGGAGGCTACCAGTACCATCTACACTCAGAGGAAATCATCACCCTATTAAAGAAGAGAGTTCGACAGAGTGGGATAAAGAGAGAATATTAGAAGATGTTTGTGCTGAGAATGATGTGTTCCAGATGATGTCACTTCATTGGATAATGATCGTTGTGTATTTTACACAACTTTCGGATATGAATTGATGCTCTTTATTATATGAAGTTGTGTATTTTATAAAATTTTATTGTTAAATTGGAATTTTATATGGTTTAGTACTTAAATTGTTATCTTTTGGAGTTTTTTATGTGTTTGCTAGTTTTGCAGCAATAGTTATGTTTTGACTGCATTTTTAGAGCAAGATGAGCAAATATGGTCAAAACGAGACAAAAAGGTGTTTAATTGGGCTCTTAAGCTCAATTGGATATTAATTTGGAGTTAATGGACCAGATTAAATAATTGAAGCCTGGAGAATTTCGAAGCCCAGTGAGAAAAGAGACCGGGTTGACCCAGAAAGTGTTGGGGTTTTATCGAATTACGCCCCACAGGATCTAATCGAATAATATATTAATTCTAAGTGCATGCAAATCATGATTTTATGTGTGATGATATTAAACCCATGTTGAACATATCATGCAAGATAGTCGAATTAATCGCAGCGGAAATATTAAAACGACGGATCAACTTACACGATAGAGTAGCGTGGCTCACGAGATTACAGGTCTAATCTCGTTGTTGTAGAAGACACAGTCGAATGGCCTTTCATTCCCACTGTACTCGACACCTCTTGGAGCTGCAGAGATACTCCTCGATCTTCTACTGTATTCACAATACCCGTTTAGATGTAGAGTGGGCTACAAGCTATACTAAACCGTGTATAGATAACCTAAGGGAATGAAGAGAGCAATATGAGAGAGAGAGCGGCTACGTGTGTATCATAATGCATGCATCCTCCCTCTCTAATTAATAGAGAGAGAGGCGTGTACTATGTCTCCCAACCCTAATGGGTTGGGCCTCTCCTCTTGTTCCATTCCCTTCTGTCCATCAAGGTATTATTTGGGCTACAGTAGGGATCTAGAAGAATATTAAATTAGCCCACTAATTTATTTAATATCTAATTTCCAACACTATAATATAATTAAATAAATTAAGTGTTATTTTTATTCCACTAAAGAAATAACACTTACCTACCAGTTTAATACATTTTACTCAATGCATTCTTCTTTAGTCCATCCATTTCCCATGTTTAAGATATAATGTCCATTAATTAATTATGTAAGCTCTAACAACTATAATTAATTTATTCTTCTATTCCTAGAGCAGTATCACACGAGCTTTACCATGTACGGAATAAATTCCATTTGCAGAGTTTCACATGCACTTGTGTTTACTCAAGAGGACATTATCAACCTGGCACACCAGGACATGGTGACCATACACAGTGCACCACCCATCATATATGTAAATGTTACTGCCCAAGATATCGAGATTATTGACTCTATCAAGAATCTCACCCATTGATAAATCAAAGCAATAGACATAACACACATATGTCCACCACTGTGTAAGGCTTAAAAACCTGAACTCTGTGGATCTTTATTCTCTCCTTTTAGTGTCAGATTAGAGAATAGTATCCTATCACGATCTTCCTCAATACACGTGTCAGCGTAATTAGTTAGTCAAGATAAACTAACTATCAGATTATTCTACGGTGTATAATGATTGGTTCATGATCATCTAAACCGCGAGCTCTTTAATACTTTGCAAGAAATCTGATGATATGATCTTTACCGTGTGTTTACCCACACCATATCATCTACAGTGCAAGTATAAGGAAACATGCATATATAAATACAACAATAAATAATATGCACAAACAGTGACTGCAATAATAATCAATCTATATCATCAAAACCATTGTTTATTAACCCTTGTTTATGCAAATCATAATTTTATGTTTCATGCATGTTTATCACACGTCTAGCATAAGTAGAATGAAAAGCAAGTTTGATTCTAATTAAGCGGAAAACATAGAATCAAAATTACTTACAATTGACAGACGGTCTGACGACAAGATTAAAGATCTAATCTTATTGTTGAACGAAGAATGATCGACGCCCCTTCTCTCACTGTGATCGATGGCCATCTCCACTGTATTCTACTCCGAGATCTTCTGTTATATTCCCGGACTGAGTATCAAATACAGAGTGGGCTGTATACTACTGATAGGGTTATAGAATATGTGGATATCTATGGGCTATATGTGAAGTTATATTGTATTCCTATGGTTCATTGTTGCTAAAGATATGATTTTTGCCCTAATTTCCCCTTAATATGTTGATAGTTGATTGGAGGTGTTATGATAATTGTATGGAGTTGAGTTTCATGCGTGTTAGAGCCCTAAGATGAAGGTGTTTGTATTTGAAATATTGAGTTTAAAGGATTTAAATTGAGTCATGATCATGTGGTTTGAATGTGTGTACGTAATGTGTTCGATTAAATGCTTGAAAGAGTTTTAACGTGTATTTTGAGTCCAAAATCATATTATGAGTTTGTATATCCATGATTATATATATGGATATATAAGAAGACCTTAAAGCAAATTATAACATGTGTTTGGTCAAATTATGATTTAATTGAATAACTCGACATCTAAAATGAAAAAGGGAATTGAAAGGTGCTTGGTGACGTATTGGGGTTCGAGGTGGATGACTTGTGCACGGAAAGGAAAAATTTCAAAGGTTGAAAGGATTTGAAGGCGTCTCATAAGATGGGGTAACTCTAAACTGTGAACATGTGTAAAGTTATAGTTATTGTTTTGCTTTGATTGTATAAGTATGAATGAGACCCTTCGGGGCAGAACAGAGATCCTTCAGGGTCGATAAAGAGATCATTCGGGGTCGACAAAGAGATCCTTCGGGGTCGATAAAGAGATCCTTCGGAGTTGACAAAGAGGTCCTTCGGGATCGATAATAGACTCGTTAATGTCCTCCCTGGGGGATAATAAGCTTGCGGGCATCCCTACAGGGATAAAGACGTTCATTAACGGGGGGGTATCATTATGTTTGGGCCCTACGGGGTTGAGGCTAGTCTTTACAAAGAAAAGAAGTATCCATATGTTATATTTTCACTTGTGCAATTGGCTATAATTGTTTACAGTGTTCCCCACTGAGTATGTTGTTAAATACTTACCCCATTTATTCAATGAATTTCAGGTTGAGGAGTCGAGGCCTGGGTAGGAGAGTTGTGAACACAAGAGAACCCTCACAAGCTTGTGTTTATTTTTGCATGCTCTTCTTTTGAAAATTACTCATATTATTATTATTATGTCATTGATCATTCTTATTTTGTCTTTATGATCGATGATCATTGGGGATGTGAATAGCCCTATTTTGTAGATATGATGTAATTAACTTGATATATTTTGTATTCATTTTGAAGGCGGGTCGTTCGACCTTGGAGCCTTCTATGTGCGAATTATGTCAATGAACCCCTATACTATGTATGTTAATTTAGGGTGTTAGACGGGCAGGTTGTGCAAGACCTATGAGCCCGATAGGTTAGATAATTGTATGATTAACGTGGATGTACTTATATAATGCTTCCATCAACTTCTATGTTGTGTGATAGTGTAGATTCGATAGGTTGCATGCTATTGACCTAAACTTCCGCTCATTTTAAAATAAGTGCATAAAATTAAGCAAGTAAATTGTATGTTAAGTGACGTGGGCCATGTTGGGGTTTTCTCGAATTGTACCCTACAGGATCTATTTAGATGTCATTAATTCTAACTCATGTAAATCATAATTTTATGTGTGACATTAATTATCCTATGTTGAATTAACATCCAAGTTTCAATTTCGAATCTATTGCAGCGGAATAAAATAGAATCTATCGAAACCGGTACTTACAAACTTTGTCTGGTTGCTCACGGGATTAAAGATCTAATCCCGTTTTTTATGGAGAACACATAATCATGGTGAATATTCATGGTGTTTGAAACACACAGTTCCAATATTCTACTTCTTGATCTTCTGTTGTATTCTCGGACCTTGTTTAGATACAGGGTGGGCTGTAGACTACTAAACGGTTGTGGAAAATCTACGAATAAAGAGAGCACTTAGAGGGGCTGTATTAGAGTGTTTTTTTTCTCTAAATTTTCGTGCCTCCCTCCCTTATTATAGGGGAGGGGACGAAAATTAACTCTCCAAACCCTAATGGGCTTGGGCCTCCAACTCTTGTTCCATTCACAGTCCACTTAGGTCATATTGGGCTACAACAGGGATCTGGAAGAATATTAAATTGGCCCACTAATTTATTTAATTTCTAATATCCAATAAACTTAGGATATAATTAAATAAATTAAGTATTATTTTTATTCCACTAAAGAAATAATACTGACCTACCAATTTAATACATATTTACGAATATACTTTCTTCTTTAGTTCAGTCATTCCCCATGTTTAAGATATAATGTCCATTAATTAATTATGTAAGCTTCTGACAACTATAATTAATTAATATCTTGTCCTTAAGTAGTACCACACGACTTCCGTTTATCATGATAAGAATAAATTAATATTCTGCCTGCAGGGCTTTCCATGATCCTTGTGCTTCCTCAAGGGGACACCATCAACCTGGCGCACCAGGACACGGTGCCTCTACATATTGCATGACCCATCATATGTGTAAATGTTACAACCCAAGATATCGAGATTATTGATTCTATGAAAGAATCTCACCCTTTGATAAATCAAAGCTGCAAACACTACACATATATGTCCGCCAACATATAGGGGTTAAGAACCCGAACTCTGTGGATTCTTATTCTCTCATTGAAGGTCAGAACAGAGAATAGAATTCTAAGTAGATCCTCCTCAATATACTTGCCTGTGTACTAGAATAATCAATTAGTCAAGATAAACTAACTATCAGATTATTCTACGGTGTACCGATGGTGGGTTCAATACCATCTAAGCCGTGAGCCTTTTAATACAATGCAAGGAATCCGATGATATGATCTTTACCGTGTGTTGACCCACACCATATCATCTATAATGCAAGTATATGGAACGTGCAATTAAACATAAGAATAATTAAAAACACATAGTGACTGCAATTATTATTCAATCCATATTATCTTAAATATTGTTGTTTAATGTATACAAAGACAAGCTTTCCAGTATACAAAACCAACAATCTCCCACTTATACTCGAAGCATGTCTTTCAAGTATAAACAACACACTGGCTAACTCTCCAACATCACATAAACTCAAAACGGCACCCGGGTCTGCATCAACTCCCATTATCTCCACTTGACCATTAAAGGTCTGAGCTTGGAAGGCTCGTGAATGGGACAACCATTTTTGTCTTCCAATACAATCTAGACCACTACCATATCTTCCTCTCTTATATCTTGTATAAGGTGTTACTTTAATCCTATGTGTTAATTGCCCCATGGACTCTGGATTCCTTTTCAAATTTGCAACTATACTGGAGTTATCACAGTGTGCCATGATACTCCTAAGGCAAATCAGGAACCACGCCTGAGTCCAACAAGAAGCTATGGAGTCGCACAATCTTTCGTAGCCTTAGAGCCAGCAACATACTCGACTTTCATGGTGGAGTTAGCATGCATTTCTGCCTTACTCCTCCATGCCACGACTCCTCTTCCCAATTTAAACACATATGCTGAGGAAGATTTACTCTGATCCTTTTTATCGGTTCCAGAAAAACTAAACCCGTATAACCCAAGGCAATTAGACTGTCCGAGTGGTAAACAAGCATACTATCTCAACTTCTCTTGAGAATGATTTTTGCCACAGTCCATTGTCCTTAACTAGGGTTAAAACGACATCTTCCAGCTATGCTACTACATAGCAAATATCGGGCCTGGTGCATAGCATAACATATATGAGTCTTCCTTTTGCAAAAGCATAAAGAATCTCATTTTTCACATCTATCTCATTATGTGTTTGGGTAGCACATTTCCTTGAGTAGATGTATTCCATGCTCGAAAGGTATAAAATCTTTCTTGGAATTTGTATGTTGAATCTAGCTAGCACATTTTCGATATAGACAACCTGGAATGAGTACATCAACCCAAATCCTTCATATTGAAATGCCTGGAGCCACACCCCTATGATTAATAACTCATTCTCATTGTTACCCAATAAGCAAGTTTTTATTTAACATACGGTACTAGGATAACCACTACGTTTCCGTCACGCCTCTTGTACACACAGCCTTTATCCGATTTCTCCATGAATCCATGCGACTGGATAACTTCATTAGATCAGATATTCCAAGATCTTGATGCTTACTTAAATCCACGAATGGAACTCTAAGCTAGCACACTAAGTGATATTGGCCTTTAGCAATGAATCCCTTTGTTTGTCGCATATAGATATTATCCTCAAGACTTCCGTTCAGAAAAAACTATCTTAACATCTATTTGCCAAACAAATAAGTTAAAATGAGTAGCAACAGACAAGAGATTCCAGATCTAACAATCCATTGGATCCTCTCTTTCTTTTTATAGATCCACTTTCACCAAATGAGTTTTACCCCCATTTAGTTGTTCTACAAGCTCCCACTATCATAGTGATCTATAGATCCCATTTCAGATTCCATTGCAGTTTTCCAAGGAACCACATCCTTATCTTGAACCACTCCATCATAGTTTTTGGGATCCAATTCATTTAGTCTTTCCAAAAAATCAGAAGATTCTTCTAGACTAATGAATCTATTAGATTGGCGTACAACCCTCCCACTGCAATGAAGAATTTTCTGTACCTTTGTGACACGTTGTGCAGTATTAGGTGGTACCTCTTCTTGTACACTTTGGTGTAGGATTCGAATGTCCCTTCCTCAAACCATTAAGAACGATCTTGTTCTTAACCTTGTGACTTATTATATAGTCTTCTTCTAAGAATCGGACATTAGTGCTTACAATGTCCTTCTGATTCTTAGGACTATAAAATAAACCACTTTTCATTCATCTGGGATATCCAACAGACAATCGTTGTTTCTAGGTCATATCCGCAAAACAAAATAAACAACTTTGAATAGCTCATCATCGATCTAACCATTTCTAATAACATTCAATTTCTTCACACACTACGTCATTCTGCTGTTTGAATAGCAGACGTAGTTAACTGGGATGCAATCCCATTCTCTGCCAAGTGATCCCTAAAGTCACCTAAGAGGTACTTGTCACTAGGGCCATACAAGCAGAGTGAATTAAACCTAATAACTTCTTTGAATCTATTCCTTTAGCCTTAAAGGACACTTGGTCATCTTACCTTCTTAGCAGAATTTGCACAAAGAAATGATTCTAGGACTAGTGAGACGAATGGACCATCGTTTATCAAACTTTGAATCCTCTTAAGAATAATATAT
Organism: Perilla frutescens; assembly: GCA_026008535.1. Taxonomy (NCBI): domain Eukaryota; kingdom Viridiplantae; phylum Streptophyta; class Magnoliopsida; order Lamiales; family Lamiaceae; genus Perilla; species Perilla frutescens. The sequence goes on along the minus strand of BRKX01000013.1, from coordinate 45,414,065 downwards.
CCAAGTCTTAGATTCCCAAGATAGGTTTGATTCCTTTGCGAAGATTCTTTCCTCTTATTGAGGTTGATCAATGTATTCAATAGTTATTTTGTAGCGTTAAGCATAGATTTTAGTGTATTTAAAGATGTCCATCCAATGTGCCAGAATAGATAAAATGTTTCTCAACCATGATAACAATCTAGTTATCAAAAGTAACAAGATATCAATTCATAAAACCAACTTAGAAATAGAAACCAAGTTTCTAAAGTCTAGCACATATAGACAATCCTTTTAAAGACTAAAATCTATCACTACTGAAAGGTATGCCTATGTCTCCCACTGCAATAGCTGTCATTTTACCATAGCATTGCACATGTACATAGTGATCTCATCTTTACTCAAACGAGTGAGAGATACCTTTCCTTTTGAGAGGACACTCAGACTTACAATGTCTCGGTTGATTGTACTTGAAGCACATATCCTTTGGACTTAAAGTCCTTTTGAGGTAACTATGTCATTTTCTTCATCGCCCTACACGCTTCCTTTGGTTTAGATGCATTCCTCTTCTTACCTGAAGATGCATTTCTCTCAGCCATTTGTGCTTCTGTGATACTTTTCACTAGCATCTCAGTTGTCTGAAGAATAACAAGCATTTCTGATAAAGTGACATAATTCTTTTATCATGCTAAAGTTCAAAAGAACTATTTAAGCTTCAGGGACAGACTATTAAACACCAAGTCGATTAAGACTCAGTATCTTGTTCACCATCCAGGGTTTCAATCTCCGATAAGTAGCTTATCATCCGGAGAACGCGATCCCTTACAGGAATGGAATCGACTATCTTGGTGCTTATTAGATTTTTTATGGCAATGCATTTTATTGTGTAATTCTGATGTCCGAAGAGTTTCTTGAGATTACACCATAAGAGGTTCTCACTACTTCATCAGAATACGCAACTAGTTTTTTATGACATTCCTCATCAAGTATAATTAAACCTTCAGCTGTTTAAGACAATGTTTTCAGTTCCGAATCCAGTCTTTAGTATTTCACCGATATAAAACTTTTGAGAATAGAAGACAAGTTGGAGAGTGCCAAGATAATATAGAATAGCAGAAAAGTAACATGCAGTACAGTCACACTATTTAGGATACTAAACATATAATTGAAATCCTCAAAAAGAATTATATGCAAATCCACCGACATTTTAAAAATGTTTCTTATAAGCCACGTTAGTGTGGACGTTTATAAAATTCATTTTTAAACAGGTTATTAACCTTTAATTTACCTCCAATCAAGTTTCCTTATGACAAGTAAATTAATAGTCGGAAAACATTCCCGGTCATGTAATCTTCTAATTAATAAGCCACCTTAGTGTGGACATTTATTAATAAATTACACCTAAGTGTGAACACCATCATCTTCACCCCAAGGGAACTGGTTCGAACTCATTGCTCCAGTTGGAGGAGTGAATTTATTCTAGTAGTGTCCTATAGTTATCTATTAAGAGGTTTAATTTCTAGAGAGTCCAGTGATATGACACATCCGTTAGGGAGGATGACCTATTGTCAACGCGCATGCCCATCACTTCTCAATTAAACCAGATTAATGGAGACCGATTGAGATTTCTACATACTTTGGTATGAATCTCTCCCACTTAGTTATTTATACTTGAGGTTTTCATTTTTATCCCATTAGCATGCAAGATCATCACATAAAATGATAAACATCCACGACATGTATCCACACAACATTATAAGCATAATAATTTAAACCAACTATCATGGCATATTTCTCATGTTGTATTCATGAGATAATCTTGGAAAATCAGCTCCAGAAATCTGGACGGCATCCGCGCCACCACCAAGCGTCTCGCCAAAACCCTAACGTCGATTTAGGGTTTCGGGACATGTTCGGGATGTCGTCCTTCCTTGATTTGGGTTGCTCCACTTTCCTTTCTTGAGAAGAATCCCTTTCCTTATCTAATTCTATAAGGATTTCTATTCCTAATTTAAATCTTATCCTATCATATTTGAATAAATTCAAAGATATCAATTACCTTATCCAAATACACTAGGATAAAGTAATCATTATCTTAAATATTCAATTTCCATATGATAAATATTTAAATTATGGAAAATCCTAATATATCTAGAATAACAAAGGAATAAAAAGATACAACTCAAGACACATGGAATTTCGAAAATTCCATCTAAATACTCTAACATTTATTTTTCCTATTACATTAAACCAACGTAATAAAATAAATGCTAGTCTAATCCATGGATTTTCTCATGGATAAAAACCTCGTAGCCAAACCGGCACACGACCATCAACAACCATACATTCAACATAAATTAAATCATCACATCACATAAATTAAAAAGCCATGATAGTTGGTATCTCCTGCAAACAAAAACCGTCTACATACAACAACTATCAAATTTTAAGTGATAAACATAAAATTGCATATGATATCTATACATGATCATTTTTGAAAATTATCTTCAATTTAAAAATTGAAATTTTCGAAAATACTATAAGATTATATTTGGAAATTTTAAAATTAATTAAAATATCCCACCAAATTAAATCTCAATCCTTCGAAAATTACATAAGGAATAAATCTGGAAATTTTGATATTTATCAAAATCTTTCCCAAATAAAATCCTTAATTTTTGAAAATCCCTAAATAATTAAATCTGAAAATTTTGATATTAATCAAAAATCTATTCCAAATTAAATACCTAGGTTTCAAAAATTCCAAGAATAATAAATCTGAAAATTTTGATCCACTTCAAAAACTTTCTAAATTTAAAATTCTATTTTGAAACCTATTTGGATTATAATTAGATAAATTTTGATATTCATCAAAATTACCTTATCCAATTATAATCCCCATATTTTGATAATATCTCTAGGATTAGATATGGAAATTTTGATAATATCAAAAATCTAATCCAAATATAATTCCATATATTTCGAAAAATATGGATTAATTTAGGGAATTAATCCGTATTAATAATTTAGAAATTTGATATTTATCAAAATCCTTTCCAAATTATAGATTAGGTATCAAAATTACTTGAATAAAAATATGGTAGTTTGATCCTCTTCAAACACTTGGATTAGAATTTGATAACTTTTGATATACATCAAAGATTACCTTCTTCAATTTCAATCCTCATAAAATTCGAACCCTATCCTAATTAAATATGAAAATTTTGATTTTCATCAAAATTCTTTTCCAAATTGAATTATAGGGGACGAAATTATGAAAACAAATTTAGGGAATTTAATTACCATAATTTTCGTACCATATGATTTCTAAAAGTTGGAAAAGTTGATCTTAGTCAACATATCATTCTCAATTCAAAACAATATATACGAAAAGCATAGGATTAAAAATTAGGACTTTGAAAAATCCATAACAATTTTTAATCTCTAATTTTCGAATCAACATTAGAATTAAATTTGGAAATATTGATAAACATCAAAATCCCTTCCCAAATTTAATACCAAAAATTCAAAAATACCAAGGAACAAGAATTCAGAATTTTCGAACTACACCAAAAATTCATCTCCAATTTTTTTGTCCAAAAATTCAAACTCCATGAACTAATTAAATCTGAAAATTTTAAAACTAAATTCCATCTATAGATTTAAACATACAATTCGAATTTACCATAGAATTAATTCTTAGGCAGAGCCAAAACCTCGCTCTGATACCAATTGTTGCGGTTTTCTCGAATTGTACCCTACAGGATCTATTTGGATGTCATTAATTCTAACTTATGTAAATCATAATTTTATGTGTGACATTAATTATCCTATGTTGAATTAACATGCAAGTTTCAATTTCGAATCTATTGCAGCGGAATAAAATAGAATCTATCGAAACCGGTACTTACAAACTTTGTCGGGTTGCTCACGGGATTAAAGATCTAATCCCGTTGTTGATGGAGAACACATGATCATGGTGAATCATCATGGTGTTTGAAACAAACAGTTCCAATATTCTACTTCTTGATCTTCTACTGTATTCCCGGACCTTGTTTAGATGCAGGGTGGGCTGCAGACTACTAAATGGTTGTGGAAAATCTATGAATCAAGAGAGCACTTAGAGGGGCTGTATTAGAGTGTTTTTTTTTTCTCTAAATTTTCCTGCCCCCCCTCCCTTATTATAGGGGAGAGGACGAAAATTAACTCTCCAAACCCTAATGGGCTTGGGCCTCCAACTCTTGTTCCATTCACAGTCCACTTAGGTCATATTGGGCTACAACAGGGATCTGGAAAAATATTAAATTGGCCCACTAATTTATTTAATTTCTAATATCCAATAAACTTAGGATATAATTAAATAAATTAAGTATTATTTTTATTCCATTAAAGAAATAATACTGACCTACCAATTTAATACATATTTACGAATATGCTTTCTTCTTTAGTTCAGCCATTCCCCATGTTTAAGATATAATGTCCATTAATTAATTATGTAAGCTTCTGACAACTATAATTAATTAATCTTTTGTCCTTGAGTAGTACCACACGACTTTCGTTTATCATGATAAGAATAAATTAATATTCTGCCTGTAGGGCTTTCCATGATCCTTGTGCTTCCTCAAGGGGACACCATCAACCTGGCGCACCAGGACACGGTGCCCCTACATATTGCACGACCCATCATATGTGTAAATGTTACAACCCAAGATATCGAGATTATTGATTCTATGAAAGAATCTCACCCTTTGATAAATCAAAGCTGCAAACACTACACATATATGTCCGCCAACATATAGGGGTTAAGAACCCGAACTCTGTGGATTCTTATTCTCTCATTTAAGGTCAGAACAGAGAATAGAATCCTAAGTAGATTTTCCTCAATACACTTGCCTGTGTACTAGAATAATCAGTTAGTCAAGATAAACTAACTATCAGATTATTCTACAGTGTACCGATGGTGGGTTCAAGACCATCTAAGCCGCGAGCCTTTTAATATAATGCAAGGAATCCGATGATATGATCTTTACCGTGTGTTGACCCACACCATATCATCTACAATGCAAGTATATGGAACGTGCAATTAAACATAAGAATAATTAAAAACACATGGTGACTGCAATTATTATTCAATCCATATTATCTTAAATATTGTTGTTTAATGTATACAAAGACAAGCTTTCCAGTATACAAAACCAACAGGCCAAACAGAGTAGTTTGGGGCGTTACATATAACAACATGCAATCATCACATAAAATGATAAACATCCATTGCAAGCTTCAAACAATATAATAAGCAACAGTAATTAAACCAACTATCATGGCTTTTATCTCATGTTGATTGATGAGATAAAACTGGAAAGACAACTCCGGAATTAGGGCTTGGCCGCCGCCCCCTTCACCGCGCCTTACCAAAACCCTAGCTCCAATTAGAGTTTCAAGACGTGAATCGGTGAACTTTCGTTCTTGGTGTTGTACTTCATTCCTCTTTTGAGTTGATCTCCGATCTTTATTTAATACAGACTATCTATTACGAAAGGAAAAATCTAATATTTCTAGAATAAAAATTACAACTCAAAAACCGGTCTAACAATTTTATTTCTATTACATTAAAACAACATAAAATAAAACCTAGACCTAATCCATGGATTTTCTCATGGATTAAAATCACGTAGCCAAACCAGCATACAGCCAATCATTAATTAAACAATAAATAAACATTCATCACATAAAATAATGGAGCCATGATAGTTGGTAACCCTACAAACAAACACAGTCTCCAACAATCACAATTATATGATGCACATAAAATAACATATGATATCTATGCATGAATTAAAGTTTTCAAATTATTCTAATTAATTAATTAATAAATTCAAAAAATGCCACAAGTTAAAATTTGGAAATTAAAATAATTATCCACCAAATTACAAACTTGTAATTCTCAAAAATAGCTCAAAATAAATATGAACATTAATTAAAATTATCCACCAAATTTATTTAATATTTTCGACACACCCTAATTAAATAATATTTGGATATCTTGATATAAATCAAAAATCCAATCCAAATATTATACATAAGGACCGAAAATTTCAAAGAATAAAATCTGGAAATTTGATCCACTTAAAACTCTTCCAAATTATATTCTAATTTAAATCCTTATCACAATTGGATTTTAATAATTATTTATCTATATCAAAATTACCTTATCCAATTTTAAACTAAACATTTTTGAAAATTTACCAAATAATAAATCTTGAAGTTTGATACACTTCAAACTCTTCCAAGCTTTAAAATTTTGTTTTCAAATCTATCTAGATTAAAATTAGGTAAATTAAGATATACATAAAATAATACCACATCTAAATCATACACTTGTAATTTTCGACTCACATTATTAAATAAATTTAGAAATTTGATTTTCACCAAAATCTTCTCCAATTTAATTTAATAAAATAAAAAATAACAAAAATTAACATATTTGGAAATTTTGATATTAATCAAAAAACTATTCCAAATAAAATAGCATAGGTTTCCAAATTTTCAAGTAGCATAAATCTGGAAAATTTTCAAAAATTACCAAATTTATTCTTATTCAGGCAATCAATAAGCCACCAAAATTAATTGATGGCTTAAGACAAGGGGTGTTACAATATCTCAACAATGAAAAACATTATTGTTAGTTTTGTATACTGGAAAAACATGTCATGATATACTTTTCTGATGATATTATGATATGGATTGAAAGTTATTGTAGTCACTATTTGCATTTAGATTATTTTATATAATTATTTTATACAATGTTCAATATACTTACATTATAGATGATATGGTGTGGGGAGACACATAGTAAGATCATATCATTAGAAACTTATATTGTATTAAAGAGCTCACGGCTTAGATGGTCCTGAACACACCATCGCTACACCATAGGATAATCTGATAAGTTAGCTTATCTTGACTAACTGATTATTCTAGTACACTTGTTAGTGTATTGATGAGCATCACAATAGGATACTATTCTCTACTCTGACCCTGATTGGGAGAGAATAAAGATCCACAGAGTTCGGGTTCTGAACTCATGCTTGTTGGCGAGCATATGTGTACATTACTTATTGCTTTGACTTATCAATGGGTGAGATCCTTTCGTGGATCAATAAACTCGATATCTTGGGTAATAATTGCTAGTTTTGTATACTGGAAGACATGTCTTTGTATACTTTTCTGATGATATGATGATATAGAATGAAAGTTTTGCAATCATTATTTGCATTTAGATTATTTCATATAATTATTTTATGCAATGTTCAATATACTTACATTGTAGATGGTATGGTATGGGGAGACACACAGTAAACTCATATCATTAGAACCTTGTATTGTATTAAAGAGCTCACGGCTTAGATGGTCCTGAACACACCATCAGTACACCGTAGGATAATCTGATGAGTTAGTTTATCTTGACTAACTGATTATTCTAGTACACTTGTTAGTGTATTGAGGAGGATCACGATAGGATACTATTCTATGTCTCTGACCCAGTTAGTAAGAGAATTAAGATACACAGAGTTCGAGTTCTGAACTCATGTGATATTGACGAGCATATGTGTGTGTTGTTTATTGCTTTAATTTATCAATGGGTGAGATCTTTTCGTAGATCAATAAACTCGATATCTTAGGTAATAACTGTGTATGCATGATGTGTCATGTAGTATGCATGAGCACCGTGTCCTGGTGCACCAGGTTGATGATGTTCTCTTGAGGAAACACAAGTTCATTTTGAAACCGTACAAGTGGAATTTATTCTGTACATGATAAAGCTTGCATGGTACTACTCAAGGTTTTAGATGTTAATTAATTATAGGTGTCAGAGGCTGACATAATTAATTAACGAACATTATATCTTAAACATGGAGAATGGCTGGACTAAAGGAGAAAGCATATTCGCAAATATGTATTAAATTGGTAGGTCGGTTTTACTTCTTTAGTGGAATAAAAGTAAAACTTAATTTATTTAATTATATCCTAAGTTTATTGGATATTAGAAATTAAGTAAATTAGTGGTCCAATTTAATATTCTTCTAGATCCCTATTGTAGCCTAATATGACTGAAAGTGGACTAGAGATAAAACATGAAGTAGAGACCCAAACCAGTAGGGTTTCGACTCCATATTTTTTCCACCTCCCTATTTCATAGGGAGGGGGGATGAAAGTTTACAAGTGAGAAACAACCCCTCTTCGTCTCTCATTGAAATCTATAGAATCCACACCTCTATCAGTAGTAGTAAACATCCCACTCTGTTTCTGATACTCAGTCAGGGAATACAATAGAAGATCTCTGAGTAGAATTGTAGTTGTGGCCGTCGATCTTCGTGAAGAAAGGGGCGTCGATCATTCATCTTACAACAACAAGATCAGACCTTTGTTCTTCTCCTCAGACCGTCTGATAAATTGTAAGTAGATTCGTTTCTATAGTTTCCGCCTTGTTAGATTCGAAACTGCTATGCATGATATTTATGTCAAACGTGTATAAACAATGTTATATACATAAAATTATGATTTTTATGAATACGAGGATTAAATGAACATCCAATAGATCATACGGTTGTTTAATTCGAAAAAACCCCAACAATTGGTATCAGAGCGGGTTTTGGCAATGTTCTAGGATTAATCCATGCATAATTTTGATATGTATATTTAAGTTTGATGTTAAATTTATAGTTCTTAAAATTTTAGATTTAAATATGCATGTGTGTCGATTTTATGGTGTTCAAAATTTGGATGAATTTTTGATGTAATTCGAAAATTCTAGTTTTGAGGTTTGTTAAATTTTCGTCCATCATGTAATAAAGATTTGGGATGATATTTGATGTTCTTCAAATTTTCAGATTTTTAGCTCATGAAGTTCGAAAATTTGAAGATCAATGTTTTCGAAAATTGATGTTTAAAAATTCCCTAATTTGTGTTGATAATTTTCGGCACTTAGGATTTAATCTTGGATGATTTTTGGTCAATATCAAAATTTCCAGATTTAATTCTTGGTGTGGTTCGAAAATTATGGTGATTAGCATAACATTAGGTAATTTTTGGAGTATATCAAAAGTTACCTAATTCTAATCAAAATAGGTTTGAAATTATAATTATAAATTTGGTGATTTTTGAATTTCATCTACAATGTAAGTATATTGAACATTGCATAAAATAATTATATGAAATAATCTAAATGCAAATAATGATTGCAAAACTTTCATTCTATATCATCATATCATCAGAAAAGTATACAAAGACACGTCTTTCAGTATAAAAAACTAACAATTATTACCCAAGATATCGAGTTTATTGATCCACAAAAGGAGCTCACCCATTAATAAGTCAAAGCAATAAGTAATGTACACATATGTTCGCCAACTAACATGAGTTCAGAACCCGAACTCTGTGGATCTTTATTCTCAAAGTAGAGAATAGTATCCTATCGTGATGCTCCTCAATACACTAACAAGTGTACCAGAATAATTAGTTAGTCAAGATAAGCTAACTTATCAGATTATCCTACGGTGTACCGATGGTGTGTTCAGGACCATCTAAGCCGTGAGCTCTTTAATACAATACAAGGTTCTAATGATATGATCTCACCGTGTGTCTCCCCACACCATATCATCTACAATGTAAGTATATTGAACATTGCATAAAACAATTATATAAAATAATTTAAATGCAAACAGTGATTACAATAACTTTCAATCCATATCATCATATCATCAGAAAAGTATACAAAGACATGTCTTTCCAGTATACAAAACTAACAGTAATGTTTTTCATTCCTTAGATATTGTTACACCCCTTGTCTTAAGCCATCAATTAATTTTGGTGGCTTATTGATTGCCTGAATAAGATCTTCTGGCAACTCATTCATTTTGAGAGCAATCTGCCTTTGGAACCTGTTGATGAAAGGTGTAATTTTGATAGAGAATTATGGGATTTTATTTTTGAAAATCTTTTCTTTTTTGTTTTCTTCATGAGATAGTTCAAAGTACTCTTTGTTTTCCTTAGAAAAAATTTCAAAATGCTTATTCTTTTATTTATTTTTGAAAGTATTTGGAAAATTCCATGAAGATTTTTTTAAAATACTTCTTCTTTTTGGGAATAAAAAGCTTCAACGATGTTACCTAAAAGATAACTTTGATCTTTCGAAATGTTTTTTTATGACATCATTTGTTTGTGAAGGATACCTAAAGGAAGTACTCCTTTATTTTGAAAATATTTTTTTCTCATTTCAGCAGTATTGCCTCTTTTACCTACTTTTTTTTATGGATGAGTGGTTTTGGATAATGAGATAGAGTTTTGGTGATAGGTCTTTTTGTGACTTGTCCTAGAGGAGGAGCTTTCGGGTTTTGAGGAATTTTGGTATAAGAATACTTTCTCTTCTGAGGAATTTGAGAAGAAGGTTTTTCTGGGGACAGACAGAGTCTGTTCCTTTCTTTTTTCATCATCCATGTTCCTAGTGGAACAATATAAAAATATAACAAAAAATCAGAAATATGAAATAATACTTAAAAATATAAAAAATGTATGTATGCATGATGATGCAAAATCATTACATATAGAAATGTATATATGCATGAAAAATTATTAAATATAAAAAATTTATGTCTCTATAAATGTAAAATTATTAAATATGAAAAATTGATATACATGTAAAATTATACATGATGATGTGAAATCATTTCTTTGTTGGTCACAATACCACTGCACTAAGTGTTTCTCTAAGTAAATTATGTTCCGTTTTTTGGCATTTTGAGAATGGTAGGACACATTTTCTTTTTCTCTAGTGAAGTGATAAATTTGTTAGTTTATTTTTTCAAAATGTCGAGATTTGTTATTTTGAAATTGATAGTTTTGTTTAAATGTAGAGCCGTGAACAATTTTGATTTAGAGAATTTTTCTTGAGAATTTTCTTTGAATGTTTTTGACAGAACTCAAATCTCTTTTCACAAAATGTTTTCTTTGATGGAAATGATTTGAAGAACATTCAAGTTTTCTGCAAAAATGTAACATTTTCATGATTATTCTGAAATTGTCATATTGTGATTTAATACTACCATGGAAAGGTTTGTTTGGAGCTGTGAACGATATAATTTTAGTTTGACAAGGACTTTCTTTTGGTTTTGAGACTATTTGGACCAAAGTTTGAAGATTAAGACACCATTCATTTTTGTTAATGATGAGATCACTTGAGTATCTGATATGATCCTAGGTGGGGTATCGATGATCGAGTTCAAGCATTCGGGAAGACAAGCATAAGTTCGGCCATGAGTGAATTGGTCGCGCTAAAGGGCGCGAGCAATAGCGCGACTGAAGGAACGAGTGGACTGTAATGACACTGGGGGTGTTTCGCTTTGGGACGGGCACAAGTGACAGCGCGACCTAGGACGCAAGTGGACCCGTGTCATGCCTAGTTGGACTATTGCGGATTTATCTGATTCTTATTTATTTATTACCTTTTTAGATTAGGATTTGATAGTAGAGTTTTATTTATTTCCCACCTATATAAGGGCTTGTTTTGAACTTTATTAGAGAACTTTTTGAAGACATTGAATATTGATTTTCTCTGCAGAGAAATTTATTAGAATTCTGCATGAATTCATCTTTGACTTACCAAACAGATAATCATCCATGTTCGTGGTGTCTTTAATTTTTAATTTGTGGTTCTAGTTTCCAATCACAGTTGGATCGAGATTGCTCGTGATCTTCAGTTCGTCCATGTTGTGAGGTTTGGGTTTCGAATTTCCATCATATCTCGTTGGAACTAGATACAGTCCTTGGTCGAGATCTCATCATTTGGTAACAAAGCTTCGGCTTTGTATCGGGTTCCAATCTATTTGTTCTAATTTATTTATTTATTTTAACTTTCATGCATAAAAAAAGTCAAAATTAGCCAAAAAAAGGAAAAAAAAGATGTTGATATGAAAAAAAAAATTATATTTTTGTTAGGTTTTGTTTGGTTTTTTGGGGTCTCGAGAGCTTATATATCATCTGTGGAAAAAATCAAAATTTTTTTGAAATTTTCAAAATTTTCGGTGAAATTTTAGGGTATATTGTGAGGTGATATTATTTTCTGTGAAGAGCTGTATTCTGGTGTTTGGAGTATTTGAGTGTTGTTGATAGTTGATGGAAAAAAATGTATGGAGGATACAGTGGTGGGAATGGTTCCAGAGCTGGTCGGAGGGAAAATTGGGAGTCTGATGTCCCTTCTTTTCATGGAACGAGTGACCCTGAGCTTTATCTGGATTGGTAGAGACAAATAGAGTTAATATTTAACTGTCATTGTTATCCTGAGCGGAAAACGAACAAGGTAGCTGCTAGTGGGTTTTGTGATGAAGTTTTCACCGGGTGGAATCAATTTTATTTCGTTAGGTAACATATTGGAGAGCCAATAGATACGTGGAAAGAAATGAAGAGGGTACTGTTGAGAAGGCATCATGTGCCTTATTCCTACCTTTGAGAGTTGGAGATAAAGCTAGAAAAGCTAAGATAAGGGAGAAGTAGCATAGATGACTACTTCACGGAATTAATGGAAGCCATAAGACGAGCTGATATGGAGGAGTATTTAAAAGATACAATGGATAGATTTCTAGCTGGTATATGAAGGGCAATCAGAGAAAGAGTAACATTGCGGCACAATGAAGAGTTGGAGGACATGGTGCAATACGCCATTCCGGTGGAAAAGCTGCTGGAGAGGCTCGAGATGAGGTAAAAGAAGGTGGTTCAAGTGGAGACCAATGTTGAGTTATCAATTGAGTTTGTAGCCATCAATGAAGATTCTATTTCCGAGGTACCATTTTCAGTTGATTCAACTATCGATGAATTTATAATTGATGCCACATGTAAAGACGAAGGAGAAGAAGAGATGGTAGTGGAGGAGTCTAGTCGGGAAATAGCTGTGTTCAACACCATCGAGTTGGAGACGATAACTGTAGAAGAATCAGTTTTTGAGAAATCCATGGTGGATGAACAGGTATATAAGAGTTTGGAGGTCAAGACTGTAGATGATGATGCCGATATAGATGAAAAGATAACGGAGTTGCAACCATATATACAAAAGGAGCGTGAGATCATTTTGGGAGAGGATGTAGCACAAATGGAGCCTTTGCAAACCAATTTGGTGGATGGTCCAAATTGCAACAATTCTTGTCAACAACTTTCTTGTGTTGTCTTTATTTTACAGGTTGGTGAAGATGTTCCATTGAAGCTTGATGCACTACCAGATTTATTCGTGCAATCTCTGGCCTAGCATTCTAAGGTGTTGGAGATTCGATCGTTTAACACAAGCGGGATGTTTTTCGTTCATGATCGTGAAGATATGCCTTAAGCAACTAGTCCAAGAGGAGTTTGATGATTGGTTCGTATCTGTCTTTGACCTAGGTGGTGTTTCAGATTTGAGGACAAATCCCTTTCAAGAGAAGGGGGATGATATGATCCTAGATGGGGTGCCGATGATCGAGTTTGAGCATTGGGACGATAGGCGCGAGTGAACTGGTCGCGCCAAAGTGCGCGAGTAACAACGCGAGTAAAGGTGCGAGTGGACCATAATGATATTGGGGGGGTGTTTCACTTTGGGCCGGACGCGAGTGACAACGCGACCTAGGGCGCTAGTGGACCTGTGTCGCGCCCAGTTGGACTGTTGCAGACTTATCCGATTCTTATTTATTTATTTAATTCCTTTTCAGATTAGGATTTGATACTAGGATTTTATTTGTTTTGCCCACTTATATAAGGGCTTGTTCTGAACTTTATTAGAGAACTTTTTGATGATATTGAATATTGATTTTCTCTACGAAGAAATTTATTAGAATTCTGCGGGAATTCACCTTTGACTTATCAAACAGATAATCATCCCTATTTGTGGAATCTTCAATTTTTAATCTGTGGTTCGAGTTTTCAATCATAGTTGGGTCGAGATTGTTCGTGATCTTTGGTTCATCCGTGTTGTGAGGTTCAGGTTGGGCATTTCCATCCTATCCCGTTGGAACCAGATATAGTCCTGGGTCAAGATCTCCTTAGTATCCTAAAGGGCAACTTTCAGATTCACTCTCAAGGTCTTTTGGACACGATATATATGGGGTAATTTGTTTGAGACAAGGATTTTTGGGAGAGAGTCTATTTTCTCCACCTTAGAAAAATCAATAAACTTAATTGGTCCTCTTTTTGTCATTTGAAAATTTGAAAGAGAGATTTTTAATTCTGAAGGACCCTTTAAATGGAAAGGTATTTTACTCCACAATATATTTATCAACAAAGGTAACTGAGGACTTAATCCTCCCACCCTCCTTCAGGTTTTGATTTTCACATAAATTAGATTGGATATCTAAATTTTCTATTTGGAGAAAATGAATAGATTTTTAGATAAAAACATCTTATCTTGATATGTGGATAGCTTTGAATAGATTGTTGGTCCCGGTGCGAGTCTATGTCAGTTTAAAGGGGGGGTGAATAAACTGACTCAAAAACTGGAACGGATTGCGGAATATATAGGGCCCTAGACTCGCGTAGAAGACTTATCTGTGCACTTGATAAGTTCAGACTGATAACCTTCAGGCTTTGCTTGTCAGTGTAGCTTGTGTGCTATAGTGTACAGATTAAGAGCATGTAAAAGCTTTAAGCATAAAATAAAGCACATACAAGACTTATAGAGGTTCGATGTTTCTTGCTTCTACGTCCTCTCTTCCTTCCGCAGAAGGGAGATCCACTATGTAAGTGTAAAGTTTCTTTATTACAGTTACACAGTGAAGAAATCTATTGGACCTGAAAATGGTACTCTTCAAACCGAGCGCGGCCTCCTTTCCAACTATTGTTGTCCCAGAAGAACGAACATGTCAGTACGCCCTTCCTTAGCCGGTTTCTGGTCGACAGCTCACACTTACCGGTCCCAACTGCTTGCTGAGACTTTAGGTACTATTTTCCGTCTTTACAAGATTTTAGATCTATCTCGATCTTCAAGAAGCCAGTCTTGAATCTGATATCAACCTGGAATGCTCCTTTAACTTGAGCTGAGTGGTTGATCTTTGAAGAACTGGAACTAAGAAGCTTTGCTCTGGCTGGAATTCTTCGTCAGCTAGCTGCTTGCTTAGAACTTGAAGCACGCCTTCTCAGTTGGGACTTTTCATACTTAAGAGATTAGTCTTCGAGCTGTGGGGAGGGAGAAAGAAAGCTCATTCTGCAAAATAAACATTTGCAAAAATAATATCGAAAAGTTTTGGCCAGAATGAAATTCATCCCCTTTATATAGATGAGCAATCTCAGTGGCCATTAGGTTCTGCTGATCACTGGTTCGATTGATCCTACCAATGGTAGTTTAATGCTTGTATCCGTTGAAGCTTTGAATGAACTAGTCGTTGAATTCAATGGCTCCTATTCCAAGATCGTTAGGATCTTCCCAAGATTTCCTGTCAAGATCTTCAATGACTGATTGTCAGAGAGTAGTTACTTTGGCTATCAGTTTTGGACATCAGCTGATGGGGTCTCAGCTGTCTCGGATTTCAGCTCTTAGATCGTCCAGTTAACAGTTCCTTAGCTGCCTCAACTTCAGTATTGGAATGGTCCAGTTCAGCTGTCTTGATCTTCAGCTCTGGATCTTTGGCGGCTTAGCTTTAAAAGCTTTCAATTCTGGATTCTAGTCGTCTTTCTTTAAGCTTTTCTCCCAACTGATTGATCTTTGATCAGTTCAGTTTGGTTTTGAGCTTTCAAGCTGGCTTTTCTCTCATCAGTCTTTCTTGGCTTTCAGCAAGACTGATGACTTACTCATCTGTGGATATCTTCCAGTCTTTAGCATTCTCTTCCCTCTTTAGTTGTTCAGTCTACAATATTCTCTTCCCCTTTAAGCTTTACTTAAGCTTTGAAGAGTAGACTTTGACTGGTCTGGTTGAGATATCTTTTTCAGCTAGTTGACTATGCTTCAAGGTGATTGCCTTTCGCTTCAGCTGAGCTGAGATTTGAAGTCTTACTTGGTCATTGCCCCGACTTCTAGCCTGAATAACCTGTAGTTTTTCATAAAACTTTTGCATATGTTTTGACATTTCATCAAAACCATTAGTTGGGCTACCTTGATAGTTTTTCCCAACAATTTCTCCTTTTTTGATGATGTCAAAACCAGTTAGTTTGATGATGGAAAACTGCATAAGGTTATCTTTCATAAATGAATATCAGAGCTTGTACCAATGTTTGGTATCAGAGCTTGTACTGATCTTTGATATCAGAGCTTTTAAGAGCTATTAGTTTGACATTCATGAGTGTTTTATTTGAGATGAGTATCAGAGCTTAACGAGCTTAACATTCAGATATCAAGGCTTTTGCTAACAGAACTTGTAGCATGAATATTGAAGCCTTTAGAGATACTGACACTCATTTTGCGTAGCTTGTAAAAGCTTTAGTTAATTAAGTTCTAACATAGCTCAATTTTGTTTAGTCCTGATTTTCATGTAGCTTTAGTTCATTATCAGAGTACGCAGAGCATGGATATTAAAGCATATTTGCATGATCAGAGGATAAACGCATAATCATAGCATATTTGTATTAACATTAATGAGTATGTTAAGAACTGATGAGCAAGAAGATGAAGAATTATAGGGAAGTAATAGAGATAGAGAGAGAGAGAGAAAATATCAAGATCTGATATTTTAAACTTCCTTCTTCAACTGGAACTGTTTACCATTCAGTTTTATCTTCTTTTGCTCGATTCTCCTTTCTCATACTTGCAAAGAGAGATGCTCGGTCTGCTGTGGATATCCTATTCATGCTGCTCCAACTGGGCATTCTCCCAAGTCTAAAATAAATTTTGATCTTACCAGTCTTGCTACTAAAATTTGACTTCCCCTTCACAAGTATCTTTCCCCTGAAGTTGTACCTCTCTTTGGATCTTATCCCAAAGAATTAGATCACTTTTTTCATCTTTTCTATCATCAGAATTATCGGTGATATAGGGAGCTTGGGGTGTAGGCATGGGAGTGGACAGCCATGAGTATGTTTCCTCAGTTGGCATTAGTTGGGCAAGATCGGTGAGACAGAAGGGATCTTGCCTGTTAGATGGGGCTGATGCAGAGTTGAGGAGCGGCTCATCCGCAATGGTGAAGAACTTATCCTCATGAAGAGGAGTTGTGGATGAGTTGGAGGGCTCATTCTCAAGAAGGGATGCAGTATGAGGCATGGAGCATTGGAACCTCTTAATCATGGAATCCATGATATCTGATACAGATGGAGGTGTACTAAGTGGATGGTTTATCCAACTCCTGCTCTAATTTCCTTCCGCAATCCAAAACGAGTCACCTCTTTTCCTAGCCATGTGCAGAATGGTAGCGTCATCCACCTGGAATCTCCATAGATGATATTAGAGATACCGTCATAACTGCTTGAAGAGGTAGGGGTTGAGATCCCCAATGAGACCAAAACAGCCTGTCAGTTGATGGTCAGCAATGGAGGGAGGCTCGCTGGTTGCAGGTGCAGTGGACTAATCACTCATGTGAGTGAAGGAGTCGCTATCAGTCGTAGACTGATCTGCGTCAGCTGGAGGGTCATCTTAAGTGAATGGCTCTTTTCCTTTATCCAGGTTGTGGTCCTCTGTAAGTTGTGGTCTTGACTTCCTTGGACAACCAATTTTGCCACATTACTTTCTATGGACATAAACTGTTGGAAGGAGATCTCTTCTGGTGAAGAATGTTCCGCCAGGAATGGCTATTTCGATTTGCTCTTGCATGATGTGGCTGAGGCGATTGGTGAACCCTATCTTGGCTTTGAATAAGCTAGTGTTTGGGTCAAGCTTAGCAAGCTTCACATGATGGCGAAGATGCGCCAATATAAAAGATGCCCAATCAGCTTTGCATCCAAATTATACGGTGGCCATGAGGTGAGCGGTGTTTTCAGTGAACTACACATTGTTGATGCCGCCCAGAAGGATGTGCATCACAATGTCTAAAATTTGGATGATGGCTGGTGAATGACTGTCTTTTAAGTGATTTGAAAAGTCTTGATGTCGAACATCTGGAAGCTTCCAGCCATTCCATAGTTCCATCTTATGGGGGAGCGCGAGTTCATGCACCTTTACGCCTTCCCCAGGGAGCTGAAACAATGTCATTAACGTATCTTTATTGATAATGATGACATGATTGTAGACAACAGACGTGATGTTGTCCCCTTTAATCTTTACATTGTAGTAGAATTCAGCTACATGCGAGAGATATCTTTTGTTGGGCATCATTTTTACAAACGATAGTAGCTCATATGTCTTCAGTGTCTGGAAGATCATGCTAGTCTTCTTTACACCAATACGATCTTGAAGAAGCTCTAGGTCGAGATACTTATCCTTTCTTAGCTTCTTTAGAAGAAGTTGTGTGTTCATCATATGGAATGGATGAGCCATGTCTGCGATGATGTACGATGTCAGCAAGAAAAGAGCTTGGATAAGTGACAAGTCCAATTTCTCTCGTGTTTTTGTGTCTTTTCTCATTCTTTTGTCCTTTTTTTTGTGTTTTTTAGTCGGAAAGAGCCAGAATGGGCACAAGGTAGGTAGGAGGCAAGAGAATCACTTCTGGAGGGTACAATTGTGCTAATGATACCAAGATGGGCAACAACTTCTCAGCGGAAAGCTCTCTACCGAGCTTGGCGGAAATCGCCCACCATTCCAGCAGAAGCTGAAGGAGAAGTTTGTGATCATGCCCACAACAACCCCAGAATGATTGAAGTGAAGGAGAAGAGATGAGGGCACTAGAGTAATCGCAATCAGCTAAAGCAGGAGTAGTGCACCCTAGCGGCCCAAAGAAAAAAGAGCCGCGGAAGGAAAGTGAGATCTTCCAGAAGGAGGATCGGCTATATAAGGAAAGTTTCTATGTCGGCGATACTAGGGCATGGCAAGTACATAATCTGCGACTTAGAATCTTCTAAATAAGTGAAGAATCTGCCAAATATGGAAAATCTTGGGCACGACGGTTGTGGACTGGGTTGAAGATCCCCCGGCCTGTGGGGGAATTTACCTTGTGTTCCTTGTACTCCTATATAAATAGATACATGGAAGAAAATAAACAACTTTTCTACACACTCTAACACTTTTAATTTATTTTTCTTTATTTTACATTTCTGCATTTTATCTCGGGCCTTATGCCCGCAGGCATTTAGGATTTCCAATTTTTATGTTCTTCAATCCAGCGTTGGAGTTGGATTCGTTTTGTAATTAATATAAGTATGTTTTTCATTTATATTATATGTTGTTTCAATTCTTTTAAGTATTTTTACTGTTCTAAGTCTAGCATGAGCGGCTAGACTCGTTATTTCGGATTGAACAAGGATAAGAACTTAATGAACAGGTAAGAACCATGAGGCTTATGGGCATAAACTGTGTGAATTTGGTTCCGTTATGTAATTGTTTTCTTTGTTGCATTACACAGTGGGCCAAGCTAGTTAATTGTGGCTGATCACTCGTTAATTGGAATTGTGTTCACTACCTCTATAAAATGGTCAATGAATCGTAGTTATGTGTTGGTCATAAAGGGATGGGATACATCACAGGTACTGAGGGCACAAGAGAGATCTTTGTCTAGGTAAATCTGGGTCTGTCTAGATCATAATGATGCTTTGTTGCTTACAATCATATGAGAGATCAGGGTTGGGTAAGAAGTTAGGGTTTAGGGGACGAGAGATCACCTCTAGGCTAAACTAAAAGGATAGATTGGGTAAGTGTGAGAGATCTGTTGCCTATAACCAGGTAATTAGATTCGCATAAGTAATCAGCGTGCCCATGATCGGTCAAGTGTTTGTTAAGTTCGAAATCTAAGTTCTAATCCGGAATACTTTTACTATTAATATTTTCTTGTCTTTTGTTTTACTTTGATATTTAGTTTACAGTCTTGACATATAAGTACGGAGATCACAACAATCCTCAAACCTTTTGGAAATGTGACACTGAAAGATACAATTCGCATCTCCTCTTGGGATCGACCCTTACTCACATTTGCTAGCTACGCCTTGCTATAGGCATAAGGATAACTCTCCCTTGAGAATTATTCTGAACGAGACACGACCGCGCGTCAGAATTGGCACCGTTGTCAGGGAGCTGGTTCTTGAAATTCTATTTTCCCAACTTATTTGTCTGGCCGGTGAATGCACAATACCTCTGAAGGAGATTTCGTGTACGATCCAGAACCTGAGCAAACTCTAAAGAGGAGGAGAGCAGAAGCACGGAGGGCACAACAAGCAGAGGGACTGGCTCTTTAAAGAAATCGAGAGCAAGAAAGAGCACCACTGGAGAGAAACGAACCAAGGTTAGCCTCGATGGTTGAAAAGAAGGAAGAACGTTGAGGCAGTTAGTCTTTCCAACTAACATGAATTTACGTCCCATGGGCATAACACTCTCAACAATTACTGGAAGTTGAGAGTTGAAGGCAAGTTTCATCCAGATCTTGCCTAAATACCATGGGATGACTGGAGAAGACCCTCAGAGGCATATTCAAGATTTCGAGATGGTGTGTCAAACTCAACCCACAGATGGGAGAAAAGAACAATATGTGAGGCTTGTCTCGTTCCCGTTCACTCTTCATAACGAGGCACGAGACTGGTTATACACTCTGCCAACTGGCAGTATAACCACATGGGCGTAACTGCAGCAGAAATTCCTGGAGAAATATTTTTCTGCATCCCGAGTCCAGGAGATGAGAAGAAGGATCAGAAGCATGAAGATGGGCATAAATGAGAGTTTCTATGACTACTGGTGCCGATTCCAGAGCATGTTGACGAAATGCCCACAGCACCAGATTACAGATCATGACCTGATCCAGTATTTTGTTTATGGGTTTAGACCACAGGACAAGATCATTATCAATGCCTCATGTGGAGGATCTATCCTGAATAAATTACCAACTGAAGCCTTCAGAATTTTGGCAGAAATGGCTGATGAAAATCGAGATGAAAGTGCCGAGGGCACAAGGACTATTTCAGATACTGGGAAATCAATGCACCTTGAGGTCAAGATGGAAAGAATTTTGGACCAGATGGAGAAAGTGATGAACCATACTGGGGAACCAAAGAAAAGAGTGTGTGGATGGTGCAAGAGTGTGGCCCATTTCACTGATGATGCCCAACACTGCAGAAGGAAGACGTTGCTGAAGTTAACTCTTTCGGTGGGCATAACAACAAGAACAGGAGGCATGATTCCCACTCTCAAACATACAATCCTAGATGGATAGATCACGAGAATTCCAGATGGAAGAGAAATGATGCCCACTGACGCGCGGTCATTTCGCGCTCAAAATGAATTTGTATGCTACTGTGCCCACAGCGAGCGTAGCTAGCTATGAGTAAGGGTCGATCCCACAGAGAGCTGATGCGATCTTACTTTCGAGTCACCAATCACAAAAGGGGGTTTGGTACCGTGGTCACAACAACGGAAATTAAATCTGCAAAAATAAACTAGAAAGATATCAAATAATAAAAGGTTCCGGAACTTGAACTAGAATCCAGTTTAACTTATACTCACTCAATCATGGGCACAACGATTTTCCTACACAATTAAATCACCCAGTTATGGAGACCGGATTCCTCGCTGCGTTTCCTTATTCATCCATTCAGATTAGGTTTACAGGTGATTCATCGTCCATTAAACCCCTAACCTATCACCCACCCCCCGGTTCCCCAAAGAGATGTAAATGAATAGGAAGCAGTGTGCCCTAGACGAACCCAATTTTGCTTTGTTTTACTGATTCCTCGTGTGCCCACAGCAACCCACCGATTTCCCAGTTACCGTTTGAATTAACACACAGTCACGATTCGCTAATCCAATTAACCCTGGTGTGCCCTCTACAACTAAAGAGTGATCAGTCACATTAGTTATATTAAACTCACGCTCACTTGGATTAAGAACAAAAATCGGTAGAAACCTAATCGTGCAGTAATGTGCCCACACGGCCTCACGAGTATTTAAGTGTTTTGTTAAACCTTCATCTTTAGTTCAAATTCCGGAATATAGATCTAGCTACTCATACTATAAAGAACTGTAAATACATAAATTAAAGACATGATAAATAGAAAAAACTTACTGGAATTGAATAAAAACTCGCCGAACACCAACGATGAACAGCAACAACATTAAATATAAATCCTAACCTCTGTGGGCATAAGGCCCCAGATTGTCTTGCTGCCGGAGCAGCGTTAAAACTAAACTAATTGCGAAAATAAAAGTGCAGAAAATTGATATGGTACGAAGTGTATCCTTTTAACAATCTAAACTAGTATTTTCAAAGAGTACAAAGATCAATTCCAATCCCCAAAAATTAGGAGTCTTCAATATCTGCCGGATTCGCTATGCCGCGCTGGAATCTGCCTGGATAAGGAAATTTCCTTATCTGCTGGATCTCTGTGCAGACTGGAATCTGTCTGTATAAGGAAACTTCCTTAAGTGGTGGAATGAATCCCGATATTTTAGGGATGTCATCCTTATCTTCGAAATTACTTCCCAAGAGTCCACCTATGAACAATCTTTCCTTCTTCTATTCAGATTTCGAAATCAATCAAGTTCCAACGCCAGCTTTGTCTTCTTTCAACAGAATCCCGCTTTTTTCGGAAATGCCCTCTTCACTGCCTCTTCTGAATCTGTGCGAGTACTGTGGGCACAACATCTTCTGCTCAGGTCCAATATGCCCATTTCATCGATTTCAGTCAATTTGAGGCTAAAATGCCTCTTTCGCCAGATTTCACTCCTGTAATGCCCAAACCACTTTTCTAGTTCTTTTCCGACACAAAATACACTAAAAAGGACATTTAGAGCGACTAAAATGCCCAGAAAAACACGAAATAAATGGACTTATCACACCCACACACTTTAGTCATGATTGTCCTCAAGCATGGGGTACGAAGAACCCAGAAAAAGAAAAACAAAAGGGAAAGAAAAAGAAACAGACACGAAAAAAACAAAACATGCAACCTGTTAATCCGTGTGGGCACAGCGTTTTAATAACCAACTTTTCCAATTAATAGCGTAATCTGCATGCCCTAGCAAGTCAAAATTGAATTGAGCGTATAGGTCCTCCCACACTCTCTTCATACAGTGTTTAGGCTTAGTGTTTACACTCAAATTCATTCATTCTATACTTATTCATTCCATAAGCTTGCTAGTGCTCTTTCTTCAATTTCATTAAGTGGAAAAAATGCATAAGTATCAAAAGGACTTTTATGGGTTGTAATGGGGCTCTTTAGGTAAGGTGGGGTTCTTTTGGTACTGGGCTAAAACTCTCAGAAGTGTTCACTGGACATACCACCATTTATTTTCAACTTACTTCCTCATGCCCTCATTTATCGTTCAGATTACAAATTTTTCATCGTGGGCATTCTGAACATTCAGACTAGGGGGAATTTATTCACTTTTTTTTCCTTTTTTTTTCACTTTATTTTTTTTTCATTCCCCCTATCTTTCTTCTTGCATTTTCAATTCTTCAAAACCGTCCAGAGACTCCTTCTACTTCTAGTTTTTGTGTAATGTCCCTGACTTTATATAGTGAGGTAAATCAACAAAACTGCCAGGGCATTTTATTGGCTCAAAAGGGTTGCAAAGTTGTGTCAAAGGTTGGTTTTTATTTGGTTTAGTGGGCTCAAGCAAGCAAATGCCTAAATCATCTACACATGCATTTTAAACTTTCTGATTTTAAGTAGAGCAAAAACAAGTTCTAGAAATTTTAAGCACAGAATGTACACACATGAAAAGAGAATGCTGTAAAATGGGCATAACAGCGCAGGCTCAAATCTCACCAGGTTAATGCTCAACTCATTCATCATCCCTGCTTCTAGTGTGGGCATGCTGACTCGATTAGCAATTTTTTTTCACATTCACAAACCAGAAACTAGTGCTCCCCAAATCTTAACAGATATCATGCTGACTCAAACGACCCACCAACACACTTTGCACAAAGTAAAGTATTCAAACTGACTCAACAACAAAAGACAACAACCCAAATGCCCCCACCCACACACTTTGCTTGAGGCAAAGTGGGTAGAATAAAGGCAATACCAAGAATGAAAATCAAAAGAACATAAAAGAAAAGGAATTGAACCAGGTTGGTGGATGTCGGGTAAATGAACCCAACATATTTGAAATATGCGGTAAAGGCTTGCTCAATCTTCCTCAAGAGGGTATCAACAGTCTGAGACAGGGCATTCTCCATGCTATCCAGCCTCTTCATGGTCATTCTGGCACCATCTCTTCTTGATGTGCCCTTCCGTCTGGTGTCTTCCTGCTTGTCCCTATAGAAAATTAGAACAGAATGCTCGAAGGGTCTGCCTTCGGCACAAAAGAAATAGGGTTGCTCTCCTCTCATCCTCAACTACATCTTGCGTTTTTTTTTCCAGATAGATAATAGAAAAAAAAAACTCTCCTAGTCTAGTTTGATAAATCAGAAAAACACTTATTAAACTTACTGAAAAAAAATAAATAATAAATTAAAAACCTGGGTTGCCTCCCAGTAGCGCCCCAGTTACTGTCGTGGGCACGACACCTTCCAACTCAGATATAGATGGGCTCCACGAGCCAGACCACTCTGACATCTTGGTCTGTATGCCCCAGGTAAGATTTCAGTCTGTGGCCATTAACCTTGAAACGCCCTCCAGTATCTGGATTCTTCAGCTCAACTGCTCTATTGGGGCATTTCGCGTACACTTCAAATGGACCAACCCACTTGGTCCTCAGATTTCCTCCCATCAATTTAAACCTTGAATGGTACAAAAGAACTTTTTACCCCGGAGTGAAACTCTTTCTTCTAATCACTTGATCATGGAGCCTCTTCATTTTTTCCTTGTAAAGAACAGCATTGTCATAGGCCTCCATCCTCATCTCTTCCAGTTCTTGAATCTGAATTTTTCTGAAATGCCCAGCTGCATCCTTGTCCATGTTCAGCTTCTGCAGTGCCCATCGTGCCTTGTATTCTAGCTCTACCGGCAAATGGAAGCATTTCCCAAACAGAATCCTATATGGGGACATCCCGATTGGTGTTTTGAAAGCAGTTCGGTATGCCCACAGGGCATCATCCAGATGTTGACTCCAATCCTTTCGACTTGGATTAACTACCTTCCCAAGAATGGCTTTAATTTCTCGATTTGAGACTTCAGCTTCGCCATTTGCTTGTGGGTGATAGGCTGTTGTCACACGGTGATTCACCCCATATTTCTTCAATAATTTTTCCAGGGTTTGGTTGCAAAAATGTGTTCCTTGATCGCTGATGATGGACCTGGGCACACCAAACCGGCTGAAAATATGAGATTTCAGAAATGCGGCCACTATTCTTGCATCATTGGTAGGAGTAGCCTTTGCTTCCACCCATTTGGACACATAATCTACTGCCAAGATGATGTAATGGTTCCCCCTTGAGTTTGCGAGGGGTCCCATGAAATCCATTCCCCAAACATCGAAAATTTCCACTGGCATGATGGGTGTCATGGGCATTTCATTCCTCCTTGTGATGTTCCCAACTCTCTGGCACTGATAACATCTCTTGCATATGTTGTGGGCATCCTTGAAAATTGTGGGCCAAAAGAACCCACAGTCCAGAATTCTTCTTGCTGTTCGGTTTGGTCCGAAATGCCCTCCGCAAGCAAAGTTATGGCAATGCTTCAAAATATCCTCAATTTCATTATCAGGGACACATCTTCTTATGATTTGATCAGCACACCTCCTCCATAGAATAGTATTGTCCCATGCATAAAACTTGCTCTCATGCCTCAGTTTATTCTTTTGGTACCTCGAGTACCCAATTGGCAGCTCTCCAGACTCTAAATAATTCACTATATCTGCATACCAGGGATCTCGTGTGCCCCATGCTGAGTACAGATGCTCATTAGATAAGTGATCCGTAATGGGCATTTCATCGCCTTTTTCATTCAGCACCCGGCTTAAATGATCAGCTACCAAATTATGTGCCCCACTCTTATCTTTTATCTCGACATCAAACTCCTGCAGGAGCAGGATCCATCTAATTAGTCTCGGCTTTGTCTCCTTCTTGGCCATCAAGTGCCGTAGGGCACCGTGATCTGTGTAAACAATGCTCTTCATGCCCAAAAGATAGGACCAAAACTTCTCGAATGCAAAAACTACTGCTAGCAGCTCCTTCTCAGTAGTGGTGTGATTACACTGTGCCCCATTCAGAGTTTTGGAAGCATAGTAAATTACATGGCTTTCTTTTCCTCTTTTCTGACCCAGTACAGTGCCCACAGCGTAGCCACTAGCATCACACATAATCTCACTGGTGCTGTGACCAATTGCTTCTTCAGAAAATTGAATGCCTTTTTACATTCTTCATCAAATTCAAAGGGGACATCTTGCTGCAATAAGTGAGTAATAGGCTGGGCAATTTTTGCAAAATCTTTTATGAACCTCCTGTAGAATCCAGCGTGCCCCAGAAAGCCTCTCACTTGCTTCACCGAAGTGGGGTATGGCAATTTCTCAATTATGTCCACTTTAGCTTTATCGACCTCAATGCCCCTCTCGGAAATCACATGGCCCAGTACAATGCCCTCTCTGACCATGAAGTGGCATTTTTCATAGTTCAGCACTAGGCATTTGTCCATACAACGCTGCAACACCTTCTCTAGATTATCTAAGCATCGATCAAAGCAACTTCCATACATCGTGAAGTCATCCATGAACACCTCAATGCAGTTTTCAAGCAAATCGGAGAATATGCTCATCATACAACGCTGAAATGTGCCCGGAGCATTGCAGAGGCCAAAGGGCATTCTGCGATAGGCAAATGTGCTGAATGGGCACGTGAAAGTTGTTTTCTCCTAGTCCTCTTGACTCATTGCAATTTGCATATATCCTGAGTATCCGTCCAAGAAACAAAAGAACTTGTTCCCTGCGAGTCTCTCCAGCATCTGGTCAATGAACGAAAGTGGGAAATGATCCTTCCGCGTGACCGTGTTCAGCTTCCGGTAATCAATGCAAACTCTCCAGCCAATTTGCAGTCGTGTGGGCACAAGCTCTCCTTTTTCATTTTTCACAACTTGAATGCCCGACTTCTTGGGCACAACATGGATTGGACTGACCCATTTGCTGTCTGAAATTAGGTATATAATGCCCTGGTCCAGTAGCTTAATTATCTCTTTTAGCACCACATCCTTCATCACCGGATTGAGCTTTCTTTGTGGATCACGAACGGGCTTTGCATCATCTTCTAACAATATTTTGTGCATGCAAATTGCTGGGCTAATGCCTTTTATATCTGCCAAAGTCCATCCGAGTGCCTCCTTGTACAGTCTCAACAATCTCAAAAGGCGGTCTTCATCAGCTTGATTCAAGCCCGCACTAATTATCACTGGGAGTGTCTCATTATCTCCCAAGTAAGCATACTTCAAATGCCTTGGCAATGCCTTCAACTCCAACGTGAGCGCTCTAACAATAGAAGGCATCATTCTGTCATCACTTCTCCGAATGGGCACACCATAGTCCACACAGCCGTATGGCATTTCTTCCAATGAATACAGCATCATAATTCCATCTCTTATGTCATCATCCTCGTCCAGGGCATTCTGGTCAGTTAGTCCATCCCACAATGCCCACTCCAGCGGTTCTCTGTTACTCACCATGGATAAACTAGAACGGCTCGGGTAATGAAATGTATTCACAAAATTACAATTTTCTGTATCCGGGGGGGTGTTTCATGGCTTCAAAAATGTTGAACGTCACTTTCTCCCCATCAAACTCACACGTCAGTGTGCCCTTGTCCACATTAATCTTGGTTCGAGCTGTCTTCATGAAAGGCCTTCCCAGCAACAAAACTGAAGATTTTGAAGTCGCTGTGCCCATGTCAAGCACATAAAAATCTGCTAGGAATATAAGCTCGTCCACCTTGACCAATACATCTTCAATGAGGCCTTCTAGATATACATTGGACCTATCAGCAAGCTGAATGACCACACGGGTTTCCTTCAGAGGTCCAATCTTTAATTCTTTGAACACCGACAGGGGCATTACGTTGATTGATGCCCCCAAATCCAGCATGGCCTTTTCAACTTTTCTGTCTCCAATTATGCAAGGGATCATGAACATCCCTAGATCATCACACTTCTTGGGTAACTTCCTTTGTATCACAGCCGATACATTCTCCCCAACTAGGAACCTTGCATCGTCATTGAATCGCACCTTTCTGGTACAAAGCTCCTTTAGAAACCGGGCATACCGTGGTACTTGCTTGATTGTCTCGATCAGTGGGATGTTGATCTCCACCTTGCTGAATACTTTTAGCATCTCCCTGGTTTCTTCTTCTTTTCTATTTTGTGTCAATCTCCCTGGAAAGGGAGGTTTCCGTCTTTCTGGAATGGGCACTTTGGCAGGCTGTTTTACTTCCGGGATGGGCACAGTATCGATCTGCTCGGCTTCTTGTGCCTTATCTCCTGTGGAAATTTTTTCCACTTCTTCCTCCAAGGGCACATCATCCTTCTCTTCTCTCGGCCTGACCATCTCCGGAAGCTCTTTTCCACTCCTCAATGCTACTACATTCACTTGTTCTCTCGGGTTTACAACCTGGGAAGGTAACTTCCCATTTTTCTCCTTCATCTTGTGCATGGCTTGAGCCAATTGATTTATTTGCTTGCTCATATATGAAAGACCAGCTCGAGTCTCTTGCTTGAACTTTTCATTCTCCTCAGCCATGGCATAGACAAGATCTTCTAGCCTTTGCTTTCTCTTTTCTTCTGGCGGCGGCAATGGGCGTGTAGGATGCCCATCATCTAGCCTTCTCCATCTGAAGTTTTCATGGTCTCTCCAGCCAGGGTTATAAGTCTGGGAATTGGGATCATATCTTCTGGAATGCCCATTCTGGCCACCTACAGCATTTACTTCTTCCACCGCGTCTTGTAGAGTTGGGCATTCATCAGTGAAATGAAGTACACTCTTACATACTCCACAAGGTCTGGGCTTTTTCGCCATGCTCACACCAGACATGATCTTTTCAATTTTGTCACACAATCTGTCAATTATGCTGTCTTGGTCCGGTGCCCTCTCTACTTCACTGACAACCCGAATGCCCTCTCCGCCGAAGTCTCGGTTGTCTTCCGCCATCTCTGTGAGAATTCTGAATGCTTCAACAGGTTGCTTGTTCAGTATAGACCCTCCACATGAGGCATTCACGATTGTTCTCTCATGTGGTCTCAATCCTCCAACAAAATACTGAATTAGATCATGTTTAGTAATCTGGTGCTATGGGCATTTCGCCAGCATCGCCTGAAATCTTCCCCAGTAGTCATAGAAACTCTCGTTGGTTCCCATCTTCAGGCTCCCTATCCTTCTTCTCATTTCTTGCACTCTGGATGCTGGGAAATATTTTTCCAAAAACTTCTGCTGAAGTTGTCTCCATGTGGTCACAGCGCCAGTCGGTAATGTGTACAGCCAGTCCCGTGCCCCATCCTGAAGAGTGAAAGGGAATGAGACCAACCGCACATACTCCTCTCGTCCATGGGTGGATGGTTGAGTCTGGAAAACCATCTCAAAATCTTATAAGTATCTTTACGGATCCTCTTCAGGCATTCCGTGGAACTTCGGCAAGATTTGGATAAAATTTGCATGAATATCCAAGTTCTGAGTCACAGCTGGAAGTGTAATGTCCATCGGGCGCAGATTCATATTGGTCGGGAAAACCAACTGCCTTAAAGTCCTGTTATCCTCCGCATCTCCATTCGCGGCATTCTCATTTACGGCCATGTTGATAGTGTGGCCGTTCTCAAACCGTCCTTCCTCCTCGTGTCCTTCGTCTCCTCGATCTTCAGGTAGTGTGGGCTCACGAGGTCTGTTTGCATCTTGTCATGCCCTCTTCACTACTGCCCTGTTTTTCTTCAAAGTCTTCTCTATCTCCGGATCGTACAATAGAGTTTCTTCTGAAGAGCTCCTGGACGTCAACTTCTAGGCACACCAGCTTAGAAAGTAAAATCACTGAAAATCAGCTCCCCGGCAACGGCGCCAATTTTGACGCGCGGTTGTTTCACGCTCAAAATGAATTTGTATGCTCATGTGCCCACAGCGAACGTAGCTAGCTATGAGTAAGGGTCGATCCCACAGAGAGCTGATGCGATCTTACTTTCGAGTCACCAATCACAAAAGGGGGTTTGGTACCGTGGTCACAACAACAAAAATTAAATCTGCAAAAATAAACTAGAGAGATATCAAATAATAAAAGGTTTCGGAACTTGAACCAGAATCCAGTCTAACTTATACTCACTCGATCATGGGCACAGCGATTTTCCTACACAATTAAATCACCCAGTTATGGAGACCGGATTCCTCGCTGCGTCTCCTTATTCATCCAGTCAGATTAGGTTTAAAGGTGATTCCTCGTCCATTAAACCCCTAACCTATCACCCACCCCCCGGTTCCCCAAAGAGATATAAATGAATAGGAAGCAGTGTGCCCTAGATGAACTCAAGTTTGTTGTGTTTTACTGATTCCTCGTGTGCCCACAGCAACCCACCGATTTCCCAGTTATCGTTTGAATTAACACACAGTCACGATTCGCTAATCCAATTAACCCTGGTTTAAGTGTTTTGTTAAACCTTCATCTTTAGTTCAAATTCCGGAATATAGATCTAGCTACTCATACTATAAAGAACTGTAAATACATAAATTAAATACATGATAAATAGGAAAAACTTACTGGAATTGAATAAAAACTCGTCCAACACCAACGATGAACAGCAACAACATTAAATATAAATCCTAACCTCTGTGGGCATAAGGCCCCAGATTGTCTTGCTGCCGGAGCAGCGTTAAAACTAAACTAATTGCGAAAATAAAAGTGCAGAAAATTGATATGGTACGAAGTGTATCCTTCTAACAATCAAAACTAGTATTTTAAAAGAGTACAAAGATCAATTTCAATCCCCAAAAATTGGGAGTCTTCAATATCTGCCGGATTCGCTATGCCTCGCTGGAATCTGCCCGGATAAGGAAATTTCCTTATCTGCTGGATCTCTGTGCCCACTGGAATCTGCCTGTATAAGGAAACTTCCTTAGGTGGTGGAATGAATCCCGATATTTTAGGAATGTCATCATTATCTTCCAAATTGCTTCCCAAGAGTCCACATATGAACAATCTTTCCTTCTTCTATTCAGATTTCGAAATCAATCAAGTTCCAACGCCAGCTTTGTCTTTTTTCAACAGAGTCCCGCTTTTTCCGGGAATGCCCTCTTCACTGCCTCTTCTGATTCTTGTGAGTACTGTGGGCACGACATCTTCTGCTCGGGGCCAATATGCCCATTTCATCAATTTCAGTCAATTTGAGGCTAAAATGCCTCTTTCGCCAGATTTCACTCCTGTAATGCCCAAACCACTTTCCTGGTTCTTTTCCGACACAAAAGACACTAAAAAGGACATTTAGAGTGACTAAAATGCCTAGAAAAACACGAAATAAATGGACTTATCACCCACCAACCAGATTTGTTGCCACCACAGCCGAGGGCACGAGAAGAACCCAGCCTAGCCGAACTGGTCCATGCCATGGCTAAGGAGAATGTGAAGTCACAGCAGAAGAATGAAATGTTCAAACAAGAAACAAGGGCCGGTCTACAGTATGTGAGTAAGCAAATTTCCCAATTAGCTCAAGACCATGCCCAATTGAAGGAAAGAAACGGGCAATTACCATCCCAAGTGGTAAATCCCTGAGAACAAGTGAATGCTGTGACCACAAGGAATGAAGAGATAGCAATGAAAGTTGAACAGAAAAGAGACACTGAAGGCATAATGAAAGAAAAGGAGCAGACCAAGGAAGAGGACCTTGAGCCCACAAGGCAAGAAATAAAGAAGAAACCTCCTTTCCCTGAGCGTCTTGTCCATGACAGGAAAGAAAAGAAGATGAAGGAACACCTCAAGGTCTTTTAGAAAGTGAAAGTCGATATTCCACTACTTGATGAGATAAGGAAGGCTCTGTGTTATGCCTGTTTCCTAAAAGAGCTGTGCACCAAGAAGGTGCGATTTGAAGATGACGTAAGACTTTTCGTGGGAGAAAATCTCTTTGCAGTGCTACAAAAGACGCCTATGAAGAGTGAAGATCCTGATATGTTTGTCATACCATGCATAATTGTGAGCAAAATGATGGAATAGACGATGCTTGATCTCGGTGCATCCATAAACAGCATGCCCATGACGATTTATGAAGAGTTTAATCTGGGACCACTCAAGAAAACAAGTGGATTATCCAGTTGGCAAATAGATCAAATGTCTATCCCGAAGGTCTAATAGAAGATGTTTTAGTGAAGGTGGGGGAATTGATTTTCCCGGTAGATTTCTATGTCTTGGACATGGGCAAAACGACACCATCTACACCCGTTGTACTGTTAAGGAGGCCTTTCATGAAGACTGTTCACACCAAAATCAATGTCGATGAGGGCACGCTGACATGTGAGTTCGATGGCCAGATAGTTGTGTTCAATATTTATGAAGCCATGAAGTACCCACAAGATCCGGAGTCAGTTCACTGTGTTAACCATTCTGCCCAATCTCAAGCTATTTTGGGACGCATGAAAAACTAAGAACCCCTGGAATGGGCACTGCAAGCTGAGTTGACTGACTATGATGCCCTCGATGAAGATGAGGATACCAGAGATGCCATCATGATGTTGTACTCTCTGGAAGAATTTCTATATGGAGTGGTGGATTTCAATTTGCCTACAATGACTTAGACAGACAAGATGCTTCCATCGATTCAGAGGGCACTAGAGTTAGAATTGAAGAATCTTCCTGACCACTTAAAGAATCTTCCATCAACTCAGACAGACAGGATTCCTTTAGAGTCTCTGTCTCTGAAGGAACCCACTGACTAAATTGGGTGGGTGTGACAAGTCCATTTTCTCTTGTGTTTTTATGTCTTTTTCTCATTCTTTTGTCCTTTGTTTTTTGTGTTTTTTAAGTCAGAAAGAGCCAGAATGGGCACAAGGGTAGGTAGGAGGCAGGAGATCCACTTCTGGAGGGCACAATGGTGCCAATGATACCAAAATGGGCAACAACTTCTTAGCGGAAAGCTCTCTCTCGAGCCTGGCGGAAATCGCCCACCATTCCAGCAGAAGCTGAAGGAGAAGTTTGTGATCGTGCCCACAACAACCCCAGAGTGATTGAAGTAAAGGAGAGGAGACAAGGGCACAAGAGTAATTGCAATCACCTAAAGCAGGAGCAGTGCACCCTAGCCGCCCAAGGAAAGAAGAGCCGCGGAAGGAAAGTGAGATCTTCCAGAAGGAGGATCGGCTCTACAAGGAAAGTTGTTATGTCGGCGATACTAGAGCACGATGAGTACAAAATCTGCGACTTAGAATCTTCTAAATAAGAGAAGAATCTGCCAGATATGGAAAGTTTTGGGCACGACGGCTGTGGACTGGGCTGAAGATCCCCCGGCCTGTGGGGGAATTTACCTTGTGTTCCTTGTACTCCTATATAAGTAGATGCATGGCAGAAAACAAACAGCTTTTCTACGTACTATAACACTTTTAATTTATTTTTCTTTATTTAACTTTTCTGGATTTTGTCTCGGGCCTTATGCCCGCAGGTATTTAGGATTTCCAGTTTTTATGTTCTTCAATCCAACGTTGGAGTTGGATTCATTTTGCAATTAATATAAGTAAGTTTTTCATTTATATTATGCGTTGTTTCAATTCTTTTAAGTATTTTTACTATTCTAAGTCTCGCATGAGCGGCCACACCTGTTATTCCGGATTGAACAAGGATAAATTGATAAACATGTAAGAACCGTGAGGCTTATGGGAATAAACTGTGTGAATTTGGTTCCGTCATGTAATCATTTTCTTAGTTACATTATACAGTGGGCTAAGCTAGTTAATTGTGGCTGATCACTCATTAATTAGAATTGAGTTCACTACCTCTATAAATGGTCAATGAATCATAGCTATGTGTTGGTCATAAAGGGATGGGATACATCACGGGTACTGAGGGCACAAGAGAGATCTTTGTCTAGGTAAATCTGGGTCTGTCTAGATCATAATGCTGCTTTGTTGCTTACAATCATATGAGAGATCGGGGTTGGGTAAGAAGTTAGGGTTTAGGGGATGAGAGATCACCTCTAGGCTAAACCGAAAGGATAGATTGGGTAAGTGTGAGAGACATGTTGCCTATAACTAGGTAATTAGATTCACATAAGTAATCAGCGTGCCCATGATCGGTCAAGTGTTTGTTAAGTTCGAAATCCGAGTTCTAATCCGAAATACGTTTCCTATTAATGTTTTCTTATCTTTTGTTTTCCTTTGCAATTTAGTTTACAGTCTTTACATACAAGTACGGAGATCACAACAATCCTCAAACCTTTTGGAAAAGTGACACTAGAAGATATAATTTGTAGCTCCTCGTAGGATCGACCCTTACTCACATTGGCTAGCTATGCCTTGCTGTGGGCATAAGGATAACTCTCTCTTGAAAGTTATTCTGACCGCAAAACGACCGCACGTCAATGAGTATGAGAGAAGACAAGGAGAAGGAATGTGTTGAGAATGAGTTATGCATTTCATCTTCTCCCCTACTCATAAAGTAGTATTTTGCATGCATTTAGCCATTGCAATCGAGTGCCTCTAGCTGATCAGCTATCTGATTTGATGGAAAATCAGCTGAATAAATGGTGCATGCATCTCAGTTGTCCATTTCGATTTTCGCCTTTTGATTTAGCGGCTAAGATCTGAGGGTTTTTAAAATCTGGGTAGTTGTCATAAATAGTAAAATATTGCCAGAAGATTTGCTATTTATAACCCTTTGAAATTCATCTCTTTCTACTTTAATGCATGGCATAGAGACTTTAATGGCAACTTAGATGAATAGTGAGCTTATTTCGAAATGTTAACGGTAATATTCAAAAATAAGCTTGAGGAATAGGGAGTAGAGAAGTTTATCGAAGAGGATTGGTCATGCAACTATTGAGAGATTAAGCTCTGGGCATTAGTTTCCTACTAAACTGATGGAATCACCTTTAAACTGATTTGATCAGTTTTGTTGATCAGCTGTTGATTGACTCTTTCGTTAGCTTTCTCTTCTTGAGCGGTCACACTGGACTAGCTTTTCCGCTTTCTCTAGAGCTGTTTGACCATTTTCTTTTTGAAGCTGAACTTGATATGTCCGTAGAAAGATCAGTTCTGGCTCCTTTCTTAGCTTGCTAAAGTTGCCTAAGAGTAACTGGTGAGTCGGTCAGCTTCAAAGTGGTCAGCTCTGAAGTTTCTCTACTGGGGGAGTTGGACTGATTGATTATCAGTTGTGCAGCTCTTGAGCTTGACTTGATAACAGGAGTAATATAACTTCGGGATAGGAGATCTGGTGACGTGGCAGTATCTTTAACGTCTTTGGCTCCTTTACGTCAAAGCTTTTGACTCATCAGGTTTGCCACAAGTTGTGTATGTAATAGATCCTGATCTATTCTCTCAGTGGCGGCTTCAGCTTGTAGAGATGCCTCTTCTGATTGAATTGCTTCATTACCAAAATTCAGTTTACGGCAATGTTGATTGGCTTGATGGTTGTTGAACTAATTTGCAGTTTCAACTCCTTGCGATCTCAAGCTGGCTTGAACATCAGCTAGCATGACCATAGCTGGAATTTGATTATCAAGTCGATGCTTTATAATGCGCTGGACTTGCACAATAGTTTGAGGAAATGGAGTTGAAGCTCTAATCCATTTAATGCTCCAAGTTTCTTCTCGTTGCCAAAAGCTCATATCATGAAAGGCAGTTAGCAAAAAATGAGACTGGATTGAGTGAGAAGGAGATTTGTCACATTCTTCTGTGCAGTCTTGACTGCATATTCACCACTGTAATAAGTGTGAATGTTGTCTTCAGTTAGCTGGAGAGGAGGGAAAGTTTTCCTGAAGTAGTCAGCTCCATAGTTTGGATGAGGGATTCCAATAAATTGAATAAGCTCATCTGGATCAAAGCAGGCTTGAAGTCGACTGATGATCCATTCTTAGAGTGTGGAGAAGGAACTTCATTGGTAGTTGAGCTGCTTGAAGTCGCATTGCCGGCTCTGGCTTTGGATCTCCTCTTCTTCTTGAGTGACTGAAGGTGAGCTTTCCTTTTCTTGGGAATCCAGTTAGAGATGAGGACTGGTAGTGCGTCATCATTTGAAAGATGCAGCATATCTTCAAAGAGCTTGCTCATTCTTAGAACAAGTCCTACCTTGGACTCAAATTTTATAGCTTCTTTGAGTCGGCAGCTTTGATGACTTGATGCTTGAATTGGGAGAATACAAATTCTGCCCAATATGCTTCCAATCCTTCAACAAGGTGTATCATTACCTTGTATCTCTCTTGAGTTAGTTGACTCAAGCTTCTAATGGCACCGAACATCATCTTGTTCGTGATATCGAGTATTACTCCACACGCGGGCTTCAGGTCAATTTTAGCTGCGGTAAAACTGAATTACTTGCTGCAGGTTGAAGCTCGCCATTCTTTCCAACATGGTTCAGCTGAATCTTTCATATCTTAGACCTTGGACCCTTTTCTGGGAAGTTGAAAGATTTATACAATCTTTCTTTCAGTGATTTGAAGTTTGTGCCATTGAACCACTAAGTATATGACCTTCCCATCTGCAGATACCTTTGCTTGAAGTAAGAACTCACTTACCAAGTCTTGTTTAAAGAATCTTGGTAGAGTTTCAAGGTAATGTAGAATTCCGGTCTTGTGAAGATTGACCAGAAGAAACGGGTTGTTTGATTCTTTAAGAATCACCTGGAATTTCTTTCTTTCCAGGAATTTGTCTCTCAACATTTGCTCTTTGAAAGAAGTAAGAACTTTAGATGATTCGGCCAGTTTTTTTTAAATTTAGCTGAATTAGAATTGAAGCATTTTGAGAGAAAAATACTCTTTTTGGAAGATAAGTGTATAAGAGTATTTTTAAAAAGTTAGAGCGAGGAGAGAGACTCATAAATTTGTTGGTTAAAAGAATTAAATACCCCTTGTCGCTTGTTTTGGCTGTTGATTTTGTGCTTAGGACCAACGGTTAAAAGTTCACAATAAATGCTTGACAAAACATTTATTTTTAACCAAAAGATTTTTATTAAAATATCAAGAGATAAACTGAATTATAAGAAGTTGGCCTAAGGCATCTAGTCAGTTGACGTCTCAAGTCTTCAGTTCTTCTTGCGTTCAGTTTTCCTTTTCTTTGATTTTCAGAGCATGCTTCCAGTTTTAGGATTGAGTTAGAGAGCAGCTTTACCTGATCCTTCATGCTTTTGATCAGTACTTTGACTTGACTTGAGGCGTTACCTGACAACTGCTTTTTAGCTCATTCAGTATATAGCTGAACCTTGTTTGCTATTGGCTGATGCTCTCCAATCTTGTGATCAGCTTCTAGCTGATGCTCTCCAGTTTGATGGTCAGCGGCTGGTTTTTCAATCGTTTTCGATTGAGCTGGTGTCACAGCTTTCTGTTCAACTGGACCCTGTCTGGAGTCCCTTTTGCCATCATGTCCTTCTCCTGAGGACATGTATCTCTGAACGATGAGAAAGACATCACTTGAGTTGGAGTTTGATTGAACTAGAAAACTCTGGTATCTTGGCTTTTCCTTTTTCTCTTATTACTGGAGAATGGGGATCAGCTTCTGCCTCAGTCGCGGTTGCGGCTCTCTGATTCTTACAAGAGGTAGTGTCACTTCATTCACCTCTCAGATAGCATTGCAGATCTTGTATTTAATCTCTGACATCATATTGTGACCTTTGTACAATCCCACCATCATCTGTATGGCTAGGGATGATAACACTTGAAATTCCTTTCGGAATTTGAGTGTTGAATTATTGATGTGGAAGTGTTCTGCAGCAGGGTTTGTTGCCCATCTGTTGAAGCAGAACTTAGCGTTTACATCTGTTTCTTTAATGCTGACTCCTTCTTCTGGTAGACCAAATATGTTCTTTAGGACCGAAGGGGTGATTAAGATTTCCATACCCCTTACATCAGTTTTGATCAACCAAGAATCCTTTTCACTGGAGAAGTTGAGGAAGAACTCTGCCACGGTTTCTGGATATACCCTTGTGGGAGCACTTTCAGTGAAAGTCTTCAGTTTTGCTGATTTTA
This sequence comes from Perilla frutescens, assembly GCA_026008535.1. Lineage (NCBI taxonomy): Eukaryota > Viridiplantae > Streptophyta > Magnoliopsida > Lamiales > Lamiaceae > Perilla > Perilla frutescens. The sequence continues at coordinate 45,376,034 of BRKX01000013.1, read as the reverse complement.
TTAGTACTAAAACCAAATCACACATCTATGTGTACTTAGTGAACCGTCTGCACTTGGATCGACTCAGTATCTTGTCATGATACAGATCCTTACAGAAGACTGTTGAATCTTTACCGGAGAATTTAAAATTATGTTTTCTTTAGTGAATGTTTGCAGAGAATTGGGCCATTTCAAGAAGATTGAGAAGCGTTGTAAGGCTGAAGAGAATTCTTGATAAAGTTTTGAAAGAGAGACTGGGTGCTTGAGAGCTTAATCAGCTGTATGGCTGATTTGAGAGAAAACAGCTGATCTATTTATAGCCTCAAATAGATAGTGTATCCAACGGTAATATGAATTTGAGATTAATTAAAATAGAACGGTTCCGATTAATCCATTGATTTGTTTTCAAATTTATCCATTGGAATTAAATGTGGAGAGAGGGTGGGTCCAATGGTAATATTGAGATGACACGTTATTTTACCATTCAATAATAAATTCAATTTGAACTTATCTGATTGTAGCTCTCCTTATTGAGTCTCCACGTGGCTTGGAGCTGCTGACATCATCAATTGGCCTTATCAGTTGATGACTGCTGATCTCCTCATCTTGGATTGATTAGCTCCAGCTGGAGTCCCTTCAACTTTAACTCCTAGTTTTTCGTCAGCTTGAGCTATTCTCTCGGCTTTGCTCTGCCTGAGCTTTTCAGCTGCTTCCTTCAGCTGAAGCTTGGTCTCCTCAGTCAACTTTGGATTCAACTGTTCTCATCAGTTGATCATGACTGGTTGAGACTGATGCCTTTGCGATTAGTTTACTCATCTTCTTTCTTCAAAGCATTCATTTAGCCTTCGCCATTTCTTCAAAACTGATTTGGCTTCATCGGTTTAAGCTTCATAGCTTAGCAAACTGATGCCATTATGATTCATTTCTCTTCTTCAGCTGGAGTGTTCATCTTCACTCCTTCACTTGGCTGATCATCATCCTCCTTTGAATCTAGTTTTAGCAATCCCAACTGGATACATAGCTCCACAAATCTAGCGTCTAGCAATGGCTTGGTGAAGATGTCAGCTATCTGCTTTTCTGTGTTAACATATTTGATGTATATGTCTTTCTTCTCAATGTGATCTCTGATGAAGTGGTGTCTGATATCAATGTGCTTCGTCCTTGAATGCAATACTGGATTTTGAGATATTGCTATAGTACTATTGATATCACAGAAGATAGGCACTTCTTCAGTCTCCACCTTGTAGTCTTTCAGTTGTTGCTTCATCCAAAGAATTCGCGCACAACAGCTTCCAGCAACTACATACTCGGCTTCAGTTGTTGATGTGGCAATTGAGTGCTGCTTTTTGCTAAACCAGGATATCAGTTTGTTCCCAAGAAACTGACATGTTCCACTGGTGCTTTTTCTGTCCATTTTGCTTCCTCTGAAGTCTGAGTCTGAGTAGCTAGTTAGACTCAAGCTATCATCTCTGGGATACCATAATCCAAGATTTATGGTTCTTTTGAGGTACTTCGTGATCCTCTTTGCTGCTTCGAGATGACTTTTCTTTGGGTTGGCTTGGAACCTTGCACACAGTCCAACTGAATAGGAGATGTCTGGTCGGCAGGCAGTTAGGTAGAGAAGGGATCCAATGATTCCTCTGTAGTGCATCTGGTTGACTGATTCTCCTTCTTCATCAAGAGTCAGCTGCATTGATGTGTTCATTAGAATCTTGAGAGTTTTTCCCTTATCGGTTCCAAACTTTTTGACAAGCTCTTTGGTGTACTTTGCTTGACTGATAAAGATTCCGTCTTCCAGCTGCTTCACTTGGAGTCCTAAAAAGAAAGTCATTTCTCCCATCATGCTCATCTCAAATTTACTTTGCATCAATTGAGCAAATCGAGTGCAAAGATCTTTACTCTTTGATCCAAAAATTATGTCATCTACATAAATTTGGACCATTAAGATCTCAGTTGATCATTCTATTATTCTGAATAAAGTACGATCAATGACTCCTTTTTGAAACCCATTCTTCAGCAAGAATGTTATAAGGGTTTCATACCAAGCTCTTGGCGCTTGCTTCAGTCCATATAGAGCTTTCTTTACCTGATCTCCAATTTCAAAGCCTAGAGGTTGCTCGACATAAACATCTTCCTTGAGCATTCCTTGCAAGAATGCACTTTTCATGTCCATTTCATAGATTGTGAAGTTGCTATGAGCTACATAGGCGAGGAACAATCTGATGGCCTCCGTCTTGCAACTGGTGCAAATGTCTCATCAAAGTCGATCCCTTCACTTTGAGAGTATCCTTTGGCTACCAGTTTGGCCTTGTTTTTTGTGATCACGCCGTGTTCATCCAGCTTGTTGTGAAAGACCCACTTAGTCCCGATGACTTTCTGGATTTTCGGCCTGTCGACAAGAAACCACACATCATTTTTTATGAACTAGTTCAGCTCCTCTTGCATCGCAATAATCCAGTCTGAATCTTCAAGGGCCTCCTTGATGTTGGCTGGTTCCATTTGTGAGATAAAAAATGTGAAGAGAGCATGCTCAGTTGATCCTCTAGTTTGAACTCTGCTTCTTGGATCACCAACAATTTTATCGAATGGATGACTTCAAAGCCATTTCGGCAGGTTGGCTTTAGCTATGCCTTCAGCTGGTTCTTTAGTTGCTCCTTCAACTGGTCCTTCAGCTGCTCCGTCAGCTGATTCCTTAGCTGGTCCTTCAGCTGCTGCCTTGACTCCAGTTTGCTCGTCAACTTCACTAGTTCTTCCCCCTGTTTCAGTTATGGGGTTTGTGGTCTCAGCATAAATTGTGTCCTCATTGACCAAGTTGTCTTCAACTAGTCTGGAGTCAGTTTCAATGCCATCTTCTAGTGAAGCTTCAAACTGCTCTGGAATAATGTGATCAACATAGTCCTGCGGGTTTTCAGTTTCACAAGGTAATGCTTGTACTCATGTATGATTTTTCTCTTGATTCTTGTACTCATCATCAAGCTCATCAAATGCCACATGACATGTTACTTCCACAACAAGTGTTCGTTTGTTGAACACTTTGTAAGCTTGTGAGTGAAGGGCATTATAGCTGAGAAAGATCCCATCATCAGCTTTGGGACTGAAGGCTTTTAGTTGGGTTTTGCCATTATTGTGGATGTAACATTTGCAGCCAAATACTTTAAAGAAGAAATAGAAGCCTTACGACCCTTGTACAGCTCATAGGGCATTTTGTCATGTGTGGTGATGATGGCACTTCTAGTCTGAGCATGGCAAGCTGTGTTGACTGCTTCGGCCCAATAACTTTCAGCTATGTTGGCATCTGCTACCATTGCTCGAGCTGCCTCCTTGACATGTGATTTCTCCTTTCAGCTATGCCATTCTATTGAGGAAAGCTTGCAGCTGAGTGTTCCTGAGTGATTCCCAGTTCACTTAGAAAATTGATCATTTGCTAGTTGACAAACTCAGTTTCATTATCGGATCTTATCCTTTGAACTGATTTACCATTGTCAGTTTGCAATCTTCTGATCAATGTTGATAGCTTGGTAAAGGTTTTATCTATGCTTCTTAGGAACTCCACTCAGGTATATCTTGAGTTGTCATCTACTACTACAATAGTAAACTTCTTGCCTCTGGGGGTTGGTGGCTTCACTGGTCCAAACAGGTCCACGTCAGTTGTTCCTTGAGGATGGCTCTTGTTTTTGAATGACGACTTCACTTGCTTCCCTTTTTGACATGGTCCGTAGACTCCAGCGTTCTTGTCAATCTACTTGGGAAGCCTCTCATCCAACTCTTTCTTGGCCAGGTAGTTGATTGTTTTTGTGATACCCGACCCTTTTTGCTAAATTATAAATTATAATTTTGGTAAATGATTTTGAATTAATATTGTTTGAATATTAATTATTATGGTATGTTTTTGTATTATGCCATTGTTTTAAATGCAGCTTGTCTCACTAGAGCTGATACATCATAGCACACGGTGATATTATACTGAGTGTATAATACATGTTGATATTTTAATACTAAAATGTCGAGTTATATGATAATGAATAAATGTAATTAAAGTTAATTTGTGTTTTTGCAATACCTTAAACACCCTAACGCTGAGTCGATGGGGGCTAGGGGGCAACACCCCCTGCTTTTTCGGTATGTAATAAATGTATTTTGAAAATTTAAGTTATGTTTAAATTAGAAAGTTAAATAAAGTTGGAAATGTCCGGGAGCCACACTGTATTCTAAAATAACAATAGATCAAGTCTGCAACACGACTATGAGACACGACCTCATTTAAGTCATGTGCCGAGCGGTCTACAACGCGACCGTGAGATGCAACCTCATTCAAGTCGTGTGCCGAACGGAATGCAACACGACCTTGAGGCGCGACACTTTGAGTTGCGTGTCTCCACTTCAGAGGGCTATTTTTCTTCAACTCGAATGCGGTCTCTGGACGCGACCCCCTAGGTCGTGCCTCACTTCAGGATTTCCACTTTTCAAACACTTCTCCTCACTCATTCATCTTCATTTCTTCTTCCATCCTGATGATTTTTTCTCCAAAATTCTCTCAAGAAAATCTTCAAGTTTTGGAGTGGATTCTCTCATCATCACCCATCAACCAAGGTAACTTCATACCATCTTTCTCTAGGTGATTAAAAACCATTTCTTGTAGATTTGAATTAAGGGTTTGTATCCAAAAACTTAGGGTTTTCAATTTTATTGATCCCTTTCTTTGATATTTCGAACATATGGTTTATTTACTCCATTGAAGCTATATGTGTAGTTGTATTGAAAATCCTATGGTTCATTGTTGCTAGGGTTTGGTTATTTTGTCCTAATTTTTCCTCGATATGTTGGTAGTTAGTTGGAGGTGTTGTGATGGTTGTATGGATCTGATTTTCATATATGTTATAGCCCTATGATGGGGGTTCATGCATTGGGAATTATGGGTTTAAAGAATTTAAATTGAGTCATGTTCATGTGGTTTAAATGGGTACACGTAACGTGCTCGGTTAAATGTCTCAAAGAGTTTTAATGTGTATTTTAAGTCTAAAAATCATAGTATGAGCTTGTATATCCATATTTGTGTATGTGGATATGCATGAAAACTTTAAAATAGCAAATAGAATGTGTTTGGTTAAAATTATAGCATAATTGTATAACTCGACGTCTAAAATGAAAAAGGGATTTAAAGGTGATAGGTGATGTATTGTGGTTCGAGGTGGATGACTTGTGCATGGTAAAGGAGTATTTCAAAGGTAGAGAGGCTTTAGAAAGCGTCTCATAAGATGGGTTCACTCTAAACTGTAAACACGTGTAAAGTTATAGTTATTGTTGTGCTTTGATTGTATAAGTATGCAGGGTCTTTGGACCGGTTATATGAATGAGCCCCTTCGGGACAATATAGAGATCCTTCAGGATTGATAAAGCGGTCCTTTGGGATCGATATAGACTTGTTAATGTCCTCCCTGGGGGATAATAAGCCTGTGGGCATCCCTACAGGGCTAAGACGTTCATTAACAGGGGCATCATGATGTTTGGGCCCTTCGAGGTTGAGGCCAGTCTCCACAATGTAAAGAAATTATATATGTTATATTTTCACTTGTGCAATTAGCTATAACTGTTTGCAGTGTTTCCCCACTAAGTATGTTGTTAAATACTCACCCCATTCATATTTAATGAATTTCAGGTTGAGGAGTTAGGGCTCGAGTAGAAGCGTTGTGAAGACAAGAGAACCCCCACAAGCTTGTGTTTACTTTTGCATGCTCTTTTTTGAAATACTCATATTATTATCATCTCATTAATCATTCTCCTTTTGTTTATATGATCAATGATCATTAGGGATGGGACTAGCCCTATTTTGTAGTTATGTTGTATTTAACTTGATATATATTGTGTAAACATTTTAAAGACGGGTCGTTCGATCTTGGAGCCTTCTATGTGCAAATATATGTCGTTGAATCCCTAAATTATGACGGTTAAACTAAGGTGCAAGACGGGCGGTTTGTGTAAAACCTAATAGCCTGATAGGTTAGATGATTGTATGATTTGTGTGGATGGGCTTATACAATGCTTGTACTTAATACTATGTTATGCCACAGAATAGATCCAATTGGATGCATGTTATAATTGCGAAAAATTTATATTGAGAATTATGATGTTGTGCCTTATCATGCTAGTTGACCTTAGATTCCGCTCAACTTAATATAAACACAGATGTAAGTAAGTAAATTGTATACTAACTGACGTGGCCAAACAGAATAGTTTGGAGTGTTACAGTTTTGAAGTTGAAGTGATTCAGTCATCGATGCCATAGCCAGCTTGCTTCAGTTAATCCTTTGGAGAGAAAGCAAGCTTCTGGGTAGCCGGTTGACCAGTCAACAACATACATGTTGCCCTTTCTTACTCTGGTCAAGAGTATGGCTCCAGTTGACTTGTCTCTAATGTCACACGAGCTGTTGCTGAAGTCGATTGAATACCCATTGTCACGAAGCTGGCTGATGCTTAGCAGCTTGTACTTCAATCCTTCAACATGTGACACTCCATTGATGACAACTTTTACTTTGACTACGAACCATTCTCCAATGGTTTAGCTCTTTGAGTTGTCTCCAAAAGTGACTAGTGGTCCCTTAATCTCTTTATAACCGTCAAGATCATTCTTGTCTCCGGTCATATGGTTGGAGCACCCGCTATCCAGATACCAAGTGTCTTTGGCCTTTTTCTTGGATAGGATGCTCTTTCCCTGTAAAACAAAGATCATTTTTTAGGTACCCGCATAATATTGGGTCCAGAGAGGTTAATCATATCTTTGGGAATTCACATACGCCACACTTTTGGCTTTCCATTTTTAAGAGATCCTTCAAAGTTTGATCTCTTGATTAGCTTCGGACTCCTTATAACTCTTTGACTAAGAGTTGAGTCCAGTCATCTATATCTCCGATGAGTTTTAAGATAAAAGACTTCAACTAATATCCTCTCATTTGGTGACCTTGATGCTCTTTGTCTTGGCCAGTTTCTTTTAGCCTTCTGACTTTGAGCTTTTTAGCCTTTGTGAGATGGCCAGTTTGCAAACTAGTTACAGTTGGGATTGATTCTTGATTCATCCCTTAAGTCTAGATACTCATTATAATGGGTTACAAGGTCACTTGGAGTAAACTCCTTCAGAGAGATTGGATTATGATGTCGTGCATAATACAATCTTGTGTGCACATTTCTTTTGGAATTAGCAGAACTCCCAGGTTGATGTACAGTTGGCCTTTGATGATAGGCTTGATTTGAGGAGTTTGTAGATCTCTACTGAAATGATGGCCTATTTTGAACTGATGCCCTTTTTTGGAAAGCTGGCCTTGGGTGAACTACAGGTCTTGGTTAACCTGATGACCTGGATTGGAAAGTTGGCCTTTGTTGAAAGGTTGGCCTTGAATGAGCTTTCGATTTTGATCATGCTGAGGATCTGGGCTAATAGGCTGGCCTATGTGGAACTGGTGGCTTTGGCTGAGCTGCAAGCCTTTGAAAGACTCACTGTCTTCGAGTTGATTTTCTCAACTGAACAATTTGATTTCTGGGCTGAGCTTGAGGAGTTTCCAAGATACCTTTACCTTTTGATTCCTCAGCTGGGGATGACTGAGCTGGTCTTGTGAACCTTTCTAGAATTCCTATCTCACAGCTCTGAGCAACTGTCTTTCCCTTCGCTAGTGCAGTGAAGATGTTATACTCTAGCCCTGAACTCCCAGCTTCAACTCTCTGATGACTTAGAATTTCATCTAGAATATAGGATCCCTTCTTGAATTTGAGAGTCAATTCCTCCTTTTCAAGGATTTCAAGCTTGAGTTGCTCATTCTCAGCTTCCAGTTCAGTAATCTTCAGTCTTAGCTGATCAATTTTAGTTGACTGAGCTTCAAGAATTTTCATTGTTTCATGATCAACGCTCATCTCTTTAACCTTACTTCTAAGCTCATTATTTTTACCCTTCAGTTCAATATGCATGCTCAATACATAAGCTACCTGATCTTCTAGGATTCTTAGCTGTTCATCCAGTTCATTCCTAGAGATTGAAGCTTCATGTATGTGATAGAATGAGGTTATGGAATCAGTTGTACTAACCTCTTCATCCTTGTTGGCCATGAGGTAGAGTAGAGCTTCATCATCTAAGCTGTAGCCATCGCCCGTCTGAGTCAATTCCAGATGGGTAGTCTGAATAATCTAGTATGGCATTTTCAGAATTTGCAATCATTGCTTTCCTCTCGAAGAAGCTTCTCCTCACTTTGGCCACTCATCTGAATTGTTCAGTTGATCGCTCAGCTGGCTGTTGGTTTCTTTTTCCTTTAGCAGCTTCATCAAGTTGTTGCAAAGCTGATTCTTGATCTCTGACTTTTCTCAGCTTTTTCAGCAATCTTCTCATTAACTGCATTTGCTCGTTTATGTCTTCAGTCATGATCTCTTTCTTGTCGGCTGACTCTCTTCTTCGATCAGTCACCGATCCCTATGGATTCTCTCTGGTGGGTGAGCCTCTTGGTCGAAAGTTGTTTCTTCCACGGGCTTCTCTGAACCGATTTCTTTCAGCGTAGAAAGAGGCATCTTGAGCTGAAGAAGTAGATGCTTCTCTCTTTCAGTTCAGGCTATATTCATGAGCCTTGAGAGATACGAATATTTCTCTGGGTGTAATGCTATTTAAGTCTCTTGACTCTTTAATAACAATTACTTTCATATCCCATTCCTCTATGAGATTGTCAAGAATTTTTGAGTTCATCTCACAGTTGGGATAGCTTCTTCCCAAATTATTCATCTCATTGATTACGCCTAGAAGCCTTGTTTCAAGGCTTGAGATGGTCTCTTCTAGTTGCATCTTGAAGGCTTCATATCTGTCAGCCGCGAGCTCGAGCTTATTTCATTTGATAGCCTCAGACTCTTTGCATAGATCTGCAAGCAAGTTCCAAATCTCCTTGGCAGTTCTACAGTTCTTTGTATCCTTCATGCAATCCTCATCTAGTGTTTGGAATAATGCTGCTTAAGCCACAAACTCTAGATTCTTCAACTTCTTCTCTTCACTCGTGAGAAGATGAGTTGCCTTTGGGATCCTTGCCGATTGATTGACGTCCATGGCGTGGGATTCATTATCCATCATTATGTTAATTAGACCGTCTTCCATGACCTCATACATGTTCTCATGGATCGAGCATAGATCAGTGTAGCGCCCCGATCCCGAAAGATCGTGGAAATGGACGCCACGCGGGTTGGAATTAAGAAGCGGGAAAGAAATGAGGTAATTAAATTAATCACGGGGTTTTAATCCAAAAGGATTAATGTTTGGAATAAAATTTAACAACCGAGTATGCCAAAGATAGGTTATGCCTTCCGGAAAATTAGACATCATAACCTCTGTAACTAGAGCGAATCCCCATTTATAACGGCTTATAAGAGAAGAATGGAAGCTGTAACAATTCAATAAGCCCTTTCATAGGCCAAACGGAACCAAATAATCAGATACCAACAATTAATAGACCCATTCATAGGTCGACAAAAGAAACAGACACCAATATGCTGAACAAATGAAGCCATTCCATAGGCCAAAATGAATTATCAAATAGACATAACGAAAGACAGGCTTCCTCCCCTTGGAATAATTATGTAGCTAAGCATATGATACATGTTAACTAGGAAGTTAACAAATGTTCAGAATCAGAGAAGCAGAATCATATCAATAAAATACCAAGATCAGAGTTCTTAGCATTTAGCAAAAGAATACCATAAGTGTGAAAGCTCAATTTTTAATAGAATACTAACAAAAAAGGACAACGGAAAAATATGTAAATCATAATAGCCCATATCTCAGCCTCGTCACCTCCACGCTCCAGCCTACTGACCTAAAAATGTTTGAAAAGATTTGGGCTGAGTACTAATGCACTCAGTGGGCAAGTTTAGACAATTCAAGTTATGCAAATCATTTTGTTAAAGTAGTCTATTTGTGTTCATGCAGGTAGTGAAGCTTAGGAGGTTTAAAAGTTGGAAGCAACCTAAGTTCACCAAAACATTTTATCGTGAAGCGCTTAAGAGTATAACCCATCACTGCCCGCAACCCAAACTACATCACCAGCGCATAACGTTGAGTATGGCCATAGTATACCCAAAGAGTATAACCAATAAGAACTACTAAAAAAATGCACATACATAACGGTGATTAACCGTTATGTATGCCATTTTCAGACCGTTATATATAGTGGTATTATGTATTCTACCTAGAATAGATGACGGTTAAAAACCGTTGTGTATACTACTTTAGATAATGGTTTTTAACCGTTACAAAACCTTCATAAAGCGTTATGTATTATTGACATAGATAACGCTTTTTTTGTAAAACCGTTACGTATTCTTTAATTCGATAACGCTTTGATATAAAACCATTATGTATTCTCTCATTTAGATAACGCTTTTGTATTGAACCGTTACGTATTCTCATATTTAGATAACACTTTTGTATCAAACCGTTACGTATTCTCACATTTAGATAACACTTTTGTATAGAACCGTTACATATTCTCTTATTTAGATAACACTTTTGTATAGAACCGTTACGTATTCTCATATTTAGATAACGCTTTTTTATTGAACCGTTACGTATTCTCATATAGTACTGTTGCGAAGAATTTATTAATTAAAAGTGAATTTTTAAATTTTAAATAATCTAAATAATATTTCAAAGTCAACACTAAAATGTAAAGTCATTATAATAACAAGACATTATCCAAGTATCAATATTAAAATGCAGAAGGAAATTCAACACTAGTTTAATACATAATAAGAAGAATTTATCCAAGTATCAATATTTAAATAAAAAAAAGAAATAACCATAATGTTCTTTGGTGTGGAAGTAATGAACGAGCTGCAATTCTTGAGTTTCTTCACAAATTCAACAACATTTTAAAACATTCCTGCAACATATATAAAAAATAACATTGCAAAAATCAGACTGCTACTTCGGCCCCATTGACTACCCAGATATCCACGGAAAGTTCCTGTAGCCATGTATAAAAAATAACATCAGAACCATTTATCCACGGGAAGTTCCTGTAGCCATGTATTTGAGAATCCATTAATAACTTAACTGTCAAAAACTACTTCTACCTCGATGCTAAAAATAATTCTAAAACTTACTTTTATATCACACATCTTGGACTCACGTAGACAACCAACATGATATTCCTTCTCATAATAGTCAAGAACATAAATATGGAGTCAAGAAAAAAATGATATATACTAAAGACAAGTAAATGATCATGAAAAACCAGAGTAAAAGCCCAAAAGGAAGATAAGGAAACAACATACTAGATCACATATTATCATTGTTCGATCATCAAACTTTGCAGCACTAAAGTCCTGTGACCTGCAACATATGACAAGGGAGTCATTTAACAGAAATTTACCCAAATAAGCATAGACTATTCACAATCACAGTTATGGGAGCCATTAAATGGTACAGCCATAGAGCAAAACAGACAGTCACTACCATAAACAGAGCACCAAAAAAGTAGGAATATGTTGTCACTGATATACTTGCAAGATACTTAGCTAAAAGTCGAGCCTGCATAGAAATACAAGTAAATCCTCATAAACATCTCGCTTGAGTTATAGAATTCATGAAAACAGGCCAACAACATGAGAACAACCTGCAGTGTAGTTTTATGCATATACAACAGCTTGATAAACATAAGGTTACAAGAATATATATAAAAATTGATTAACTTTCATAAACTATGGCTTTTCAATAACCTTAATTAGCATTCTTTAAGTAAACCTAATTAAGGCACTAACTGGATCAGCTTCAACTGGGAGGCCAAGTCGCAACTATGCATTGGCTAAAGTTAGGACAACACGCTCACGTTGGTTCCTTATATTGTCTTTCTAAAAAAGCAAGGACAAACCACCAATAGAAGAATGTAAAATAAAAATCACGAAAGCCGTAAAAGCTATACATATCAGTCAGTAAGTGCATCAGACAAACTGCACTCTTTTAGAAAACCTTTAGTATGCTTAAAACTACTATTAAGAAGGAAATAGTTAACAAATAACTGATTAGTAATATTTATCAATTGCAGAAGGCGAAGAACAACTTCTCTATATCTTATTAGACAATTTTACAAGAGAAAGGGGTTGAATGGAATTAAACAACACCTGAAAACCAAACACATATTCCAAAAGGTCAAACATATCCAGATCCCGTTGTCCAAAAATTTCAAAATCAGCGGGAAGCCAAGGGAACTGCTCCGTATATCTTATTGCTGATATAGCACCTCTAACCTGCAAAGGTCATCAATTAAACTAGGATTCAAAGAGACTCGGAGCACTAACAATTTAACACAGTCTCAGTAGATGGATATTATAAGGGAAAACCAAATATAGGAAGTAAAAAACCATTAAAAATAATCAATCTAGACACTCCCATGCATTTAAATGTAAGATCGTAGTATCATCATCACACTTCTATCTGAACAATACAACCTTATAGCAGAAGAAAATAATACATCTTTGCTTGCCTTGACTAGAACACCTATATTTTTCAATAAGTCGCTCGATTATATATATATATATATAAGAAACAAAAAGTTTTTATTAGTTATATTAGAAAGGTATAGACGTGTAATAGTAAGGGGTCTTAGAGGAACAATAAGTCATACTACAGCATAATGCTCCAATCTCTAACAACACATCAAATACAAGGAGATTTTGAATTAATTGTGTTGAGACCAACTAAGAAAACTTAAACCGAACCCTATCCCATACCTCCTCAAGAGATTCCTCAGAGTCTTCAAAGGTTCTCATATTTCTTCTCATATAGTCCTCAAATAACCAAATATTATCTGCATATGAATGCCCTAACAATTTTCAGCAGATTAATCAACCTAAAATTTTACTCATGAGATCTAGTAAAAAAAAATTTGTCAGAGTGTTGATGAGTTTCATTTATTACCTGGTGATGAGAGATCTGAAGTAAAAAAACTCACAGCAAGATATATTATTGAGAGGGAAAGAGTAGCTAGATTAAATCAATGATGGCAGCAGGCGGAGAAGCGCCGGCGAAAGCGAAGGCGGAGGTAGAGGCTACCGCGAGATGAAGGTGGAGTTCAAGAAGAACGAGATGCAGTACTACTACAACCAGCAACAGGTTTATCCATAGAGGTTTCACGTCACCAAGGAGTAATGGCACCGGCGTTGGCGAGAGGTTGCGGCGTCGGTGATGCTGCTGCTAGGGTTTTCGGATTTGCGGCAGATTAGACGAAGCGAGGGAGAAGAGGCGTAATTTGAAAATTTGGAGGAACACTTTGATTTAATTTAAGTATATCATGTATATTACATCAAAATATGCTTATAAATATTAACAACCAGACAAAAGGATGTTTTTTTTTAAATAAAATTAATTTTTATATATAACAGTTTATCATAAACCGTAATATATTCTATGTATCACCTGTATATAATGCATACATAACACTAACTAACTGTTATGAAATAAAATACGCACATATGTAACGGTTTCACAATAAACCGTCATCTATAACCGCACGCACATAGGTAACGGTATTATAAATACCGTTATGTATACTGCACAAATATATAACGGTATTTATAATACCGTTATATATATGAGTGTTCACACGCACATACGTAATGGTTTTTTTAAAAACCGTTATCTATACACAATTCGTAACGGTTTTAGCTTAAAACTGTTATATATTTAGTGTTATGTATTTGCCTTTTTTTAGTACTGAAGTGTTTCATTTTAGTCTCACCGACAAGGAGTAGGGCAGAACAAATAATGCATGCATACTTTAGCTACTCACATTGACACAGTGCTGGTTTATGAGACTCCGACAACATACAGTAGCACGTAAATATTTAACACAGATAGTCACATATGCAGTTTTAGCAAAGCAGAGCTTAATAACTCGAAAGATACAATTTGCAAAGATAGTATAGTATAACCCACCTGGTTAGCTAATAGTAGCTGAAGCTTTACACGTGTCTTGCTAATCCTAATTAAATATGGGTCTCGGGTTCAGACCTACAAAGGAAAAACTACCTAATAGTATCATGCTAGGCCTTGAAACTATAACATAAGGTAAGCTTCAACTTAGGATAGACAAATGATTTTTTTTCTAAGCTAAACTAAATGTAATACGAATATTCTAAACTAATAAAACGGCTTCAGACTACAATGCACAACATTAGGATTTCATTCTCAACTCAACACTTTAGGGAATTAAATTCAGTGAATATTTTTGAGTAAAGCCGTCCAAAAACATTTGGAAAAGGTGGAGGTCGATCACTTGCCATTTTACTCGATTCTGATCAAATTTAATCTACGAGTCCTTCTGGCTTTCAGAAAATTACCAAATTTAATTGACAACATACTTCACATATAACGATGCAAATGTGAAAATTTCATGATTTTCAAACGACACATGAAAAAGATACGAATTTAAATACATAATTTGAATGATTAGGTAAACGGAAAAATCCGTCTAGACAAAAATGGAATCTATAGCTAAGTAGAGAATCCACCATAGGGAATAAATGCTGAAGGAACCTTTTTGCTAGGACAGATCTAACAAACATTTTGAAGCAATTCTAACTAAAATGCAATTTTTGAAAATGAGATATTAACTTCGAAAAATCATATTAAATTCATTTAAACACGAAACGGAGCACCGTCTGCGGCCACACGTCAATCTCGACGGGTACCACAATCGGTCAGAAAGGATCAAAGATTAGTTCCGGCCACACCGGTCAGAAATCGACTGGAAACCTGGCTGGCGAAAATTCCCGTCACAGATTTTAGCTAAAAATGTATCGGGCTCGATCAGGCTCGATACTCTTTGGATTTTCGCTCAAAAGTATAATTTTTCATAGTGCAGAAAATAAGGAATTTAATGGTATAATCCGATCAAAGATCGGACAACTAGAACATAAATTCAAACTGGACAGATTTTATAATATAATATTCGGATCCGGATTTCAAAAGAAATCAAAAATCTATTCCGGTTAACTACAAGATCCAAATGATCAAAGACTATTTATAAAAAGAAGATTTCTAATACAACTATCCAGGAAGAGTAGATCTGAGATTTACATAAAATGAAAGCGAAGAAAAATACCGAAAACTCACAACATCAAAAATCGGAATCTGTAGAATTAAAGATAATCAAAATATAAGCATATTCAAAACTTGAAATTTCTAAATTCATCGGTCCGAATGACCAAAATCGGAGAAAGTACCTTCTCCGAGGAATTGGCGGCGGTCACGATAATTTTTCATCGTGATCCTCCTTCGTGTCATCATTTCAATCATGTATTCGTGATCTACGCGTTGACACCTTCAAAATGACTATTTCAGAATTGAAATAGGAAACTAGAGTCGTACATTCTCTGGAAGCTGCTCGGCGTTTTGATTTTGAAAATGAATGAAAAATGAAACCTTAACCTCCTATTTATAGAGGAAAAATAATTAGGATAATAATGAATAAAAGAAAGAGGATAATAATGGAAAAAGAATAGGATAATTACGAATAGGATAATCTTTTAAAAAAGAAATTGGATAATGACGGATGTGTCGTTTTCTATTAAATTTATTATTTTCCAACTTAAAGTTGTGCCAAGAGTTCATTGAACTCGATATAGGAAAATTCAAAGTTTGGCACGATGCTCGAAATTTTTTTCTATCAACCGAAGAAAAATATTATAACATGTTTTTAAAGCAATTTTTTGACCAAATTAAATTTAATAAATTTCTCTGGCCGCGATTTTCCTTTATTTGAATCTTTTAAGGACCTAACTTAGTTTCTAACTTATCAGAGGGTAACATAAGTTGAATAAAATCTTCTAAAATATTTCGGGGTATTACATTCTGCCCCCTTTAAATAAATTTCGTCCCGAAATTTTCATATCTTGAGAAGAAGTATCAAAGTGCATTCTCAGGGTTCAAAACCTCAATTTTTGTACTTGCTGCCTATAACTGATAAGGGTCTCCTATTCTTTAGGTTGATTCTCAACTTTTAGCCCTCTTTCCGCTTTCTTCTTGGTTAAATACTTCTTTGAAGAGTCTATACTCGCTCTTCTTTTCCACGCTGATTTATCTTTCAGAAAGCCTAAACGTTCGCCACCTTTCTCTATCCTTTATGAGAGCTATTACGATACAAGGACTTCAAATAATCTCCCCATGATTCGAATGAGCACGCCCTTGGACGGTTGGATTACAAATTCTATCAGGTTCGAAGTGTGTTTTATCTCCTTCCTTAAAATCTTGAGATTCGACGTTTACATCTTTTTGAAGCATGCTTGAATCGTATTTCCGATGCAACTTAGTCTTATTTTCGTTATTATACTCTTCTCTTTTCTTTAAAGTGGTAGTCCAACTATCTGGCTCCCGCTTGTGACCACCTTCGCTTGCATGCATAATAAGAAACACACGTCTAGATTTTAACTGTAAGCTCAAAACTTGGTTGTTGACATCCATTGATCATCTTAAACGTTATGAACTGAGAAATTACTTTAGAAATGTACTTTTGACTTTGGAAAACACTAACTGGTACTGCTTTGATTCCATTCGTCATTATGGAATACTATCATTCGCTCTCCTGACAATATACTTAAATGAATACTTCTATAAGCTCTCTCTTCTATTTGAAGACTCACACTTAAGTTCTATAAGTGATATTAGAATAAATCAAACACCTCTGAGTGAGAACTTTATCTGATCAACAAAAGCTGGAAGAGAGGATTTATAACCTCGAAGGGTTATTTATACCAAAAATATTACCTTTTTAGAGGATTTATAACTCGAAGGGTTCTCACATTTTACAAAGATATATGAGAATAACAAAAGAAAATCAACACTTAAGAGCTAAGAACCGTGCTGAAATATTTTCATAAAGGCGTCAGCATAGCCTAATAAGGAAATGTCATTGCTGATTCTTGATGATCAAAGAAGTATCATCCAAAAGATTTCAAATTATCCAAGATGATAAAATCAATGAATCCCAACTGGTATAAATGGAGAATTTCAAATAATATGAAGCTGTTGAAGGGAAATTGATTCAATTAATAAGAGAATAAACTAATTTTAAAAGAGAATGAATAAATCGATTCTATCGACACGAGAATGAATAAATAGACTCATCAAAACTTCCTATCATAATGAAACTCTCAATCTATCGAACACTGGGTCTATCTTCTTAACGATCTTCTTCGGGTTCTTCTTCCTTCTTTCTTGAGCTTTACGCACTTTGTTTTTTTTTATGAGGTTGCTACGATAAAGCACGAGTAGACTAGACTTTGCACCGGCTGGAAAAGCGGCGTCTCAAGAATCATTTTCTACCCATCGGAAGGATACGAGAGAATGACTTGATCTATGATACCTCCTAGACTCAAAATAGTTTGACTTAACTTCTCCTGGAAGCTGAGTAGAACACCGGCAAACATATCTTTAAATTAATTTGGTAGCAATCATGACGACCATCTTTACCCTCATTCTAAAAATCGATCTGAAACAAGCTACAAATCTTGGGAATGAAACACGCCACGACCTCGATTAGCCATCCACTGAGGTGAAGAGCTTTCTCTTGGAGGAACAAATCTTTATTCCCTGTAATCGCAACAGGTTCGTTAAACATGACTCCTAAGTTGAAAGCTTGCGTAGGGATTTCTTGAATGTGTAATAGATCTACAATCTGATAACTGACCTATAAATCGATTACTCGTTTCTTTGCTTATAGTTAGAAGTTAAAGTTTTATAACCTCATCTCCACATGGAGGTATAAAAGGCGGTGATCGGTCTATCTCAATATTTCATTCAAGGAACAATGCTGATGTTGAACCTTGTTTGTAGTAGCCATCATCGTCTAACATATCTACCCACAAAAAATCACAATCTCCACATAGATCGTTGACTTATGTTTTTATTTTCAAAATATTTTATTCCTTAATATATCCATCTTCCTAGTAACAATGCAAATTCTTGGTCAACTTTAACACAACTCAATCTGAAAGACTTCTTCTAACCGGATGTTGACCCCCATAGAGTAGGTCATTTCCCCAATGAACTTCAAACACCGAATCGATCTCTTTCTTGGTATACGTACAAAATCTCATAACTGTTTACAAGTTCAGCCTAAATTCAGCAACTATAGGCTAAGTTTATCTTACGTTCTCAAACTTTCAAGTTCTTGTACTCATTCAAGAGTATAAAAATCAACACTTTCCGACTATCTCAGTTTATAGTATGCATTCTGCACGTTTCCAACATAACAAGTATGCACAAGGCATAGATAAATAAGTTCATACATATATGTAATCAACATAGTTTTTCGACAGAAATGAGTATGCTCGCAGACATATTTCAAAACCAGTATTCTATTACCATAGCAACAGAGTACGCAATCAGCGCAGTTAATCAGAGTATGCTATCCGCATAATAATCAATCTTTCGAGGAATTCCTGTCCACACGGCGAATCCTAATCTTTCATTTTTAGACAGACTTAACATTTCAACAAATAATGTAAACTTTTAAAAACTAAAATTTGCATAAAAACATGCGTACCTTTTAAGCTGTTGCGTGAGTGATGAGCTGAGGGCTTATATAATATCACAAGGAATTTCACTGAAAGACGAAATAAGACCCAGCAGGTCTACAGAGTTGCAAACCTGGCTCTGATACCACTTTGTAGCGCCCCGATCCCGAAAGATCGTGGAAATGGACGCCACAGGGGTTAGAATTAAGAAGCGGGAAAGAAATGGGGTAATTAAATTAATGACGGGATTTTAATCCAAAAGGATTAATGTTTGGAATAAAATTTAACAACCGAGTATGCCAAAGAGAGGTTATGCCTTCCGAAAAATTAGACATCATAACCTCTGTAACTAGAGCGAATCCCCGTTTATAACGGCTTATAAGAGAAGAATGAAAGATGTAACAATTCAATAAGCCCTTTCATAGGCCAAACGGAACTAAATAATCAGATACCAACAATTAATAGACCCATTCATAAGTCGACAAAAGAAACAGACACCAATATGCTGAACAAATAAAGCCCTTCCATAGGCCAAAATGAATGATCAAATAGACATAAAGAAAGACGGGCTTCCTCCCCTTGGAATAATTATGTAGCTAAGCATATGATACATGTTAACTAGGAAGTCAACAAATTTTCAGAATCAGAGAAGAAGAATCATATTAACAAAATACCAAGATCAGAGTTGTTAGCATTTAGCAAAAGAATACCATAAGTGCGAAAGCTCAATTCTTAATAGAATACTAACAAAAAAGGACAACGGAAAATTATGTAAATCATAATAGCCCATATCTCAGTCTCGTCACCTCCACGCTCCAGCCTACTGACCTGAAAATGTTTGAAAAGATTTGGGCTGAGTACTAATGCACTCAGAGGGCCAGTTTTGACAATTCAAGTTTTGCAAATCATTTTGCTAAAGTAATCTATCTGTGTTCATGCAGGTAGTGAAACTTAGGAGGTTTAAAGTTGGAAGCAACCTAAGTTCACCAAAACATTTTATCGTCAAGCGCTTAAGAGTATAACCCGTCACTGCCCGCAATCCAAACTACATCACCAGCGCATAACATTGAGTATGGCCATAGTATACCCAAAGAGTATAACCAATAAGTGTTTCATTTTAGTCTCACCGACAAGGAGTAGGGCAGGACAAATAATGCATGCATACTATAGCTACTCACATTGACACGGCGCTGGTTTATGAGACTCCGACAACATACAGTAGCACGTAAATATTTAACACAGATAGTCACATATGCAGTGTTAGCAAAGCAGAGCTTAATAACTCGAAAGATATAATTTGCAAAGATAGTATAGTATAACCCACCCGGTTAGCTAATAGTAGCTAAAGCTTTACACGTTTCTTGCAAATCCTAATTAAATATGGGTCTCGGGTTCGGACCTACAAAGGAAAAACTACCTATTAGTATCATGTTAGGCCTTGAAACTATAACATAAGGTAAGCTTCAACTTAGGATAGATAAATGAGTTTTTTTTCTAAGCTAAACTAAATGTAATACGAATATTCTAAACTAATAAAATGGCTTCAGACTACAATGCGCAACATTAGGATTTCATTCTTAACTCAACACTTTAGGGAATTAAATTCAGTGAATATTTTCGAGTAAAGCCGTCCAAAAACATTTGGAAAAGGTGGAGGTCGAACACTTTCCATTTTACTCGATTCTGATCAAATTTAATCTACGAGTCTTTCTGGCTTTCAGAAAATTACCAAATTTAATTGACAACATAATTCACATATAACAATGCAAGGGTAAAAATTTCATGATTTTCAAACGACACATGAAAAAAATATGAATTTAAATACACTATTTGAATAATTGGGTAAACTGAAAAATCCGCCTGGACAAAAATGGAATCTATAGCTAAGTAGAGAATCCACCATAGGGAATAAATGTTGAAGGAACCTTTTTGCTAGGACAGATCTAACAAACATTGTGAAGCAATTCTAACTAAAATGCAATTTTTTAAAATGAGATATTAACTTCGAAAAATCATATTAAATTCATTTCAATGCGAAATGGAGCACCGTCTGCGGTCACACGTCAATCTCAACGGGTACCACAATCGGTCAGAAGGGATCAGCGGCTAATTCCAGCCACACCGGTCAGAAATCTGCTGGAAACCTGGCTGGTGGAAATTCCCGTCACAGATTTTAGCTGAAAATGTATCGGGCTCGATCAGGATCGATACTCGTTGGATTTTTGCTCAAAAGTATAATTTTTGATAGTGCAGAAAATAAGGAATTTAATGGTGTAATCCAATCAAAGATCGGATGGCTAGAATATAAATTCAAACTGGACAGATTTATAATATAATATTCGGATCCGGATTTCAAACGATGAGAAATCAAAAATCTATTCCGATTAACTACAAGATCCAAATGATCAAAGACTATTTATAAAAAGAAGATTTCTAATACGACTATCCAGGAAGAGTAGATCTGAGATTTACATAAAATGAAAACGAAGAAAAATACCGAAAACTCACAACATCAAAAATCGGAATCGGTAGAATTAAAGATAATCAAAATATAAGCATATTTAGAACTTGAAATTTCTAAATTCATCGGTCCGAATGACCAGAATCGGAGAGAGTACCTTCTCTGAGGAATTGGCGGCGGCCACAATGATTTTTCATCGTTGTAGCACCCCGGTCCCGAAAGATAGTGGAAATAGACGCCACCAGGGTTAGAATTAAGAAACGGGAAAGAAAAGGGGTAACCTGATTAACAAAATCTCAACAGAAGACTCAGAATAATCAAACATGTTGTATAATAATATATATACATATTCATAACACCAAGATCAGAGCTCTTAGTGTTTAACAAAATGATATTACAAGTGCGGAGACTTCATTATCAACAGAATACATAACAAAAAGAGACAATGGGAAAATACGTAAACAACAAAAGCCCATTTCTCAGCATCTTCACATCCACGCGCCAGCCTACTAACCTGAAAAATATTTCAAAATATTTGGGCTGAGTACTAGTGGACTCAGTGGGCAAGTTTTTACAATTCAAGTTATGCAAATCATTTTGTTAAAGTAATCTATCTGTGTTCATGCAGGTAGTGAAGCTTAGGAGGTTTTAAAATTGGAAGCAACCTAAGTTCACCAAAACATTTTATCGTGAAGCGCTTAAGAGTATAACCAGTCACTGCCCGCAACCCAAACAACATCAGCAGCGCATAACGTTGAGTATGGCCATAGTGTACCCAAAGAGTATAACTAATAAGTGTTTCATTTTAGTCTAACCGACAAGGAGTATGGCATGACAAATAATGCATGCATACTGTAGCTACTCACATTGACACAGTGCTGGTATATGAGACTCTGACAACATACATTAGCACGTAAATATTTAACACAGATAGTCACATATGCAATTTTAGCAAAGCAGAGCTTAATAACTCGAAAGATACAATTTGCAAAGATATAGTATAGCCCACCTGGATGATAAATTTGTAACACAGATAAGCTTTCAATCTCTGAGTTGGTTCTGCTCAGGTTTTGCTAGCTCTTCTAGGCCTACAATAACCAGCCTTTGCTTAGTGTAACTAAATGACCCATATCAAAACTCAATTCCTAAGCTCTCTTTTAATTTTCTATTAAACTTTATTATCTTCTTTTAACAGCTTAACCACCCTCAATACTTTACAGTTTACACTATATATTCCCAGCTTAATACTAATACATAATTAATGTTCTACGAATATAAACTTAATGTTGTGATTCTCACCTAAACAACATCTATCCTGACTACTATTAGTGTCGCTACTGATTATTATTTCGTATGTTAATTGATTATATAATTATGTTGCTAGAAATAATTTTACTATCTACTAAGCTTGAGTAGACTTGATGATTGATAAATCAATTTTGAGATAATTACATAAATTGAATTACACCAATAGCTTAAACATATACTTTGAATTCCATAACCTTCAGATTAGTTCTAACCTAATTATTAGTATTGCTGTTCTAGGTTAATATATTTTATTGGTATATAACTTTTGAATAAACATAAATTTAGTTATTGACATAGAAATTTCATGGATGATGCTTCACCTATAATTTAATAGAAAGACAAAAACTTGTATGAGACCGTCTAACGGATCTCCTTACGTTAGACGGATCAAAATCCACCCAAACCCACTACACCCGCCCCAGACACACGTGGGGACCGCCCCTCCAATTGCTCAGAAGTTGCACAATTATTTGCCACATCTCACGTGGGTCCTACCCATACCATCAACAACCATCTTCTCTCTCCTTTCTCTCTCTCTCTCCTCTCTCTCTCTCTCTCTCTCCATCCCCATCTTTAATTTATTCCAAATCTTGTGTAGATGGGTAATTGGGTAGCTAACGTGTAATTTTTTTTATTGTAAATAGTAATTGTATTATTATAATATAGTCTTTTTTTTATTGTAAATCAGTAATTGTATTATTCTTTTTTTTTCTTACTTCTTCTTTCCTTTTTCTTTCTTGGTCTCATTTTTTTTGTTTCTTTTTGTTTCTTTTTTTCTTTTTTTATAATAATTATAATATAGTATTCTCAAGATATACATTTATTTTTAAAAAAATATATTTTTTTCCTCGGTTGACTAATTTTTGAGCCAAAAAAAAAATATCATTAATTAATCAAAGTATCATTATTTATGAGATGAAGTATTATTAACTCACATATGAGTATCATTATTTTATGGGGTGAAGTGAAGTCCCATTACTATGAAAAAAAGTATCACTAATTGCAGAAGAAAGTATCATTATTTTCACTTTTTTCTTCCTTTTTTTTAAAAATTAATTCAATTCAATTTTAGTGCTCAGTAATTCCATTTTAGGGTGTAAATTTATTTTTTTAAAAATATATTTATGTGGTGAAATTTTATTTAAAAAAATATTTTAAATTCAATTCAATTTTATGGTTCACTAATTTCAATTTAGGATATAGATTTATTTCAAAAAAAATATATATTCAAGTATCCTTAAAATAATTATAGTATCATTAATTAGGGATGAAGTATCACTAATTGCAGAAGAAAGTGTCACGAATTGAAGAAAAGTATCACTAATTGTAGAAGAAAGTATTACTACTTAGAAGAAATGTGTCACTAATTGCAGAAGAAAGTATCATTAATTAGAAAGAAAAGTATCACTAATTGCAAAGAAAGTATCACTAATGGCATAAGAAAGTATCACTAATTAGAAGAAAAGTATCACTAACTACAGAAGAAAGTATCACTAATTAGAATAAAGTATCACTAATTGCAAAGAAAGTATCACTAATTGAAGAAAAGTATCACTAGTGGCATAAGAAAGTATCACTAATTAGAAGAAATGTATCACTAATTGCCGAAGAAAGTATCACTAATTAGAAAGAAAACTATCACTAATTGCAAAGAAAGTATCACTAATTGAAGAAAAGTATCACTAATGGCAGAAGAAAGTATCACTAATTGGAAGAAAATTATCACTAATTGCAGAAGAAATTATCACTAATTAGAAAGAAATGTATCACTAATTGCAGAAGAAAGTATCACTGTTAGTGATGCTTCATTTTTTATTACCAGTGATACTTACTTCATAATTAATATACTTCTTTGTTGTTAATTTGACAGTTAATGCTTAATCATCGGTAATTTTCATTTTAATGAAAATATAAATTTTATCTTGTGAAGTATCATTAACATTGATGTGAAGTATCATTAATTATAGATAAAGTATCATTAATAAAATCATTACAAAAAAAACACACAACTTCTAACTCTTCGTAGTGAAGTGTAAATTGAAGCCGAAAATAAAATTGCCGAAAAAAAGAAAAAAAAAGTGTATAAATGTGGTCCCAAAAAAAAAGTGTATAAATGTGCTCTAAAAAAACAAAAAAAGTGTATAAATGTGCTCAAAAAAAAAAGAGATAAAAAGTGTATAAATGTGCTCCAAAAAAAAAAGAAAAAAAAGTGTAAAAGTGTGAATTAGAATTGTAAAAAAAACAAAAAGAAAGAGAGAGAGAGAGAGAGAGAGAGAGAGAGAGAGAGAAGAGCTGATGTGTGTGCGTGTGTGAGAAAGAGGGGGTGAGGGTGAGGGTAGGTTGGGGTGGGGTGGCGTGGGACCCCTGAAGCAAAAAAAAAAAAAAGAAGACAAGAAGGTCAGCGTGTTAGAGGGAGAGAGTGGGGGCTGGGGGTGGGGCTGGGGTGCAAAAATAAAAAAGTAAAAAGTTAGATCCGGGTCGGGTTAGGATCCGTCTAACGGAAACGACCCGTTAGACCGTCCTACAGGAGTGTGCCTCTAATATAAAATATAAAATTAAAGGAACTCATTTTCCAAATATAAAGTTCTATAATCTTCAAAATCAAGCATTTAAAATCAATTATCTTATATGAATTACTCATATATAGAAAGTTACCTCAAACGAAATAGTTGTTGCAGCAAATGATTATTATTACCAAAGTATAGGGAAATAGCATATAAGAGTGATGGAAGATAGATGAAGGAATTCTGTTTTATTTTTACAATTAAAATCTCAATTTGATCATCCTATTTGTATTAGTCATTACTCTACTAATCTCCCCTTTTGACACCTCACCTAGGTTATATTGATTAGTCACCTTTTATTAATTTAGTTATATAATAGGCAACTCACTCCATTTGGAATTTAATAGATATCAACTAAGATACCACCATATATATATATTTATATATATACATACGTATATAATTATACTATATGTGTTATATATATATATATACACACACGCAAATCAAGATTGCAAGAATAGTTAAACAATTAATTAAGGCTATCTATCTATCTATATATATATATATATATATATATATATCTAGCATTCCCGTAAGTATATATATACACTTAGATAATTTAATTGTTTTTCAAATAAAATAATAATATATTTAGATAGAACATAATAACATATAATAGGATAATAATTAAATATAATTATATTTATCTAGATAATTAATTATTAGGATCATATATGATTATATCCTAAAATCATCTTCTAATACCCAAAGTGATAATAACAAGCACCTTTTAGGTTAGAATATAAAATAAAATAACATTCGGGATTTGTAATAAAAATACAACAATAGTTGGGGCCTCTCTAACCTACTCGACAAGCATAGGCTATTATTTTAATACTTAAAAGTTTTTGGATATTTCAATTATTCTAACTATTATATGTATATTCCTAATTAAATTTAGATAATAAAATTTTACGGTATTACAATCGTGATCATCCTTCGTGTAATCATTTAAATCATGTATTCGTGATCTACGCGTTGACACCTTCAAAATGACTATTTCAGAATTGAAATAGGAAACTAGAGTCGTACATTCTCTGGAAGCTGCTCGGCGTTTCGATTTTGAAAATGAATGAAAAATGAAACCTTAACCTCCTATTTATAGAGGAAAATAAATAGGATATTAATGAATAAAAGAAAGAGGATAATGATGGAAAAAGAACAGGATAATTATGAATAGGATAATCTTTTGAAAAAGAAATTGGATAATGACGGATGTGCCTTTTTCTATTAAATTTATTATTTTCCAACTTAAAGTTATGCCAAGAGTTCATTTGAACTCTAAATAGGAAAATTTAAAGTTTGGCACGATACTCGAATTTTTTTTCTATCAACCGAAGAGAAATATTATAACATATTTTTAAAGCAATTTTTTGACCAAATTAAATTTAACAGATTTCTCTATTCGCGATTTTCCTTTATTTGAATCTTTTAAGGACCCAACTTAGTTTCTAACTTATCAGAGGATAACATAAGTTGAATAAAATCTTCTAAAATATTTCGGGGTATTACAATGAGGTTTCATCTTTAATTCTCAACTGAAAAAAGACGTAGCTTATGGTTTCTCATAGCTTGAAACGTTAGCACAGATAAATAGATCTGATTTAGTTGATCTACAGAAATGGCTGATCCTTAGGATTAACCGCTCTAATACCACTTGTTGGTCCCGGTGCGAGTCTATGTCAATTTAGAGGGGGGGTGAATAAACTGACTCAAAAACTTGAACTGATTGCGGAATATATAGGGTCCTAGACTCGCGTAGAAGACTTATCTGTGCACTCGATCAGTTGAGACTGATAGCCTGAAGGCTTTACTTGTCAGTGCAACTTGTATGTTATAGTGTGCAGTTTAAGAGCATGCGAAAGCTTTAAGCATAAAATACAGCACACACAAGACTGATAGAGCTTTGAAGCTTCATTCTTCTACGTCCTCTCTTCCTTCCGCAGAAGGGCAATCAACTATGCAAGTGTAAAGTTTCTTTATTACAGTTACACAATGAAGAAATTTGTTGGACCTGAAAATGGCACCCTTCAAACCGAGCGCGGCCTCCTTTCCAACTGTTGCTATCCCGAAAGAATGGACTCGTCAGTACGCCCTTCCTCAGCCGATTTCTGGTCAACAACTCACACTTACCGGTCCCAACTACTCGCTAAGACTTTAGGTCCTATTTTCCGTCTTTATAAGATTTTAGATCTCTCTCCATCTTCAAGAGGACAGTCTTGAATCTGTTATCAACCTGGAATGCTTCTTCAACTTGAGCTGAGTGGTTGATCTTTGAAGAACTGGAACTGAGAAGCTTTGCTCTGGCTGGAATTATTCATCAGCTAGCTGCTTGCTTGGAACTTAAAGCACGCCTTCTCAGTTAGGACTTTTCACACTTAAGAGATTTAAGCTTCGAGCTGTGGGGAGGAAGAAAGAAAGCTCGTACAGCAAAATATAGATTTGCAAAAATAATCTCGAAAAGTCTTGACCAGAATGAGATTCACCCCCTTTATATAGATGAGCGATCTCAGTGACCGTTAGGTTCTACTGATCGGTGGTTAGATTGATTCCATCAATGGCAGTTTAATGCTTGTAGCCGTTGAAGCTTTGAATGAACTACCTGTTGAATTCAATGGCTTCTGCTCCAAGATCGTCAGGATCTTCCTAAGATTTCCTGTCAGGATCTTCAATGACTGATTGTCAGAGAGCAGTTACTTCGGCTATCAGTTTTGGACATCAGTTGATGGGGTCTCAGCTGTCTCGACTTTCAGCTTTGAGATTGTCTAGTTGGCAGTTCCTTAGTTGCCTCAAGCTTCAGTCCTGTAATGGTCCAGTTCAGCTGCCTTGATCTTAAGCTCTGGATCTTTGGCGGCTTAGCTTTAAAAGCTTTTAGTTCTGGATTCCAGTCGGCTTTCTTGTGAGCTTTTCTCCCAACTGATTGATCTTTGATCAGTTCAGTTTGGTTTTGAGCTTTCAAGGTGGCTCTTCTCTCATCAGCCTTTCTTGGCTTTCAGCTAGACTGATGACTTACTCATATATGGATGTCTTCCGGTCTTTAGCATTCTCTTCCCCCTTTAGCTGTTCAGTCTACAATATTCTCTTCCCCCTTAAGTTTAACTTAAGCTTTGAAGAGTAGACTTTGACTGGTCTGGTTGAGACATCCTTTTCAGCTGGTTGACCATGCTTCAAGGTGATTGCCTTTCACTTCAGCTGAGCTGAGATTTGAAGTCTTACTTGGTCACTGCCCCGACTTCCAGCCTAAATAACCTGCAGTTTTTCATAAAACTTTTGCATATGTTTTGACATTTCATCAAAAGCATCAATTAGGCTACCTTGATAGTTTTTCCCAACACAGATTCTGACATGTAACCTTTAATTCTAAATTTTTGGAATGTTCTCTTAAAATGTTCTAGACTGTTGATTTGCTTTTCTTTTGTGAGTATTAACTCAAAGCTAAGACTATCATGTTGTTTGATTTTAAAAAGAACAATTATCAATTGGAAATGCAATTCATTTTGTTTTAAAACTTTGTTTCCTATTTTCCATTTTGAAGAAATTTGGATTCTTTTTGAGAAACAAGTTCTTTGAGTGGTAACACTTTTGATTGAAAACTATCCAACTTGTTTTGATGAATGAGACAAGTTTCTATAAGACTGATTTTTGAGTATTGAGACTTCAAGAATCTTTGATTTGATTTTGATCTTTCCAAATAATGATTTATCAATAACATGATTGTTAAAGGACATGAATTTTTTAGAGGAATGTTTCCTTTGAAGATAAAGGCTCTACTTTTGGGATTATTATTGAATTTTGAGATGTGTTCTTTATTAGTACAGATCTGAACATTTTTTAATATTTGAACTCTTAAATTAAGAAAGACATGTTCGGGTTTTTTTAAATTAAACCACCGCAGAATCCTTTTGTTCTTTAATCCTAATGTCATGTAGATCATAATTTTGGTTTTTTCTATTACATTAAAATAACATAATAAAATAAAATTCCTAGACCTAATATATGGATTTTCTCATGGATTAAAATCACGAAGCCAAACCGGCATACGGCCCAAATCATACATTCAACATAATTAAAACATACATCACATAATTAAGGAGCCATGATAGTCGGTAACTCTGCAAACAAGTCAGTCTACAAATCTAACAATCATAATTACATGATTAGCATAAAATAACATATGATATCCATACATGACATAATTTTCGAAATTATCATTTAATTAAATTAAATATTTTGAAAATATCCTACAAGATATAATTTGGAAATTAAAATAATTATCTACCAAATTTAATCTTGTAAATCTCAAAAATATCTTAAGAATAAATCTGGAAATTTGTTAAAATTATCCACCAAATTTATTTCTTAATTTTTGAATAAACCCTAATTAATTAATATATGGAAATCTTGATATAAATAAAAAATCTATCCGAAATATTAGGTAGGGTTTGAAAATTACAAATATGAAATCTGAAAATTTGATCCACTTCAAATTCCTTCCAAATTTAAATCTTATTTTCAACCCTATCTAGATTAGAATTAAGTAATTTATGATATACACCAAAAAAAATTACTTATCCAATTCTAAACTACAAGATTTTCGAAAATATCTAGAACAAAATCTGGAAATTTGATCTACTTCAAACTCTTTCCAAATTTAAATTCTATTTTCAAATCTTTTTGGATTAGAATTTGATAACTATTGATATATATCAAAAATTACCTTATCCAATTCTAATATATATATATATATATATAGATTTTCAAAAATTACAAGTATATTGAATCTGGAAATTTGATCCATTTCAAATTCTTTCAAATCTAATATTCTACTTTCAAAACTATCTAGATTAGAATTAGGTAACTTTGTGATACACATCAAAAATACCAAATCTAATTTTAACACACATAATTTTCGAACCATCACATTAAATAAATCTGAAAATTTAATTTTAATCAAAATCTTCCCCAAATTAACTTAATGTGACCGAAAATTGTATAGAACAAATTAGGGAATTTTAAACACCAAAATTTCGAAAACGTTGGTGCTCTAATTTTCAAGTCCTACACCTAATAAATCTGGAAATTTTGAATCATCAAAATTATATTCGAAATCCAACTAGGTGTAGATCGAAAACACAATCAATCCAAAACTAGAATTTTCGAAACACCATCAAAAATTCATCCAAGTTTTGAACACAACAATTCGAAAAATATGAACACAAAAATCTGAAAATTTAAGCAACATAAATATTTCATCAAATTTATACATATATTTCGAATTAATCCTAGTATTAAATCTAGAATAGTGCCAAAACCCGCTCTGATACCAGTTGTTGGGGTTTTTTCAAATTAAACCACCGCAGAATCCTTTTGGTTGTTCTTTAATCCTAATGTCATGTAGATCATAATTTTATGCAACTCATATGTTTTTAATTAACCAAGTTCAATTAATGTGCATAACCAATTTTCGATTCTACTAAAAGCGGAAACATAGTATACCGAAAAACGACTTGCAAATTAAACAACGGGTTGAGGACAAGATTAAAGATCTAATCTTGTTGTTGTTGTAACGCCCCAGATTTCTGAATAAGGTTTAAAGAATCTTAATGACAATTAAGAATGTTAAGGAAGAAATTTAACTAAGGTTAATTAAGGTCAAATGTCAGTCACGACTTTAAGGGTTAGTTTACGTGAAAATCGTCTTTCGGAAATTCTGATCTTAACCCTATTATGACCATTTGTGTTCTCGTTAAAAAGGATTTAACTCAAGGAGTGTACCGGTGTTCTCGAAATTTTATTCTGAAGTCAATTAAGTTCCCAGTGATGAAAAACGTGTTTAAGGAGTGAATGAATAGTAACTTTTACGTGCGTTCGTGTTTTGAGAAATTTATGAAATCCTACTCGTTGATCCGAGTCTAGTTCTATCAAGCCCCTCTTATAGCAAATGACTCAAGGATTCTGGTGGCATTTACAGATTTCAATTCTGAGGTCAATCGAACGCTCGGGAGCAGAATCTGTCAGTCTGAGTGAATTGTAAAAAGTAATTCCAAAAAGAGAATCTTTCCTCGTCTTTCTTCAGATGACCCCGTCTTCTTCACAAATCAAGTTGGTTCACTAGTATTCGAGCCAATGAGTTCCCCGGTATTTTTAGATTTTGTGTCTGAAGTCATTTGGAGCTCGACATCGAATAAAGCAGCTTTTAACCGAACCCAGGGTAACTTTTGTAGTATTTCCGCACTGCAATGGCTTCCAAGGGAAGCCAAAGCTTCTCCTATAAATAAGAGGGCCACCCCTCACCATTATTTGCTCATTCATTTCCATCATTTTCACTTCCAAGAGAGTGGGAAAGCTCGTGAGAGCTGAGAAAGTTCTGTTGAAGTAAAAAACGTTTTTCGTGAGTATTCCGCAAGATGACGAGCGGAGTGGCGTAGTAGAGATGCGGTGAGGGAATGTGCTAGGGGCGCCATTGGGTCATAGCAGACGGCTCCATCACCGTTGCGACTCGACGAGATGCCAAGTTAGTCACCTTCCTTCGACGCACCTAAGCCCATCCATTCTTATTCGTCGGGCTCGATTCCATTTCTTTTCCGTCTTTCAATTCCGCATTTACTTTCCGTTCTTCATGTTCTTCATTATTACTCATTTACTTTCCACCTAAGAGTTATATTTAGATTCTCGTGAAAGTTTCAAGTTAATAGTGTTTCTGTTATATTGCTCGTTATTATTATTCCGTTGTTATTCTTTTCATTAATTCTCGTAATTAATCTCGTTGTTCCGTTAAGGTTCTGTTCAAGTTAAATTTTAAGAGTTCGTCATTATTCTAAATATTTAAAGAGGATTATCGTATTTATGCCGTTATAATGTTGATTTCTTTTTAAGTTAAAACATGTCGTTTCATGTTAAAATAAATTACTGGAGCATGTTTTAAAAATTTTGGTAAAGTGTTCTTCGTGTTCATCAAAGGAATAAACGAACACGAAGAACCCAGATGAAGATTGCCCAGAAATGGGCGAAGAGAGAGGCCGCTGAGGCGGGGGGTGCACCGCGGGCCCTCGCCGGCGCAAGGGTGCGCCGCGGTGGGGGGGTGCCCGCCGGCGCCGGTGTGCGCCGCGGCGCAGTCCCCTCCTCCGTGTGGTATCCGCACCGATTCTTCTGGCTATTTTCGTACCCTCTTTTCGAGCCTTTCGAGTTGTGTTTTTCCAAACTAATCCCGATTTATTTCCAAGTTTAAATTTAGAAAACTTTTAAGTTATTTCCAAGTTATTTCAAATAAACTTTTCAAGTTAAATCTGTCTAAAATTCGGGTATCGAAAAATAAATTCTCCAAGTAAATTCTTCTCGAATTTTATTAAGTCATTAAGTCGTGCAATTTGTAATTAAGTCTTAGATTTAAGTCTTCGAGTTCGATGTCGATATTTCTCACTTTAGATAGTTAATTTCTTCAAAGAAGGCTGCTAAGTCGATGATTCAACTTTGGTAGGAGGAAGTGAGCCTCGTATGAATTCGGAGAAGGATCATCAACTCATTGCTTCATCTTCTGTCCAGTAATCGAGGTGGGTAAATCTATACTTATCTAAAAGTTTGAGCTAATAAGCTCTAGAAGCATGTTAGGGCAAATGAGATATCCAATAAAACATTTTTGCTCTGCCTGCTTGATCTCTGTACAAGCAAGGAAGGAAAAAAAGAATATTATATGTTAATTGAGCTCTCGAGCATGTTTAATAATGCTAGATAATTTTAAATTATTGTTTATGCCTAGCATGAGATGTTTGGAATTGCCTCTAGTTGCAATTCGTGTTTATTTACGTTCATTTCCTCGATCCACCCCATTTCATCTATAATGCAAAGTATATAAAACATGCAAATAGATATAAAAAAAATGCAAACAGTGGCTGCAATAATAATTCATTCTATATCATAAAATATTATATATTACATATAAATGACAACTCTTTTTAATATACAAAACCACTAGATTCACAAGCAAGCTAGTCGCGAGCGCGATTTTCAACCGAGAAGAATTTATTGATTTTATTTATTTTGGAATTTTATTTTCTTTTTGAATTTGGTTTCATATTAGGGTTTTTTATTATTTTGCCTACCTA
Organism: Perilla frutescens; assembly: GCA_026008535.1. Taxonomy (NCBI): domain Eukaryota; kingdom Viridiplantae; phylum Streptophyta; class Magnoliopsida; order Lamiales; family Lamiaceae; genus Perilla; species Perilla frutescens. The sequence continues at coordinate 45,343,089 of BRKX01000013.1, read as the reverse complement.
TATCAAAGCTTGGAATGAACCATTCAGAGAGGTTTTTATTATTTATTCAATTAAAACTGTGTATTTTATATCCATTTTGAGATTTGTCTGAATTTAATGAAATATCTCGTGAAGTTCAAATATGACTTATTGAACAAAAGAGAGCTGATTTGTAACACTATAATTTTCGATCCCCACCCTCTTATTTATAAGGGGGTGGATGAAAATTACAAGTCCCAAACCTACTAGGCTTGGGTCTCTTAACTCTTGTTCCATCTTCAGTCCATTAAAGTCATATTGGGCTACAACAGAGATCTAGAAGAATATTAAATTGACTTGCTAATTTATTTAATTTCCAATATCCAATAAACTTAGGATATAATTAAATAAATTAAGTATTATTTTTATTCCACTAAGGAAATAATATTGACCTACCAATTTAATACAACTTTCTGAATATATTTTCTCCTTTAGTCCAGTCATTCTCCGTGTTTAAGATTAATGCCCAGTAATTAATTTTGTAAGCTTCTGACAACTATAATTAATTAATATCTTATCCTTGAGTAGTACCACACAATCTTTACTCATGTACGGAATAAATTCCACCTGCAGGGTTTCAACATGAACTTGTGTTTCCTCAAGGGACACCATCAACTTGGCACACCAGGACACGGTGCCCCTACATATTGCATGACCCATCATAAGTGTAGATGTTACAACCCAAGATATTGAGATTATTGATTCTATGAAAGAATCTCACCCTTTGATAAATCAAAGCTGCAAACACTACACATATATGTCTGCCAACATATAGGGATTAAGAACCCGAACTCTATGGATTCTTATTTTCTCATTTAAGGTCAGAATAGAGAATATAATTCTAAGTAGATCCTCCTCAATACACTTTGCCCGTGTACTAGAATAATCAGCTAGTCTAGATAAACCAACTATCAGATTATTCTACAGTGTACCGATGGTGGGTTCAGGGTCATCTAAGCTGTGAGCTCTTTAATACATTACAAAGAACTGATGATATGATCTAACCGTGTGTTTAGCCACACCATATCATCTACAATGTAAGTATAGTGAACATGCATATAAATATAATAATTTAAATACAAACAGTGACTGCAATTGTATTCATTCTATATCATCATAAAAACATCATCAATAATGTATACAAAAGACAGGTCTTCTAGTATACAAAACCAACAAGACACTAGTACTAATGTAGGATTTGTTTGAAAATTAAATTGTTATCAAGAATTTCCTAGATATTAAATCTTCTATGAATTTTCTAGAATTTTTCTCTACATGAATTGTTTCACAATCCTTATCTTTTGTATTAATATATGATGCTCCTAAGGATTTGTTTCGTTGACCATGGATCATGAAGTTCTTTCAAATCAATTTTGACTTGGTTTTCACACCCTTGATTTTTTGAATTGATTTGTCAAAAGAATTTTTTCTCTTATATTTTTGAAAGTAATCGCATCATTTTTAAGACAACCTGTAAAACATTCTTTATTTTGATTTAAATGTTTTCAAAAAGTTTATTTTATGATTTTTATCCTAAGATGAATTTTTTGTATGTTATCAAGACACTCTATTTGATTAGAACAAAAACTCTCGTAATGTTATGATATTCCTTTTATGACTTCTAAATTTTTATGTTGGTTGTCAAACCATTTTTTGTGGAATGAATTTTTAAAATTTGTTGTAATTTTTTCTAACATTTTTTGTTTCCATTTTTGGAATCCTAGTTTCATTTGGAAAAATGTTTTATTGTCTTCATTACTAAGTTTTGGATGATCATGAGTTTTAACAATGTATGAGGACTCTTTTTTGAAAGTGTTTATTTTATGATGACCTAGTTTGCCAATTTGAAAAAATGGAGTACCAACAATACTTTGAATTGATTTTCTTTTGAAAATTGGATCAACCTTTTTTCATTATCTAAGCCATATTGTATCATGATGTTTTGACTATTATTTTTAGCATTCATTATTTCTTTCTTGAAATTATTATTTTTAACAATTTTATTTCCAATTTTTTGAGTGTTCATTAAAGAAATATTTTGCTTAAGACAAACATTATTAAAGAAAAGTTTATTATCTTTATAAGGTTTGTGAAAAAGAATTAAGCTAAAAAACTTCTTAATGTTAGGACCGTAATTAAATTTGAGAAATGAATTTAAGTCTTTTAGAAAAAGGATGATTTGAAAGTACTCTTTGGTTAATGAAGTGAAACATTTTATTTTATCTTCAAATTTGGAGACAAATGAATTGTAGGTAACTTGTTTCAAATATGGAACCATGACTAGATGATTTTTATCTATTTGTGGATCATTATTTGCATTTTGAAAAGACTTTATTTCTTTTTCAAAAGTTTGATCATTTTGGACATGAAAGCTTGTTAACACATATTTGGACAATATTTCTTTTTCAAGACTATTATCATCTTATTTTGAAAGACATTTTTGGATTTTTTCTTTCGGAACAATTTCCTCTTTTGGTTTTTTTTCCTCTTTTGTTTTTCCCAAACTAATTTTATCTTTTGGATTTTCATCCTCTTGAGAAATATTTTTGAAAGGATAAACTCTAGAGTTTCCAGAAGCATACAATTCAAACTAATCAAAGAATAATATATTTTTTCTTTCATTAATTATGAATTTGTTATAACCTTCTTGGATTTGTTCTTTTGTATCATGAAAAGTTATTTGTAAGAACCATTCTCTTCTTATTCTATTTTTCTGAGAATAGAAGTTATGGTGAAAGAATTTTGTATAAAGAATGAATGAATTTTTTGCAATGTATTCATTATTTTGAAGAGACTTTTTGACTTTATCAGGTGGTTTGTTTGGAGAAGTTTTTAGAGAATTTTTTATCAACTCCCAATGGGCAAACACATGATTTACAACCTCTCACAAGACTTATAACCTTCAACTCCCTATGGGCAAACATGCAAGCACCACTTTCCAAGACCTGGGCGGTCAGGACACCTCACTCTTACCGTTATTAGACTAATGTTTTCCTAATTAGAGATTTAAGGAAATTAGATTGAAAAGATCATGAGTTAAAATCTAAAGAGAAAAATTTTAAAGAGTTAATAGAAGATATGCTAAAATAAATAAATGAAAAAATTAGGATAAAAAATTATCTAAAAACTTCTTCAAATACACCTGATTAAAACAAACCACCTGATAAAGTCAAAAAATCTTTTCAAAACAAATCTCCTCAAAACAATGAATACATTTCAAAAAATTCATTCATTCCAAATACAAAGTTCCTTCAAGATAACTTCTACTCTAAGAAAAATAGAGAAAGAAGAAAATGGTTCTTTGAAACAACCTTTCATGAAACTAAATAACATATCCAAGAAGAATATAACAAATTCATTCTTAAGGAAAAGAAAAATACATTTTTCTTTGATTGGTTTAAATTATATGCTTCTGAAAATTCTATTGTTTATCCTTTTAAAAATATTTCTCAAGAGGATGAAAATCCAAAAGATGAAATGATTTTGGAAAAAACTAAAGAAGAAATTATTCCTAAAGAAACAATCCAAAAATGTTTTTCAAAATAAATTAATAATAATCTTGAAAAAGATATTTTATCCAATTATGTGTTACAAAGTTTTCATATCCAAAATGATCAAACTTTAGAAAAAGAAATATTTTTTTTTCAAAAAACAAATAATGATCCACAAATGGATAAAAATCATCTAGTCATGGTTCCCTATTTGGAAAATGTCACTCATAATTCATTTGTCTTCAAATTTGAAGATAAAACAAAATGTTTCACTTCATTATCCAAAGAATGCATTCAAATCCTCATTTCCATAAAAAACTTATATTCATTTTTTAAAATTAACTATGATCCAAACTTGTAAGAAGAGAAATCATCAAATATTTCACATAAGAAGATCGCATTAACCAGAAATGGGGATTACTTGTTGAGTTCGACGTTCAAAATGGAGCAGATTTAGCATTAATGCCAAAACCACTCCAAAAGGTTTGTCTTTAACACCTTGGTTCAAAACCTTCAAAACCATATGAGCTTGTAGGTCAACAGTGTATCATCATCACCATCACTTCAAATCTTATGATTTAAAGATTTGTATATTAAGGTACTATTTTCAAAACTTTCTTATGAAATATATGTAACTATTATTTCATTTGAATTTATCATCATCAACATCATCATCATCAATCTGCATTCAGTCGGCTCTGTCACCCAAATCATTCATCATCGTATGCATATGGTGTGGCACCCTCAAATGGATGTGAAGAAAAGACTAACAATGTGAGTGTGCCTTGTATTTTTTTTTTTTTTTGAGATAGAATAGAAAAGTATTGGATCACTCGAGAAATGATAAGATTTACTTTCACACATAATTTACATAATTATATCAAGGGAAGAAAGAGTACTCTGAAGTCAAAAGAGTACACCAGAGAAATTGAAAGTTTATATACTATCAAAACAGTGAACTTCGAAGAAGTTTCACACTTAAACAAAAATAGAGTCAAAAGGTGGTGCGTAAAGCTTATAAACAAAAGTCCATCAGGTCGTCATTGATATACATAGACCCACAGGAACTTGTAGAAACTCCACGTCCCGCACCATGCATTCTCATGCTTCATCTGAGTCATCTACAATGCATGAACTACATGAACTAAAGCTCAATAAGCAGATATCATGCATGCGACCTTATACACGATGCATAAAAAAGACACCACACCATGGCTAATGCTCGTGATATAAAATATTTTCATCTCAAAAGCATTTTCATTGTTTAGGAACTTGGCTCCCTTCACCAGACACCAACATGAGTCATGAGCTCATAATATAATCAATATCACTTGGCCAGAATATGATTAGTGCACTCATGTGGCTCATCCTTCCTGGACCCCAAGGGACACGCCCCCTGCCTGTTCCCTTTGATCCCACATGAAAGTCATCCCACATCAGCCACTCATTACCTCAAAGGTGCAGTCGAAGTGGACCATCCTCCCTGGATCCCAAGGGACACGCTTCCTGCCTGTTCCCTTTGATCCCGCATGGAAGTCATCCCACTCGAGGCACAAATTTATCAACAAAGCACAACACGGGCTGGTGGTGACCAATCCCAAACAAAATATTTTCTCTCTCTCAAAACTATTTCATGCAACCTTGATCATATCTGTATGATGTGCATGCATATGCTCGTGCTCATGTACAAAATATTCAATGCAAATAGATAGAATGCCACAAGCATATTACATACACCACGCATTTATGAGGTAATAAATTATAACAACACAATAGCAAATAATAATCACATATAATCAAATAATAATATATTCATGCATTGTAGTTGCAAATGGATTTCTACTTACCTCGAGTCCCGTGCTTACAGTGTTTGGAATCTTAATGCGTATGCTTTCTCAAGAGAATCTAATTGAGATACAACATAAATTAAATTGCAATTAATATAAATTTATTTAAAATTTAGTAATTATTGTGAAATCTAAGTTTAGTAGTTAAATTTTGCAATATTAAAGCACATAATTATGTTACGATGAGTACGTGGTACCTTTTAACTAGATTCATAGAATTAATGAAATAGTAATCACGCCAACCCTTTTGTTAACTCAAAATTTCTTAACTATTATATTACAAAATATTTCACACTATCCAACTATTATGGATTTGTCAAGCTTTACACAATAAGATATGATTATACGTTTTGAACCATTTGTTAGAAATTCTCAATTAATACAACATAATGAATCAAACTAATTTCCATAATATTTGATATTGAAGTTTATGATTTTCCTTTTTATTTACACATGTACTGATATTAATATAGTAATATTATTTGTTTATTTAATTTATTAACACAATTAAACCTTTCGGAATAATTTATCAATCAGCAAATATAAACTTTAATCTTTCAATCATTATTAATCATGATCTAATTAAAAATTCATGCATAATCAATCCTAATAAACACACGCATACTTATATATACATATAAACTATCAATTATTCATTAACAATTTGCAAGGTATTATAAATCAATTTTTTTTTATTAAACTAAATACCAACCTTTGTTATTCTCATTCTCCCCTTTCTTTTCTGCGTAATTTACTTCTCAAGATTGTTTAGAAATATGGATGCCCAAAGTTTCTAATTTGTGAAATAATTTTATAATATGAAAATCCATTAGTCTCGTTTATAGTACATACATGTGTATGCATCAACTACAATCCACCTCAATATTTTTAACTAGGACACGTGTACTCCCAAACTCTATCACTTTCAATTTATTATTATTATTATTATTATTATTATTATTATTATTATTATTATAGAAAAGTATATATTTATTTTATGATACATACTAATCTCCATATTAAAGCTCTTGAATCTATATGCTCTTTTAGAGAATACATCTATTTCTTACAAAATACTATTTAGACATTATATGTATCTAACTTATATTTAATATTGAAATCTTCTTTTATTTCTAAATAAACCTTAGATGTATTTAAACAACTTATATAGCAATTAAGTAACCAAACACCATCACCTTGACACACTTATATATAAAAAATTCAATTGGCACTCAAATAGACACATAATACTTATATAAATCAAGATAGCATTAAGTAGTGAGAGGCCCGGGTATTACATCCTTCCCCCCTTATAAAAATTTCATCCTCGAAATTTTACTTACCTAAATAGTTCTGGATACTTAGTTCTCATTTCTTCTTCTCTTTCCCATGTGGCCTCTTCCACTAATTGATTTCTCCATAACACATTAACTAATGGGATGCTTTTATTTCTAAGTTGCTTTATCTCTCGAAGAAGAATCTTAACTGGTATCTCTTTGTAACTCAAATCCCCTTTCAGCTCTACTGGTGTATCTTTTAGAACATGAGATGGATTCGCCACATATTTCCTCAACATTGATACATGAAATACGTTATGTATCTGTGACATTTGCATGGGTAGCTGAAGTTTATATGCAACCTCTCCAACTCTTTCAGTAATAGGAAATGGGCCAATGTATCTTGGACTGAGCTTTCCTTTCTTCCCAAATCTCATGATTCCTTTCATTGGAGCAACTTTTAAAAACACTTAATCCCCTATCTCAAACTCCAGTACTCTTCTTCTCCGATCAGCATAACTCTTCTGTCGACTTTGGGCAGCTCTCATTCTCTTTCTGATTTGTAACACAGCTTGAACCATTTCTTGAACCATATCGGGGCCCAAAAGTTTTCTTTCACCAATCTCATCCCAATGAATTGGTGATCTACACTTTCTTCCATACAATGCTTGATAGGGCACCATTCCAATGGTAGATTGATAGCTGTTATTATATGAAAATTCAATCAAAGGTAAAAACTTGCTCCACTGGCCATGAAAGTCTAGAACACATGCTCTGAGCATATCTTCCAAGGTCTGTATAGTTCGTTCTGATTGTCCATCCGTCTGTGGATGATAAGCTGTGCTGAAAGACAACTGTGTCCCCAGAGCCCTCTGCAAACTTTTCCAAAAAGTAGATAGGAATCTTGAATCTCTGTCTGAAAGAATTACTCCATGAAGTCTTACTATTTCTTGTATATATGTCTGAGCCAAGCGATCCATGGGGTAAGTTAATGAGATAGGAAGAAAATGGGCTGATTTGGTTAATCGATCAATTATAACCCAAATAGCATCATGACCTTTTACTGTTCTTGGTAGCCCGACCACAAAATCCATTGTGATTCTCTCCCACTTCCATTCTGGAACTAACAATGGTTGCAAAGTTCCTGCTGGTCTTTGATGTTCTGCTTTTATCTGTTGACATGATAAACATTGTTCAACATGCTGAACGACATTTCTCTTTAGACCTGGCCACCAATAGTGCATTCCCAGATCTCTATACATCTTCGTAGCTCCAGGATGGACTGAATAAGGCGTTGAATGTGCTTCCTTCAAAATTTCTTCTCGAATTTCCTTCTTATCAGGTACACAAAGTCGACCTTTAAAGCGTAACACGCCATCTTCAGATAATGTAAAGTCAGAACGTACCCCTGATATGACTTTCTTTATTTCTTTATCTAAATACTCATCATTTGGTTGACCTTCTCGTATCCTATCAATTAAGGTAGGTCGAATTGATAAGGCTGTCAACCTAGCCTCAATTGATTCTTGGTCCAAAATTTCTATACCCATCTTCTGCAAGCCAACTAGCTCTTGCTTTTTCATAAAACTTATGGTCGTAGTTGCCTCACCTTGAATGGATTTTCTACTCAAAGCATCAGCTACAACATTAGCTTTACCAGGATGATAATTGATCACACAGTCATAATCTTTCACCAATTCTAACCATCTTCTTTGCCTCATGTTCAACTCTTTCTGGGTAAAGAAATATTTTAAACTCTTGTGATCAGTATAAATTTCACACTGCTCTCCATACAAGTAATGCCTCCAAATCTTAAGTGCGAATACCACTGCAGCCAGCTCCAAATCATGTGTTGGATAATTCTTCTCATATTCCTTTAATTGTCTGGATGCATATGCTATCACTTTGCCATTTTGCATCAATACGCAACCTAGACCATTCTTTGAGGCATCACTGTACACCACAAAACCTCCAGTGCCAATTGGAATTGATAGAATTGGTGTTGTTGTCAACCTTTTCTTCAACTCCAGAAAACTTTGCTCACAAGCTTCTGTCCATTTATATGCCACACTCTTTCTAGTTAACTGTGTTATAGGAGAGGCAATCTTTGAGAATCCTTCAAAAAATCTACGATAGCATCCTGCAAGACCGAGAAAACTACGTACTTCTGAAGAATTTGTTGGTTGGGGCCAATTATTTATGGCTTCGACCTTGCTTGGATCTACTAATATTCCCATACCTGATATGACATGTCCCAAGAATATTACTTGGTCTAACCAAAATTCACACTTCTTGAATTTTGCGTACAATCTTTTCGCTTTCAGGATCTCCAATACCGACCTTAAATGCATTGTATGCTCCTCTTTATTTTTAGAGTATATTAAGATGTCATCGATAAAGACTATAACAAATTTATCCAAATAGTCTTTGAATACTCTATTCATCAAATCCATGAATGCTGCAGGAACGTTGGTTAGTCCAAAAGGCATAACCAAAAACTTGTAATGGCCATACCTTGTGCTGAATGCTGTTTTGGGAATATCTTCCTCCTTTACCTTCAATTTATGGTACCCTGAACGTAAGTCAATCTTTGAGAACACAGATGCTCCTTGAAGCTGATCAAACAAATCGCCAATCCTGGGCAAAGGATATTTATTCTTTATCGTAACTTTATTTAGTTCTCGATAATCTATACACATTCTTAAAGTACCATCTTTCTTTCGAACAAATAAAACCGGAGCACCCCATGGTGAAAAGCTAGGCCTTATGAAACCTTTTTCAAGTAGATCTTGAAGTTGTAACTTCAATTCCTTTAACTCAGTCGGTGCCATTCTATAGGAAGTTTTAGATATTGGAGCAGTTCCTGGATGAAGGTCAATAACGAACTCTATCTCTCGATCAGGTGGTAATCCTTGAAGATCATCAGGAAACACTTCAAGATATTCTTGAACAATTGGTACCTCACTAGGTACGGAATGACCTTGATCCTTAACATTCATAACACTAACCAAATATCCATCACATCCTTTATTTAAATGCTTTTGCGCTTTCACCGCTGAGATTAAAGGATATTTGAGTTTCTTTGGAATTCCAACAAAAGAAAATGGCTCCTCTCCAGGTGGTTGGAATGTTACTTCTTTTTTCTTACAGTCTATACTCACGTAATATTTTGATAACCAATCCATTCCCAAGATGACATTATAGTCATTCATCGCAAAAACTATCAAATCTGCATATAATTCCCTATTTTCTATGGGAATAGAACAAGCCCTCAAAATTTGACTAGTTTGCTTCGACTCACCCGAAGGTATTATTATGTTATAACTAGTTGCACCAATATCAGAAATCATACCCAACCTCTTCACGTATTTAGTGGATGCAAATGAATGTTTAGTTTCCGAATCAAACAATACAAATGTTGGAATTCCAAAGATAGAAATTTTACCTGTGACAACAGATGGATTCATCTCTGCATCATCTTTAGTGATAGTAAATACTCTAGCTGGCACCTTCTTCTGTGCAGTAGGATTGGACTCAGGGCAAGCTTTGACAACATGACCAGGTTTTCCACAATTGAAGCAGCTACGAGATTCTGCATAACATCTTCCTGAGTGTTGTTCACCGCATGCCGGACATGTAGGTTGCACTACAGGTGCCTTACTCTGATCTGTTCGTTGGCGTTTGTTCGGATCCCATGATTGCTGCCCCTGTCTTGGTTAAAACTTCGGTCTCTGGCCCTGAGGTAAAGATTGTATCTTTCTTTCACCTCCAGCCCACCTTTGACCTTGCCCTTGCCCTTGCCTAAGCTGACGTCGCATTTCTTGAGCACGAAAGATTCTAAGTTCAGCTTGTTCAGCAACTAAAGCTCGTTCGGCAATTTGTGAGTATGTTGCTCCTTGTACTCCTGTCATACTCACATCTCTATACAGTTCTGGCTTCAGTCCTTCAAGAAATCTCTCAGCTTTTAGTGCTTCAGTATTAATCATATGCGAAGCAAACCTAGACAGTTGTTCGAATTTTCTAATATAGTCTCCAACTGTCATGTTCCCCTGTCTAAGTTGTATAAACTCATTCATCTTCAGCGCGCGAATAGGGGCTGTGAAATATTTGTTTCTGAATAACTCCTTGAATCTTTCCCAACTCATGGCAGCAACATCTTCAATGCTTGTTATAGTATCCCACCAGTCTCCTGCACTCCCACGTAGCATAAAAGTGGCACATATAACCTTTTCATCTTCAGGAACTCTACTATATTTGAACATGTTCTCTAATGTTCTCAGCCAATCTTCTGCATAAGTAGGATCCAAAGCATCCTCAAAAGTTGGTGGATTTAGTTTCCTAAATCTTTCCCCAACCATTTCCACATGCTCAGCCTGATGGCATGCCCGATTTTCATCATCCGCACCTTGTCGATTTACCTCCCTCTGCTGAATAAGCTCCTGAATTTGTCCAGACTGCCTTTCCACAAGCTCGGTAAGTCTATTAATAATAGCATCTCTATCCATCCCTGGATTAGAAGTTCCCTCACCAGATGCTCTCTCACCACTACCACCTATACCTCGACCTCTCACCATGATGAACGAACATATATATATAGTCTGATACAAACACAATAGACATAGTCTTATGATATACATACAAATAATCAATTAAGTAAAACTTACGGGTGCGTGTTGTTTCCAAGTCCAGAGATCATGTATATGGACAGTCTACAGAAGTATGACCTGGGCTCTGATACCACTCTGTGGCACCCTCAAATGGATGTAGAAGAAAAGACTAACAATGTGAGTGTGCCTTGTATTTTTTTTTATTTTGAGATAGAATAGAAAAGTATTGGATCACTCGAGAAATGATAAGATTTACTTTCACACATAATTTACATAATTATATCAAGGGAAGAAAGAGTACTCTGAAGTCAAGAGAGTACACCAGAGACCAACATGAGTCATGAGCTCATAATATAATCAATATCACTTGGCCAGAATGTGATTAGTTCACTCATGTGGCTCATCCTTCCTGGACCCCAAGGCACACGCCCCCTGCCTGTTCCCTTTGATCCCACATGAAAGTCATCCCACATCAGCCACTCATCAGCTCAAAGGTGCAGTCGAAGTGGACCATCCTCCCTGGACACACCCCCTGCCTGTTCCCTTTGATCCCGCATGGAAGTCATCCCACTCGAGGCACAAATTTATCAACACAGCACAACACGGGCTGGTGGTGACCAATCCCAAACAAAATATTTTCTCTCTCTCAAAACTATTTCATGCAACCTTGATCATATCTGTATGATGTGCATGCATATGCTCGTGCTCATGTACAAAATATTCAATGCAAATAGATAGAACGCCACAAGCATATTACATACACCACGCATTTATGAGGTAATAAATTATAGCAACACAATAGTAAATAATAATCACATATAATAAAATAATAATATATTCATGCATTGTAGTTGCAAATGGATTTCTACTTACCTCGAGTCCCGTGCTTACAGTGTTTGGAATCTTAATGCGTATGCTTTCTCAAGAGAATCTAATTGAGATACAACATAAATTAAATTGCAATTAATATAAATTTATTTAAAATTTAGTAATTATTGTGAAATCTAAGTTTAGTAGTTAAATTTTGCAATATTAAAGCACATAATTATGTTACGATGAGTACGTGGTACCTTTTAACTAGATTCATAGAATTAATGAAATTGTAATCACGCCAACCCGTTTGTTAACTCAAAATTTCTTAACTATTATATTACAAAATATTTCACACTATCCAACTATTATGGATTTGTCAAGCTTTACACAATAAGATATGATTATACGTTTTGAACCATTTGTTAGAAATTCTCAATTAATACAACATAATGAATCAAACTAATTTCCATAATATTTGATATTGAAGTTTATGATTTTCCTTTTTATATACACATGTACTAATATTAATATAGTAATATTATTTGTTTATTTAATTTATTAACACAATTAAACCTTTCGGAATAATTTATCAATCAGCAAATATAAACTTTAATCTTTCAATCATTATTAATCATGATCTAATTAAAAATTCATGTAAAATCAATCCTAATAAACACACGCATACTTATATATACATATAAACTATCAATTATTCATTAACAATTTGCAAGGTATTATAAATCAATTTTTTTTTATTAAACTAAATACCAACCTTTGTTATTCTCATTCTCCCCTTTCTTTTCTGCGTAATTTACTTCTCAAGATTGTTTAGAAATATGGATGCCCAAAGTTTCTAATTTGTGAAATAATTTTATAATATGAAAATCCATTAGTCTCGTTTATAGTACATACATGTGTATGCATCAACTACAATCCACCTCAATATTTTTAACTAGGACACGTGTACTCCCAAACTCTATCACTTTCAATTTATTATTATTATTATTATTATTATTATTATTATTATTATTATTATTATTATTATTATAGAAAAGTATATATTTATTTTATGATACATACTAATCTCCATATTAAAGCTCTTGAATCTATATGCTCTTTTAGAGAATACATCTATTTCTTACAAAATACTATTTAGACATTATATGTATCTAACTTATATTTAATATTGAAATCTTCTTTTATTTCTAAATAAACCTTAGATGTATTTAAACAACTTATATAGCAATTAAGTAACCAAACACCATCACCTTGACACACTTATATATAAAAAATTCAATTGGCACTCAAATAGACACATAATACTTATATAAATCAAGATAGCATTAAGTAGTGAGAGGCCCGGGTATTACATATGGCGTGCTCTGCCGCCTACAACAATCATATTTAAATTCTTACAATTTAATTTATGATTTGTAGACTCCATTTAAGGTCTCACAATCTTGTTATTTACTTTCCAGCAAACTAACTTATGATTCATGGACTCTCTTCAAGATCTATATATATATATATATATGTATATATATATATCTGGTTTCTTACGATTACCTCATGCCTCAGCCGACCCTGCTAAGCCATGAATGATAAGTCCACGACAAGCTTTGAAGAACCAAACCCAGAGCTGTAATTACAAGATCCAATTGCACGACTTCGAGCGAAACAATTGCAAGGATATTTCCAATCATTTGTTCGTAAGAAGTTTGAAGATGAAGAAGGAGTTGAGAGCATCACCAGATTGTTACTTTATTAAAAATTAAAGATTGGAGATCAACGTTTGAAGAATAATGCATTAAATATTCAAGCATGATTGGCAGCCCATGAAGTGTAATTAAATCAGCCCATGTTCGAGATCAAGAGCCCAAGTTTGAAGGCCCAAAGTTGTTGGGTTTATTTTATCCATAGTTAGATTTTATTATTTTATTTTTGGTCATTATTTTATTTATTTTTCTTTATTTTATTAGGGTGTTTTCTAGAAGGTCTTATTTGTTAAGTAATTAGAGTTTTAATTATGAAAACTTCTTTCCTAGTTAGAATTCTATTTAAGGTAGGTTTCCTAGTCTAGTTTAGGTAGTTTTCTTTATTATTTTCGTCCATAATTAGTCCTATAAATAGGACATCCATGTTACATTATTATTTAGACATTATTTGGAGAATTAAGCCTTTGCTACTCAATATTGTCTCACCCCCAAGCTCTTTTGTTAGTTTTTAGTCAAAAACTTACACTCTTGAAAGCCTAGCAACTTCCAAGTTTTATTCAAGGTCTCATTCTATTTCACTTGTGGGAATAGGGTTAGCTTGCTATCAAGAAGACAACTGATTGTTGTACATTTCGTGAGGTTATCTTCACGGGGTTTGCAGCTGTGTTATCATCTCATTCTACAACAACATCAATGTCGTTCGCCTTCAACAACATCCATCAATCATCAATTCATCCATATCACATCCTTCTATCAAGTTTAGATCGAGTTTGACAAGTGTCCAAGGTCATTTCATCGAGTTTGCCTATACGTGCTCAATTTAGCGAGTTAAGCACATATAGATAAAAATTGAGTATTTCTTTGTTTTAATTCGTTTTTCTTTATTATTTGAGTTATTTGAGTCATTTAATTTGGATTGAATCCTTCCCTGCTGACGTGTTCATTCCTAAGTCTTTCGCGCGTTTATGTCTGGTATTGATCTTCTGTCGAGATCACATCATAAATTTGGCATCAGAGCCATGTCAGCTCTGCTGGTCGTGGTTCAATCCAACGTGTCGTCCTATGTGTCAATTAGTATCCTATGTGTCATCTGAGTCATTCATTAAAAAAAATTCTGATCTGATTTTGTTCTATTTTCGTGGTCTCTTGTTAAGTGTGCTATTGTTCTTCTTGTTTAGAGGAGTCGAATAGCAAAAAAAAAAAAAGAGCAAGGCAGATCGCCAGCCAAAAAAAAATCTACCAAAAAAAATACGAAAAAAATAAAATATGTTTGTTTTTTTATATTTTTTCTTCTTTCCTACTTGGTTTAGACCTCCCTCATCCATACTAGATATTTTAAGTTATTTAGATTGTGTCCACACATCCAAAATCAACCTTCCTTATCTAGTCATCTTCTTTCCTTATCTATCTTTCTTTCACCCTAATCTTTCTCCACCTTCCTTATCACTTTTCCTACCTTAGATTTTCATCCACCACCACTATAAGATGCCGAAAATCTACTCTACACTGCATTCTACACAATAAACCATCCGTACACCACCCGGTTTATACACCCATACACCAAACACACCCTATACCCATACACCTATTCCATACACCCGATACAGCCGGTTTACCTACACCAGACAGCTGGTTCATATACACCATGTCACACGTCTACTACTCCATCCAAGTTACCATGAATCTGTACGATGCACCCGAGTCATCCAGCCAGTTCCTTGCATGGGACACGAAATACCATTTTGATGCAATGATTGAAAGCATGGATAAAAGCAGACAATCATTGACGGACAATTTGGTCAGTCGTCTGGATAAATTAATGGAGCATCTTGAGAGTCTTAACATGAAAAAAGCATCACCTCCACCACCTAGAGCTCAATGCCAAATAGCCTGCTCGACCATGAGTTACCAACCTGAGTCATTCGAGGAGTTTCTACGTACCTATGTACCACCTACACGGCCTGCATCACCAGTTCAGCCGGCCATTGCTCCGTTAAGTCTAGCATGTGACAAACAATGCCCTATCTATCCAGTCTATGAAGAGGAGTTAAAGCAGTCTCCGATTGATATCAAATCCGAGGAAGAAGAAATGGAGATCAATGATGTAGTTGAAGTAATTGAAAAGATGTTGGAATTACAACCATGTTCTGAAAAGGAGAATAACATCAGTGGAGCAATGGTTAAAAACAAAAACAACTCGATCAAGTAAGCATGGAGGATCTGCCGAGTTGTAACGTTATTTGCCAATCATTTTCTTGCAATGTCTTTATTCTACAGGTTGTTAAAGATGTTCCATCAGATGTTGATGTACCACCAGATTTGCTCGCGGATACCATGTCAAAGCATTCTATAAAGATAGAGTTTCGACCATTTGACACCAAGTGGGTGTGCACGTTCATGAAGATGTGTCTTATGCAGCTTGTGCAAAAGAACATTGATGATCTGTTCGTGTAAGTTTTTGATCCAAGTGATTCAAATTTGAGGATGAATTCTTTTAAAGAGGAGGGGAATGATAAGTCCACGAAAAGCCTTAAAGAACCAAACCCGGAGCTGCAATTACAAGATCTAATTGCACGACTTCGAGCGAAACAATTGTAAGGATATTTCCAAGTATTTATTCGTAAGATGTTTGAAGATGAAGAAGGAGTTGAGAGCAGCCCCAAGATTGTTACTTTATTAAAAATTAAAGATTGGAGATCAATGTTTGAAGAATAATGCATTAAATATTCGAGCATGATTGGCAGTCCATGAAGTGTAATTAAATCAGCCCATGTTCGAGATCAAGAGCCCAAGTTTGAAGGCCCAAAGTTGTTGGGTTTATTTTATCCATAGTTAGATTTTATTATTTTATTTTTGGTCATTATTTTATTTATTTTCGTTTATTTTATGAGGGTGTTTTCTAAAAGGTCTTATTTGTTAGATAATTAGAGTTTTAATTATGGGAATTTCTTTCATAGTTAGAATTCTAATTAAGGTAGGTTTCCTAGTCTAGTTTAGGTAGTTTTCTTTATTATTTTCATCCATAATTAGTCCTATAAATAGGATATTCATGTTACATTATTATTTAGATATTATTTGGAGAATTAAGCCTTTTCTACTCAATATTGTCTCACCCCCAAGCTCTTTTGTTAGTTTTTAGTCGAAAACTTACACTCTTGAAAGCCTAGCAACTTGCAAGTTTTATTCAAGGTCTCACTCTATTTCACTTGTGGGAATATGGTTAGCTTGCTATCGAGAAGACAACCGATTGTTGTACATTTGATGAGGTTATCTTCACGGGGTTCGCAGTTGTATTATCATCTCATTCTACAACAACATCAATGACATTCGCCTTCAACAACATCCATCAATCATCAATTCATCCATATCACATCCATCCATCAAGTTTAGATCGAGTTTGACAAGTGTCCAAGGTCAGTTCATCGAGTTTGCCTATACGTGCTCAATTCAGTGAATTAAGCAAATATAGATAAAAACCGAGTCTTTCTTTATTTTCATTCATTTTTCTTTGTTATTTAAGTTATTTGAGTCATTTAATTTAGATTGAATCCTTCCTCGCTGACGTGTTCGTTCCTAAGTCTTCCGCGCGTTTATATCCGGTGTCGATCTTCTGTCGAGATCACATCAATGAATCCCTAATATAGTGCAAGGCTTTCGTGATAAGATCTTCCTGTGCGTCGATCCACCCCATTTCATCTATAATGCAAAGTATATAAAACATGCAAATAGATATAAAAAAATGCAAACAGTGACTGCAATAATAATTCATTCTATATCATAAAATATTATATATTACATATAACTGACAACTCTTTTTTATATACAAAACCAACAGATTCACAAGCAAGCTAGTCGCGAGCACGATTTTCAACCGAGATGAATTTATTGATTTTATTTATTTTGGAATTTTATTTTCTTTTTGAATTTGGTATCATATTAGTGTTTTCTATTATTTTGCCTACCTATATAAAAGCTTGTAATGATCCATTCAGAGAGGTTTTTATTATTTATTCATTAAAACTGTGTATTTTATATCCCTTTTGAGATTTATCTGAATTTAATGAAATATCTCGTGAAGTTCAAATATGGCTTATTGAACAGATCAACCATCCCCGTTTATGGCATCTTTGATTATATTTCAAGGTTCGTGTTTCCAATCGTCAATTGGGTTAAAGATTAATATCATTGGTTCTTGTGCGTTGGAAGCTAGGGTTTAGGATTCTCTATCCAGTTTATCTAAGTTAAAGCCTGATATACTGGATTGATTCCCGTGTGTCGACGAGGATCACATCAAATGAAAAATTAAAAATAATTCACTTTAGTACAAATTAAGAGAAGATGAAAATTGAGCTAATTCATGAAATTTTCTCTATCAACGTCGCTATACGTATACTAAGAACTTTAAGCCCCAACACCGCCATCATAATATAATGTGTATTTCGACTAGGAAACTAAAAATTGTTAATAAATGTAAGAATAAATTTATTATAAAATCCTAATAAAATCATATCACATACTCTAGTACATTTTATCTATTTCACCTCCATTTTTTGAATCAAATTTAATTTATTATGTTGTTGTTTAATTTTAAAATTATTGGTTAGAGTTGATTATATCTAATTATCATTTATAATTATTTTTTAGATACAATTTTTAGGTTTTTTTTTGCACATAATTTATTATTATTGTTGATCATTTGGTAATTATTAATTATAATTTTTAATTTCATATTTTTGTTGATAGGAATTGATTAGATCAATTTGTTATAATTAATTTAAATTTTTACAATAAATTTTATTGAAGTATTAAATTTGTTAGAGTGAGATACAATAAATATGAGGAACTACATGATCCATCCCAAATAAAATAGGGGCACACTTGTGTGAGACCGTCTAAAGGGCCTTTTACGTTAGACGGATCTCAACCCGGATCCGAGTTGAATAAAATATATAATTAAAAAATAAAATGACTCGGGTATCACTGGGTATAACGTAAAGTATCACTATGTCTATGTGTGAAGTATCATTAATTGCGAAGTGAAGTATCATATTATACTCCACTTCTGAGTTAATGATACTTCATCTCATAATTAATGATACTTCACATAACAGTTAATGATACTTCACCATATATCTAATATTACTTCACTTAATAATTAATGATATTTTATCAAATTTATATCTAATGATAATTGACTTCATGGTTAATGATACTTAATTTCATAGCTAATGATACTTCACCAGATATATATCTAATTATACTTCACTTCATAGTGAATAATATTTCGTCAAATTTATATCTAATGATACTTCACTTCAGAGTTATTGATATTTACCAGATATATATCTAATAATATTTCACTTAATAGTTAATGATATTTTGTCAAATTTATATCTAATAAGTAACACCCCAAATTCAATAATAGAGGCCCAATGAATTTTTCTAGAGCCCAAATGTTTAAGTTTAGTCTATTTTATTAAAAGGCCCAAATGATGGGCTTTCTAGCCCAATAATGATTTTAATTATTTACGGCCCAATTATTATCCGATCGAGATGAACGAATATGTTAGACGATAGTGCTCGTCGATACGAATCCATAAAATTTGGTTTCACTATTATATGAATTAAATTGACCAAGATGTTATTTAATTTCTAAATTAAGTCCTAATTTAGGGTTTATTGAGGAGAGGTATAAATACCATTCACTACTTCATTAAGCCTCATTTGCACCCCTTTCAAATTGGAACAACCCCCACCCCTCTCTCCCCTCCCTCTCTCGATCCCTTTTCCCCTCCCCTCAACCGCCGCCGCCGCCGCAGCTCCTCCACGCCGAAAAATTTTCCGGCGATATTTTTCACATGCAATACAATTTTTAGATTCCCCTCTTTTCCCTCTTTCCATTTCTTCAATTATTTTTACAAGATTTTGAGGTTGAGGAATCCGATTTTCAGATCTAAGTATGGGTTAAACCCTAACCTTTTAATACCTCATTTCCCTCTATATTTTTTCAACTTTATTTTTGATATTAGTATGTATATTGTGATTTACGGGAGGTTTTGGAATATTTACTTTAAAATATGTTATTAATTTCATTTTTGATGTTCTTGGCGTTCTTGAACAATTTAGGAGATGATTGATTGTTGATAAAATGAAAAAAAGGGTGAAAATGGATGTTTTGGTGATTTGTTTATTTAATCTGTGAGTGTGTGCTTGTGTGTGTGTTTGGCATGTTTTTGTGTGTGGGTGTGTGTGAGTTTCTTTTGTTATTATTATTATTATTATTATTATTATTATTATTATTATTATGAACCTATTTAATTAAATAGCTTATGTTATATTTCAAGATATGAATAATAACTTATGGGGAAGTCATTATTTAAGTATTGAAAGAGCTAAGGTTTAAATCTACTTGGAGAAGTTCATATTTTAAATAATGCATGTATTTCAGATTTAACTAAATAAAAGCATGTTAAAAATTTTGAAAATCATATCTAGTTTAATGGATACGCTCAGATTTATTAAATAAAAGGTTAAGGGTTCAAATCTTATTAATGGAGTTTTAATTCATTTTGATCATTTTTATCTAAGATGATTTTAAACCTTATATAATTAATAACATCATTTAATTTTCGAAAATAGCACATGGTCTAGTGGTCAGTGTTCAGATTAATATTTAAGAGGTCAAGGGTTTGAATCTTATTGAAATAATTTTATTCCTTTTTAATCTTTTTATCATAAAAGCTTTCTGGACTATATATATAATTAATTATAGATGATTAATTTTGAAATCAGGGCTTAGTCTAATGGTTAAGTGTTATGTTTGTGTTTAGGAGGGCTAGGGTTCAAAATCATTTGATGCAGTTTTAATTCTCATTTTGTGTATTTAATTCACTGCATTTATGAAGCTATTTAATTAAAGCAGTTTAATTAATGTTATATAAATTCTTTTAGCCTAGTGGTTAAATGCTTACTATTTCAATTATATTTTTATCAAGTGTTCAAGCCCTCTTACCTACATAATCATATTATATTTTTACCTTATTTTTATTTTGTCTATTTTGCTTAATTTAGATTAAATTCCAAATTTAGTGTATGATATAATAAATCAATATTTCCATATTAATATTCTATGATCCTTTACATCTTAAATTAATTTTTATAATCTCCCCCAATGAAATTAAGCCATCTATTTGTATGATCGAGGACTCCGATATATTTTAAGTTAGGATCCCGTTCGACTTTTAAGCGACGTCAGGGTACGCTCTTACCTTAGGGACTCGTTCCCTAGTTCCTTATTTACATTATGGTATATGTTTAGAAGATGAATACATTATTAAGACATAGTTCTTATGTATAGGTCCTAATCCGAGACTCGTTTAGGATGACGATTAAGGGTATTCCTATATTTAAGCATAAGGTCCTAATCCACGGCAACAAGCTTAGGACGAGAAGTTGTGAATAAAGCTTCAGCTAATTTAGCTATAAGGTGGGTTTACTTACTAAAATGCTTTCAAAAATATATTTAAAATTTCGTCCGCTATGCAAAATTATTTATGCTTATGTTGCTCAATGTGGATTGACACGACTCATATGAGGAATTCCGAATATGGCACTCCGGTGCAATTACTTATGAATATGTTATAGTTTATATGTGATCACATTAGGGTCGGTTTCCACTATGTCTATTGAGCGTATGATTTATGACATGTGAAATATGAATTTATGGATATTCTTATTGCAAATTATTGGACGAATGTATGAGTATTCCCACGGAGTATTTTCTGGCACTCGGCCCCACTATTTAAAAATATTTTCAGTTAATTGATGACGGCAGGTAGCGGACGTGGACTAATAGGGACATCTTGTATGGTTGACCATATTTTAATTTTTGAAATATTGAATTTGTTTAGTCGTGGTCAACAAATATGATTATATATGCTTTCGCTGTATGTTTATGGATTATTTAATTATTTTATGGACGCATATGATCGTCATGGCCTTGTTGGCATAATTTGAATGTTGAATAATGGATTTTTCACTAGTCGAGGTTGAATATGTTTTTAATTGGTTGTTCGAAAGGTGTGATTTTAAAATAATAGGTTGGTCGAAAAGTCGTATCTTGTGTGATTGGTTGTTCAATGATAAATGCCTATGAGCGTAGAATTTATTAGGATTCTAAACGAAGTGCTGTTCGAATTTTTATAATTCGAGAAAATGATTTATATTAGTTTGCAAAAATTTTATTGTGATTTTTCTTTCTTCGTGTGTGTTCCCATTAGCGCACTGGGCCTCCGGGTTCGGAGTGCTACATATGGTATTAGAGCGGGTCTACAAATCGGTAGGCTTGCGGAGTGATTTTTGAAATGTTTTGAAATAATGTTGCAAAAAATAATAAAATTATTACTTACCTATGGTCCCATGTCCAAGCCACGCATCGCCCAACCAGGTACAAATTTTATGAGAATAAATCTTTGTTGAACAGAGTATATTTTAGGCAAACGTATATTATGTTTGAGAAATTATGATAAAGAAAATGCTTGATCACAATGTATTTCAAGCCTAAGTTATTGGAAATCTATTGGTTTGCCTTATTATGAAAATGTTTTATCCAAATACCTATGATATGATCCCACTATAGGATGAACCTAGATGGACTTGGATGTAATTAAATTGCCTATAAGTTTTCACTTGCTTATTGAACTATGTTGGACTATTTATGCAGTACACGATATATTTTGAGAACTATAGATATGACTAGGAATCGGGTAACCTTTACTATATTTATTCGATCAAGATAATTCGATGAGCTAAAGGATGACACCAGTGAAGATGCTCTTACATGACGAAAAGTTCAACTTGAGCTACAGATGATCTTACTATATTCTATCGATTGTTAATTACATGGTATGAGTACTTTGATTAGATCCAAGTACGTTGTAAATTCGATGAACTATGCAACTCCTAATGATAAGTATTGACATAGTATGCGACACTTGATGTAAAGACAACTATGATGATGCCACGTGCGATATATGAACATTTGCACATGAGCTGCGATGCAATTTCTTATGATTATGAAATTTCTCTTTATGAGGTACCGATTGAGAACTATACGTAGTCTCACTATATTTTAGGGACTAGTTATATTTAGTTATGAAACGCGCATAATGCAGTTACCTACTAAGTATCCCAGATCGAATTTAGAAACGACTATGATAAGAAATTTCATGGTAGTTAATTCTTATGAAATACAAAATAATTATTCTCTCCAGGCTCAAATAAAGAAGTTCGAGTTCAACTCTATGTGAAGCTGATCAGAATCAATCTTGACAAATTTAACACTTCATAATCTACGGCAAGTGCTAAGAACTACGTTAAATAACTATTAACTCAAATGATATGTTAGTAGATTGAAATTCAACCAGTGTAATTTGAATCAAACATATAACGAGACGTTATAAGCTAGATCAACAAACAATTTCAATGATACGACCGTAAATCTTCTACAATCATGGTGAACCTGAAGAAGAAGCAGAAGAAGAACAAGAAGAAGAAGAAGATGTGCCATTGAAAAGTATGTAGTATGATATGTGTTGGAATAGACTTAATTTTTAAAGATATCTTAAGGCAAATGTGCTTGTGATAGAATTAATTGAATGATTTGAGGTTGCTCTGAGGATGGATTGACTTGAAGATAATCGTGAAACAATATGATGTTGCAAGAATGAAATAATGCTCCAAACACCGAAGGAAGAAGATTTCACTTTTTATGAATTAAAATAAGTGCTATGAGACTCAATATATTATCTATAAAGGCAATGAAGGTGATTAGGAAGAAAGAATGTCAAGTTTTGATAGCAAGTTCGACAGACGACATGACAAATGGAAGAGTTAATCATCGAAGTAGTTTTGCAATGAAACAAAAAGGCTGAAGCAATCGATATGATGGAGATTATTAAAAGTTCACATCAACAAATGAATATTTTTCTGCGAGCTCACAAACAATTTTGTTCATCGAAAGAAATAGAATATAGTAATGGCTAATACGAATGGAAAAATATTAAAGGTTTTGTATCTGCAAGATACAAATAAGAAAAAGTGTATTTCATTTATAAGGAAAAAAAAGGATGAGTTGGGATGAAAGACGTTACAAATATGTTCATATTCGAGAAAACTACCAGTGAATGATATAAGTTACCTTATGCTAGATTTTGGCTTTCATAACAAGAAGACCTTTAAGTACTGCAAAAGAAGGATTTCAATATTATTTTGGGAACAACTTAGATAGAGTTATCCATCCAATAATTAAGTGATATGGGTAAAAAAATATGGGATTTCTAAATCTAGGAGAATAAGAGCTACACTTCATGAAGTAAAAGACAAGTACAACAGTGCGAGTACGAACAACCAAGAAGACTTTGGAGATGACTATGAAGACAGAATGTTAAGTATTCTTAGTGAGCTTAGGGAGAAGGAAAATCGTTAATGTATAGTAAATAATGTACCGTCATAAGCAAGTTTAATGATGTAATTTTGAAGACTTCTCCAGAATACCTCCAAATTGAAAAGTGGATTACACTATAGATCTTACACCGACAATCGTGTTCATGTTAAAGGAGTGTGATGTCAAAGTGATCGCAAGAATAGAAGTACGACTATACGAATTCCTAGATCAAGATTTATAAGGTCAAGTATATTTCCGAAACTACATCGATATTGTATGATATGAAAACTACTAGATTTCTCCGAATGTTATTGACGACCAAGAGTTGAGCATGTTGGCAAGTAAAGGTAAACAACAACTATCTAGGATTGGCGATTTACTCGACTAAGTGAAAGAGGAGTGTTTTCTCCAAGATTATCTAGATATCCAACTACTAGCATTTATATTCGTGGAGGAGATACGCACAAGATTCATTTTTCAGACTCGTTATGATCATTAATTAAGAGTTCATAGTTTATGTATTTTGATTTAAGCAACGCTCCCGTAGTATTCATGGACCAATAGTTTAGCACGTGTAGGATAATTTTGTTCTTGTATTTATAGATGATGGTATAGATTATGTTAGAAACAACCAACAACTTAAGAAACATCTAAGGACGATGTTGAAAACTTTATAAAAGAAATAAGTATATGATAAGTTGGTAAGTAAGAGATTTGCGATGATGATGATAGATTTCAAGGTTATATAGTAATAACTTAATGAATCAAGATGGATTCTTCTATGGTAGAATAAGATAAGGTGATATGAATAACCAACTTGAATGAGAGGATTAATGTTTTAAGTTTATACGTGTTATACATAGGGCTCATTGAAGGATTCTCCAAAATTTTAGTAACCATGATTTTGCTGTTAAGGATCAGTGAAGGTTTCACTAGATAAAGGGTGTGAAAAGATTGTTTAAGAGCACAAAAAGTGGTTAGTCACCACCTGAATGTGGACTATGTTAGAAGGATACAAATGAATAGCCATCTACAGTAATGCTTCAAAAATAAAATTTTATTATGCGTTCATGTTAGTGTGATGTGACCCGGGACCTATAGGACACGACACGAACGACTTATGCGGAAGCTAAGGAACGAAACTACGTCGGATGCGTAAGGGATCAATACGACTCTAGAGAAAAGACGAAAGACTCGACTAGAAAAAGACAAGACTCGAACGGAAATAGAACTTACTAGGATACGTAGACACGAAAAAGGACTCGATTGTTGACACAAAAGACAACCTTGGATGGCTGGAACTCGGCGAACGACGGTGGTGGAGGAAATCTCAGCGGCGATGGAAGGTAGAAGGATAAATCAAGATCGGCGAACCCGTGTTGAAACAACTCGAACGCGCACGTCTAACTTCTCCGGATAGCAATTCTCCCAAGTCACGATTGTACCCTGAAGAACTTGATTAAGACTATTGATTTGTTAGAACAATAGAATTGTATGTAAATAATTGATCAACCGAAGGATCGTGAAACAGATTGAGAATAACTCTTTATTTCTTGCAATTGTCTGAATTATGAATGTCACATGGTGCTCCTATTTATAGGAGTGTATATGGACGAAAATTAGAGTCCTAAAACTAAGAGAATTCGAAAATATACTAATCCTAATCAATCTAGGATAAAATCAAAAGATACCAAAAATAAGATAACAAAAATCTAACTAAATCGAACTAGATAAGGATAAATCCCAAACTGATTTTGGGCTTCAATATTCGCCTCTTATTGGACTTGGGCTCTTCAATAACGTGTTGGACTATTATTAGATGAATCCACACGTTAATTTCATTGTCAACCCAGTCAGTTTGCCCATACCGACTGTCTTCATGCAATCTGGTCAGTATGCCCATACCGACTGTCTTCATGCCTTCCTTCTTCATCATTAATTGATAGCATGTTAACCAATCTCGGGCTGAATATTTGATCTTCATATATTGTTCCTCAAATCTTGATTTCCAATCTTTGATGGCCCTCACTCTAACAATCTTCGAACCTTTGAATGATAGCTCCAAATTTAATTCTTCAAGACTTTTCAGGATCATATCATTCCCCTCCTCTTGAAAAGAATTCGTCCTCGAATTCAAATCTTCGGGGTCAAGGACTACCATGAATGGATCATCAAACTCCTTTTTGTGCACAACTAAATCATATGGAACATTCTCAACAACCTGTAAAATAAAGACATCAAAAGTACAGGGTTGATCAAAAATGTTAGAACTCGGTAGCTCCTCCATGACTTCTTCTTTGTGTTCTTTGTGCTCCATAGTCATTACTCCATTAATGTCAATCTCCTCTTGAAAACATGGCTGCATGTCCATCAATTTCTCAACTACTTCGAATTCCTCAACTGTATTATTGGATTCCTCAACGGCGGCAACAATCTCTATTTCTTCTTCCTCGACTTTTCCAACGTCTAAGCACATGGGAACAGATGGCAATGAGATAATAGGTACTTCAACGAAGTCTAGAATTGGTACCTTGGAAGTAGAATCGTCATTGGTAGCAATGAACTCAGATGGTAACACAACGCTCGACTCTACTTGAACCACTTCATTTTGCCTCCTTTCTAGACTCTTCAACCACTTCTCTATCTCATTGGCGTATTGCACCATGTCTTTCAACTTGTCAAAGTGATACAATGCTACATTTTCTCGGATTGCCCTTCGTAGACTAGCTAGAAATCTATCCATGGTATCTTCTGGATATTCTTCTACATCAGCTCATCTCATGGCTTCAATCATTTTGTTGTAGTAGTCATTTACACTTCGATCTCTTTGTCTAAGCTTGTATATCTTTTCCTCCAACTGCCATTGGTAGTGGTCTGGAATGAAGCGTTTCCGCATCAAATCTTTCAACTCACGCCATGTGTCGATAGGTGGAAGATGATCTCGATGGCATCGGTTCTGCTGTAATTCCCACCATGTTGCTGCGTAGCCTCTAAACTCCAAGGAAACTAATTGCACCTTCTTTGGCTCGGGAAAGTAGTAGTACTCAAAAACCTTGTCTACTTTTCGTTCCTAATCGAGGTATGCATTGGGATCATATAGACCTTCAAACTCGGGGATGGTCAATTTGTTGTTGCTACAGAGATGGTGAGAATTTGGTATATATGGTGTACGGGTGTATGGAGTATGAGTGGTGTATGGTGTATGGACCGTGGGGTGCATGGGTGCATGGGTGTATGGTCCGGATGGTGTACGGGTGGTGTATGGTGCACATAGTGGTGTATGGGGTAATTTTCGATCCATAAGGAAGGATATGGATGAAAATTAAAGCAAGAAAAAGAAAAAGAATAGATAGGGAAAGATAAGGATGAAATAAGAATGTATAAGGAAAGAAAAGATATAGATAAGGCAATATCTATTTGGATGTGTTTGACCAATGTAAACAAATCTAAAAATCCCTAAATTTGTGGAAACAAATCTATCTAGACTAGGAAGGACACAAAATCAAAATAAACAAGAGAATATAACTGAATTTTCATTTTTTTTTTTTGACGATTTTTTTTTTGCTGTAGGGCTTCAACCCTTTGTTCTTTTCTTCTTTTTTTTTCAATGAATATTCAGATATTACAACTCGAAAGACTCAAACGATAAAACGAATAGAAATTGACGTATTGAACCACGAACGATAAGAACCGACGTGGCTCTTGATACCAATTTATGATGTGACCCGGGACCTATGGGACACAACACGAACGACTTATGTGGAAGCTAAGGAACAAAACTACGTCAGATGCATAAGGGATCAATACGACTCTAGAGAAAAGACGAAAGACTCGACTAGAAAAAGACAAGACTCGAACGGAAATAGAACTTACTAGGATACGTAGACACGAACAAGGACTCAATTTTTGACACAAAAGACACCCTTGGATGGCTGGAACTCGGCGAACGACGGTGGTGGAGGAAATCTCGGCGGTGATGGAAGGTAGAAGGATAAATCAAGATCGGCGAACCTGTGTTGAAACAACTCGAACGTGCACGTCTAACTTCTCCGGATAGCAATTCTCCCAAGTCACGATTGTACCCTGAAGAACTTGATTAAGACTATTGATTTGCTAGAACAATAGAATTGTATGTAAATAGTTGATCAACCGAAGGATTGTGAGACAGATTGAGAATAACTCTTTATTTCTTGCAATTGTCTGAATTATGAATGTCACATGGTGCTCCTATTTATAGGAGTGTATATGGACGAAAATTAGAGTCCTAAAACCAAGAGAATTCGAAAATATACTAATCCTAATCAATCTAGGATAAAATCAAAAGATACAAAAAATAAGATAACAAAAATTTAACTAAATCGAACTAGATAAGGATAAATCCCAAACTGATTTTGGGCTTCAATATTCGCCTCTTATTGGACTTGGGCTCTTCAATAACGTGTTGGACTATTATTGGATTAATCCACACGTTAATTTCAATGTCAACCCAGTCAGTTTGCCCATACCGACTGTCTTCATGCAATCTGGTCAGTATGCCCATACCGACTGTCTTCATGCCTTCCTTCTTCATCATTAATTGATAGCATGTTGACCAATCTCGGGCTGAATATTTGATCTTCATATATTGTTCCTCAAATCTTGATTTCCAATCTTTGATGGCCCTCACTCTAACAATCTTCGAACCTTTGAATGATAGCTCCAAATTTAATTCTTCAAGGCTTTTCAGGATCATATCATTCCCCTCCTCTTGAAAAGAATTCGTCCTCGAATTCAAATCTTCGGGGTCAAGGACTACCATGAATGGATCATCAAACTCCTTTTTGTGCACAACTAAATCATATGGAACATTCTCAACAACAAATTTATGAGGCACATATTGAAGAGATTGTAAGATTATTATGGATTCACGTTATTGATATCAATATACCCTGCTATGGGTTCCACATAGGTTCAAGAAGAAAGTTACATGATGTTATGGATAAGGAATCGATCTTAGTATGATTTTCCACTATCGCACGATTAATAAAAAAAATGATAGCCCGCACGTGTGAGTGTATGTCAAAAATTACATTATGGATCGATGTGAAGACTAGAAGGAATGTTTACAAACGATAGAATTAGGTTTTAGAAATAGCTACCAAGGAGTGCTTGAAATGTTATCATATAAGACATGTACCGTTTGAATTGTAGATATCCTCTTTGCAAGGATTAAGCAAGTGAAAGAAACATCATATGGTTGAATTAGAACCAACTGCGATAGTAGTCTTCAATTGAGTATGAGAAGAATAAAAAAAATGTCAAGATAGAAACAAACCTATGCTTGCAAGCGCCGTACAAGCTTATGATTCAAAGTTGAAGAAAACGGTTTCTCGAGTTGTCTTCTACAAGGAATATTTTGATGAAAGACATGCTTTGATACTTAGTAACAATCCAATAGTGCATATGAAATCCTCGAATCGCATAGTGAGACAACCTAAGTTTCTCCCTCACTGGTAAAGTTAGTAACAATCACGTATTCACGTTTCAATACTCCATGAAATTGAATTTGACCCAATCCACATCGTCCACGAAGAGGAAGTAAATGTGGATCCAGATCATTTGTCCAAAAGAATTTTTTTGAAATGAACCAAAAATTGTGGTAAGAGGTTGTGGAGCTGATACGAATATGGTGTAAGTTATATGAAAATTCGAATATGAGATCATGAGACGATATGCAAACTTATAGATAGCAAATACGTGAATTTCGGGACGAAATTCTTTTAAGAGGGGTAGATCTGTAACACCCCAAATTCAATAATTGAGGCCCAATGAATTTTTCTAGAGCCCAAATGTTTAAGTTTAGTCTATTTTATTAAAAGGCCCAAATGATGGACTTTCTAGCCCAATTATGATTTTAATTATTTACGGCCCAATTATTATCCGATCGAGATGAACGAATATGTTAGACGATAGTGCTCGTCGATACGAATCCATATGATTTGGTTTCACTATTATATGAATTAAATTGACCAAAATGTGATTTAATTTCTAAATTAAGTCCTAATTTAGGGTTTATTGAGGAGGGGTATAAATACCATTCACTACTTCATTAAGCCTCATTTGCACCCCTTTCAAATTGGAACAGCCCCCACCCCTCTCTCCCCTTTCTCTCTCAATCCCTTTTCCCCTCCCCTCAACCGCCGCCGCCACCGCCGCCGCTCCTCCACGCCGGAAAATTTTCCAGTGATATTTTTCACATGCAATACAATTTTTAGATTCTCCTCTTTTCCCTCTTCCCATTTCTTCAATTATTTTTACAAGATTTTGAGGTTGAGGCATCCGATTTTCAGATCTAAGTATGGGTTAAACCCTAACCTTTTAATACCTCATTTCCCTCTGTATTTTTTCAACTTTATTTTTGATATTAGTATGTATATTGTGATTCACGGGCTGTTTTGGATTATTTACTTTAAAGTATGTTCTTAATTTTATTTTTGGTGTTCTTGGCGTTCTTGAACAATTTAGGAGATGATTGATTGTTGATAAAATGAAAAAAAAGGGTGAAAATGGATGTTTTGGTGATTTGTTTATTTAATCTGTGAGTGTGTGCTTGTGTGTGTTTGGCGTGTTTTTGTGTGTGGGTGTGTGTGAGTTTCTTTTGTTGTTGTTATTATTATTATTATTATTATTATTATTATTATTATGAACCTATTTAATTAAATAGCTTATGTTATATTTTAAGATATGAATAAGAACTTATGGGGAAGTCATTATTTAAGTATTGAAAGAGCTAAGGTTTAAATCTACTTGGAGAAGTTCATATTTTAAATAATGCATGTATTTCAGATTTAACTAAATAAAAACATGTTATAAATTTTGAAAATCATATCTAGCTTAATGGATATGCTCAGATTTATTAAATAAAAGGTTAAGGGTTCGAATCTTATTAATGGAGTTTTAATTCATTTTAATCATTTTTATCTAAGATGATTTTAAACCTTATATAATTAATAACATCATTTAATTTTCTAAAATAGCACATGGTCTAGTGGTCAGTGTTCAGATTAATATTTAAGAGGTTAATGATTCGAATCTTATTGAAGTAATTTTATTCCTTTTTAATCTTTTTATCATAAAAGGTTTCTCGACTATATATATAATTAATTATAGATGATTAATTTCGAAATCAGAGCTTAGTCTAATGGTTAAGTGTTATGTTTGTGTTTAGGAGGGGCAGGGTTCAAAACCATTTAATGCAGTTTTAATTCTCATTTTGTGTATTTAATTCACTGCATTTATGAAGCTATTTAATTAAAGCAGTTTAATTAATGTTACATAAATTCTTTTAGCCTATTGGTTAAGTGCTTACTATTTCAATTATATTTTGGTCAAGTGTTCAAGCCCTCTTGACTACATAATCATATTATATTTTTACCTTATTTTTATTTGATCTATTTTGCTTAATTTAGATTAAATTCAAAATTTAGTGTATGATATAATAAATCAATATTTCCATATTAATATTCTATGATCCTTTACATCTTAAATTAAGTTTTATAATCTCCCCCTATGAATTTAAGCCATCTATTTGTATGATCGAGGACTCCGATATATTTTAAGTTAGGATCCCGTTCGACTTTTAAGCGACGTCAGGGTACGCTCTTACCTTAGGGACTCGTTCCCTAGATCCCTATTTACATTATGGTATATGTTTAGAAGATTAATACGTTATTAAGACATAGTTCTTATGTATAGGTCCTAATCCGAGACTCGTTTAGGACGACGATTAAGACTATTCCTATATTTAAGCATAAGGTCCTAATCCGCGGCAACAAGCTTAGGACGAGAAGTTATGAATAAAGCTTCAGCTAATTTAGCTATAAGGTGGGTTTACTTACTAAAATGCTTTCGAAAATATATTTAAATTGTCGTTCGCTATGCAAAATTATTTATGCTTATGTTGCTCAATGTGGATTGACACGACTCATATGAGGAATTCCGAATATGGCACTCCGGTGCAATTACTTATGAATATGTTATAGTTTATATGTGGTCACATTAGGGTCGGTCTCCACTATGTCTATTGAGGGTATGATTTATGACATGTCAAATATGAATTTATGGATATTCTTATTGCAAATTATTGGACGAATGTATGAGTATTCCCACGGAGTGTTTTCTAGCTCTCAACCCCACTATTTAAAAATGTTTTCAGATAATTGATGACGGCAGGTGGCGGACGTGGACTAATATGGACATCTTGTATGGTTGACCATATTTTAATTTTTGAAATATTGAATTTGTTTAGTCGTGGTCAACAAATATGATTATATATGCTTCCGCTGTATGTTTATGGATTATTTAATTATTTTATGGATGCGTATGATCTTCATGGCCGTGTTGACATAATTTGAATGTTGAATAATGGATTTTTGACTAGTCAATGTTGAATATGTTTTTAATTGGTTGTTCGAAAGGTGTGATTTTAAAATAATAAGTTGAATGATAAACGCCTATGAGCGTGGAATTTATTAGGATTCTAAACGAAGTGCAGTCCGAATTTTTATAATTCGAGAAAATGATTTATATTAGTTTGCAAAAAATTTATTGTGATTTTTCTTTCTTCGTGTGTGTTCCCATTAGCGCACTGGGCCTCCGGGTTCGGAGCGCTACATAATGATACTTCACTTCATAGTTAATCATACTTCACTTCACAGTTAGGGATAATTACTTTATACTTAGTGATAGCTCAGTAGCCGCGCGTGAGCCGGCGCGTGGAGCTCACGCGCCTGACTGTTTGTGCGGATTTGGACTGGTTTGGAAGAATTTTTTTAGGTGGATTTGAATCTTATTTGACTTGTCTAACACAAGAGATCTGTTAGACGGTCTCATATAAATTTTTGTCAATAAAATAGGTTCAAAATTCACATACTAGAAAGATTTAAATATTTATTTAATTATCATGACGAATCTGGCTAGATGAGAAACAAATCCTTATCATTAGTTAGTTAAAAACCGGATGAAATATTTTGCTATAATTTGTGCAACATTTTATGCTAAATAATTAAAATTATTAAAATTTATTCCCTTTTTTCTCTTCAATATTAATATTTTCTTGCGTGAGTTTTATCACATAATTACTAATTAGGGTTGATTAAATCCAATTAAAATATATAATTTTCTTTCAATGTTTAGTTTTTAATTTATAACTAATGTTTAAGTATTTTTTAAAAAATAATTATATAGTGTAATCGGGTAAAATGACCCGTAATTAATGATTGGTAAATAGTAGGCGTGAAATTAATAACCTAAAAAAATTTCCAGAACTAATAATAACCGCAAAGGGACGGGGCGGCAATATATTAGTTTGAAATAATAACCAACCGCGGGCAACGTATTCTATATATTCTCGTATTGCCGAAAAAAAAAGGGAAGAAGAAGATGTCTCGAAAATCGGCGATTCTGCAGAAGAAAGTGAGCGAACTCGAATCGGAACTTGCGGAGGCATTCCGGCTTCCGGCTCACTCCGACTCCGGCCATAAGATCTTACGGCGTGTGCAGAAGCGACTGGTCTACATCACCAATCTTCTGTCGGCCGAGGCCGCCTCCACGCCGGAGAAAAGCGACGACCAACTCCATGAAATCAGAGAGAAACTCGCCGGACTCGAGGCCGCCTTCCACTGCATGAGCGAATACCGCACTTACGCCCTCCACAGTTTTCTCGACGAGGCACCGGCCTCGGTTTGCTCCCGCTGCATTCAGACTTATCTCGACGCCGACGACGAGGCTGACGCCCCGGATTCTCCGCACTGGACGGCGGAGCATTTCGACGGAGAAAAGAAAGGAAGGACTTGGGGCCGATTTGGCAAATTATGTGGAGCATTTGGGACTGGGTTAATTCTAGGAGCGGGGGCTTGCTGCATCACCATCAACTTTTCTTCATTGTTCTTGGACTATCCAGATGTATATTTTATTCCTCCTACATGATTGTAATAACATTATATCTTAATACTATATTTACTCCGTCTTTGTAATTACATCCCTCCTTTTGAACTTTTTTATTTTACCTCCCTTCCATTTTTTTTATTTTATATTAACTCAATCCAGTTTTGTGTTCTGATGCTTTTGTCAGATGTGGCCAGATGTTTTAATTGAGAGCATTAATATATATTTACTGATTTGGGGTAACGACATTCAAAGTAATTAACAAATCTTGGATTCAGGAATAATCAATTGCTCCTCCTAATATTTGTGATTAAGGGGTGATGGAAAAATATATTGGACTAACAAGAAGAATCGTAGATATAAAGATCTCGATCCAATTGTGATTGGAAACACGAACCTTGAATTATTAGTGTAGAAGCCACAAATAGACGTGATTGTTTTGTTTGATAAGTCGGTTTGAACTTCATGGTGATTATCCCTAAATTTAGAAGAGATCTGAAGTGATATAAAACTCAAACTTTTTTTATTGATAAAGGATTTGTTAATTTTGTTCCTCTCTACCCCTTTATATAGGGAGGGTAGAGACAAAGATTCCTAAAAAGAATGCTAGAAGAAAAAGGAAGCAAATATGAAAATGCAAACAATTTTGATAAGGAAATAAATGAAAGCAAATAAAAACCCAGATATTAAATCTAACCCATTTCGAAAATAAATAAATAAATCTTCTAATCAAAATAGAACTCCTAAATAATATAGAATATTAATGTCGTCGAACTATGGTGATGCAGATCGAGCTTAAAAGATATCTGATCCGATTAGAGTGTCGGAAGGTCCAGTGACAAGATCGAGAGCTAAGAGGTTTTAAGGAGAGCCCCAATGGATTCATTTATGAAGTCTGGAGCCGAGAGATAACCAAGCGACCCGTGGAAGGAGCAGAACTCGAGCACAAGTGGAAGACAATGATCTCGAGTTGCAGCATGTCCGAATGCGAGTTGAAGCGCAAGCGAGCCAGGACGAGGGTAACCGATTGGGCCAACAGGCGTGATGTGCAGTGAGAGTGAAGGCACGAGTACTAAACTGCACTGATACAGCTGGAGGTTTCACTTTGGTCTGGGTGCGAGGTGCAGTGCGACTGAGGGCGCGAGTGACCCCATGTCGGACCTCGTACGGATGTTTTCGAATTTTGAATTTTTATGCTTTTTATTTCCTAGTTTGACTGAAATATTAATTAGGGTAGTGTATTTTTGGTCCCAACTATAAAAAGGATGTAACTTATTAATTTCAGGAGATAATTTTGATATATCAAATTTATTTTCTGAGTTATTTCTCTCTTGAGAATTCTCTGAATATGACCCGCACACCGTGAGTTCAAATCGAATTATCAAATAGTTATCCATATTTGTATGTGGCATCAATACCAAAATTGCACACTCCGTCTAAAATATTTGTTCTGCAAACATTCTCAAAAAAGAACTTAAACGTTGTTATATAAAGTTCACAATAATGTGCATGAACGTTATTATGAACTTAATGTAAATTACAGAAAGTAAAGCACACAAAGATGAGATCTCGACGGAAGACTGTATCTAGTTCCAACAGGATAGGATGGAAATCCTCAACGCGAACCTCACAACACAAATGAACCGATGATCATGAACAATCTCGACCCAATTGTGATTGAAAACTCGAACCACGGATTAAAAGTGATGACACCATAAATAGAGATGATTATCTATTTGATAAGTCGATAAACGAATTCAAGCAGAATTCTAATAAAATTCTCTACAAAGAAGTTCAATTTCAATAATCAACAAAAACTGTTTAATAAAGTTCAGAACAAGCCCTTATATAGATGGGTAAAATAAATCAAAAACCTAATTTGAAACCTAATCTAAAAATGAAATAATTAAATAAAAATTGGATATATCTGCAACAGTCAATCTAGGTACGACACGGGCTTACTTGCACCCTAGGTCACGCTGCAACTCGCGCCCGGCCTAAAGAAAAACCCTCCTCTGTGTTAGTGCAGTTTACTCGCACCTCTACTTGAGCCACAACTCGTGCCTTTTAGCGCGACCGATGCACTCATGCTGCACATCGCGTCTCTCTTCTTAAACACTCGAACTCGATCATCGGTGCCCCATCTAGGATCGTATCATTCCCCTTCTCTTGAAAGGGATTTGTCCTCAAATATGAACCTCCACTTGGATCAAAGACGAACAGGAACCGATCATCAAAGTCTTTTTGAATTGCTTTCACAAGATATCTATTCCAATCCTTCCCTCCCGTGTCAAACGGTTGCAACTTCAACTCTATAGAATGCATGGACATGGGAACCACGAATAAGTCTGGTAGAACATCAATATCATGTAGCACATCTTTGGCGACCTGCAAGATAAAGATATCAAAAGAACATTGTTGATAAAAAATGTTAGGAATCAGTGGATCCGCCATGTTCGTTTGAAAAGGCTCCATTTGCGCTACATCCACTCCCAAATGATGTCACCCTCCTTTTGTGAACATGGTTGTAACTCTAACATCTTTTCATCCATGTT
This sequence comes from Perilla frutescens, assembly GCA_026008535.1. Classification (NCBI taxonomy): domain Eukaryota; kingdom Viridiplantae; phylum Streptophyta; class Magnoliopsida; order Lamiales; family Lamiaceae; genus Perilla; species Perilla frutescens. The sequence goes on along the minus strand of BRKX01000013.1, from coordinate 45,306,398 downwards.
GGCATAATCGTCTACACACTTGATCTCCAAGTTCATAACCTTAGACATAAACTCCTCCAAAACTTGCTTCTTCAAACTGGTTGTTTCTATCTCGATCTTCTTCGGCTAAAATTCTTCAACTATTTCATTATCTCCGGCATCTAAACACTTGGAATCAGTTGGTATCTCCTCCATGGATGCATCTTTAACTACCGATACTTCTAGAATATAATCTTCTTTGGTGGTCACAAACACAGGTGGTGACTCCACCTCGGACTCTTCTTCAACAGCTGCAGTCTTCCTCCGACTCGCACTACAAGAAAATCGCTCATACACCACGAATAATAATCGTGGTGTATGACAAATCCCAATCGTGGTCTAGGTGGGCGTCGTCTATGCACACGCTCAAACACCACGGGTAATCACCGTGGTAATTTTACCACAGTTTTAAAAAAACCATGGTTAATTTACAATGATGGCATACACCATGGTTAGGTAATTTTACCACGATTTTAAAAAAATAGTGGTTAATTTACGACAGTTACAAAAAAAACCGTAGTAATTTTACCACAGTTTAAATATAATCGTGGTAAGTTTACCAGGATTTATTAAAACCGTGGTAAAATTACCACGGTTTTATTAAAAACCCGTGGTAAAATTACCACAATTTTAATAAAACCTTCGTATATTTACCACGGTTAGATTTTAACTGTGTTAAGTTAACCACAATTTTTTTAAAACCATGGTAAAATTACCACGGTTTAGAAATATAACTGTGGTAAAGTTACCATCATTCTTATTAAAACTGTGGTAAATTTACCACGATTTTTTTAAAAAATCATGGTCATTATTTTTTCCCCTGTTTTTTAAAATTTTTTTATCATATATAAAGCTCAAATTAAAAAATATTATAATTGATAATCATCAAAAATTATAAAATATCATTCAAAATGCAAATTAAAATATCATTTAAAATACAAATTTAAATATCATTCAAAATACCATACATCATCAAAATATATATCCAAAATATAATATTCAATCTGTCAAAGCTAGCTCCCGATCATTTGTTAAAAACTACTACAATATGCATGAATCCAAAACTCTATTACAATTTAATCTTGTTGTGAAAGCCTTGAATCATACTTGTAGATCGAAGTCTTCTCGTGCTGAGATCTAAACAAATCAATTGATCGTATAATTGGCGATTAAGTAGTCTCTTCGAGCTAAAATATAGAAAATGATCTAATGATTATAAAACTGAAAATTACCTTGCACGATCTTATATATGCTCAAGCATGCAATTCGCCCACTCCACACGAACTTCATCAATATCCCTAGCAAATATTTCTCATTTTTGAACTATTATCGTTAAAAAAAAAAACAGAGTACATGTTACGGTCTATAGTATATAAATAGGCAGAAATACATATCTTGAAATAATAATAAGTAAAATCAAATTTATAACAACAGAAGAATTCATTGCTATAAATTATTTTGGATGACTTCTTGTCTTTCCTCATGAATGTTACATCTTGTAGCAATAATTATAATTGACATAGCCTGTAAAATGAGTTTTCTATTCGAAAACATAGAGGCAATGCTCCAGCACTGTTGCTAAAATCATCATATGAAACAAGATGTATGTATAAATTGAAACAACATATTTTAGAGTTATTTTATTCTTGTATGTTAAAGAATATTAAAACAAGGATCTAAGATTTTTTCCAGCAAAAACCAACTTCCACTTGATACTTACGTAGGAAGGAATTTAAAATGTAATACAACGATGAATCAATTAAACATTACCAAAACAAGAAAATAATAAATGCATAAGTAGAGATCTTCCTATCCAATAAAATATCCAATACTTCCATTTTTCCTATTCATCCATACAATAGGAAAAAAGGGGAGTATTGAATATTTTATTGGATAGGAAGATCTCTAGGCATGGAAAAAAAATCCATACAATACTTCAGATTTGTATTGTTAGAGAAGTTCAATGATTCTTCATAAAGTATTTTCTAACTTTAAAACTGCTCAATATCTTGGGAGACTGATATCAAGTTCAAGCAATGCACCATTGGTAAATAAGTTATGATACCTACTGTCAACCATGCTTTGTTTGAGTTTTCTTAAGACCATCCATGGCAGATAGTTTTAACACTACTACAATGTTGGTTCAATGTTAAAAGCCTATATTGAACACGCACATAAATCAACTCAATTAATAAACTCCTATCACAACCACCAACATTTGAAAACAAATATAAAAGAGAGACATAAAAACTTTCAAGAAAGAAAATATACATAAAAAGGCATATTGACACCTAACCCGATTAAGTTTGTATAAGCAATCTCAAACGCTCCTCATTTTCTTCTCACTATCGCATCCTTCTTGGTTCAAACACGCCTGAAAATCATCCTTTTGGCTCTTAAAGCTTCAGCCTCTATTTCTTTACAAAAATTAGCATATACATATAGCTTTATATATTTGATGAAAGAAAATGATCTAAAAGCGAACAAATGCAAATCATCACATGGTTGAGCTGCAATGCATCTTAAGTAAATCAGTTGCAATGTTCATCATAACAGACACATCAAAAATATCTCAACCACGCCCCAAAACCGTTTCATTTTGCAAGAAATCCTGAAAATAGGCTTTTTTTTCTTCTTCCTCTTCCCTTCTTGAAGCTCCCGAAAGTCCTCAACAAGGCTCAAAAATCTCCCTTGGTGGAAACCAAAGCCACCAGAAAAGCACAGCAGCAAAACCCTAAAACCCAATCTTTAGCCCCTCTTCTCCACACCTTCGCAGAGAGCCCAAACAACATTAACCCTAAACACCCCAAGCAAGCATCAGAATCCAATACCAGTTCTTTACCCACAATCTTCATTGAAAGATTCAAAATTAAGAAATTCGTACCTGTCAATAAGTTTGTCGTCAAATTTGATTCTGAATCTGAGATATTTTGATTTTCATCATTAAATCCGTTCGACATCCATCACCAGCAACTACTTCGCTATGCTCCACATTCCTCACAGAGACAACATCTTAATTAAGGGCGGGCTTCCTGAATTTTGAACCCTCAATTTCCTGAATTTTGAAACCCTCATCGCAGCTAACCTCAGCTAATTGCAGAGATGTCAACAACAATTTCTGGAGATGGAGATGACGGAGTAAAGGGTGAAGATGGTGAACTCAAATTGAAGAAAGAGTAGGGTGAAAGAGCAGATGGAGAACGGCGTACGGGTATAACCTTTGATTTTTTTCAATTCCCTTGTTGATTTTCTTTTATTTAAATTTAATATTAAAAAATATTATAAAGTATATTAATCTTACCACAGTTTGGTATAAATCATAGTGATTATCAAATTTGAACAAACATCACGGTTTTCATTTTACTAGTAATTAAAAACACGCACATATACCACCGTTGAAAAATAACGGTCGTGTATTCGGAAATATACACCACTGAAATATTTAAAACCATGGTGATTCTTCTGGGCAAGCAAGCTCATACCTCACGGTTTTAGTGAAAACCGTGGTTATTATCTAATTTACCACGGTTTCTTGCCAAAACCGTGGTAAATCAACAGTGGTGTATGAATTTTTTTCTTGTAGTGTCGTCTCTAGCATGCCTATGAAAGCACTCCAATCTAAATCTCAAGTAAAGGATTTTGATAGTGTCTCCATACTTTCCAGCTCTTCAAATTGATGTAACACGTTTCTCTAATCTCTCGGCGTAAACCAAATAAGAATCTATCCATGGTTTCCTCTGGATATTCCTCCAAATCATTTCTTCTCATGGCTTCCATCATTTCTTCATAGTATTCCTCTACTCCATTTCTTCCTTGTTTTAAATTCTTTTGCTCCCTTTCCAACCTCTGATGGTAATGATGAAGTATATATCGTCCTCTCATCTCCATCTTCATCTCTCTCCAGGTTTCGATTGGTGGCCTTCTATACCATCTATTGTAGGTGGTTTGATCCCATTAGGTAACGACATCTTCACACAATCCACTAGCTGCTACCTTGACCTTTTTCGCTCAGGATAACAATGGCAATCAAATATCGATTCCATTTATCTATCCCAATCTAGATAAAGTTTAAGATCATTTTTCCCTTGGAAAAAAGGAACATCGTACTCCTAATACTCTTCTCGAGCAACTCTGTGGGGATGTCTTCTACAAAATTTGTCAAAGCCTGTAGAATAATATATCTTTTTTTCCTCCCATTTTTTCATCACTTTTTTTTTCAAAAATACTAGCAAGGTTCAATTCACTACAAACACCAAAAATACAACACTCTCAACAACTTATATCAACACCACAAAATGCCCCAAAATTTTCATCGAAAAAATCAAAAGATTTGGATATTTTCTGATTTTTTTTTATTTTTCCACGAATGATATATAAGCTCTCGGAAACCCAAATAAAAACATTTAAATCAACAAAACAGAAAATATTTTTCCCAGCAAAAAACATTTTTTTTAATCAACGATTTTTTTTTTGTTGATTTTTATTTTTTTAATATGGACGAAAATTTAAACACCAATAATTTAAAAGGATATATTGGAACTTGATACAAAGACAAATCTTTGATACCAAATGATGAGATCTCAACCTAGGACGGTATCTAGTTCCAATGGGATATGATGGAAATCCTCAACCCGAACCTCACAATGCAGACGAGCCGACGATCACGAATAATCTCGACCGAACTGTGATTGGTAACTCAAACTACGGATTAAAAGTGATGATGCCACAAATAGGGATGATTATCTCTTTGATAAGTCGATAGACAAATTCACGCAGAATTCTAATAAAATTCTCTACAGAGAAATTCAATTTCAATAATCAACAAAAACTGTTTAATAAAGTTCAGAACAAGCCCTTATATAGGTGGGAATAAAAAATCAAAGACCTAATTTGAAACCTAATCTAAAAAATAAATAATTAAATAAAAATTAGATAAATCCGCAACAGTCAAATTGGGCGCGACACGGGCTCACTTGCGCCCTAGGTCACGCTGCAACTCGCGCCCAACCCAAAGAAAAATACCCCTTTATGTTAGTGCAGTTTGCTCATGCAGCAACTCGCGCCTTTTGGCATGACCGACACATTCACGGTCGGGCTCGTGCTATACTGCGCGTCTCTCTTCCTGAACACTCCAACTCCATCATCGGCGCCCCCACCTCAGATCATATCACACAGTGAGTTGGTAATCCTGTTCAATTAATCAATCTACGTCAGGGGGACTTGTCACGTCCGTGAAAAATAATTCACTACTCCGATGCAACATTTACTTAGGGTATTATACACAGCTGACCTCCTGTCACTTGATACTTGTTCTGCCCGTACATCCTCTTTTGATGAGTTGGATCATGAGATCCTCTCTGAACCTAGACTCTTTTTATATAGTTCCCAAATGTATTCTCTTCCAAGAAACCTTTTGATAGTTTATGAGAAGTGTTTCAATACACATTGAATAGAACACTAAACTCTAGCGTAGACCCACGACCGAAGCTATGTGGCTCTTTTAAGCAATTAAAGCTCTTGAAATATTCAGTGCAACATCTCTCTATCCGGCGTAGTATTCTAACAAGTCTGATTCCAAGCTATTTATAGATTACAACATAGCCTTAACATGGAAACATAAGTTCTAATCCAATTCGGAATTTGATAAGGAAAGTTTCCTTATTAAAACTAAAACCGAGGACATGTCATGTTAGAAGTCTTCCATCTTTAGACTACTACCTTATCTTCAAATACGTGCTCTCCAAGCTGATTAAGACATCGTCTAGAACGATCTTGAATCTCTTCTTGGTTGGCAAACTTTGAACAACTTCAATTGTCTTGGAAGAATAATTTAGACAAAGGATGTTCGAACATAACTTTCTTTGGCCCCTTGTTGGCTTTCTTAGTGTACTGCTCTGTTCGCCTCACAATGTTTGCTCTAGCCTTCTCATGTATCTGTTTCACAAAATCAGCTCTCCTTTCTCCATCAATGTTAGTATGTTCTTGAACAAGTAATGGAATTAAATCCAACGGAGTCAAGGGATTAAAACCATATTCAATTTCAAATGGAGAAAACTGAGATGTAGAATGTACAGACCTATTATACGCAAATTCAACATATGACAAACTTTCCTCCTAAGTTTTAATGTTCTTTTTAATTATAACCCTTAACAGAGTAGACAAAGTTCTATTCACTACTTCCGTTTGACTGTCAGTCTATGGGTGACAAGTAGTAGAAAACAATAGTTTGGTACCTAACTTACACCACAAGGTCTTCTAGAAATAACTCAAAAAATTAGCATCTCTATCAGATAAAATGTTCTAGGTATGCCATGCAAACGCACAATTTCCTTAAAGAACAAACCAGATATATGAGATGCATGGTTAGTCTTATGACATGGAATAAAATGCGCTATCTTAGAAAATCTATCAAAAACTAAAAATATAGAATCATGACCACATCTACTCCTAGGCAAACCTAACAGAAAATCCATAGATATATCAATCCAAGGAGATGCTGGAATAGGCAAAGGTGTACACAAACCATGCGGCTGGACTCTAGATTTGGCTTGTCTACAAGTGATACACTTACCACAGATACGTTCCACATCACGTTTCATATGAGGCAAAAAGAAATGTTCATTCAAAATAGCCAAAGTCTTGGCTACCCCAAAATGCCCCATTAACCCCCACCATGAGACTCCAACAATAACAAATCACGCATTGAACAATTTGGCACACATAATTTATTTTCTCTAGACAAGAATTCATCATGCCTAAAACATCCCATCCCCAGACTATTCACATGCGATATATATCTCTCCAAAATCCACATCATCAACATACATATTCTTTATGCAATCAAATCCAAGAAGCTTAGCATCTAAAGTCGAAAAATTAATGCGTACCTTTTCGATAGTGCATCTGCTACTACATTCTCCTTGCCTTTCATGTACTTGATAACGCATGGAAACATCTCAATGAACTCCATCCAACGAGCATGCCTCTTGTTCAACTTGTGTTGCCCCTTCAAATGCTTCAGAGATTCATGATCCGCATGGATCACAAACTCCTTAGTCCAAAAGTAGTGCTGCCATGTCTGCAATGCTCGAACCAAAGTGTATAGTTCCTTGTCATACATTGGGTAGTTCAATGTTGTACCTCCCAACTTCTCACTGAAATATGCAATCGGTCTAACCTTTTCCATTAACACTACACCAATTCCAACACTAAAAGCATCACATTCTACTTCAAAAGTTTTAGAGAGATTACTAAACTCCACGTTCTTCTTGATTACTTCCATCATAGGTGTTGCTATACTACTAAAGTGTGGCACAAATCTCCTATAGAAACTCGCAAGTCCATGGAAGCTGCGAACTTCTCCAACATTAGTAGGACTCGGCCATTCTTGAATAGCATGAACTTTTTCCTCGTCAACTTGTACGCCTTCTGCACTAATAATAAAACCAAGAAACACAACCTTTTATGTACAAAAGGTGCATTTCTTTAAGTTATCATACAACTGTTTTTTTCTTAAAGCCTCAAACACACATTTCAAATATCCTATATGCCCATCATGGTTCTTACTATAAATCAATATATCATCAAAATATACCACTACAAATCTACCAATGAAAGCTCATAAAACATGATTCATAAGACGCATGAATGTACTAGGAGCATTAGTTAAACCAAACGGCATCACCAACCATTCATATAAACCTAACTTAGTATTGAATGCCATTTTCCACTCATCCCCCTCTTTGATACAAATTTGATGATACCCACTTCTTAAATATATCTTAGAAAATACACAGGCACTATGCAATTCGTCCAACATGTCATCTAGACGGGGTATAGAATGTCGATACTTTACCGTTATGTTGTTGATGGCTCGACAATCGACACACATCCGTAGGGATGTATCCTTCTTCAGCACGAGTAAAACTGGACTCGCACATGGGCTCAAGCTCTCCTTCACTTGCCCTTTTTCCAACCATTTACCAATCTACCGTTCTAGCTCTTTGGTCTCCTCAGGGTTGCTTGGATAGGCTGGCTGGTTAGGCAATGTGGCCTAAGCACGAAATCAATCCGGTGCTCGATTCCACTAATTGGTGGCAAACCTGGTGACATCTCTTCTGGAAAGGAAATCAATCTGGTGCTCGATTCTACTAATTGGTGGTAAACCCGGTGGCATCTCTTCTGGAAAGAAATCTTTAAATTCTTGTAAAAGAGATAAGATAGTGCTAGGAAAAGATGAATCAATTTGGTTAGTGTTTAACAATGTCTTTGCGAAACATCACGTACATTGGCCTCTCATTTTGGACAGCCCATTTAACATCGCTAGCCGTTGAAAAACACGAATATCGGCCTATCTCCTTTCGAATGTTTCCTTCCTTTCCATTCTTCCTCATCAAATCGGCCTCCTCTTGTAACTTTACTTGATCCTTGTACACTTGTGATGGTGTTTGATGTGACCCAAACAATGAATATAAGTTAAATCTAGAGGAAACATAGCGGAAAAGACTTGATTAAGAAGGATTTTATCCAACTAAACTAGAACCAAAAGACTCGATTATGAGGCTGAATTAGACTCGAAATTAGACAACCTAAGACTCTTAGATTTATTACTCAACTATGCAAAACATAAGAACCAAATAAATAGATAAAAGGGTACGAACGATTGGATGGACTGTGGGATGAAGATGGCTCGATTATGGGTTGATGAAGGATGATGAATTTCGTGACTTACCTTGACTCAAAGGTGGCATGCGTTGATGGCTTGTAGATGATGGTTGAGGCGTTGATGTGTAGGTGTTGGTAGATTGATCTTGGTCTTCAATTGAACCATGTCTTCGGTGAGACGAAACACAATTCTTGGAACAATTTCAGATAGGTTTTTAGCAACTTCCCCCTAATTCTTGTAGAACTAAAAAGAATCTTTAAAATAAGACTAATGATTTGCTAAATCAATAGAATGCATAAAAGGGTGATCAACCAAAGGATCGTGAGAATATTATGAATAAACTTCAATATATCAAACAATATCTAAATAACAATGAAATAAAGATCACATATATATAGCTATATGGATCGAAAATCCTAGTCTAAGAAAAGTCCAACATGGATGAAAATGACTATGGAAAATAAAGAGTACTACCTTAACTAGGATTCTAAATAAGGTAGATATATAAAAAACCAAAAATTAAATAAATAAAATTCTAATCTAGATAAAATAAATCCCAAGTAAAATTGGGCCTTCAATCTTCAATTTAGACTCTAAAAATAATTGAACATGGGCTGAAATATCTCTCAAAATCGGCGCCCATACTTGATCAAAAATATCACCATGCATGAAAATTCAAGATCGATTGTTTCCCATGCAAACTTCCATGCACACGTCCAAATTGACTTGTTATTCTTCCTAAGCTCTTAGGCAAGCTTCCTCATCATTAATGGACGTAAACTTGATCCATCTTTGATGTCTTGGCTAATCATTCAATCGTTTCTTCAAAACACTTGTGTTCTTCATGCCTTGATCTTCTTGATCTTCAATAGACAACATAGAAATCCAATTTGGGGCTGCCATGGTGCATTTCTTGTTCCTTGGATAGCATGGTCTCATTCTCATCATTCCCCCCTGCTGAAAAGAATTCGTCCTCGAATTCAGGGCTTCATCACGGTCAAACTGAACTGAAGGAAAATGAAGCAAGTTAGTACATTTAACTGTTGAAGAATGCTCATACTTATCAACTAAATCAGGTCCTCATATAGGCCATTCAACATGTGTTCCTTGCATGTATGACGGGACTTATCTCTCTTTCTTCTTCGTCTCTTCAGTGCTTGTGCAAGAATCAATCACAACCTTGAATTTATCCCTTTGTGGCTGCACCTCACTAGGTAAATAAAACACGTTAGTAGCACTGTTCTCATAAGTAATTGGTACAAGAGACAAACCTGGATTGATTACTATGTCAATCCTTTTGACAAAAAGTAGTGGGCTGATTCCACTGCATTAGCACGAGGTAAAGGATCACTATGGGACTGAATTGAAGAGGTAGAGGTGGTAGTAAGGGGCTGGTCAGCGGCAGTCTTGGTCGAATGCCTGGCGGCGGCCCTCTTCACAGCGGCAATGGCTGCCTGTTTCTCCTTCTCTTCTTTGAACCTCTTTTGCATGACTTGTTGGTCCTCGACAACTGCTTTAGGAGACAATGGCTTCAAAATTGTCCTTCAACCATTTACTTCGACAGTGTAAGTGTTCAGATGCCCATCATGTACAACATGACGATCAAACTACCATGGTCGACCTAAAAGAAGGTGTGCCGTATCTATCAGGATAACATCAGACAAAACATTGTCAGAATAATTACCAATGGAAAAATCGACACTTACTAGGCAAACAACTCGAATTTCATCTCTATCGGTAAGCCACTGGAGTCGATATGGCTTTGGATGTTTCTTTGGCTTCAAGAGAGTTTGTTGACTGCATATTCATTAATGGAGTTGATCACACTACCACTGTCAATGATTATGGAACAAGTCTTATCTTGAATTGAAGCACGAGTGTAGAATATGCTCTCCCTTTGGTGTTCTTGCTCTTCATCTTGGAGAATGCTAAAACTTTAGATCGTGACAAGACTGATAGCTAATAATTCCGGTTCAATTTCTTCAGTCTAGACTTCATCCTTTGTTTTCTCCTAGGTGGCGTTGCCTAGCTGCTCCAATTCTTCCTCGCTAGCTGATTCCATTTCATTGTTTTCAGAAAAGAATAGAACATGCCGGTTTGGGCACTGGGCTTGAAAGTGGCCCTATCCTTGACATTTGTGACATTGAACATCACGGGCTCGTGGAAGGGCTACATTAGGCAGCTGTGTTGTAGGGTTAGGCCATGTTGGAGGTGGCCTAGGCTGTGCGGGTGGCGTAGACTCAGGTCTACGGCTTGGCTATGGTGCAGCATGGTCGGAATGATGAACGAGCTGACCGGGCTGTCCTTGGGGACGTGTGGGATCAATAGGAGATGAAGATGACGTACCTTGGCTCCATGAGGGACGTGTAGGGGCTGTGGTGTGGCTGGAACGTCAGTGACCATCTCTAAGTTGTCGTTCGACTATTGATGCGTAGTGCACCATCTCTTCGATACTGGAGAAGTCTCGAAGCTCGACTTCACATGCTATATCCGGATTCATTCCCTCAATGTACCGGATAATGGTGGCATCAAGGGACTCGTCTTTGCCAACTTGATTTAGAGTTGTTTCGAGCTCTTTGTGGTACTCTTCAATGGATCACATACCTTGCTTAATTCGGTTAAGCTTCTTCTCGAGCTCACGTTCATAGTGGACTGGAATGAAACGTCTACGCATGACGTCTTTCATTTCTTACCAAGAGTCGATGGGAGGGTGGCGTTCACAGCGTCGTTAGTTTTGTTGGAATTTTCACCAAGTGGCTGCATAGCCGCTAAACTCCAAAGATGCAAGTTGTACCTTTTTCAGCTCTTGAAACTCGTAGCATTCAAAGATCTTATCGACCTTTCTCTCCCAATCAAGGTATACGTCTGGATCGTGTAACCCTTCAAACTCCGAGATGGTGGTTTTGATCTTACTCACCATGTCAGCATTTTCAAATCTCAGTCTCTCAATGCGGAATGCGTGTCTATACGGTGCGCTAGGGCGATCTCTGCGGTTGCCACGCCTTGGAGGTTCGAAATTGGATTCAAAATCCTTATGATCATAGGACTCGGGTCCGAAATCATCATCTTCAGGCTCAGGTGGCGGTTGATGTCGTCTGGCTGCGGATCTAGTGATACGCCCATGAAAAGCCTTGAAGAACTTAATCCGGAGCTGCAAATACGTGGTCCATTTACACGACTTCGAGCAATACAATTGCAAGGATTTTTCCAAGTATTTGTATGTAAGAAGTTCAAAGATGACAAAGGAATTGAGAGCATCCCAAAGATTGCTACTTTGTTAATAATCAAAGATTGGAGATCAAGATTTGAAGAGCAATGCATAAAGATAGAACTCATCAAATTGTGCATGCATGGCAGATTCGCGTTGCATGGAATTTTCATCCCTTAGTTATTTAATTAAGGGGTTGAATTTTATTTAGACTATAGTATTTATTTAATTATGTTAGTCTATAGTTTAGTTCAGATTTTTATTTAATTTAATGTAATTTTCGTCCATATTATAGTCAAGGTTGACTAGAATTGTATTTAAGGCAATTGCCTACCTTGAATATAATTCTAGTTTAGGTATCTTCCTAGTATAGTTAGAGATCCCTTTTGGATCAATTTTTAGGCCTTTTTTGATGATTAATTTCGTTCCTCTATGTCCTATAAATAGGGGAACCATGTCACATTGTTACTTTAGACTTTATTTGAATTATTAAGCTTTGCTTTCAATATTGTCTCAACCCATTTTTAATCTTTGTGAGTTTTGATTTAAAATTCATATTCTTGGAGCTAGCAACGTTAAGTCTTAATCAAGGGTATTGCTTAATCCACTTGAGGGATTAACCGGTATTCGCTATCCGAGGATCAACTTAGAGATTTCATCCTTGGGTACGTTCGAGATTCAAGGAGGCTATCGGGTTGTGATTCACCTCAACGAATCATCATCCATCTACACCAAACGACGACTTCCATCAAGTCATCCACGTCCATAACCGTCCAGCCACCAATCGATCGAGTCTCTTCCACAAGATGAGTTCGAGTTCTACCCGTTTCATCTACACGTAAGTTCGATTCATCTCTATCATATCCTACCTACTCCAAGCCCTTCTTCACAAGCCATCACACACATAACATACCATATTTCCAGCCCATATTCGCCCCTTTTCAGCCCTTGTTATCGTTGGTATTGTGTTACATAGTTTGTGTCATTCTCTACGTATTTTAATTGTCTAGATTAGTTAGTTTTAGTCGTCTATTTGAGTCGGATTGATTCCCTTCTTTAGCTGACCTGTTCGTATCCTAAAGTCTTCTGCTACGTTCTCCAGATTCGTCCTAGATTATTAGTCCGGGTCGTATCATATTTTGGCATCAGAGCCACGTCAGCTCTGGTGGTCGTGGTTCAATCCGACATGTCATTTTATCCTACGTGTCGTCCTATGTGTCATTTATTTTCTTACGTTTCATCGAGTTGTAATAGCATAGCTATCATTTAAAAAAAAAGAAAAAAAATGGTTAAAAAAAGAAAAAACCGAAAAAAAAATTGTTCGGATAAAAATAAAATAAAATAAAATCTGAAAATTAAAAAAAAAAGAAAAAAAAAAGAAAAGAGGCATATTCATTGTGTTACCTTGTGAGTCTTATTTTATTTTTGGAACTTTCCTTACAAGTTCTAATTCTATTTAGTAATTTCCATTAGTGATTTATTTTATTTTTAGAACCTTCCTTCCAAGTTTTATTTTTATTTTGGTAATTTCCTTTTGAGTTGTAATTTATTTTAGTTCTTTCCTTTTAGAGTCTAGTTCAATTAGGATATTTATATTGTGTCACAATTGTGTAACACTTTCCAAATTACCTAATCCCTCTTTCCTTTTCCTTCCTACTTCTTTCCTTCTACCTTTAGGATTTATTTTTGGATCTCCTACACTATTTAGGACTTCAAAAATAAATCTAATTCTTTCCTTATCTTGATTTCTTCCATTCCAATCCTTTCAAACCTTCCATATACTTCCCCATACCCATTAATTTTCGTTTCCTATCCTTATAGAGTTCGAGAATTTCAGCCTTAGTCATAACACTCATGCACCATGCTCCCTATGGGCCGTACACCATATACACCAAATTCTCACCATCTCCACAGCTACAACAAGACAATCATTCCCGAATTTGAAGGTCTATATGATCCCGATGCTTACCTTGATTGGGAACAAAGAGTCGACAAAATCTTTCAGCGCTACTACTTCCTCGAGCCAAAGAAGGTGCAATTAGTTTCCTTGGCATTTACAGGCTACGCAGCAACATGGTGGGAATTACAGCAGAACCAGTGCCACAGAGATCACCTTCCACCTATCGATAGATGGCGTGAGTTGAAAGATTTGATGCGGAAACGCTTCATTCCAGACCACTACCAATGGGAGTTGGAGGAAAAGCTATACAAGCTTAGACAAAGAGATTGAAGCCATGAGGCGAGCTGATGTAGAAGAATATCCAGAAGATACCATGGATAGATTTCTAGCTGGTCTACGAAGGGCAATCCGTGAAAGAGTAGCATTGTATCACTTCGATGAGTTGGGAGACATGGTGGATTACGCCATTCGGATAGAAAAATGGCTAAAGGAACTAGAGATGAAGTCAAAGGACGTTCAAGTAGAGTCGACCACGAGTTGCCAACTTGAGTCATTCGAGGAGTTTCTACATACCTATGTACCCCCCACACGGCCTGCATCACCAATTCAGCCGGTCATGTATGTGCCAAGCCAAGCCAGCAACATTTAAGAGGAGATCCACATTGAGTTACCATTTGAGATCGTGGCCATCAAAGAAGATTCTACTTTTGAGGTAACAATTTCAGTTGATGCACCTATTGGAGAACTGATCGATGTTGCTACTTGTGAGAATGTTGGAGAAGAAGAGAAGGTTGTTGAAGAGCTTGATCTAGAAGAGTCGGATCAACCTTTGAGTGAAGAAGAAGAAATGAAGATCAATGTTGCAGTTGAGAAAGTTCAAGTAAATGAAAAGTTGGAGGAATTACAACCATGTTCTAAAAAGGAGATTGACATCAATGGAGCAATGGTTAAAGATCACAAGAAGTTCGAACCAGCGAACTTAGAGACATTGCCGAGTTCTAACATTTTTTATCAACCATTTTCTTGTGATGTCTTTATTTTACAGGTTGTTGAAGAAGTTCCATTGGAAGTTTATGTACCACCAAGATAGAACATGAATACCATGCCGAGACAGTCTATGCTAGAGTTTCGGATGATTAACACAAGTGGAATGTTCTTGTTCATGTTCATGAAGATGTGTTTTATGCAGCTTGTGCAAAAAGAATTTGATGGCCAGTTCGTGTTCGTCTTTGATCCCGGAGCTTTGAATTTGAGGACAAATTCTTTTCAAGAGGAGGGGAATGATACGCCCATGAAAAGCCTTGAAGAACTTAATCCGGAGCTGCAAATACGTGATCCATTTATACGACTTCGAGCAATACAATTGCAAGGATTTTTCCAAGTATTTGTATGTAAGAAGTTCGAAGATGACAAAGGAATTGAGAGCATCCCAAAGATTTCTACTTTGTTAATAATCAAAGATTGGAGATCAAGATTTGAAGAGCAATGCATGAAGATAGAACTCATCAAATTGTGCATGCATGGCAAATTCGCGTTGCATGGAATTTTCGTCCCTTAGTTATTTAATTAAGGGGTTGAATTTTATTTAGACTATAGTATTTATTTAATTATGTTAGTCTATAGTTTAGTTCAGATTTTTATTTAATTTAATGTAATTTTCATCCATATTATAGTCAAGGTTGACTAGAATTATATTTAAGGCAATTTCCTACCTTGAATAGAATTCTAGTTTATGTATCTTCCTAGTATAGTTAGAGATCCCTTTTGGATCAATTTTTAGGCCTTTTTTGATGATTAATTTCGTTCCTCTATGTCCTATAAATAGGGGAACCATGTCACATTGTTACTTTAGACTTTATTTGAATTATTAAGTTTTGCTTTCAATATTGTCTCAACCCATTTTTAATCTTTGTGAGTTTTGATTTAAAATTCATATTCTTGGAGCTAGCAACTTTAAGTCTTAATCAAGGGTATTGCTTAATCCACTTGAGGGATTAACCGGTATTCGCTATCCGAAGATCAACTTAGAGATTTCATCCTTGGGTACGTTCGAGATTCAAGGAGGCTATCGGGTTGTAATTCACCTCAACGAATCATCATCCATCTTCACCAAACAATGACTTCCATCAAGTCATCCATGTCCATAACCGTCCAGCCACCAATCGATCGAGTCTCTTCCACAAGATGAGTTCGAGTTCTACCCGTTTCATCTACACGTAAGTTCGATTCATCTCTATCATATCCTACCTACTCCAAGCCCTTCTTCACAAGCCATCACACACATAACATACCATATTTCCAGCCTATATTCATCCCTTTTCAGCCCTTGTTATCGTTGGTATTGTGTTACATAGTTTGTGTCATTCTCTACGTATTTTAGTTGTCTAGATTAGTTAGTTTTAGTCGTCTATTTGAGTCGGATTGATTCCCTTCTTTAGCTGATGTGTTTGTATCCTAAAGTCTTCCGCTACGTTCTCCAGATTCGTCCTAGATTAATAGTCCGGATCGTATCATCTAGGCTGGACTATGGTTCCGGCTACTGCTCCTTGAGGCTCGACTTGCCTCTCTTCAGTTACTTGAGGTTCAACGGTCCTCTCTGGAGGTCCTTGAACTATCTGAGCTTCAGGTGACTGGGTTTTGAGACTCCCAATCTGCTCAGCTAACTTGGCTAGTTGATCACCAAGTCTATTCTCCAGCTCACGATTTTGACGATTGAGATATTGAGTCAACGCGTAAAACTGCATCTTGGCATCCCATACTGGAGTATTGGAATAAGATGCTTCTTCTCCAGGTGTTATGGGTGACTTCGGGTCATCCTCAGTGATCTTGGGCAACTCATTCTTGTTGCCTTTCTTCATGGTACCTGCAAAATGAATAAATGTGAAAGAAAAACAAGGTATAGGACCTCACAATTCCTCACAATCACTCGTATATTCTCTCTAAATTTTACCGCTCGTGTATGTCTCTCAAGTATGTAGTGCACGTGTGAATGTGGTATGGTGGTGTTGATCATTTCTTGTGCTCTTTGATCAGTTTCTCTTGGTCTTCTCAAAATCTTGGATAGGCGATTTCACCTTGAAGATGATGGAATTTGGCTAAAAGTATGCATGGGTCACAATAAAGCTGTGAGTTTTGTGCGGCACGTCGTTCCGCTTCCGAAATGGTATTACGGAGAAAAATCAGAGTTCAAGAACAAAATTGATAGGAAAAAGATAGAAACCGGGACACCGGGTGTTTTAATGGTCTGTATGGGAGAGCTATTAATTTTCGATCCTATTAGGTAGTAGGAAATGAAAATTAAGAGTTATGGAAAAGATAAAGAAGGTGGAAAGAGATAAGGGTGAAAGAAAACTGGATAAGGAAAGTTCAGGAATAGATAAGGCAGTATCTATTTGGATGTGTTTCACCTAGATGGACACAATCTAAATAGCCAAAGTTATCTATTAAAGAAGGGAAGAGTCTAACACAACAAGGAAAGAACAATGAAATACGAAATTAAATCTGATTTGATTTTATTTGATTTTATTTATTTTTTTGACGATTTTCTTCTTTTTTTACTGTAGGGTTTCGACCCTTTGCTTTTTTTTTCTTTTTTTTTCAATGAAAAATCAAATTACAACTCGATGACACCAAAGCAGAATAAATGAGACGTATATGATACGTAGGATAGAAAATCTGACACGTCGGATTGAACCACGATCAATAGATCTGATCTGGCTCTGATGCCAAATTTATGATGTGACCCAGACAATGAATCTAAGTTAAATCTAGAGGACACGTAGCGGAAGACTTAAGGTCAAAACACATCAGAATTAAGAAGGATTCAATCCAACTAAACTAGAACCAAAAGACTCGATTATGAGGCTGAATTAGACTCGAAATTAGACAACCTAAGAGTCTTAGATTTATGACTCAACTATGCAAAAGACAAGAACCAAATAAATAGATAAAAGGTACGAATGATTAGATGGACTGTAGGATACAGATGGCTCGATTATGGTTTGATGAAGGGTGATGAATTTCGTGACTCACTTGACTCAAAGGAGGCTTGCGTTGATGGCTTGTGGATGATGGTTGAGGCATTGATGTGTAGGTGTTGGTAGATTGATCTTGGTCTTTAAGCAATTCTTGGAACAATTCCAGATAGGTTTTTAGCAACTTCCTCCTAATGCTTGTAGAACTAAAAAGAAGCTTTGAAATAAGACTAATGATTTGCTAAATCAATAGAATGTATAAAAGGGTAATCAACCAAAGGATCGTGAGACTATTGTGAATAAACTTCAATATATCAAACAACGTCTAAATAACAATGAAATAAAGATCACATATATATAGCTATATGGATCGAAAATCCTAGTCTAAGAAAAGTCCAACATGGACAAAAATTACTATAGAAAATAAAGAGTTCTACCTTAACTAGGATTCTGAATAAGGTAGATCTAGAAAAGACCAAAAATTAAATAAATAAAATTCTAATCTAGATAAAATAAATCCCAAGTAAAATTGGGCCTTCAATCTTCAATTTGGACTCTAAAAATAATCGAACACGGGCTGAAATATCTCTCAAAATCGGCGCCCATACTTGATCAAAAATATCACCATGCATGAAAATTTGAGATCCACTGTTTCCCATGCAAACTTCCATGCACATGTCCAAATTGACTTGTTCTTCTTCCTAAGCTCTCGAGTAAGCTTCCTCATCATTAATGGATGTAAACTTGATCCATTTTGATGCCTTGGCTGCTCGTTCAATCATTTCTTCAAAACACTTGTGTTCTTCATGTCTTGATCTTCTTCATCTTCAATGGACAACATAGCAATCCACTTGGGGCTGCCTTGGTGCATTTCTTGTTCCTTGGATGGCATGGTCTCATTCTCATCAGTGTTAGAAGAGCTAGTGTCACTGTCTTCTTGTTAAGTATAAAGGAGTACTTATTGGTAAAGCCAATATGCTTAACATGCCAATTGAATCTCCATGGACGCCCCAACTAGATGTGTACAGCTTGCATGGGCACAACATCGCACGACACTTCATCTTCACACTTTCCAATCCGAAATGGGACCCGAACTTGCTTGTTCACCTTGGTCTCTCCACTACCATTTAACCATTTCAGCTTGTACAGCTTAGGATGCTTAAGAACAGGCAATCCTAATTTTATCACCATGACAACGCTAGCAACGTTAGTACAACTTCTTCCATTGATAATCATACTACATACCTTATCATTGATATTGATATTGTTAGGGTTTTTTCAAATTAAAACACCGCAGGATCTATTGGTTGTTCATTAATCCATTATCATGAAAATCATATTTTTATACAGCTCGTATGTATTTAATTAACCGAGTTTAAATAACATACAATCCGGTTTTTGATTCTACTAAAAACGGAAACATGAAATACCGAAAAATGACTTACAAATAAACATCAGGTTGAGGACAATATTACAGGACTAATCTTACTGTTGATAACGTGTATGATCACTGCACCTTGTGCTATTCCACTCCAAGCTCTTCTGTTGTATTCCCGGACTGTGTTTCATATAAAGGGTGGGCTGTAATCTACTGAGACGGGTGTGGATTATGTGGAGAGTAAGAGAACAAAAGAGGGCAGAATTGTATGTCTATTATTTTCATTCCCCCTCCTTATTATTTATAGCAAGGTAGCCGAAAATTTCATGCCCTAACCCTACTCGGTTTGGGCCTCTAGCTCTTGTTCCATCTCCAGTCCACTTTAATCATATTAGGCTACAACAGGGATCTAGAAGAATATTAAATCGGCCTGCTAATTTATTTAATTTCTAATATTCAATAAACCTATGATATAATTAAATAATTAAGAAGTATTGCTTTTATTCCACTAAAGATGTGATACTGACTTACCAATTTAATACATATTTATGAATATGTTTTCTCCTTTAGTTCAGCCATTCCCCATGTTTAAGATATAATGTCCATTAATTAATTATGTAAGCTTCTGAAAGCTATAATTAATTAATATACAATTCCTTGAGTAGTACCACACAAGCTTTATCATATACGGAATAAATTCCACCTGCAGGGTTTCACATGATTCGGACGAGAAGAAAGCGCGGAAGTTCAAGAAGGGACTTAGGTCTGAGATTGGCATAGCCCTCGCGGGGTAAGAAGACATGTCTTATGCTCGAATCTTAGCCAAAGCCTTAAGCATAGAAGTCATCCTCCCTCGTGAGAAAGTTCAACCCCCTCAGCCATCAAACGATCCAAAAGGAAAGAGAAAGTGGGAAGGAGGAAGGAGAGATGATAGAGGAAAGAAACCCCACTGGCAAAGCCGAGAGTCAGGGGTACCTCGCAGCCAGCCTGACCCTAACCCTGGCCCGAGACCATGTTAAAAGTGCGGAAGGACACACCTTGGAGCCTGTAGAGCCAACCAAACTGGGTGGTACAACTGTGGAGAGGAGGGACACTTCAAGAGGGAGTGTCCTGAAGGAAACAACAGATGATCCCAGATGCCATAGCAAACCCTGTACCCGCAATCGCTTCGACAATTCCCTGGAAATCAACCAAGGCTGCAGCAAAGAGGACCTCAAGGACAAAGGTCGGGAATGAATCCAAGGCCGAACGAAGGACGAGATGAAAGGTCCAATCAAGGACAAAGGCCCTCTCAGCCGACTTGTACTTATGTTCTCACTCAGCAGCAAGCTGCTAAGGCCCCAGATAATCTGGCAGGTATGATTACCCTCTTCGACATGTCTGTTTTAGCTATCTTCGATACTGGAGCATCGCATTCGTTTATAGCCGAGTTTTCTTGTAAGAGATTAAAGATAAAACCTGAAAACGTTGAGAATGCTCTTGAGATAAGTATTCTCTCTAGAAGAAGAATGATGTCTAGGAAGGTCTGCTCTAACCTAGAATTAAACATAGAAGGGGAAACCTTTAAGTTAAATCTTTACGTAATAAAGATTTAGGACTTCGATATAATCCTAGGAATGGATTGGTTAGCCTCAGCTTATGCCTCCATAAGCTGCCCTGAGGGAAAAGTGCTATTTCAACCACCCGGGAACCCGAGCTGAAGATCTACGGATCAAGGCTGGGAACTAAAGTACCAGTGATATCGGCTTTGAAAGCCACAAAGATGATAAGGAAAAGTAACTGCCAAGCGTTCTTGGTTAGTTTGACTTAGAAAGAAGAAGGAGAGCTATCAATAAAAGATGTTTCAGTCATAAGAGAATACCCCGACGTATTCCCGAAGGAGCTATCAGGACTACCTCCGGATAGACAAGTGGAGTTCGTCATTGAGTTGGAACCTGGAGCTGCCCCAGTCTCGAGAGCCCCCTACAGAATGGTGCCTAAGGAGTTGCAAGATCTTAAGGTTCAACTGCAAGAGTTATTAGACCTAGGCTTTATCCAACCTAGTGTGTCGTCTTGGGGATCCCCAATCTTGTTCGTGAAGAAGAAGGACGACACCTTGAGAATGTGTATCGACTATGGAGAGTTGAACAAGTTAACCATCAAGAATCGATACCCTCTCCTAAGAATAGACGATCTCTTTGATTAGCTTAAGGGAGCAAGTGTTTTCTCCAAGATAGACTCAAGATCTGGGTATCACCAGTTGAAGATCTGAAAAGAAGATATTCCTAAAACCACTTTTAGGACTCGCTATGGTCATTACGAGTTTGTAGTAATGCCATTTGGATTGACCAATGCCCCATCAGTGTTCATGGATCTAATGAACCGATTATTTCACCCATATTTGGATAAGTTTATACTAGTTTTTATAGATGATATCCTCGTCTATTCGAAGGACAAAGAGGAACACCAAGAGCACCTAAGAGTGGTATTGGAGACGTTAAAAAGAGAAAGGCTTTACGCTGAGTTTAGTAAGTGTGAGTTTTGGCTCAAGGAGGTGATGTTTCTAGGTCACATAGTGTCGGCAGAAGGAATCAAGGTAGATCCGGCTAAGATGGAAGCGGTAAGCAACTGGAAGTCCCCGAGGAACGTAAATGAGATTAGAAGTTTTCTAGGACTCGTTGGATACTATCGTAGATTTATTAAAGGATTCTCATCGATATCCAAGCCCATGACGCGATTACTGAAGAAGGACTCCAAGTTCAAGTGGAAACCAGAGTGCAAGGAAAGCTTCCAAACCTTGAAGAAGATGCTAACCACAGCCCCAGTGCTGGCCATTCCATAAGGGAATGAAGATTTCGTGGTTTACACAGATGCGTCAAAGAAATGAATATGATGCATGCTAATGCAAAGAGGAAAGATGATTGCTTATGCTTCGAGGCAGCTTAAGAATCACGAGCAGAACTATCCCACGCATGACCTAGAGTTAGCAGCAGTTGTTCATGCGCTGAAGATCTGTAGGCACTATCTTTACGGAGCTAAGTGTGAGATCTTCTCAGATCACAAGAGTCTAAAGTACTTCTTCGAGCAAAAAGATCTTAATATGAGGCAAAGAAGATGGTTAAAACTCATTAAGGATTATGACTGCACGATTCACTACCACCCAGGAAAGGCGAATGTGGTAATTGATGCCCTAAGTAGGAAAGAGAAATCAGAGTTAGGACCCGTTCAAGTCTAGAAGGATCTTCGCAAGGAATTCGAGAGGTTGAGAATCGAGGTGCTAACACCACCTGAAACCATTCAAGCCCAGATCGCCACAATAGTCGCTTAGCCCGATCTAAGGCAAAGGATAATTGAAGCCCAGAGAGAAGACGAGTTTCTCAAGAAGAAAAGGCTGGAAGCATGTTTTGATAACTCGCAAGACTTTGCAGAAGCTGCCGATAATGCGCTTTTGTTCAAGGGAAGGCTTTGTGTGCCAAGCAAAGAAGAGCTAAAGGAGGAAATCATATGCGAGGCACATGACACGCCATATACAGCACATCCCAGAAGCACCAAGATGTATCAAGACCTCAAAAGGAACTTTTGGTGGAATAACATGAAGAGAGAGATAGCCGCTTTCGTAGAAAGATGTTTGAACTGTCAGCAAGTGAAGGCCTTACATCAGAAACCCTCTGGTCTGCTCCAACCCTTAGAAATCCCTGAATGGAAGTGGGATCATATTAATATGGACTTTGTGGTAGGTTTGCCAAAGTCTAAGTGGGGCAATACCGCTACTTGGGTAGTCGTTGATCGTTTATCAAAAGCTGCACATTTTATTACCGTTAAGATGACAGATGGGCTAGATCAATTAGCCCAGCTCTATGTTAAAGAGATTGTGCATTTGCACGGAGTGCTGGTCTCGATTACATCAGATCGTGATATGAAATTTACGTCAAGATTTTGGAGGAGCCTACAGGAAGCCATGGGATCAAAGCTCAACTTCAGCACGGCCTTTCATCCTCAGACGGATGGCCAGTCCAAGAGGACTATCCAGATTCTAGAAGATATGCTTAGAGGAGTAGTCATCGATCAAGGAAGCAGCTGGGAGGAGTTACTGTCATTGGTAGAGTTTGCATACAACAACAACTACCAATCATCGATCGGCATGGCTCCTTATGAAGCCCTATATGGAAAGAATTGTAGATCGCCCTTATATTGGGATGAGGTTGGAGAAAGAAGAATACTTAGACCTGAAATGGTCCTGGAAGCAGTATAGAAGATCGAGTTAATTCGTCAATGAATTAAGGAGGCTCAAGATAGACAGAAGGCCTACACAGATGAAAGAAGAACAGAGCTCAGTTTTGACGTCAGAGATAAATTATCCTTGAAGGTATCTCCATCCAGAGGAGTGGTTCGTTTAGGCAAGCGAAACAAGCTAAGGCCCAGATTTATTGGACCTTTTGAGATTTTAGATAAGGTGAATGAAGTAGCCTACAGGTTAGCCTTACCACCCAACCTGAGTGACATTCACGATGTCTTTCATGTCTCAATGTTGATGAAGTACGTGTTTGATCCAAAGCACGTGATTAGCAAGAAAGAGATACTCCTGAATGAGGACTTCGCGTATGAAGAAAGGCCCCGGGCCATTGTGGATCGAAAGATCCAGAAGTTAAGGAATAAGGAGATCAGTCTTGTAAAAGTAATCTGGAACTATCATGGTTCGGAAGAGGCAACCTGGGAGCTCGAATTAGAGCTACTCAAGAAGTACCCTGATGTCCCTTATCATGGTTAGTAAATTTCGGGACGAAATTTCTTTAAGGGGGGTAGGATGTAAAACCCCAGATTTTTAAATTATGATCAGAGGATTCTTAATAATAATTAATTAGTTAATGAAGAACTTTAAATAAGATTTAAGTAAAATCAGATGTCAGTCACGACTTTAGGAGTCAGTTTTCGTGAAATCATCTTTTCAGAAATTTTGATCTTAACTCTGTTTTGGTCAAACTTGGTCTCGTTAGAAAGGTTTTAACTCAAGGAGTGTGCCGGTGTTCTCAGAATTTTATTCTGAAGTCATTTGAGTTCCTTGTGATGAAAAACGTATTTAAAGGGTGAATAAATAGTAACTTTTGCGTGCGTTCGTGTTTTGATAAATTTACGAAATCCTCCTCGTTGATCCAAGTCTTGTTCTGTCAGGCCCCACTTATGCGAAATGACTCAAAGAATCTATTCGCGTTCATGAATTTCCATTCTGAGGTCAATCGAACACTCGGGAGCAAAATTTGTCAGTCTGAGTGAATAGTAAAAAGTAATTCCAAAAAGGAATCTTGGCTCGTTTTTCTTCTGACAATCTCTTCATCATCCTGAGTCAAGTGAGTTCACTAGTATTCTAGCCAACGAGTCTCCTGGTATTTTTAGATTTCATGTCTGAGGTCATTTGGACCTTGACATCGAATAAAGCAGATTTTAACCGAATCCGGGGTAATTTTTGCAATGTTCCTGCACTGGAGTGGCTTTTCAAGGAAGCCAACCCCACATCTATAAATAGAGAGCCACCCCTTTGCCTTCATTTTCTCATTTCCAATCCTTTTCATTTCCAAAGTGAGAGCTTGAGAGCTTGAGAAAGTAATCGAGGTTCTGCCGAAGTAAAAAGCGTTCTTCGTGAGTGTTCTGCAAGACGACGAGTAGAGTGGCGTGGAAGGGATGCGGTGAGGGAATGTGTTAGGGGCGACGTTGGGTTGTAGCAGGCGGCTCTGCTGCCGTTGCGACTCGACGAGACGCCAAGCTAGCCACCTTCCTTTGACGCACCTAACCCCATCCATTCTTGTTCATCGGTCTCGATTCTATTTCTTTTCCATCTTTTAAATTCCACATTTACTTTCTGTTCTTCATGTTCTTTGTGTTCTTCATTATTACTCATTTACTTTCCGTCTAAAGTTGTGTTTCGATTCTTATTGAAGTTCCAAGTTAATAATGTTTACCTTATATTGCTCGTTTTATTCCTGTCCTTATGATTCTCGTTATTATTTCTTGTAATTAATCTCGTTTATTCCGTTTAAGTTCCGTTCAAATTAGATTTAAGATTTTATCATTATTTTTATGTATTCAAGGAAGATTGTCATGTTTATTCCGTTATAATACCGATTTATTTTTAAATTCAAAGTATGTTCATTTCTATGT
Organism: Perilla frutescens; assembly: GCA_026008535.1. Taxonomy (NCBI): domain Eukaryota; kingdom Viridiplantae; phylum Streptophyta; class Magnoliopsida; order Lamiales; family Lamiaceae; genus Perilla; species Perilla frutescens. The sequence continues at coordinate 45,281,123 of BRKX01000013.1, read as the reverse complement.
TTTATTCAAAGTGTTAAGCCTTATTTTTTAAGTTTAAAACATCGAGGAAAGGGAGAGGTGACCGTATAACGCCTCAACCATAACATCGATCGAAAAATTTCAAAGTTTGTGGGAGTGCACAGACCGTGTGTAACGCCCCAACACTACTCTGTTTGGCCACGTCACTTAACATACCATTTACTTACTTAATTTTTTTATGCACTTATAATAAAATGAGCGGAAGCTTAGGTCAAGAAGCATGACTAGGCATGACGTCATAATTCTCAATGTAAAATTTTCGTGAATTGGCATGCAATCTATTGAATCTATACTATCACACAATATATTATCAAACGGAAGCATTGAACAAGCCCATCCACATAAACCAAGCAATCGTCTAACTTATCAGGCTCATAGGTTGTCATAACCCACCCGTCTAGCATATTAAATCAACATGCAAAATATAGGGTCAACAACATACTTCATACGTAATAGGCTCCAAGGTCGAACGACCCGCCTTTAAATTGTTTTGCATAGTTATCAAGTTATACACATCATAACCTATAAAAGATCGGGCTATTCTCATCCCCAATAATCATTGATCATAAAGCAAAACGAGTGATCAATGTAATAATAATAATAATGAGAGTATTTTCAAAAGAAGAGCATGCAAAAGATAACACAAGCTTGTGGGGTTCTCTTGTGTTCACAACGCTCCTACTCGGGCTCCGACTCCTCAACCTAAAATTCATTGAATGAATGGGGTGAGTATTTAACAACATACTCAGTGGGGAACACTGTAACAGTTATAGCTAATTGCACAAGTGAAAATATAACATATGGACTTTTTTTTACTTTGTGGAGACTAGTCTCAACCCCGTAGGGTCTAAACATCATGATGCCCCCGTTAATGAACATCTTTGGCCCTGTAGGGATGCCCGCAGACATACTACCCCCCAGGGAGGACATTAACAGGTCTATATTCGATCCTAAAGGATCTCTGCCCCGAAAGGTCTCTTTGTCGACCCCGAAGGATCTCTTTTATGCCCCGAAGGGTCTCTTTTATCTCTGGTCCGAAGACCCTTCATACTTATACAATCAAAGCACAACAATAACTATAATCTTACACGTGTTCACAGTTTAGAGTTACCCCACCTTAAGAGACGCTTTCACAATTTCTCAACCTTTGAAATACTCCTTTTCCGTGCACAAGTTGTCCTCCTCGAGCCCCAACACGTCACCTAGCACCTTTTAATCCCCTTTTCATTTTAAATGTCGAGTCATACAATTAAATCATAACTTTAACCCAACTCATGCTATACTTTACTTTAAGGACTTCATACATATCCATATACATAACTTTGGATATACCAACTCATAATATGATTTTGGACTCAAAATACACATTAAAGCTCTTTGAAGCATTTGATCGAACACGTTACGGGCACACATTTAAACCACATGCTCATAACTCATTTTAAATCCTTTAGACCCAACATTTCAAATACAAACACCTTCACTCTAGGGCTCTAACATACATGAAACTCAACCCCATACAACCCTCATAACATCTCCATACAATTATCAACAAAACAAAGGGAAATTAGGAAAGAATTCCAAACCCTAGCAACAATGAACCATAGGAATTCGATATAACTTCACATATAGCCTCAAGAAGGTAAATAAACCATATGTTCAAGATATCAAGGCAAGAGGATCAATAAAAGTGAAAACACTAATTTTGGATAACAAACCCTAGGTTTGATTCAACAAGAAATGAGTGTTTAAATCACCAAGATGAAGAGGTATGAAGTTACCTTAGTTGATGGAGAATGATGGAAGGATCCACTCCAAAAGTTCAAGAATTTGTAGAGAGAAGGGGGAGGAAAATCGCCCAAATAGAAAGAAATGAGGAAGAAATGAACAAGTGTGGTATTTATAGGTAGGAAAGTCCCCGGACCCGCGCGACCGCGCGAGGGGGCTCTCGGCCCAAGCTCCCCGCGAGCGCGCACACCCCGTGGGCGCGCGCCTCGCCCATGCCCCGCGGGCGCGCAACCTCCCGCGGCCGCGCACGGCCCCGCGGCCGCGCGGCGTGGCCCAATCAGCCCCCGATTCTACTTTGACTCCCAGACATGTTCAACTCCATTTAACACAACTTAGATTTTCAAAACACTTTTAATACACAGCGAGACCCTCGATCAACTCAGCGTTAGGGTGTTCAAGGTTTTGGCAAACAAAATTCAATACAATAACATTCATTCATTATCATATAACTCGACACTTTAGTATTAAAATTCAAACTGTGTTATACACTCAGTATAACATCACTTGCTATGACGTATCGGCTCGAGTGAGACAACCTGCAATAAAACAACGGCATAACATACAAACATACTCACATGATTAATATTCAACAATATTAATTCGAAATCATTTACTAAAATTATAATTTATAATTTAGCAAAAGGGGTCGGGGTATCACACCGTGTAGGAAGGGATCCCTTCTGCACGGCCCGTGAAAAACTCTCTGGAGAGTTTTCTGAAGAAGCCACACGGACTGTGCAAGGCTTGCACGGCCCAAGTCAGAAATCTGGGCATTTTTAATTCTCGTCCTTTTAAATAGCACGGCACGTGCTATGCTTGCACGGCCCGTGCAGTGCCTCTGCCGCCTAGTTTTGTCTTCAATCGTGTTCTAAACTCGAGTCTTTCAAACCCTCGTGTTTTCTAAAGGTTCTAAAGTCATGCAATCTATGTTTAAGTCCTAGTTAAGGGTATATAAGTTAGATATTGTTTGTTTTCATGTTAGTAGTTAGAATTCTTCGAAGGAGGCCACTAAGTCGATGATTCGACTTTTGTAGGAGGAGGTGAGCCTCGTGGGAATTCAGAGAAGGATCATCAGCTCCTTGCTTCATCTTCTGCTCAGTGATCGAGGTGGGTAAATCTATACTCCTCTAAAAGTTTGAGCTAATAAGCTCTAGAAGCATGCTAGGGCAAATGAGATATCCAATAAAATATTTTGCTCTGCCTGATTGATCTCTGTACAAGGAAAGAAGGAAAGGAAATATTATGTGTTATTTGAGCTCTCGAGCATGTTTAGAAATGCTAGAATTGATAAGTATTGATTTTGCTTAGCATGAGATATTAGAATTGTCTTTAGTTACAATTCGTGTTTATATACGTTCAATTCTTCGTATGTGAAAGTTATATTTTGCTAAGCTTCGATTAGTTAAGGACTGCCTTCTAAGGTTATGGTCAAAACCCTCATAGGCCGAGATCATGCTAAAGTAAAGGATTATCCCCCTAGACATTGCTCTAGGATTGGTTTTGCTAGCAAGGATTAAGAAAGGAAGGAACTTAGCATTTTGCTTAAGCAGGAATTTGATCTTTTGATCGTTAAGTGAGTCACTGCTGGGTTTATTCATTCACAAACTCGTAAGGATATTCAAGGTAATCCCTAAGGGTGCAGTTGACATCAGGTTTGAGCCAGGATGGGCCCAAAAGAAAAGAAAAGAAAAGGTTTTACGGATATGGAGAGGGCTTTTGCGTTTTGTTCTCCATATACCGTCAGTTGTATATTGGATATCTTGAAGTTTAATCAAAGTGTTTTATTAAAACCCACTGAGTACATTAGTGCCCACGCCCCTCTTTTTCAAATGTTTTTAGGTTAAGATGTTGAGGATGTTGGTGGCTGTGGATGTGGGTTGGCTGCTAAGATTATTTTGCTATAGTAATAAGTTTATTTGAAATCCCATGATGTTTATGCTACTCTGATACACTCGTATTAATTCCTAAGTTATGTTATGTTTTTCAAGTTTCTTCGAATATTCCCCAGGCATGATCATCTATATAAGTAATGCATATTCAGTTTTATTCCTGCTTCTCGAATTTATTTTCCTTGCGCCTGTGAAGAAGCTTGTTCATATTGATATTTGTTATTCGCTTTGGCCTATGAATGGGTCTATGCTTGTTGGTATCTGATTAGTTAGCCTTTTTATTCCGCTAAAGCATGTTTACTTCTTAATCAAGTAAACCCGAGTATCGTCGCCTATCTTCTAAAGCTTATCATTATTCTTAAACCCTCTTGTTAATCTTCCATCTTAATCCCTTAATAACACCACATCCTCATCCGTTAATCCCTATGTCAGGACCGGGTTGTTACACCTAATGAGTTATGTCCTATGATTGCATCACCGCATTGAACTTAAATAATTGATTAGGGAAGTTCATGTGAAGAATGTTTAAAAGGATATTTGTTCCATATTGCTTTGAGAACAATCTGCCATACTTACTCTTATTGGTCGAGCCACATACCTTGTTTGATAATTGTCTTCATTTTCTTCGATAATAAGTATTCTAGTTTGAAGTTGTGAGAAATGATTAATTATGCATGATCTACTTGGGAGCCACTCCTTCTTGCGTCATAACTTAAATGACTGTGTTTGCTTGAGAACAAGTAAAATACTAAGTGTGGGGGAGTTGTTTAATGATTATTTGTGATGTTTTCTTATAGGAATTTTATGTCTTTAGTGCGTTAGTTTCAGTTATTTTTGTGTTGTTTTGATGTTGTTACCTTTACTTTTGATCTTTGGTGAGTTATGCCAAATTAGCACAGACTTCGTGCTTTTGCTCATAAAAGGTGGAAAATCAGAAGCCCAACTGAAGGGCAAACTGAGGATCAAAACGGAAGCTCCAAACTAAAGAACCAAGCTGAAGAGTCCAACCTGAGGCTCCAACTTAGGAGCCAACTGAAGTGCTAACTGAAAAGGCCAACTAATTTCATCCGCTGAAGATTCGAACTGAAGGCTCAACTGAATCGACTAGCTTGAACCGAACTGAGGTTCCCGAACTGAGCAACAAACTGATCAACTAAGCCTGTGTTGTGCACAAACTGAAGTCAAAATCGGAGGCATGAGTTGAATCGGGGCCAGCCACCGCTGGGTACTCCTCTCTGCCAACACTGGGCTCCTCTGCCCAGCCAATATTAGGTAGGTCAGCCGGTGCTGGGGGCTCCTGGTTTTGCAATCCCAACCGGCATTGGATGCTCAATCGGTGCTAGGCGGAGTTTGTCCCCCTTTGAGGGTATTTTTGAAATCATTTGGCGGATCACTTTTGTATGTCAGTTCTTTAAAAGTCTTTTGGGGACCTATCTACCAATATTCAATTCTTACCATTCAATCATTCACTACACGCGGAGAGAGAGAGAGAGAGAGAGAGAGAGAGAGAGAGAGAGAGAGAGAGAAGAGTTCCCAATTAGTTTGGGGAGTTTTGGGCACCATTAGTTCACAGTGTGGAGAAGTTGGAGCGGAGAAGGAAAAAGGAAGGAAGAGACTGGAGCTCAGGTCGGGGCCTCATCAGCTAGGCTTGTCGAAGATCACAACTTCTCCCTTGTTTTCCATTTTCAGTTTCAGTTTCATCTTAGTGATTTGTCCCAAACTTTGTCAAGACAAACAAGATTTGTGTAAGTTTGTATTTTATTTATCTTTCGATGTATGAGATGAAAGACTTGTGTGATTCTTGTTGGTTGTCTTACATGATGAGTGGCTAATTCCATACCTTATGGGTCGATAATCGATTTGGTTTCAATCCTTGTTTGTGAATGTTGATTTCTCATTGATTGAATTGAACTTGTTTATGTTGAGTGTCTGGCCAATATTCGACATTGCTAGGTAGTAGATGAGATCGATAGAAGATTCTATGACCCGACTAGGGTTCTTTCAACATTAGGTCGACTGGAAACACATGCCTAGTTGTTAATGGAATCGTATAATTTAGCCTTAGGGGTTTAATGGATTGAAACGAAAACTATTGAAGTTAATCCTATTGGTAGAGTTTATTGTATGTTTAAGATTAACGAAATCAACTTGAATCAAGCTAGGAGAGAAACCAAAGAGAGAATCTATGCCCTAATATCCATTTTACAATCGTTTAATTCATCTTAGTTATTTGCTTGTTATTGTCTTGTTTCATTTAGTAAATTTTAGTTCGAACTCTTCAAATTATTGGTTTAGAATGTTTAGGTTCATATTTAAATTCATGTGTATCTTCATGTGTGTAACATGAGAGGAACAATCGCCCTATTAAGCTTTCCTTGAGAGGTCAACTTGGATTGACGCACCGCCCTACAATCGACCATGTCCTCTTGCGGGTCGGGTTGAGATTTTTGCGTGTGTATCTTGATCTCGAAAAAGTCCAACTCCCTCAATGGGCCCTTGGACTACTTTAGATTTTTGCGTGTGTATCTTGAGATTTTTGCGTGTATATCAATGCCACTTAGGATCGTATCATTCCCTTCCTCTTGAAAGAGATTTGTCCTCAAATCCGAACCTCCTCCTGGATTAAACACGAACACGGACCAATCATCAAAGTATTTTGGCACAAGTTGCACTAGACACAACTTCAAAATCATCCAGCCTCTATCAAATGGTTGCAACTTCACCACTCCACCATGCCTTTGAAAACGCATCAAGAATAGGTTAGGTGGTATGTCTATGTTTAGAGGCACATATTTGTCAACCTGTAAAATAAACACATCAAAATAAAAGGTTTGATCAATGATGTCAAAACTCGATGGATCCTCCATGTATACTTGTACGAGATCTTTTTGATCCACATCCACTTCCCAGCTGAATTTGTTCTCAATTGCAAGGCATGGATGTGCATTCATCTCCTTCCAACCCGTCTCGATCTCCTCCTCTACACTCCGGATCTCCAAACTCACAAATTGTTGATCATCCACTATAGAACCTTCAGGAACTGACTTTTTGATTATTAACTCCTCCAGATTACATTTGTCTAGAATTGACTCGTCATGATTAGGCTCGTCCACTTCCATCCCAACTTCTCTAACGTATTCACATGTACTAAGATCTATCAATTCATCAATACATGTATCAACTGAAACTGGTACCTCTGGAATAGAATCTTCGTTAGTGGCCATGAAAAGTTGGTAGCTCAACATTGGTCTCCACTGGGACCACCTCCTTTGGCATCATCTCCAGTCTCTCCAGCCGCTTTTCCACCCGATTAGCGTATTACACAATGTCCTCCAACTTTTTATAGTGTCGTAATGCTACTCTTTCACAGATTGGTCTTTGTAAACCAGCTAGAAATCTATGCATCGTATCCTCTGGATATTCATCCACATCAACTCGTCTCATGGCTTCCATCAATTCCATGTAGTATTCATCTACTCCGTTTCCAACTCTCCAATGGTAAGAATGAGGCACATGTCGTCTTCTCAACACCTTCTTCATTGCTTCCCATATCTCTATTGGCTCTCCAATACGTCGCTTAGCAGATGTAAATTGATTCCACCTGGTGACAACTTCATCACAAAAGACAATAGGTGCTACCTTGATCTTCTTTCGCTCATGATAATTATGACAGTCAAATAGCAATTCCATCTTCCTCTCCAAATCTAGATATAGCTCAGGATCACTAGTTCCATGGAAAGAAGGAACATTGGACTCCCAATACTCTTCCCGGCCAGCTCAACGATGATGTATTTTACCACATTCTTCAAAACCTATAGAATATGACTTTTTTTTTTGTTCTTTTTTTTTGTAGATCATTTTTTTCGCTCTTTCCTCACAATACAAGTAATAACAACTAAAATAATACTAAAGAAGGATCAATTGCATGGTTGAACAAAAAAAAGGTAGTAGACTGCTCTTTTTTTTTCAAGTCATTTTTTTCCCGGATGATTTTTTTTCTTCTACAACAAATAACAAGTTAAATAACACTAGAAGAAAGATCAAATATGAAATTCAACAAAAAAAACAAATATAATTTTTTTTCCTAAACAAGTTTTTTTTGTTGTCCTTTCTCTTTTTCGTGTTTTTTCTAGAACTCTTTTTTTAATCAGCTTCTCTTCTTCTTCTTTTTTCTTTTTGCTGATTTCAAACTTTTTTTTCATTTTTTTAAAAAAACCAAATACATAAAATAAAGATAGATAGATTGGAATATAATACAAAGTCGTAGCTTTGATACCACTTGATGCGATCGTCATCTGGTTGATGACGGGAATCTACCCCAGGATATCAAGTTACAACCGGATAAATGATGCGATTCTCACCGGCACAAGGACAGCAGTTGTTTTCTCAGGAGTATCTGGTTACATGAACGGAATAGATTGATTGTCCAAACCCTAGCCTCACAACGATGTTGAACTACGAATTAATTGAATCCGCAGCCCTCGATTAATTGAAAACACGAACTTGGATTTGTTGTATAGACACCAGAAACGGGGATGTTGAATCTGTTTGATAAGTTAGTTGAATCTCATGGTGTATTGTGAAACTCGGATAAATTCTCCAGAGAAAAGATGTAAACTCACGTTAAATTTTAATATAATGAATAGTCTGAATTCTCCTCACAAAATAATGTTTTCCACCTTTAAATAGGTTGGATCAATAATAAATAAACCCTATTAGAGTTTTAACCCAACTAGGAAATTAGAATAAAATAAAATCTGAAAATTACTAAATAAATAATAAAATAAACTTTCCTTATTAAAATAGGACTCCTAAATATTATAGAAAATCATTTCGTCCAAGTAGGCTTTTGGTGGCATCGGATCCAACTCTTTCAATGGGCCCCTTGGACAGCTTTCGATCACATCATTCCCTTCTTCTTGAAAGGGATTTGTCCTCAAATCCGAACCACCTGGATCAAAGACTAACACAAACCGATCATCAAAATATTTTGGAACATTTTGTACCAAATGTCTCTTCTAGTTCTTCTATCTCGTGTCAAACGGTTGCAACTTCAATTCTATAGAATACCTTGTCATGGGAACCACGAATAAGTCAGGTGGAATATCAACATCAGGCAGTACATCTGTGGGAACCTGTAGGACAAAAACACTAAAAAAAGAAATTGATCAATGGAGTTAGAACTCAGAAGATCCTCCACGCTCGTTTGTACGAACTCCGTTTGACCCACAGCCGCTTCCCAATTGAATTTGCTCTCAATTTCAAGACATGACTGTAATTCAATAACATTTCCACCTCCTTCCACTTCTAGCTGCCCGTCGTTTACGGCCTCTTGAACTGGTTCATCATCATTCTTTAGTTGCAGACTCACAGGATCAGCAACATCATCAATGAACTTAGTTTCTCCATCTAGTTAGCACATAGAAACATATGGTAATTTTGGAATGGCTTCTTTGGAAACAACTGGAACCGGCTCCTCTAGAATAGACTCAACTCCAATGGCCACAACTTCACCCACATCTTGGCTAGTGGCTACGAGCATGTCTGGAATCGGTGTAGGGACATACTGTTGCTCCTCCTTTTTCCTCTTGATCAACTCCAATGTTTGTGCGAAGGCACTCAAATCCACATACCATGTAAAGAGTTTTATCAGTGTCTTTGTGCTCCTCCTTTGAAGCCGATTCTCCACTTGGATTGCCTTTTGCACCATGTCCTCAACCTTCTCATAGTAATGCACTGCTACTCTTTCTTGTATTTCCATGTGCGAGCCTACTAGAAATCTAGCCATGGTAGCTCGTCCACTTTCTACAATACCTAGTATGTACATAGCGGATTCTAACTCTTCAAAGTACTTCTCAACACTAATTGACCCCTGTTTCAGATGTTGCAGCTTCCTCTTCAACTCTAAATAGTAATGATAAGGCACGTAACATTTTCTCATCACCACTTTTATCTCTAACCAATTGTCTATCGGTGGTTCTTTACGACATCTTCTAGTGGACAGCTTATATATTGAATCCATTTTATCACTACAAGAATCTACTTCTTCATTTGGAGCATGATGTCGCGATTGGTATGATTGAGTGCGTGGATATCTTATTTCCAAGAGATGTTGATTTATAAGATAAAATCATGAATGAATAATTTCCCATATATAGGGACAAGGATGGGCTTTTTGGGAAACCAGTTGCGGTGAAAGGGTGTTCTTTGAATGATGCTAGATTTGATACAGGTAAATTAAATAATTTAATTTTCTTATTTCCAAAGTAATTTATTTTTAGTTTCTTTATTGATATGTTTTTTATTTTCTTTTTATGTAGCATCTTGGTGGTCGAATTTTGGTGCAACAACTCCTAACTTGCAAAGATTAGCTATGAGAATTCTTTCATTAACAAGTAGTTCATCCGGTTGTGAAAGAAACTGGAGCGCATTTGAAGGAGTTAGTTTATTTATCTTTTAAATTATTATTGTATTTTTTTAGCTAATTTGATTTTGATATTTTCAGCATTGTAAGTTATTTTGTTGTAGGTACATACGAAAAAAAGGAATAGGTTGGGTACAAAGCTACTTAACAATCTTGTGTTTATCCAATTCAATGCAAGATTGTTGAGCAAACAAAAGAGAGAGAAAGAAAGAAGTGAAGTGGATACACTACTTTCCAATTATTCAACAATGACACAAGAATGGATTGTTAATGATGTTGTTGAGGATGATGATGATGATGATGATGACGATGATGATGTTAGTGGTGTTGGAGGACTGGGGTCTCGAACTCCAAAATATCGAACGGTAAGAGAATTGTATGATGAAGATTTTGAGTCTGAGGATGAGGAAATGACTGAGAATAGAGATGGACATGAGTTGGATGGAGATCATTTATTGGGAGATGTTTGAATTTTGGATATTTTGAATTTTTAGTGTTGTTTTGTTTTGACTTTTGGAGATTTGAACTTTGAATGATGTTTTGTTTGGAATTTTGGATGATTTAAATTTTGAATGTTGCTTTGTTTGGAATTTTAGATGATTTGAGCTTTAAACATTTTGTTTGTAATATTGTGATTTTTGCATGTGACAGGGTCAAAATAAATAAATAAATAAATAAAAAACGCCTAGGTACCGCCTAGGCCCCGCCTAAGTAGCCTAGGCGCTAGGCCCCCCTCGGCCGCCCGACTAGCGCCTAACGACTTTTACAACCATGGTCCATACACGATAATTGAAAACAAAGCCATTCCTTGCCACATGTAGTCGAACAGTAGCCGTCAGTTGAAATGGCTCGCTCTTACACATACGACACGGACACTTAATCTTATCTACACTTATGAATGACGGTTGATTGCAGGAAAACTCGATGAAACCCTCAAGTCCATTAATGAAGTCCGGATTTAAACCACCGTTATTAAGATATCACCGGTACATCCATTCACGATCTAGACTCATTGTAGAATGCCAATTTCTAAAATATTTAATCGCCAATAACGCACTGATTATTGTTCAATTAAATATAAAAATAGTAAATAAAAATTAAAATATATTATTTTTTTTCAAAATTTCGGCAGCACATATGTGAATTTCCTAGTCCCAAGTTCTTGACTCTACGCTAATTGATCTATGTTCTTCTACTCAATTCACACCAGCAATACCAACAAACACCAAAAATGTTATAATCCATCAATTAAATATAAAAATAAAATAGCGCTAATTTTTTTCAAAATTTCGGCAGCACCTATGTGAATTTCCTAGTCCCAAGTTCTCGACTCTACGCCAATTGATCTATATTCTTCTAATCGATTCAAAACAACAATATCAACAAATACCAACAATTCAATAAAGAGGGATCCATAGGCCCTCATCTCATTCAAATTAACGCAAGTAACAAAGAGGGATCCAGGGGATCTCATCCCATTCAAAAATAGCATGATAATTGCATACTTAGCATAAATTGCTCAAATAAATTTAACAAAAATGGCATACTTAACATGATAATTGCATAAATAACATACTTAATTAGCCTAAATTGCCCAAATATGTAACACCTTAATCTAAAAAGAACTATTATATGAAATTAACAAACAAGAAAACCTGTAGGAATTAAATTTAAGATCTAAGGTACGATTGATAATTTAGTCAAACTACACAACTGAAATATTTACAATCTCATATACCTTAAAAAAAAAAAAACTCAACATGCATATCCAAAAAGAGTTACTAGCAAAAGTTATTTTAGTTATCCAGCTAGAAATGTAAAATAAAGTGGAAACTTATATGTACATATGTATATCAAAAGATTATTCTGTCATTCGACCTCCACTGCAACTCCAAGCTCATTTACCTGAAATTTGTAAGTTTATGGGATGAGCATATATGAATACACTCAGTGTGGGACGGTTATGCAAAATAATTTGTCCAAGTTGATATAAAATGAGATACATGTGTATTATTCACTGATATATGAAAATAAATCGCACTGTGCTTCCAAGGATCAATTAAGATCCCGGACCTATTTACGGTCCCTGGCGAAATGATTGTGCACAATAGTGAGGTTAAATATGAAGGACAACTGAATAGACGGTCCAGTAACACTCACAAATGATATGAAATCATACACGTCAAACAAATCACATCAACAAGGACAAACTGAAATCAACGGCATAATAAGTGAGAATCCCACACCTTATATTTGAACTGAAAAGTTGATTCAAGCAAATAAGTGAAAGCTAACGTCTTAGTTGCGCCGCACCTAGATATCAAATAAAGAAACATATTCTATAAATGCATCTTAAATTTTAAGGACATAAATTGATTTATAACAATTTAAATGAGATTATGAAATCTTTCTTTAATTCTAATTGCAAGTAATCAAAAATTTAGTGATAAGATATAAAACTAATAGGATTTAAGATTACAATTAAAAATAATGATATTAAACTTGAGGAATTAATAATATAAATACGACAAATTTACAATAAATATTAAATATTTGAGTAACTAATAATAATGATATAATAGTTTTACAATTAAAATTAAATATTTGACTAACTAATAATAAGAATATAATAATTTTTTAATGAAATGAGCTTAGTCACTACGCACTTGAATTGTAAGTTCCATTTTCCAAATATAACCAACAATATTGAGTTATTATTATAAATTAATACCATAAGTTCATTATTAACTAATGTAACAGCACTAAAATCTTTTATTACGATGACATCATTTTCATCCAATAATTTGACATTCATTTAAATATAAAATAAAACAAAGACAGCCTATTCATTTTACCATTGGAATTGAAACTTCCAAACTTACAGTAACTATTATAAATTTTATTCTATTCATGTTAAGGTTGGTCAATCATGTCCAACAAATCTCAAACTAAGATAAATGTTCTTCAGTTTATGGAAAAAAAATATGATAATTGACTATTTTTATGATTCATGATTAACACTAATAAATTATATACGAAATTTCTAAAAGAATGGATAATTAAAAGTTGTACACGTTTGTTAATTTATATTAGGATTTATTATTTTATGTTTGAGTACAAATTAAGATTTTATATTCATACTAATAAAATTAAAATTCATAAAATTAAACTAATAGAAAAGTAGAAAATTACCTTGCCTAAGAAATTTGGACGATTAAATGCGATTAAATTAGAGCCTTCTTGTTTTTCTTTCTTATTTAAAGTTTGGTAATAAATAAAATTTAAGAACAACTATAATAATTTACTACAGGTTTGTATAAATCCTATACCTACTTTAATTCATGAGTCACCATTTGTTTAAATCCATTATTTGACACATAAATTTGATAACTCAAACACATGACATGTGTTTATAAAAAAAAAACTAATGACAAGTCAAATCCCAAAATACATATACTAATACACATATATATAGATATATAGATATATATATACATACATATATATATATATACGTAGCTCTTGTTTCCATTAGATATATAAATAAATAAATAAATAATGTACATTTATATATACATATGCTTTTGCGTGAAGAATATAAATCACAATAAATCTATATACATTAAATAAATTAATTCTACTTAATCAAACTAAGTTCATATCTAGGGGTGCAACCTAAAAAAATTCACAAATTCACAACTCAAATAATTAAAATATCATAATTTTCACGAGTTGAAATAAATAGATTTCACAAATAAATATTGAAACATTTAATTTATAAACGGGATGTGACAACCCTACCCCCTTAAAGAAATTTCGTCCTCGAAATTAAACTTACTTGATTCTATGTTTGGATAACGTGCTAAAATCTCTTCCTCATGTTCCCAAGTTGCTTCATCTGGTCCATGTCTACTCCACTGAATTTTGATTAATGGTATTTGTCGACCTCGTAAAACATGAATTTTTCGATCTAGAATAATGCTAGGCTCTTCCTTATATGTCAAGTCTTTATTGATCTGTAAATCTTTAAAGTGAATGACATGACTGGGATCATGAAAGTACTTTCGGAGCATCGATACATGGAAAACTTTGTGTACTGCTGACAATTCAGGGGTCAAGGCTAATCCATAAGCTACATCCCCTACACGTTCCAAAATCTCAAATGGCCCAATGAATCGAGGTCTTAATTTTCCTTTCTTCCCGAACCTCAAAACTCCTTTCATTGGGGCAATTTTAAGAAAAACCTTTTCTCCAATCTCAAAGTTTAACTCTTTCCTTCTTTTATCAGCATAGGATTTCTGTCGATCCTGAGCTACTTTGATCCTTTCTTTAATTTTCCCAATCACCTCAATGGTTTTCTCAATCATCTCTGGACCTAAGATTTTCTTTTCTCCAACTTCATCCCAATATAATGGCGAACGACATTTCCTCCCATACAATGCTTCATACGGTGTCATACCGATCGTTGTTTGAAAGCTATTGTTATAAGCAAATTCTACTAAAGGTAAGTGAGTTTCCCAATTTCCCCCAATATCAAGCACACAAGTTCGAAGCATATCCTCCAATATTTGAATAGTTCGCTCAGATTGACCATCAGTTTGAGGATGATAAGCGGTAGAAAATTTCAGTTTTGTACCCATGGCTGTGTGTAAACTATTCCAAAATTTTGAGGTAAATCTCGGATCTCTATCGGACACAATAGAAACAGGTACCCCATGAAGTCTCATAATTTCTCGAACATATAATCAAGCAAATTGATCCATCGAGTAGGTCATTTTCACTGGAAGAAAATGAGCTGACTTGGTAAGCGTGTCTACAATCACCCATATCGCATCAAGTCCACGTATAGACTTGGGAAGTCCTACGACAAAATCCATCGTGATATGCTCCCATTTCCACTCGGGTATTTCCAACGGATTTAGCATACCAGATGGTCGTTGGTGTTCAGCTTTGATTTGCTGACATGTTAAGCATTTTCCCACATATTCAGCAATTGTCCTCTTCATCCCTTGCCACCAGAATATCTTTCGGAGATCTTGATACATCTTAGTGCTACCTGGATGTGATGTATAAGCAGTACAGTGTGCCTCATCTAATATTTCCCTTATAAACTCTTTCTCCTTAGGCACACAAATTCTTCCAGCGAACATGATTGTATCATCACTTGTGATTTCAAAGCCATTTATTCCTCCATTCAACACTCGACTTTTCATCTTCTGTAAAAATGCATTGTTCTTTTGAGCTTCCTTAATCTGATCCTGTAATTTGGGTTGTAAAACCAATACTGCCAATACAGCTTTAGTTGTATTAGGAGTTACTACCTCAATCCTTAACTTTTCCAACTCCTTAACCAATGATTCTTGTTGAGTAATCATTCTTGTCAATTGTCCTTCACCTTTTCTACTAAGAGCATCAGCTACCACATTAGCCTTTCCCGGATGATATAGTATGGTACAATCATAATCCTTTACAAGCTCTAACCAACGTCTCTGTCTCATGTTAAGTTCTTTTTGTGTGAAGAAATATTTCAAACTTTTATGATCAGTGTATATTTCGCACTTACCTCCAAACAAATAATGTCTCCAAATCTTTAGTGCGTGCACCACAGCTGCTAACTCTAAATCATGTGTTGGATAGTTATGCTCATGGGTTTTCAATTGCCTCGATGCATAAGCAATAAATTTTCCTTTCTGCATCAATACACACCCGAGTCCTTATTTTGACGCGTCGGTGTATAAAATGAAATTATCTGTCCCATCAGGTATGGTTAACACATGAGCTGTTGTTAACCTTCTTTTCAACTCCTGAAAACTTTGCTCACATTCCTCAGTCCACTTGTATTCTACACCTTTTCTTGTTAATTGTGTCATTGGACCTGCTATTTTTGAGAATCCCTCAATGAACCTTCGATAATAGCCAGCCAATCCAAGAAAACTCCTTATCTCCCTAACATTACTAGGTACTTTCCAATTGCTTACAACTTCCACCTTGGCTGGATCTACTTCAATTCCTTGAGAAGTTACAACGTGTCCAAGAAAAACTACCCGATCCAACCAAAATTCACATTTCTTGAATTTGGCGTATAACTTCTCATTTCTTAATGTTTCCAATATAATCCTCAAGTGTTCTTCATGTTGTTTATCATCTTTTGAATAAATCAAAATATCATCAATGAACACTATGACAAACTTGTCTAAATATGGATGGAAGACTCGATTCATCAGATCCATAAACACCGCTGGTGCGTTAGTTAAACCAAATGGCATTACTATAAACTCATAGTGACCATATCTTGTGCGAAATGTCGTCTTAGAGATATCACTTTCTCTGATTTTCAATTGATGATATCCTGACCTTAAATCGATCTTTGAAAAGACTCCAGCACCTCTTAATTGATCAAATAAATCCTTAATCCTTGGTAAAGGATATTTATTTTTAATCGTGAGCCGATTCAGTTCACGATAATCAATGCACATTCGCATTGTCCCATATTTCTTTTTGACGAATAGAACTGGCGCACCCCAAGGTGACACACTTGGTCGTATGAATCCTAAATCCAAAAGTTCTTGTAGCTGCACCTTCAACTCCTGCAATTCTTTCGGCGCCATCCTATATGGTGCTTTTGACACGGGTGCTGCACTAGGTACCAACTCAATTGTAAACTCAACTTGTCTGTCACGTGGTACTCCTGGCATTTCATCAGGAAACACGTCTGCAAACTCCCTTACAATTGGCACATCTTCAATTTTGGGATCTTCCTCTTTCACACTAATAATGTTAACTAGGTAACCGTAACAGTTACCTCTTCTTAACATCTTTACCGCCTTCATGGCAGATATTACAACAGGTGTTCCACTAACTTTTGCACCATAAAATATGAACTTTTCTTCACCTGGTTTTTCAAAGATCACTTCTCTTTCACGACAGTTTATTGTTGCAAAATTTTGACATAACCAATCCATACCCAATATTACGTTAAAGTCTTGCATCTCAATGCAATATAAATCAGCTTCGAGTTCTCTATTCCCAAAGTCCAATTTGACATTCCGAGCAATCCTATCTGTTTTTATGATCTCTCCTGAAGGGATACTTACATTCAATGCTAAGTTTTCTACCTCACAATTAATTCCTTTATTACAACATAACTTAGCAGATATGAATGAATGTGAAGCTCCAGAATCAAATAAGACAATAGCAGATGATCCAAGGATAGGTAACATACCAGTCATAGTATCATTATCTTTTGATGACTGCTGGTGTGAAAGAGCAAAGAATCGGACATTCCCTCTTTTCTCTAGCACCTTATTTTCCCTCATGATTGGCGTTTTATTTCCCCGTCGAGGACATTGACCAATGGAGTGCCCTTTCTCATGACAATAAAAGCATCCCAAACCCAACATGCAAGGTCCATTATGATTTTTACCGCAATTTGAACATTGAGGCTTGGATGATGTCCCAGTGCCAGTTCTATTTGATGTTCCAGTGTTATTTCCAGTATTGAATCTAGTGTTGATTCCCTCACTGAACTTTCCCTTTTTATTCTGAAAATTCATATTACCTCCAGTACGATTATCCCATCTCCTTTTACTAGAACTGTCTACCTGTTTTAGTATCAAATTGTTTGTTCTAAGAGCCGTGGCTACTTCTTCTGCTCGTTTAACCAACTCACCAAACTCATTGATAACTTGGGCTGCCATGATTCCCTTGATATCTGCCCTCAAGCCTCTTCTAAACCTTGCAATCATCTTTGCTTCTGTGTCAATCAAGTAGGGCGCATACCTAGCCAAACTGTTAAATTTTCATTCATATTCTTCGATTGTCATATTTCCCTGTTTGAGCTCAAAGAATTCTGACTCTTTCTTCTCACGGAAAGAACTAGGGAAATACTTATCCAACACAACTTCTCTGAATATGTCCCATGATAACATTTGACGTTTTGCTTGACTCAATATCTGATAAAAATGATTCCACCAATGTCTAGCATCCTCCTTGAGTTGAAACACTGCACATGCGACCTTTTACTCATCTGTACAATCAATGTGGGTGAAAATTCGATCCAACTCAATTAACCACTCCTCTGCCACCATCGGTCCATCTCGACCATTAAATCGTGACGGGTCATACCGACGAAACTGCTCAACAACTTTATTTGTGGGAACCTGGGTCGACACAGTATTAGGTTGTCCTATGTTAGGTTGTACATTGGATGTTTGTGTGACGTTAGGTGTCGCAGTGTTGGTTTGTGTTGTGAAATGAGCTTGAGCTTGCTGTTGGATAAATCCTTGCATAGCACTTAAAAACTCATTCATGAATGTCTCTCCACCTGTAGGCTGAGGTTGTGTCATATTCTGTGGTTGGTTTCCAGTCGGAGCTCGAATTGCATTTGCATTCTCAACATTGTCTGATCGAGTACGAGGACGTACCATGTTTCTATAGTAACGTAGGAAATATGGTCAAAAGCTTTCTAAATTGCTCAAATAAATTTAACAAAAATGGCATACTTAACATGATAATTGCATAAATAACATACTTAATTAGCCTAAATTGCCCAAATATGTAACACCTTAATCTAAAAAGAACTATTATATGAAATTAACAAACAAGAAAATCTGTAGGAATTAAATTTAAGATCTAAGGTACGATTGATAATTTAGTCAAACTACACAACTGAAATATTTACAATCTCATATACCTTAAAAAAAAAAAAAACTCAACATGCATATCCAAAAAGAGTTACTAGCAAAAGTTATTTTAGTTATCCAGCTAGAAATGTAAAATAAAGTGGAAACTTATATGTACATATGTATATCAAAAGATTATTCTGTCATTCGACCTCCACTGCAACTCCAAGCTCATTTACCTGAAATTTGTAAGTTTATGGGATGAGCATATATGAATACACTCAGTGTGGGACGGTTATGCAAAATAATTTGTCCAAGTTGATATAAAATGAGATACATGTGTATTATTCACTGATATATGAAAATAAATCGCACTGTGCTTCCAAGGATCAATTAAGACCCCGGACCTATTTACGGTCCCTGGCGAAATGATTGTGCACAATAGTGAGGTTAAATATGAAGGACAACTGAATAGACGGTCCAGTAACACTCACAAATGATATGAAATCATACACGTCAAACAAATCACATCAACAAGGACAAACTGAAATCAACGGCATAATATGTGAGAATCCCACACCTTATATTTGAACTGGAAAGTTGATTCAAGCAAATAAGTGAAAGCTAACGTCTTAGTTGCGCCGCACCTAGATATCAAATAAAGAAACATATTCTATAAATGCATCTTAAATTTTAAGGACATAAATTGATTTATAACAATTTAAATGAGATTATGAAATCTTTCTTTAATTCTAATTGCAAGTAATCAAAAATTTAGTGATAAGATATAAAACTAATAGGATTTAAGATTACAATTAAAAATAATGATATTAAACTTGAGGAATTAATAATATAAATACGACAAATTTACAATAAATATTAAATATTTGAGTAACTAATAATAATGATATAATAGTTTTACAATTAAAATTAAATATTTGACTAACTAATAATAAGAATATAATAATTTTTTAATGAAATGAGCTTAGTCACTACGCACTTGAATTGTAAGTTCCATTTTCCAAATATAACCAACAATATTGAGTTATTATTATAAATTAATACCATAAGTTCATTATTAACTAATGTAACAACACTAAAATCTTTTATTACGATGACATCATTTTCATCCAATAATTTGACATTCATTTAAATATAAAATAAAACAAAGACAGCCTATTCATTTTACCATTGGAATTGAAACTTCCAAACTTACAGTAACTATTATAAATTTTATTCTATTCATGTTAAGGTTGGTCAATCATGTCCAACAAATCTCAAACTAAGATAAATGTTCTTCAGTTTATGGAAAAAAAATATGATAATTGACTATTCTTATGATTCATGATTAACACTAATAAATTATATACGAAATTTCTAAAAGAATGGATAATTAAAAGTTGTACACGTTTGTTAATTTATATTAGGATTTATTATTTTATGTTTGAGTACAAATTAAGATTTTATATTCATACTAATAAAATTAAAATTCATAAAATTAAACTAATAGAAAAGTAGAAAATTACCTTGCCTAAGAAATTTGGACGATTAAATGCGATTAAATTAGAGCCTTCTTGTTTTTCTTTCTTATTTAAAGTTTGGTAATAAATAAAATTTAAGAACAACTATAATAATTTACTACAGGTTTGTATAAATCCTATACCTACTTTAATTCATGAGTCACCATTTGTTTAAATCCATTATTTGACACATAAATTTGATAACTCAAACATATGACACGTGTTTATAAAAAAAAAACTAATGACAAGTCAAATCCCAAAATACATATACTAATACACATATATATAGATATATAGATATATATATATATATACACATATATATATATACGTAGCTCTTGTTTCCATTAGATATATAAATAAATAAATAAATAATGTACATTTATATATACACATGCTTTTGCGTGAAGAATATAAATCACAATAAATCTATATACATTAAATAAATTAATTCTACTTAATCAAACTAAGTTCATATCTAGGGGTGCAACCTAAAAAAATTCACAAATTCACAACTCAAATAATTAAAATATCATAATTTTCACGAGTTGAAATAAATAGATTTCACAAATAAATATTGAAACATTTAATTTATAAACGGGATGTGACAACAAATTTAACATAATTGGCATGATTATTGCATAAATTTTACATACTTGGCATACCTAGCATATTTATAATCATAAGCCAAATAAATGCTACATAATTTATTTGTAAACCTACTAACTAACCTCGTATCAGCTGCAATGTTACACAATGTGTAAAAGTCGCGAACGAGCAAAACTGTAAATTAAAGAACTTGTTAGCTGTCGTTTATATAAAATATTTTGATGTGACAAATCCACCACATCGTATTTACTAATACAAATCATCAAAATTCATCAAAATCATCAGCAAAATTCATCACCAAAAAACCATTAGCAAAAAAATCAAAATTCATCACTAAAATTCATCAAAATCAAATCATCAAAATTTATCAAAATTCACAACAACAACAACAACAACACCCTAAATTGCTCATAATAATAATAATACTGATGATGATGATAACCATAATCAACAGCAATTCAGATTGAAAAAATTTGACTAATACAAATCATCAAAATTGTGCAAAATTCCATCAGCAAAATTCATCAAAATCATCAGCAAAATTCATCACCAAAAATTCATCACCAAAAAATCATCAACAAAAAAATCAAAATTCATCACCAAAATTCAACAAAATCAAATCATCAAAATTTATCAAAATTCACAACAGCAACAACACCCTAAATTGCTCATAATAATAATAATAATGATGATGATGATGATGATGATGATGATGATAACCATAATCAGCAGCAACAACAAGAACAACAACAACAGACAACAACAAAGAAGAAGAAGAAGCAGCAGTAGTAACAACAACAACAGACCATGACGAAAAAGCAGAAGAAGAAGAAGAAGAAGAAGAAGAAGAAGAAGCAGCAAAATAGAGAGAGACAGAGATCAGAGAGAGATGGAGAGAGAGAGACAGAGAGAGA
Organism: Perilla frutescens; assembly: GCA_026008535.1. Classification (NCBI taxonomy): domain Eukaryota; kingdom Viridiplantae; phylum Streptophyta; class Magnoliopsida; order Lamiales; family Lamiaceae; genus Perilla; species Perilla frutescens. Next base: position 45,259,343 of record BRKX01000013.1, on the reverse strand, counting down.
GAGACGGAGCGAGGGAGAGAGATTTACCTGTTTCCCGGCGATGGCGGAGCCCGTCTGTTGTGGCGGTGGCATCGCGGTCGCGTGGGTTGCAGCGACGGAGCAAGGGCAGTGGAGAGGGCGTCGCGGCAGATTAGGGCATGAGGGAGAGAGAGAGAGAGAGAGAGAGAGAGAGAGAGAGAGAAAGGGAGGGAGATGAAGAGGGAGAGGGGCGAGGGGCACAGGCGGCGGGTAGTGGTCGCACGGCGGGGGGGACAGGGGGACAATTTCTACAATTTAGGGGACGACTGTGAAATGAGAAAGGGGAGAAGAGATGAACTATATAATCATTATTTAACGACGGACTAGTGACGTCTCCGTCCGTCGTTAATTTAATTATTTTAATTATTTAAAATCAAAAAATATTAACGACAGACCGAGTCCGTCATTAACGTTAATTATTTTAATTAAAAATAAATTAGAAAATGTTAATGACGGACACGGTCCGTCGTTAAATAATATTATATTTTTAAAAATAAATCGGAGAATGTTAACGACGGACACGGTCCGTTGTTAAATAATATTATATTTTTAAAAATAAATCAAAAAATATTAATGATGGACATGGTCCGTCGTTAAATAATAATATATTTATTAAATTAAATAGGAACTAATGTTAACGACGGACGCTGTCCGTCGTTAGCACTAACAACGGCTACTACGTCATCAGTCCGTCGTTAAACAAAGGCGGGAATCAGCCCCGCCATTTTTTTCCCCTTGAAACTTTAGCGACGGACTATCTGTCGCTAGGTTATCGCTAAGGATGACCTGAAAATGTTTCGTTGGTATGTCCATCGCTAAAATGCGAAATTCTTATAATGTCTCTCTCTTCTCTTCTATTTCTCTCTCTAGTTCGTGTTAACGAACGAGAGAAACCCGGGCATGTACCAAGTAAATCGTGCATGCAGGCCCAGATTATGTTTTGTTGGGGAGTGCTACTGCGGGAGCAGCTGTTGAGCGTCGGAAGGCTGCCGGAGAGCCGTCGCCGCTGGCGTGGATGGCCGGAAATCGCCGTCGTCATGCCGCCACTTCGGACGTCTCATTTCGGTCCATTTCTTATCCTTTATAGTTGAAATTTTAATATACTGTGTGTTTTAAATAGTGATTCATTTCGTATTTGAGTGCGTTGTTGTCCAGTGGTCAGAAACCGGTGAAAACGCAAGAAAATGTGAAAAATAATTGGGCATCGATCAGATCATGTTTTTGCCCCATTTTGCCCGTTTTGAATCATCAAATCGAAAAGTTTCTTTTGTAAAGTTTCTTAGAAATTTATTTTCTATAGGACTGCGAAGTTTCGTAATTTTCTGATAAATTTTGATTAAAGTCGATTATTTTAATCAGGCGGTTATTTTTATATCTAGAGCATGTGATTTCAGAAAATTCTGAAAATTATATAGTTTAATAAAGATATATGTGGCATCATGCCTGATTATTTTTATAATTTTTGTTCAAGTGAAAAGTGCAATCGAGGTTTGCTGTGAAAAAATGAGTAAAATGGCAAGTTACGGAAAATGACCTCTGTCAAATCTTTTGGTCCCATTAAATCGAAAATTATATTTTGGAATTCATTTCCTTCTGTGTTGAAGTTGTACGAGGTCTCTAGAGTCGCGCATTCTTAGTTGAAATATAATTAAAGTGAATAAAAGCTCCAATTAAATTAAAGTCGAGTTCTGAAAATTAGAGCAGCAGTCCTAAAATAAGGTTTGACCTTGTAGGACCTGTTGAGCCAGCCAGAGAAGCTGACGGATGAGTATTAAGAAGTTTGATCACCTGAATTGATCTAATCGAGGTGGGTTTATTTGCAAAACCTATCTATATTTGAGTTATTAACTCATAAATGTGATAGTCATAGTTAGAATATCCAAATAAAATATTTGAGGAATTATCTGCTCAAGTCTCTACTAAATTAATAATATTATACTGTTGTATAATGAATGAAAACATAGTATTATACTGATGTATAATTATCGAGAACCCTAGATTATGCTTTGTCATAATTATTGAAAACATAGATTATGCTTCATCATAAATATTGAGAATATAGAGTATGATTTATCACAATAATCGAATATAGATTTTGTTTCGACATAATTAAATAGAATAGATTATGCCTGGTCATAATTAAAGTTTGAAGGGTAAAAGTTAAGATGTAGAGTTTAAAGTTCAAAGTTTATAGATTAAGGTAATAGTTTAAAGTTCATAGTATATAGATTAAGGTTAGAGTTTATATTTAAAGTCTAAAAGGCATAGTTTAAAGTTACATTTATTAAATGTTTATTGTGTATTTATTATACTTGTGTATAATGAGTTGTATTTTAGCTTGTGCTTTTAGTGTTAAACTCAAGTTATAGAATGATTTCCGTTTAAGGAATAAGAAGCATAATTGAACTAAGTTGCTAAAGGAATTAAAGATTAGCATAGTTGCTATATTAAGAGGATGACATAGTTCTTATACTTATATCATATTATGCGCTTTATAGAGAACATAAAATTACTTGGTTTCCTTGTTTCGATGTTGCTGTTTGACAAGATTTTTACGGTCCTAGTTTTTTCGGTTTTCTTAGAGGGGTTCTCTTTCCCCATATGGTTTTTCCTGGTTTGGGTTTTCCATATGGGTGTTATTGAGACCTCGGTCCCTTGAGTTATCATCATGTCATATCCGGGACTTTTAGATTTGGATTCCTTTTCGTTTTCTTTTCTTTTACACAATTCATTAAAAAAATTGAGGATAGCCATGAACTGTGATTCTTGCAATTGTGATGTTAATCACTAAAGGTGTCACTGTGGTAACCTCTGCACATACACGTGATCTGGGCATCACTATAAGGAGTTAATGCTAGGTAACTCCTGGTATACTCAAGGTTAATGCTAGGTAACCTCTGGTACACTCTTCTTGGATTAGTGAGGTAACCCCTCCCTTTTCCTATCAGCGATATGTCATAGAGTGCAGTAGACGATACAAGGAGCTACAGGGTACCAAAGAGAATTAAATGTTTGTAGAAATGGGAAGGGCTTTCGCGTTTTGCTTTCCATTATCTGTATTTAAAATTTGGATATTTTGTTACAATTTTTATTAAAGATTGAGTTAAAAGTTTAACCCACTGAGTGCTTTAGTACTCACGCCCAAATTTTTTTCAAAATGTTTTTCATAGGTTGAGATGCTGGAGGTGATGGCTTGATGTACTGTTGTGGGTTGATTATGCCTTGCCGTCTCGTTCAGACTAAATTATTGCTTATGAGTATGTTGTTATGTGGTACAATATTACTCCATTTTTTTCGCTTCAACTCTGATACAGTTGCCCCATAGTATATTGAATGCTATGTTTTATTATTGGGCTTATCTGAATCGTATACCTTATTTGAATCATGATAAATAAAGTCCCATTTCTTTTTCATAGATCCAAGCATGTCTCTTTACAGTTTTCGACCTATGGGTAGGTCATATTTGATTGAGTCTTGTATTCTATTTATTTTTCAGTTGACCTATGAATGGGTCTTAAATTGATTAATTGCCTCAGTCCTATGAATGGGACATAAAATAGTTTATTTGTCTCTGACCTATTAATGAGTCTTAGTTGTTGTGACCTATGGAGAGGTCTTATTTGTTTGAAGAGTATTTTCCAGTTGACCTATGAATGGGTCTTAAATTGATTAATTGCTTCTGTCCTATGAATGAGACATAAAATAGTTTATTTGCCTCTGACCTATTGATGGGTATTAGTTGTTGTGACCTATGGAGAGGTCTTATTTGTTTAAAGAGTCAGAATCATATCTATTAATTGTTGGATTCTGTTTGAATTTGATTGGCCTATGAATAGGCATTCTTTTGACTTGATTGAATCATTTGACTTCATTGATACGTTAAAAGATGTGGATTTCTTCTAGTTACAGAGGTTATTGTAACACCTTAATCTAAAAATATTAGTTTAAATGAGTTTTTAAAAAAATAAAAATAAAAATTTTTAAGGCAGAGAAAAAAAATCTGAATATAATCATTTTCTCCTATATATATATTTTTATAAAAAAAAATGAATCTATTTTGATATAACCCAAAGAACAAACAAATGAAGCAACACGTAGAATCAAAATTTAAAATTTGAAGTACGATTGATAACTTAACCAGACTAACACAACTGAAATATTTACAATCTCATATACATTCAAAAACTCAAAGTGCAAACCCAAAAGGGTTACTAGCAAAAAATCATTTTAGTTATCCAGCTAGAAATATAAAATAAAGTGGAAACTTATATATATACATATGTATAATAAAAGTTTAATATGTCATTCGACCTCCATTGCAACTCCAAGCTCATTTACCTGAAATTGTAAGTTTATGGGATGAGCATATATGAATATACTCAGTGTGGGACTGTTATGAAAAATAATTTATCCAAGTTGATATAAAATGAGATACATGTGTATTATTCACTGATATATGAATATGAATCGCACTGTGCTTCCAAGGATCAATTAAGATCCCGGACCGATAAACGGTCACTGGTGAAAATGATTGTGCACAATAGTGAGGTTAAATATGAAGGACAACTGAATAGACGGTCCAGTAACACTCACAAATGATATGAAATCATACACGTCAAATAAATTACATCAACAAGGACAAACTGAAATCAACGGCATAATAGGTGAGAATCCCACACCTTAATTGAATTTGAAGATCGACTTGAGCAAATAACAAAAAGTTAACGTCTTAGTCGCGCGCACCTAAATATTAAATACAAGAAATATATTTTATAAAATTAATATTCAATTTTAAGAAAACAAATTAATTTAGATTAAAGTTATAAATATGATCATTGGAACATAATGACCAAACGATTAATAAAGTTTCTAAGATGAGCTTTGCTGACTATCTTTTCCAATGATAGTAGGATTCCATTTTCTAAATATGAACTATGATATTAAATATGTTTAATGGAATCTATATATATATATATATTTATATATATATATATATATATTAATCAAATAAATTTAACCAATGTATAAACAATACATATCCCTAAAGTTAATAAACATACTTCTACGATTGTTATTCCTAGTAAATAACATTATTATTAATGTCATTACACATAAATAGTTTTAAAATAAGAAAACAAACCGATGAACCTACTTTGATTAGTCAAATCTAATTATTCAATTTAACTTGATTAAAAAAAAATCTAAACAAACACTAACAATATTAGAAAATGAAAGATATATATACAAAAATACCACTTTCTCTACAAATTTTTATTACCTAATTTTATATTGTGAGTTTAATCATAGCCGAAATTAAATTTTGGTTAGATTCACTATTAACAAAAATATCTAAACTTGATGTATGTTTTATTTAAATCTTCTACAGCATAATTACGGCTAATGTAAAGTGGAATGAATTTGGGTTATATAAATTTAATATGTTGTTCTTACTAAAATGATGGTGAAATATAATAAACTGATGCTTCAATAATCAAATAAAATAAATCTGAAAATAAGCTTTACCTTTTATATGGCACTTACTTTGGTTCTTCTAAATAAATTAGAAGTTCTCTCTCTTTTATTTATGTATTTACTTGAGTACGTTTACATCAATTAGATTGTAGAGAAACTAAATCCATATACATCACTATAACTTGCTTGTATTTTAAATTATTATTATTATTATTATTCATTGATGCATGAGTCATATTCTTAATACACAATATCTTGCCACTTCAATTGTCCTTATTTTTAGCTAATTACACGTATAAGGAAAAGTTGGCAACAAGTCAAATCCCAATATTATTCTCTTATCTTTATATAAATATAATGTATACATACATACATACATATATATATATATATAAAATAGATGTGTATATGAATATATATATATATATATATATAAATAGATGATATCTATATATATATGTAACATATATATATATATGTATGCTCTTTTTTTATTATGAATGTATTTGACGAAAATAAATCTATTACACTCAATAAGTAAATTTTAATTAATTAAATTAAGTTCATATCCAGGGGCGCGACATATATAAATTTACCACTCGATAATTAAAATATCATAATTTTCATGAGTTGAAATAAATAAGTTTCACAAATAAATATTTTAATTTAGAAACAGGTTGTGACAGTTATGCTGCCCAAATTTTTGGGGAATATAACCTATTCTTGTTCTAAAGTCATTTCATTTTATTATTCTAAATAGTACTTATTTTTTTAGTAACACCCTGACCCTCATTTATTATTCCTTTTGGGACCGGGACATTACAGAGGACCCCTTGAATTTTGGATCATGCTACCTTTTTCCTTGTATTTTTTCCGTAGTGTCCCCATCCTAATCCTCAGGACTGGGGCGTTATAGAATGGTATCAGAGCAGGTTGTAACTCGGTGACCTGTCTCTTAAGTTGTTTGCTTAAAGTGATTATGTGAATTCGAGTTACATTCTTAAAATGATTCATATACATATCAACCCACAGTACATCATCACCTCGCATCCTCAATAGAGTTCAAAGGTATGAAAGTTTTAAAAGCTTTGGTTATATTGTGTTATAACTTTTTAAAGTACAGGTGAATGGTAAGTCATTCATAAGTGAGCTTTGAGCAAGGCAAGGGCAATTAAAGAATGTTGATTTCAGGTAAGTCATAGATCTAAACATTTAAAGAGTGAAAGTAATTTTGGATAAGTTCAAAAGATAGTCTAAAGTTATTTTAAAAGACAAAAGTTAATTTATAGTTATTCTTTTCAAAAAGAATTTTAAAGATATAATCATTTTGATATCAAAATCTTTTGGTTATTGTTGAAACCTGAATTTTGATTTAAAAGCCTTCTCTTTAGGAAAAAGGACTATCTACTACTAGAAAATATTATGATTTTGAGGATAGAGAATGACTAAGGTAAATGATCAAGGGTAGATAATTTAAAGATAGAGCTTAGTCAAGAACATAGACTATAGATGCTTGAACTTAGAAGAATTCTAAGTTTTCCTTGTAGATTAAAAGAGCATTATGAATTAAGTTCCATAGCTAGAGAGTTTAAGAGGCGTGTGGTTGGGTGAGCCCTTCACACTGCGTGGGAATCATGCTAGAGAGAAGAAGCTTTGTCATTTGAAGAAAGTCCTACAAATTGTAAAGATTGATTGCAAGAGTTCAACCTATAAGACCAGAAGAGTATAGTCATCTCACGTAAGCCAATACAATGAAAGAAGCAACCATCAAGGGTGAATCACTGCAATTTTAGGTCCTCTGGGCCTGTTGACACAATGTGAGTGTTGTGCAACCTGAAAGAAAAGAAAAAGTTTCACTAGAGACAAACATCTAGAGCTAAATAAGTTCCAAGCAGTGAGTGATGTCCACCTTAATCGTGAATCATCAAAGAAGCGTTATAGAAGTCAAGACGTCACAACCAGCCAGTGAATGCTTGACAAAAATCCCAGATCACCTGAGGAAACGTTATAGAAGTTAAATGCCTTTCTAGGTTTTGAACTTAGAAAGAACATAGACAAAATAGAAGCTTTAACATAGGGTGAACTTTAAGTTATCCTTTGTTAAGAATCACTTTGAACTTAGACTGAATAAGTTATCTCATTCCTTATAGTTGCGAGTTATTTGAGCAGCGATGAAGCATAAGTTTCGAAAGACATGACAAGGAGTCTCATGTGATAGTTAAAGTGAAGAAGTACGAGACAAAGCTCGTATGAGAAAAGCTGCAAACTATCAGTCAATCGAGACAACGGGCAAGCTTCAATCAAGGCGAATAAAGACTCGGAATGTATAGTATGTGGGTAAAGATAGTTACATGTATGACTGCAAGTAAAGAAAGTTGAGCGAAGATAAAGGGTCGACCAAAGTTCATCAAGATAGCTTGGCTAACAAGAAAGACTCAAAAGGCCGAAGGAATGATTAGCGGTTCCAGGTGGAAGACATGGTCTTCTCAAAGGTATCTCCAACCAATGGAAGAGTTCATTTCTCTAAGAGATTAAAGCAAAAGGTTCGATGAACCAATTGGAAATCCTCGAAGAGGATAAAGACAAAGATCATAGGTCGGCTTTGATAACTGACGTTATTGTCGTGCATGACGTGTCTCACGTCCTAATGCTATGAAAATATGTGTTTGAGATAAATACATGTTACCCAAGGAAAAGAGATAGTTCTGAGTGAGAACTAATCCATAAAGAAAACCCTCAGGCTATTCTTGGCCGTAAGGTCTAGAGTTGTAAACCTAGTAAAGATTTTGAACCAATATGGTTCCAGTAAGGCTATGGATTCTTGAAAAAGTATCCAGATCTCAGTTTGAGGGGAAGTAAATTTCGGGATGAAATTTTTTTAAGGGGTGTAGTCTGTAACATCCCAGAATTTCAGAGAGTTTTCTAAATTTATTTAGAAGACTAAAGAAAATAATTGGAGCTAAAATAAAGTAAAACAGATGTAAGTCGCGACCTTTTTTGTGTATTTTATATGGAAATCGATGATGAGATTTTGCATTTGCCGCTGTAAGATAGTCAATATTGGTCTTTTCTGAAACGTAACGACCTAAAGGAAGCTGTTGGTGCTTTCAGAATTTTATTCTGACCTCTACAGGAGTCCCATAATATAAAATCATAAAGGAAAAACCTGTGAATAGTAATTTATGCGAGCATTCGTGATTCGAAAAATTTATAAAATCCTCCTCATTGATCTGAGACTTGTTATATCAAGCCTATCTTATGGGAAATGACCCAATGAATCCGTTCACGTTCACGGATTGCCAATCCGAGGTCAATCAAACATTCAGGAGCAAAATATGTCAGTCAAAAGGAATAGTAAAAGTATGTTAGTGCCATCTGCACTAAAGTGTTCGGGATTGTCATTATCTGTTTAAGATTTTATGGCAATTTCAAAAGAACACAAAAGGTTTTGGTTATTCATGTTCGAATAACATGTTCTGGACATTTCTGTGAACATTCCACTGCCAATCTGATTGAAGATCAAGAAATGTACTTAATCATGTTCAGAAACATGATCTTGTACATGGTTGTCCAGAGAGTTTACAAAGAGACGTATCATGCTGGAATCAAAGGGCTAGTGCTCTAGATTCAAGATGAACATTTCAGAATAGAAGCTGCCTTGTTTGTGATGAAGATCAAGAAGGAAAGAAGGAGTTCTATTCATAGAAGACATCTAAACTAGGAAAGTCCGATTTAATTAAGAAAATTATTTCTTTATTATATCCTAGTCAAAATAGGACTTCTCAATACCTTGTTTAGGCTATAACCGTTTCTTATAAATAGTCTGGGATTCAGACTAGTTTACGTGACACGAATTTTTACGAATACACAAAAGGGCTGAGAGTTAAAAGACTTCACATTCAAAGCATATAATATTTGGGTAGAGTAGGTTTGATTATTTAGATCATTGTGTTTCTAGTCTGTGTTTGAAACTCACTTTCATACACACTTAGAGGATTCTTGGGAGAGATTTTCTGTGAGAACTAGAGGGATTCTAGGTTGTGAGGGGAGCTCGCAATTCAGTTTAGTGAAAGAGGTTGAGTCGGGTAAGAAATGGGTTGAGTGACGGGAGTCTTCGTGTAATAACCTTTGTAACCATTCAACGAAGTAGTAAGCTACTTCTCACGAACTTCATAAGTCCCTCTGACGTAGATCAATTGATCGAACAGGATTACCAACCTCGTGTTCTTTATTTGCTTAAGTATTTACATTCTAACCTTACATGTTCACAACAATGTTCAAGTACATGATGATGAACATGACCGCATAGTTTATGTAACTTTAATTGGTACCAGAGCAGGTCGCCTTTGGTGTTAGTGCGAAAAGAATCATGAAAGCTATATATCTGCGTAAAGGTTTTGGTTGCATTCCAGCCATGAGTGCAATCAAAGAAGGAGGATCTACGGTTAGACCACCACTGCTAGAAGACAACAACTATCCCTACTAGAAAGCAAGGATGATGGCATTTCTGAGATCTCTTGATGAACTCGCATGGAAGAGTGTCACTGAAGGATGGGAAAAGTCAATTGTTGCCAAAGAAGGAAGGCATGTGGAGATTGAAGAAGGAGAGTGTACTGTGCCACAGAGAACTGGTACAATGTCAACTCTAAGACTCTCAATGCAATATTCTCTACAGTGGATCTGGAGACATTCAGTCTAATCTCAACCTGTGAGACTGCAAAAGCTGCATGGAATATTCTGGAAACTACCTTTGAAGGGACTAGTTCTGTAAGGCTGTCAAGACTTCAAAATCTGACTTCAAAGTTTGAAAGTCTCAGAATTGAAGAATCTGAATCCATTGGTGAGTTTAATAACAGATTAAGGAGCATATCAAACAAAAGTTTTACTCTCGGAGAACCTACCAGTAATGAAAAGCTTATGAGGAAGGTTCTCAGATCTCTTCCAAAGAAGTTTGCCTACAAAGTTACTGTCATAGAGGAAGCCAAGGATATCAAGAGTATGAGACTTGATGAACTGATGGGATCATTGAGAATGTTCGAGATAAATCTGAAAGATGAAGACAGCAGCTCAAGGAAGAAAGGTATTTCTTTTAAAGCCGAAATTTCTGAGGATGTCCCTGAGCATGTACAGAAACAAAAACTTATACTTGATTCAGAGACGATGAATAATATGGTCCTTATCACCAAGAACTTCAGCCGAATGCTTAAGAGAGTAAACAAACAGTCTTCCAGAAGGTCAAACAATAGAAGACAACAACCTGGAACTTCTCAGCAAGATAGAAACTCTAACAGTGAACAGAAAGAGTTTCAACCATCAAATACAAAGAGAGAAATTCAGTGCAGCGAGTGTGATGGTTTTGGGCATATTCAAGCTGAATGTGCCAACACTCTGAAGAAGAATAAAAAGAACTACAAAGCCTCTCTTAGTGATAATGATTCTGATAGTAGCAGTGAATCAGAAGAAGAGACCTATCCCTTTATAACAAATGTTTCAGAGTTCCAGGATCCTTTCAAACTTGCAAAAGAAGAAGACTCAGACAATGATGATGTTAGTTATGAGGAGTTTGTTCAGACCTACAAGGAGATGTATGAAAAATGGCTTGAAGTAGCTGAGATCAACAAAACTCTACAATCTCACAACAAAGATCTTCTCACGAAAAAGGAGAAGTCAATGAAGTCTGATGAAGAACAGAAGGCCACTATCCAATAGTAGAAGAAGGAGATTGAAGAACTGACTACATAACTGAAGTCCATAAAAAGGAATGTCAACATGATGAACAATAGAGTTGAGAATCTTGATAAGATTTTTACTAACCTAGGACACTCAGGGAAAAGTCATCCAGGTCTTGGATATAATGGTGGAAAATCCAAGACAGTGTTTGTCAAAACAAGTACAAGCCAGACAGTGCATGTACAAAATAATGTTCAGACCATTAAGAGGAACATTAACAAAAAGATGACTGCTAATAATGGCAACAAGAAATGAATCATTTGCCATTATTGTGAAGAAAAAGGCCATATTCGACCACACTGTGAGAAGTATCTCTTTGATCTGAAAAGAACGAGGAGAAGATTTGTGGCTCAGCATTCCAGCAACACCCAGAAGAAATCAGCTACTCAATAAAGGAAGAAGCCTGCACAGAAAAAGCAATGGGTTGTTAAGCAGACTAGTCTAATTGTTCATACTTCTTTGAGAGTTGAAGATAAAAGAAGCTAGTACTTTGACAGTGGTTGTTCAAGACACATGACTGGAGATTGCTCTGTTATGCAGAATCTGAAAGCTTGCTCATCAGATTTTATTACCTTTGGAGATGGAAAAGGGGGCAAAGTAATGGGAAAAGGAGAGCTGACTGTTGAAGGAATGCCCAAACTTAAGAAGGCTATGTTAGTTGATGGACTTAAAGCTAATTTGATAAGTATCAGTTAATTATGTGATGATGATATGACTGTAGTCTTCACCAGGGAAAGCTGCAGAGTTATGAATAAGAATAATGATTTATTCATGGAAGGAAAGAGATCAGCTAACAACTGTTATCAGCTACATGTTCATGCACAATGTTCTTTAACATGTCAAAGAACATCTATTGAAGAGTCAGAGATCTGGCATCAGAAACTTGGACACATCAACTTCAGAAATCTCCAGAAGATCACCAGCAAAGAGATTGTCAGAGGGCTGCCTCAGATCAGAATTGACAGAGACAAAGTCTGTGGTCCATGTTAGATTGAGAAACAGTTCAGAAATCTCCAGAAGCTTCACTTTTGTCTCTAAGATAGTCAACATAAAGAAGTGCAAGACAGAACTTTCAAGAGAATTCTTGATCTCGTTCATATGGATCTAATGGGGCCTATGGCTGTGGAAAGCTACGGAGGAAAAAAGTATGTCCTTGTCTATTTTGATGATTACTCAAGGTTTACTTAGGTTGACTTTCTTAGAGACAAGAGTGAAGCTTTCACAACATTCAAGAGATTATCCTGCAAGATCACAGTTGAGAAAGATGATCAGATTATCAGAATTAGAAGTGATCATGGCAAGGAATTTGAGAACCAGTACTTTGATACATTCTGCAGTGAGAATGGTATCAGTCATGAGTACTTAGCTCCCAAAACTCCTCAGCAGATGGAGTTGTGGAAATGAAGAACAGACTTCTTCAGGAGATGGCAAGAAGCATGATTACTGCTAAAGGAGTTGCTGCTATGTTTTGGGCAGAAGCTATCAACACAACATGCCACATCAGCAACATAGTTCATCTCAGACCAGGTGCTCTCACTACTCCATATGAGATTTGGAATGAGAAGAAGCCAACAGTGAAGTACTTTCATGTGTTTGGAACCACATGTTATATTCTCAGTAATAGAGAGTATCTCAGCAAGATGAATAATAAAGGAGTTGAAGGGATGTTTGTTGGATATTCCAGAAACAATAAATCATACATGATTTACAACAAAGATACAAAGGCTATAATTGAGACAGTCAATGTCAGATTTGATGATCAGGACAATACTGTCAAAACTCCTGAAGATGATGTGCACACAGATGTGTTTGAACATCCTAAGGTTCATGATGATACAGACAGAGAAGCTGAAGAATAGACAGTAAGGCACAAACAGCTTTCGAAGCAAATCATCAAGAATCATCCTTCTTCAAAAGTAATAGGAGATATTCATGAAGGTAGGATGACCAAGAGAACCCTGAGAAAAAGGATGTATGATGAGATATCCTATATCTGTTTCACCTCCAAGGTTGAACCAAAGAACATCCAATAAGCTCTTAAAGATGACTACTGGATAGAAGCCATGCAGGAAGAACTTCTTCAGTTAAAAAAGAATGATGTCTGGGATCTGGTACAGAAACCTGAAGGAGTCAACATTGTTGGAACCAAGTGGATTTTCAAGAACAAGACTGATGAAGTTGGAAACATTACATGAAACAAAGCTAGACTGGTTGCTCAAGGTTATTCTCAGATTGAAGGCATTGATTTTGATGAAACCTTTGCTCCAGTTATAAGGATTGAATTAATCAGACATCTTCTAGCCATGGCATGCATCATGAAGTTCAAACTATACCAGATGGATGTGAAGAGTGCTTTTCTGAATGGATTCCTGAAGAAGGATGTGTTTGTTACACAACCTAAAGGATTTGAAGATCGATATCATCCAGAGTTTGTGTTCAAACTAAAGAATGCATTATATGGCCTGAAGCAAGCTCCTCGGGCATGGTATGAAAGACTGGATACATACCTAGTAAGCAAAGGATACAACAAAGGAGGAGAAGACAGTACACTGTTCATCAGAAAAGAAAAATCACAAGTAATTGTGGTACAAGTATATGTGGATGATATAGTATTTGGGTCAGTGTCTGATAAGATGGTCAAGGACTTCATCAAAGACATGGAAACTGAATTTAAGATGAGCCTTGTTGGATATCTAAAATACTTCCTAGGACTTCAGATAAAGTAGTCAGATGAAGGGATATTCATCTCTCAATCCAAGTATACCAGAAACTTGGTGAAGAAGTTTGAGCTTGAAAATTCTAAGCACAAACGAACTCCTATCAGCACTAGTTAAGATTGGAAAAGATCATGCAGGAACTGAAGTTGATCAAACACTCTACAGAAGCATGATTAGAAGTCTTCCATACCTCACTGCAAGCAGACTAGATATAGCATACAGTGTGAGAATGTGTGCCAGATATCAGTCTTGTCCTAAGGAGAGTCACATGAAGGTTGTTAAGAACATCATCAAGTACATCAATGGAACTGTTGATTATGATTTGTGGTATACTTCAGATACAAATGCAAGTATTACTGCATACTGTGATGCTGATTGGGCTGGATATCCAGATGATAGAAAAAGCACTTCAGGTGCTTGTTTCTTTTTAGGAAACAATGTTGTTTCCTAGTTCAGTAAGAAGCAGAACTTCATATCTCTATCTACAGTAGCAGCAGAATACATTGCAGTAGGGAGCAGCTCTACTCAGATCATCTGGATAATGCAGATTATGAAAGACTATAAAGTTAGTCATGATACTCCTATTCTTTACTGTGATAATATAAGTGCTATCAATATCTCAAAGAACCCAGTGCAGCATTCGAGGACTAAACACATAGACATCAGACATCACTTCATTAGAGAGCTGGTTGAAGAAGAAGTGTTAAAGATTGAACATATGAAAACAGAAGATCAACTAGCTAATTTGTTCACCAAGGGATTGGCTTCAGCCCAATTTGAGAAAATCAGACCAGCCCTTGGGGTGTGGTTGGTTCAGTAAAACCAAGAAGAAAGGTATGCGTGTGTCTATTTCACACTCAGCAGGAAAGAACCATTCCTGCACAAAAGGAATGAACATTCCCATAAATGTTCCTACAGATGTACATGATCATGATTCAAACCTTGAGTACATCTTTGTGAACGGTTAGTTCTGACGTGCTATCGTTATCTCTAATTTTTCAGGATTTCTCTCCGATTTCTTAGTCTAACAAAAACCTGAGTTTTTTCTATGAACGGAATACTCTCTTATATATATATATATGTTTAGCCGTTTAGAAAGAACGTTCACTTTTCAAATTTCTGAAATCAAAAACCCTTATCTCTCGATAAAACCTCTGAGTTTTCTGCATTTCATCTCTTGTTTGCCATTGATTCTCTTGCTGTTTGTGATATCCCAACCCTTTTTGCTAAATTATAAATTATAATTTTAGTAAATGAAGTTGAATTAATATTGTTTGAATATTAATTATGATGGTATGTTCGTATTTTATGCCGTTGTTTTGTACAGGTTGTCTCACTCGAGCCGATACGCCATAGCACGGTGGTGTTATACTAAGTGTATAATACGTGTTAACATTTAATATTAAAAATTTGTCGAGTTATATGATAATGAATGAGTGTGTTTATATTTGATTATGTATTTTGCCATACCTTGAACACCCTAACGCTGAGTTAATCGGGGGTCTCGCTGAAAATGGAGTTGGAAATGTCCGGGAGTCGAGATAGATAAGGGGGTCGATTTGAGCACGCTATGCGCCCGCGGGGTGGTGCGTGCCCGCGGGCGAGGCGCGCGTGCCGGCGCGGGGCTGCGCAGTCGCGGGGGCGTTTGGCCGAGAGCCCTCATGCGCGGTCGCGGGAAGACGCACGGTCACACGGGATGGATGACTTTTCTGTCCGGATTTTTATCTATAAATACCACACTTATTCATTTCATCTTCATTTCTCCTCTCTTGTTGGTCGATTTTTCCTCCATTTCTCTCTACAAATTCTTCAACTTTTGGAGTGTATTCTACCATCATCATCCATCAATTAAGGTAACTTCATACCTCTTCTTCTTGGTGATTAAGCACCATTTTCATGTTAATTTGAAACTAGGGTTCATACCCAAAAAACTTAGGGTTTTCGATTTTATTGATCCTCTTGCCTTGATATCTTGAACATATGGTTTATTTACCTCCTTGAAGCCATATGTGAAGTTATATCGAATTCATATGGTTCATTATTGCTAGAGTTGAGATTTTTGCTCTAATTTTCCCTTGTTTTGTTGATGTTTGGTTAGAGGTGTTGTGATGCCTTTATGGAGTTGATTTTCATGTATGTTAAAGCCCTAGGATGAAGGTGTTTGTATTTGAAATATTGGGTTTACAGGATTTAAATTGAGTCTTGATCATGTGGTTTAAATGAGTGCACGTAACGTGCTTGATTAAATGTTTCAAAGAGTTTCGATGTGTATTTTGAGTCCAAAATCACAGTATGAGCACGAGTTTGGTCTAAATTATGATTTAATTGTATGACTCGACATCTAAAATGAAAAAGGGATTTAAAGGTGCTAGGCGACGTATTGGGGCTCGATGAGGACAACTTGTGCACGGCAAATGAGTATTTCAAGGTTGAAAGGAACTTAAAGTGTCTCATAAGGTGGGGTAACTCTAGACTGTGAACACGTGTAAAGTTATAGTTATTGTTGTGCTTTGATTATATAAGTATGAATGAGACCCTTCGGGGAGAACAGAGATCCTTCGGGGTCGACAAAGAGTATCCTTTGGGATTGATAATAGACTCGTTAATGTCCTCCCTGGGGGATAATAAGCCTGCGGGCATCCCTACAGGGATAAAGACGTTCATTAACGGGGGCATCATGATGTTTGGGCCCTACGGGGTTGAGGCTAGTCTCCACAAAAGAAAAGAAGTATCCATATGTTATATTTTCACTTGTGCAATTGGCTATAACTGTTTATAGTGTTCCCCACTGAGTATGTTATTAAATACTCACCCCATTCATTCAATGAATTTCAGGTTGAGGAGTCGAGGCCTGGGTAGGAGCGTTGTGAACACAAGAGAACCCCACAAGCTTGTGCTTATCTTTTTGCATGCTCTTCTTTTGAAAATACTCATATTATTATTATTATTACATTGATCATTCCTTTTGCTTTATGATCAATGATTATTGGGGATGGGAATAGCCCGATCTTTTATAGGTATGCTACGTTAACTTAACATATTATGTATGTGTTTTAAAGGCGGGTAGGTCGTTTGACCTAGGAGCCTATGATGTAAATTATATGTCAATGAACCCCTATGCAATGTATGATAATTTAGGGTGTTAGACGGGCAGGTTGAGTAAGACCTATGAGCCCGATAGGTTAGATGATTGCATGATTTTGTGGATGGGCTTACACGATGCTTCTATTTAACACTATGTTATGTGACAAAATAGATATGATAGATTGCATGCTATAATCCTAAAAAAATTTATATTGAAAATTATAATGCCATACCTTATCATGCTTTTAATCTTAGCTTCCGCTCATATTAAATATAAGCACACAAAAATATGTAAGTAAATTGTATGTTAAGTGACGTGGCCAAACAGAGTGGTTTTGGGCGTTACACTGTTTATTTCTTTCATTTACCCATATATTTCCAATGGCTCCGAAATGAAAACTTGTCCGTCCCAAAAAGGTTGTGAAGCCCAGAATGAGGTATGGAAATGTTACATATTCCAAACCTCAAGACCAGTTCTACGAGGAGGATGAGTTTGACAAGCAGGTTTGAGGTGAATCAACATTCAAGAAGCCTGTTCAGAGGGCACTTCGCGATGAGTCTTCGAGCAAAGATACAGAAGAATTGATTGAAACATTCCATGGAGACGACAAGGAAGAAGATATGGAGACAGAAGAGCAAGAAATTGCTTCTTCTGCAAAAAAAAAATAAAGACCCAAAGTCTTTCAATCCAAGATCTTTTGAAGGAAGCCACGAAGTCATATGATGTCAATAAAAAGAAGGCAAGAACAAAGGGAACTGCAGTCAAGAAAACCAAGAAGACTACATCCCCTTCATCAAAGAAGATCGTCACAGCACCTGCTGTCCAAACCCTTCAAAAAGAGAAGGGACCTGCTGTAGATGATCCAATTAAGCCTTCAGATGTGCCTGAATATGTTGAGGAACATGTTGCATAGAAGAACACTGCAGAAACATCTACTCCGGCGAATGTTGTGCTGAAGTCGCCTGTTCAACCTTCTACTGCAGAAGGTGATGATGAAGACAGAGAAGATGATATTCCATTAAGTCTGAAGATGAAAGCCATAGAAGCTGCTCTTGCAAAAGGAACGAAGAAGGTCATTCACAGACCTTTAGTTGCTGATCCAACAGAGAAAGCAGCTGTTTAGAGTTTATTCTCAGAATCTGCTGAGAAGACTCATGTTCCACAACAGGAGAAGTTGCTTGTATCTTCTCAATATGATCCGTTTGCCAGATCACCTGTCAAGAAGGAAACCCCCAGAAAGAAAGCCTCCACTACTGTGGTGCAGTTATTGCCAAGAAACCCTGTGACTCGAAGTCGAGCTTCCACCACTTCACCATCAACTGCTATGTCTATAAAGAAAATGAAAGCTGTTGAAATGACTGATCCTTTCAAGAAAGCCAAGAAAGTTGTCCAGTCGGAAGATGTACCTGAAGATGTTCACTCACAGTCAAGTAAACATGAGTCTGAAGCTCTCAAACAGATTGTTCGTGTTCCAGGTACTTCAACTCAATCTATCTTTCATTCTTCAAAGCATGCTGATTTGTGGGAAAAGGTGAAGCAGAGGTCAATGATCTCTGAGAAAAAGGTTGACAAGGATACACTGTTGGCCACTGGTGTGTATACCTTGTTGGAGGAAGCTGGTCTTTTAGGAACTGTGTAGAAGGTGCAAGAGTTTTTGCCTAAGGTTGTGTCTGAGTTCTACTGTAATATAACCAAAGAGATTGATGATCCAGAGTCTGAAGATTTTCAGAAAGTATTTGTTAGAGGAGAGATGCTGCAGTTTTCTCCAGATCTCAGTAATGAATTCCTGGGATGTGCATCTAAGGGGGAGTACAAGGAGATCGATGACTGGGGGATGGTTGCTGAGGAACTGACCCAGGGCATCTACAACAAATGGACATCGCATCCGTAGACTATTCCAACCTCCAAGCTGACTCACAAGTATGGTGCTTTGTTTAGGATTCTGATCCACAATTGGCTACCTACAAAGCACAGAGCAGCAGTGACTCAAGCTCAAGAGAAGTTTCTGTATCACCTCGGAACTGGAAAGCAGTTCAATTATGGTGAGTTTGTGTTCAGCAAGATCATTATCAGTGCTGAATCTATAGTGCTCAAGGGACCTCTATGCTATCATTCACTGATTTACAGCCTAATCAAGCAACAAAAGAAGAAGGTCTCTTCAAAGAAGGATAAAGTTTTTTCTCTCAACAAGCCTCTTGTGATCAAGGTTGCTCCTAAGATAGGAGATCCTCACCTTCGCCTCCAGTTCAAGCAGTACCTGTTATCCAAGAAAGGAATGGATGATACTGTTGAAGAATCCTCACCTAAGAATGTTGTGCTGAAGTTTCTAGAGAGAAGCTTGGAGTTTCATACTCGTCTGATTTCTGAGCATACTTCTGAGAAGATGAAGATTCAAACAATGATTGCTGATCTTTCATCAGGAGAAGATTTTGCCTTCCCAGCAGCAGATGTTCCTGAGAATGTTCATAATTTGCACAAGCTTGCAAGTACTACCGAAGCTGCTGCTCAGAAGAAGTTACTCCAGTATTAAAGCAAGGGAAAGCACAGATTGCCGCACAAGAGAATGACTGAAGCTATCCATGAAGAGACTACGGAAGAGGTTCATGAAGAGGAGCAGGAGGCTCCTGACGAAGAAGTTGATGAGGAAGAGGAAGCTGAGACCGAAGAAGAGGCTGATGAAGAGACAGAAGCTGAAGATGAAGAAGAAGGTTCTGAAGTAGAAGGAGGATCTGATCAAGATGATACTGATCAAGACCCTGACAAATCCGAGTAGTTGCTGGTTATTACTCCTTTGCCTTTCTCAGTGGCAAATAGGGGGAGTAATGCAATATAAGTTTTTTTTAATGTTTGTTTTTCTGTTCTACTTATCTTGCATCATGTTTTGCAAGGTATTTTGTTTTTGCACTAATGGCTTGTAATAGCTATTTTGTTATAGAACAGATTGTTTTTCTTTCCTAGATGATTCATATCTGCTAATAAATTGAAACTGCTATCAAAAGATACAAAGATAAAGGAAAAAATCAATATAGCAGAGCAGTTACAAGCTGATAAGAAAGTGAAACACAGCTGAATCATATGATGTTCTTTACAACATTCAAGTATGTTTTGAAGTACATGATCTTACATTTCAAGGGTTGTGTTCTTTTAAAACATGGATCTGATTTCAACCAGATAAAGACAAAGGGAGAGATGGTTAGTGCCATCTGCACTAAAGTGTTCGGGATTGTCATTATTTGTTTAAGATTTTGATAAGTCCGGAATGAGCCTTGACGAACTAAATCTGGAATTCCAGTTGCGTGGTCCAGTGACGCGACTTAGATTTAAGAAGCTACAAGGTTACCTTCAGTGTTTCGTTGGAAAGAGGCTCAAGGAAGAGTTGATCGTTCGAAGTAGCCCCAAGCTAATTACTATGCTTTCAATACAAGATGAAGATGAAGCCTTGGAGGATTGAAGCATTCTTAGATATTTTATTTTATCATTTAGAACAGATTTTGAGTTATTAGACTATTATTTTCAGCTGTGGATTTTAATTTAATTAGAAGCCCAGATTATTGTTAGGAGAATTGGGCCTTCAGTTTTGTTTCTTTTATTTTCGAAATTATTAAGCCCATTTCCTTAATAATTTCATTTTTCCATTAGGTTAGTATTTATGCATCTTTCATACGTTGTATTAGACAGATTAGATTTAATTAAAATACGCTTTGTCGTTCATCCCGTCTCAAACACACATATCGATAGTTCTGGGTAAGGTTTGTAGTTTGGCAACTTCAAGCTTCAAAACAAGGGATTCGTTCGTACATCCAGTAGTGTACGGGTGATCTCGCCATGAAGTTCTACTCTATACTCGCGTTTCAGATTCTCGTAGATCCGGGGTTCGTTTCAGGTAACCTTCACCTATAATTTTTATTTTCCGTTCATTCCACCCTTCGTCATCATCACCTCTATGCCTCCATAACTGCCCTCATCGTCCCATCCCTTCATGCTTCGCATAAAATTCTGACTTGAGCGTAATCCGGTTGTAGTTGAAAGATTCTAGAATTAGGGTTCTTCAGATTAAAATTGGGGATTTATGTTTTCTATATATTAAATTCGATTGCCTTGTGTAGTTGTTCAATTTTGGGGATTTATTTATTTTATTGAGAATGTTTAGTTTTTAGGTTGAATCATTTATCCAATTGACGTGTGTTCGATTCGTTAAGCTTCCGCAGCGTATTGGTTACATCAGATTTTATGGCAATTTCAAAAGAACACAAAAGATTTTGGTTATTCATGTTCGAATAACATGTTCTGGACATTTCTGTGAACATTCCACTGCCAATCTGATTGAAGATCAAGACATGTATTTATTCATGTTCAGAAACATAATCATGTACATGGTTGTCCAGAGAGTTTACTAAGAGACGTATTACGCTGGAATGAAAGAGCTGGTGCTGCAGATTCAAGATGGACATTTCAGAATAGAAGCTGCCTTATTCATGATGAAGATCAAGAAGGAAAGAAGGAGTTCTATTCATAGAAGACATCTAAACTAGGAAAGTCCGATTTAATTAAGGAAATTGTTTCCTTGTTAAATCCTAGTCAAAATAGGACTTCTGAATACCTTGTTAGGCTATAACTGTTTCTTATAAATAGCCTGGGATTCAGACTAGTTTAGGTGACACAAATTTTTACGAATACACAGAAGGGCTGAGAATTAAAAGACTTTACATTCGAAGCATATAGTATTCGGGTAGACTAAGTTTGATCGGTTAGATCATTGTGTTTCTATTATGTGTTTGAAACTCACTTTCATACACACTTAAAGGATTCTCGGGAGAGATTTTCTGTGAGAACTAGAGAGATTCTAGGTTGTGAGGGGAGCTCGCAATTTAGTTTAGTGAAAGAGATTGAGTCGGGTAAGAAAGGGGTTGAGTGACGGGAGTCTTCGTGTAATAGCATTTGTAACCATTCAACGGAGTAGTAAACTATTTCTCACGGACTTGATAAGCCCCCCTGATGTAGATCAATTTATCGAACATGGTTACCAACCTCGTGTTCTTTATTTGCTTAAGTATTTACATTCTGACCCTTACATCTTCACAACAATATTCAAGTACATGATGATGAACATGACTGCACAGTTTATGTAACTTCAAAGTAATTTTTGAAAGGGAATCTTTCTTCAATTTCCCTCAAACGACCTCCTCGTTTTTCAAACATGGGTTGGTTCAATAGTACTCGAGCCAACGAGTCTTCCAGTAACCTATTCAGTCTATATCAATCTATATCACTTCACTTCAAAAAGTAATTTTTGAAAGGGAATCTTTCTTTAATTTCCCTCGGACGACCTCCTCGTTTTTGAAAGATGGGTTGGTTCAATAGCACTCGAGCCAACGAGTCTTCCAGTAACATATTCTATCTATATTACTCTACTGATAAATCACTTTATCAGTATTTTATATCCGAAAAAGTTATACCCGCCCCGCCTCAACTTTTCCTATAAATAGGAGGGGGGAGAGCTCACTTCTTTGTTCATCTTTCTCTCTTCTCTTCTGTTTCTCTCTCTAGTTCGTGTTGACGAACAAGAAAAAGCCGTTCCTGCACCCAGTAAATCGCGTATGTGGGCTCAGGTTAAGTTTTGTTGGGGGGGTGCTGCTGCGGGAGTAGTTGTCGAGCGCCGGAAGGCTGCTGGAGAGCCGCCGCCGTTGCCGTAGACGGCCGAAAATCACCGTCGTCGTGCCGCCGCTTCAGATGTCTCATTTTCATCTATTTCTTACACTTTATAGTTGAAATTTTAATATACCGTGTCTTTTAAATAGTTATTCATTTCATATGTTGAGTGCGTCGTCGTCCGGTAGTCAGAAACCGGCGAAAATGCCGAAAAACGTAAAAAATAATTGGGTGTCGTTCAGATCACGTTTTTACCCCATTTCACCTGTTTTGGATCATTAAATCGAAAAAGCTTCTCCTGTAAAGTTGCTCGGAAATTTATTTTCTATAGGACTGCCACGTTTCGTAATTTTCTGATAAGTTTTAATTAAAGTCGATTATTTTAATTAGGCGGTTATTTTTATATCTAGAGCTTGTGATTTTAGAAAATCCTGAAAATTATATAGTTTAATAAAGATAGATGTGGGGTCATGCCTGATTATTTTCATAATTTTTGATCAAGTGAAAAGTACAATCGAGGTTTGCTGTGAAAAAAATGAGTAAAATGGCAAGTTACGGAAAGTGACCTAGATCAAATCTTTTGGTCCTATTAAATTGAAAATTATATTTTGAAATTTATTTTCTTCTATGTTGAAGTTGTACAAGGTCTCTAGAGTCGCACATTCTTAGTTGAAATATAATTAAAGTGAATAAAAGCTCCAATTAAATTAAAGTCAAGTTCTGAAAATTAGAGCAGCAGTCCTAAAAGAAGGTTTGACCTTCTAGGACCTGTTGAGCCAGTCAGAGAAGCTGACGGATGAGTATCGAGAAGTTTGATCACCTGAGTTGATCTAATCGAGATGGGTTTATTTGCAAAACCTATCTATATTTGAGTTATTAACTCATATATGTGGTAATCATAGTTAGAATATTCAAATAAAATATTTGAGGAATTATCTGCTCAAGTCTCTACTAGAGTAATAATATTATACTATTGTATAATTAATGAAAACGTAGTATTATACTGATGTATAATTATCGAGAACCCTAGATTATGTTTTGCCATAATTATTGAGAACATAGATTATGCTTCATCATAATTATTGAGAATATAGATGATGATTTTTCACAATAATCGAATATAGATTATGTTTCGACATAATTAAATAGAATAGATTATGCCTCGTCATAATTAAAGTTTGTACGGTAAAAGTTAAGTTGTAGAGTTTAAAATTCAAAGTTTATAGATTAAGGTTATAGTTTACAGTTCATAGTATATAGATTAAGGTTAGAGTTTATATTTGAAGTCTAAAAGTCATAGTTTGAAGTTACAGTATATTAAATGTTTATTGTGTATTGATTATACTTGTATATAATGAGTTGTACTTTTTAGCTTGTGCTTTTAGTATTAAACTCAAGTTATAGAATGATTTCCGTTTAAGGAATAAGAAGCATAATTGAAGTAAGTTACTAAAGGAATTAAAGATTAGCATAGTTGCTATATTAAGAGGATGACATAGTTCTTATACTTATATCATATTATGCGCTTTATAGAGAACATAGAATTACTTGGTTTCCTTGTTTTGATGTTGCTGTTTGACAGGATTTTTACGGTCCTGGTTTTTTCGGTTTTCTTAGAGGGGTTCTCTTTCCCTATATGGTTTTTCCCGCACTAGTAGAAAAACGCTAATAGACAACGGGTATTCCCCGTTGTCTATAGAGAAATCGATCGTTGTTATTAAGGGTATTTTCTATTAGCGCACGCTGATAGAGAACGGTCAATACCTGTTGTCTGTGTATTAATAGACAATGGTTATATTGATCGTTGTTAAATCCAGACAACATATTAAAAAAAAGACAACGATTGTCATTAAAAACCGTTGTCTATAATTTAATAGACAACGGGTTTTTCTGACAATCGTTGTCTTTTTTATGTAGAAAACGGGTTTTGTGAAAAACTGTTGTCTGTATTCAAATGGACAACGGGCGGGTTTTTTTTTCTGACCGTTGTAAAATTTTTGCAACAAACAACGATTGTCTTTGACCGTTGTCTTTTTTATTTTTTTTCCTGCAACTTATTTTTTTTCAAATTGAACCTGGTTATTTACAATATTTTCCAAAATAATAAATAATTAAAACCAAACAATAATTCAATACATAATAACTATAATGTATACAAACGAAATAATACATATAATTTCTCTAAAATAACATGATTAAATATGAAATAAACTAATATTAATATTTTGCATTCAACATTGTCATAAGTTGATAAGTTCAAGTAGCTAGTAAAAAAAAAAAAGTTCAAGTTTTCTAGCATTCTGCTCCTTCCCTTGCCTCACTTATAAGAAAGGCCACTTCATCATCATCTCAACTAAAAATAAAAAATTGTCTAATTAAGTATCAATTCCATTAATGCATGTCATATAAATTTAAAAGAAGCAAATTTAAGATTAATTATTCAAACTTACAATGTCAATCTGGAATAGTCTATCTTCTTCGTTAATGAAAGAAGGAACATACAATTGTCAAGAATTATGAGTATATACGCACTAATAATTAATAATTAACAATTATATATATTAATTGCTTGGGAGAATAAACTAAAGAATTGTTGGGTTGGTTCTGATCTGCTAGTATATATATCAATTGCTTGGGAGACCTCACCAGAAAGCATTAAGGTGTGGTAACTGGTAAGTAACTAGCAAGACAGAATAATCCAAAAATATCATTTCGACAATCTCATTACGAATGAGGAAAAACGCAAGACAACATTACAGGAAAGACAGCGAAAAGCATGAACAGGCATTCAACATATATTCAACATGGAAGGATGGAAAGAAATTTCATAATAGATTCATCCTGCTGTATTGTTAGCCCTCTTGCATCATAATTAGCCAGACAGAGCAAAAATATAGCAACAAACAGAATGAGATTGTCAAAAGGAGATTTGGTCTCATTCGTAAATATGAGACCAAATCTCCTGCGGGATTGTTGCAGCCATTACCAATCCCTACGTGTGTATGGGAAGATATTAGCCTTGACTTTATTACAGGTCTACAGCGTGCGGGTGGTGTGGATTGTGTGTTGGTCGTGGTAGATCGCCTCACCAAATCGAGTCATTTCTTAGCCTTAAAACACCCTTTCACAGCAAAAAAGTGGCTGACATTTTTGCTAGGGAAATCGTAAGGTTACATGAGATTCTGGGATCGATTCTCTCTGACCGTGATCCCATTTTTCTTAGTTCCTTCTGGAAAGAATTGTTTCGAGTCACAGGCACTACATTGAAGATGAGCTCTGCCTATCATCCAGAAACCGACGGACAAACGGAGGTGGTTAATCATTGCCATGAGACTTACCTTCATTGTTTTAGTTCTGAGCGACCTCGACAGTGGAGTAAATGGCTGTCATAGGCAGAGTATTGCTTTAATACGGGCTACCACACATCATCAGGAACCACACCTTTCGAGGCAGTCTATGGTCAAGCGCCACCGATGTTGCGCAACTTCTTGCCGTGTGAGGTCAGAGTACAGGGATTAGCTGAAACGTTGCAATCTCGTGATGATATGCTGACTCATCTACATTTTCATCTTGAGCGAGCACAACAACGGATGGTTCGTGAGGCTAATAAACATCGACGGGATGTTGAGTTTGAAGTGGGTGATTTGGTTTATTTGAAATTTCACCCTTACCACCAACTCACCTTATTTTCTGCTGCAAATCGCAAACTATCACCCCGTTTCTATGGGCCTTTTGAAGTTGCGGCATGAGTGGGTTCTGTTGCATACCGTTTAAAATTGTCGCCGGATTCACGTGTGCATCCCATATTTCGTGTTTCCCTGCTGAAGAAGGCTATTGGAGCGGCATCTGCAGATCCGACGCTGCCCACTGATCTCTTGTCAGTGGATCTCCCATATCTTCCTGAAAAGGTGTTGGATCATCGCTCAGTTAGGAGGGAGAATCAACAAATTGATCAAGTGTTGATCCAATGGAGTGGACTTCCTCTAGATGAGGCTATTTAGATGGATGTTGCTGATGTTCGTGACCAGTTTCCCTATTTCTTCCTTGAGGACAAGGCTGTTTCAAGCGGCAGGCCAATTGATAGCGAGCAACGACCTTGGTTGGTTTATTTACGCGGCAAGCGCGGGGTTGTTCGTTACTAATTATTATTATGTTATTGTTATTTCATTATTATTAGTCTCTAGTCCAGTTATTAATTATTCCTAGTTATTTCAGAGTCAGGCCTAGCCTAACTTATTCATGGGCTTTAGTTTGTTAAGGTTTATTATTTATAGTTTCTGCTGGAGGATTTAGGAGTGGTTTTTGAACCTAGAAAGTTGGGAAAGCTTCATGTGGGTGATTATCTTTCTATGCCATAATTGTTGTCAAACACAATAAAATGAAATACATCCTACACATTCTAAACAAGAGAAAAGAAAGTTATACTAATCTACCTAATTAAAGCAAGTAAAATTAACTAATTGCACCACCAAACACGAAGATAGAGGATATGATTATGAGAAGGGAATTAGGGTGTAGATTCTCTCAATGGTTTTATGACTGTGCTTTATTCAAGTTGATAATGCTACTCTCACAAATACAATAGACCCTTCCGATTAGTTTAACTTCAATTACTGTCACCGTCTATCTATTAATGCGTAATACATTAGGATTTCATTCTCAACGCAACACTTTAGGGAATTAAATTCAGTGAATATTTTCGAGTAAATCCGTCCAAAAATATTTGGAAAAGGTGGAGGTCGATTACTTGCCATTTTACTCGATTCTGATCAACTTTAATCTACAAGCCTTTTCGACTTTCAGAAAATTACCAAATTTAATTAACAACATACTTCACATATAACAATGCAAGTGTGAAAATTTCATGATTTTTAGATGACACACAAAAAAGATACAAATTTAAATACACGATTTGAATAATTGGGTAAACTCAAAAATCCGCCTGGACAAAAATGGTATCTGCATCTAAGTAGAGAATCCACCATAGGGAATAAATGTTGAAGGAATCTTTTTGCTAGGACGGATCTAACAAATATTTTGAAGCAATTCATACTAAAATGTAATTTCTGAAAATGAGACATTAACTTTGAAAAATCATATTAAATTCATTTCAACACAAAACGGAGCACTGTCTGCGGCCACGCGTCAACCTGACGGGTACCACAATCGGTTAGAAGGGATCAAAGGCTAATTCCGGCCACACCGGCTGGAAATCAGTCGAAAAGCTGGCAGACGGAAATTCCTGTCATAGATTTTAGCTGAAAATGTATCGGGCTCGATACTCGTTGGATTTTCACTCAAAAGTATAATTTTTGATAGTGCAGAAAATAAGAAATTTAATGGTGTAATAAGATCAAAGATCAGACAGCTAGAACATAAACTCAAACTGGGCAGATTTATAATATAATATTCGGATCCAGATTTGAAACGACGAAGGATCAAAAATCTATTTCGGTTAACTACAAGATCCAACTAATCAAAGACTATTTATAAAAAGAAGAATTCTAATACGACTATCCAAGAAGAGTAGATCTGAAATTTACATAAAATGGAACGGGGAAAAACATCGAAAACTCACAACATAAAAAATCGGAATCAGTAGAATTAAAGATAACCGAAATACAAGCATATTTAGAACTTAACCTTCTCCAAGGAATTGGCGGCGGTCATGATGATTTTCCATTGTGATCATCCTTCATGTCATCATTTCAATCATGTATTCGTGATCTACACGTTGACACCTTCAAAATGACTATTTCAGAATTGAAATGAGAAACTAGAGTCGTACATTCTCTGGAAGCTGCTCGGCGTTTCGATTTTGAAAATGAATGAAAAAAATGAAACCTTAACCTCCTATTTATAGAGAAAAAGTAAATAGGATAATTACAAATAGAATAATATTTTGAAAAAGAAATTGGATAATGACGGATGTGCCTTTTTCTATTAAATCTATTATTTTCCAACTTAAAGTTGTGCCAAGAGTTCATTTGAACTCGAAATAGGAAAATTCAAAGTTTGGCACGATGCTCGAAAATTTTTCTATCAACCTGAGAAAAATATTAGAACATATTTTTAAAGTAAATTTTTGACCAAATTAAATTTAACAGATTTCTCTGGCCGCGATTTTCCTTTATTTGAATCCTTTAAGTACCCAATTTAGTTTCTAACTTACCAGAGGGTAACATAAGTTGAATAAAATCTTCTAAAATATTTCGGGGTATTACATAAAGTCTCCCATATCCTCTCTACCAAAGCACCGAAATCAAAATAGGTCCTCCGACCTTCTGATTGAGAGTCCGGCAAAATGGAAAATTCTGTCTTCAAGCGGTGGTTCCCAACATTTTTACCGGCTCCTGCGACACCAGCGGGGATGGATATTTAGAGAGAAGGAAAGAATGAAAAGAAATTAAGAACGTGGACAGATAAAGCTATGGTGAAGAGAGAGAGAGAAGAAAGTGGTGTCTTGCGAGCAACTATACACCAAAAAACAGCAACCGCCGTGAAACAATGGCGGAGAAGGCATAGTCGCATCAGAGAAGACGATGTCGAGCAGCAGAGAAGAAGACATGCGAGCTGGGAGCGCGCGGGAGAAGGTTCACGGCGGCGGTGCTAATTCGATTTCAATTTTAATTGGGGGAAGTTCCATTCTATCAATGTTTTATGTCAAATATATGATAATTTAGGGATAAAATCTAATAATTGTGAATCTCCACGAAACGACGTCGTTTCCCCCAATTAATCACACAATGGGTAGTAAAAATCACTGTAAAACCACAACGGCTAGTGAATCTGTTGTATATATTGCGTTGTCTATCAGAAAACGCGGAGGTAGACAACGACTGCATACCGGCCGTTGTCTATTAATGAATAGACAACGGTTTTGGTAACCGTTGTTAGAAAAAAATTAAAAATAAATAAAAAATACAGAGATAGACAACGGTTTCGTATCTAGCCATTGTCTATTATTGTAAAGACAACAGTTTTGTAAAAACCCGTTGTCTATAGCATGTTGTCTATCATTATTTTTCTAGTAGTGCCGGTTTGGGTTTTCCATATGGGTGTTATTGAGGCCTCGGTCCCTTGAGTTATCATCATGTCATATCCAGGACTTTTAGGTTTGGATTCCTTTTTGTTTTCTTTTATTTCACACAATTCATTAAAAAAATTGAGGATAGCCATGAACTGTGATTCTTGCAATTGTGATGTTAATCACTAAAGGTGTCACTGTGAGGTAACTCCTGTACATACACGTGATCTGGGCATCACTATAAGGAGTCAATGCTAGGTAACTCCTGGTATACTCAAGGTCAATGCTAGGTAACCCCTGGTATACTCAGGGTCAATGCTCGGTGATGAAACCGTGCCAAGTGTTAAAGAAGAAGTTAAAATGCAACCCCGAAGATTGTCAATTTGTTGACAATTGAAGATCAAGCCCAAGAAGACCAAGCATGAAAGTTGGCGTGTGGATTCAGCCCAATAATAGTCCTATGCGTCAATTTAAAGGCCCAAATCTAATTGGGATTTATTTTATCCATAGTTAGATTTTATTATTTGATTTTTGGTATTTATTTTATTTATTTTCATTTTTTTTAATTAGAGAATTTCTAGAAGGTCTTTTTAGTTAGGTAATTAGAGTTTTAATTATGGGAACTTCTTTCCTTCTTAGAATTCTAGTTTAGGTAGTTTCTTAGTCTATTTTTAATTGTTTTTAGCCTAATTTTTGTCCATCCCTTAGCCTATATAAAGGGATCAGTTGTGAACATTAATTTTTAGACGTTGAATAATATTTTAAAGTTTATTTTCAATTATCTTACGATCCTTTGTTAGATCACCCATTTATTAAGTTCTTTAGACCTAGCAAATCTAAAGTCCTATTGCAAACTCTTTTTAGTTCCATTGAGTTCTAGGGGGAGTGCTACCAAATCCAGAGTATATGAGATATCACATTTTGTCTTCAACGCAAGATGGGGTTCGAGTAAGTATCCTTCTTTTACTGTTTTAATTCATCTCCATCGTCTACCTTCATCCATATACATCTTTCGTACATATCACCTTCATCCATCGATCACAATCCAACCATAAATCATCTCCATAATTCGTCCATAACCAAACATGCTCAATTCGCCCTAAATAACACATATAAACAATCTGCCATATTTCACCTATTTGTGTTTATTTTGGATTTGTGTTTTACTTAGTTGTTGGTCATATTCCAGTGTCTTAGGTGTCTAGCGCATAATCGAGTCATATTTATCGTTGTTTAGTTGTTTATTTTGTTCTAGTATTAGTCGGGTTGAATCCTTCTTTAGTTGATGTGTGTTTCGATCTAAAAGTCTTTCGCACATTTTCTCTCGGTGTTGATCATCATACCGGGATCATATAATTTGGCATCAGAGCCACATCAGCATAGCTAGTTGTGGTTCAATCCGACGTGTCTTGTTTTATCCTATGTGTCTTTAAGTTTTAATTAGTGTCATTCATTGCAAAAAAAAAGAGAAGCAAGAAGGCTGTAGCTGAACAACAAAAAAAACTACAAAAAAAAAATCTGAAAAAAAAAATCTGATTGAATTCGAATTTCATTGATCTTTTCTAGTTGTTTTAGATTCTTTCCTTATATAATAGATATCTTAGACTATTTAGATTGTGTCTATCTAGGTGAAACACATCTAAATAGATACTACCTTATCTATATCTTTTCTTTCCTTATAGAGTCTTATTTCAGCCTTATCTTTCTCTATCTATTTTTCTTCTTTTCTTTGGCTTTATTTTCGTCCATATCATCACTTGTGGATCTAAAATTACTACCTACACCACTTATCTACACCCATATACACCATCCGGACCATACACCCATGCACCCATGCACCATCCGGTTAATACACCATACACCACTCATACTCCGTACACCCGTACACAATATACACCAAATTCTCACCATCTCTACACTAACAACAAAATAATCATCCCCGAGTTCAAAGGTCTACACGATCCTGATGCTTACCTAGATTGGGAATGGAAAGTTAACAAAATCTTTGAGTGCTACAACTTCCGCAAACCAAAGAAAGTACAACTAGTTTCACTGAAGTTTAGAGGCTATGCCGTAACGTGGTGGGGATTCCAGCAGAATCGATGTCACTGAGATCGCCTTCTACCTATCGACACATGGTGTGAGTTGAAAGATTTGATGCGGAAACACTTCATTCCAGACCACTACCAATGGGAGTTGTAGAAAAAGATATACAAGCTTAGGCAAAGAGATCGAAGCGTAAATGACTACTACAACAAAATAATTGAAGCCATGAGACGAGCTGATATAGAAGAATATCCAAAAGATACCATGGATAGATTTCTAGTTGGTCTACAAATGGCAATTCGTGAAAGAGTAGCATTGTATCACTTCGACAAGTTCGAGGACATGGTTGAATACGCCATCCGAATAGAAAAGTGGCTAGAGGAGCTAGAGACAAGGTCCAAGGAAGTGATTCAAGTGGAGGCCTACGAAAAGTTGCCAACTGAGTTCGTTGCCACCACAAAGATTCTCTTCCAAGGTACTAATTTTAGACATTATTGAAGATTTTTACCTTAGCATCCAATTGTGTCTCAAACCTTTATATTCTTTTGATTGTTTTCCATCAAGAAAATTATCATTCTTAGAATTAGCATATCTAAGTCTTATTCAAAAGTATTGCTTAATCCACTTGATGGATTAACCGATATTCGCTATCGAAGAGAAACTTAGAGATTTCAATCTTGGATACGTTCGAGATTCAAAGTGGTTATCGGGTTGTGATTCACATCGACATGATCATCCTCCATCAAACATAATCGACGGTACTCCATCCTTCATCAAACGTCCGCATCCTTCTTCCCCAACAAGTTCAAGTTCTACACCGAGATCCATTACACACGTAAGTTCATTTATCCATAACATATCCTATCTACTCTGAGCCATTCTTTACCAAGCCATACACGTTCCCACACCTTTTCTTAAGCCTTACACCTTCATCCTTTCACCCTTGGTATTTGGATTATTTGTATTTCATTTTTGTGTCATAGTCTAGGTATTTTAGTTGTCTAGATTAGTTCGTTAATTCGTTTAGTTAAGTCGAATTGTTTCCCTTCTTTAGCTGACGTGTTTCATATCCAGAAGTCTTCCACTGCGTTCTCAAGATTCGTCCTAGATTAATTGTCCAGGTCGTATCACTAGGTAACCCTTGGTACACTCTTCTTGGATTAGCGAGGTAACCCCTTCCTTTTTCTATCAGCGACATGTCATAGAGTGCAGTAGACGACAGAAGGAACTACAGGGTATGAAAGAGAAGTAAAGGTTTGCAAAAATGGGAAGGGCTTTCGCGTTTTACTTTCCATTATCTATATTTATATTTTATTTATTCTGTTACAGTTTTTATTAAAGATTGAGTTAAAAGTTTGACCCACTTAGTGCTTTAGTACTCACGCCCAAAATCTTTTCCAAATGTTTTTCACAGGTTGAGATGCTGGAGATGATGGCTCGATGTACTGTTGTGGGTTGATCATGCCTTACCATCTCATTTAGACTAAATTATTGCTTATGAGTATGTTGTTATGTGATACAATATTACTCCATTGTTTTCCATTTAAACTCTGATACAGTTGCCCCATAGTATGATTGCATCTATTTTTTTTATTATTGGGCTTATCTGAATTGTATACCTTATTTGAATCATGATAAATAAAGTCCCATTTCTTTTTCATAGATCTAAGCGTGTCTCTTTACAGTTTTCGACCTATGGGTAGGTCATATTTGATTGAGTCTTGTATTCTACTTATTTTTCAGTTGACCTATGAATGGGTCTTAAATTGATTAATTACCTCTGTTCTATGAATGGAACATAAAATAGTTTATTTGCCTCTGACCTATTAATAGGTCTTAGTTGTTGTGACCTTTGGAGAGGTCTTGTTTGTTTGAAGAGTAAGAATCATATCTATTAATTGTCGAATTTTGTTTGAATTTGATTGGCGTATGAATAGGCATTCTTTTGACATGATTGAATCATTTGACTTCGTTGATACGTTGAAAGACGTGGATTTCTTCTAGTTACAGAGGTTATGCTGCCCAAATTTCTGGGGAATATAACCTATTCCTGTTCTAAAGTCATTTCATTTGATTATTCTAAATAGTACTTCTTTTTTTAATAACACCCTGACCCTCATTTATTATTCCTTTTGGGATCGGGACATTATAGAGGACCCCCTTGATTTTGGAAAATGCTACCTTTTTCCTTGTATTTTTCCCATAGTGTCCCCGTCCTAATCTTCGGGACCGGGGCGTTACAATATATCAGGCCTAGTGCAAAGCATAACATACATCAGACTTCCTATAGTCGAAGTATATGAGACCTTTTTCATTTCATATATATCAGACTGTGTTTTGGGATACATTTCCTTGGATAGATAAATTCCATGCCTGAAAGGTATAAAACCTTTCTTGGAATCTTGAATGCTATACTTACCTAGCACCGTATTGATATAGGTCGCCTGGGATAGGCACAACATCCTTTTTGGCGATCTCGAATGATCTTTTTTCCAAGGACATGTCCGGCTTCTTTCAGATCCTCCATATCAAATTGCTTGGACAACCCTTATGTCTGATAAAACATTCTTATTGTTTCCAATAAGCAAGATATCATCAACACATAGTACGAGAAAAACCACCTCATTTCCGTCATATTTCTTGTACACACAGCTCTTATCTGGACTTTGCACGAATCCGTATGACTAGATAACCTCGTCAAAATGAATGTTCCAAGACCTTGATGCCTACTTAAGTCCATAAATGGATCTCTTAAGCTTGCACACTGGGTGCTCTTGTCCTTCAGCAATGAAACCCTCTGGTTACTTCATGTGGATGTTTTCTTCAAGACTTCCATTAAGGAAAGCCGTCTTGACATCCATCTGCCATATCTCATAATCCAAATGAGTGACAATAGATAAGAGAATCCAAATTGACTTAAGCATGGCTACTGGTGAAAAAGTTTCCGCATAATCAATTCTTTCTTTTTGAGTATACCCTTTCGCTACAAGTCTTGCCTTGAAGATTTCAACCTTTCTGTCAGATTCTCTCTTGTGTTTGTAGACCCACTTGCATCTAATGGGTTTCACCCATCAGGTGGTTCCACAAGCTCCTACACTTGATTGTAATCCATAGATCCAATCTCAGATTCGACTGTGGATTTCCAAGAATCTGCATTTTTATCTTACACTACTTCGTCGTAGTTCCTAGGATCCAATTTATTTAGTCCTTCAGGGAAATCTGAAGATTCACTCAAACCAATGAATCTATGAGGTGGGCGCACAACCCTCCCACTACGACGAGGCTGTTCACGTACATCTGTGACACGTTGTGCAGTGTCTGGTGGTACCTCTTCTTATACCATTGGTGTAGGAATCAAACCCTCTCCTCTAAGATCTTCAAGGACGATTTCACTCCTTGGTTTGTGGTTTATCACATAGTCTTCTTCTAAGAATCGAGCATTGGTGCTAACAATGATCTTCTAATCCTTAGGACTATAGAATAAACCACCTTTCATCCCCCTTGGATATCCAATAAACAGTCTTACATCGGTACAAGGCGCCAGCTTATCAGCTTCCTTATCTAGCATGTGTGCTGGACTACCCCAAATTCAAACATAACTTAAATTGGGCTTTTATCTAGTTCAATGTTCTGTGGGTGTAGTAGAAACTGATTTTGATGGAACCAAGTTAAGGATGTAAGTTGCTATTTCCAGGGCATTTCCCAGAATGAAATGGGCAACTCTGAATAGCTCATAATCGATCTAACCATCTCTAATAGAGTTATGTTCCTTCTTTCCGCTACGCCATTCTACTGTGGTGTACCAGGCGCAGTCAAGTGGGACGTGATCCCATTCTCTTGAAAGTAGTCCCTAAGTTTGCTTGAGAGGTACTTTCCACCACGATCAGAATGCAGTGATTTGATACTTCTACCGGTTCGGTTTCTCCGCTTCCGTCCTGAATTCCTTGAATTTCTTAAAGCATTCGGACTTGCGATGTAACAGTATATGTATCCATACCTTGACTAATCATCAATAAGTGTGATGAAATACTCGTAACCTTCTCGAGCTTGAACTAATATAGGGCCACAGAAGTTAGAGTGAATCAAATCTAACAGCTTTTCGGATCTATTATCTTTAGACTTAAAGGGACGCTTGGTCATTTTTCCTTCCAAATAGGATTCGCACAAAGGGAACAATTCTAGGACCAAGGAAGATAAAGGTCCATCGTTTACTAGCTTTTGTGTCCTCTTAAGATTGATATGGCCGAGCCTTAGATGCTAAAGATAGGTTTGATTCAGTTCCGAAGGTTCTTTCCATTTATTAGGGTTTGTGATCAATGTATTCAGTAATTGCTTTTGCGTAGTGTTTTGCATAGGATTAAGTAAATAAAGATATTCATCCAATGTGCCAAAATAGATAAAATGTTTACCACTTGTAATAATGACTTTGCTATCTAAAGAAACTGAATATCCATTCAAAAACAACTTAGAAACTGAAACAAGGTTTCATCTAAAATTCGGCACATAAAGACAATCTTTTAAAACTAAAATCCTACCACTACTAAAAGATAAGGTAACGTCTCCCACTGCAACTGCTGCCACTCAGCTGTCTTTTTACCAGGAACCCTTGTAAAGATATACAAACATGATCAGTGGCTCCAATATCTACTACCCACGATTGAGTAGAATAAGTAGCTAAACATGTTTCAACAACGAGAGTGTGAGACATACCCTTCTTCTTGTTGGGACACGCTGTCTTCCAGTGACCCGACTGGCCGCACTTAAAGCACTTTATCTTAGACTTGAATTCCTCTGGAGGAATCTTTACCTTGGCTTTCTTAGCTTTAGGCGCCACATTTGCAGCCTTTTTCGGTGTGTTCCTCTTCTTCTTTTTAACCCCCGAAGAAGACACCCTGTTTTCAGCTATGTGTGCTTCCAAGTTTCTCTTTTGGAGTAACTCAGCTGCCTGAAGATCCACGAGCAATTCAAATAATATAACATCCTTCTTTATCATATTGAAGTTCAATCTGAACTGCTCAAACTTCGACGAAAGACTATGGAGCATGACATCAATCTGAGATTCAGTGTCCAGCTCTCCACCTAGGATTTCGATCTTAGCTGGATAGCTTGTCATCGTGAGAACATGATCCCTTACAGGTGTGGAGTCAGCCATTCTCGCGCTCATTAAGTTTTTCATGGCTAAGTGTTGTGCCGAGCTATTCTGGTATAGACTGATGTTGATATTGCAGCACATTTGACATGGAAGCCAAGATGTAACAGCGTGACATCTCATCAGACTTAACCCACTTATCATAAGCTAACCTTTGCGCTTCATCAGAATTCTCATCTGACTTTTGAGGACATTCCTCTTCAAGTATGTATTTGTGTCCCTTAGCAGTTAGGATGAGGTTAAGATTACGAATCCAGTCATTATAGTTTTCACTGATTAACTTGTTTTCTTTGAGAATTGAGGACAGGTTGGAGAGTGCCATGATGATATAGAATAACTGAAAAATAAACATGCAGTACAGTCATAAACTTTAGGATAATAGCATATAATTGAAAACCTTATAAAAATTATACGTCAAACCACCAATATTTTAAAAACGTTTCTTATAAGCCACGATAGTGTGAACGTTTATAAAATTTATTTTTAAACACGTCATTAAACCTTTAATTTGCCTCCAGTTGAATTTTCTTACAACAAGCAAATTAATAGCCGGAAACCATCATGGTCGTGTAATCATCGAATTAATAAGCCATGATGATGTGGACGTTTATTAATAAATTACATCTAAGTGTGAACACCATCATCTTCGCACCAAGGACACTTATTTTGAATTTCACTGCTCCAGATAGAGGAGTCAATTAGTTCTAATAGTGTTCTACAGCTATCTTTAAGAGGTTTAATTTCTAGAAAATTCCGTGATATGACACATCTGATATGGAGAAAGACCTATTATCAACGCGCATGCCCATCACTTCTCAATTAAACCAGATTAATGGAGATCGTTTGAGATTTCTACAAACTTTGGTATGAATCTCTCCCACTTAGTTATTTATGTTTGAGGTTTCATTTTATCCTATTTTAAAACATGCAAACATCACATAAAATGATAAACATTCATTGCATAATGTTGTTCCCGGGTGAGTCGGTATCAGTTTAGAGGGGGGGTGAATAAACTGATTCAAAAACTTTTACTTTAGATGCGGAATAACATGGCCATTTGACTCGCTTGATGAAACTTATCTATGCACAAACTTGATGATCAGTTGAGACAGTTGGAGTCCAGCTTGTGTGATATTCTGTGCAGTTAGAGATATGCAATAATCAATAAGTACAGCACACAAGATATTTATAGAGGTTCGAAGTCTCAAACTTCTACGTCCTCTCTTCCTTCCGCAGAAGGGCAACTTCACTATATAACTTGAGTTTCTTTACAAATTACACAATGAAGGAAAGTTGGCTGAACCTGGTAACTGCTTGCTACCTCAGTTGGTCGACGGCTCACACTTGAAGTCCCTAACTGCTCGCTAGGAAGGTAGGTGCTATTGTCCTCTTTACAAGGTTTTAGATCTCTTTCGATCTTCAAGAGGTGAGTTTTGAACAGGGGGTATCAACTGATGTGCTCCTTTGATTGAGCTGAGTAGTTGATCGTTGAATAGCTGGAACTGAGAAGGCCAGGCCGGATCGTCAACAGCTGTCTGGATATCTTGATTCAGTGAATTCTTCTTCTCAGTTTGACTTTCGCAGTTTCTATCAAATGTTGCACTTGAGCTTGAGTGGGAGGGAGAAAGAAAAGCTCTGCTTGTATATGCGAAGGTTGGCAAGAGTTTATGGTTGCGAAGAGTGTTTAAAACTCTGATTCACCCGTCTTTTATAGAGGAGTGATTTTATGACCGTCGAGTTCCATTGTCCATTTGATCAGTGGCTCTGTTGGCTCATCAACGGCAGGTGGTCTTTAATGATCGCCTGGATCATTTGGTTGAAGTAGCCGTTACTCTGCCAAGCGATCTTCATTAAATTCCAGGATCTTTGAAAGAACATTTATTCCAAGATATGCTGATTTAAGCAATACACTCCAGGAGTCTTCTGGCTTAAGTTCTTCTGGCAGTTTGGAATTTCAGTTGGCAGTTTTGGATTTCTCAGCTCAGTTAGATTATCATCCTAGCTGGCAGTTCTGAGCTTGTCAGTTGAGTTTGACTATTGCTCCAGTTGACGGTTCTGGGCTTGTCAACTGAGTCTGCCTGTTGCTCCAGTTGGCAGTTCTGGACTCATCAGCTGAGTCTGGCTATCGCTCTAGTTGGCAGTTCTGGGCTTATCAGCTGAGTCTGGTTTTTGCTCCAGTTGGCAGTTCTGGGCTTGTCAGCTGAGATTGGCCATTGCTGCAGTTGGCAGTTTTGGGCTTGTCAGCTGAGATTGGCCATTGCTCCAGTTGGCAGTTCTGGGCTTCTCAGCTGAGATTGGCCATTGCTCTAGTTGGTAGTTCTGGGCTTGTCATCTGAGATTGGCCATTGCTCCAATTGGCAGTTCTGGGCTTGTCAGCTGAGATTGGCCATTGCTCCAGTTGGCAGTTCTGTCAGTTTACAGCTTAAACTGACGCTTTATCTGAATCTTCATTCAACTCTTTTCTCCCTCAGCTCAGCTGACTTGGTTGTTTTGACTGGTATGATTCCTCAGCCAAGTTGAACTCTAGACTGGATGACGTGTCATTCAACTTGTGGGCCATTCTTCAGATAGGTTGACTTGACTCTTCTTAAGTTCTTCTTTGATGATGCCCTAGGCTAGTCAGCTTCGATCTACAGCTTGAACTTTGGTCAGTTTTTCATAAATAATTTTGACATCTCATCAAAACCTGATCTAGGGGTTCCTTGATAGTTTTTCCTAACAATTTCCCCCATTTTGATGATGTCAAAACTTTGTTGATGATGATGGAAAAACTGCAAGTGTAGTGAATGCTTTAAATAGAGTCTTTCAGTCAATGCACATTCATAGCATATTGAGACAAATTGACTCATGATTTTCATTCAATTATTAGAGCATTTGTCGTTCATGCTTATCATTCAAATATCAGAGCATGTCACATTCATAGCATATTGAGATAAATTGACAAATTGACTCATGATTTTCATTCAATTATTAGAGCATGTCAATTTTAAGAGCAATTTGGGCTTATTCATACTTCTCATTCAAGTATCAGAGCATGATTGAAGTTTTAGAGCATAAAGAATTATGTCAAAACATTCAAGCTTGAAGTAAAATCATATCAAAACTTGTATTATATATTCATTTTAAGGCATAATTTCAAGAGATTCAAGAGTTAGTAGTTAAGACTACTAATCTACTTTCTGAATGTTGCTCCAATTGCTCTTTTTCCTTCTGCTCGATTCTCCTCTTTCTTGGATTCCTTGTAGTGTCCATGCTTCCCCCTGAAGCTGATCTTCCGCCTCATGATGAATTTCTCTTTGAATTTGATCCCAAAGAGTCATGCATCCATCATACTGTCCATCTTCCCCCTTTTTGGCATCATCCAAAAGATAAAGTGGATCACATGATGGTAATGACAGATTTGGCAGAAAAGTGAAGGCGGTTGCCAAATTGTCATCATAAGCTGCAGATACTGAAGGTATTTGCATAGGCGGAAAAAGCCATGCATAGGCATCTTCAGTTGGCATGAACTGACCTGGATCAGAGATGTCGTGCTCTCTGAAGCTCATGGGGGCCAAGCTGGTGAAGATCTCATCAGTTGAAGGGAGGGGTGGATCACCAACGAAGGGTGTGCACGAGGAGTTGGCTGGTTCATTGTTGGAGAGAGGGGCATCGGCGGGCATACCAAGCTGGAGTCGCTTGATCATCAAATCCATGATCTCCGAGAGCGTTGGAGGCGAGGAGAGAGCGTTGGAGGCGAGGAGAGTGGATGATTCATCCAGTTTCGACTCCATGATCCCTCTTTGATCCAGAATGCGGAGCCACGGGTGTGGATGAGGTGGAACATAGTTGACTCATCCAGTTGAAAGCGCCAAATATGGTACTGCAAGTACCGCCGCAGTTGTGCGAAGATGGAGGAGTCGGAGTCCTCAATGAGACCAAAGCAGCTTCGGAGCTGGTGGTCGAGAACCGCTTCAAAATCAACCTCAATATAGTCGCTTTGGACTAAAGGTGGAGGTTGGGAGTTGGCTAATATTGTGGGCTGATCACTCAGCCTTAAAAGAGATACACTCTCCAGCATCAGCTCTCTTTCGTCAGTGGAGCTGACGGTTCCTTCCACGGGCGCCTTTCCACGATCTGAGTTGGAAGGCCCTTGTGGGTGTGGACGCCTCGGGATCTGATGGCAGTAGATTGTGGGAAGCATGTCCCGTCTTCCAAGTAGTTCGCCAGTTGGTATGATCTCATCAAACTGGCTTTGTATGATGTGGGTTATGCGGTTCATAAAACCGACTCTTTCTCGGAATGTGCCAGTTGACGGATCATACGTCGCTCGCTCGACGTTGACTCTCAGTTGCGCAAGGATGTAGGAAGCCTAGTCGGCTTGACATCCAAAGTAGAGAGCGGCTGTGAGATGAGCCTTGATCTCGAAGAGATGGACGATCTCGACGTTGCCATGGATAATGTGGCTGGTGATATCCAGAAGCTGGATGATATCACTTTGCAAGCTCTCCTTTAATCTTTGCGAACTGTCATTGTGGTGCACGTGAGGAAGCTTCCAGGTTTCCCATAACTCATGTTTGGATGGCAGATTTAGGTCCATCACGTCTGGGCCTGTGCCGGGAAGGTGAAGAGTGGACATCATTGTGTCCTTTGTGACCATGATCATCTGATTCTTTACGATGGAGATGATGTTGTCACTGTTGATAGTTGCATTGTAGTAGAACTCGGCGACATAGGCAGGTATGTTCTTGACCGGTCAACGGTTGCCGCCAACGGTTGATAAATCTGTTGAAAGACGTCCGGGCCAAGACGTGCATTTAGCATCTCTAGATTTAGAGATTTGTCCTTTCTCATTTTCCACTCAAGAGCTTTAATATCCACCATGGGAAACGGAGGCTTCATTTCTGCAAAAGGATGATATTCAGTTTAGAAATGCAAGAGTTTTGATGAGTGAGAGAAGGCTTAGCAAAAGATTGAATAATAGAGAGAGAGAAAGATTTTCAAGTGATCGGAGCCTTCATCTCTTTGCTCATATTTATGCATCTTATGCATGCAAAAATCGAGAGTACTCAATTGCTTTTCTTGGCTGATCAGCCATCCGATTTGATGGTTGATTAGCTGAATTAATGATGTATGTATCTTAGCCGTTCATCGGTTAAATGACTTTATGATCGTGTGGCTGAGATGAAGTCATTTTGAAAATGGGGTAGTTGCCATAAATAGCGAAATATTTTCTGCAAATCTTTCTATTTATAGCTCAATAAAATATATTTTCTTCGCCTATTTGAAGGGTCGGTTTTAAGATCTATGCAGAGATATTAATGACAACTTTGTGATATAGAGCCCGATTTTCAAATTGTAACCATTGACATATAAGATATTTCATAATCACAACGGTAATAATATAGTTAAGGTAAGCTTTTGAATTTTAAAAAAACTTATCCTTACTCAGTTAGGATACAGTTCAACTGATTGATGACGTGGCAGTTGGTTGAGTAGTTGAGTTTTAATACTCAGTTGTCATTGCTGAGCTGGCTGCAGGTGAGGCTGCAACTGAATTGATCAGTCAGTTTGATCAGTTGCTTGGCTTCTCTGTAGACAATTTCCGCTTCTTGAAGGTTCTAGCTGGACTAGCTGCACTGCTTTCTTTGGATGCAGTTTTGTGCGTGGATGGTGCAGGCCTTTTTGTCTTTTTAGCTTGGCGAAGGTGAAGCTGGATCTCAACCGACGAGCTTTTCATCCTTTAACTAAGGGAGTGTGAGATTTCCTTTGGTGATGACCAAAACTGATCATTTTTCTTGGTCAACTGCGCACCTTTTGAGCTTGACGTGAGCAGTGGAGTCACATAGCTTTTGGATAGGAGTGATAGGACGTATTCTACTTGTTATTATCACGGCTTTTTGGTGCCTTTTCTCCTTATTATTTACCCTCTATTTGTGTATTTTGGATATATGATGTGTTGTTGAGTTGTGTAGGGATGTGGTGTAAAAATGGAGAAAAGAGGCATGTTTTGGTGAAAGAAAAGATATAAGTGAAGGAAAGAGAGAAATTCGAGCAGAGTAAGCTGCAAGGGCATGCAGCTGGATTATAGGGACAAGGTTCTGGAGGCCCGGTCCAGAATACGTTTTGGGCTTGTTGAGTCCAGTTCTCGGCCCATGAATTAACCTGGACGCGGAAAAGCTCTCTCCACCGCCTCTAGGAGTGTTTTGCATGGGAGTTACCATAATTATTTAGACTAGGATCTTATTTCCTATTTAGAACTTGATCTTTTATGGATTGTAAATATATATTAGGTATCTAGTTTATTTTCTAGGATCATGCACGCTAGGAACAAGGAACGAAGGAAGCGATCGGTTTAATCCAGTTTTTACTTTTCTTCTTCTTTCTCGATATCATCATCGCACTATTACAAGATTTATTGTTGTTTGATTCTAGCATGCAACGTAGCTAAATTACTCATATTCCGGTGACGACGACGAAGCTCCGCTTATATAACTGTGAGATCTAATTGTTTGTTCATAATTAATTGATGCATGTATCTATTATTCTTGGATTTCAGGTCGTTAGTTATTCTAGGTCTATCAAATAGTTTTAAATGTTTGGTAGGTTGTGATTAATTACTAGCCAATTAAATCGGCCATACGTAATCGTGGTTTAGGTTTAATCAGTGGTAAAACGGTTGCTCAAATAACTAGGGAAATAACAGAGTTAATTTTACAGTCCTGCGTCAGAGTCTGTAAGTTAAGAATAGGGTCTTTCTTGTGCTCATTGCTGTCGGCTCATTAAACTCATAGAGCGTCTCTTACAATTGTCAGTCGATTAGGGAAGTAATTAATGAAGCGTCTTCTTAATTATCGAAACAGTATGGAGAGATGAGGTCATGTCAGAAGCGTCTTCGGTGACTATAACTGATTTGCATGGTTTGATTAATTAATTCCTGCATTTATGATCGGTGTTATAAGTGGAGTGGAGTTCGTTGGATCCGTAATACCCATTTGTCATTGGTTTAATTCAGTTCGTTTGCATAAATATTTACTTTAGTTGGTTATTTAATTCTTCAATTTATTTTGTTATATAATTCA
Organism: Perilla frutescens; assembly: GCA_026008535.1. Taxonomy (NCBI): domain Eukaryota; kingdom Viridiplantae; phylum Streptophyta; class Magnoliopsida; order Lamiales; family Lamiaceae; genus Perilla; species Perilla frutescens. The sequence continues at coordinate 45,215,389 of BRKX01000013.1, read as the reverse complement.
CGCGATTCTGGAAGTTTGGGCACGCAGACTGAAAGTTAAGAGTAATTCTCACCGATCCTTTGAGAGACGATCCTGCTCACCACTGTACTCTGCAGTGTGGGCTTGCTGACGAAAGTCGGAACATTTATTTTTGGTGAAAAACGACGAACCAAATTTTGGCACCGTTGCCGGGGATCGGTTCTAAAAGCAGTGATTACTCGAAATTTTCAGTTTGTTATTTACTTTGTTTTTATTTTTAATTTTTCTGGTTTATGACCCGTTCCTCTGCAGATAAAGATTTAGTGTTCGATCCAGATCCAGAGAGAACGTTACACCGGTTGAGGGAGACTACAAAAAAGCCTACTGAGACTCTCGAAGCTGATTAACACCTCGACATGGCCAATAACGAAGATCAACCGCCGAACCCGCAAGGCCTTGCCGCAGGGAGAGCCCTCATCGAAGCCAACGTGGATAATCATAGACCTGATCATGAGTCTCTAATCCGGGAAATCGGTCGTCTTCGGAGTAACAGACCCATCTATATTGTGTTGCCCCTGATTGCCAACAACGCGGAGATCCGACCTGCATTCATCCAAGTGTTGCCGAAGTTTGGTGATTTACCAGGAGAAAGTGCACACAAACATTTGTCTGAATTTGATCTCGTGTGCTTAACTTTAAGACCTACTGGTTTTACTGCTAATAACCTAAGGTTACTCACTTTTTCTCACACTTTGCAGGGAAAGTCACGAGATTGGTTGTTTGATTTGTCGCCGGAGTCTATCACTACTTGGGTGGAATTAGAAGGACAATTCCTGAGGAAATTCTTTCCTGAGACTCGAGCAGCCAATCTAAGGATGGCCATCAGTAGCATCAAGTAAAAATCGAATAAAAGCCTGGCTGAATACTGGGAAAGATTTCAGCAACTCTGCCGCAAATGCCCGGACCATGGATTCACTGATTATCAACTTCTAACTAATTATTTCTACCGTGGCATGTCTTCTTTTGACAGAAAAATCGTCGATGCTGCCAGCGGAGGATCTCTTACCAACAAAACCCTCGGCGAGGCCAAACAGCTCATCATTGACATGGCCTCTGGCGGACAGCAATACGAAGAAGAAGATGAGGGAAGACATCGACCTGTAAGGGCAATCGACCGAGCTGACGGTTCAGAAGTGAATGAAAAGATAGATGCTCTTACATCCCTAGTCCGAGGCCTGGCTGTGGCACACGCAAGGCCAAACCGCTGCGGAGAGTGCTCCGACAACGGACACTTCACTGATGAATGTCCCAATCCGCATGAGCCGCCCACTGAACAAGCTTGTTATGGATCGAGCGATGCACAGCAAGATGCTCTCAGAGGAATCAACTATGATGCTCCTCGCGGAGACAATTTCAGGAGGAGACGGAATAATGATCCTTATTCCAATTCCTACAATCCCGGTTGGAGAGATCATCCGAATTTTCGTTGGACACAACCTGGAGATCAACCCACAATAGGAGATTTGCCACCGAGACCCCCAAGAGCTGAGTTGTATGCCCACACAGATCACTCCACACTATCTATGAATGAGATCATGAAGAGTCTGGAGCAAAGCACCAACCTTGTGAGTAGCCTGGCACAGAGCCAAAAGGCCTTTCAGCAAGAGACGCAAGCAGCCTTGGGCAGCATGGGCACACAGATTACCCAGCTTGCCACACAATTGAACAAGCTGCAAGGGCATACCGATAAACTTCCATCTCAAGCTGAGCAGAACCCGAAAGGAAACGTGAGTGCTGTGACTCTTCGGAGTGGGAAAGAGTTAGTAGAGGATGAGAAGCAGAAGTGGCACAACCACACGCTGAGTGGGCAAACTGCAGAAGCTGAAGACAAACCCAACGTTAAGGGCACGCAGCCTGCCGCACAGATTACTCCAAATGAGGTACAGATTTTTTCTAAAACTCCTAACCCTATTAATGCAGCTCCTTTTCCTTCTAGGTTAGCACGACACAAGAAAGAGGAAGATGAGAAAGAGATATTCGAGCTTTTCAAGAAAGTCGAGATCAACCTACCCCTGATCGATGCTATCAAGCAAGTCCCTCAATACGCGAAGTTCTTGAAGGAACTATGTGCCAAGAAGATACGCTATGGAAGGGATGCAAAAATCAAAGTAGGGGAAAACGTCTCCGCCATTATTCAGCGGAAGTTGCCTCAAAAGTGTCGAGACCTAGGTATGTTCACTATCCCTTGCATCATTGGGAACAAAAAGGTCGAAAAAGTCATGTTAGACTTAGGAGCATCCATTAATGTTATGCCCTTCTCTGTTTACAATGAATTACAGTTGGGTCCTATGAAAGATACTCGTGTCATCATTCAATTAGCTGATAGGTCCAATGCATACCCTAGAGGTGTAGTAGATGATGTCTTAGTTAAGGTGAATGAGTTGATTTTTCATGTTGATTTTTACATCATTGACATGGATGATGCATTGTCTGCCCATAAATCTCTAATTCTGCTAGGCCGCCCATTTATGAAAACTGCACGTACAAAGATTGATGTTGATAAGGGCATGATGAGTTTCGAATTTGATGAGGATGTTGTCACATTTAATATATTCGAGGCAATGAAGCATGCGGAAGATCCCGAGGCCCTTTTTATGGTTGATATTATCGATTCCATTACTGATGATTTTGTTGAGTGCCATTTCAGGGATGACAGTTTAGAGCAGGTACTTTATGGAGGGATACCAGACCACATTGCAGATTTAGAAGAGGAAAAAGAGATCCGAGAACTCATCCAACAGTTGTACGCAGCCGATGAATTTCCTGCCAGAAATGTTGCAGGCCGTTTGCCCTTGCCGCCCATCACGGAGCCCATTCTTCCATCTCATGTGAAGGCCCCGACACTGGAATTGAAGGTTCTGCGTCAACACCTGAAGTATGCATACCTGGGTGAAGCAGATACCCTACCTGTAATCGTGAGTAAAGACCTTACTGCAGCCCAGGAAAATCAATTGGTGGCCGTTTTGAAGAAGTACAGAGGTGGAATCGGCTGGACCCTCGCCGACATCAAGGGGATCAGCCTCGACATCTGCATGCACCGCATATTTCTGGAAGAGAATCATAAACCATCCCAAGACCCTCAGAGGAAGTTGAACCCAGTGATGAAAGAAGTGGTATTGAAGGAAATTCTAAAGTTGCTCCAATTGGGAATCATTTACCCAATTTCTGACAGTGTTTGGGTTAGCCCAGTGCACGTCGTTCCAAAGAAGTCCGGATTCCAGCTCGTGAAGAATGAGAGCAACGAATTGATACCAATACGATTGCAAACAGGATGGCGAATGTGCATCGATTTCAGGAAGTTGAATGATGCAACCCGCAAAGATCACTTCCCGTTACCCTTTATTGATGAGATGCTCGAAAGATTAGCTGGGAAATCCTATTTCTGCTTCCTTGATGGCTACTCCAGCTATTTTCAGATTTTTGTGGATCAGGAAGATCAGGATAAGACCACCTTCACTTGTCCATTTGGGACCTTTGCTTGCCAAAAGATGCCCATTTGGCTTGTGCAACGCCCCGGGCACTTTCCAACGATGCATGATGAGTATTTTTTCCGACTTGATAGAGAGTTGCATCGAGATTTTTATAGATGACTTTACCGTGCATGGCGATTCCTTTGAGCAGTGTATGGAACATCTAGACAAAGTCCTTCAGAGGTGTGTTGAAACCGATTTGGTTTTGAACTTTGAGAAGTGCCACTTTATGGTACAATAAGGAATTGTGCTCGGACATGTCATATCTGCGAAAGGCATTGAAGTGGATAGAGCAAAAATTGACTTGATCACAAAGCTGCCGTACCCATCCAATAAGAAAGAAATTCGAGCCTTCTTAGGCCATGCTGGCTTCTACCGTCGCTTCATTCAGGATTTTTCCAAAGTAGCTCAACCGATGACTAAGCTGCTACAGAAAGACGCCCCTTTCGTCTTTGATGCCAATTGTAAGGAAGCCTTTGATTTGTTGAAAGAGAAGCTGACGTCTGTGCCAATAATCCAGCCACCACAGTGGGGACTCCCGTTTGAGCTCATGTGCGACGCAAGTGACTATGCTGTTGGAGCTGTCCTTGGGCAAAAGATTGAGAAGCATAGCCATGTCATCTACTATGCTTCCAAAACTCTCAACCCGGCTCAATGCAACTACACCACCACAGAAAAAGAGCTTCTGGCCGTGGTGTTCGCATGTGAGAAATTCCGATCCTATATTGTTGGTTCCAAGGTTGTGGTGTACACGGATCATGCTGCCCTAAAGTATTTACTGTCCAAAAAGGAGTCTAAACCTCGACTTATTCATTGAATTCTCCTTTTACAAGAGTTTGATTTGGAGATTAAAGACAAGAAGGGAGCCGAGAATAATGTCGCTGACCATTTGAGTAGAATGTTGACAGAATCCGATGGTATGCCCATACCGGACGATTTTCCAGATGAGCTTCTGCTAGCAGCTGCGGCAAGGGCACCCTAGTACGCTGATTTGGTGAATTTTCTCACCACTGGAATTTTTCCCAAGGGCTTTGAGTCTGCCAGAAAGAACAAGTTGCGGAGCCAAGACAAATATTTCATATGGGACGAGCCATATTTGTGGAAAACTTGTGCCGATCAAGTCATTCGACGATGTATTCCGGAGGATGAAATTCCATCTATCCTGAGCTTCTGTCATACCCACACATGTGGCGGCCACTTTGGCCCAAGAAGAACAGCCCGCAAGGTCTTAGATTGTGGTTTTTATTGGGAGACCATCTTCAAAGACGCCTATTTCTTTTGCAAGAATTGTGATCGTTGTCAACGCCTTGGTAACATTTCTTCAAGAAATGAGATGCCTCAAGTTCCTATCTTGATATGCGAGATCTTCGACATTTGGGGCATGGATTTCATAGGCCCGTTTCCCAGCTCTTTCGGCCACTCCTACATTCTGTTAGCCGTCGACTACGTTTCCAAGTGGGTCGAAGTCAAAGCTACCCAAACCAATGATTCTAAGGTCGTTGCCAAATTCCTCAAGGCGCAAATTTTCCAACACTTAGGTGTACCTCGAGCTATCATCAGTGACCAAGGCACACACTTTTGCAACCGTACCTTAGAAGCTCTGTTCAAGAAGTATGGAGTCACTCATCGAGTTGCTACGGCATACCACCCGCAGTCCAATTGCCAAGCTGAAGTGTCCAATCATGAGATCAAAAGCATTCTGGAGAAGACCGTATGCCCAAACCACAAGGACTGGAGCCTGCGACTTGATGATGCTGCATGGGCATACCGCACGGCTTTCAAAACGCCTATCGGGATGTCCCCTTATCGTCTGATTTTTGGGAAACAGTGCCATCTTCCTATGGAGCTGGAACATCGAGCTTTTTGGGCCGTGAAACAATGCAATTTGGATCCTCGACTGGCCGGTCATGAAAGCCGCTATCAATTACAAGAGCTCGAAGAAATCCGTTTGGAAGCATATGACAGTGCAAGTTACTACAAGGATCGTACTGAACTATTGTACGACAAATATATCCGGCGGAAAACTTTTGAAGTTGGTCAGAAAGTGTTACTTTTCAATGCTCGCCTCCGCCTCATGCCCAGTAAACTCAAGTCTCGCTGGATGGGGCCTTTTGAAGTCGTCTCTGTCAGTTCGCATGGTGCTGTGGAAATTCACAGTCTTGATACTAACAAGGTATTAAAGGTGAACGGCCAGTTGCTCAAGCCATATTGTGCCGACACCACCTTCTCAAGTTTTGATTGGGTTGATCTTGCCGCCCCAATGATCCACAACTAGCCGCACCACGCCGTCGAGCCTTCGACGTTAACTAAAGGCGCTTCTCGGGAAGCAACCCGATTTCTTGTTCTTTTATTCTTTTATTTTTTTCAATTTTGGCTTAATCCTTTTTATTGCTTTAATTTTCTAATTTTTCTGTCTTTTTAATTCAGCCATCTTATTATAAAAAAAAAAACACACACACAAAAAGAAGGGGAGGACCACCAATTTACAGGCCGCATGGGCACACCGCATACTGGGGATCGGTTTTGGAAGTAACCGCTAATTCAAGTGGGGGGGAGTTAGGAAATTTGTTTTCTCTACAGGGACCTACTTGCAAATTGCCCATAGTCAATTTGGGACTTTTCTTTTAAAACAACCCTAACCCCCAATTCAATTTCACTCCCCTTACTTAGTCAATTTTCACCCCCTTTTAAATTTTTACTCTTGTTTGCAGCAGTTACATCGTCTCTTTATCTCCCGCCTTCCTCGAACCACCACCACTCTCCCGTTCGACAACCGCCTGTAATGGGGAAGAAACGCTCGACGCGCTCTAAGAAAGCAGCCGCCTCTGCTTCCACACCGCCATCACCACCGCCGGCACCGACTGAGGAACTGCCGAAAATTCAATCGCCACCGCCGGCTGTTCTATCACCACTCCCTACGCCGCCACTCTCGCCGGCTACTTCCATTCCGGAGCTTAATACTCCTCCGCCGTTCCTCCGCCGCGCACTGAAGCGCCAGGCCGAGGCGAGTTCCTCCATCACCACCAAGCGGCGCAAACCTCCCCCCGCAGAGTCACCACCACCGGTGGACCCCCTGTATCTCCGCCACCTTCTCCAGCGATTTCGGCTTCCCAGACGAGCCCTCCGCCCGCTGCATCGCCACCGCGCACCTCCACTCCTCCACGAGAAACCGCTACCACTCCACCCCTGTCTCGGACCAGTCGCCTCCAACCTCTGCCCCGGCCAAGCCATCGACAAAAGGGAAGAAGGACAAAGCCCCAGCAACTTCTTCGAGTTCTGCAATCCCGGCCTTCCTGCCACCGGATGAGGTACAACGCCGCACGGACTTGAACACTCATCGTGTTCTCGTCGGCACGTGCCTTTTTGATTGGGCTAATATTGTTGTGTTAGGTGTTAACAATCGAATTAGGAGTTTGTTTGTTGGTATTGGATGGGATAAATTACTGGATGTTTTTATTGATGTGCATCGTGCATTGGTTGTAGAATTTCTATCATCTTTTGATTTTGATACCTCGAGGGGGCTCGAGGATAGGCATGCCGTCGTGTTTTCTCTTGGTGGTCGTAAGTTTCATATGTCTATTACAAATTTGAACATTGTCCTTGGTTTTGAGTCTGATGCATCTGTGCTTGAAGAGGAGTATAAGTCTTCTATCTGTGATGTCCCCCCTGTTTTCTCTCAAACGGCTAATGACACTTGGGCTAGGCTTTCTATAGATGAGTCCTATAGTTCTCGCTCCTCTAAGGGAGCTCATTTGAAAGATGACGCACTTCGGCTCTGTCATAGGTTCTTAGCTGCTAACGTGTTTGGTCGGTTGGACATGATGAATTTAGTGACTGTGCAAGAATTGTTTTTGCTTGATTGTATGGATTCTGGGACTAAGGTGAACTTTGGGTATTGGCTTGCCAAGCGATGGCATTTCAGTGCTCATCACACCCTCTGCCGAGCCCCCTTGGGTTGTTTTGTGACGTTGCTTGCTGAGAGACTCCGCATACCCCTTTCTGACCCCGACCCTTTGCCTGCCATGTTATTTTGATTGGAAGATTTTGCTACTATGAAGTTGTTGTTTGTGAATGATCAGGGCCCTTATCAGGTTACCCGGCCGGGCATTGAAGGCCCGCGTCGCTCTATTTCTGCAGGACCTGCTGCTTCCTCACTCCTCCTGGCAATTGAGGATTTGATCACCGCTTCCACCACTCGACTTGAGGACAGCCTTGGCCGTCAGTTGGACAAGATTGATGGTCGCCTTGACGTGATGGAGCAAATGATCCACCATTTGGCGGATCGGAGTTAGTTTTCTCTTATCCCTCCCCTGTTACCCCTTTGTTTGCATGTGTTTTGTTTGCTTTTAGTTTTTATTATTTTGATATTGTTGTGAGTTTTCTGTCTTGATTCTTACCCCTTCTCACAGCAAGGATACTGTGTCTTTCAAAGTGTGGGGGGGAGTCTTAATGATTTGTGTTGAAAATATATATATATATATATATGCTATTTTATGTGAGTCGTTTTCTTTGGTTTTTTGTTTGGGATTTTGCTTAAGTGTTGATAGTTTGAATTGATGAGAATGAGGATGTATGAGCTGTGATGGTTTGACTGGATGAGAGGTTGAATTTGTGATAGAATATGCCATGTTTTGGATGAAATATGGGATGATGAGTTGTGCTTGCAATCGAAACTTTTTAAGCCTACAAATTGTGAGATCTTGAGCCTATGAGCATGCATGAATTAAGAGCTCAATGTTTTTTGTTGATGAGTGTTCTCTGACTAGGTTATTCGATGCTTGAATTGCTTTGCTGCCGTTTTATTATCACCTTGTGGTTTCATTCACAAAAATGATCAAGGCATTAGGGATACCCGATCTACTAGACCAAAAGAAAATGCCTTGCCCGTTCATTGTCAATTAGTGAGCCCCTTTGAGCCTAATAGATCCATTTTCCTTGATTACAGCCACTATAAACTAGCCTTTGCTTTTTTTTGGCCTGTTTGTGTCCTTGGAATCAGGCAGGTTGTGTGAGTAGTTATTTGAGCTGCGAAGTTGAAGGAATTGAGGGCTAGAAGTGATAGGAGATTCATAAATTTTCACTCCCTTCTCCTAGAAAAAAGAAAAAAGAAAAAAAAAGAGAAAATGAAAGAAGCACAGCTTTAGAAAAAGAAAAGAAAAAGAAAAAGGAAAAAAATGGAGAAAAGATTGAGGAGAAGGGTATGGAGAAGAGCAAAACTTAATAAGCTCTCACTTTTGAAGAAGCCGGTTTTAAGCTAAAAAGAAAAGATTTTGTTACAGCTACACTCCACAGACATTCATGCTTGCACCTGCGTGATTTCACTTCTCTTGAGCCACATTAGCCAAAAACACCCCACCTCATGAACCTAAGCCCCATTACAACCAAAGAGGGAAAGACCTTTGTGATTTGTGATGAACCTAAAGAGTGATAATCTTGATGACAAATGAGCAATTCTATGTTGAAAATAGCGAGTCATGATCTTTGAGTGAATGGCCCCCTGATCTGATTTCGTTGAGTGATGAAGAGTGAATCTTGGTGAGGCTGGATTGCGAAGCATAATTCTAACTTGATTGACAAAATGTTGGCATATTTCTTGAACAAAGAGGTTAGTGGTTTGTGGATCGATATATCACAGCTTATGCTCTGAAGTTCTCATTTATTTGGGTTGTTGATGCTTGGTCATTCATCCTTGTTGAGTCTGTTTTTGTTCTTAATGTTTTCTTTGTTCTTGTTTTTGTTGCTCGAGGACGAGCAAGGGTTAAGTGTGGGGGGATTTCATAGGACGTATTCTACTTGTTATTATCACAGCTTTTTAGTGCCTTTTCTCCTTATTATTTACCCTCTATTTATGTATTTTGGATATATGATGTGTAATTGAGTTGTGTAGGGATGTGGTGTAAAAGTGGAGAAAAGAGGCATGTTTTGGTGCAAGAAAAGATATAAGTGAAGAAAAGAGAGAAGTTCGAGCAGAGTAAGCTGCAAGGGCATGCAGCTGGATTATAGGGACAAGGTTCTGGAGGCCCGGTCCAGAATACGTTTTGGGCTTGCTGAGTCCAGTTCTCGGCCCATGAATTAACCTGCACGCGGAAAAGCTCTCTCCACCGCCTCTAGGAGTGTTTTGCATGGGAGTTACCATAATTATTTAGACTAGGATCTTATTTCCTATTTAGAACTTGATCTTTTATGGATTGTAAATATATATTAGGTATCTAGTTTATTTTCTAAGATCATGCACGCTAGGAACAAGGAACGAAGGAAGCGATCGGTTTAATCCAGTTTTTACTTTTCTTCTTCTTTCTCGATATCATCATCGCACTATTACAAGATTTATTGTTGTTCGATTCTAGCATGCAACGTAGCTAAATTACTCGTATTCCGGTCACGACTACGAAGCTCCGCTTATATAACTGTGAGATCTAATTGTTTGTTCATAATTAATTAATGCATGTATCTGTTATTCTTGGATTTCGGGTCGTTAGTTATTCTAGGTCTATCGAATAGTTGTAAATGTTTGGTAGGTTGTGATTAATTACTAGACAATTAAATCAGCCATACGTAATCGTGGTTTAGGTTTAATCAGTGGTAAAACGGTTGCTCAAATAACTAAGGGAATAACAGAGTTAATTTTACAGTCCTGCGTCAGATTCTGTAAGTTAAGAATCGGGTCTTTTTTGTGCTCATTGCTGTCGGCTAATTAAACTCATAGAGCGTCTCTTACAGTTGTCAGTCAATTAGGGAAGTAATCAATGAAGCGTCTTTTTAATTATCGAAACAGTATGGAGAGATGAGGTCATGTCAGAAGCGTCTTCGGTGACTATAACTGATTTGCATGGTTTGATTAATTAATTCATGCATCTGTGATCGGTATTATAAGTGGAGTGGAGTTCGTTGGATCTGGAATACCCTTTTGTCATTGGTTTAATTCAGTTCGTTTGCATAAATATTTACTTTAGTTGGTTATTTAATTCTTCAATTTATTTTGTTATATAATTCACGCGATTCTGGAAGTTTGGGCACGCAGACTTAAAGTTAAGAGTAATTCTCACCGGTCCTTTGGGAGACGATCATGTTCGCCACTGTACTCTGCAGTGTGGGCTTGCTGACGAAAGTCGGAACATTTATTTTTGGTGAAAAATGACGAACCAAGGAGATTTGGTGACGTGGCAGTATTTTCATCGTCACTGTCTCTTGCATCTTTATGCATTGTATTCCTTTGAGAAGTTATGACTGCAGTGTGGGATAGGTAGGCTTCTATTCTTTGGACAGCAGATGGATTTCGTCGAGATGGCTCAGCTGACTGACTTGATAGATTATCAAAATTCAGTTGTCGACAAAGTGAGTCAGTTGGGCAGTTGACTAGTTGACCTGCAGTTCCAACTGCTTGAAACATGAACCTGGATTTGAATTTGGCCAGTAAGGCGGTTGCTGGAATCTTGTTAACCATCCGGTGATTCATGATGTGCTGAACTTGCACAATGGTTGGAGGGAATGGATTTGATGATCCTATCCATTTGATACTCCAAGTTTCTTCTCTTTGCCAGAAGCTCATGCCATGAAAGGCAGTTAGCAAGAAGTGAGATTGGATAGACATAGAATGTCTCCAGTTGTACCAATAGAAATATCGGTGAAGTTGTTTAAACAACTCTTGATCTCGTTGTGCAACAACAGTGAAGTGAGTGAGAAGGAGATTGGTCACTTCCTTTTGTGCGCTTTTGACTGCATATTCACCACTGTAGAAAGTGCGAATATTCTCTTCAGTCAGCTGGAGTGGAGGGCATGTGCCTCTGAAGTAGGCTGCTCCATAGTTTGGATGGGGTATTCCAATGAATGGAATAAGCTCATCTGGATCAGAGCAAACCTAGAAATTAACTGGTGATCCGTTCTTTGATTTTGGAGAGTGAACGGCATTAGCAGTTGAGTTGCTCGAACTCTGGTTGCTCATCTTGGCCTTGCCTCTTCTCTTCTTCTTCAGGGACTGTAGATGAGTAGTTCCTTTCTTGGGGATCCAGTCAGAGATCAAAACCGGTAGTGATTCATCACTTGGGAGCTTCAACAGGTCTTCAAGCATTTTGCTTATCCTTAGAACAAGTCCGACCTTGGACTCAAATTTGCCAGACTTCTTTGAGTCAGCAGCCTTGATAACTTGATGCTTGAATTGTTGAAAGACAAATTCTGCCTAGTTTGTTTGCCTTCCTTCAGCAAGGTGAATCATGACCTTGTATCTCTCTTGGGTGAGTTGGCTTAGGCTTCCAATTGCTCCGAACATCATCTTGTTCGTTATGTCAAGTAGAACTCCATACTCAGGCTTGAGATCAATTTTAGCGGTGGTAAAACTGAATTGCTTGTTGCAGGTTGAAGCTTTCCAGTCTGTCCAGTGTGACTTTGTAGATTCCTTTAGATCTTGAATGAGTGAGCCTTCTTGTGGAAGTTGAAATACTTCAGCAACTGTTTTCTGATTGATGTGTAACATCCTTCCTTGAATCACTGAAGATATCATCTTCCCATCTGCAGATAATTTTGCTTGAAGTAAGAATTCACTCACCAAATTTTGTCTAAAGAATTTTGGTGGTGTCTCCAAGTAGTGAAGAACTCCTGTTTTGTGAAGATTTGACAGAAGGATTGGATTCTTTGATTCATTGAGAATCAATTGAAATTTTTGTCTGTCAAGGAATTTATCTCTCATGAGTTGGTTTTTGAAGGAATTTGAAGATCTGGATAATTCGGCCATCTTTGAGGTTGGCTGAAATTTTTGAAAATTCAAGATCTTTTGAGAGAGAGAGATGTTTTGAGATTTTTGGAGGAGGAGGCTTTTTGAGAGACTTGAGAGAGAGAGAGAGAGAGAGAGAGAGAAAGAGGCTTTTATGAGTGTGTGGACAGGCTCATAGATATGATGGTTGAAATGGAACTAGCCTCTGATTTCTTTTGGTCGTTGGCAATTAATGACCTTGACACGTGTCATTGATTTGCAACGGTCAAAATTTCAAAATAAATGTAAAGCTTGACATTTATTTGAAATAAAAAAAAGATAAACTTTTATAAATATTTATAAAAAGATAATTACAACTGATTAACAAGAAGTGTACTTAAGGCTTTTCTAATCATGTTTAATTTTGATCAGCCTCTAGTCCTTCTTGTGATCAGTTTTTCTTCTTTTGGCCAACGGTTCAGTGGGCTCCTCATCTTCATCTTCGGTGCTGCTGACTGACTCAGTTTCAGCGAACTGGAGTCTCTGTTGGGCTTGCAGCTGCTTGATTTGCTCGGCATGCAGTTTAACCTGTTGCTGCAGGGAATCAATCAGTTCCACATAATGTGGAGGGAGCTGGACCATGGAACTGCTGGGTTGAGCCATGAACTGGACTGCTCTTGAGTCCGCTTCCTCTCCTTCTTCAGTTCCAACAAGTTCCTCGCAAGGAACTGTGTGTGAAATCTCATCTGTCTCCATACTGGGTTGGTAGACAGCCTGGTTATCCTGTTGAGTTGACTAATCAATTGATTGATCAATCTTATCCATCACTAGATCAGCTGGAGGAATAGGTGAGGCATTTCCTTTCTCAGTAGTTGGCCCTTGTGACATGACTGTTTGGGGCTTAGCTGTCTTATCAAACTGACGAGTTTGATCAGCTGATTCTTCTGATTCTTCTGGAATGACATTGATTTCGACTTCATTTCTGTGAGGAGATTTTTCAGAGTGAATTTCTCTTATTACTTCATCGATGAGATCATCAACTGGATTCATTGTTTGGTCGCTTGCAGCAGCAGATTGTTGTTCAGGCTGATGGCTATGTGATTTCTTCATCAATTAATTGAATAGCCATTTATGTTGAACATGCAGATGCGACCACCTTTCTTACTCCAGTTCAGTTGTGATGACTGGCAGGGTTAAGCAGTGAACTCTGCACAGTTCATCAAACACATCCTTCATTGATCCTTCAGCTAGATTTGTGCATTCTTTCCTCAGTTGTAGCTACCTCATGAGGTGTTTGCCTTTAGTGATACTTACATTCTCACTATCTGTCCACCTTAGGCTCCACTCTTCTTCTCTCATCCAGAAGCTCATTCCATGGAATGCGAGCAGTGAGAGGAATTGCTCTGACTGGTATACATGCCTCCATAGAAACCAGTAGATGTACCTGGTTAAAGTGTGAAAAAGCTCCTTCTGACCAGTTAGCTCCTGGGCATAATGTAGAGCCATGTGCTTTTGAGTGGTTTCATCAGCCCATGTCTTCACAGACTCTCCTTGTGAGTAGGCTCTTATGTTTCCTTCAATTTGGGCCATGAGAGGGCACGTCATTTGAAAATAATCGGCTCCAGCTCCATTGTGTGGGATCCCTTTTGCAGGGATGATATCATCTGGGTTTTCGCACGGAACTGTATCTTTAATAGTTAAGTTTAGTGGGATTGATGGATCTGGTATAGGTCTTGATCTTTTTCTCCTTCTGGACTGAGAAAATAATATTCGTCTCCTTCTCGGTTGATCAGCTGCCTTCTTCCTTGTAGCTGATCTGAGAGCAGCTAGCCTAGCTGATTGTCCGATCATGTCAGTTCTGGTGACAACTAAGCTGTGTTGCCTGAATCTCTGAGCTATTGGAATTTCGTCATCAGAGTCAGCAGTAACTGGCTTCTTTCCCTTGCTTTCAGCTGCAGGCTTCTTTCTCCTTGACTGGTCAGTTTGTTCCGGATCAATCTCGACAATTCTGAGAGGCTTCGAGATGAAGTCATTACAGACTATTGTTTTGAATTCTTTCTCCTCAGCTATCCATGGGAACTGCTTCTCCAGAATTATGCTGACCCGGATGATATATCCAATTCTTTGAGGGAACTTCTCACCATTCCAGCTTCTTTCAATGATATCAACGTACCTCTTCAGTTGCTCGAAGAAGTACTGTGCCCAGTTGATTTCCATTCGGTTGTAGATGGCAGCGCAGATTTTGTACTTTGTTTCTGTCATTTCTGATTGGCTGCCAGTTGTTCCAACCATGATTTTTGAAGCAATAGCAGTGAGTACCTGGAATTCATCTTGAAACTTTGATATAAGATGATTGCTCTTATATAGTTGAGGCTCTCCTTCCTTTTTCCAGAAATCATACGCTTCTTGGAAATATACTTGAACGTCCTCCAGTTTGAGTCCGTTATTGGGTAGTCCAAATATGTTGCTCAGGGACTCAGCTATCACGACAATACCGTGTCCTCTCACTTCCGATCTGATTTCCCTGGGATTCGAGGATCCGTCTGAATTTAAGTAAAATTCAGCAACTGGCTCGATGTAAATTCGTTCTGAAAACACCTCCAGAAACTTCTTCAGCCTGGCCTGAGAAAGCTTTTCAATGATCATTCTGCTGAGCGGAGAAGCTTTGCAAGCTTGAAGAAATTCGGCTGGATTGAAAAATTTATCTCTATCGAGCTTATCACAGAAAGCTTTGGAGTCTTCTCCGGATTGATGGAAATTGAATCTTCTGCGTGATGGATTTTGAGCCATGATTCTTCGAAAAAGATTAACTTGCTAAGCTGAGGAATTGATCTTTCAAGATTGAACAAGCTTTTGACGAGAAGTAGATAGAAGGCCAGTAACTTTGTGGTAAAAATTGGGAAGCTTATCTCGATTGTTCAGCCGACTTATTTATATAGAGAGATTTAGCTCATCCAACGGTTGTGACGCTTGGTCTCCCCAAATTCAACGGTCGGATTAGATCAATCGACCCGTCGATTGGCTTTTCATTTCTATCCGTTGGGGATTAAAGAGGAGAGAGAAAGATGATTGAACGGTAATATTTGGATGACACGTGTTTTTACCGTTTCCACTATTGAGACTTTTGAACTTATCTTTTCTCTACAGCAGTTTCTCCTTGGCTTGAAATTGATTACGTCATCAGTTGGGTTTAACCCTAACTGATGGTTTATTTGTTGAACAGTTCCAACTGGGATATCTTCTCATCAGTTCTTGATTGATCTTTGACTGCTCAGATCTTCATTCAGCTGCTTCTCAGTTCGGCTGTTCTCCTTCAGCTGGTCCTTGAACTGATATCTCCTTTTGAGTTTACTTCAGTTCCTATGACTTCTTCGTCAGTTTGATCAATTTGCAGCTTGTATGTTCTGCATAACTGACTGGATCATCAGTATGAGCGACTGAACTGATGATTCAGTTGAACTGATGGGGTAAACTGATCATTTCTAGTTTACTCATTTCTCAGCAGCTTCTTGCATATACTTCAAACTGATGGATTATGTGGTGAACTGATCAGTTTCTCTTCTTTTTTACTCAGTTTCTCTCTTCAACTGGAGTGGTCCCTTGGCCTTTTTCTTCCAATTTATCATCTTCATCATATGATGCTAGCTCCAGCAGTCCCAACTGTATACATAGCTCCATAAACCTTGCTTCGGGCAATAATCAATAAGTACAGCACACAAGAGATTTATAGAGGTTCGAAGTCTCAAACTTCTACGTCCTCTCTTCCTTCCGCAGAAGGGCAACTTCACTATATAACTTGAGTTTCTTTACAAATTACACAATGAAGGACAGTTGGCTGAACCTGGTAACTGCTCGCTACCTCAGCTGGTCGACGGCTCACACTTAAAGTCCTTAACTGCTCACTAGGAAGGTAGGTGCTATTGTCGTCTTTACAAGGTTTTAGATCTCTTTCGATCTTCAAGAGGTGAGTCTTGAACAGGGGGTATCAACTGATGTGCTCCTTTGATTGAGCTGAGTAGTTGATCGTTGAATAGCTGGAACTGAGAAGGCTGCCCTGGCTAGATCGTCAACAGCTGTTTGGATATCTTGATTCAGTGAATTCTTCTTCTCAGTTTGACTTTCGCAGTTTCTATCAAACGTTGCACTTGAGCTTGAGTGTGAGGGAGAAAGAAAAGCTCTGCTTGTATATGCGAAGGTTGGCAAGAGTTAGTGGTTGTGAAGGGTGTTTAAAACTCTGATTCACCCGTCTTTAATAGAGGAGTGATTTTATGACCGTTGAGTTCCATTGTCCATTTGATCAGTGGCTCTGTTGGCTCATCAACGGCAGGTGGCCTTTAATGATCGCTTGGATCATTTGGTTGAAGTAGCTGTTACTCTACCAAGCGATCTTCATTAAATTTCAGGATCTTTGAAAGAACATTTATTCCAAGATATGCTGATTTAAGCAATACACTCCAGGAGTCTTCTGGCTTCAGCTCTCCTGGCAGTTTGGAATTTCAGTTGGCAGTTTTGGATATCTCAGCTCAGTTAGATTATCGTCCCAGCTGGCAGTTCTGAGCTTGTCAGCTCAGTTTGACTATTGCTCCAGTTGACGGTTCTGGGCTTGTCAGTTGAGTCTGCCTGTTGCTTCAGTTGGCAGTTCTGGACTCATCAGCTGAGTCTGGCTATCGCTCCAGTTGGCAGTTCTGGGCTTATCAGCTGAGTCTGGCTGTTGCTCCAGTTGGCAGTTCTGGGCTTGTCAGCTGAGATTAGCCATTGCTCCAGTTGGCAGTTCTGGGCTTGTCAGCTGAGATTGGCCATTGCTCCAGTTGGCAGTTCTGGGCTTGTCAGCTGAGATTGGCCATTGCTCCAGTTGGCAGTTCTGGGCTTCTCAGCTGAGATTGGCCATTGCTCTAGTTGGTAGTTCTGGGCTTGTCATCTGAGATTGGCCATTGCTCCAATTGGCAGTTCTGGGCTTGTCAGCTGAGATTGGCCATTGCTCCAGTTGACAGTTCTGTCAGTTTACAGCTTAAACTGACGCTTTATCTGAATCTTCAGTCAACTCTTTTCTCCCTCAGCTCAGTTGACTTGGTTGTCAGCTTGTTTTGACTGGTATGATTCCTCAGCCAAGTTGAACTCTAGACTGGATGACGTGTCATTCAACTTGTGGGCCATTCTTCAAATAGGTTGACTTGACTCTTCTTAAGTTCTTCTTTGATGATGCCCTGGGCTGGTCAGCTTCGATCTACAGCTTGAACTTTGGTCAGTTTTTCATAAATAATTTTGACATCTCATCAAAACCTGATCTAGGGGTTCCTTGATAGTTTTTCCTAACACATGCTTCAAACAACATAATAAGCAAAAATAAAATCAATTATCATGACTTATATCTCATATTGATTGATGAGATAAAATTGGAAAATCAGCTCCGGAAACTAAGGTTTGGTCACCGCCCCCATTGCCACGCCTCGCCGAAACCCTAGCTCTGATTAGGGTTTCGGGGCTTGAGTCGGGATGTCTTCCTTTCTTAGGCTGCACTACTTTCCTTCTTTGAGTCAATCTTCAATCTTTATTCAATATAGAATATCTATTCCAAAAAGAAAAATCCTGATATTTCTAGAATAAAAATTACAATTCAAAACTTTAGTGATTTTTGAAAATCACTACTAGGTCTAACAATTTTATTATTTCTATTACATTAAAACAACATAATAACATAAAAAGCCTAGACTTAATCCATGGAATTTCTCATGGATAAAAATCACGTAGCCAAATCAACATACGACCAATCATACGTTTAACATTAAATTACAACATACATCATATAAATTGGAGCCATAATAGTTGGTACAACTTGCAAACAAATTAGTCTACAAATCCAACAATCATATTTATATGATTAACATAAAATTACATATGATATCATAAATGATATATAATTTTCAAAAATTACAATTAATAAAATTAAAGAATTCAAAAATTACTACAAGATGGAATTTGGAAATTAAAATAATTATCTACCAAATCAAATCTTGTATTGTTCGAAAATTGCGTAAGAATAAATCTGGAAATTAATTAAAATTATCCACCAAATTTATTACCCATTTTTTGAGAATACCCTAATTAATATTTAGAAATCTTGATATATCTATCAAAATCTATTCCAAATAATATAGCTAGGCTCGAAAATTACAAAAATAAAAATCTGGAAATTTGATCTACTTCAAATTCTTTCCAAATTTAAATTCTATTTTCAACCCTGTCCAGATTAGAATTAAGTAATTTATGATATACACCAAAAATTACTTTTCCAATTCTAAACTATAAGATTTTCAAAAATTGCATGAAATTAAATATGGAAATTTGAACCACTTCAAACAATTTCCAAATTTAAATTCTATCCTCAAATCTTTTTGGATTAGAATTTAATAACTATTGATATACATCAAAATTACCTTATTCAATTCTTATCTACATAGAATTCGAAAATTACAAGAAATTAAATCTGGAAATTTGATCCTCTTCAAACTCTTTCAAATTTAAAATTCTATTTCCAAATCTATTTAGATTAGAATTAGGTAACTTTTGATATACATCAAAAATTACCATATCCAATTCTAATACACCAAATTTTCGAAACCTCCATTAAATAAATCTGGAAATTTGATTTTCATCAAAAAGTTCTCCAAATTAATTTAATTGGACTGAAAATTTAACAAGAAAAATTAGGGAAGTTAAAACATAAAATTTTGAAAATTTTGATACCCAAATTTTCGAAGCACACACTTAATTGAATCTGGAAATTTTGACATGATCAAAAATCTATTCCAAATCTAATAAGATGGATCGAAAATTATGGTGTTCTTCAAAACTAGAATTTTCAAACTAAAACAAAAATTCTTCCAAGTTTTGAATAACATAAAATCAACATACATGCATATTTAAACCTGAAAAGTTAAATACAATTAATTTTACATCAAATTTAAATATATATGTCGAATTCATCCTAGGATTAAAACTAGAATAGTACGAAAACCCACTCTGATACCAGTTGTTAGGGTTTTTTCGAATTAAACCACCGCAGGATCTATTGGTTGTTCATTAATCCATAAAATCATGTAAATCATATTTTTATGCAGCTCGTATGTATTTAATTAACCAAGTTTGTTATCATACAATCCGATTTTCAATTCTACTTAAAGCGAAAACATAGAATACTGAAAAATGACTTACAAATGAACGTCAGGTTGAGGACAAGATTGTAGGACTAATCTTGCTGTTGATATGTGTATGATCGGTGCCCCTTAATGCTTTTCCACTCCAAGATCTTCTGTTGTATTCTCGGACTATGTTTCAGATACAGGGTAGGCAGTAATCTACTGAGACGGGTGTGAATTTTGTGGAGACCAAGAGAACACAAGAGGGTTGAATTGTATTCTACAATTTTCATCCTCCTCCCTAATATATATAGGGAGGTGGCCGAAAATTGGCTGCCCTAACCCTACTGGGTTTGGGCCTCTAGCTCTTCTTGCATCTCCAGTCCACTTCAGTTATATTGGGCTACAACATGGATCTAGAAGAATATTAAATTGGCCTGCTAATTTATTTAATTTCTAATATCCAATAAACTCGGGATATAATTAAATAAATTAAGTATTATTTTTATTCCACTAAAGAAGTAATACCGACTTACCAATTTAATACATATTTGTGAATATGCTTTCTCCTTTAGTTCAGTCATTCCCCATGTTTAAGATATAATGTCCATTAAGTAATTATGTAAGCTTCTGAAAGCTATAACTAATTAATATTTTATTCCTTGAGTAGTACCACATAAGCTTTATCATGTACGGAATAAATTTCACCTATATGATTTCACATGAACTTTGTGTTTCTCAAGAGGACATCAGCCTGGCGCACCAGTACATGGTGCCCATATATATTGCACGACCCATCATATATGTAAATATCATCATCCAAAATATCAAGATTATTGATTCCATCAAGGAACCTCACTCATTGATAGATCAAAGTAATAATCACAACATATATATATGTCCGCCAATATAGATATAAGTTAAGAACCCGAACTCTGTAGATCTTTATTCCCTCAATATAAGGTCAGTAGAGAATAGTATCCTATCATGATCCTTCTCAATACACACACTGGTGTACTAGAATAATCAGTTAGTCAAGACAAACTAACTATCAGATTATTCTACGGTGTACCGATGGTGGGTTCAGGAGCATCTAGGCTGTGAGCCTTTCAATACAATACAAGGAACCAATAATATGATCGTACTGTGTGATCTCCCGCACCATATCATCTACAATGTAAGTATAGTAAACATGCATGAAAATATGACAATTTAAATGAAAGCAGTGACTGCAATAATATTCAATCTATATCATCATATAATATCATCAGAAATGTAAACAAAGACAAGTCTTTCAGTATACAAAACTAACAGGTCTCAGTACGATTTTTGTCTTCATTGACCAAGTTATTTGTTACACCTTCAATTGAGGATAAGTCAGTTTCTTTGTATTCCTCAACTGATTGATCGAACCGCTCTGGAGCTATGTGTTTAACATATTCCTGCGAGTTCTCAGTTTCACTGATTCCAGTGTAAGCTAAGATCTTTGCATTGTTATTCATGTGCTCATTAGCAAATTCATCAAATACCACATGCCATGTTATTTCCACAATAAGTGTTCTTTTGTTTAAAACTCTAAAAGCTTTTGCGTGAGGGGAATTATATCTTAAGAATATTCCCTCATTAGTTTTAGCACTGAAGATTTTCAGTTGAGTCTTACCATTCTTGTGAATATAACATCTGCAATCAAATATTTTAAAGTACGAAATAGAAGGCTTACAACCCTTATATAGTTCATAAGATGTTTTATCATGGTGACTGACAATGGGACTTCTACTCTGTGTGTGGCATGTCGTGTTCACTGCTTCTGTCCAGTAATTTTCTATACTACAGAAAGAGCTACAGGGTACCAAAGAGAAGTAAAGGTTTGTAGAAATGGGAAGGGCTTTCGCGTTTTGCTTTCCATTATCTGTATTTATATTTTGGATATTCTGTTACAGTTTTTATTAAAGATTGAGTTAAAAGTTTAACCCACTGAGTGCTTTAGTACTCATGCCCAAAATCTTTTCAAAGTGTTTTTCACAGGTTGAGATACTGGAGGTGATGGCTCGATGTACTGTTGTGGGTTGATCATGCCTTGTTGTCTTGTTCAGACTGAATTATTGCTTATGAGTATGTTGTTATGTGATACAATATTACTCCATTATTTTCCACTTAAACTCTGATACAGTTACCCCATAGTATGATTGCATATTATGTTTTATTATGGGGCTTATCTGAATTGTATACCTTATTTGAATCATGATAAATAAAGTCTCATTGATTGGATTCTGACTCCTCAAATAAACATGATAAATAAAGTCTTATTGAATCATGATAAATAAAGTCAATTGATTCAATCAAGTCAAAAGCATTCTTTTGACTTGATTGAATCAATTGACTTCATTGATACATTGAAAGATGTGGATTTCTTCCAGTTATAAAGGTTATGATGCCTAAATTTCTGGGAAATATAACCTATTCTTGTTCTAAAGCCATTTTATTTGATTATTCTAAATAGTACTTCCGTTTTGAGTAACACCCCGACCCTCATTTATTATTTCTTTTGGGACCGGGACATTATAGTGGACCCTCTGGATTTTAGATTATGCGACCTTTTTCCTTCTATTTTTCCCGTAATATCCCCATCCCAATCCTCGGGATCGGGGCGTTACACATACAATCATGGATGGAGGGATCACGAGAATTTCAGATGGAAAATGAATGATGCCCACCAGCAAGATTTGCCACCACCACTGCCGAGGGCACGAGAAGAATCCAGCTTAGCCGAACTAGTCCATACCCTGGCCAAGGAGAATGTAAAGTCACAGCAGGAGAATGAAAGGTTCAAACAAGAAACAAGGGCCGGTCTGCAATATATGAGCAAACAAATTTCCCAACTAGCTCAAGACCTTGCCTAACTGAAGGAAAGAAATGGACAATTACCATCTCAAATGGTAAATTCTCGAGAGCAAGTGAATGTTGTGACCACAAGGAATGAAGAAGAAGCAATGAAAGCTGAACTTAAAAGAGACACTGAAGGCATAATGAAAGAAAAAGAACAGACACAGGAAAAGGTTGTTGAGCCCATAAGACAAGAAACAAAGAAGAAGTCTCCCCTTCCATGAACGTCTTGCCCATGATAGAAAAGAAGAGGAGATGAAGGACCTTCTCAAGGTTTTTTAAAAAGTGGAAATCAATATTCCAATACTGGATGCAATAAGGCAGGTTCCTCGTCATGCCTATTTTCTGAAAGAACTGTGCACCAAGAAGATGCGGTTCTACAGAAGAAAATTCCAAAAAAGTGTGAGGATCCTGGCATGTTTGTCATACCATGTATAATTGGAAGCAAGAAGATTGAAAAGGCGATGCTTGATCTCGATGTATCCATAAACGTCATGCCCATGATGATTTATAAAGAATTAAATCTGAGACCACTCAGGGAAACACGAGTGATCATCCAGCTGGTAGATAGATAAAATATCTATCCCGAAGGTCTAATAGAAGATGTTTTGGTGAAGGTGCGGGAATTAATTTTCCCAGCAGATTTCTATGTCTTGGACATGGGCAAAACGATACCATCCACATCCGTTATACTGTTAGGGAGGCCATTCATGAAAACTGCTCGCACCAAGATCAATGTCGATGAGGGCATGCTGACATGTGAGTTCGATGGCCAGATAGTTATGCTCAATATTTTCAAAGCTATGAAATATACACAAGATGAAGAGTCAGTCAACTTTGTGAACCATTGCTATGCCCAATCAGAAGCCATTTTGGGACATATGAACAACCAAGAGCCCCTGGAATGGGCATTGCAAGCTGGGTTAACTGACTATGATGCCCTCGATGAAGATGAAGACACCAGAGATACCATCATGATGTTATATTCCCTGGAAGAATTACCTCATGGAGTGGTGGACTACAACTTGCCCACCATGACTCAAACAGAAAAGATGCTACCTTCGGTATAGAGGGCACTAAAGCTGGAATTGAAAAATCTCCCAGACCACTTAAAGGATGCCTATCTTGGGGAGAATGAGACACTACCGGTTATCATAAGCAATGGACTGAATCTTGTTGAAGAAAACCGGCTACTGAGATTGTTACGTCTATACAAAGAAGTAATGGATGGACTCTAGCCGACATCAAGGGCATAAGCCATGCGGTATGCATGCACAATACTCTCTTAGAGGATGATGTAAAGCCAGTGCGGGACCTACAACGCAAGTTGAACCCTGCCATGAAGGAAGTTGTGCTGAAGGAGATACTCAAGTTGCTGGACATGGAAATTATCTACCCCAATTCAGACAGCAAATAGGTAATCCCGATTCACGTCGTGCCCAAGAAGTCAGGAATCCAGGTCGTGAAAAATGAAAGAAATGAGCTTGTGCCCACAAGGCTACAAACTGGGTGGAGAGTCAGCATAGACTACCGGAAGCTCAACACAGTCTCAAGGAAGGACACTTTCCGTTGCTCTTCATAGACCAGATGCTGGAGAGATTGGCTAGAAACAAATTCTTTTGTTTCCTTGATGGATATTCAGGCTACGTACAAATTGTAGTAGATCAAGAAAACCAAGAGAAAACTACCTTCACGTGCCCATTCGGCATATTTTCTTACTGGAGAATGCCTTTTGGGATCTGCAATGCCTCTGGAACTTTTCAAAGGTGCATGATGAGTATTTTCTCGGATCTTTTGGAGAAATATATCGAGGTCTTCATGGACGACTTCACATTCTATGGGGATTCATTCGACGCATGCCTCGACAACCTTGAAAAGGTGTTTAAAAGATGCATGGATATGCTTGGTGCTAAACTATTGATGAGACCATGGCAAGCATCAAATTGGTCCATCCAAAGCTGCCATTAAAGGATCCCAAGATTGTTCCTCCATTAACAATTAAAGATTGGAGATCAAGATTTGAAGAACAATGCATGAAGATAGAACTCATCAAGTTGTGCATGCATGGCAGATTCGCGTTGCATGGAATTTTCATCCCTTATTTGATTTAATTAGGGATTGAATTTTATTTAGACTATAGTATTTATTTAATTATGTTTGACTATAGTTTAGTTCAGATTTTTATTTAATTTAATGTAATTTTCATCCATATTATAGTCAAGGTTGACTAGAATTGTATTTAAGGCAATTTCCTACCTTGAATAGAATTCTAGTTTAGGGAACTTCCTAGTATAGTTATAGATCCCTTTTGGATCAATTTTTGAGTCTTTTTTTATGCAAATTTCGTCCCCCTTATGTCTCATAAATAGGGGAACCATGTTACATTCATACTTTAGACTTTATTTGAATTATTAAGCTTTGCTTTCAATATTGTCTCAACCCTTTTTAATCTTTGTGAGTTTTGATTAACAAATTCATATTCTTGGAGCTAGCAACTTTAATTCTTACTCAAGGGTATTGCTTAATCCACTTGAGGAATTAACCGGTATTCGCTATCCGAAGATCAACTTAGAGATTTCATCCTTGGGTACGTTCGAGATTCAAGAAGGCTATCGGGTTGTGATTCACATCAATGAATCATCATCCATCAACCATAATCGACGCCATCCATACTCCATCAACGCACGCCTCAATTCAGCCCCGTGTTCGGGTTCAAGCTCTACGCCGTTTCGCTCATACCATAAGTTCATTTCATCTCTATCATATCCTATCTACTCCTAGCCATTCTTCACCAACCTTCACACACGAAATTCCTTCCATAATTCCAGCCATATTTCATCCAAATTACAGCCCTTATTACCTTGGTTTTGTGTTATATAATTTTTGTCATTTTTCTAGGTATTTTCGTTGTCTAGATTCCATCTTTTCGTTTGTTATCGAGTCGGATTGAAACCCTTCATTAAGTTGACATGTTTCGTATCCTAAGTCTTCCGCTACATCTCTAGATTCGTCCTAGCTTAATTGTCCGGGTCGTATCAACTATGAAAAATGCCAATTCATGGTTCGTGAAGGGATTGTTCTTGGGCACGTTGTTTCAGAGAGAGGCATCGAGGTGGATAAAGCTAAGGTGGATATCATCGAGAAGCTACCTTACCCCACTACGGTAAAGCAAGTTCTAGATTTCCTTGGGCACACCAGGTTCTATCAGTGATTCATCCAAGATTTTACAAAGATCGCTCAACCAATCACTCATCTTTCACAAAATGATGTGCCCTTCATCTTTGACGAAGCCTACAAGGAAGCTTTCAACACTCTGAAAAAGATGTTGGTCATGGTACCCATCATCCAACCTCCAGACTAGGGCATGCCATTCGAAATAATGTGCGATGCCAGTGGATACGTTGTGGGCGCAGTGCTTGGACAAAGGCGAGGAAAAGAAAGTCATGTCATATATTATGCCTCCAAGACATTGAACTATGCCTAAGACAACTACACCACAACTGAAAAGAATTGTTGGCAGTAGCCTTTGCCTTCGAAAAATTTCGATCCTATTTACTCGAAGCCAAAAGCGTGGTCTACACCGATCACTCTGCATTGAAGCACCTACTTACGAAGAAGGAATCAAAGTCAAGACTCATTCAGTGGATACTACTACAAGAATTCAATTGGGAGATCAAGGACAAAAGTGGAGCTCAGAACCAAGTGGCCGATCATTTGAGTAGAGTACTCAATGAGGAAAAAGATGTGGTGCCCATCGAGAAGTCTTTCCCAGATGGGTACCTATTCAGCATCAAGGGCGTTGCACTCTAGTACACTGACTTGGTCAATTTCATGATCTTTGGAGAATTACCAACCAGACTCTCGACCTACCAAAGGAACAAAATCAGAAGTGAAAGTTGATATTATGTATGGGACAAGCCCATACTATGGAGAAGGTGCACAGACCAAATCATCTGCCGCTGCGTGCCCACAGAAGAAACCAAGAGTATTCTTGATCACTGCCATTCCAAAGCATGTGGAGGGCACTTTGGTGCAAAAAGAACTGCAAAAAAGATTCTTGATTACGGGTTCTTTTGGCCCTCACTTCACAAAGATGCTTATGAAGTGTGCAGACGGTGCCCATACTGTCAGATGACTGGAAACATTTCCAAACATAATGAAATGCTCATGATACCTATCATGCCGGTAGAAGTTTTTAACGTTTGGGGAATTGACTTAATGGGTCCTTGGACCGAATCCAATGGACATCAATACATAGTCCTTGCTGTAGAATATGTGTCGAAATGGGTGGAAACAAAGGCTACTACCATAAATGATGCCTGTGTGGTCAAGAAGTTCCTCAAGTCTAATGTGTTCGGCAGGTTTGGTGTGCCCAAGACACTGATAAGTGATCAAGGATCTAACTTCTGCAATATGATCATCAAGAATTTGCTCAAGGAGTATGACATAAAGTAACTACTGCATATCACCCACAGGCAAATGAGCAAGCTGAGGTTTCCAACCGAGAAGTCAAGTCCATACTTCAGAAAGTCATGAACCCCAATAGCAAGAATTGGAGTTTCAAGCTGGAAGATGCCTTGTGGGCATATCGCACTGCCTACAAAACCTCCATCGGGGATGTCTCCCTTTCACCTTCTTTATGGAAAGAATTGTCACCTTCCGGTGGAAATTGAACATAAGGCCTTTGGGCAATTTAGAAGATGAACATGAAACTCGATAAAGCTGGAATTGAGAGGAAATTCTAACTTCAAGAGTTAGAAGAGATGAGGCTAGAGGCCTATGAGAATGCAGTGCTCTACAAGGAAAGAATGAAGAGAACCCACAACCACCTCATTCGCCACAAGCAGTTTGAGCATGGGCAAAAGGATCTGTTGTATAACTCCAGATTGAAGCTATTAGGAGGAGGACTTAAGTCTAAATGGTCCGGACCATATGAGATTCAGACCGTGTGCTTAAATGGAGTAGTGGAATTATTTGATTCAAGTACTGGAGAGACATTAAAAGTCAACGATCAAAGACTGAAGCATCTCAATGACCAAAAACTTTCATACATGAAGGCTCTCGAGCTCCAACTTGCTGAGCCCACATGCATGTGATGAAAGTCAAGCGTCGTGCCCATGACAATAATTGGGCGCGGACTGGGAGGCAATCTAGGTTCTTTTTATTTTTTCTGCAATTTATTTATTTCCTTTTAAGTGTTTATTCTTTACCATGTTAGACTAGGAGTTGGATTTTATGGCTGGATTTTGTTTTGAAGTATTTTAGGTAAGAAATTTTGGTAAAATTTTCGTAGAAGGAAAGTACCAAATAAAACTGGAGACTTTTCAAGTTTGAGGGCACAATGTAAAGGCAAGACCGAGGATCTAGGGATTTGTCCTCCCCCGTGGGCACAACAGAACCCTGGAATGGAAAACCCTAGAAGCCCAAAAAGTTTTCTGACGGGCCTGTCACATCAATCCAAATTGAGTGGCTAGGGTTAATCATTGTACATAACTACCCCCTCTCTCTCCTCGAAATTCACTCGCCATTTTTTCACCCAAATTTCAAAAAATTACAGCTCTCTCTCTCAAAACTCCTTCTCTTTCTCTCTTAACCACCCAAACCACGATCACCATGGCCCCAAAAATTCACGCCTCCAAGTCCTCAAAGAAGAAGATTGATTTCACAGCTTCTACTTTGCCGGAAAGCACCAAGGATACCACCACCGACATCGCTGCACACCCAAAGCCATCCAGCACCGCCGCCATTGAAGTTCAACCCTCGACCACCGTAGAGCAATCTCTGTCGCCCGTTTCCACCTGCGAGTCTGAGAAGGCTGACGAGCCCTCTCTAAAAATGATGGAGAAGACCGCCGATGAGATTGATGAGTAATAGGAGGCCAGCATGTAGAATGATGCGACGCCCGAGCTGACACCGAAGCAGACCCCTGAGCCCTCTGCAACCGAGAGGTTGAAGAAGGTAAAGAAGAAAAAGGTCGCCGCCGCGAAAGCTCCACCGCAGTCCTTGAAGCGGAAGAAATGGATGTTACCGCCGGCGTCTGAGGAGGAAGAAACTGATGAAGAAGCTGAGAAAGGAGAAAACGAGAGCAGTAGAGAATCCCATGCCCATAAAAGCCAGGATGACCTGACTCTTTCCCTGGTGAAGGAGATTGTCGAGGGCACAACAGAGACGCCCTCAGTAACTGCAAAAGGAAAGGGGATGGCCCCTGCCAAGCCAGCTGTTAAAAAAGGAAAAACCATAATCAGCCCCACCTCTGGAAACATCATGCCAAAAAGAGAAGGCATCGTGCCCACCAGGGACATCGTCCACAGCAAGAACATCCACTTCGCCTCGCTCGCTGTCTTGGGCATCTAAGGAGAGGTAAATGAACTCTTCTCTAATATAGGCTAGTCGTTCTTTATTGAGTGGGACTGTTTAATTTTTTCAAAATTAGTGCATGAGTTCTTCTATGATTTGACTGTGAAGAGTATGGGAAAGGGTGGTACGTCTACCAAGGTTTTTAAGTTTAAAATTTTTGGTAAGAATTTTAATCTGTCTGCTGATAACTTGAACATTGGTTTGGGCATTGTGTCCTTTCTGGATTTGAATGATGAAGATTATAAATATGTTGTTTCTGTGGTGCCCATGGATGAGAACTGGGATAGGAAATAGGATGAGCTAGGTGACGGTTCAAAATTCAAGTCTGGAACTAGCAAGGGATACATGCTTAAGAGCAGTGCCCTTCATTTTTATCATCGAGTGCTTGCCTATAATTTCTTTGGCTGAAAAGATAGCTCCAACTCCATAACCAATCAGGAGTTGTTTGTCCTCTGGTGATGGTGCACAAGAAGAGGATAAACTTTGGAGCTGTGGCCATAGCCTATTTTAAGGACACCCTTGCTCATGCTAAGAACATGATCTATTATGCCCAACTGATAAGAAAAATTGAAACTATTTGACCCCTCTTCTACTAATCTGTATTGCAAGCATATTTAATTGTTTAATTTGAACTGCTTGAAGAGGATGTTAGATGTTTTTCATGACGAGGAGGGGAAACCCGCATTTGGCATACTGAAGTTAGAAACTTCAAGTAGCCTAAGTTTTCCTCTGAATGTAGGTCCCAGCAAGAGGCCTCCGAGGGCACAGGAGCAAGAGCTAGCAACCACCACCATCATTGCTAGACTAGACAGATTTGAGACCGCCCTGCTCGCCTATTTCAAGCACGTTGGATTTGTATATCCGACCCCCTCTGATATCTAAACTGGTACTCTTTCCCGTAGATTAGGCTTTTTGTTTTTTTTATTTTTGGTATCTGTTTAGGTGTCGCCCCATTCTCGCACTTTGCTTAGTGCAAAGTCTGTGGGTGTGGGCATTAGGAGTCTTTTATTTTTGTGTTTCTGTTTTTGTTGTTTTTTTTGTGTTTTGTGTCGTAATTAGATGACTCCCGTACTGACCCACTTTCCTTAAGGCAAAGTATGTGGGTAGGGGGCCCTCTAATGTTTCTTTGAGTTTGCAGTTCATAGGATAACCTTCTCGCACCCACTTTGCCGAAGGCTAAGTGTATGGGTGGGGGTTACTCTGCCTACTTTGTGTTTTTTTATGTGACAAGCATGTGTAAATATTTGAACTTGTAAGCATGGAGTCTAGGGTCTTGTGACCATAAGGCAGCATATCTTACTGTATTTTCATTTCAGCATACCCATGTTACTGCTTATATGGTCAATGAACTAAGTACCTTGTGAGGAATTGAGCATGAATTCATGATGTATGCGATTATTCTTTCTTGTGTGATTTCTGCATTATTGAATTTAGGTAAACTAGAACTTGCTTTTGCTCTATTCCGAGGTCACAAGGGATTCTGGGTATGCTACTGAAATGCTTAGGCAAACTTTCTTTCTGAGCCCACAAAGCCAACTAAAACCATCCTGATGTTATCCCTTGCAGCCGTATTTGAGCTAAAAATGACTAAATCCCTGGTCATGTTCTTTCTTGAAAACCACAAAAAAAGACCATGGGCATGAGGGGAGGATAAGTCTGGTGTGTTACAAGGCATAAAATGCCAAGGAAAAGGAAGAAAAAGAAAAAGGAAGGGGTTGAAATAAAAAAAAATGAGAAAGAAACCCCAAGAAAATGAAAGTACAGAATACCCACAAGATAAAAAAATCTAGGGAATGTGCTTTATAAAATGGGCATGGTGGCAAAGGCCAGTAAAGAGTCAAAAGAAGTCTCCCAAAGGGAAAATTCAACCAAATTCTGAGCCAGATCCAAATATTTTCTACCTTGAACCCGTAGCCCCATTACAATCTTTAAAGTCCTTAGCATAGGTGTGCCCATTATTCCAACAATAATGGAGGAACAAGAGTAATTGCAAGCCTATAGTGACCCTTGGTTCAATTATGCTTTCCTTGAGTGTAAACACTTAGCCAAATACTTGAGTGAGGAAACCATGAGAGAACCAATCACTTAGTTATTTTGATTCGCAGTGGGCATTATGTATGTTTTTACTCTTTATATATTGTTGGTTGTGATCAGATGCCTGAATCTCTGTGCCCGCAAGGGATTATGCTTTACATGCTTAATTTGTCGTGTCTTTGTCATTTAGTCTCTCTTTTTTTCCTTTCTTCTATTTTTTTAGGCACATTGTACCCTCATACTTGAGGACAAGTATGTCTAAAGTGGGTAGGTGTGATAAGTCCAAATTCTCTAGTGTTTTTGTGTCTTTTTCTCGTTCTTTTGTTCTTTATTTTTTCTTTTTTGAGTCGGAAAGAGCCAGTGTGGGTACAAGAGGGGCAGGAGGCAGCAGAATCATATCTGGAGGGCATTTAGATGCCAATGATACCATAGATAAGCAACGATTTCTCAACGGAAAGCTCTCTCCCGAGCCTGGCAGAAATGCCCACCATTCCAGCATCGCTGAAGGAGAAGTTCATGATCGTGCCCACAACAAACCCAGTGTGATTAACAAGAGAAAGAGAGGAGACTGGGCACAAGGATAACAATTACTAGCTGGAGCAGGAGTAGTGCACCCTAGCCGCCAAAGGAAAGAGGAGCGTACAAGGAAAGTCTGATCACATCTTCCGGATTCTAGAAGGTGGATCGGCTAATTAAGGAAGGTTGAATATCGGCTACCTTATGTTTTGTACTCCTATATAAGTAGTTTTTATGGCAGAGGCCGAACACGCCATAACACTTACATTTTATTTTTTACTTTTAGTATTATTTTACTTTCCTGCATTCTGTCTCGGGCCTTATGGCCGTAGGCACTTAGGATTTCCAGTTTTATGTACTCAAATCCAATGTTTGTGTTGGATCATTTTGCTTATTAATCATGTAAGTTTTTGTTTTAGTTTATATCTTTAATTACTTATATTTATTGTTGTTCTAAGTCTAGGATGAGCGGCTAGACTCGTTATTCCAAATTGAACAAAGATAAGAACTTAATGAACACGTAAGAACCGTGAGGCTTATGAGCATAAACTATGTGAATTTGGTTCTGTCGTGTAATCATTTTCTTTATTGCATTAAAGTGGGCTAAGCTAGTTAATTTTGGTTGATCACTCGTTAATTATAATTGTGTTCACTACCTCTATAAATGGTCAATGAATCGTAGTTGTGTGTTGGTCATAAAGGGATGGGATACACCTGGGTATTGGGGCATCTGAGAGATCAGTGTCTAGGTAAATTTAGGTCTGTCTGGGGCATAAAGTTGCCTTATTGTTTACAATCATATGGGAGATCGGGGTTGGGCAATAAGTTAGGGATTAGGGGACAAGAGATCACCTCTAGTCTATACTGAAAGGATAGATTGGGTACATTAAGAGAGATCCGGTTACCTTTAACCAGATAATTAGATTTGCATAAATAATCAGCGTGCTATGATCGGTCAAGTGTTTGCTAAGTTTGAAATCTGAGTTCTAATCCGGAATACATTACTACTAATATTTTCCTTTCTTTGTTTTGCTATTTTATTTTACAGTATTTACATTAAGAAGTACGGAGACTACAACAACCCTCAAACCTTTGAAAAAGTGACATTGGAAGATAGGATTTACAGCTCCTCGTGGGATCGACCCTTACTCTCGTTGCTAGCTACGCCTTGCAGTGGGAATAAAGATAAGTCTTTCTTAAGATTTATTTTGACCGCGAAATGACTGCACGTCAACAACCCCCATGACCACTCACTAAGACTATGTCTACCTCGAGACTTTAAAATGAGCGCTGCATGGGAGACAACCCATGATTTTATTGCTTTAGTATTTTGTTCAATTTTTACATTTCTGTTGTTTGGTATTTTGGTGTTTGTCTCGCAGGAAAATATGTTGAGGTTCTTGTGCTGGCTCAAATAAACTAATGCTGCAAATTGAGAAATGCAACCGCCGCTGGCCCAACACAGTCGATGCTCAAGGTGTCTCTCGGCATTCCAAGCATTGGAGTCCAACGGGCATTGAGCAGAATGCCAAAAAAGTTAGCCCAGCGAACGCTGGCTCAGCAGCCGACGCTGGCCTCCACTTATCTAGCGAGCGCTGGGTATCCCCCGTCGATGTTCATACCATGCTCGCTACTTGCTCCGTCGCTGCTCACCTCCACAACCGCTCCTCTACCACCTTACCAACCATTGGATCACTGAAGTTATCTTTGTGTTTTTGTGTTTTGTGTGAGTTGTTAGTAATTTTTCAGTTTCTGTATTATTTTGTTCGTTTGTCACTTCTTGTTGTTGCTGATTTGTAAGAACTCATGCCTGTTGCCGGTCTACTACAAACTGTGATATTCTATCTTCCTTTTATCTCTCGTATTTCCTTTTCATACATTGAGGACAATGCATGTTTTAAGTGTGGGGGTGAACTTATATTTTTATGATTTGCGTGATATTTTAGATTTTATTCTGTGTCTTCTTAGACTTGTCTTTTGATTTATGTTGTGACCATGTTGTGTATTATGTGTTTTGTCTTACACTTAGCATTCTTTGTCTTGTCTACTTGTCAAATTATGTGATTTAAGATATGAATCTTTAAGGGATTGTTAATAAGTTGATCATGTTTCATGAGATTGTTCCCACTGTTTCGCTCTTGAATATGAATTGTTGTGAGGATGATTATGATTAGATGATTAGTTTTGTGGGGTCTTGTCCTTTAAAGAATTAGTAGGAATGTTTAGTTCTCTTATCAATTGTGTCAATTATTCTTTTAAATTCATTCTACCCTCTTAACTTTCTCTCATTCGATATAAAAAAAGGTGTTATGATTAAATAAAAATGAGGATAATAAGGATTTCTGCTCCTCTAGTCGACTAAATCAACTATGAGCATGGGAAACCACGCAAGGGCACTGGGGATTTATCCCCAAGGACTAAACCTTGTGAATTTCCATCCACGTCCTCCTAAATAATTGTCTAAATAAATGGGGTTGCTTTCTGGATTCTACTCCTATCATGTGTGTTGTTTCTAATGAACTTCTGCATGATGAGTATGGGAATCCACGTTATGAAACTCAGTTTTCAGCTCAATAATTTTACCTAATGATTTATGTCCTATGATTGCACCCCCAAATTAAAAGTTGAATAATTGATTAAGGAAGTTAGTGTGAAGAATGTTTAAAAGGATATTTGTTGCTTATTGCTTTGAGAACAATCTGTCTTGCTTATTCTCTTTGGACGAGCCACATATCTGGTTTGATAATTATCTTCAATTTCTTCGATAATAAGTATTCTAGTTTGAAGTTGTGAGGAATGATTAATTATGCATGATCTACTTGGGAGCCACTCCTTCTTGCTTCATGTCTTGAATGATTGTGTTTGCTTGAGAACAAGCAAAATGCGAAGTGTGGGGGAGTTGTTTAGTGTTTATTTGTGATGTTTTCTTATAGGAATTTTATGTCTTTTGTGCGTGAGTTTCCGTGTTTTTCGTGTTGTTTTGATGTTGTTATCTTCACTTTTGATCTTTTGGTGAGTTATGCCAGATTTGTGCAGACTTTATGCTTTTGTTCTAAAAGCAGTGATTTTGTGGCAGAAAAGGTAGAAAAACTGGAAACACCCGTTGAGGCTCCAAACTGATGGCCAAATTGATGCCAAACTGATGGGAAAATTGATGTCAAACTGATGGCCAAACTAATGCCCAACTGATGGCCAAACTGAAGCTAAACTGATGCCACACTGATGCCCAACTAATGGTAAAACTGATGGCCAAACTCATGTCAAATTGATGGCCAAATTGATGCTAAACTGATGCTCAAACTGAAGGGTCAAGCTGAACTAAACACCAATTGAACTGAGCACCAGTTGAACTAAACACCAGTTGAACTGAACTGATCACAAGTCAAGCTAAACTGAACACCAGTTGAACTGAACACCAGTTGAGCTGAGCACCAGTTGAGCTGAGCACCAGTTGAACTGAACTGATCACCAATTGAGCTGAACTGAGCACAAGCTGAGCTGAACTGAGCACAAACTGAAGCATCAAACTGGAGGAAGCACGGACCAAGCTAGCCGTCACTGGGCGCACCTCTCAGCAAAGAGGGCCCAGTAGGCGCTAGGCACCCAGCTGGCGCTGGGCTTCCGATGCTCAGCCAGCACTGTGTGCTCAGTCGGTGCTGGGCAGAGTTTCCGTTCCGCTTTCAATGATATTTTTGGCATCAATTGGCGGATCACTTTAGTATATTAGTTCTTAAAAGCTATCCATCTACCTTACCGTTCGAGAATTGAATTCCACACGGAGAGAGAGAGGCGTTTATCAGTTGGGAGCTGGAGAGTTGGGGCATTATTCACCATTTATTCACCATCATCTTTCACTACCATCCATCATCAATTTGAGGGAGAGAGAGAGAGAGATGATCAGTTTGAGGGACGTGATACCCTCAAACTGATCAGTTGAAGAGTTCCACCATCGTTCTTGAAGGAGAAGACAAGTGAGGAGAAGCCTGAAGCGGAGAAAGAAGACGGAGAAGAATGGATCCAAAGCTCAAGCTGAAACTAGTCAGTTAGGCTTGGTAGAAGATCTCCATTTCTTTTGTGTTTCCTTTCAGTTTCAGTCCATTTATGGGGATTTGTCCTAAACATTGTCGAGACAAATAATCTTGTGTAAGTTTGTATTTTATTTATCTTTTGGTTCATGAGATGACGAACTTATATAAATCTTGTGTTGTATATTGCATGATGATGGGCTAAGTCCATACATTAGGGGTAGATAATCGATTTGGTTTCGATCCATGCTTGTGATTATTGATTTCCTGTTGATTGAATTGAACTTTTTTATGTTGAATGTATGGCCCATATTCGACGTTGTTAGGTAATAGATGAGATTGATAGAAGATTCTATTACCCGATTAGAGTTTTTTCAACATTATATTGACTAGGTACATATGTCTAATTGTTAAACTTACCCATATAATTTAGCCAATAGGGGTTTAATGTGAGAGTAAATGAAGTTAATCCTCTTGGTGGAGTCTATTATACATTCAAGGTTAACAAAATCAACTTGAATTGAGCTAGGAGAGAAACCAAAGAGAGAATCTACACCTTAATGTTCATTTTGCAATCGTTTGATTCATATCTTTATCGTTGTTTGCTATTGTATTGTTCTTGCTTTATTTAATTTAGTAGATCTTAGTTCAAATCCTTCAACCCTTGAGTTAGAATGTTTAGGTTCGTATTTAAATTCATGTATATATTCATGTGTGTAGTATAGAAAGAGAATTGCCCTGTTAAGCTTTCCTCGAGGGTACAACTCGGGTTGACTCACCATCCTATAATCGACCATGTTCTCTTGCGGGTCGGTTCGTAGTTCTTTTGAGTGAACTCAGACATCGAAACAATGTACTGAACATTATCTTGTACATGTACTGGCTGACTTGTACTTTCTTTGACAAACACTATCTTGGACTATCCTCCACTGTATCCAAGACCTGAATGACTCTTCTCTGAATGTCCTGGAGTAGTTAGAGTCTTGTTAAGATTCTTTGTTCCATTGTTCAGCATGGTGACATTCCTCTTGATGGATTTGAGCTCTGCAGAAAACTCAGCAATCTTCTTCTATTGATGTTGGATTGTATTCTTCTGTTCTGAATCAGACTTGATCAACTTCTCCTTCTCGTCCAATAAATTCTTGTTATGAGACTGAAGAGTCTTGTTGATCTCCACAACTTCCAGCCACTTTGCATAGATCTCCTTGTATGTTTTCACAAATTCTTCTTGACTGAAATCTTTATTGTCCGACTCATCATCTTCTACATAGTCGAAGGGATCCTGAAATTCAGAGATTTTTACTGTAAAAGAAATAGTTTCTTCATCTAAATCACTGTTTCATTCTTCAGAATCATTGTCACTGAGAGAGGCATTGTAATTCTTTTTGTTCCTCTTCAGTGTGTTTACACATTCAGCTTAAATGTGCTCAAATCCATCACATTCTCTGCACTGAATTCCTTTTCTAGGATTTGATTATTGAACCTCCTTTTGATCATTGTTGAAGTTTCTTTCTTACAGAGAATTACCAGGTTGTCTTCTGTTGTTGGACCTTCTTGAAGACTGCTTGTTTGCTCTTTTTAACATACGACTAAAGTTTTTAGTGATCAAGACCATAGTATTCGTTGTATCTGAATCAAGTACAGTTTTTTGTTTATGTACATGTTCAGGTACATCTTCTGATGCTTCAGTTTTAAGAGCAATACCCCTCTTCCTTGAGCTGTTGTCTTCATCTTCCAGATTCATCTCGAACGTCCTTAAAGACCCCATCAGCTCATCAAGCCTCATACTCTTAATATCCTTGGCTTCTTTAATTGTAGCAACTTTGTATGCAAACTTCTTTGGAAGAGATCCGAGAACTTTTCTTACAAGTTTCTCATTGTTGATAGGCTCACCAAGAGCAAAACTCTCATTAGATATGCTTCTCAGTCTGGCATTGAACTCACATATGGACTCAGTTTCCTCCATTCTAAAAGATTCAAACTTAGAAGTAAGATTTTGAAGCATAGATAACCTTACTGAACTAGTCGCTTCAAAGGTGATTTCCAGAATATCCCATGCAGCTTTAGCCATCTCACAAGTTGAGATTAGACTGAATGTTTCAAGATTAACTACAGAGAAAATAGCATTGAGAGTTTTAGAGTTGACATTGTACCAGTTCTTTTGCGGCACAGTCCATTCTCCTTCTTCAATCTCCACATGCTTTCCTTCCTTGGTAGTAGTTAGCTTTTCACATCCTTTTGTGATGCTTTTTCATGCAAGCTCATCTATTGATCTCAGAATCACCCTCATCCTTGCTTTCCAGTAAGGATAATTATTGCTTTCGAGTAATGGTGGTCTAACCGTAGATCCTCCTACTTTGATTGAACTCATAACTTGAACTCAACCAAAATCTTCACGCAGTTATGCACTTTTCATGACTCTGTTCACTTTTAACCAAAAGCGACCCGCTCTGGTACCAATTGTAGTTTCATAAACTGGGCAGACATGTTCATGATCATGTGCATGTAC
Source organism: Perilla frutescens (assembly GCA_026008535.1). Classification (NCBI taxonomy): domain Eukaryota; kingdom Viridiplantae; phylum Streptophyta; class Magnoliopsida; order Lamiales; family Lamiaceae; genus Perilla; species Perilla frutescens. The sequence goes on along the minus strand of BRKX01000013.1, from coordinate 45,177,755 downwards.
ATTACAATGAACATGTAAGGTCAGAAAGATAAATTGAAAGTAAGTAAATGACACAAGGTTGATAACCCTATTCGATCAACAAATCTACGTCAGGGGGACTTCACAAGTCCGTGAGAAATAATCCACTATTTTGTTGCAAGATTACAAAGACTATTACACGATGACCTCCTATTACTCGACCCCTTTTCTACGCACTACAACCTCTTTTGATGGACTGAATTGTAATATCCCCTTACAACCCAGACTTCCTCTAGTTCCCATAAGAAATCTCTCCCGATACTCCTTTAAAAGTATGAATGAAAGAATTTTGAACACAAACTAGACACACAATGATCACAAGGATCAACCATAGTCTACATGAATACTATATGCTTTAAACTTGGAGTCTTTTAGACTCTCTAGCTCTTGTGTATTCGTAAAACCTCTCACCCTTTAACTAGTCTGATTCCCAAGCTATTTATAAACACAAGACATAGCCTAAACAAGGTAATCAGATTGTCCTAATTTGGATCAAACTCAACAATGAAACTTTCCTTGTTTAAATCGAACAACACCTAGTTAGAATCCTTCCTTCAATAGAACTCGCCTATTTCCTTCTTGATCTTTATCTTTGAACAAGGTATCTTCTATTGTAACAGCCCGGTCCCTTAGGCGGTCATTTTTAATGGGGACAGGGTGTTAGGCGTAAAAGCCGAAGAAAATAGGTAGATTAATCGAAAATCTAGGGGGGGTGTTTCTAGAATTAAACTAAGTTAGCACCTCAAGAACTTAGATAACTTAACTTTATGACTTAGAAGAACTATCATTTTCAACGAATCACTAAAGGTCAAAGGGGTCAAATGATTCAATCAAGTCAAAGGAATGCCAAAACATAGGCCAACAGAAATTTAAACAGAATCCAATGACAAACAGATAAGAATTTGACTATTTAAATAAACAAGACCTCATCATAGGTCACATCAACTAAGACCCATAAATAGGTCGGAGTCAAATAAATCATATTGTCCCATTCATATGACGAAAATAAGAAAAACAACTTAAGACTAACTAGAGATGAGAAGAATCATGCTTGGAAAGAAAAGCCCCTTCATAGGCGAACCAACAACAACAAGCAGAAACATATACCAATATGTTTAACAGTAAGACTTTTCAAATATCTTAGAATCAATAAAGGAATAATGGTATGTCAAAAGAACATGTTTCAAAGACTTTAAGACTTTATTGATATTTAGGAATCATAGCATTTAAAACATGCTACTATCAAGAATCAAGTTACACATATCAAGACTAAATACTAACATGAGAGTACTTAGCAGAAACATAGCGGAAGAAAATTATGTAACCATATAGAGCAATAAACTTGAAACCTCAGACAACCCCACCAGCAGTACATCACCGGCCTCAGCATCTCAACTTGAAAACATTTGAAAATGCAAATAAACTGTTCTTTGAGCTCGATAACCTACTTACAACTGAACTATATCCTTCCTTAAATTCCTCTTTACTTAACCTTAACCTTCCTTACTTAACATTAACCTTCCTTTCTTAACCTTAACCCTCCTTACTTACTTGACTTAGCTAGCAATACCAAGCCTAGAGCAATCGTCTAAAGGCTAATTCTTTAATTGAGCATGATCTCAGCCTACAAGGGATTTATCACTACCCTAGAAGGCAATACTTAGCTAAATAAGCTTTAGCAAAATCCAACATTCTAATACGAGGAAATGAACGCGGATAAATATCGATTGCAATTAAAACAATTCTAAACATCTCATGCTAGCACAAATTGTATATAAACAATTCTAGCATATCTAAACATGCTTGAGAGCTCACTTAACATATAATAACTTCCTTTAATTTATCAAACTCAAATAACAATTTAACATAATCATGCATAAAACTTCCTTCCTTCCTTTCATTTCCTTGCACAGAGACTAAACAGGCAGAGCATAAAATACTTTTATTGGATATTTCACCTTTGCCCTATCATGCTTTTAGAGCTTACTAGCTCAAACATTATACTTAGTTTAGAACCACCCACCTCGATGATGAGCATCTCGATAATGAGCACGTAGACGAAGCAACGAGCCGAGAATCCTTCATCGGGCCTCCTCGGGGTTCACCTCTTCTTATGAAAGTTGATCAATGACTTAGCAATCTTATTCAAGATCCTAATAAGACATCGAAATGATATCTAAACCCCCGACCCTAAACTATAACTTAAAACATGAGAATTTAAAATGCTCGAAATTGCCGAAAAAGGGACGCAATTCCTGCCTCGAAAGATCCTGATTCTGGATGATCGGCCACTGCTACGTCGTTGATCTTCGAAAGAGCTTCGATTTGAGTACTCATGGGCCTCGTGGTTCCAACTGAGGCGAAAGTGATGGCCTCCGGACGAAACCCTGCCGAACCAGCCGCACCAGCCCGCGCGCCGATGCGCCGTGGCGGCCCCATGCGCGCTGGCGGCCCTCCTTGCGCGCCCGCGCACCTCCTTGGCCGAGGGGGCCCCTACGCCGCCACGGGGACCTCTGCCCCTGCGCTCCCTACTCCGCTCCTCTCAACTGGGAGTGCGCTCACGAAGAGCGCTCCTCTCTCTTCTCTCTCTCTCTAAAATATTTCTGAATGAAATGAGGGATGAAAATAACGGAGGGGGAGGGGCTCTATTTATAGCGGAAATTAAGGCTTCCTTGAGAAGCTTCTGCAGTGCAACAATACTACTTCAAAAATATCGGGTTCGGTTACAAGGTGCTTTATTCGATGGCGAGGTCCAAATGACCTCATTCATAAAATCTAAAAATACCGGGAAGTTTGTTGGCTCGAGTATTATTGAACTAACTTGACTCGGAATAAAGAACGAGTAATCTGAAGAAAAACGAGAAAAGATTCTCTTTTCAAAAATAAAGTTACTATTCCACACAAGGGACAAATAAAATTCCCGAGCGTTCAATTGACCTCAGAATGAAAATCCAGAAATACCAACGGATTTCTTGAGAAATTTTCTATAAGATAGGCTTGAAAAATAAGGCTCGGGTCAACACACGAGATTTCACAAATTTCTAACGATCACGCTCTTACGGAAAAACACTATTCATAACTTCTTTAAACGCGTTTTAAATCACCGGAAACTCAAACGACTTCAGATTTAAAATCCGAAAGTACCGGCATGCTCCTTGGGTATAACTGAGCTCGGATCGAAATTCTCAAAAAGACGATTTCACGAAAAACGACCCTAAAATCGCGTTTTTAGAACCAAAACATCTTTATCTAGGCTCCGATTAATTTCTTTAATTTTATAAATATATTCTGAAAACCTGGGGTTTTACATCTATTCTGAAACGTCTATCTTGAAAAGGCAGCTTCAACTCCTTGAATCCAGTATGGCACATCTCTTGGAAACTCTCTGGACAACCATGTACATTATCATGTTCATGAACATGCTCAAGTACTTTCTTTGATCTTGAATCAGATTGGTAGAGGAATGTTCATATCGTAATGTCCAAACATGGTCTTTAAACTTGAAAAACCAAAACCTTTGTGCTCTTTGAATTGCCATAAAGATCATGACAATCTAAAACACTTAGTATAGATGACACTAACACACTCAATTGGCTAGAGATTCGTATTGATAACGTGTTGTAAATCAAACTTTAGAATAATACTTATTATATAAATATATGAAAGTAAAAGAATACGAAATATTAGGGAAATATGATTTTATTCATCGATATATTAAAATAGTGAACATTAGAAGATATATATAGGACTAGAAATTAAAATCTTAAAGTAAGGAACAAGTAATGTCCATATATAATAAATTTATTTATAGCAATATCCTTATTTTTTAGGGTTAATTACTATAAAATACACAAACTTTGACAAGATTTGCAAATTAGACATAAACTTTAAAATTTTGCAATTAAAACACAAACTTACATTTTTTTGCAAAATAGACAAACCCAAATTTTTCGGACTAACGGAAAAATGATAATTTACGACATATAATTCATTTTCACTTATTAAAACCAATGCAATGCCATCTAAATTGAAAAGTGAACAATTTTTATGGCTTTGCGGTTTTCAAATTCAATTGATTTTAAAATTTTGCTTTGAGTTTTGTCTATTTTGCAAAAAAATGTAAGTTTGTGTTTTAATTGCAAAATTTTAAAGTTTGTGTCTAATTTACAAATCTTGTCAAAGTTTGTGTATTTTATAGTAATTAACCCTATTTTTTACAACAGTATAAGTGTTGATATCACATAAAAATGCATGACTTTTTGATTTAAAATTATTAATTAAAAATACTATAAATTGATTTACGTGTTTATATTGAGTTCCTTCAAGAACTTTCACATCGAGTACTATAAAGAATGATAAGGCTCACGAGCTTACAAGTAGAATTTTATTAAATTGAACTTTGAGTAGTTCGTGAGTTAACTCAACTCAATTACACCCCTCAATTCTCATGACCGTTGAGCAATTGTAAAATGATACATCTGTCAATTTTTTTTTTTTTTTTTTGAAACAGGTAACATTTGTCAATTATAGAGCATAGAATCTCTTTTTCGAAGGCAGTAAAAAAGAAAAGAAAAAAAAACAAAGAGAACAAAATTAATTAATTAGAAAAATAAAAAAAAACAAAAACAAAATATATCTCAACATAAATATTTAAGGTAATATATGTGGATCTGTGGATGGATAGACAGGTAGTAGAATTATAGAAAGAGAATTGAAAATTAGGCAGTCAAACGAGTACATAGTAAACTAAATTAAAATTGTGGAAAAATGCTTTCCCAGATTTCGGCATCACTCTCTCACACCTCTTCTCTCACCGCCACCACCGCCTTCTCCTTCCGCCCCTCTCTCACATCGAAATTCCGACTCTGCCCTTTCAATTCGCCGAAGCGCCGCTTCTCCGCCGCCTCAATGGACAGAAGTTCTTCCCCCGTCGCCGCGGCCTCCGTCGACTCCATTTCCGAAGATTTGAAGAATCAAAGATTGGAAAACAAAAATTGTGCTGCCGATGGCGTTAGAAATGCTATGAATTCTGATAATATTACTCAAAATAGGGTGAAGTTGAAGCTCGAAGAACTCAAGTGGGACCACTCATTTGTTCGTGAGCTGCCCGGAGATCCCAGGAGCGATTCGATTCCGCGAGAGGTTTGATTCCTTTCGATTTATTTCATATTTTATTGCTCTTAATTTATTCTTTTAATTATTTGCGGCATATTTTCACTTTGAGATGTCCGCCTAAATTATGTAGTTCTTACATTTCTTATATTCGGAATTGATAATAAATAGTTTAGAAGAATTCTGGATGTCAATGTTGTCAGTCAGCAAAATCTTTTGTGTTTTAGATTTCTAAGCTGCATCATTCATCAGGGCAGTGCAGTTTTGCGGTCGAGGATACGTTTGAAGCATTGTTTTTGATCGGTGGTGGCGGTTCTTTTTTTGTTTTTTGTTTTTAATTCTGTAACATTTATGAAGGGTTAAACTTATTCTACCGGAATTATGTAGATACTTCTACTTTGGTTACTGAAGTTCGGACGGGCGTATCCAGAGTTGCTATTTAGGGAATATTTTACCATGTGTTGCAATGAGATATCATCTAGTATTTGGTCCGTGTGACATTATCTCGTGTTTTTAGATCCTCAAATCTTTAGTCAGCTTGTTTGATTGGGATAATATTTTGGTGCTTTGTTTACCAATTCAGTTCGCGAGCAATTCCTGAATTTAAATCATATGCTGTAACATATCCATTATGCATTTCAGGTGTTGCATTCTTGTTATACAAAAGTATATCCGTCTGCTGAGGTGGATAATCCTCAACTTGTCGCATGGTCTGATTCTGTTGCAGAGTTACTTGATCTGGACCCGAAAGAGTAATTTGTTTAATTATCTGCACAGATGTCTGACTTCATCGGTTATTCTAACCCTTCTGTGAGAAGTTGCGACCTGTTACTAATATGAAGTTTACATTTTGTGACTAATTTATTTGTAAATCTCAGATTTGGAAGGCCTGATTTCCCTCAAATATTTTCTGCGGCGGCACCTTTAGTTGGAGTGTGAGTTTCCATAGTCCCCCTTCCCCCCACCCCAATTTTACTCTTCCCCTTACTGTAATTTCTCTTTCTTCTGAACTTTTGTAGGTTGCCTTATGCTCAGTGCTATGGTGGACATCAGTTTGGCATGTGGGCTGGCCAACTTGGTGATGGTAGGGCAATTACTCTAGGAGAGATTCTTAATTCCAGTTGTCACAGGTGGGAGTTGCAGCTTAAGGGTGCTGGGAAAACTCCATACAGTCGTTTTGCTGATGGTCTTGCAGTTCTACGTAGTAGTATCCGGGAGTTCCTCTGCAGTGAGGCAATGCACTTTCTAGGAATCCCAACTACGCGCGCGCTATGCCTAGTGGCAACTGGAAAATATGTTACTCGTGACATGTTTTATGAGTATGTCTCTCTAGTATGTTCTAAATATACTCAACTGGTGATGTTTCATCTGTCAATCAACAACATGCTAATTATAGATGAATAAGAGTATCATGATATCTAGATTTATAAAGTACACGACTTTTCCTAATTATGAGACATGTCATCCTTTAACTGTTTTTCTGTTTTATCTTTGGTCTTTCACGTTCATTGATTTATGAAGCTGGTAAACTACTTGTTTCACTGTTGACAACCATTGGTTCATTTGATTGCAGTGGCAACCCAAAAGATGAGCCTGGTGCAATTGTTTGCAGAGTTGCTCAATCCTTCCTACGCTTTGGTTCATACCAAATACATGCTTCAAGAGGAAAGGATGATCTTGCCCTTGTTCGCACTTTAGCTGACTATACCATAAGACATCACTTCCCCCATTTAGAGAATCTCAGCAAAAGTGACAGTTTGTCTTTCAGCACTGGTGAAGGAGATGATTCAGTAGTTGATTTAACTTCAAACAAATATGTGGGTACGTCTTAAATTTGAGGATTTACAACTCATACTGTGTGCCTCTTTGGAATTCATCCAAAACTGTTCAGGTTATCCCTGTAAGGTCTTCACCTAACCATAACATAAGAAGATTGAGATGGGTTAAATTTAATACATATTATAGTTCGTGGATCTCTTTTGGTCCTGAAGATCAACTCTGTAAATGTCTTTCTGAGCTTATTCTCTAATTGGGTAGTATAGCATCAATCTTTGATTATTTACTAGCCACACCTGATCATTGTATGCATCTATATCATGTTTAAATTCCTTATTGTACTTATACAGCTTATTAATCTTTGAATGTCTCTGCAACTGGGATTAATGTGAATCACTCGAGCATTAGTATGTTTGATGTTTCCTGTTACTCCTAAATCAGATTTTGCTATTGGATCAGGCTAGTGAACGGTGCACATATTTTTTCTTTTAATGTGCTATAATATACTGTGGTCAAGTTGGTCCTTTTCTTTGCCAAGAATTTTCTCGCATTTATTAATGTACTGCATACTCTTTAAAGTATGTAGAGCAAATGCTAATGACTTTCTGGCTTCATTTTGTTAGTTATTTTGGTATCATATGAACAATAATATCTTTGTTTTGGGGAAAATCAAGATAGATGATGGTGTTGGCCTTGAATGTATCAATTTTCCTCTGTTATCGACTTTTGATGCCCCAGTGTTCCTATTCAAGTTTTTCCGATTAAATCTAAATGGATCATATGAGTAGTTTCTTCAATTTGATTTTATCGTTGCCTCATTAGCTGAAAGCTTAGCATCTGTTTTCCTTTTATTGTTCTGGGGTCATTTTTATTATATTCATTTATGGTTGCAATGGATAAATGTCAGCTTGGGCAGTGGAAGTTGCGGAGCGGACAGCTTCCTTAGTTGCAAAGTGGCAGGGTGTTGGCTTTACCCATGGAGTGCTAAATACGGATAACATGAGCGTGTTGGGACTCACCATAGATTATGGTCCTTTTGGTTTCTTGGACGCATTTGACCCTAGTTACACTCCAAACACTACCGATCTTCCAGGCAGAAGGTACTGCTTCGCAAATCAACCTGATATTGGTCTATGGAATGTTGCGCAATTTGCCACAACTCTTTCTGCTGCCCAGTTAATAAATGAGAAGGAGTCGAACTATGCCATGGAAAGGTATTCTTAATGGCTTTTCTTTTTGTGACTTCACCAGCGTGATATTTCATGACACTTTTTCTTAACTTTCCAGATATGGAACAAAGTTTATGGATGAGTATCAAGCCATAATGACCAAAAAGCTTGGTCTATCTAAGTACAATAAGCAGTTGATCAGTGATCTTCTTAAAAACATGGCTGTTGATAAAGTTGACTACACAAACTTCTTTCGGCTTCTTTCAAATATAAAAGCTGATCCTACCATTCAAGATGATGAACTATTGATTCCTCTTAAAGCTGTTCTGTTGGACATTGGCAAAGAGCGCAAAGATGCATGGACTAGCTGGGTGAAATCTTATATCCAAGAGGTATGCTATAGATATTTATGGTTCCCTTCTTCTTTTCTTCTCTTTAATCTGCTGAGGATATAGATTTAGACAAGACAATATATTGAGAAGAGGGTGGCAAAAGAAGTGTGGTGTGCATGAAGTGTAGTTAGGGTCAGTTTTTGCATTATGTTCATGGTATTTGTTTCATTAATAATTCCAGTGTCCTTGCTGCCATAACACTATGACTATCCTCAGTGAGAAGTACGCATGGCAGACTTATGAACTTAGTTGATATGACATTGGATTAGAGAAAAAAATATGTATCTATGAAAACTCTTTTGTTCTCATGTCCTGTTGTTTTCTTTTTTTCTCTTACTGTGTCCTCTAACCCCTGAAGTGTGGCTTATATGAAGCCTAAAAGCAAAATCATGTGTCTGAGCTCAAAGTGAACAGAGATTTATGGTGTCCATATGGTTGTCGGTTGTATTGAGTCGTTCTCCAAGCTTGACTACGTTGAGGAAATTCTCAGCACCAAAGAAAGCTGGTGAGTCTCAAAAGGACGATGACGCTGGAGCAAGTTTGAGGGAGGCTCAGCAGTTTCTTTTTTTGAAGGGACTTTTGTTGGTGAAGTCTCACCTCATTCAATGTGCAATATATGTGATGCCTTCTGTGAAAGCTCTCATACTAATATGGAGATCTATGGTGTTCATGGACCAACAGTCCGGTCAATACAATCTTTATAACCCGGCTTCCCATAATGTTGATATTGTTTAGTTTTAGAGTCTTACGACCTTTAGATTGGGTGATTGAAATCCGTTAATGCTGTGACCTGTATGCCCTGTTAGTAGCAATGTGATCTGTAACTGTTTAGAGGCATCATTTCTCCGTCTGCACAAGAAACTGTTGGTTAATCAACCTTCCCTGCCAGTTTCTAAACTCTTCATCATTTTGATTTTCTTTCCATGTTGTGTTTTTGTCTGCTTTAGCTTTCTGCCAATGGAATTTCTGACGAGGAGAGGAAAAGATCAATGGACTTGGTAAATCCCAGATACATTCTTAGAAACTATTTATGTCAAAGCGCGATTGATGCAGCAGAACTAGGTGATTTTGAAGAAGTACGACGGCTACTAAAGGTCATGGCACAGCCATATGATGAGCAACCTGGGATGGAAAAATATGCTCGCTTGCCTCCTGCTTGGGCATACCGCCCTGGTGTGTGCATGCTTTCTTGTTCTTCTTGATTAAGATCACTATACAGAAGGCGAGAAATAGAGATACAATATTGTACATACAAAGCATGTATGCTATTTTTGTTTTGCACTGATCTGTTAAAAGTTTGCCTTCAATATTTTTATTTAATTTTCTGTCTTTTGGGGGCTTAGACTTGGAGTCAGAGAGGCGAAAATGTATACTTTTTTATGCAATTACTAGTACGAAATTTTATACTTGTAGTAGCTAAAAATTGTGGGGTTGTTTCGTTTTATTTTCAATTTTAGTATTTGTTGTTACCTGTCGTATGGAATGATTATCCGATACATGAAAATTATTATTTGCAAATGTTCAAACCTTTTAATAAACGGGAAATAACTATTGTAGGGGGGGTGAATAAGAAATATGAGCAGGGAAGGGAAACGTTCTTCCTCTCTAGTATGAAAAAAACATATAACGAAGATAAAACAGTTTATTGATTAATTTTAACTCATAATCTGATTTGTGCATATTGATGGTTATTAATTTTAATTTTGTGGTCTATTAGAATATCTCCAACCGAGCAATTCAAATTCATTTTGCAGTAAATATTTCATCAAATAGTAATTCATTTCCAATCAATAAATTTATTCTCAAACTCAAAAGAATATTCTCTAAATATTCCTTTTCATACCATTTTTTTATCTTTTTTCAATAACACCCGCATATTTACCAAATTACAAATTGAACCTATTACTTTTTTTTAATATTCACGAAACATCTAGTGTAAATAATTATTAATCAATGATTTCTTACAAAATAAAATATTACTAAACTAGTATTTCACCCGCGCGTTGCGCGGTGTTTGGCGAGCGGTATAACGTTATTTAGTTCACATCGGTGTCACATTCAGTTTATCTTATCTCATGTTTGAAATTTTTTCTTATAATTATTTATTTTATATATAATATTTCTTTCATTGTATTACAATTTTTTTAACACGAAATTAGATGCGAATTCGGTCAATTGTATCTAATTATTAAAAAAAATCAAATGTTGAGCCTTGAAAAAAAATCCAAAATATTAGAGCATAACAAAAATAAAATTACTCACTCCATCCCAATTATGTAGTCCATATTATTATTATTTTTGAGGTCTCCGATCCCAATTATATAGTCTTATTACTATAAGTAGTATTAATTTTCATGTGATTTCTGGGACTCTTAGGTTTGTCACTTTCTTTTTCGTTTATTTATACATCTCATTTGGACACAATTGTTTGGTCTTGGAAAGGTACTCTTTCTTTCTCTCCCATTTTTTTTTGCTCAATTTTTATTCTCTTCTTTTGTGTCTCCAGATGTACAATAGGTTTGGAGCATATTGATTTTCGACATCATGTCCAGATGAATTGACAAACAAAATTAATATAACTATAATATATTTTAAATTTTGTCCATAACATAAGGGGAAAAAAGTAGTTGTGGCAGTTGTACTTCCAAAAGCAACTGCATATAGATTGTAAAAAAGAGTCGACAGTAAAACGTATTTATCAATTCAAAAAATGAACTAAAAAATATTTTTGTATGGAAATGTTAATTTGATATTTTTGGGCGGACTTTTTGAGCAGTAACACTATGCACTCACTACTTTACTTATATATATATATATATATATATATATATATATATATATATATATATTGGTTACACCCGTGCAATGAACATTTTATATGTTTCATTTCTTACATAGATTAAAAGAAAAAAAATGAATGTTTATTCCACAAAACACAACATTAATGAACAATTTGGTCTGGCCACTCAGTTCAAGGAGTTCAAATGACGTATCAGCTTATGGAGATGGCGAAACCCCTTCACAGAACTCATCTTCTACTATAAGTAAAGTTGTATCATCATACAAACCAAATTAATATCAAAGAAGTGTATTCCAATTACTCTTAATTAATAAGCAAAGCCACGTATTATTATTAATAGCCATAAGTTTTGATAGGTCAAATATTTATGAGAATTTGGATGCTTTAGCATTGTGTTATTGTAATACCCCAAAATATTTTAGAGGGTTTTACTCAACTTATGTTACCTGAGGGTAATTTAGATAAGAAGTTGGGTCCTTAAAAGACTCAAATAAAGAAAAATCACAGCCAGGGAAATCTATTAAAATTTATTTTGGTCAAAAATTGCTTTAAAAATATGTTATGATATTTTTCTCGGGTTGATAGAAAAAATTTTCAAGCATCGTGCCAAACTTTGAATTTTTCAATTTCGAGTTCAAATGAACACTTGGCACAATTTTAGGGTGAAAGGTAATAGATTTGGATAATTAAGGCACATCCGTCATTATCCAATTTCTTTTTCGAAATATTATCCTATTCGTAATTATCCTATTCTTTTTCTATCATTATCCTATTCCATCATTATCCTCTTTCTTTTATTCGTTATTATCCTATTTATTTTTCTTCTATAAATAGGAGGTTAAGGTTTCATTTTTCATTCATTTTCAAAATCGAAACGCCGAGCAACTTCTAGAGAAGGTACGTCTCTAGTTTCCTATTTCAATTCTGAAATAGTCATTTTGAAGGTGTCAACGCGTAGATCACGAATACGTGATTGAAATGATGACACGACAGACAATCATGATGACAAATCATCGTGACCGCCGCCAAAAGTCGCAACCACCTTTCGAATCGGTGACTCTTTCGGGTTGCCGGATCAAAAAGTGTCTTTAGGGTTTTATGTTCTATGTATATTTATATACATTTTCCATGTTGCCACTTTTTAATTTCGGTTATATTTTGGGTATCCGAATTTTAAATTGTAGTCTTTTTCAGATCTATCCTTCATGGTTAGCCCTATCGTATTTTTAGTCTCAAAAGTTGTTCCGTCTCAAAATATAGTATTTTTATTTAAAGTTTCATATTTTTCCAATGGGCGGATCTTGCGGTATGAATTTATTTGTACCGAATTAATTTTAGGATACGGGTTTGACCACCCCGTATGCCAAAACTTCCTAAACGGTTTTTCTTTATAAAAATGCCCTGAGTAAAGTTCCCTTAAGAGTCAAAATATTTTGATGATCCGGGTGCTGCGTATTAAGATAGTAGATATTATAATATTTATTTCATAACTAAGAAAGGTTAGATTTTGACCTAATGGTAGTCATTCATCGAAACTAAGTTGCCGGATAATCTTGTAGGCACAGAAGAAGGAGACTTATAGTTGAGATCATAATCAGAATCTAGATCTAGCTCAGATTACCAGGTGGGTTTTTATTATATAAAAATATATATTTCGGGTTATTAAGCCCTAATATTTATAAAATGAACGTGATTGAATATCCAACTCATGACTGTATTTGATGTGCTCTCCTGACTCATGTAAGTCTTACTACTGTTTTTGGTGACGAAACTACAATGGTTCACGATATCGAGCCCCAAGCAAACAGGGCAGTGTCCAACCTTAAGCAGTCGGGTTGTGTACACGAACCGACTCACCGTAAGCGTTCTAGGGGAGAGTGGCGCGCAATGATGGAACTAAATGATTTAGTATACATGGAATTCACAAATTTTCTACTTTAAAAGCTTTCCATGATATGCTTAAAATATGATTGGATATTCTGTTTTATAAAATGATTGTGAAGGTTTTTCTCAAAAGTACCCATTGAGTGCATTAGTACTCATGCCCAAATCTTTTCAAATATTTTCAGGATGAGCTGCGGGATGGTGGACGGCTGTGCTAAGGCTGAAGGGCTATCTTTTGATGTATATGTTTCTTTTATGTGTGGAGTCCAACTGAGAGCATGGTTACCTTTTGTGTCTGAATAAATGCACTGCGTTTTTGTCCGCTTACTCTGATTATTGTTATGGAGTGTTCGGTTCTCCGAATCCCATTTTATTTACGGTTATGGAGTGTTCGGTTCTCCGAATCCCATTTTATTTACTGTTATGGAGTGTTCGGTTCTCCGAATCCCATTTTTCTTTACTGTTATGGAGTGTTCGGTTCTCCAAATCCCGTTTACTTTTCGTTCCTGACAGGCAAAAGCCTGGCATTTATTTACTTTCCTTATTCAGACAGGCACAAGCCTGGCTTTACATTACTTTCCATGTCAAGGCGAAAGCCTGGCTTTATATTGCTTTCACGACAGACGAAAGTCTGGCATCTCTTTACTTCATGTATTTGGACAGACATCCGTCTGGCCTTTTTCATGCCTAACCTATTAACAGTTAACCTTTGTACTGTTATTATTTACATTGAAGTTTGCTTTCTTGGGTTTATTCTAAGACTCATGGTATCTGGTTTGAGTCATTCCATACACTTTAAAAGCGTGGATTGATCCATTTATAGAGGCTATGCTGCCCAAATTTTTGGGGCACTAACCCTATTTATTTGATTGCTTCTGTTCAACAACCCCTTTCCCTTTCCCCCAAGTAGCGCACCGGTCCCCTACCCTTCTCCCGGGATCGGGGCGTTACAGTTATCTTGTCTTACAAACATGAAAATGAAGCATTTCTGCTTGTTGTTGTACCCCTTAAAGTTAATAGGACAATAATTTTTTAATAAGAAAGTATTTATCACAAGTAGAAGAATACAGAAAAAACTCCAACCAAATATTTAGGCCAAGATAACAAATCACCATATTAATTTTAGGAAAACTTGCAAATAAATTTTTCTGTATATCTGTTTCACTATTTCAAGTATCCCCAAAAAATTATATCCTATTTTCCAGAATTGATATCCTATTTGTCCAATGGCATCAAGTGCTTAATTCCTAAATTAACCTACCTCATAAAGCACCCAAATTATAGCAATGAAATTCTTAAAAGTAATTTTGACTTGTCTGTCTGTTAAATCGTAACTCACTTCTACTATGATTCGCAATAACCTTACCTCATTCTCCGGCATAATGAATATGCAAAAATGCATGAACAATACACAGTTAAATTCAATTCACTAAAATTCTAGTAATGCTGAAAATGAAACACGTGCTTTAAAAATTCATAGAAATCTAGCTAAAAAATCTTGAAGATCCTAAACTTCACATGCTTTAAAAATTCATAGAAATCTAGCTAAAAAATCTTGAAGATCCTAAACTTCACAGTGCAATTGTATCCGGGAGTCCTACATACATACATACATACATACATACATACATACATACATACATACATACATACATATATATATATATATATTTGTAGAAGTGATGTTGATCATGAAGGAAGAGGTTGTAATTCTAATATTGTTACCTATCTAGACATGTCAGATGACTTTGGAAATGCTGTAAAAGTGAATAATACCTTGAACTCTTCCTAGATGATAAAGAAGGGATGTGCTCCCAACTATATGACAATCAGGGTCTGCAATGTTGGGAACTTGGATAAGATCTATCATCTAGAAGAGATGGAACAAACACATTGGTTGAGTCATTTAGCAAACTATATATCTTAAGGTTGGAAGAATGCTGCACTGATTTCATATTGAGTATTCAATTGGTTGATGAAAGGGTAATAATGAATATATTCCCCTTATTCCAGTTTATAAAAGCGGGTGGATGGAGCTGCAACACCAGATACTATAACATCATGAACAAACAATAGGAAATTAAGGTTGAATCCGCATAAAGTAATGGTGACATCAGGATGAAACACGCGGTAGACAAATGATAATAAGTTATAGCTCATTTTTGTGCTATGAAACTATGTCATATGAACTAACACTTTTAGCTCCTCTTGGTACAGTTATTCATATATATGTACATCAATAAAGATCATAGAGAAATAATTTCAAGACTTTAACAGCATGTTAATGTTAGAAGAGCAAATAATAAAAGATTCAGTTAACACTGAGTGATGACAGACAAACAGTCATTAAAACATACAACCATTGCATTCTCATCATCAACTTATCATCATCCACCCATTGTACGTGCACAACACTAAAGGATGTATAAATATTAGTAATTACAATATTGTTATAGCAAGAAAGAAAATCAAGATAAAAGATAAAAATTAATTTGCAAATGACGGCAACGAATGCATCCCACATTGCCTACATTGCAAATTGCAATGCTGCTTGGTAAGGGAAATAAAATATACATAGCTATCTTATTTCTCTATTGTTTAATAAGAAATCTAAAAAAAATTACTAAAACAATTTAAGAAAGCAGTATAATATTAAGCTAGGCAGACCTGGTGGATCGGTGAGTACGTAAAATGTAGAATTAGTATGAACAGGGCAATTCATTGATGCTAGAGGCGAGGATCTCTATAATTTTCTAGAAAACGAAAGTGATATTCGCAGCAAGAAACCCGAAAAATAAAACAGAAGAATCACCATTCATCATTGATAATATGCTGAAACCATTAAAAAATCCAAAATCACTCAATCAAAAGCCTGTCCAAACAGGACAAAAATTAGAAAAACAATCTCAAACACCAAACTAGGAAAAAAAATATCCGTAGAGAAAAGAAAGAAAGGAAAGAGAACCCTCGATTTCTTCATACTTGCATTTCTGAAAAATTCAATTCACAACATTTAAGGGAGCGCTCCAAATTTGAAATTTATGGAGAATAGCTGACAAGAGAGATGATATCACGATGCTTCTGTAAAATAGAATTTAAAGAGATAATTATATATTTAGAGTTTTAAATTCTATAGTCAAACACAAAAAAAAAAACAGAAGATAAAAAAAAAGAATGATCTCTCTCTTTCTTCATCCTTACCATTCCGACAAATCCAATAAATAGCATTTGAGAAAATACTCCAAAATTAAAATGTGGGATAATTATTTGCGAGAAGGATGAGAGCTGAGAGCAATGACTCTGGAGAGAGAATTCTTTATACACAATTTTGAATTCTCGAACAAAGTGAGGATTGAGAAAGTAATGACCTTAGAGAGAGAATTCTTTATTCACATTTTTGAATTCTCAAACAGAGTGAGCATTGAGGATTCTATCTATATTCACCCAATATTCGGCCAGACGTACTCTAAAAAATTATGTTTTAATAAATTTAAAATATGATTTGGCAAATATTCCACCACAAATTCTTTTAGCTGACTTTGCATGTGCATGGCTTTAGGTGGGATGATTTGGCATTTGGGGGGGAATTTAGATTAGGAAGACTACTTTGTTTTTATATATATATAGATATCTTAATTTTGAAGGGTTATAACAAAAAAATATTAAACTAAATATTTATTTTAGTGTTATTGTTATGATTTTTAATTTATGTGTTTATATTGATAAATTTATATTTTATGTCACTTTAATTTTTATAAGTATAATTTTAACTATTCTCTTAATAAACATCATATACAAAAAATTTAATACATAAAAGTAAAATATATACACTATATAAATCATTATAGAATACTAAAAATACATTATTATAAATTTATAGATAAACAAAGGATTAAATTACAATTCTAAAAAATATTAAAAAGTAGATGAGTTTATGAATAATACAAATGCATATTTGTGTCTTTACTGTTGAAAAAAAGAGCAAAATCTCATTTTGAGTTTGCAATGGGTCGTGTTTGGAGGTATTTTACTACTGTAAAATGGGAATGGGTATCGATTGAAGTTGCTCTTAAATGAGTGATATTAACCCAGGTTTAGGCCACAAGGAAGTCTCATGGGCCTCTTAATAACAGTTTAATGATTTCATACGTTGTGATATGAATTTAATGTAGATCTAATGGTGCTTCTGTGTATATAGATATAGCCTTAGCACTCAAATATAGCTGCTTAGAGATCACTGTGGCTTGGGTACGTAGAGCTCGAGTTATGTCGTTCCAGCTTGAATTATTCACGCACTTTAAAATTTAGCCATTGCAGGGGCTACAGAGCTCGAGTTATGTCGTTCCAGCTTGAATTATTCGTGTACTTTAAATTTAGCCATTGTAAGGCTACACCTGCATACACCATGTTGGGAAGACTCAATGTTGCTTGACTAGGCACTATCCCACGTTTCCTAAATATACATTATGCAATATTTTCAAGTTATACATGATATATAATTCATATGATGATATAAAAAATATGTATGGTGATATTTATGTTTGAGTTGACGATATTGTTTTACATCTTATAATATTGTCTGAAAAAATAAATAAATTGGAAACATATCAACAGACAAAAACAATGTCGACATACACATTTTTTTAGTTCCTACTATTGATTATGCATAAAATAACTTTAAAATCAACTATTGCATTATGTAAATTTAAAAAAAGTGGGGTAGTGCCTGAATGGACTACATTAAATCTTCCCACCATGTTATATATAGGCACACTTGTGTGAAACCGTATAATAGATCTCTATTTTGTTGGAAATATAAGTGTATTTCTTGTTTTTGTTGAGATTGTATACTAGAATCATGTCTTTCATGTATATAATTATTCCTTAAATTATGAATAAGAATAACGTTCACATATTTTGCATTTATTTTATATAATAAATAATGCAAATCGTCTTATACTTAATATTGAAGATAATATGGTGTGTGGAATGCACACAGAAGCATATTATCAGATATAACCCGGACAAATTGTACAGGATACGAGTACGCGCGGAAGACTTCTAGAATCAAACACGCCAACTAAGGAAGGAGTCAACCCTACTCCAAAGACTCAAATAAACACATGAACTGAATTAAACAAATCAATTACTCAAACGAATAAACAAAACCGTCTAAACCTAATTACGACACCTAGATGATGACACAAAAATGAAACACAAATCCAACAATAAAGGGACTCTAGGACGAGAATTATGGCTGGAAGTTGGTGGTATTCGGGACGTGATTTATGGGTTAAGAATGGCTAGAGAAGATAGGTTATGTTAAGGATGTAAAGGACTTACGGTATTGATGGAAAACACGATGAATTGGACGCGAACGGATCCGAACCCTTGATGATCGACACACGATCAGGTCTTGATGGCTTGGGAGTGTCACGGATGTTGATGGAGGTGTAGGAAGTCAATGATGGTGGCTGGACGATGGAGGTGTTGTGATTTGGAACCCGATTAATCCCCGACGTATCTTGTACGATGAAAATGAATCTCAAAGTTACTCCTCGGTAGCGAGTTCACCCTAATTCCTCTTATGAATTAGAACGTTCCCTTGATGTAAGACTCAAAGTTTGCTAGGCTTCAAGAATGAGTATTTTCGAGGAAAACAATCAAAAGCTTTAAACAGATGAGACACAAATTGAATGCAAAGTCAAATTTAATCAATAATGTCTAAAATATCAAAGTAACATGGTTCCCCTATTTATAGGGCTCATAATGCACGAAAATAATGAAATAAAAGCCGTAAAAATCTGATCCAAAAAGGATCTCTAACTATACTATAAAAATACCTAAACTAGAATTCTATTTAATGTAGTAATTTGCCTTAAATACAATTCTAGTCAAGCCTAAACAATGAAAAACGAAAATTACATATAAAATTAAATAAAAACTGATCTAAACTATAGTCTAAATTAAATAAATTAATACTATATTCTAAATAAAATTCAACCCCTAATTAATTAAATCAAGGGCCGAAAATTCCCATGCACACACATTGCCATTCTGCACGTCGATTCTCTTCATGCAAACGTGCACTCTTCTTCATCTCCAACTCTTCAAGTTATATTTTTCATGGTGTGATCTTCATCTTCAATAGTTAATAAATTAACTACTCTTGAGCTGCAGTTCTCGCCTTCTCCAACTTCAAGTTGTCTTCGAATTTTCGCTTGCAAATAACCTTGAAGTCTCTTTGCTCGTAGGCGTGTAATTGGTCCACGAAATTGCAGCTCTTGATCTTCATCGCCTATCATCATCTCATCATTATCGGTTCCTTATAAAGTATGAGAAGAGTTCATAACAAAGATAGAATTAGACGAACCATCGGTATAATTGTAGTATGATTTGGAGTTAGTCTATCTTGGCTATGAAATCACACTAGTGCACTTTTTTAGTATATTGAACAGGATCGCAGCGAGATAATTCTTATGAACTGACAGCATATAAGAATATAAATCTCAGATAATCATAATTCTTAATGTTTGTATAATAGTAGATATGTATATTTTAATGTACATTACTTTGACATATAAATATGTGAGATTCTAATTAAAGAACCAAGAAGCTCGAAAGATTGGGTAGTGACATTTCTATATATGATGTGTTACTATTTATAGAAGAAAACCGTGTCTCGGTGAGCCGAGTTGATGATATCCCCTGAGGAGCTCAAAAAATATTATCATATTAAATCTTGTAAGTGAATTTTTAATCCGACATGATAATAAATGTTGAGTGGTACTGCTAATTGATAAGTGATTAATTAAATTGAGTTGTCAAAATACTCAATGTAATTAATGGACATTCGATATCTTAAACATGGGGAATTAATTGAGTTTAAGAAGTCACCTCTATAAATTTTATGTAATTTCGATGTGTGCATTAAATGAGTAGTGATTATGTTTTGAAAATTTAAGTTGTGTATTGTATGTGTTTTCAAAAATAGCATAAATCGAGGGTCTCGCTGAGTTTTGATAGGGTTTCGTCCGGAGGTCATAACTTTTGACTCGGCTAGAACCACGAGGCCCATAAGTACTCAAATCGAAGTTTTTTCAAAAATCTACAAGTCTGACGTGACAATCAGGCGCGACCTGGTCCAGGACGCGTGGCAGAGGCTCTGCAACGCGACCTGGAGGCGCGACCCGTTGGGGCCGCGTGACACCACTTCAGAGAGCTGTTTTTCTTTATCTCGAGCGCGACCTCCGAGCGCGACCACCCCTAGGCCGCGCCCCGTTTCGGAATTTTCATTCTTTAAATACCCCACTTAACCATTTCACCCTCATTTCTCTCTTCTCTTGGACGATTTCTTCCCAAATTCTCTCAAGGAGTTCTTCAAGCTTTGGGAGAGGATTCTCTTGTCACTATCCATCATCTAAGGTAATCTCATATCTCTTCTTTTTGGTGATTAAACACCA
The DNA here is from genome assembly GCA_026008535.1 of Perilla frutescens. Classification (NCBI taxonomy): domain Eukaryota; kingdom Viridiplantae; phylum Streptophyta; class Magnoliopsida; order Lamiales; family Lamiaceae; genus Perilla; species Perilla frutescens. The sequence goes on along the minus strand of BRKX01000013.1, from coordinate 45,157,141 downwards.
ATTTCATGATAAATCGAACCTAGGGTTTACATCCGAATTTGGGGTTTGTCGATTCTATTGATCCTCTTGCTTTGATATCTTGAACATATGGTTTATTTACCTCATTGAAGCTATATGTGAAGTTATATTGAATTCCTATGGTTCATTGTTGCTAAAGATATGATTTTTGCCCTAATTTCCCCTTAATATGTTGATAGTTGATTGGAGGTGTTATGATAATTATATGGAGTTGAGTTTCATGTATGTTAGAGTCCTAGGATGAAGGTGTTTGTATTTGAAATATTTGTTTTAAAGGATTTAAATTGAATCATGATCTTGTGGTTTAAATGTGTGCACGTAACGTGCTCAATTAAATGCTTCAAAGAGTTTTTAATGTGTATTTTGAGTCCAAAATCATGCTATGAGTTTGTATATCCATGATCATGTATATGGATATGTATGAACACCTTAAAGCAAAGTATAGCATGAGTTTGGTTTAAATTATGATTTAATTGTATAACTCGACATCTAAAATGAGAAAAGGGAATTTAAAAGGTGCTTGGTGACGTATTGGGGTTCGAGGTGGATGACTTGTGCACGGCAAAGAAGTATTTTGAAGGTTGAAGGGATTTGAAAGCGTCTCATAAGGTGGGGTAACTCTAAACTGTGAACACGTGTAAAGTTATAGTTATTGTTGTGCTTTGATTGTATGAGTATGAAGGGTCTTCGGACCAAGTGAAAAGAATGAGACCCTTCGGGGCATACAGAGGTCCTTCGAGATCGATATAGACTTGTTAATGTCCTCCCTGGGGGGCAGTATGTCTGCGGGCATCCCTACAGGGGTAAGATGTTCATTAACAGGGAGAAGAGAATGAGACCCTTCGGGGCATACAGAGGTCCTTCGGGATCGATATAGACTTGTTAATGTCCTTCCTGAGGGGTAGTATGTCTGCGGGCATCCCTATAGGGGTAAGATGTTCATTAACGGGGGCATGGATCGATATAGACTTGTTAATGTCCTCCCTGGGGGGTAGTATGTCTGCGGGCATCCATACAGGGGTAAGATGTTCATTAACGGGGGCATGGATCGATATAGACTTGTTAATGTCCTCCCTGGGGGGTAGTATGTCTGCGGGCATCCCTACAGGGGTAAGATGTTCATTAACAGGGGCATCATGATGTTTGGATCCTGCGGGGTTGAGACTAGTCTCCACAGAGTAAAGAAAAGTATATACGTTATATTTTCATTTGTGCAATTGGCTATAACTGTTTACAGTGTTCCCCACTAAGTATGTTGTTAAATACTCACCCCATTCATTCAATAAATTTCAGGTTGAGGATTCAAGGCACGGGTAGGAGCGTTGTGAACATAAGAGAACCCCCACAAGATTGTGTTAACTTTTACATGCCTTTGAATACGCATATTATTATAATTCTATTGATCGTTCTATTTATCTCATGATTAACGATTATTGGGAATGATATTAGCCCGATTTTCGTAGTTGTGATTGTATTTAACTTGATATATCATGTCAATGTTTTAAAGGCGGGTCGATTGACCTAGGAGCCTATATTGTGTAAATATAGGTCGTTGAATTCCTATGATATGTTTGTTAATTTAGGAATGATTTGGATGGGTTTATTCTATGCTTCCATTAAATACTATGTTGTGTGACATGGTAGATTCGATAGGTTACATGTTATAATTGTGGAAGAAAATTTATATTCGGAATTATGATGTTATAACTCATTATGCAATTTGACCTTAGCTTCCGCTCAATTTATTATGAGAACGCAAATGCATGTAAATGAATTATTTGTTTAGTGATGTGGCCAAACGGAGTAGTTTGGGGCGTTACAAGTATGTTTAGTGACGTGGCCAAACAGAGTAGTTTGGGGCGTTACAAATCCCAACAAGTTTGGGCCTTTCAAATATGGATTGGAATCTAGTACTTGGGCTCCACGAATTAAATCTATGTCGAACACGAACGAAAAACCAACCCGGAGGCGGAATGAACTGCGCACGGTCCGTGCTCCTCGGCAGGCTAACCGCACGGTCCATGCAGACCCTTCTGGACGAGATTTCACTTGTCTTGCACGGGCCGTGCGGTTGTGGTGCTACTCTGCACGGTCCGTGTGGCATCTCCTAGCCTTCATCTTCAACGGATAGCATCGTGACCCATCTTAATTGCAAAGGCTCGATCAATGGCTCCTCGAACTTCTTCCTCACCGCTTGCAAATAAGCTTGTAATTTCTTCACATGTAGCCATGTAATTGGTCTGTATGATTGGTCCTTTGAGCTGCAACTCTTTATCATCTTTCCTAAGGCTTGGACCATACTCATTAGACGAGACTTCAGCTGACGGAGGACCACAGCCCAGCTCAAGGAAAGCAGCCGCTCCTTGAAGCTGAACCTCCAGCTGATGCAGATCAGTCTACGACTGAGAGTGACTCATTCACTTATACAAGTGATGAATCTACTGCACCTGCAACCAACAAACCTCCCTACATCGCTGACCTAGAAATTCTGGAAGAAGGCTTCAATGCAAGCCTTGACCATCAGCTCAAGAGCTGTTTTGGCCACATAGGGGATCTCAACCCCTTTCTCTTCGAACATCTTTAAAGATATCTCCAATATCATCTATGGAGATTTCAAGTGGATGATGCCACCATGCTGCACATGGCTGACAAGCCAGGCTACTCATATTGGATCGAGAAAGGACAATGGAGTAGGAGCTGGATGAACTATCCACTCAGTATACCTTTATCTATTTTGGAAATTGTAGATTCCATTATTAAAAGGTTTCAAACCTCAGCACCTCATGATGCACCCCTTCCAGACTATAAGCCCTCCAACTCATCCACAACTCCTCTTCAAGAGGATGAACTCTTCACCATCCCGGACGAGCCACTTCTCAAACTCGCATCAGCCTCTACTACCAGGCAAGATCCATTCTCTCTCCCTGATCTTGACTAACTGATGTCGACTGAGGAGTCTATGCATGGCTGTCCACTCCTATGCCTGTACCCCAAGCTCTCTTCTGCCATAGTTGTCACTGCTAACTCATAACTTCCATCAGCTCGCCCTTTTGGATGATGCCAAAAAGGGGAAAGAGTATGCTGATGATGGTAAAGCATATGGAAACGCATATGATGAAAACTGGCAAGGTGATCTAACTCTTTGGGATGAGATCCAAAGAGAGGTACAACTTCAGGGGGAAGCTACCTATCAGGATGAAGCTACTCGTGAGGAGGAAGTTCAATTTGAGCAATGGTAAGCTCAAAACTTTTTTTGGACTTGGGAGAATGCCCAGCTGGAGCAACAGCAAGAATGGGGTATCCACAGTATACCAGGCATCTCTCCCTACAAGTATGAAAAGGGAGAATCGAGCAAAAGAAGACTAAACTGAGTGGTGAACAGTTCCAGCTGAAGAAGGAAGTTAAAAATATCAGTTCCTGATATTCTCTCTCTCTGTCACTTCCTTATATTTCTTCATCCTCTTTTCTCATCAGTCTCTAAACATGCTCTTTGTTGATAATTCAACTATATTCTGATCATGCTGCTATGCTTCCTTGAATAGCTTAAAGCTTTTCACATGCTCTGATAAATGAACAAAAATCTGCATAATAATTAGAATTGAGCTGTTTTAGAACTGAAATATTTGAAGCTATTTCAAGCTGTGCAAACGAGTATTAAAATATCTTAAGGCCATTAAGATGCAACTTTTATCAGTAAAAACCCTGATGCCTGAAAGATAAAACTCGTTAAGCTCAAATTTTTTTATGTATAAAAGCTCTGATACTCATCTAATTGTCAAAGCTCTGATACTCATATCAAAGCTCTGATACTCATGAATGTTAAACTGATAGCTTTTAAAAGATATAAGTATCTAAGATTGTTCTTAGGAACATGGTCTGACATCTGCTCTGATACAAAAAAAAAATGGTATAAACTCAGATGTTCATTCATGAAAGATAATCTCATGCAGTTTTTCATCATCAAACTAACTGGTTTTGACATTATCAAAAAGGGGGAAATTGTTGGGAATTGTTGGGAAAGTTGTTGGAAAAATCCCAACCGATGGTTTTGATGAAATGTTAAAACATGTGATGAAGCCATGATCAGCAGTGAAGATCAAGATCTGGATTTGCAATTTTGAGGACCAATTACTCGATCAAGAGCTAAGAAGCTTCAAGCATATTTACAAGTGTTGATTCGAAGAAAGCTCGAGGTTGGAGATGAAGAAGTCGAGAAAGGCAGTTCCAAGATAGTTAATTTATTAACTATTGAAGGTCAAGAGCATACCATGGGGAATTAAACTTGAAGAGTTGAAGTTGAAGAGTTGAAGTGCACATGTGCATGTGTTGAAGAAGTTGATGTGATCGTGTGTGCATGTGGATCAGATTTTCAGCCCAAATTGTTTTAATTAAGGGGTTGATTTTATTTAGACTATAGTGTTATTTTTATTTAATTTAGACTATAGTTGGATCAGATTTTATTTGATTTATTTGGGTAATTTTCGGTCATAGTTATAGTTGTTGACTAGAGTTTTAATTAAGTCAGGTTGTACCTTAAATAGAACTCTAGTTTAGGTAATTTCCTAGTCTAGTTGGATTTCTTTTTGGAGGATCAATTTTCGGCCATATAGACTAGTATTTTCAGCCCTATGATACTTATAAATAGGTGCTTCATGATACATTGTTACTTTAGACATTATTGAAGTATTTTGCTTTTGCATACAAATGTGTCTCAATCATTTTAAGTCTTTTGAATATTTTCACACGAAAATCTTCATTCTTAGAGCTAGCAACTTTAAGTCTCATTCAAGGGTATTGCTTAATCCACTTGAGAGATTAACTGGCATTCGCTAATTGAAGATCAACTTGGAGATTTCATCCTTGGATACGTTCGAGATTCAAGGAGGCTATCGGGTTGTGATTCACCACAACATCATCATCAACCGTCCAACATCAACTCGATGACTTCCATCCAGTCCCCGTCGGACACCTCGTCCAAACCACAAGTTCGAGATCAATTCCTACTTCGTTCCATCCAATCCGTAAGTTCATTAAATCCTTAACATATCCTACCTACCCAAGCCTTTCTTCACTATCCACACACACGACCTAACACCTAAATTCCAGCCTTTATCCACCACTTTTCATCCTTATTTCTTGTATCGTGTTACATAGTTCGTGTCATTGTCTAGGTATTTTAATTGTCTAGATTTATCGTATTTTCATTTGTTTATTGAGTCGGATTAAATCCCTTCATTAGTTGACGTGTTTCGATTCTTAGAAGTCTTCCGCTATGTCTTTAGTTCGTCCTAGATTAATTGTCCGGGTCGTATCAACATGTGTGATAATTTAATGAAAAACTGCAGATTATTTAAAGCTGGAAGTCAGGGGTAGTGACCAAGTAAGACTTCAGACAACAGTCTAGCTGAAATGAGAGTCAGCTGTTTTGAAGCATGGTCAACCAGCTTAAAAGGATGCCTTGATCAGACCAGTCAGAGTCAACTCTTCAAAGCTTAAGCAAAGCTATAAGGAGGAGAGAACTTTGGAGACTAGTAGGCATCCACAGATGATACGACCCGAACAATTATCTAGATCGTTGGAATACGCTGCGGAAGACTTTAGGATTCGAAACACGTCAACTAAAGAAAGGCTTCAATCCGACTCAACAAACTAGACACAAAAAATGATTAAATACGAACTAATCTAGACAAATATGATACCTAAATTATGACACAAAAATGAAACACAAATAATCTAAATATCAAGGGTGAAAGGATGAAGGTATAAGGCTTAAGGAAAGGTGTGGGAATGTGTATGGCTTGGTGAAGAATTGCTCCGAGTAGATAGGATATGTTATGGATAGATGAACTTACGTGTGTAATGGAACTCGATGTAGAACTCGAACTTGTTGGGAAAGAAGGATGCAGACGTATGATGAAGGATGGAGCACCGTCGTTTATGGTTGATGGAGGATAATCACATCGATGTGAATCACAACTCGATAGTCTCTTCAAATCTCGAACGTACTTGAAGCTAAAATCTCTAAGTTGATCTTTGTGTAGCGAATACCGATTAATCCCTCGAGTGGATTAAGCAATATCTTTGAGTAGTACTTAAAGTTGCTAGGCTCTAAGAATATTGTTTTGTATCTAAAACAACAAACGAATAAAAGATAGGTTGAGACACAATTGTATGCAAAAGCAAAATTCTTTAATAATGTCTAAAATATTAATGTTAGATGGATCCCTTATTTATGGGCATAAGGTGGATGAAATTATGAAGAAAAGAAGGCCTAAAAACTGATTCAAAAGGGATCTCTAACTATACTAGGAAGTTCCCTAAACTAGAATTCTATTCAAGGTAGGAAATTGCCTTAAATACAATTCTAGTCAAACCTATGTAATTAATGAATGAAAATTACATCAAAATTTAAATAAAATCTGATCTAATTAATTAAATACCATAGTCTAAATAAAATTATCAAGGGCCGGAACTACTCGGTATGGGCATACCGACCGAAACTACTCGGTTTGGGCATACTGATGGGTTCACGCACACATGCACTTCAATTCTTCAAGTCTAATTCTCCATATTGTGATCTTGATCTTCATCTTCAATTGATAATGCCGAAATCCATTCGGGGCTGCATCCAATTTCTTCTTCTCCAACTTCAATCTTTCTTTGCATTAATATTTGAAAATAACCTTGAGGTTGTTTGGCTCTCATACGCGCAATTGGACCTTTGAATGGCAGTGCCGGGTTTAGTTCTTCAAGGCCTCTCATGGATTCATCATTCTCCTCCTCTTGAAAAGAATTCGTCCTCAAATTCAAGTCTCCGGGATCAAAGACTAACAGGAACTTACCATCGAACTCTTTTTGCACAAACTGCATAAAACACATCTTTAAGATCTTGAACGAGAACATCCACTTGGTGTCGGGTGGTCGAAGCTTTAGCACCATAGAACGCTTTGATATGGCATTCACGAACAAGTCTGGTGGTACTTCAACTTCCATTGGAACTTCTTTTACAACTTGTAGAATAAAGACATCACAAGAAAAGGGTAGACAAAAAATGTTAGAATTTGACAGCTCTTTCGGGCTCGTTTGCTCAAGTTCTTTGCCAATCAATGCTCTATTGATGCGAATCTCATTTTCTTCAAAATACGGCTGTATTTCCTCCAACTTTTCAATTACTTCAACTTCCTCAACTGCAACATTGATCTCCATTTCTTCTTCTTTTTCACTCAAAGATTGATCCGACTCTTCGAGATCAAGCTCTTCAACAATCTTCTCTTCTTCTTCGGCTTTATCAACTGCATCATGGATCTCCAAATTCACAATTTGTAGTTTCTCCTCCATACAATCTTTAGGACTTGTCATCTCCATGGACAAAACTTCGAAACTGCAATCTTCTCTGAATTAGTAATTTCGAGAATGGGCATATCTTCATCAACACGAATGGAAACCGACTCTCCTTGATTACAATCATCTTGAACTAACTCATCCAAAACTGGCATCTCTACATTAGTTGTTTCTATCATGTCCATCTCTGGCTTAGATTCTTCAACTATCTCATCTTCTAAGCATATAGAAACAGATGGTAATGAGATAAAAGGTACTTCAACAAAGTTTAGAATTAGTACCTTGGAAGTAGAATCATCATTGATGGCGTTGAACTCAGATGGTAACTCAACATTGATTTCCATTTCTTCTTTCTTGATTTCAACTAGCTTTTCCTTGGGTTTGGCATCGGTTGGGGTCTGCATTGATGGTGTAGGCCATGTAGGTGGTGTAGCAATAGGTGGTCGAACAATTGGTGTAGGCCGAGCATATACAGGTGTTGTAGGCTTGGGCCTACAGCTGGACTGTGGTGCAGCACGTCCCAAACGTCTCTCAACTTGTTTAGCATAGTGCACCATGTCTTCTATCTCTTTGTGGTGATATACTGCAACCTTTTATCAGATTGAACTTCATAGACCAGCTAGAAATCTCTCCATTGTATCTTCTAGATACTCATCTACATTAGCTCGTCTCATGGCTTCAATCATTTGGTTGTAGTAATCATCCACACTATGGCCTCCTTGCCTAAGTTTATGTAGCTTTTTCTCCAACTCCCATTGCTAGTGGTCTGGAATGAAGCATTTCCACATCAAATCTTTCAACTCACGCCATATGTCGATAGGTGGAAGGTGATCTCTATAGCACTGGTTCAGCTGGAATCCCCACCATGTTGTGGCGTAGCCTTTAAACTTCAGCGAAATTAGCTGCACTTTCTTTGGCTCGGGGAAGTAGTAGCACTCAAAGATCTTGTCTACTTTTCATTCCCAATCAAGGTATGCATCGAGATCGTATAGACCTTCAAACTCGGGGATGATCATATTCTCGTTGCGGTAGAGATGGTGAGAATTTGGTGTATAGGGTGTATGGGTATACGGAGTATGATTGGTGTATGGTGCATAGACCGGATGGTGCATGGGTGCATATGTGTATGGTCCGGATGGTGTATATGGCTATGAACAGATGATATATATGGAATAAGATGAATTTCCGATCCCCTTGATAATGGTGGACGAAAAGTTGGGGATATGGGGAATTATATGGAAAGGTTTAGAAGGATGGGATGAAAGAAAGCTAGATAATGAAAGAATTAGATGTATTTTTGAAGTCCCAAATAGTGTAGGAATCCAAAAACAAATCATAAGGAACGAAAAGGAAAAAAGGATTAGGTAATTTAGAAAGTGTTACACAATTGTGATACAATCAAAATATCCTAATTAAACTAGACTCTAAAAGGAAAGAACTAAAAATAAATTACAACTCAAAAAGAAATTACCAAAATAAAAATAAAACTTGGAAGGAAAGTTCCAAAAATAAAATATGACTCTGAAGGAAGTTACCAACTAAAGAATTATACTAGAAGGAAATTACCAAATAATAAAAGACTCACAAGGTAATTACCAACTATAGAGTAGTACTAAAAGAAAAGTACCAAAATTAAAACAAGATTCAAAAGGAAACACAAGAATATACCTCTTTTTTTTCTTTTTCTTTTTTAATTTCAGATCTTTTTTTTTATCCGAAAAGTTATTTTTTTTTAATTTTCGGATTTCTTTTTTTTTTAATCCGAATTTTTTTTATAGGATAACTATGCTATTACAACTCGATACACACGTAAGAAAATAAACGACACGTACGATGACACGTAGGATAAACTTGATACATCGGATTGAACCACGACCAGCAGAGCTGACGTGGCTCTGATGTCAAAATATGATACGACCCGGACAATTATCTAGATCGTTGGAATAACGCTGCGGAAGACTTTTGGATTCGAAACACGTCAACTAAAGAAGGGCTTCAATCTGACTCAACAAACTAGACACAAAAAATGATTAAATACGAACTAATCTAGACAAATATGATACCTAAATTATGACATAAAAATGAAACACAAATAATCCAAATATCAAGGTTGAAAGGATGAAGGTATAACGCTTAAGGAAAGGTGTGGGAATGTGTATGGCTTGGTGAAGAATGGCTCGGAGTAGATAGGATATGTTATGGATAGATGAACTTACGTGTGTAATGGAACTCGGTGTAGTACTCGAACTTGTTGGGAAAGAATGATGCAAACGTGTGATGAAGGATGGAGCATCATCATTTATGGTTGATGGAGGATGATCACGTCGATGTGAATCACAACCCGATAGTCTCTTCGAATCTCGAATGTACTCGAAGCTAAAATCTCTAAGTTGATCTTCTTGTAGTGAATACCGGTTAATTCCTCAAGTGGATTAAGCAATACCCTTGAGTAATACTTGAAGTTGCTAGGCTCTAAGAATATTATTTTTTTATCTAAAACAACAAACGAATAAAAGATAGGTTGAGACACAATTGTATGCAAGAGCAAAATTCTTCAATAATGTCTAAAATATCAATGTTACATGGATCCCTTATTTATAGGCATAAGGTGGACGAAATTATGAAGAAAAGAAGGCCTAAAAACTGATCCAAAAGGGATCTCTAACTATACTAGGAAGTTCCCTAAACTAGAATTCTATTCAAGGTAGGAAATTGCCTTAAATACAATTCTAGTCAGACCTATGTAATTAATGGACAAAAATTACATCCAAATTTAAATAAAATCTTATCTAATTAATTAAATACCATAGTCTAAATAAAATTATTAAAGGTCGGAGCTACTCGGTATGGGCATACCGACCGAAACTACTCGGTTTGGGCATACCGACGGGTTCACGCACACATGAACTTCAAATCTTCAAGTCTAATTCTCCATGTTGTGATCTTGATCTTCATCTTCAATTGATAATGCCAAAATCCATTCGGGGCTGCGTCCAATTTCTTCTTCTCCAACTTCAATCTTTCTTTGCATTAATATTTGAAAATAACCTTGAGGTTTTTTGGCTCTCATACGTTCAATTGGACCTTTGAATGGCAGTGCCAGGTTTAGTTCTTCAAGGCCTCTCATGGATTCATCAACAAATGAGTAACCATTAGTCTAGCTAAAAGCCAAGAAAGACTGATGAGAGCAGAGCCAGCTTGAAAAGCTGAAACTGAACTGATCAAAGATCAGTCAGTTATAAAGAGCCAACCCTAAAATTGATCAAAGATCAGTTAGCTGGAAGAAAGCTCAAAAAACTTTGAGCTAATACTGAACTAACCTAAGATCAGTTCAATAAAAGGAAAGGTCAAACAAGCAGCCGACTGGAAGTGTAGGACTGAAAGCTCTCTGAAGCTAAGCAGCCAAAGACCAATGCAGTTATACTAAAGCTTAAGGGAGCTGAGGAACTGCCAACTGGAAAAATCTCAGAGCTGAAAGTCGAGATAGCTAAGAGCCAATCAGCTGAATGTCCAAAACTGATAGACGAACACCTGCTCTCTCTGACAAGCAGTCAATGAAGATCCTGACAGGAAATCTTGAAAAGATCCTGATGATCTTAGAGCAGAAGTCATTAAAGTCAAACAGCTAGTTCACTTAAAGCTTCAAACGGCTACATGTATTAAACTACTGCCGGTGAATTTAACAGATTCACCAATCACAACGGTCAAAAGATCACTCATCTATATAAAGAGAGTGAACTCAATTTTGCCAAGACTTTTTCATGAGACTTTTATGCAAGACTTTCGCAAAACTAACTTTTGCTATTTTGCAGAGTGAGCTTTTATTTCTCCCCCCTGATGAAGCCAAAATAGGTGATGAAGATCAAGACCCAGAGCTGCAATTTCAAGGTCCAATCAATCGATCAAGAGCCAAGAAGCTTCAAGCATACTTGCAAGTGTTAATTGGAAGGAGGTTCGAGGTTGAAGAAGATGAAGTTAAAGGCAGCTCGAAAATAGTTAATTTATTAGCTATTGAAGATCAAGATCACACCATGGAGAATATAACTTGAAGAGTTGAAGATGAGAGAAAGAAGAAGTGAAGTACACGTGTGCATGTGCAATGGTGAAGAACTCGTCAAGTTGTGCATGCGTGCATGGGACATATTTTCGACCCTTTAATTAGGCGTTGAATTTTATTTAGACTATAGTATTAATTTATTTAATTTAGACTATAGTTTAGATCAGATTTTATTTAATTTGGATGTTAATTTTCGTCCATATTTACATAGGGTTGACTAGAATTGTATTTAAGGCAATTTCCTACTTTGAATAGAAATCTAGTTTAGGTATATTCCTAGTATAGTTAGGGATCTCTTTTGGATAAGCTTTTAGACCTTTTTTTCTCTTTATTTTCATCCCTATTAACACTATAAATAGGGGATCCATGTTACATTATTATTTTAGACTCTATTTGATAAATTAAGCTTTGTGCAATCAATATTGTCTCACCACACTTTTAAACCCTTGTTGATTGGTTCGAATTCAGCAACTCTTAGAGCTTAGCAAACTTTAAGTTTCATTCAAGTCTCGTTCTAGTGCTCGTGTGGTGCTAGGGTTGGATTGCTATGAAGAGGATTCAAGTGGTGATTCGTTTGGTGGAGTAATCTTCACTAGGTGGACGCTCCGACTTCGATTCATCTACAACAACATCAACGCCTCCGTATCGACATCCTCCATCATCCATAAACCTTCCACTACATTAAAATATCATCGCAAGTCAGTTCGTGTGTCATTCTTTGAGGTTCCAAGCTATTCCGATGTTCGCAAGTCATACGTGTTCCGTTCAGCCCGATTAATATCCATACCGTAAGTACATCAAATCTCTATCATACCCTATCTTCTCTAAGCCATTCTTCACCTATCTTACACACCCTACACGTCCCTTAAGCCTTCCCTAAACCCACGTCCTTATTCAGCCCAAACTGAGTTGGATTTGTGTGTTATTTTTGTGTCGTCGTCTAAGTGTCGTAATTAGGTCTAGATTAGTTTGTTTATTGATTCGAGTTGTATTTCAGTTTAATTTAGTTTATTTTCATTTTATTGAGTAATAGAGTAGGATTAAGTCCTTCCAAGTTGACATGTTCTTTCCTAGAAGTCTTCCGCGCGTTTTCGTATTCTGTACAAATTGTCCGGGTTACATTACCCCCCACAGCTCAGAGCTTAAATCTCCTAAGCAAAAGGTCCCAACTGAGAAGGCATGCTTTAAGTCTCAAGCAAGCAGCTAGTTGATGCGGAATTCCAGCCAGAGCAAAGCTTCTCAGTTCAGTTCTTTAAAGATCAACCACTCAGCTCAATTTGAAAGACCACTTCAGGTTGATAACAGATTCAAGACTGCCTTCTTGAAGATCGGGCGAGATCTAAAATCGCGTAAAGACGAGTAATAGCACCTAAAGTCTCAGCGAGTAGTTGGGATCGGTAAGTGTGAGCTGTCGACCTAGAAACCGGCTGAGGAGGGGCGTGTACCAACGGGTTTGTTCTTCCGGGACAACAACAGTTGGAAAGGAGGTGGCGCTCGGTTTGAAGGGTGCTGTTTTCATGTCCAATACGATTTCTTCACTGTGTAACTGTAATAAAGAAACTTTACACTTGCATAGTGGATTGCCCTTCTGCGGAAGGAAGAGAAGGCGTAGAAGTAGGAAGCTTCGAACCTCTATAAGTCTTGTGTGTGATGCACTTAATGCTTTAAACTTTGCATGTTCCTTAACTGCACACCCTCACACAAAAGCTGCACTAACAAGCTAAGCTAAGTCTTCAAGCTATCAATCCTAACTGATCAGCTCACCAGCTAAGCTTTCGTCAAGCTCTCCCTCTCAACTGATTAAGTGCACAAATAAAATATCAAAAGCGAGTCAGGACCCTATATATTCCGCAATCAGTTTAAAAGTTTTTTAAGTCAGTTTATTCACCCCCCCTCTAAACTGATATAGACTCGCACTGGGACCAACACAATCGCTATACGACGGAGAATGGTAAATCGCGACACAACACAAGAAACAAGAACAAAGGCTACCCAACTCAATAATAACCAACAAGATTAATTAAGAAACTCAAGAAACAATGCAAGAACAGTGGTAACACAATAGGGCTCAATTATAATTCAGATTTTTTTATCGAATTCTTTTTCTTTTGTACAAACTTTTTTTTTATATCAATAAGATTGAATACTTTTGCCCCTACTGTGCTACACATGAATTTGGATTGAACCACGACCAACCGAAGTTGATGTGGCTCTGATACCAAAAACTATGATGCGGCCAATTAATACGCGGAAGCTAAGAATCGAACAACGCCAACTAAAGGAAGGATTCAACCCAACAACAATTGAACAATAAAGAATAAATATCCCTGATAAACTGATCAATTACAACAATTTATGAATTAAAAACCAAAATCCCCAAATTATCTCCTAAGAACCCTAGAAATTGACTCGATCAATTGACCTATCAAATGACGTCAGATTAAGCTCAAATTTTAGGAAAATGTTTAACTAAAGGTCAGTCATATCCAAAAATCAGCAAATTCACACGTGTGGTTTATGAGATGGCTCGGTGGTGATTTTAGGCGATTTGAGGCTCGATGAACACGCAATTGATGCTAAATTCGAAAATCTGGTGTTTGTGGCTATATAGATGTGAATGATGATGATGATGGATGATAAGGATGGTGTGTGGAGGTGTGGTGGTGGTGGTAAACACGTGGAGGTGATGAAAAAGTGAAAAGGATAATGAAGCTTACCCTAAACGAAACCCAAATCTACTTAAATCCGGAACGCGAGTATGGAGCAACCTTCGTAGCTTGACTAACCCGTACACTACTGAATGCACGAACAAATCAATTGATTTCAAGTGTGGATTGCCAATCTCAAACTCTACCAATAACTATCGATTTGTTTGTGAGACAGGATGAAGCGTAAAAAGCTATTTCATTAAAAACCAGTCTAATTGTAAAATACATGGTTCAATGCTATTTATACCTCAACGAGGCGGAATAAAATAAACCTAATTTGAAAATCCCAAAATTCAATAAAATAAAATAAAATAAAAATAATTAAAATTCGGCGCTGGAATAGTACGGTCCGTGCAAGGACTGCACGGTCCATGCTAGCCTCCTAGCACGGCCGTGCGGTGGCAAATCATAAAGTCACGGGCAGTGAAACATGTTCTGGACGGAATATGTTGTTTTGTGAAGAAATTGGCACGACCGTGCGGTGATGGTTCAGCAAGGCGCGGTCGTGCAAAGGTCTACTCAGACTTGAACTCTTCAATACTTGTCACGTTCACCAACTTGTGCTCTCCGGACTCGATCCTATCATCTTCCAACTTCTTCCCAACATAGCACTGTAGATATCCTTGTAGCTTCTTAGGTCTAAGTCTCATCATTGGACCTCGCAGCTGTAATTCCAGAGTTAAATCGGTGGTGCTGCTACCGGACTCATTAGGTGGTGCGCCCGCGCTCGCGAGGCTGGGATGTCGCGCGCTCGCGGTGGTTGCGCGCTCGCGGGAGTGCTTCTCCGTAAGCCCTGCCCCCGTGGTCACGGGTGTCCTGCGTCGGCGGGGCTACTTCAGCTTCGCTTTTGGCTTTTCTCTTCAGTTTTGTTCATTAGTTGGCTTCCGGTTCAGTTTCAATCGACCTTCATCAGTTGGAGATTTCAACTGGTCCCATCAGTTGTGGTTCAAGTTCAGCTCCAGCTTCTCTTGGCTCCAGTTTGAAATCTTCAGTTCTCCTCCAGCTTAGCTCTTGGTTCTTCAGCTGCACTCCCAGGTAAGGGGGACGTCGCCCCCCTTGACACCCCGACTCGCTGACCGAGCGGTGAGACCCCTGACTAGCTCAGCGAAGCGGCTGATTCAGGACCTAACAACAAGTTGGAGTTTCAGTTGGGAGCTTCAATTGGGAGCTTCGCCTCCTAGCCACTTTTTGGCTATAAAATCCTGCTTTTTGACACAAAAGCTCAAGTTTTGCACAAACCTGGCCCAACTCACCCAAAGAGAAAAAGTGAAGGAAATAACATAAAATCAACACAAAAACAAAGGAAAAAGTCATACTAAAGATACTAAATTCTTACGAGAAAATAGGACAAATATACACCAAACAAACCATACCACAATCCATAGCACGAACCCAAAAAAAGAAGAAAGGCACCAAAAGTGCCAGACCATCCAAGAAGGCCAAGAAGTTTGTCCATCCCAAGCATGTACCTGAAGATATTCACTCTGAGTCAAGTGAACATGATGCTGATCACCACAAATAGATTATCCATTTGCGAAGTATATCTAAACATGATCTCTTTTGTTCAAAGAAGCATGCTGAATTATGGGATAAGGTGAAGAAGAGGTCTTTGATCAGAAAAAAAGGTGGATAATGATACTCTCCTAGCTACTGGGATTTATTCTCTGTTGGAGGAAGCTGGAATTTTGCAGATGATTATAATGCTTTGTCAAGCTAACACAGGAGTTGATCTTCTTTCTAATGTTCAAACTGAGAGAACCTGATCAGTTTGTCGTATTTTGAGAATTATAGAGAAGATTTTATTTCTTGCAAGATGAGAAGATATTGATAGTGCTTGTTAGAATATTGGTAAAAGTCTCCTTATATAGATGAGTGTAAAATGATCGTTAGTCATTGTTGGACTTTAATTAAGCCTGACATTCTGTTGGTGCTGAGAGCCATTTGGGGCTTAGAATAGTTCTAGCAACTGATGCCTTGGTTGACATTTGAGATGGATTAGTTCAGTTTGCTCGTGTGATCAGTAACCTTTAATTCGATTGTTGCAGAGAGTTGTTCTGATTTTAGACCCATTTTGGTGATTGACCCGTTGGTTGACTTTTTAGATGTGTCAGTTCAATTTACTCTCTCGATCAATCTTCAGATTTAGATGGCTTAGTTTAGACATCTCATTCTTCAGTTTGCAATTCTCCTCAGTTTATGAACTTCTTTGACTGCTTCAATTCAGTTCCATCATGAACTCATTTGTCTTCATTCAGTTATGTTCCAAACTGAGTTCAGTTGATGCCTTTTCTTCAATTAAGCTCTAGGATGAGCTTAGTTTTGCCATGATGCTTGAAACCTTATCATCAGTTCAGTTCCAGGATAAACTGAGCTCAATTTTCCTTTCATCTTTTTGACATCTCATCAAAACTTCATCAAAATTTTTTCTTGATTGTTTTGCCTAACAGGTTGTGTCTGAATTTTATAGCAACCTAACGAAGGATATAGATGATCCTGAATCTGAAGACTTTCACAAAGCCTTGTCAGATGAGAAATGCTTGATTTCTCACCAGAACTCATTAATGAGTTTCTGGATTACACAGTTGAGGGAAAGTTGGAAGAGATTGATGACTGGGGGGTGGTTGCTGAAGAACTGACCCAGGGCATTTATACCAAATGGCCATCCAATCCTCAAACAATTCCATCTTCAAAGCTGTCTCAGAAGTATGGTGCACTATTTTGCATCATGATACACAACTGGATGCCAACCAAGCACAGAGCTACAGTCACACAAGCTCATGGAAGATTTCTGTTCCACCTAGGAATAGGAAAAAAGTTCAACTATGGGGAGTTTGTGTTCGGGAAGCTAGTGAGTAGTGCTGAGTCCACTGTTGTGAAAGGTCCTCTGTGTTACCCATCTCTCATCTATGGAATCATCAAGAAGCAAAACAAGAATGTATCTACAAAAACAGATAGAGTTATACCTCCCAATAAGCCTCTGATTATCAAAGTTGCTCCTGAGATTAGTGATCACCATCTGTGCATACAATTCATGAAGTTCATTACATCAAAGAAAGGTGTTGATGCATCTGTAGAAAAGTCTTCATCAAAAGGCCTCGTGTTGAAGTTTCTAGAGAACAGTTTGTAGCTCCATGCTCGATTGATATCTGTGCATAGCTCTGAGAAGATGAAGATTCAAACATTGATAGCTGAACTCTCATTAGGAGAAGAATTTACTTCCCCAGTAGCTAATGTACCAGAACATGTTCACAACTTGCATAAACTTGCAAGTACTACTGTAGTTACCACTCAGACGGGATCTCCACAGACTATATCTAAATATGAAGGACATGATGATCAAGAAGGAGCTACAGAAGAAGGAGCTGCAGAAGAGGAGCAAGAGAAGAAGAAAAAGAAGAAGAAGAAGAAGAAGATGATGATGATGCAGAAAGAGGATCTGAAGCTGAAGGAGAAGATGAAGTATCTGACAAATCTGAGTAGTTCTCTTTTACTCCTTTTCCTTTCTTGGTGGCAAATAGGGGGAATAAAGCTTAGATGATAATTTTAAAAATTTCTCCTGTTTATTATCTTGCATCCATTTTTTGCAAAATATTTTTTTTGCTTAATTTCTATAATATCAAATCTTTGATATTATATTTGAGCATATATTTTTATCTGTAAGACTATGATCCTTATCTGCTAAAAAATTGAAACTATTGATAAAGAGAAAAAATATATGATAAAAAATGAAATACAACAGAGCAGATACAAAATGATAAAAGAGTGAAAAATAAGGGGATCATATGATGTTCACAAGGACATTCAAGAATGTTTTAAGGTACATGGTCCTTTAGATGAAGATTGTGTTCTTTAAAAACATGGAACTGATTTTCCAACAGATAAAGACAAAGGAAAAGATTGTTAGTGCCATCTTACTGCACTAACTGTTTTTAGATTGTCATGATCTTTATGGCAATTCAAAGAACACAAAGGTTTTAGTTTTTCATGTTTGAAGACCATGTTCTGGACATTATGGTATGAACATTCCACTGCCAATCTGATTGAAGAGCGACGAATGTACTTGAGCATGTTTGTGAACAAGATCATGTACATGGTTATCCAGAGAGTTTTCTAGAGACGTGCCAAGCTGATTTCAAGGAGTTGAAGCTACCTTTTCAAGATGGACGTTTTATAATAGAAAATGTCTTGTTCAAGATGAAGATCAAGAAGGAAGAAGACGGGTTCTATTTAAGGAAGACTTCTAACTAGTTGGAGTTTGAATTAAACTATGAAAGTTTCCTTATTAAGATTGATTCAAATTAGGACAATATGATTACCTTGTTGATGCGATTCTCGCCGGCATACGACAAAGACAGCAGATGTTTTAATCCAGGATTATAGCAGATTCCACAGAATGAATGGATGGATCCGAACCCTAGCCTCTCAAGATATCAAACCTCGAACACGATGTAGTCGAGACCCTCGATCAATTGGAAACACAAACTTGGATTGGGTGATGACGCCACAAACGGGGATGCGAATCCGTTTGATAAGTCGATTGAATCTCACGTTGTGTTGTGAAACTCGAATAACTCTCTCAGAGAGAAAAGTGAATAACTCACGTTAAATTTAATGAAATCAAAAATTGTTCTAAAAATAAGAGATTACAAGCCTTATATAGTTGGTCCAAAATAAATTAAGACCTAATTAATATCCCACTTGAACTAAGAAATAAAACATAAAAATCGCGCAATTCCGGACACGCCTAGATGGGCGCGACACGGGGTCAATCGCGCCTCCACTCGCGCTGTAGGTCGCGCCGGTCTCATTCTGTGTAGCGTCTATAGCGCGACCGGCTTCACTCGCGCCTCAGGTCGCGCTGTAGAACGCGCCAGTCTCATCACCTGAAGCGTTGGTGGCGCGGCCGGATTCACTCGCGTGCTCACCCGCGCTGTAGCTCGTGTCAAGCAGCGTGACCGGGTGCTCACGTCCTTGCTCGTGCTGTAGTCCGTGCCCGTAGCTCGAGATCACAATCTTCCACTTGGACTCGGGTTCTTCTCCTTCTACGGGTCGTTTAGCCAACTCTTGGTTCCAAATCTCTCGCATGAATCCATTGTGGCTTTCCTTGAACCTCTTAGCTCTTGCTCGCGTTACCGGTCTTTCTGGAACCTTGATTGGATCGGACATCTCCTCGGTTCGGGTTGTATCATCCCCCTCCTCTTGAAAAGGATTTGTCCTCAAATCCAGCTCGTCACCTACATCAAAAGGACTTAAATCAGCAACATTAAATGAAGAACTCACTTTGTACTCACCTGGCAAGTCCAACTTGTATGCATTGTTACTGATGCGCTCCACAACTTGGAATGGTCCATCGCCTCTAGGAAGCAATTTAGAACGTCTCGGAACTGGAAACCGCTCTTTACGCATATGTAACCAAACCCATTCACCGGGCTCAAACACAACCTTCCGTTGTCTCTTGTTGGCTTTGTTGGCATACTGCTCGGTTCGCCTTTCTATGTTTGCTCTAGCCTTCTCATGTATCTGTTTAACAAAATCAGCTCTCTTTTCCCCTTCAAGGTTAGTATGTTCATGAATAGGTAAAGGAATCAAATCCAACGGAGTTAAAGGGTTAAAGCCATATGCAACTTCAAATGGAGAAAACTGAGATGCAGAATGCACAGACCTATTATATGCAAATTCAACATGTGGCAAACATTCCTCCCAAGTTTTGATGTTCTTTTTAATTATTGCCCTTAACAATGTATATAAAGTCCTATTTACTACTTCCGTTTGACCATCAGTCTGTGGGTGACAAGTAGTAGAAAACAAAAGCTTCGTACCTAACTTACACCACAAAGTCTTCCAGAAATAACTTAAGAACTTAACATCTCTATCAGAAATAATGGTCTTGGGCATGCCATGTAAACGCACAACTTCTTTAAAGAACAAATCAGCAATGTAGGATGCATCATTTGTTTTAGAACATGCTATGAAATGTGCCATCTTGAAAAATCTATCCACAACCACAAAAATAGAATCATGACCACGTTTACTCCTAGGCAATCCTAACACAAAATCCATAGATATATCTATCCAAGGTGATGTAGGAATAGGCAAAAGCATGTATAAACCATGTGGTTTGACTCGAGATTTGGCTTGTCTACATGTAACACACTTAGCACACACACGTTCCACATCACGTTTCATATGAGGCCAAAAGAAATGCTCCCTCAATGCAGCTAGAGTCTTTGCTACCCCAAAATGCCCCATCAAACCACCACCATGTGACTCCAATAATAAAAGCTCACGCATGGAACAATTAGGTACACACAACCTATTTTCTCTAAACAAATATCCCTCATGCCTATAAAATTTCCCATCTCCAGATTCTTCACATGCAACATATATATCCTTAAAATCACCATCATCACTATACATACTCTTAATATTCTCAAATATAAGTAACTTAGCATCTAAGGTGGAAAGTAAAGCGTACCTCCTCGATAGTGCGTCAGCTACTACATTCTCTTTCCCTTGCTTATACTTGATGACGTATGGAAACGTCTCTACAAACTCCATCCAGCGGGAATGTCTTTTGTTCAACTTGTGTTGCCCCTTCAAATGTTTGAACGACTCATGATCGGTGTGGATCACAAATTCCTTAGGCCACAAATAGTGTTGCCACGTCTGCAATGCCCGAACTAGTGCATACAATTCCTTGTCATATGTCGGGTATTTTGCAGTGGCGCCGCCAAGCTTCTCACTGAAGTAGGCAATGGGCCGTTTCTCTTGCATCAATACTGCACCAATTCCAACACCAGAAGCATCACATGCTATCTCAAAAGTTTTAGAAAAATTTGGAAGAGACAGTACCAGTGGGTGTGTCAATTTCTCCTTGAGCGTTTGAAATGCTTTCTCTTGTGCTTCTCCCCAATGAAATTCCACAGTCTTCTTGATCACCTCGGTCATGGGTGCTGTGATACTACTGAAGTGTGGAACAAAACACCGATAGAAGCTCGCAAGTCCATGGAAACTTCAAACTTCACTCGCATTTGTTGGCGTCGGCCACTCTTGGATGGCTCGAACCTTCTCTTCGTCCACCTGTACTCCATTTGCACTAACAACAAAACCAAGAAACACAACCTTATCTGTGTAAAAGGTGCATTTCTTCAAGTTAGCATATAGTTTTTCCTTTCTCAAAGCAAGCAAAACAAATTTCAAGTGCTCAACATGGTCCTCTTCATTCTTGCTATAGATTAATATGTCATCAAAATAAACCACCACAAATCTACCTATAAAGGCACGTAAGACATGGTTCATAAGACACATAAATATACTAGGAGCATTTGTTAATCCAAACGGCATAACTAACCACTCATACAGTCCTAGTTTTGTAATGAATGCCGTCTTCCACTCATCCCCTTCTTTAATATGAATTTGGTGATATCCACTTCTTAAATCTATCTTAGAGAATATGCATGCACCATGTAATTCGTCTAACATATCATCTAAACGGGGAATGAGATGTCGATACTTTACCGTAATGTTGTTGATGGCTCTGCAGTCGACACACATCCGTAGCGATGAATCCTTCTTCGGCACGAGCAAAACTGGACTCGCGCATGGACTCAAACTCTCCCTCACTTGGCCTTTCTTCAGTAGCTCATGTATTTGACGTTCTAGCTCTTTTGTCTCCTCAGGGTTGCTTCGATATGCCGGGCGGTTTGGCAATATGGCGCTGGGCACGAAATCAATTTGGTGCTCAATTCCCCTAATTGGTGGCAAACCCGGTGGCATCTCTTCTGGAAAGGCATCCTTGAATTCCTGCAAAAGAGACACAATAGGACTAGGCAAAGATGGATCAAATGGATTAGTACTCATTAACACATCTCCGCAGATAATCAAGTACATTGGCTTCTCATTTTGCACAGCCCATTTGACATCACTGGTTGTTGCAAAACAAGCATGTTGGACCACCTCCTTTCCAACGTTGGCCTCTTTTCCTTTCTTCCTCATAGTATCGGCCTCTTCTTGTAGTTTCACTTGATCCTCGTACACTTGAGATTGTGTTAGAGGAGCTAGTGTCACCGTCTTCTTGTTAAGTACAAAAGAGTACTTATTTGTGAAGCCATCATGCTTCACCCTCTTATCGAATTGCCATGGACATCCTAGCAAATTATGTCCCGCTTGCATAAGCACGACGTCACGCAACACTTCATCTTCATACTTGCCAAT
Organism: Perilla frutescens; assembly: GCA_026008535.1. Lineage (NCBI taxonomy): Eukaryota > Viridiplantae > Streptophyta > Magnoliopsida > Lamiales > Lamiaceae > Perilla > Perilla frutescens. The sequence goes on along the minus strand of BRKX01000013.1, from coordinate 45,134,803 downwards.
CCGAAATGGCACTCGAACTTGCTTGTTCACCTTGGTTTCTCCACTATCGTTCAACCACTGCAGCTTGTATGGCTTAGGATGTTTGAGAACCGACAATCCTAACTTTCTCACCATCACAACACTTGCAACATTAGTACAACAACCGCCATCAATAATCATACTACATACCTTATCCTTGATGTGGCATCAGGTATGGAATATGTTCTCCCTCTGCTCCTTATCGACGCTCTTGGTGTGCAGGCTAAGAGATTTGCGTGCAACCAAAATGAGAGCGTTGGGCGCTGCGTACTCCTCCTCCCCACTCGACTCGGATAAACCCGGCATCTCCGGATCAACTTCTTCTTCATCCGTCACAATCTCACCATTGTCCTTTAGGATCATCACACGTCGGTTTGGACACTGATTGGCTATGTGTCCTCTACCTTGACATTTAAAGCACTTAATGTCTCGGTTTCGGTTACCTGACGAATCTTGGTTGCTTGATCCCGTCACTGTAGGCGTCTCAACCTTCGGCTTAGTGAACGGTTGCTTCTCGTCTTTCTTCCCTTGATTTGAAGCTTTCCATGGAGCTGTGTTGGAATTTGAGTTCGACTTCCATGTGGAAGAACTCACTCGGTTGTTGTTCCCCCTCCTCTTGAGTTGGTTCTCTACTTTGATGGCCATTTGTACCATGTCTTCCATCTCGACATAGTGCTGCAACTCCACCACTTCTCGGATCTCTCTATGCAAACCGGCTAGAAAGCGAGCCATTGTGGCCTCCCTATCTTCCTCCACATTTGCTCAGATCATTGAGACCTCCATTTCCTTGAAGTAGTCGTCTACACTATTCGTACCTTGTCTCAAGTTCTGCAACTTGTTGTATAGCACTCGATAGTAGTAGCTTGGTACGAATCTCTTCCTCATCACCGCCTTCATCTCTCCCCACATCTCTATTGGGTGTTCCTGATTACGCCTCCTGTTGGATGTCAACTGATCCCACCAAACTATTGCATAATTTGAAAACTCCACTGCTGCTAACTTCACTTTCTTCAACTCAGAATAGTTGTGACAATCGAATATCATCTCAATCTTGCGCTCCCATTCAAGGTACAAAGCTGGATCATTTTTACCTTGGAATGAAGGCACATTCATTTTGATGTTTCAGAGATCGTCGTCTTCTCGAATCCTTGCTCTCCCGTGTCTCCTACCTCTAGCAGTTGAATATCTGTCTTCCTCCTCTGAATCTCCCATCTCAGTGTCATAGTAGTCATTCCGTTGTCTCTCTACATGTGGGTAGCGTCTAGCCTCTATCCGAACTCTGTGTCCGCCTCTTCCACCTCTTCCACCATGGTTCTCTCGAGGAGCTTGTTGGGATTACTCCTGTATTGAACTTTCTACTTGGTTTAGCCTCTCATTCAACGACGCCATCTCAGTTTTGAACAACTTCGTGAGATGTTGCTGAATGGCTTCCACTGTATTCTTAGGATCAAAAGTAATGTTCATCTCATCACTCGATCCAGCGGCCGCTCCCTTGGTACCTGCACTTTTGTTAGACATGTCGATTCTCTTTTTTTTTGTTTTTTTTTATCGACTCCTTTTTTTTGAATGAATTTTTTTTTTCGTCCTTTTTTTTTGTAAACAAAGAACAAAACAAATACTAAACTAAATAAAGAAAACGAACTACTAATGTGACAATGAAATGAAACAAACCTAACAAATATCTAGCTCTCAACCTCACGTGTATACTCTCGTGTATCACACAATCGGCTCTTTTCACTCTAATAATCTCACACACTCTTGCCTTTTACCACTCGTATTCTCTCCAAATAAAATTAAACTAGAAACACAATCACAATAACGAAATCCCAAAAGACCAATCACAGATTCACGAAAAATGTGCCGGAAAAATTTCGAAAATTTGAAAATTTCCGAAAAATTTTCGACTTCTCCCTGGGTAAAATTTCACGAAAAGTTCCTGATTACGTCTCCAACAACCCAAATATTAAAATCAAATGTAACGAAAACACCAAAAATTTTCCCGCCTTTTTACTTTTTTTTTTTTAAATCAGCGACTTTTTTTTTTGTTTTTTTATGTTGATATCATCTTTTTTTTAATAGGCGAGAATTTAAATTACAGAAATTAAATGATAAAGGAACCTGATACGACCTAGCTCTGATACCACTTGATGCGATCCTCGCCGGCATACGATAAAGACAGCAGATGTTTTAATCCAGGATTGTAGCAGATTCCACGGAACGGATGGATGGATCCAAACCCTAGCCTCTCAAGATATCAAACCTCGAACACGATGTAGTCGAGACCCTCGATCAATTGGAAACACGAACTTGGATTCGGTGATGACGCCACAAACGGGGATGTGAATCAGTTTGATAAGTCGATTGAATCTCACGTTGTGTTGTGAAACTCGAATAACTCTCTCAGAGAGAAAAGTGAATAACTCACGTTAAATTTAATGAAATCAAAAATTGTTCTAAAAAATAAGAGATCACAAGCCTTATATAGTTGGTCCAAAATAAATTAAGACCTAATTAATATCCCACTTGAACTAGGAAATAAAACATAAAAATCGCGCAATTCCGGACACGCCCAGATGGGCGCGACACGGGGTCAATCGCGCCTCCACTCACACTATAGGTCACGCCGGTCTCATTCCGTGTAGCGTCTGTGGCGCGACCGGCTTCACTCGCGCCTCAGGTCGCGCTGTAGACCGCGCCAGTCTCATCACCCAAAGCGTTGGTGGCGCGGCCGGATCCACTCGCGTGCTCACCCGCGCTGTAGCTCGCGTCAAGCGGCGCGACCGGGTGCTCGCGTCCTGGCTCGTGCTGTAGTCCGTGCCCGTAGCTCGAGATCACAATCTTCCACTTGGGCTCGGGTTCTTCTCCTTCTACGGGTCGTTTAGCCAACTCTTGGTTCCAGATCTCTCACATGAATCCATTGAGGCTTTCCTTGAACCTCTTAGCTCTTGCTCGCGTTACCGGTCCTTCTGGTACCTTGATTGGATCGGACATCTCCTCGGTTCGGGTTGTATCACTTGTTTAGGCTATGTCTCATGTTTATAAATAGCCTGGGAATCAGACTAGTTAGTGTGCAAGTTAAGATTTACGAATACACAAGAGCTAGATAGTCTAAAAGACTTCAAGTTTGAAGCATATAGTATTCAGGTAAATTATGTTTGATCCTCGTGATCATTGTGTGTCTAGTCTGTGTTTGAAATTCTTTCATACACACTTTTAGAGGAGTTTCGGGAGAAATTTCCTGTGGGAACTAGAGGGGATCTAGGTAAAAAATGAGACTGCTAATAAAGAGAAAAAGAATATGATAAAAAAATGAAATACAGTAGAGCAGATACAAAACTTAATACTTAAATTGTAACTAAAAATTGAACACTTTGAAATCAAGTGTAAGAAATAATACTTATATTCTTCTTCAATTTTGAAAACTAAAAGTTATATGCTGAATGATCGAGAAAATAAAAAGAAAATGAGATATGCTATAAAATAATATAATACTTAGATCTTAATACATTTATCATACAACTTCTGAATAATATTGTATTTCATATAATTTAATACTTATATTACAATTAAAAACTGAATAATTGGAAATAAAATGTAATAAATAATAATCTTTTATTCTTCTTTAACATTAAGACTAAAACTTGTATGCTAAATGATCCAGAAAATTAAAATAAAATGAGATATGTAGCACAATAGTATAATATTTTAATACTTAATATACTTATCATAAAAGTTTAGAAAAATATTATATTTCATATAATTTAATACAGAACTTCTAACTAAAAATCAAAAAAATTGAAATAAATTGTGTTTTTAATATTTATCATGGTTTTAACATAATTGGACGTATTTATTTATTTTATTGCGTTTTAGTTTGATTATTGACTTGTTAATATTTTGGTACAGTACGATATACCAAAATGTCGGTATGGTAAGGTATACCATAAGTAGGTATATGATAAGGGAACGCATTATGTTTCATATCGTATTTAAGGTATACTGAAAGTAAAGTACGACAACGGTATGAATTTTATCATACCATAAATTACAGTAAGGTATAAAACATGACAAAAAAAATGTAAAATACACCGTACCTTTCCACTCATAAGTGTGCACTGCGTAAATTCTACTCTAAGTTAATAAAATGCAATTAAATAAATCACATTTAAAAATCAAATGTAACTGTCTCGCACTAAACGGTGTTGGTGTGATTTAAACATTTTTTCTTTTTTTTGCCTCGACGCTACTACAGTTCATCCCAAATGAAATCACCAGTACTATTTCCTTATATTCTGTTGATTAATTGCATTTTTTGAATAGGAAATTTTACTCATGAAACCATGACGTTTAATCGGCCAAGCGGACTACAAAATCATTAAGCTATGGCCCATGCGGGCCGGTAGATTCATGGCATGTGGAGCTGTTCCAGCCTACCAATATAAATTTAGAATATTAATTTCATGAGGTCATGACCTTGACCAATTACCAAAACTAATTACTATTTGGAAATCTAAGTATAAACAAAGACGTAAGACTCATGCATATTTGTGGGTTGGGAGTGAATGATAATAATAGCAATTAGTTGATTACAGAAAAAGAAAAATAGGTCCAAAGCTTTTTTGAATTTTGATTAGAGAAATCATAAAAGAGGACAATTAGGGGATCCAATGCGATCTATTTATAATAATCACTCTCTTGAAACCTCTCTCAAGATAGGAAAATTACAAAAGCGATTTGCATAAGGGTCCCGTTTTTATCATTACATGTCATATTCTATCATTTAATTTTTTTTCTTAAATAAAGAAACTTTAATTTGCGATGTCAAAATCCCCATCATTCACTCTTGAAAGTCTATGACATACATGTCAAATGGAGAACTGATATTACAATTATATAATCCCGTGCAAGTATTTTGTGGTATACTGCATAAAAAAAAGTGTTCCTGACAGAAACAAGACAAGAGTAGAAAGTAAATAAAACAGTCAAGTATGCGTGAGATTGGTAATTCAGTTCAGTTAGATAACTTAGTCTTGGGAGACATCACTCAAATTGAAGATTCGTCAACTACTCTCTCGTGAAAACTATTCAGGAGACATATATATAGGAATCCCTCCTTATGCCATCTTTTTATACAACACGAACTCTTTGATGAACAAAAATTGTGAGATCCCTTAACAATCGTGAAATCTAGCCTACCCTAAATATCCACGATTTCACTTGCAATCTCTCCTGGGACCACGAACAAAACGGATAAAAAACCATCACCTGTTTCTCCCCGAAAACAGAAACTGTGCTCTATCACGTTGAACAAATTAAGGAACAATTATATCTATTGTTGCGGTTTTTTTGAATTGAACCACCATAGTGTAACGCCCCAATTTCACTTTTGATTGAAAAGGGCACGTTACTCGTTCTTTTCATAAATAAAACAATTTACTTAAATATATAGCGTAAGTTTCAATCATAAATTGGCATTTAATATATAGATAAACTCAAAAATAAAGTAAAATAAATATTTTCATTTAATCGTGCTTGACCATTTGACCACCATTATCACATCTTGTCCGTTCACACACCGCCCGGGCTCTTGCCTGAAAGGAAATAAAAGATTTGGGGTGAGTTCCTCTAGACTTAGTGGGGAGTGACCGTTATCCAAACTATAAATTTAATAGAAAATCATGTCAAAAGTTTTAATTCATGTAACCTGTACTTTTTCATTAGCCGTTAGGCTTGGTACTTTATAGTCCATAAGACTTGATACTTTATAGTACATAAGACTCTGTACTTTATAGTCTAGAAGACTTTATACTTTGTAATCTAGATAGTCCTGTATTGAAACTTCACATAACTCCTGAACAAATATATAGAGAGGATAATAATATTATTTTCAATATATAAAAACCCCACATTTACCTTGTCTTGAATAAAGAATTAATTAGATCCATACGCGCCGCCTCGAAACTCCGATGCAGAGAAGAGAAGAAACTGAAAAAAAATGTTTAGAGGGAAGGGGGGATTTCATTTAGTGTGAGGAATAAGATGAAACAACACTCCTATTTATACTAAAGTTCAAGGATATAAATATAGTAGTGACAAATAAAATTTGATTTCTTTCCATAATCTTGTGTTTCTTGTGTAAGAAAATTAGTTTTAGGGTTTATAGTGTCATGGGCACAATTATAGGGCTTACAAACCGGGCTTAGCAAAATAAAATAATTACCATGACATTGGCCCAAAATAAAAATAACCATAAAATAGAACTTTAATTATTTGGGCTGACTTATAGGATTCGATAATATAATATTTAAGAATCAATTAAAACTAGTATAATGCTTTAAAATTTCTGGGGTGCTACATTTGAATTAAAACTAGTAAAGTGCTATTGTTGCGGTTTTTTCAAATTGAACCACCACATGATTTATTTGGATTCTCATTAATTCTATGTTCATGTATATAAAATTTTATGCATGGAATTAAATAATTAACCGAGTTGAATTTCCATGCAAGATGTTGTTCGATTCTACAAAATGTAGAAATATAGATATCGAAAATAACTTAAAAATACGTGTCGCATTAATCACAAGATTAAAGGTCTAATCTTTTTGTTGAATAAGTATAGATCGGTGCCTCTTAATCTTGCTATTCCATTTCTCGATCTCCTACTATATTCCAAGACCACGCCTAGATACAAAGTGGGCTATATACTACTAAACGGTATGAATACTATAGGGATCAAGAGAGCACAAAGAGGGGCTAATTTTTTATGTACCCTAATTTCGTCCCTCTCATATAAATAAGGGAGTGGCCGAAAGTTAGGTCTCCAAACCTAATGGGTTTGGGCCTCTCACTCTTGTTCTATCCGAGTCCACTAAGGTCATATTGGGCTACAACAAGGGTCTAGAAAAATATTAAATTATCCTGCTAATTTATTTAATTTTCAATATCCACAACTTAGGATATAATTAAATAAATAAAGTATTATTTTGATTCCACTAAAGAAATAATATTGACCTACCAATTTAATACATATTTGCGAATTTTCTTTCTCATTTAGTCCACCAATTCCCCATGTTTAAGATATAATATCCATTAATTAATTATGTATCCTTCTGAGAGATATAATTAATTAATATCTTGTTCCGTGAGTAGTACCACACAAGCTTTGTCATGTATGGAAGAAATTCCACCTGCAATCTTTCACTTGAACATTGTGTTTCCTTAAGGGGACATCATCAACCTAACGCATCAAGACACAATAGCCATATATATTGCATGACCCATCATATATATAATTGCTACTGCCCAAAATATCGAGGTTGTTGATCCTATCAAGAATCTCACTCATTGATAAATCAAAGCAATAACATAACACATATATGTTCGCAATATATAAGGGTTAAGAACCCGAACTCTGTGGATCTTTATTCTCTCACTTAAGGTCAAAATAGATAATATCTTATCGTGATCCGCCTCAATACACAAACCAGTTTACTAGAATCATCAGTTAGTCAAGATAAACTAACTATCAAGTTATTCTATGGTGTACCGATAGTGGGTTTGAGACCATCTAAGCCGTGAGCCATTTAATACATTTCAAGGGATCTAATAATTCAATCTTTACCGTTTGTATACCCATACTATATCATCTACAATGCAAGTATATGGAACTAACAGATAAACATTATAATTAAATGCATTTCAATCTATATCGTCAAATAAAACATTGTAGAATGTATACAAAGATAAGTCTTATAGTATACAAGACTAACAATCTCCCACTTATACTCGAAGCATGTCTTTCAAGTATAAAAACAAAACTGGCTAATTCTCCAATTAACACTAAATCTCAAACGCATTCTCGGGTCTGTATCTCACCATCATTTTCTCCACGTGACCATCGAAGGTCTTAGTCGGCAGGCTCTTCATGAATGGATCATCTAAGTTATCTATCGATGCAATCTTGACCACTGCCACATCTCCTCTCTTAACTATCTCTTATATAAAATGGTACTTTCTCTCTATGTGTTTACTTACATTATGGGCTCTAGGTTCCTTCAAATTTGTTACTGAACCAGAGTTATCACAGTATATCGTGATGCTCTTAGGCAAATCAGGAAGCACGCTCAAGTCCAATAAGAAGCTCATGTGCCAGACAATGGAGTCAGTGGGATAAGAATTGAACTGAATGTAAGAGAGAAGGGCTTATCTCTTCAATGACCCCGAACTGAGCTCTCAATTGCTGCTCAAGGCTTTGTTCAAATACAACTTCAATGGAGTCAGTGGGATAGGGGTTGGACTGAATGGAGGGGGTGGTGAACTGAGCGATAGGAGTATTGAACTGAGTGAGACCATTGAGCTGAATGTCTGGCAGATTGATTGAGGGAGTAAGGGGATCAATTTCAGTGATCAGTTGCTTTCCTCGAGCTCTCTCAGTTTGTCTTTCCCTATTGGAAGAGCAGCTTGAAGTTCGTCCCTCTAGATTGTAAACTATGGACAGCCAGTATCTTCTTATAATAGGTTCGCCATGGTCGGGTGACAAAGCTAATTGGACATCTAGAATATATCTTATTCGTTGAGCAAATCCGACCAGTTTAGAGAACTTACCAGTGTGAAGGTCTACATGTGCTTGCTGAACTTCATCTTTGAATTGATCAAAGAAGAATGTAGCCCCCAGTCAGCTCAGCATCCGTAAAACAGAGCTCCTAGGATGCGGGTTTTGACGTGAGATAGGCTAGTTTGTTTGACGTTGTCATGCATAATATGTTCAACAATGTCGAGGAGTTGAGCATACTCCGTCTTATGACTATTCTTGACTTTATATGTTGGATATTGAGGGCTTGCCATTTTTTCCAAAGAGCATCTCGACGTGGTAGGTAGATAGCTTCGATTGATGGGCTGTGGGTCAGTAGTCGCCACAAGTCGGTGATGTACTGTCAATTTATAGACACATATGGAAAAATTACAATCGGGTGTAGGAACTGTTCATTCTTCAGCTTTTTTAGGATAAGTTCTAGGTTGAGGTCGCTGAATCGTGGTTGAGACATGTCTTTTTGATCTAACGTTTGAAAGTTGATTGATTGAAATTTGACGTGGTTGCCAAAAATAGGAAAATATTTTGAAGATTTGGCGTGTAAGATTTCCCTTAAGATCATCATTATGGAGTGCCACTTAGTTGAATCATATTAGACCATGGTGATCGAAGGGTTAAGCTTTTGATCCGAACCGTTTCTTATCCCTAGCTATTAGATGTAGCGTTGAGAGCATTAAATGATTGCAACTGTAATAAGTGTGATTAAGGTAAAATTAATAGATTTGAATTTACTAGCAACTTATCCTTTTATTCGGTTGAGATACAGTCTAACTAAATAGTGAGGTAAACTTAACTAAGGTTGGCATCACTTGAGCTGAATGAACATCACTGAGTTTGGTTATCTTCAGTCGGCCTTGTTTAGTTTCCTTTTCTTGTATGGTCGAACTGGGCTTAGTTCGGCGCTTCTTTTGGAGTTGTTTGATCATTTCTTCTTGGAATGAGATCCTACTATTGTGAGCTTCAGTTGAGTGTTTGCTTATCCAATGGTTAGTTGAAGGTGTTGGAGAGAAACTGATTGATTGATCAGTTCTTGATTGAGAATATGATAGTGATCTTTCAGTTAGAAGAGAAGTTCTTTATGCAACTTAGTGAAGTAATGATTGTCGACTGATATGTTCACTAGTGTGGTGTGTCTGAATTGAGTGAAATCAACTGATCTTTGGAGAGAATCAGTTGATTATACGAAATGTCCGGGAAGATTACCGAGGTCAGGTATTGCTTCGAGAGGAGTGGATTGGTGGAGGTTACTGTATCGTCTTCTTCTAAAATTTGGCAGGGTAGTCCACTTGAACTGCCCTTCCTACTGCGACTAGAAATAGGAGCGGACTCATTATTGTTTCTTCAATTTCAATCCTTCTAGTCGACTGAGGTGTGGTTGACTAATTTGATGAATCATTAAACTTCAGTTGGCGACGGTGGGAACCTCTTAGAGAGGGTGTGACTGATGGGTTGTCACTCAGTTGGGGGAGTGTACTTCCTCATGAGATGTAACTGAGGTCTGCTAGTAGGGTGTTGGCAGGGATATTGTTCACCATTCAAATGTTCATGATGTGTTGAACTTGAGCAACAGTTGGAGGAAATGGATTTTATGAGACAATCCATTTGATGCTCCAAGTTTCCTTGTGTTGCCAAAAACTCATTCTATGGAATACAGTGAGCAAAAATTATGACTGAATAGATAATGTGTGATGCCAATTGAACCAATAAAAATAGTGACGAAGTTGTTTGAACAACTTCTTGTAACCTTTTGCAACAAATAAAAAGTGTGAGAGAAGATGATTAGTTACCACCTTTTGTGGATTCTTGACAGCATGTTTGGCACTGTCGAAAGTGCGAACATTCTCTTTAGTTAGCTAAAGTAGAGGACATGTGGTCCTAAAGTAATCAACTCCAAAATCAGGGTGTGGGATTCCAATGAAGGAAATTAACTCTTCTGCATTTGAGCAGGTCTTGAGGTCGGAGGATTTGCAGTTTTGAGGTACTAGAGACAAAGTGGTCTCATCAATCGAGTAGTCAATTGTTGCTCGGTTACTAGATGTGGTAGTGTCATCGTGTTGGGCCTTTGAGTCTCTCTTCATTTTTAGAGATCGAAGATGTGCCCCTTCCTTCTTGGGAATCTAGTCCGAGATGAGAACTGGAAGTGTATCATCATTTTGAAGATTGAGCATTACTTCAAGTAACTTTCTCATCCTTAGAACAAGCCCTACTTTGGACTCAAATTTTTCAGTTTCTTTTGAGTGTGTGGCTTTGGCAATCTGATGCTTGAGTCGGATGAGGTAAAATCTGCCCAGTTTGTGTTTCTTTCTTCTGCTAGATGAATCATGACCTTGTAGCGATCTTGAGTTAATTGACCTAAGCTTCCAATGGCTCCGAACATCATTTTATTCGTTATATCCAGTAGAACACCATACTTTTGCTTCATATCAGTTTTGGCTATGGTGAAGCTAAACTGTTTGTTACACTCGAGTGCTTTCCATTCTGTCTAGTAAGCTTTGGCTGTTTCTTGGGAGTTATATATCTTTAAGCCGGTTCTAAGGAGTCGGAAGATTTGCCCAATCATGATTTTAGTGATTTGAATTGGTCTTCCTTGGACGGTTGAAGACAAAATTTTGCCATTTTCAGTTATTTTTGCCTGTAACAAGAATTCAATGACCAATTGATATGATCCGGACAATTAATCTAGGACGAATCTAGAGAACGTAGCGGAAGACTTTAGGATACGAAACACGTCACCTAAAGAAGAGTTTCAATCTGACTCGATAAAGTGAACAAACAACTAATCTAGACAATCACGAGACCTAAACTATGACACAAACTATCGAACACAAAATAAACCAAATACCAAGGATGGAACGAAAGGCTATGGATGATTTAAAAGGGTAGGGAGTGTGCATGGCTTGTGAAGAATGGCTTGGAGTAGGTAGGATATGATAGAGATGGAATGGACTTACGTGTGAAGAACTCGAACTCGTCTTTATGGATAAAACTCGATCGATTTGATGGCTTGGAGGGATACAAATGTGGATGACTTGATGGAGGTCATCATTTGGTGTAGATGGAAGGATGAATGTGGATGTGAATCACAACCCGATAGTCTCTTCGAATCTTGAACGTACTCGAGGCTAAAATATCTAAGTTGATCTTCAGATAGCGAATACCTGTTAATCCTTCTTGTGGATCAAGGGATACCCTTGAATAAGACTTAAAGTTGCTAGGCTCTAAGAATATTGTTTTGTATCTAAAACAACAAATGATTAAAAGATAGGTTGAGACACAATTGGATGCAAAGGCAAAAATCTTCAATAATGTCTAAAGTTTAATGTTTACAAGTGATCCCTTTATATAGAGGTAGGGAGCACGAAAATACTAAGGAAAAATACTTAAAAGGCTTCTCCAAAGTGGACTAGATAATTACCTAGACTAGAATTCTACTTAAGGTAGGACATTACCTTAAATAGAACCTAGTCAATTTGGACTCTATAAAAGTCCGAAAATTACATTAATTAAATAATAAAACGAATCCAACTATATTCTAAAATAATTAAATTAGTACTATAGTCTAAATAAAATTCAACCCTTTAATTAAATTAAGAGGGCCGAAAATTTTGCTCCAAAACGCATGCGGTTTCGCTTGCGGTTTTTGCTAAAATTCTGTTCCAAAATGCATGCGCTTTCGCTTGTGGTTTCAAGCAGATTTCTTGGTCTTCCTATAACTTCTTTCGCACATAAGCTTGCAGATAACCTTGAAGTTGCTTAGCTCGTAATCTTGTAACTGGACCTCTAATTTGCAACTTCGGATTTGGCTCATCGTTGATGTGCATGGTCTCATCATTCCCCCCCTGCTGAAGAGAATTCATCCTCGAATTTGGTTCATCTTCATGGTCGAATTCAGTTGCATCAAAAGGACATAACTCAGCAACGTTAAAAGTGGAAGAACACTTGTACTCACCAGGTAGATCAATGCGATATGCATTGTCATTGTCGTGGCTCAAGACGGTGAATGGACCATCTCCTCTAGGTGAAAGTTTCGACTTCCTCAAGTTGGGAAATCGGTCGGGACTCAAATGAATCCAAACACAATCACCGGGTTGGAAGACAACTCTCTTTCACCGTGTGTTGCTGATACGAACCGGACAATTAATCTAGGACGAACAAAAGATGAAGCGGAAGACTTTAGGATACGAAACACGTCAGTGAATGAAGGGCTTCAATCCGACTCGATAAACAAATGAAAATATTGATAAATCTAGACGACTAGAATACCTATATAATGACACGAATTATATAACACAAAACCAATGAAGTAAGGGCTGAAAGGGGCGTTAAGGGCTGGAATACGTGTGTGAATAATTGTGAAGAAGGGCTTGGAGAAGGTAGGATATGTTAGGGATAAAATGAACTTACGGATAACACGGAACGGCGTAGAACTCGACTCGAACTCGTGGGCTGACTTGAGGCGTGCGACGGGGCTGGTGGATGGTGTCGTGAATGATGATACACGGTTGGTGATTGTTGAGGTGAATCACAAGCCGATAGCCTCCTTGAATCTCGAACGTATCCAAGGTTGAAATCTCCAAGTTGCTCTTCGATAGCGAATACCGGTTAATCCCTCAAGTGGATTAAGCAATACCCTTGAATAAGACTTAAAGTTGTTAGGCTCTAAGAATATTATTTTGTATCTAAAACAACAAACGAATAAAAGATAAGTTGAGACACAATTGTATGCAAAAGCAAAATTCTTCAATAATGTCTAAAATATCAATGTAACATGGTTCCTCTATTTATAAGGCTTATGCAGGAAAATAATGAAGAAAAAAGGGCCTAAAAACTGATCCAAAAGGGATCTTTAACTATACTAGGAAGTTCCCTAAACTAGAATTCTATTCAAGGTAGGAATATGCCTTAAATACAATTCTAGTCAAACCTATTTAATTAATGGGCAAAAATTAACATACAAATTAAATAAAATCTGATCTAAACTATAGTCTAAATTAATTAAATAAACACTATAGTCTAAATAAAATTCAACCCCTAATTAAATTAATTAAAGGGTCGAAAACAGCTCCATGTACACACGTGATTCACGTCGCTATCTTCATGCATACGACGTGCATGTGCATGCTTGTTCTTCATGTTCTCTTCTTCAAACCTTGATCTCCAATATTTAATTGTTAACAAAGTAACAATTTTGGGGATGCTCTTAACTCCTTCTTCATTTTCAAACTTCTTACGAACAAATGTTTGGAAATATCTTTGCAATTGTATTGCTTGAAGTTGTGTAAATGGACCAAGTATTTGCAGCTCTGAGTGAAGTTCTTCAAGGCTTTTCGTGGACGTATCAGTTGCGGTTGGCGGCGACTTGGGAACCCTTTTGCTCGATCCGGGCTCGGACTTTCTCATACATCTCCTTGATAAAATCGGATCTCTTCAATCCTTTAATACTCGATAGATGCTCAATGGGTAAATGAATCAAATCATTAGACGTTAGTGGATTAAATCCATAAACAACCTCAAATGGACACATGTTAGTAGTAGAATGAATAACATGATTATAAGCAAATTCCGCATAAAGTAAACATTCTTCCCATGACTTCAAATTATTCTTGATTAAAGACCTAAGCAATGTACCTAAAGTACAATTCACAACCTCAGTTTGACCATCAGTTTGTGGATGGCATGCAGTGGAAAACAAAAGCTTGCTCCCTAATTTTCCCCATAGAACTCGCTAAAAATGTCCTAAAAACTTAGAATCCCTATCACTAATAATAGTTCTAGGAATACCATGCAATCTAACTATATGAATGAAGAACAAATTGGCTATGTGAACGGCATCATCGGTTTTCCTACATGCAATGAAATGCACCATTTTAAAAAACCTATCAACTACAACAAACACGGAATCCTTTCCCGATCTCGACCTAGGCAAGCCTAAGATAAAATCCATAGAAATATCAATCAAAGGACTAGATGGAACAGGAAGTGGTGTGTAAAGACCAAAAGCATGTGAAGTAGACTTAGACCTATGACAAGTAACACATCTACTACACATGTTGATGCGACCCAAACAATTAATCTAGGATGAATCTAGAGAACGTAGCGGAAGACTTCTGGATACAAAACACGTCAGTGAAAGAAGGGAAACAATCCGACTCAATTAAGCAAATAAAACTAACTAATCTAGACAATTAAAATACCTAAACTATGACACGAACTATATAACATAATACCAAGATGATAAGGGCTGAAAGGTGATGGGTTAAGGCTGGAAATTAGGTGTTTCGAACGTGTATGGGTTTGGTGAAGAAGGGTTTGGAGTAGATAGGATATGTTAACGATAGAATGAACTTATGGATTGGATGAAATGGAGAAGAACTCGATCTTGTGGGCTGGATGAGGCATGCGTCATGCGGCTGGATGGATGTCGTCATGTATGGTGATGGACGGTTGATGATGTTGAGGTGAATCACAACCCGATAGCCTCCTTAAATCGCGAAGGTATCCAATGTTGAAATCTCTAAGTTGATCTTCGATTAGCGAATAACGGTTAATCCCTCAAGTGGATTAAGCAATACCCTTGAATAAGACTTAGATGTGCTAAGTCTAAGAATGATAATTTTCTTGATGGAAAACAATCAAAAGAATATAAGATTTGAGACACAATTGGATGCAAAAGCAAAATAACTTCAATAATGTCTAAAATAACAATATGACATGGTTCCCCTATTTATAGGACTAAGGGGAATGAAATTTTAAGCTAAAAAGTCCTAAATATCTGATCCAAAAGGGATCTCTAACTATACTAGGAAGTTCCCTAAACTAGAATTCTATTCAAGGTAGGAAATTGCCCTAAATACAATTCTAGTCAACCTAATTAAATAATGAACGAAAATTACATTATAAAATAAATAAAATCTGATCTAATAATGTCTCTAATTAAATAAAAAACTATTGGTTAAAAATCGTGCCCCATAATTAAATTAAGGGAACCGATTTTTAAATTAAATGACTCGGATAATTGCTTAGGCATGATCACGCCTAACCTGAAATTGCCTTCTGTACCAACATCCAAGACTTAATCTTCAATTGCTTCAATATGGACGACTGTCACTCTATCTTTAACTTCTCTTCATGCATTATTATTCAAACCTTGATCTCCAATCTTTGATTGTTAACAAGATAACAATCTTGGGGCTGCTCTCAACTCCTTTGTCATCTTCGAACTTCTTAAATACAAATACTCGGAAATATCCTTGCAATTGTATTGCTCGAAGTCGTGTAATTGGGCCATGTATTTGCAGCTCCGGGTTTGGCTCTTTAAGGCTTGTCGTGGATTCATCATTCCCCTCCTCTTGAAAAGAATTCGTCCTCGAATTCAAATATGCGGGATCCAAGATGAACATGAATTGATCATCAAAGTCTTTTTGCTCAAGCTCCTTAAGGCATATCTTCACGATCATGAACATGAACATTCCACTTGTGTTAATTGACCGAAACTCTAGCTCTACAGATTGCCTTGACATGGCATTCACGTTCAAATATGTTGGTACATCAACTTCTAATGGGACATCTTTGACAACCTGTAAAATAAAGATACTAAAAGAACATGGTTGACAAAATATATTAGAAATCGACAGCTTCTCCATGCTAGCTTGTTCGAACTCTTCAAGATCTTCAACCATTACCTCACGGATATCATTCTCCTTTTTATAACAAGGTTGTATCTCCAACAACTCTTCAACTTCTTCAGCTGCAGTAATGATCTCCATTTCTTCTTCTTCTTCACTCAAAGGTTGATTCGACTCTTCTAGATCAAGCTCTTCAACAACCTTCTCTTCTTCTCCAACATTCTCATAAGTAGCAACATCGATCAGTTCTTCAATAGGTACATCAACTGAAATTGTTACCTCGAAAGTAGAATATTCTTTGATGGCAACGATCTCAAATGGTAACTCAACGTGGATTTCCTATTGAATGTTGCTGGCTTAGCTTGGTACATTAATGACCGGCTGAACTGGTGATGCAGGCCGTGTAGGTGATACATAGGTACGTAGAAACTCCTCGAATGACTCAGGTTTACCCTAAGTGAACGAATATCTCTTGATCGAACGGGCTGTTTGGCGTTGAGCTCTAAGTGGTGGAGGCAATGCTTTTTGCGTGTTGAGACTCACAAGCTGCTTCGTTAACTTGGCTAGTGGATTAATCAGCTCGTCTCTCATTGATTGTAGATTTTCTTCCATGCTCTCGATCATTGCATCAAAATGGTACTTCGTGTCCCATGCAAGGAACTGGCTAGATGACTCTGGTGCATCGTACGGATTCATTGTAAATGATAGAGTAGGTGGCTGATTTGGTGTACTAGAGGGTGTAGGGCATGTGGGTGAGTGAGGTGGATTAGGGTTAGATGGATCCCCAATGGTAAAAGGAAAGAAGTAGGAAGGAAAAGGAAAGAGGGATTAGGTAATTTGGAAAGTGTTACATAATTGTGACATAATCTAAATATCCTAATTGAACTGGACTCCAAAAGGAAAGAACTAAAAATAAATTACAACTTAAAAGACTATGAAATAAAATTTGGAAGAAAAGTTCCAAAAATAAAATATGACTCTAAAGGAAGTTACCAACTAAAGAACTATACTAGAAGGAAAATACCAACTATTGAAAAGTACTAAAAGGGAAGTCCCAAAATTAAAAACAAGACTCAATTGGAAACACAATGAATATACCTCTTTTTTTAAAAAAAATTCGGATTTTTTTTATCCGAACAATTTTTTTTTTCGGTTTTCTTTGTATTTTAACCGATATTTTTTTCAATGTACTCTAGCTATTACAACTCAAAAGACACGTAAGAAAGTAAACGACACTTACGATGACACGTAGGACAAACTTGACACATCGGATTGAACCATGACCAGCAGAGCTAACGTGGCTCTGATGCCAAAATATGATACGACCAGGACAATTAATCTAGGATGAATCTAGAGAACGTAGCGAAAGACTTCTAGATACGAAACACGTCAGCAAAAGAAGAAAAACAATCCGACTCAATCAAGCAATTAAAACTAACTAATCTAGACAATTAAAATACCTAAACTATGACACGAACTATATAATACAATACCAAGATGATAAAGGCTGAAAGGTGACGGGTTAAGGGCTGGAAATTAGGTGTTTGGAACGTGTATGGGTTTGGTGAACAAGGGTTTGGAGTAGATAGGATATGTTAACAATAGAACGAACTTATGGATTGGATGAAATGGAGAAGAACTCGATTTGTGGGCTGGATGAGGCGTGCGTTGTGGGGCTGGATGCATAACTTTGACTCTTTGAACAGAAAACCATCATGCACATAAAAACCATCATAAGACCTAGGTTTAGCATTACACGACGCAAATATGAGGCTGAAGTACTCATCATGCATGTACAATGACTTAATGGGCTCAAAACCTAGCATCTTGGCATGCATCAAGTTCAAAAGAGCGTACCTTCGAGATAAGGCATCGGCGACCACGTTATCCTCACCTTTCTTGTACTTGATAACATACGGGAAGGACTCGATGAACTCGACCCATCTCGCATGTCTCTTGTTCAGATAGTTTTGCTCTTTCAAGTGTTTGAAGCTTTCATGACCCATGTGGATGACAAACTCCTTAGTCCAGAGATAGTGCTGCCATGTGTCCAACGCATGCTTCAAAGCGTAGAGCTCTTTATCATATGTAGAGTACCTAAGGAAGGCGCCATTCAGCTTCTCACTAACGTATGCAACGGGTCTGAGATCCTGCATCAAAACTGCACCAATACCTATGCTCGAAGCATCACACTCGATCTCAAAAGTCTTAGTAAAATCAGGTAAACAAAGAACAAGAGCAGAACACAACAATGATTTCAAAGTATTAAAAGCATGCTCTTATTGCTTACCCCACTCAAATTTCCGGTCCTTCTTACTTAGCTCAGTAAGAGGGGCGGCTATAATGGAGAAATCCTGCACAAAACAGCGGTAAAACCCAGCCAATCCATGGAAGGATCGGACCTCAGAGGCGTTCTTTGGTGTTGGCCATTCCTCAATCGCCTTGATTTTGGAACAGTCAACCTTAATACCTCGTGAACTGACGACAAAGCCTAGAAAAACAACCTCATCGATACAAAATGAACACTAAGACAAGTTTTCATACAATTTTACATCACGCAATAAGCAAAAAAAAACACGCCTAAGGTGCTCTATGTGCATCTGTGCATTGTGACTGTAATTCAGAATATCATCAAAGTAGACAACCGCGAATTTACCAATCACATAACGCAAAACATGATTCATCAATCTCATGAAAGTGCTCGGTGCATTAGTGAGACCAAAAGGCATTACTAACCACTCATATAAACCATGCTTTGTTTTAATCGCAGTTTTCCATTCATCCCCTTCATGCATTCTAACTTGAAAATAGCCAGACCTTAAGTCTATCTTAGAAAACACATTCGAACCACTTAATTCATCTAGCATATCATCAAGTCTAGGGATACGAAACCTATACTTCACCATGATTTTGTTGATGGGGCGGCGATCCATGCACATCCTCCATTCGTTGTTCTTCTTCGGCACTAGGATGACTGGAACTCCACAAGGGCTCATCGACTCTCGGATCCGCTTCTTCTCCAACAGCTCCTTGACTTGGAAGTCGATCTCCTTCTTTTCCTCAGGCGAAGTGCGGTACGCCGATCGGTTGGGCAAGACGGTGCCAGACACGAAGTCGATCTGGTACTCGATCCCACGAACTGGAGGTAATCCACTTGGAATCTCTTCCTAGAACACGTCTGCAAACTCCTCCATAAGGGGCTGCACATCACTAGGCAAAGAAACATCATTAGTAGCACTGCTCTTATAAGATAAAAGAATTAAAGGTAAACCTGCTTTCAGTGTCTTTTCTACGCCTTTAACAGAGATAAATAGAGATCGATTCTTCTCTTTGTTTGGGGCTGATCCGGATGCCTTTCCACAAACCAAGGAATCATTGGAAGGCAATAGAGGGGCTGTTTTGGTCGAAGGAGCGGTGGTAGCTAGTGATGAAGTCTCAGCCGAAGGGCTGCCATTTACGGTCGTGGTCCAGGCGGCGGCTGCTGCTGCTTTTGCCCGCTCTTGCTTAAATCTCTCTTGCATCCTTTCTTGATCCTCTGCAATAGCTTTAGGGGTCAGCAACTTTAACATGGTGGTTCGACCATCTCGGGTGATCGTGTAAGTGTTTGCGAGTCCGTCATGAATAACTCATCTGTCAAATTGCTGCGGTCTCCCTATGAGTATGTGTGTTGTATCCATAGGAATAACATCACACAAAACAGTGTCAGAAAATTGATTGATAGAGAAAGAGACATGTACCTGACCTGTCACACGAATAGAACCTTGATTTGTAAGCCATTGCAGCTTGTAGGGCTTCGGATGCTTTGTAGTGTTGAGGGCTAACTTATCGACAACATACTGACTAATTGCATTGATCACGCTGCCACTGTCTATAATCATCGCACAAGTCTGATCTTTGATGGCAACTCGTGTGTAAAAGATGTTTTCACGCTGAGATTACTCTTCGTCTTCACGATTGATGTTCAGATTGCGGATTGAAACTTGACTGACATGAGGTAACTCAGGTTCCTCATCTTCTGGCAGTGGCAGCGTGATCAATGCAATCAGTCAGTATGTTGTCGATAAGTTAGCCCTCACCACTACAAAGCATCCGAAGCCCTACAACTTCAGAGACGTCGACTACAGTGATGGCATCGACCTGGGGCTCCTCTTCATCTTCACTGGCTGATTCAAGTCCATTCTGTTCATTGAGGAACAGAACACGCCGGTTTGGACACTGGTTCTGAAAATGACCCCAACCTTGACATTTATCATACCGGATGTCACAGGCTCGACTAGGGGCTGCATTAGGCATCATATTGGACTAATTGGGCCATTGGAATGGAGGCCTTGCAGGTGGCACCGGTGTAGACTCGGGTCTACGGCTGGGCTGTAGTGTAGAACGGTCCAAACGCCGTTCAAGTGGTCTGGACCGACCTCGGGGTCGGGTGGACTCAGTAGAAGGAGTAGAAAGTGATGTGGAATATGTACCTTTGTTCCAAGAAGGCCGTGTAGAAGCTGCACTGTGGTGTGATCGAAGGCGGCCTTCCCTCAGCTGCTTTTCCACGATCGATGCGTACTGCACCATCCTCTCTACACTGTTGAAGTCCTTGAGCTCGACTTCACAAGCAATATCAGGATTCATACCTTCAATGTACTGAATGATGGTAGCATTTAAGGTCTCCTACTTCCCGACTCTGTTCAAGGCAGTCTCCAACTCTTTGTGGTATTCTTCAACTGATCTGGTGCCTTGTTTGATCCGGTTGAGCTTCTTCTCAAGCTCTCTCTCGTAATGGACTGGAATGAAGCGACCTCGCATCAATCCTTTCATCTCTTCCCAAGTATCTATAGGAGGATTTCGATTTCTGCGCCTCCTCTTCTGCTGCATCTCCCACCATGAGGCTGCGTAGCCTCTAAACTCCAAACATGCTAGCTGCACCTTTTTTATCTCTGAAAAATCATAGCATGTAAAGATTTTCTCTACCTTACTCTCCCAATCTAAGTAGATATCAGGGTCGTGAAGACCTTCAAACTCCGCATTGCTCATCTTGATGTTGTTGAGCATTCCATCTCCTTCATAATTGTCGGCACGGGCTGCACGCCTGTGAGGTGCTCGTGTTTGGCCACGACCTCGTTTCGGAGGCTCATACTCAGCTTCTGAGCTCTCATCTGAATAGTGTTCCTCCTCGGGCTCTTCTCGATGCTTGTTGCACCTAGTTGGTCCTCGAATGGCTTGAGTGATGGTCGGATGAGTGTTAGTGCATTCAAAGCCATGCACTAAACTGTCGATCTTATCTGATAGGGCCTGGTGTTGTCTCTGGAAGTGCTTTGAAAGTAGTTCATACTGGTACATAGGATCCCACTGTGGTGCTGGATCAGAATAAGATTCCGTGGGTGCTTTGGACGGATCCAAAGAAGGTGTGGTAGACTTAGGGTCGATGTGTGGGGTCAAGGATGAGTCCGGATGGTCTCCTTTCTTCATGTTACCTACAAAATGAACAAACGTAAAGAAAAATAAGTTAGGACCTCACAATCTCATGTCACTCATTCGTTTTCTCTCTTGATTTTACCACTCGTGTTTCACTCAATATATGGGTGCACAGTGTGTGATAATTAGTGTAAAGGGGCTGATTGCAATTCTTAAGAGAATCGGATCTCTAAAGTAGTTTTTGCGGAAACAGCTTGATTACACTAGGAATGGAATGAGAATGCTACTCTTGGAACAAGGAGGAATTTGGTGATGTGTAACGAACAAGTATGATGGTGTGTATAGAGGGTGGTGATCGATTATGGTGGTGTAGGAGTGGTGATCGATTAGGGTAGAATGAGGGTGGTAGTCGTGTATTAGGAGGGAAAAGGAAAGAATTAGATTGATTATTGAAGTCCTAATTAGATTAGGAAATCCAAAATAAATCTAGGTAGGAAGAATGAAAGAATAGGAAAGGATAAGGAAGGAAGAAACAAAGAAGGTAACATGGTGATTTGGATGTATATCAATCTATGTGATACAATCTAAATACCTTAATTAGCCTAGATTCTAGAAAGAAAGAACTAAAAATAAAATATAACTCTAAGGAAGTTACCAAAAAGAAAATAAACTTTGAAGGAAAATTCCAAAAAGAAAACAAGACCTAAAAGGAAACAACCAACTATAGACTTGTACCAAAAGGAAGTTACCAAAAATAATAAAACACAAAAGGAAACAATGAATATACCTCTTTTGTTTTTTAAATTCGGATTTTTTTTATCCGATAATTCTCTTTTTTTTATCACTTTTTTTATACGATCTTCTTCTCTTATTTTTTTACTATGAACGATGCAGAAAATAAATTACAACTTGATCAAACTCAAAATAAAGATACGAACCATGAACCAAAGCCGACGTGGCTATGTGATATGACCCGGACAATTAATCTAGGATGAATCTACAGAACGTAGCAGAAGACTTTAGGATACCCAACACGTCAGCTAAAGAAGGGAATCAATTCGACTCAATAAGACGAAATAAAAAACTAATCTAGACAAATAAGACACTTAGACAATGACACAAACTATAAAACACAAATACCAAATACCAAAGATGAAAATGATGAAGGTATAAGGCTTAAGGAAAGGTGTGGGAACGTGTATGGCTTGGTGAAGAATGGCTTCGAGTAGATAGGATATGTTATGGATAGATGAACTTACGTATGTAATGGATCTCGGTGTAGAACTTGAACTCGAAGGGTGGCTTGATAGAAAATGGATGTTTGATGAAGGATGGAGTGTCGTCGTTTATGGTTGATGGAGGATGATCACGTCGATGTGAATCACAGTCTCTTCAAGTCTCGAATGTACTCGAAGCTAAAATCTCTAAGTTGATCTTCGGATAGCGAATACCTGTGAATCCTTCTTGTGGATTAAGGGATACCCTTGAATAAGACTTAAAGTTGCTAGACTCTAAGAATATTGTTTTGTATCTAAAACAACAAACGAATAAAAGATAGGTTGAGACACAATTGTAAGCAAAAGCAAAATACTTCAATAATGTCTAAAATATCAATGTTACATGGTTCCCCTATTTATAGGCCTAAGGGGGGATGAAAATATGCATAAAAAGGGGCCTAAATTAAAACTGATCCAAAAGGGATCTCTAACTATACTACGAAGTTCCCTAAACTAGAATTCTATTCAAGGTAGGAAATTGCCTTAAATACAATTCTAGTCAAACCTATGTAATTAATGGACGAAAATTACATCAAAATTTAAATAAAATATGATCTAATTAATTAAATACCATAGTCTATTAAATACTATAGTCTAAATAAATCAATCCCTTAATTAAATAACTAAAGGGGACGAAAACTCCATGCAACTTGTCTATGCAACGTGAATCTGCCATGCATGCACAACTTGATGAGTTCTATCTTCATGCATTGCTCTTCAAATCATGATCTCCAATCTTTGATTATTATAGGAGTAACAATCTTGGGATCCTTTAATGGCAGCTTTGGATGGTCCAATTTGATGCTTGTCATGGGCTTATCATTTCCCTCCTCTTGAAAAGAATTCGTCCTCGAATTCGAACGGTCTGTATCGAAAATGAACACGAACTGATCATCAATCTCTTTTAGCTCAAGCTTCAACTTCATGGGATGCATGGACATAGGCACCACGAATAAGTCTGGTGGAACATCAATAACATGTGGCACATCTTTGGTAACCTGTAAGATTAAAACATTAAAAGTACAAGGTTGATAAAAAATGTTAGAAATCAATGGATCCGCCATGTGTTTTGGCAAAGGCTCCACTTGTGCGACATTCATTTCCAAAATGATGTTATCCTCCATTTGTGAACATGGTTGTAACTCCATCATCTTTTCATCTTCTTCGATCTTCTCAACTGCAACATTGCTCTCCAAATTCACTATTTGTAGTTTGTCCTCCATACAATCTTTAGGACTTGTCATCTCCATGGTCAAAACTTCCAAACTATAATCTTCTATATTTGTCTTCTCCGGATTAGTAATTTCAAGAATGGGCACCTCTTCATCGACATGAATGGAAACCGACTCCTCTTGATTACAATCGTCTTGAAATAACTCCTCCAAAATTGGCATCTCTTCATTAGTTGTTTCTATCATGTCTATTTCTGGCTTAGATTCTTTAACTATCTCGTCTTCTAAGCACACAGGATCAGATGATAATGAGATAAAAGGTACTTCAACAAAGTCTAGAATTGGTACCTTAGAAGTAGAATCTTCTTTGATGGTGAAGAACTCAGTTGGTATCCCAACGTTCGACTCTACTTGAACCTCCTCTTTTGACTTCATCTCTAGCTCCTCTAGCCATTTTTCTATCCAAATAGCATATTCCACTATGTCCTTCAACTCGTCAAAGCGGTACAATGCTACTCTTTCACGAATTGCCCTTCGTAGACCAGCTAGAAATCTATCCATGGTATCTTCTGGATATTCTTCTACATCAGCTCGTCTCATGGCTTCAATCATTTTATTGTAGGAGTCATTTACACTTCGATATCTTTGTCTAAGCTTGTATATCTTTTCCTCCAACTCCCATTGGTAGTGGCCTGGAATGAAGCGTTTTCGCATCAAATCTTTCAACTCACGCCATGTGTCGATAGGTGGAAGGTGATATCTGTGGCATCGGTTCTGCTTGAATCCCCACCATGTTGTGGCGTAGCCTTTAAACTTCAGCGAAATTAGTTGCACTTTCTTTGGCTCGAGGAAGTAGTAGCACTCAAAGATCTTGTCTACTTTTCATTCTCAATCAAGGTATGCATCGGGATCGTATAGACCTTCAAACTCATAGATGATCACATTGTTGTTGCGGTAGAGATGGTGAGAATTTGGTGTATAGGATGTATAGGTATACGGAGTATGATTGGTGTATGGTGCATGGACCGGATGGTGCATGGGTATGAATAGATGATATATGTAGAATAAGATGAATTTTCGATCCCCTTGATAATGGTGGATGAAAATTTGGGGATATGGGGAAGTATATGGAAAGGTCTAGAAGGATGGGATGAAAGAAAGCTAGATAAGGAAAGAATTAGATGTATTTTTGAAGTCCCATTAGTTTAGGAATCCAAAAATAAATCCTAAGGAAAGAAAAGGAAAAAGGATTAGGTATTTGAAAAGTGTTACACAATTGTGACACAATCTAAATATCCTAATTGAACTAGACTCTAGAAAGAAATTACCAAAAAGAAATTACAACTCAAATAGAAATTACCAACTATGAAATAAACTTGGAAGGAAAGTCCCAAAAATAAAATATAACTCTAATGGAAGGTACTAACTATAGAACTTAAGTAGAAGAAAAATACCAACTATAGAAAAGTACTAAAAGGAAGGTACCAAAATTAAAATAAGACTCAAAAGGAAACACAATGAATATACCTCTTTTTTTTTTAACTGTTCGGTACTCTCCTTTTTTGTATCATTTTTTTTATCGATTTTTGTTTTTATTTGTACCGATTCTTTTACTCTCTTTTTTTTGTTCGAATTTTTTTTATAGAATAGCTATACTATTACAACTCGATGACACGTAATAAAATAAAAGACATGTATGATGACACGTAGGATAAAATTAACACGTCGGATTGAACCACGACTAGCAGAGCTGACGAGGCTCTGATGCCAAAATATCATACGACCCGAACAATTAATCTAAGATGAATCTAGAGAACGTAGCGGAAGACTTTAGGATACGTAACACGTCAGCTAAACAAGGGAATCAATCCGACTCAATAAGACGAAATAAAGAACTAATCTAGACAAATAAGACACCTAGACAATGACACAAACTATGAAACACAAATACGAAATACCAAAGATGAAAAGGATTAAGGTATAAGGCTTAAGCAAAGTTGTGGGAACGTGTATGGCTTGGTGAAGAATGGCTCGGAGTAGATAGGATATGTTATGGATAGATGAACTTACGTGTGTAATGGATATCAGTGTAGAACTTGAACTCGAAGGGTGGCTTGATAGAAAATGGACGTTTAATGAAGGATGGAGTGCCGTCGTTTATGGTTGATGGAGGATGATCACGTCGATGTGAATCACAACCCGATAGTCTCTTCGAATCTCGAATGTACTCGAAGCTAAAATCTCTAAGTTGATCTTCGGATAGCGAATACCTGTTAATCCTTCTTGTGGATTAAGGGATACCCTTGAATAAGACTTAAAGTTGCTAGGCTCTAAGAATATTGTTTTGTATCTAAAACAACAAATAAAAGATAGGTTGAGACACAATTGTATGCAAAAGCAAAATACTTCAATAATGTCTAAAATATCAATGTTACATAGTTCCCCTATTTATAGGCCTAAGGGAGGATGAAAATTTGCATAAAAAGGGGCCTAAATTAAAACCGATCCAAAAGAGATCTCTAACTATACTAGGAAGTTCCCTAAACTAGAATTCTATTCAAGGTAGGAAATTACCTTAAATACAATTCTAGTCAAACCTATGTAATTAATGGACGAAAATTACATCAAAATTTAAATAAAATCTGATCTAATTAATTAAATACCATAGTCTATTAAATACTATTGTATAAATAAATCAATCCCTAATTTAAATAACTAAGGGGGACGAAAACTCCATGCAACTTGTCTATGCAATGTGAATCTGCCATGCATGCACAACTTGATGAGTTCTATCTTCATGCATTGCTCTTCAAATCTTAGGATGGACCGATTTGATGTTTGCCATGGTCTCATCACTTTAATACCACTTTATGATGTGACCCGAGCTAAGGATCGAACGCACGTCGACACGTAAGGGTTCTATGACTTCTAATGGCTTGAAATTAAACTGAAAATACCTAGACTACGACACACAAATCTAGACACAAAATCCAAATTGATAGGGCTGATTTTGGCTTCGAATTGGACAGGTTGACGGATGGGATTTTCGTATGTGAGGTTTATGGTAAGAAAGGCTAAGGTAGATAGGGTATGATAAGGATTAGATAAACTTACGTTATATGTACTCCAAACATCGTGAAGAAAACATATAGGCAAATTTGATCCGGAACAGCTTGGAATGGCTTGGTGCTCGAACTATGGACTTGTAGGGTGATGAGGCATACGAACGGTGTAGGATGGCTAACATCGAAGGCGTACACGGCTGGTGGCAAGTCGATGCGAATCACAACCCGAAAGTTGCGTTGAATCTCGAACGTACACAAGGCCAAATTCTTTAAGTTGATCTTCAAGTAGCGAGTTCCCGACAATCCCTCAATGTGAATATAGAGTTCACTTTGAATAAAACCTAGAGTTGCTAATTCTAAGAGTATGAATTTTTAATCAAAACTCACAAAGATTTAAATGGAGTTGAGACAATATTGAAGCAAAGCTTAATTAATCAAATAAAGTCTAAAGTATGAATGCCACATGGATCCTCTATTTATAATAGAGTTAATAGCTGAAAATTCAAGGGATAGGGCCGAAAATCTATAGACTCCAAATAGATAAACTAGAACTAGGAAACTTCCTAAACTAGAATTCTATTCAAGGTAGAATATGCCTTAAATAAAACCTAGTCAACTATGACTTAAAGAGAACGAAATTACACCAAATTAATTAATAAAATCTGACTTGACTATAGTCCAAATTAAATAAAATAAATACTATAGTCTAATAAATCAATCCCCTTAATTAAATCATCAAGGGCCGATATTCTTTGGGCTTCTTCACCACTCGGCTGTGGGCTTCAACAAACGCACACATGCACACGTTCACATACACACATGCACTTCCTCATGTATTTCCCTCCATGTCTTTGATCTCCATCTTCCAGCATCAATAAGGTCATCAACTTTGAGCTACTTTGCACGTCGTCTTCTTTCTCGAGCTTCTTGCGAATTGTAGCTTGCAAATAGTCTTGCAACTTCTTAGCTCTTAGTCGAGTGATGGGGCCTTTGAATTGCAGCTCCGGGTTTAGATCCTCATTGCTATGGATGGCCTCATCATTTCCCCCCTGCTGAAGATAATTTGTCCTCGAATTTGGATCATCATCATGTTCGAATTCATCTGCATTAAAGAGAGACAAATCAACAACATTAAAAGTAGATGAACATTTGTACTCACCTGGGAGATCAATGTTGTATGCATTATCATTAACATGGCTCAAAACAGTGAAGGGTCCGTCTCCTCGAGGTGACAGCTTAGACTTCTTCAGATTGGGAAAATGTCCAGGACTCAGATGAATCCAAACATGATCTCCGGGCTGGAAGACTACATGTTTGCGCCTCCTGTTGCGTGCGGCGGCTATCCTCGAACCTTGGTGCTCAATCCGGGCACGTACCTTCTCATGCATCTCTCTAATAAAATCAGCTCTCTTCATACCTTTAACACTCGTTAGATTCTCAACGGGTAAAGGAAGCAAATAAGTAGGAGTTAGTGGATTAAATCCATAAACTACCTCAAATGGAGACATGTTAGTAGAAGAATGAACTACACGATTATATGCAAATTCAGCATATGGTAAACACTCATCCCATGACTTCATCTTGTTTTTAATTAGAGACCAAAGTAAAGCTCCTAATGTACGATTTACAACCTCAGTTTAACCATCGGTTTGTGGATGACATGTGGTAGAAAACAATAACTTAGTACCTCATTTTCCCCACAAAACACGCCAAAAATGTCCCAAAAACTTAGAATCCCTATCACTAACAATAGTACGAGGAATCCCATGCAATCGAACAACATGAACAAAGAACAAGATGGTAATGTAAACAACATCATCGGTTTTCCTGTATGCAATGAAATGAGCAATTTTGGAGAACCGATCAACTACAATGAAGACTGAATCTTTACCCGACCTAGACCTAGGCAAACCCAAGATGAAATCCATCAAAATATCAATCCAAGAGGCTGTAGGGATGGGTAATGGCATGTAGAGTCCAAATGGGTGTGAAGTGGATTTAGTTTGACGACAAGTAATGCAACGACTACACACATTCTCTACATCCCTACGCATATGCGGCCAAAAGAAGTGTTCATGCAACAAGTTTAATGTCTTATACACACCAAAGTGACCCATTAAACCCCCCGCATGTGCTTCTAACACCAAAAGCTCACGCATAGAACAATCCGGGATGCAAAATTTTGACTCTTTGAACAGAAAACCATCATGCACATAAAAACCACCATAAGACCTAGGTTTAGCACTACACAACTCGAATATAGGGCTGAAATACTCATCATGCATGTACAATGTCTTAATGGACTCAAAACCTAGCATCTTGGAATGCATCAAGTTTGAAAGAGCATACCTTCGAGACAAGGCATCGGCGACAATGTTGTCCTCACCTTTCTTGTACTTGATAACATACGGAAAGGACTCGATAAACTCGACCCATCTCGCATGTCTCTTGTTCAGATTGTTTTTCCCTTTCAAGTGCTTCAAGCTTTCATGATCCATGTGGATGAAGAACTCCTTAGGCTAGAGATAGTGCTACCATGTGTCCAATGCACACTTCAAAGCGTAGAGCTCTTTATCGTACGTGGAATACCTAAGGGAGGCGCCATTCAGCTTCTCATTGAAGTATGCGACGGGTCTGCGATCCTGCATCAAAACTGCTCCAATACCTATACCCGAAGCATCACACTCGATCTCAAAAGTCTTAGTAAAATCAGGTAAACAAAGAACAGAAGCAGAACACAATAATGATTTCAAAGTGTTCAAAGCATGCTCTTGTTGCTTACCCCACTTAAATTTTCGGTCTTTCTTACTTAGCTCAGTAAGAGGGGCGGCTATACTGGAGAAATCCCGCACAAAATGACGGTAAAACCCAGCCAATCCATGAAAGGATCAGACCTAAGAGGCATTTTTGGGTGTTGGCCATTCCTTAATCGCCTTGATTTTGGAACGGTCAACCTCAATACCTCATAAACTAACGATAAAGCCTAGAAAAACAACATCATCTATACAAAACGAACACTTAGACAAATTTCCATACAACTTTGCATCACGTAATAAGCAGAAAACATGCCTAAGGTGTTCCATGTGCGCCTGTACATTGTGATTGTAAATCAGAATATCATCAAAGTAGACCACCACGAATTTACCAATCACATCACGCAAAACATGATTCATCAATCTCATGAAAGTGCTCGGTGCATTAGTGAGACCAAAAGGCATAACTAACCACTCATATAAACCATGCTTTGTTTTAAACGCAGTTTTCCAATCATTCCCTTCATGCATTCTAAATTGAAAATAGACAGACCTCAAATCAATCTTAGAAAACACATTCGAACCACTCAATTTCTCTAGCATATCATCAAGTCTAAGGATAGGAAATCTGTACTTAACCGTGATTTTATTGATGGCACGACAATCCATGCATATCCTCCATTCATTTTTCTTCTTTGGTACTAGGATGACTGGAACTGCACAAGGGCTCATCGACTCTCAGATCTGCTTCTTCTCCAACAGCTCCTTAACTTAGTGGTCGATCTCCTTTGTCTCCTCGGGTGAAGTGCGATACACCTGTCGGTTGGGCAAGACGGCGTCGGGCATGAAGTCGATCTGGTGCTCAATCCCACGAACTGGAGGTAATCCACTTGGAATCTCTTTCGGAAACACATCCGCGAACTCCTCCATAAGTGGCTGCACATCACTAGGCAAAGAAACATCATTATTAGCACTGTTCTTATAAGATAAAAGTACGAAAGGTAAATGTGCTTTCAGTGCTTTTTCTACGCCTTTAACAGAGATAAACAGTGATCGATTTTTCTCTTTACTTGGGGCTGTTCTGGATGCTTTTCCATGAACCAAGGAATCATTAGAAGGCGTCTTAGTGGTTGTATTGGCTGAAGGAACAGTGGGGGCCGGCGGTGAAGGGACGGCCGAAGTAGTGCCATTCATAGCGGCGAATCGGACGACGACTGCAGCTGCTTTGTCCCGTTCCTGCTTGAATCTCTCTTGCATCCTTTCTTGATCCTTTGCAATAGCTTTAGGGGTCAGCGGCTTCAACACGGTGGTTCCACCATCTTGGGTGATCATGTAAGTGTTCGGGAGTCCGTTATGAATAACTTGTCTGTCAAACTGCCACTGTCTCCCTAACACTATGTGTGCTGCATCCATGGGAATAACATAGCACAAAAGAGTGTCAAAAAAATGATTGACAGTAAAAGAGACATGTACCTGACCTGTCATACGAATAGAACTGTGGTCTGTAAGCCATTGCAGCTTGTAGGGCTTCGGATGCTTTGTAGTGGTGAGGGCTAATTTATCGACAGCATACTGATGATTGCACTGACCACGCTGCCACTGTCTATAATCATCACATGAGTCTGATCTTTGATGGCAACTATTGTGTAAAACATGTTTTCATGCTGAGATTGCTCTTCGTCTTCACGATTGATGTTCAGACTACGGATTGAAACTAGACTGACATGAGGTAACTCGGGTTCCTCATCTTCTGGTTCAACTTCAGGGACATTGACTGTAGTGATGGCATCGGCCTGGGGTTCCTCTTCATTTTCACTGACTGATTCAAGTCCATTCTATTCATTGAGGAACAGAACACGCCGGTTTGGACACTGATTCTAAAAATGACCCCAACCTTGACATTTATGACACTAGATGTAACGGGCTCAACTAGGGGCTGCATTAGGCATCGTATTGTATTGATTGGATCATTGGAATGGAGGCCTTGCAGGTGGCGCCGGTGTAGACTCGGGTCTACGGCTGGGCTGCAGTGTAGAACGGTTGAAACGCTGTTCGGGTGGTCCAGACTGACCTCGGGGTCGTGTGGACTCAGTAAAAGGAGTAGAAGGTGATGTGGAATGTGTACCTTTCTTCCAAGAAGGTCGTGTAGGGGCTGCACTGTGATGTGATTGACGACGGCCTTTCGTCAGCTGCTTCTCCACGATCGATGCATACTGCACCATCCTTTCCACAGTGTTGAAGTCCTTGAGCTCGACTTCACAAGCAATATCAGGATTCATACCTTCAATGTACCGAATGATGGTAGCATTTAAGGTCTCCTGCTTCCCGACTCTATTCAAGGCAGTCTCCAACTCTTTGTGGTATTCTTCAACGGATCTAGTGCCTTGTTTGATCCGGTTGAGCTTTTTCTCAAGCTCTCTCTCGTAATGGACTGGAATGAAGCGACCTGGCATCAATCCTTTCATCTCTTCCCAAGTATCGATAGGAGGATTTCAATTTCTGCGCCTCCTCTCCTGCTGCATCTCCCACCATGAGGCTGCGTAGCCTCTAAACTCCAAACATGCTAGCTGCACCTTTTTTATCTCTGAAAAATCATAGCATGTAAAGATTTTGTCTACCTTACGCTCTCAATCTAAGTGGATATCGGGGTCGTGAAGGCCTTCAAACTTCAGGGTGCTCGTCTTGATGTTGTTGAGCATTCCATCTCCTTCATAATTGTCGGCGCGGGTTGCACGCCTGTGAGGTGCTCGTGGTTGGCCACGACCTTGTTCCGGAGGCTCATACTCGGCTTCTGAGCTCTTGTCTGAATATTGTTCCTCCTAGGGATCTTCTCGACGCTCGTTGCGTCTAGCTAGACCTCGAATGGCCTGAGTGATGGTCGGACGAGTGTTGATGCGTTCAAAGGCATGCATTAAACTGTCAATCTTATGTGATAGGGCCTGGTGTTGTCTCTAGAAGTGCATTGAAAGCGCTTCATACTGGTACTTAGGATCCCACTGTGGTGTTGGATCAGAATAAGACTCCATGGGTGCTTTGGATGGATCCGAAGTATGTGTGGTCGACTTTGAGTCAACGTGTGGGGTCAAGGATGACTCTGGGTGGTATCCTCTTTTCATGATACCTACAAAATGAATAAACATACAGAAAAACAAGGTAGGACCTCACAATCTCACGTCACTCGTTTGTTTTCTCTCTTGATTTTACCACTCATGTATCACTCAATATATGGGTGCACAGTGTGTGATAATTAGTGTAAAGGTGATACAATCCTGGATGGGGTACCTGAAGGACCCGTGACACGATCGCGAGCTAAGAGGTTCAAGGAGAGCCTCAACGGGTTCATACGAGAGGTTTGGGAACAAGAGATGTCAAAGAGACCCATGGAAGGATCCACGAAGGGGAAAGCAAGCTGGAAGGTATTGATAACAGCACAAGATTATCAAGAGTTGGAGTTGGAGTGCATTGTAAGAAAGATGAAAATAGTCGGTATGCCCATACCGCGCGACAGTCAGTATGCCCATACCGACTAGGAGTAATATCGGCCCTTAATATTTTAATTAAGGGGATTGATTTATTAGACTATAGTATTTATTTAGTCATATTTTATTATTTAAATTAATGTAATTTTCGTTCCTTTTAGAGTCATAATTGACTAGGTTTTATTTAAGGCAGATTCCTACCTTGAATAGGATTCTAGTTAGGCAGTTTCCTAGTCTAGATAGAATTCTTTTTGGATCAAATTTTTGTTTCATTTTCCTTCATAATTTCGTCTATCCCTACATTATAAATAGGGATCCTCTGTAAACATTATTGATTAGATCTCATGTTCAACACAAATGGCTATTCAATGAATTGAAAGAGAAATCACAAAGCCATCAGTCTGGACAACCATCAACTACAGGAAGAAATCAAGCACCCACCCAGTGGATGATCTCATTGATGAAGTAGCAAGAGAACTCCACTCAGAGAGATCTCCACACTTAGTTAAAGTTGAAATCAATCTCATCCCTGAGCAGTCAGAAGAGTCAGCTGAAAAGACTCAACAGTTTGGGGAGTCAGCTGAACCCCAAATCGCTCCTCCCCAAGAGTCAACTGCTAATGGAGAAGCTCCATCAACTATTCATACCACTGCTCCAGTTACAGAGCCAGCTGAGTCTGACGAGCCAGCTAATCAGACAGCTCAAATGGATGATCAACCTACCTACCAAGGTACACTAGCGTTAACTGTGTACTTTGATCCAATTCAAAGGGCTCTTCAAGCTGCAGCCCAAGCTGCTGCACCGGAGACTCCACCAGAGCCCAGTTATGATGAATCCATCAGTATGGAGGAGGCTGAGCAAACCCACACAATTCCGTGTGAGGAACTGATAGGAACTGAAGATGGAGAAGAGCTTGACTCGAGAGCAGTTCAGTTTGATACTCAACCAAGCAGTTCATCAGTCCAGCTCCCTGCCTACTATGTCAACTTGATCCACAGCCTGCAGCAACAGGTGAAACTGCACACGGAGCAAATCCAGAAGTTGCAAGCTCACCCCAGAATCCAGTCAGCAGGAACTGTGTCCTCAAGCAGCGATGAGGATGATGAAGGTGACTCCATAGAACCACTTGCCAAGAGGAGGAAAACGGATCACAAGAAGGACTAGTGGCTAATCAAGTTCAACTGATTAGAAAGCCCTAAGTTTACTTCTTGTAACTCAGTTTGTTAACATACCTTTTGATTTATAAAAAGATTATCTTTTCACTTTCAAATAAATGTCGACTTAGCATTTATTTTGAATATTTTGACCGTTGCAAAAGGATGACACGTCTCAAAGTCATTAAATGCCAACGATCAAAATAAAAGAGGCCAGGGCCAGTACCATTTCAACCATTAGATTTATGAGCCTGCTCAATCACTCATAAAAACCCTCTCTTATAAGCCTCTCAGAAATACCCCTCCTATGCTCTCCAAAGCTCTCTCTCTCTCTCTCTCAAAGCTCTTGAAATTCCCCAAAATTTCAGCCCACCCCAAAGATGGTGGAAGTACCTGGATCTTTAAATTCCTTTAAAGAGCAATTACTGAGAGATAAATTTCTAGAAAGAAAGAAATTTCAGTTAATTCTAAACAAATCAAACAACACAAACCTTCTGTCAAATCTTCACAAGACAGGAATTCTTCATTACCTGGAAACACCACCAAAGTTTTTCGGACAAAATTTGGTGAGTGAGTTTTTGCTTCAAGCAAAAATATCTGCAGATGGAAAGACAGTGTCATCAGTGATTCAAGGACGGCTACTACAAATAACTGAAAGAACAATTGCAGAAGTCTTCCAACTTCCACAAAAAGGATCATTCGTTCAAGAACTGAAAGACTCTGCAGAATCATACTGGAGAGAATGGAAAGCTTCCACCTGTAACAAACAATTCAGTTTTACGATAGCTAAAACTGATCTGAAGCCCGAGTATGGCGTTCTACTTGACATAACGAACAAGATGATGTTCGGGGCAATTGGAAGCCTGAGTCAACTTACCCAAGAGAGATA
This sequence comes from Perilla frutescens, assembly GCA_026008535.1. Classification (NCBI taxonomy): domain Eukaryota; kingdom Viridiplantae; phylum Streptophyta; class Magnoliopsida; order Lamiales; family Lamiaceae; genus Perilla; species Perilla frutescens. The sequence continues at coordinate 45,099,375 of BRKX01000013.1, read as the reverse complement.
CAAGGTTATGATTCACCTTGCTGAAGGACGACAAACAAACTGGGCAGAATTTGTCTTCCAACAATTTAAGCATCAAGTCGTCAAGGCCTCTGACTTAAAGAAATCTGGCAAATTTGAGTCCAAGGTAGGACTTGTTTTAAGGATGAGCAAAATGATTGAAGACCTGCTGAATCTTCCAAGTGATGAAGCACTACCAGTCCTCATCTCTAACTGGATTCCCAAGAAGGGAACTGCCCCTCTCCAGCTGACTGAAGAAAATATTCGCACATTCTATAGTGGTGAATATGCAGTCAAAAGTGCACAAAAGAAAGTGACTAATCTCCTTCTCACACACTTCGCTTTTGTTGCACAACGTGACCAAGAGTTGTTCAAACAACTCCACTGGTATTTCTATTAGTACAACTAGAGACATTCTATGTCCATCCAGTCTTACTTTCTGCTAACTGCCTTTCATGGCATGAGCTACTGGCAACGTGAAGAAACTTGGAGTATTAAATGGATAGGATCGTCAAATCCATTCCCTCCAACCATTGTGCAAGTTCAGCACATCATGAATCACAGGCTGGTCAACAAAATTCCAGCAACTGTCTTGTTAGTTGAATTCGAAACCAGCATCATGCCTCAAGGAGCTGTGGTTGCAAATCAATCAGTCAACTACCCAACCGGTTCCCTCTACTGAAAACTGAACTTTGATGATTCATCAAGTCAGTCAGCTGAGCCATCACGATGAACTCCAACTGCCACAGAGAGGATATAACCACATCTATCACATACTGAAGTCGTGGCTCCTTGGAAGAATCACAGACATGATGATGAAAGAGATAGTGATGATGAAGATACTGCCACATCACCAAGTCTTCTATCCAAGAGCTATGTCACCCCTCTACTCAAATCCAGCTCAAAAAGCATGCAACTGATTCTGTACATTGATCAGTTCAGACAATCGCTGAAGGGAATTTCACAATCCCTTAATCAAAGGATGAAAAACTCATCAATTGTCATTCAGCAACTTCACCAAGCCAGGAGGACAGCAAGACCCGAACTGCCAAAGAACAAAATTGGATCTACATTGACGACAAAGCGATCAAACTGCTCGAAAGGAAGCAATGCAGCTACTCCAGTTCGGCCCTTCAAGAAGAAGAAACTGACTCAAAGAAGGCCAAGCAACTGATCAAACGAACTGATCAATTTAGTTCAGTTAGAGTCTCAAAGTCAGCTCATCAGCGGCAACTGGAAATGTAATGAACCTGATCATCCAACTGCTGAATCATGAAGCCAATCAGTTGGATTGTATCCCAACTAACTCAGGATAAGTTTTTCTTGATCCTCAAGCTTATCTTAACTGAATTGTTTCCGTTGTGATTATAAAATTACTTATATTACATCCAACGGTTACAATTTGAAAATGGGGTCCTCTCTCACAAGTTGCCATTAATATCTCTGCATTGTTATTAAATCGACTCCACAAAGGAGAAAACAAGGGTATAATTATCTATGAGATATAAATAGCAAAATTTGCAGAAAATATTTTGCTATTTATGGCAACCACCCCATTTTTAAATTTGCTCTCTCTCTCTCTCAGCCACATGATCATAAAGTTAATTCAAACTCGGAAAGGCTAGGATGCATGTATCATTTATTCAGCTAATCATCCATCAAATCAGATAGTTAATCAGCTAAGATAGCAATCGAGTGTTCTCGATCAATGCATGCAGAGCTCAATATATATATGCAAGGAGATGAAGACTCAGATCATCTACATAATCTCTCTCTCTCCCCTTGCATTGATATCACCTAACCAAATCACTTGCAAATCTAACACCACCATTTCTTTGTAGCAATGAAACCCTCATTTCAGATGGTGAATGTCAAGTCGCTCGTGAGCAAGCTGAAGAAAGACAAGACTCTTAATATAGAGCTTCTTCACGCATGCCTAGGTCCAGAGAAATTCCAAAGGATCTTTCGACCATTGGAGGAAACTGGGTTGCTGCCATTCTTGACGATCATTCCAGTCAAGAATCTACCCATCCATGTTGCGGAGTTCTACCACAATGCAATCATCTCCGGCAACAACATCATCTCCACCGTTCAGAACTAAGTCATAACGGTGACGAAAGACACTATGATGTCTACACTCCTCCTCCCTGACGAAGGCCAAGACGTGCTGGATCTAGAGCTTCCGAGCAAAAATACACTGTGGGGTCTATGGAAACATCCACACATACATCACCACGACTGCTCACACAAATTGAAGGAAAGTCTGCCTAGTGAGATCATCCAACTCCTGGATATCGCAGGTCACATCCTGCACGGAAACTTTGAGACGGTCCAGTTCTCTGAACTAAAAGCTCATCTAACGGCTGCTCTATTCTTTGGATGCAAAGCCAACTGGGCTTCATTCATTCTTGCTCAATTACGAACACATGTAAACCGAGCAGAATATGATCCGACCACTGGCACATTCTAAGAAAATGTTGGGTTTATGGGTCGCATAAGCCACATAATTTTGAGTCAATTTGACGAGACAATCCCAACCGGAGAGCCAATCAGACGAAGAGATATGCTCCCAATCATCTACTGCCATCCAATCCCAAAGAAATTGCACCAACCAGAAACTGCCGACTCAAATCGTGGGAAGAGACTGTTGGTAGCAACTGCCAGCTTCTCAGGTGAAAGGCAGTTGTTGATTGAGAATGAGCCTCTCTCTATACTGAGTGATCAGTCTACAATACCTGCCAACTCACAACCTCTCACCTCAGTACATCACGACTTATTTGAACATGAGTTTGAGCAAGTTCTAGACCATCAACTATGAAGCTGTTTCGGTCTCATTGAGGGCAACAACCCCTCACTATTGGAGCACTTGAGAAGATATCTCTAGTATCATCTCTGGAGATTTCAAATCGATGAGGCCATGATGTTGCACCTCATCTGCACTTGTGGATCCTTCTTCTAGATCAATGAAGGACATTGGAGTAGAAATTGGATGAACCACCCACTCTGCTCGCTGCCAACGCTCTCGGAAATAATGGATTCAATGATCAAATGAATCTAGTGCAGCGTACAAGCTAACGCTCCTCTTCCAGACAATGAGCCAGCCAACTCCTCCTGCACACCGTTTCTTAAAGACCTACTAATATCATCAAACGATGAGATCTTCACCAACTTGGCATCCATGGACTTCAGAGAGCAAGATCTCTCTCTCACCACTGATCGTGGTCAGTTCATGATGACTGAAGAAGCTTATGCATGGTTCTCCTCACCCATGCCGATTCCCTCAGTTCCCTCTGTCGGTGATGACAATTTGGAAACTGCATTCACCTTCTTGCCAAATCTATCAATGCCATCATACGATCTACACCAGTTTATCCTTTTGGATGATGCCAAAAAGGGGGAAGATGGAAGGAATGATGATGAAAATTTCACTCTTTGGGAGCAAATCCAAAGAGAAGGACAGCTTGAGGGGGAAGCTTGGAGAACACATGGAGTTCAAGAAAAATGAGAATCGAGCATACCAATAAGAAGCAGCTGAGGAAGTGAAGTACTAGTTCTATCTACTATCAAGAGCTAATATGATAACTATGATATTAAAAGCTATATGCTCTGATCTATAAGCTAAAAGTTATTATATGCTCTGATCTATAAGCTAAAAGTTATATGCTTTGATCTATACGCTCGCGCTTATCTATATGCTTTGATTTAATCCATCAATATCATGCTCTGAGAACTATATATGATACATGCTCTAATACTTCAATATCATGCTTCAAATATCATATCAAGCCGTGCTCATGCTCATGCACGTTCCCTGATATCTTGATAATCATACTCTGATAGTTTAAAATGAAAGCATGTGTAACATTAAACATGTCTCTCAAACGAACATTTGCAGTTTTTCCATCATCATTGATAAGGTTTTGACATCATCAAAAAGGGGAAAATTGTTAGGAAAAACTATCAAGGAACCTCTAGATAAGGTTTTGATGAGATGTCAAAACTATTCCTAAAAAACTGACTAAGATCTAAGTTGTAGATCTAAGCTGACCAATCCAGAGCCTCAAGAAGGAACTCAACTAAAGCTAGAGTCAACCCAACTGGAGTATGGTCAACCAGCTGGAAGGATACGCCAACCAGTCAGAACTCAATTCATCTGAGGGTTCAAAGAGACGAACCAGTTAAAACAAACTGACAACTAAGTCATCTGAGCTGAGAGAAAAATCAACAAGACTGAAGAAACTGATAAGAGATCAGTTTAAACTGAAGACTGAAAGTATCCAGTTGATGGCCAAACTTAACTTCAGCCAAACTGAAGTAAATAGACGAATTAATCAAAGGCCAGAACTGAAGTCAGCCAGCTTGTAGGAGAAAACAAGCAAACATCTGACAAGGAAACTTGAGAAAGATCAGTCAAACTGACAAGCTAGCCAACAGCTTGTGATCAGTTAAGCTGAGAAGAAAGCTCAAAGAAAGATTAGTCGAACTAACAAACTATTCAACAACTTGTGATCAGTCGAACTGGAGGAAGAAGCTCAGAACTGCCAAACTGGAGTGATAGCCGAACTGAGCAGTCAAGCTCAGAACTGCCAACTGGAACTCAAACTTGCTAAACTGGAGCTGAGAACTGCCAGCCAGAGAATCATGGAGTTAATGCTCAAATAAAGATCCTAGAATTAAATATCCAACAGAGAACGATTGGCAAAGCAACGGCTACTGGAATTAAATATCCATTAGAGATCGATTGGCAAAGGAACAACTACTTCAACCAAAAGCTCCAATGATCATAAAGAGCATCTGCCATTGATGAACCAACAAAGCCACCGATCAATGGAACTCAACGGTCAGAAAATCACTCCTCTATAAAAGACGAGTGAATCAAAGTTCTAAAGAGACTTTTTGTGACTTTCATTCTTAAAGCCTTCATTCAAGTTACAACTGAGCTTTCTTTCTCCCTCCCACATAGCTCAAGTTCAGCATTTGCTAAAACAGCGAGAGTCCAACTGAGAAGAAGAATCCATAGATTAAAGCATTCAGCTAGCTATTGATAATCCAGCCAGAGCAACCTTCTCAGTTTTCGCAATACATCGATCAAGCACATCAGTTGATATCCCCTGTTCAAGACTAACCTCTTGAAGATCGAAAGAGATCTAAAACCTTGTAAAGACGTCAATAGCACCTACCTTCCTAGCGAGCAGTTAGAGACTGCAAGTGTGAGCCGTCGACCCACTGAGGTAGCGAGCAGTTACCAGGTTCAGCTAACTGTCCTTCATTATGTAATTTGTAAAGAAACTGAAGTTATATAGTGGAGTTTCCCTTCTGCGGAATGAAGAGAGGACGGTGAAGTTAGAAACTGCAAACCTCTATAAATCATCTGTGTGCTATACTGTTTTGCTTACTCACATATCTTTGAACTGTATACAAGCTCACACAATCTGCACTCAAGCTGTCTAAAAAGTGCTCAACCGAATTGTGCATAGATAAGTTACTAAGCGAGTCAAGGGCCCTTATCATTCCGCATTTGAAGTAAAGTTTTTAATCAGTTTATTCACCCCCCTCCCTCTGAACTGACATCGACTCGCCCGGGACCAACAATTCAGTTGCCAGGATGGCTTCTTGACTAGCTGGCTCAATTCGCATCTGAAATGATTCTTTTTCTTGATATATTGGTGATTTAGGGATTATTTCAATCTCCATTTCATTTCGAGGTGTCTCCTTCCCCAATTACAACTGTCGTTCAACATTTTTGATTACTTCTTGTTTGGGAGTTGAAGCTGTGTCAATTTCAGACCGTAACTGACTGGGTTCAATTACTTGATTCAGTCTGTTTTCCGATTATACTAGTCTCAGTTGTTGTTGCCTCTGCAACTTGATCTATTAGTACACCCATTGCTGCTGCATTTGGGCTTCTTGCCACTGCTGTTGATGGATCCTGTCTTAGGAGATGTGGCCTTATTCCCATCGCTTGAGCCGCTTCTCGCATAATTTCTTGAATGGGTCTACTTGCTAGTTCAGGGTGTCTCTTTCTGATGTCTATCTGCTTCAGCATAGTCTCTATGGACACTGGTTCTGGACTAGTCGCACTTGTCCATCTCAAGCACCAGTGTTCTTTTCTCCTTTAAAAGCTCATGCTAGCATAGGCAAGGAGCAAGAACATCCCTTCAGAGTGATAATGATGTCTCCATAGGTACTAGTAATAGTACTTAATTAGAGAATTATATAGCTCTTCAAATTCAGTGACTTCAGAGACAAAGTACTTCTCCACATGTCGCTTTCTGGCATCCTCTGCCAAGCTTCTGCTTATATCAACCTTGCAGAAGGCTCAAATATTTTTAGCAATCTCGGCCATTGGCGGGCAGGTTTGCTTGAAATAATTAGCTCCAGTGTTTCTGTAGGACAATCCATGGATAGGTATGATGTATTCAGCTTTGCTGCAAGGAGCTAGATCATACACCTTGATGTTGATGGGAATTTCAGGTGGTGGAGGGGGACGAATTTGCTTTTTTTTCTTCAGTTAGGATGTCCCAGCTGACTTCTTTCTGACTTTACTAGTCAACTTCTTCAGTTGAACTGATCTGGTGGTTGGCCTTCTGGAGATTGGTGGTGGCTGAACTGAATGGAATTCAGTTGATGAGGATCCTAGCCTTATTTGTTGAAGAGATTATGCATTTATGGGCGTGCTGAATATGCTAGTTATTGTTCTGTGATCGTCAGAATCTGAGTCTTCTTCTTGAGGAGACTCAGTTACAGTCCTCTTACCTTTGTCTTCTGCAGTTAGTTTTCCTCTCTTTTTTTAAGGAATTGACCGTGTTCAGGCTGGTGGTTGTGGCTGAGGGTGATTCCCAGTTGGGCAACATACCTCTTGGTAATTTGAGATATGAGGTCAGTTTTCTCAACACTTCTGACTTCAGTTTTGTCCTCCATCAAGGGAAAGATATTTTTTAGGATGCTACTGATCCGATCGAGATAGCACATGTTTTGATGGAACGTGGCCTCAGATCAATTCTTCCTTACGATCTTAACATACTTTCTAAGTTGCTCAAAGAAAAACAACAACCAATTCACTGGTTTGGTTTCAACTATAGTGGTGCATACCTTGTATTTATCTTCAGACATCTCACTGTGACTTTTGATTGTACTGACGATCATTCGGGTTCTTATGGCTACTAGCACCCTGTACTCATCTTGGAAGCAAGAGATTAGGTTGTTGCTTTGTAAGCTTTCTGGTAGTTTGGTCGCTTCTAGTAGTTGAAGGTTTCCCGCATATTGACTTGTAAGTCTTGTTGTCTTCTTCCTTTAGTTGTCATTCCAAACAGCCAACCAAGAGAATCTAGGATGATTTTAATCTCGATTCCCCTCACTTCAATGAAGATTGTGTTGGAGTTCTCTGGGCTTTTTGAATTTAGATAAAATTCGCAAACTGGCTCAAGATATACCCGTTCTGAGAGCATTTCAACCTAATTTTGTAAACTTGATATCTCCAGTTTGGCAAGGATCATGTTGCACAAAGGTGAGTTTGAGCACAATTCGATCAAGGAACTTGTCTCTATAGAGTTGACTGTGGAATTATTTGTATGATTTGTAGAACTTTCATCAGTTTGGATGCTCTAGAAATTCATTTATTTGCGACGAGTTTTGAATTTTAGCAATGAAGGAGAATTTAAATTTGAAAGACTATTGGTGAGGATGACGTATCTTAAATCAGCTGACTTATTTATAGTAGAGAGACGTCTCTTGATCAATGGTTGTGATGCTTGATAGAAACCCTTGATCCATCAATTCAAAGCGGTGCAACATTTAGGACTTCAAGACCCATCGATTAGCTGAGTGAATATATCCGCTGGGCTTTTAATGACGTAGTTCATTGTCAAACGGTAATAAAATTTTTAATGTGGGATGACTTTTATCGTTTCTCTCTAAATTTAAATTTGACAGTTACTCCATCAGTTACAAATGACATAACTGATCATTATTTAGTACATCAGTTTTCGTTTCAGTTTGGTCAACACAAGTGATAGACTTGACAAACTGAATGTTGCTGACTGAATTTTTCATTGGTTCTTCCTTTCTCATCAGTTTCTTCCTTCACTTGATGCACCTTTTTGTTTCAATTTGACTTACCAGAACTGAATCTACATTACTGAACTTTGACTTCTGGATTGTTCAGTTTTTCTTGTCGTCAACTGATTTATTCTCGAGTTAGTGTAGATTTAGTTACCCTTCTCAACTCAATTGATCATCTTGATTCTTTGAGGCGAGCTCAAGTAGTCCCAATTGTATACATAGTTCCAAGAATCTTGCTTCTGGCTGTGGTTTTGTGAAGATATCGGTGATTTGGCATTCTTTTGTGACCCAGATAATGAATCTAAGTCAAATCTAGAGGAAACGTAGCGAAAGACTTTATAGGATTCAAAACACGTCAGATTAGAGAAGGATTCAATCTGACTAACTAGAACAAAAGAACTCGATTCAAACTATGGAATTAGACTCGAAGAATTAGATAACTATGACTCCTAGATTAATGACTCAACTAGAATAAAACACATAACCAAACAAATAGATCACGTGAAGGTCGAATGGATTGATTTGGATACAAAGATGGCTCGAATATTATTGGATGAATATTGATGAATTTCATGACTTACTTGGAACAAAGATGGCGGACGAGATATGGCTTGTGTATGTTGGTGTATGTGACTTGTGTAGATGATAGGTAGAATGGTGTTGGTCTTCAATTGAACTCCGTCTTCGATGAGACGAAACTCAATTCCTTCGAATAAATTCCGGATATATTTTTAGCAACTTCCCCCTAATTCTCAAAGAACTAAAAAGAAGCTTTGAAATAATATTTTAGATTAACTAAACTTAAAGAATTGTGTGTGATTGACCAAAGGATCGAAAAGAATTATCAACCAAAGGATCGTGAGATAATTGAAAATAAACTTCAAATATTAATCAACGTCTCAATAACAATGAAATAAAGATCACATATATATAGCTATATGGATCGAAAATCCTAGTTTAAGAAAAGTCCAACATGGACAAAAATTACTATGGAAAATAAAGAGGTCTACCTTAACTAGAATTCTAAATAAGGTAGATCTAAAAAAAACAAAAATTAAATAAATAAAATAAAACTAATAAAGTCTAATCTAAATAATTAAATAAATAACTAAGATAATTCGAGACCCAAATATAATATAAGGGTTCGAATTCTTCAAACTCTATTCTTCAAAATCCGTTGATGCCTCTGTCAACTAAGACATGATGATGCCTTATTCACCATACCCTCCTAGATTGGCATCAACTTTGAATCTTCTAATTTTCGACCAACTATGCTTTCCTCTCTCAAGACTTGATCTTTATCTTCAATGGACAACATAGTAATCCAATTGGGGCGGCCATGGTCTTCGTTGCTCGGCATAGTCTCATTCTCATCACATTCAGTATTGACATATGTGATATAGATATCCTACTTTTCAATGTGATCCCTTATAAAGTGATGCCTTATGTCAATGTGCTTTATTTAGAGTGCAGTACTGAATATTGGGAGATTGCAATTGCACTATTATTATCACAGAATATTGATACTTCTTGAGGTTGTACTTTGTAGTCTCTCAGTTGCTGTCTCATCCATAGTATTTGTGCATAACAATTACTTGCAGCAATGTATTCAGCTTCAGTTATGGAAGTGGTGATTGACTGTTGCTTCTTGCTGAACTAGGATATCAATTTGCTTCCAAGAAACTGACAGGTTCCACTTGTGCTTTTCCTATCAATTTTTTGCATCCACCAAAGTCGGAGTCCAAATTATTAAGAAGCAGCATGTGAGCATGATAGCCCCCACATCTCTCAGAGCAGAAAGTACCAATAGTTGGTACTTTGATAGTGGATGCTCAAGACATATGACAGGTGATAGTGTAGTTGTGACAGACTTGAAGACCTGCACATCAGACTTTGTTACCTTTGGAGATGGAAAGAAAGGGAAAGTCATGGTCAAAGAAGTTCTGAATGTCGAAAGAATACCCAATTGAAGAAAGCCATGTCAGTAGATGGACTGAAAGCCATGTCAGTAGATGGACTGAAAGCCAGTCTGATCAGCATTAGCTAGCTTTGTGATGATGATATGTCTGTAATCTTCACCAAAGATAATTACAAGGTCTACAAGAAGGACAATGAAGTCTTCATGGAAGAAGAGAGATCCTCTGACAACATTGAAACAAGAGTTGTTATTAAGTCTGCCAATGTCAAGTTTGATGATGCTTAAGACTTCAAAAGTGATGATGAAGAAGTTCATCAAGATGTCTTTGAATATTCTAAAGAATATTCAGAGAAGTCAGACTCACTCAGCATTGAACCTACTGAGACTCCTAGAAGGACATACGAGCATATGTTAAGAGTCATCCAACAACAACAATCATTGGACATGTGCATGACTCTCTAAAGACAAGAAGTAGAGCAAAATATCAAGAACTAATTGCTAATGTCTGCTTCACATCAAAGACTGAGCCTAAGAATGTGAAGGAAGCTCTACAAGATCAGTACTGGATTAATGCCATGGAAGATGACTTGCTGCAATTCAAGAAGAATGATGTTTGGGATCTTCTTCCAACTCCAGATGATGTCAACATTGTTGGAACAAAATGGATTTTCAGAAACAAGTCTGATGAAGAAGGAAACATCACAAGGAATAAGGCAAGACTAGTTGCTTACGGCTAATCTCAGATTGAAGGAATTGACTTCGATAAGACATTTGCTCCTGTTACAAGACTAGAATCAGTAAGATTACTTCCACTAGAGGAAAATAATGAAACCGACATTAAACTAACTAAAAGCAATATAGTCAATGAGAACACAAACTTTGCTGAGACGACCAACCCCACAACTGAAGTAGGGGAAAGAACTGATGAAGAAGTTGAACCAACTGAAGAAAAGACAACTGATGACATCAACATTAATGAACCAGCTGAAGAAACATCAGAAGCCAACTTGCCCAAATGGCTCCAAAGCCATCCAACTGACAAGATTATGGGTGACCCAAGAAGCTGAGTGCAAACTAAAAGCTTAACTGAATATGCATTGTTCACATGTTTCATATCTCAAACTGAACTGGAAAACGTTAAAGAGGCTCTAGAAGATTCAGACTAGATCATAAGGATGCAAGAGGAACTAAATTAGTTCACAAGAAATGACGTATGGTTTCTTGTTGATAGACCGAAAACCTAGAAGGTAATTGGTACAAAATGGGTCTTTCACAACAAAATAGGATGAACACGGTGTGATCATAAGAAACAAAGCAAGATTGGTAGCTAAAGGATACTCTGAAACTGAAGGGATCGACTTTGATGAGATGTTCGCACTAGTTATAAGATTAGAGGCAATCAGACTATTCCTAGCCTATGTAGCTCACTTCAACTTTACAGTCTACAAAATGAACATCAAAAGTGCATTTCTTCAAGGAATGCTCAAGGAAGATGTGTATGTCGAGCAACCACCAGGCTTTGAAATTGGAGATCAAGTCTACAAGCTGAAGAAGGCTCTCTATGGACTAAAAGCAAGCTCCTTGAGCATGGTATGAAACCTCGCAACATTTTTGCTGAAGAATGGCTTTCAAAAATGAGTAATTGGTCGAACTCTATTTCAAATAGAATGATCAACTAAGACCTTAATGGTCCAAATCTATGTGGACAACATAATATTTAGATCCAAGAGCAAAGATCTATGCACAAGATTCACTAAACTGATGCAAAGCGAATTCGAGACGAGCATGATGGGATAAATGACATTTTTTCTGGAGCTCCAAGTGAAGCAACTGAAGGATGGGATCTTCATCAGTCAAGTCAAGTATACCAAGGAGCTAGTCAAGAAGTTTGGAACTGATAAAGGAAAAACTCTCAAGATTCTAATGAACACATCTGTTAAGCTAACTCTTGATGAAGAAGGAGAATCAGTTATCCAGACATACTACTGAGGAATCATCAGTTTGCTACTCTACGTAATTGTCAACCGACAAGACATCTCCTATTCAGTTAGACTGTGCTTGGTTCCAAGCTAACCCAAAGAAGAGTCATCTAGAAGCAGCTAAGAGGATCATCAAATATCTCAAGGGAACCATAAATCTCTGACTATGGTATCCAAGACATGATAGCTTGAGTGATGAGGCCATCCATAGCAATCAAGATCTAAACCCGGAGCTGCAATTCAAAGGCCCCATCACTCGACTAAGAGCTAAGAGGTTACAAGAGTATTTGCAAGGAACAATTAGGAAGAAGCTCGAAGAAGAAGACGGCGTGCAAGGGAGCTCGAAGTTGATGACCTTGTTGATATTAGAAGATGGAGATCAAGACATGGAGTGCAAGAAATGATGACGTGCACGTGTGCATATGGACATGTGCATATTGCGGACGTGTGTTGAAGAGTCCAATAAATTGGCCCTTGATATTTTAATTAAGGGGATTGAATATTTAGACTATAGTATTTATTTTATTTAATTTGGACTATAGTCAAGTCAGATTTTATTTAATTATTTTGGTGTAATTTTCGGTTCTTTAGGAGTCAAAGTTGACTAGTGTAATACCCGCCCTAATAAAATAAATACAAAAATATAAAGCAAATGTAATAATGTGGGTGAGTCATCTCTTTGTAGAATATAGAAATTAAACCTCTTTATAAAGATAGTTGTAGAACACTATTAGAACTAACTGACTTCTCCATCTAGAGTAGTTAAATTCGAAATTAGGGTTCTTGGGACAAAGATGATGGTGTCCACACTTAGATGTAATTTATTAATAAACATCTAAACTATCGTGGCTTATTAATTAGAAGATTACATGACCGTGTTGGTTTCCGGCTATTAATTTGCTTGTTATAAGGAAATTCAACTGGAGGCAAGTTAAAGGTTTGATAACCTGTTTAAAAATGAATTTTTTAAACGTCCACACTATCGTGGCTTATGAAAAACGTTTTTAAAATGTCGGTGGAAGAGTATATATTTTTATGAGACTTTCGATTATATACTATTTATCCTAAAGATTGTGACTGTACTACATATTTCTTTTTTCAGTTATTCTATATTATCATGGCACTCTCAAATCTGTTCTCAATAGTCAAAGAAAACAAGTTAATCGGTGAAAACTACAATGACTGGATTCGTAACCTTAACCTAGTCCTAACTACTGAAGGACACAAATTTATACTTGAAGAGGAATGTCCTCAAAAGCCAGACGACAATTCTGGTGAAGAGCAATGGTTGGTCTATGCTAAGTGGGTCAATTCCGATGAGATAGCACGCTGTTACATTTTGGCTTCTATGTCAAATGTGCTGCAACATTAACATCAGTCTATGAAGATTGCTTATGATGTCATGGTCAACCTTAAGGAGCTCTTTCATTACCAGAACCGTTTGGCACGCCATTTGGAGATGAAGAACTTGATGAGCGCGAGAATAGCTAATTCCACACCTGTTAGGGATCATGTTCTCATGATGATGAGTTATCTGGCTGAGATCGAGACCTTGGGTGGAGATCTGGATGCCGAGTCTCAGATAGACATCGTGCTTCACAATCTATCTCCGAAGTTTGAGTAGTTTAGATTGAACTTCAACATGATAAAGAAGGATGTTACCTTATCTGAACTGCTCATGTGTAACGCCCCAGTCCCAGAATAATAGTGACAAGGGACCGGTGCGTTACTAGGTGAAAGGGGGAAGGGGTTGTTGCATAAGTATAATTATAGAAATAGGATTAGTGCCCCAAACATTTGGGCAACATAACCTTTGTAACTGAAATAAAACCACCCACGAGAGTGTTCAGAAGGAATAAGGTTAGTGCCCCAAACATTTGGGCAACATAACCTCTGTAACTGGAATTAAACCACGCTCTAAGTCGTCTTAGAAAGAACTTGAATCAATAAACAACCATCAAAGGGAACTTATCCCACCAAATAACTGTGAAGGAACATCATAGCATAATGCTGAAATCATAACATGCTTCAAACAATTGAAGACAAGCTGTATCAGAGTGACCGGAACAAGCGCGGAGCACAATTCAAGTAAAATTGTTTGCAAGCACTTAATTGATTTAGAGTATCTAAGATTTCTAAACAACACAAAAAGAGCAAGCATATAACAACAAGTAAGCCCTCGCATCAACTCTGTCATCTTCCAGCCTGCCTCTCAACCTGAAAATATTTAGAAAAGATTTGGGCTGAGTACTAGCGTACCCAGTGGGCAGATTTTGATAAAAAGTTCACAAACATTTTATAAATATGAATATCGTATCCACACAAGTATAACAATGGAAAGGTTTTAAATCTTAAAAGCATTCCATGTATACAAAGTTTCTTTTAATCTTACTTGCAAGCTCTATCTCAACTGTCCCTTCCTACAGTGTCTTAACTTATATACACGTCCTCCAACCCAACTGTCTAATAAAGGATAGTGTATACGGTGCCAAAGCTCTAAGGATCCGAACTCGAGTCTAGTTAAGCACTTAATGTTTTCGTAGGATACTGGCGAACGCGAACAGTGAGCTAAATCATTCAGATATAGATATTCATGTTATACAATTCATAAACAGTTGAGCTTATTAGATGAACATAATTTGAGAAAAATATAACCCACCGGGATGACGAGCACATGGTGGCACAATAACTTCAAAATTGTTTTCATTAATCCTAGCAGACTCTACAGATCCTACAAGGGTCGATCTTCGACTTAGAATAATCGCTATATTTTCAGGAATTAATCTACTAAAATTTGAACTATTATTTAATTCGATTCTCTTCAGAAATAGATTGTGCGACTCTAGAGACCTCGTATGCATTTACTGTAAAAGAGAATAATTTCTAATTTTTTTTTTTTGATTTATTTGAATCAAAAGATTTGGCAGATGTCACTTTTCATAATTTGCCATTTTAATCGATTTTTATCAGATTTGTACCACGACACTTTTTAACTGTTCAAAAATTACGAAAATATTCAAGGGTCATCCTATATATGCCAAGACTATAGTTTGGGAGTTTTAGAATTTTTCAATAACACATGCTCCCGATACAAAAATAACTGTGTAATTTAAATAATCTAGATTTTTCAAAACTCATCCAAAAATTACGAAATTCGACGGGCATATAGGAAATATTATTACAAGCAACTTTTGTGAACAAACTTTTTCGATTTGAGGAGCTGAAAGGGCCTAAATTTAACAAAATAGTGGCAGATCGGTTCTTTTATTTATGCGTGTTTTCCGGCTATTTCACTGGTTTCTGGCCGTCGGACGGGAACGCGCTCAACATACGAAATGTAGTACGCATTTAAATACACGACATATTAAAATTTGGACTAAAAAGGACGAGAAATGGACCGATACGATAGCCGCGCAACATGGCAGCAACGTCGCCACTTTCCGGTCACATGGCAGCTGCTCCGGCGACTTTGGCGGCACTCCGGCGACGGCGGTGGCGGCGGCAGGTGGTGGTGGTACGTTGGCAGCAGCAGCTGCAGTTTTCTCCCTCTCTCTCGGCCCTCTATTCTCTCTTTCATCTATCTCTCTCTCTCAGCTCTCAATTCTCTCTCTCCCCGTTCTCTCCTTTTCTTTCTTTGCTTCTTCCTTTGCTTCTTTCTTTTTACAATCTCTCTCTCCTGCCTATTATGGATAGGGTGGGGAGTGGCGGTGAAAAAAAATAAACTAGGGGGGGCTGGTGATAAGGATGAATGGGGGAATAGTTATCTAGATAGTTTAGGATATTTTGGAATAAAATATTCGGATATAAAGTTTTGATAAAATGTTTTTTTTTTCTTTTTGAACTTGATTATAAATTACTTTATTTCACCGGGAGTTCAATTAATCTCGCATTATAAATCTAAAAATATTGGGAGGTTCATTGGGTTATTTCCTATTAAATCAATTCAAAATAATATGACGAAAATATTATATGATAATAAAACGAGAAAATATTCCTTTTTAAATTAAATAAAAATTACTATTTATTTTACCAAAAATATTGTCGGGAATTCATTTGACCTCAATTAAAATTTTAAAAGTATCATTGAAATTCTCAGGTCGTTCTATTTCCACGAAAATCATTATTGACCACGTGTCAAAAATATTTCAACTATAATTTTTTCTAAATCTTAAATAATACCTAAAGTCGCGTCTTTTATGCATTTTACTTAATCGTAGCTCTAATAAATTTCTATAGTCTTCTAAATACATTTAGAAAATTTTTAACTATAATCCAAAAATAAGGGGTGTTACATCATGGATCTTCAGGCGGCTGAGTTACTTCAAAAAGGAAATCTGGAGGCACACCTAGCTAAAAATAGGGCGTATTATTCAGGTACTAAAAAGTAAAGGAGGTACGCGCCAAAGAAGGCTGCAAATATGGCTCATAAGGTGAAGAAGCACAGGTAGAGATTCCTCCTGAGGAATTCAAGTAAAGATAAAGTGCTTCAAGTGCGGCCAGCTAGGTCACTGGAAGGCGGTGTGTCGGAACAAGAAGAAGAAGGGTATGTCTCACATTATTTTTGTTGAAACATGTTATGCAACTTGTTCTACTCACTTTTGGGTAGTAGATACTGGAGCTACTGATCATGTTTGCATGTCTTTACAGGGGTTCCTGGTAAAAAGGCAGCCGAGTGATGGGCAGAACATCGTCGACATGGGCAATGCTACGAAAGTGGTGGTAGTTGCAGTGGGAGATGTCACCTTATCTTTTAGTAGTGATAGGAATTTAGTTTTAAAAGATTATCTTTATGTGCCTGGTTTTAAGTGAAACCTTATTTCTATTTCTAAACTGTTTTTGGATGGATATTCAGTTTCTTTTGATAACAAGGTTGTTATCTTTAGTGGTAAACATTTTATCTATTCTGGCACATTGGATGGACATCTGTATTTACTTAATCCTATGCAAAACACTACGCAAAAGTAATTACTGAATACATCGATCACAAACCCTAATAAAAGTGATGTGATCCGAGCTGAGATAGGATCGAACACACGTCGACTCAACTGTAAGGGTTATGAGACTCGAAATATGACAATGGACTAGACTCAAAGACTCGACTAAATGCCTAGAATTGTGACACGACAATTAAAAAAAACACAACAAAATAAAGGGAAAATGGGCTGTATTGATCTCGATGGTGAAGGTTATGGCTAGGAACGTGTATTATGATGATATGGGGTGAAGAAGGACTGGTGTAGATAGGTTATGACAAGGAAATAGAGAACTTACGATATAGATGCTCAACTCGACGCGAATAGCACGTATACTTGAACTGGACTCGAACAGCTTGTAAACTTGTACAACTTGACTCGAACTTGATGAAAATTGATGTTATGGACGTTGGATGGCTGTTGGATGTCGTGGATAGTGGTAGGCGACGATGGGGATAGTGTATGAATTCAAATCGGGGCAAAACTCCAAGTGTAAAAAGATACACAAAAAGAATCACTACTTGATTTCTCTTCGATTGCAAATCTGACCCTAACTCCACAAGAGAATTAG
This sequence comes from Perilla frutescens, assembly GCA_026008535.1. Lineage (NCBI taxonomy): Eukaryota > Viridiplantae > Streptophyta > Magnoliopsida > Lamiales > Lamiaceae > Perilla > Perilla frutescens. The sequence continues at coordinate 45,081,876 of BRKX01000013.1, read as the reverse complement.
AACAAGATTTAAAGATAAAACTTAAAAATTTGCAAGCTTCTTAAGAGTGAGTATTTTCGGCTGAAAATAAACAAAAAGAGGTTCTTGGGTGAGACAATATTGAAAGGTAAATTCTTCTTAATCAAATATGGTCTAAATATCAAAGTAACAATGATCCCCTATTTATAATAGAGGGTTGGACGAAAATTCAAGATAAAAGCCTAAAGGAATTAGAAAAATAAAGCTATCCTAATCTAACTAGGATTCCTACCTTAATTAGAACTCTATTTAAAGTAGTTCCAAAAAGACCAAAAATAAATTAATAAAAATCTATCTAATGGATAAATAAAACCCAACACTTTTGGGCCTCCATAATTGGACTCTAAATAATTAAACCATGGCCGAAAATAAAGAGAATAAAATCGGCCCAATCCAGATTTAATTATTCTTCATGCACACGTCCAATCTTCTTCTTTTATTCTCAAGTGCTCGTCTCCAACTTCATGCCTTCATCTTCATCTTCAATAGACAACATGGTGATCCACTTTGGGCTGAATAGCTCGATCACTTCTTCTTCAAACTTCTTTCTCACAATGGCTTGAAAATAGCCTTGTAACTTCTTTGCTCTTAGGCGTGTAATCAGCCCTTGCAACTGCAGCTCGGGATTTTCTTCATCAATACTAGGCATGGCTTCATCAAAAAGAAAAGAACCTTTCGAATTGAATCAAACCTATCTTTGGAATCTAAGACTCGGCCATATCAACCTTAAGAGGATACAGAGACTAGTAAATGATGGACCTCTATCTTCATTGGTCCTCGAATCATTTCCTTTGTGTGAATCCTGCTTGGAAGGTAAAATGACCAAGCGTCCTTTTGAATCTATAGGAAATCGATCCAAAGGCTATTAGATTTGATTCACTCTGACTTGTGTGGCCCTATGCTAGTTCAAGATCGAGGAGGGTATGAGTATTTCATTATACTCATTGACGATTACTCAAGATATGGATATATCTACCTATTACATCACAAGTCGGAATGCTTTGATAAATTCAAGGAATTTAGGACGGAAGCGGAGAAACGTACAGGTAGAAATATCAAGTCACTGCGTTCAGATCACGGAGGTGAGTACCTCTCAAGTGAATTTAGGGACTACTTGGCAGAGAATGGGATTACATGCTAGTTGACTGTGCCGGGAACGCCACAGCAGAATGGCATGGCACAGAGAGAACTTTTAGAGATGGTTAGATTGATGATAAGTTATTTAGAGTTGCCTATTTCATTCTGGGGATATGCCCTAGAAACAGCAACATACATTCTTAACTTGGTTCCATCAAAATCAGTTCCTTCTACGCCCACTGAACTTTGGACTGGACAAAAGCCTAGTTTAGGACATGTTCGGATTTGGGGTAGCCCGGCACACATGCTATATAAGGAAGCTAATGAGCTAGTGCCTTATACAGATGTAAGGTTGTTTGTTGGATATCCTAAGGGAACGAAAGGTGGTCTATTTTATAATTCTAAGGATCAAAAGATCATTGTTAGCACTAATACTCGATTCTTAGAAAAAGACTATGTTATAAACCACAAATCAGGGAGTCAAATCATCCTTGAGGAGCTAGGAGGAGAAGGATCGAATCCTACACCAGTAGTACAAGAAGAGGTACCACAAGACACTGCACAACGTGTCACAGATACACAAGAACTGCCTCGTTATAGTGGGAGGGTTGTACACCAACCTGATAGATTCATTGGTTTGGGTGAATCTTCGGATTTCCCTGAAGAACTTAATGAATTGGATACCAGGACCTACGACGAAGCAGTCCAAGATAAATCTGCAATGGAATCTGAGATTGGATCTATGGATCACAATTAAGTCTGGGAGCTTGTAGAACCACTAGATAGGGTAAACCCATTGGGTGCAAGTGGGTCTATAAATGCAAGAGAGGACCTCACGGGAAGGTTGAAACCTTCAAAGCAAGACTTGTGGCGAAAGGGTATGTGTAACTTTGTGGCCATGTTCATCATCATGTACTTGAACATTGTTGTGAACATGTAAGGTCAGAATGTAAAACCTTGAGCAAATAAAGAACATGAGGTTGGTAACCCTGTTCGATCAACTGATCTACGTCAGAGGGACTTATCAAGTCCATCAAAAATAGTTTACTACTCCATTGAATGGTTACAAAGGTTATTACACGAAGACTCCCATCACTCGACCCCTTTCCAACCCGATTCAACCTCTTTCACTAAACAGAATTGTAAGCTCTCCTCACAACCTAGAATCTCTCTAGTTCCCACAGAAAATCTCTCCCGAGACTCCTCTAAGTGTGTATGAAAGTGAGTTTCAAACACCGACTTGAAACACAATGATCACGCGGATCAAACCTAGTCTACCCGAATATTATATGTTTCGAATATGAAGTCTTTTGAACTCTCTACCTTTTGTGTATTCGTAAAACTCGTGTCACCTAAACTAGTCTGAATCCTAGGCTATTTATAAGAAATAGTTATAGCCTGAACAAGGTATTCAGAAGTCCTAATTAGACTAAGATTTAACGAGGAAACAATTTCCTTAAATAAATCTGTCTTCCTTCTTGATCTTCATCACGAAAGGCAACTTCTATTCTGAAACGTCCATCTTGAATCTGCAGCTTCAACACACCTTGAATCTAGCATGGCACGTCTCTTGTAAACTCTCTGGACAACCATGTACATGATCATGTCACTGTACATGATTAAGTACATGACTTGATCTTTAATCAGATTGGCAGCGGAATGTTCATGGAAATGTCCAAAACATGTTATTCGAACATGAATAACTAAAACTTTTTGTGTTCTGTTGAAACTGCCATAATATCTAAACAGATAATGACAATCCCGAACACCTTAGTGCAGATGGCACTAACAATCTCCCCATTTGTCTTTATCTGGTTGCAAATCAGCTCCATGTTTTAAAAGAACACAATCCTTGAACTGTAGGATCATGTACTTAAAAACATACTTGAATGTTTTGAAGAACATCATATGATTTAGCTGTGTTTCACGTTCTTATCAGCTAATACCTACTCTGCTATATTGATTTTTTTTTATATTTTTATCTTTTGATAGCAGTTTCAATTTTTTAGTAGATATGAATCATACAGGGAAGAAAAATATGTTCTATAACAAAATAGCTATTACAAGCTATTATAGCAAAAACAAAATAACTTGCAAAACATGATGCAACATAAGTAGAACAAAAAAAACTTATATTTCATTACTCCCCCTATTTGCCACCGAGAAAGGCAAAGGAGTAATAACCAGCAACTACTCGGATTTGTCAAGGTCTTGTGCATCATCGTCTCCTTCAGATCCTCCGTCTTCAGAACCTGCTTCAGCATCATCGTACTCAGTCTCTTCTCCATCATCAGCATCCTCCTCAGTCTCCTCTTCATCATCCTCATCTTCAGTAGTCTCTTCTTCATGAGCCTTCTCTGCTGTTTCCTCTTGGACAACTTCTACTTCCTTAGCATGTGCTGCAGTCTGTGCTTTACCTTGTTGTTGTGCTGGAGTAGGCTTCTTCTGAGCAACAGCTTCGGCAGTAATTGCAAGCTTGTGCAAGTTATGAACATTTTTAGGAACATCTACTGCTTAGGAGACAAACTCTTCTCCTGATGAAAGATCAGCAATCATTGCTTGGATCTTCATCTTTTCAGAAGTATGCTTAGAAATCAAATGAGCATGAAACTCTAGACTTTTCTCTAAAAATCTCAGCACATCACCCTTTGGAGAGGATTCTTCAGCAGTATCATCCACCCTTTCTTGGATGACATGAACTGCTTGAACTGAAGGCGAAGAAGAGGATCTCCTATTTCAGGAGCAACCTTGATTACTAAAGGCTTGTTGAGAGGTATAATCTTGTCTTTCTTTAAAGAAACATTCTTTTTCTGTTGCTTGATGATGCTGTAGATTAAGGATGGATAACACAGTGGGCCTTTGACCACTGTAGATTCTGCACTGCTGATGATCTTGCTGAAAACAAACTCACATAATTGAACTGCTTCCCAGTTCCGAGGTGATACAGAAACCTCCCCTGAGCTTGAGTCACTGCTGCCCTGTGCTTAGTTGGTAACCAATTGTGGATCAGAATTCTGAACAGAGCACCATATTTGTGAGTCAACTTGGAGGTTGGAATAGTCTGCTGATGTGAGGACCATTTATTGTAGATGTCCTGGGTCAGTTCTTCAGCAACCATCCCCCAGTCATCTATCTCTTTGAACTCCCCCTCAGATGAACAACCTAAAAATTCATTAATGAGGTCAGGGGAAAACTGCAGCATCTCTCCTCTCACATAGACTTTCTAGAAGTCTTCAGACTTAGGATCATCAACCTCTTTAGTCAAGTTGCAGTAGAATTCCGTAACCACCTTTGGAATGAACTCTTGCACCCTCTGCACAGTGCCTAGTAGACCAGTTTGTTCCAATAAGGTATACACCCCAGTAGCCAACAGTGTATCCTTATCCACCTTCTTCTCAGAGATCATGGACCTCTACTTCACTTTCTCCCATAAATCAGCATGTTTGGTAGAGCGAAAGATTGATTAACTGGAAGTACCTGGAATACGGACAATTTATTTGTGAACTTCAGACTCATGTTCACTTGAATGAGAGTGAACATCTTCAGGTATATCTGTCAGCTGGTCAGCTTTCTTGACCTTCTTGGAAGGACCAGTTGATGCAACGGCTTTCCTCTTCTTTTTTGATGCAGTAGAAGATGGTAGAGTGGTAGACGCTCGACTTCTGGTCATAGGAGTTCTTGGAACCAGCTGCACCACAGTAGTAGAAGCCTTCTTCCTTAGTGTTTTTTTCTTGACTGGTGATCTTGCAAACGGATCATATTGAGCAGATGCAAGCAATTTTTCCTGTTGTTGAATAGGAGTCTTCTCAGTAGATTCAGAGGATAAACTCTGAATGACTTCTTTCTCTACCGGATCAGCAACTAAAGGTCTGTGAATGACCTTCTTCTTTCCTTTGGCAAGCGCAACAGCTATGGCTTTCATCTTCAAGCTTAAGGGAATATCATCTTCCCTATCTTCATCATCACCTTCTGTAGTAGAAGGTTGAACAGGCGACTTCAGCACAAAACTAGCTGGAGCAGATGTCTCAGCAGTGCTTTTCTCTGCAACATGTGCCTCAACATGTTCAGGCATATCTGAAGGCTTAACTTGATCATCAACAGCAGATCCTCTCTTTTTTTGAAGGGCTTTGGCAACAGGTGCTGTGACGATCTTCTTTGATGAAGGGGCTGTAGTCTTCTTGGGTTTCTTTACTGCAGTTCCCTTTGTTGTTGCCTTTTTTCTGTTGACATCGTATGACTTCGCGGCTTCCTTCAATAGATCATCAATGGAAAGACTTTGGGTCTTTATTTTCTTTGCAGGAGAAGCAATTTCTTGCTCTTCTATTTCCATATCTTCTACCTCTTCATCCTCATGGAATATTTCAATCAATTCTTCTGTGTCTTTGCTTGAAGATTCATCGCGAAGTGCCCTCTGAATAGGCTTCTTGTATGTTGATTCTCCTCGAACCTGTCCGTCAAACTCATCTTCCTCATAGAACTAATCTTGAGGTTTGGAATATGTAACATTTCCATACCTCATTCTGGGCTTCACAATTTTCTTGGGACAGACGAGCTTTCTTTTCAGAGCCATTAAAAATATATGGGTATATGACAAGGTGAAATAACAAGAAAATCAATGGCAAACAAGGAAGAAAACTCAGAAAACTCAAAGGATTTATCGAGAGAGAATGGTTTTTCATTTCAGAAATTTGAAAAGTGAACGTTCTCTATAAACAACTAAACATATAAATAAGAGAGTATTCCCTTCTCAGGTTTCTGTTAGACTAAGAAATTAGAGGGAAATCCCGTAAAATAAGAGATAACGATAGCACGTCAGAACTAGCTGTTGACAAAGATATACTCAGGGTTTGAATCATGATCATGTACATCTGTAGGAATATTTATGGGAATATCCAATCCCTTTGTGCAGGAATGGTTCTTTCTTGCTGAGTGTGAAATAGTCACACTCATATCCCTCTTCTTGATTTTACTGAACCAAGCACACCCTAAGGGCTGCTCTAAGTTTCTCAAATTGGGCTGAAGCCAATCCCTTGGTAAACAAATCAGCTAGTTGATCTTCAGTCTTCATGTGTTCAATCTGTAGCACTTCGTTTTCAACCAACTCTCTGATGAAGTGATGTCTGATGTCTATATGATTGGTCCTCGAATGTTGTACTGGATTCTTTAAGATGTTGATAGCACTTATATTATCACAATACAGAATAGGAGTATCATGACTAACTTTATAATCTTTCATCATCTGCATTATCCAGATGAACTGAGTAGAGCTGCTCCCTACTGCAATGTATTCAGCTTCTGCAGTAGATAGAGATATGCAGTTTTGCTTCTTACTGAACCAAGAAACAACATTGTTTCCTAAAAAGAAACAAACACCTGAAGTGCTTTTTCTGTCATTTGGAGATCCAGCCCAATCAGCATCACAGTATGCAGTAATACTTGTGTTTGTATATGAAGTATACCACAAACCATAATCAACAGTTCCATTGATGTACTTGATGATGTTCTTAACAGCCTTCGTGTTACTCTCCTTAGGACAAGACTGATATCTGGCACACACACTCCCACACCGTACGCTATATCTAGTCTGCTTACAGTGAGGTATAGGAGACTTCCAATCATGCTTCTATAGAGAGTTTGATCAACTTTAGTTCCTGCATCATCTTTTCCAATCTTGACAGTAGTGCTAATAGGAATTCATTTATGTTTTGAATTTTCAAGCTCAAACTTTTTCACCAAGTTTCTGGCATACTTGGATTGAGAGATGAATATCCCTTCTTCTGACTGCTTTATCTGAAGTCCTAGGAAATATTTTAGATCTCCAACAAGACTCATCTCAAATTCAATTTCTATGTCTCTGATGAAGTCCTTGACCATTTTATCAGACATTGATCCAAACACTATATCATCGACATACACTTGAACCACAATTACTTGTGATTTTTCTATCCTGATGAACATAGTTTTATCTTCTCCTCCTCTGTTGTATCCTTTGCTTACTAGGTATGTAGCTAGTCTTTCATACCATGTCCGAGGAGCTTGCTTTAAGCCATATAAAGCCTTCTTTAGTTTGAACACAAACTCTGAATGATATGGATCCTCAAATCCTTTAGGCTGTGCAACAAACACATCATTCTTCAGGAATCTATTCAGAAAAGCACTCTTGACATCTATCTGGTATAGTTTAAACTTCATGATGCATGCCATGGCTAGAAGAAGTCTGACTGATTCAATTCTTGTGACTGGAGAAAATGTTTCATCAAAATCAATGCATTCTATCTAAGAATAACCTTGAGCAACCAGTCTAGCTTTGTTTCTTGTAATGTTTCCAGCTTCATCAGTCTTGTTCTAGAAAATCCACTTGGTTCCAACAATGTTGACTCCTTCAGGTTTCTACACTAGATCCCAGATGATGAAGCCATGCAAGGCATTGAAGGCCTAGAACCCGAGCTGCAATTCAAAGTTCCAATGACGCGACTTCGAGCGAAGAAATTACAAGGTTATTTCTAAGTGATGATTCGCAAGAAGTTTGAGGGATTAGAAGATGCAAAGTGCAGCCATACTTTAGTTAATTTATTAACTAATGAAGATCAAGATCATACCATGGAGAATATAACTTGAAGAGTTGAAGAAGAGAGCAAGAAGAAGTGCATTTGTGCATGGAGCTGTTTTCGCCCTTGATTTAATTTAATTAAAGGGTTGGTTTTTATCTAGATTATAGTATTTATTTAATTACTTTAGACTATAATTTAGATCAGTTTTTAATTAATTAATAAGTGTAATTTTCGTTCATAATATCATAGGTTTGACTAGAATTGTATTTAAGGCAATTTCCTACCTTGAATAGAATTCTAGTTTAGGTATTTCTATAGTATAGTTAGAGATCCTTTTGGATCAGATTTTTAGGCCTTTTTATTAGTTATTTTCGTGCATAATAGGCCCTATAAATAGGGGAACCATGTTACTTTGATATTTTAGACATTATTGATTAAAATTGCTTTTGCATTCAATTTGTGTCTCACCCGTTTAAAGCTTTTGATTGTTTTCCTCGAAAATTATCATTCTTGAAGTCTAGCAAACTTTGAGTCTTACATCAAGGGAACATTCTAATTCATACGAAGAATTAGGGTGAACTCGCTACGAAGAACAACTTAGAGATTCATTTTCGTCGTACAAGATACGCCGGGGATTAATCGGGTTGCGATTCTCAACACTACCACCTTCGACCTTCATCAAATGACGTCCTACATCCTTCACCAACGTTCGTGTCTCTCCCAAGACATCAAGACCTGATCGTGTGTCGATCATCAAGGGTTCGGTTCCATTCAGCATAAATTCATCGGGTTTGCCATCTATACCGTAAGTCCTTCGAATCTCTATCATATCCTATCTACTCTAGCCATTCTAAACCCATTCATCACCATCGAATTACCTTCATCCAAGCCGCCCATAAACTCGTTCAAAACAGCCCTATTTCTATTTGGATTTGTGTTATTTTGTGTGTCATTGTCTAGGTATTTTAATTGAGTCTTAGTTGTCTAGTTATTCGAGTATAGAATCCTTTCGTAATCGACGTAGTTTCCTTCCTTTGCTTCCGCGTCTTTTGTGTCTCATTGGTCATTGAGTCCCGGGTCACATCACCAGACATCATTCTTTTTGAACTGAAGAAGTTCTTCTTGCATGGCTTCTATCCAGTAGTCATCTTTAAGAGCTTCTTGGATGTTCTTTGGTTCAATCTTGGAAGTGAAACAGACATAGGATATTTCATCATACATCCTTTTTCTCAGAGTGCTCCTGGTCATCCTACCTTCATGAATGTCTCCTATTACTTCTGAAGTAGGATGGTTCTTGATGATTTGCTTTGAAGGCTTTCTGTGCCTTACTGTCTGTTCTTCAGCTTCTCTGTCTGTATCATCATGAACCTTAGGATGTTCGAATACATCTATGTGAACATCGTCTTCAGAAGTATTGACTGTATTATCCTGATCATCAAATCTGACATTGACTGTCTCAATTACAGCCTTTGTATCTTTGTTGTAAATCCTGTATGATTTACTGTTTCTGGAGTATCCAACAAACATCCATTCAACTCCTCTTTTATTCATCTAGTTGAGGTACTCTCTATCATTGAGAATATAACATGTGGTTCCAAACATATAAAAATACTTCACTGTTGGCTTCTTTTCATTCCAAATCTTATATGGAGTAGTGAATGTACCTGATCTGAGATGAACTCTGTTGTTGATGTGGCATGCTGTGTTGATAGCTTCTGCCTAGAACATTGCAGCAACTTCTTTAGCAGTAATCATGGTTCTGGCCATTTCCTAAAGAGTTTTGTTTTTCCTTTCCACAACTCCATTCTGTTGAGGAGTTTTGGGGGCTGAGTACTCATGACTGATACCATTCTCACTGCAGATTGTATCAAAGTACTGGTTCTCAAATTCCTTGCCATGATCACTTCTGATTCTGATAATCTGATCATCCTTCTCAACTGTGATTTTGCAGGCTTAGCTCTTAAATGCTGTGAAAGCTTCACTCTTGTCTCTGAGAAAGTCAACCCAAGTAAACCTTGAGTAATCATCAATGGAAACAAGGACATACTTCTTTTCTCCATAGTTTTCCACAGCCATAGGCCCCATTAGATCCATATGAATGAGATCTAGAATTCTTTTGGAAGTTCTGTCTTGCACTTCTTTATGTTGAGATCTAGACTGTTTCTCAATCTTGCATAGACCACAGACTTTGTATCTGTCAATTCTGATCTGAGATAGCCCTCTGACAATCTCCTTGTTGATGATCTTTTGAAGATTTTTGAAATTGATGTGTCCAAGTTTCTGATGCCAGATCTCTGACTCTTCAATAGATGTTCTTTGACATGTTAAAGAACATTGTGCAGGAACATGTAGCTGATAACAGTTGTCAGCTGATCTCTTTCCTTCCATGAATAAGTCATTGTTCTTATTCATAACTTTGCAGCTTTCCTTGGTGAAGACTACAGTCATATCATCATCACATAGTTGACTGATACTTATTAGATTATCTTTGAGTCCATCAACTAGCATAGCCTTCTTGAGTTTGGGCATTCCTTCAATAGTCAGCTCACCTTTTTCCATTACTTTGCCTCTCTTTCCATCTCCAAAAGTAACAAAATCTGATGAGCAAGCTTTCAGATTCTGCATCACAGAGCAACCTCCTGTAATGTGTCTTGAACAGCCACTATCAAAGTACCGGCTTCCTTTATCTTCAACTCTCAATGAAGTATGAGCAATTAGACTAGTCTGCTTGACAACCCATTGCTTTTTCTGAGCCGGCTTCTTCATTTGTTAAGTAGCTGATTTCTTCTGAGTGTTGCTGGAATGCTGAGCCACAAATTTTTTCCTCATTCTTTTTAGATCGAAGAGATACTTCTCACAGTGAGGTCGAATGTGACCTTTTTCTTCACAATAGTGACAAATGATTCTTTTCATGTTGCCACTATTAGCAGTCATCTTATTTTTAATATTCTTCGGGATGGTCTGAACATTATTTTGTACATGCACTGTCTGGCTTGTACTTGCTTTGACAAACATAGTCCTGGATTTACCACCATTATATCCAAGACCTGGATGACTTTTCCCTGAGTGTCCTGGGTTAGTAAGAATCTTGTCAAGATTCTCAGCTCCATTGTTCAGCATATTAACATTCCTTTTGATGGACTTCAGTTTATACTCAGTTCTTCAATCTCCTTCTTTTGCTGTTGAATAATGGCCTTCTGTTCTTCATCAGATTTGATTAACTTCTCCTTTTCCGAGAGAAGATTTGAAGAGTTTTGTTGATCTCAGCTACTTCAAGCCACTTTTCATACATTTTCTTGTATGTCTGAACAAACTCCTCATGACTGACATCATCATTGTCTGAGTCTTCATCTTCTTCTACAAGTTTGAAAGGATCCTGGAACTCAGAGACTTTTGCTGTAAAGGCATAAGTCTCTTCTTCTGATTCACTGCTACTTTCAGAATCATTATCACTAAGAGAGGCATTGTAGTTCTTTTTATTCTTCTTTAGAGTGTTGGCACATTCTGCTTGAATATGTCCATATCTCTGCACTGAATTCCTCTCTTTATATTTGATGGTTGAAACTCTTTCTGATCACTGTTGGAGTTTCTATCTTGCTAAGAAGTTCCAAGTTGTTGTCATTTGTTGTTTGACCTTCTGGAAGACTATCTGTTTACTCTCTTAAGAATTCGACTAAAGTTCTTGGTGATAAGGACCATATTATTCATTGTTTCTGAATCAAGTACAGGTTTTTGTTTCTGTACATGTTCAGGTACATCCTCAGAAATTTCAGCTTTAAGAGCAATACCTTTCTTCCTTGAGTTGCTGTCATCATCTTCTAGATTCATCTCGAATGTTCTCAATGATCTCATCAGTTCATCAAGTCTCATACTCTTGATGTCCTTGGCTTTCTCTATGGCAGCAACTTTGTAGGCGTTTTTGGAAGAGATCTGAGAACCGTCCTTACAAGCTTCTCATTGTTGATAGGTTATCCGAGAGCAAAACTTTCCTTTGATATGCTCCTTAATCTGGCATTAAACTCACCAATGGATTCAGATTCTTCCATTCTGAGACTTTCAAACTTTGAAGCCAGATTTTAAAGTCTTGACAGCCTCACAGAACTAGTCCCTTCAAAGGTAGTTCCAGAATATCCCATGCAGCTTTAGCAGTATCACAGGTTGAGACTAGGCTGAATGTTTCAAGATCCACTGCAGAGAATATTGCATTGAGAGTTTTAGAGTTGACATTGTACCAGTTCTTCTGTGGCACAGTGTACTCTCCTTCTTCAATATCCACATGCCTTCCTTCTTTGGCAACAGTTGGCTTTTCCCATCCTTCAGTGAAACTCTTCCATGCGAGTTCATCAAGTGATCTCAGAAAAGCCCTCATCCTTACTTTCCAGTAGGGATAGTTTTGCCTTCTAGCAGTGGTGGTCTGACCGTAGATCCTCCTTCTTTGATTGCACTCATAGCTGGAATGCAACCAAAACCTTCACGCATATATGTAGCTTTTAGGATTCTTTTCACACTAACACCAAAGGCGACCCGCTCTAGTACCAATTGAAGTTACATAAACTGTGCGGTCATTTTCATCATCATGTACTTGAACATTGTTGTGAACATGTAAGGTCAGAATGTAAAAACATGAGCAAATAAAGAACACGAGGTTGGTAATTCTGTTCGATCAACTAATCTACGTTAGGGGACTTATCAAGTTCATGAGAAATAATTTACTACTCCGTTGAATGGTTACAAAGGTTATTACATGAAAACTCACGTCACTCGACCCCTTTCCTACCCGATTTTACCTCTTTCACTAAACTGAATTGTGAGCTCCCCTCACTACCTAGAATTCCTTTAGTTCCCACAGTAAATCTCTCCCGAGACTGCTCTAAGTGTGTATGAAAGTGAGTTTCAAACACAGACTAGAAACACAATGATCTCCCGAATACTATATGCTTCAAATATGAAGTCTTTTGAACTCTCTACCCTTTGTGTATTCATAAAACTCGTGTCACCTGAACTAGTCTGAATCCCATGCTATTTATAAGAAACATTTATAGCCTAAACAAGATATTCAGAAGTCCTAATTAGACTAGGATTTAACAAGGAAACAATTTCCTTAAATAAATCGGACTTTCCTAGTTTAGATGTCTTTTTTGAATAAAACTCCATCTTTCCTTCTTGATCTTCATCACGATAAAGGCAGCTTCTATTCTGAAACGTCCATCTTGAATCTGCAGCTTCAACACCTTAAATCTAGCATAGCACGTCTCTTGTAAACTTTCTGGACAACCATGTACATGATCATGTCACTGAACATGATTAAGTACATGACTTGATCTTTAATCAGATTGGCAGCGGAATGTTCACAGAAATGTCTAGAACATGTTATTCGAACATGAATAACAAAAACCTTTTGTGTTCTTTTGAAACTGCCATAATATCTACACAGATAATGACAATCCCGAACACCTTAGTGCAAATGGCACTAACAGGGTACACTCAGAAAGAAGGGATCGATTATGAGGAAACCTTTTCGCTAGTAGTCATGCTTAAGTCAATTCGGATTCTCTTATCGATTGCCGCTCATTTGGATTATGAGATTTGGCAGATGGATGTCAAGACAGCTTTCCTGAATAGAAGTCTTGAGAAAAACATCCACATGAAGTAACCGGAGGGTTTCATTATTAAAGGCCAAGAGCACTTAGTATGCAAGCTTAAGAGATCAATTTATGGACTTAAGCAGATGTCAAGGTCTTGGAATATCCATTTTGACGAGGTTATCCAGTCATATGCATTCGTGTAAAGTCCGGATGAGAGTTGTGTGTACAAGAAATGTGACAGAAATGTGGTGGTTTTCCTCGTACTATATGTTGATGATATCTTGCTTATTAGAAATAATAAGAAGACATTATCAAACATAAAGGTATGGTTGTCCAAGCAATTCGATGTGGAGGATATGGGAGAAGTCGGACACGTCCTTAGCATCAAGATCATTCGAGATCACCAGAAAAGGATGCTTTGCCTATCCCAAGCGACCTATATCAATACAGTGCTAGCTAGGTATAGCATGCAAGATTCCAATAAAGGTTTTATACCTTTTAGGCATGGAATTCATCTATCCAAGGAAAGTGGCACACAATGATGGAACTAAAATGATTTTGTATACATTGAATTCACAAATTTTTTGTTTTACAAGCTTTCCATGATATGCTTAAAATATGATTGGATATTCTGTTTATAAAATGATTGTGAAGCTTTTTCTCAAAAGTACCCACTGAGTGCATTAGTATACACACCCAAAATCTTTTCAAATTTTTTCAGGATGAGCTGCGGGATAGTAGACGGTTGTGCAAAGGCTGAAGGGCTATCTTTCGACATATATGTTTTTGTTATGTATGGAGTCGAACTAAGAACATGCTTCCTTTTGAGTCTGTAACGACCCAAAATCATTTTAAATTGATCATTACATTTTTCTTTCTATGAATAGTTGTTCAAATAAATTTTTGATATTTTGTTACGTTCTTATAAGTTACACTGATATAATTAGTAATGTGTGTATATATATATATAAAGTTTATTACATCATTTATATTTTTTATATGTTATTTATTAAAGATTCTTATTTTATTAAGCTCAAATCAAGTATTTCAAGAAGAGCCCAAAATTTATTGAAGCCCATGTTTTTTTTCTTTTAGCCCCCTTGATTTTTGTAACATGTGACGATTTATGTAAAATGAAAACATCAATTTACTCAATCAATATCTCAAATCTACCAATTTGTCTCCATTGATTTTCCTCCAATCACTATCAAATTGATCTTTGATTTAATGTTTCCATTTTCATGCCCTAGCCTACTAGTATAAATAGTGCACTCAAACCACTTCTCTAATCACACCATAAACATTCTTCTCTTCTCTACTTAAGTTTTCATTTTAGGCGGCACGTGTGGATAAATTTAAATTCACTTTCAGTCAAGTAAAGGTGAAATTAAAATACATTTATCCCTATTATGCTTGTATATGATATGCAGGTGCTATTGATGACATCCTCCGAGTTATTTGATGATGGCCTACAGACTTTATGTTTATGATGACCCACTTTGGATATTTATGATGGCCTACGGGCTTTATGTTTATTGATGTCACCCTCTGGATTATTATGATGTGACGGCCTATGGGCACTATGCTATGATGACTTGTTATGTTATGTATTTGTATAGTTTGGATAAATGTGGACCCCACTGAATTAATAGCACTCACTCCAAAGCTATTTATTTTTCAAGCTAAAGATGCTCGGGCGGTGACGTGGAAATGGAGTGATGGTCAGGATTAATTAAATATTATTTTAATTTAAATATTGTTTCCGCTGTATTAAACTCTATTATTTGAATAAATGAGATATTTCTAGTTAAGAAATTTTGGAACGTCACAATTGGTATCAGAGCGGGTCTACGTTTCTGTAGACTTGCAATAAAAAAAAGATTTAATAAAAAAAATCTATCACCCGTCTGCCGCATCACGCCGTATGAAGGTAAAAGATGTTTGAAGTTTCTTATGTTACTGGATTTCAATTCCATTCTTCAAAATAATGATTGTGAAAGTGTTTTTACTATTTTTTACGTTTTCGAAGATAAGATTTCGAAAAAATAAAACAAAATAAATTGTTATGCCTTTTTAAGTTTGCGTAGATAAGATTTTGGAATTTTGAGGATGAAATTTTCTTTAAGTGGTATAGTTTGTAACGACCCAAAATCGTTTTAAATTGATTGTTACATTTTTCTTTCTAAGAATAGTTGTTCAAATAAATTTTTGATATTTTGTTACGTTCTTATAAGTCACACCGATATAACAAGTAATATATATATATATAAAGTTTATTACATCATTTATATTTTTTATATGTTAATTATTAAACATACTTATTTTTTTAAGCTCAAATCAAGTATTTCAAGAAGTGCCCAAAATTTATTGAAGCCCATGTTTTTTTTCTTTTAGCCCCCTTGATTTTTTTAACATGTGATGATTTATGTAAAATGGAAACATCAATTTACTCAATCAATATCTCAAATCCACCAATTTGTCTCCATTGATTTTCCTCCAATCACTACCAAATTGATCTTTGATTTAATGTTTCCATTTTCATGCCCTAACCTACTAGTATAAATAGCGCACTCAAATCACTTCTCTAATCACATCATAAACATTCTTCTCTTTTCTACTCTAGTTTCATTTTAGGCGGCACGCTTGGATAAATTTAAATTCACTTTCAGTCAAGTAAAGGTGGGGGATCCGACGTTGAAATTAAAATACATTTATCCCTATTATACTTGTATATGATATGCAGGTGCTATTGATGACACCCTCCGGGTTATTTGATGATGGCCTATGGACTTTATGTTTATGATGACCCCCTCTGGGTATTTATGATGGCCTATGGGCTTTATGTTTATTGATGACACCCTTTGGGTTATTATGATGTGACGGCCTATGGGCACTATACTATGATGACTTGTTATGTTATGTATTTGTATAATTTGGATAAATGTGGACCCCATTGAATTAATAGCACTCACCCTAAAGTGATTTATTTTTCAGGCTAAAGATGCTCGGGTGGTGACGTGGAGACGGAGTGATGGTTAGGATTAATTAAATATTATTTCAATTTAAATATTGTTTCCGCTGTATTAAACTCTATTATTTGAATAAATGAGATATTTCTATTTATGAAATTTTGGAACATCACAGAGTCTAAATAAACGCACTACGTTCTTTTCTACTTACTCTTATTACTGTTACGAAGTATTCGGTTCTCCAAATCATATTTTATTTATTGTTATGGAGTGTTCGGTTCTCCGAATCTCATTTCTTTACTGTTACGGAGTGTTCGGTTCTCCGAATCCTGTTTACTTTCCGTTCCTGACAGGCGAAAGCTTGTAATTTATTTACTTTTCTTATTCATATAGGCACAAGCCTGGATTTAAATTTCTTTCCATGCTAAGGCAAAAGGCTGGTTTTATATTGTCTTCACGATAGGTGGGAGCCTGGAATTTCTTTACATTATGTATTTGGACAGACATCAGCATGGCCTTTTTCATGCCTAACCTATTAATAGTTAACCTTTGAACTGTTATTATTTACATTGAAGTTTGCCTTAGTTATTCTTTCATGGGTTCATCGAAAAAGTCACGGTATCTGGTTGGAGTCATTTTAAACGCTTTAAAAGCGTGAATTGATTCAGTTATAGAGGTTATGATGCCCAAATTTTTAGGCACTTTCCCTAGTTCTTTGATTACTTCTGTTCAACAACCCCTACCCCTTTTCCCCAAGTAGCGCATTAGTCTCCTACCTTTCTCCCGGGATCGGGGCGTTACAGTTTGATTTGTCTATTAAGGGTATGGAAAAAATGTGGCACGTCTGCCAAAGTTTTTAAGTTTAAAATTTTTTGTAAACATTTTAATCTGTCTACTGATGAACTGCATATGGGTTTGGGTATTGTGTTATTTATGGATTTGAGTGATGATAAGTATAAATCTATTGTTTTTATGGTGCCCATTGACGAGAACTGGGATGAGAAATGGGCTGAATTAGTTGACGGTTCCAAATTTAAGTTTAGAACTAGCAAGGGATACATGCTAAAGGCAATTGCCTTCATTTTTATCACCAAGTTCATGCCTATAATTTCTTTGGCTGGAAAGATAGCTCCAACTCCATCATAAATCGGGAGTTATTTGTCCTCTAGTGCATAGTGCACAAGAAGAGGATAAATTTTGGAGCTGTGGTCATTGCTTATTTTAAGGACACCCAGTCTCACCCTAAGAATAGGATCTCCTATGCCCAACTAATTACCCATCTTGCTGAAAACTGAAATTATTTGGCCCACCTTGTAGCCCTTTTTAAGCTAGAAATGAATTACTCCTTAGTCATGTTCTTTCTTGAAAAATCACAAAAAGACCTTGAGCACTAGGGGAGGATATGTCTGGTGTGTTACAAGGCATAAAATGCCAAAGAAAAGAAAGAAAAAGAAAAAGGGAAGTGGTCAAAATAAAGAAAAAAATGATAAAGAACCCCCTAATAAATAAATTAGAGAATGCCACAAAAAATAAAAAATATGGGGCATGTGCTTTATTAAATGGGCACAGTGGCAAAGGCCAGTAAGAGTCATCAAAACTTCCCGAAGGGAAATTTCGACTAAAATCTGAGCCGGATCCAAATACTTCATACCCCAAGCCCATAGCCCCATTACAACCCTTTAAGACCTTAGCATTAGCATACTTATCATTCTTAATGGTGACGAAGGAACAAGAATGGTTGCAAGCCTATGGTGACCCTCGATTCAATTAAGTTTTCCTTGAGCGTAAACACTAGCCAAACACTTGAGTGAGGAAAACATGAGGAATACATTATGTTTTACTTGTTAATATGTTGTTGGTTGTAATCAGTAACCTAGGTCTTTATGCCCGCAAGGGATTTGTTTTGCATGCTTGATTTGTCGTGTCTTTGTCTTTGAGTCTGTCTTTTCCTCCTCTTTTCTGTTTTTTCTTTTGGGCACATTGTACCCCCAATACTTGAGGACAAGCATGTCTAAAGTTGGTGGGTGTGACAAGTCTAATTTCTCTTGTATTTTTGTGCCTTTTTCCTCATTCTTTTGTTCTTTATTTTTCTCGTTTCTGAGTCGAAAAGAACCAGTTTGGGCACAAGGGGGACATGAGGAAGTAAAATCACCTATGGAAGGCATTTGGATGCCAAATGATACCAAGATGGGCAATGACTTCTCAACGGAAAAGCTCTCTCTCGAGCCTGATAGAAATGTCCATCATTCCAGCAGTGTTGAAAGAGAAGTTCATGATTGTGTCCACACTAATCCCAGGGTGATTGCAGTAGAAGGAGATGAGACTGGGCACAAGATCAACAATAATAGCTAAGGCAGGAGCAGGGCACCCTAGTTGCTGAAGAAATGAGGAGCTATACATCGCAAGTCTGACCGCATCTCTCGGATTCTAGGAGGTGGATCGGCTATCTAAGGAAGGTTGAATCTCGGCAATCTAGGGCACGGTGAGTATAGATTCTGCGGATCAGATCTTCTAAATAAGGAAAGAATCTTCCAGATATGGAAAGCCGTGGGCATATCAATCTACGAATTGAGCTGAAGATCCCCCACCTTGTGGGGAAGTTGACTTGTGTTTTGTACTCTTATATAAGCTAGTTTCATGGCAGAGGCTGAACACACAATCTACAAGTTTTGATACACATTTTTCCTTTACTGCATTTTATTTTATGTTGAACAATCTCAGGCCTTATGCCCATAGGCTGCTAGGATTTTCATTTATGTTCTTAAATCCAACGTTGGTGTTGGCTTGTTTTTTCCTTTAATATAAGTACGTTTTCTGTTAAATTATGTTTTTTTTTACTTATTTTTATTGTTGTTCTAAGTCTAGCATGAGCGGCTAGACTCATTATTCCGGATTGAACAAAGATGAAAACTTAATTAACATGTAAGAACTGTGAGACTTATAGGCATATAGTGTGAATTTGGTTCCGTCGTGTAATCATTTTTTTATTACATTACAGTGGGCTAAGTTAGTTAATTGTGCTGATTAATCGTTAATTAGAATTGTGTTCACTACCTATATACATGGTTAATGAATCGTAGATGTGTATTGATAAATCAGGTGGAATTTATTCCGTACATGATAAAGTTTGTGTGGTACTACTTAAGGAACAATATATTAATTAATTATAGCTGTTAGAAGCTTACGTAATTAATTAATGGGCATCATATCTTAAACATGGGGAATGGTTGAACTAAAAAATAAAACATATTCGCAAATATGTATTAAATTGGTAGGTTAGTATTATTTCTTTAATGGAATAAAAATAATACTTAATTTATTTAATTATATATCCTATGTTGTGGATATTGAAAATTGAATAAATTAACAGGCCAATTTAATATTCTTCTAGTTCCCTGTTGTAACCCAATATGACCTTAGTGGACTGAAATGGAACAAGAGTGAGATGTCCAAACCCATTAGGGTTTGAGAAGGGAATTTTCGTCCCCCTCCCTATTTAATTAGAGAGGGGGGGGACTAAAATTACACGTTTGAAATCAGCCCCTCTTTTGGGCTCTCTTGATTTCCATAGTATTCACACACATGTTTAGTAGTATACAACCCACCCTATAACTAGACGCGGTCTGGGAATACCCAGAAGATCGAGAAGCGGAATAGCAACTGTAGGGATGGCGATCCATACTTCATTAACAACAAGATTAGACCTTTAATCTTGTGATTATCCTGACATTTAATTGTAAGTTTATATTTTGATTGATTATGTGTTTCCGCTTTTAGTATATTCAAAAATTACAACTTGCATGCAAATTGAACCGGGGCTAATTAATTACATCGCATGCATTGTTAGTGCCATCGATTAGCACTAAGTGTTATTTAGATTGTCATAATCTTTATGGCAATTTAAAGTACACAAAATGTTTTGATTTTTCAAGTTTTTGAATACCATATTCTGGACAGTACGATATGAACATTCTGCTACAAATCTAATTGATGATCGAAGAGTGTACTTGATCATGTTTGTGAACATGAATAAATGATTGTTTAGAGAGTTTTTAAGAGACGTGTCAAGTTAAATTCAAATAGTTGAAGTTTTCTTTTGAAGATGGACGTTTAAGAATAGAAGATGCCTTATTCAAGATTAAGATCAAGATGGAAGAAGGCGAGTTCTATTCAAGGCAAACTTCTAAACTAGGATAGTCCAAATCAAACTAGGAATATTTCCATTTATAGTTTAATTCAGACTAGGACTCTTCTGACTTTCTTGTTTAGGCTATGCTTTGTGTTTATAAATAGTCTAGGAATCAGACTAGTTAGATGTCGAGATTTTTACGTATACACAAGATTTAGAGAGTTTAAAAAGACTTTAAAGTTTCAAGCATTTAGTATACGGTTTAGACTAGGTTTGATCCTTGTAATCATTGTGTATCTAGTCTATGTTTGAAATTCTTTCTGACACACTTAAAGGAGTATCAGGGGAGATTTCATGTGGGAATTAGAGGGAGTCTAGGTTGTGAGGGGATCTCACAATCCAGTCCATCGAAAATAGCGGTTTGCTTATGAAATGTTCATCTCCCTCTGGATGTTGCTTCAAAGATGCTTCGCAATCAGATATATAAAATTCAGACAACTCAAGAGAAATCTCTACGGTGGTGCCAACATAATCTGCAGATTAAATAAGATAAAAAAATTGAAATATAAAAACAGTGGTAATGCTAAAACTAATTATAATAATGTTAATATCTTCTTTGATGATTCTAAAACTAATTGTAGCAAGGCTAATAAATCATTCATCATGCCCATACTCTGATAACAAACTATTTTATAATGTTAACAAACTATTTTTATAATGTTAATAATTCGGTTTGTAATGCTAATAAGAACTTTTGTAATATTAATGAGACGTACTGCAATGCTAACCAATTCTGACAAATTACTAATTATAGTAATCCTAAAACTAATCATAGTAATGCTAATATTTTCTTTGAAAGTGCTAAAACTAGTTATGGTAATGCTAATAAATCGTCTACCATGCCCGCACTCTGATAACAAGCTATTTTTATAATGTTGATAGACTGTGTTTATAATACTAATAATTCATTTTGTAATGCTAATAGCAATTTTTGTAATGCAAATGTGACATAATGTAATGCTAATAAATTTTGACAAATAACACATGTATAGTAATGCAAAAATCCTTAAATTACAAAAATGACACATT
The DNA here is from genome assembly GCA_026008535.1 of Perilla frutescens. Classification (NCBI taxonomy): domain Eukaryota; kingdom Viridiplantae; phylum Streptophyta; class Magnoliopsida; order Lamiales; family Lamiaceae; genus Perilla; species Perilla frutescens. The sequence goes on along the minus strand of BRKX01000013.1, from coordinate 45,060,458 downwards.
GTGTTACTTTTGATCTGAACCACACTTTTTTTATAGATTAATGGTGGAAATCAGTTCCTAATTCTTATACCATGACTTGGTTCTCATTTGATCCATCCTCATTTGATCTCTTTTACGAATTGATGACGATGGAGATCAATTCCTAGTTCTTACATCAGGACTTCTTTGTATTAATTTAAGATAGTATGTTTTGGAAGTATTCAACTATGGCAGGTTCTACTTTATTCCACAAACAACAAAATGAGGATAGAAATAACATTGGAAAATTGTGGTATATTATCGCCTTCTCGGATCCTGCAACATAGGTGTGCTCTTCTCTGTACCCATCTTAATAATCAAAATAATTGTTGCTGGCCCAAACTTAAAGGAACATAAAGAATGACGAAAAGTAGTAGTGGAAGAAAAAAAAGAAGGCAAAAGAATTTCAAGAAAAACTTTAAAGTACACATACTAAATTTACATTGAAAAATGGATATTTCAAATAAAGAAAAATGAAAATTACACTGTGTGTGTATATTGTGCAAATGTTTTTGTGCGGGTGTGCGTGGGTTTTTTTTTTTTTTTTTTTTTTTTGCATATTTAATTTGAATGGCCATGTAAGCAATTAAATTTCAAAAAATTGTGTTACCGGCCAATTGGCTTTAAAAATACTTGACCAAATATGAGACATATAGGTCGCGCGTGTGTGTGTAGTTACTTGATTATTTTGATTTAATCAAAATAAAGAAAATAAAACGAGGATTACATTGAAAAATTACGCAGCAATATGCATCGAACAAGATCCTAAAATTTAAATTTTCTATTCAATCTCATATTTAAATAATTAAATTTCTGAGGGAGGGGTTAGATCAAAATCAATCATGGTGTAGAAAGTAGGACCAAATCTCATATGATTAAAGATGATATATCTATTATTATATTTTATTTTATTTTCAAAAATTATATAGAATTACTCAATAAATAATTATTTTTTTAGTTAAATAATTTGACTACATTGGATAAGAATAATCTAACTAGTTAAATGAATATTTAATCATTGTCTTTAATATTGAATCAATGCGGGATAAAATAAAAGGAAACAAAGACAACCATTGCATATATATTTATGTGTCATACATTGATTTTGTATCAAAATGATTGTAAAACTTTTCCTATAAAATGTATTATACATTTTGCTATCATTTTATCAATTTCTAATTTATTTCAAGGAAATCTCATATATTTTGGGATTTCTAAGTTGTGTAACCATTGTCATTATCCCACGTTGATTTTGTATTATAGATAATGGTTAAATTTTTTATATATAAGCTTATTAGATATTTGACTTTCATTGCACAAATTTGTAATATCGTCTTCTAGGAATCCCATATTTTTGCATTATTCTTAATACATACAACCATACATGTATAGTGAAAAAAAAAAAAGGCGATTTAACCAGTGAACCGGCGGTTTGTAACCCGCCGGTTTGTGATTTTTCGAACCTCCGGAACGGAATGCGACATTTTCCGATTACGATTATGGTTTATAAACCGTAACCATCCCGACGGTTACAAACCATCGGAAACCGGCCAACAGGCGGTTTGTAACCGCCGGTCCGGTTTCCTAGATTGTAATTCATTTGAATATAATGTTTGTATGTTAGTATACATAATCTGGTATTTCACATTCTATACAAGTTTCTCTTATAACTGACAAATCGCAGCTCGTACGGAAGTTCGAAATAGAAGTATTGGGTAGAGCTAGGAGGAGGAATTTATTAGAGCCTCTCTCTCTCTCTCTCTCTCTCTCTCTCTCTAGTTACTCATCCCACTCGGAGTGATACTAATCATCATGAAAGGACCTTCTGCGCCTTGCACTCCGAAAAAGCAATACCAACAATGAAAAACTTCCCCACCTTAAATTTTGCTTGTCTCAACACCACCACATTGCTCATGACTCATTCATAATCCCATAATTCCAAAGCCATGAACCTCTCTTCCCTCCTCCTCTTCTTCATCATCGTCACACCACCACTAATCCTCCCTGGTGGAGACGCGGCGTCTCCACCGCTCCAACTCCTCTCTCTCCTCTCTCTAAAATCCTCCCTCAGAGACCCTCTTAACACATTCCGCGATTGGGATCCGGCAACGCAACCCAGTTGCTGCTCGTGGTCTGGCATCAAATGCAGCTCCAAAACAGGCCAAGTCACGACGTTGGACTTATCCTGCCGGAATCTTTCGGGCACCATACCAAATGATATCAAATTCTTGTCGCATTTGCATAATTTGAATTTGAGTAGGAATTCTTTCGATGGCCCTTTGCCAACAGCCCTTTTTGAATTGCCAAATCTCAGAAAACTCGATATCAATCACAACCTTTTCAACTCGAGTTTTCCAGCCGGGGCGTCGAAGCTCAAATCTCTCACCTCCTTCAACGCTTACAGCAACAGCTTCATCGGCCCTTTGCCGGAAGAGTTCATCTACCTCAGCAATCTTGAATACCTCAACCTCGGGGGCAGCTACTTCGACGGTCGAATTCCAACGACTTATGGAAGATTTTTTAAGCTAAAGTCTCTGTACTTGCATGGAAATTTACTCACAGGCCTTATTCCAGCTGAGTTAGGTTCACTGAATCAACTCGAGCATATTGAACTCGGCTACAACCAGTTCGAGGGTGGTCTTCCAACGCAGATTTCTGGTTTATCCAGTTTAAACTATCTCGATATCTCATCTGCAAATCTCTCCGGCAGCATCCCAGCTGAGTTAGGCCGCTTGACCAAACTCGAGTCTTTGCTGCTTTTCAGCAATCATTTCTCTGGATCAATTCCAAAGAGCTTAGCTCAGCTGGAATCACTACAGCTTCTTGATTTATCAAATAATAATCTCTCAGGGGAAATCCCGAGTGGATTTTCGTCGTTGGTGGAGCTAAAAACATTATCCTTGATGGACAATAATCTAACAGGGCCAGTTCCAGACGGGATCGGTGAGCTTCCAAATCTTGAAAGTTTAAATCTCTGGAACAATTCCCTCTCAGGGAATTTACCTCAAAAACTAGGCTGCAACGCCAAGTTACAGCGCCTCGACGTCTCTTCGAATTCACTGTCGGGGCCAATCCCCCCAAATCTATGCCTCAGTAATAAGCTGAGCAAGCTCATACTCTTCTCAAACCAATTTGTTGGTGATATTCCTGCATCTTTAACAAACTGCACGCCGTTGTCGCGTATCAGGATTCATGACAACAAGCTCAATGGCTCCATTCCACTCGGGTTCGGATCCTTGCCCAACCTCACTTTCATCGAATTAAGCATGAATAAATTATCGGGACCTATCCCGAAAGATCTAAGCAATGCAGTGGCGTTGGAGTTCTTGGATGTCTCAAGAAACTCGTTTGATTCTGAGCTTCCTGAAAACATCTGGAACTCGCCCAGTCTAAAGATTTTACTAGCGAGTTCTTCCAAACTCAACGGTAAAATCCCCGATTTTGTGGGGTGCAAGAGTTTTTACAGGATTGAGCTAGACGGGAACAATTTTACCGGCAGCATTCCCTGGGACATCGGCCACTGTATGAAACTGATAAGCTTGAATTTGCGTGGAAATTCCTTAACTGGAATAATACCATGGGAGATTTCAATTCTTCCTTCCATTACAGATGTGGATTTGTCACACAATGTCCTCACAGGGACAATTCCTTCCGATTTCAACAACTGCAGCACGCTGGAAAATTTCAATGTCTCGTTCAATCAGCTAACCGGCCCGATTCCGTCGTCGGGAATAGTGTTCACGACTCTTCACCCATCCTCATTCATCGGAAACGAAGGTCTCTGCGGCAAGATTCTGAACAAACCATGCCGCGTAGACGGGCTCGCCGCTGGGGCGGCGGAGGTACGCCGCCAGCCGAAGAAGACAGCCGGAGCTATTGTGTGGATAATGGCGGCGGCGTTTGGGATCGGGTTGTTCATTCTGGTTGCGGGAACACGATGTTTTCAGGCGAAATACGGGCAGAAACTGGCAAACCAAGAAATCGGGCCGTGGAAGCTGACGGCGTTCCAGAGACTGAACTTCACGGCGGATAATGTGTTGGAATCCCTCAACGTCACCGATCAGATAATCGGGATGGGGTCGGCAGGGGCGGTGTACAAGGCGAAGATGCCGGGGGGCGAGATAATCGCGGTGAAGAAGCTGTGGGTGAAGAACAAGGAGGGGGTGAGGAAGAGGAGGGGTGTGCTGGCTGAGGTGGAAGTGTTGGGCAACGTTCGACATCGGAACATTGTTCGATTGTTGGGGTGCTGCAGCAACAATCAGTGTACGATGTTGCTGTATGAATACATGCCTAATGGGAGCTTGGATGATTTGTTGCATGGGAAGGAGAATTTGGTGGCGGATTGGATGACCAGATACAGAATTGCGTTGGGAGTGGCGCAAGGGATTTGCTACCTTCATCATGACTGTGATCCGCTCATCGTTCATCGTGATTTGAAGCCCAGTAACATACTGCTTGACGCTGAGATGGAGGCAAGGGTTGCTGATTTTGGAGTCGCCAAGTTGATTCAAACCGATGAGTCCATGTCTGTCATTGCTGGATCATACGGCTATATTGCACCAGGTAAGTTTATTTATTATTCTAAGACTATGAGGCTTTATGTTTCTAATGTTTAGTGATAAACAATCCATGGAGATCATCTAACTCTGCTCTTATTATTAACTGGGTTTGATGTTGTTTTGGATGAACATGAAAAAGAGTTAATAAGAAACTATATATATATATATATATATATGTTTTATGTTTTAAGCAGAAGAGTTAAACAAAATTTCACGATTCAAAGTTCATGATCTATAGCTAGGATATAATATTCAGGTGAATAACTATTAATTTATATGTTTAAGGAGAATACCGAATCATGATGAATATATTAATTTTGAATAGATCTATTGTGACACTATCCATTACGGCTAAAGAACTAAGTCTTAACTTCAACTAGTAAAATAGCATAACCAGCTTAATTCAACAATAATAAATTAAAATGCCCAAATTTGATTTGAGGATTGGTTTAATGAATTTCGTACTATTTTCGTATAGGACACATGCATCATTTTTTTTAGAACATATAGGACACATGTATAGAATATCTTTATTCTTTTCTTTTTGTATTCTCTTTCTGAAGGTGGGTGGTGGGGTCCTTTCCTAGTTTTCTTATTGGTTTGATATTTAATAATCTCAAGTCATGCTGGGTTAAGTTCGTTGTGTAGGGTGACGAAATATGCTACTACTTACATGATCATAATGCTGTCATGTCACATTCATGTGACTTTTAACTATAGGTGAATAGATGTTTGTCTTCTATGTATACATACCTTGTCTTAAAACAAATAATATTTATGGTTTTATCGTAACTAGATCTACTTATACATACCTTATCATATTTCTTCTGACATAATATATATATATATATATATATATTCCACCGCATAAGATGTTAATGGGTGTGTATGAATCAGACGTGAGAAGACCTATTCTAAGGTGTACAACTGTACACAGGGTGCAGTATATGCACCTATTAATTAACTCTTTTCTGGAATGTGAATTATTTGTGTTACTGAAACATTATGACTTTATTTTTTTTTACTATATAAATTTATTATCATGAATTATATATATATATATATAACATCTCTTTTCAAATTGTTACAATATCTTACTTTTACATGATAATGAATAATAATAATAATTTCGATTTAGACATGGGCATGATGATCTTATAGCTTTTAAATTCAAACTTGTAATTATAGGTGTGAGGCCACCCCACAATCAATTAGATATGATAACAGAGTAAGGCACAAGCATTTCTTTTTTCCTCTTTCTCACCGTGATTTGCTACTGTTTCGGTGCATGCCCCACTTTTCGCGTGAAGTGCTATGCCTTTATTTTTCACTTTTTCATATGCTTTTGACCCACCATTGTTTTTGTCAATTCATATTCACAATTTTATCAAAATCGCAAATATAATCCAAACACAATTAAATATTTAATAAAATCATAAATATACCACTAATATGAGATTGGATCCACATCTTAATCATTAATCTTACAAATTTTACCTGTATGACTCATGAAGCAGTCTCACATAAGTTTTTTTATCTTTAATTATTTAATTTTAAAATTTTCTTTTGCAGAATATGCTTACACATTACAAGTTGATGAGAAGAGTGATATCTACAGCTACGGAGTAGTGTTGATGGAAATTCTAACGGGAAAAAGATCGGTTGATTCGGAATTTGGTGATGGTAATTGTATAGTGGATTGGATTAAATCTAAAATTAGGATGAAAAGTGATATAAAAGAAGTCTTAGACAAAAATGCTGGTGCATCTTGTGCTTCAGTGAGAGAGGAAATGATGCTAGTGCTTAGGGTTGCATTGCTTTGCACTAGCCGAAATCCAGCTGACCGGCCTTCGATGAGGGATGTTGTGTCCATGTTGCAAGAGGCCAAACCCAAGCGTAAACTGCCCGATAACGGTGGACGGGCAGCTACTGAAGTGGTTCTAGATTTTTCAGAGACCAAATACTAGAATCATTATATATTTATATGCATGTAAAGTTTTGGGTTGTTTTTCTTATTTTAAAAAACAAAAATATTTCACCTTTTGACTAGAATTGTGGGGATTGGTATAGAAGAAGAATTATTCTCATGTTTGAATTTCATTAATGAAATGATCGGGTGTTCTCATTTTATTGTCTATGGAACAAATGTCTCGAACATAAAGGCTTTGTTTGGTTTAAACTATTAGCCTAGTTTAGAGAGGATTGATAAAATTATCCCCCCTTATCATTTATTTGGTTTGAAGGATTGGAGCTCGGGATTGATAATGGGTCCGAGCTCCAAGCACTCATTTGTGTGATTGTTCATCACCCTATTTTTGGGGTGATTAAATTTATCCATTCTCATGTATTTGTAAAATTACTAATATGACCTTATCAGAAATAAATTTTTTTGTTGTAATAATTTATTTTTTCATAATCATAATTTCTAACAAATAAAATTATACATATCATATTTGTGCATCGCAAGGGAGATATTCTAGTTTAATTTATGCCACATCAAATTAATAGTGAACACAAAAGTATTTTATAATTAAAAAAATAAATCATAAGAAAATTTCTACAATTCAGAAAGTTTATAAATTAATTTTATTTTGTTGAAATAATGTTATTAAATTTTTCATAATTATAATTTCTAACAAATAAAATTATACATATCACATCTGTACATCGCGCACACGAGAGAGATACTCTAATTTCATTTATGCTACGTCAGATTAAGAGTGCACATGTGTAAAAATTTAGGCCATGTCAGATTAATTTTCATTATTATGGCTTAATTCCAACAAAAAGATAAAGTTGTGGCATTATTGCAAAAATTGAAACGTTATGTGAAAAATCAAAAAAAGTGTAAAGGTTGTGATACTAGAGTCTATTAACCCTAATTATTATGAGAATATTGATTTGTATACATAATATTAATGAGAAGAAACTATTTTCATTAATTATTTTTGTCATTATTTCCCAATGTCTAGTAAATTATTTTTGTGCATCAATTATTTTCAATTTCATGATTTCAAGCATTTTTTAATAGAAAAATACAACTTTAATAATTATAAATGAATATGAAGGGCAATTCAAGTATTTCCTAACATTTTATCCTAATCATTCAATCCAAACAAAATACTGACAGTCTATCCTAGATTATTAAAATTGTAATCAAGCAATCCAAACACAAGATTATTTTTATCTAAACAGTGCAATCCTACTTTATCCTATCAATCTTATCTATCTCATCTAACAGATCCGTTGGAGTCAACGGATTAAAACCATACACAACCTCAAAAGGCGATATATTCGTAGAAAAATGCACAACTCTATTATAAGCAAATTCAGCAAAAGGCAAACATTCTTTCCACGATCTCAAATTATTCTTAACTAATGCATGAAGTAAAGTACGAAGCGTTCTATTGACTACCTCAGTTTGACCATCCGTCTGTGGATGACATGCAGTAGAAAACAGAAGCTTCGTACCCAACTTTCCCCACAAGACTCTCCAAAAATGCCCCAAAAACTTTGAATCTTTATCAGACATAATGGTTCTAGGGAGACCATGCAAACGGACGACCTCACGAAAGAAAAGATTAGCAATGTTCACAGCATCATCAGTCTTTTTGCAAGCAAGAAAATGAGACATTTTAGAAAAACAATCTACAATCACAAAAATAGAGTCTTTACTAGTTTTAGACCTAGGCAAACCCAAAATAAAGTCCATGGAAATGTCTACCCAAGGTGAAGTAGGCACCGGCAATGCCGTGTATAACCTAAATGAACTCAACGTGGATTTAGCCTTTATACAAGTTATGCACCTAGCACAGACTCCCTCTACATCACGCTTCATGTGAGGCCAATAGAAATGCTCATGCAAGAGACTCAACATTTTGTTAACACCAAAATGACCCATAAGACCCCCTGCATGCGACTCTAATATGAACGACTCCCGCATAGAACAATCAGGTACACACAGTTTAACATCTTTAAACAAAAATCCATCAACAATATAGAACGAATCAATGGCCCTAGACTTTCCACACAAGACTCGAATATGGGACCAAAGAAAGGATCAGATGCATAAAAACTCTTAATGTGCTCAAAACCCAAACATTGTGTGTGTAAAACAGAAACAAGTGCGTACCTTCGGGAGAGTGCATCGGCAACCACATTCTCTTCTCCCTTCTTATACTTGATCACATATGGGAAGGATTTGATGAACTACACCCATCTAGCATGCCGCGCATTCAAACTTTGATGTCCCTTCAGGTGTTTCAGGGACTCGTGATCAGTGTGAATCATGAACTTCTTCGGTCGCAGGTAATGTTGCTATGTCTCCAAAGACCTCTTCAACGCATACAGCTCCTTGTCATAGGTGGAATATCTCAAAGCTGCACTATTAAGCTTCTCGCTGAAAAACGTGACTGACTTCCTTTCCTGCATCAACACAGCGCCAATTCCTATGCCAGAGGCATCACACTCAATCTCAAACATCTTGTTAAAGTTAAGCAAAACCAAAACAGGAGCATTACACAATTTAGACTTCAACAATGTAAAAGCATGCTCTTGGGCTTTGCCCCACTCAAACTTCCTATCTTTCTTGCTCAGTTTGGTCAAAAGAGCGGCTATAGTGGAAAAATCTCTTACAAAATGGTGATAAAATCCAGCCAACCCATGGAAGGACCGAATCTCTGCACAATTCTTAGGCGTGGGCCACTCCTCGATGGCCTTCACCTTTGATCTGTCCACCTCAACTCCTCTATACTCACCACAAAACCAAGAAAGATGACCTCATTCATGCAAAAAGTACATTTAGACAAATTGGCATACAACTTCGCATCACGCAGTAATTCAAAAACTCACCTAAGATGTCTAACATGCTCAGAAATGCAAGTACTGTAAATGAGGATATGAAAATACACAACCACATACTTCCCAATCACATCCCTCAAGACGTGGTTCATGAGACGCATGAAGGTACTAGGGGCGTTGGTAAGCCCAAATGGCATGACAAGCCATTCGTATAGTCCATGCTTCATCTTGAACGTAGTCTTCCATTCATCCACATCACTCATGCGAACTTAAAAGTAATCAGAGTGCAAATCAATCTTAGAAAACACAGAGGCTCCAGATAACTCATCTAATATATCATCTAACCGGAGAATAGGGAAGCGATACTTTACCGTTATCTTATTGATGGCCCGACAGTCCATGCACATACGCCACTCGTTGTTCTTCTCCAGCACGAGTATCATGGGCACGGCACATGGAGACAGGTTCTCTCTGATCTGCTTCTTCTCCAGCAACTCCTTGACCTAACAGTCAATCTCCTTAGTCTCTTCAGGACTAGTACAGTATGCTGGCCTATTCGGTAGGACTGATCCTGGCTGGAAGTCGATCTGGTGCTCAATTCATCGAATTGGCGGTAGACCACTAGGAATCTCCTCAGGAAACACGTCCTGGAACTCCTCCATCAACGGCTGCAAAATAGAAAGAACAACAACATCATAAGTATCATAAGCCTTAAAATTAACTAGAACGATAGGCTTACCAGCTTTGATTGCTTTTTGAACTCACTTTGCACTAATAAATAAATTCCGGTGCACAGAATCAGAATTGTCGGCACTGGAGAATGACGAGGTGGCCAAATGAGCAGCCTTGGTGGCCCCCTTGGAAGCTTTCACCGTCTCCTTGGAGGTCTTGGGGTCGGCTGTCGATTGGTCAGCTAGAACTGAAGACTCACTCTCGGTCCATTTCTCCTTTCCCTTCTCCTCCTTAAACTTCTCCTGCATTCTCCTTTAATCTTCATTGACATCCTGTCAGTGGCCATAATTAGGTGGTCTGTCCATCTCGGGTCACTGTATACATGTTAGCAAACCCGTCATGAATAGCTTTCCTGTCAAATTACCACGGACGACCAAGTAAAATATGCGATGCCGCGATGCCTCCATAGGGATGACATCACAAAGCACAGTATTAACAAAACAACCAATTGAGAAAGTAACGCTTACCTGATATCCGACATGAATCTCTCATCGGTCAGTCAGCCACTGCAGATGGTACGGCTTGGGGTGCTTCTGTGGAACCAGGTTCAGTTTCCCCATTGCATACTGACTGATCGCATTCATAACACTGTCACTGTCGATGATGAGCGAGCATATGTTGTCTCGGATCGAGCAACGTGCATAGAAGACGTTCTCGCGCTGGTCATTCTGATCCTCCTCCCGAATTAGGCTCAGTGCTCGGATCGGAACAAGGCTGACATGGGCTGGATCCCGCTTCTCATCATCAATTTCATCCACTGATGGACCATCTCAGAACTATGGATCGTCCCCTGCTGTCTCAACTTCTTCGAGTTCCTCCTCACTTGCTGACTCCAGCTCATCCTGCTCTGAAAGGAAAAGAACTCGCATATTCGGACACTGAGCTTGAAAGTGTCCCCATCCTTAGCATTTATGACATTGCACGTCACGTGCCCTTCCTAGTGTGCTACACTGTGGCTGATTCGGCTGTACCGGACGGTTCTGATTGTTCCGATTCGGTGCAGATGAACTGTGCTCAGGTCTGCAGGTAGGCTGTTGAGCTGTCTGCTCATAACGGTGAGCGGGCTGTGAGGTCTGGCCTTGAGGACGTGGAAGGGTTGTCCTAGGCGTAGAAGACTCGCCTCAAACCCATGGTGTCCTCACTAGCATAGAATGAGAGGAACGTTGGTGTCCCTCTTTCAGCTGCCACTCGACTATCAAGGCATAGTGAATCATGGCCTCAATACTGGTGAAGTCCTTCAGCTCGACTTCACAGACAATGTCTGGGTGCATGTCTTCGATGTACCGGTTGATTGTAGCTATCAGTGTCTCTTCTTTGCCAACTCGGTTCATTGCAGTCTCTAACTCCTTATGGTACTCCTCAATTGTGCGGGTACCCTGGCGAATCTGGCTAAGTCGGCGCTCCAATTCCCATTCATAGTTAACAGAAATAAAGCGTCCCCTCATCACATCTTTCATTTCCTGCCATGAGTCGACAAATGGGTATCTGTCTCAATGACGGTGGTTCTGGATGTTCTCCCACCAACTAGCTGCATACCCTGTGAACTCCATCGAAGCCAGCTGCACTTTTTTCACCTCTGGAAAGTCATAGCACTCAAAAATCTTATTGACCTTCCTCTCTCAGTGATGAAGCCATGATCAGCAGTGAAGATCAAGACCCGGAGTTGCAATTTCGAGGACCAATTACTTGATCAAGAGCTAAGAAGCTTCAAGCATATTTACAAATGTTGATTCGAAGAAATCTCGAGGTTGGAGATGAAGAAGTCGAGAAAAGCAGCTCCAAGATAGTTAATTTATTAACTATTGAAGGTCAAGATCACACCATGGGGAATTAAACTTGAAGAGTTGAAGTGCACGTGTGCATGTGTTGAAGAAGTCGACGTGATCGTGTGTGCATGTGGATCAGATTTTCGGCCCTAATTGTTTTAATTAAGGGGTTGATTTTATTTAGACTATAGTGTTATTTTTATTTAATTTAGACTATAGTTGGATCAGATTTTATTTGATTTATTTGGGTAATTTTCGGTCATAGTTATAGTTGTTGACTAGAGTTTTAATTAAGTCAAGTTCTACCTTAAATAGAACTCTAGTTTAGGTAATTTCCTAGTCTAGTTAGATCTCTTTTTGGAGCATCAATTTTCAGCCATATAGACTAGTATTTTCAGCCCTATGAGACTTATAAATAGGTGCTTCATGATACATTGTTACTTTAGACATTATTTAAGTATTTTGCTTTTACATACAATTGTGTCTCAATCGTTTTAAGTCTTTTAAATATTTTCACATGAAAATCTTCATTCTTAGAGCTAGCAACTTTAAGTCTCATTCAAGGGTATTGCTTAATCCACTTGAGGGATTAACCGGTATTTGCTAATCGAAGATCAACTTGGAGATTTCAACCTTGGATACGTTCGAGATTCAAGGAGGCTATTGGGTTGTGATTCACCACAACATCAACTCGACGACTTCCATCCAGTCCTCGTCACATGCCTCGTCCAAACCACAAGTTCGAGATCAATTCCTACTTCGTTCCATCCAATCCGTAAGTTCATTAAATCATTAGCATATCCTACCTACCCAAGCCTTTCTTCACTATCCACACACACGACCTAACACCTAAATTCCAGCCCCTATCCGCCACTTTTCATCCTTATTTCTTGGTATTGTGTTACATGGTTCGTGTCATTGTCTAGGTATTTTAATTGTCTAGATTTATCGTATTTTCGTTTGTTTATTGAGTCCAATTGAAGCCCTTCATTAGTTGACGTGTTTCGATTCTTAGAAGTCTTCCACTAGGTCTTTAGTTCATCCTAAATTAATTATCCGGGTCGTATCATATTTTGGCATCAGAGCCACGTCAGCTCTGTTGGTCGTGGTTCAATCTGACATATCATACTTTATCCTACGTGTCATCATACGTGTCTTTCATTTTATTATGTGTTATCGAGTTGTAATAGCTAGGGTGCATTGAACAAAAAAAAAGAATCGGTTAAAAAAAAGAAAGAACATAAAAAAAAAGTTGATCAATTAAAAAAAAAAAGAGGTATATTCATTGTGTTTCCATTTGAGTCTTTTTTTAATTTTGGTACTTTCCTTTTAGTACTATTCTATAGTTGGTATTTTTTCTTCTAGTAAAGTTCTATAGTTGGTACCTTCCTTTAGAGTTATATTTTATTTTTGGAACTTTCCTTCCAAATTTTATTTTATTTTGGCAATTCCCTTTTGAGCTGTAATTTATTTTTGGTTCTTCCCTTTTAGAGTCTAGTTCAATTAGGATATTTAGATTGTGTCACAATTGTGTAACACTTTCCAAATTACCTAATTCCTTTTTCCTTTTCCTTCCTACTTCTTTCCTTCTACCTTTGGGGATCCATCTAACCCTAAATCCACCTCACCTACTCGACGCATACTACCCCATACGCTACCTTACCCACACGAACCCACACCTCTTGTGCCACCTCAGCCTACACGTTCCACATAACCATACTCCACATCATCCGTTGATCTTGGTTAGCAATCCTGGTCAAACCTTCGTGCCATTAATCCGTATCCTCGATATTTGACAAAGAGTGCTACCTCACACCCCAAATACATGATACACACATTGTGCACCATATATTGAGTGCAAACACGAGATGTAAAATCAAGAGTGAAAATGAAAGAGTGAACATGAGATTGTGAGGATCTTTCGTTGTTTTCTTTTACGTTTGTTCATTTTGTAGGTACCATGGACAAAGGCAAGAACGAAGCTACAGCTTCAACCCCTCCTATGGATGATCCAAAATCGCCCATTCCTCTAGATGATCCATCCTACACATCCAAAACTGATTGGGATCCGAAGTACCAATTCGAAGTTATGGCGCATTACTTTCGATGTCAAAATCAGATGATGAAGGATGAGTTCGGAAATCAAGTAGCCGAGCTAACTGAGCAAATCAAGAAACTCACAGCTCAGTCAACTACGACACAAGCAGTCTAATGGCCACAGCAAAGAGGCGCCCCAAGGCAGTCCATTTTCTAAGAAGACGTTGGAGATGAAGCATTCGAACTCAAGTTTGATGCAGCGAGTGGATATGAAGCTGATTTCATTCCACCAAGGCAAGGAGATCACCGTGATTGTCCCAGGGCACCTGTCAGACAAGCAGTTTATTATGAGAGGTCCAGATATGGAGATGGAGACGGTTTGCTCAACAATATTAAAACGAGCATTCTGGAATTTGAAGGTCTACATGATTCTGACCTTTACTTGTATTGGGAATGCAAAGTAGACAAGATTTTCACCTGCTATGAATTTCCAAAGATCAAGAAGGTCCAGTTAGAAGCATTGGAGTTTCGAGGCTATGCAGCCTCATGGTTGGAAATGCAGCAAGAGAGGCGACGCAAAGAAAGATATCCCCGTGTTGATACATGGGAAGAAATGAAAGGCTTCTTGCGAGTACGATTCATTCCTGTACACTATGAGAGAGAGCTTGAGAAGAAGCTTAACATGATCAAGCAAGGCACTCGTTCCATTGAAGAATACCACAAAGAGTTGGAGACCGCCTTGAACCGAATCGGTAAGAGAGAGTCCTTAAATGCTACTATTATCAGGTAAATTGAGGGCATGAATCCCAACATAGCATGTGAAGTCATGCTCAGAGACTTTACAAGTATCGATGACATGGTGCACTATGCATCCATTGTTGAGAGACAGCTTCGAGAAGGCCGACGTCGATCTCATCACACTGCAGTCCCTATTCCGCCATCTTGGAACAAAGGTACGCCTCCCACATCATCTTCTACTCCTTCTACTGATCCTGTTCGACCCTGAGGTCAATCCGGACCACCTGAGCGGTGTTTTGACCATTCTACACCACCACCGAGCCGTAGGACCGATCCCACACCTGCAGCTCTAGTCCGGTCGAATTTTAAACGACCAAATCAGCCTAATGCAGCACCAACTTCAGCCCCTAGTCGAGCCAGAGATGTTCAGTGCCACAAGTGTCAAGGTTGGGGCCATTTTCAGAACCAGTGCCCGAACAGACGAGTTCTATTCCTCACGGAGCAGAATGAACTCGAATCAGCTAGTGAAGATGAAGAACCCTCCAAGGCCGACGCCACCACTGAAGTCGATGCCTCCCAGAACGAGTTTGAAGAAGAGGAACCGGAGATTCCTCATGTCAACTTGGTTTCCATTCGCAGTCTGAATATAAATCGAGAAGAAGAGCAACAGTCGCAGTGAGAGAACATCTTCTACACAAGAGTTTCTATTCAAGACAAGACTTGTGCGATGATCATTGATAGTGGCAGTGTAATTAATGTAGTGAGCCAGTATGCAGTCAACAAGTTATGATTCACCATCGTGAAGCATCCAAAACCATACCGCTTGTAATGGCTTACAGATCGAGGTACAATTCGCGTGACTGGTCAGGTACATGTATCTTTTTCTATTGGTCATTATTCTTACACTGTATTGTGCGATGTTATTCCTATGGATGCAGCGCATATACTCTTAGGAAGGCCATGGCAATTTGATAGACAAGCTGTACACGACGGACTCGCGAACACATATACAGTCAAGAAAGACGGCCGAACCACCATCCTTAAGCCGTTGTCCCCTAAAGCCGTTCAAGAAGAGAAAGAGATAATGAGAGCAAGGTTCAAAGACCGCAGCCGCTGCCGTCCGAGCAGCCGCCGCCGACAGCCCTTCCTCAGCCGAAAGTCCTTCACCGCCGACCCTACCTTCTTCCACGGCTAATACATCCCCTTCATCACCTCTTTCCAGCCCCCTTGATCATAGAAAAGGAGTGAGTACAATCGCACCACCTCAAGAGAAGAGTCGATCATTGTTCTACACAATTAAAGGAGTTGAAAAGGCTATTAAAGCAGGTTTGCCTTTAGTTCTTTTAACTTTTAAGAACAGTGCTACTAAAAAAGTTTCTTTGCCTAGTGTTGTGCAGCCCCTTATGGAGAATGTGTATGGATTGCAGAGCCATCAACAAGATCACAGTTAAGTATCATTTTCCCATTCCTAAACTTGATGACATGCTAGATGAACTAAGTGGATCGAAAATTTTCTCTAAGATTGATTTGAGATCTGGTTACTTTCAAGTTCGTATGCATGAGGGTGATGAATGGAAAACTGCTTTTAAGACTAAACATAGATTGTATGAATGGTTGGTTATGCCTTTTGGTCTCACAAATGCACCGAGCACATTTATGAGATTGATGAACCATGTTTTACATGATGTTATTAGGAAATATGTTGTTGTTTATTTTAATGATATCCTGATATACAGTCACAGTGTACAGGTGCACCTAGATCCCCTTAGGCTCGTATTTTTGCTGTTGAGAGATGCTCGTTTGTATGGCAACATGTCTAAGTTTTCTTTTTGTTTCGATGAAGTAGTATTCTTAGGCTTTGTTGTGAGTTCTAGAGGTATTGAGGTTGATCATTTCAAAATCAAGGGGATTGAGGAATGGCCAACGCCCAAAACCGCGTCTGAAGTTCGATCCTTTCACGGCCTTGCTGGATTTTATCATCGCTTCGTGCGTGATTTTTCTAGCATTGTCGTACCTCTTACTGAGCTAATTAAGAAGGATCGTAAATTTGAATGGGGTAAACAACAAGAGCATGCCTTTTAATACTTTGAAGTCTATATTGTGTTTTGCTCATGTTTTATGTTTACCGGATTTTTTCAAAACCTTTGAGATCGAGTGTGATGCCTCCGGGATAGGTATAGGTGCTGTTTTGATATAGGAAAAATGGCTCGTTGCGTACTTCAGTGAGAAGCTCAACGGTGCCGCCCTTAGGTACTCGACGTACGATAAGGAGCTATACGTTTTGAAGCGTGCGTTGGATACATCGCAGCACTATCTTTGGCCCAAGGAATTCGCCATTCACACGGATCATGAGAGCTTGAAGCATTTGAAGGGTCAAAGCAACTTGAACAAGCAACATGCGAGATGGGTCGAGTTCATCGAGTCATTTTCGTACGTCATCAAGTACAAGAAAGGAGAAGACAATGTCGTCGCCAATGCACTCTCCTGAAGGTACATGTAGCTGAACCTAATGCATGCTAAGATGCATTGATTTAAATCAATGAAGTCTTTTTATGAGTCGGACCCATTTTTCTTGTCCCTTTTTGAGAAGTGTTCGAAATTTATGAAATCTTTTGATGGATTTTATGTGCATGATGGGTTCTTGTTTAAAGAGTCTAAGTTATGCATTCCTACTTATTCTATGCATGAGCTACTTGTGTTAGAATCACATGAGAGAGGATTAATGGGACATTTTGGTGTGCATAAAACATAATCTTTGTTGCATGAGCATTTCTTTTGGCCGCATATGAAACGTGATGTTGAACGCATGTGTAGTAGATATGTTACTTGTCATAAGTCTAAGTCTACTTTGCATCCTTTTGGGTTATACACGCCTTTACCTGCTCCATCTAGCCCTTGGATTGATTTATCTATGGATTTCATTTTGGGTTTGCCTAGGTCTAGATCAGGTAAAGATTCTGTGTTTGTTTTTGTTGATAGGTTTTCTAAGATGGCGCATTTCATTGCGTGTAGGAAAACCGATGATGCAGTTCATATAGCCAATTTGTTCTTTATACATGTTGTTAGATTGCATAGAATTCCTAGAACTATTGTTAGTGATAGGGATTCCAAATTCTTAGGACATTTTTTGCGCTTATTATGGGGAAAATTAGGGACTAAGCTATTATTTTCTACTGCATATCATCCATAAACCGATGGTCAAACTGAGGTTGTGAATCGTACTTTAGGTACTTTGCTTAGGTCTTTAATTAAGAACAATGTGAAGTCATGGGAAGAATGCTTACCTTATGCTGAATTTACTTATAATTATGTTATTCATTCTTCTACTAACATGTCTCTATTTGAGGTTGTTTATTGATTTAATCCACTAACGCCTAATGATTTGATTCCTTTACCAGTTGAGCATCTAACAAGTTTTAAAGGATTGAAAAGAGCTGATTTCATCAAGGAGATGCATGAGAAGGTTCGAGCCTGGATCGAACACAAGGGCTCCACAGTTGCCGCCACTCACAATATACGGCGCAAAAGAGTCGTCTTCCAGCTTGGTGATCGTGTTTGGATTCATTTGAGTCCCGGTCAATTTCCTAACCTAAGGAAGTCGAAATTATCACCAAGAGGAGATGGTTCTTTCACCGTTTTGAGCCGTGTCAATGACAATGCATATCGCATTGATCTACCTGGTGAGTATAAGTGTTCTTTAACGTTTAATGTTGCTGATTTATGTCCCTTTGATGCAGATGAATTCGATCAAGACGATGGTCCAAATTCGAGGATGAATTCTTCTCAGCAAGGAAGGAATGATCAAGCCATGATCAGCAGTGAAGATCAAGACCCAGAGTTATAATTTCAAGGACCAATTACTCGATCAAGAGCTAAGAAGCTTCAAGTATATTTACAAGTGTTGATTCGAAGAAAGCTCGAGGTTGGAGATGAAGAAGTCGAGAAAGGCAGCTCCAAGATAGTTAATTTATTAACTATTGAAGGTCAAGATCACACCATGGGGAATTAAACTTGAAGAGTTGAAGTGCACGTGTGCATGTGTTGAAGAAGTCGACGTGATTGTGTGTGCATGTGGATCAGATTTTCAGCCCTAATTGTTTTAATTAAGGGGTTGATTTTATTTAGACTATAGTGTTATTTTTATTTAATTTAGACTATAGTTGGATCAGATTTTATTTGATTTATTTGGGTAATTTTCGGTCATAGTTATAGTTGTTGACTAGAGTTTTAATTAAGTCAAGTTCTACCTTAAATAGAACTCTAGTTTAGGTAATTTCCTAGTCTAGTTGGATCTCTTTTTGGAGCATCAATTTTCGGCCATATAGACTAGTATTTTCGGCCCTATGAGACTTATAAATAGGTGCTTCATGATACATTGTTACTTTAGACATTATTAAAGTATTTTGCTTTTGTATACAATTGTGTCTCAATCATTTTAAGTCTTTTGAATATTTTCACACGAAAATCTTTCTTCTTAGAGCTAGCAAATTTAAGTCTCATTCAAGGATATTGCTTAATCCACTTAAGGGATTAACCGGTATTCGCTAATCGAAGATCAACTTTGAGATTTCAACCTTAGATACGTTCGAGATTCAAGGAGGCTATCGGGTTGTGATTCACCACAACATCATCATCAACCATCCAACATCAACTTGATGACTTCCATCTAGTCCCCGTCGCACGCCTCATCCAAACCACAAGTTCAAGATCAATTCCTACTTCGTTCCACCCAATCCGTAAGTTCATTAAATCCTTAAGATATTCTACCTACCCAAACCTTTCTTGACTATCCACAACATGGCCTAACACTTAAATTCCAGCCCCTATCCATCACTTTTCATCCTTATTTCTTGGTATCATGTTACATAGTTCGTGTCATTGTCTAGGTATTTTAATTGTCTAGATTTATCATATTTTCATTTGTTTATTGAGTCGGATTGAAGCCCTTCATTAGTTAACGTGTTTCGATTCTTAGAAGTCTTCCGCTACGTCTTTAGTTCATCTTAGATTAATTGTTTGGGTCGTATTACCCAGTCGAGGTATAGGTCGGGGTCATGCAGTCCCTCGAATACCAGTACGCTTGTTTTGATATTGTTTAACAAGCGGTCAGGATCGGCACGTCGGGGCTGTAAAGGGGGATAGGCGTGGGCTGCACGCCTATAAGGCTGTCGGGGTCGATCACGTCTCTGATAAGGCTCAAACCCGGCCTCTGACTCCTCTGCAAAGTCACCATAGTCATCTTCTGCATCACGATAATCGTGATAGACCTCTTGAACCGGCGTTTGGCGACATTGCATGGGTTGCTGCGCCCTAGCATTGGCTCGGGCTGGCTCTGCGTACATATAGGTCTCATCTATTGGAACCTCCACTTGACGAGGTGCTGTCTCGTTCTGGACTGGCTGGCCTTGCACTGCTAGCGGTAAGAGAGGTCGAGCATTGATAAGCTCGAGTGGTGCCATCACTTTGGCTAACTAATCTTCTAGCTTGTCCTCCAATAACTGACTGCGTCTCTCAAAATACTGAGACATGGCTTTGTAATGGAACTAAGCATCCCATTGATCCGATGATGACGCATCTGAAGAAGTGTTTGGTGCAACCGGTGACTTATCATTCTTCTTATTATTTCCATCTCCAGGCATCATCTCCTAAACCTACAAAACAAAACAAAACCAGAAGCAAACAAAAAGGTAAAAAAAGGACCTCACTTTTTTTTTCTCTCGTATTTATCACTCAATTTTCTGCACTCCGTAGACATTGGAATCCTCCTGTCTCTGATGTTCCGATAGAGCTGCGGGTAGCTCCTCCAACTCTAGTCAAGAGCTCGAACTTGACTCCAAGAATGCTCGAACATTGAAAAAATGCCACAAAGTTGCTGCAAGTTTGTGTAAACCATGGCTAGGGTGTGGGAATATGGCTGGAAAGTGGTTGGCTTGGCTATAGGGATAGAAAGGACAGGAAAATGGAAGAAACGGCAAAACCGAAAAAATATTCACTGGACATTTTCACCTTGAGGATGATGGAATTTGGCCTAAAAATCACTTATGACACGGTAAAATGATGAGTTTTGTTCCTCTCATCGAGACATTTCTGAATTGGTATTATGGAGAAAAATCGGAGCTCGGGAGCAGAAATAGTAGGGAGATGATGAAAAACCGGAAAAAACCAGGTGTTGCCAAAATAAAATAATCCATAATTAATATCCTAAAAGAAATAGGGAATAAAACATAGAAACTCGCCAATCTAGAACACGCTCCAGTTGGGCGCGACACGGGGTCAATCGCGCCCCGGGTCACGCTGTAGCTCGTACTCAGTCCAAAGCCAAACAGGTCACGGGCGTGACCAGTTCACTCGCGCCTCGGGTCGCACTGTAACTCACGCCCGTTCCCAAGCCCAGCATGTCGCGGGCGCGACCGGCTCCACTTACGCCTCCACTCACTCTGTAGCTTGCGCCCATTGGCGCGATCGGCTGCTCACGTCCTGACTCACGCTGTGACTCGTGCGAGTCCGTTCCACAGCTCGAGATCACTATCTTCCACTTGAGCTCGGGTTCCTCTCCCTCCATGGGTCATTTGGACAACTCTTGACTCCAGACCTCTTGAATAAATACATTGAGGCTCTCCTTGAACCTCTTAGCTCTGGATCTAGTCACCGGTCCCTCAGGCACCCTAATTGGATCAAGTCCTTCCTCGACTCGGGTCGTATCAGGCCCCAAAAGAATTCCACATTTATTTATAAGTTTTTGAAATTAATTTATTCACACCCACTTTAAACTGAATATGACTCATCTAAGACCAACACTAGTCATCGTGTATTGAAACACTCTTGTTTATACACTATCGAAAAGAGTCTCGAGAAAGATTTCTTGTGGGAACTAGATAGATTAGACATCTAGGTTGCAATGGGATCTAATGATTCAATTCAACGAAAGAGGGTGTACGGGTAGAATAGGTTTCGAGTGATGGGAGGTCAGCATCGTGTAAAATCCTAAGTAAACGTGACATCGAAGTAGTGAATTATTTCCACGAACTTAACAAGTCCCCCTGATGAAGATTGATTGATCGAACAGGGTTACTAGTCTTCTGTGTGCTTTACATTCTGCAAACTACATTATGTTCACAATAACATTCTTGAACATTATTGTGAACATCTCTCTACAAGGTTCGTGTACTTTTCTATGAACGTTTTGCTGACAGATACTTATCACATAGGGTGTGCACTTTCAAAGGTCAAATCCCGTTGTTGATGAAGAACATGATGATTGGTGTTTAACTTTCCATGGTGTTCGAAATTTCCACAGCTCCAATATTCTACTTCTTAATCTTCTGCTGTATCTCGGACCTTATCTAGATACAGGGTGGGCTGCAGACTACTAAACGGCTATGAAAACCCTAGGAATCAAGAGAGCATGTAGAGGGGCTATATTATTGTGTTAATTTTCGTGCCTCCTTATTATAAGGGAGGGGCAAAAATTTTATCTCCAAACCTTAATGGGTTTGGCCTCCAACTCTTGTTTTATTGCCAGTCCATTATGGCCATATTGGGCTACAACAGGGATCAAGAAGAATATTAAATTGTCTACTAATTTATTTAATTTCTAATATCCATAACAGCGATATAAATAAATAAATTAAGTATTATTTTCATTCCACTAAAGAAATAATACTGACCTATCAATTTAATACATATTTACGAATCTACTTTCTACTTTAGTCCAGGGAAATATATAATGCCCATTAATTAATTATGTAAGCTTTTGACAACTATAATTAATTAATATCTTGTTCCAAGAGTAGTACTGCACGACTTCCGTATCATGTTTAGAATAAATTAATATTCTTCCAGCAGAGCTTCCCATGATCTTTGTGCTTCCTCAAGGGGACATCATCAACCTGGCACACCAGGATACATTGACCATATATAATGCACGACCCATCATATATGTAAATGTCACTGCCTAAAATATCGAGGTTGTTGATCCTATCTGTGTAGCGCCCCAAAAACCAAATTCGAGCTCAATCTTTAATTTTAGGCCCTAATTGTTATAACTCGTCCTTTTATTTTAAAATAGGTAGGTATTAGGCTTTTGAGCCCATCTATAAATATTTTTATTTTACGGTCCAATTATTATCAGATCGAAATCAATCGAACACATTAGACGATAGTTCTCGTCGAAACCTGATTTTGGCGTAATTAATCGGGCCATTTTAAGATCAATGTTGAGTCCATTTTATTTTAATTAGAGTCCATTTTTAAGCCCAATTTATTTATATTAAGGCCCAATTAGAGTCCATTTCTCTTATAGCCCAATAGATATAGTTTATATGTATGTTTGTATATATATGTGTGTGTGTGTGTGTGTTTTTTTTTATATATATATACATATATTATTTCCTCAACTTATTATATATGAGAGGAAAGAAAGAAAAAAAGGGAAAAGAAGAGAAAGAGAGACCGAAAGGGAGAGAGAGCAGATCGAGAGGGGAAAGAAAAATGGGGGAAAGATGAGAGAGAGAAAGGAAGCAGATCAAAAAGAAGAAAGAGAGAGCGGAAATTGAGAGAGAGAGAGAGAAGGTAGAGGAGAGAAGAAGAGAAAGAGGAGGAAAGAGAGGAGAAAGGGAGAAGAGAGAGAGAGAGAGAGAAGATCGAGAGAGAAGGAGGGGGAAGCAGTGCTGCTTCTGTTTGCCACCGCCAGCGCTGCCCCGTTGCTGCTACCATGCCGCCTGTGCCATCGCCGAAGAAGGAGGTCGCCGCTGTCGTCCACCCGAAGTTGCATCCACCTTTCACCCTTCATCGTCGTCGTATCAGTCCATTTCTCGTCTTTTTTTCTCCTAAATTTTCATATGTCATTTATCTTTAAGTTCTCTACATTTCGTCTTTTGATGTCGTTGTCGTTCGATAGCCAGAAACTGGCCAAATTGCCGGAAAATTGAACTGTACTGTAGCAATGTTACTATAGTGGTAGATTTAGTACTCGACTATTTCGGGGTATTTCAAGGTCCTGAATCGAAAGAGTTTCAACTGGAAAATTATGTGGAATATTGTTTTATGTTGGGATAACATGTCGTTGAATTTTATTTTCAAGTAGCCCATTACTTGAATTTTTGCCAAAATGTTAAATTTGTTCAAATTTTATTATGAAATAAAAGGTAGTCGAGAAAAATCCCAAATTTATAGAGTTGATTTATTTTGTGATAAGGGTCATCCTTAATTTATTTCATAATTTTTGGATGAAAATAAAGTACCGTCGGATTTTGTTATCGAATAATGGTTTGTGATCTTCCCAAACGTGTGTAGATGCTTTCCTTGAGTAAGAGGGTTATTTTCAGCACGGTATCTACTCCACAAGTTAGTCAAACGAATGTATCTTAACCTCCCAAACCGGACCGGCGCAAGATCTTTAAAATATAGAAACTGCCATAATTAAAATGTTCCTGGTATGTTTGGAATATCAGAGCGATCAGTTGACCAACTGTTCTTTATTGCTTGCACAACGGATGTTTTATCTTCAGGAACATACCCAAGCACACTTTGTCAAACATATCTCGCCAAAACAAACTTTAGTGCATAATGATGGCACTAACACTGTTATTAAATTTAGGAACCTGGGCGCTTGACCGTTCCTTATTCTATGGCATATTATTAGGATCCTAGTGTGGTACTAAGATATGATCTTTATAAATAATTCCTTACCTGATGAAGCCATGCAAGGCATTGAAGGCCTTGAACCCGAGCTACAATTCAAAGGTCCAATGACGCGACTTCGAGCGAAGAAATTACAAGGTTATTTCCAAGTGATGATTCGCAAGAAGTTTGAGGAATTAGAAGATGCAAAGTGCAGCCATACTTTAGTTAATTTATTAACTAATGAAGATCAAGATCATACCATGGAGAATATAACTTGAAGAGTTGAAGAAGAGAGCAAGAAGAAGTGCATTTGTGCATGGAGCTGTTTTCGCCCTTGATTTAATTTAATTAAGGGGTTGATTTTTATCTAGACTATAGTATTTATTTAATTAATTTAGACTATAGTTTAGATCAGTTTTTAATTAATTAATAAGTGTAATTTTCGTTCATAATATCATATATTTGACTAGAATTGTATTTAAGGTAATTTCCTACCTTGAATAGAATTCTAGTTTAGGTATTTCTATAGTATAGTTAGAGATCCTTTTGGATCAGATTTTTAGGCCTTTTTATTAGTAATTTTCGTGCATAATAGGCCCTATAAATAGGGAAACCATGTTACTTTGATATTTTAGACATTATTGATTAAAATTGCTTTTGCATTCAATTTGTGTCTCAACCGTTCAAAGCTTTTGATTGTTTTCCTCGAAAATTATCATTCTTGAAGCCTAGAAAAATTTGAGTCTTAATTCCAAGGGAACGTTCTAATTCATACGAAGAATTAGGGTGAACTCGCTACGAAGAACAACTTGGAGATTCGTTTTCGTCGTACAAGATACGCCGGGGATTAATCGGGTTGTAATTCACAACACCTTCATCGTCTAGCCTTCATCATCGACGCCCTACACCTCCATCCACGTTCGTGACATCCTCCTACACCCCAAGACCGATCGTGAGCTGTCCGACAAGAGTTCGAGATCGATTTCATAGACGTAATCGCGTTCTACACCTTAAACCGTAAGTTATCCTTTTTCCTTTTCATATCCTATCTTCCCTAGCCATTCTTAACCCTTAATTCTCATCCTAAATACACATAAATTCCAGCCACAATATTCGCCCCATATCAGCCCCTTTTGATTGGTTGTTGTGTATCGTTTTTGTGTCATAGTCTAGATATCGTAATTAGGT
Organism: Perilla frutescens; assembly: GCA_026008535.1. Classification (NCBI taxonomy): domain Eukaryota; kingdom Viridiplantae; phylum Streptophyta; class Magnoliopsida; order Lamiales; family Lamiaceae; genus Perilla; species Perilla frutescens. The sequence goes on along the minus strand of BRKX01000013.1, from coordinate 45,034,996 downwards.
TCAGATTCGTTTGTTCTTTGAGTTCGAGTTCTTTTAATTTCAGTTTATTCTCGTTTAGTTGAATCTTAGAGTAGGGTTGAATCCTTCCTTAGTTGGCGTGTTCGATTCTAGAAGTCTTCTGCGCGTCTTGTATCCTGTACAAATTGTCCGGGTTACATCATAAATTTGGTATCAGAGCCAGGTTAGCTCTGCTGGTCGTGGTTCAATCCTACGTGTCAATTTATTGCGACTGTCTATCGAGTTGTAATAGCTAGTGTTCATTGAAAAAAAAAGAGATCGGTTAAAAAAAAACCGAAAGTTTCAAAAAAAAAAAAAGAGGTTACAGTCAAAAAAAGGAGAGAGACCGGATACAAAAAAAAAAGAAAAAAAAAAGAAAAGAAAAAAAAGAGGAAAATCCAATTTGACTTTTGAATTACCTTTTGAGTTCGATTTTATTTCTAGTTCTTTCCTTTTAGTTCTAGTCATAGTTGGTAACTCCCTTGTGAGCTTTATTATCGTTTTGGAAACTTTCCTTATAGTATAGTTCTTTAGTTGGTAATCTTCATTTGAGTTGCATTTTAATTTGGTAGCTTCCATTTAGAGCTTAGTCTAATTAAGGTATTTAGATTGTGTCACACTAGTGGTACACATATCCAAATCCTTTTCTTTCCTTCTTTCTTCATTTCTTTCCTTCATTTCCTTCCTTTTACCCTAACACATCCGGTTTTCCGGTTTTCCATCTTCTCCCTACTATTTCTGCTCCCGAGCTCCGATTTTTCTCCACCATACCATTCCGGAAACGTCTCGATGAGACGAACCAAACTCTCCGCTATGTCATGACATAAGGGCTTTTTAGGCCAAATTCCATCATCTTCAAGGTGAAATCGCCCCCAGAAGTTCGAGAGAAGCCGATTTCAAGCAACGGAAGAGTCGATTAACACCACCATATTCACATCTCTCACACGAACACCACTACATACTTCAGAGCATACACGAGGGGTAAAATACAGAGAGAAAACACAAGTGATTGTGAGGAATTGTGAGGTCCTACACCCTGTTTTCCTTTCACGTTTGTTCATTGTTTGCAGGTACGCATGGAATCCAGAGACGGGTATAACAAAACACGTGATAAGGCACCCGCTTCACCTAGTTCTCATACAGACGCGGCTTCATCGATGCCACAACCATGGGATGCCCAGTTCCACCATCAAGAACTGGAGCATAAGCTAGATAGTTCGTTGGCCAAGATGATGGCACAACTCGAGCTTATTGCTGCTCGAATTCCTGCACCACCACCGGTTCAAGGACAACCTGTCCAACAGCTAGAAGTAGTTCATCAGCCTGAAGCAGCTCGTCAGCCAGAAGTTTATGTAGCCGAGCCAGCTAGGGCGAATGCTGGGGCACCACAAGCTCAGCGGCGCCAACCTCAAGTGCAGTTTAATGATCATTATGATCGTGATGCTGAAGAAGACTATGGTTACTATGCAGAGGAGTTAGAGGCTGAGTATGATCCATATCAGAGACGTGACCGACCACGTCTGCCCTATAGACAAGCACCCCGACGTGCAGATCCTGACAGCTTGTTGAACAACATCAAAACAAGCATCCCAGAGTTTGAAGGCCTTCACGATCCTGATCTGTACTTGGATTGGGAACGTAAGGTTGAGAAGATCTTCGACTGCTATGACTTTCCTGAGCAGAAGAAGGTCAAGTTAGCATCATTAGAGTTTCGAGGCTACGCAGCCTCATGGTGGGAGATGCAGCAGGATCGACGCCGACGTGAGAGATATCCACCCGTCGATACTTGGGAAGAGATGAAAGGATTGCTGCGTGGCAGGTTCATTCCTGTACATTATGAGAGAGAGCTCGAGAAGAAGCTCACTCGGATCAAGCAAGGGACCCGATCAGTTGAAGAATACCACAAGGAGCTTGAGACTGCCCTGAATAGAGTTGGGAAACAAGAGACCTTAAATGCTACCATCATTCAGTACATTGAAGGCATGAATCCTGACATCGCATGTGAAGTTGAACTCAAGAACTTCACAAGTATAGAAGAGATGGTGCACTACGCATCAATTGTGGAGAGACAGCTCAGAGAGGGAAGACGGAGATCGCACCACAGTTCAACCCCTATTCAAATCCCACATCATCTTCTACCCCTTCTACTGAGCCTACTCGACCCCGAGGTCAGTCCGGACCGCCCGAACGACGTTTCGACCGTTCTACACCGCAGTCCAGTCGTAGACCCAAGTCTACACCAGCACCACCGTCCAGACCAGCCTATACACGACCTAATCCACCCATCCCAGCACTTAGTGCCAATCAGAATCAAGCTAGAGACATCCAGTGCCATAAGTGTCAAGATTGGGGCCACTTTCAAAACCAGTGTCCGAACCAGCGTGTTCTGTTCATTACCGAACAGAATGAGATTGAGTCAGCCAGTGAGGATGAGGACCAGCCCGTAGTTGACACCAAGAAGGAGCTAGAGACGCCTCTAGTCGACTCGGATAAAGAGGAACCCGAGCTTCCTCATGTTAGTCTTGTGTCTATACGCAGTCTGAGCATCAATCGTGAAGAAGAGCAGCCGGATCAATGTGAGAACATTTTTTTCACACGTGTTACTATCAAAGACCAGACCTGCTCAATGATAATAGACCGCGGGAGTGTGATCAACACCATGAGCCAGTATGCAGTTGACAAATTAGCGCTGACCACCATCAAGCATCCGAAGCCATACAAGTTGCAGTGGCTTACGGATCGAGGAGAGATCAAAGTAACGACTCAGGTAAGTGTCTCATTCTCTATTGGTCGATTTTCTGACTCTGTTGTTTGCGATGTTATTCCTATGGATGCAGCACATATATTGTTAGGTAGACCATGGCAGTTTGACAGACAGACGATTCTTGATGGCTTCGCAAACACGTACGTCGTGAAGAGAGATGGACGACCTACTACACTCAAGCCACTGGCTCCTAAAGCCGTTGCAGAAGATCAGAGAATTATGCAAGAGAGGTTTAGAGCTGAAAGAGCGAAAGAGGCCGCCGCCGCAACCCGGATTGCCGCCAACGGTACCCAATCGACTGAGACCCCCAAGAAGGCCGCCACTACTACTTCTTCAGCCCCTAAACCGTCCTCCAAAGATTCCCTTGTGCATGGGAATTCGTTTGGATCAGCTGCAAAGAAAGATCAAAACTGCAGCCTGTTTATTTCAGTGAAAGGCGTAGAGAAAGCATTAAAAGCAGGTTTACCTTTTGTTCTTCTATCTTATAAGAGCAGTGCTATTAAAGATGTTGCTTTGCCTAGTGTTGTGCATCTACTTATGGAGGAGTTCGCGAATGTGTTCTCAGAAGAGATTCCAAGTGGATTACCTCCAGTTCGTGGGATCGAGCACCAGATCGATTTCCAGCCCGGCGCCGTCTTGCCAAATCGACCAGCATACCGGACATCCCCTGAAGAGACCAAGGAAATCGATAGAAAAGTGAAAGAGTTTCTTGAGAAGAAGCAGATTCGAGAGTCGATGAGCCCTGCGCAGTTCCAGTCATTCTAGTGCCGAAAAAGAACAACGAGTGGAGAATGTGCATGGACTGCCGCGCCATCAACAAAATAACAGTGAAGTATCGATTCCCTATCCCTAGATTAGATGATATGCTTGATGAATTATCCGGTTCTAAAGTCTTTTCCAAAATTGATTTGCGTTCTGGTTATTTTCAAGTTAGAATGCATGAAGGGGATGAGTGGAAAACAGCTTTTAAGACTAAGCATGGTTTATATGAGTGGTTAGTTATGCCTTTTGGTCTCACTAATGCACCGAGCACTTTTATGACATTAATGAACCATGTTTTGCGTGATGTGATTGGGAAATTTGTAGTTGTGTACTTTGATGATATCCTGATTTACAGTCACAATGCACAGGCGTACCTAGCACATCTTAGGTGTGTTTTTGATATTCTGAGATCAGCCAAGTTGTATGGAAATCTGTCTAAATGCTCTTTTTGTTTAGATGAGGTTGTATTTCTTGGTTTTGTTGTGAGTGTACGTGGTATTGAGGTTGACCGTTCTAAAATCAAAGCGATTGAAGAATGGCCAACACCCAAGTCAGCCACGGAGGTTCAATCCTTTCACGACCTTGCCGGATTTTATCATCGTTTTGTGCGCGATTTCTCTAGCATTGCCGCGCCTCTTACTGAGCTAAGTAAGAAGGATCGTAAGTTTGAGTGGGGTAAAGCACAGCATGAAGCATTTACACGTTTAAAGCATCTTTTATGTCATGCACCTGTTTTGTGTTTACCTGATTTTGATAAGGTTTTTGAGATTGAATGTGATGCCTCCGGGATAGGTATTGGTGTTGTTTTGATGCAGAAACGGCGTCCAGTTGCCTACTTCAGTGAGAAATTGAATGGTGCAGCTCTGCGTTACTCTACCTATGACAAAGAGTTGTACGCATTGAAGAGATCATTGGAGACGTGGCAGCATTATCTGTGGCCAAAGGAGTTCGTGATTCACACGGACCATGAGAGCTTAAAGCATTTGAAAGGGCAGCAAAATCTGAACAAGAGGCATGCGAGATGGGTCGAGTTCATCGAGTCCTTCCCGTACGTCACATCAAATACAAGAAAGGAAAAGACAATGTTGTAGCTGATGCCCTATCTAGACGGTACACGTTGCTGAATTTGATGCATGCTAGAATGCTTGGTTTTGAGTCGATTAAGAGTCTGTATGCATGTGATCCATTCTTTGCTTCGATTTTTGATGAGTGTTCAAAAAAATCTAAGTCTTTTGATGGGTTTTTCGTGCATGATGGATTTTTATTTCGTGGTTCTCAGTTATGCATTCCTAGTTGTTCTATGCGTGAGTTACTTGTGTTAGAATCGCATGCGGGAGGATTAATGGGTCACTTTGGTGTGAATAAAACATTAAGCATGCTGCATGAGCATTTTTATTGGCCGCATATGAGAAGAGATGTTGAGCATGTGTGTAGTAGATGTGTTACTTGCCATAGGTCTAAGTCTACTTCACATCCATTTGGATTATACACGCCCCTGCCTGCCTCTAGTTCACCTTGGATTAATTTGTCTATGGATTTTATCTTAGGATTACCTAGGTCTAGATCGGGTAAGGATTCTGTTTTTGTGGTTGTTGATCATTTTTCTAAAATGGCGCATTTCATTGCATGTAGAAAAACTGATGATGCTGTGCATATTGCCAATCTGTTCTTTGTGCATGTAGTTAGATTGCATGGTATTCCTAAAACTAATGTTAGTGATAGGGATTCCAAGTTTTTAGCACACTTTTGGCGAGTTTTGTGGGGAAAATTAGGGACTAATTTGTTGTTTTCTACTGCATGTCATCCACAAACCGATGGTCAAACTGAGGTTGTGAATCGCACTTTAGGCACACTACATAGGTCCTTAATTAAAAATAATCTGAAGTCTTGGGAAGAGTGTTTACCTTATGCTGAATTTGCATATAATCGTGTGGTACATTCTTCTACTAATATGTCTCCTTTTGAGGTTGTTTATGGATTTAATCCGTTAACGCCTACTGATTTATTACCTTTACCTGTTGAGCATCTAACAAGTGTTAAAGGCTTGAGAAGAGCTGAGCAAGTTAAGGAGATGCATGAGAGAGTGCGTGCTCGCATTGAGCACAAAGGGAAGCAAACGGCCGCCTCCAGAAACGTGCGACGCAAGCAAGTGATATTTCAGCCCGGTGATCGCGTTTGGATTCATCTGAGTCCTGGACGGTTTCCAAATCTGAGAAAGTCCAAGTTGTAACCACGTGGAGATGGTCCTTTCACAGTTCTAAGTCGTGTAAACGACAATGCTTACCGCATTGATCTTCCCGGTGAGTATAAATGTTCTTCAACTTTCAATGTTGCTGATTTATCTCCGTTTGTTGCAGATGAGTTCGATCTCGACGATGATCCAAATTCGAGGACGAATTCTCTTCAGCAGGGGGGAATGATGAAGCTATGCAAGGCATTGAAGGCCTTGAACCCGAGCTGCAATTCAAAGGTCCAATGACGCGACTTCGAGCGAAGAAATTACAAGGTTATTTCCAAGTGATGATTCGCAAGAAGTTTGAGGAATTAGAAGATGCAAAGTGCAGCCATACTTTAGTTAATTTATTAACTAATTAAGATCAAGATCATACTATGGAGAATATAACTTGAAGAGTTGAAGAAGAGAGCAAGAAGAAGTGCATTTGTGCATGGAGCTGTTTTCGCCCTTGATTTAATTTAATTAAGGGGTTGATTTTTATCTAGACTATAGTATTTATTTAATTAATTGAGACTATAGTTTAGATCAGTTTTTAATTAATTAATAAGTGTAATTTTTGTTCATAATATCATAGGTTTGACTAGAATTGTATTTAAGGCAATTTCCTACCTTGAATAGAATTCTAGTTTAGGTATTTCTATAGTATAGTTAGAGATCCTTTTGGATCAAATTTTTAGGCCTTTTTATTAGTAATTTTCATGCATAATAGGCCCTATAAATAGGGGAACCATGTTACTTTGATATTTTAGACATTATTGATTAAAATTGCTTTTGCATTCAATTTGTGTCTCAACCGTTCAAAGCTTTTGATTGTTTTCCTCGAAAATTATCATTCTTGAAGCCTAGCAAACTTTGAGTCTTAATTCCAAGGGAACGTTCTAATTCATACGAAGAATTAGGGTGAACTCACAACGAAGAACAACTTGGAGATTCATTTTTGTCGTACAAGATACGCCGGGGATTAATCGGGTTGTAATTCACAACACCTTCATCGTCCAGCCTTCATCATCGACGTTCTACACCTCCATCCACATTCGTGACATCCTCCTACACCCCAAGACCGATCGTGAGCTGTCCGACAAGAGTTCGAGATCAATTTCATAGACGTAATCGCGTTCTACACCCTAAACGGTAAGTTATCATTTTTCCTTTTCATATCCTATCTTCCCTAGCCATTCTTAACCCTTAATTCTCATCCTAAATACACATAAATTCCATCCACAATATTTGCGCCATATCAGCCCCTTTTGATTGGTTGTTGTGTATCGTTTTTGTGTCGTAGTCTAGATATCGTAATTAGGTCCAGATTCGTTTGTTCTTTGAGTTCGAGTTCTTTTAATTTCAGTTTATTCTTGTTTAGTTGAATCTTAGAGTAGGGTTGAATCCTTCCTTAGTTGGTGTGTTCGATTCTAGAAGTCTTCCGCGCGTCTCGTATCCTGTACAAATTGTCCGGGTTACATCATTACCTGAGACGGTAGACTTAGAACGAGCATATTATGATCAGAGCTTTAGCTATTATAGCTATAAGATGGGTGATATCTATCCAACACGTGACTTATATTTTAAAATTGTGTTTTATTTATGATAATATATGTGTATGTTAAAGCATGCTTAAAATACTTTATGGCTGAATGATTCATAACCAACACGTGGCTTTGTGTTGCAAAACTGTGTTATCTTCATGATAAAATTTCTTTACTTTAAAGCATGCTTCAAAGTTCAAAATACTCTTTTTATGACTTATCGAAAAATACTGAACTCTATGGTTCCTGGTATATAGCATTTCGGTGCAGTATGAGCACTTTGGTGCGGTATGATATAGCACTTCGGTGCGGTATGATATAGCACTTGATATAGCACTTCAGTGCAGTATGAGCACTTCAGTGCGATATGATATAGCACTCCAGTGCGGTATGGCACAATGACGCAATTATGACACTACGGTACAAATATGTCACTTCAGTGAAATTTATATGATAAGGAATTATATTGAGTTAAACTTCCATATGTTAATGAGCAGATACTTTTTGTGGGCATTATAGTAAATATGTTTAATATGCTAACTGTTTATTGAATGATCAAGTATATTACAGAAATTAAAAATCCCACTGAGTGTTTTTTGGCACTCAGCTCATCTATTTTTCTAAATATTTTTAGGTACATGATGACGGCTGCCGACCGACGTGGACCAATGGGGACTTCCTGTTTTACTGAATACTTTTATTATTTCTATTTATTGATTATGTGTAGTTGTGGTCAATAAGCATGAATTTTATGCTTCCACTTTATTATTATGAAATATTTAATTATTATAAGCTCAATTGGGAGCGTTGTGATCTTTACAACGTATTTTAAATGTTGAAGGTTGAATTTTGACTATTCTTGGTTGTACACGTTTGAATGGTAAACGCTTGTGAGTGTGGATATTCTCAATATTTTACACGGAATGCTGCCCAAATTTTTATATCTAGGAAAAATAATTAATTTTAAATTATGAAAATTTTTATTAATAATTGTTTTGGTGTGTATTTTCATTAGCATCTGGGCTTTCGGGTTCGGGTCGCTACAGGTGGTATCAGAAGTGGGTCTATGAATTTAGTGTAGGCCTGCAGGATTATTTTTTAAATGTTATTAAAATATTATTTAAAAGAAATTATTATTTACTTATGGTCCCATGTCATCGTCCCGCCTCGTCCAATCAGGTACAAAGTTTATATGAATAAATCTTTATTTTTCTAAGTATACTTTAGGCAAAAATGTGAGATGAGTACTTATTTATTATAATTATGTATTTGAAAAATGTGATATTATCCCACCATATGATGAACCTATACGAACTTGAATATAGTTAGATTGTCCTTATGTTTTCGCTAGCTCAATGATCTATAATTAGACTCACTTATATGGTTTACGATAGATGATGAGGAATTCAGCTCCCCTAAGAAGCCCGCATCTCTTATCCCCCTATTATGCGATCAAGATATTCGATGGGCATGAGGACAACATGATGGCGGAGGATTCTTCACGACGAGAATTCAACATAAGCTATGGACAATGTTGACCATTTTTCACGATAGTGGATTACCATATAGGAGTGCTTTAATTAGATTCAAGAGTGCGTAGTATCGTTGGAGAATTATGCAATTTAGCACATTTATGGTGTACAATATTGACATAGAACGTTTCACCCGATACAATGGGAAAGATGATGGAACCATTTGCGATACGTGAACATCTACTCTCAAGCAAGACGTTATTAGTTGGATCGTCAGATAATTTTGATGATACAATCATGGATCTTCAACAATAAAGGTGAATCACAACGAGTTAAATAACAATGTTATATATATATCATGCGCTATCATTTGAGCAAATGAAGAAGCTAGTCATTGGAGTAATTTAGCAATGCGACAATAATACTGAAAGATCTACATGATAAGTAAGAATGGGAAAAGTGTTCACGGGCTGCTCGCATATGTATTTAAGTCCAACCATACCATCCACGAAGAAAAACTATAGATGGACCTACAACTCAATTATCAAGGATCACCAATGATGATTCTCGATATCAAATCCTAGAGGATGCAAAACAAGGAAGCTATGTTGCTGGAAGTTGAGTGGAGTTGGCATAAAAATGATGATGCTACATGGGAAATTGATCAAGAGGTCTTGAGATGGTACCTAAACTTACGCGATATCGTATACTAGAATTTTGGGATGAAATTCTTTTAAGGGGGATAGATTTGTAACGCCCCAAAAACCAAATTCGAGCTCAATCTTTAATTTTAGGGCCCAATTGTTATAACTTGTCCTTTTATTTTAAAATAGGTAGGTATTGGGATTTTGAGCCCACTTTGAGCCCATCTATAAATATTTTTATTTACGGTCCAATTATTATCGGATCGAGATTAATCGAACACATAGACGATAGTTCTCATCGAAACCTGATGTTGGCCCAATTAATCGGGCCATTTTAAGATCGATGTTGGGTCCATTTTATTTTAATTAGAGTCCATTTTTTAAGCTCAATTTATTTTATATTGAGGCCCAAATATAAGCCCATAACATCTTGATGTGCCATCTACACCGTCGCCGGAGAAGGAGGTCGCCGCTGACGTCCACCCGAAGTCGCCTCCACCTTTCACCCTTCATCGTCGTCGTATTGGTCCATTTTTCATCTTTTTTTCTCCTAAATTTTAATATGTCATTTATCTTTAACTTCTCTACATTTCGTCTTTTGATGTCATTATCGTCCGATGGCCGAAAACTTGCCAAATTTCCGGAAAACCGAATTGTACAGTAGCAATGTTATTGTAGTGGCAGATTTAGTACTCGGCTATTTCGAGGTATATCGAGGTCCCGAATTAAAAAAGTTTCAATTAGAAAATAGTCCGGAATATTATTTTACATTGAGATAACATGTCGTTGAATTTTATTTTCAAGTATCCCGTTATTTGGATTTTTGCCAAAATGTTAAAGTTGTTCGAATTTATTTTGAAATAAAAGGTAGTCGATAAAAATCCCAAATTTATAGAGTTGATTTCTTTTATGATAAGGGTCATCTTTAATTTATTTTATAATTTTTAGATGAAAATAAAGTGTCGTTGGACTTTGTTATCGAATATTCCGTTATCTAGATTTTTACCTAAAGCAATTAGATTTTTATTTGAAAGCGTGTGTAGTTGAAAAATCCCAATATTTATATACTTTAGTTTCTCCATGTGTAGGCTCATATCTTGTTTATTCTGAAATATAAAGTTAGTAATCTCTCTCTATGAGCTTTAATTTTATCTATTTCAATTTTAATTATGATTAATGTTTGAACCCTTAAACATATATATTAGTTGAGAAGTCTATTTTTCTAAAATATTGAAAAATAGATTTTCATGGTTGTTTTGCATAATTTGTTTTGAAGTTTAATGTTCCTTTATATCAATTAAGTTTCTTTTTAGAGCTTAAGTTTAAATAAGTATGAATGTGGAGTTTATCTATGAGCTTTGAAATGTGTTGGTTCACTTAGAGCTTAAATCTTGAAGTTTTAATGTTAGTTTCTTGGTGTTGGATGTTTTATCAAAGTGATAGATGATGAGCCTTGAATTCTGCTGCAACGAGGCTTCTGGAGGCTGTTTTGTGCAAGCTCTTTTAATGTTAAGGTGATATATATATATATATATATATATATAAAGAGGGCTCAAGATTGATTTTGGGAGGGTTTCGATTCTAATTTGGATTTCACCGTGAGTTATGTATTTGAAATCGCATTTTGGCTTAGTAAGCCACGAAATTAATATTTTATTTAAATTTCCTTTATGTATCGAATCGATTAAGAAGTCTCTAAAGTCAAGTATTCCATGTTGATGTCATAGTCAAGCGAAGGGGTAAATCCCTTTAATTATGTTTTGGGCTCTAGGATTTCGATAGGGTTAATAAGTCAAAAAATTGACTTTGTGTAGGGTGAGTTGAGCTCGGAGAATCAGAGGAACGAATCCTAACTCGTTGCTTTACCCCCATGATTGTAAATGAGGTGGGTAATTCTATACTCGTCTATGTACAAATGAAATGTTGATCTATGGAGCATTATTTTATGGAGTATTGAACTATTGAACTATTTAATATGAAGATATGAGATAATGATTTGCTTTGAGCATAATATTTGATGCTAATATTATATGAACTATTATGAGATTTAGATAATTATGCTTATAGATTGTTATTGGAATTGATATTATGATATGAAGGCATTGCTTATATGTATGATAACTTATAAGATAGACCTACCTCTTATAAGTTATGAGGCTATCTTATGAATTGATGAAAGAAAGAGACCATTTCTCGTCTTTTTTTCTCCTAAACTTTCATATGTCGTTTATCTTTAAGTTCTCTACATTTCGTCTTTTGATGTCGTTGTCGTTCGATAGCCAGGAACTGGCCAAATTGCCGGAAAACCGAATTGTACTGTAGCAATGTTACTGTAGCGGTAGATTTAGTACTCGGCTATTTCGGGGTATTTCAAGGTCACGAATCGAAAGAGTTTCAACTGGAAAATTGTCTGGAATATTATTTTATGTTGGGATAACATGTCATTGAATTTTATTTTCAAGTATCCCGTTATTTGAATTTTTGCCAAAATGTTAAATTTGTTCGAATTTTATTTTGAAATAAATGGTAGTCGAGAAAAATCCCAAATTTATAGAGTTGATTTCTTTTATCATAAGGGTCATCCTTAATTTATTTCATAATTTTTTGGATGAAAATAAAGTACCGTTCGATTTTGTTATCGAATAATGGTTTGTGATCTTCCCAAACATGTGTAGATGCTTTTCTTGAGTAAGAGGATTATTTTCAGCACGGTAACTACTCCACAAGGTATTCAAACAAACATATCTTGACCTATCAAACCGGATCGGCGCAAGATTTTCAAAATATGGAAACTGCCATAATTAAAATGTTCCTGGGTATGTCTGGAATATCAGAGCAAACAGTTCACCAACTGTTCTTTATTGCTTGCACAGCGAATTATTTATCTTCAGGAACATACCGAAGCACACTTTGTTGAACATATCTCGTCAAAATAAACTTTAGTGCATAATAATGGCACTAAGACTGTTATTAATTTAGGAACCTGGGCAGTTGACCCTTCCTTATTTTATGGCATATTATCAGGATCCTAGTGTGACACTAAGATATGATCTTTATAAATAATTCCTTACCCGAGATGGTAGGCTTAGAACGAGCATAGTATGATCAAAGTTTTAGCTATTATAGCTATAAGGTGGGTGATATCTATCCAACACGTGACTTATGTTTCAAACACGTGTTTTATTTATGATAATATATGTGTATGTTAGAGCATGCTTTAAAATAATTTATGGCTCAATGATTCCTAACCAACACGTGGCTTTGTGTTGAAAAAATGTGTTATCTTTATGATAAAATATGTTTACTTTAAAGCATGCTTCAAAGTTCAAAATACTCTTTTTATGATTTATCGGAAGATACTAAACTCTATAGTTCCCTGTATATAGCACTTCGGTGCAGTATGAGCACTTTGGTGCGGTATGATATAGCACTTTGGTATGGTATGAGCACTTCGATACGGTTTGATATGGCACTGCGGTGCGGTATGATATAACACTTTCGTCTAGTATGAGCACTTTGGTGCAGTATGGCACAATGGTGCAATTATGGCACTACGGTACAAATATGTCACTTCAGTGAAATTTATATGATAGAGAACCATATTAAGTTAAACTTTTGTATGTTAATGAGCAGATACTTTTTCTGGGCAGTATAGTAAATATGTTTAATATGCAAACTATTTATTAAACGATCAAGTATATTTCAGAAATTAAAAATCCCACTGAGTGTTTTCTGGCACTCAGCCCATCTATTTTTCTAAATATTTTCAGGTACATGATGACGGCTGGCGGCTGACATGGACTAATGGGGACTTCCTATTCCATTGACCACTTTTATGATTTCTATTTATTGATTATGTGTAGTTGTGGTCAATAAGCATGAATTTTATGCTTCCGCTTTATGATTATGAAATATTTAATCATTAGAAGGTCAATTGGGAGTATTGTGGTCTTTACAACGTATTTTAAATGTTGAATGTTGAATTTTGACTAATCTTGATTGTACACATTTGAATAGTAAATGCCTATGAGTATGGATATTCTGAATATTTTAAACGGAATGCTGCCCAAATTTTTATATCCAAGAAAAATTATTAATTTTGAATTGTGAAAAAAATTTATTGACAATTGTTTTGGTGTGTGTTTTCATTAGCATCTGGGCCTTCGGGTTCAGGTCGCTACAATCTAAGAATCTCACTCATTGATAAATCAAAGCAGTCGACACAACATATAAATGTTCACCAATATATATGGGTTAAGAACTTCAACTCTGTGGATCTTTATTCTCTCACTTAAGGTTAAAATAGATAACAGTATCATATCATGATCCTCCTTAATACACAATCCAGTGTACTAGAATAATCAATTAGTCAACATAAACTAACTATCATATTATTCTATGGTGTACTGATGGTAGGTTTAGGACCATCTAAGCCATGAGCCTTTTAATACGATGCAAGAAATCCGATTATATGATCTTTACCGTGTGTTGACCCATACCATATCATCTATAATGAAAGTACATGGAACGTGCAATTAAATATAAGAATAATTAAATGCACACAGTGACTGTAATTATTATTCAATCTATATCATATTAATATTGTTTAATGTATACAAAGACAAGCTTTTCAGTATACAAACCAACAGGAGTATGCAGAGGGTATGACCATGGAGCCAATGTGTGTCAAAGGGAAGTACAGTCGAGCTTCAGTGAGGAGGCACAGTTTTTGCTCTTCAAGAATAAGTTAATGCTCTACAAGGATTCCTACCTCGACAACAGTACAACCCATATTCCCAGACACATAATGCGGGATAACTTAAGTCACAACTAAAAACTTAATAAAGTTTGCAGAAATTAAATCACTTCTCAGAGCCTTAGTCGATTTTACACAAAATTAACTCAACTGAGAGAAAGACATGGTTGTCACACCTGGCCTGCCAAGTGTGGTTTACCTCCCCTGTGTAGGTTTGCAGGCTATTACACAGGGGCGGAGTTTACCCAGTGCGTACTACGGTAGCGGCTGTGGGTTACCCTTGACATCCAAAAAAAATAAAAAAATATTAGAACTAGTACTTTCAATATTATAAGTGATATTTTCAATTTAAATAATATAATAATAATTACACAATTTTTAACAATACTTTTTTTTAAATAATATAAACGTGATATTTATCAATATTACAAATAATATTTTTTTCTCTGTCCAATATAAGTCTTAGATATATAATGGTATACACGCAAGACTAATCCAAAAATTATATAGGTGATGTGACCCGATGATAGGTACGAACGCATGTCGACACGTAAGGGTTCTAAAGACTCTAAATGACTCAAAACACTCTATGATAGGTGCGGAAATAACTAACAAAATAAAGAACAAGGACTCGAATTTAGAAGGCTAATCCTAACTAAAATACCTAGACTACGACACACGAATTAAAACATAAAACCAAACCAAAAGGGTTGTTTTAAGGCTCGAATTGGCTAGGGTGGATGATGGGGATATGTGAATATGATATGGGGTGAATAATGGCTGTGGTAGTTAGGATATGATAGAGAATGGACAAACTTACGTTATATGTGCTCAACTCGTCGCGAATAGCACGTATAGGTAAATCTGGTCCAGATGGCTTTGAACCTGCTTGTAACTCGACACGAACACTTGTGGATTGTTGTTGAGGCGTATGAAGGTCGTAGAATGGATGTTGTCGATGATGGAGTATGGACGATGACTAGAATGCTGCGAATCCCAACCTGAAAGTTGCCTTGAATCTCGAACGTACACAAGGTCAAATTCTTTAAGTTGTTCTTCAAGTAGCGAGTTCCCAATAATACCTCAATGTGAATTATGGAGTTCCCTTGAAATAAAACTTAGAGATGCTAATTCTAAGAGTATTAATTTTCGAAATAAAACTCACAAAAGTTGTAAAGGGGTTGCGACAATATTGAAGGCCAAAGCTTAATAATTCAAATATGGTCTAAAATATCAATGTCACAATGAACCCTTATTTATAGTGATAAGGGCCGAAAATCCTAAGTCTAATTGGACTGAAAATTACATCCATAAAGAAGTAAAACTGGACTAGGAAACTTCCTAAACTAGAGTTCTATTCAAAATAGGAATATGCCTTAAATAAAACCTAGTCAACTATGACTCAAATAAGACCGAAAATTAATAATAAAAATCAGACTTGGACTATATTCTAAATTAAATAAAATAAATACTATAGTCTAATAAATCAATCCCCTTAATTAAATCATTAAAGACCGAAACTACTCTAGGTAGTATGGGCATACCAACTGTGTACTAGTATGGGCATAACGACTGGTACACGCACACGTGCACTCTTACTCCAAGTCTTGATCTCCTTCTTCCAATACCAACAAGGTTACCAACCTCGAACTCTCAAACACGCCAACTTCTTCTTCGAGCTTCTTGCGAATTGTGGCTTGCAAATAATCTTGCAACTTCTTAGCTCTTAGTCGAGTGACGGGGCCTTTGAATTGCAGCTCCGGGTTTAAATCCTCTTTGCTATGGATGTCCTCATCATTCCATCCCTACTGAAGAGAATTCATCCTCGAATTTGGATCATCATCATGGTCGAATTCATCTGCATTAAAGGGAGACAAATCAGCAACATTAAAAGTGGATGAACACTTGTACTCACCTGGGAGATCAATGCGGTATGCATTGTCATTAACTCAGCTCAGGACGGTGAAGGGACCGTCGCCTCTAGGCGACAACTTGGACTTCCTCAAATTGGAAAATCGGCTAGGACTCAGATGAATCCAAACACGATCACCGGGTTGGAAGACAACTCTCTTGTGCCTCGTGTTGCATGCGGTGGCAATCATTGAGCCATTATGCTCGATCCGGGCACGAACTTTCTCATGTATCTCTCTAATGAAATCAGCTCTTTTCATACCTTTAGCACTCATTAGATGCTCAACGGGTAAAGGAAGCAAATCAATAGGCGTTAGTGGATTAAATCCATAAACTACCTCAAATGGAGACATGTTAGTAGAAGAATGAACTACACGATTATAGGCAAATTCAACATATGGTAGACACTCTTCCCATGACTTCAAATTATTTTTAATTAAAGATCTAAGTAATGCGCCAAATGTACAATTCACAACCTCAGTTTGACCATCGGTTTGTGGATGACATGCAGTAGAAAATAATAACTTAGTCCCTAATTTTCCCCACAAACACCCCAAAAGTGTCCTAAAAACTTAGAATCCCTATCACTAACAATAGTACGAGGAATCCCATGCAATCTAACAATATGAACAAAGAACAAATTGGCTGTGTAAACGGCGTCGTCGGTTTTTCTACATGTAATGAAATTAGCCATTTTAGAGAACCGATCGACTACAACAAAGACAGAATCTTTACCCGACCTAGATCTGGGCAAACCCAAGATAAAATCCATAAAAATATCAATCCAAGGGGCTGTAGGGGTGGGTAAAGGCGTGTAAAGGCTGAGTGGGTGTGACGTGGACTTGGCTTTATGGCAAGTTATGCAATGACTACACACATTCTCTACATCCCTACGCATATGCGGCCAAAAGAAGTGTTCATACAGTAAGTTTATTGTCTTATGCACACCAAAGTGACCCATCAACCCCCCTCCCCCTCCCCCGCATGCGACTCTAACACCAAAAGCTCACACATAGAACAATCTGGGATGCACAACTTCGACTCTTTGAACAGAAAACCATCATGCACATAAAAATCATCAAGAGACCTAGGCTTAGCACTACACGATGCATAGATAGGGCTGAAATACTCATCATGCATGTACAATGACTTAATGGACTCGAAACCTAGCATCTCTGCATGCATTAAGTTCAAAAGAGTATACCTTCTAGACAGGGCGTCAACGACCACGTTCTCCTCGCCTTTTTTGTACTTAATAACATACGGGAAGGACTCAATGAACTCGACCCATCTCGCATGCCTCTTGTTCAGATTGTTTTACCCTTTCAGGTGCTTCAAGCTTTCATGATCCGTGTGGATGATGAACTCCTTAGGCCAAAGATAGTGCTGCCATGTGTCCAACGCATGCTTCAAAGCGTAGAGCTCTTTGTCGTACGTGGAGTATCTAAGGAAGGCGCCATTCAGCTTCTCACTGAAGTATGTGACGGGCCTGCATTCCTATATTAAAACGGCGCCAATACCTATGCCCGAAGCATCACACTCGATCTCAAAAGTCTTAGTAAAATCCGGTAAACAAAGAACATGAGCAGAATATAATAGAGACTTCAAAGTATTAAAAGCATGCTCTTGTTGTTTACCCCACTCAAATTTCCGGCCTTTCTTACTTAGCTCAGTAAGAGGGGTGGCTATACTGGAGAAATGACGCATAAAACGGCGGTAAAAACCTAGCTAATCAGTGAAAAGAACGGACCTCAGACGTGGTTTTGGGCGCTGGCCATTCCCCAATCACCTTAATTTTGGAACGGTCAACCTCAATACCTCGAGAACTGATGACAAAGCCTAAGAAAACGACTTCATCTAGACAAAATGAGCACTTAGACAAATTTCCATATAATTTTGCATCACGCAATAGAGTAAACACACGCCTAAGATGCTCAATGTTCGCCTATGCATTGTGACTGTAAATTAATATATCATCAAAATAGACAACTACAAATTTACCAATCACATCAGGCAAAACATGGTTAATCAATCTCATGAAAGTGCTCAGTGCATTAGTGAGACCAAACGGCATAACTAACCACTCATACAAACCATGCTTTGTTTTAAACGCAGTTTTCCATTCATCCCCCTCATGCATTCTAACTTGAAAATAGTCAGACCTCAAATCTATCTTAGAGAACAATTTCGAACCACTTAACTCATCTAGCATATCATCAAGTCTAGGGATAAGAAATCTATACTTCACCATTATTTTGATGATGGCGCGGCAGTGTATGCACATCCTCCATTCGTTGTTCTTCTTTGGCACTAAGATGACTGGGACTGCACAGGGGCTCATCGACTCTCGGATTTGCTTCTTTTTCAATAATTTTTTAACTTAGCGGTTGATCTCCTTTGTTTCTTTAGGTGAACTACGATACGTCGGTTTGTTTGGAACGACGGCGCCGAGCACGAAGTCAATCTAGTGCTTGATCCCACGAACTGGAGGTAATCTACTTGGAATCTCTTCAGGGAACACGTCCGCGAACTCCTCTATAAGTGGCTGCACATCACTAGACAAAGAAACATCATTAGTAGCATTGTCCTTATAAGATAAAAGAACAAAAGGTAAACCTGCTTTCAGTGCTTTTTCTACGCCTTTAACAGAGATAAATAGTGACCGATTTTTCTCTTTGTTGGGGACTGATCCAGATGCTTTCCCATGAACTAAGGGTCATTGGAAGGTACTTTAGGGGCTGCATTGGCCGAAGGGACGGCGGGGACCGGTGGTGAAGATTCGACCGAAGTGGGACCGTTCACGACGGCGGATCGGGTTGCGGCTGCCGCTGCTTTTGTCTGTTTCTCCTTATATCTCTCTTACATCCTCTCTTAATCCTCTGCAATAGCTTTCGGAGACAGTGGTTTCAACACTGTGGACGACCATCTTGGGTGATCGAATAGGTGTTTGCGAGTCCGTCATGAACAGCTCGTCTGTCAAACTGCCACGGTCTTCCTAAGAGTATGTGCGCTGCTTCCATGGGAATAACATCGCACAATACAGTGTCAGAAAAATGACCAATAGAGAACGAGACGTGTACCTGACCTGTCACATGAATCGAGCCTCTATCTGTAAGCCATTGCAATTTGTAGGGCTTCGGATGCTTTGTTCTGGTGAGAGATAACTTCTCGATAGCATATTGACTGATTGCATTAATCACGTTGCCACTGTCTATGACCATCGTGCATGCCTTGTCTTGGATAGCAATCCGCGTGTAAAAGATGTTCTCATGCTGGGATTACTCTTCATCTTCTCGATTGATGTTCAGACTGCGGATGGAAACAAGATTGACATGAGGTAACTCGGGTTTCTCATCCTCTTGCTCAACTTCAGGGACATCTACTGCAGCTGGGACATTGGTTTGGGTCTGATCTTCATCCTCACTAGCTGACTCAAGTCCATTATGTTCATTGAGGAACAGAACACGCCGATTTGGACACTGATTCTGAAAGTAGCCCCAACCTTGGCATTTGTGGCACTGGATGTCACGGGCTCGACTGGGTATTACATTAGGCGTTGCACTGGGCTGATGAGGCTGTTAGAATGATGGCCTCGTAGGTGGCGCAGATGTAGACTCGGTTCTAGGGCTGGTCTACAGTGTAGAATGGTCGAAACACTGTTCGGGTAGTTCGGACTGACCTCGGGGTCGTGTGGAATTAGTAGAAGGGGTAGAAGGTGATTTAGAATGTGTACCTTTGTTCCAAGAAGGCCGTGTAGGGGCTGTACTATGATGAGAACGGCGGTGGCCTTCCCTCAGTTGTTTTTTCATGATCGATGCGTAGTGCACCATCTCTTCTACACTTGTGAAGTTTTTTACTCAACTTTACATGCAATGTCGGGATTCATGCCTTCAATGTACCGGATGATGGTAGCATTTAAGGTCTCTTATTTCCTAACCCGATTCAAGGCGGTCTCGAGCTCTTTATGGTATTCTTCAACAGAACGCGCGTCTTGCTTGATCCGGATGAGCTTCTTCTCGAGCTCTCTTTCATAGTGCATAAGAATGAACTTACCGCGCATCAATCCTTTCATCTCTTCCCACATGTCAACAAGTGAATATCTCTCACGTCAGCGTCGCTCTTGCTGCATCTCCCACCATGAGGCTGCATAGCCTCTGAACTCTAAGGATACTAAACGGACTTTCTTGATCTCAGGAAAGTCGTAGGATGTGAAGATCTTGTCTACCTTTCGTTCCCAATCCAAGTAGAGATGGGGAAGGTGTAGACCTTTAAACTCTGGAATGCTCGTCTTGATGTTATTGAGCAAACCATCTCCATCGCCATATCTCAGCTAGTCGGCGCAGACTACACTTCGATGAGGTCCATGTGGGCGACCATGACCTCATTGCGGAGGCTCATACTCGGCTTCTAAGCTCTCATCTGCATAGAATTCTTCTTCAGGCTCTTCTCGACGCTCGATGCGTATAGCTGGTCCTCGGACTGCTTAGGTGAAGGTCGGACGTATATTGGTGCATTCAAATGCATGCACTAAACTGCCGATCTTGTCGAATAGGGCCTAATGCTGCTTCTGGAAGTGCTTTGAAAGCGCTTCGTACTGATACTTTGCATCCCACTGTGGAGGTGCACTGGACAATATCGGGTCATCTAAATGTGTATTGGGTGACTTCGAGTCACCTGAAGGCGGTTTGGATGCCTTTGGGTCGACTGGGGTCGGATTGGCTTCATTCTTGCCTTTATCCATGGTACCTGTAAACAGTGAACAAACGTAAAAGAAAACAAGGTATGATCCTCACAATCTCATGTTCACTCGTTTATTTTCTCTCTTGATTTTACCACTAGTGTATCACTCAAATGTGTGGGTGCACAGTGTGTGGAAATCGTGCAGATGGGGCTGATCAAGAACTAGTTGAGAATCAGCTCTCAAAAGTTGTAAATCTTATGGAATGAGTAAGCTACTTTGGAACAAGTATGAATGGGATGGGAGTGTCTATCGAACGGTATGAGGGTGATATGGTGTGTTCCGGTCGAATGGTGATGGAATAGGGATTGTTGTCTAGTGCTACGAGTGAAAAGGAAGGAAATAGATTAATTAATGAAGTCCCAAATAGATTAGGAGATCCAAAAATAAATCTAGGTGAAAAGAACGAAGAAACCAAAAATAAGAAGGAAAGAATAGGTAAGGAAGGAATTAGGGTGATTTGGATGTGTATCAATCTATGTGACACAATCTAAATACCATAATTAGACTAGATTCTAAAAGAAGGAACCAAAAAAATAAAATACAACTCAAAAAGAAAGTTGCCAACTATAAACTAGGACTAGAAGAAAAGTACCCAAAATAAAATAGACACTAAAGGAAATAATGAATATACCACTTTTTTTTGTATTCGGATCCTTTTTTTATCCGATCTTTTTTTTTACTGAACTTTTTTTGTACTGTGAACGAAAAGAGATGTAAATTACAACTAAAACAAACCTAACAAAGAACTAAAATACGAACCACAAACCAAAGCCGACGTGTAACGCCCCAAACTACTTCGTTTGGTCACGTCACTTAACATACAATTCACTTACTTATTTTGGTGTGATTATTTTAAATTGAGCGGAAGCTAAGGCCAAATATCATGATAAGGCATAACATCATAATTCTCAATGTAAATTTTTCACGATTATAGCATGCAACCTATCGAATCTACACCATCACACAACATAGTATTTAACGGAAGCATTGCATAAGCCCATCCACATCAATCATACAATTGTCTATCTTATCGGGCTCATAGGTTTACACAACCCACCCGTCTAGCACCCTAAATTAACATACATAGCATAGGAGTTTACTGACATATATTTAAACATCATAGGCTCCTAGGTCGAACGACCCGCCTTTAAATACGTACATAATATATCAAGTCATCATAGTGTATCTACAAAAATCAGGCTATTCCCATCCCCAATGATCATCGATCATAAAGACAAGAAGAGTGATCAATGAAATAATGATAATAATAAGAGTAATTCAAAAGAAGAGCATGCAAAAATAAACACAAGCTTCTAGGGGTTCTCTTGTGTTCACAACGCTCCTACTCGGGCCCCGACTCCTCAACCTAAAATTCATTGAATGAATGGGGTGAGTATTTAACAACATACTCAGTGGGGAACACTGTAAACAGTTATAGCCAATTACACAAGTGAAAATATAACATATGAATACTTCTTTACTTTGTGGAGATTAGTCTCAACCCCGTAGGGTCCAAACATCATGATGCCCCTGTTAATGAACATCTTTGGCCCTGTAGGGATGCCCACAGACTTATTATCCCCCGGAAGGACATTAGCAAGTCTATATTGATCCCGAAGGACCTGTTTGTCGATCTCGAAGGATCTCTTTATCAACCCCGAAGGATCTCTTTCATTTCACCGGTCCGAAGACCCTTCATCCTTATACAATCAAAGCACAACAATAACTATAAGTTTACACATGTTCACAGTTTAGAGTTACCCCACCTTATGAGACGCTTTAAAAATCCTTTCAACCTTGAAATACTCCTTTGGCGTGCACAAGTTGTCCACCTCGAGCCCTAATACGTCGCCTAGCACCTTTAAATCCCTTTTTCATTTTAGATGTCGAGTTATACAATTATTTCATAATTTTGATGAAACACATGCTTTACATACCTTAAGGTTTTTCATACATATCCACATACACAACCATGGATATACAAGCTCATACTATGATTTTGGACTCAAAATACACATTAAAACTCTTTGAAACATTTAATCGAGCACGTTACGTGCACCCATTTAAACCACAAGAACAAGACTCAATTTAAATCCTTTAAACCCAATATTTCAAATACAAATACCTCCATCCTAGGGCTCTAACATACATGAAAATCAACTCCAAACAATCATCACAACACCTCCAATCAATTATCAACAAATTAAGGGAAAATTAGGGCAAAAATCCAATCTTTAGCAACAATGAACCCTAGGGATTTCAATTGAACAACACATATAGCTTCAATGGAGTAAATAAACCATATGTTTTAGATGTCAAGTTATGAGGATCAATAGAATAAAAAAACCCTAATTTGGGATTTAAACCCTAGGTTCAAAACAACAAAAAATGGCAAATAATCACTAGGAGTGAAGTGGTATGAGATTATCTTAGATGATGGATGATGATGATAGAATCCACTCCCAAAAGTTGAAAAATGGCTTGAGAGAATTGGGGGCAAAAATCGCCCAAGAGTGAAGAAAATGGAAGAAATGTGTGAAGTGTTACATTTAAAGGATGAAATTTCCGAAACGGGGAGCGGCCTAGGGAGGGTCGCGCCCAGAGGTCATGCTCGAGCCAAAGAAAAATAGCTCTCTGAAGTGGTGCCACACGGCCCAACAGGTCGCGCCTCCAGGTCGCGTTGCAGGGCCCATACCACTCGGCCTGGAAGAGGTCGCGCCCGACGGTCGCGCTTCAGGGCCCCTGCCACGCGGCCTGGAGCAGGTCGTGCCCGACGGTCGCACTTCAGACTTGTAGATTTTTCAAAGAGCTTCGATTTGAGTACTCATGGGCCTCATGGTTCCAACCAAGTCGAAAGTTATGACCTCCGGACGAAACCCTACCGAAACTCAGCGAGACCCCCGATCAACTCAGCGTTAGATTGTTCAAGTTATGGCAAACATAAAGGCAATGTTTGGTATATTGGTACAGATATACCCACATTAATAAAATCTAGATTGCTTTGAAAGATAATTGCGTATTAGTTATTTTAATTGTGTGTTTGGTTATTAAGATAAATATACTAAGATTGTTTCACACATCTGTTTGGTACATTATTTTATTTGGTAGACTAAGTTCTGGAATCAGTAAATTAGTTTAGGCAATGTTTGGTAGCCTAGATAAAGGCATATATACTAAGATTGCTACGCCAGAAACTGTATCCGAGGGGGGCGTCAGATACATTATCCAGCCGAATCAGTAAATTACACCCCGGGCCTCGCGTTAGTACCGGGCCTCGCGTGAACGAATAATGGCTACCAAACACACGGTTCTTGCAAGATACCTATACTAATATGCCTTTATCCAGGCTACCAAACATTGCCAAAATTCAATGCAATTACATTCATCCTTTAACACATAACTCGACATTTTAGTATTAAAATTCAAATTGTATTATACACTCAGTATAATACCACTGTGTGCTATGACGTATCGGTTCGAATGGAACAACCTGCAACAAAACAACGGCATAAAACAAACATATTATCATAATTAATATTCAAACAATATCAATTCAAAATCATTTACTAAAATCATAGCTTATAATTTAGCAAAAGGGTTGGGGTATCACATGACATGTCTTTGATACCACTTTTATGATGTGACCTGATGATAGGATCGAACGCACGTCGACACGTAAGGGTTCTAAAGACTCTAAATGACTCGAAATACACTATGATAGGTGCGGAAATAACTAACAAAATAAAGAATAAGGACTCGAATTTAGAAGGCTAATCCTAACTGAAATACCTAGACTACGACACACGAATTAAAACACAAAATCAAACCAAAAGGGCTATTTTAAGGCTTGGATGGGGATATGTGAATATGATATGGGGTGAAGAATGGATGGGGTAGTTAGGATATGATATAGAATGGACAAACTTACGTTATATGTGCTCCACTCGTCGCGAATAGCACGTATAGGTAAATCTGGTCTGGATGGCTTCGAACTTGCTTGTAACTCGATGATGCAAGAATGGATGTTGTCGATGATGGAGTATGGATGATGACTAGAATGTTGTGAATCCCAACCCGAAAGTTGTCTTGAATCTCGAACGTACACAAGGCCAAATTCTTTAAGTTGTTCTTCAAGTAGCGAGTTCTCAATAATCACTCAATGTGAATTACGGAGTTCCCTTGAAATAAAACTTAGAGATGCTAATTCTAAGAGTATGAATTTTCGAAATAAAACTCACAAAAGTTGTAAAGGGGTTGAGACAATATTGAAGGCAAAAGCTTAATAATTCAAATATGGTCTAAAGTATCAATGTCACAATGAACTCTTATTTATAGTGATAAGAGCCAAAAATCTTAAGTCTAATTGGACTGAAAATTACATCCATAAAGAAGTAAAACTGGACTAGGAAACTTCCTAAACTAGAGTTCTATTCAATGAAATAGAATATGTCTTAAATAAAACCTAGTCAACTATGACTCAAATAAGACCGAAAATTAATAATAAAAATCTGACTTGGACTATAGTCTAAATTAAATAAAATAAATAATATAGTCTAATAAATCAATCCCCTTAATTAAATCATTAAGGACCGAAACTACTCTGGTAGTATGGGCATACCGACTGGTACACGCACACGCCATGCACGTCGATCATGCATATGCACACGTGCACTCTTACTCCAAGTCTTGATCTCCATCTTCCAATACCAACAAGGTCACCAACCTCGAACTCTCGGACACGCCAACTTCTTCTTCGAGCTTCTTGCGAATTGTGGCTTGCAAATAATCTTGCAACTTCTTAGCTCTTAGTCGAGTGACAGGGCCTTTAAATTGCAGCTGCGGATTTAGATCCTCATTGTTATGGATGTCCTCATCAATAGGGCACATTTCTTGATAGCATCTTATAGATATAAACACCATATTTAGCATTATTTGTTTATATTTTGGCGCAACTCCTATAAATCCAACTTGGGGAGGTCTCCTGTGCAAGAGCCTCCCCCGTGAGACCCCGTGCGGCGTGACCTACGCGCAGATGGGTTGACCCACGCGCGGCGCGTGTTTTACACGCGCCCGCGTTTTTCCTTTTTTTTTCTTTCTCTTTTTCTGTTTTGTTTTTTTTGCCTTTTTTCTGTTTTTCATTTTATTTTTTCTTAAAAAAAACACATAAATCCCTAAAAAATCCCCCCAAATAAATTATAAAAAACACAAAATAAACCCTAAAAATACCCTCAAAAAAATCATAAAAAAACAGAAAATAAACATGTAACGCCCCAAAATTTAATTCGAGCCCAATTTATTTATTTTTGGCCCAATTGCTTCCCCATTTCAAGATTTATGTCGAGTCAATTTTTATTCTAATTAAAGCCCTCTTATTGAGCCCAAATTAATTTTATTATGAGGCCCAAAATAATAGCCCATGACATCTCTATTATTTTTTTTTCAAAACCAAGCCCAATAGATATAAATATATGTATGCATATGAGTGTATATATATATATGTATATATTATCTCCATCCTTAGGATATATCTATTGAGAGAGAGAAATCAGAAAAGAAAAGAAAAGGGGGAAAAGAAGAGAGATAGGGCAGAGATCGAAGGTGAGAGAAGCAAGAGAGAAAAGAAAGAGGGGGAGGAGGAAAGAGAGAGAGAGGGTAGAAATTAGAAATCAAGAAAGAGAGAAGAGAGAAGAGAGAAGAGAGAAAGGGGGAAAGAAAGAAGAAGGGAAAGAGAGAGCCAAGGGTTAAGAGAGGAGGTGGAAGCAGCTGGGCAGGTGGCCGGACTCCCACCAGCGCCGGAGCAGCAGCAGCAGGTCGCCGGAGTAGCAGCCGGACGCCGGAGCGCAGCTGCAGCAACCATGAAACTCGCTGCGGTCAGCCATCTTCATCATCATCGTATGGGTCGTTTCTTTTCCGTTTGACTTGATTTTCGGATATGTCGTACATTGATATATGTTCTACGTTTTATCTTTTAATATCGTTAGTATCCGGTGGCCGGAAACCGGCCAAAAACGCCGGAAAACAGAAGCTGTTACATTTCCGGACAGTTTTCATGCCCCATCTTATTTCGACTTTTTAGCTCTTTTATTGTCAAAATCTGGGAATATGTATTTGAGGAACATTTTTAGATATATGTCTTAGGGTTCTTTAGAAGTTGGAATTACTTGATTCGGAGTTTTGGTTGAGAATATATGGCTGATTTACTGAAACTGGTACAAGAGGTGAAAACAGGGGGAAATGTTTTGAAGATGTGGGTGCATTTGGAGCTGAAATCTTCTTAATTTAAATTAGCCGAGAGCTATCCTTAGTGATGCTAAAGTGTTATTAGTATATTAGAAGGTTGGAAGCTTGAATCTTTGTGTGCTTTCAATATGGTTTGGTTGTAGAGTTGATGCTAATCAGACCCATGTTTAGAAAAAGAAATATTTCTCTTTTAATCCCTTTTTATTGCTTTATTTGGTGATAATGATGAATTAATCTATATAAAAAAGGGGAGGGATATTATAGAAGGTAATATTTGGTCTAATTGGTATCAAATCTATTAATGATAAGATTAGGTTCAAACAAATTGTTATCACTTTTAAACCATTTTTATTCTTAGAATATTTTTAATCTTATTTAATTAAGAGCTCTAATCATGGGTTCAATATGTTGAGTCCAGCCTAATGGGTTACTATTTAAATAATCAAAGCTTGGTCAGGGTTCGAAACCCTTTGAATCATTTTAATCCATTTTACTTCAATGATATTTTGAGCTAATAATGTTATGTAAATTGATGCATGAAATTATTTTCAAAAATCTATTGTGGTCTAGTGGTTAAGGTTTGTCAACAGCATTGCAGGTCTAATGCTCAAAATCCCTTTGGTGTATTTTGTTGTTCTTTTGTGGCAAAACGTTTTCTAACTTTGAATAATAAATCAGTTTGGTTTCTTTGAATCAAGTTTATTTAGTATAGTGGTCGTGGCCTATTGTTTTGGTATAAGAGGTTGTGGGTTCAAGCACACAATTTATTTATTTATTTTTTTTTTTTTTATCTTATTCTATTTTATTTAACTTTGATTGAATTCAAAGATTAAGTGTATGATATGATAAATGGATATTTTGAAAATATCCTATGATCTTATAAATTTTAGTAATCTATAATTTTTAATATTTGAGATTAACATGTTCCTTTTCATGATCAAGGACTCCGTATAAGCTAGGATTATTGTTCGACCGCCAAATGGCATCGTTTACATTATTAAGTTAGGATCTCGGTCCCTTAACCATTTCTTACGTTATGGTACATGTGGTTGGATATGGTTTAAGCACATGACTAAGATATCGCCTTTATGTATAGGATTTTACCAAGATGACAAGCCTAAGACAAGTTGAGCTCGAGGAATCAGAGGAACGAACTCTAAGTCACAGCTCTACCCCAAAATTTAAAATGAGGTGGGTAATTCTATACTCCTTTATGTGCAGATGGACTGATTTATGGGATAAATGAATGAGCATGATATTAGATGCTAGCGTTATACGAACTGTTATGAGATTTTGATAATCATGCTTATAGATTATTATTGGAATTGATATTACGATATGAAATTATTATCTCGACATATGATATTATACGAGATAGATGTAGTAACCCTTATAAACAATGATGCTATGCTATTAATTGATGAATGAATGAGACCTAGATGATGCATTCTAGGTCGTAATCTATGTTAGTGGGCTATAAGTTAAGATTATTGTTCGACTGTCTAGCATTCTCATCTATGTTATTCATTTAGGAAATCAAGCGCTTGACCCTTATGCTATGACCTATGATCAATACTCTAGCGTACTATTACGATATGATCTTACAATAAATCTTATCTGAGACGATAGGCTTAGAACGAACGTAGTATGATTAAAGTTTTAGTTGCTATGGTTATAAGGTGGGTGATATCCATCCAATACGCGACTTATGTTTCAAAATTATGTTATGCTTATGATAATTTATATATTTATGATAAAGTACGCTTCAAAGTATTTTTATGGCTATACGATTTATAGTCGACAGTGATTTATGTTCAAAAACGTGATCTATTCATGATTACATATGTTTAAGTTTAAGCATGCTTCAGATTACTCTTATGGCTCAATAATTTCAAATTAACACGTGGTTTTATGTTTTAAAATCGCATTATGTTTACAAGAAAAATATGTTTGTATAAAAGCATGCTTCAAAGTTCAAAATATTCTTTTTATGATTTATCGGAAGTTGCTAAACTCTATGGTTCCTGGTATGAGCACTTGGTGCAGTACATAGCACTCCGGTACGGTATGGTATGAGCACTCCGGTGCGGTATGATATGAGCACTTCGGTGCGATATGAGCACTCCGGTGCGGTATGATATAGCACTTCGGTGCGGTATGAGCACTCCGGTGCGGTATGATATAGCACTTCGGTGCGGTATGAGCACTTCGGTGCGGTATGGCACAATTGTGCAATTATGGTACTACGGTACAAATATGTCACTTCAGTAAAATTTATATAATAGGGAACCATATTGAGTTAGTCTTCCGTATGTTAATGATCAGATATTTTTTTTATGGGCATAACAGTAAATACGTTAATATGCAAACTATTTATTGAATTATCAAGCATATTTCAGAAATTAAAAATCCCACTGAGTGTTTTCTGGCACTCAGCCCATCTATTTTTCATAATATTTTCAGGTATTGGACGACGGCTAGCGGTTGACGTGGACCAATGGGGATTTCTTATTTTGTTGACCCTTTTATTATTTTTAATTATCGATTATGTAAATTTGTGGTCAATAAGTATAAATTTTTATGCTTCTGCTTCATGATTTGAAAACAATTAACTATTTTATGGACATTTGTGAATGTTGTGGTTTTTGGGCGCATTTTAAATGTCGAATGTAGAATTTTGACTGGTCATGATCGCAGGTTTGAATGGTAAACGCCTGAGAGCGTGGATTATGGATGATTTTAAATGAAATGTTGCCCAAATTTTTAGAATGTAAAGAAAATATATATTTGGAATTGCGAAAAATTTTCTGGTCTATTGTTTTGGTGTGTGTTTTATTAGCACCTGGGCCCTCGGGTTCGGGTCGCTACAAAACCCATAAAAACACCCCCAAAAAAATACAAAATAAACCTCTAAAAAACCCCCAAAAATATAAAATAAACCCTTAAAAACACTCCTAAAAAACAGAAAAGAAAAACAAAAAAATCCTAAAAAACACAAAAAAACACGAATTGGTACTATGGGTGGTGAATTTATTTATTTATTTATTTTGCACGGGTCAGATGCGGGTCGATCCGAATCAGAGCGGGTCCGTCTCATGGGCCGACCCATGCATCTGATGCACCGGAGATTTGGCGATCCAACTTTTATTTGCTCAAAAATCAAAATAAATAGAGAAATATAACTAAAGAAAATCCAAATCGCTAAATTCCAATTTCCCCACGTCCGTAAATTACATAGATATCGAATGCGTAGACAATATATATATATATATATATATATATATATATATATATATATATATATATATTAGTGCCTAAAAAATCTAAACCGAGGAGCACGATTGTGTTTACATTGAGCAGCGTATCATAACAGTTCCTGATCCCAAAATATTTTATATATATCCATCTCTCTATATATATATCCATAAAGCCGTAAATGGGCAAAAAAGATTTGTAGATAAGAACATGCGGAGGTCATTGGGCGGCGGAGGACGCAGAGGCATGGGCGGCGGAGGCGGTGGCGGTGGCATGGTGAAAACATTCCAAAGGGCTGTCAGGGCTAGCGTCGACGGCGCACGGCCGAACACCACCGCTAACATTGGTGGTGCGAATGCTAAGGCAGGGAAATCGAAGAACTTCAACAACAAGCCGCCCACTTCTCCCAAAACTGCTTTAACACTTTCTTCATCTTCTTCCGCACTTTTTCCTTCGCTGATAAATCTT
Organism: Perilla frutescens; assembly: GCA_026008535.1. Taxonomy (NCBI): domain Eukaryota; kingdom Viridiplantae; phylum Streptophyta; class Magnoliopsida; order Lamiales; family Lamiaceae; genus Perilla; species Perilla frutescens. Next base: position 45,004,227 of record BRKX01000013.1, on the reverse strand, counting down.
CCGATATCCGCTGCTTCTTCGCCGTCGTGGGTTCCTTCTTCTTCGACTGTTTGTAGCGATGAATCGGAGTGGGAGCGTGTTGATATCATTGAAGGTGAGACGGCCGCGCGTGGATTTTACGAGGATTATATGTTTGGAACTGTTCCATCTAGTGATGAGGTGCAACATGCAGTTTCTGCCCTTCAACAGTGAGTTTGCTGCTTGTTTGTTCTTTCTTTTATAAAAAGACAAAAAAAATAATTTTCGGATTTTAACTGTGATTTGAGTGTGAGTGACATGATTTCAGAGAGATTTTAGATAAGGGTTATGCCCTTATAATAAAGGTTGGTACGTATTCAAAGAAATCATGCAATTAGATGGATTTATCAATCTCTTTTCTAATGAATTAATGCTGTATTTTATTATTTAATTATTAATTGATAATCATTTATGAGATTGTTATTTGTTCCACCTGATTTCTTGGTTAGCCAAAGGCCTTATTTGATTTAATTTCCATTAGATACTAATACTATTTGCAGTGTTGTACCATTCGAATGTGATTTTACAGGGTTTTTGCAATAACTTACACATATTATACTTATATCATATGTATGGTTCAATACTTGAACGAATATATGTATCAACTCATTCAAAAAACTTAGTTCAAGAGAATATTTGCATGCATTTCCCTTTTCCGTGTGAATCCTTATTCATCTACTTGATTAATTCGAAAACATTTCTTGTGTCTAGTAAGCATATGATTGTTTATTTAATACAAATACTCTTCCCCTGCTAATCAATTAATATAGATGAAAATTGTATCTAAATAAATTCCATGCGCCTTCTTATGCCTTCTTATCCAGGGCACTTGGCTCGTCCTCTTATGGAGAGGCAAAACAAGCTGAGGCTACAAACAAAGATTATGCAGTTGAAGTTGCGAATTCAATATGTGTTGATGAGAAGATGATCTCCTTAGCGGGTTCTGAAATGGACTGGATTGAACCCTCACAGAATCTCTACAGTTCGAAAATGTTGAAGGATCCAAGATCAGATATGGTGTGCAACGCCTTCCATTTATTAGAGACTGAACCTTGTGTGCAGGTGCGCTTATCTGTTGCTCTAAAACTTCTAAGACATTAATTAATCATGATGTATGTATCATATATCTACATGTTTTAAGAAATACTAGACTATATGATTTGTAATTTGGTTTCATTCTTTTTCATGATATTATGCATTTGTTTTCATTGTTTTGCCATTGCCTCCTTAATTTTATTACACAATCTTATCATGTGCAGAGAATGGTTGTTTCTTTATCATCTGATAAGGCGGTTTGGGATGCGGTTCTGAAGAACGAGGTGGTTAAGGAGCTGAGAGGATCAATTCATCGAGGTTTCTACTTTAGAGGATGCACCTACATTACTTGAACTATATATATGTCTCTATATCTCTCATGTCATCATTTGTTATGTGTAGTTGGGAAGAGCTCGAACAAGGGTTCTGATGGTTCCAACGGAGGCGGCGACCACGACGACATCCTGAGCTGGATTGTTATGTTCGCTAAGGCGAAAATCATGCAGCTGTTGAGCAAGATCACAGAACTAGTGAATAATGTTTTCGTGGAGAAGAAAGGAAATAGTTTGGATGAAAAAGTGAGAAGCTCCTTCTTCCTCTCAATCGTGGTCGTCATTATAGTGGTCCTCGCTCGAACCAAGGCCAAGAATGCTTGACCAAAATTCGCTGACATAACTCATGTTACATACTTGTTGCATCTTTATTTACAGTCTGTAGACATTGTCTCTGAACAGGTAAGGGTTTTTCTTTTTTTTTGGTCAGAACAGAGTAGTTTATCATCTTCTATCTATTGCCCCTTTTTACAATAATAAATTTGAGCCTTCTATAGATGCAAGAACAGGGTAAATTCAATGCTAAAACAACTTCAATGCATAGACCTAGTTGAATGACAAGTGCCCAATGGATTCATATGAAGGTGACATTTGTTATTTTACATTCTGGTTTTTACTTCGGCCAATAAAGTTTGTGCAGATTTTTAACAAGAAATTTAGCGGTTATTTTGTTAGTTGCATTTGAAAATTTCCAATTTTTTATTATCAAAAATATGAAAAATATGTTCGTTTTACAAAAATGAATACTTTTCACTTTTTTCAATCATTTATAACCTATATAAATCCTTTATAATCTATTCAATTATATATAGGGGAGGTGTTAGGTGAAAATCAATCCTAATATAAGAATTAAGATTACATCTCACACCACATAATCCTAAAAAATTAAAGGTCTATATTTGATGAAAATGGCGGTCGCAATTCTGTAATATTTAATAAAAAATTAAAGGTCTATATTTGATGAAAATGGCGGTCGCAATTCTGTAATATTTAAAAAGTTTTTAGCGCGGGGTATTAACATAATTTATTAATTCTTATGAAAATCGCGGAGGATTTGATAACAGAGTATTATCAAACATTATCGTTTATGCTAATTAAAGTTTTCAAATATTGTTATTGGAAAATATAATCTAAAAATTAATTATAAACCTAATTTGATTTAATAAATCCTAATTAAATTGAAGAAACAATAATCGGATGAAATAAATATAATTAGATGAAATAAATATTGATTGGATGTGGTAAACCTAAATGAGTCAGAACAAATGATAAAAATAATATTGTATTGCGTTAACAATATGGTTTTAATAATACACTATGTTAGTATAGTATATGGTAATACTCAGTCAACACATGTTATAAACAATAATTGTATGTGATAAACTATAATAATGAATTAGGAACTAAAAACGAAAAATTAAATTCAAAAACATGTAATTATAATTAGATGGAATAAACCATGAAATAAACCATAATTGAGATTGAATAAAGCCTAATAAATACGCTAGCATTATTATAATTCTTTTGTTAGCACAGTGAATACATTATGTTAGCATATGACAAATGCTTTGTTAGCCTACGTTATCATATGTTATCATAATGTTGACGAAGAATTATTATATGCTAATGAAAGCATTTACAACCTCGGCACGCATAAAAAATTATCTTTTGTATGTTTCATCCATATTTTTTCATTTAAACATAGCCTTTCAGCATCTTAAATGAAAGAGTACGAAGAAAGCTTTAATTTGATATATTTTTTGTGTACATTGAATTCAAAACGAGCAAGTTATGGTCGTTTAAAGTTTTTAAGATTTTTTTTTAATTGCTGACATCATCATTTTTAATGGGTTTGGACAAAAATGATCATTAAATTTGATGGTGGAGATGTGGTCCTAATTCTCACACTACGAAAAAATGAGTACCCATCTTCGTGAGAATTATGAACAAATCATAACCTTTCATTTGTTTATAATAGAAGATTGAGATTAAATTTACAAAATATGACATAATTCTAATATTAAAGGATAAATCCTAAATACAAGGATATTAGTATAATTTTATGGATATTGTGATATGAAATAATGCAATTAGTTTTGGAAATAGATACACATCTACAATGAATAGATTATAAATACCTAAAAACAAACTTACGAGAAGACTAAACCATTTCTAAAATACATGAATTGAAGAACAATAAAATGTTGACTACTACACAACTTGAAGTAGGAAAAATCTGCTACGGATATATAACAAATTGAAGATAATTTGCGGTGGAAAACTGAAGAGAAATATCTTAGGCTATTTGAAGAGGACGAATCTCGATTGGTGACAAAGCTTTGCAATACCATAATTGGCACTACATAAGAGAAAAAAATTTGAAAAACCAGATTAAAACAAAGTAAGACGACTTATTGGATTATGTTAATTGGAATACTCTTGCTTTGTTTTATTTTTTGCGTTGATATGAACAACTATTTGTGGTAGATATAATCGATTTCATTTGTATTTGTGTTGATTGTTGCTTAATTTGTATTTATTTTGAAATTGATAACAGTAGGAGATTTTTGGTGCTTGAATTTTTGTAGTAATTTACACTATAAAAAATTCGCGGTATAGGGATGAATTATTCCGCAATTAAATGTCGGAATTTTGTCATTAAAATTCTCTAACGACGGATTAGGTCGATCGTTGAACATATGGTCGGCAACAGAGTTAACGACGGATTCGATCGGTCATTAATGTTTAACTACAAACACGTCTGTCGTTAAAAAGGTCGCCCATTTCAGTCATGGAGACTTTTTAACGACGGACGTTTCCGTCGTTAAGTCTATTGTTAAACATTAACGACCGACCTAATCCATCGTTAAAAATTCGGTCATTTTAGTTGGAAATTTATTATTAGCGACGGACGAGTCCATCATTAGTTTTTTTAATTGTGTTTTATTTATGCATTTTTTATTTTGTTAATTTGACGATGTTTTAAATCGAATGAAACAGATACAAAATATTATATAAATATTTAGTTTGAATAAGAAATTAAACATATAAAAGTAGTTATCCAAAATCATACATAATCAAACATAACAATTTTAAAATCATCCATAATCAAACATAGCAATTTTAAAATCATACATAATCAAACATAACAATCCTACATGTCTGGAGGAGGCTGAGACGATGACCCACCGGCGTCCCCGAACTGAGATACACCTTCTGCATTTGCTGGAGGAGAGCAAGTTGCTGATCCATCATTTCCTGGTGCTTCTGCTCCCGCTGCTGGTGTTTCGATTCTAAATCTTCTGTTGCGTAGTCGATTTCTGGGTAAAATGAAATACGATAGCTATGGAATGATTCAATCCAAAGTAAATATAAGAATGGTGGTGTAATGGGCTAATTTGATAAATAGAACATGGATTTTGTGTGTTTCTGAGTGTATGTGTTATTTAGCTCAAACTGAACATGTATATGATCTTAACTTGGAATTGACTTGGGAATGACTCGAAGACACTTCTTATGACTTGGGATACTTGGAAAAACATTGGTGTTGATGAAGGATAGGTGAAACGGGCGTTTTTGACGAAGGGTTAGAGTAGATAGAATAGATGGAAATGAATTTGTGATGTGAGAACTTACCCGATACGAACATCTGTCCTTATGGATAAAATCACGTACCTTAAAGTAAATACTCGAATGGGGAGGTCGCCCTGGATCTTCGATGATCAAGAATGACTCCCTTGATGATACGACCAACAATAAGGCGGAAGCAAAGAATCGAACAACGCCAACTAGGTATGTGATTCAACCCAACAATAAACTAAACAATACTGAATTAATAACCTCAATATACTGTACTAAATCAAGGAATTCGAATTCAACAAGAATTAAACACAAAACAACCCAAATAACCCGTAAAACCCTAAATTAAAGACACGAATAGAAACCTATGCAAACGACCTCGGATTGAGCTCAAATTTTAAGATAAGGCACAATCTGTAGAGATGCAAAACATATCCAAAATTCAGATAATTTGGCCAAGTGGTTTAAGAGATCGAATGGTTGGAAGTTTCTGACCCGATTTTAGGTTTTTCGACCTAAATCGATGAATTCGAGTTTCGATCTGAAGGGGGACGATTTTGAGGGTGTTGATGAGGATATGGGAGTGTTATGGACGTGGATGGTAGCTGTGGTGATGGTGGAAGGATCGATGATGAAGAAAAACGAAAAGGATAGGTGAAACTTACCAGAAACGAACCCCGAATCGACGAGAACTCGGAACGCGCCTATGGAGCAACCTTCAATGGCTGTCTAACCCGGATACTATGAGATATCACGAACGAGACAATAGATTTCAAGCTTGAATTCGCCAGAAACAAACTCTACCAAAGAACTATTGATTTGTGAGACAAGTTGAAAGCTTTGCGCTGTTTTTTCATTCAAAACGTGTCTGATCCTCAATAGGAACGAAAATCCCTAAATAATAAACCTAAGGAACGAAAATTAAAGTGTCTTGGGCCTAGAATTCGAACTGAACTAATTAAAACTACTACTGGGTCCAATATCACTTAAACAGATTGTGATAATTGGGCCTGCTAAATAAATAAATCCACAACTGAAATAATAGACTGGAAATAAATAAATTAACTAATTAAATCAGCAAGGAACGACTTTGCCATGGCTTCAATCGAGCTTCTCGATGCTTAAAATAGTCACCAACTTGGACTGCTTGAAATCAGCTCCAACATCCTCCAGCTTCTTCCCGACATAACACTGAAGGTATCCTTGCAACTTCTTGGCTCTAAGTCTCGTCACTGGACCTCTAAGCTGCAACTCGGAATTTGAATCATCAATGCTAGCATCAGGCTCATCACTTGATCAGATTCAGAGTTACCAAACTTAAAATCCACAACTTTTGAAAATAAAGAACGCAAGTTTTGTGTTAGAAGACAAAGTGATATTATTAATCAATATTCAAACTCAATCTACTTTAACAATGAAATAGAACATGTATTTATAGGCATAGAATTCGATCCCCTAGACATGTTGGAATCGAATTATGATTTCTAATCTAATTAGGATATAATTGCTAATCTGATTAGAATTCTAATTTAACCTTTGATAAAATCGAACTCCATCAAGTGATAAGTTCGAACTCTTCTAGAATCATGTCACACGACTCTTCACCTTGCATCAATCTTCAATTGTGATCAAGTTAACCAATTTGACTTGGTTAAGCTCGATTTCATCTTTGACCTTCTTCCGGACATAGCACTGGAAATAGCCTTGCAGTTGCTTGGCTCGTAATCTTGTGATTGGACCTTTCAATTCCAACTTCGGGTTTGGATCATCAATGCTATGTTGGATTTCATCACTAGCCCAGTAGATCATGCAGTTGTCAATGCAACAATCAATCTTCTCAATTGGTAACCCCATACCAGAAAGTAATTTTTTCGTGTTGTAGAAATTTGAGGAGACACAACTACAAAAAGACACTAAGACAACATAAGGTTTACAACAGTTTTAATGAAAAACTGTTGTAATTTAAAAATTTACAACGATTTTGTCCAAAACCGTTGACTAAGTGCGCCTTTTTTTAAACATTAACAATGCTTTAAAATTTTACGTTGTGTGATAACAACAGTTGTAATAAAACGGTTGAATCATAACAACGGTTTTATAAATAATATTATCTATGAGCGCATTTTTTGAACAATAGCTGAAATATAACTGTTGTAATGGACTGTTGTGAATTCAAAGTTATTAATTTAATAAAATTATTAAACCTAGTTCTCCCAATTCACAAAACAGCGCCTCCTTTCTTTTTCCTACGTCTGTCTCTGAACTCCATCCCTCTCTCAAATTTGGAAGCCACTTTCTTCTTTGAAATTGTGAAGCCATTTCTTCAAAAAAAAAACTTTGTTATTATTTTAATTTTTCTTTTCGGCGTTGAGTTACGGATGGCGGGCTTTGAGTAGTTCAAGCGCAATTATACATGAATTAATAAAATAAAAAGTAAAAGTAGGGGCGATAAACATCTGTGTTGAGATTTATTTTTCCTCTTGTTTGTGTTCCTGAGCTCACTCTTCTTAAAGCAAGTGACGGCGGAACACCTCCACCGCAGCACTGCCCTCACCTTAGCAGTGACCGCCCTAACGTGATCTCTTGTTATTTCGCAATTGTTCACAGAAAGAGAAGGTAATATGAAGTTTTCTCCTTACATTCACAAATTTTTGTTTTTGTTTTGTTTTGTTTTGGTTACCCCTACCATTTCCCCCATCAAATGAACTTGTATTGCTTATATTATTTTAGCATCTCTGTTTAGTTCTGGTTGTTGGAGAAATTTGTATCAATTGGTATCTAAATATAGCGGATTACGGTTTAAGCCTAAATTTGTATCAATTTCGCTTGCTTGTGAGCATTATTTAATACAAAAATTGAGGTTAGATTATTACAGTTGAACTCTGTTGAAATGTCAAAATTCGAAGTTATGAGTTATATCTCTTAAGTTAGGATCTTAATAATGGTATCTGTTTTCTTTGATCTGAGAGAGGTTGAAGACATAAGATCTGCGATTGTTGTTCTTGGTGACAGTAAAGGTATATCAAGTTGTGTTTTGAGTCTAGTTTTGTGATTCCTAGCTTCAATGCAGTTGTTGTGAGAGAATGTGACATTTATATCTGTCTGAATCCATTAAATTTAAAATTTCCCTCCACTTTGAACAATAGAGCCTTATAAGTCCCAAACGAAATTAGTTGTCTACACAAATATCTTTCTAAAGTTTCCACATAAATGTTGGCCTAGTGATCCAGATAAGGAGTTTTTCATCGATGCCCACAAAGATCTCCCTCTTACCAACAATTTTTGTTGCTGGTGTATAGGCAAACCAACAATTAATATGCTAGATATAAATTTAGATCTTGTTTGGTTCTTTTATTTTGTACACTCATATATGTATCATTATATTAGTGTTGATTATAGTGATTAGTATTTACGTTCAATATGATATATTTACTTCAGTCTCATTGTTTATTGAGTTCTCTTATTGTCATATTAGTATTGAATTTCCTTAGTTTGACTAAGACATAGGTTGCAGACATCTTATGATTTTTATTCAAAGTCTGCAATTAAGAATCAAGGGGATACCAGAAAATTATTGTAATATTTGGCAACAGTGCTTGGGCAGAGCCATAGCCTGTAAACCATATTTAGAATCAATGAAGTTCACTATATTCAATCCATTTTACTTAAATTTCCCCTTGCCTCTATCAGGATTTGTGTAGAAATTCTACTTTTTATGGAATATTTGGGAACCTTATGCCCCCAACTCAACTTCTCTAGTGTGTTTTCTTTCTGTGACAATACTTCTTATTCATTAATCCTTGTTTTCTCTAGCATAATATTTAGAATAGATAGTAGTATGATGATGAAACCTTTTAAGCATCGGGAGAGCCTGAACCTTATATGCTTGCAGCTTGAGGAAGTTCTAATGCATTTACTTGTTTCATCTGCTTTTTTAACTTATTCTGAATTTTACAGTTCATATAATGCATTTACGGAGTTAGGTGAATTGATATGCTATTATCAACACACCTTGTTAGTTTGAGCTATATATATATGTCAATATCTAGGATATATATATATATATATATATATATATAGAAGTATTTGATCTGTCTTTAAGCATATAATTGTGAGCAGACACATATTTGATAAAATATGGCTGCTGCCATAAAAGATCTCTCTCTTTCTCTCTCTCTCTCTCTCTCTATATATATATTCTTAACACACACACACACACACACATATATATATATTGAACATGTCAATCATGCGAATTCAAGCTATAGAAGTTCATCTCCCCTAGTCATAAAATTTAACAAGATCTTGGATTCGATCTCCCTTGAGAAAAAATAAAATATAAAATGATGATGAAGATATCATATTTAGCTATCATTAACTGAGTAAAAAAAATTAATGAATTGTGGTGCTTCATTACCATGATTTAGTTAAAAAGAAAAAAAAATTCCTGAAAATAATGGATTTTAATTTTTATGTTTGGTTCGGGATGGTAATTGAAGAAAGTAAATTTAGTTTGGCATTTCTGGTTAATTATTGTTAATGATTTTTTTATTTAATTATTTTATCAATATATTACATGTCCGATAAAATGTTATTATTTTTATTATTATGCTAATAGCAGTGTATTAGTTTTTTTAGGTGGGAATGGAATATATTAAATATTAATCATCATATATATGTGTTACTATGCATCCTCAAAAAGTAGTTGAATTACTATGAGAAAGTGATGTGTGCCTGAACAGAAGGTGGTCTACCTAAAATTATAGAGCATTTATCAATAGAAAGAGACTTTCATTTTTTTTTTTTTGAATTTAAATCTGCTCTTGAGTGATCAATTAATGGAAGAGGTCCTTATATTTAAGGCTCCTGCTCTGTAATTTAGGGTATTTAGTCTCCTAGTTTCTTGTATGCTACCTCCATGAGTGTTGTTGTTCTCCTATACCTCTGTTATGTGCACTATTACTTTCTAACTTGAGTATATGGCATGTGAAAAGTTGCCTCAATGTTCTATTGCATACTTGTAGTTTGGGGGCCCAGTTCAAATGCATTTCAACAGCTAATTGTGACCTGTAAATCCATTCATTGAATGCATCAATAATGAGAGTAGCTTCTTGTGGAGTGACAAGAACCATATTCTGCGAAGTTGATGAAGTTCGTGTTAAATGGGCTAATTGTGTGCTTGATTATGTATGAGGTATCATTTTGCAAGGTATTTTTTATTTATATAAGCTATTGTTTGTTTTTTTTTTTAAGTATTGATGTTTAAATATTTATGATGGGATATTGATTAGCTTAAACATGGTGGTGTTTGAACTTGAATTGATGTCGCTTTGTGCTTGGTTGATGATGACAAGATCGAGAAGCATACGTACTCTTTGTAATTGAACATTAAATATGCCATATTGGATCAAAGTACGTGATATTTTTAATTAGATAAATTGTCTTAAGATATTATTGTACTTTTGATGATTTTGTATCGAAATATATTGTATCCTGGATGCTTCTATATTGAAATATATTATTTTTTGGATGGTTAATTATTTTTTGTAGGTTTAATGTAATTATTTTATTAATTACTGATTTTACACTAAAAAACTAAAAATTTGAAATACAAAGACAACATATATTTTAAAAATCCGTTGTAAAATTACAACAGAAAACCAATTAACCGTTGTGATTTTTTTCGACAACACAAATTTACAACGATTGTTTTAAAACCGTTGTCACTTTACAACGGTTTCAAAAAAACCGTTGTAAAGTGACAACGGTTTCAAAAGAACCGTTGTCCTACTACAACGGTTTTACCTAAAACTGTTGTCAAATAACAACAGTTTTAGACTAATAGTTGTCTGGTTATGATGAAACCGTGCCAAGCAATGAAGAACCAAACCTAGTTGTCTGGTTATGATGAAGCCGTGCCAAGCAATGAAGAACCAAACCCACAGCTACAAATATGTGGTCCAATCACATGACTTCGAGCCAAGCAATTGCAAGGATATTTCCAAACATCTGTATGCAAGAAGTTAGAAGAAAAAGGCATGCGTTACAGCCCCAAGGTGATTACAATGCTAACATTTGAAGATGGAGATCAAGGCATGGAGTTTAATGCATGAAGAACAAAAGTAATTGAAGAGGAGTAGTTCACGTCGAGTTCTAGATGAGTGCATGCATGGCAGCTTTAATTCGTCCCTTTGATTTAATTAAGGGGTTCTGTGATACCCCGATCCTTTTTGCTAAATTATAAATTATAATTTTAGTAAATGATTTCGAATTAATATTGTTGAATATTAATCATGTGAGTATGTTTGTATACTATGCCGTTGTTTTATTGCAGGTTGTTTTATTGCAGGTTGTCTCCTCTTTCAAAAATCTATAGTCTGGACGCGACCAAGAAGCGCGACCTCCTTCGAGTCGCGTTCTGAGAGCTCTGCAACGCGAGTGAGAAACGTGACCTTTTGGTCGCGTGTCACCAGCTTCAGAGAGCCATTTTTTTTCGGCTCAAACGCGACCTGTAAACGCAACCCCCCTAGGTCGCGCTATGTTTCAGAAATTCCACCCTATAAATATTACACTTCACTCATTCCTCTTCATTTCTCTCTTCTCTTGGGCGATTTCCCTCTCAATTTTCTCAAGGAGTTCTTCAAGTTTTGGGAGAGGATTCTCTTATCATTATCCATCATCTAAGGTAACTTCATATCCTCTTCATCTTAGTGATTAAACACCATTTCCATGTTGATTTGAATCTAGGATTCATACCCAAAAATTAGGGTTTTCAATTCTATTGATCATCGTGCTTTGATATATTAAACATATGATTTATTTACCTACTTGAAGCTATATGTGAAGTTATATCGAATTCCTATGGTTCATTGTTGATAGGGTTTGGATTTTTACCCTAATTTCCCCTTATTGTGTTGATATTTGGTTAGAGGTGTTGTGATGCCTTTGTGGAGTTGATTTTCATGTATGTTAGAGCCCTAGGATGAAGGTGTTTGTATTTGAAATGTTGGTTTTAAAGGATTTAAATTGAGTCATGATCATGTGGTTTGAATGTGTGCCTGTAACGTGTTCGATTAAATGATTCAAAGAGTTTTAATGTGTATTTTGAGTCCAAAATCATATTATGAGTTGGTATATCCATGATTATGTATATGAAGATGTATGAAATCTTTAGAGAAAAGTATAGCATGAGTTGGTCAAAATTATGATTTAATTGTATAACTCGACATCTAAAATGAACAGAGGATTAAAAGGTGCTAGGTGATATGTTGGGGCTCGAGGTGGACAACTTGTGCACGGCTAAGGAGTATTTCAAAGGTTGAGAAATTGTGAAAGCGTCTCATAAGGTGGGGTAACTCTAAACTATGAACACGTGTAAGGTTATGGTTATTGTTCTGCTTTGATTGTACTATGAAGGGTCTTCGGACCAGAGATAAAAGAGACCCTTCGGGGCATAACAGAGATCCTTCGGGGTTGACAAAGAGACCCTTCGGGGCAGAGATCCTTCGGGATCGAATATAGACTTGTTAATGTCCTCCCTGGGGGTAGTATGTCTGCGGGCATCCCTACAGGGCCAAAGATGTTCATTAACGGGGGCATCATGATGTTTGGACCCTACGGGGTTGAGACTAGTCTCCACAAAATAAAGAAAAGTCCATATGTTATATTTTCACTCGTGCAATTAGCTATAACTGTTTACAGTGTTCCCCACTGAGTATGTTGTTAAATACTCACCCCATTCATTCAATGAATTTCAGGTTGAGGAGTCGGAGCCCGAGTAGGAGCGTTGTGAACACGAGAGAACCCCACAAGCTTGTGTTTATCTTTTGCATGCTCTTCTTTTGAAAATACTGATATTATTATTATTACATTGATCACTCTTTTTGCCTTATGATCAATGATTATTGGGGATGGGAATAGCCCGATCTTTTGTAGGTTATGATGTATATAACTTGATATTATGCAAAACAATTTAAAGGTGGGTCGTTCGACCTTGGAGCCTATTATGTATGAGGTACGTTGTTGACCATATATTATACATGTTGATTTAGGATGCTAGACGGGCGGGTTATGACAACCTATGAGCCCGATATGTTAGATGGTTGAATGATTCATATGGATAGACCTATGCAATGCTTCCATTAAATACTATGTTGTGTGACAAATTGGATCTGTTAGGTTGTATGTTATATTTTTGAAAAATTTATAATGGGTAATATGATTTCATTCCTCATAATAAAACTTGACCTTAGCTTCCGCTCGATTTAAAATAAGCACACCAAAATGAGTAATTAAATTGTATGTTAAGTGACGTGGCCAAACGGAGTAGTTTGAGGCGTTACAAATTGGTATCAGAGCAGGTCTACGCTCCTGTAGACTTGTTCTGTATGTGTTTGATTTATGTGTGAGAAATATGGGTGGTTGTTCACGACGGCTACTTGGCTTGACTCTGATCCTAAGGTATGTACTTTTAAAGATTTTCAAGTATGAGAAATATGAAATGGGGGTGTGTATATAGAGTGTGTGTGGAAAGAAGTTAAAGAAGTTAAAGAGTTGAATAAATCGTGATAGCATGATAAAGAAAAGAAAGGTCCGAAGTTGGACAAAAGAAAAGAATGAATGGTCCGAAGTTGGACAATAAAGATGAATGAATTGTATCTGTTGTCACGATCAACTATGATGTTTTAAATTCCCAATGTACGCTTTAAAGAAATGAAATCTTGGAAGTTGTGTGCTTTCTTGATTATGAAATGATGAAAAGTGCTTTAAGTAGTCCTCGAATTAGCTTTAAGAATTACATTAACCTAACGAGGAAGTGTGCCTAAAGGCTTTAGGATGCTGCCGCGTCGTGCTCCTGCTCCGCAAGATGCAGAGGAATCAAGTAATGAATGGGATGGTCTCCATGACCCTCCACCACGAGAGAACAGGCCCGACTTTGCCCGAGGTTTCCTAGAGATGCTCCAGGGTCTCATGGCCCAACAAATGGGGCGAGGAGGAGTGACTGAAGGAGAAAGGCTCCAAAGAGAGGCGTTCGACATAGTCGAACAGTTTAGAAGAATGGGGCCATCTAGGGTCAAAGGAAGTGAAGGTCCAGAAGCGACTGAGGAGTGGATCCGGAAAATGGAACGGATCTTCGAGCACATTCAGTGCACCGAGGTGCAGAAAGCCTCCTGTGCTATCTTCCAGTTTGCAGAAGAGGAGAGCTTTTGGTGGGAAACCCATTCCCGAACTATGACGCCCGAGCAACGCCAAGCTTTGGTGTGGACCGACTTGAAAGAGTTGATCCTCACCCGATACTTCCCCGAGTCCTTCAAGACAAAGATAGAGACCGAATTCCTCAATCTAAGGCAAGGAGGAATGACGGTGATCGAATATGAAAGGCGATTCAACCGTCTCTCCCGCTATGCTCCGTACATCGTGGATACAGATGAAAAGAAGGCTCGACGTTTTGAGCGTGGTTTGCGTCCTGAAATTGCGGGGATTCTGTTAGGCCAAAGGTTGAGAACCTATGGCGAAGTGATTGAGAGGGCCCAAGCTATCTCTCATGGGCTCCAGTTGGACCAGAAGGACCAAAGGCAGCGTGAGGCCTTTGGCAAGAGGAAATGGGAGCCGCAGGACAAAGGAAAAGGAAAAGTTCCTATGCAAAACAAGCCATGGCAGCAGAGGCCTGTCCCACAGAGAGGAAGCAACGATAGGGCTCCTTGCCCTAAATGCCAAAAGTTCCATCCAGGAGAGTGCTGTGCGGGACAGAGGGTTTGCTTTTCATGTAGGGACCCGAGCCACCTGTCCTATGACTGCCCGAAGAAGAAGAAGGAGCAAGAAAGAAAGGTGAAGCCTCGACTGTTTGCTTTGGAGAGCGAGGAAAAGGACCCTAAGTCAGGTGAGGATACTATGTCAAGTATTCTTCGAGTATTAGATGTTCCAGCTTTGGTATTATTCGATTTCGGTGCATCTCATTCCTTTATATCCGCAAGTTTCTGTTCCAAGCTTGGTGTTATATGCAAGGGTAGTGGTGAATTGTTAGAGATCAGTATTCCTTCGGGAGAGAGAGTTTTGTCTAGCAAGATGGCGTATGGCCTGAAGCTAGAAATCAATGATAGAGTGCTGAGAGCAGATCTCCATGTCTTGGAGATGCGTGATTTCGACATAATCCTAGGTATGGATTGGTTGAGTGGGAATCATGCCACGATTCGATGTCGTGACCGTGAGGTCGAATTTAATTTTCCGAGCGAGCCTAAGTTAATCTTCTATGGTGCAAGAACGGGGTCAACTAAGAGAATCATTACAGCAATGAAGGCAATGAAGATGTTGAAGAAAAGAGGATTTCAGGGATTTCTCGTTAGCATAGTGGAGTCAAAGTCCACTAAAGTGCGAGTGTCAGACGTACCAGTGGTGAATGAATTTCCCGACGTATTTCCAGACGAGTTGCCAGGGATTCCTCCTGACCGTCAGATCGAGTTCACCATCGACCTAGTGCCAGGTGCGGCACCGATATCTAAAGTTCCGTATAGAATGGCGCCAAAGGAGTTGCAAGAGCTCAAAGTTCAACTTCAGGAGTTGCTTGACAACAAACTAATCCGACCAAGTGCTTCACCATGGGGAACATCTGTGCTATTCATGAAGAAAAAGGATGGGTCAATGCGAATGTGCATTGATTATAGAGAATTGAACTGGTTAACGATCAAGAACAAGTATCCGTTGCCGAGAATTGAAGATTTGTTTGATCAACTGAAGGGAGCCGGTGTGTTTTCGAAGATCGACTTGAAGTCCGGCTATCATCAATTGAAGATCAAGGAGAGTGACATCCCAAAGACGGCATTTAGAACGCGATATGGTCACTATGAGTTCACAGTGGTACCTTTTGGATTGACTAATGCGCCTGGAGTCTTCATGGACCTGATGAATTGAGTGTTCCATCCGTACCTCGACCAGTTCATAATAGTCTTCATCGATGATATCTTGATTTATTCCAGAAGCAAGGAGCAACACGCTGAGCATCTCAGAATCGTATTGGAGACACTAAGGAAAGAAGAGTTGTATGCAA
Organism: Perilla frutescens; assembly: GCA_026008535.1. Classification (NCBI taxonomy): domain Eukaryota; kingdom Viridiplantae; phylum Streptophyta; class Magnoliopsida; order Lamiales; family Lamiaceae; genus Perilla; species Perilla frutescens. The sequence goes on along the minus strand of BRKX01000013.1, from coordinate 44,988,219 downwards.
AATTTTCAAAGTGCGAGTTTTGGTTAGAGCAAGTGGCATTCCTTGGCCATGTGGTGACTTCAAATGGAATCGAAGTAGATCCGTCGAAAGTGGAAGCTGTTAGCAATTGGAAGACGCCATCAAATGTTAATGAAGTCCGAAGCTTCTTAGGACTAGCGGGTTACTATAGAAGATTCATTGAGGGGTTTTCCAAGATATCGGGTCCTTTGACGAGATTAACAAGGAAGGATGAGAAGTTCCAATGGAGTGAGAAGTGTGAGCAGAGTTTTCAAGAATTGAAGCGACGTCTCGTGTCAGCCCCAGTGTTGACTATTCCTGATGGGATGGAAGGCTTTGTCATCTATAGCGACGCCTCGAAGCAAGGACTTGGTTGTGTTTTGATGCAACATGGGAAGGTAGTAGCATATGCATCGAGACAGTTGAAGGTGCACGAGTATAATTATCCGACCCATGATCTCGAATTAGCAGCCGTGGTTTATGCATTGAAGATTTGGAGGCATTATCTCTATGGAAGCAAGTGCGAGATCTACACCGACCACAAAAGTTTGAAGTACTTCTTCACCTAGAAGGAGTTGAATCTACGTCAAAGAAGATGGTTGGAGTTGGTGAAGGATTACGACTGTACGATCTTATATCATCCTGGAAAGGTGAATGTTGTAGCTGATGCCTTAAGCCGAAAGATCTATCTTCCAACCCAGCAAGAGCAGTTGATCAAGGAGTTTGAGAAGATGAATTTAGAGGTGGTGGATTCTTCCAACACCACTCAAGGGTTTTTAGCAGCCTTAGTGGTTCGACCACTAATTCGTGATCGAGTTCGTGAAGCACAAGACGACGACCCTTTCTTATGCAAAATGAAGAAAAGAGCATTGGATGGTTCTACTCAGGGATTTACCATTGCAAGTGATGACACGCTACTCTTCGAGGGAAGGTTGTGTGTGCCGAAGAACGAAGAGCTCAGAAAGGAGATTCTTGAAGAAGCACATAATACTCCATATTCTGTGCACCCAGGAGGCACGAAGATGTTCAAGGACTTGAAGATGATTTTCTGGTGGAGAAATATGAAGAGGTCGATTGGTCAATTCGTATCGAAGTGTATCACTTGTCAACAAGTGAAAGCCGAGCATCAACGCCCTTCTGGATTGTTAAATCCACTCGAGATTCCCGAGTGGAAGTGGGAGCACATTGCAATGGACTTCGTGGTAGGATTGCCTCCGTCAGTTAAAGGTCATCATGCAATTTGGGTTGTTGTCGATAGATTGACCAAGTCTGCTCATTTTCTTCCGGTAAAAATGACGTTTAGCATGGATCGATTAGCTCAGATTTATATCGATGAGATAGTACGTCTTCACGGCATTCCCGTGTCGATAGTGTCAGATCATGACACAAGGTTTATGTCCAAATTTTGGCGAAGTCTGCAAGAAGCTATGGGGACTCAGTTGAAGTTTAGCACGGCGTATCATCCTTAGTCCGATGGTCAATCCGAGCGGACCATTTAGACGTTAGAGGACATGCTTCGTGCATGTGTTCTCGATTTTGGTGGAAGTTGGGAGAGCCACTTGCCACTTGTGGAGTTTGCTTACAATAATAGTTTCCAAGCGTCTATTGGAATGACACCGTACTAGGCATTGTACGGGAGAAAGTGCAGATCTCCTATTCATTGGGATGAAGTGGGAGAGCGTCGACTTTTAGGCCTCGAGATCGTTGAGAAGACGGTGGAAGTAATTGAGAAGATAAGAAGAAGAATCAAGGTAGCTCAAGATCGTCAGAAATCTTATGCCGACGCAAAGAGAAAAGATGTGAGCTTTGAGATTGGTGACAACATATTCTTGAAGATTGCACCAATGAGAGGAGTGGTTAGATTTGGAAAGAAAGGTAAGTTGTAGCCACGATATGTGGGGCCGTTCGAGATTCTAGAGAAAACAGGTGGTGTTGCTTATCGCCTAGGACTACCTCCGGAATTGGCGGGTGTGCACGATGTAATCCATGTGTCGTTGCTAAGACGATATGTGTCTGACCCTAGTCATGTCATTTCATATGACACGGTGCAAGTTTCCAAGGATTTGACGTATGAAGAAGTCCCAGTTGTTGTGTTAGATAGAAGAGTTCATACTCTTCGAACCCGTGAGGTTACTTTAATAAAAGTGCAATGGAGTCGACACGGACCCGAAGAGGCCACTTGGGAGAAATAAGTTGATACCATAGCTCGATATCCAAATGTAACAGAAATGTTAGGCTAATTTCGAGGACAAAATTTTTAAAAATTGGGGAGATTGTCATACCCCGATCCTTTTTGCTAAATTATAAATTATAATTTTAGTAAATGATTTCGAATTAATATTGTTGAATATTAATCATATGAGTATGTTTGTATACTATGTCGTTGTTTTATTGCAGGTTATCTCACTCGAGCTGATACGTCATAGCACGGTTACACTATGCTGAGTGCATAATGGAATTTGAAATTTAACATTTAAAATGTCGAGTTATATGATAATGAATGAGTGTGTTTATATTTAATTTTATGTTTGACATACCTTAATTTTATTTAATTTCGGTGTGTGTATTAAATGAGTAGTGATTATGTTTTAAAAAAAAATTTAGTTGTGTATTGTATGTGTTTTCGAAAATAGTATAAATCGAGGGTCTCACTGAGTTTCGGTAGGGTTTCGTCCGGAGGTCATAACTTTTGACTTAGTTGGAACCACGAGGCCCATAAGTACTCAAATCGAAGCTCTTTCAAGAATCTATAGTCTGGATGCGACCAAGAAGTGCGACCTTCTTCGAGTCGCGTTCTGAGAGCTCTGCAACTCGAGTGAGAAACGCGACCTTTTAGTCGCGTGTCACCAGCTTCAGAGAGCCATTTTTCTTCGGCTCAAACGCGACCTGTAAACGCGACCCCCTAGGTCGCGCCCTGTTTCGAAAATTCCACCCTATAAATATTACACTTCACTCATTCCTCTTCATTTCTCTCTTCTCTTGGGCGATTTCCCTCTCAATTTTCTCAAGGAGTTCTTCAAGCTTTGGGAGAGGATTCTCTTATCATTATCCATAACTTCATATCCTCTTCATCTTAGTGATTAAACACCATTTCCATGTTGATTTGAATCTAGGATTCATACCCAAAAATTAGGGTTTTCGATTCTATTGATCCTCGTGCTTTGATATCTTAAACATATGGTTTATTTACCTCCTTAAAGCTATATGTGAAGTTATATCGAATTCCTATGGTTCATTGTTGCTAGGGTTTGGATTTTTGCCCTAATTCCCCTTATTTTGTTGATATTTGGTTAGAGGTGTTGTGATGCCTTTGTGGAGTTGATTTTCATGTATGTTAGAGCCCTAGGATGAAGGTGTTTGTATTTGAAATGTTGGGTTTAAAGGATTTAAATTGAGTCATGATCATGTGGTTTGAATGTGTACCCGTAACGTGTTCGATTAAATGCTTCAAAGAGTTTTAATGTGTATTTTGAGTCCAAAATCATATTATGAGTTGGTATATCCATGATTATGTATATGAAGATGTATGAAATCTTTAGAGAAAAGTATAGCATGAGTTGGTCAAAATTATGATTTAATTGTACAACTCGACATCTAAAATGAAAAGAGGATTAAAAGGTGCTAGGTGATGTGTTGGGGCTCGAGGTGGACAACTTGTGCACGGCTAAGGAGTATTTCAAAGGTTGAGAAATTGTGAAAGCGTCTCATAAGGTGGGGTAACTCTAAACTATGAACACGTGTAAGGTTATGGTTATTGTTGTGCTTTGATTGTAGTATGAAGGGTCTTCGGACCAGAGATAAAAGAGACCCTTCGGGGCATAACAGAGATCCTTCGGGGTTGACAAAGAGACCCTTCGGGGCAGAGATCCTTCGGGATCGAATATAGACCTATTAATGTCCTCCCTGGGGGTAGTATGTCTGCGGGCATCCCTACAGGGCCAAAGATGTTCATTAACGGGGGCATCATGATGTTTGGACCCTACGGGGTTGAGACTAGTCTCCACAAAATAAAGAAAAGTCCATATGTTATATTTTCACTCGCGCAATTAGCTATAACTGTTTACAGTGTTCCCCACTGAGTATGTTGTTAAATACTCACCCCATTCATTCAATGAATTTCAGGTTGAGGAGTCGGAGCCCGAGTAGGAGCGTTGTGAACACGAGAGAACCCCACAAGCTTGTGTTTATCTTTTGCATGCTCTTCTTTTGAAAATACTGATATTATTATTATTACATTGATCACTCTTTTTGCCTTATGATCAATGATTATTGGGGATGGGAATAGCCCGATCTTTTGTAGGTTATGATGTATATAACTTGATATTATGCAAAACAATTTAAAGGCGGGTCGTTCGACCTTGGAGCCTATTATGTATGAGGTACGTTGTTGACCATATATTATACATGTTGATTTAGGATGCTAGACGGGCAGGTTATGACAACCTATGAGCCCGATAGGTTAGATGGTTGAATGATTCATATGGATAGACCTATGCAATGCTTCCACGAAATACTATGTTGTGTGACAAATTGGATCTGTTAGGTTGTATGTTATATTTGTGAAAAAATTATAATGGGAAATATGATTTCATTCCTCATAATAAAACTTGACCTTAGCTTCCGCTCGATTTAAAATAAGCACACCAAAATGAGTAATTAAATTGTATGTTAAGTGACGTGGCCAAACGGAGTAGTTTGGGACGTTACAGGTTCGAATTAATTAGACTATAGTATTTATTTAGGCTATAGTATTTTATTATTTAGATGGGATTTTAGTTGTTGTATTCTATTATGATAGGTAACTAGAGTTTTATTTAAGGGAAATTCCCTCCTTAATAGAATTCTAGTTTAGGTAGTTTTTCTAGTCAAAGTTTTTGCCCCTTATGTTATAAATAAGGGATCCATGTGACATTATTAATTTAGACATTCCTAGATATTTGATTTTAATCACAATTGTCTCAACCATCTTTTTGGTTCGAATTTTATACTCTTAAAGTTTAGCACCTTTAAGTTTTATTCAAGAGCTTCATTCTAGTTCCTCAGTTCTAGGGTGGACTGGCTATCGAGATACAACTTTGAGGTGTACATTTTGTAGTATTGAAACTACAGGGTTTACATCGGGTTGCAGCTCACATCAACCTTCACTACCACCGTTAATCATCATCACCAACCTCCATCATTCATCAACCGTTCATTTCACTTATCTCCTCACCATCTACATTCGTGTGTAATACTACAAGTTCCAGCCGCGTTCTACAAGAGTTCTTAGCCATACGTGTTCATCTCATCAAGTTCTACACATATACCGTAAGTTCATTCATATCTCTATCATATCCTATCTACACCAAGCCATTCTTCACCCATCCCTCACGTCCATAACGTCCTAAACAACAACTTCAATACAACATCTCATTCCAGCTCTATCCTTCGATTTGGTTGTGTTATTATTTGTGTCAATTTTAGTCTAGATAGTCTAGTTCTGTCTAGTTATTCATCTTAATTAGTCGAGTCTTACACAGTTCTTTAATTTTGCATATTTGTTTCATCGAGTCCAGTTTAGCTAGATCGAACCCTTACAAGTCCATCGTGTGTTCGATCTTGGTGTTGTCTGCAAATCAAGATTGTGTTGTGTTCATCTAGATCACATCATAAAAGTGGTATCAGAGCCACGGTGGCTTTGCTATTCTTTGTTCATTCTTTTATTCATTTATTTTTGTTTAGAGTCTTATTCATAGAGTTGTAATCGTATTTTTCATTGAAAAAAGTACAAAAAAAAACAGTTCGGGTAAAAAAAGAACCGATCTACAAAAAAAAGAGAAGTCGGACAAAAAAAAGAGTCCGAAAAAAAAAGAAGTTCAATTTTTAATTTTTAGTGGTTTCCTTTTGAGTTGTAATTTATTTTTTGTATCTTTCCTTCTTGTTCTCTAGTCCAATTAGGTTATTAGTCCAAAACACCCTACCACAAGCCTACACCTATTTATTCATCTCATACACGCCCCATATCACATGCACGTGATACATATACCATACACTGTAACCATACACCATAAAGATAGCAACACCATCCGACGTATTGATCAACTAGTTCGAGTTTACGAGAAGACTTATAAGGAGCTGACTTCACCTAGTTGTTTGACACACACTTTCAAGTTTATCACACACTATTTGAGTGATACACGAGTGGAAAAAGAAAAGAGAAAAAACAACCGATTGAAATGTGATATTGTGAGGATTTCTTATTTCTTCACGTTTGTTCGTTTTGCAGGTACAATGAAGAGGGACAATACCCCATCGTCACCCAATACACCCACCGACGACCCCTCATCATCTCATCCTCCTCCTACTCAGGATCCAAAATATCACTGTGATGCACTGTCCCAACACTTTAAGAAACAACATCAGACCTTGGAGGACAAGATGGACAGTCAAATGGCCAGACTAATGGAGCAGTTCGCGCATCTCAATGCTCGAGCTTAACCGTCCAGAATTATGGCTCGTCGTTAACAGCCTGTAGTGCAAGAAGAAGAGTCATAAATTGATGCAGAAGAGGACGACATAGAAGAAGAATTGATTTGCGTTTTGATTACTTTCTAGTTAGAATGCATGAGGAGGATGAGCATGGATTGTCGCGCCATCAATAAAATCACGATTAAGTATCATTTTTCTATCCCTAGATTAGATGATATGCTTGATAAGTTGTCTGGTTCTCGAGTCTTTTCTAAGATTGATTTGCGTTCTGATTACTTTCTAGTTAGAATGCATGAATGGGATGAATGGAAGACAGTTTTTAAGGCTAAGCATGGTTTGTATGAATGGCTTGTTATGCCTTTTGGTCTAGCTAATGCACCGACAACATTCATGCGTTTGATGAATCATGTTTCGTGATATAATTGGAAAATTTGTGGTTGTTTATTTTGATGATATTCTGATCTATAGCCACACAACACACGCACACTTGGAGCACCTTAGACATGTTTTCATGCTATTAAGAGAGACAAAACTTTATGGCAATCTATCTAAGTGTTTTTTTTGTTTAGATGAAGTCATTTTTCTAGGCTTCGTTGTGAGTATATGTTGTATAGAAGTAGACCGATTTAAGATCAAGGTGATCGAAGATTGGCCCACTCCTAAATCGGTGAGTGATGTTCGGTCCTTTCATGGGCTTGCTAGTTTTTATTATCATTTTGTGCGTGATTTCTCCAGTATAGCCGCCCCTCTTACTGAGCTAAGTAAGAAGGACCACAAGTTTGAGTGGGGTAAAACACAAGAGGATGCATTTAACTTGTTAAAGTCTTTATTATGTAGTGCACCTGTTTTGTGTTTACCTGATTTAATAAAACTTTCGAGATTGAGTGTGATGCCTCGGGCATAGGGATTGGTGTTGTTTTGATACAGGAATGCCGACCTGTGGCTTACTTTAGCGAGAAGCTTAACGGCGCAGCTCTTAGGTACTCGACGTACAACAAGGAGTTGTACACGTTGAAGCGATTATTGGAGACGTGGCAACGCTATTTATGGCCTAAGGAGTTCATGATTTACACCGATCACGAGTCATTGAAGCATCTAAAAGGCCAAAAAAATCTGAATAAGAGACATGCGAGATGGGTCAAGTTTATCAAGTCTTTTCCGTACGTCATCAAGTACAAGAAAGGTGAAGACAATGTCATGGCCGACGTCCTCTCACGAAGATACACTCTCTTGAATTTGATGCATGCTAAGATGTTAGGTTTTGATTCAATTAAAGGCTTTGTACAAAACTGATCCATTCTTCGCATCTATCTATGCTACGTGTGTTGGGGTTTTTTTTTTAATTATGCCCCACAGGATCTAATCCGATATTCATTAATTCTTTAGCATACAAATCATATTTTATGTGTGAAGTTATTTAGCAAGCATATTGAACAAAGTATATAAGAATATCAAATTTACAGCAGCAAAAAAATAAATCTGATAAACCTACTTACATGAATTGTAGGGTTGCACACGAGATTACAGGTGTAATCTTATTGTTGTAGAAGACACGGTCAAACTCGGCCTTCTCCCACTGTGTTCGAAAATCTCCAAGATAGCAATAACACTTCTTGATCTTCTACTATATTCTCGTACCCTGCTTAGATGTAGAGTGGGCTATAATCTACTAAACTATGTGGATAACCTAGGGAATCAAGTGAGCAAGAGAGGGGCTGATCGTAATGCTCTAGTTTTCGTCCCCTCCTCCCTAATTAATAAGGAGGGGGACGAAAATTGTGACTCCCAACCCTAATGGGTTGGGCCTCTCCACTTGTTCCATTCCCTCAGTCCATTTAGGCATTTATTGAGCTACAGTATGGATCTAGAAGAATATTAAATTGACCCACTAATTTATTTAATTTCTAATATCCAATACTAGATATAATAAAATAAATTAAGTGCTATTTTTATTCCACTAAAGAAATAACACTGCCTACCAATTTAATACATATTTGCTTATATGTTTTCTCCTTTAGTTCAACCATTCCCCATGTTTAAGATATAATGGCCATTAATTAATTATGTAAGCTTTGACAGCTATAATTAATTAATATCTCCATTCCTAGAGCAGTACTACACAAGCTTTATCATGTACGGAATAAATTCCACTTGTAGGGTTTCACATGTACTTGTGTTTACTCAAGGGGTCATCATCAACCTGACTCACCAGGACATGGTGACCATATATAATGCACGACCCATCATATATGTAAATGTTATTGCCCAAAATATCGAGGTTATTGATCCTACCAAGAATCTCACTCATTGATAAATCAAAGCAGCAGACATAACATATATATATATATCCGTCATTATATATGGGTTAAGAATCCGAACTTTGTGGATCTTTATTCTCTCCCTTTAGGGTCAGAACAGAGAACGATATCCTATCACGATCCTCCTCAATACACATGTCAGTGTATCAGAATAATCATTTAGTTAAGATAAACTAACTATTAGATTATTCTATGGTGTAGAATGGTTGGTTCAGGACCATCTAAACCGCGAGCCTTTTAACACTTTGCAAGTAATCTAATGATATGATCTTTACCGTGTGTTTACCCGCACCATATCATTTAGAGTGCAAGTATATGGAAACATGCATATAGATATATAACAATTAATGAATGCACAAATAGTGACTGCAATTAATATTCAATCTATATCGTTAAAACATCATAGAGTGTATACAAAGACAAGCTTTTCAGTATACAATCCTAACAATCTTCCACTTATACTCAAAGCATGTCTTTCAAGTATAAAATAAAAAACTGCCAAACTCTCCAACTCTATCTAAATCTCAAACCCAATCCCGGGTCTGCATCTCACCCCCATTTTCTCCACATGACCATCGAAGGTCTTAGCCAGCAGGCTCTTCGTGAATGGATCAGCCAAGTTGTCCTCTGATGCAATCTTGACCACTGCCATATCTCCTCTCTTAACGATTTCTTGTATAAGATGGTACTTTTTCTCTGTGTGTTTACTTGCCTTATGGGCTCTAGGTTCCTTTGAATTTTCCACTGCACCAGAGTTATCACAGTATATCGTGATTCTCTTAGGCAAATCAGGAACCACGCTTAAGTCCAACAAGAAGCTTTGGAGCCAGACGGCTTCCTTTGCAGCCTCAGAGGTAGCTACATATTCAGCTTTCATGGTGGAGTCAGCTATGAATTTTTGCTTGATGATCCTCCATGCAATGACTCTGTCTCCCAAGGTAAACACATAGCCCGAGGTAGATTTACTCTGATCTTTATCAGATCAAAAATCTGAGTCCGTATAACCCAAAGGCACAAGACTATCAGTGCAGTATACCAGCAGATAATCTCTAGTGCCTTTCAGGTACTTGAGAATATTCTTTACTGCAGTCCAGTGTCCTTGTCTAGGGTTAGATTGATATCTGTTTACCGTGCCAACCGCATAGCATATATCAGGCCTAGTGCATGGCATAGCATACATAAGGCTTCCCATAGCCGAAGCATATGGAATCCCCTTAATCTCATCTACCTCAATCTATGTTTGGGGACACATTTCCTTGTATAGATGAATTCCATACCTAAAAGGTATAAAACCTTTCTTGGAATCTTGCATGTTAAACCTTGCTAGCACTGTATCGATATAGGTCACCTGGGATAGGCACAACATCCTTTTATGGTGATCTCGAAAGATCTTTATGCCAAGGACGTGTCCAGCTTCTCCTGAATCCTTCATATCGAACTACTTGAATGGCCACACCCTTATGTTTGATAAGACCTTCTTATTGTTTCCAATAAGCAAGATATCATCAACATACAGTATAATGAATGCCACCATGTTTTTGTCACTCTTCTTGTACACACAGCTTTCATTCGGACTTTGAACGAATCCATATGACTAGATTACCTCGTCAAACCGGATATTCCAAGACCGCGACGCCTGCTTAAGTCCATAAATGGATCTCTTAAGCTTGTACACTAGGTACTCTTGGCCTTTAGCAATGAATCTCTCTGATTGCTTCATGTGGATGTTTTCTTCAAGACTTCTATTTAGGAAAGTTGTCTTGACATCCATCTGCCAAATCTCATAATCCAAATGAGGGGCAATAGACATGAGAATTCAGATTGACTTAAGCATGGCAACCGGTGAGAAGGTTTCCTCATAATCGATCCCTTCTTTCTCAATATACTCTTTCGCCACCAATCTAGCTTTGAAGATTTCAACATTCCCGTCAGATCCTCTCTTTCTTTTATAGACCCACTCACACCCAATGGATTTGTCCCCATCTTGTGGTTCTACAAGCTCCCAAACTTGGTTGTGATCCATAGATCCAATCTATGACTCCATTGTAGTTTTCAAAAAATCTGTATCTTTGTCTCGAATTGCCTCATCGTAGGTCCTGGGATCCAATTCATTCAGACCCTTTAGGAAATCTGAAGATTCTCCCAAACCAATGAATATATCAAGTTGGCGTACAACCCTCCCACTGCGACGAGGCATTTCTTGTACTTTCGTGACACGTTGTGCACTTATTGGTGGTGCCTCTTCTTGTACAATTTGTGTAGAATTTGAATTCCCCTCGAAGCTCCTCCAGAATGATCACGCTCCTAGGCTTGTGATTTATTATATAGTCTTCTTCTAAGAATCGGGCATTGGTGCTCACAATGACCTTCTGGTCCTTAGGACTATTGAATAAACCACCTTTCATTCCCCCTGGATACCCAACAAACAGCCTAACATCCGTACGAGGCGCCAAATTATCAGCTTCCTTGTCCAACACATGTGCTGGGCTACCCTAAATCTGAACATAGTTCAAACTAGGCTTTCGTCCAGTCCATAATTCTGTGGGTTGTAGCAGAAACTGATTTCGATGGAACTAAGTTAAGGATGTATGCTGCAGTTTCCAAGGCAAACCCCCAGAACGAAATAGGAAACTCTGAATAGCTCATCATTGATCTAACCATCTCTAATAATGTTCTATTCCTTGATTCTGCTACGCCGCTCGGCTGTGGTGTGCCAGGCGCAGTCAACTGGGATGTAATCCCATTCTCTGCTAAGTAGTCCCTAAAATTCACTTGAGAGGTACTCAGCACCACAATCAAAATGCAGTGACTTGATACTTTTGCAAGTTCGTTTCTACACTTCCGCCCTAAATTCTTTGAAAGTTTCAAAGCTTTCGGACTTGCGACGCAATAGGTAAATGTATCCATATCTTGAGTAATAATCAATGAACGTGATGAAATACTCATACCCTTCTCGAGCCTAAGCTGACATAGGGCCACATAAGTCAGAGTGAATCAAATCTAATACCTCTTTAGACCTATTCCCTTTTGACATAAAGAGCCGCTTGGTCATTTTACCTTCCAAACAAAATTCACACAAAGGAAACGTTTCCAAGACCAATAAAGATAGTGGTCCATCGTATCAGCCTTTGTATCATCGTAAGGTTAATATGACCTAGCCTAAGATGCCAAAGATAGGTTTGATTCAATTCCGAAAGTTATTTCCTCTTATTAGGGTTTGTGATCGATGTATTCAGTAATTGCATTTGTGTAGTGTTTTGCATAGGATTAAGTAAATAAAGATGTCCAACTAATGTGCCAGAACAGATATAATGTTTTTCACTTGTGATAACGACCTTGTTATCAAAAGAAAAAGAATATCCATTCAAAAATAATTTAGAAACATAAATAAGGTTCTGCCTAAAATCCGGCACATAAAGACAATCCTTTAAAACTAGAATCCTATCACTACTGTAAGGTAAAGTAACGTCTCCCACTGTAATAACCACCACTTTCATTGCATTGTCATGTAGACGGTAATCTCGCCCTCACTCAGCTGCATTTTCATCAGGAGCCCCTGTAAGGACATGCAAACATGATCAGTAGATCCAGTATCTACCACCCATGATCGGGTAGAATAAGTAGCAAAACATGTTTCTAGGCTTGATCACGCTCATAGGCTTATGATTTATTACATAGTCTTCTTCTAAGAATCTAAGAATCAAAGTATCGGGCATTGGTGCTCACAATGACCTTCTGGTCCTTACGACTATTGAATAAACCACCTTTCGTTCCCCTTGGATACCCAACAAACAGCCTAACATCCGTACGACGCGCCAACTTATCAGCTTCCTTCTCCAACACATGTGCTGGGCTACGCTAAATCTGAACATAGTTCAAACTAGGCTTTCATCCAGTCCATAATTCTGTGGGTTGTAGCAGAAACTGATTTCGATGGAACTAAGTTAAGGATGTATGCTGCAGTTTCCAGGGCAAACCCCCAGAACGAAATAGGCAACTCTGAATAGCTCATCATTGATCTAACCATCTCTAATAATGTTCTATTCCTTGATTCTGCTACGTCGTTCTGCTGTGGTGTGCCAGGCGCAGTCAACTGGGATGTAATCCCATTCTCTGCTAAGTAGTCCCTAAAATTCACTTGAGAGATACTCAGCACCACAATCAAAATGCAGTGACTTGATACTTTTGCATGTTCGTTTCTCCACTTCTGCCCTAAATTCTTTGAAAATTTCAAAGCTTTCAGACTTGCGACGTAACAGGTAAATATATCCATATTTTGAGTAATAATCAATGAACGTGATGAAATACTCGTACCCTCCTCTAGCCTAAACTGACATAGGGCCACATAAGTCAGAGTGAATCAAATCTAATAACTCTTTTGACCTATTCCCTTTTGACATAAAGGGCCGCTTGGTCATTTTACCTTCCAAACAGGATTCACACCAAGGAAACGTTTCCAAGACCAATGAAGATAGTGGTCCATCGTATCAGCCTTTGTATCATCTTAAGATTAATATGACCTAGCCTAAAATGCCAAAGATAGGTTTGATTCAATTCCGAAAGTTCTTTCCTCTTATTAGGGTTTGTGATCGATGTATTCAGTAATTGCATTTGTGTAGTATTTTGCATAGGATTAAGTAAATAAAGATGTCCATCCAATGTGCCAGAACAGATATAATGTTTTCCACTTGTGATAACGACCTTGTTATCAAAAGAAACAGAATATCCATTCAAAAATAATTTAGAAACAGAAATAAGGTTCTGCCTAAAATCCGGCACATAAAGACAATCTTTTAAAACTAGAATCCTATCACTACTGAAAGGTAAAGTAACGTCTCCCACTGTAACAACCACCACTTTCAGTGCATTGCCATGTAGATGGTAATCTCGCCCTCACTCAGCTGCATTATCATCAGGAACCCCTGTAAGGACATGCAAACATGATCAGTAGATCCAGTATCTACTATCCATGATCGGGTAGAATAAGTAGCTAAACATGTTTCTAGGCTTGATCACACTCCTAGGCTTGTGATTTATTACATAGTCTTCTTCTAAGAATCTAAGAATCTAAGAATCGGGCATTGGTGCTCACAATGACCTTCTGTACTTAGGACTATTGAATGAACCACCTTTCGTTCCCCTTGGATACCCAACAAACAGCCTAACATCCATATGAGGCGCCAACTTATCAGCTTCCTTGTCCAACACATGTTCTGGGCTACCCTAAATCTGAACATAGTTCAAACTAGGCTTTTGTCCAGTCCATAATTCTGTGGGTTGTAGCAGAAACTGATTTCGATGGAACTAAGTTAAGGATGTATGCTGCAGTTTCCAGGGCAAACCCCCAGAACGAAATAGGCAACTCTGAATAGCTCATCATTAATCTAACCATCTCTAATAATGTTCTATTCCTTGATTCTGCTACGCCGTTCTGCTGTGGTGTGCCAGGTGCAGTCAACTAGGATGTAATCCCATTCTCTTCTAAGTAGTCCCTAAATTCACTTGAGAGGTACTCACCACCACAATCAAAACGCAGTGACTTGATACTTTTGCATGTTTGTTTCTACACTTCCGCCCTAAATTCTTTGAAAGTTTCAAAGCTTTCGGACTTGCGACGCAACAGGTAAATGTATCCATATCTTGAGTAATAATCAATGAATGTGATGAAATACTCATACCCTTCTCGAGCCTAAGCTGACATAGGGCCACATAAGTCAGAGTTAATCAAATCTTATACCTCTTTAGATCTATTCCTTTTTGACATAAAGGGCAGCTTGGTCATTTTACCTTCCAAACAGGATTCACACAAAGGAAACATTTCCAAGACCAATGAAGACAGTGATCCATCGTATCAGCCTTTATATCCTCTTAAGGTTAATATGACCTAGCCTAAGATGCCAAAGATAGGTTTGATTCAATTCTAAAAGTTCTTTCCTCTTATTAGGGTTTGTGATCGATGTATTCAGTAATTGCATTTGTGTAATGTTTTACATAGGATTAAGTAAATAAAGATGTCCATCTAATGTGCCAGAACAGATAAAATATTTTCCACTTGTGATAACGACCTTGCTATCAAAAGAAATAGAATATCCATTCAAAAATAATTTAGAAACAGAAATAAGGTTCTGCCTAAAATCCGGCACATAAAGACAATCCTTTAAAACTAGAATCCTATCACTACTGAAAGGTAAAGTAACGTCTCCCACTGCAACAGCCACCACTTTCATTGCATTGCCATGTAGACGGTAATCTCGCCCTCACTCAGCTGCCTTTTCATCAGGAACCCCTGTAAGGACATGCAAACATGATCAATAGATTCAGTATCAACTACCCATGATCAGGTAGAATAAGTAGCTAAACATATTTCTACAACAAAAGAGTGAGATGTACCATTCTTTTTCTTCTTGTTGGGACACGCTGACTTCCAATGTCCCTGCTAACCGCACTTGAAGCACTTCGACTTCAATTTGAAGTCTTCTGGAGGAATCTTGGCTTTTCCCTTCTTGTCTTTAGGCGCCTCCTTTGGTGCTTTCTTAGGTGCATATATCTTCTTCTTAACACTCGAAGAAGACGCCCTAGCTAGATGCACCTCCGAGCTTCTCTTTTGGAGATGCTCGGTTGTCTGAAGATCCATGAGCAGTTCTGATAAAGTTACATCCTTCTTTATCATGTTAAAGTTCAGCCTGAACTGCTCAAACTTCGATGACAGATTGTGAAGCACAATGTCAATTTGGGACTCAGCGTCCAACTCGCCACCTAGGGTTTCGATCTCCGACAGAAAACCCATCATTTGGAGAATGTGATCCCTTACCGGTGTGGAATCCGACATCTTTGTGCTCATCAATTTTCTCATAGCCAAATGTCGAGCCGAGCGATTCTAGTATCCAAAGAGCTGCTTGAGATTCAGCATTATGTCATAAGCAGATTTCATAGGCTGATGTTGATGTTGCACTACATTTGACATAGAAGCCAAAATGTAGCAGCGCGCCATCTCATCAGCTATAATCCACTTATCATAAGTTGCTCTCTACGCTTCACTAGAATGCTCATCCGGATTTTGAGAGCATTCCTCATCAAATATGAATTTAAAAGCCTCAGTAGTAAGGACAATGTTCAAGTTTCGAATCCAATCTTTGTAATTTTCACCGACTAGTTTGTTTTCTTTGAGAATCGAGGACAAGTTGGAGAGTGTCATGACGATATAGAAATAACTGAAAAATAAACTTGCAGTACAGCCACAACCTTTAGGATAACATAATCATATAATTTTAACACCTCAAAAAAAATTATATGCATATCCTCTGACACTTTAAAAACGTTTCTTATAAGCCACGATAGTGTGGACGTTTATAAAATTCATTTTTAAATAGGTTAAGCTAACATTTAATTTACCTCCAGTTAAATTTTCTAATAACAAGTAAATTAATAGTCGGAAACCAACCCGGTCATG
Organism: Perilla frutescens; assembly: GCA_026008535.1. NCBI lineage: Eukaryota > Viridiplantae > Streptophyta > Magnoliopsida > Lamiales > Lamiaceae > Perilla > Perilla frutescens. The sequence continues at coordinate 44,971,986 of BRKX01000013.1, read as the reverse complement.
TAATCGTCTAATTAATAAGCCACAATAGTGTGGACGTTTATTAATAAACTACATCTAAGTATGAACACCATTATCTTCACCCCAAAGGCATTGATTCGAATTTTACTGTTCCAGATGGAGGAGTCAGTTAGTTTTAACAATGTCCTACAGTTATCTTTTAAGAGGTTTAATTTCTAGAGAATCCAGTGATGTGATACATCCGATATGGAGGAAGACGTATTGTCAACGAGAATGCCCATCACTTCTCAATTAAACCAGATTAATAGAGACCGTTTGAGATTTCTACATACTTTGGTATGTATCTCTCCCACCTAGTTATTTATACTTAAGGTTTCATCTTATCCCGTTTTAAACATGCAATTCATCACATAAAAGGATTAAAACCATTGCATGCAAAACAACACAATAAGCATAGTAAAGACCAACTATCATGGCATATATCTCATGTTGCTTTATGAGATAATCTTGGAAAATCAGCTTTGGAAATCCGGACCCCGTAGCCGTCGTCCCTCATGTATCTCGCCGAAACCCTAGCTCCTCTAGGGTTTTGGAATGTGTTCAGGATGTCCTTCCTTTTTAAGCCGCTCCATTTTCCATCTTTGAGTTGATCTCCTTCCCTTATTCTATATTAAAAATCTATTCCAAAAGAAAATTCTAATATATCTAGAATAACAAAGAAAAATAAAATACAACTCAAAACTAGATGATTTTCAAAAATCATCTCTAATTCTAACAATTTATTTATTCTATTATATTAAACCAACATAATAAAATAAATTGCTTAAACCTAATCCATGGATTTTCTCATAAATAAAAAATCACGTAGCCAAACTGGTATACGACCAACCATATATTCAACATAAAATAAACATCACATAACAAATAATTAAAAGTCATGATAGTTGGTGTCACCTGCAAAATAAACCATCTACATATACAACTATCATAATCAAATGTTAGACATAAAATATCACATGATATCTATGCATGCTAATTTTTGAAAATTACACTTTAATTAATTAAAAATTTTCGTAAATTACAAATTGATTAAATTCAGAAATTAATTATAATTTTCTACCAAATTAAATCAAATAATTTCAAATATACCATAAGATCATATTTGGAAATTTACCAAAAAAATTATCTACCAAATAATTCTTAAATCAAAATATTACCTTAAGATTAACTTTGGAAATTAATTAAAATTTTCTACCAAAGTATATCTTAATAAAATCAAAAATTTCCATAAGATAAGATTTGGAAATTGATCACAATTATCCACCAAATAATATCTTAAATTTTTGAAATATACTTGGATTAAATTTGGAAATTTTGGAATAAGTTAAAATAATCCTCCAAATTACAACCCTAAATTTTCGCCCCCCTTAATTTAAATAACCAATTTGGAATCTTGATACTAGTCATAATACTTTTCAAATTGTGTAGTAGGTATCAAAATTATAAGAATTAAAATTATGGTAGTTTTGATCCTCTTCAAAAACTTACTAAACTTTAAATTCTATTTTGAAACCTACTTTGATTAAAATTAGGTAACTTTTGATATACACCAAAAATTACGTTATACCAATTTTAATCCCCATAATTTTCAATCGCCATTAGGTCTAGGTATCGAAATTTTGATAACATCAAAAATCTATTCCAAAACCACACCTAAAATTTCGAAAATTATGGCTCATATTAAGGGATAAAATTAAAACATGATTTTCGAAAATTTGACCCCAAATTTTTGAACAACACACAAAATAAAATCTGAAAATTGTGGTGAACATAAAAATACCATTTCAATATCTTATTTCATGTTGGGCGAAAATCTTGAACAAATTAAAATAGAATTTCGATCAATGCATCAAAATTCATCCAATTTTAATTTCATCATGCTCGAAATATAATACATTAAATCTGAAAATTTAAGCACATAAATTTATCTACAAGATTAATGAAATTTTCAAACATAACAATACAATTAATTCTACAACATAGCCGATACCTGCTCTGATACCAATTGTTGGTATTTTTTCGAATTATGCCCCACAGGATCTAATCGGATATTCATTAATTCTTTAGCATGCAAATCATATTTTCTGTGTGAAGTTATATAGCAAGCATGTTGAACAAAGCATGTAAGAATATCGAATTTAATGCAGCGGAAAAATAAATCCGATAAACCGACTTACATGAATTGTAGGGTTAGAGGTGCCCAAAAAAAAACCGGACCGGCGGTTATAACCGCCGGTTAGCCGGTTTGGCACGGTTCCGGAACCGTACGGACGGTTACGGTTTGTAAACCGTAACCGTCAACCTTCCTAGGGCGGTCCGGTTCCGGTTTGGCGGACGGATTTTTTCAAACCGCCGGTTTGGGCGGTTAACCGGCGGTTTATATATATATATATATATATATATATATATATATATATATATATATATATATATATATTTTTTTACGGTCGAGATCACGATCTGCGTGATCTCAATCAACCGCTAGGAACGCACGGAGGTGGATCACTGACGTGGAACCGCCGGTTTTGGAGCACAAACCGGCGGTTTGGCCGAAAACTGCCGGTTTGGGCTCCAAAACCGGCGGTTTGGCCGTTTTTTTTTCAAAAATTTTCAAATTCAAATTTAAAATTTTTCCCCCAACTCCCCAATTTTCACCTATAAATACCCCATCTCCTCCACCATTTTCACTCACACCAAACTCTCAATCTCTCTCTCTATACTCAAATTCTCTCTATTCTAGCAATATCATTTTCTTTTTCAAGTTTTCTTACAAGTTACAATTTTACGAAGTTACTCTCTCCACTCTCAGTCTCTCAATCTCAATATCTCGATTTCTTCATTTCTACAATTCTACTCATTTTCTATCATCCCTAATCATCATGTCAAGCCGATGTAGCCGAGCCGATAAGGGTAAAGGCAAAGCTATTGCTGATAGTTCCGAAGCTCCACGTCGTCGTCGTCGTACTCATTCTGGAGTACATATTTCTGATGATGCTGAGACGACGACACCTCAATTTCAACAACAATAACCTGAAGAATATGTGAATCCCTATGGCGGGAGCCGATAGCGGTTTCTACAACGATCCAAGTGGTGGCGGTTTCTACCATGATCCAAGTACCGGTGGCGGTTTTCACAACAATCCTACTGCAGCTCAAATGGCAGTTGACGAAGAAGTGGCAAGATGGATCCGATCCAGTTTGAAGAATTACAACGATCTCAAGAATCTCGTGCTTTCAGTGGAAATCCATCCATCGATCTCGACACGGAGGAGGCGGAGGAAGAGGCAGAGGCCGTTCCAACAAGAAATACGGCACTAAAATCTGCTCTCTTCACTATTCATTTCCGAAAGGTGGCAAGGAAGAATGAAGCGGGTGTGTTTGATTTGTATTGCAACTATTGTCCGAAGCAATACAAATTTCGCACTGGAGGAGGCTATGGGACGTACTGGTCACACATCACCAACAATCATCAAGTCGAACTTGGATGTGCTCAAGCTCAATCGCAACTCAACTTCCAACCGGTAAGCAGTCAAAATATCGAAAGCCAAGGTGAAGGTACGCCGTACTCATCCCAACTCTTTAGGTTTGACCTTCTAGTTGCTAGGGAACAAATGTGTTATTTTATTTGTGAAGAATCTTTAGCACTTCAATTTGCCGATAGCATGAATTTTGAACGTCGTATGAAAGCTGCTTATAATCCTGGTGCTCAAAGAATACCTAGAATGACTATGACTAGGACCCTTGAAAAATTGCATATAAGATATAAGTCGAAATTGAAAAGTGTTATTAGTAAAATTCCTTATAGGGTTGCTATTTGTTCTGATATTTGGTCTGATAAATTTATCCGTCGTCATTATATTGTTGTTACATTGCATTGGATTGATTATTCATGGAATTTAAATAAACGTTTAATTGCTTTTCGTAGATTTAACTGTCAACATAGTGCTACTAATATTGCTAAGGCTATTATTAAAATTTGCAATCATTTTAAAATGCTTGATAAGATTTTTTTCTATTGGTTTTGATAATGCGAGTGCTAATACGGCTAGTATTAGAGAATTAATTCAAGCATGTAATCCAACTTTGCATGGTAAATATTTTCATACTCGATGTAATGCTCATATTTTGAATTTATGTGTTCAAGATGGACTTAAAATATTAAATAACTCAATTCAACCTATTCGTGATGTTGTAGATTATATTCATGGTAGAGTTAGAGTTAGACGTAGGTGGGAAAAATTCTGTAGGGAAGCTGGTGTGCATCCTAAAATTTTTAACTTAGATGTGCCTAATAGGTAGAACTCTACTTATGAAATGCTTTCTGCAACTTTTGAATATCGTGAATTATTATGTTCTTTTTTTGATACGCATATTGAATCGTTTATTTTATTATCTTCGTATTGGGATGATTGTATTGAATTAATAGAGCTTTTACAAGTTTTTCAATATGCAACAAAAGATTTATCTGGTGTGTATTACTCTACCGTGTGCAAATTTATGTATCATTGTTGTTTAATTGCTGCAAAATTTAATGCTTGTAGTCATAAATCCGATTTGCAAGATATGATTCTAGCCATGGTAAAAAAATGGCTTAAATATTTTGATCATGTGCCTAATATTTTTTTGGTTGCAAAAATATTAGATCCTACTTTTAAACTTAGTGCTACTAACGATATGATTGACATGTATTACAAGTTTTTGTCTACTATGAGTTTTACAGGTTCCGATCCCGATATACATGTGCCAACTGCTGAAGAAATTAAAACAGAAATTTATGAGTCTATATATTCACTTTATAGAGAATATGAGTTAAAATATGCTGATAGTATAACTCGTCCAACCAGTCGTTCTTCAGGTTCTAGTAGTTCTTTTTCGTTAGGATTAAATACTTCATCTTCACGTGGTAGTGCTTTACAAGAATTCCAAAAAAATTTCCATAGTAGAGGAAATACTAGGCGTAGTCAAAATGAATTAGATATGTATTTGCAAGACCCTGTTGTGCCCCCCGATGATGAAAATACAGGTCCCAACAATTTTGATATTCTCAAGTGGTGGTCCTGAAATCAAGAGCGGTATCCTTTGCTTGCAATTATGGCAAGGGACATTTTTGGAGTCCCGGCATCCACGGTTGCGGTCGAGCAAGCTTTCAGTGAATCCGGTTACATGTTGGACGAACGGAGATCAAATTTGACACCGGATCACCTCGAAGCTCAAATGATGTTGAAGGACGAGTCCAAAGCCGACCTAAGAGAGCAAGAGAACCGCTGGGACGACTTGATGGATGACCCGCTCATTGAAGTTGGCTCGGAGAGTGAAGCCGAAGGAGGGAGCCAAACCGGAGATGATTGGGACGACGACTTCGAATTCTAGACTTGCCAAGGAAAAAAGGTAAAATGAACTACGAGGGCTTTGATTCCAAGGTAAGGGATACGTAGGCAGCTTCATATGAAGTGCAAGCCCAAATTTCAATTATTTCTTTCCCCCCCCCCCCCCCCTAATTTCTAAATTCTAAATTAGCTCAAATTGTAACTTGTAAATTGTAATTTGTAAATTGTAAATTTGTAAATTTTAATTTTATATTTTCATAGTTTGATTAATTTACAATTTGTATTTTGTAACTTGTTATTTGTAAATTGTAATTTGTAAATTTGTAAATTGTAATTTCATATATTCATATTTTCATAGCTTGATTAATTTACAATTTGTATTTTGTAACTTGTAATTTGATAAATTAAATTATATTCTCAATATTCTTGTAAGTTGTAACTTGTAAGTTTTATAACTTGTAAAATGTAAATTGTAAGATATAAATTATAAAATTATATAATAATATCAAAATTCAAATAAACTTGTGTTTTGTCATACTTCTTAGTTTTTAACTTGTAAATTAGTAATTTTATCGATTTAGTACTTAGTAGTTTTTCGTCCAATCGTCAATTCGAGTTCGGAGAGATAGAGGAAAAAAAAACCGGAAACCGGCGGTTAACCGGATAACTGCCGGTAACCGGCCGAGGTAAAAACCGGCGGTTCCGGTTAACAAACCGGAACCGTCAACCGTCTACGCACGGTGCGGTTCCGGTTCCGCCGTTCCGGAACCTCCTAACCGGCGGTTTCTAACCGGAACCGGTCAGAACCGGAACCGTGGGCATCTCTAGTAGGGTTGCACACGAGATTACAAGTGTAATCTCGTTGTTGTAGAAGACACGGTCAAACTCGGCCTTCTCCCATTGTGTTTGAAAATCTCCAAGACAGCAATAACACTTCTTGATCTTCTACTGTATTCTCGTACCTTGCTTAGATATAGAGTGGGCTATTATATTAAAAATCTCATGCATCGCATGGGCGGAAATCTAGTTATAGTATATATAGTTTATATTAGTTAAAATGTACATAGCAATAAAAGAAAAATAAAATTAATAAAAATTAAGACTAATATTAAATAAGCTAAACTAAGAATAATATTTAAACATTTTAACAATCAATAGATTTTTAAATAATATAGGACTATTAATTTATAAATTACCTTAATATCTTGGAATATGATAAGATTTATGACACACACATACATATGTATAATAGTGACTAATATATATACATTTAGTATCACTTTAAAAAATTTATCAAATTACAATGCATAATGTATAACTCTAATTATACTAGAAAAAGAAAATGTTTCAAGAAAAAAAAAAGAGGAAGATAAAATAAAATAATAAGATATTAAACAAGTCGAGAGTTCTAGTTAGGACTTGAATTTCACATAATCGAGTCGAGCCCAAACCGAGCTCGAGCTCCATTTTTTTACTGAACCGAGCTCGAGCCTGAGTACCACGACTCAAGTCCAACTAGACCTAAACGAGCCAAGCTCGAACTCGGTGGTATTCCGCTTGACTTGGCTCGCTTACAACTCTAATAATATGACAACTTGTATTTAAAAGAAATTTTACCCTCAACTCTTCATTTTTCTCATAATTCTACAATCCATGGGTTTTTGCAACTAAAATTTAGGTCACCAAGTCAATGAATACATGGACAAGAAATCTTGTTTTCCCACATACGATATTATGATTTTGATCAAAATTATCAGTGCTTTGTAAGAACTATTAGACTTTCGGGATCTACCGGAAAGTTTGACAGATTGATTTTGTTGGACTTTCTAACCTAGGTCAGTGAATACATATACAAGAAATCTTACTTATTTTCTAAACCTAGGTCATTTAAACTATTAGACGTTCACCGTGATGACTCAATTTTTACTTGCTGAAAAAACATGCAAATGGTAGAATTGTTATAAAAATAAAACGTTGGGGTCTCATTTGGTTGGCATAAAATCTAGCCTTGAAAAGTAATCTGATTCTTTATTTTTAAATTTATGTGTTTAATTAAAATTTTGGGAATTTTGGAAAGTAAGAAAAATTTTGGAACATAATAAAAATCCTCAAAACAAGAAAAACTAGAAAAACTAATGCAATTTTTCTGGATTCTAAGTGCCTACTTGGAATAGGTATTCTAATTACTTATTTCTAGGAATATTGTGTTATAGGCTATTTCATTATTCAATTTTTCATCCATTATTTTTATTATTTTTTTATAATTATTATTAAAATTGTATTTATATTTTCTCAATAAAAATTTGAAAATTTTGGGAAATATTCTTTATCTTAATTTTTTTTTTGTGAACTATCGTTAGTTTGTTATTATAAAGTTTTGACTTTCGATAAAAAAAATGAAAAATTGAAAACAAAAAATCATACTAAGAATTTGATTATCATAGTAATTTTTTGACAATTGATGGTAGAAAATGACAAACTCAGAACACCGAACAACTTGACTTTAGAATGAACAACAAAATTCGACGTGAGTAACAATTTATCTTCGAATGATGTCGACCATAAGTTTGTAAATTCGACGTGAGCACATATATACTTTTGTAAATTAAGACAATTTTTTTTATAATCAATCTGCGTATGTTTGTATTTTTTACAATTTTTACTTATATATATTTTAATTATTGATTTATCTTTATTTATTTATTTATATGTTTTCTTAATTTTTTTTATTTTTTATTTTATTTATTTTATTTTTTTTGAATTGGAGGATAAGAATGATAATCTAACTCCAATCTCACCATAAAATGGGTGAAAAATACCTCTAGACTACAAGTCTACAATAATATTAATTTATCTTAATAAATCCATTTGATTAGTTTAAATAATAAAAAATAGTAAAATGAGAATCCTAATAATTTCTTTGTTATATTCCGAACACAATATAAATAATCTGAAGCATTTATTTTCCCAGAATTAATATTCTCTAGATGACTTTACTTTCATGTCAACCACTGGGAGTAAAATTATCATTATATCTAAGTTGAGATATTATTGCTAAAAATATTAAGTATTAACTTGCCCATTATTTTACAAAATTAATATTTTAGAACATAGATGTAATTTACCCTTAAAGACACGTCTCTCTTGCAATAAATTAAAAGATTTGATTATTATTGCAAGGTTTTAAATCTCATATGTAACTAGGAAATTTGTTAAAAATTCATAATTTTTTAACTCATGAACATGCAAGCTCGGTAAGAACGCTCGTATGCGTTAGGATCAAACACTGTCAAGCTCGAGCTGGATTCATTAGTAATATTTTGGATGAACTCTTTTTGAGGGGACTCTAGCAACTAGCTGATAACTCAATTCATTTACAACCCTATCCACAAACTATGCAAAACATAAAAAAGAAGGTGATATTTAATCCTTTGTACAATCAAATTACTGCAAATATGATCACGACAATCAGTACGACAATGATAATTGAGAATGGTCATCATTCCTTCATTCAATTAGTAACGCAAACATCGAATTAAAAGCATTCAAGATAACCTATCTGTACGTACTCTTAGGAACCTCAACAGGAGCATCCGACATGATCTCAGCTTATGAATATCATGAGTCAACTCACATGTAAATCTAGTCCGACTGTAATAGAATAGTATTAGTATTTTTCTAGGAAACTGAACATCCACACAAGAGAGATGGTTCAAAGATCTGTAAGTTGATCCAGATACACTAACAGAACCTGCCTGTCAACCACGAACATCATAGCTTAAGCTATACCCTAGTAAAGAAACAAAATAAATTCATGGAAGATACAAGGCAAAAAGGCTCTCACATACATACACAGCTGATAGTTTCACAGGATAATTATTATTGGCTGCACAGGGAGGCTAAATGGCATACTGCACAAAGCAAGCTGGGAAATGCATTGATATGAAAAAACACGATGCACACACCGTGGACAGACAACTTCAATCATAAAAGTTTTTGAAGCTCTTTACAGGTATATTCAAATGCACAAACATCACATCAGTATGATCAGAGATCACGTTGAAAAAACCATGCAAACATTCTCTTCCAGGAAGTAGGATAAAACATTGGAGCTCAACTTGTATTTTATGTGCCAGATTCAATCATTTGTAGTTCCCAAAAAAACTAGAAAATACAACTAAGAGAGACCAAGGACTGCCTTGTATTCATTACTCAACTTTTCTCAGCCTTCTTTTGTCATCAATATCATAACAGCATACATCATTCGATACAGTCTAGACCCACATTCCTATTAGATGACTCAAACCTCTAACTAAATCCTTCTATCAACTTCATTTAACCACCAAGTATCTTCGTCCTGCAATCAATTACATCCCAAACTATCAAGCAACCAAACAATTCACACTACAGACTCTTTTTACTATTAGCGGAGGAAACGCAAATAAAAGACTCAGGGCAAAAACTCATAAGCATTCTAGGCGAGGACCAACAGAACACATGAATGATTATTCCAGCATAATCACACCACCTGCCATACATGAACTAGGAGAAGGCATCAGGAAGAATTAGAAGAAAATGAAATCAAACGTGTTCAATAAGAAACTTTCAGATTAGCCATACCATCTGACCTCATAATCCAAGGTGAGCCTCACCTTCATTTAGGTTAGTAGAGACAAGCATCAGCCTGGTTTCAGAGTACACAGCTACGACCACAGAAATAGTGGTAGTATTGACAAACAAAAATTGCACCAAATCAAAATCAGAGGGCGTTAGGATAAGATAAAAGTACACAATCAACAACACAAGCAATTGTTAGATAGTCAACATAAGGGTCAGCGGACAGACTAAAAAATTCAAACACATAATTTTGGAAAATGTAAGATAATCAGACATTCTAAAGGCAGATATATCCGTCCAAATAGATAGAAATAATCCTACAAAGAGAGATTTCAACAGACAAATATGTGAATTGATCCTGCAACATACGGCTGAATGGCTGGACTTTATGGCAACTCTCTGCAAATGTAACAGTACAGCAAGGTTATGTGAGTCCCAAACTTCCAACAAGTTAAATCATGGCAAGAGAGATAAGAAATCAGGATGAGAAGTGCTCCAACAAACAGCCTGTCAAAATATTACATGATGACAAAGAAAGAAGTGTTATTACTTGTTAATAAATCATTAGAAAGCTATGTAAAGGTAAAAGCATGCATGATTGGCAATTAAACAAAAATAAGGGGCCAAAGAAGGCTGAGTCTCCAAGAAATGGTAGAGAAGTTGCCCACTGGATATATAGAAAGTTGTATCATGATGACAATCTGCACAGACTGACAAAACATTTTACATGAGGAAGAAACAGTATGCAATCCTCGCAGCATATAAGATTTTCAGTAAGTACATAGTCTTTTCTCAGGACAGGACTTCCAACTAGAATTCTTTTTCTCATAAACATCCACTCATAAGTGTCATTTCCGTTGGCAATCAGAAATGGTGGTTTTGCTTTACATAAATGACAATAGATGCCTGAACTAGTCATCAAGAATGATTAAGTAGCACAAAATCAGTGGACTGACAGGCATCTTACGTGTTACATGGTTATTTTATCATTTGCTTGGTGACTCTCGCAAATATCCCTAACCTACTGTCCACACGTCATCTTTAAAGGGTTATTTAATACTGTATGACCATCAGCATGATGTCTAACTACGTAATGAAATCCAGGATCTATTTTTTATGCTGCAAAGTATTTTTCAACAAAGAATCCTGAGAAATACTGTTAACCTGATTTCCATTTCTAACTTTAACAAAAGACTTCCTATTTCATAGCTGTAACCAATTCGTAAAAGCTTCATCACTTATTCTAAATAGTAAATACCATATTTATACAAACCTTTATCTCGTCCTGATTTATCCTAATCCACCAAAAGACGCAATATAATTCTCACATACCAATCAAGCATCTGAACACCTTGACCAAAATATAAGCCACAATTTGGGACGATAATAATTATATATTTTACTGCAACCCCAGAACTGTGTGATAATCAACATATTAGAAAAACAAAATATGGATGTGCCAAAAATGAACTACTGAAGTGATATGCCAGCAAATATCATGAACCCTAATAGTAGGGAGAAAGACAAAGGGAGAATTATGGTTACCTCTTCCAGTCCCAGAAAGCCATCTTTAAAGAATTATATCGTCATTTCATTTCTGCCATGAACTTCTCATATTCAGTGTCCGTGCTGTAGTTACTTTTCTCAGCAGATGATGGTGGTGGAGGCACAGGTGGATTTGAGGACCATGGAACATTACTCAAGCTTTGGGATGGGTCCCCAGAAGGCTGAGGCACAGCTGGAGGGGGCGGAGGTACAGCACTATAATGATGTGGATAGCTATATGGAGGTGGTGGGTAAGGAGCCTGGGCATTTGGTGGTAACATTGCAGTTACCGAATTTCCATAGACATAAGTTGGAAGAGATTGAACTGGCGCACTACTCTGAGATTGCACTCCCGGAGGGTAACTTTGCTGCGTCTCACCAGAAGATGCAAAATTTTGCTGTATCTCTGTGGAAGAAACTGGCTGCGTCTGGACACCAGAGGAACCTGGAGGCATTGGAGGCATTGGAGGAGGATATTGCATTCCATATTGAGGAACTGCTTGACCTGGAACTGGAGGGTACATTGTTGATCCCGGTGGCGGAGGAGGATAAGAGGCATATGAAGGGGGTGGCGGTCCCCAAGGAACTGGCGCACCAGCGTAGACCCCAGGTGGTGCACTTCCAATGGGACCACCAGCATTGTACTGCTGGGACGGGTAGGCACCAACATGCTGGTTTGGAGCCGGATATGTCGGCAAAGGTGGAGCAGCAGGGCCTGGAGACACTGTGGGCTGAGGTGGTTTACCAGCAACTCTCACAGCAATTGTTCTCCCATCTAACCTGTGCCCGTTCATGCTTGCAATTGCATTATTAGCCTGCTGAAAATCAGCATACTTCACAAAGCCATAGCCCTTACTCAAACCAGACACGCGGTCTTTGATAACTTTAGCCATCACAATTTCACCAAAAGGAGAGAACAAATTGATCAAGCCATCATCCTCCAGAGTGGGAGGCAAGTAACCAATATACAAGTTTGTCTCGTCAAATTCCTTTGGCTTGATCAGAGTTGATCCAAGACCAGCTTGTGTTGTGTTACTGGAAGAGTTAGTACCACTTGCCCAAGGAGGATTGGTCCCTGAACCCCCAGGAAGAGCAAGTGTCGCAGAGCTTGACTTCATTGAAGACTCCGGAACTGTTCCTCCAAGTTCCGCCAGGAAGTTCTGATACTCGTCATCCATTTTCTTGCCAGTAGTATTCTTCACTGGGCAATCAATAGTAGGATGTCCACCATCACCACAAATCTTACACAAAACATCACTCTTAAATGTTGAAGTACGGGAAGGACATGCATACTGTCGATGGCCAGGCTCACCACACAACCTACAATACTCTTCATCTCTAATAGTACCATTCAACGCAGCAAGCTCCCTAAGTTGTTGCCTCTTGTGCTCATTGAGAACCTCATCAACGGGCTGCAAGAGCTTCTCAACCATACCTGCAGCAGCTTCAAGAGATTCCTGAGTCTCAGCCTCCACCAGCACATGCAAATCCTCATTCTCCGAAGGATCGGGTTTCAAATCCCTCTTCTGTTGCAGCCTACCCTCCTTTACCGACCCTTTGCCCCTGATAACAATCTTTGCACCAGTCTCCCTTTCCATCCTCTTCTGAGTGTTTCCTCTTGGGCCAATGATCAACCCAATAAAATTATAACCCGGGTATTCTTTCATCGGTATGTATAGCTTCTTTTGAAGCTTGGGCGGCCTATAGTCCGCCGGCGGCTTAAAGGCAGGATTCTTCTTAATAATCTGCGATATAATCTCTTGTCTCTCCCTGTTCAGCTTCTCTCTAGCACGATATTCCCTAGTATTTATCCTGACTCCCATATTATCATATATCGGTTCCGGCGACGGCGACCTAGCGCCCTCGGGCCGATCATCCAAGAGCATACCTGATTGCAACTTACGACTAATCTCAAGCAACCTGCTGTTCAAAGCTTGAATCTCGGGATCGAATTCAATACCTCCAGTAAAATCCTTCATGAAATCAGGCAACTGGATGACCGGCTTCGGCTCGTCATCGGCCCATCTCGACTTCCGCTTCCTCCCACCAGTCCCGGAATTTCCATCACCGGCGACGGCAGCGCCATCGTTGCTGGACTCGTTTGGGGACGGGTCCCACCTAGATCGCCGACGCCTACGGCTGGTCGTCTCCTCCTCACCACCAGAGAAATCCTTATCGGTGCCGCTGTGCGTGTTTGTCAGACCGTTCTCTGACAGTAGCGGTTTCGGAAAATCAAATTTTGGAGCGGGTGCAGATTCGTCGGCGGCGGCAGCTCCGTTGTTGGATGAGTCTAGGGTTTTATCTAGGGTTTCAGATTGGGGATAATTCTGGTAACCGTAGGAATATTGGGGTTGAGATTGGGGTTCGGATTGGGGCTGAGCGGGGGAATCCGTGTAGTTGGATTGAAGAGTGTCCATTGGGGAGAGGCGGAGGAGAGGGAGAGGGAGAGGGGGGAGAGAGAGAGAGTAAGCAACCGGGTGAGATGAAAAATTATGAGATGAGAAAGAAAAGAGAGCCGTTCATACGCGGATTTAGGGTTAACTTGAATACTTATAAAAGTAGAAGAACGGCGGTTCATGTGCACCACATCATGAATTTAGGATTTTGGAGTTGGAGGAAATAAAAGGGACTCCTGTGGGACCCGGATCCTCTACTGTGCTGACGTATTAGATTCTCTGCTGCAATTCCTGGTTCATTTGATGTTGCATAATTAGAATTTTTTTTTAATTTTTTTAAAAAAATATTAATATACCCTAATTGGGAATGGATGAATCCTAAAGGTAAAATTTTAATTAAATAAAATTATAATAATTTAAAAATTAAAAAAATATATATATTTTTTTTTAAAATGAAGGCTTGGAACAGAAAATGAAATAGGAAATGCAACATGTGATCTAATGTGCTGTGCTATCAGCACAGCACCGCATGCTGTTGCGCTAAAACTAATATTTATAAATTTTCACTTATCAACTAATATTTTCAGAATTATCATAAGAACATGGTTAATAAATCTCAAAAATTTATTGTATTTATGTAAATTCATATTATATAAAAAATTATGGGTTAAAATTTTATTTAGGTAAAAATATAGTAAAATAGGTGTAGGCAAGCAGGATTTAGAACATAATAGTTTATTGGACAATCTGTACTTATTTTACATAATCCCCATTGATATGGTCCACCAAATCAGAAATTTTGTCAACAATCGGTACTAGAACATAATAGTTTATTGGACAATCTGTACTTATTTTACATAATCCCCATTGATATGGTCCACCAAATCAGAAATTTTGTCAACAATCGGTACTTATATATCTGTAAAAGGAAGTTGTAATTGACAAGGGAATATTAATTCATTTAGGGTTTGAAATTAATGCACAATCACCCCATTCCCCCCCACGTCTTCTTCCTCTATTTTGGACGACCATTTCAAAAAAAAAACACAGTTCTACTGCATCTCTCTCTCTCTCTCACCGACGATGGAGCAAGGAATGGCACCGGAGACATCGGTTTCTCAAGTAGGTTTCCGGCCCTTTTCTCATTAAACTTGCCGTATATCTACTTCTGGTCTTACGTTATTTCAAGTTAAATTTCCGTCCCTTTGTTTACGTTTCCCAATTGATTTTTGTTTATGTTTGCAATGCTTGGTTGTGTTATAGCTTTAGAAGTAATCGTAGAATTAGGACTAGCTTTAGAAATTAATCGAGGCTAGGTTTATTATGTTAATCATGGATTTTTATGTTAATCGTGACTTATTATGTTAATCGAGGCTTATGTTATGTTAATCGTGGCTTTAGATTTAATCGCAACTTCAATTATGTTAATCATGGCTTTTTGTAATTAATCGAGGCTTTTTATGTTAGTCGTGGATTATTGAAATTAATCGTGGCTTTTGAATTTAATCGAGACTCTCTTAAATTAATCGAGACTCACTTAAAATTAATTGAGGCATGTTTAAAATTAATCGAGGCTCATTTTAAAATTAATTGAGGCTTTCTTAAAATTAATCGAGGCATGTTTTAAATTAGTCGAGGCTTATTTTAAAATAATCGAGGCTCGATGAAATTAATCGAGGCTCATTTTAAAATTAATCAAGATTTGATTTAATTAATCAATGAAATTTTTAAAATCAATCGAAGCTCATTTTAAAATTGCCTCAATTGATTTTAGTTGCGTCGATTAATTAAATTGAGCCTCGATTAATTTTAAAATGGGCATCGATTATTTTAAAAATTACCTCAATTAATTTAATCGAGCCTCGATTAATTTTAAAAATACCTCGATTAATTTAAGAGAGTCTCGATTAATTTTAATCGAGCCTCGATTAATTATAAAAATGTCTCGATTAATTTAAGAGAGCCTCAATTAATTTGCAATTTCTCATATTAATTTAAATTTTATGAATTTCCAATTTATATGAAATATTAAAAGTATTTATTTTAATTATAATTTTGAAAATGTTGTTAGATTGAGTGGCGTAAACAGCCGCTGCGGGGCTTGAGGCCTTCGATCATAGTGTATGTCAAACCGGAGGTAGTTGATCTGATCAGAGTCACACTACATACGATAGGTGGTAATGATGTTGTGCGATTGTTCAAATCCAGATGTTTTGGACATTTTCTGGACTACAGGGGTGGTGGCGTCCAGAAAAGGGTGATTCACGCTTTAATGACTCACGAGGTGCGCGTGTCGGATCGTGCACTGGTGGGACGGGAAGCATGATTTCAGATTCATCACTCCCAACTGCGCTTCCGTCCGAGTGAGTACAACCTGGTGTCAGGTTTAGGATTCGGCAGCCACTGAGAGTTGTCTACCATCGTTTATTTGAAGGGAAGCGCACGATCGTCCGTCAGATGGAGGAGAGGTTCGCACAGATGAGGATGGCCAGAGACGCTCCGGACTATGTGAAGTTTGGGAACATATTGTTCGCATACTGGATGATTCTATGCCTGGATCAGAACCGATATGTAGATCCATGAGTGTGGGCTCTAGTGGAGGATGTGGAGCGATAGAATTTATTTCCATGAGGGCATATTCTTACCAGATGCTGATGCACTTCATCAGCCTCCTCCCCAGAACTCTAGAGGCTATTGGCGAGAAAGGATCCTGGTAATATCATTTTTACGGGCCGATTTGGGCACTCCAGGTAGTTAGTTTAAATTTTATTGTTCTAAATTAGTGATGCATAGTGAAATCAAGTCAGAATGTAACTAATCTATTAATCCATTTTACATATATGGGCTTGTGAGGTGATACCGGAGTTAGCCCGTGAGTCTGGTGTGCATAGTGGATAGCTCACTTTGCCTCGATGTTTGAGGCAGACATTCATTCCCCCCGCCACTGACCCAGCCACCTTATTATAGTGATCGATACATTTTAAGGTTTCTTTCTGTATTTAGAATATCAAATCTATATTTGTTAATTAATCTTAATGATATTATTAATTCCATACAGTCACATATGGTTTTGTTGGTACCATCTTCCGAGGAGACGGGAACTCCATACTATCTGAGCATGCAGTTGGAGGCCGGTGCTCAGAGCGTGAGATTTGTTCATCCTCGAAAGAGAAACAAGAAGAAGATGCTTCCAAATGCAGCATCCTGTTGTTCCAGTTCAACAGAGGATGTTGTCAGGCCATCAACCCGATGCACTAGAGCTGCTCAGACACCACAGAAGGGTCGATAGATGACATCGACAGGCAAGCCGGGCATTGAAGGACCAATCAGATAATGAGATTCCCGGTCTCCGCCCCCCTTGATGAGACAGCAGAGCACACAACAGATCTAGATCATAGATTGAGCCCTTCTCGAGCATGGGGAACAAAGTGTTCGAGGAGGGATCGATCTCAGAGTAGTGGGAAGCATGAGCGGTCTAGACGAGGTGCGCAGGAGCCATCCGAGAGTTTTGTGGAGTGTTGGCTTCAGAGGGCTGTGGCAGCTGTGATGGAGGATATGATACCCCGTATTCAGGAGGTTGTGGACCAGGCTATTGAGAGAGCATTCGCCAGACTATGTAGAGAGAAAAGTCGCAGTCGTAGATCACCCACGCCTGTTATAGACCACCACAGCCCGGAGCCGAGCGATCATAGCGCCCGTCGGGTACCTACTCCACCTGTCCAGAGTGATCTACAACCCACTCTACCTGCCCAGAGTACTTTACAGCACACTTTAGTGTAGGAAGGTACCAGCATATCGGCTTCACGCACGCCCTGCTGGATATACTCGATCATGCAGCTCATGAATGCTTATGATGATGCCATCCTCATGACGGCCTACGGACTATTTAGAGGCTTAGGTCCCGGAGCGAATATTCATATTTATATCAATAGTATAAAATTATGGCAAAGTTGGTTTGACGAGCTTGAGGATCCGAGGGAGAAGATGCGTGAGCATCATATTAGCTACTTCTTGACCGCGACCAGTTGATGAGTCAAGAGAGACCCCAGGTGTCCGACAATGGTGGCTAATACTGGTCCATATGTGAGTTCAAATACTTGATTTTTTTGCAAAATTTTGTTAGTTAGTCTTTTTTACACCACGATTAATTATAATTGATTTTTGCAGGAGGCCCTCATCAAAGAGTGGAAGAGACTTCATCCTCTTGACCTTGATTGCTTACAGACATACAGGGATGAGAACTACCAATGGTGGATACCTCCAATAAGACTGATACATTGGATCACGGGCAGTGATGGGCAGTATCAGGTGTCATGGCTGAGGCGTGATTATGTAAGTTAACTTCACGAGAAATTAATATTATCATATATTATTTGCTAACATTGTTCTTGAATTGATCCTTATATTACGTTGTAGGTGATCGTGGTATGTGAGCACTGGGTAGTGGTCCATATCCACCATATAATCTGGCAGCATCCTTATCATAAGCTCTACACGAGATGAGATAGAGAGTTGATGCCTCTACTTTGTCTACTTCCACGTCTACTCGCATGTGCCAGATTTTGGTAAGGTCGTCAAATGTCACCCCGACGTGCTTTTGCGATGACCTTAGATAGGTCTATACCAGATCAATATATACAAACGGATGACACCAGCTGTGGAGTATATGCATGTATGTACGTGGATCGTCTACTGGGTGGAGGCCCTCCGTCGAGTGTAACGGAGGAGGAATTACATGCGTATCGGAGGCTTATCCCTATACTCATTGAATTATAGTGATAGGCATACCCAGTGAGCATGTGACATTGGTATGATGTTTTTATGGATGTATTTTTGATATTATATTATCATTTGCTATTATATTATGATTTGCTATGACATTTATCAATATTAGTTCAAAGATTTCACATAAACCCCAAATATCAAGAAATTCAATAAACTTCATATAAATCTTAAATAATCAGTCGATATCCGCTGCCAAAGTGACCGGACAGGTCGGGTGAGTATACACCATGCTACCACATATGCTGCATTTCTTAGGCACTCTTCTGCGTACAGACACGTCCTCTGTTGGAGTATTTAGATCCACACTAGAAATAGATAGATGGGTTATGCATGCACGTCTGTTGCGCCCTGATCTATGACATCTAGTGCAAAACTATATGCGTGCACTGGAGGATGTCTCAAATGGTGCTCGAGCTCAGCACGACGAGTAATCTTTAGCGTCATCGCCACTTGATCTCTGCATGTATCGGACACAACCTAGTCTTTTGGAGGAGGTAATCACATGATGACTGAGTCATACATGCCAAATAAGCTCTCCACCTTATAACATCTATCCACATAATCATATATGACCCCACCAGTGCAACTGCGAAAGGGAAAAATAAAGTTACAAATAGGTGACTAGGTTCAAGTAAAAAAGTGAGAACAAAAAAGAAAAATGAAATGCAATACCAGATGACTGCAACCATGTGAGAACAGGGTATCAAATCCAACTCGAACTCATGATAATCACATGTGTGGTGCTGGAGATCGACCATGTAACTGTCCATCCCGACTTCTACTTCCATAAATACACTAACGTCTTGGGTCGCATGGCATAGCATCGATCATCCCTGCTCGATATTCCCTGACAGCTTTTTTACGGCTTTCTCAGTCAACACATGATTCGAGCCCAGTGTAGCCGCACGTCACTCGACAAACTAGTGTTTAAGAATTGATCTAAAGACCTCAAGCAGTGAGCAAACAAGAAACATTCTAGCCCACAACAGACGAGCATTGAGACTCTCTGCCGCATTAGACGTCATGGAACCATAACGCCGTACGGGACATGTGATACCCCGTCCCTTTTTCTAAATTATGAATTATAATTTTGGAAAATGAATTTGAATTAATATTGTTTGAATATTGATCATGTAAGTATGTTTGTATTATGCCGTTGATTTAATACAGGTTGTTCCACTTGAGCCGATACGTCATAGCACATAGAGATTTTATACTGAGTGTATAATACAGTTTGAAATTTTAATACTAAAGTGTCGAGTTATATGATAATGAATGAATGTTATTGCATTGAATTTTTGTTTGCTAAAATCTTGAACACCCGAAGTGCCCCAATGGGGGCTAGGGGGCAACGCCCCCTGCTTTTTCGATAAGTATTAAAAGTGCTTTGAAAATCTAAGTCATGTAAAAAGGAGTTGGAAATGTCCGGGAGTCGATTTAAATAGGGGAGTTAATTTGAGCATGTTGCGCGCCCGCGGGGTTGTGCACGCTCGCGGGGTGCTGTGGCCGAGAGCCCCCTCGTGCGGTCGCGCGGGCTGAACGACTTTTCTGTCCGGATTTCTACCTTTAAATACCACACTTATCCATTTCTCCTCATTTCTTCTCTTCCATTTGGGCGATTTTTCTCTCAATTCTCTCAAGAAACTCTTCATCTTTTGGAGTGTATTCCACCATCATCATCCACCAACTAAGGTAACCTCTATACCTCTTCTTCTTAGGGATTAAACACTCATTTCTTGTTGAATCAAACCTAGGGTTTGTTACCCAAAAATTAGGGATTTCGATTTTATTGATCCTCTTGCCTAGATATCTTGAACATATGGTTTATTTACCTCCTTGAAGCTATATGTGAAGTTATATCGAATTCATATGGTTCATTGTTGCTAAAGATTGGATTTTTACCCTAATTTTCCTTGATATGTTGATTGTTGGTTGGAGGTGTTATGAGGGTTGTATGGGGTTGATTTTCATACATGTTAGAGCCCTAGGATGAAGGTATTTGTATTTGAAATATTGGGTTTAAAGAATTTAAATTGAGTCATGAGCATGTGGTTTAAATGGGTGCACGTAACGTGCTCGACTAAATGCTTCAAAGAGTTTTAATGTGTATTTTGAGTCCAAAATCATATTATGAGTTGGTATATCCATGATTATGTATATGAAGATGTATGAAATCTTTAAAGAAAAGCATAGCATGAGTTGGTCAAAATTATGATTTAATTGTATAACTCGACATCTAAAATGAAAAAGGGATCTAAAGGTGCTAGGTGACATATTGGAGCTCGAGGTGGACTACTTGTGCACGGCTAAGAAGTATCTCAAGGTTGAGAAAGATTTGAAAGCGTCTCATAAGGTGGGATAACTCTAAACTGTGAACATGTGTATAGTTATAGTTATTGTTGTGCTTTGATTGTATACGTATGAATGAGACCCTTCGGGGTAGTTTAAAGATCATTCGGGGTCGACAGCAGAGATCCTTCGAGATCGACAAAGAGATCCTTCGGGATCGATAATAGACTCGTTAATTTCCTTTCTGAGGGGTAGTATGTCTGTAGGCATCCCTATAGGGATAAAGACGTTCATTAACGGGGGCATCATGATGTTTGGGCCCTACAGGGTTGAGGCTAGCCTCCACAAAGAAAAGAAGTATGCATATGTTATATCTTCACTTGTGCAATTGGCTATAACCATTTACAGTGTTCTCCACTGAGTATGTTGTTAAATACTCACCCCATTCATTCAATGAATTTCAGGTTGAGGAGTCAGAGCCCGAGTAGGAGTGTTGTGAACACAAGAGAACCCCACAAGCTTGTGTTTATCTTTTGTATGCTCTTCTTTTGAAAATACTCATACTAGGATTATTATTTTGATCATTCTTTTGCTTTAATGATCAATGATTGTTGGGGATGGGACTAGCCCTATTTTGTATTTATGATGTATTTAACTTGAAATTATGCAAAACATTTTAAAGGCGGGTTGTTCGACCTTGGAGCCTTCTATGTGAGAAGTATGTTATTGAACCCTATATTATGTATGTTGATTTAGAGTGCTAGACGGGCGGGTTGTGTCAACCTATGAGCCCGATAGGCTAGATGATTGTATGGATGGGCTTATACAATGCTTCCGTCAACTTCTATGTTGTGTGATAGTGTAGATTCGATAGATTGTATGCTAATTCGTGAAAAATTTACATTGAGAATTATGACGTCATGTCTATCCATGTTTTTCGACCTTAGCTTCCGCTCATTTTATTATAAGTGTATAAAATTAAGTGCCTATGCAATGCTTCCATTAAATACCATGTCGTGTGACAAATTAGATCTGATTGGTTGTATGTTATAATTGTGATAAATTTGTATTGGGAATTATGATTTTATTCCTCATAATGAAACTTGACCTTAGCTTCCGCTCAATTTAAAATAAGCGCTCCAAAATGAGTAAATAAATTATTTGTTAAGTGACGTGGCCAAACGGAGTAGTTTGGGGCGTTACAGGACACTATGAACGGGACCAATGCACTGGGCTGATATTGTATAGCTTCTGATAAGCATTTGGACACATCTGTTCCAACGCTGACATACTCGCCTGAAATGCGTCTATCCGATAGCTATAGGCAGCATCCTCAAATAGTGTGGTCACGTGTTTTCCTCTCTTCATAATCTTATTCTTCAAATGATAATAGCACAATCCGTGCGTCTCTCTTAGGAAAACGGTATCTACAACATTTTTAATGCTCTGATGCTAATCCGATACGATTAGAAGGTCATCTATATGACAAGTCCATATTCTCTCATATTTTTGTGTCTTTTTCTCATTCTTTTGTCCTTTATTTTTCTCTTTTTTGAGTCGGAAAGAGCCAGTGTGGGCACAAGAGGGGCAGGAGGTAGCAAAATCACATCTGAAGGGCATTTGGATGCCAATGATACCATAAATGGGCAACGACTTATCAATGGAAAGATCTCTCTCAAGCTTGGCAGAAATGCCCACCATTCCAACATCGCTGAAGGAGAAGTTTGTGATCGTGCCCACAACTAACCCAGTGTGATTGACAGGAGAAGGAGAGGAGACTGGGCACAAGGGTAACAATTATCAGCTGGAGTAGGAGTAGTGCAGCCTAGCCTCTGAAGAAAAGAGAAGCGTACAAGGAAAGTCTGATCGCATCTTCTGGATTCTAGAAGGTGGATCAACTAATTAAGGAAGGTTGAATGTCGGCTACCTAGGACACGGCGAGAACAGAATCTGCGAGACAGATCTTTTAAATAAGGAAAGAATCTGCTAGATATGGAATGTTTTGGGCACAACGACTGTGAAATGGGCTGAAGATCCCCCGGCCTGTGGGGGAAGTTACCTTGTGTTTTGTACTCCTATATAAGTATTTTTCATGGCAGAGGCTAAAAACACACGCCATATACATTTTATTTACTTTTATTTCGCATTTTAATTTCCGTTGAACAATCTCGGGCCTTATGCCCGCAGGCACTTAGGATTTCCAGTTCTATGTACTCAAATTTAACGTTGGTGTTGGATCGTTTTGCTTTTTAATCAAGTAAGATTTTCTTTTAGTTTATGTCTTTATTTATTTATATTCATTGTTGTTCTAAGTCTAGCATGAGCGGCTAGACTCGTTATTTCAGATTGAACAAAGATAAGAACTTAATGAACACGTAAGAACCATGAGACTTATGGGCATAAACTGTGTGAATTTGGTTCCGTCGTGTAATCATTTTCTTTGTTGCATTAAAGTGGGCTAAGCTAGTTAATTGTGGTTGATCACTCATTAATTAGAATTGTGTTCACTACTTATATAAATGGTCAATGAATCATAGCTGTGTGTTGGTCATAAATGGATAAGATACATCACGGGTACTAAGGGCATCTGAGAGATCAATGTCTAAGTAAATCTAGGCTCGTCTAGGGTATAAAGTTGCCTTGTTGTTTACAATCATATGAGAGATTGGGGTTGGGCAACAGGTTAGCGGTTAGGGGATGAGAGATCACCTCTAGTCTATACTGAAAGGATAGATTGGGTACGTTGAGAGAGTTCCAGTACCTTTAACCAGATAATTAGATTTGCATAGGTAATCAGCGTGCCCATGATCGATCAACTGTTTGTCAAGTTCAAAATCTAAGTTCTAATTCGGAATATGTCACTACTAATTGTTGGTCCCGATGCGAGTCAGAATCAGTTTAGGGGGGGTAAATAATCTGATTTCAGAACTGAACAATAATTGTGGAATATTCAGGGCCCGTTTTGACTCACTGAGTTATCCGTGCTTTGTGGAGATCAGTTGAGATGATCTGCTAGCTCGGAGTGCTATGTGTGCTTGAGGTGTGCAGTTTAAAACATGCAATTGAAACTGAAAAGTAAAGCAGAGCACACAAGAAATTTTATAGAGATTCGAAGCTCAATTTCAACGTCCTCTCTTCCTTCCGTAGAAGGGCAATTCACTATGCAAGTGTAAAGTTCCTTTATTATAGTTACACAGTGAAGACAAACTGCTGAACCTGGCGAACGACAACTTTACGAGTTATGGCCTCCTTTTCAGCTGGTGCTATCCCGAAAACGGTGATCCAACAAAGGCAGCCTCCTCAGCCAGTAGGTCAACAGCTCACACTTGCGATCTCCAACTGCTCACTGGAGAGATAAGGTGCTACTGCCCGTCTTTATAAGGTTTTAGATCTCTTTCAATCTTCAAGAAGACAGTCTTGAAACTGGTATCAACTGATATGCTCTTTTGCGCGTCTGCGGCTGAGCTGGGTAGTTGATCTTTGTAGAGCTTGAACTGAGAGAGTTGCTCTGGCTGGAAATCTTCAACACCTAGCTTGATGAGCAATCTGGCTCCTTCTCTTCAGTTGGTCTTTTGAATCTTCTAAGTTTTGAGCATGAGGCTTTAGTGCTTCGACGAACGTCTTCGCAGAAAGTCTTAGCTAAAGTTCTCTTCAAAATTTGTCAAAAGTCAACAGTCACCTTCTGGGTTGCTCACCTTTTATAGATGAGTGGCTGGTGACCATTAATGATCACTATGTGATCATAAATGATAAAGCCGTTTAGGGGCTTTCATTTAAAGAGAGTCGTTGAGTTGCATTTGCTCTTTTGACGAGCTTTTGTTCCAAGATCTCGGTTGCATTAACTTCAAGATCTTCTTTGGCTTATCTGAAATTTGAATTTCAGTTTTGGCTTCTATCTTGATCTTCAGTTCTAAGCTTTGTCTGGCAGTTGGAATCTTCAGTTCCTCGTCTGTCAGTTCTGCGCATCTCTTAGCAGTTTGGAAAGCTTTAGTTAAGATCATCTTTAGTTGGCAGTTCTGGGCTTGGGCTTGATGCCTTCTGAACTCCAGTTTGATTTGCTTTAGCTGGCAATTTGAACCAGTGTTCTTCAGCTGGTATTCTGGACTTGTGTCCCTTCAGCTTGAACTTTCTTGGACTGGTCATCAGTTCAGTTGTTGGCGCTTCATCAGTTGGTATTCTTTGAACTGGTACTTCTTCAACTGGAACTTCATTCTTCAGCTGGTATTCCTTAAGCTGGTATTTCCTTCAGCTTGTACCTTGGTCTTCTCTTCAGTTGGCATACTCCTTCAGTTGGAACTTCTTGAGCTGGTATTTCTTTTAGCTCAAACCTGGAACTGGTACACTTCTTCAGCTGGTATTCTCCTTCAACTGGTATCCCTTAAGCTGGTATTCTCATCAGCTCAAATTGATGTGGTCCTCCGCTGGTATTCTCCTTCAGCTAGAATCGTCCTCTCTTCGGTTGGTAGTCTTCTTCAGTTGGTATCATGTTGAACTGGCATGTTCATCAGTTCAAACTGATGTGTTCTTCAACTGGTATTTCTTCAGCCGTGAATGGTCTCGAACTAGCATATCCTTCAGTTCTTCTCTTCAGCTAGTATTTTTCTTCCGCTGGAAATTGTTAGAAATTAAACCGATCCGAAATAAATTTCGGGTCGAATAAAATCCGTCTTTTCGATCAAATCGAACGGGAGCGGAAGCGGTATAATCAGAATATAGATCGTGATATAAGAACATAATATCCATGCAAATTAAATTTATTTAATACTAAAGAAGAGATAAAGAAAATACCTTTTTCTTAAACCTCCTATGAATCTTGAAGCTCGTAAACACCATGATCTTCCAATTCAATCCTCCCTTTGAACGATAGTGAGTGGGTACCGAAAAAAATCTATTAAGTTCCTACCTTAATTTTTCTACGATTATTTTAACACATGAAATCGTAGAATTGGGTTGTAGTATTGGGATGATATTTAATCTGAATTAAATATAAACAAAAGAAGAAGAGAAAATGAAATTGAATTGCTTTTGATTTCCCAAAATCAAATTCACGTATGGCGTGAATTAATTCTAATCAAAATAGAATTAATGAAACAATTATTTGATTTGTAATGCCAACACAATTCACGTCTCACTGCGAATCTCCAAAAGCCGGCGTTTTTAATTCTCTTCTCTTATGTTGTATTTATAGTTAGATATAGGTCAAATCCCAATACATATCAGTTTCCTATCTTAAACAGATTCAGAATCATAAAAGATAAGGAAATAAATTAATAATTATCTCAAATAATTATTAATTATTACTAATATGTAAATAATATAAATATCTTATATTTATTTAATTCCTAGCAAAATCAAACTGTGGAATATCATATATTCCCGGAATTAACTAATATTTACACATAAGCCCAAACTTTATGAAAACTTATTTTTCATAACACTTTAGGAACTTAAATATTATTATTAACCCGTCAATAATATAGGAAGGCGAATCGGGGACCATGGACCTATAATCAAGAGCTCCAATAAATCAAATAAATAATTAAACTCTTTAATTAATTTATTTGATTTATTAATTCCGATATTATTCTACTAAAAATTCGGAATTGCACTGTCTTTAATTATAGAACATATTTACTCTACGAATTTGAGCAATCCATTGATTTAATCATTTCATATGAATTAATCCTCCATAGATAATTCATAATTGAAGACAGGTAATATCCGTTAACCTTTTCATTTATTTCTTTTCCTCATTTACCATTAATTCACCAGTGAGCGATTAATTTATAAACGATTTATAAATTATAGATCTCTAATCACTCAGTTCCAGAATTAACAAATGAGAGAATTATTTTTCTTCTTCTTCTCAAAAGAAGGAATTGATTCCATATCTGTAAATTACATTCCCAACTATTTAATTCAAACGTGAATCTAAAATGCAAGTTTACAGAATGTTGGCAAATAAACTTTAACGAGCAAATTAAAAATCACATTGAAATAAACATGAGTCTATAATCACTTAGGATTAAGATTATTCATATCTGATCATCTTGTGATTTAATTTAATATTTCTTTTCTTTAACGGAATTTGAAGGAATAATTAAGTTAAATCGGTCCAAGTCCTATATGATCATATCATATATAAATGCATCCAACTCGATGTCTCCACATCAACGATTTGGATAAAACGGTCACATTCATAATGTCATCGGGCTGCATTAGTGACATTTTAATTAAAGATGCCATACTTTAATTAAATTCGTTACGAACTTCATTTTTAGTTTATTTTCCATAATCTTAATCCTCTTGTATATAGCAATTATATACTAAGATTATGGTAACATTAAATAAACTAGGGATTTTCTGTGATGTAAAATAAATGCATACAAGAATCATATTAGTTCGAAAATAAATTTCGCTTTTATAAATAAGATAAAAACAATTCACAATTGCTTTAAGGGCACAATCCCCAACAATCTCCCACTTGCCCTAAAGCATATGGGACATGTCTCTAAGTCCAAAATTATGAATATGCCTCTCAAACACTTTTGCAGGCAGAGTCTTGGTGAAAGGATCAACAAGGTTGTCAGCAGACGCAATTTTGAGAATTGCCGCATCTCCTCTTTGTACTATCTCTCGGATCAAATGATACTTCCTTTCTATATGCTTTGATCTCTTATGACTTCAAGGTTTCTTTGTATTGGCCACTGCACCACTATTGTCACAATATAAGGTGATTGGTCTATCCAAATTTAGAACAACTTCCAAATCAGTAAGTGTGATACCCCAACCTTTTTTGCTAAATTATAAATTATAATTTTAGTAAATGAATTTGAATTAATATTGTTTGAATATTGATCATGTGAGTATGTTTGTATTATGCCGTTGCTTTAATGCAGGTTGTTCCACTCGAGCCGATACGTGATAGCACACAGAGATAGAGATGCCCACGGTTCCGGTTCCGGCCGGTTCCGGTTAGAAACCACCGGTTAGGCGGTTCCGGAAAGGCGGAACCGGAACCGCACCGTGCGTAGACGGTTGACGGTTCCGGTTTGTTAACCGGAACCGCCGGTTTTTACCTCGGCCGGTTTTGGCCGATTACCGGCGGTTATCCGGTTAATCGCCAGTTTCCGAATTTTTTTTTCCTTTATCTCTCTGAACTCGAATTGACGATTGGACGAAAAATTACTAAGTACTAAATCGATAAAATTACTAATTTACAAGTTAAAAACTAAGAAGTATGACAAAACACAAGTTTATTTGAATTTTGATATTATTATATAATTTTATAATTTATATCTTACAATTTAGATTTTACAAGTTATAAAACTTACAAGTTACAACTTACAAGAATATTGAGAATATAATTTAATTTATCAAATTACAAGTTAAAAAATACAAATTGTAAATTAATCAAGCTATGAAAATATGAATATATGAAATTACAATTTACAAATTTACAAATTACAATTTACAAATAACAAGTTACAAAATACAAATTGTAAATTAATCAAACTATGAAAATATAAATTTGCTACTTACAAATTTACAATTTACAAATTACAATTTACAAGTTACAATTTGAGCTAATTTAGAATTTAGGAATTAGGGGGGGAAAAAGAAATAATTGAAATTTAGGCTTGCACTTCATATGAAGCTGCCTACGTATCCCTTACCTTGGAATCAAAGCCATCGTAGTTCATTTTACCTTTTTTCCTTGGTGAGTCTAGAATTCGAAGTCGTCGTCCCAATCATCTCCGGTTTGGCTCCCTCCTTCGGCTTCACTCTCCGAGCCAACTTTAATGAGCGGGCCATCCATCAAGTCATCCCAGCGGTTCTCTTGCTCTCTTAGGTCAGCTTTGGACTCGTCCTTCAACATCATTTGAGCTTCGAGGTGATCCGGTGTCAAATTTGATCTCCGTTTATCCAACATGTAACCGGATTCACTGAAAGCTTGCTCGACCGCAACCGTGGATGCCGGGACTCCAAAAATGTCCCTTGCCATAATTGCAAGCAAAGGATACCGCTCTTGATTTCGGGACCACCACTTGAGAACATCAAAATTGTTAGGACCTGTATTTTCATCATCGGGGGGCACAACAGGGTCTTGCAAATACATATCTAATTCATTTTGACTACGCCTAGTATTTCCTCTACTATGGAAAAAATTTTGGAATTCTTGTAAAGCACTACCATGTGAAGATGAAGTATTTAATCCTAATGAAAAAGAACTACTAGAACCTGAAGAACGACTGGTTGGACGAGTTATACTATCAGCATATTTTAACTCATATTCTATATAAATTGAATATATAGACTCATAAATTTCTGTTTTAATTTCTTCAGCAGTTGGCACATGTATATCGGGATCGGAACCTGTGAAACTCATAGTACACAAAAACTTGTAATACATGTCAATCATATCGTTAGTAGCACTAAGTTTAAAAGTAGGATCTAATATTTTTGCAACCAAAAAAATATTAGGCACATGATCAAAATATTTAAGCCATTTTTTTACCATGGCTAGAATCATATCTTGCAAATCGGGTTTATGACTACAAGCATTAAATTTTGTAGCAATTAAACAATAATGATATATAAATTTGCACACGGTAGGGTAATACACACCGGATAAATCTTTTGTTGCATATTGAAAAACTTGTAAAAGCTCCATTAATTCAATACAATCATCCCAATATGAAGATAATAAAATAAACGATTCAATATGCGTAGCAAAAAAAGAACATAATAATTCACGATATTCAAAAGTTGCAGAAAGCATTTCATAAGTAGAGTTCCACCTATTAGACACATCTAAGTTAAAAATTTTAGGATGCACACCAGCTTCCCTACAGAATTTTTCCCACATACGTCTAACTCTAACTCTACAATGAATATAATCTACAGCATCACGAATAGGTTGAATTGAGTTATTTAATATTCTAAGTCCATTTTGAACACATAAATTCAAAATATGAGCAATACATCGAGTATGAAAATATTTACCATGCAAGGTTGGATTACATGCTTGAATTAATTCTCTAATACTAGCCGTATTAGCACTCGCATTATCAAAACCAATAGAAAAAATCTTATGAAGCATTTTAAAATGATTGCAAATTTTAATAATAGCCTTAGCAATATTAGTAGCACTATGTTGACAGTTAAATGTACGAAAAGCAATTAAACGTTTATTTAAATTCCATGAATAATCAATCCAATGCAATATAACAGCAATATAATGACGACGGATAAATTTATCAGACCAAATATCAGAATAAATAGCAACCCTATAAGGAATTTTACTAATAACACTTTTCAATTTCGACTTATATCTTATATGCAATTTTTCAAGGGTCCCAGTCATAGTCATTCTAGGTATTCTTTGAGCACCAAGATTATAAGCAGCTTTCATACGACGTTCAAAATTCATGCTATTGGCAAATTGAAGTGTTAAAGATTCTTCACAAATAAAATAACACATTTGTTCCCTAGCAACTAGAAGGTCAAACCTAAAGAGTTGGGATGAGTACGGCGTACCTTCACCTTGGCTTTCGATATTTTGACTGCTTACCGGTTGGAAGTTGAGTTGCGATTGAGCTTGAGCACGTCCAAGTTCGACTTGATGATTGTTGGTGATGTGTGACCAGTACGTCCCATAGCCTCCTCCAGTGCGAAATTTGTATTGCTTCGGACAATAGTTGCAATACAAATCAAACACACCCGCTTCATTCTTCATTGCCACCTTTCGAAAATGAATAGTGAAGAGAGCAGATTTTAGTGCCGTATTTCTTGTTGGAACGGCCTCCGCCTCCTCCGTGTCGAGATCGATGGATGGATTTCCGCTGAAAGCACGAGATTCTTGAGATCATTGTAATTCTTCAAACTGGATCCATCTTGCCACTTCTTCGTCAATTGCCATTTGAGCTGCAGTAGGATTGTTGTGAAAACCGCCACCACTTTGAATTTGAAAAATTTTGGAAAAAAAAAACGGCCGAACCGCCGGTTTTGGAGCCCAAACCAGCGGTTTTCGGCCAAACCGCCGGTTTGTGCTCCAAAACTGGCGGTTCCACGTCAGCGATCCGCCTCCGTGCGTTCCTCGTCGTTGATCGAGATCACGCGGATCGTGATCTCGACCGTAAAATATATATATATATATATATATATATATATATATATATACAAACCGCCGGTTAACCGCCCAAACCGCCGGTTTCAAAAAATCCGTCCGCCAAACCGGAACCGGACCGCCCTAGGAAGGTTTAAGGTTACGGTTTACAAACCGTAACCGTCCGTACGGTTCCGGAACCGTGCCAAACCGGCGGTTATAACTGCCGGTCCGGTTTTATTTGGGCACCTCTACACAGAGATGTTATACTGAGTGTATTATACAATTTGAATTTTTAATACTAAAGTGTCGAGTTATATGATAATGAATGAGTGTGTTTATATCCATTTTATTTTGCCATACCTTGAACACCTTAACGCTGAGTTGATCGGGGGTCTCGCTGCTTTTTCGGTGTGTATTAAAAGTACTTCGAAAAATTTAAAGTTAAATGGAGTTGAAAATGTCCGGGAGTCGATTTAAGTTCGGGGGTTGAATTGAGCAAGGTGCGCGCCTGCCGGGCGGTGAGTGCCCGCGGGGAGGCCACGCGCCTGCGGGGTGTTGCGCGCCCGCGGGGCGGGCAAGACGCGCGCGCCGGTGCGGGGCGGCGCGGGCGCGGGGAGCATTGGCTGAGAGCCCTCATGCGCGGTCGCGCAGGCTGGGCCGGATTTCTACCTATAAATACCACACTTATTCATTTCACCCTCATTTCTCTCTACTCTTGGACGATTTCTTCCCAAATTCTCTCAAGAAATTCTTCAACTTTTGGAGTAGATTCTACCATCATCATCCATCAACTAAGGTAACCTCTATACCTCTTCTTCTTAGGGATTAAACACTCATTTCTTGTTGAATCAAACCTAGGGTTTGTTATCCAAAAATTAGGGTTTTCACTTTTATTGATCCCCTTGCCTTGATATCTTGAATATACGGTTCATTTACCTCCCTGAAGCTATATGTGAAGTTATATTGAATTCCTATGGTTCATTATTGCTAGGGTTTGGATTTTTGCCCTAATTTTCCTTAATATGTTGATAATTGTTTGGAGGTGTTGTGATGGTTATTTGGGGTTGATTTTCATGTATGTTAGAGCCCTAGGATGAAGGTGTTTGTATTTGAAATGTTGGATTTAAAGGATTAAAATTGAGTCATGAGCATTGGTTTAAATGGGTGCACGTAACGTGCTCGATTAAATGTTTCAAAGAGTCTTAATGTGTATTTTGAGTCCAAAATCATATTATGAGTTGGTATATCCATGATTATGTATATGAAGATGTATAAAATCTTTAAAGAAAAGTATAGCATGAGTTGGTCAAAATTATGATTTAATTGTATAACTCGACATCTAAAATGAAAAGGGAATTGAAAGGTGCTCGGTGATGTATTGGGGCTCGAGGTGGACGACTTGTGCACGGCGAGGAAATATTTCAAAGGTTGAGGATTTTGAAAGCGTCTCATAAGGTGGGGTAACTCTAAACTGTGAACACGTGTAAAGTTATAGTTATTGTTGTGCTTTGATTGTATACGTATGAATGAGACCCTTCGGGGCAAAACAGTGATCCTTTGGGG
This sequence comes from Perilla frutescens, assembly GCA_026008535.1. NCBI lineage: Eukaryota > Viridiplantae > Streptophyta > Magnoliopsida > Lamiales > Lamiaceae > Perilla > Perilla frutescens. Next base: position 44,939,335 of record BRKX01000013.1, on the reverse strand, counting down.
TCGACAAAAGAGATCCCTTGGGGTCGACAAAGAGATCCTTCAGGATCGGTAATAGACTCGTTAATGTCTTCCCTGGGGGGAAGTATGTCTGCGGGCATCCCTACAGGGATAAAGACGTTCATTAACCGGGGCATCATGATGTTTGGGCCCTACAGGGTTGAGGCTAGTCTCCACAAAGAAAAAAAGTATCCATATGTTATATTTTCACTTGTGCAATTGGCTATAACTGTTTACAGTGTTCCCCACTGAGTATGTTGTTAAATACTCACCCCATTCATTCAATGAATTTCAGGTTGAGGAGTCGAGGCCTGGGTAAGAGCGTTGTGAACACAAGAGAACCCCACAAGCTTGTGTTTATCTTTTTGCATGCTCTCCTTTTGAGAATATTCATGTTATTATTACTATTTGATCATTCTTTTTGCTTTAATGATCAATGATTATTGGGGATGGGAATAGCCCGATCTTTTGTAGGTATGCTATGGCAACTTAACATATTATGTATATGTTTTAAAGGCGGGTCATTTGGCGTAGGAGCCTATGATGTAAATTATATGTCAATGAACCCCTATGCTGTGTATGTTAATTTAGGATGTTAGACGGGCGGGTTGAGTAAGACCTATGAGCCCGATAGGTTAGATGATTGTATGGATGACGTAGATGGGCTTATACAATGCTTCCGTCAACTACTATGTTGTGTGACAGTGTATATTCGATAGATTGCATGTTAATTCGTGAAAATTTACATTGAGAATTATAATGTCATGCCTATTCATGCCTTTTGACCTAAGCTTCCGCTCATTTTATTATAAGTGCATAAAATTAAGTGCCTATACAATGCTTCCTTTAAATACTATGTCCTGTGACAAATTAGGTCCGATAGGTTATATGTTATAAATGTGAAAAATTTGTATTGGGAATTATGATTTTATTTCCTCATAATGAAACTTGACCTTAGCTTCCGCTCATATTAAAATAAGCACTCCAAAATGAGTAAATAAATTAATTGTTAAGTGACGTGGCCAAACGGAGTGGTTAGGGGCGTTACAAGTATGTTAAGTGACGTGGCCAAACGGAGTAGTTTGGGGCGTTACAGTAAGGAACTTCTTTAGCCATACAGCTTCTTTAGCTGCTTCAGAAGCTGCTATATATTCAGCCCCTATAGTGGAGTCTGCAGTACTGGATTGCTTGATACTTCTCCAGACTATGGCACCGCCACCAAGGGTAAACACTGACCCAAATATCGATTTTCGATTATCCCTGTCTGATTGAAAATCAGAATCAGTGTATCCATCTATTTGAAGGTCATCACCCGAATAGATAAGCATATAGTTTCTCGTTCTCCGAAGATACTTGAGAATATTCTTCACTGCTATCCAATGATCAATTCCTGGATTTAATTGAAAACGATTGACTATACCCACCACATAACAAATATCGGGCCTAGTACACAACATACCATACATTAGACTGCCTACTGCAGAGACATAGGGTATGTGTCTCATGTTCTCTTGCTCTTCAGGTGTCTTAGGACACTGTTCCTTGGAGAGAACGACTCCATGTCGAGTTGGTAGGTAACCCTTTTTGGAATCTTGCATTCTATAATACAACATCATCTTATCCATATATGATGCTTGAGACAGTGCCAATAATTTATTCTTGCGATCTCGAACAATTTGAATTCCAAGAAATAATTCGCTTCTCCCAAATCTTTCATTTGGAATTGCTTGGCTAGCCAATCTTTAATTGCAGATAACGTTTCCATATAATTCCCAATGAGTAGAATATCATCTACATAAAGCACTAAAAATGCCACTTTACCATCCTTGATTCTCTTGTAGACACAAGGTTCATTAATGTTTTGGTCAAAACCATATAATTTAACAGTCTCATCAAATCTATGGTTCCAAGACCGAGAGGCTTGCTTTAGTCCGTAAATGGATCTAAGCAATTTGCAGACTTTCTGCTCTTGCCCTTCAGCTACAAAACCCTCTGGCTACTGCATGTAGATATCTTCATCTAGATAGCCTTTCAAAAAAGCCGTCTTGACATCTATTTACCATATTTCATAGTCAAGACATGCAGCGATTGCAAGAAGTATACGGATGGATTTAAGCATGGCTATAGGAGAGAAAGTCTCCTCATAGTCGACTCCTTTCTTTTGGGTATAACCCTTAGCCACAAGCCTTGCTTTGAAAGTCTCTACTTTCCCATCCACACCTCTCTTTCTCTTATAGATCCATTTGCACCCTATTGGTCTGACACCTTTAGGTAGATCTACAAGAGCCTAGACAAAATTGGAATACATAAACTCCATTTCTTGGTTCATAGCCTCAAAACATCTCTCTTTATCAGAATCTTCCATTGCATATTTAAATGTTAATGGATCATCATCGACTCTATCAGAAATGGAAACAGTTGTCTCTTCATCTTGATGATAGCGGATTGGTGGAACAATCACCCCCCACTACGTCTAGGTGCCATGATATTCTGATTTGGTTCAGTGGTATCATTAGTAGTTTCTCCAATAACTTTTGTGGGCCATGGTTTGATCTTATCATTAAGTAACTCCTCAAGTACAACTTTACTACGAGGTCGAAAGTTTTGTATATAATCATTTTCAAGAAAGATAGCATTAGTCGAAACTATTACTTTCTTTTCTTATGGATCATAATGTTGGTTTTGTATACTAGAAGACTTGTCTTTGTATACTTTTCTGATGATATGATGATATGAAATGAAAGTTATTGCAGTCACTGTTTGCATTTAGATTATGTTCTATAATTGTTCTATGCAATGTTCTATATACTTACATTGTAGATGATATGGTGTGGGGAGTCACATGGTAAGATCATATCATTAGAACCTTGTATTGTATTAAAGAGCTCACAGCTTAGATGGTCCTGAACACACCATCGGTACACCGTAGAATAATCTGATAAGTTAGTTTATCTTGACTAACTGATTATTCTAGTACACTTGTTTGTGTATTGAGGAGGATCACTATAGGATACTATTCTCTGTCTTTGACCCAGTTACTGAGAGAATAAAGATCCACAGAGTTCGGGTTCTGAACTCATGTGATATTGGCGAGCATATGTGTGCATTGTTTATTACTTTGATTTATCAATGTGTAAGATCTTTTCGTAGATCGAATTCGATATCTTGGGTAATAACAATGTGTACATGATGTCTCGAGCAGTATGCATGGGCACCGTGTCCTGGTGCACCAGGTTGATGATGTTTTCTTGAGGAAACACAAGTTCATGTTGAAACCCTGCAGGTGGAATTTATTCCTTACATGATAAAGCTTGTGTGGTACTACTCAAGGTTTTAGATGTTAATTAATTATAGCTGTCAGAGGCTGGCATAATTAATTAATGAACATTATATCTTAAACACGGGGAATGGCTGGACTAAAGGAGAAAGCATATTCGCAAATATGTATTAAATTAGTAGGTCAGTTTTACTTCTTTAGTGGAATAAAAGTAAAACTTAATTTATTTAATTATATCCTAAGTTTATTGGATATTAGATATTAAATAAATTAGTGGGCCAATTTAATATTCTTCTAGATCCCTGTTGTAGCCCAATATGACTGAAAGTGGACTGGATATAGAACTTGAGATAGAGGCCCAGCCTAGTAGGGCTGGAACATGAAATTTCGCCCCTCCCTATATATAAGGGGAGGGGGGGCACGAAATTTACACAATTTTTTATCATAAGAAATCAGCCCCTCTTTGTCTCTCAAAGTTATCCACAGATTTCACAATTCTATCTAGTAGATTTCAGGCCACTCTGAATCTAGATATAGTCCGGAAATACAACAGATGATCTTGGAGTAGAATCTGTGTTGGTCGAATTTTTGAGGTGTAGGTGGCGCCTATCATTGCTCATTCAACAGCAAGATTAGATCTGTAATCTTGTCCACATACCGTCTATCGATTTGTAAGTAGATTCGTTTCTATGTCTTCCACTTTATTAGAATCGAATCTGTTTTACATGCTATTTGATTAGACTGTGATAAACATGCATGTGACATAAAATTATGATTTGCATGAACATGGATTAATGAACAACCAAATAGATCCTGCGGTGGTTTAATTCGAAAAAACCCCAACACATAAAACAAACCTCCTCTTGTTCCTGTGGGATATCCTATGAACAGACACACTTCTGATCGTGGATGCAATTTTCCAGTCTTTCCTTTAAGCACATGTGCTGGACACCCCCATATGCGAAAATGGCATAAACTAGGTTTACTTCCTTTCCATAACTCTAGAGGTGTCTTTAGGATTAACTTAGATGGAACTACATTCAAAATGTATACCGCTGTTTGCAACGCATATCCCCAGAACATATCGAGCAGTGTAGAGTAGCTCATCATGGATCTAACCATATCAAGCAAAGTCCGGTTTCTCCTTTCAGCAACACCATTTTGCTGAGGGGTGCCAGGTGTTGTGAGTTGGTGTAAAATACCGTGCTCTATCAAATAATCTTTGAACTCGGTATCAATATACTTGCCTCCTCGATCAGATCGAAGACACTTCAAAGATTTACCTAGCTACTTTTTAGCTTCTACATGGAATTCCTTAAACTTGTCAAAAGTTTTCGGATTTCCTATGCATAAGATAAAGATATCCATATCTAGAGTAATCATCAATAAAAGTGATGAAGTACTCAAAACCACCTCTAGCTTGTGTGGACAAAGGACCACAAACATCACTATGCACAAGCTCAAGAGGTTCTTTGGCTCTAGACCCGTTTGCCGTGAAAGCTCTCTTAGTCATTTTTCCTTCTAGACATGATTCACAAATAGGGAGAGTGCTAACATTTAGCTCTCTTAAAGGACCATCCTTTACTAGCCTATTTATCCTATCTAATGAAATATGACCTAATCTAAGATGCCAAAGATATGTGTCATTATCATGAAAAACCTTTTGCCTTTTAGGATATTCTACTCTAAACATTTCGACATTTAGCAGTGGTTGTTCGTTTAACTTAATTAAATAGAGTCCGTTTTCAACTTTTGCACTACATATATTATGACCATTCTTGGAAATAATAATCTCATTATTACTGAAAGAAAGGAAAAACAATTGTTCATGCAACTTTGAAACAAAAATCAAATTTCTACGAAAACTAGGAATGTAATAAACATTGTTCAAAACCTGATTCCTATCTACGAAATTAAGTTTAACGACTCCCACTGCTCTTGCCAAAATGACTGCACCATTGCCTACTCGCATAGTGAAAGAACCATCTGCTAGCTCTTCATAAGAGTTAAGCATCTGCAAAGAAGAACAAACGTGATCAGTAGCGCCCGAGTCAACTACCCAAGTAGAAGAATCTTTAGCCACTAAACAAGATTCAAGAACAAGTAAATCAAATTTATCTTTCTTTTTCTCCTTCAACTGAGCAAGGTACTTGGGATAATTTCTTTTCCAATGTCCATCCTCACTGTAATGGAAACATTTTCCCTTTGGTTTCTTTGAAGAACTGTTCTTCTTTTCATAAGAAACTTTCCTTTTCTTTTGTTTTGATTGTCCACCTTAACCTTTGCCTTTTATCTTCTTAGAAGAAAATTGCTTATTCTCGGCAACATTTGCCTCCCCTTCTTTGACCTTTCCAATTAAATTAGCCTCAAAAGTTTGCAATTCATTCAGCAACTGAGTTAATGTATAACTCAACTTATTCATCACATAGTTGCTTTTGAATTGCAGGAAAACAGGTGAGAGTGATTCCAAAATCATACTCACTTGGGTGCCATCATCAATTGTTGCACCATGGGTTTCGGCTTCAGTGAAGTAGTTGATCATGTTCAAAACATGTTCTCCCACTGATTGTCTCTTCTTTATCTTAGCATTTATAACCATCTTAATAGCCTCATGCCTTGATTGAATAGAAGGTTGACCAAACATCTCATTCAGAGACTCCATCATTCCACGGGCAGTCTCTGTATTCTCATGTTTTAGTCTAAGCACGTCATTCATACCGGCAAGCATATAGGCTCGAGCCTTATTGGAGCTAAAAAAAATAATTGGAGCTAAAATAACCATGAGTTGGAATTTTGGTGTTGATTTTGATTTTTGGGATTTTGGGAATGAATCTCAACAAGATTATGGGTTCTGGTATGATTGAGGAGATTTTGGGCAATGTTCATTTCTCTCCTATGTCTTTCTGTTGCAAGGACACTAGGATTTTCAGGGTTGGGTCTATTGAATGACTTCATATTGTTGTTTCTATTAACATAGAGGATTTTATTCTGTAAAGACTTGGATTGCAATTTTTTCATTTCATTTTCTTTTGCCTTTAACCCAGACACAATCATGTAACAAGTAACTTTTAACCCTCCATACTTTAATGCAAATTTTACTTCAAAAAATATTTCAGGAATAGCACCAAGAAGGATCTCAGGGGCATATTTTTCAAGAGTGTCATCCCCAGCAAGTTTCAGATCCTTTAAAAGTTTATTAAAATCATGCATATTTGAGTCAACATCCTTTGAAGGATCCATTTGAAAGGTCATGATTTGATTTTGAAGGGAATATGCAGACTCTTCAGAATTTGCAACAAATAAGGAAGTCAAAGCATCCCACAAATCTTTTGCACACTTATGATGAGAAACTTGTCTTACCACAACACTACTTAGACTTAGCAAAATAGTAGCCCTAACATCAGCATTCATTTTAACAAGATTTCTATCTGCTTCAGTTTCATCAATTCTTTCAAATATGGCATCTTGCAGATTTTCTTTTGTAAAAATGCATTCAACTCTTGTTTGCCAATCACCAAAATCATCCTTTCCATTGAAAGGAACTGCACTCAAATTATTCATTTTTCACAAAATTCACAGATTTCACAATCACAGAAGGAAGAGCACAGAGATACTCAAAATTCAACCAGGAATAGGAGGAAGCTCATTCTCAGGCACTAAAATGGGTGCACCAGGGGAATCTAGAGCTGAGGCCAGCCCAGTTCTCAGCACAGATTGATCTATGGAGCAAGGGTTCACTCAGGTCAATCCCAAAACCCAATTTGGCCAAGGAACAGACTTAGATCACTAAGTCAGGCAAAGAAACTCTTTCAACCAAGAGATTTCAACACAGATCCCAACCAGAACAGGAATCACACAGCCAGAAGACCACAAAACAACAGATAACCAAGAAAATCAAATAACAGTAGGTTATCAACAACAAATATGCAACCCTAATACCCTCCTCCCAACTGTAACACCTTACTCAATTTTGCTATCGGGGCAACCCGCTTTGAGGAAACCCATAGGGGAGTCCAGATGGTCCCGACCGTAAGCAAGAATTGAGGGAAAAGCTTAGAATGCCAAGGTGTTCACAGAGATAAGAGCGGAAGCAAATATAACACAGGATCGACATATACCACAGAGGAGTTGTAGGGATTTAGAATAATACCAGAGCTAATTCTCCCAAAAAGGGGAGAATCGGACTTACCTATCAAATGAGCCCGACGGGGGCGAGTACGGCGCAGCCCTTACGGGCGGCGGGGTGAAAGAGATGGAGGCAGGAGAGTGCCCCTGGCCAGGTCAAACCGTGGCTCTGATACCACTGTTGTGGTACAGACCCGACTAGGGTTACACTACTTGGTTTCCGACCCCTTGCGGTCTCTTTCACTAGCTACTCAAGTAGCTTGAACAAAAAATACAAGTTTGAACTATTACAGTCAATGCTAGTAGACTAGGGCTTCAAAGTCTTCACTTCCGAAGCCTCAGAGGAGAAGATCAGAGGGATCTTCGAGGTTTCTTCACAGGCTAAGGCACCAACTCATAAATCTACACAATAGCAAGTAAGAACAGTAAGTACAGAGGGTATGTAGCAGTAAATCGAAGTGACAAGAAAAGACAGAGAAAGTCAGAGGTGGGAAAAGTGTGCGCGGGGCACGGTGGCTCAGATTTTCCCACTGGAGACGGCGACAGCAACTCCGGCGACCGGAAAAGACCCAGACCAGGGAGAGGATGGCGAAATGATCCCTCTCGAAGCACTCACAAGCCCTCAGATTCAGAGAACAGCTCAGTCGTCTACACTCATAGGCCAACAGGAATCCCGGTTAGATTCCGGCCAAAGAAACCGAGAACGGCGGCAGAAAACACAGAGAGAGAGAGAGCTTTTCAGATTAGGGTTGATGAATAGTGTGAGGCTTGAGAGAGAAGAGAGATCTCTCGCATATTATAGAGGGTTCCAGAACATAGAGAATAGATATTAACAATAATGCTGAGTTAAGAGGGAGGTGGAACGTCGGGTTAGGGTTAAGGGTTTTGGACTGGGCCGGAGCGGGTAGAAAAAAGTAAAAGCTCATGGGCCAGAGAAAAGGCCATTTGGGCCAACTTCAACACTTGGGGCTCATTGTTCATTGCTCATTTCTCTCTCTTATCTCTCTTTCTCTCTCATTCGTGTTGACGAACGAGAGAAACTCGGGCCTGCGCCGAGTAAATCGCACATGCGGGTCCAGGTTAAGTTTTATTAGGGGTGTTGCTGCGGGAGCAGATGTCGAGCGCCGGAAGGCTGCCGGAGAGCCACCGCCGCCGCCGCTGCCGTGGATGGCCGGAAATTGCCGTCGTCGTGCCGCCGCTTCGAATGTCTCGTTTCGGTCAATTTCTTATCCTTTATAGTTGAAATTTTAATATGTTATGCATTTTAAATAGTGCTTCATTTCCTATGTTGTGTGTGTCGTCGTCCGGTGGTCGAAAACCGGCGAAAACGCCGGAAAACGTGAAAAATAAAGGGGCGCCGATCAGTTTCGGTTTTTACCCGTTTTCACCTGTTTCGGGTCTTCAAATTAGAAAAGTTTCTTCTGTAAAGTTGCTCGAAAAATTATTTCATATAGGAGTGCCAAGTTTCGTAATTTTCCGATTAGTTTTGATTAAAGTCGATTTTTTAAATCTGGCGGTTATTTTTATAACTAGAGCATATGATTTCAGAAAATTCCAAAAATTACATAGTTTAATAAAGATACATGTGGGGTCATGCTTGATTATTTTCATAATTTTTGGACAACTGAAAAGTGCAATCGAGGTTAGCTGTATAAAATTTGATTAAAATGGCAAGTTACGGAAAGTGACCTCTGTCAAATCTTTTGGTCCCATTAAATTTGAAATTTATTTTCTTCTGTGTGAAAGTTGTACGAGATCTCTAGAGTCGCGCATTCTTAGTTGAAATATGATTAAAGTAAATAAAAGCTTTAAGGAAATTAAAGTCGAGTTCTGAAAATTAGAGTAACAGTCCTAAAATAAGGTTTGACCTTGTAGGTCTTGTTGAGCTGGTCAGAGAAGCTGACAGATGTGTATCGAGAAGTTTAATCACCTGAGTTGATCTAATCGAGGTGGGTTTATTTGCAAAACCTATCTATATTTGAGTTATTAACTAATAAATGTGATAGACGTAGTTAGAATATCCAAATAAAATATTTGAGAAATTATCTGCTCAAGTCTCTGCTAAAATAATAGTATTATACTGTTGTATGATTAATGAGAGCATAATATTATACTGCTGTATAATTATCGAGAACATAGATTATGATTTGCCATAATTATCAAGAACATAGATTATGTTGTTCCATAATTATTGAGAATAGAGATTATGATGTGCCATAATTATTGAGAACATAGATTATGCTTTGTCACAATAAACGAATATAGATTATGCTTCGACATAATTAAATAGAATAGATTATGCCTTGTCATAACTAAAGTCTATGGGTTAAGAGTTAATGTTAGAGTTTAAAGTTCATAGTATATAGATTAAGGTTAGAGTTTACATTTAAAGTCTAAAAGTCACAGCTTAAAGTTACAATATATTAAATGTTTATTAAATATCGATTATACTTGTGTATAATGAGTTATAATTTTTGGCTTGTGCATTTATTATTGAACTCAAATTATAGAATGATTTCCATTTAAGGAATAAGAAGCATAATTGAACTAAGTTTGCTAGAGGAATTAAAGATTAGCACAGTTGCTATATTAAGAGAATAACATAGTTTTTGTACTCATGTTATATTACGCGCTTTATAGAGAACATAGATCAAAGGATAGGCAGGAACTGTGATTCTTGCAGTTGTGATGTTAATCACTAAAGGTGTCACTGTGAGGTAACCCCTGCACATACACGTGATCTGGGCATCACTATAAGGAGTCAATGCTAGGTAACCGCCGGTATACTCAGGGTCAATGCTAGGTAACCCCTAGTATACTCTCCTCGGATTAGCGAGGTAACCCCTCTCTTTTCCTATCAACGACATGTCATAGAGTGCAGTAGACGATAGAAAGAGCTACAAGGTACCAAAGAGAAGTAAAGGTTTGCAGAAATGGAAAGGGCTTTCGCGTTTTGCTTTCCATTATCTGTATTTATATTTTGGATATTCTCTTATAATTTTTATTAAAGAATGCCTTAAAAGTTTAACCCACTGAGTGCTTTAGTACTCACGCCTAAAATATTTTCAAAATATTTTTTACAGGTTGAGATGCTGCAGGTGATGGCTCGATGTACTGTTGTGGGTTGATCATGCCTTGTTGTTTCATTCAGACTAAATTATTGCTCATGAGTATGTTGTTATGTGATACAATATTACTCCATTGTTTTCCGCTTAAACTCTGATACAGTTGCCCCATAGTATGATTGCATGCTATGTTTTTATTTTTGGGCTTATCTGAATTATATTCTTTATTCGAATCATGATAAATAAAGTCTCATTTCCTTTTAATAAATCCAAGCATGTTTCATTACAGTTTTCGACCTATGAGTTGGTCATATTTGGTTGAGTCTTGGATTCTGTTTATTTTTCAATTGACATATGAATGGGTCTTATCTTGATTAATTGCTTTTGTCCTATGAATGAGACTTAAAATAGTTTATTTGCTTCTGACCTATTGATGGGTCTTAGTTGTTGTGACCTATGGAGAGGTCTTGTTTATTTGAAGAGTCATAATCCTATCTATTAATTGTTGGATTCTGTTTGAATTTGATTGGCCTATGAATAAACATTCTTTTAACATGATCGAATCATTTGACTTCATTGATACGTTGAAAGACGTGGATTTTTTCCAGTTACAGAGGATATGCTGCCCAAATTTGGGGGAATATAACATATTCTTGTTCTAAAGTCATTTCATTTGATAATTCTAAATACTACTTCCTTTTTTAGTAACAACCTGACCCTCATTTATTATTTCTTTTGGGACCGGGACATTACAGAGGACCCTCTGGATTTTGGATTATGCTACCTGTTTTCTTCTATTTTTTTCGTAGTATCCCATCCTAATCTTCGGGACCGGGGCGTTACACTATCGGTATGGAGGATGAGTTGGATGGTTTTGGAAATGGCAGTGGAGCTGTGGCTGGTACTCCATGCTAGATTCTATGGATCATTGAATCCATAATCTCTGAGAGAGTGGGAGTAACCGTCGATGGATGATTCATCCAGTTTCTGCTTCAAATTCTTTTTTGACTCCAGAAGTAACGTCCCTTTCTGTCGAGTAGTTCAAACATGACTGCTTCATCAACTTGATATCTCCAGAGTGACCATCTGAGATTTCTCCTCAGTTGATTGAAGAGATCAGAGTCATAGCTCTCAATGATGTGAAATCTGCTAAGCAGATTGTTGAGAGTTTCATTGAAGCTTTCTTCAACGCCATCCATGCAGTTGTTTTCATCTAGTTCAGACTCAGTTGGCGCAGTTGACTCTGTTTTCATGTCATCTTCTGACATGATCTGCTTTCCTCAATTGTTGGAAGTCGGTTCAGTCAGAGTGGAGGGCCTTCTTCAGCAGTGCGCTGCCTCCTTGATCACTTGCCAAAAGGCTTTAGGTTCTTTCTTCTTTTGACAAAAATTATGGAGATATAGTTTCTCCTGTCCAGCAACTCGCCTCTTTGATGGAGAATTTGGATCTGAGTTATGATCATGCTGATCCGGTTGAGAAACCCTAATTTCTCCGTGGATGTTCCAGTTTGATGGTCAAAACTGACCTTGCGAACATTCTGGCACAATTGTGATAGCACATACGATGCCCAGTCAACTCTGCATCGGTTGTAGATGAGTGCCATCAGATGAGCATGTTCAGCACTAAATCGAGTATAGTCCAGATTGCCTCTCAGGCAGTGGATGACTATATCTTGGAGTTGGATGAACTACAGCCGAAGACTGTCTTTCAGTCTGTGTGAGTAATCATTGTGCTCAACTCCTAGTTTCGTCCATTGATTCCACAATTCTACTTGGTTAGGCATGACTATTGAGGGTGCCTGTTTACCTGCTCTTGGAAGATGGAGTGTTTCCATCAATGTTTCCTTGGAGATCACGATCGGGTATCCTTTGACTAATGAAATGATGTTGCCATTCCCTGTAACTTGGGAAAATATGTAGAACTTGGCAACTAACTCCGAAAAGCATCATCCAAAATGAGGACCTTGTGTGAGAAACTAAAAGAGTTCAATTTTCTCCACTGCTGAGATTAAGTAATGGAACTCATTCGGCTTAAGTCTCTTCATCATGAAGTCCAGTTCTATGAACTTATCTCTTTTCAGGTTGAGAGCAAGTCTAGCTGGATCGATGTATTGAGCGGGAAATTCCATTCTGCAAGAAAGAGAGTATTTCAGAGAGATTGAATGGATTATAGAGAGAGATGCAAAGCAATGCAAGGAGAGTTTAGATAGATATGTGATCTGTGATCGATATCTCCTTAGCATTTAAAGAAGCTTTGCATGCGTGTACTTCGAGTTGCACTCAAGTACTCATCAGCTGATCAGTTTAATGGATTTGACTGATGCTCAGCTGACTTAAATGTTATGATCATCTCAGTTGTCAATAAGTTTAACTTAACTTTTAGATCAACGGTTGAGATTTCATCCATTTGAAAATGGGGTACTTGCCATAAATAGCAAATATTTTATGCAGGATTTTGCTATTTATATCTCTCAAGCTATCAACTCACTTTCCACTTTAGTGGTTGATTTTGCTCAGTAGCATTAAAAACTCGCTATCTTTGAGAGATCTCCCATTTGAAAATAATACCCGTTAGATTATCAAAAATGAATCACAACGACATTAATTTTATTAAGAATAAGCTTAAAGAATAAATCAATTTAAAACTTATCCTTGATCAGTTGGGATACAGTCCAACTGATGACATTTGGTGTACAGACGATGTGGTAACCGATCAATCAGTTCTTGTCATTTCTTCTTCTAGGCCCCTGGAACTGATTCATCACTAAACTGATGACATCAGTTGCTGAACTGCTGGATTAAATCTCAGTCAGTTTTCTCTTCGTGATAGGCCGAACTGGATTCTCTTCACTGCTCTCGTCAGGGCAGTTTGATCTCTTCCTCTTTGAGGCTGATCCAGTTCCTTCAGCAGGCTTCTCTAGCATTGTTTTTCTTCACGGACTGACTCCGGTGCTTGGCTTCAGCTAACGTGACCCTTTGCCTACTCTATGTAATAGCCAGGTCCCGAGATAGGGATTAACGGATGGGGACGGAGTGTTATTAAGGGATTAAGATAGAAGATTAATAAGAGAGTTTAAGAATAATGATAAGCTTTTGAAGATAGACGACGATACCCGGGTTTACTTGATCAAGAAGGAAACATGCTGAAGCGGAATAAAATGGCTAACTGAATCAGATACCAACAAGCATAGACCTTATTCATAAGTCAAAATGAATAAACAGATATCACACAAATAAGCCTCTTCATAGGCGAAAGGAAATATACTTGAGAAGCAGGAATAATACTGAATATGCATTATTTATATATAGATAATCATGTCTGGGAAATATTCTTAGAATCTTGATAAACATAACATAGCTTAGGAATCAATACGAAGGTATCAGAGTAGCAGAAACATCATGGGATTTCAAATAAACTTATTACTTTAACAAAATAATCTTGGCAGCCAACCCACATCCACAGCCACCAACATCCTCAGAATCTCAACCTGAAAACATTTGAAAAAGAAGAGGCATGAGCACTAATGTACTCAGTGGGTTTTAATAAAACACTTTAATAAACCTCAAGATATCCAATAATCAACTGACGGTATATGGAGAGCAAAACCCAAAAGCCCTCTCCATATCCGTAAAACCTTTTCTTTTCTTTTGGGCCCATCCTGGCTCAAACCTAATGTTAACTGCACCCTTAGGCATGTCTTAGGACACAAGAGGGATTACCTTGAATGTCCTTATGAGTTTGTGAGGGAATAAACCCACCAGTGACTCACTTAACGATCAAAAGATCAAAGTGCTTTCGAGCTGAAATTCCTGCGTAAGAAAAATACTAAGTTCCTTCCTTCCTTAATCCTTGCTAGCAAAACCAATCCTAGAGCAATGTCTAGGGGGCTAATCATTTACTTTAGCACAATCTTGGCCTATGAGGGATTTGACCCTAACCTTAGAAGGCAGTCCTTAACTAATCGAAGATTAGCAAATAACAACATTCAAGTACGAAGAAAAGAACGTACATAAACACGAATTGTAACTAAAGACAATTCTAATATCTCATGCTGAACAAAATCAATACTTAACAATTCTAGCATTTCTAAACATGCTCGAGCTTAAATACATATAATATTTCCTTTCCTTCCTTCCTTGTACAGAGATCAATCAGGCAGAGCAAAATATTTTATTGGATGTCTCATTTGCCCTAACATGCTTCTAGAGCTTATTAGCTCAAACTTTTAGATGAGTATAGATTTACCCACCTCGATCACTGAGCAGAAGATGAAGTAACGAGCTGATGATCCTTCTCTGAATTCCCACGAGGCTGACTTCCTCCTACAAAAGTCGAATCATCGACTTAGAGGCCTCTTTCGAAGAATTCTACCTACTAACATGAAAACAAGCAATAAAAAACTTATATACCCTTAACTAGGACTTAAACATAGATTGCACGACTTTAGAACCTTTAGAAAATACAAGGATTTGAAAAACTCGAGTTTAGAACACGATTGAAGACAAAACTAGGCGGCAGAGGTACTGCACGGGCCGTGCTATTTAAAGGGGCGAGAATTAAAAACGTGCAGATTTCCGACACGGGCTGTACAAGCTTTGCACGGTCCATGCAGACCCTTGCACGGGCCGTGCAAGCCTTGCACGGTCCGTGCGGCTCCTTCAAAAAACTCTCCAGAGAGTTTTGCACGGGCCTTGCAGAAGGGATCCCTTCCTGCACGGTCCGTGCACTCCCATGAACTTTGAAATTTTTCGATCGATGTTTTGGTCGAGGCGTTACTCAGTCATCTCTCCCTTTTCTCGATGTTTTAAACTTAAAAACAAAGCTTAACACTTTGAATAAAATATAGAAATGAATATGCTTTAAATTTAAAAGAAATCGGCATTATAACGGAATAAACACGACAATCCTTTTTGAATGCATAAAATAATGACGAAATCTTAAATATAACTTCAACGGAATAAACGAGACTAATTACGAGAAATAATGATGAGAATAAAATGAGCAATATAACGTAAATGTTATTAACTTGGAACTTCAATAAGAATCGAAAAACAACTTTAGATGAAAAGTAAAGGAATAATAATGAAGAACACGAAGAACGTGAAGAATAGAAAGTAAATGCGGAATTAAAAGATGGAAAGAAAATGGAATCGAGACCGACAAACAAGAATAGACGGGGTTAGGTACGTTGAAGGAAGGTGGCTAGCTCGGCGTCTTGTCAAGTCGCAACGGCAGTAGAGCCGCCTGCTATGACCCAACGGCACCCCTAGCACATTTCCTCACCGTATCCCTTCCACGGCACTCTATCGTCGTCTTGTAGAACACTCATCAAGAACGCTTTTTACTTCAGTAGAACCTCGACTACTCTCTTAAGCTCTCACTTTGGAAATGAAAAGGATTGGAAATGAGCAAATGAAGGCAAAGGGCTGGCCCTCTATTTATAGATATAGGGTTGGCTTCCTTAGGAAGCCACTCCAGTGCAGGAACACTGTAAAAGTTACCCCGGGTTCGGTTAAAAGCTGCTTTATTTAGTGTCGAGGTCCAAATGACCTCAGACATGAAATTTAAAAATACCGGGAGACTCATTGGCTCGAACACTAGTGAACCAACTTGACTTAGGATGAAGACAGGATCGTCAGAAGAAAAACGAGCCAAGATTCCTTTATGGAATTACTTTTTACTATTCACTTAGACTGACAGATTTTGCTCCCGAGCGTTCGATTGACCTCAGAATGGAAATCCGTGAATGCAAACGGATTCTTTGAGTAATTTCCCATAAGAGGGGCCTGATAGAGCAAGACTCGGATTAACGAGGAGGATTTTGTAAATTTCTCAAAAGACGAACGCACGCAAAAGTTACTATCCATTCACCCTTTAAATACGTTTTTCATCACCGGGAACTCAAATGACTTCAGAATAAAATTCCGGGAACACCGGCACACTTCTTAAGTTAAAACCTTTCTAATGAGACTAGGTTTGACCAAATCAGGGTTAAGATCACAATTTCTGAAAAGACGATTTCACGAAAACTGACTCCTAAAGTCGTGACTGACATCTGACTTCACTTAAACCTTATTTAAAATTATTCCTTAACTAGTTAATTACTATTAAGAATCCTCTAATCATAATTCAAAAATCTGGGGTTTTAGACTCTGCAAATTCCTTATTGAGGATGACTAACACTGAGCTTCTTCCTGGTTCAGTTGGGCGGCTATCTTGGAGCTTGAAGCGATCAGTTGGGTGACATATCTCTTTGATAAGAGATTAGGTAATGTGGTAGTATCTTCATCATTACACAGTCGACTCACTGCAACTGGGGTGACAGGTGGCTCTCGGTGCATCTGTGTAGTTGCTGGTTCAGTTGGTCGAGTTGGCTCATCTAACTGATTTGACAGAGTATCAAAATTCAGTTTTTTGCAGGCAAGGCTGGTTGTGCAGATCACTTGCTACTTTGCTCCTCTTCTTCTTGAGCCTTGATGTCACTTCCCAATTTTGTAAGTAGGGCAGGTGGAGGAATTTTGTTGGTCAATCTATGACTCATAATCCTCTGTACTTGCATGATAGTTGGAGGAAATGGATTTGAAGACCCTATCCATTTTAAACTCAAAACTTCTTCTCTTTGCCAAAAACTCATGCCGTGAAAAGCAGTGATCAAGAAATGTGACTGGATGGACATTGAGTGTCTCCAGTTGTACCAGTAGAAGTACCGGTGTAGAAGATTGAAAAGCTCTTGATCTTGCTTGGCCACAAATGTGAATTGAGTAAGAAGTAAATTGGTTACCTCTTTTTGTGCATTATTGGTTGCATATTCACTACTGTAAAAAAGTGCGAATATCTTCTTCCATCAGTTGGAGAGGAGGGCAAGTTCTCCTGAAGTAGTTAGCTCCATAGTCTGAATGATGAATTTCGATGAATGGAATAAGCTCATCTGAATCAGAACAGTCTTGGAAGTCAGCTGTTGATCCATTCTTGGAGACTGGTAATGGGACGGCATTGGCAGTTGAGGTATTTGAGGTTGTAGCACTTGCATTGCCTTTTGTTAGCCTTTTCTTCTTGAGTGAATGAAGATGGATGCTTCCTCTCTTGGGAATCTGTGGCACCCTCAAACGAATATAGAAGAATAGACTAACAATGTGAGTGTGCCTTGTATATATATTTTTTTTGAAATAGAATAAAATGTGTTGGAAAACTAAAAAAAATTATAAGGTTTGCTTCCACACAAAATGTGCATAAATATATTAAGGGAAGAAAGAGTACTCTGAAGTCAAAAGAGTACAATAGGGAAGATAAAAGCTTATATACAATCAAAATAGTGAACTTCGAAGAAGTTTCACACTTGAACAAAAACGGAGTCAAAAGGTGATGCGAAAGATCATAAATAAAAGCCCATCAGGTCATCATCCATGTACATAGACCCATATGAACTTGTAAGAACTCCACGTCCCGCACCATGCATTCTCATGGTTCAACAGAGTCACCTACAATGCATGAACTACATGAGCTAAAGCTCAGTAAGCAGAAATCATGCATGCAACCTGTACATACAATCAAGGTTGTAGAATTCGCTAGGCACTAGACAGGCGGCCGGATGGGGCCTAGCGCCTAGATTGCCTAGGCGGAGTCTAGGCGGTTTTCTATTTTTTATAATTTAATAATTTATTATTACATATTGATATATTTATGTATTACTTTTTTCAATTACCCTACTTCCCACATTGACTATATAATGAAAATTAAGATGTAGGATGTTGTATAAAAGCTCAAATTAGAGTTTGAATTTTTTTTCAACCTATTCTACATCCCACATTGGTTTTTACATTGAAAACTAGAATGGGGTTGTTGTATAAAAAAGAGGCTAATCATGAATGATAACCTCACATTTATTCATCAACTTTGTTCCCTTTTTTCTTCATCCCACATTGGTTTGTAGATTGAATAAATGGGAAGTAGGTTGATGTATAAAAGTTGAAAAAATCTCAATTTTTTTATTTGGTCATATTTTAAACCAAAATATTCAAAAAAAAATTAAAAAAATTAATGGGTCGTCTAATGGCCGATTAATCGCCGAGGCGGCCGTCGAGGCGGTGAGGAATCGGCCACCCCGATTTCTCAATCGATTATGGTGTTTTCGGCACGGTTAGGGGCCGCCTAGCCCGAATTCTGCAACCATGCATACAATGCACAAAGATGACATCACACCATGTCAAATGCTCATGATCAAAATCTCTTCATCTCAAAAGCATTTTTCAATGTTTAGGAACTTGGCTCCCTTCACGAGACACCAATATGAGTCATGAGCTCATAATATAATCAATATCAATTTGGCCAATATATCGATTAATACAGTCGAGTGGACCACCCTTCCCGGACCCTAAGGGACACGCCCCCGACCAGTCACCTTTGGTCCCACATGAAAGTATCCCACCCGCGGCATTAATCATCATCAGGGTACAGTCGAGTGGACCACCCTCCCTGGACCCCAAGGGACACGCCCCCCGACCAGTCACCTTTGGTCCCACATGAAAGTATCCCAGTCGCGGCACCCAATAATTAACACAACATTTCATGAGCTGGTGGTGACCAATCCCAAACAAAATAATTTTCTCTCTCTGAAATCCATTTCATGCATGCAACCCTTGAAAATATTTACATGTCGTGCATGCATATGCTTGTGCTCATGAACAAGATATTCAATGCAAATAAATACAATTACACATGTAAATCACATTTTATCACCCTCAAATAATGCACTATAATAAGATACTGATAATTAATAAACACATATAGCTAAGTATTATTATGTCCATGCATTATAGTTGCAGATGGATTTCTACTTACCTTGAGTCCAATGCTTGTAATTTTTGAGATTCTAAAATCCGCACTTTTCAATAAAATCTATTCAAAATATATAATAACATTAATATATTTAGCATACAAAGTATTTAATTAAACAATGGTAACTAACTAATGTTGCACAATTATTTCTTTATTAATGTAAGTATCTATTTTAATTTCTAACTTAATTCATTATTCAAGAAATCTCCTTATAAAAATCACTTTGTTCTCATAAACAAACCATTACACTTAACCTAAATAACAACCAATTATAATTTCATTTATTCGAATGGATTCTAACTAACCAATTTAAATCTAATACTATACTAATAAAATAAGTACACCTCAGTTAATTGAAGTATCTACCAATAAAATATTCAATATTATAAATATTATAAGCTATTGAATTACTCAAAATCAAAAGAAACTTAAATATTATGACCATCAATTTGAACTCCAATTACCATATATATAATTAATTACACCTTGATATAAAACAAAATAATTCACCCACACATTGTTTTCCTAACCTTCGGAAATATAACCAAGTAATCAAAATCTAATTAATTAGATCACTAATCTAATATACCTTGAACAATATAATCTGTAGCTTTTTTTTAATTTAGGGAAATTAACCTCAAGCATGAATATGAATAATTGAAGTTGTTTACTAATTTGAACTAACCTGGTTCGTATGAGCTAGTTTCCAAGTCCTGATTCTTCAATTTGAGAATAATTAATTATGGAATTTGTACTTTAATTAAATAGACAGTGTTTCCCCAAAATCTCAAGCACACGTGTACTTGCTACACATAAACATAATTACAAGATGTTCCACCTATAAAGTAATTATCATACGTGTAACTATAAGGGAAATTTATGTTTCTTTTCTTCTTATTTTACCACTTGTCTAATGCATATCCATCTATAAATATATAATATATAATATAATATATATATATATATAACAATTTTAGACATCAATGTATTTATAATAATATTTAGCAAACTAATTGACATTTGCCATATACTATGTCAACGTGGGAACAACAACAACTCCTAAACTAATTCAATGCCACCTAGCACATAGTACAATTTAAAACCCATTTCCATATCTTTATTAATTCTTATAAATTCATTTAAGTTAATTCTCTAGGGATATATATATATGCTACACCTCTCTTTTCTTCCTTAATGCTTGTGTATGCGTGTCTACTAATATATATACATATATTCATTTATGCTATATACACACACACACACACACCCCTATATTTTATTTTATATTATATATATACATACATATATAAAAATCATATATATATATGTATATATATATATATATTTATCAAATAAACAATTGGGCATAATCATGTTTACACATATATAAATGCAATTGTCACACAATACCTATATGAAATATATGTCAAGATAATCATTAAATAGTGAGCCTCAATTGTCACACAATACCTATATGAAATATATGTCAAGATAATTATTAAATAGTGAGAGGCTCGGGTATCATAGAATCCAGTCAGAGATGAGGACTAGTAATGCATCATCATTTGGCAGCTTCAAGATGTCTTCAATCATCTTGCTCATCTTAAGAAAAAGTCCTACCATGGACTCAAACTTCCTTGTTCTCTTTGAGTTGGAGGCCTTGAGAACTTGACGCTTGAACTATGAGAATACAAACTCTGCCCAGTTTGTCTCACATCCTTTAGTTAGGTGTATCATCACCCTGTACCTCTCTTGGGTAAGCTGGCTTGGGCTTCCAATTGCTCCTAATATCATCTTGTTTGTGATGTCGAGCAGAACTTCATACTCTGGCCTTAGATCAGTTTTAGCTGTGGTAAAACTGAATGCCTTCTTGCAGGTGGGGGTCTTCCGCCTTCTCCAGTATGGTTCAACTGCTTTACTCAAATCTTGAATGGTTGTTCCTTGCCTTAGAAGTTGAAAAACTTCAGCAACTATTCCTTCAGTTATCTTGATAGGTTGGCCTTGGATAACTGATGTAATTTCCTTGCCATTAGCACTGATTTGTGCTTGGAGGAGAAATTCACACACCCAATTTTATCTGAATTTGGGTGGTGTTTCCAGGTAATGAAGAATCCCTGTCTTGTGAAGAGAAACAAGCAGGTTTTGGCTGTTTGAGTTTTGAAGAATATCCTGGAATTTCTTCCTTTCAAGGAATTTATCTCTCATCATCTGATTTTTGAGTGAGTTGGGGGAACTGAGGAATTCTGCCATTGAAGAAAATCTGGCTAGAATTTTTTAGAGAGATTAGAGAGAGAAGAGACTCTTTGAATTGATTTTGAGAAAATGAGTGTGCCTCTTCTCTTTGCAAGGGGGACTAGATGTAGATTGATTTATGAGTAATAAATGGTACTCATATATCTTTTGAAAGTTTTTGTGTCCCTTGCTTTTGTTTGGAATTAAATGCCTTTGTCAGATTTTCAACAGTAAGAATTCAAATGGTTTTGCTGACATGGCATCTTATCAATAAAATATATATTTTATTGATAAAAAAGGATTACAGAGCAAGATTATAAGAAGAACACTTAGAGGTCCTAATCAGCTGAGCTTGATCAGTCTCTAATCCTTCTTGTGCTCTGTCTTCTGCCTTTTAGCAGGTGGCTCACCAGTTCCATTATGGCTTGATGGTGCGGCTGTAGCTTGTTGAGCATTCAGTTGATCTTGCAGTTGCTGGATGAGCTCTCTGTGCAGCCTGAGTTGCTCTTGGATGCTACAAAACTGCTCTTCGTGCTGAACTGTGCACTGAGCAATGGAGCTCTCTGGTTGCTCCTGGAGTTGTACTGCTGCAGTTTCATTTTCATGGAGAATGAGACTGTCAAGTAGGAATCCATCATCTCTTGATGTGGCTTCATATCCATCTTCAATTTTATCCAGCTCGTCACAGGGGATTGTCCTGGTCTGTTCAGGATTTCCCAAGCTTTCAGTTTCACCATAGCTCTTCTCTGGTGGTGGGAGCATGAGTTCTGATTTCTGCTGATTTGGATCCACATACACCACTATAGCAAGTGAGCCTGTGTAGCCTTTAGGCTGCTCTTCAGTCAACTGATCAGTCAGATTTTCCAAATCTGGCACCTCATCAACATGATCAGTTGATATCTCTTCTATGATAGGCTCAATGAAAGTCTATACTGAATAATAATACTGGGAGACTGGTTTGGCATGACAGCAAGCGGCAGTTGGAGATCTACCTCATCCTCGGTTTCTTCAGTTACTCGAGCCTCTTCAGTTGGCTCTGCAGTGGGAGCATTTCGGGACTCCTCCTGGTCCTCTTGTTGCTCAGTTGGCCCTTTAATTGGCCCTTCAGGTTGACCATCATCTGGTCTAACTGGTGATCTCAGCAGCTCTTTAAACTCCAAGTCTGTGGTATACTTGTGAGTTTCTTCTGCAGTAGATGATCTGTGCTCTGGGGAGTCTGTAAGCAGATTGATCACAACTCCTCCTTTTTGGGGGTTCTCTTCAAATACGAGCTGTCTTGAAACTGCAGCTGTTGATACTTGATCATGGCTTGACTGGTTTTGCCTTTGAATCTCTTCAGCAATCTGTTGTTGTTGCTAAACTCTGATCTTGTAAATTTCATTTAACACCTAACTTTGATGTATCTGGGGATTGTTCCAGAGTTCTTGTTCTTCTTGAGTTGGTAACTTCGGCAATTCAATCCCAGACTAATTTAGGAGATCATTCATAACTTCAGCCAGTGTCTGCTCATCTGGCTTTGAATGACACTTTCGAAGATCTAACATTTCCCTTATAACATTAATTAGATTTTGTTCAGGGCTTCCCTGTTCTGACCATTGTATGCTCCACTTTTCTTCTCTTCTCCAAAAGCTCATTCTGTGTAGGGCTGTTAGAAGATAATGGGTTTCCGAATTGAGATAGTGTCTCCATAAGTACTAATAGCAGTACTTTGTGAGAGCCTTGAGCAGTTCTTCTGAATCATCCACAAATTCATGAAAGTTCTTCTTAATGAAGTCTGCTACATCTTGATTGGCTCTTTGCTTTGCTGCTATAGCTTCTAAGTGAGCTCTTCTGTTTTCAGTTGTCCTGTCCATTGGAGGATAAGTCATTCTGAAATAGTCAGCTTCAGAACTTCGTGGTGGAACTCCTCTATATTGCACTATAGATTCCAGAGATGGCGCCACTTCAAACACCTTGACACCACGAGGAGGTAATCCCGGTGGAGATGAGGGTTCTGTTCTTTTCTTTCTTTCATTCTTCTTCTTAGATCTTCCTACTCTATTCTTGATTTGAGCTGATCCCTTTGTAATTATCTTGTTGCGAGATGGTTCAGTAACCTCTGGGTTGTCTGTGATGAAGGCAACTTACTGTATAGGTTGAGCTCGGATTAGTGTTCCAATCAGACAACAGATTGGCAAATGATCTTCTGAGTCAGAGTCGTTCTGATGAGGTTTTGCATCGACCTTCTTCTCTTTTCCTTTTCTGCTGACCGTTTCTTTGCTCTTCTCTGTAGTTTTGAGACTCAGAGCTTTCGGTCCTTGCTGCCTTTGAGCGACTGTTGGTATATAGTTAGTTTCTTCTATTAAGAGAGTGTCAGTTTTTGTTGCCGTGAAACTGAGTTCTTCTTCAAGAAATTTGCTGATTCTACAGGGAAAACACATGTTCTGCCTGAATTCCTTATCGCTCCAATTTTTCTCAACAACATCCACATACTTCTTGATTTGATTATAGAAGTACTGAGCCCAGTTTACCTTGATCCCTTAAAATATCGCCCAACACACTTTGTACTTTGTAGCTGTCATTTCTGAGTGACTTTCAGTAATTCTGACGATCATTCTGGTCACCACTGATGCTAGAATCTTGTATTCTTCTTGGAAGCACATAATGGAAGTGCTCTTCTTGAAAGCTTCCTGACAGTCAGCATCTTTCCAACTATCTTAGATCTTCAGTGGATTGACTTCCACTTCCTCTAGCTTTATTCCTTCAGTTATGAGATGGAATATTCTTCCCAGTGATTTTGGAGTGATCTCCAATTGTATTCCTCTCACCTATGTTGTGATTCTATCTCTGTGAGCCTTTGAGTTTAGATATAATTCACAGACAGGTTTTGGATAGATTTTGCTGGGAGTGCTGCAAGTGAACTCTCGCAATCCTACTTGGTTGATCTTGGTGATGATGAAGTCGCAAAGAGGAGAGTCTGAACACTTTGTTCTGAATGCATCTTCATGAAGAAACTTTTCTTTGTAGAGACTCATTTGGAATCTTTAAGACGACTCTCCAGTTTTTCTGAAGTTGAACTTTCATCGAGCAGTTTGGACACTTTTCTTGGCTATGGAGACCTTGTGGGGATTTTGGAAGCTTGGTTGCTAATTGGATTTTCTCATAGTAAAAAGTTTTAGGATCTTAGGTTTCTCTGGGATTTGTGAGAAGTAAGTGAATTTCAACTCTTGGTTCAGCGGGATAACTTTTGGCAATTCAGCCATCTATTGTGAATCGGCAATTGAGATGAATTTGATGCTCCGGTTTCAACGGTAGGATAAATTAGTCGATTGATATGAAAATCTATCCATTGAAAGTAAATGAAGAGAGATGAAGTGGGTCCACTGGTAATAATTGTGAGACAAGTCATTTTACCATTCTACTAAGCAAAGTAAATTCCAACTTATCTGTTCGAATCTCACTCTGGAGCTTCCACGTGGCTTTGAGTTGCTGACGTCATTAGATAATTCATCTACATCTGGCAATCTCTAGTTGGCATGATCAACTTCAAATGAGATATTTCAGTTTAGCTCTTCATTTTGCTGAGATGGCTTCCAGCTCTCCTTTCAGTTCAGCTGCTTGCTTCAGCTGACCACGAGCTGCTTCTCCAATGCGAACTGATTGAGCAGTTGATCAGTTCTGGCCCTTTTGACTTCTCAGTTTCCATGCCTCTCATTAGTTTGCAAACTTTTCAGCTTGTTTTTTGTCTGAACTGATGGCTTGAGCAGTTTTGGCTCCTTTTGCTGACTGAACTGATGCACCTTTTGGTTCAGTTTCAGCTTTTGCTCTCTTTTTCTCATCGGCTGGGATTGCTCTTTGCATTCTCACATTTTGATCATCTTAATATTCTGAAGCTAGTTCCAATAGCCCCAATTGGATACATAGCTCTATGAATCTTGCCTCTGGCAATGGCTTTGTAAAGATGTCAGCTATCTGCTTCTCCATGTTGACATATTGGATGCATATGTCCTTCTTTTCAATGTGATCTCTGATGAAGTGGTGCCTGATGTCGATATGCTTTGTTGTCGAATGCAAAACTGCATTATGAGAAATAGCAATGGCACTGTTGTTGTCGCAGAAGATAGGTACTTCGTCAGTTTCGACCTTGTAATCCTTCAACTGCTGCTTCATCCAGAGTATCTGTGCACGACAGCTTCCAACAGCTACATACTCTGCTTCAGTTGTCGATGTTGCAACTGAGTGCTACTTCTTACTGAACCAGGATATCAGTTTGTGACCAAGAAACTGACATGTTCCACTGGTACTTTTCCGATCAATCTTGCATCCACCGAAGTCTGAGTTTGAATAGCCAGTTAGACTCAAGCTGTTATCTCTGGGATACCGCAATCTAAGATTTATGGTTCCTCTGAGGTATTTGATGATCCTCTTTGCTGCTTCGAGATGACTCTTCTTCGGGTAAGCTTAGAAGCGTGCACATAAGCCGAATGAATATGAAATGTCTGGTCGACTAGCAGTTAGGTAGAGAAGTGAACCGATGATGTCTCTGTATTGAGTTTGGCTAACTGATTCTCCTTCTTCATCGAGAGTCAGTTGAACTGATGTATTCATGGGGATCTTGATAGTTTTTCCCTTATCAGTTCCAAACTTCTTGACTAGCTCCTTTGTATACTTGGCTTGACTGATGAATATCCCATCTTGGAGCTGCTTCACTTGGAGTCCTAGGAAGAAGGTCATTTCTCCCATCATTCTCATCTCAAATTCGCTCTACATCAGTTGTTCATATCGAATCCAGAGATCCTTACTCTTTGATCTAAATATTATGTCATCCACATAAATTTGAACCATTAAGATCTCTAATGATCGCTCTATTCTAAATAGAGTGCGATCAATGACTCCCTTTTGAAACCCATTCTTGAGCAAGAATGTTGTGAGGGTTTCATACCATAGAGTGCTTGCATTAGCCCATAGAGTGGTTTCTTCAGTTTGAAGACTTGGTCTCCAATCTCGAATCCAGGCGGTTGCTCGATGTACACGTCTTCCTTGAGCATCTCTTGTAGAAAAGCACTTTTCACGTCTATTTGATAGACCGTGAAATTGTTGTGAGCCGCATAGGCGAGGAACAATCTGATAGCTTCTAATCTTACAACTGGCGCAAATGTCTCATCAAATTCGATCCCTTCACTTTGAGAGTATCCGTTGGCTACTAGTCTTACTTTGTTCCTTGTGATGACACCTTGTTCATCCAGTATATTGTGAAAAACCCACTTGGTTCCAATAACTTTCTGGGTTTTTGGCCTATCAACATGAAACCACACATCATTTCTTGTAAACTAGTTTAGATCTTTCTTGCATGGTGATTATCCAATCGGCATCTTCAAGAGCTTCATTGATGTTTGTCGGTTCAGTTTGAGATAGAAAGCATGTGAATAGAGCATACTCTGTTGAACTTCTGGTCTAAACTCGACTTCTTAGATCTCCAACAATCTTGTCAGCTGGGTAGCTTCTGAGCCATTTAGGTAGGCTTTTCTTAGCTGGATTATCAGTTGGATCCTCTGCATCGACATCTTCTGATGTCTTATCTTTAGTTTGCTCTTCGTCCTCATCAGTTCTTCCCCCTGCTTCAGTTATGGGGTTGAAGGTCTTAGCACGATCAGTTTCTCCATTGGTTTGATCGCCCTCAGCTATGCTCTCAGCTGGTCTGGTGCTGGATACATTCTCTTCATCTTCTAGTCCAACCTCAAACTTTTCTGGAACTGTATGGTCCACATAGTCCTGCGAGTTATCAGTTTTGCTAGGTAGCAATTGAACTGATAGATTGAGTACTTCCTTATATTTGTACTCATTTGAAAACTCATCAAAAACAACATGACAAGTTATTTCCACAACTAGTGTTCATTTATTGAACACTCCGTAAGCTTGAGCGTGTGGGGAATTGTAATAAAGAAATATTCCCTCATTAGCTTTGGCACTGAAAGTCTTCAGTTGACTTTTGCAATTGTTGTGAATAAAACATTTGCAGCCAAATACTTTGAAGTATGATATAGATGGCTTGCCACCCTTGTAGAGCTCGTAGGGTGTCTTATCATGTGTGCTGATGATGGCACTTCTGTTTTGAGTGTGGCACGCCGTATTGACTGCCTCGGCCCAATATCCTTCTGCTATGTTGGCATAAGCTATCATTGCTCGAGCTGCTTCTTTGAGTGTGCGATTCTTCATTTCCGCAACACCATCTTGCTGTGGAGTTCTGGTAGCTAAGTGCTCGTGAGTTATTCCTAGTTCAATGAGAAAACTAATGGTCTGCTGGTTGACGAATTCAGTTCCATTGTCTGAACAAATTTGTTGAACTGATCTCTCCCTTTCAGTTTGCAGCCTCTTGATCATCGCTGATAGCTTGGTGTAGGTTTTATCTTTGCTTCTGAGAAACTCTACCCATGTATATCTTTAGAAGTCGTCGACTACTACTAGAGTAAATCTTTTTCCTTTGGGCGTTGGTGGTCTGACTGGCCCACACAGATCCATGTGTAGCAGTTGGAGGGGAGCAGTTATCTTTGGAGGATGACTTCTATTCTTGAATGACGATCTCACTTGCTTCCCTTTCTGACATGGTCCGCAGATGCCAGTTTTCTTGAAAATCTCCTTGGGAAGTCCATATTCTAGCTCCTTCTTGGCTAGATGATTGATGGTTTTGAAGTTGAGATGATTGAGTCGTTGATGCCATAGCCAGCTTGCTTCTGTTAAGCCCTTTGAGAGAAAGCAAGCTTCTCTATATCTAGTTGACTAGTCAACAACATACATGTTGCCTCTCCTTACACCAATTAGGAGGATTGCTCCAGTTGACTTATCTTTGATGTCACATGAGCTTCGACTGAAATCAACGGTATATCCATTGTCACATAATTGACTGATGCTGACCAGTTTGTGCTTCAGTCCTTCCACATGAAAGACTCCATTGACTACCACCTTTCCTTTGACCACGAACCCTTCTCAATGGTTCAGCTTCTGGAGTTATCTCCGAATGTGACTAATGGTCCTTTGTAACGCCCCGATCCCAAGAGAATGGTAGGGGACTGGTGCGCTACTGGAGGAAGGGAAAAGGGGTTGTTGAACAGAAGCAATCAAATAAATAAGGTTAGTGCCCCAAAAATTTGGGCAGCATAACCTCTATAAATGGATCAATCCACGCTTTTAAAGCATATGGAATGACTTGAACCAGATACCATGACTTAGAATAAACCCAAGAAAGCAAACTTCAATGTAAATAATAACAGTTCAAAGGTTAACTATTAATAGGTTAGGCATGAAAAAGGCCAGACGGATGTCTGTACAAATACATGAAGTAAAGAGATGCCAGACGTTCGTCTGTCGTGAAAGCAATATAAAGCCAGGCTTTTGTCTAGACATGGAAATTAATGTAAAGCCAGGCTTGTGCCTGTCTGAATAAGGAAAGTAAATAAATGATAGGCGTTTGCCTGTCAGGAACAGAAAGTAAATAGGATTCGGAGAACTGAACACTCCGTAGCAGTAAAGAAAATGGGATTCGGAGAACCGAACACTCCATAACATTAAAGAAAGATGGGATTCGAAGAACCGAACACTCCATAATAGTAAAAAAAGATGGGAATCGGAGAACCGAACACTCCATAACAATAATCAGAGTAAGCGGACAAGAACGCAGTGCATTTATTCAGACTCAAAAGGTAACCATGTTCTCAGTTAGACTCCACACATAAAAAGAACATATACATCAAAAGATAGCCCTTCAGCCTTAGCACAGCCGTCCGCCATCCCGCAGCTCATCCTGAAAAGATTTGAAAAGATTTTGGGCGTGAGTACTAATGCACTCAGTAGGTACTTTTGAGAAAAGCTTCACAATCATTTTATAAAACAGAATATCCAATCATATTTTAAGCATATCATGGAAAGCTTTCAAAACATAAAAATTTGTGAATTCCATGTATACAAAATCATTTTAGTTCCATCATTGCGCGCCACTCTCCCCTAGAACGCTTACGGTGAGTCGGTTCGTGTACACAACTGGCTGCTTAAGGTTGAACACTGCCCTGTTTGCTTGGGGCTCGATATTGTGAACTATTGTAGTTTCATCACCAAAAATAGTAGTAAGACTTACATGAGTCAGGAGAGCACATTAAATACAGTCATGAGTTGGATATTCAATCATATTCATTTTATAAATATCAGGGCTTAATAACCCGAAATACATTTTTATATAATAAAAACCCACCTGGTAATCTAATCTGGGATAGCTAGATCTAGATGTTGATTCTGGTCTCATCTAGAAGTCTCCTTCTTTTGTACCTACAAGATTGTCCGGCAACTTAGTTTCAATGAATGACTACCATTAAGTCAAAATCTAACATTTCTTAGCTATGAAGTAAATATTATAATATCTACTACCTTAATACGTAGCACCCGAGTCATCAAAATATTTTGATTCTTAAGGGAACTTTACTCAAGGCATTTTTATAAAGAAAAACCATTTAGGAAGTTTTGGCATACGGGGTGGTCAAACACGTATCCTAAAATTAATTCGGTACAAATAAATTTATACCGCAAGATCCGCCCACTTGAAAAATATGAAACTTTAAATAAAAATACTATATTTTTAGACGGAACAACTTTTGAGACTAAAAATACAATAGGGCTATCCACAAAGGATAGATCTGAAAAAGACTATTATTTAAAATTTGGATACTTAAAATATACCCAAAATTAAAAAAGTGACAACATGGAAAATGCAAACAAATATATATAAAACATAAAACCCTAAAGCCACTTTTTGATTCGGCGACCCGAAAGAGATCGCCGATTTGAGGTGGTGGAGAGGCGGTGATGGAGAATTGGTGGCGGTGGTGTAATTAATTTGATTGGGGGCTGGGGTAATTAACGTGGTGGGGGGGAATTTGTTGATTGATCAAGGTTGGGGGGGGGGGTTGATTGATGATTATGATGATTATAATGGATGATGTTGATGGTAGCGTGAGGTGGTGGTTGGCGGTGGTGGTGAATTTTGGCGGCGATCACGACGATTTTTCATCGCGATCGTCCGTCAAATCATCTTTTCAATCACGTATTTGTGATCTACGTATTGACACCTTCAAAATGACTATCTCAGAATTGAAATAGGAAACTAGAGATGTACCTTCTTAGGAAGCTGCTCGGCGTTTCGATTTTGAAAAAGAATGAAAAATGAAACCTTAAACTCCTATTTATTGAGGAAAAATAAATAGGATAATAATGAATAAAAGAAAGGATAATGATGGAAAAAAAAGGATAATAACGAATGGGATAATATTTTGAAAAAGAAATTGGATAATAACGGATGTGCCTTTTTCTATTCAAAGTTGTGCCAAGAGTTCATTTGAACTCAAAATTGAACAATTCAAAGTTTGGCACGATCCTTGAAACTTTTCTATCAACCCGAGAAAAATATCAAAACATATTTTTAAAGCAATTTTTAACCAAATTTAATTTTAACAGATTTTCCTGGCTGCGATTTTCCTTTATTTGGGTCCTTTAAGGACCCAACTTTTTCCTAGATTACCCTCAGGTAACATAAGTTGAATAAAACCTTCTAAAATATTTCAAGATATTACATTCTACCCTCCTTAATAAAAATTTCGTCCTGAAATTTGCGTACCTTTATAGGGTAAATCAGTGTACAACTCCTTGATTCTTCTTTCAAGCTCCCAGGTAGCTTCCTCTCTCCCATGGTTATTCCATAGGACTTTCACCAATGATATTTGTTTGTTCCGTAATTCCTGGACCTTTTGGTCAAGAATAGCCTCTGGCCTTTCTTCATATGATAAATACTGGTTCAGGACTAACTCTTCATTCTTTATAACGTGTTTAGGATCAAACACGTACTTTCTCAACATTGAGACATGAAAAACATTATGAACCTCAGCTAGACTTGGCAGTAAGGCTAGTCTATAAGCTACCTCTCCAACTCGTTCAATAATTTCAAATGGTCCAATATACCGTGGTCTCAATTTTCCTCTTTTGCCAAAACGTATAATTCCTTTAGTAGGAGATATTTTGAGAAAAACTTTATCACCAACATTAAAATACAAATCCTTTCGACGTTTATCTGCATAGGCTTTTTGTCTATCTTGGGCCTTCTTCATTCTCATTCTTATCTTATCAATTATTTTGATTGTTGTTTGAACAATCTCAGGGCCCAATATCTTTCTTTTACCTACTTCATCCCAGTAAAGTGGTGATCTACATCTTCGACCATACAAAACCTCATATGGTGTCATCCCAATGGTTGCCTGATAAATGTTGTTATAGGCGAACTCCACTAAAGGTAAAACATTTTCCCAACTTCCACCTCTATCAGTTACAACTCCTCTGAGCATGTCTTCTAGTATTTGTATTGTCCTTTCTGATTGTCCATCAGTTTGAGGATGGAAAGCTGTACTGAAATTTAGTTGTGTTCCCATCGCATCTTGTAGACTTATCCAGAATCTAGAAGTAAATCTTGTATCTCGGTCAGAGGTGATCGAGATGGGTACTCCGTGTAGCCGTACAATCTCTTTCACATAGAGTTGAGCCAACTTATCCAGTCCAAGTGTCATCTTGATTGGCAAAAAGTGTGCTGATTTGGTCAATCGATCAACAACGACCCATATCGCAGGGTTTCCTTGCACTGACTTTGGTAATCCTACTATAAAATCCTTGTTGATATGTTCCCATTTCCATTCTAGGATTTCAAGTGGTTGTAATAATCCTGATCGTCGTTGATGTACGCCTTTACTTGCTGACAAGTTAAGCATCGTTCAACAAATGAGGCCACTTCTCTTTTCATATTTCGCTACCAGAAGTTTCTCTTCAAATCTCTATACATCTTTGTACTTTCAGGGTGAGCGGTATATGGAGCATCATGAGCTTCCATCATGATTTCATTCTTTAACTTTTCATTGTGGGGCACACATATTCTTCTCTCGTACATGAGAGCATTGTCATTTGCTTCAACAAATCCTTTTGAATCCTCAGTTCCTACTTTCAATTGCATCTTCTCTAAAAACTCATCCCCTTCTTGTGCCTCCACAATCCGTTTTCTTAAATCGGGTTTAGTTATTAAAGCATCTATAAGTCCTTTGGTAGTGTTTGGTGGTCGAACCAACTGCAGCTCTAGTCTTTGAAATTCTTCAATTAACCTTTCTTCTTGCGTTAGGAAACAACCTAACTCTGCTCTGGTTTTTCGGCTAAGGGCGTCTGCCACAACATTTGCTTTACCGGGATGGTAGAGAATGGTACAATCATAATCCTTAACTAATTCAAGGAATCTTCTCTGCCTCATGTTTAAGTCCTTCTGTTCAAAGAAGTACTTAAGACTCTTATGATCAGTGTAGATTTCACATCTGACACCGTATAGATAATGCCTCCAAATTTTCAAGGCATGTACCACAGCTGCGAGCTCTAGGTCATGGGTGGGATAATTCAACTCATGTGGCCTGAACTGGCAAGATACATAAGCAACGACTCTCCTGTCTTGCATTAGCACACACCCTAACCCTAGCTTAGACACATCTGTAAAGATAACAAATCTTTCATTCCCTTCCGGTATAACCAATATTGGAGATGTGGTCAGTCTCTTCTTAAGTTCTTGGAAATTCCTCTCACATTCCTCAGTCCAAATAAACTTAATCTTCTTTTTCAACAATTGTGTCATTCGTCTTGCCAATTTAGAAAATCCTTCAATAAATCGTCTGTAGTAGCCTGCCAACCCTAGGAAACTTCTTATATCATGTGCACTGGAAGGTGACTTCCAGTTACTTACTGCTTCAACCTTAGCAGGATCCACTTTGATTCCTTCTGATGACACAATATGGCCAAGGAACATTACCTCACTGAGCCAAAATTCACACTTGCTAAATTTGGCATATAATTTCTCCCTCCTCAGTGTTTCTAAAATTATATGTAGATGTTTTTGGTATTGTTCCTTACTTTTGGAATAGATAAGAATATCATCTATAAACACAAGAACAAAGCTATCTAGATATTGATGAAAGACTCTGTTCATCATATCCATGAACACAGCAGGTGCATTAGTCAACCCAAATGGCATCACTAAGAATTCATAGTGGCCATAACGTGTTCGAAATGCTGTCTTAGGCACATCTTCTTTTCTTATATTCAATTGGTGATAACCTGAACGTAAATCAATCTTTGAAAATACGTTAGCTCCTCTTAGTTGGTCAAACAAGTCATCTATCCTTGGCAAGAGATACTTATTCTTAATTGTTACCTTATTCAACTCCATATAGTCAATGCACATTCGCAATGTACCATCCTTATTTTTAACAAAGAGAATAGGCGCTCTCCATGGTGAGACACTAGGTTGTATGAAACCTAAGTCCAACAACTCTTGTAGCTGTACCTTCAGTTCTTGCAACTTGTTAGGGGCCATTCTATATGGTGCCTTAGATATCGGAGCTGCTCCTGGTTCCAAGTCAATGGTAAATTCAGTTTGCCTATCAGGCGGTAGGCCTGGTAAGTCTTGTGGGAAAACATCCTTGTATTCTCGAACAATAGGGACTTGATCTATCATTACTCCATCATTCTCTTTTCCTACTAGGTTAACCAGAAAAACATGGCAACCTTCTTTCTCACTAGTTTTACAACTTTAAGGGCTGAAATAATTGGTATCTTCAAACCCATCCTTGCTCCAAAGAAAATTACCTTAGGTTCTCCTGGCTTTTGGAATCTGACTTCTCTCTCATGACAACATATAGTCGCATACGTTGTTGTTAACCAATTCATTCCTAAGATTATATCAAAATCCTTCATGTTAATTACATATAAATCAGTGATGAAAATCTTTTTGTTAATCTCGAGTTCCAAATCCAGGCACATTCTATTGGCTATGACAGTTTTTCAGAATGGATGCTAACTTCTAAGGTAATAGTAGCATCTACTTGTCTAAGTTTTAATCTTTCACTAGTCTT
The DNA here is from genome assembly GCA_026008535.1 of Perilla frutescens. Classification (NCBI taxonomy): domain Eukaryota; kingdom Viridiplantae; phylum Streptophyta; class Magnoliopsida; order Lamiales; family Lamiaceae; genus Perilla; species Perilla frutescens. Next base: position 44,904,854 of record BRKX01000013.1, on the reverse strand, counting down.
TTCTGAAATGAAAGAGTATGTAGCTCCAGTATCAAATAAAGCGAGCACAGGTATATTAAACATGTTGATCATACCTGCCAAATTTTCTGGAGCTTGCTCAGCCTGCTGTTGCTGAAGTGCATATGTCCTGGCTGGCTGTGGAGCATGTTGTCCTTGGTTCGAATTAAAGTTTCCTTGCTGATTTGGCCTTAAGTTTCCACCCTGATTAGGCCTAGGATTTTTCCCTTGGTTAGGCCTCTAATTTATATTTCCACCTTGTGCTGGTCTAGGAGGAATACCTGTATTTCCTTTACTCCTAGGACAATCTCGAGCAAAATGTCCAGGTTGATGATAGAAGAAACATCCATCTGTATTCCTCATACACTTTTCTGAATGAAACTTCTGGCTGATAGGGTAGAAAGTCCTGTTTCCTTGTTGATTCTGTTGCCCATAATTGGTATTTCCCTTGACCCACTGTTGCTTATTTCCCACTGCATTTCTATCTTCCCACTTCCGCTTTCCCTTCAGATCCTGGGAAGATTGTTGTGGCTGGGTTTTCTCAGCTGGCATAACAAACTCTATGTTCAAAGCCCGACGCAGTGTTTGCGCATACGACATCTCATCATGCCTCATAAGCGTCATGCTGATTTCTGGCTTAAGGCCCTTCCTAAACTTCTTAGCCTTCTTGCAGTCCGAGTCCACCAAATGTGGAGCATAACGAGAGAGTTGATTTAAAGCACGATCATACTCAGTAATCGTAGAGCTTCCCTGTCGGAGGTTCCAGAATTCCGACTCTTTCTTTTCTCGATAGCAATCAGGAATGTATTTCTGATAGACTTCTTCCTTGAAGTCTTCCCAACTAAATTCCTATCATTGCTCATAAGTCATAGTTCTTTTTACAGACTCCCACCAATAGTCTGCATCGTCATTCAATTGAAATTGAGCACATATAAGCTTTTCCTCATTCGTGCATAACATGTAATCAAATATTTGGTCCAGAGATCGAATCCATTTTTCTGCATCTATTGGGTCACCTAGCCCATTGAAGGTAGGTGGGTGATGTTTACGAAAAGCTTCTTCTGCTCTTGATACCGGTATAGCGATTGGAATTGGTGCAGGTTGTCCATGGTTTTCTTGGTTCTGTGTTCTTTTCTTAGGCGGCATTCTGGAAAATTTTAGGCTTCAGAATTGACTAACATAAAATTCACTTTTTGCTAATTTAATACAAAGGTGAGATATCTTCTAACCTAAATGCTCAACAACATTTCTCACACAATTCTAATCAGTCTACTTATTTAAAAGTGAAGCACTTAGTCAGTCTACGTTCTACATGAATCTTAAGAGAGGCACTTAAAATCGAATTAAAATCCAATATATGTGTATAAGTTATAATTAACTATGTTCATCTACATTCTCAATCAAATCATTCTATGTTCACATTCCATCTCCATAAGCATTATGGGTTTCCATCACTTTAACATCATCACATTTCCAATTACTTTAACATTCTCACATTTCCAATCACTTACACATTATCACATTTCTAGTCATAGGACATTAATTACTATCATCACACATTCCTTCAAATCATATCATGGACATATAGTCCCATTTAAAAATAATAATTCAATACCATCTGGGCACAAAATCCTACAATTTTTACCATCATGGACAATAAGTCCCTTTCATTCATAATCATCATTATATGGGCACATACTCCCAAAATAATACCATTATCCTTTTGAACCCATCATTGGCGTGACTTTTCATAAATACCATCAATTTGAAGAATGATCCTTATCCAAATTTCTTTTTTTTTAAATAAGTAAACATAATTGAATCTCAAAAATATTTTAACTTGCGTACCTTTCTTTTTGAAGCAAGATGAGAGCGGTGTAGGCGACGTGCTAGGGCTATCAGACAATTAATTAAGAGATAACACTGAGAACTAGACTCAATCAACAATATGACAGGCCTGCACAGTTGCAGCCTGGCTCTGATACCACTCTGTAACGCCTCGATCTAAGGAAAAGGGTAGGGAACCGGTGCACTACTTGGGGGAAAGGGAAAGGGTTTGTTGAACAAAAGCAATCAAATAAATAGGGTTAGTGCCCCAAAAATTTGGGCAGCATAACCTCTATAAATGGATCAATCCACGCTTTTAAAGCGTATGGAATGACTCGAACCAGATACCATGACTTAGAATAAACCCAAGAAAGCAAACTTCAATGTAAATAATAACAGTTCAAAGGTTAACTGTTAATAGGTTAGGCATGAAAAAGGCCAGACGGATGTCTGTCCAAATACAAGAAGTAAAGAGATGCCAGACTTTCGTCTGTCGTGAAAGTAATATAAAGCCAGGCTTTTGCCTAGACATGGAAATTAATGTAAAGCCAGGCTTGTGCCTGTCTGAATAAGGAAAGTAAATAAATGCCAGGCGTTTACCTGTCAGGAACGGAAAGTAAACGGGATTCGGAGAACCGAACACTCCGTAGCAGTAAAGAAAATGGGATTCGGAGAACCGAACACTCCATAACATTAAAGAAAGATGGGATTCGAAGAACCGAACACTCCATAATAGTAAAAAAAGATGGGAATCGGAGAATCGAACACTCCATAACAATAATCAGAGTAAGCGGACAAGAACGCAGTGCATTTATTCAGACTCAAAAGGTAACCATGTTCTTAGTTAGACTCCACACATAAAAAGAACATATACATCAAAAGATAGCCCTTCAGCCTTAGCACAGCCGTTCGCCATCCCGCAGCTCATCCTGAAAATATTTGAAAAGATTTTGGGCGTGAGTACTAATGCACTCAGTAGGTACTTTTGAGAAAAGCTTCACAATAATTTTATAAAACAGAATATCCAATCATATTTTAAGTATATCATGGAAAGCTTTCAAAACATAAAAATTTGTGAATTCCATGTATACAAAATCATTTTAGTTCCATCATTGCGCGCCACTCTCTCCTAGAATGCTTACGGTGAGTCGGTTCGTGTACACAACCCGGCTGCTTAAGGTTGGACACTGCCCTGTTTGCTTGGGGCTCGATATCGTGAACCATTGTAGTTTCGTCACCAAAAACAGTAGTAAGACTTACACGAGTCAGGAGAGCACATTAAATACAGTCATGAGTTGGATATTCAATCATATTCATTTTATAAATATCAGGCTTAATAACCCGAAATACATTTTTATATAATAAAAACCCACCTGGTAATCTGATCTGGGATAGCTAGATCTAGATTCTGATTCTGGTCTCAACTAGAAGTCTCCTTCTGTGCCTACAAGATTGTCCGGTAACTTTGTTTCAATGAAAGACTACCATTAAGTTAAAATCTAACCTTTCTTAGCTATGAAGTAAATATTATAATATCTACTACCTTAATACGCAGCACCCAGGTCATCAAAATATTTTGATTCTTAAGGGAACTTTACTCAAGGCATTTTTATAAAGAAAAACCATTTAGGAAGTTTTGGCATACGGGGTGCTCAAACCCGTATCCTAAAATTAATTCGGTACAAATAAATTTATACCGCAAGATCCGCCCACTGGAAAAATATGAAACTTTAAATAAAAATACTATATTTTTAGACGGAACAACTTTTGAGACTAAAAATATAATAGGGCTATCCACGAAGGATAGATCTGAAAAAGACTATTATTTAAAATTTGGATACTTAAAATATACCCAAAATTAAAAAGTGACAACATGGAAAATGCATACAAATATATATAAAACATAAAACCCTAGAGCCACTTTTTGATTCGGCGACCCGAAAGAGATCGCCGATTTGAGGTGGTAGAGAGGCGGTGATGGAGAATTGGTGGCGGTGGTGTAATTAATTTGATTGGGGGCTGGGGTAATTAACGTGCTGGGGGGAACTTGTTGATTGATCGACGTTGGGGGGGGGGTTGTTTGATGATTATGATGATTATAATGGATGATGGTGATGGTGGCGTGAGGTATTTGTTGGCGGTGGTGGTGAATTTTGGCGGCGATCCCGACGATTTTTCGTCGCGATCGTCCGTCAAATCATCTTTTCAATTATGTATTCGTAATCTACGTATTGACACCTTCAAAATGACTATCTCAGAATTGAAATAGAGAACTATAGACGTACCTTCTCAGGAAGCTGCTCGGAGTTTCGATTTTGAAAAGGAATGAAAAATGAAACCTTAAGCTTTTATTTATAGAGAAAAAATAAATAGGATAATAACGAATAAAAGAAAGGATAATGATGGAAAAAAATAGGATAATATTTTCAAAAAGAAATTGGATAATGACGGATGTGCCTTTTTCTATTCAAAGTTGTGCCAAGAGTTCATTTGAACTCAAAATTGAAAAATTTAAAGTTTGGCACGATCCTTGAAACCTTTTCTATCAACCCGAGAAAAATATCAGAACATATTTTTAAAGCAATTTTTGACCAAATTAAATTTTAACAGATTTCCCTGGGTGCGATTTTTCTTTATTTGGGTCCTTTAAGGACCCAACTTTTTCCTAGATTACCCTTAGGTAACATAAGTTGAATAAAACCTTCTAAAATATTTCGGGATATTACATCCTTTCACTTCTTTGTATCCTTCTAGATCATCTCTATCTCTTGTCATGTGTTTTGAGCACCCGCTATCTAGGTACCAAACCTCTTTAGTCATCTTCTTCAATAGGATGTCCTTTTCCTGCAAGAGAGACGATTAGTTTTTAGGAACCTGCATGATATTGGGTCCTTCTTTGCTAATCAGGTTTTTTAGGATCCAGATTTGCCAAACTTTTAGCTTAATAGCAGGTAGAGAGTTTTCAGACATTGATCGTCTGATCAGTTTCACTCTCTTTTCAGCTCTTCTCCTCTGAGCTGAGTCATTTGTCTTGTACCTACGTCGAGAGTTAGTAAAATAGATCACTTCAATCATAACTCTCTGATTTCGAGCCTGTCTGGCTCTTCTTTGTGGCTAATTCTTTTTAGCACCATGAGCTCTGTCGCTTTTATGGTATGGTCAGTTGGCAAACCAGTTATAGTGAGAGTTAATTCTTGATTCATCCCTTGAATCCAAGTACTCACTATACTGAGTTGCAAGATCCGATGGAGTGAACTTCTCTAGAGGGATCTAAATATATTGACGTGCTTGATACGGCTTTATATGCATGTTTCTTCTTGAGTCAACTTCTCTCCTTGGTTGACTTGCTGGATGTCTTCGAGGATAGGCTGGCTGAGCAGTTCTCTCTTGAACTGATGCCCTATCTTAATGAGACTGCGGTCCAAACTGAGTATTTCTCCTTACTCCAGTTAGCTGGTCAGTTCTGTTCACCATAGGCTTGTTTAGAGCTTTGGGCCTTCGAAAAGCAGGTGACTTCTGTTGAACTGACTATCTTTGATGAGTTGGAGGTCTTGGCTGCACTGACGACCTCTATTGATAGGCTGGATGCCTTTGCTGAGCTGGGGGCCTCTGCTGATAGGCGGACTGTCTATTTTGAACTTGTGGCCTTTTTTGAGATGGCTTCCTCTACTGAACTGATGGCTGAACTAAGCCTTTCAGTTGTGAGGATTAGCTGGACCGCTTCCGCTGATCTATAGGGAGGTTCTCAGTTCTCTCACCTTCGGTCTCTTCAACTGGTTGGGTTGGTGTAGGTCTGACAAAACCAGCAAGGGTTACTTCTTTACTGGTTTGAATAACTGTCTTTTCTTTCTCAACGGTAGTGTACCTGTTGTATCCTAACCCTGGACTACCAGTTTTAACTCTTTTATATCTTAGAATCTCATCAAGAGTTTGAGATCCCTTTCTTATTTTGAGAGATATCTCCTCTCTCTCCTGGATCTCCTGCCTAAGCCTCTCATTCTCAACTCTTAGCTCATCAAACTTGAGCTTCAACTTCTCACATTCAACTAACTGAGCTTCAAGTGATTCAGTTCTGTCATGATCACTTCTCAATCTTTTGACCTCATCTCTTAGGTCATCATTTTCTTCCTTCAGTCGTAGATGCATATTTGATATAGCAGCTAACTGATCTTCTAGCATTCTTAATTGTTCATTTATTTCATTGCTAGAAATGGAAGCTTCATGAATGTGATAAAAAGAGGTTAATGAATCACATATGCTAACCTCTTCTTCGTTGTCAGCCATGAGGCAGAACAATGCCTCATCTTCAGAGCTCTAGCCATCAGAGTCGATTCTCGATGGATAATCTGAGTCATCCAGCACGGCGTTCTCTGTGTTGACCATCATAGCTTTTCTTTTGAAAAACCTTCTCTTCACCTTCACCTCTTTATCTTCAGGGAGCTCTGGACACTCATATATGTAGTGTCCTTGCTTGTGGTAATGGAAGCATTCTCCTATGCTTCTGTTGGCTTCCCTGGGTTGTTTAGCAGACAGTTAGTTTCTCTCGCCCTGGGCTCTTTATCAGTTTGAAGCATCATTGATGGCTGATCTCTGATCCTTTTGAGTTTCTCTAGCAGCTTGGTAACTGAATGGATTTGATCATTGATATCTTCAGTCAGACTCTCCTTCTTCTCCGCTGCTTCTCTTCTTCGATCAGTTGAGCCTCCTAGTTGTTCTCTGGCTTGAGAACTTCTTGGCCGGAAGACATTTCTTCCTCGAGTTTCTCTAAACCGATTTCTTTCACCGTAAAGGGCTGTATCCAAGGTTGATGATGATGTGGATGCCATTCTTTTTCAGTTTAGGCTATACTCGTGAGCCTTAAGATAACCGAAGAGTTCTCTTGGGGTGACTCTGTTCAAGTCTCTTGACTCTTTTGTAGCAATCACCTTCATATCCCATTCTTCTGTGAGGTTGTCTAAGATTTTGGAGTTCATCTCACTGTTGGGATATATTCATCCCAGATTGTTCATCTCACTGATGATGCCTGAAAATCTTATTTCAAGGCTAGAGATGGTTTCATCTGAGTGCATCTTGAAGGACTCATATTTGTCCACTTCCAGTTGGATCTTGTTCCCTTTGATGGCTTCGGACTCTTTGAATAGATCTGCAAGTAAGTCCCATATCTCCTTGGCAGTTCTGCAACACTCTTTGTCCTTCATGCGATCTTCATCTAGAGTTTGGAACAACGCGGCTTGGGCCACGAACTCTAGGTTCTTCAACTTCTTCTCTTCACTTGTGAGAAGATGAGTTGGCTTCGGGGTCCTTGCTGGTTGATTGACATCATCAATGTGGGCTTCATTGTCCATTATAATTATGATTGTACCTTCCTCGATAACTTCCCACATATTCTCATGGATTGAGCAGAGATGCGTCTTCATTCTTCTGCTCCAGTTATCGTAGTTCTCAACTGAAAAGATAGGTAGCTTATGGTTTCCGATAGCTGACAGATTAACACAGATAACAAGATCTGATTCAATTGATCTACAGAAACGACTGATCTTTAGAATCAACTGCTCAATTTAGAGGGGGAGGTAAATAAACTGATTTCGAAATTGAACAATAATTATGGAATATTCAGGGCCTGTTTTGACTCACTGAGTTATCCGTGTTTTGTGGAGATCAGTTGAGATGATCTGCTAGCTCGGAGTGCTATGTGTGCTTGAGGTGTGCAGTTTAAAACATGCAACTAAAACTGAAAAGTAAAGCAGAGCACACAAGTAATTTTATAGAGGTTCGAAGCTCAACTTCTACGTCCTCTCTTCCTTCCGCAGAAGGGCAGTTCACTATACAAGTGTAAAGTTCCTTTATTACAGTTACACAGTGAAGATAAACTGCTGAACCTGGTGAATGGCAACTTTACGAGTCACGACCTCTTTTTCAGTTGGTGTTGTCCCGGAAATGGCGATCCAACGAACGCAGCCTCCTCAGTCGGTAGGTTGACAGCTTATACTTGCGATCCCCAACTGCTCACTGGAGAGATAAGGTGCTATTGCCCGTCTTTACAAGGTTTTAGATCTCTTTCGATCTTCAAGAAGATAATCTTGAAACTGGTATCAACTGATATGTTCCTTTGCGTGCTTGCGGCTGTGCTGGGTAGTTGATCTTTGTAGAGCTTGAACTGAGAGAATTGCTCTGGATGGAAATCTTCAATAGCTAGCTTGATGTGCGATTTGGCTCATTCTCTTCAGTTGGACTTTTGAATCTTCTGAGTTTTGAGCGTGAGGCTTTAGTGCTTTGGCGAATGTCTTCGCAGAAAGTCTTAGCTAAAGTTCTCTTCAAAATTTGTCAAAAGTCAACAGTTACCTTCTGGGTTGCTCACCTTTTATAGATGAGTGGCTGATGATCGTTGATGATCACTGTGTGATAATAAATGATAAAGCCATTGAGGGGCTTTCATTTAAAGAGAGCCATTGAGTTGCCTTTGCTCTTCTGACGAGCTTTTGTTCCAAGATCTCCGTTGCATTAATTTCAAGATCTTCTTTGGCTTATCTGAAATTTGAATTTCAGTTTCGGCTTCTATCTTGATCTTCAGTTCTAAGCTTTGTCTGGCAGTTGGAATCTTCAGTTCTTCGTTTGTCAGTTCTGTGCATCTCTTAGTAGTTTGGAAAGCTTCAGTTAAGATCATCTTTATCTAGCAGTTCTGGACTTGGGCTTGATGCCTTCTGAGCTCCAGTTTGATTTGCTTCAGCTGGCAGTTTGAACCAGTGTTCTTCAGCTAGTATTCTGGACTTGTGTCACTTCAGCTTGAACTTCCTCGGACTAGTCTTTAGTTCGGTTGCTGGCGCTTCATCAGTTAGACTTTAAAACTGATGCGTCTTCAGCTGGTATTCTTCGAACTGGTGCTTCTTCAGCTGGAACTTCATTCTTCAGTTGGTATTCCTTGAGCTGGTATTTCCTTCAGCTTGTACCTTGGTCTTCTCTTCAGCTAGCATACTCCTTCAGCTGGAACTTCTTGAGCTGGTATTTCCTTCAGCCTGGACCTTGAACTGATACACTTCTTTAGCTGGTATTCTCCTTTAGCTAGTATCCCTTGAGCTAGTATTCTCATATGCTCAAACTAACGTGGTCTTTAGCTGGTATCCTCCTTCAGCTGGAATCGTCCTCTCTTCGGCTGGTAGTCTTCTTCAGTTGGTATCATCTTGAACGGGCATGTTCAACAGTTCAAACTGATGTGTTCTTCAATTAGTATTTCTTCCACTGGGAATGGTCTCGAACTGGCATATCCTTTAGTTCTTATCTTCAACTGGTATCTTTCTTAAGCTGAAAATGGTCTCGAACTAGCATATCCTTCATTTTGTTCTCTTCAACTGGTATTTTCCTTCACCTGGAACACTCTTCAGTTGGAACACTTCTTCAGCTGGTATTGGGCACTTCTAAATTGGTGCCTTGAACTGGTATTTTTCTTGAATTCATCACTGTAGACTGGTGTCATTTGGCACTCCTCTTGATGGTACCTGCAACTTCCAGTTTACCTTGCTAACTGATCCAGCAAGCTACAATTTCTTTTTCATAGCCCTTTGTGGTTGGATATTTTCTTCTTCTTTTTTCTCTGTTCTTTTCTCTCTCTTTTCTTTACTCAGCTCTTGGTTGGTTTCTTTCTGTTCTCTCTTTTTCTTTTCTCTCTTTTCTTTTCTTTTTCTCACTTGGATTGATCATTTATTTTGGCTTTGATAGCTCGATTTTTTTATATGATCATCCTTAGTTTTCTGCTTGAGTTCTTTTCAGTTCTTCAAAGCTCTTTGCGTATTTTGACATATTTTGACATCTCATCAAAATCCGTTGTCAGAAAAACCTTGATAGTTTTTCCTAACACTAATATTTTCTTTTCTTCATTTTGTTTTGTTTTGTTATTTTATTTTATAGTCTTTATATTAAGAAGTATAGAGACCACAACAATCCTCAATTTTGAAAAAGTGACATTGGAAGATAGGATTCACAGCTCCTCATGGGATCGACCCTTACCCTCGTTGCTAGCTACGTCTTGCAGTGGGCATAAGGACAAGTCTTTCTTGAGATTTATTCTGACCGTGAAATGACCGTGCATCACTATATCACCCATAGCCATGTGTACTCGGCCTAAGAACCACAACCAAGATTTGTCGTTCTCTATTAGTCCAAGCCCTATTGCAATAGGTAAGAGTTATTCGTTGTCGTCCTTCGTCACAACAATAAACATAACTCCCTTGTTCTTTCCCTTAAGGTGTGTCCCATCAATCACAAGTACTGGACACGCATAATAGAGAAATGCCCTGATACACGGTCCGAAAGCAAGAAACATATGCTTTAACCTATCCTCACTCATGATCTATAAGTCAATCAAATTCCCTAGATTCAGTAATTATGAAGTGTACAAAAATGTAGGCAGCTGCTCGTAGGACTTGTCACAATCTCCATATACCATCTCAATGGCAATGTTCCTTGCATGTAGAGTGAAGCTATAATCGATATGGATGCCGAACTCACGGATAAGCTCTGCCATCATCTCTTTCAACTTTAGAATCATCGTCTCATTAACCAATTTACGCATGAAATATTTTATAAGCACTCATGCAGGAACCTGGTGCGAAGCAATTCGACCCATATCAAGATGGCATGTGTGAGTCACGTTGAACTTGTAGATTCTACACATATGTCTATCAACAATAGCAAAGCACCTGAACGGACAATCACTGCCACGCTTGCAGATATAGCCCAATCATGTCTTGTTTGATCGATACACGACGTACTCAACTCAGTCTGCATGTGATAAATTCCGACGGCTAGAGCCAGATTATCCTTCGTACGGAAAATGGCTCTCTCATGCAGTGTATCTTTCTGTGTTGCTGGTCACTCATCCTAAGACAGTGGACCCGCAATGTCTAAATCTACAAGGAAAACCACCCAATTACTCGAAGCCCCGTCAGCTTTATACGGAAGACCAGTAGTAGATGATGATACGGCTCCCGTCAGTCCCAACAATCTGTCTGTGCGTTCAGCAGAATGAATCCATCCACAGAATTCTGTCAATAATGATTCCATCAAGCTCGTTCTAACATTCTCATCTTCTTGTTCTTGTTCTTCATCCTTTTCTTCTCCTTCTACTTCTTCTTCTCATTCTTCTCTATTAACAGCATGCGTCTCTGCTTGTTCCTCTTCATCAATATGTGTCTCCTCTACTTCTTCGTGTTGGAAGTGACCGCAATCAACAGGGTTACCTGGTCCCTCGTAGTACTGTGGGAAGTAGGGAACATAGTCGTCCCTACACGAATTTTTATATTCAGTGCCAATAGATGGCCCGACCGCAGAACTGCCCAGATGTCTTGAAATCACATACATGACTTTCTCGGCAGTCTGTTCGTGAAGCAGATCGAGCAAATCTCCATCATCTTGCAAAAAAACTCTGATCTGTCTGCCGGTATTGGTGCTCGTCAAGTAAAATAACTGATACTCCACCCTGCTCGGGTCAGTCTGCAACAGCTTATGAACCTCTCTCACTAGTGAGCTAAAACACAGCTTATCGGATGACATCACCACGAGTTGCTCGTCCCCATCTGCATATTATGTTCTCTTCCATCGTCCATTATGTCGTACAATAATGTGATGTCTAACCATCTGCAATTTATAAACAATGCAATGAGTCATTATATGAGACCACGATTAAACCCTAAACCCTAAAAGACACAATTAATTTAAAAAGAAATCACGATTAATAAAAGAAAGCCATGACTAATTTTCTTAAAAAGGCCACGATTAAGTTTAAACATTGCCACGATTAATTTCACAAGTCATGATTAATTTTAAACAATGCCTCAATTAAGTTAAAAAAGGTCACGATTAATTTTACAAAAAGCCACGATTATTTCTAAATAAGCCTCAATTAATACAAAACGAGACTCGATTAATTTATTGTGCCATGATTAATTTCATAGGTCACGATTGATTTTAAACATTGCCTCGATTAAGTTTAAAAAGGTCACGATTAATTTTAAAAAAGCCATGATTATTTCTAAACAAGCCTCGATTAATATTAAACGAGCCTCTATTAATTTATTGAGCCTCATTTAAGATATTCTCGATTACTATCTAAACAAACCCTCGATTAGTTTGAACATATCCTCGATTAATTTCAAAAAAAGCCACGATTAAACAAAAGGTCACGATTATTTTTAAAAAATGCCTCAATTAACTTAAAAAAAGTCACGATAAAAATTACAAAAAGACACGATTATTTCTAAACAAGCCTTGATTAATTTATTGAACCACGATTAATATTCTTGATTAATATCTAAACAAACCCTAGATTAATTTAAAAATACACTTGATTAATTTTTTTAAAAAACACCCACGATTAAACATAAGGTCATGATTATTTTCAAAAAATGCTTCGATTAAGTTAAAAAAGTCACGATTAAAATTACAAAAAGACAAAATTATTTCTAAACAAGCCTCGATTAATTTATTGAGCCACAATTAATATTCTCGATTAATATCTAAACAAACCCTAAATTAATTTAAACATACACTCAATTAAACAAAAGGCCACAATTAAACAAAAGACCACAATTAAAGTCTACGACATGCAAATCATCAATATATTAAAGATTAAAGGCTACGACATGCAAATCTTTCCCTCTCGTCTATTTTCAAATCTAACAACATTTATGCAATATAATCAAAATAAGAAATATTAACAAAATAATTTCAAAAAAATGGACAGTACAAAACGTACCTTTGAAAAATGATGGAAAAGTTCGTGCACTACTTTCTTCTTGAGAAAAATATTTCGCACACCTTGCTCCAAAAAAAATTTCTCCAACTTTTGCTCTAACTCTTTTTGGTCGATTTGTATTGTAGTGTGAATAAGCTCGGCTTTTGTGTTTATTTATTCAAAAAATTTACCTACCTCCATACAAAACATTAAAAACATGTATTAAATTCGGTCAACAAATTCGTACATTCCCCTTCTTTTTATTTATTGAAGCTTAGTAACTTCCCCTTCTTTTTATTTAATGAGACTCGGTAACTACCTCACTTACACAAAAAATAAATGCATTCATTCAAAAAGCCACGATTAATTATAGGGAACATTGCCTCGATTAAATTGCATGATCCACGATTAATGTCGCCACGATTAATTATAGGGAACATTGCCTCGATTAAATTGCATGATCCACGATTAATGTCATTAATCGTGGATCATGCAATTTAATCGAGGTCTTCATTAATCGTGGCTGCTCATAACAATCAAAATAAGCCACGATTAATTAAACTTAATCGAGACCTCCATTTCATTAAATTGTGGCCACGATTTCAAAGTTAATCGAGGACTTCATTTCATTTAATCATGGCCACGATTAATTAAAGTTAATCCCACGATTAATCAAAGTTAATCGAGGCCTTCATCTCATTTAATCGTGGCCTCGATTAATCAAAGTTAATTGAGGCCTTCATTTCATTTAATCGTGGCCTCGATTAATCAAAGTTAATCGAGGCCTTCATTTCATTTAATCGTGGCTGCTTGAAAATTAATCGTGACTTCTTTTAATTAATCATGGCTTATTTTAATTAATCGTGACAAATATATAAAGGGGGAAATTTAGGGTTTTGGGTTTAGAGCATCTCCAACCCATATACCCAAACTCAAACCCAAAATAGAGTAAGTGTCACATCAAAGACTAATTTATCTCCAACCCACAAACCTAAACTCAAACTCAAAAGAATATTCTTAGTATATTCCATTTTTTACTATTTCTCATTTTATTTCAATAACACCCATATATTTATCAAAAGTTATAAATTGAACCTCTTATTTTTTGGCTATTTTGCTATATAAAAAACAAACACCTAATTAAAAGAAGTGAAGTGAGCACTATATATCTAAAATATTTGTGTCGAATTTATAAATTGAATCTCTTATTTATTTTGTTATATGCACAACAATGTATTAAATATAATTAAAAATATATAAATCTTTACAGAATTAAATATTAAATATGAATGACTGCAATAAACTAATTTTCAACATTTATTAAAATAGAAAATTACACAACGTAAGAAATTACACAAATATGAGAAGAAAATTACATTAAAATTAAATTCATTCGTAAACATGCATTTAAACTAAAATAAAAGAACATGATCATTCAAGTTTCGGAGTTAGTATATTCCTCCCACATATGCTCAATTAAGGCATTTCGAAGTTCCACATGAGCATTTTTATCCCTGATTTCTCGATAACGATAAATATATTCTTGAAATTTGGTATTTTCATCGTACACCATTTCAACCTCCGGTGGTGGTGTTTCTATTGCAACTTCAATTGGTGCACCAAGATCACGTTCATCCTCGACTATCATGTTATGCAAAATTATGCATGTAGTCATTATGTCATGTAGCACTTCTTTTTTCCAATAACGTATCGGTCCTGCTATAATAGCAAAACGTGACTGGAGAACTCCGAATGCACGTTCCACGTCTTTTCTACATGCTTCTTGTTTAGTTGCAAAATAATTTTTTTTCGGAGTACGTGGATCATGAATTGTTTGAACAATGGTAGACCATTTTGGGTAAATACTATCAGTTAAATAATAACCCATAGTATATTCTTTTTCTTGAATCACATAACGAGCTGGAAGAGAAATACTTTGAGTGAGATTAGAAAAAAGATGAGATGACTCCAATACGTTGATATCGTTGTTGGTGCCTGGTAAGCCGAAATAAGCATGCCATATCCAAAGATCATAATCTGCTACAGCTTTAAAAACAATCGTAGGGTTTTCACTTCGACCTACATATTGTGCGGCTCATGCAGTAGGACAATTTTTCCACTTCCAATGCATACAATCTAAACTACCCAACATTTCTGGAAAACCACGTTTTTCACCAATGTAGAGTAGTCTAGCAATATCATTAGAGTTTGGTTCTCATAAATATTGATCAGTAAATATCTCTACTATGGCTCGACAAAATCTTTTCATAGTCTCAATTGCAGTGGACTCACCTATTTTAACATATTCATCTGTGGCATCTGCTGCTATGCCGTATGCCAAAATACGAAACACTGCAGTAATTTTTTGTAGAGGTGATAATCCAAGCCTGCCAATGCTATCCACTCGTTGTTGGAAATAGTGATCATGATCTTTAACAACATCAACAATGCGAAGGAACAACGAACGAGACATTCGATATCTCCTGCAAAACATGCTCTCATTGTACAATGGATTATCTGCAAAGTAATCATTGTACAATCTAAGATTAGCAGCCTCTCGATCTCGATTGATGAAGACATGACCTGGAACTGATCCAACATGCCTCCCGTGGTTACTCTACTGGTTATGAAGGTGTTGGATCATGGAATTATTGTTGGCGACAATACGACAAATAACAGCTTGTCTTTGATGGATATTATTTATTATAATTGTATTTTCATCATCGTCTGAAGAGGAAGACGATAAATTTGAGAAATTGAAACTCATTTTGAGAGATGGAGAAATTTTAAGTAAGATAGAAAAATTTTGAGTAAGAGAATTTGGCTATAGCAATGAGTGACAAACTACAACTATGAAATACTAATTATTGAGAGTGTAAATATTGTGTAGTCATTTTCATGTTAGAAAAAGTTGAATGGAGTAGGAAAATGGGAGAATCTTATAAGAGTTTAGTCATTTTCATCATGTGTTGAACTTGTAAGAATGGGTTAAATGAAGTGAGAAAGTACAAATCATTATAAAAATAAAAAACAAAAACAAAAACAAAAAACAATCCATTTAAGAAATTAAAGTTTTACAGTAATCCATTTATGAATAAAGTTACGTATTATTTAATATCGAACTAACACAATTTACCTTCGTTATAAAATGCAATATATAATAAAATAAGGACAAAGAGGGGGGGTTATGCAGGAAATCGAAAAATAAAATAATGATTCTTGTTATTTTGAGAATAATATTTTAAATGTCGATCATACGAATCGGACAAAACGAACTATAAAATATAATGGGCCAATATTTTTTGCCATAATGTTGACATGTTCGATCATGGTGTATTTTATTATATAGATCACGATAGGGTAAATTACATTCCATAATTTATATTTGTAAGAGTGTTTCTTGTATTTTAATTAAATTTATCTTTTATATTATGTTGCTTGTATTTTAATTAAATTTGAATGAGAGTGTAAGAGTGTAGTCATTTTCTTGTAAGAATGAGTTAAATGTAGTGGGAAAGTGTGAGAATCTTGTAAGAGTATAGTCATTTTCATAATGGGTTGAATGAGAGTGTAAGAGTATTGTCATTTCATCATGGATTGAATGAGAGTGTAAGAGTATAGTCATTTTCATGGGTTGAATGAGAGTGTAAGAGTATAATCATTTTCTTGTAAAAATGAATTGAATGAAATGGGAAAGTGTGAGAATCTTGTAAGAGTATGTTTTGTATTTATGTTAGTTTTTTTTTTTTGTAAATGTTAGGTTTTGTAGAATTACAATATATATTGTAATTAAGTTTCCATGTTAATTCCACGATTAGATTAGCAAGCAACACGTTGCTTCTTGATTTCCTTAATAATTAAAATGCGGGATGACATTATATTAATTACAAGAAATGATAAGTAAAAAAGAAACAAAATGAACCGCACCGTATGTATAAACTTTACTTGTCTCTCTCTCATTCTCATATACACTTATATAATGTATTAAACACAATTTTATAACACAAAGTAGAAAAGTATGAGAATCTTATAAGAGTCTAGTCACAATCTTGTAAGAGTAAGTTGAATAAAGTAGAAACGTATGAGAATCTTGTAAGAGAGTAGTCATAATCTTGTAAGATTGGTTTAGGGGAGTGGGAAATTGTGAGAATATTGTAATTGTGTATATAAATAGAGGCATGGTCTTCTAGGTGAATTCACAACTAAATTTCAGGATTGTGTTAGGAGACCATCTTTAAGGATTCCATCTTCTGACACAGAAAATTTATCTTCTGATACATAAGCCTCTATTGGCATCTCTTCATTTGATTTAAACTTGGAAAGTGATGATACTGTTCTTGGTGGTTCTCCATCAGAACGACCTATTGGAGCGAAGAAAGCCAAGCTAAAATGAAGGAAAGAGGTTGAAGTGTCATCGTTCATCAACATTATGCAAGAAGAAAATAAGCAACTCATGGAGGAAATGAAGAAGTCAAATACACATATGGAACAACATGTGAAAATTCAAAGGCAGCACAAAGATATTAAAGATAAGAACTACGCACTTAAAGAAATGATGGCGGAAAATAATATTTTGATGTAAGATATGAGTGTCATAAATGATCCACAAATCCGTGCACACATTGAAGCACAACAACGTCAAATTTTGCAAAAAAGAGCTCTACAACAACAAGATCCGGAAGATCCTTTTACCATGGGTAAAATAAACTAATATTTTGAAAATATTGGAGGATCTAACTCTAGTTTACCAAATTATTAAACTAATTACACCGCCTGTTGGTCTCGAATGTGGTTTGTCATATTTTTTTTAAGTAATTCCTCTATATTTTCTCATTTTATTTTAAGGATATTCAGCATGTTTTCTAGAACCTGGAACTTCTATTTCTTCCATTAAGCATGCAACAAGAAACTTCAAAGTGATGCCCACAGCTCTAACTATTTGTTTAAATATTTAAGAACAACAATAAAAAAAGGACTGAAATAAATTACCTTATTTGCAGCATCTACAACAGTCCCCATAGCACCTACAGAAATTCTGGTAAATTATCTGCAAGACATGCACACAATCTGGTTGATGTTCATATTTCATAATTGTCAGTTCAGATTCCAGTTCATAATTCTGGTAAGTTAGTGTTTCCAGTTCAGCAGTTTACAGTTCAGTTTGCTTGTGTAACAGCCCGGTCCCGAGATAGGGATTAACGAATGGGGACAGGGTGTTATTAAGGGATATAACGAGTATAGTCAGAAGATTAACGAAGAAGTTTAAGAATAAAGGTACGCTTTGAAGATAGTTGATGATACTCGGGTTTACTTAATTAAGAAAGAACATGCTTTTGCGGAACTAAATGGCTAACTAATCAGATACCAACATGCACAGACCCATTTACAGGTCCAAACAGATAGACAGATACCAATTTGAACAAGCCTCTTCATAGGCGAAGGAAATACATGCTCCAAAAGTAGGAATAAAACTGAATATGCATCACTTATATATATTTAGATAATCATGTCTTGGAGAATATCCTTAGAATCTTGATAAACATAATTGAACTTGAAAGAACTTGGAAAGAGTGTATCAGAGTAGCAGTAACATCATGGGATTCCAAAAGAAACTTATATAATAGTAAAACAATCTTGGCAGCCAACCCACATCCACAACCACCATCATCCTCAGCATCTCAACCTGAAAACATTTGAAAAGAGGGGGCGTGAGCACTAATGTACTCAGTGGGTTTTAATAAAAGCTTCTTTAATAACTCAAGAAATATCCAATAATAAACTGGCGTTATATGGAGAGCAAAACGCAAAAGCCCTCTCCATATCCGCAAAACCTTTTCTTTACTTTTGGGCCCAACCTTGGCTCAACCTGATGTCAACTGTACCCTTAGGCATGCCATAGGATAGAAGAGGGGTTATCTCAAATATCCTCCCGAGTATGCGAGGGAAATACCCAGCAGTGACTCCCTTTAATGATCAAAATCATAAATTCTGAGCTCAATCCTGGTTATAGAGCTATATTCTTCCTTTCTTAACTTAGCCTTCCTTAACCTTAGTGGAATTATCGAGCTTAGAACAACATCTAAGGCAAATCTTTTACTTAAGCATGACTTCGGCCTATAAGGGATTTATCACTACCCTAAAAGGCGATGCTTAATGAGCTAAATAACTTTAGCAAAATCCAACATTCAAATACGAAGAAATGAACGTGCATAGTCATAAATTGCAATTAAAGCAATTCTAATTAACTCATGCTAGCATAAACAACACTTAAACAATTCTAACATTTCTAAACATGCTCAAGAGCTCAATCAACATATAATATTTTTCCATTTCTTCCTTCCTTGTACAGAGATCAATCAGGCAGAGCAAAAATGCTTTATTGGATATTTCATTTGCCCTACCATGCTTCTAGAGCTTATTAGCTCAAACTTTAGATGAGTATAGATTTACCCACCTCGATTACTAGACAGAAGATAAAGCAACGAGTTGATGATTCTTCTCCGAATTCCTACGAGGCTCACTTCCTCCTACAAAAGTCGAATCATCAACTTAGCGGCCTTCTTTGAAGAAATTAACTGTCTAAAGCGAGAAATAACGACATTTATCTCGAAGACTAGAATCTAAGATTTATTTACAGATTGCACGACTTTACGACTTTATAAATTTCGAGAAGAATTTATTTAAAGAACATCTCGACTTGATTTCCCAATTTTTAGACAAAGAATAACTTGAATAGATTACGCGAAATAAATTGAGAATATCTTGATTGCTTCTCTAAAATTTAATCTTGAAAAAATAACTTAGAAATAACACGACTTGAAAAGCTTGAAAAGCTCGGGAAGAGGGTACGGAAAAACCTGGAAAAGAAATGGCGGAAAAACAACACGGAGAAGGGGGAGCCATCGCGGTGCACATGGGTGCCAGCGGCCTCCCCCCGCCACGGGGCCATCTTGCTCCGGCGGGCACCCCGCCGCCGCGGGGCCACCTTGCCCCGGCGGGCTCCACGCCCCCGGCGGGCTAGGCACGGCGGAGCACCCCCCCCTTTCTCTCTCCCTCTCAACTGGGTTTCTTCAATTGTGTTCTTCAACTAAGTTCTTCGTGTTAGTTGATTCTTCGACGAACACGACGAACACGAAGAACAATTAACCCGAATTTTCTTAAAACCAACATACTTGAAATTAACATGCAACAACATGCTTTAACTTTAAAAAGAATTTTGGCATTATAACAACGTAAACACAATAATCCTCTTTAAATATTTAGAATAACGACGAAATATCTAAATATAGCTTGAACGGAATTTAAACGGAATAAATGGGGCTAATCTCAAGAATAATAACGACAGGAATAAAGCGAGAAATATAACGTAAAAGTTATTAACTTGGAACTTCAATAAAAATTGAAATACAATTTAGACGGAAGGTAAACGAGCAATAATGAAAAACGCGAAGAACGTAAAGAAAGGAAAGTAAATGCGGAATTTAAAGACGGAAAAGAAATAGAGATCGAGACCAACGAACAAGAATGGACGGGGTTAGGTGGGTCGAAGGAAGGTGGCTAGCTCGGCGTCTCGTCGAGTTGCAACAGCGGCAGAGCCGCCCGCTACAACCCAACGGCGCCTCTAGCACCTTCCCTCACCGCATCCCTTCCACGCCACTCCGCTCGTCGTCTTGCAAAACACTCACGAAGAACGCTTTTTACTTCGACAGAACTTTCTCGGCTCTTACGAGCTTTCCCACTCTCTATGAAATGAAATGGATGAAAATGAGCAAATGAATGCAAAAGGGTGGCCTTGTATTTATAGGAAAAGCTTTGGCTTCTAAGGGAAGCCACTTCAGTGCAAGAATACTGTAAAAGTTACCCCGGGTTCGGTTAAGAGTTGCTTTATTCGATGTCCAGGTCCAAATGACCTCAGACACAAAATCTAAAAATACTGGGAGACTCGTTGGCTCGAATACTAGTGAACCAACTTGATTTGTGAAAAAGACGGGGTCGTCTGAAGAAAGACGAGCAAAGATTCCCTTTTTGGAATTACTTTTTACTATTCACTCAGACTGACAGATTTTTCTCCCGAGCATTCGATTGACCTCAGAATGGTAATCCGTGAACGCCAATGGAATCCTTGAGTCATTTCCCATAAGAGGGGCTTGACAGAACTAGACTCAGATCAATGAGGAGGATTTCGTAAATTTCTCAAAACACGAACGCACGCAAAAGTTACTATTCATACATCCTTTAAATATGTTTTTCATCACCGGGAACTTAAATGACTTCAGAATTACAATCTGAAAACACCGGCATACTTCTTGAGTTAAAAACCTTTCAAACGAGACCATGAATGGCCTTAAAAGAATTAAGATCATATTTTCCGAAAAGACGATCTTCACAAAAACTGACTCTTAAAGTCATGACTAACATCTGACCTTAATTAACCTTGATTAAATTTCTTCCTTAACTTCTTAATTATCATTAAGAATCCTTTAAACCTTAATCAAAAATCTGGGGTGTTACAGCTTGTATCCCGATAAACAGTTCAAAGAACTAAGTTGCTTTATTAGATAGTTGATGAATAGCTATTAATGTCACAACACCCTGGAGTTGCTCTATCGAGTAGCATTCTCTAGAAACTCATTCACAAAGTTCAGGCCAAAACTCTTATCTGATCTGCTCGTATTATTATTAGTCGAGAGAGTGGAGAACTATGGCCCTTGATGTTTACACACATTCATAAATATCATACCAACAAGATTTCAGGATTGAAATTCTACGAACAAGATGAAATCAAATCATAGCTCATCATCAATTCAACCAAATGAACAAATAAAGTCTTGGCCCAAAACTAGAACTGCAAAATAACAACACTCACCATCAATTCAAGAAAATTTCAGAATCCCACACATCATTACTATAATCAACAATCTTCCACACAAGCTCACACCCATATCCAATGACAGGCCAGCCAATTACCTAAACTCATATGTACCGGAAAAAAAAAAGATCTTTTCATTATTCCGTCTCCACCAAATATGAACATCCACAGACCAAAACCACCCATTTTTGGCGCCACCACAAAAAACTACAACAGCCCATCACACACCACCTCAAACAATTGAAAAGATCAAGGAAAACACAAAATCGACCCACGCCAACAAAATCAAGAATCATAAAATCTAAACACGCACACCTCATAATATTGACACGGAGATGAGCTCTGAGCTCGAGAAAGAGCTCCAATATCTGGCCCAAATCGGCGGCGTTGCCGTGAGAATACAACAGCGTAAACCTCCCCACCAACTTTATTTCCGCCCTTAGTTTCTCATCTGGGCTCGCGGAAGTGATTGGTTGATGAACGACTGCGGTGGCGGAGAAGTGGCGATGGGCGGCGCCGCGGTGGCAATGAAGGTTATGGAATCGGTATGAGAGACGCGAGCGGGGTGGAGGCGGCTGCTCCTCTCTTGCGGGGTGAATGAATGAAAAATGAGAAAAATGAATTAAAAAGGACCATTTTGCAAATTTAAATTCTTAAAAAAGTAATATGCAGTGATCAACAATGATCTGCATATTTGGGTATACACTGTTCATATTTTTAGTTTTACAGCAAAATGGAGTTGGGTTTGGAGGTGGGTTGGAGCAAATTTTTTACTGCAAATCTCATTTTGCAGTTAGGTTGGAGATAGTCTTAGGTTGTGTATTGATTGATAATACCCTGACAAAAGTACACTGAGCCAATGATCGGGTGTGGAGACCAAGTGTGTTATAGTACAAATTGCCCACAAAACTACCTATTTTTAAAAGTTGTTTTTTCCCAATCACCATTTACTTTTATCTACTTTCATCTATTTCCACAAAAAATATTATGTCTCATCTTTCAATTGATTTCTAAAATTAATATCATCTGTCTATTATCTCAAAAAAGAAATTAATCTGCCTCGCCTTTTAATTTACACTCCAATTAACAACAAAACTCTGTTTAAACCTATTCAACACAGTAGACTACTATTTCCATTCAAAATTTATTTATATGCATGTTGGAAACACATTGAAACATGAAGTTTTAACTTGGTTGGGTATATTAACAGTTAATTGTGGTCCCTATCTCCTCAGCATATACAATGAGAAACGAAAAAACTATGATTTGTCACAAGTAGCAGCACATTTATGTCTACTATTATGATCTTTTACCATGATTTTTTATCCCTCTTATGACATCTATAAAACTTTATAGAAATAACAAAGATGCATTTTAATAACTGAATAAACTAGCAACATTTAAATTTAATGTGTGACAAGAATTAAAGTAATTACATTTTAATAACTGAGTTTTTTCAACAGTTTTAATTGTTGACATGAGATGTATCTCCGTTGAAATCCATTCCTTCAAGAGAACATGAAGGATGATCGGGTGGTGCCTACATAAAACAAGAACATGGATTAGAACTAATAACTATAATTCTTAAATAAAAAAAAATTACTACGTAAAATATTTTACCATCAAGAATTCTGTGAAATTAAATTGATTTCTAGTTATTGGAGGCATGCACGAGATGTTGGGGTGTTGAACCGAGAATGGGCAACTCAATGTCTGTTACAAGATCCTACAATAATTGTAAAGAAGTAATCATATAATAATCCATAATTCTTTTTTCTGAAAATAGCATATATAAATGTAAGCATACCGTGACTCTAGAATATATTTTTCTTTATTTCGACTGAAGTTCTACCCAACTCTTCAATCTTTTTGACCTTTTCACGCCAATTCTTTTTTTTTGAATCCTTTTGATTGGGGCATCGAAGATATTGTTGACAATATTTTCTCGGAACTATTTTTATCTTGACTCTCTTCTGTTAAACGTGCTACCATGACCTGTTTACTAAGATCACACACTGCTTCATACACCAAATTGAATGTTGATAAGTGATCTGATACTTCAGTTGCCAACTATATAAGCTTTTGACAAAGCTTTCTATATCATTCCGTTCTTTGTAGTTTAAGGTCTTCTTCAATGGCATTGCCAATACAATCTTGTACCGCACTGCTCTTGGCCTCTCTTATCCACCCCTTCAAAATATAATGCTCTGGAAGTTTTTTAACATCCATCTCATCATATACTTTTATAGCATGACAACATAATAATCTAATCATCTCAAATCTTCGATAGCTATAAGAAATCATTTTGGTAGTAGGATCAAAGGTCACTTCTTTATCTTGATCGACTAGTCCAATAATACATTCACAAAATGACTATGTTTCACTTCTGTACTTTATGTAGGCAGCTACAAACAAAATAAATTCCTTTTGGAAAAGATCAAATATTGATGGAGTATAAATCTCAAAAACTTGTAGTAACATAGGAAAACTCTCCAACCTCAATCTGGGCAATTTTTTACGTGTCTCAAATTCACATCTTAGCTCTTTGTATCATTTATACTCCATAATCCGCTCAAAAGTTTTAAAAAATTGTGTGATGACACTCTCACTAAGTTGTGTGCTTCTCATACAGCTCTTCATATCAGAATTGACACTCTAACTAAGTTGTGTGCTTCTCATTCCAAGTGTGAAGGCATTCTTCATATAACAAAGTGCCCATTTTTTCCTTAATATTGTAAATATGTTTCAACCATCTATTTTCCTGAATATTGTATTGTGTTAATAAAGCACTCAATGCCTCCTCAAACTGGACAACATCATCAAAACCATATATACACCTTTTAAAATATATTAAGAAATAGGATCTTTCTTTTATCAAATTCCCCAAATGTTTGATGCCATTCTGCATTAAGTGTCATGTACACAATCCATGGAATGTCTCATGCATCACCTCAAATAAGGCATTTGCCATAGCTTGATCTTAGTCAGTGAATACATGGAGAGGCTTTTTTTGTTTGTGTGACTCTAAAAAAGTTTCAAACAACCAAAAATGCTGCACCAAAAATCACTACTACCCTGTGGTGAGCGAAACCTGAGAAGATAGAAAGTGGTCTATGAGCACGATTCGTACAATATGTGGTATCTAATGACACAACATCACCAAAGTATTCATAGTCGATCAACATTTTTGCATCAACCCAAACCACGTTCGTTATCTGTTCTTCCATGTCTATCTAATAAGCATGATAAAATGATAGATTTTTAGATATCTGTTATTAAAAGTATCCTATTATATAACCAACTTCACCATATATCATGCTTCTCTGTCTCTAAGACCGGAGATAATTTTTAGCATCTAACATGGTGTAACCAAGACCAACTCTACTCCCCGCTTGTCTATCCATTAAATCATAAGTTAATTTTTGTCTAAGCCCAACATTGTTTGTCAAATCAATCTCAAGTTCCTGAACTTTTGAAAGTTTACGCTACAAAGACAATATGTGGACTGTCTCGGAAAGATGGAGAAGATGATTATGCACATCAATAAACTGATTAACTCTATATTTACCATCCACGCAAGTGACTCCCAATCTTACTTTACAACATGTTCGAGTCTCATGTCAAGGGTTGAGTATCAAAGAATCTCTTTTATCTTTTTCATGGACACCTTCCTTAAAACATACATACTTATATGATGTTATAATGCCAGTTTTCTTGTTCTTGCTCCAATAATGTTTCTGTTGGGAATTGTTGGGAAAGTTGTTGAAAAATCCCAACTGATGATTTTGATGAAATGTCAAAACATGTGTCAGGATTTAATGACAAACTACAAGTTATTTAAAGCTGAAAGTCAGGGGTAATGAACAAGTAAGACTTCAGACAATAGTCTAGCTGAAATGAGAATTAGCTATTTTGAAGCATGGTCAACCAGCTTAAAAGATGCCTTGATCAGACCAGTCAGAGTCAACTCTTCAAAGCTTAAGAAAAGCTATAGGGGGGAGAGAACTTTGGAGACTAGTAGGCATCCACAGATGAGTAACCATCAGTCTAGCTGAAAGCCAAGAAAGACTGATGAGAGCAGAGCCAACTTGAAAGTTGAAACTGAACTGAAGAGAGATTAATCAGTTATAAATAGTCGACCCTAAAATTGATCAAAGATCAGTTAGTTGGAAGAAAGCTCAAAAAGTTTTGAGCCAATACTGAACTGATCTAAGATCGGTTCAATGAAAGGAAAGCTCAAACAAGCAGCCGACTGAAAGTCCAGGACTGAAAACTCTCTGAAGCTAAGCAGCCAAAGACCAAGACAGCTATACTGGACCATCCCAGAACTGAAGCTTAAGGAAGCTGAGGAACTGCTAACTGGACAAATCTTAGAGCTGAAAGCCGAGATAGCTGAGAGCCTATCAGCTGAATGTCCAAAACTGATAGCAAAATACATGTTCTATCTGATAAGTAGTCAATGAAGATCCTAATAGGAAATCTTGGTAAGATCCTGATGATCTTAGAGCAGAAGTCATTAAAGTCAAATGGCTAGTTCACTTAAAGCTTCAAACGGCTAGATGCATTAAAATGCCGCCGGTGAAATCAACAGATTCACCAATCAGAACGGTCAAAAGATCACTCATCTATATAAAGAGAGTGAACTTAATTTTGGCTAAGACTTTTTCGCGAGACTTTCTTGCAAAACTTTCATAAAATTAACTTTTGCTATTTTGCAGAGTAAGCTTTTCTTTCTCCCCCCCCCCACAGCTCAGAGCTTAAATCTCCTAAGCAAAAAGTCCCAACTGAGAAGGCGTACTTCAATTCTTAAGCAAGCAGCTAGCTAACGCATAATTCCAGCCAAAGCAAAGCTTCTCAATTCAGTTCTTCAAAGATCAACCACTCAGCTCAAATTGAAGGAGCACTCCAGGTTGATAACAGATTCAAGACTGTCTTCTTGAAGATCGAGAGAGATCTAAAATCTTGTAAAGATAGGCTATTAGCACCTAAAGTCTCAGCGAGCAGTTAGGACCGATAAGTGTGAGCTGTCGACCCAGAAACCGGCTGAGGAGGGGCGTGTACCAATGGGTCCGTTCTTCCGGGACAGCAACAGTTGGAAAGGAGGCCGCGCTCGGTTTGAAGGGTGCCGTTTTCAGGTCCAACATGATTTCTTCACTATGTAACTGTAATAAAGAAACTTTACACTTGCATAGTGGATTGCCTTTCTGCTGAAGGAAGAGAGGACGTAGAAGCAGAAAGCTTCGAACCTCTATAAGTCTTGTGTGTGCTTTACTTACTGCTTTAAGCTTTGCATGTTCTTTAACTGCACACCCTCACACACAAGCTGCACTGACAAACTAAGCTAAGTCTTTAAGCTATCAGTCCTAACTGATCAGCTCACCAGCTAAGCTTTCGTCAAGCTCTCCTTCTCAACTGATTAAGTGCACAGATAAAATATCGAAATTGAGTCAGGGCCCTATTTATTCAACAATCAGTTTAAAGTTTTTGAAGTCAGTTTATACACTCCCTCTAAACTGACATAGATTCGCACCGGGACCAACAAGTGGTATCAGAGCGGTTGATTCTAAGGATCAGCCATTTCTGCAGATCATTTGAATCAGATTTGCTTATATATACTAACATTTCAAGCTATGGGAAACCATAAGCTACCTCTTTTTTCAATTGAGAATTATGACAACTAGAGTAGAATGATGAAAGCTCATCTATGCTCCATCCATGAGAACATGTAAGAGGTGATTGAAGACGGTCCAATCATCATTATGATGGACAATGAAGTCAGTATCATGGATGTCAACCAACCGGCCAGGATCCCAAAACCAACTCATCTTCTCACGGGTGAAGAGAAGAATTTGAAGATCCTAGAGTTTGTTGCTCAAGCAGCACTATTTCAAACTCTAGACAAGGATCGCATGAAAGACACGAAGAACTACAGAACAGTGAAGGAGATTTGGGACTTGCTTCCAGATCTATACAAAGTAAACTATTGCACTTGTTTTTGTTACTTGACCTTAACTTTTGCACTTGTTTCTTAAAGTAAACTATTTTGAATTTGGTATTTTATGTTTGTTAGTGGTGTTTGGATTAACTTAATGTAGTGGTTCAATATTATGGTTTTATTAATATTAGGAGTGTGAAATTTATATTTTAGAACTTATGAGTTAGTTTTTGAAATGAACATGGTGTTTATAAAATGCAGGTATTTTGATCTGAGTACATATATTTCTGAAATATATATATATATATGTGGTTCTATTTTCTTCTTAAAATTTCTAGCAAGATTATTCTAGAAAAAAAAATTACTTGAACTATTATTATTGGAATAATTTCCACTTTAAAGAATAGAAAGAGTAATATTTTAAATTATAGAATTTAAGGTGTTACATTTAGGGGGCGTTTGGTATCCATATACGTATATCATGTATGGGTATCAAAATGGCCCATATCCATACCATGTGTTTGGTATATTAGTATATAGATATCAAATTGATATCTTTGATATACTCATATCTACACTTTTAACATATCTCATATACCAATATTTGCACCGGTATAACTCATATCTCATCCGGAAAAACCATTGTTTCTCTTTTTCTTCTCCTTCCCCAAATTCCATAGCCCAAATTCTTCATGCTTATTATGGAGAAATTGTTCGCATCTTCAAAAATCTTATTTCAGTAGTTCATCCGCTTCAATTTCAAGGTAAAAATTTATGAATTCTTTATTCTTCACTTCGTGAAAAATAGGACTGTCGTTAGAAATTTGGGAAGAAAACCAAGCTCATAATTTCTTTTTTAATCGAATTTAATTTAATTACCTAAATATCAAGAAATTTATTCGTTCAAGAGAAAATCTAATAATCAAACCTCTGCTCTTGTCAAAACTGCCCGTGTCGACTCTGTTCGTTCTGGTATATCGTGGCCGCTTGCACAGTTTTTCACATTTTCTCTTTATTTTGCTATCATTTTTAATTTATTATTTATTTTCTGATCTCCACTCGTGTATAGTTTCCTGTGGCATTTGACTAAATATTTTAGTCTTTTTGTGTTAAGAGAAGAATTAGGGTCTGATGATTAATGAATTGGTTTTTTGTTCATTGGATATTTTATAAGAATTTTGAGATGATTTAATTGGTTTTTTCTAGTAACTGGTATCTTGAATTTTGAATCTAGTCTGCAGATTCAATTGACTATAGACTATTCTTTTTGTTTTATTTTGAAAATGTTAGGTGTAAATTTCTTTGGCTTCTGGGGAGTTTGATTTTGGAATTAAGTTAGTAAAGTGGTTGTGTTGTTGGTTTTGTGATGGGACCGTAGCTCAACTTTCAGTGGATATTAATCATCTTAAAGAACAGATTGGGTTTTATCTCTTTTTGTATGATGCATGCTAGTTACTCGATAGACTTGGAAACAATTGACTTAATAATGAATATGTGTAGTTGCTTTGGTCTAAAGTACTTTGAATTAGTGAATTATATCATGGGACCTTGAGATGTTGCATTAGGTAAAGTTTTGGTTTTAAACGCAGCAAGGCCCGTCTTTCTTATAAGTAATTTTTATATGCCATATTCTAAGTATCTATAAGTTTTCAAGTTTTCTAAATATTGTATTTACCTGAAAGGTCGCATGCTCACAGCTCACTTAAAGCATAATGCAAAGTTGATTTAACAATTCCACAATTGATTTGTATTTGCAAGTCATTTAACAATTGGATGTCTAGCTCTAGTTGATTTGTATTTGCAAGTTTTCTTTTTTTAGGATGAATGATTCAAGTCAAGCTGCTGGACGTGGGAAGAACAAGAGGAAGTGGAGTTCCTTAGAAGAGGAAACTTTATTGGAATTCATACTGGAGCTAAAACTTGATCCTCGATGGAAGTATGAGGGTGGTTTCAAGAATTGATTTCATCAATGCTTAGTAGAAAAGATGAAAAACAAGTTTCCTGAATGTGGGTTGAAGGCTTCACAAGTTGAATCAAAAATTAAATTTTTGAAAAAGAAGTATACCATTATTAGTGATATGCTCAAGTCATCGGGGTTACAATGGGATGACAAAAATAAGATGGTTCAATACGAGAAATAATATTTTGATGAATTCTGTGTGGTAAGTGAATGCTTGTATATTTACTTAATTGATTATTTAAAATTATTTTCACTAACTTAAAATTATATATTTCTTAGGGGCATCCTCAAGCCAAGGGTTTGTGGAAGAGTGCATTCCCACTATTTGAAAAGTTACAGATTATATATGATGCAGATCAAGCGGATGGGAATAGGTCTGAAGATATGAATGATAGCATCAACAACATGAACAATGAATGCATTGATCTAGAAAATGATCTAGAGGATTCGGATGTCACTGAATTACAAACACAACCACCACGGAAGAGGCAAAAGAAAGGTAAAAGCCCTCTTGTATCCAATGATAAGCTTGTGATTGCTATAGATACAATCAAAGATCATATGGGTACCATTGCTGATACTTGGAAAGAAGCTCAAAAGCGTGATAAAGAAGTAATGGAACAGAAGAAAAATTTGTTATCTGAAGTTGCTATGATAGAGAGAGTTTCTTAAGTTCATGTAATTGATACTACTAGCTACCTCTCGATGAACTCAAGTGAGCTTGATGCATTCTATAGTTGTCCAAATGATCAGTGGAAAAAATTGTACGTGGAAATGCTCATAGTTAGGCTTCGTGGGGGTGCAACATAAGAGATAAAAAAAGATTGTTGCTAGGATGAAAATATTTTTTTTTGCTTGTGATTGCAAGGTCATTTTGATGATGTATCTTTTGGGAGCTTTTGCATAGCTTATCTAGCAAACATTCATTCATCCATAATCATTTAGGAGATTTTTTTTTATGTTGATAGGTTGAAATGTAATGATCAATGACACTTGCAAAATACTTTGATATAATTTGGTATGCTAGAAAATCATCATCATTATTATTATTATTATTATTATTATTATTATTATTATTATTATTATTATTATTATTATTATTATTATACTTTTTTCCAGTCATGTTGATACTTCCTTTATTATTATTATTATTATTATTATTATTATTATTATTATTATTATTATTATTATTATTATTATTACGTTTCAGTTAAAAGTTAACTTTATTTTTTAAAAATTAGGATTTGATATCTCATATCAGAAAAGTTCATTCCAAACACAGATATCATATATCAATCTGATACCCATACCTGATATCTAATATTTATAGCCATATTTGATATCTGATATACGGGTATATGGATACCAAACAGGCCCTTAGTGGTATCAGAGCAGGTCTACTTTTCTGTAGACTTAATGTGTTTGAAAGAATTAAATTGTTCGATTTTATGGTACGCCACCCATTTCTACCATGTGCTCTTGCTCCAAGGTATTTTGTTTGATTTATTTATTTTGCAAAGTTGTTTAATGTGATGAGCATTAAGAAAATTTCGAATATTATGTGAATGATGAGAAATGTTGAGAAATGATTTATGCAAAAAGTTTTATTGTGTTTAAATGCATATAATGAATGAGAAAGAAATTATTTTAGTCCTCGAAATTTATAGTGAACATAGAAACAATTTCCATAGATGGTTTCCCTATTTAGATTTAAAACATTCAGATACTTATCGTTTGTCTTGAACTTAGTAGTATGTGTTTCTCCGTTTACCTATACGTATTACAGAAGTATGAGACGTGGACAACCACCTCTTAATCATAATCCACCACGGAATCCCGAGGCCAATCAACCACCAAATGCAGACGGTGGTAACTTTGTGCCAGAATTGATTAGAGCACTAGAGAGATTCGTACAACAACAAACACATGCTACAGTGAACCAAAATGCAGCACCTAATGCGTCTATTCCACCAACCAATAATCAGGTGATCAAGTAATTTCGTCGCTACATCCCACCTAGATTTAATGGCAGGAGTGGACCACTCGTTCTCGAAGAATGGATAATGGAGCTCGAACAAATCTTCGAACACATAGAGTGTGATGATGCACACAAGATCTCATGTGCAGTCTTTCAATTCACTGAGGATGCTGGCCATTAGTAGAAGTCGTACAAGGCTGGCATGACTGCAGAAGAGCAACAAGGTTTAACCTGGGAAAGGTTTAAAGATATTGTTATGGACAAGTACTTTTCTCAGGCTTTTCGCATGCAGAAGCAAACTGAATTCTTGGAATTGAAGCAAGGTAACTTGTCAGTTATAGAGTATGAGCAAAGGTTTAATCAGCTCTCACGTTACATAGCATATCTATTAGACGCTGAAGATCAAAAGGCTGATTGGTTCATGAGAGGTCTTCGACCAGAAATACGTGGAATTCTAGTGGCACAGAGGATTGTCGATTATAGGTAAGTTGTTAAACATGCTCACGAAATAGCTACTGGACTAGAAATAGATAAAGCTCTTCCGAGAAATGCGGATCCTCGTGGAAAGAGGAAGTGGGACAATCGCAATAGAGGGAATGAGAATTTTTCCATAAAGAAGGAGAGCACTGAAGCACGTCCTGCAAATAGAGCACCTACAGGAGTTCCTCCATGTCTAGAATGCAAGAAGCCACATACAGGACCCTATTTTTGGGGTAAAGGAGTTTGTTATACCTATCATGAAAGAGGGCACATCTCGACAAACTGTCTCAAGAAGCGGTGTGAGGAGCCGAAGAAAGGTGGTAACGCACGACTTTTTGCTTTCACACAACAAGAAGCTGAGGAAAATAGTGGCACGATGTTAGGTATGATATCAATTCTTAGAATGCTAACTTTAGCTCTGTTTGATTCTGGTGCTCCACACTCTTTTATTTTAATTGAGCTTTGTGCTAAGCTAGGACTGAGTTTAGAAATAGAAAACTTAGCCATCATGTTAGAATTCCTACTGAAGAGACATTAAGAACTGATAGGGTTGCTAAAGATGTTAAATTCAATTTTGGGGAGAAAGAGCTCATAGCTGATTTATATTCTCTCAAGATGCAAGAATTTGATTTAATCTTGGGAATGGACTGGTATAGTTCATAAGGGGTTTTGTCATGTGAACTGAAGATGGTGCTTCGATTTTGAGTATGGCAGGCTGTGTTGACTGCTTCGGCCCAATAGTTTTCAGCTATGTTGGCATCAGTTATCATTGCTCGAGCTGCTTCCTTGAGAGTATGGTTTCAGCGTTTAGCTACACCATTTTATTGTGGAGTTCTTGCAGCTGAGTGCTTATGAGTTATTCCCAGTTCACTGAGAAAACTGATTATCTGCTGATTTATGAATTCAGTTCCATTGTCTGAATGAATTCTTTGAACTGATCCTTCTTTTCAGTTTGCAGTCTTCTGATCATAGCTGATAGCTTGGCGTAGGTTTCGTCCTTGCTTCTGAGAAACTCTACCCATGTGTATCTTGAGAAGTCATCAACGACTACAAGAGAGAATCTTTTTCCTTTGGGAGTTTGTGGTTTAACTGGCCCAAATAGATCCATGTGTAGTAGTTGTCCCTGGAGGATGACTTTTATTTTTGAATGATGATCTCACTGCTACCCTTTTTAATATGGCCCGCATACGCCAGTTTTCTTGAAAATCTCCTTGGGAAGCCCCTCAACTAGATCTTTCTTAGCCAAATGGTTGATGGTTTTGAAATTGAGGTGATTCAATCGTCGATGTCATAGCCAGCTTGCTTCAGTTGATCCTTTTGACAAAAAGCAAGCTTCTGAGTAGCCGGTTGACCAGTCAACAACATACATGTTACCTTTCCTTACGTCAGTTAGGAGAATTTCTCCAGTTGATTTTTCTTGTATGTCGCATGAGCTTCGACTGAAATCAACTGTGTATCTATTGTCACATAGCTGGCTGATGCTGAGTAACTTATATTTCAGTCCTTCTACATTGGAGACTCCATTTACTACCACTTTTTTTACGGCAAATCCTTCTCCAATGGTTCGGCTTTTGGAGTTATCTCCGAACGTGACTAATGGCCCTTTTATTTCCTTTTTATATCCTTCGAGATCCCTTTTTATCTTCTATCATGTGTTTGGAGCACCCGCTATCCAGATACCAAACTTCTTTGGTCCTCTTCTTAGATAGGATGCTTGTTTCTTATAAGAGAAACGATTAGTGTTTAGGTACTCGTATGATATCGGGTCCTTGTTGGCTAATCAAATGCTTAGGAATTCAAATTTGCCAAACTTTTAGCTTATCAGTAGGTAATGAATTTTCAGACTTTGATCGTCTGATCAGTTTCACTTTCTTTTCAACTCTTCTTCTTTGAGTTGAATCAGTTGACTTGTTCCTGCGATGAGAGTTAGTAGGATAAAACAATCCAATCATAACTCTCTGGTTTTGAGCTTGTTTAGCTCTTCCATAAGGTCAATTCTTCTTATATCTCCA
This sequence comes from Perilla frutescens, assembly GCA_026008535.1. Taxonomy (NCBI): domain Eukaryota; kingdom Viridiplantae; phylum Streptophyta; class Magnoliopsida; order Lamiales; family Lamiaceae; genus Perilla; species Perilla frutescens. The sequence goes on along the minus strand of BRKX01000013.1, from coordinate 44,871,070 downwards.
GTTAATCCCTCTTGGATTAATTATTGGTTCATCTCTTAAATCCAAGTACTTGTCATATTGGCTCACAAAGGTTCTTTTCTGATTTCTTCTCTGCGGATACTAATACCTTTGCTGCTGATTGTGCCTTGAGAGTTGATGAGACTAAGGTCCAAACTGAGTATTTCTTCTTACTCAGTTGGTCTGTCAGTTCTGTTCACTGGTGGCCTAAACTGAACTTGAGGCCTTGGGTGAATTGGTGATCTGGATTGAACTGATGGTCTCTGATGAGCTGGAGGTCTTGACTGGACTAATGGCCTTTGCTGATAGGCAGGTTGTCTGAACTGAACTGGTGGCCTTTGATGAGCTGGCTGTCGTTGATGAACTGATGTTCTCGACTGAAGAGAACCTTTCTATTGAACTGGTGTTTTCAGTTGAGCAGGTTGACTGAACTTCTGGGGTTGAACTTGAGGAATTTTCAGTGTCCCCTTGCTTTTGGTTGTCTCAACTGACTGGTTTGATGCAGGTCTGACGAAACCAATTAGAGCTCCTTTTTCACTGGTTTGAACAACTGTCTTTCTTTTTTCAGCGGCAGTGAACATGTGGTATCCTAACCCTAGACTACCAGTTTCAACTCTTTGATGACTTAAATTCTCATCAAGAGTTTGAGATCCCTTCTTGAATTTGAGAGTTACCTCTTCTCTCTTCTGGATCTCTTGCTTGAATTTCAGGTTTTCAGTTTCTAGATCAGCAGTTCTAGATTTCAACTATTCAAATTCTGTCAACTGAGCTTCAAGATAATTTAATCTTTCATAATTAATGCTCAGTTCTTTTACCTTACTCCTCAGTTCATCGTTCTCATCCTTCAGTTCAACATGCATACATGATATAGAAGCTAACTGATTTTCTAGCATTCCTAATTGTTCATTCAGTTCATTGCTAGAAATAGATGCTTCATGAATATGATAGAAAAAGGTTAAGGAATTAGATGTGTTAACCTCTTCTTCGTTGTCAGCCATGAGACAGAACAGTGCCTCATCATCAGACCTGTAGCCGTCAGAGTCGATTCCAGATGGATAGTCTGAGTCATCCAGTACGGCATTCTCGGAGTTGGCCAACACAGCTTTCCTCTTGAAAAAGCTTCTTCTTACTTTGGCCTTCTTGTCATCAGGGAGTTCAGGATACATATACCGATATTGCCCTTGCTTGTGGCAGTGAAAACATTCACCCAAGCTTCGGTTATTTCCCTTGATTTGCTCAGCAACTCTTTCAGCTAGTTGATGACTCCTTTCAGCTCTCGGCGCTTCATCAGTTTGAGGTGAAACCAATGGTTGATCTCTAATTTTTTTGAGCTTTTCTAATAGCTTTGTAACTGACTGAATTTGCTCGTTGATGTCTTTAGTCAAGTTTTCTTTCTTTTCAGCTGTTTCTCACATTCTCCTTAGTTCTCTCTGGTTGGTGTGCTCCTTGGTCGGTAGCTGATTCTTCCTCAATTTCTCTAAACCGGTTTCTTTCTCCATAGAAAGTAGCATCTTGAACTGATGATGATGTTAATGCTTCTCTTTTTCGGTTTATGCTATACTCATGAGCTTTGAGAGAGCCAAACAATTCTCTGGGAGTGATGCAATTTAGATTTCTCAATTCTTTTGTAGCTATCACTTTCATATCACATTCCTCTGTAAGATTATCCAGGATTTTGAAGTTCATCTCACGGTTGGGATAATTTCTTCTCAGGTTGTTCATCTCGCTGATGATGCCTAGAAATCTTGTTTCAAGGCTGGAATTGGTTTCTTCTGGCTGCATCTTGAAGGACTCATATCTGTCAACCACCAGTTGGAGCTTGTTTCCTTTGATTGCTTCGGACTCTTTGCACAGATCTGCTAGCAAGTCCCATATCTCCTTGGCAGTTTGGTAGTTCTTTATATCCTTCATTCGATCCTCATCTAGAGTTTGGAATAGTGCAGCTTATGCTACAAACTCTAGGTTCTTCAACTTCTTCTCTTCACTTGTGAGAAGATGAGTTGGCTTCGGGATCCTGGCTGGTTGATTGATATCAACTATGTGGGCTTCATTGTCCATCATGATAGTGATTAGACCATCTTCTATCACCTCCCACATATTCTCATGTATTGAGCAAAGATGAGCCTTCATTCTCCTACTCCAGTTATCGTAGTTCTCAATTAAAAAGATAGGTAGCTTATGATTTTCCATAGCTAACATATTAGCATTGATAAGTAGATCTGATTCAGTTGATCTTCAGAAATGGTTGATCCTTAGAATCAACCGCTCTGATACTACTTGTTGGTAGGGGTGAGCATTCAGTTTGAACTGAACCGAACTTCCCAAACCGAATTACACCGAAATCAAAAATTTACAAACCGAAACCGACTGAATTAATGGTATGCACCGAACCGAACCGAAACTGAAGTAATCAGTTTGGTTCGCTCGGTTTTGTTAAAAAATCAAAATTTTACAGATTTTATGTATATATTTATTCTGTAGATTAAAATTAACAAAAAGGGCTTGTGGCCCAGTTGGTAATGCACTTATCTCTTTAACTAAGAGGTGCCGTGTTCAAAACATAATGCTTACAATTTATTTGTTTAGATTTTTTATTAATATAATATATATAATATTCGAATTAATTATAAATTTATTAAATTATATATATAATAATTAATTTAGGTCAGTTCGGTTTCAATCAGTTTTTGACATGTTGAAACTGAAACCGAACCGAACTACTTTTGATTTTCATCATTCGAACCGAAGCCGAATGGTGCGTCGTTTTTCACCAAAAATAAATGTTCCGACTTTCGTCGGTAAGCCCACACTGCAGAGTACAGTGGCGAGCAGGATCGTCTCCTAAAGGACCGGCGGGAACTACTCTTGACTTTCAGTCTGCGTGACCAAACTCCAGAAAAGGGTTTTGTGTGATTTTAACAAAATAAACGAAATTAAATAAATAAATAAATAGAAAATAAATGCACGATTTAACAAAGCGAACGGATTTAAAATATGAGAAGAGGTATTCCGGATTCCAATTAACTCCATCCTAGCTTACCTAAACTGATCCTCGACGCAAAGATTAATTCAATTAACACATATAAATTAGTTATAGCTACCGAAGACGCTTACTGACGTAGCCTAATTTCTCCGTAGTTTCTCGATAATCAAGAAGACGCTTCACAAATTATTTCCCTAATTGACTAACAACCGTAAGAGACGCTCTATAGGTTTAATGAGTCGACAGCCTTAAAGTCTAGAGGAACCCAATTCATAATTAACAGATTCTGACGCAGGACTGTGAATTAAGATTGCTATTCTCCCTGGTTCTAAAGAACCGTTTCGCCACTAATTAAACTTAAACCACAATTACGGATAGCCGGTTTAATTGGCTACTAATTAATTCCGAATTACTAAATATGTGCACCTATCTAGCAATATCGAAACAATTAACGACTTGAAATACAAAGAATAACAAATGCATGCAAATTAATTGAATGATAAAAGCACAAATAGATCTCACAGTTTAGCTAGGCCAGGGCTTCGTTAGTGGTCACCGGAATAAAAAGAACTTAGCTTGATTGCATAATTAAATCAAACCTCCAAAGTAGCGAAAAGCAGAACATGATGAATTAATCGAAGAAGATGAAATAAATCTGCTCCAGAGCGTTTCTCTGGTGCTGCGTTCCTTCGTGAATAATGGAATGAATCATAAAGAAATAAGTCCTAATCTATATATAATATCCTTAATTAAAACATTAGATAAGGAAATAAAATCCTAATCAATCTAAACTAGGAAACATAGCAAAAGAAGGACTCTTGAGGCGGTGGGAAGCTCAATTCCGCGTCCAGGTTTAATCATGGGCCGAGAGTTGGGTTCAGCAAGCCCAAAACGCGTGTAGAGGCCCAGGTTCTAGAAGCTCGCTCCAGCTTTCCAGCGGCATGCCCTTACGGCCGGATCTACTCAGACTCGAATTTTGCTCTTTCTTCACTTAGATTCTTTTTGCACCAAAAGCATGACCTTTTCTCCAACTTTATACTACATCCCTACACAACTCAACAAACACATCATTCTTCCAAAATACACAAGTATAGGGCAATTAATTAGGAGAAATGGCACCAAAAGATAACAATAAAAGCAAGTAGAATACGTCCCATCACCGAACCAAACTAAAACCACCGGTTTGGTTAGATTTTTTGAATGTGGTTCAGTTTTGTTCAGCCCTACTTATTGGTCTCGGGCGAGTCCGAATCAGTTTAGAGGGGGTGAATAAACTGACTCCAAATTCTTAAAACAATTGCAGAATGAATAGGGCCCTTGACTCGCGTAACAATAACTTATCAATGCACTTGATCAGTTGAGATAATTAGTTGGCTGAAAGTGTAGCTTGTGTGATATATGTGTGCAGTTAAGTAATGCAACTGAAAAATAATAAGTTGAGTACACACAAGCGGTTTATAGAGGTTCAAAGCTTAAACTTCTACGTCTTCTCTTCCTTACTGAAAAGGGTAATTCACTATACAATGATAAAGTTTCTTTATTACAATTACACAGTGAAGACAATGTGTTGAACCTGGCTGACGGTAACTTTACGAGTTGCGATCTCCTTTTCAACTGCTGTTGTCCCGAAAATGGCAGTTCCAACGAATGCGGTCTCCTCAGCCGGTGTCGATAGCTCACACTTGTAATCCCCAACTGCTCGCTAGAGAGATAAGGTGTTATTACCCATCTTTTCAAGGTTTTAGATCTCTTTCGATCTTCAAGAATACAATCTTGAAACTGTTATCAACTGATGTGCTCCTTTGGCTTGAGCTGGGTAGTTGATCAATGTATTTCTGAACTAAGAAGCTTACTCTGGCTGGACTTTTTCAACAGCTAGCTTGATGATGGACGATTGGCTTCTTCTTCTCAGTTGGGACTTTTGCAACAGTTTAGCACTTTGAACTTTGAGTGCTGTTTTTACAGTCTTTTGGCTGAAGTTGATTAGCAAAACTCTATTGGCAAAAGTCTGTTTTGTAAAAGTTGGTTGACAAGTTAAGTCACTCATCTTTTATAGATGGATGAGCTTGTGAACGTTTGTGAATCAACGAATGATCATAAATGATTCATTAATTTTTAAAGCCGTTGAGAGGCTTTTTGTTGATGTGGCCATTGCACTGCCTTTGTTCTCTGACAAGCTTTTACTCCAGGATCTTGGTTGCATTAACTTCAAGATCTTCTTGTTGGCAGTTCTGGAAATTTTGATTTCCAGTTTCGGCTTCTGTCTTGATCATCAGTTCTGAGCTTCAGCTGACAGTTGTGATCTTCAGTTTGGAACATATCCTTTAGCTGGCAGTTCTGCACATTTTATTGGTAGTTTTAAGCTTCAGTTTTGACTTTCTCCAGCTGGCAGTTCTGGGCTCTGGCTTGTTGCTTCAACTAGTACTCTGAACTAGTACTTTCTTCAGCTGGTACTCTGAGCTCGCACTTTCTTCAGCTGGTACTCTGAGCTGGCACTTTCTTCAGCTGGTACTCTGAACTGGTACTTTCTTTAGCTCGTACTCTGAACTGGTACTTTCTTCAGCTAGTACTCTAAACTAGTATTTTCTTCAGCTGGTACTCTGAGCTGGTACTCTGAGCTGGTACTTTCTTCAACTGGTACTCTAAGTTGGCACTTTCTTCAGCTCACGAACTGCAAACTGAAATGCTTCAATCGGCATGTATACCATTTTGACCCTGATCGTCAGTTAGTTGGTACTTTCAACTTGTCAGTTTCACTGTCCTGACAGTCTGCATCTTCAGTTTACTTGACTTACTAACTGATTTAGTAATCAAGCTTCTGTTTTTCTTCTTTTCTCAGCACTTGGCTGGATTTGATTTGCTCTTTTCTTCTTTTTTCTTTTTCTCTTTTTTTTTTTCTTTAGATTGATCATTCTTTAGCTCAATCTTTTATTTGATCAATCTCAGTTTTTTGCTTGATTTTCGTTCAGTTTTTCAAAGCATTTTGACATGTTTTAACATTTCATCAAAACCACAACAAGGATTAGGTCACTCTTGATAGTTTTTCCTAACACCCTTATTTTAGGGACTCGATCCCTAGATCCATATTTATGTTATAGCATATATGTTAGAACATTAATATGTTACTAAGACATAGTTCTTATATATAGGTTCTAACTCGAGACACGATTAAAACGAGCCGCAGATGATTAAGGCTATACCTATATTTAAGCATAAGGTCATAATCCTACAGCTGGCTTAGGACGAGAAGTCGTGAATAAAACTTCAGCTAATTTAGCTATAAGGTGTGTTTACTTACCAAAATACTTTCGAAAATATATTTAAACTTTCGTCCATTATGAAAAATGAATTGTGCATATATTGCTTAATTTGGATTTGATATGACTGATATGAAGATTCTGAATATGACACTTCAGTGCAATTACTTATGAACATTTTTATGCATGAATAAGATATGATATATGATCACATTAGGGCCGGTCTCCATTATGTATATTGAGCGTATGAATTATGAAATGTCAAATATTGATTTATGGATATTAATATTGTAAATTATTGGACGAATGTATGAGTATGCCCACGAAGTGTTTTCTAGCACTCAACCCCATTTTTTAAAAATGTTTTCGAGTAATTGATGACGACAGGTGGCGGACGTGGACTAATGAAGACATCTTATATGGTTGACCACATTTTAGTTTTTGAAATATTGACTTTGTTTATTTGTGGTCAACAAATATGATTATTTATGCTTCCGCTGTATGTTTAAGGATTATTTAAATGTTTTATGGACGTGTGTGAGCGTCGTGACCTTGTTGACATATTTTGAATATTGACTAATGGATTTTAACTAGTCATGGTTGAACATGTTTTAATTGGTTGTTCGAAATGTCTTATTTTGAAATGATAGGTTGGTTGAAAAGTCTTATTTGTAAGTTTGATTATTGAATGGTGAACGATTGTGAGCGTGAAATTTATTATGATTCTAATTGAAGTACTGTCCGAATTTTTATAATTCGAGAAAACGATTTATATTACTTTGCGAAAATTTTATTATGATTTTCTTTTATCGTGTATGTTCTCATTAGCGCACTGATTCTCCGGGTTCGGAGCACTACAAATATAATTGTAAAACACTATTTATCACTAATTAAAAAAGTAATTAAGAACTTACCATATAATTGAAATATATATTAATAAAAAAATTATGACCGACCACACTATGAATGAATACCATACCCAATATGTAAATATTAAAATATGTGAGTATGTACATAGCATGCGAAGAATACTAGTCTACTACGATGAAAGTCATAAAGTTACATGACCCTTTTTTTTATTATTTTTATTAGTATGTATAGCTTTCGTGGGGTGGGCTGGTCCGTTAAGGACCGACAAAGGTGACTAAACTATTTATTATTATTATTATTCAAAACAACTTATAATAGGTGCTGCTCTAGCAAGAGCCATGTGCAAGAACAGTCTACAAGGGAATCGAAGAGAACTGAACCCAAAGGCCAAGAATACTGATGTCTACCAACTCCGATAAAGTTGTTATCACTCTTATCTTCCTCGTTTCTCTGATCATTTCGGTATTACACCACTCTTATCTTCATTTTCTTCATTGTTTGTGTGTGTGTGTGGTTTCTTTCGTGATTTTACTTTCATTTCATTCCACGTGTTGCCTTGTAAGCCTTTGGATTTTTGCTAGTATTTCTGGGTTCTACTAATTTGCGGTTTCTTTTGTTGTTTTTTGAGGCAATTCTCGATATAGATTTTGGGTATTGATGATATTGATGTGTGTGTGTGGTTGGTTGGAGGGGGGGGGTTAGGGTGATGAAAGATGAGGCCGACTGAAAAACTAGTTGATGAATGGAGGATAAGGGAAAAGGGGGACTGATTTTTCTAATAAATTCATAACTATGGAAAGCTAGATTTAAGTTTGTAAGTAGTGTTGTTTGTTGCATATGATTGATTCTAAAGATGCTGTCCCCCACATCCTTGTTTAATTAGACAATTGGAGATGAAGTTAGTTCTGCGAATTTCCCTATTGTTGTGAGCACCTGGCCCTTCTTAAAAGCGGTTAGCGCAGCGTGGAGGTCTGTAGATAGTGGGCTTTCGGCCATGGATGCAATCGTAGAAGGATGTTCTGCTTGTGAGCTACTGAGATGTGATGGTACAGGTTAGGTTCCACTTATGCTAGATACTTCGTCTTTTGACATTTCAATCGATTGCGCTTAATTTTAATGTTTAGCCAAAATGATGAAGATTACACATGCAAGATCACACACATGGCAAAAAGTGCAAATAGTACGTAAATTTGAAGTTCTGGAATTCTAGTTTGTTGATATTCTAAGTTCTTTTATCATATAATTTTGAATATTGAACCGTCCTGATTTTCATTGCTAATAATTTGGTTGAATTATTCAGGAATGGGTTTACTCTTACAGTCTATCTTTAAGAATCGGAGCTGAAATTCATTTTCCTCTGTGTTCACTTGGATTTCCTCCTTTGTCGTTGATTTTATTTGGATACGCCTTTCTTTTGTAAAAAAGGAAGGAGAAGGACCGTTGTAGGTCGATGTCTCTCTAATGCATACCTTAATGCAGCGTTATTTTATGCAATCAGACTGCTTTGTTATTAGGTTATGCCTGAAAAGTGGTTAACCTGTCATGATAGCAATTATTGATTAGACTATTATTGTTCCTAGTAATATTTAGAATGTGATTGTGCAGTAATAAGTTGTTCTTTTGGGTTACTGGAATAAATCAATAATTAGTAAGACTGATGGGATTTCTGTGTGTATGTTTTGTAGTTATCCAACCCAAGGTGCACAAAGGTGCGAACGGGTCCTACTCCTATAGCCTTGGCACAGGATCTCATTATACACTGGAAATATAATACAAGAATAAATTTTATTATTTGGCTACTAAGAAGCTTATATAATATTGTGTTATTAATACTCAAAACACACAATTCAGAAAAACAAATGCACGTCCACAGAGAGAATACTTACCAAAGATATCAGACCCTACACATGTAATATTCCTAAGTTTAATAATACTCACTAGCAATAGTTATGACTCGTACCAATTATTAAAGAGCACTCAGTCTATAATTTACTATCAAGCTCAAAGTTGTCTTCATCATCATCGTCATCAAGTTGATGATCTTCCAATTTCTCCTTTTCATTTTATCAGCTTGACTACTACTTCTTACCCTATGTCTTTGTTTATCTTTCAGTCTTATCTTTTCTGGAAATAAGTAGGCCAGGTTTGTCATGAGGATTCTGTCCTTTTAAATCATTAATTCAGATTAAAGGCACTTTACTTAAAACAAAAACACAAAGTGTTACAAAGGCCACCTTTCCCGCTGATCAAGGGGCAACAAGGCGTTCGCTTTGTAACTCACACCTTTGGCTGCTTATGATGCCTAGGGTTGTGCATGGTGCTCATTGAGCCCCTTTAACAACTATGTTATGCTCAGCTTTGTAACTCACACCTTTGGCTGCTTATGACGCCTAGGGTTGTGCATGGTGCTCATTGAGCCCCTTTAACAACTATGTTATGCTCAATTTCTTGTTATTTTATTTGTTTGCAGGGTTGGGGTAGGATAGAGGTGGACGTGGGATGAAAGGGGATTTCACTGAAATTGTAGTTCAAATAAAATAAATCTCAACCTTCATTTAAAAATGGAAATTACCTCAATTCCCAAATCCCCAGCTATTGGTGCATTTATAATTGCCCCAAAAGTATAAGATGGAGTGAGAGATATTTGTTTGTTCTATGTAAAGTCTTGTTTCAAGCTTTTCTCTTGGGAGATTAAGATGCAGTAAGGAATACCTAGAACTAGAACTTATAGCAAAGCATCTTACTTCTAGGAGCAGCAACTAATTTTTGTGCTAATAAGACGGATAGAAGACGCCATTATTTGGAAAATCAAATTATAATTATTTTCAATTATTGCAAGCTTCTGAAAATGTTATCCATGAAGAAGCATCTACAATGCCAAATTTTAATATGGTTTCTGATTGTATCTCTAGTTCCATTCTCTCAATTTGGAGCTAATCTATCTAAGGTGGCAATTTAGTTTATCAGAATGAAGATATGTAAAAACAAATAAAATTACATTTTCTTGTGTATCTTATGGTGCTTTGATTAATTCTGTGATTGTATTACTTCAATTGGATCGTGCAAAATTTAAGGTTTTCAGTATCATCAACATAAGATTTAGCAAATGCTTATTTTTATGAACAGTTGGTCCTGGTGGAAGCCCAGATGAAAATGGAGAAACAACAATTGATGCTATGATCATGAATGGGGTATGATCATATTTGGCATTCCTTGTATGATTGAATAATCTTGTTGGTCAGAGCCATACAAGGTGTTTAAAATTGATTGTTTATACAATTATACTTTGCATATGCTAAGATATGAATAGGTGACGATGGAGGTTGGAGCTGTTGCTGCAATGAGGTATGTCAGTGATGGCATCAAAGCTGCAAGATTAGTAATGCAGCATACAGAACACACTTTGCTTGTGGGAGAGCAAGCATCAATATTTGCAATTTCTATGGGTCTTCCTGGTCCCACTAACCTAAGCTCTGAAGAATCTATAGAGAAGTGGATAAATTGGAAAAAGAACAATTGCCAGCCAAATTTTCGGAAAAATGTGCTGCCAGTTAATGATTGTGGTCCATATCATCTGAAGAGTAGAACGAACCTGGGTGAGAAAACATGCTTGAACACTGAGAGGGTTGGTGTTGATGAATCTGGGTTGTACCATAACCATTTCAATCTCCATAACCATGATACAATATCAATGGCTGCTATTGACAAAGTAAGCTGCCCCTTTCTTGAAAAAAAAATCATTAATGTCGATTCCTTTTCATTTGGATGCAAGTATACATATGTGTCTGTGTATATATATAGGGGTGCATTAGTATATGAACATAGGGCTTGTGTATAAAATATGGATGAATCCTAACCATTAATTTGTTAAGATCAATGGTCATTATTAGTTTGGAGGGAATTAAGGAAATGTTATTATTTTCATTGTAGATATACTTAAGGTCAATTAGATCAAATCACCATTTTTTTTTCTACAAGCATATTCAATGTGCAAAAAAAAAACATTAAGAAATTAAACATTTTGAAATAACAACTTGAGCATTCTGAAATGTAAAATAACATAAATAAACTATAAAAAAGCAATTAAAATAAAATTGATTATAACCATCTATTTAACAAATCTAATGGATAGGATTTATGCACAAATTGCACACTAGGTTAATGTTCACAAATGAATGATTCCTTATGTGTGTGTGTGTGTGTGTATTGCTTTTGCAGACTGGACATATAGCTGTTGGTACCTCAACAAATGGCGCCACCTTTAAGATTCCTGGCAGGTAATAGTAATGTCTGTTTTGTATTTATTTTTTTAACATCATCATAATTTACGATTATAGCATTGTTGTTTGATCCATCTTTATTTTCTATTACTACACAAATGTTTCTTGGCGATCTTATATTAATCCTTGTACTGTCATCATCATGCCTTAAATAATGTGCAGAATTTTAGGATTTTGTTTTCAAGAACCCTTCCCAAAATATAATAGATTGTTGAACACTAATTTTGAACTTTTTGTTCATGCGCCTTGTCACCATAATAGGGTAAATTTACATTTCTTCACTGTGTAAATAACCATGAAGGCACAATCAACAATCTTGTGTTATTTCCATTTACATTCAAATAAATGGAATGCACTACACATAAATTTTATTTGTCACTATTTTTGGTCTATGGAAAATCTTTTACATTGGAGAAAACAATAATGGGTGGGCAAAGCATGGAATCTAACATAAATTGTATGCCCTAATCCAGTGTTAACAAACTTTGATGCTGTAAGTCGCAACTTATTCAGCCATTTATGTATCTTACAGGATTTGTAGGGTTTATGAATTTTCTTTCTTGTAGGGTAGGTGATGGACCTATTGCTGGTTCTGCTGCATATGCTGACTCAGAAGTAGGAGCTTGTGGGGCAACTGGCGATGGTGACATCATGATGCGCTTTCTTCCTTGGTATGATGAAAACTCTATCTGTATTTGCTGTCTCAGCTTCTGCATAACTTGAGAGATAATCTCATAAGTTGTGCAATTTTGGATTATGTTTAGTGTTTTTCTGGAGTTGACCTGTAAATCCTCTTACGATGCTCGAGTTACAGTGATTCAGCTAAACCTTCTTGCTTTATTTTCCAGCTATCAAGTTGTGGAGAGTATGAGGTTAGGCATGGAACCTAAGCTTGCTGCAGAAGATGCCATTGCAAGAATCACAAGGAAATACCCTGATTTTGTCGGAGCTGTTTTTGCGGTCGATAAGAATGGCACCCATGCAGGTGCATGCCATGGTTGGACTTTTCAGTACTCAGTGAGAAGCCCGGACATGGCTGATGTGGCAGTTTATACAGTCAACCCAAAATAATTGACAGTTTGATGTAGTCGCTTCCCAGATCTTCTGGTTACATTTCATGCTACATCTGTTCCACAATCACTAACACAAGATCAAATACATAGAAGATCTGATCCGGTCCCTTTTGTGACACGGCTACCTCTTATGTGATTCTCATGTTGCAGCTGAATTTTATGTTATGATTTCTCACTCAGGAGATCTACCAAGCTTTAGTTTGTCTCTTTTATGCCTTGATGAGAGTTCTTTTGTTTTTTTTTCTGTTGACAGATCAAGCTCTTGCGAAGACAATCCTGATGGCGCCTATGGCCGAACAAATAGTAGTATAAATTCTTGGTGACAAATTTTAATGTTTTCAATCCAAATGAATGAAAAGAGGTTGCAGCTTTGCAATTTGAGTTGCACGGATTAGGCCCTTGAAAATCAGGTTTTCAAGGGAAATGATTCTGACCCAGACAAAAGCTATAATAAGAACTGAACGCTTGAATACAATTCAAAGAACTTGCAACAACTGAACAGTATTGACGTAGGTAGAAATCCTCCATAGTTCAATCAAAATTTAACAAGCCTAAAAAGAAGATACGGAGCAACTTTTTGTAGGGTATTCTACCCTTGTGGTTGGGATAGTACCCAAACCACTAATACATTATTTAAAAAATATTAAAATTGTATTCAAGGAATATTAAAATATTATTATTATGTATCACTAGGATAAAATTTTCCCTTTTTATACGAGTACAAGGAAATAAAAGATTCCCCTATTCTAACAAGGAAACACAAGGCATTGCCTTCCCAAAAAACCTTCTATTATTTAAGTTAAAAGATTTTGCCAAGACTCGATATAGTGACATTAGTAGTCTGATTTCCTAGATTCTCTGGTGAATTCTCCTCATACTGTCGTGAAATCAGAATGCAGGTCATATCTGTGCATCAGAGAAAAAGCTCTACTTTATACAAACATGAGAGAGAGAGAGAGAGAGAGGCAATAGAGATATATTTACAGTAATTGCAGCAGCTACTTGAGAAAGTAATACGATAGATACCAACATCGACCATATGCGAATGCCCTTTTGGTGTTACTGTTAATAAGGGACACATCACACACGCATTCAATCCACAAATCAAGAGACTAAGTTATATCCAGCTTCATCTTTAAAAATAAAACCTCCGATTTCTCTCCAACACCGTCCATCTCTTCAAAAGATTTCCACAATCTGAATAGGGTGCATCAAATATCCTGGAAAAAACTCGAGCAATCATCATCACTGCGAACGAATTATTCAGCTAACGAATCTGATAACAATACTCGTTCGGTTTTGATCTCACTGTCTAGCCCAACTTCCAAACTCAAATCGAATATTAATAACAAGTTACCTATATAACTTTGGCATTTTCTTCCCATTACTTTTAGATAACATCAATTTTTCTTCAAGAACTGCCAATGCTACTCCATAATGATGTCAGTTTGATGAATGTATCCCAATCTTGATTTGATTTGCTCTGCTGAGTCCTCATGTTAAAGTTAATTTGAAATCCTCTGTAATCAATCACACTGGAATAAAATTTCCATCAGCATCTCTGCCTTGTTAACACCATGCCTGACATTCTGGTGCAAAATCAGACTCTACTTTCCAATCTCCTGAAGCTTTTCAAGGATTTGATCGATGTCGGGCCGAAGGCGAGGGGAGGGAGAGCAACAAGCCATTGCAAGATGGAAGAATTGAAGAATCCGGTCTTCCATGACTGCTCTCTGGTCGTTGCTCAGGCCAACAAGAATATCTGGGCGATACAAGTCCATTACACGACCATCCAGAACAGCGACACTGAGGGCAGTTGGCAGATGCAAATCTTGATCAATTGGTGACTTTCCACACAGTAATTCAAGAAGAATTATACCCAAACTGTAGATATCGCTCTCCTTGTTAGCATCTTTCATTTTGATCAACTCGGGTGCTTTGTAGCCCTGAGACGCGGAATCTTCAAGCATTTGCTGCCCTGCTGTTGGATTCAAGAGAAGATACAAGCCAAAATCAGAAACATATGGATGCTGATGGCGATCCAACAATACATTCTTCGACTTAAGGTTCCCATGTATTATGGGCTTCTCCCTTGCTGAATGTAGATGGCAAACTCCTTCAGCAATCCCTACAGAGATCTTGTGTATAACGTGCCATCTGTTAACCTCACCGGCACCATCTGTAGTTAAAGACACCATTTTCAACTTATTCTATTTCTCACCAACGCATTAACACATAGACACTATTATCAAACTTGAGATGAGAAGCAAACACAATGACAGTTAAAATTATGAATACCATCTGCTCGTACCACAATTATGCAGCAGCATATCTTAAACAGTATCTACACATATGGAAAAGTACAAGCAGGAAGAAAACTACCGTAAATTCAGACAGCTCGCAAAATCTCCATAAAAGTAAGGCATATAATGTTAAATCGTATCAAACAGATTATATTTTTATGCAGTTTATGGCATATATGTAAAACCATATCAAACACATTCATATTATTTCATGAGATACAGGGCTGACAAAATTGACGATCAATACGACAAAGTAGGAAGGACTAGTCAAATCTCTTAATTAAGCTACAATCTTAAAACATAGAATTAGCAACTAGATGTTGAAAAATGGTATGATATCAAAATCTACACCCATAGACAATGCACAATACGACAATGTTCTGATATTATTTAGCAGAAAATAGTTGCACCAGAATAAAATTTCAATAAGGAATACTAACTAAAAGTTACCAATTTTTTGTCAGGAAATTGGTAGATCCATTATCATTACCCTTGAATGATAAAGCAGAACACAGATGTTCCAGAATCAAGTAAAAACTGTTCTCACTCCACATTGAAGAACCCCAAAAAGATTCCTCATTTTCTTGGGTCATTAGCAAGAACGACACACACACACACACACATATATATATATAACAAATTGAAGAACAAGAACATTACCTTTAATAAAGTGAGCCAAATTTCCAGACCCAAAAAATGGATGAACCATGAGCTTCTCCCCTCTAGGCCCTCTATAAAATGCATTCAAAGGCACCAAATTTGGATGCCTTAAACACCCCAAAATCTCTACAATTGGCATCACATCTTTAATCCTCAATGTACAGCTAGGCCTCAGGAATCTCAGCAATGCAACTGAATCTGAATTGACCAAACTAGCCCTGTACAATGTTCCATAGCTACATTTTCCTATAACTTCACCAGGGGCATCAAGAATTTCCTCTACACTTAAATCTTCACCACCGCCAAACTTGATGAAATCCTCATGATTTACAAATGCAACAAACTCATCTTCTTCTTCGCTCTCAAAGGCTGATTCTCTATCTGTATCTACATCCCGGCATCCATTTTCAGATTTTCTCTTTCTACAACAAAAGATTGTGAATAAAAGAATTGCTAGTAGTACTGTTATTGAGGTTAGTCCAACTCCTATGATTAATATGAGTTTATGTTTGTGCTTCATTTGGTTTTATTAGAGAAATGTCTTTGTTGGGGTAAAGATTGAAGCTTTAGGGGTTTTTCTGAGACAATAGAAGGGCCACAGAATCTGGAACTGGCGTTAGAATTTTAAGTTAAAAATGAAAGCACCAGAAAAGGTGATCTCGACTTAAATAAAGGGAGAGGAAAGAATGAAGCAAATATTAAACTGCCATCGGAATTTATGTAGTAGCTGGAAAAAGAAAATCTGTGCACTGATTGGAACTGCAAAAACGAATCAGAACAGAGGCGAACAGAAATCTCAGTTTGAGAGAGAGAGAGAGAGACAACGAAGCTAAATGTTGGATCTACTGTTTGTGCGCGTATATGTATATACATGTGGGTAGATAAAGATAAATATAGTTTTATCGAATATAGCATCAATAAAATAGTAGTTATTTCTTAATTTTTTTAATGAAATAATCCCATTTCAATTCATAAAGGGCGCATATTTACATTTGTAGAATTTATGAATATATTAATTTTGATGTGAAAAAAAAAATAAAGTTGTTTGTGAATATAATTATGTAGAAATGTGATTATAAGAAAATGAATATTATCAAATTCTTTAACTTGTATATGGGCAATTCAAATGAAATTGTTATAATTTCAGTTTTTGGTTCAAATGAATTAAGGAATATAATAATTAATTTCTCATTAGAATACATAAAATATCTCTTACCATTTTCGTAATTTAACAACAGTATTATAATTCTTAAGGTATATATGTTTTTTAATTTTATTAATTTATTTTAGTTTACTAGGACACACTAATACTCCGGTTGAGAATACATCTATCTATACTAATATAAAAAGTGTGTTATTTTATAATTTTGGGTTTACCTATTATAATCTTATTTTATATTTTTAATTAAGGATAATAATGTAATCATCTAGTATTATTTAATATTTTATTATTATTTAATATATTATTATTATTTGTAGTTTACCTATTATTTAATATTTTATTATTATTTCTAGTAGTTTACCTATTATAATCTTATTTTAAATTTTATCTAAGGGTAATCATGTAATCATCTTATATTATTTAATATTTTATTATTCTTTGTATTTTAATAACTAATCTATGATTAACATTCTAATATTCTAACCCTAAAAATTCTAATCCGTTCAAAACCTATTAAGATAGCATAATCATTAAAAGGGTTAAACAAACTTTTAGGATCATATAACTTAATAACTTCAAAATAACCTCATAACCTGTGAAGTTTAGTTTTTTTTTTAATTAAAATCAAACTCATGTGAATATTAAGCATTATAAACTATAAGTAAATCAAAAGAAAATCATAATTAAAATTCCATATACTTTAAAGGCATGATTAATCGTCTACCAAATTAAAAAGGAAAAAAAATGAATATATTCATAATTTGCTACCATTTTTTATATCAAAAAATTCATATTCTTAATCAATAAAATAAGCCATTCATTAAATGAAATTCATAAAATCCTATTAAAATCCTATCATATTCTTTAAAATGTAACAACCAAGACAGTAAATTAAGGCATGTATTGATAGACAACATAAGATAAGAAGTTTGTACTTTATTTATATTATTTATTAATTTTTTAGTAATATCAAAATATAATACACATTTATATAAGTTAGAAATATAATCTACTACTGATAAATATATATAATCTACTATATAAAAAGAGTTTGGCAAATTTTAGTTTGCCTACTCTATCCTTATTCCTTATGATACATTTTATTTGAAGATAATAAAATAAATATAATATAGTTACATGTATGTTTTATTAAGAAAAAAAAATCGTGTAGTTTTTATTGACAAAAAAATAAATAATTTGTGAGATTTGGACCATATTGGTGCCTTCATTGAATAAATGTATGGAAGCCAATAAGATATTATTATTGGCTTGATTATATTAAAAGATATATTTAATTTTAAATTGTGTCTGAATTAGGTGTGTTTTACTGATAAAAAAAAAGAAAGAAAATGAACAAACCATGAAACAAAACAACAAAACTGACATACTAAATGCTCAAAACTAGACATTAGGGGCATGCTTCATTAAAACATAACAGAGCAAAACCTCAATGAGAGAACCTCTAATAGAAAAAAGAGTGTCCACTTTAAAAAAAAAAGTTAAAATGAAATGATATTAATTTCGAATGATGTCACATATATGCATATTATATTTCTTTCAGTTACATATTCTAATTTGATATAAAATCACAGGCATTCCATTAATATCCTCAATTTATTATATTGTATATTGATTATATATGAATTATAAATTAACCATAAATACATTGCCCATGTATTTATGTTAAAAAATCTTTATTTTTTATTTGAGAAATTAAATGTATTTTTAACATCAATTTGTTAATGTTGAATTTGCATATCGTGGATATTGAATATACAAATAAAAAATGATAATATTATTGAAACGTTTTAAAAATCATGTTGAATTATAAAATAGGTCAAATATATTAATTTATTTGGAAGTTATATAACCCTATAATTATTCAATATACTTCAATCTTAACTTTTACCAATAAATTACTAATTCACATCACGTAATATCAACAATGTGAATATTGGTACCAATAACGTGTAGTTTAGTTGGTACTCATTCCATTTGTAAGGTGACAGACTTGAGTACAAATCCTAAACCTCCCATCCCCCAACTCAAAAAAATAATGTAAATATTGGTAAACCAAAATATATAAAAAAAAAAAACAAAATACAATATGCATTTACAAATATAGTAATGGTTTTCAAATCAAGGAGCGGAGTGCACAAATAAGTTATCTCCTATGTGTTTGTATTAATAATAATTAATTTAATAAAATATTATTTGGCAAATTATTCATTTGTATTAAAGTGGGATTTTTGTAAAGCTATTAATTTGTAAAATTATATATGTAGCAAATATCATATGGTTCATATCATATTACTATTTTTACGTAAAATATACTTACTTTGTAAAAATATGCTTCACAATTCATTAAACTCAGGGTTAATTGGTTTAAATAAACATTAACTATACATCAATATTGATTCTCAATATGAACTTTAAAATGATATACCCAACCTATAACACAAACTTAAAGTTTTTGTAATTACAACATCAATTCAAAGATAATTTTTTGTTGTAGGGATATTCATATATAGTTCATGATATTCATTTTACTTAGATGATAAACCTTCTCAAATTCATGTACTTTTATGTTTTATTTAGATAGGACTTTGTATATTTTTTTCGTAAGTCGCTATACTTTTTTATATTTGCTATATTATTTAATGAAACAATATAACAAACATAGTTGTTAACTTTTTTTATTATTTTAAATAATACTTAATTTATTTAAATAAATTTGTATTTTATACATTTTTGCATTTACATATGTAGTTATATATTTAAAGTATAAAAACTAAGAACCATTATTGTATAAGTTATTATTACATTGATATTTTTGTATATCTTCAATCGAATTGAATGAAAACTAAAGGTGTTTAAAAAAAAAATATTGTGGTACCTTATATATATATATATATATATATTACCAAAAATGTAAGGAATAGTATATCAAGTGTAGGATTTAATTATATGTATGTATTGTATAGATACATAATTTTTAATTAAAAGTTAAAAAAGACACAAAAAAATAGTGGGAATCAAAATACCACTGGAATTTGAAATAAAATTAAAATATTAAAAAAATCATACAATAGATCCACATTTGAATTTTCAAAAAAAGAGGAAAAATGTTCCATTTTGATCATTTTCTTGCACCTTTAACAAACAGAGGGAAATGAAAGTTAATAACATTTGTTAAAACGCATTGTTTTGGATCATTTCACACACTAACACACATTTTTTACTCACATATAAATTAAACATAATTGTTTTAAAAATCTATAATTCAAAATACTCATAGAAGTTCAATAGTCATATTGTCGGAGTTGTATGATTATGTGGGTTGAAACGGTTCAAAATGGATGAGATCAAAATTTATAACTCAAAATGGCCAAATTCAAGATTGAGGGACAAAATGAAAAAAAAATGGAAAACTATAAAGAAAAAAGAAAAGAAAAAAAGAACAAAATATTTAATTCATACGTGTATAAAAGTGTGTGTTAGTTTGTGAAATGATAGTAGGATCGAAATATATCCGCAATATCTAGCGCGTAAAAACTTTAGTAGAATTTCCAGCGGGTATAATTTATGTTCTAGATTTTTCTTGAAATTGAACATGTTAATAAATTTTGTTATTTTCAAAATTTAATATTAGAAATACACATCAAGTATATTTTCAAGTTGAAAAAGAGTTTTCAACCATACATATGATAAACATCTGTGCAATAATTTATATAAAAAAATTACTAAATTCTCATGAAAATGTTCAAAAAATTATGTTGAAGTTATTAATTTTATGAGTTTTTTTTTAAATCATTAATTTTATGATAGTCAAACACTACTTTTATAGTGACATAAATACTAATTCAATTGAAACACGGATATTTATTGTACATTTTGAAAAATATAAGTACAAAACAAAGCAAGAGTATTTTGTACATTTAAATACTCGATTTATTATATGTTAGTAATTTCTTAAATCAAATATAGATGAATTTCAAAAAATAAAATTATGTTTGATTTGTTATAAATGTAGAAAATAATAAACATCATAATAAAAATGGAGGGAAATGTAAATGCACTTATGAAAAATTATATGTTAAAAACTCAAATTTTACACTCATAATTATCTTATTTCAATTGTTATAATTTAAAAAATAAATTACACAATTAGAAATCATTAAATCAAAATAATATTATAATCAATTTATTTTAATAAAGATTAAATTATTGACAATCAATTTAAGTTTCCCCTTTTTGTTTTATGTGAATTTAAATTATATTTCATATATTAAGAATTGGTACTTAGTAAGATACATAATTCAACATGAAATTCAACATAAAGATGGATTATTTATCATTCATTTTTATATAAAATAATTTATTAAATATTCTTAGTATATAATTTTATTCGAATTTGATATTTTATAATTATAATATACCTTATACTTATTAATTACACATATTCTATCATTATTTAGTAAAATCATATACAAATTACGTGCAATGCACATTATCTATACTAGTAGTAATGAAAAACGTATAAAATACAAACACGAATAATTGGTTAAACCCCAAAACAAGTTTGCACCTTATTTTAAAAAAAAGTAGTGCAAGGAGTCGATGAGGAGGGAAATTGATTAATTCAAATTAAAAATAATCTTAATTATTTTGATGCAAGTAGTTCTATTAAAAATATTTCATTCATCAATAATTCAAAGACTAACATATATATTTTAATTTGAATAAAAATAAACAACATGACTTGCAAAATAGTAAAATAATTAAGGCAAACATTTGTCTATTTGGGCCAATATCATTACTGACCAATTAAGCTTAAATTGTAATATTGAACACGTTAGAATCTGTTATCTCAAATTTTATGAAAACCATAAAACACGTGCAAAATATAGTTAATGTTACAGTAAGTGTTATTACTACTAACAACATGCAATGAATATTTAAAGAATAGTTTGCATAAATATAATTTTAAATTACACACTTTACAGCGTGTGATTGCTTTAAGGTAAAATTTTACTAATAAAAGTAAATTAAAAAAATACATAGAATTCATTCTTGATTCAATCTCTCGAAATCACTAAATGAAACAAAGAAACTGTTATCTCTTCATTCACTCGAATAATCTCTAATGCACAAACTATCTAGCATCTAGTTAAACACTACACAAATCTCCAACACTTAAATGGAAACTAGCAACCTACAAAAACACATCTAAAGATCACACACACTAGTTAAACAACTATAGATCACACGTTATAGTTGATTGAACAAAAGATAGGTTAATAGATGTTTGAGAGCATGTGTAGAACTCAACTTTCGATCTCTATGAATTTTCTCGTAGAAGCTCATCTCAGATTGATGAGTAATTCCTTGATCAATAGTGAGTATATAAAGTCATCCTCCACGTTCTTGACATTTCTCATGACTCTACTTTGTCTTTATAAACCATTCATTAGATCTACAACCTAACACGATAGAAGAGCAACGTGGAGTGAAGTTCCATATTAACAAGAGTTGTTTTTCACCTAGTCAAAAACCCATTAACGTGAGGATTTATATCATTATCCCTTTGATTTTATTCACCTAAAATAAGAAAATAATAAGAATATAAAAATAGGGCACGTCTTGTGTGCACTAGGTGCAAATCAGACGGTCAATAAGTTGACCAAGAAAAGCGTCAAAATCAGTACCTTTCATGACACTAAAAAGTATCACTCAAAAGCCCTAAAGTATCACTTGTATCATTAAAAAGTATCAGCCAGAAAAAAATAAAATAAAGAAAAAGGCTGTCAAAATCAGTATCAATCATAACACTAAAAAGTATCACTCAAAATTCAAAAAAGTATCACTTGTATTCATAAAAAGTATCATCCGGTTTGATGATTTGTTTGGTCAACGTGTTGACCGAATCAACGCGTTGACTGTATGATGTATATCTTATTTACAGGAGAATTTGCGTAAAAATAAATAAATAAGATCTTTAATAACTAAAGATTCTGAAAATAAAGAAAATGATAAGTGTAAGATAACAACATTAGACGTAACATTAATTCGGATGTACATCAGTTGTTACATCATTCCTAATGGAACAAAAATTCATTTGTTGAATCGAAAATTCAATCTTTTTGGGTACCCCCAAAAAAATCGTGCAATTGTGGATTTAATTGCAAGAAAAACAAAAAGTTAGGGGGTCAACTATAAATTTGAAAAAACTTGGGAGGCCAAATTGTAATTCATGAAAACTTGATTTAGGAGAAATCTCAAATCAGCTACCTTAGGTTCAATAATTCAATTAAGCCTCGAATTGATGATGATTCGATCATAAATACATTTTGAGTGTTAGAATATGTCCATCTGCTGCCAGGACTGGCTATAATTGGTTATGTAAGGTTGCGGCCGTAACACCGTAGTGTAATAGATGATTGCATTCGGTTGGGGCCGGTGCACTAGCAAAAGTGTTTTTGACACAATTTGATGAAATCCGTCCACCATCCTTCGTTACATGCATGCCACGATTATTCGGGATAAAATTTTTTAGTCCACATTTCATATTTTACTATTGTGTTCCACTATTAAATTTAATATTTTAAAAATATTCATTACACAAATAAAACTTATTATAGTATAATCAATTATAATTAATATTTATTACTAAACATTGAATTTTTTAAAAATTATATAAAATTATATGACATAATTTTGGAATTATCAACACTATTGGTCTATTATATTAACTAAAAAATAGAAAAAAGTTATTAAAAAATAAATATAAATTCTAATTGGGTGGAATAAACCCTAATTAATAATTATAAAATTAAACTAAACCAAAACAAATTGAAATTGAAAAAAAAAGGATGCAAATCTAATAAAAATCAAAACGGACACCAAATGAGATAGAGAAAATGGTATAGAGAATTTCATATGCAATTATATATCCTCCATTCCAATATCTATATTATTGTAATTGTTGATGCCCATCGTTGTTCAGTTGTAGAGTAGCAAAAAATCGCACTAAAAAATAATGTCATAGATCGCGAGCAATAGCACTAGATTTTTATCGAAATTCCATTGCAATTAGGGGTGGATCGGTACGGTATACCCTAAAATTTTCCTCATATCATATATTTTACCAAACTTTTTGTATATCATATCATTTCCTTATCGTAACTTTTGATATACCTTATTACAGTATGCTGAACTTTCAGTATGGTACATAATACATACTGATACCGTACTCATCATCTAGTTTTGGAATTCGTTTGCTTAGTCTTGTTGTAGTGTGCTGTCGGTTCTTATCTTGTGTATGGAGGACACTCTCTTTTTTCCTTTCAAATGTTTTTTCCTCATGAGTTTGAAGATCAAAGGTCACGAGTTTGAATCTTCTTAATATCACAGTCGGGTGTGTGAGTAAAAAAAAAAGCGTTGATTTCTCTAAATGGTAGTTAGGGATTACTTAGCAGGAAAACTTTGACCCTTTCATCATTGACAATCATTATAATTGGTTACAGGAGAGTATGATTTCGATCTTCTAAATATGATTCTATTTATTTTTTGTGATTTAAGTTGAGAAATTACAGTTTTGAATCTTAGGGGGTGTATTGGATTGAGATTTTAATGGATTTTGTTGGACTTTAAAATGTCCATGGATTTCTATGGATTTTATAAATCCATAGACTCCACATGGAGTCTTCCAACTCCACGCAGAGTCTGGGGGATTTCGTATGGATTTCGGATCGATTTTGAACGATTTCAATGGATTTTAAATCCATCTCGCCAGCGCTCGTTGGAACACAACGATCGGTGTATCTGGTAAGAAAAATTGAACCCAGCGGCCGCTAGAATCGAGCGGTCTTGATCCCAACGGCCGCTGGCACCCAGCGGCCGCTGGAGTGCCATCATCGGCAAGGCCAGCGGCCGCTGGGGTCGGGTGACGGTTGGGGTGCCCGATTTTAACTCCTCACCGGCCGCTGGAACACCGCGCTCGCTGGGTTTTTCAAATCCATCGAAATCTCGTTTCTGGAGGTCGGAATTCATCCTTTGTAATTTTCACGTGAAATCCAGCTGAAATCCAACGAAGTCAATGACTTTTTAAAGTCCGTGGATTGGTGAATACCGCAGAATTTTAAAGGACTTTTAAAAGTCTGAATTGAATACACCAAGATTTCGTTGGACTTTTAAAAGTCTGGATTGAATACACCAAGATTTCATTGGACTTTTAAAAGTCTGGATTGAATACACCAGAATTTCGTTGGACTTTTAAAAGTCTGGATTGAATACACCCGGATTTTAAAAGTCCAACGAAATCCAACGAAATCTCAATCCAATACACCCCCCTTATATTCTAATTATGATTCAATTTATTTTTTGCGAATTAAATTGGAAAATCACATTTTTAGTCCAATATTTTGATCCTTAAAAAAATCATCCTTATTAAAACTATTGATCAAAAAACACCCATTTTTTTAAAGTCTATCATGACCCTCAATTTTCTACTTGATTTTTTTAAAACATTAATTTGACAAGAATATGAAAATATTCAATATATAAATATATTGAAATATTCTAATTTACTTGGAGACTAAAGCATTAGTAACCTTTTTTTTTTGTTTGGGAAATGTTACATTCAAGTTTTTATTTTAGTTGAACAAAAATTAGTTTGGTGTATGATGATGTCAAATATTTCAACATATTTATTTATTGTATATTTTCATATTCTTGTCAATATTATTTTAAAAAAATTAAGTAAGAAATATTTTTTATTTAATTTTCAATCAATAATGGTCATGATCACAACTATATTCTACTTTCAAATTCTAGATAATAGGTCATAATGTTTAGGAGACGATTTTAATCTTTAAAGATGGAATAACTAGGTAGAGTTAAAATTGAGAAAGTTCTTATTTTTATTTCCATTTGTGAACACTAATTATGGTTTAAATTTACGTTTTTAATTTTTTTTATCTGATGTGGCATTATAAAAATCCATCTCATATTTCGGGCGATCCACGTAGGCAATAGAATACCGAAAAGTTGACTTTATGATAAATTTGATAAAAATTTACAAGGTCATTATAAATATTCAAAGATCATGGCATTTTTGTTAAAAAATTGAAAGGTTCATTAATGTATAATTTGCCCAAAAATTAAAATGGTGATATTTCCGTAACATGATCCTATTATTTAAAAAAATGGCAATGTTAACCAGTAACCACACGTGTTAACTGTGCTTCAGAAGTAAGCAAAGAGACCTCCACGACGTGCGTTGGTGTAGTTGCAGACTTAGATGTGCAAAAGACTAATGTTAGATAAAATACCATTAGAATAATCAACTTAATTTTTATTTTATTTTGAACATTTTTTTTTAACAACCAACTTGATTACTCGTTAATAAAGTGAATTTTATATCCCCGAAACAAATAAAAATAAATGGAATTTTATAAACACACGATATTGCTTCATTCAATATGAGATGGGACATGATTCCCACCCCAACCAAATCTTCGTTTTCAATTAGCAAAGCTAATTAAATAGCTTATGTTATTTATTGAGTTTTAATGATTCAAGATGAAAACTGTCATATCAATTTCGAACTGATGATACATTTTGATTCTTTTTATTCTTATATTAATTTTCAACAAAATATCCTTCATTAATTAGAAATTAAATTTAATAAATAATTTATTAAAAATAAGAAGGAATTGAAATAACATAAGTTTTTAGATTATAAAATGATAGTTTTCATCTTTCAAATTCTGAATTGATAGATAATTTTTCTATAGAGTCCTAAATTGATAATTATTTATTTATTCATTCATCCTATATTGATGTTAATTGGAAACTCAAAGTCTCAAACATGTAGTAGAAAACATACATACTTATCAAATATATCGTTCAAATAAGGCAACATCCATTCCGTACCAACTTTACACCGATTCCAAACACTAAAATCGATCCCAATTTGTACAAATAAACTGATTTATATATGCAGCTAAATAAACCAACATTTTCTTTCTACATCTATATAATTAATTCTACACATGTTTCATCAGCTTATTCATTTGAACTTAAAATGGTCATAACAAATTTACAATAGCATTCACAGTTGCAAATAAATGTGATTGAATCACAAAGAATGCGGCCATGCAGGCAAGAGCAGTGGCATCAAGGAATGTAATACATGGGATTTGGAAGCTTGAATGAACGTATCGACATGGAAGATCCCAATAAATCACTCCACTGGTCTCCCGAGTTGCCCAGTATTTCATAACCTTCGTGCACGAGCTCTCTCCTCTTCTCTGACTTGAACCTTGTTGCTGTCTTTCCATGATCGCCTGAGGATCTGCTCGATAAACATTCTTCAAATCAACACATATCCTTTTCTTTTTATTATATTTCCTTCTAAGATGATGAATATTACATATAACAATCCTTCTTCAAGTCTTTCAATTACTTTTGGCAATGAGAAACATTCCTTGCCAAATTTTAGGGACACAACACAAGGGTGCCTTGATAGAAGACAGCATCATGTATTTGTGTATAATGAAACATCACAATTAACAGTGAAGCAATACAATACCATATGACAATTTGTTTTATAAAAGAAGATCTATAGTTTCGAGCAAGGGCTGTTATCATCTAATCTCAGCTGATAAAGATGAATAATATTGGAATGATAAATTTGCCAAAGACTATTTACATATGAATCATTTCTTTTGTTGTAATTTTGTGATTTCTTATCATTGTGTTTCATTTGAGGTGAATGATCACTACACATATTACAGCACCTAGGAGTATTAACTATATATTTATGAACTTAAAAAAAAAAATTGCAATGAGATTCATTAGTACATAGCATCCGAAACAAATTCACAGCAGCAAACAGATATATGATAGAGTTTTCAGTTAGAAAAGCGATGGTAAG
Source organism: Perilla frutescens (assembly GCA_026008535.1). NCBI lineage: Eukaryota > Viridiplantae > Streptophyta > Magnoliopsida > Lamiales > Lamiaceae > Perilla > Perilla frutescens. The sequence continues at coordinate 44,843,546 of BRKX01000013.1, read as the reverse complement.
TACGTATATTGAGAGGAAATTCACAACTCGTATGCTCAAATACAGAGTTAGTTTACACTAAACAATTGCTACAATAGATTAAGAAAATTTTAGTAGGATTACTAATGTAGAATAACACTGAATTCATGAGACATTAAAGACTTAGCACAGTTCTTAATATTCTGCAATGATCTACTGTATCCACTCAATACTGTTGGCTCGAAGTGGGCCGGGTGTGTGGTCACTCTCTGATTCAATTAATGTATATTCGGACTATTTTACAGCATCCTCAAATACTAAAGCAGGCTACCTTTACATTTCATAATTGTATATAAACCTTCTCGTAGTGAGGAATGTACTCCTTTAGTCCTTTTTGTACAGAATAACAAGTAGTGGGTTAATTTTCACCAATTTGATCGAGAATGTGAACTATTATAAATAAAATATAAAAATGTGGGAGATAAAAAGGATGCAGGCTCAAGCAGCTTGGCTAGTCAAGCATGCGATAATTCATAGAATTTACAAATAAAGCCCGAGGATCAGCATTCTATTGCCGCCATTTTATACGTATATGGATACAATTAGAAGTATACCATGGATCCGATTTATCTCAAATATATCTATGAATTTTTTTTTCCTCTCAAAAGAAAGCTATAATCAATAGGATTTCCCTAATCCTCTCTTCCCGAAAGAAAGAGTGTTAAAATGTTTTTCCTTACCGCAGGGACCAGGAGATTAGATCTAGCCATGAGAAGAATGCTTGATAAATCCTCACTTAGAGTAGGTTTTTTTACAATTATGAAATCTTGGGGTAGCTTGCTGTAGTATTTGAGGATACATCTGATTTCCCATAATAGTGCTTCTCATCATTATAAAAACTGGGCAAATTTCATATTATTCTCCCCAGTGTTTTTTCGAAAAATCAAAAAACTCTCCTATATTTAATAAGTAATCTAAAAACCCCCTCTATTATGTATAATCTATCAAAAAAATCTCTTTTGGAGAACGTGAATTACACTTTCTAAGAAAGATAATAGGATTGTTGTTTTTTTTACAATTTTTGTTTTAGATAAATATATTTACATCATTTGAAAATTTTAGTATTTGGTTATACTACTACTTTTTTTACATATAAATATATTTTATTTTATTGAAAAATTATAGTGTTTGGTCAAACTACTATTTTAAAAAATAACGTAAAAATTGTAAAAATAAGAATCATACACTCTTTTTTAACAAGTGTAATTCACTCTTTCCAATAGGGACATGGGTTTTTTTTTTTCGGGAAAACACAAGGGAGGGGAGTAATATGAAATTTGCCCTGAAAACTATTTAGACAATTGTGTGATTAATCTTACTTAGCACCTTTCAACACGTAGTGAAACGTCACCCAACCAGATTCATAAATTGGTATCTTTTCTTCCTCATCACTAACTAAACCATTGAAAACTACCAGCTAAAGGTTGATGAAACCTAATTGTAATTCTCTTTATAGTCATCAATCATCATCATGATCTGCCACATGATGCCATATAACGATAAAGCAAATGACCAATGCAAATATGGAGTAGAGTGCATTTCGTGTCCTAGATGAAGTAATTGTTAAATAGTCTGATTCAAGTTGGGGCAGATACATAAGAAAAATTAATAAGGCAGCTTTATATCTTATACTGTCAAAGTGTTATTCCGAGTTGTTTGACTGAATGAGGTTGAGTCTACTGATATCCACTTAATACTGTTGGTCCACTCTCTCATTCTTCTCAGATACAATAGCAGGCTACCCTTACATATCGTAATTGTAGATAAACTTACTCTTAATGAGGATACATCTTAGTTTCCATAATGGTGCTTCTCATCATTAGTAAGATTAATCTTACCTAGACATCTTTCAAAATGCAGTCAATCTTTACCTAACCAGATTAAATCATTAAATAAATTGGTATATTTTCTTCCTCATCACTAAATGTATAAACCATCGAAAACTACCTGCTTAACCATAAAGTAAAAGGCCAATGCAAATGCAGAGTGCATTTTAACTATTTGTTAAACAATCTGATTCAAGCTGAGGAGTCATTGTGGACACACAGAGACATAAGAAAAATTAATAAAGAAGCTCCACATCTTCACAATCAATGCCTCATTTCATAAGCAGATTCAAAAACTTGTTCATAAAACAGAAAACAAAAACAATAAAATCAACACAGCAAATTGGACATATAAAAGAATCACCTTAGAATGAGCATATCCCAATCCCTAAATCCAGCTTGCAACAAATTCTCAACCGTAATACTCCGGTGTCTTTCGCTTCGACCAGTCAACAAGATTACCTTGAACCCTAACCTCATCACCTCTTCATAAACCTTCAAACTAGACTTTATAGCTGGCGCCATTCCCATCTCAACCCAATGATCAAATTTCTCACTATCAAATATTTCAGAGCTACAAGAAGCAAGCATTTTACAATCAAACCATCTTCAAATTTATCATGAGGAATCATAATATGTAACGAAGACTAGAAATTATACATGAAGCCCAGTAATCACTACAAAATATTTCAGAGCTACAACAAGAAGCCAAGAAAGCAAGCATTTCACATTCAAATTTATCATAAAGAATCGTAATATGTAATAAAGACTATAAATTATTTACTGTATGAATTCATACCCATAACCATGTTGGGCATAATAGGGGAGATTGGAAAGCAGAGTCTCATCTATATCAAAAACCCAAGTAAATTTCCCATCTCCGCTCAAATTGACACTTCTTGCATACAACACAGCCTCATTAGAGACCCTCTGAAGATCGAGTCTATACCCTTTCTCTGTCATATATTCTCTCACATAATCACCACACTCTTCCGCAATGGTCTTCCATGGGCTCAAATTGTTGGCTTCCACAGCCAACCTCCAACTCGTACAATGTAATTCGACGTCTTCTGCAGACCATTTATCCAACTGGGCTTCGTTGATTTCGATGATCAGAGGTCTTTCAGCATCGAAAGTCTCTTGAGCAAAAGCGAGCGGCAAAATGCACGAAAAGAAGAGAATTTTTTTCAATAGAATCATAGCGCACCAATGGAATTATTCCTTTTGATCCGAGGTGGTTGTGTTATTATTATATGGTCAAGAAAAAAAGGGAGGAATAATTATTTAGTTGGGTTTCAACTATTTCAACTTTCAAGACATGCTTTTCTTCTTCGCAAAATAAATAAAAAAAGAAAATGCTTTTCTTGATGTGAACAGGAAACGTTTAAACTTTTTCAAGAAATGGTATGTATGGCTTCAATTTTTAATATGGAGAGATTCGTTAATGACTTCTAACATGGCGTGCGAGCGAAGTAATTTAGTAGTCAATGAGAGGTGAACACGCAGTCGTGTGTATGTTATGTTGATGCACATGTTTAATATTTTGGATTTTAATTGTCTTATTAGGTGGTATGATAGGATAAATAAATATTGCAAAGTTTGTGAATTGAATGCGTGTTTCAACCAATCACATTGCTTCTTAGTCCTTTTTTAGAATATGATAAATAAACCTTGCAAAGTTTGTGAATTAAATTTCAGCCAAACATATTGCTTCTTATTTGTTTTTGAACGAAAGAAGTAAATCAAGAGCTATGTTAATGTCCATCATAAAGGATTCGAACTTCAATGCTGTACTATAATAACATAAAATATTTTAATTTTGTTGCTATTGCTAACATATCTCTAAAATTAAAAATTGGTGAAAAGTTATAATTTTAGATGCAATTATCACTAATATAAACTTAATACATTTTACGATTAAAATATAATTTTATATTTGGATGAAATCGAAACCCTTGTGGCAGTGGAACTGTGCACGTGTACCTGTCGTCGGCTTATTCAAACTACGTTATTTTAATCATAAAAATATTAAATAAGTTATTTTTATATTTTTTGAGAAAAAAAAAACATACACAATTCTGCAGCAACGCACCACAAACCTGAGAAAATTCTATGCTACCCGTCTATTCTCAAGGTAGTGCCTTATAGTTTAATATTTTGACATGTGTCCCATAAAATTGATATCTATACTTTTATTTTTGGGAAAAGGTGCCTCTTCGACTATTATGTGGAGTGTTTATTGCCCCTTCCTTGATTATTTGGATCAAATAGCCCCTCTATATTAAAAGTTGGACTATGTAGACCCTTTCTTGAATGAAAAGTTAATGGTGTTAGAAAACACACACTAACACACTTTTATTTCACATAGTGATACACTTTTTACTCATTAAATATTTATATTTTAAAAAAATAATTTTTTATAATTTCATAAGTTCATTATTTTAAAAAATATTTTTAATTTTTAGTTTATTTTAATTGTTTATCAATTCAAATGTGTTTAACTCATAATATTTCATGCATTTTATTATAGATCAATTATTTTCTCACATCATATTTACTCATCACAAGTCTAATATCGAGACCCATTATTTGATCCGTGTTGTCGTGTATCTAAAAATTATGGATACCCACACTTAGATATTTTCACATAGTAATACACTTTTTACTCATTAAATATTTATATTTTAAAAAAATATTTTTTATAATTTCATAAGTTCTTTTTTTTAAAAATGTTTTTATTTTTTATTCTATTTTAATTGTTTATCAATTCAAATGTTTAACTCATAATATTTCATGCATTTTATTATAGATCAATTATTTGCTCACATCATATTTACTCCTTACAAGTCTAATGTCGAGACCCATTATTTGATCCATGTTGTCGTGTATCCAAAAATTATCGACACACACTTAGATATTTTCATCCAGTAATATACTTTTTACTCATTAAATATTTATAGTTAAAAAAAATATTTTTTTATAATTTTATAAGTTCTTTTTTTTAAAATATTTTTATTTTTTATTCTATTTTAATTGTTTATCAATTCAAATAAGTTTTAACTCATAATGTTTCATGCATTTTATTATAGATCAATTATTTGCTCACATCATATTTACTCATTACGAGTCTAATGTCGATACCCATTATTTGATTCATGTTGTCGTGTATCCAAAAATAATGGTAAATATTTATTTATACTTCACTTTCGTGTAATTTTTCTAGGTATATATTTTTTGTTCTTATTTACTCAAGATCATAAGTTTTGAAATTATGTATTTGTATTTATGAATAATTTATACCCGTGCATCACACAAAAGAAATACTAGTTTAATTTACATCGAATTCTCGGTAATACAATAAAATATACATAAGAAATACAATTATATCAATACATTACGAAAAAAAAAGAAAAAAAAGTTTGCTTACATTTATAAAAATTGAATAAAGTTAAATTTGAAAAACCATTTGACAAAATTAATGTCCATCAATGTGTATAACTGTATAATATTTTTTGTATGTTAGTGTGGATAAAGTGTTACTATGTGAAAATATTTAAGTTTATGTGGAAAAATATGTGTTAGTGTGTGTTATTTAACACGATTAACTTTTCCATCCAATAAAGAGTCTACATTGTCTAACTTTAACATAGAGGGGGCTATTTGAGCCAAATAGTCTTTGAAGGGGCAATAAGCTCCCTGAGTAATAGTCGAGGGGGCTATTTGCACCTTTTCCCTTTATTTTTCTTTGGACACTCTAGATCTTATTTCTTTTTCTTTACTAAACTCAATTATTTCACTATTTCTGGCGCGAGAATCAATGCCAATGACATTGTGCCTCTCGATTTTTTTATTTACGCAACTGAGTTTAATTTAAATTAAATTTCTTACTTATCAAAATAGAAAAGGTGTAAAATATTATATTATATTACATTGCAAAAATAAAATTTTAATTACCGATATATTTCTTTCATTAAAATTGATTTCTCGTAAAAATAAAAATGTTGTCTATACATAATATTAAATTTATCATATTAAATAAGACTTGCCGATATATTAAATAAGACTTGTCGATGTATTCAATTATTTTACTTAACCTATTTAAATGTGCCCATTAATCAGACTTTAATTTATTATATATTATCTTGGTATGTTATTAATCATATCATAATAATATTTTACAACATATCAGATTTTTAGTTATTTATTTAATATAAACAATTATAGAAAAGGTGTAAAATAATATATTATATTATATTGTAAAAATAAATGTAATTTTGTTAAATTTAATTATGTTTAAATATTGTTTAATTAGTTAAAATGTGCAAAAATAAGGTATTTGAAAAATGATGGTCCCGGACGAGTCGTATATGGTTTAGAGGGGGGGGGGTGAATAAACTGATTTCAAAACTTATAGACAAATGCAGAATTCTTTTGGGCCCTTGACTCGTGAGTTTGGACAAATTATCTATTTTCAGTTCGTGATAGATTTCAATTGTCATATGTGCTAGCTTGTGTGCAAACTTTCAAAGAAAAGCAAAGCACTTTAAAAAGAAGATACAACACACAATCAGTTTATAGAGGTTCGAAGCCTTAAAACTTCTACATCCTCTCTTCCTTTCTTAGAAGGGATAAATTCACTATATAATTTGAGTTCACTTTACAAATTTTTTGGCAAAAGTCTGCTTAATGAACAAAAAATGATGAGATGTCAAAATGCTCAAGATAAAACTGAGTCCAGCCTATCGTTGGTCATTGTTAGAATTTAATCGAGTCTAACATCTTATTGGTGCAGATAGTCGTTCTGAACTTATGACCATTTTAGTAATTGATGCATTGGTTGACTTTTGAGATGCGTTAGTTTAGTTTGCTTGTACGATCAGCAGTCTTTAGTTCGGTTGTTGCAGAGAGCCGTTCTGAACTTAGAACAGTTTTGTCAGTTGGCGTCTTAGTTGACTTTTGTGAGTCATTCAGTGTGCTTGCTCGATCGATCTTCAGTTCGAGATGGCTTAGCTTAGATATCTCATTCTTCAGTTTGCGATTCTCTTCAGTTTGCAAACTTCTTTGATTTCTTCTTTTCAGTTTTGTCGCGAACTTCTTTGACTTTGTTCAGTTAGGTTCCAAACTGAATTTGGTTGATGTCTTTTCTTCAGTTAAGCTCTAGGAAGAGCTTAGTTTTACCATCTTGTCTGAAACCTTATCCTCAGTTCAGTTCCAGAATAGGCTTGGCTCAGTTTCGCTTGGAGCTTTTTGACATCTCATCATTTTTTGTTCAGTTTCGGGATAGGCTGGACTCAGTTTTACCTTGAGCATTTTGACATTTCATCAAAACTTTTTCTTGATTATTTTGCCTAACAATTTTTCCCTTTTTGATGATGTCAAAACTCGAGAGTAAGATGATGGAAAACTGATGGCTAATGAGAAAGCTAATATAGCTACTTAGCTATTCTGAGACAGAAACTTATAGTATTCTTTTTAGAAAAAGATTTACAACTACAAGGTTTACAGTCAAGTTCTTCAAGTCCTTCTTCTTTTCAATTATTTCTTCTTTTACTTGACTCTCCTTCCCCCTGACCTTCCCCTTGAAACTGATCACACCAAATTTCTTTGCCTTTGTTTCCATCATACTTATAAGGTCCTTCTCCCTTTTTGGCATCATCCAAAAAGGTTGGCAGCTGAGCTGTTTGTGCAAAATATGGAGATGGAATGCTGGGAATCATTGTGAATGTTGTAGCTAAAGCATCCGTGTAAGCTGGCATAGAAAATGGTGTTCGTTGAGGAGACGTGAACCAGTCAAGATCCTCTGGTGTAGGTAGTTGGGCTTCAAAATCTGAAAGATGAGAGAAAGCTGGATCGAAAAAGTCCATGAATGGCAAAGTGGCAAACAATTCATCGTCAGATAGGATGTGGATATCTCCTAAGGACGGCATGATTAATGAAGTTGAGGAGCTTGTAGTCTGAGCGGGGGCTTTGATCGGAACATCCATTTGGACTCGTATTATCACGTAGTCCATAATTTCAGCCATAGTTGGTGGCATTGAGTTTGGGTGGTCGATCCATACCCGACTCCAATTGGCTTCTCAGAGCCAATAAGCTGAACTTCTCGATTGGACCAATGGAGCATGGTGATGTCATAGACTTGAAATCTCCAGAGATGCCACTGGAGATATCATCGGAGTTGGTTGAAGAGAGGAGGACTGATTTCTTCAAATAGCACAAAGTGCTCGCTAAGCTACTGCTGAAGAGTTTGTTCAAACTCAGTTTTAATTGAGTCATTGGGATAGGGGTTGAAGTGAGTTGGGGGGGACCTAGAAAGATCATCACAACATTCACTTGATTGATTGAGGGATCGAGAGGGTCAATATCATTGACCAATCATTTTCTTTAAGCTTTGTTCTCCATGTCTTCTTTGGTTGAAGATGAGCTTGAGGCTAAGCTCTCTAGCATGTAGACAGTGGGTAGCCAGTCTCTTCTTGAGATAACTTCTCTAAGGAGGGGTTGCACACCCAATTGAGCTTCAATGATGTGACTGATTCGGTTAGCAAAACTGACCAGTTTGTTGTAGGTTCCAGTCCGAAGGTTGATCTTTCCTCGAAAGACTTGTTCTTGGAATTAATTGAATATGTATGAGGCCCAGTCAGCTTGGCATCCGTAAAATAGGGCTGGCATTAAGTAAGCTTTAACTTGAGAGAAGCTCAGCTGTTCGACGTTGTCATGTAAGATGTGCACAACAATGTCTAAGAGTTGAGCATACTCAGCCTTTAGACTTTGTTTGACTCGGTGGGTGTAGTCAAAATTGTGGACATTTAGAGCTTTCTACCATTTCCAAAGTTCATTTCAACGAGGCAGATTGAGGGCTTCTACACGCGGACCCTCAGTCCGGAGTTGAAATAGTGTGGCCACTGATTTCCCAGTGATGATGACCAGCTAGTTTTGGACCGTTGAGACTATAGTTCCGTTAATATTTCTAGCATTTACATAGAACTTGATGACGAGAACTGGCCAAAACCTTTGTGGTATTACTTTGAATAACGGAACGAGACTAGTTTCCTCGAGAGCTCTGACGGGATGGTCACCGACCTTATGAGGAATGAACGGAAGTAGTGCTTCAGGGATCAAGAACTTGTCCTTCTTCAGTTTATCTAGGAGAAGTTTCAGGTTCAACTCGTTAAACCTTGGCCTGGTCATGTCTGCACAGAGTAGAGGTTTGGTGTATAAGCTTTTAGAGTCGAACAATATGTAATGAGATTACAGAAGATAATAGTGTGAAGTGAATTCAGCTTTGTGAGCTTATTTAAGTAGATATGAATACATGAATATTGAGGCTACTCAAGTACGTAGTTGTTTTCACTGTTCAGTTTTCATGTTCTTTTTTGAGCTAATGAGCAGACCCATTCGAAGAAAATTCAACTTTCGTGAAACCGAAGAGTCATCTGCAAGGTTTCAAGTTAATCTCTGCAGAGTAAGTTCCTTGACAGAAAAGCCTACAAGGAACTCTGTCAAGACTCAGGGTTGTGTAACATAATCCTCTCCAAACTGGAAAGAGTAGGATTATAGAACTATGTCGAAGTTCTCCCACAAAAGGTATATCCCGAGCCCATCTTTGAGTTTTATCTAAACTCAAAGATTCAGGGAGGACTTCAACAAAATCCTCATCGAGGTAGGAGGAGCTGAACTGGAAATCACTCATGAATCGCTTGGCCAACTATTTGGCATGCTAAACAAAGAAATAAATCTACAAGATGTGGGAGTTAATATGCAGAGGACGTACAACCATTATAAGCAACTAAAGTGTCAAAAGCCCTACAAGAGCAATAACTTAAGTTCATGCTTCCAACATGAGTACAGAATATTGGCGTCCATAAGCGCTTGGATGGTTGTCGGCACAACCGGAAGCCACAGACCATAGTAAGATGTTCGAGGACAAATACAAGGTATGCACCACTATCATTAGGACTATACAAGTCAATTGGTCACTGTTCTTCTTTGAATAGATAAAGAAGTATGGGTTGAGAAACACTGGTCAGAGACCCAATTCTATCAGAAAATGTATGTTCTCAACCGGATCAGTAGCATCCTTGAGAACATATTCCCCTCAATGGAGGAAAAAACAGAGGTTAGAGTAGTTTATAAAACTGACCGTATATTGTAACTTACAAAGAAGCAAGCTGCACAACTAGTAATCTCTTTCAGAGATTCTCAGTCCCGACCATTAGCCAAAACTCAGTCAGTTTCCCAAAAGAAAGAAGACAAACTGACTAGTGAAGACAAGGGAAAAGGGGCTGCAACTGAGTCTCCTCAAGAAGAAGACTCAGATTCTGAGGATCATGGGCCTCTAGCCAGTATGTTCAGCCCGCCCATAAATGCACAACCTCTTCAACAAAAAAGGTTAGGATCCACATCGACTGAAGTTCGTTCAGTCTAGCCACCATCAACCTCTAGAAGACTAACCGCCAGATCAGTTCAACAGAAGAAGTTGGCTGATCAAGTCAAGAAAAAGTTAGTTGGGACATCCTAACTGAAGAAGAAAACAAACAAGCAAACTGGTCCTCCACCACCACCTGAGATCCCTTCAAACATCAAAGCTTTTAATCTGACACCATGCTCTGATGATGAAGACATTGTGCCATCTAGAGGATTGCCGCACAGGGATACACGAGCTGATTACTTTTGGGTAACATGCCCTTCAATAACTGAGATCGCGGAGAACATTAGAGCCTTTTCAAAGGCTAACATAGCCAGAAGCTGGGCTGAAGAAATGACCAATCAGTTCATGACACAAAACTTTGTTGTCGATGCAAGCGGTTTTGAGCAGCTCTACAACGCTCTAATCAGGCATTGTTACTGGTACGTTTGGAGACATGCTTTTCATTCAGAAACTGTGTTTTTGCTTCTTGCGTACCATGGTATGAGTTTCTGAAAGAGAGAAGAATGTTGGTGCTTGTTCTGGACAAGCCAAGAGACACTAGGACAGTTGTCCATTGAGACATTAAGAAAGCACATAGCCATCAGGAAAAATCATCCAAATCCTGCAAGGGGCTCAATCCAAAAGGTCATGAAAGATATAACTGATATCAAGGGAATAGATTTACCTCTCTTAAGAGACAGAATTCAACATCAATAATGGCAACAACTCCAGGTGCAGCAACAATGGATACTTCATCAGTTGCAATCACAGAGACAACAACAACAACATCAACAACAACAACAACAAGAACCGGAACAGAGGCCAATGAGGATGAATGAAACAACTGAAGCCAATCAGTTGCAAATTGAAACTGAGACAACCTTCAGGTCTAGGCAAGAGGTAGTAAAAATATTTGCTCGACAGTTGGAATTCAAGGCACCCATACCTCAAATTGTAGGAGAGATTAAAGTGATCCCTGAATCACCTGATCATCAAAAGAATGGATCAGCTCAACTGCTAAATGAGCCAATTAGTCCTGAAGACACAGTGGCAACTGAACTTCCAACTATTCCTCCTGAAGTTACATAAACTGTACGATCATGTTCATCATCATGTACTTGTACATTGTTGTGAACATGTAAGGTCAGAATGTAAAAACTTAAACAAATAAAAAACACAAGGTTGGTAACCCTGTTTGATCAACTGATCTATGTCAAGGGGGACTTATCAAGTCCGTGAGAAACAGTTTACTACTCCATTGAATGGTTACAAAGGTTATTATACGAAGACTCCCGTCACTCGACCCCTTTCCTACCCGATTCAACCTCTTTCACTAAACTGAATTGTGAGCTCCCCTCACAACCTAGAATCCCTCTAGTTCCCACAAGAAATCTCTCCCGAGACTCCTCTAAGTGTATATGAAAGTGAGTTTCAAACACAGACTAGAAACACAATGATCTAACCGATCAAACCTAGTCTACCCAAATACTATATGCTTCGAATGTGAAGTCTTTTAACTCTTAGCCCTTTAGTATATTCGTAAAAATTCATGTCAACTAAACTAGTCTGATTCCCAGGCTATTTACAAACAACAGATATAGCCTTAACAAGGTAATCAGAAGTCCTAACTAGACTAGGATTTAACAAGGAAACTATTTCCTTAAATAAATTGGACTTTTCTAGTTTAGATGTCTTCCTTGAATAGAACTCCTTCTTTCCTTCTTGATCTTCATCATGAACAAGACAACTTCTATTCTGAAACGTCCATCTTGAATTTGCAGTACCAACTCTTTGATTCCAGCATGATACATCTCTTGAAAAACACTCTGGACAACCATGTACATGATCATGTCTTTGAACATGATTAAGTACATTTCTTGATCTTCAATCAGATTGGCAGTGGAATGTTCATAGTAATGTCCAGAACATAGCATTCGAACATGAATAACCAAAACATTTTGTGTTCTTTTGAGATTGCTAAAACATCTTAAACAGATAATGATAATCCTGAACACCTAAGTGCAGATGGCACTAACACCTCCAACTGCCGTGATAGTTCAGCCTCAAACTAAGCACCAAGTAGAGTCTACTGAATAAGTGCCTCTCCCTAAGCCAAGTCTTGAAAAGAAAATCAGTGCAAGGGAAACTGATGAGCAGTCACACACTATTCCTTGTGAAGAGCTCATGGAAACTGAGCATGAGGGGAGAAGTTGAGTCCCAGGCTGGCTTACAACAAATTGAAGCCCCAGCCTCCAGTTCATCCACTCAGTTCACATTATTCCATGAAGAACTGCTCTACAGCCTCCACAAGCAATGGCTCAGAATTGAAGGGACCACTGAACTGAACTCCTAACTGATCACTCAGCTGCAAAAACATACTGAACTACCACAAGAAGAAACTGATGAATCTACAGATAAGGAGGAAGAAAACAATAGTGAACCGGCAACCAAAAGATGAAAAATTGAAAAGAAGAAAAATTAAAGACTAGCCAACTGGACCACAGGGTCAAACTAATCAGAGTCCTTAATCTTCTTTTTGTACTCAACTCTTCTCAAGAGTTCACTGAGAAGACTTCACTCAATAATAAGATCTTGACTTTATTTTCTTAAAACAAATGAATGTCTAGTCAGCATTTATTTGAATTCATATCATTGCTAAATTAGACACGTGTACTTATCACATCAAAGCCAACGGTTCAAACCAAAAGATGCCAAAAGATACTGCTCTTGGAACAACACCCAACCAACAGCTTTATGAACAACTCTAGACCTATATAAAATCATATATCCTCCCAGCCTCCCATAGAAACCCACAAAAAAAGTTAGGCAAATTTAAAGACCCATATGGCCGAATCATCAAAAATTCAGACAATTGAAATGATTATCTTAACCCTTGGATCACCGTGCTCCATTAATATTCAGTGAAGTGGTAATTGAAATGATTATCTTATAGGAAAATAAAATGCCATATCTACAAAAATATTTTACCATTTATGGCAACCACCTCATTTTTGGTCTTCGGTGATGAAGGAAGATTGGGAGATTTGTGGATTTCTCTTGAGTTTGCGAAATGAGCCTCTTCACTTGACTCCGGCTCGATCGATCTTTGGCACAAGTTGGCTCCATGGCCATACTCTCTATAAATCCCACAAGTCTCAACGGTCACCACTTGTTGGGGTGGTCTCTCGGAAGTTCTAAGCATCTCTACTTGCCTTGTCAACACGGCAAGTTGCTTCGTCACATCATAACTAGGGTTGGCTTCATTGACGGATGCTCTCTTCCCCCTAGCACTCTTTTGTTGAGAAGTTGTGGCCATGGTCTCATAGATGTTTGAGACCTCTTCGGCGGTCTGTCCTCTAATGTCTCCTCCCGATGCATTGTCCACCATATATTGGAAATTTTGAGAAAGACCGTCGTAGAAGAATTGGTTAAGCAACTCGGGTGCGAGGTGGTGGTGAGGGCATTGTTGTTGGAGACCTCGAAATCGATCCCAAGCTTCATGAAACGATTCACCCGGAGACTGGGTAAAGGTCACAATTTGAGCTCTCAAGTCTTGGGTCTTTTGATTGGAGTAGTACTTGGCCATGAACTTCTCGTAGACGGCATTCCAATTGGCCAATGAATTGGCCGGTAGTGACATGAACCATGTCTTGGCTCGATCCTTCAAGGTGTAAGGAAAACACCTCATCTTTAATTGATCTTCGTTCAAACCTTGTAGAGAAAAGGGTTGAACAACGGAATAGAACTCCCGGATGAAGTTCAAAGCATCTTCGGCCGGCATCCCGTAGAATGAGGGAAGTTGGCTAAAATGGATGTTCTTCAACTCGTAGTTCCTTACGGCTTCACCAAGAACTATGCAAGAAGTCGACGCCCCAATCATGGGACGAGCAAAGTCTCTCATGTTCCTAGCCGCATTGGCATTGGCATTATCGGGGTTGTTGAAAGGGTTAGCTTCCATCTCTCTTTCCCACTCGAACACGTTGAATCTCCTTGGTCGATGGATGTCGTCAAACATGGGGGCTAGTCTCCGATTGAGGCTTCGTCTCCCTAGCATACACAAACACAAACAAAACGGAGATCAAACGTACCTTGCGGAAAGAGATATCAAAGCCAAACAAAAGGACATAAACACAAAAACAAATTTATACAAACAACATAAACACTTCAATTAAAAATTCACAATTTTAAAACAACACAAAAGCAAGTATAGCACAAAAAAGATAATTCTTAAAAGCCTTCCCCGGCAACGGCGCCAAAATTTGTTTAATGCGGTCCACAAATTTATACTTATATTTCTGGTTTATGCTCACTAGACACTACTTAGGACCACACCCGTAATTGGACGGGGTCAATTGTAGAGGCGATAAGCTTAACCGGAGTCGATCTCTCAAGGAAGACTTTATAGGAAAGAATTATCTAAAGACTACACATGCTTTCAACAAAACGACTAAAATACAACCTAAACATTATAACAAGGGGGTTTGATGATGATTATGCTAGGAATTTGAAATAGACAATAAGGTAAGGTAATTAAATGCAACAACACAAATTAAATCAAGATTAGAGGAAACAGGTTTGATTAAGGTATTAGGGTGTAGATTCTCTCAATGGTTTTATCACTATGCTTAAGTTAAGTTGATAATGCTATTCTCACAAATATGATAGACCCTTCTAATTAGTTTAACTTCAATTCCTGTCACCGTCTATCCGTTAAACCTCTCTTAGCTATATCATACATGCAAGATTAACATATTAGGCTTAGGAACCCCATGCACCTAACGTCGAAGGAACCAATTTCCGGATTTAGATTCACAATCAAGACTCCTCTAAATCCTATCAATGTTCAAGTAGTGATCAATTACCTAAACATGAAAAAGCACGATTTCAACAACAACAATCAATGAGAACAAGCATAGATCAAAACCACATCGATCCTCTACCCTCTAATAGAGAGATTAGCCACTAAACATGCTCAAAAATATGCAAACACCATGGAAGAACATCATCTCATAAATCAAATGTAAATGAAGATAACTTCTACAATATTGTATATCCTTCAAGAGTTTTGGGACAAATCCCCACAAGCATCCAAGAAATGTAAAGAAAATACAAGAGAAACCTCCTCCGAGCTTTAGCTTTCGCGGATGGCTCGTCGTCGGGCCTTCTCGTCTTCTCTTCTCCTAGCTTGGCTTGGTTCCTTTCTTCTTCTTTACTTCTTCTTCTCTCTTGTGAAGGTGATGGTGGAAATGGTGAAGGAAAATGGTATAGAGATTTAGTGTGTGTAGTGTGTGTGAAAAGAGAGAGAGAATGGAAGTAGAATGGTAGAGAGGATGGAGAAGATGGAGTGATTGGAAATTGGTGGTGAATGAAGTGAATGGAATAAATGATGATGAATCCCCACAAATCTCTAATAGATAAGAGAGAGAGAGATCCGTGTAGGGGGGAAAAGAGAGAGAAAAGTTGATGGGAGTTGATGGTAAGAGATCAATTAATGAAGGGATTTTGTGGAAGATTTTGTGTCCAAAAAGTCTACTCTAGAAGTTTAGGTAATAATAAGCTACAAATTTTAGAAATTAAAAATGGCTCAAAAGAGTCCTTGAACTGATTTAAATGAGATTAGTTGGAACTGGAGTGGAAAGGAGCGGAGTTGCAACGAACATGAGAAAAACTGGACCGAGAGGAAGGGGGAGCAGCCCGCGCGCCGGCGGGCTGTATGGCGCCGCGGGGGCCAGCCCCGCGGGGGCGGGTGGCGCGGTGGGGGCTAGCCCCGCGGGGACGGCTGGCGTGGTAGGGCCCTTGCGGGCGCGCGGCGGAGGCATTATGCGCGGCGGGGGCGCGAGGCTCTCGGCCTTTTCGCGCCCCGCCCGTGCGGGTGCTTTTTCTCAATTCCTTTTAACATCTTGATCTTCTTAATTAAACAACCTAACTCAATTACTCGATTTGCACTTGCCACCTAATTGCCGCAAAATACCTGCTTTTATGATTGCTTTTATGATTAAAAGCTCAAGTTTTGCAACACTTGGCACAATCCACCATTAGAGCAATAAACACAAATAAGCACATAAAATCAACACATAACAATATAAAATTAAACAAAATAAATACTAAACACAATAAAATAAATAAATTAAAATAACACAATTAGACACTAAACAACTCCCCCACACTTAGCTCTTTGCTTGTCCTCAAGCAAACAAGAAATTAAAAATATGAAGCAAGAAGGAAATATTCACAAGGTGATCATGTAATTGTCAATTTGTATGGTTCCCCCAAAACCATTCATTATTCAAGAATGTGAACACAATATCTTATCAAGTGAATTGCTTGTCCTCTCAAGTCTAGGAAAAACACGCTAGCCCAAATTCAATTAATTTACATCCCCACAAATCACCTCCACATTTATTAAAATACTTCATTAGCGATAAAGGGGATTGCAAACACAGGACAAGGATCATTAGGTCAAATCATCGAGCATACCCGAGCTTCCTAATGTGGTTTCCCATACTCATCATGCAACACGTGAAATGATTGACACACACATGAGAGGAGTAGAATCCGGAATGCAATCCCATTTATTTAAACACATTCATGGGGGTATGGATAAAAAATCACAAGGTTCAACCATAGGGAGAACATCCCTAGTGTCCTTGCGTGGTTTTTCATACTCATAGTCGAATAAATCAACTAGAGGAGTAGAGATCCTTATTTTCCCCTTTTCTCTTTTTTTATATTCTTTTTTTTTTAAAACTAGGATAAATGATTAAGGGAAGTAGTTTTAAAGAACAAGGCCAAGCATGCTTCCTATTCTTTCAAGAGCAAGACCCTTCGACGTTAATCATCAAATTGTGATCACATTCAAAAATAATTCATGCTTAAGAGTGACACCACGAAACAATTCCCTTTTTCATGACCAACTTGAGAGTAATTCCTTGAAGATTCATATCAAAAAAATTTCAAATTTGACCATCGAGCAAGTCAAAATACTAAGTGGGAGAATCACACTATATTTAGATAACTAAAACAAATAATCATGCATATCAAAACCAACACAATTAACATAACGTCATTGATACCAACATATTTAAGCAAAAACAACAAAATTCGCTACATAACATAACATGCTCTCCCCCACACTTAAAACATGCATTGTCCTCAATATATGAAAAACTAATGCAAGCAAAAGAGATAAGGGAGTAGAGAACGTCACAATTTTGTAGAAAACTGGCAACGTGCGCAAGCTCCTACAAAACAACACTAGGAAACACAAACGGAAAATACGAACAATATATTACAAAAAACAACGCACACGAACACGAAACATGTAAAACACGAAATACATAAAAGAATCGTTACTGCTCTGGTGGTGGATAAGGTGGTGGATTCATCGGCGTGAAAGAGGAGGCAAGAGTCCATGCATCCCAACTCGTTTGGAGGGCTTAGATTTGCTCGTCGTGTCGGTCGACTTGAGAGTAGAGGCCCCGAACATCTTCATGCACTGCACTGATATCCTCATGGATGGACTGAAAAGAGGCATCAATCCTCTCTTGCTGCTGCATCATGCGGGCATTATGTTCTTGCCAATAGGTGGACATAGAATCCTGCAATTGAGTGCCAAAGGAGCTCATGGTGTCGGTAATGGACTGCTGGAATTGACCCATCGTAGTGTCCATGTAGCCTTGGAATGATCCCCAGTCCGTGGCAGGCATGTGGTATCCTTGATGCCCTGCATGTCCTCCTTGGTGCGCGCCGACGTCATGGTCGTCATCGTCGCCCTCTTCATTGGGCTCTTGTGGAGCCGATGAGGAACCTCCTGTAAGCTCCATGGTACTGCGTTGGATTTGCTTCAAGGTGCCGACACAAGTCCTCTTTGCATGAGGGCGCACCTCTCGCTCATTGTAAATCACTTCGGCTCGCTTGAGCTCCCCTTTGTCGATTGTGGGGGCGTCGAGCCTTCTGTACCCAGTGGGAGCTGGGGCATCCTCATCGAGTGCTCCAATTTTTACACAAAGGGCGGAGATGAATGCACAGAAGGAAGGGTGCTGGGTCTTCCTCATGATTGCGTCCTTGATAGTGCTCAAAATGAAGGTGGACGGACACACTTTCCTTCCTTTCTTGGCACACCAAAGTAGGTAGACCTCCGTGGAGTTCATCTTGTTGGCTTGCTCCTTGCCCGAAATGTTGTATGCCAAGAACTTGTGAACAACGGACAAGGCAGGATCCTCAATGAATTTGCTCGGAATGCCCTTTGTATTCCAATTCCGGAACCCCGAAATTTCATACCATGCATCCGCAGCATTGAAATCTGATGGCATGTGCTTGATCCCCACAGTTGGGAAATCAAAGTAATCCCGCAATTCAGTCAAAGTGACGTCATATTGCATATCAAACATCTGGAAGGTACAACTCTTTCCCTCCTCCTCATCATATTGAAATGACACCAAAAATTCAAGCACGACATTATCATAAGTGTAATATTGCATCCCAACAAAGGTTTGCAAATTCAACACCTTGAGATACTCCATAATTTGTTTTTCCAAATTTAACTCCCGCATCAATTTCCAATCAATGTAGCGGGGACAAGATACTTCATGGCTACGAAGAGTGAGGTATCGTTTACCTTCATTTGGGGTGGTGATGAGGAATGGAGCTCCATATTATTGGCGGAGGTCCGATACCATAGGCGGGGAGCTCGTGCCTTCCAGTCCTTTGCCTTTGTCCGTGTTTGTGGATTTGCTAGCATTCTTGCTCTTGTCATTGCCCTTTCCTCCAAAAATTTTTGGAAATTTCATTTTGGGGTCCATGGTGAGGAGGTTGTAGATATGTAGAGGGATGAAGTGCAACAACAGTTTGGAGGTGGAGGTGGAGCACAAGAAAACAGCCCGGCGGGGTGGTGTAGCGCTGAGGGGCTAGATGGAGCGGCGGGGCGTGTGGGAGCTTGGTGAATTTTTGGTGGAATTTTGGAAGAGGTGGGAAGTAGGTGCTATGAAATTTAGCAGAAGGAGGGATGAAATTTGGGGAAATGAAAGAGTGCGTATATGAAGATGGGGAGTGAAAGAGGTAGGTGAATTATTGGTGAAGAGGGTGAGTACAAGTGTCCAGAGGGGGAGTACAAGTGGTGAATGATGTCCACAAGTGTTTGAAAAAGGTGGGCCCCGCGGGGGAGTATGTGTTGGCTTGAGGGAACAAGAGAGGGGAAGCAAGAGAGAGGGTGCCCCACGGGGGCATGGTGAAGCAACCCCGCGGGGGCACCAAGCGCGGCAGGGGGGGAAGGCTAGACGGGCGCAGCGGGGCTCGCAAGAGGGAGCCCCGCGGGGGAGGTTGGCGCGGCAGGGGCGCGGGGGTCTCAGCCTTTTCGTGCCCCGCCCGCGCTGTGATGCCCGCCTGCGCTGTGTCTTTTTTTTCTTTTCTCAATATTGCACTTGCTTGCTCTGTTTTTCTTCTCTTCTCCACCCCTGCAAAATTATTTTCACAATTAAAAATTTTCCACTCCACAAAATACCATGAACCAATTAAAATTAAGGCAAGAGAAAATAAAATCAAACAATAAAAATCATGGGTTGCCTCCCATGCAGCGCTCATTTTAATGTCTCGAGCTAGACGAAGTTCGTGGAAGATTCAATCGGAATTGATAAGTTTCAATTCCTCCACATCGGCTTCGTGTGAAAACCCTTCATAGTATGGCTTGACTCGATGGCCGTTCACTTGTAATGTAGCATTTGTCACCAGATTTTTCAGTGTGGCCACTCTGTAGGGGAACACTTCTTCAATGACAAACGGTCCGCTCCATCGTGATTTGAGTTTCCTGGGGAAGAGCCGCAACCTAGTGTTGAAAAGGAGGACCTTCATGCCCGGCGTGAGCTCTTTCTTGACAATTCGCCTATCGTGTAGCCTCTTCACTTTATCTTTGTAAATCTTGGCGTTATCATAGGCTTCGTTTCTCAATTCGTCGAGCTCGGACAATTGCAAAGCTCGCTCCTTTCCCGCACTTGCAAGATCACAATTCACCGCCTTTATAGCCCAACAGGCTCAGTGCTCGATCTCAACGGGGAGATGGCATGCTTTTCCATAAACGAGGCGATATGGGCTCATCCTTAGGATGGTTTTGTAAGCCGTTCGGTACGCCCAAAGAGCATCTGGTAGCCTTTGTGACCAATCCTTCCTCGTCACATTCATGGTCTTCTTCAAAATGTTTTGAATTTGTTTGTTGCTTGTCTCAACTTGACCGGAAGTTTGAGGATGATATGGTGTTGCCACCTTGTGAGTCACTCCATTTTTCTTCAGCAATTTGGCAAAAAGCTTGTTGGTGAAATGAGCTCCTCCGTCACTTATGATCGCCCTAGGGAATCCAAACCTACTCAAAATATGCTCCTGCACGAACTTGACAACCACGTTAGCGTCACAAGACCTAGTGGGGATTGCTTCAACCCACTTTGACACGTAATCAACCGCTAAGAGGATATACTTGAAGCCAATTGAGTTAGGAAATGGTCCCATAAAATCAATACCCCAAACATCAAAAATTTCAACAAGAAGATTGATATTTAAAGGCATTTCATTTCTTCTCCCAATGTTGCCAAGTCTTTGGCATTTATCGCATGAAATAGAGTAAGCATGAGCATCTTTAAAAATTGAAGGCCAATACAAACTGGATTGTAGGATCTTTCTAGCCGTCTTTTGCCCTCCAAAATGGCCACCACAATGAGATGCGTGGCAAAAGGCTAGAACATCGATTTGCCCCTCTTCCGGAACACATCTTCGAATTATCTCGTCTTTTCCCAAATGGAAAAGGTATGGATTGTCCCAAAAGTAATACCTAAACATTACCAAAAATCTTTTCTTTTCTTGAAAAGAAAGGTTAGGTCTCATTTTATCACAAGCAAGATAATTGACAATATGCATACCAAGGAGAGGAATTAAGCTCAAGAGCATGCTCATATGGAAATGTATCACAATTCACTCCTTTTTCATGCAACAAATCGAAATTTTCATCGACGGGAAGGCGAGATAAATGATCCGCTACCACGTTTTCACACCCCTTCCTATCTTTAATCTCAACATCAAATTCTTGCACAAGCAAAATCCACCTAATGAGTCTAAGTTTAGCTTGCGGTTTGGTCAACAAATGCCTTAAAGCCGCATGATCACTATGCATGATTACTTTAGATCCTAAGATGTAGGATCTAAATTTATCCAATGAAAACACAACGGCAAGCAATTCTTTTTCGGTTGTGGTGTAATTTACTTGAGCACTATTCAAGGTAAGACTAGCATAGTAAATTACATGAAGAATTTTATCAATTCGTTGATCCAAAACGGCGCCAACGGCGGAATTTGATGCATCACACATGATTTCAAATGGTAAAGACCAATCAGGGGGAACAACAATGGGTGCGGTGATCAATTTCTCCTTAAGAGTATTAAAAGCATGCAAGCATTTTTCATCAAACTCAAAAGGAACATCTTGAGCAAGTAAATGGCATAGAGGTTGGCTAATTTTTGAGAAGTCTTTAATAAACCTACGGTAAAAACCGGTATGGCCTAGAAAACTTCTAATTCCTTTCACATTAACGGGTGGAGGCAATTTTTCAATCACATCTACCTTAGCTTTGTCTACACTCATTCCTTCTTTAGACACAACATGACCAAGCACTATGCCACTAGTACCCATGAAATGACTCTTTTCCCAACTAAGAGTTAGGCTACTTTCAATGAATCTTTTTAAGACGGGTTCTAACTTTTCTAAACAATCGGAAAATGAGGATCCAAAGACCGAAAAATCATCCATGAATACCTCAATGAAGTCTCCAATCATTTCGGAGAAGATGGAGAACATGCACCTTTGGAAAGTGCCCGGTGCATTGCATAGTCCAAATGGCATCCTTCGACACGTAAACGTACCAAACGGGCACGTGAATGCGGTCTTGGCTTGGTCTTCCGGCGCTATGGCCACCTGAAAATAACCTGATAAACCGTCAAGAAAGTAATAAAAACTATGTCCGACAAGTTTATCAAGTATTTGATCAATGAAAGGAAGGGGAAAATGGTCTTTTCTTGTGGCGACATTGAGCTTTCGGTAGTCAATGTACATTCTCCATCCGGTGGTGGTTCGAGTAGCCATATGTTCTCCCTTGTCATTCTCAATGACCGTTATCCCTCCTTTATTTAACACCACATGGACCGGGCTCACCCATTCACTATCGGCTATGGGATAAATGATTCTTTCCACTAGGAGCTTAAGAATATCCTTCTTTACAACTTCCATTAACAAGGGGTTGAGCCTCTTTTGCCCTTCATGAACCGGTTTAGTCCCTTTCTCTAGAATGATGCGATGCATACACGTAGAGAGGCTAATGCCTTTGATGTCGGAAAGACTCCATCCAATGGCTTGCTTGTTCCTCTTTAGTACGGCTACTAAGAGGTCTTCTTCATCTTTTTCTAGCCCGGAAAAGATGATCACGGGCTTCTTCTCTTCATCGTCGAGAAAGACGTATTTGAGATGAGATGAGAGCTCTTTGAGCTCGAGCTCGGGAGTAGGCTTCACCTCCTCTTCGATTGAGGCCATTACTTCCATTAGACTCATGCCTTCTCCTAGCAAGATCTCCATCTCTTCGGCATTCAACTCGTCCCCCCCACAGTTGAGGTAGGCTTCATCCATAGTAAGTTCCTCGGACGAGGCTTTACTCCTCCACAGAGCACCTATTTCCTGCAAGAAAACCTCCTCGGCCAAGACATTAATAGCATCTATGTAAGAACAATTTTCCTCAAATGAGGAGACGAGAATCGCCTTGTTTTCATGGAGGGAAAAAGACACTGTTTCCCCTAACACCGACATTTTTAAAGTTCCATTTTTAACATCAATCAAGGTGTTTGTTGTAGCCATAAAAGGTTTACCTAGGAGAAGTGTATGTTCTTTACCCGTTTCTTTCACATCACCCACATCCAAAACAACAAAATCAACTGGTATTATCAATCCACCAACCTTAACTAGAATGTCCTCTAGTATTCCTCTAGGATATCTAACGGATCTATCCGCCAATTGTAGACACATTCTAGTTGGTTTTAATTCACCTAGCTGTAATTGTTTATAAATAGAGTAAGGCATCAAATTAATTCCGGCTCCTAGATCTGGCATACCACATGCTTCTTTGCCATTTCCCAAAGTAATTTTAAGAGTAAAACTACCTGGATCACGGAGCTTGGGTGGTAGTTGATGTTGTAGGATTGCACTAGCCACTTCGGATACCTCTATCTTCTCATCCTCTCCAAACTTCCTCTTCTTTGAAGCAAGTTCTTTGAAGAACTTGACATAGGCCGGTACATTTCGGATGGCATCAAGGAGTGGAAGATTGACATTCACCTTGGATAGGAGCTCGTAGAACTCTTGGAATTGAGTATCTTGCTTTTCATTCCTCAACCGGCTTGGAAATGGAATTGGAGGGTTGTAAGGATTAGTATCCTTGTGGAGTGTGGGCTTCTTCACTTCTTCACTTTCTTTCTCGGACTCCTTTAGATGTTGTGAAGGAGTCTCATCTTCTTTTTCAACCTCTTTGGTTGGACTTGGCTCTCCAACCTTGTTGTCTATCACATTTCCTCCTCTAAGTACGATGATTGCTTGAGCTTGCTCCGGTTAGCTTGGCAACTTGCCCGGCTTTGCTTGCCTGACTAACTCTCCAACGGTCCCGGCTATTTGGCCTACTTGAGTCTCAATTCTCTTCACGGAAGCTTCAACGGATTCAAATCTTTGTTGAGTGGCTTGGATGAAGGATTGCAATGTGTCTTGCAATGTTGGCCTTGGCGGTTGGTTTGGTTGGGCCGGGTATTGTTGAGGCCTCGGATAAGGTGGAGCTTGGCCTCCTCCGGCTTGTTGAGGTGGAGGCGGTTGTTGTGGTAGTTGAGGAGGTTGTTGAGATTGCTTCCAAGAGAAATTTAGATGATTTCTCCACCCCGGATTGTATGTTTGAGAATAGGGGTTCTATTGTTGGCGCGGTTGGAATCCTTGGAGAGCATTTACTTGCTCTTGAAGAGCATGGAAATGAGCCTCTTCACTTGACTCTGGCTCGATCGATCTTTGGCACAAGTTGGCTCCATGGCCACACTCTCCTCAAATCCCACAAGTCTCAACGGTCATCACTTGTTGGGGTGGTCTCTCGGAAGTTCTAAGCATCTCTACTTGCCTTGTCAACTCGGCAAGTTGCTTCGTCACATCATAACTAGGGTTGGCTTCATTGACGGAAGCTCTCTTCCCTCTAGTACTCTTTTGTTGAGAAGTTGTGGCCATGGTCTCATAGATGTTTGAGACCTCTTCGGCGGTCTGTCCTCTAATGTCTCATCCCGATGCATTGTCCACCGTATATTGGAAATTTTGAGAAAGACCGTCGTAGAAGAACTGGTTGAGCAACTCGGGTGCGAGGTGGTGGTGAGGGAATTGTTGTTGGAGACCTCGAAATCGATCCCAAGCTTCATGAAACGATTCACCCGGAGACTGGGTAAAGGTCACAATTTGAGCTCTCAAGTCTTTGGTCTTTTGATTGGAGTAGTACTTGGCCATGAACTTCTCGTAGACGGCATTCCAATTGGCCAATGAATTGGCCGGTAGTGACAAGAACCACGTCTTGGCTCGATCCTTCAAGGTGTAAGGAAAACACCTCATCTTCAATTGATCTTCGTTCAAACCTTGTAGAGGAAAGGTTTGAACAGCGGAATAGAACTCCCGGATGAAGTTCAAAGCATCTTCGGCCGACATCTCGTAGAATGAGGAAAGTTGGCTAAAATGGATGTTCTTCAACTCATAGTTCCATGCGGCTTCACCAAGAACTATGTAAGAAGTCGACGCCCTAATCACGGGACGAGCAAAGTCTCTCATGTTCCTAGCCGCATTAGCATTGGCATTGCATTATCGGGGTTGTTGAAAGGGTTAGCTTCCATCTCTCTTTCCCACTCGAACACATTGAATCTCCTTGGTCGATGGATGTCGTCAAACACGGGGGCTAGTCTCCGATTGAGGCTTCGCCTCCCTAGCATACACAAACACAAACAAAATGGAGATCAAACGTACCTTGCGGAAAGAGATATCAAAGCCAAACAAAAGGACATAAACACAAAAACAAATTTATACAAACAACACAAACACTTCAATGACAAATTCACAATTTTAAAACAACATAAAAGCACGTATAGCACCAAAAAGACAATTCTTAAAAGCCTTCCCCGGCAACGGCGCCAAAATTTGTTTAATGCGGTCCACAAATTTATACTTATATTTCCGGTTTATGCTCACTAGACACTACTTAGGACCACACCCACAATTGGACGGGGTCAATTGTAGAGGCGATAAGCTTAACCCGAGTCGATCTCTCAAGGAAGACTTTATAGGAAAGAATTATCTAAAGACTACACATGCTTTCAACAAAACGACTAAAATACAACCTAAACATTATAACAAGGGGGTTTGATGATGATTATGCTAGGAATTTGAAATACACAATAAGGCAAGGTAATTAAATGTAACAACACAAATTAAATCAAGATTAGAGGAAACAGGTTTGATTAAGGTATTAGGGTGTAGATTCTCTCAATGGTTTTATCACTATGCTTAAGTCAAGTTGATAATGCTATTCTCACAAATATGATAGACCCTTCTAATTAGTTTAACTTCAATTTCTGTCACCGTCTATCCGTTAAACCTCTCTTAGCTATATCATACATGCAAGATTAACATATTTGGCTTAGGAACCCCATGCACCTAACGTCGAAGGAATCAATTTCCGGATTTAGATTCACAATCAAGACTCCTCTAAATCCTATCAATGTTCAAGTAGTGATCAATTACCTAAACATGAAAAAGCACGATTCCAACAACACCAATCAACGAGAACAAGCACAGATCAAACCGCATCGATCCTCTACCCCCTAATAGAGAGATTAGCCACTAAACATGCTCAAAAATATGCAAACACCATGGAAGAACATCATCTCATAAATCAAATGTAAATAAAGATAACTTCTACAATATTGTATATCCTTCAAGAGTTTTGGGACAAATCCCCACAAACATCCAAGAAATGTAAAGAAAATACAAGAGAAACCTCCTCCGAGATTTAGCTTTCGCGGATGGCTCGTCGTCGGGCCTTCTCATTTTCTCTTCTCCTAGCTTGGCTTGGTTCCTTTCTTCTTCTTTACCTCCTCTTCTCTCTTGTGAAGGTGATGGTGGAAATGGTGTAGAGATTTAGTGTGTGTAGTGTGTGTGAAAAGAGAGAGAGAGGATGAAAGTAGAATGGTAGAGAGGATGGAGAAGATGGAGTGATTGGAAATTGGTGGTGAATGAAGTGAATGGAATAAATGATGGTGAATCCCCACAAATCTCTAATAGATAAGAGAGAGAGAGATCCGTGGAGGGGGGAAAAGAGAGAGAAAAGTTGATGGGAGTTGATGGTAAGAGATCAATTAATGAAGGGATTTTGTGGAAGATTTTGTGTCCAAAAAGTCTACTCTAGAAGTTTAGGTAATAATAAGCTACAAATTTTAGAAATTAAAAATGGCTCAAAAGAGTCCTTGAACTGATTTAAATGAGATCAGTTGGAACTGGAGTGGAAAGGAGCGGAGTTGCAATGAACATGGGAAAAACTGAACCGAGAGGAAGAGGGAGCAGCCCGCGCGCCGGCGGGCTGCATGGTGCCGCGGGGGCCAGCGCGGCGGAAGCTAGCCCTGCGGGGGCGGCTGCCGCGGTAGGGCCCTTGCGGGCGCGCGAGGCTCTCAGCCTTTTCGCGCCCCGCCCGTGCGGGTGCTTTTCCTCAATTCCCTTTAACATCTTGATCTTCTTAATTAAACAACCCAGCACAATTACTCGATTTGCACTTGCCACCTAATTGCCGCAAAATACCTGCTTTTATGATTAAAAGCTCAAGTTTTGCAATACTTGGCACAATCCACCATTAGAGCAATAAATACAAATAAGCACATAAAATCAACACATAACAATATAAAATTAAACAAAATAAATACTAAACACAATAAAATAAATAAATTAAAATAACATAATTAGACACTAAACAATGATGTTAGCGTAGTGGCGCCCAAACTTAACCGGACCGTTAGCCGGTTTGTCATCGGTTTCGGTTGGTACGGACGGTTACGGTTTGTAAACCGTATCAGTCAACTGTGAAATGGAGGGGGGTTCTGGTTTGGGGTGGCGGATTTTCACAAACCGCCGGTTAGAAACCGCCAATTTCGGCGGTTAACCAGAGGTTTGTATATATATATATATATATATATATATATATATTTTTAACAGCTGAGATCACGATCCGTGTGATCTCGATCAACGGCTAGGAACATACGGAGGCGGATCGGTGATGTGGAACCGCTGGTTAGGAAGCACAAACTGGCGGTTTGGCCAAAAATCGGCGGTTTGGGCTTTAAAACCGGCGGTTCGGCCGTTGGTTTTTCAAAAATTTTCAAATTCAAATTTTAAATTCCCCCCCCCCCCACTCCCCAATTTTCACCTATAAATACCCCATCTCCTCCACTATTTTCACTCACACCAAACTCCTAATCTCTCTCTTTGTGCTCCAATTCTCTCTATTCTAGCAATATCATTTTCTTATTCAAGTTTTCTTACAAGTTACAATCTTACAAAGTTACTATCTCAATCCTCAATCTCAAGTTCTCAAGTCTCAACTCTCTCAACTCTCATATCTCGATTTTTTCATTTCTACTCATTTTCTATCATCCCTAATCATCATGTCTAGCCGAGGTAGCCAAGCCGATAAAGGTAAAGGCAAAGCTATTGCTGATAGTTATGAAGGTCCACGTCATCATCATCGTACTCATTCTAGAGTACATATTTCTGATGATGCTGATACGACGTCGCCTCAATTTCAACAACAACAACCTGAAGAATATGTGAATCCCTATGGCGGAGCCGATAGTGGTTTCTACAACGATCTAAGTGGTGGCGGTTTCTACAACGACCCAAGTGGTGGCGGTTTTTATAACAAGAGAACTGTTGGGACGACTTGATGGATGGCCCGCTCATTGAAGTTGGCTCGGAGAGTGAAGCCAAAGGAGGGAGCCAAACCGGGGATGATTGGGATGACGACTTCAAATTCTAGACTCGCCAAGGAAAAAAGGTAAAATCAACTACGGGGGCTTTGATTCCAAGGTAAGGGATACGTAGGTAGCTTCATATGAAGTGCAAGCCCAAATTTCAATTATTTCAATTATTTCTTTTTCTCCCCTAAATTAGTCAAATTGTTAAATGTTAATTCTAGTTTGTAAATTGTAATTTAGTGTTAAATTGTAACTTGTAATTTCATATTTTCATAGTTTGATTAATTTATGATTTGTAATTTGATAAATTAAATTGTATTCTCATTTCTCAATATTCTTGTAAGTTGCAAGCTGTAAAGCTGTAACTTGTAAATTGTAATTTAGTATTAAATTATAACTTATAAATTTGTAAATTGTAATTTCATATTTTCATAGTTTGATTAATTTACAATTTGTAATTTGATAAATTAAATTGTATTATCATCTCTCAATATTCTTGTAAGTTGTAAGTTGTAGAGTTGTAACTTATAAATTGTAAGATATAAAATATAAAGTTATATAATAATATCAAAATTCATATAAACTTGTGTTTAATTTGTCATACTTCTTAGTTTTTAACTTGTAAATTAGTTATTTTGTCGATTTAGTACTTAGTAGTTCGTCCAAATCCAATTGTCCATTCGAGTTCGAATAAAAAAAAAGAAAACCGGCAGTTAACCGGGTAACTGATGAACTCATGTTTTGCATGATTTTACGGTCGTTTATGGATGCATTATTAGTGTTGAGTCATGTAAATTAGGATGTTTTGTTATCGAGTTGTAACTTATGTTCTATCTCTTTGATTTTGTCGAGTTTGTGATGTTTTGGTGCTAAAAAGTGAAAATTGGAAGTCTAAGATGAAGTAGGGGACTAAAGGAGGCTTTCAGGAGGTTAGCACGGCCGTGCCTTGGTGGATCAAGGTGGTACGGCCGTGCCAGACCATACTTAAAACATCAATTTTCGTCCAGAGGTTTCAGCACGGGCCGTGCCTTGGTGGCTCATGTTGGCACGGCCGTGCATGATTAAGGCTTGGTTCAGCAAGCTACGCACGGCCGTGCGTAAATGAGTCAGGTTGGCGCGGCCGCGCCTAAGTACGGGCAGCCCAAAACTTACCTCGTTCCGTCCATTGTGTTACCTATTCAAGTCGGGATTCTTCTCGGCTATTTAAAGCTCGATGTTGGATGAATTTTGAAGACTTTTGGACCCTAAGAAAGAGAGAGAGCAATTGGAACAAGAGCGAAGAAGACGAAGAACGGAGACACATAATTCATTGAAGATTGAAGACAAGATTTCTCCACGGGTTTTATTTCAGATTTTATTTCCTTTGAACTATGTTTTTCTCCGGAATATGTTTAGTTATTTATTTGATTATGAGTAGCTAAAACATTCGGATTCTAGGGTTAAAGAGTAGTTAACTCTCATGCACAATTAATTTGCTTCTTTAATGTTCAGACCCTATTTTATTTTAATTACTCTTGTGTTTAATGCTTCTGATTAAATGGCCATTAATTGGATGATATATGTGCTTAGATTCATAATTCGAGAGATGAGTTTCTATGCAAGCTTAAGGAGTAATTAACATTCTTAATCGATAAGTTCGAGAGAATTGAGATTAAGAGTGAGAACATTAAATCTGTAGAGCTTTTAGGAGTTGCAATTTAGTAATTGAACGGAGACGTTAATTATAAGTTGTAATCCACGAATTATTCACTTCGAGAGAAGGCTTAATTTACTTTGGTGATTGTCTTAATTGAACTTGAGTCGTGAAGAACATTTAAGTTGTAATTTGATTGTGTAGGAAAGCTAATGAAATCGAAACCTTAGAATTCTTCTTTAATTCCAAAACTTTTTCCATTTGTTATTTCAATTGTTTAGATTTTAATTAAGTTTGCATTTTAGTTATTAGTCATAAAAACCACAATTTCTTTAATTGGTTCGTCTACATAGTAGATATTAATTTATGTCATAGTACTTAGATTTTTATTATCTAATTCCTGTGGATACGATATCCTTGCTCACTTTACTAGCTATAATTACACCGTTCACTTGCGGTAATTTTGTAGTTGAAATAAATATTCGATCAAGTTTTTGGCGCTGTTGCCGGGGATTAGTAATTTTAATTCTAATATTGTGATACGATTGATTTTACTACTTTAGACATTCATTTTTTTTATTTTTATTTATTTTCGGTTCTTTTATGGTTGAATCAGGTAGTGCATGAACACACGGTCTAGTAATTTCCCGTTGGAGCCGTTTCAACTTGAGATAGAGTCTGTAATTCATCAAAAGAACACACAAATGATTAGGATGGCTAATCAAGGTCAGCAAGGTAACCCACAAGTTTTTCCACACGAAGAGCTTGTTAATCAGCTCCAACACCAATTGGAGTTGGTTCAAAGACAACTTGCCGAACAGGAAACTGCACGTGTACGAGCTGAAGGAACGCCAATTCTGGAGATGTTCACTCATGTGCCTATTCATGGACCTCCTGTTGGACCAAGAATCGAGGCCAACAATTTCGAGCTCAGACCAGCCCTCACATCTATGGTTCAACAAAATCAGTATGGTGGACGAGCGATAGAAGATCCCAATGAACATTTGTCGCATTTTCTAGAGATCAGTAACACAGTGAAGGTCAATGGGATTTCAGATGATACTATCAGGATGCGGCTATTTCCCTTCTCTCTGAAGGATAAAACCAAGCAATGGTATCAAACTCTAGCAGCTGGATCAGTGACAAGCTGGGAAGACTTGGCACACAAATTTTTACATAAGTTCTTTCCACCCGGAGTTACTCTGAAGCTTAAGGCAGAGATTACACAGTTCCAGCAGAGGGACCAAGAATCTCTCTATGATGCATGGGAGAGATTGAGAGAGCTGCTCAGAAAATGTCCGAACCATGGATTTGGAGAAGATCACCAAGTCTGCATTTTTTATAATGGATGTAGTCTTGAAGTGAAAAGATTGTTAGATGCTGCGGCTGGAGGTTCTCTGCTCAACAAAGGACATGAAGCAGCCATTCGGGTCATTGAGGATATGGCTACTACTAGCTATGAGTGGCCCGGAGAGAGGCAGATGCAAATTATGAAGAAGGTAGCTTCTACATCCGAAGCCGACCCACTGAGCTTGATTATTGCACAGTTGTCTGCTATGAATAACAAGATTGAGAATCTGTCTCAATCTATGCATGAGCCGGAGTTAGAACCACCGCCGCAGATGGAAGATGTCAATTTTGTGCATCAAGGAGGGCCCCAGAGAAATTACAATAACGGGTACCGGTCTAACCAAGGGGGTAGTCATTATTACCAAGGCAATCACTCACACCTGAATTTCTCTTATGCCAATCCTAACAATGCCTTGCAGCCCCCTCCAGGATTCTCAGTTACAAATGGTGTGATCGATGAGCCTAAGAAGCCAAAAATGGATGATTTACTGATAGCCTTCATGGGGAAGACTGAGAAATATATGGGGGATTCTCAGAGCCGTATTGAAAAGCTGGAAAATACAGTGGGCGCTATGGGAACGCAAATAAAAATGATAGAGAATCAAATTGGTCAAATAGCTACAACTGTAGGAAGTACGCAACAGAAAGGGCAGTTTCCGAGCCAACCAATGGTGAATCTAAAGGAGCATTGCAAAGCTATTCAGTTGAGAAATGGAAAGTCTTATGAAGGTCCACAGACGTCAACTCCCACTCCAACCCCAGCTCATATTGCGGATGATGACGGAGATGATGTGGAGAAGAATACCACTGAGCTCCCACCGCCGGCTCCGCCAGTATCTCCAATTCAGTCTATTCCTACTTTAGTGGCAATACCTTTTCCATAGAGATTACAGAAGAAGAAGCTTGATGAACAATTTTCAAAGTTTCTGGAGATATTTCGAAAGGTACACATCAACATACCTTTGGTGGAGGCGTTGCAGCAAGTGCCAAATTATGCCAAGTTCCTAAAAGATATGGTGTCTAAGAAGAAGAGATGGGGGAATTATGAGACAGTGAGTCTCACAGAGAACTGTAGTGCTGTAATTCAGAAGAAGCTGCCGACTAAGCTCAAGGATCCCGGAAGTTTCACTATTTCATGTATCCGAGGGGACAACCAAAAGGGATCAGGCCTATGCGATTTAGGGGCGAGCATAAATCTCATGCCTCTCTCGTTCTATGAAAAGATGAAAATCGATTCCCTCCAGCCTACTACTATATCGCTGCAGATGGCAGACCGGACTGTCTCTTATCCTAAAGGCATAGTTGAAGATGTGTTGGTTAAGGTGAGCAATTTCATCTTTCCTGTGGACTTTGTGGTCCTCGATATGGAGGAGGACAAGCATGTTCCATTGATTCTGGGACGACCCTTTTTGGCCACGGGAAAGGCACTGATCGATGTTGCCAACGGAGAGCTCACATTACGCCTAAATGATGAGAGTATCACTTTCTCTATCTATAAAGCCATGAAATTCCATGATGAAAAAGAGTCTAAGAGAGTAGAGGAATGTAAGGTGATGCAGGTGATTGACAGTTGTGTTGAAGAAGTGATTACCGAATTTTGCATTTCTCAGGATGCCTTGGAGAAAAGTTTGATTGACTTTATCTATTCTTCTTCTTCTGTTGATTTTTTTTATGATGACCCACATGTTTTGGAGTTTGTGGGTGCTTTAGATTCTTCACCGGAATTTTCCAAGAAAAGAAACTGTTTCCTCCCTCTAAGGGACGAAGCCGATGAAGCAAAGAAAGCACAAGGAGCCGAACAAGCAGCCCTAAAGCTGGAGTTGAAGCCTCTTCCTGCACATTTGAGGAATGCTTATCTTGGCAATGATGAAACTTACCCAGTGATAGTTTTTGCTTACTTGTCTGTGTCTGAGCTTGATAGACTTCTACGTGTTTTGAGAAAATATAAAACTGCTATAGGCTGGTCTATTTCTGATTTAAAAGGGATTAGCCCATCTCTTTGCATGCATAGGATTTTCTTAGAAGATGATTATAAACCTCGTGTACAAAATCAGCGTAGTCTTAATTCTATTATGCAAGAAGTGGTCAAAAAAGAGGTCTTGAAATGGTTAGACGCCGGGATTATCTATGCTATCTCGGATAGTGAGTGGGTAAGTCCTACCCAAGTAGTGTCTAAGAAAGGGGGCATGACCGTAGTGCAAGATGAGAGGAATGAGTTAATTGCCACTAGGTTAGTCACAGGGTGGAGAGTCTGTATTGATTATCGTGCTTTGAATGCCAAAAATTAATAAAGGAGACAGAATAATTAACATTCTTAATCGATAAGTTCGAGAGAATTGAGATTAAGAGTGAGGACATTAAATCTGTAGAGCTTTTAGGAGTTGCAATTTAGTAATTGAACGGAGACGTTAATTATAAATTGTAATCCACGAATTATTCACTTCGAGAGAAGGCTTAATTTACTGTGGTGATTGTCTTAATTGAACTTGAGTCGTGAAGAACATTTAAGTTGTAATTTGATTGTGTAGGAAAGTTAATGAAATCGAAACCTTATAATTCTTCTTTAATTCCAAAACTTTTTCCATTTGTTATTTCAATTGTTAAGATTTTAATTAAGTTTGCATTTTAATTATTAGTCATAAAAACCACAATCTCTTTAATTGGTTCATCTAGATAGTAGATATTAATTTATGTCATAGTACTTAGAGTTTTATTATCTAATCCTTGTGGATACGATATCCTTGCTCACTTTACTAGCTATAATTGCATCGTTCACTTGCGGTAATTTTGTAGTTGAAATAAATATTTGATCAGTAACCGTCGGTAACCGGCGCTAACCGCCAATGCTCCAAACCGACAGTTTCGGTTACAAAATCGTAACCAGCAACCGCCATGACACGGTGCGGTTCCGGTTCCGGCCATCCGGAACCGTGTAATCGACGGTTATATATCAGAACCGGTCGGAACCGGAACCGTGGACGCCTCTATGTGAGCGGGTTGTCAAACGGTAATAATTTTTATTACAAAATAATTTTTACATTTATCTTCAAATTTCAAATTTGCCCCTTCAGTTACCCCTTCTGTTATAAGTGGCACATGGTCAAACTGATCACCTTATCAGTTTGTGATTTCAGCTTGATCATTGTAACTGATAGTCTCTGATTAAACTAGACATGCTAACAAAAATACATTTTGTTCAGTTCTTCCTTTCTCAGCAGTTTCATTCTTCAGTTGGAGTAAGTTTTTGATTCAGTTGCCCTTCTTGAATCAGTTACTCATCCTCATCCTTCGATGCTAGCTCAAGTAGTCCCAATTGAATGCATAGCTCTACAAATCTTGCTTCAGGCAATGGCTTTGTGAAGATGTCAGCGATTTGATATTCGGTGTTGATATACTTGATGTAGATATCTTTTTTCTCTATGTGATCTCTTTATAAAGTGATGCCTTATGTCGATGCGCTTGGTTCTGGAGTGTAGCACTGGATTTTGTGAGATTGCAGTTGCACTGTTATTGTAGCAGAATATGGGTACTTTTTCAATTTGGACTTTGTAGTCTCTCACTTGCTACCTCATCCATAATATTTGTGCACAGCAACTGCCTGCAGCACGTATTCAGCTTCAGTTGTGGAAGTGGCAACTGAGTGTTGCTTCTTGCTGAACCAGAAGAGCAGTTTGCTTCCCAAAAACTGACAGGTTCCACTTGTGCTTTTTTCTGTCGATTTTGCATCCACCAAAATCGGAGTCTGAGTAGCCAGTTAAGCTTAAATATATTATATTAAATAAGGCTTGTTGTTGTATTAAATAAGACTTGCCGATGTATTAAATTATTTTACTTAACCCTATTAAAAAGGTGTCCATTAATCAGACTTTAATTTATTATATATTATTTTTTGGTATGTTATAAATCATATCATAATAATATTTTACAACATATGGGATATTTAGTTATTTATTCAATATAAAAAATTAATTTGATTCATATTTCCTAAAAAATTCTAAGGAAAAAGAGGTTATGTTAAAATCTCTACCAAAATTATTTTACTTCAAATCATTAAAGAAATACCATTATGACAAATTTGAGAATTGGATATACTAAAATTACAGTCATTAAAAAATTGAAGATGTGTAATAGTTGGAGCTATAATTTTTAGTGTAAAAAATGGAAGCGGCAGAAAAAATATAGAGAGATGAAATTCATTATCATTTTAGAAAATGAGTGAGAGTGGAGATATGAAAAAATGGGGTTGAAAAAACTTAAAAATGCACTACCTTCGAGGTAGCATAGAATTTTCCAGAAAGCAGTCGCTGCTAAGTTTCTTCACTACTTTCCCCCCCTCCCTATCTCTTTCTCATCTGGCTTTAATTTATCGACAACGTTGTTTTAGATTTGAGTTTTCACAACATGTTCTTTGTCGGCTCTCTCTCTAGAACAATCTAACGATCTCAACCTAATTAGATCATCTGTAGCAGAAGTTGATTGAATTACCCGATTTCGGCTTTGTTTAATTTCCAATTTTCGCCAATATTTAATTTTCAATTTTTTAGATCTCTTATTCTGCGGGATTTGATTTTGGATTTCAATTATCAAGTTTTTGCATCATAATTTTATGTTATAATCTTCTCTTTTTAAAGCTGTGAATATTTGAGGTAGATTGCTTTGAAAGCCAAAGAATTAGTCAGAAGAATGTTATAATTCGTTGCCCAAAACACTAAAAAATCGAATAAGTGCAAATGTTAATCTTAATTTTGAAGCTAGTGTTTCCACTATGCCTTCAACTTGTAGCGGAAATTTAAGGAATAATTTGCACAATAATTAATTTTAAATCACACTCCTTCGATATATGATTGCCTCATGACGAAATTCCACTTTCACTAGTGTTGAAAAATTACAATGTCTATGATGTTCAAGTTTACTTCCTTGACAACACGACATACATTACAAGAATCCTATTCTAGATATAACTATGAACGAATTCAAAACAAACTATCTAACAATAGATAGTTAAAGAAACAAACAACTTCGAATCCTACACTTTCAATTCTCTCACCTAATCTATACACACAACCAATGAACATGTATTGGTTGATCTAACTAATGGATTTGGTGAAGAATCAATCGTATTAAATTTCGAAGATAAACTAAGATTCAAGCTCTGGATTTTCTCACACTCAGCGGTGATAATTTCTCTGCTTGAATGTCATCTCCAATTGTGAAGTCCACTTCTTATAGCCTTCTTCAATTGATTCAGTTTCTTTCATTGGATCATGGGTTGAGATAACTCCACATCTTGATCTTCCACTTACAGCTTTAACTGTGCTTCATCATGGTTGAAATGTAAACTCACGTCCTCCTTCACTGCACTCAACCACTCCAGCAATCCACCACTGAGATGAGTTGATTAGAGCAGAGAGGAAAGAGATAACAGGATTCCTAAAATGTAGGGATCACTTTAACTATTTCAAAGCCAGGTTAATTCACAAACTTAACCACCTATATCCACTATTTAAATTCAAATTTCATAGATATATTTAATTAAGATAGACAAGCAACTCATTGAATATTGCAGGACAAGCAACTCATTGAGTCTACGGGGTTGCTTGGTTGTAAGACAGCTTCAACACCTTTCCCTCCTGGTCTTACACTCACTCAGGATGGTGATCCCTTTCCCAATATTGATTCCTATCGCATATGTTGTGCAGAAATTGAGTCAGTTTCTTAACAAACCCACACAAGATCATTAGAGTGTCGCCCTTCATGTGCTTCGGTATTTGAAGGGCTGCCCCTCTTTGGGCTTATTTTATAGTGTGTCACCTACACTTGATCTTCAGGCATTTTGTGATTCTGATTGGGGTTCTTGCTATGATACTCGACGGTCCTTGACTGGCTATTATATTTTTCTCAGCAATGATCTCATCTCTTGGAAGTGCAAGAAGTAGACAACCGTTTCCTTGTCCACGGCCAAGGCTGAATACCGAAGCCTTAGTTTCACTATTCGGGAGTTACTTTGGGTTTCTTAGGTGTTAGACGCCTTTACTATTGCCTATCGTCGGCCTATCCCCGTCTATTGCGACAATAAAGTTGCGATTCACATCACCCAACACCAAATGTTTCACGAGCGCACCAAGTACTTAGATATGGATTGCCATTTTGCCCGCTTCCATTACAAAGCTAGTTTAATTCTTTCCTCCTTTGTGTCTACCGCTTCTCAGCTTGTCGATGTGTTTACCAAGTCGCTGCCTGGCCCACACTTCAAAGAGCTTCACTCCAATCTTCACCTTGGTGATCTCCACCAAGGTGTTTGTTGTGATCCAATAAAGCTATTCCTGCATGGCACTCGCATATACACGTAAGCATGGACCACAACTGTGTTGTAGCATGCTTCTTGTATCTAGCATGGAAGATTCTAAAGCTCCTTTCATTTCTAGTTGAGCAATATATACACTCCCCTTTGTACTATTACATTGAGTTGAGTTGAATAAAAATTCTTCAATACTATTTTCCTTCAGAAACGATGTGCAAACCCTGCATCTTCACTCAATTTCTTCAGTTTGTCAGTTTCTGAGTTTCTATTAATGTAGATCATCACTGTGTTCAAATCCTACCAACATCATTAGACTAGACGTGACAAGTTCACACCTGAAAAATTAAAAATTAAAAAGACTTAATTTCCTTAAAATATACTGAGTTTGGACCTATTTTGATTTTTTACACTATTTAAAAACGTACGTCTAATACAAAATCAATTAACTTGTTATTTAGGAATTAGAAAATATCCTTTTATTTTAAGGTTACTAAGAAAATAGTAAATTATAGATCATCTTATGAGCCCAAGCTTTAATAAAGGGAGTGACTATTTGCACCACAAGAAATACTTTTTACACCACAAAATGAATTAATTAAAAAATAATTAATTATGAAATTACTTAAATATCCTTATTAAATAAAAAAATCAAAATAATAATAATTAAAAACTGCATCAGGTGCTGCCATGCTGCTCATCTATTGTGGCTTTTCTCCTTCTTCGGCGTGCCATGCCGTCAGCCATGGTCGGAGATGTCGGGCAGCTTCCACTCAAAGCACTAATCATCGTCCCAATTATGATGACCACCTCCTGAATGGCTAAAAGCATCCCCGGGCAATCTCTTCTGTCCGTTCCGAAAGCTCAAAATGCTGCCCTTTTAACGTCGATGGCGGTCTTTTCCTTCTCCAGAAACCTCTCTGGCCGGAACGCCGTCGAGCAATCCCATATTTTATGGTTCCGCCCCATGGACCAGAGGTTGATGAAGAGCAGCGTGTTTGCCGGAATCGTGTAGCCGTCGATGACGAAGTCGAAGATCGATTTCCTCGCCAACATTGGGATTGGAGGGTGGAGCCGGAATGTTTCTTTGATGAGGGCTTGAAGGTATAGCAGATTTGGGGCGTCGGATTCTTGCAGAATTCTGTCGAATCCAACTATGTTGGCGATCTCTTCTTGAGCTTTCTTCAACACGTTTGGAGGAGGTACACGGAGAAGAAGAAAGAAGAACTGCAATAGCTGTGTGTAAATTGGAGTTTTTTTAATTTTTTATTTAATAAGGATATTTAAGTAATTTTGTAATTAACTATTTTTGAATTAATTCATTTTGTGGTGCAAAGAGTAAAAACTGTGGTGTAAATAGAAACTCCCTTAATAAAATCATTTCACAACACAATAAACTGAATATAACCTCGCCAAAATTGTACTCGAACTTCACATTCAATCTATGCAATCCAAACCCCGCTTAATATCAGGTGTAGTAAAGAATGCCTTTCACAATCTCAGATTTTTTCAAACTGGAGCATGACAAAAAAATACCTAATATTTTCACATTTTTCAAACCGTCTACGAATAACGGCTGAATCCAAAATATATCTATCTCCAGCATTCAAAATGTTATGAAAAATCATAATCCAAACTGAGATTAAATATTATTTTTCACGCCATTTTACAAAATAGACTCCGACGTCTTCAGTAATCCAAGATCATACGACATTTTTGTAAAAATGTGGAAAGATTAGATATTTTTTTAGCATATTTGGTTCATGTTATTTTTACAAAACGGAATAAAATTGAGGCAAGTATATATTTGAGACAAGTTTCAAGGAAATTGACCGACATGAAAAATTGGAAACAAATATACAAATTCATCTTCAAAATTGATCTCATTAAACAGGTCAGGTCCGCAGCAAAACTACCAAAACCCTACTACCTGCCCGTTTGACCGGATTTAGACCCGTCATCTGAAAGGCCAAGTATCATCATCTTCTAGTAAACTAAACAAGATAGCAGAAAACTTGTGCTATTCATAAACTATAGAAACAAAAGTAGGGCACCAAAAGTAAAATCATCTATAAACAACACTCAGCAATACAATGACAACGGAGCGGCCATAGTTCTCACGGCAAGATTAATAATACCTGTACAGAGAGGACATGCACCGAATTTTTCTCAGCTCAACCGTGGATCTTCGATTGCTTGGATATTGCTCAATTACGTACGACAGACAGTTCATGGTAGTAATTTTCCAGTATACATATCACAGGTACTCTCGAAGGCTTTCCCCGCTCATAGATTCCATTTCCTTCAGAATCTCTTGTGCAAGAGATTTCACAGGTAGCTCCACATCTTCAAGCAATTCACCAAGGAAGGGAATTGTTTCCGGCAAAAATACCATGTACTCTTCTTTCAAGTTCTCTACTAGATACTTGATTATTCTCAAGCCCAAGATACGGGCACGCATCTTTTCACTACGAGTTTGCATCAATACCTGCAATGGAAGGAAAAGAGAAGGGGAGGGGGGCAGGGAGAAAGAATTAGTATTTGAAAGATTATAGGATGTAAAACCTGCAGCCATGTGAGTAGGAACAGAAATCACATGAGATCATATGATAATTTTGAGTATGTAAGAGCTAAATCAAAATACCAGTCTCTGAGAACATTACGAGTGTGCATATATAAAACCTTTAAGAAATTCTAACAGACTATAACAGAATATAGAGGCTACAGCCAACAAGTGCCGTATTCATCTATTGGAGGAATGCACACACACAAACATCATCAACATCATCATCTAAAAGATTTTTTTTAGTTCTACTAGAATTTCAATAACTTGTTAGTAAAGTGAAAAGTGAAAGCAGATATAATGTAATTTGTACCTACTGCCTATTATCGATCATAAGTGTCAACGTCCGAGGCTCAACTTAATCAGCTTAAGCTTAGGTGTGACAAGAAGCACATTTCGATTTTTAGTAGTCCGGAAAACAACTAAAATTCATTTAGAAAGAGTTAATGTGCGACTAATGCTAGCTAAGCTCAACGTATAGAGTACTGACAATGATAGAAAACTGAATCATTGTAAGTACCTAAACTACTAACAAACAACATTACACTAGCCAAATTATGGTCTTCTATTTCCTTTACTAGTTGCAAATTGAAAAGTGCAAAATCAACCATTGTGAGAAAGGAGAAGGTTAATAAATGGACAGTTTGCATCACCTCGTGATTCAGTGGCTTCCACAGGAGGTCGGAACCAGCAGTAACAGCCATCTGACCAACACAGGCCACCAACAAATCATCAACTTCTTCTATAGATGGTACATTAGGATGACTTTCAATAAACACCGGGGGTTCCACAACAAGCTGTGACACCAATGGTTTTAAAAGGACCTGGAAGAGGGAAGGAAATCAGCAGAAAGATTCAAGAATGAGAAGTATGAAAAGCATGACGTAACCATAGTAATACAATTAAAGCAATGCAGAAGTAGCTGATCTTTCATGCATTCCTATGGAGTTGAATCAAGGAAAGTGTTCAAAAATGACAAACATACATAAGGCTATGGGTAACATGTCCGTTAGAAGCATCAAGCAACTACACTTCTTACACACGGACACCATATAGCTGCTCCATTTATATCATGCAGAAAAAAAAATAGGTTGAATTATCCTTTTAACTGTTCCACGATCAGCCCCAATGTTGACCTTGAAAGGACACATTGAAGTAACAATCTAGTCAGACAGGAGTGGCTTTTTAAAGGTCTTTAGGAACTTTGGACTAATTTCAGTTAATTCTGTAATCAGATTCATCAACTTAACTGGGCCTTTATCCAGAATATCATGGTTTTCTTTTTAAATATACTAAACTCTGGTAATACAACATCAAAAAAGATAAGCCAAAGAAATTGTGTATGTTTCTAAGCAGTTAAGTAGGAAATTGCACTTGCCTGAAAATTAGATGCACTAAGAAACTTCGAGTTTCCAGTATCATAGAGAAAACACTTGTGAAGAGATGACAATATCAAAGCTCGGAGTTGCCACATCGGAAGAGATAATGCACCATCTTTGTCCTTTGTTTTGCCATTAAGCTTAGCCTTCTTTTTCTTCTGAGTCAGTCCAGTGTTCATATCTTCAGCATCAAGAAGACCTCGAACACAGCCATCCAGAAAATACTTGAAGTATGGTACAAACAGTGACCTGGTGTTAAAATATTGACATTAATGTCATTATTGAATGAAAACATGGTATATAAAACACCCCAAAGAGAGCAGATGGGTGCAAGTTTCATGATGTTGCTTGAACAGATTAAATCAATGAAGACTCCCAGCAAAAAATAAAATAAAAAAATCCAACTGAGAATACTGAGTTGACATGCTAGGACTGACTAACAGTACTTAAATTATTTGGAACTTACAAAAAAGACCTAGAAGAAAAAAGAATTAAAAAGAAAACCACCAAACTGCAACGGAATTGCCAATGCACTCTAACTCAGCCAATTACAATTACGAACAGTTGCAAAACATGAGCTCTCAATAGAAGTAAAAAATGATACCGCATTGGATCAACTCTCCCACACTACCAGGTACTCTGGAAGTATATTAAGCTAGGTTTGCCACAATCGCTTTCAAAGGGTGTTAAGGGACTATGATATAGAAAAAACAAAAGATGAGCTAAATTACCGATGGCTTTCAGCAAGTTTGTTGACCAAACTATAGAAAGAGATAACTCGACTAGTAGCGTTTCCAGGGGAGTTTCCATCACCTTCCACATTTAAACCTGACCATTCAATAGTCTTGACAAAAAGAGGCCTGAACATAGTCTCTGTGAGTTTCATAGTCAGCGTAACAATAGCACTGATGACATATTGCTCGACAACATTAATATCCTGAACTGAAGCAGGGTTCTGATGTCGTATATCAAGAGCTAACAGGCATAAGTCAAACACTTTTGCATGGTAAGCACCAATTGATGATCTATCCATTGAACCAACCAAGTTTCCGAGCATTTCAAAAACTATCAATAAACTTGATTCCCCAGATTTAATAGCATCAGAGTACATTGACAATACAGGTGGGAGCAGTAGTCGAACCTAAAGAACAAAAGTAACACCGTCAGTTAAATGTTACATATGAGAAAGGCATAACTCGTCAGGAATTAAGTGAATGAAAACTACAAAAACTCACAGGTATTTTTTCAGTAATAAGCTTGCGCACGACTTCAGCTTTCAACTTCAACTTTAGATCAGTGGGGGTAAAAGACAAGGGATGCAACACAACTAGTTTTAATATTTCCCCGAGGTAAGGATTTAGAAATCCTGCAAGCTTGCTGATGACTGCCTCCAAGGTTAGTAGAATAGACATGAAAAGGGAGTTCTGTGATGAAGACCAAGTCGTACTGTTGTCTCTTCTCTGAATATCTGAAACTGCTGAGGAAACATCACGAGCTCTGCTCAGTAAAGAATCCATAACACTAGGAAGTTCAGGAAGTGCCCTTGGTCCAAGCGCATTAACTAAAGCGCCAGTGGCACGAAGGCAATGACTAGAGAGAATTGTATTGTCCGAACAGATCCCTCTACATACAGATCCTAGGCACTTGCCAAAGATCTTATCTTGTGAAGGGAACCTGTCAGCTAACACTTCCAATGCCGACACTGCTGCCAGTTTCAGGGAAGTACTCGAACTATCATCAAGGGCATCAAGTAATGTCAATATTTCCAAACACAAATTCTCAAATGATTTCTGAGATGTCTCATTCAGATTTAGCCATAGGCTTTTTAAGCTTGGCATTGGATGCTTTTTATCGGTCTTCGTATTTGTAGCCAAGTTCTTCAGAGTCTCACACAAAAGCCCAAGAGCCTGTCCAATAGGAAACATCAAGAATGAGTTCACTAACAAAGCTTTACGTACATCAAATCAAGCAAACAGGGAAAAAATAGGTGTTAAAGATACTAACACATCAAACAGGAAAAAATAGGTGTGTATATACTTATATCTCACATTCACAACAAACCTATGCTAAAGACAAGAAAATTTGACAAACAAAGAGTTTCATTTGAGTTTAAGCAGAAGCCTCTTCCCAAAAGTGCAAGTCCTTACTACATATGCAAATCAAGCAGTTTAGTTTGCTTGCAACTACTCCAGTTGTCAATAAAACATATATATGTGTCTTTACCTTCTTTCTGACATTTCTATCGACATGACTGATCAATTTAATAGTGACTTTGAAAAAGGTGGAGGGTAGAAGGCCTTTTATAAGAGTTTTCAAGACACCACGAATGAACTCCTTGAGCTCACTCTTGATGAAAGCTGGAACACCAATATGCTTCTTTTTTAAGTCAACCAGGTGCAGATGATAGACAACTTGCTCCATAAGGTCACCAGCCATTGTCTGCAGAAATAAATTCCAGTTGGAGTAAAGTTATAAAATGCCATAGGTATGTACATGAACACGTCACTATCCTTATCTGAATACTAGCAAGCGCACAATTAGTTTGGCTTTTATGATAAATTTTGGTTCCAGAAAACTCCAAAAACAGGGTTACCAAAAGCTAGGTGATTTGTAAAGTGGTGCATATGAGTTCTCACCTGAATCTCATTTAAAGTTTCTTCCAACTCAAGCTTGTAGCAAATTTCAGGATCTCGCAACTTGTTTGCAACAAAGTGCATTGCAACTAGCACATGCATAGATGTGTCTTCACTTAAAGAATTATTTCCAATTTTCTGAAATGCTAAGATGAGAGAAGGGAGCCAAGTTGTGCAAGAATACTGCTCACAAAGCATCACAGCAAATTCATATTCCCATTGCTTATTGATTACAAAAGTCAAGTGTTCCAAAGAATTCCCATAACTAAGTTTGTTATTCCTGGAGATCAATGAACAGAAAAGGAGGAAGAGCAGTGAACCCAGACTTTCAGCCTCTCCCAGAGTCCTG
Source organism: Perilla frutescens (assembly GCA_026008535.1). NCBI lineage: Eukaryota > Viridiplantae > Streptophyta > Magnoliopsida > Lamiales > Lamiaceae > Perilla > Perilla frutescens. The sequence goes on along the minus strand of BRKX01000013.1, from coordinate 44,799,045 downwards.
CAAGAGAGAAGTTATTAGCAAGAGCAAAATTTTAAAAACCATAATGATGAGATTGCAAGTTGTACCTTAATATGTGTGCAATAATGGGGAGTCTCCTATGTTCTGCAACTTGAGGCAATACATCCACAAAAACCTAAGAAAATCAACAGTCTCAGAAACTTGGTTCTGGAAAACAGATAAAAAAATAGCTGCTGAAACAATTCAACCAATTCAGCAAAGGAAATTAGGAGATAATGTTTTAGTAGTATTACCTGAAGCAACTGGTCTGTGTTATTAGTCCTAGATAACCAGCAAGGTATGATGGCTGATATAAGCCCTTCAAACACACGTTGTGAATAGCTATCCCACTAAAGACCAACAAAGTGCTTTTTTTGTCAATTTCAGGTTTGGTAAGAGACAAAAATACAGTCAAGATGATCCACTAGAAGAATGCAGGGGGGAAGGGAGGTTTGGACAAATATAAAAAATTAAAGAAAGCTGCTGAAGAATATGAAATACAGGTCTATATCAATAAACAACAAACCTGTGTTACTGTAGATTCCCCAACAGCAGCAAGAATATCCAAGATTTGATCCAAGACTTTGTCAGGTATAATCTTTACAAGGGTAGTGATTAACGAGAAAGTATAATTTCGAGTGGTAGCGTCGCTTGAAGAACGGACACAACTTACTAACAGTTGCAAGTCAAAATTATGAACATCCTGATAAGAAAGAAATATTAGAGAAGCTGTGCCAAGTTAGAGCAGGTACATAAATAGCATGGGAGGGGGAAGACCTTTTGTTGAATATCATTTCCAATGGAAGCACTGATGTCATCCAAAGTCAATAGCAGAGTTTGCTGAATGTAGGCTGTTGTGTCAGAAGCAACACGAGATGGAGCTATAAGCACTTTATCCTGGTTTGTAGCTTCAGAAATCAGCTCATCATTCACAGATATCAAGTGGAGGAGCTTAAACAAGGGACCGACAAGTGAAGTTCTACAAAAATATGATAAGAAAGATTAGTTAAAAAAATTCTACAAGACACCGGAATCATCAGACAGTAGAAAGCACATAAAGAACAACTGTAGCGCACTTTAAACTGGAAAGAATGTCCAGTATACCTCTTATCTATGTTTTTCTTAATTAGCAATACTTCAAGAAGAGCACTCAAGAGAGGTTGTGTGCTTTCTCTGTCTAGCATTGCATGATTACAATCAGGATCCTCGAGATTAGAATATTTCTTTTGCTTCTTCCTATGTCGTGGACCCACTGAACAGCTTTTCTGTTCCAAAATCGAATCAAGAACCCGTACAACAACTGAGCAATTTACCTGCAAGATTCCAGGAGAAGTCAAGTACTATTGATTGAAAGCAAAATTATTGAAGAATCTCCAAAAACATGATAAGTTTACAAGCTCCTCAGGGAATGCCAAAATCATAATTATACGAGACAGTCCCTATACTTAAAAATTTAGTATGTGGTCAGGGCGTCAGGCAGATGTAGTGGCATTGATAATCATCCAACGATGTCATATCCACCAAAATAAGGCATCAGATTTATCCATACAAATAAAATAATGAGAGAAGAGGAACTGGGCTGAGGTGACCTACATTAATTCGCAACAATGTATCTTTAGTTGAATTCTGTATGCCACCATTGACACTCCTAAATAAAACCAAAAGGTTTCGGAAGATAAGCTCCTGCAAAATACATGGGGAGAAAAATGGAAGTTGAACAAAATGTATACACCAAGCCATAAAAAGTTTCATCTGAGTGGAGAGAGAGAGAGGGTCTTTTTAGTCCATAAGTTACAAAACAGAATGTTACACATATCATAAAGGCAAGTTTTAATCTGGGATTTGTTTTTTTTTTTTGGTTGGGTGGAGGGGAACCTGAATTTCAATCTTAATCTCTCCATAGAGAGAACTGCTAAGATTTCTCAAAATTGTTGTGCATGGCTCCATAATTGCAGAGTCTTCAGAATCGTTAACCTGAAAGTGCAATAACCAATAAGATACCACACATAATGAAATAACAGAAAGCAAGCACAAAGAAAAGCGCTGACCCATAAAGCCTCTAATATGATATCACCGAAGTCATGTGTTTCATTAGATGAATTTGCCCTGGTACAGCACTGAGAGACACATAAAGTCATACATGATGTAATGTGTTGAAGTTTGATATACAACCATTGAGGTAAAAGATTGTCTGCAAATTTACCTCCAGCAGAAGGCACAATATGCCAACTTCACTTTGTGACAACTTATTGCATGATTTGTCATCCCCTAGGTAATATGAATGGCGACTTTTCAAAAGATCATCTAATAATGATCTTACCCCAGATATAGATAGGAGTTTACTTCCCGCACCTTTGACCAAACTAAGAATCTTCAGCTGCCATGAAGATCAAATAGAAATATGGAACTAATTCCTCAGCCAACTCAAATGAGTAATGCATCTAAGAAATAAATATCTGTTCACAAACTTATACACAATAAGTCGAATATCCAAGCGTTCAATCTGAAAAGAGCACAAACCTTGGAATAAGCAGGAAGTCCAAGAGCATGGTCAAGCAGAAATACCAGAATCTTATCTCTGATGGACTCGTCAAACCTGAATGTAGGTAAAAAACTATTATCTAAATGGACAGGAAAGAAGCAAATGATCTTCCTATAAATAAAACTCAACAAATACAGGGTGCTATAGGATCTCAAGGTGACAAAGCTTGGAAAAAAGGTATTATAGAAAAAGGATATCTTCTCACACATGTATTGCATTAGGCATCTTGACATGATAATGTCTCAACTACAGGAGTATAGTCTATTGGCTAGGGAAACATACAATAAACACAATTAAATGCCAACCTCTTTCCAATAGACTGATGCACCAAAAGGCTTTCAGACGATGAACATAGCAGTGATGTGAAGAACGAGGCAAGAACATTTTTGTCTGATAATATCATCGTCCTCTGTTGAATGATTAAGCGCAGTAGGTCTCCAAGAAAATGCAACCAGGCTCCATCGTTGCCTGCAGTACATCTGGATCAGAAACACCACTCAAAAATGAGGAATTCGAATAAAGTACAATGTCACTGCATACCATTCCTATTAATGTGGGACCAAAACGTGTATAGCTCTTCGATGCAGCTTATGGCTCCTTTCCTTACATCCTAGACATAAAACAAATAGCATTAGATTTACAGAATTTACATCTTTCCAGTACAGATTATTAAAACAATGATTTAAATCAAAACATTTTCCAAAGAAATCCATGATAAGTGGAAGCATCCTCGGCTAATGAAAGCACGGCCAAATATGTCAACAAAATTGGAAGTAAAGAAAAGTGGGAAAATAGAGTTATAAAACCTGGTTGTCACTTGATAGTGGGACAAGAACTGAAGGGAACTGAGCAAGGAGTTGACGGGCCAAAGTCTCATCTAGCTGAGAACAAATATGCGAGAATGAATGAAGACTCTCTATTTGAGCAGGGTATGGAACGCCTGAGAGTTTAGAGCACACAGAAAAAGGATGACAATTAGATAACAAACTCTAATGATAAGATTTTATACGACACATTCAATTATAGAACATACAATTTAGATCTACTATATATGCCAGTACTAGAAAAACATTCATTTCAAAGCTCAAGGCCAGAATCCCACACACCCCCATGCTCTTAATATAATTCCAAAATAAAGATATGCATATCAACACCTATCATTAGTTTAGTTCACAAATACCACACACACATCCAAAGAAATTCACCTCAGAATCAGATTTCGAAGAACCAGTGGGACCTTAGCAGTTCTCCATAAAACAGACGCCGACTCTACTTTATTATACCCCACTTTATCAGATGAAAAATAGCATTCTATGTCATGTATTATTAAGGGTGGACCTTAACAGTTCTTATAAAAACTGACGTGGGCTCTACTTTATTATATCCCACTGTATACGATGAAAAATAGCGTGCTATCATGTATTATTAAGGGTAACATCAATATGCATCGCACTCATTTATTTTCCACTCATCTTTTTTTTAAAAAAAAGGAGATAGATGAACTCAAGACAGTTCTAATTGGCATTAAGATTCAAAAGAAGAAAAAAAGATGAAAGAAATGGAAGAAAATGGAAAACAAATAACCACGGGCAACCCAAACCTTCTTCCACGAACAGCTTCAACATTATTTCCATCAAAGACATCTTGCACTTCGTGGATAGGTATTCAAGATGTTTCTTGAAAATACCTTTGGAGTGACACGAAAAGAATATAAATAGATCCTCAAGTATGGATGTCCACTTCTCCTTCATATCCTGTGAGGAACGGAATTTTAGTGCCTCATAATGGTTCACAAAACACTCCTATATACATCAAAAAACTAAAATAATTAAAAATCACCAACCAAGGATACACCATTAGGTGCTGTTGCAATAAAAGCTTCTGACAGGCTGAAAAACAAGCAAGCAAGAATCTCAGCATGGAGATTGTTAATGTCAGAGTCCAGATCTTCTAGGATTCCTTTGCAATCACCGTCTACGGTTCTTTTCTTGGACTAGCAGTGACATAGCGGCTATTAGTTTCCATTTAATATATGTACAAACAATGCAATACAATATAATAGATTTAATCATACCTGCTCCGCCGATATGCCCAGAGATTCTAACATTTCCCACTCAGTTTTTAGAATTGGGAAACAAGAATTGAAAAATGCAAAAAATTGGCCAACACCTGACGAATCACAGGAGATAGAAGTTAAGCATCGTAGCTTGATTTGACATATACATTGCAGCCCAAATATATAATATTTTTCCAAACCCCAGAAGAAGAAAACTAAGGGACAAATGCAACATCAGACTCAATGATGGATAAAAAAACAGATAAATCTGTACGTGTGGCATAACAAGGAGAAGAAAAGCATAGTGGAATCTTTTCAAACTTGCTGGTGCCAATGCTTCCTGAGGCCTTCACTAATGGGCAATATTCTGATGCAGCATGTGAAAGGTATCTTATTACCTCACCAGAGATCATGCTCAATTCACATATCATTTCACAAAATCAAGCAATTGTAGCTTTCAATACACAAAATTAATAATACTACCAACTACTGAGAAGACTCAACTGCAAAGGTAAATATTCAATTACACTTTCTTGCATTTTCTGGAACAAACAGAAGTGAAGAAATCAATTTAATCAATTTTAAAGCCAGAAGAACAGAGAACATCAATCAAAATTGATTGTGAACAGGAGAAAATAATACTGTCCACAGTTATTTAACCATCCGAAGAAATAGTAAAGTGCCGGCAACCCAATAAGATGCTGGCACACTGGCATAAACTGCAGATTAACTAAAATCCACATTCTAAAAGAAACCTTGAAATCTAGCCTAACACAGTACATTAACTTTTTCATAATAAAAAACATAGGCAAAATTCTAACTGAAAACAAGGCGATCCAGCCTGGGATACATAGTATTGAAAGTGCTCTAGGTATAGAAGACGAGAGGTATATTTACCCATTTTCAGCATCTTCAGTGACTGCAGCAAAATCAAAAAGAATAATGTCTTTGAAAGCTCATGGGAGTTGCAGCATTCGACAAGCCACAGCATGTACTCCTCAGGTTTTGATGAGAAGGTCTCTGCTAACTTACGGATGTTTTCAATATTAACCGAAGATACTTGTCCAAGATCCGATTTCTGCATTCATTAGCAATTTGTAGAAAAAGGAATTCAGATTCTTTAAAATGTTATCGGAGCTGCTCTAAATACATATTCCTATTCAACTAAAAATATCTCATACAGGAGATTTTACTGTCACAAAATGTGGCTAACAGGAGCCACCAAGAAATGGTAAAAAGAGAATTGTTTCAAAGAGAACAAGGATACTCACAGGTCTACATTTAATGAATTTCAGCCACTTCTAAAGAAGATATTATCCTAGATACCTTTATTATTCCGTAAATAATTCCATGTAGTCCCGCATAAGACCAAGTTTGACAATTTTGAATTTTATAGAATAAAGACAAAAATTGCAGACATCTAACCTTTCAGGATCAGAAAACGGTGCATGGATCTATTTATGTAGCAACATGGAATTTAATGTTTACATTGCTACATTTCTTTTCTAAAAATGTTTTATGTATGATATTAATTGCTAAAGTCTAATAAGATGCACCCTAATAAGTATGATATATGTTCGAGCATGCATGATTTTTATGTAAGCATATATTAATTATGGTATGATTATTTATCTCATGAGCATGTATATTGTATTTATTTAATGGAAGCCCACAAAGCATATGTTTTTTATGATGAGCCCAAGTTATCTATTTTTGAAGAAGCACAAAATGATTATTTAAGAAGTCGAAGGGAAGAAAGATGCCCAATTTTTATTCCTTCTTTATTCCCAACCAAGATTAATCGAGTGTCTTTTGATGAATTCTAAACATCATCGAATTCTAGGGGCTTTGATCTTCCTTAAAACCACTAACTTGTTCATTATGAAACGCTAACCCTAATTTGCTAGTATAAATAGAGGTCCCTAACCACTCTATTTCCTACACCAAAGACTAGAAAGAAGAGAAAAGGAAGGAAGAACTAGAGTCGTATTCTTTTTCCTTTAGTTTTGAAGAGTTTTCGGAAGGTAAGAAAAATCTTTTCTATTAGCTTGTTCATATTTGCTTTAGCATTGCATGAAGCATAACATTGTGTGGGTGTGGAGAGTAAGTTAAGGGTTGGTAGTAACGGTGGCAACAACAGCTCTCGGCAGCGACAACTTCCAGCGTCAGCGTGTTTGCATCGGCACCCGGTGAAGGAGCTTAGAAGGATGCCTCTGATCAGCCGAGCAGGGTATGGGGAAGAGAGGATGGTTTGATGCTGGGTCTTCAATGGCCGAAGCCTAACTTACTTTTCTTGCAGGTTTTCGTAAAGAGAGATGAGGTTAGAGGAGAGAGAAAGTTGGTTTTGGTTTGATATCTTTCTAATTCTATTTGTTGGGCAAATGGGCAAAGTGTTCGGTTTTAAATGTTGTTGGGCTTGGAATTAGTTTGATTATTGGGCCGAGAAAGTAGTTTTGTTGGGGTTTATTTTTGGTCATGCATAGTCCATTAGTTATATTATAGTAGGTATGTATGAACACACATGTAATATAGTTCATATACGTATACTTTTTACAAATGTACAATATACTTTTAAGCATTAATCATATTTTACAAAGCATTTTCGCATCATGCATAATTGCATAGCATGTTAAACACATATAATTAATTTGAGTAATTTTTATATGCAAGGGGCGCAAAGACTTAACCAATTAAAATCAAGTCAAGGTCAAGGTGGGGTTTTCCGCTGAAATTGTCATGTTTACCCTCACTATATGTCCTACATATTTTATGTGATGTTGCAGTATAGAGCCGAAGGGCTAAGCCTTCAGGCTATAAAGGACAGAACCGCTATAAAGTACAGAGACTATAGATTGTTTCAAAAGTACGGGCTACATGATTGGGTCTACGGCTAAACAAATTCCTATCTATTCATATATCAATGTGTATGATATATAGTTTGGATGATGGATACTCCCCATTGAGTTAATAGTACTTACCCCAAAACTATTAATCTTTTCAAATGATGTCTCAAAATGATGTGTCACGGCCAAGATGCGATGGTTGGTGATCTATGGTCAAGCATGATAAAGAAGATTTATTTTATTGACTTGATTATTTCTATAATAAATGTCGATTTATGATTTTAGTTTTCATTGTGTTCAAATTAAGTATTGTATAATTGAATAGCAAGAATAACGTGCCATTTTTATATAAGTATGATTTTGGGGCGTTACAATTAACATGTCGCTTATCTAACAAAAAGCTAATGACTCCTAAGGCTGGGGCTCCCTCAAACGAGCTTCATTAATCCTTTGACACCCTAGGTCAATCTAGGAATAGCAATAGGAGAGCGAAAAAAAGTCAGATTCTCCAATCAATAGTGCTATTACCCAATCCTGGTCCAATACACAAATTACTCTTGAATCCACAACACCAATAACAGGTCTATCTGTGTTGGAAGAACATCTTCCACAAGTACCTTTATTCTACTCCGGTTAATGGACTAAATTTGATCCTAGCTATCCTAGTAATGATTAAGTAGTTCTCTTTCCCAAAGAAAACAATGAACATTGTAGGGACTAGCCTAAATTCAAAGAGACTACATAAACACAAATCAGATAGCAAATGGGCACATAAAATAGGAACTACGTAGATTCTAACATGAGTTAATTTGCCAAATTACCTTTCACTTAAGAATTAGATAAATTTATTTCTGAAATTTTTGGAAATGATGAAATGTTGGCCATTTTTTAACCAAATATGATAAGAATGCAACTCAAGAAAGGTACAATTTGTAGCAAATACCAGAAAGAAAAACAAGAAGCAACTCCATCCACAAGAAAAGGGCCAAGACATCACATATCTAATTTATAAGAAGCATCATTATAGCCTTACATCACCTTGGAGTAATTTAATTAAGAAAATATGAAAAGCAGGTATTTCTCATTTTTATCATGTTGGGGCATTCTTTTTGTATGTAGGTAAGTAATACCAGTTAGATGATCTGCACAGGAACATTATCGGCAAGATTTCTTTTAATGTTTACATACCTTCTCTAACCCTGGAAGAAGCACTAGGTTTTCATAGAAAGGCCATTTCAGTTCTGTAGCCAGTTCCAATGCCTTCAAGTTCAATCTTTGAGTCTGCTTAAGACAGGAAAACATATATAATCATAAAGCAAAGCAATAAAGTTTGCATGTAATAACCTTAAACTACATTCCCAGGAAATAAAAATAAGTATTTGTATCAAGAAAAAAAAAAGGAGAAATAAACCTTTTTTCGAACTAAAAGTAAGGGGAATATCATTGTTGCTAATGGTGTCACATATTGTTCCTGATCTTTGAACTTTGTGATAACTTGTTGTGCGCACAGCAAAGCAACATCCCTAAGGAGAGATGAGGCTGATGATGAACCTGCAATATGAGCAATCAATCAGAACAAGTTAATATGAGCATCTTTAAGATGGAATCTATAGAAGCATTCATTTTTTAAGTCTGATACAGCTGGATGGGTTCCAAGTGACACTCCTGGTCCCGGAAAGATATCGCATGATCTCCACAAGAAGGGGGTTCTTTATAATTATAGAATAAGACTACTCTATTATTTATAACTGATGTCTCCAAAACAATATATTGATATGATATATAACATAATATGCAACATAATGCATAAATTATGTAGTATGAAAGTGTTATGGACAAATCATGGAGACTCGTTACACCCGCGAGGGGAGAAGAAAAAACGAAACATAATTCCCATGATCTGACTATCAAAATGAATGAATAACAAAGCAAACTGCACTTCTATGATGGTTAACTACAATTAACCATAGCCCAATGATATCTATCATCTGCTCAACCATCCAATTAAACTGTAAAAGAGAGCAGAAGCATACAAAAGGAAATGAGAAAGTATAGAACAGTGTGCTCACTTGACAGCAAAATCTGAATGCATCGGTGAAGCACATCATGTAATGCTTTAGTAAGAAGGGGTGAACTTAATATTTGAGCCAAATGTTTCAAATCCAGAACTGCCAGTACAACATTTAGATCATCGTCATAAAGCCGGCGAATTAGTGCATCTTGAATTGCATAAAACTTCTGGCAAAAAAAGACAAAAGAAAAACATATTAGAATGAGTATCGATGTGTATATATATACATATATATATATAGAGAGAGAGAGAGAAGAGATAGAATGAGGCAGTACCTTCGAGCCAGTAGCTTTCTCCCCCATAATGTTGGCTACATCCAAGCCCAAGACTGCTGACCTTCGAATCTCAGCCTGCAAAAATTACTCAAATGAAAAATTAAAGAATTTAAGTTAATCTCTGCATTAGTTGTGTCAGCTTGATATAGATAAGCAAGAAAGCATCAACAAAATTAAAAAATAACAGCATGCTATGATCCGTGGTGTAAATCATTAAATCTTGTCCAATCTACACAGTTCCAAAGAAAGATACCTCAGAATGTTCCAAAGCGAAAAAAGATTTTGGATCGGGTATTTCTTGTGAGGCATCCAAATGCTCATCCAATATCTTGCAGAGTACATCATAGCTTGGTTTGACTTTCTTGGACTGAATCTTAGCATCCTATAAAATTTCATATGAATGATTGTCATTGAAGATAAAAAAATAATACTATTCCTGAAGAAGGGACTAAACAACGAAAAAAGGGGCAGACCTTCATGAAACTATAGAAGGCTCCCCGTGATTCATTTGGATACTTCTCACAGATAGAAATCAAAATCTGCTTGTCCTGGCTACCTAATAAAGTAGGCAAATATTTAAATGAGATTCTAGCATTAGATTATTAAAAATCTTCCAGCTGGAAAGCATATAACAGATCGACAAGCACTTCGCAAGACAGCAAAAACAAAACCTAATTTGGATTATACTACATTAGACTTGCCTTGAGATAACTTCATACGTGTAGCTAGAAGTTTAGAGACTATCCGACAGACAAAGGCTTTTATTGGAACAGTCTCTATCATCAACGATAAAATACGATGGCACACATCATCAGAAGCACTGTAAAGCAAAATGTTTAGTTTGATTAAATAAGAGAAAATTGTCTATAAAGAGAAAGAGCATCACCAACCTATGCTCAAGCAAGGATTCCAGAAGCACAGCTAAGAACTTATCAATATTGAAGTCCTTCGTCAATCCTGAAAGGATCCCTGAAATATCCCTACAAAATCAAGGGGATAAAACATAAAACTCCATTATTAGATGCATCAAATCTGACACTAGATCAGAGCAATTAAAATTGTCATACATAAATAATTACCTGATTTCATTTAAGGCATCTAAAGTCTTCTTGGGAATTGATTCCACGGATTGAAGCTAGAGAATAAACAGTGTTAATGACCAGTCAAGGCAACCCCAAACACTTGGAAGATACTGTTCATGCTTTCCATTAGAGATGTGGCAGCATAACTAATCAAGCCACAAAGGAAGGAAAGAAAACAAAAACCAGGTCCTAATATACATAGACCAGGTAAGAATTATGTTTTTGACAAGTTCCATTGAGAGCAACAACAGGACGTCATACCTGAACAATGGATATTATGGTCATAACAGACATGCGCAGCCATCGCAAGTCACGTCCTTCCTTCGCATCAACCTTAGCCATATCCGCCACCGAATGCAACAAGCTTTTGACAACGTTAGGTGCCAAAGCTGCCTTTTGTGCTAGTAAACTCACAATCATTAGAGCGGCAGCCTGCAGACAGTAAAGAATATGCCCTTGTCTGAGAAGTTGAAACTTTTATATGCTGAATCAAAGACAAACACTAAACATTTAACTGTAACTTGACCTTCTGATTCAGTCCTTTTGCACCCAGTTGCAGCCCAGAACTCACATATGGAAGAATCCTCTTAACAATATCACTATCAACAGCAACAAGCCCCAAGACCTCAAATATAACTGCCGTGCAGAAGCCAGTCACGTGCTGCGATGGTTGGATCTTTTTCGCTGGAGTAGCCTAAAATGTTTAATGCTTTCAGGCACTCATGATAGGAGTAGTGTTATGCAGATTGAATCATAAGCACAAAAAGTCTTACATAATTACAGATGGCCTCCAAGACCCCCATATCTCGGACACACTGTTGCACAATGACTTCCCTTGGTGGCGGTGCACCTGATGCCTTTACTCCTTCAAGAAACTTCCACCTACTGTTTCTGCACACCACCACCCATCTCAATGAATTAAAACAGATAAATTATATCTTTTCCGCCTAAGTTCCAGTCATTAAAAATTAAAGAAAAAAGATGAAGACAACACAGCGACTTATAGTTCCATATTATCCTCCTAAAAGAACTTGAACTATTGGCTTACCCTGTGTCAATTAACCGAATTATTTTAACAAATGCATGCGTGTCATGGTATGGCAATGCACATAAAATCAGGTCCTCTGCATTGTACACATGAACCCTACAAATCACAAAAATAAAAAAAGGGCATCAAAGAATCAAGCTTCCGCAAACTGCAGGCAAAGAGAAAACATTCCTTCTGACATGAATCAAGAAATAGCATACTTGTATCTACGAATTAAATACTCCAGCGTCTTCAACGCAGAATGCAACTCCAGGTATCCTGACAGCAATCGTAAATAGGAGCCAACGGATGCACTAATTCGTTTGTTTTCTTCTTGGCCTACCAACTCTCTGTCTAGCTCCTTGCTCTGTAAACTGAACAAATCATTCTTGTAGTTCCTAAAACGCTCCTCCATTTTTATTAACACATCCAAACCTACGAAAGAGTACAAAAACTCTAAGAAAAATTGAATTGTATGTGCTGTCTAACTCCAATAGTGAAAAAATGAAGAGAGATTCTCATACCAGGAACGGCGACGCTGAAAATGGTGTCGAGGTCGATATCCGCAGCTTCTTTGGCATCGAATAGAATCGAGGGACGAGTTAACGGCCTCTTTTTACCGGGTTCGGGGTCGTTGGACGCGTTTAGGACGGTTTTGATTGCCTGTAGCTGAGAGGAAATTGTTGTTCCCGCCATTACGTCAAGGTAAGAAGCTTTACGAGGACGAAGGCGGCGGTGGAGATGGTGGTGCTGGTGGAGGAATGAGTGAGAAGAGCAGACTTTTGAAAGATGGCGCCGGGCGCCGGTTTAGGGTTTTAGGGTTTTGGTACCTGAATGGAGAATTCTAAGTTTCTAACAGCAGAGGGGGTTTGTCGTACGACAGACTATTAATTAAAAATACTAGGGCATGGTTGGTACGCCGGAAATGGAATGAGAATGGAATCACATTTCGACGTCCATTTTCATTGCTATGGCTCATATGATTTTTTCAATTGGGAATGGTCATTTCCGAAGCAATCACATTACCAAAATAAATTTTATTTTTTATTTTGCAAAACTATACTTTGTTTTTTGTATTGACAAATGAAGTCTCATATTCTTATAAAATACTTTATTAAAAAAACAAATTTATGAATTTTTCTTAAAAAATTATTAATAATTTATTAATGGTATCTTTGAAAGAAGAGAAATGAACTTAGTAATGGAATGGTGATAGGAATGGAATGGAATGACTATTACCATACCTTTGGCGGGTATCACAAGTAATAAGATAGGAATGAAACTTACATTTTTGAATTGTTTATTATAACAATATCTAATTAATAAATAAAATGCACGAATTGGCTTATTTAGTTCTAAATAACAGATTACTCTTCTTTCAAAGATACTATTATATTTTAATAACATATTGTTGAATATTATGTGATTTTTTTTTTACTTTATTAACATTTGTGAAGAAAAATTGAGTATACTTTAAGTAAGTGTTTCGCTAATGATTAGTATGTTTGTATATTTTATGTAACCCTATAATATCATTAGTACTTTTGTGAAATTTTACAAAATTTTATGAATCATTAATAAATTATTAATGATTTTTTTAAGAAAAATTCATAAATTTATTTTTTTAATAAAATATTTTATAAGAATATGAGATTTCATTTGTCAATACAAAAAACAAAGTATAGTTTTGCAAAATAAAAAATAAAATTTATTTTGATTATCAGGAATACATAATACCATGAGAGCGGGTAGTAATGGCTAATCATATGTTCATGATAAAAATCATACCAACCATAAGAATGGAAATGGACGTGGGAATGTGATTTCATTCTCATTCCATTCCAGCATACCAACCATGGGTTGTCATTCGAAATTTAGGAGGTCCATCAGCTACTGTTATCACCAACCACGCACATATGCCGACCGGACAAACAACCTTAAGATTTAATTAATTTTTCTTTCTTCAATATCATCAATATCCTACCCAACTCAACGTACAGTTTTATAGTTTATTACCAACCACCCTAAATACCCAACCACAACATTATATATTATTTTTCCTTTTTTGTTAATAAATATAATATAATTAATTAGAATTAAAATAAATAATAATTATTATTATTAAAAATTGTAACAACACAAAATAACAAATTTATATAAAATATACAAACTTACATAAAATAAATTGGGAGTTCATATTAACGAACTGTGAGCATTTTTCGGAGTTTGGAAGATTTTTGAGACTAGAAAAATAATCTTGGGAGTGATTTTCATACTGAGGATCGTAGAAAAAATTATTTACTAGATTCATTGGGAAATAGAGAAAAAAAATATTAAACGTTATAGATTGAGATATTGAGAAATTTGTGAAGTGTGTGAAAATATAGCAAAATTGGTCTCTATTTATAGAGAATGAAAAATACGAATTTTTATATTTTTTATTTTTTTAATGTAGTATTAAAAAAATATATGCATTATATATATTTATCCAAATAAAATTTACATATCCAATAGAATGGAGACAATTGTCCAAATAAAATTTACATATCCAATAAAATTTAAATATAATGGATATATTTCTTTTTAATAATATAATAAAAAAGCTAAAAAAATACAAAAAAAAAAGAATGGAAAGAGGAAGGGGGAGACCAGCTAGTTGTTTGGTCTCCCACGGTCGAACGACTATTTAATAAAATTTAAATTTTTTTTCTTGTTGGTCGACCAGGTCTCATAAATGAGACCGATAATCTTAGTCTAAGGGCAATTCCAATCGACTGTCACCTTCAAGTCTATTTTTTTCCAAAACCAACACCAACCTCAGAGGTGAACATTCGGTCTATTTTAGTTCAAAAATTATAAAAATTAAATAGACTGAATTGAGAAATATTTAGGACTGAACCGAACCAAAATAAGGGCGATGATCGAACCAAATCAAACTGAATTTGTTCGGTTCAGTCCGATTCGGTCCATTCTAATTTTCTATTTATTTTTTATTTTTTCGATTTTGAATTGCTAGACTAATTGTGGAAACAATAGCCTAAATTATAAACAAATTTCACAAATCTATAACTAACATCATAAATAAACCTTTTATAACTAATTTAAAAAACTAAACCAACAAACAACAATATAAACATATGAAGTATCTAACAAATAACAATTAAAAAATAATAAATTAATAATAATTAAAAAGCCTTGATCTGTTTGGTCTGTTGTCTGCCGGACCGAGGACTAAATTTTTATTAAAAAAGAATCGAATCAGACCGATAAATCAAACGAACCAGATCTAATGGACCAAAATTTGTTTGGTTCTTTTCAGGTCTTGGATACAATGAAAGGCAATCCAAGACACTGTTTGTCAAGGAAAGTACAAGTCAGCCAGTACATGTATATCAGAATGTTCAGAACATCAAAATAACATTATAATCAAGAAGATGACTACTAATAATGGCTACTTAAAGGAATTACTTGCCATTATTGTGAAGAGAGGGAGAGATCACATTCGACCACATTATGAGAAATATCTCAATGATCTTAGAAGAATGAAAAGAAGATTTGTGGTTCAGCATTCCAACAATAGGAACAGAAGGCCGGCCATACAAGAGAAGAACAAGCCTACTCAGAAAAAGCAATGGGTTGTCAAGTAGTGACTGTTCAAGACACATGACTGGGGATTGCTCAGTTGTACAAAACTAAAGACTTGCTTATCTGACTTTGTCACCTTTGGAGATGGCAAAAAGGGAAAAGTCATGGGAAAAGGAGAGTTGGTTGTCAAATGAATGCCTAAGCTGAAGAAAGCATTGCTAGTTGATGGACGCAAAGCCAATCTTATCAGCATCAGTCAGCTATGTGATGATGACATGACAGTGGTATTCACCAAAGAGAGTTGCAGGGTGATGAATAAGAACAATAACTTATTCATGGAAGAAAGAAGATCAGCTGACAACTGTTATCAATTACATGTACCTGCACAATGTTCAATAACATGCCAAAGAACATCAGTAGAAGAATTAGAGATCTGGCATCAGAAGCTTGGATAGATTCATTTCAGAAATCTCCAAAAGATCATCAACGAGGAGATAGTAAGAGGAATCCCTCAGATCAAAGTTGAAAAAGACAAGGTATGTGGTCCTTGCCAGATTGGAAAGTAGACAAGATTCCAGTATATAAAAGTTTAGAATAGAACTTCTAAGAGAATTTTAGATCTCCTACATATCTAATGGGACCAATGACTGTAGAAAACTACAGAGGAAATAAGTATGTCCTTGTCTACATAGATATCTTATCAAGATTCACCTGGGTAGACTTTCTAAGAGATAAGACTAAGACATTCATGGCATTCAAGATCACAGTGGAGAAGAATTAGCAAATTATCAGAACTCGAATTGATCATGGAAAAGAGTTTGAAAATCAGTATTTTGATGATTTCTGCCATGAGAATGTGATTAACCATGAATATTTAGCTCCTAAGACTCCGCAGTAGAATATAGTAGTTGAAAGAAAGAACAAAACTCTACAAGAGATGGCTAGAACCATGATTGCTGCAAAAGGAGTTGCCTCAATGTTCTGGGCAGAAGCTATCAACACTGCATGTCACATCAGCTATCAAGTTCATCCCAGACTAAGTATCTTCACTACTCCATATGAAGTTTGGTATGAAAAGAAACCTACTGTGAAGTACTTCCATGTCTTTGGAACCACTTGTTATATTCTTAAGGATAAAGAATATCTCAGCAAGATGAACAAACAGAGGAGTAGAAGGAATGCTTGTAGGATATTCCAGAAACAGTAAATCATACATGATTTTTACAACAAAGAAACCGAGGCAGTAGTAGAATTAATCAACGTCAGATTTGATGATCAAGATGATGTTGTCAACTCTACATAAAGTGATGTACATTCAGATGTATTTGGACATTCTGATGTACATAATGAAACATAAAGTGAATCAGAAGATCATGAAGTTAAGCAAAAGAAGGCTTCATGGTATATTATCAAAGATTATTCGACTACTGAAGTTATAAGAGATATTCATGAAGGAAAATGAACAGAAGCAGACTCAGAAAAAGACTTCATGAAGAAATATCGAATGTTTGCTTTATATCTAAGATAGAGCCCAAGAATGTTTAAGAAGCCCTAATGGATGCTTACTGGATTGAAACAATGTAAGAAGAGTGACGCGCTGTCGTTTCACACTCAAAATGAATTTATATGCTCCTGTGCCCACAACGAGCGTAGCTAGCTATGAGTAAGGGTCGATCCCACATAGAGCTGATGCGATCTTACTTTCGAGTCACCAATCACAAAAAGGGGGTTTCGTACCGTGGTCACAACAACGGAAATTAAATCTGCAAAAATAAACTAGAGAGATATCAAATAATAAAAGCTTCCGGAACTTGAACTAGAATCCAGTTTAACTTATACTCACTCGATCATGGGCACAGTGATTTTCCTACACGATTAAATCACCCAGTTATGGAGACCGGATTCCTCGCTACGTCTCTTTATTCATCCGTTCATATTAGGTTTAAAGGTGATTCCTCGTCCATTAAACCCCTAACCTATCACCCACCCCCCGGTTCCCCAAAGAGATGTAAATGAATAGGAAGCAGTGTGCCCTAGACGAACCCAAGTTTGCTGTGTTTACTGATTCCTCGTGTGCCCACAGAAACCCACCGATTTCCCAGTTACCGTTTGAATTAACACACAGTCACGATTCACTAATCCAATTAACCCTGGTGTGCCCTCTACAACTAAAGAGTGATCAGCCACATTAGTTATATTAAACTCACGCTCACTTGGAATAAGAACAAAAATCGGCAGAAACCTAATCGTGCAGTAATGTGCCCACACGGCCTCACGAGTATTTAAGTATTTTGTTAAACCTTCATCTTTAGTTCAAATTCCGGAATATAGATCTAGCTACTTATACTATAAAGAATTGTAAATACATAAATTAAAGACATGATAAATAGGAAAAACTTACTGGAATTAAATAAAAACTCGTCCAACACCAACGATGAACATCAACAACATTAAATATAAATCCTAACCTCTGTGGGCATAAGACCCCAGATTGTCTTGCTGCCGGAGCAGTGTTTAACCTAAATTAATTGCGAAAATAAAAGTGCAGATAAATAATATGGTACGAAGTGTGTCTTCTCTAACAATCAAACTAGTATTTAAAAGAGTACAAAGATCAATTCAAATCCCCAAAAATGGGGAGTCTTCAATATCTGCCAGATTTGCTATGCCCCACTGGAATCTGCCTGGATAAGGAAACTTCCTTATCTGCTGGATCTCTTGTGCCCGCTGGAATCTGCCTGGATAAGGAAACTTCCTTAGATGGTGGAATGAATCCCGATATTTTAGGGATGTCATCCTCATCTTCCAAATTACTGCCCAAGAGTCCACCTACAAACAATCTTTCATTCTTCCATTCAGATTTTGAAAGCAATCAATTTTCAACGCCAACTTTATCTTCTTTCAACAGAATCTCATTTTCTCTACGAATGCCCTCTTTACTGCCTCCTCTGAATCTGCGCGAGTATTATGGGCACGATATCTTCTGTTCAGGTCTAATATGCCTATTTCATCGATTTCAGTTATTTTGAGGCCAAAATACCTCTTTTGCCAGATTTCACTCCTGTTATTCCCAAACCACTTTCCTGGTTCTTTTCCGACACAAAAGACACTAAAAAGGACATTTAGAGCGACTAAAATGCCCCAAAAAATATGAAATAAATGGACTTATCATACCTACACACTTAGTCATGATTGTCCTCAAGCATGGGGTACGAAGAACCCAGAAAAAGAAAAACAAAAGGGAAAGGAAAAGAAACAGACACGAAAGAAACAAAACATGCAACCGTTAATCCGTGTGGGCACAACGTTTCAACAACCAACTTTTCCAATTAATTGCGTAATCAGTATGCCCTAGCAAGTCAAAATTGAATTGAGCATATAGGTTCTCCCACACTCTCTTCACACAGTGTTTAGGCTTAGTGTTTACACTCAAATTCAGTCATTTCATACTTATTCATTCCATAAGCTTGCTAGTGCTCTTTCTTCAATTTCATTAAGTGGAAAAATGCATAAGTATCAAAAGACTTTTATGGGCTGTAATGGGGCTCTTTAGGTAAGGTGGGGTTCTTTTGGTACTGAGCTAAAACTCTCAAGAACGTTCACTAGACATACCACCATTTATTTTCAACTTACTTCATCATGCCCTCATTTATCATTCAGATTACAAAATTTTCCATCATGGGCATTCTAAACATTCAGACTAGGGGGAAATTTATTTTCTTTTTTTCCTTTTTTTTGAATATATTTTTCATTTTTTTTGTTCTCCCTATCTTTCTTCTTGCATTTTCAATTCTTCAAAACCGTCCAGAGACTCCTATTTCTGGTTTTTGTAATGCCCTGGTTTTATATAGTGAGGTATATCAACAAAACTGCCAGGGCATTTTATTGGCTCAAAAGGGGCTGTAAAGCTATGTCAAATGTTGGTTTTTATTTGGCTTAGTGGGCTCAAGCAAGAAAATGCCTAAATCATCTACACATGCACTCCAAACTTTCTGATTTTAAAGTAGAGCAAAAGCAAGTTCTAGAAATCCTAAGCATAGAATATACACACATGAAAAGAGAATGCTGTAAAATGGGCATAATAGCACATGCTCAAATCTCATCAGGTTAATGCTCAACTTATTCATCATTCCTACTTTTAGTGTGGGCATCCTGACTCGGTTAGCAATTTTTTTCAATATTCACAACCAGAAACTAGTGCTCCCCAAATCTTAACAGATAGCATGCTGACTCAAATGACCCACCAACACACTTTGCACAAAGCAAAGTGTTCAAACAGACTCAACAATAAAAGATAACAACCCAAATGCCCCTACCCACACACTTTGCTTGAGGCAAAGTTGGTAGAATAAGGGCGACACCTAAAAAAATTGAAAATCAAAAGAGCATAAAAAAATGAAAAGAGAAAGAATTGAACTAGGTTGGTGGATGTCGGGTAAGTGAACCCAACATATTTGAAATATGCGATAAAGGCTTGCTCAACCTTCCTCAAGAGGGTATCAACAGTCTGATGCAGGGCATTCTCCATACTATCCAGCCTCTTCATGGTCATTCTGACAGCATTCTCTTCTTGCTGTGCCCTTCCGCCTGGTGTCTTCCTGCTTGTCCCTATAGAAAATGAAAACAGAATGCTCGAAGGGTCTGCCCTCGGTACAAAAGAAATAGGGTTGCTCTCCTCTCATCCTCAACTACATCTTATATTTTTTTTCTCAGGCAGATACTAGAAAACTCTCATAGTCTAGTTTGATAAATCCGAAAAACACTTATTAAAATCACTGAAAAAGAAATAAATTAAAAACCTGGATTGTCTCCCAGTAGCGCCCTAGTTACTGTCGTGGGCAAGACACTTTCCAATTCAGATATAGATGGGCTCCACGAGGTCTGCTGGTCTGCGTGCCCCAGGTAAGGTTTCAGTATATGGCCATTAACCTTGAAACGCCCTCCAGTATCTGGATTCTTTAGCTCAACTGCTCCATTAGGGCATTCCGCGTATACTTCAAATGGACCAACCCACTTGGTCCTCAGACCTCAGACTTCCTCCCATCAATTTAAACCTTAAATGGTACAAAAGAACTTGTTGCCCCGAAGTGAAGCTCTTCCTTCTAATCACTTGATCAGGGAGCCTCTTCATTTTTTCCTTGTAAAGAACAACATTGTCATAGGCCTCCATCCTCATCTCTTCCAGTTCTTGAATCTGAAATTTTCTGGCATGCCCTGCTGCATCTTTATCCATGTTCAGTCTCTGTAGTGCCCATCATGCCTTGTGTTCAAGCTCCACTGGCAGATGACAATATTTCCCAAACAACATTCTATATGGGGACATCCCGATTGGAGTTTTGAAAGCAATTCGGTATGCCCGCAGGGCATCATCCGGATGTTGATTTTCGACTTGGATTAACTACCTTCCCAAGAATGACTTTAATTTCTCAATTTGAGACTTCAGCTTGGCCATTCGCTTGTGGGTGATAGGCTGTTGTGACTCAATGGTTCACCCCATATTTCTTCAGCAACTTTTCCAGAGTTTGGTTGCAAAAATGTGTTCCTTGATCACTGATAATGGACCTGGGCACACCAAATCGGCTGAAAATGTGGGACTTCAAAAATGCAGTGACTACTCTTGCATCATTTGTAGGAATAGCCTTGGCTTTCACCCATTTGGACACATAATCTACTGCCAAGATGATGTAGTGGTTCCCCCTAGAGTTTGCGAGGGGTTCCATGAAATCCATTCCCCAAACATCGAAAATTTCCACTGGCATGATGGGTGTCATGGGCATTTTGTTTCTCGTTGTGATGTTCCCAACTCTCTGACATTGATCACATCTCTTGCATACGTTGTGGGCATCCTTGAAAATCGTGGGCCAAAAGAACCCACAGTCCAGAATTCTTCTTGCTGTTCGGTTGGGTCCGAAATGACCTCCGCAAGCAAAGTTATGGCAATGCTTCAAAATCTCCTCAATTTCATTGTCAGGGACACATCTTCTTATGATCTGATCAGCGCACCTCCTCCATAGAATAGGAGTATCCCATTCATAAAACTTACTCTCATGCATCAGTTTATTCTTTTGGTACCTCGAGTACCCAATTGGCAACTCTCCTGACTCCAAATAATTCACTATATCTGCATACCAGGGCTCTCGTGTGCCCCATGCTGAGTACAGATGCTCATCAGGGAAATGATCTGTAATGGGAATTTCATCACCTTTTTCATTCAGCACTCGGCTCAGATGATCAGCTACCAAGTTCTGCGCCCCATTCTTATCTTTTATCTCAACATCAAACTCCTGCAAGAGCAGGATCCATCTAATTAGTCTCGACTTCATCTCCTTCTTGGCCATTAAGTGCCGCAGGGCATCGTGATCTGTGTAAACAATGCTCTTCGTGCC
Source organism: Perilla frutescens (assembly GCA_026008535.1). Taxonomy (NCBI): domain Eukaryota; kingdom Viridiplantae; phylum Streptophyta; class Magnoliopsida; order Lamiales; family Lamiaceae; genus Perilla; species Perilla frutescens. The sequence goes on along the minus strand of BRKX01000013.1, from coordinate 44,777,181 downwards.
CGGAGATAAGACCGAAACTTCTCGAATGCAAAAACTACTGCTAGCAGCTCCTTCTCAGTAGTGGTATAATTACACTGTGCCCCATTCAGAGTTTTGGAAGCATAGTAAATTACATGGCTTTCTTTTCCTCTTTTCTGACCCAGTACATCACCCACAGCGTAGCCACTGGCGTCACACATAATCTCAAAGGGCATTCCCCAATCTGGTGGTTGAATAACTGGTGCTGTGACCGGTTGCTTTTTTAGAAACTTGAAGGCCTTCTTACACTCTTAATCAAATTCAAAGGGGACATCTTGCTGCAATAAGTGAGTTATTGGCTGGGCAATTTTCGCAAAATCTTTTATGAACCTCCTGTAGAATCTAGCACTAGGGCATCCTCAGAAAGCCTCTGATGGTGGAATGAATCCAGCACTAGGGCATCCTGGAATCTGCCTGGATAAGGAAACTTCCTTTGATGGTGGAATGAATCCTGATATTTTAGGGATGTCATCCTCATCTTTCAAATTACTGCCCAAGAGTCCACCCACGAACAATCTTTCTTTCTTCCATTCAGATTTCGAAAGCAATCAATTTTCAACGCCAACTTTATCTTCTTTCAACAGAATTCCATTTTCTCTGCGAATGCCCTCTTCACTGCCTCCTCTAAATCTGCGCGAGTACTATGGGCACAATATCTTATGCTCAGGTCTAATATGCCAATTTCATCGATTTCAGTTAATTTGAGGCCAAAATGCCTCTTTCGCCAGATTTCACTCATGTTATTCCCAAACCACTTTCCTGGTTCTTTTCCGACACAAAAGACACTAAAAAGGACATTTAGAGCGACTACAATGCCCAGAAAAACATGAAATAAATGGACTTATTAAAAGCTACTACAGTTCAAGAAGAATGATGTCTGGGATTTAGTGCAGAAACTTGAAGGGATAAATATTGTAGAGACAAAGTGGACATTTAAGAACAAGACTAATGAATCTGGGAATATTACTAAGAATAAGGCCAAGTTAGTTGCTCAAGGATATTCACAGATTGAAGGAATAGATTTTGATGAAACATTTGCTCTAGTCACAAGGATAGAATCAGTCAGACTTCTCCTTGACATGGCATGCATGATGAAATTCAAGCTCTATTAAATGGATTCCAAGAGTACTTTTTTGAATGGATTTCTGACGAAGGATATGCACGTTGCACAACCTAAAGGATTTGAAGATCCACATTATCCAGATCATATTTTCAAACTCAAGAAGGCTTTATATGGCTTGAAACAAGCTCCTAGAGCATGGTATGAGAGATTGGCTTCATATTTGGTTAGCAAAGGATACAACAGAGGAGGAGATGATAGAACACTATTCATCAGAAAGGACAAACCATAAGTAATTGTGGTTAAGTATATGTAGATGATATAGTGTTTGGCTCAGTGTCTGATAAGATGATCAAGGACATTATCAGGGACATGGAAAACTGAATTTGAGATGAGCCTGGTTTGAGACCTTGTTGGTTTTGTATACTAGAAGACATGTCTTTCGTATACATTATTGATGATGTTTTATGATGATATAGTGTTAGGAAAAACTATCAAGGTTTTTCTTACAAGGGGTTTTGATAAGATGTCAAAATATGTCAAAATATGAAAAGAGCCTTGAAAGAACTGAAAAGAAATCAAGCAGAATACTAAGGATGATCATACAGAGTCAAAGTTGTCAAAGCTAACAGAAATGATCAATTCGTGTGAAAGAGGAGAGAAGAATAGAGAGAAAAAGAAGACTGTAGCTTGCTAGAATAATTAGCAAGGTAAACTGGAAGTTGCAGGTACCAGCGAGAGAAGGTACCAACTGCCACCAGTCTACAGTAATGAACTGATGACCAATACCAATTCAAGGCTGACACCAGCTGAAGAGATGTTCCAGCTGAAGTGATGAACTGATGGACATACCAGTTCAAGGTCGACACCGACACCAGCTGAAGAGATGTTCCAGCTGAATTGATGAACTCATGGACATACCAGTTTAAGACCGATACCAGCTGAAGAGATGTTCCAGCTGAAGAGAACTGAAGCACATACGAGTTCTAGGCCGCCACCAGCTGAAGAGATGTTCCAGCAGAAGAGAACTGAAGCACATACCAGTTCTAGGCCGCCACCAGCTAAAGAGATATTCCAGCTGAAGAGAACTGAAGCACGAACCAGTTCTACGCCGCCACCAGCTGAAGAGATATTCCAGCTGAAGAGAACTGAAGCACGTACCAGTTCTAGGCTACCACCAGCTCAAAAGAAGTCCCAACTGAAGAAAACTAAAGCACAAACCAGTTCTAGTCTAATACTGTAACACCCCGAAATATTTTAGAAGGTTTTTTATTTAACTTATGTTACCTGAGGGTAATCTAGAAAAAAAATTGGGTCGTTAAAGGATTCAAATAAAGGAAAATCGCAGCCAGGGACATCTATTAAAATTTAATTTGGTCAAAAATTGCTTTAAAAATATGTTATGATATTTTTCTCGGGTTGATAGAAAAATTTTCAAGCATCGTGCCAAACTTTGAATTTTTCAATTTCGAGTTCAAATGAACACTTGGCACAATTTTAGGGTGAAAGGTAATAGATTTGGATAACTAAGGCACATCCGTCATTATCCAATTTCTTTTTCGAAATATTATCCTATTCGTAATTATCCTATTCTTTTTCTATCATTATCCTATTCCATCATTATCCTCTTTCTTTTATTCGTTATTATCCTATTTATTTTTCTTCTATAAATAGGAGGTTAAGGTTTCATTTTTCATTCATTTTCAAAATCGAAACGCCGAGCAGCTTCTAGAGAAGGTACGACTCTAGTTTCCTATTTCATTTTCGAAATAGTCATTTTGAAGGTGTCAACGCGTAGATCACGAATACGTGATTGAAATGATAACACGACGGACGATCACGATGGAAAATCGTCGTGACTGCCGCCAAAAGTCGCAACCACCTTCTCAAATCGGTGACTCTTTCGGGTCGCCGGATCAAAAAGTGTCTTTAGGGTTTTATGTTCTATGTATATTTATATACATTTTCCATGTTGTCACTTTTTAATTTCGGGTATATTTTGAGTATCCGATTATTAAATTGTAGTCTTTTTCAGATCTATCCTTCGTGGATAGCTCTATCGTATTTTTAAGCTCAAAAGTTGTTCCGTGTTAAAATATAGTATTTTTATTTAAAGTTTCATATTTTTCTAATGGGCCGATCTTGCGGTATAAATTTATTTGTACCGAATTAATTTTAGGATACGGGTTTGACCACCCCGTATGCCAAAACTTCCAAAATGGTTTTTCTTTATAAAAATGCCCTGAGTAAAGTTCCCTTAAGAGTCAAAATATTTTGATGACCCGGGTGCTGCGTATTAAGATAGTAGATATTCTAATATTTACTTCATAGTTAAGAAAGGTTAGATTTTGACCTAATGGTAGTCTTTCATCGAAACTAAGTTGTCGGATAATCTTGTAGGCACAGAAGAAGGAGACTTCTAGTTGAGATCAGAATCAGAATCTAGATCTAGCTCAGATTACCAGGTGGGTTTTTATTATATAAAAATATATATTTTGGGTTATTAAGCCCTGATATTTATAAAATGAACGTGATTGAATATCCAACTCATGACTGTAATTGATGTGCTCTCCTGACTCATGTAAGTCTTACTACTGTTTTTGGTGACGAAACTACAATGGTTCACGATATCGAGCCCCAAGCAAACAGGGCAGTGTCCAACCTTAAGCAGCCGGGTTGTGTACACGAACCGACTCATCGTAAGCGTTCTAGGGGAGAGTGGTGCGCAATGATGGAACTAAAATGATTTAGTATACATGGAATTCACAAATTTTCTACTTTAAAAGCTTTCCATGATATGCTTAAAATATGATTGGATATTCTGTTTTATAAAATGATTGTGAAGGTTTTTTCTCAAAAGTACCCACTGAGTACATTAGTACTCACGCCCAAAATCTTTTCAAATATTTTTCAGGATGAGCTGCGAGATGGTGGACGGCTGTGCTAAGGCTGAAGGGCTATCATTTGATGTATATGTTTCCTTTTCCGCTATGGAGTCTAACTGAGAACATGCTTCCTTTTGAGTCTGAATAAATGCACTACGTTCTTTTCCGCTTACTCTGATTATTGTTACGGAGTGTTCGGTTCTCCGAATCCCGTTTTCTTTACTGTTATGGAGTATTCGGTTCTCCGAATCCCATTTTCTTTATTGTTACGGAGTGTTCGGTTCTCCAAATCCCGTTTACTTTCCGTTCCTGACAGGCAAAAGCCTGACATTTATTTACTTTCCTTATTCAGACAGGCGCAAGCCTGGCTTTACATTGTTTTTCATGTCAAGGCAAAAGCCTGGCTTTATATTGCTTTCACGACAGGCGGAAGCCTGACATCTCTTTACTTCAAGTATTTGGACAGACATCAGTCTGGCCTTTTTCATGCCTAACCTATTAACAGTTAACCTTTGAACTGTTATTATTTACATTGAAGTTTGCCTTTGTTATTCTTTCTTGGGTTCATCCTAAGAGTCATGGAGTCATTTCATACGCTTTAAAAGTGTGGATTGATCCATTTATAGAGGTTATGCTGCCCAAATTTTTAGGGCACTAACCTTATTTCTTTGATTGCTTCTGTTCAACAACCCTTTCCCCATTTCCCCAAGTAGCGCACCGGTCCCCTACCCTTCTCCCGGGATTGGGGCGTTACAAATACCGACTGAAAAAATGTTCCAGTCAAAGGAAGATCCCAGATGAAAGAGATGAACTGAGGGACATACCAGTTCTCGATTATTCCTAACTGAAGAAATACCAGTTGAAGAGCACATAAGTTTAAACTAATGAACATGCCAGTCCACGATGACATCAACTGATGAAGACTGCCAGCTAAAGAGAGGACAATCACGAGCTGAAGAAAATGCCAGCTCAAGATATTCCAGCTGAAGAAAATACCAGCTGAAGCAATGTACCAAGTCTAAAGATCCATGCTGAAGGAAATACCAGCTTAGGATATTCTAGTTGAAGGAACATACCAACTGAAGAGAAGACTAAGGTACAAGCTGAAGGAAAATGCCAGCTCAAAGAATACCACCTGAAGAATGAAGTTCCAATTGATGAAGCACCAGTTCGAAGAACACCAGCTGAAGACGCATCAGTTCTGAAGTCAAACTGATAAAGCGCCAGCAACCGAACTGAAGACCAGTCCATGAAAGTTTAAGCTGAAAGGACATAAGTCCAAAATACCAGCTAAAGAACACTGTTTCAACCCGCCAGCTGAAGCAGAAGCAAACTGGAGCTCAGTAGGCATCAATCCCAAGCCCAGAAATGCCAGCTGAAGATGATCTCAACTGAAGCTTTCCAAACTGCCAAGGGACACACAGAACTGACAGACAAAGGAACTGAAGATTCCAGCTGCCAGACAAAGCTCAGAACTGAAGATCAAGAAGAGAGCCGTAACTGAAATTCAGATAAGCCAAAGAAGATCTTGAAGTTAGTGCAACCGAGATCTTGAAGCAAAAGCTCGTCAGAATAGCAATGGCAACCCAACGACCCCATTAAATGAAATCCTTGCAACTGGCTTTATCATTTATGATCCAACAGTGATCATCAACGGTCACCAACTCACCTACCTTTAAAAGGTGAGCTACCCCAGAGAAGACTGTGGGACTTTTGAGAATTTAGAGAGCACTTTAGTTAAGTCTTTCTGCGAAGACGTTCGCCAAAGCACTAAAGCCTCACGCTCAAAGAACTCAGAAAATCAAAAGTTCCAACTGATGAGAATGAGCCTTAACGCTCTTCAAGCTAGCTATTGAAGATTTCCAGCCAGAGTTGTTCTCTCAGTCACCGTGCTTAAGTGATCAATTATCCCAGCTCAGAAGCAGACGCACAAAGGAGTAACCCAGTTGATACCAGTTTCAAGACTGTACTCTAGAAGATCGAGCGAGATCTAAAATCATGAAAAGATAGACAATAGCACCTTATCTCTCCAGTGAGCAGTTGGGGATCGCAAGTGTGAGCTGTCGACCTAGTGACTGAGAAAGTTGAGAGTGTAGCTTCCGGGACAGCAACTGTCTTCACTGTGTAACTGTAATAAATGAACTTTATACTTGCATAGTGAATTACCCTTCTGCGGAAGGAAGATATGACGTAGAAGTTGAGCTTCGAACCTCTATAAATTGCTTGTGTGCTCTGCTTTAATTTTCAGTTCACTTGCATGTTTTTAAACTGCACACTATAAGCACACACAGCACTCCGAACTAACAGATCTTCTCAACTGATCTCTACATAGCACGGATGATATTTACGAGTCAAAACGGACCCTGAATATTCCGCATCTAAGTTCAGTATTGCAATCAGTTTATTTGTCCCCCCTCTCTAAACTGATTCTGACTCACTCTGGGACCAACAAGTGGTATCAGAGCGGTTGATTCTAAAGATCAGCCATTTCTGTAGATCAATTGAATAAGATCTAGTCATCTGTGCTAATCTATAAGCTATGGAAAACCATAAGCTACCTATTTTTTCAGTTGAAAACTATGATAACTGGAACAGGAGAATGAGGGCGCATCTCTGCTCAATCCACGAGAATGTGTAGGAAGTTATCGAGGACGATCAAATCACGACTATGATGGACAATGAAGCCCACGTTACTGATGTCAACCAACCAGCAAGGATCCCGAAGCCAACTCATCTTCTCACGGGTGAAAAAAAGAAGTTGAAGGACCTAGAGTTTGTGGCCCAAGCCGCACTGTTCCAAACTCTAGATGAAGATCCCATGAAGGACACAAAGAATTGTAAAACTGCCAATGAGATATGGGACTTACTTGCAGATCTGTGCAAAAAGTCCAAAGCTATCAAAGGAAACAAGCTCCAGCTAGCAGTCGACAAATATGAGTCCTTCAAGATGCACTCAGATGAGACCATCTCCAACCTTGAAACAAGATTTCTTGGCATTATCAGTGAGATGAATAATCTGGGAAGAACATATCCTAATAGTGAGATGAATTCCAAAATTTTGGACAATCTCACTGAGAAATGGGATATGAAGGTGATTGCTACAAAAGAGTCAAGAGATTTGACCAGTATCACCCCAAGAAAACTCTTTGGTTCTCTTAAGGCTCACGAGTATAGCCTAAATCGAAAAAGAAAAGCATCCACATCATCAGCCCAGGATGTAGTCTTCTATGGTGAAAGAAATCGGTTTAGAGAAACTCGAGGAAGAAATGTCTTCCGGCCTAGAAGTTCTCAAGCCAGAACAACCAAGCGGCTCAACTGATCGCAGAAGAGAAGCAGTGGAGAAGAAGGAGAGCCTGACTGAAGATATCAATGATCAAATCCAGTCAGTTTCCAAGCTGCTAGAAAAGCTTAAGCGGATCAGAGATCAACCATCAGTTATGCTTCAAATTGATGATGAGCCCAGAGACGAGAGAAATCAACCGCCTGTTGAACAACCCAGGGCAGCCAACAGAAGCATAGGAGAATGCTTCCATTGCCACAAGCAAGGACATTACATATATGAGTGTCTAGAGCTCCCTGAAGACAAGAAGGCCAAGGTGAAGAGAAGTTTTTTCAAAAGAAAAGCTATGATGGCCAACTCAGAGAACGCCGTTCTGGATGACTTAGATTATCCATCAGGAATCGATTCCGACGGCTATAGCTCTGAAGAAGAGGCATTGTTCTGCCTCATGACTGACAACGAAGAAGAGGTTAGCACCAGTGACTCCTTAACCTCTTTTTATCACATTCATGAATCTTCCATTACTAGCAATGAAATAAATGAACAATCAAGAATGCTAGAGGACCAGTTAGCTGCTATTTCAAGCATGTATTTACAACTAAGGGAAGAAAATGATGACCTAAGAGATGAGGTCAAAAGACTGAGAAGTGATCGTGACAAAACTGAATCACTTGAGGCTCAGTCACCTGAATGTGATAAGTTGCAGCTTAGTTTTGATGAGCTAAGAGCTGAGAATGATAGGCTATGGCAAGAGGTCCATGAGAGAGAGAGAGGATTTCTCTCAAATTCAAAAAGGGATCTCAAACTCTTGATGAGATTCTAAGCTATCAAAGAGTTGAAACTGGTAGTACAAGATTAGGATACAACAGGTACACTGCCTCGGAGAAAGGAAAGACAGTTATTCAAACCAGTCAAGAAGGAACACTTTCTGATTTTGTCAGACCTGCACCAACCCAACCAGTTGAAGAGACCGAAGGTGAGGGAACTGAAGACATCCCTACAGATTCGCCTAAAAGGTCCAGCCAATCCTCCCAACTGAAAGACGCAGTCCAGCCATCAGTTCGGTAGAGGAAGCCATTTCAAAGAAGGCCACAAGCTGAAAATAGGCAGTTTGCCTATCAGCAAAGGCATCCAGCCTATCAACAGAGGTTGTCAGTTCAGCTAAGACCTCCAGCTCATCAAAGACAGTCAGTTCAACAAAGATCACCAAATTTTCAAAGGCCCAAACCTCAAAACCGGCCTATGGTGAACAGAACTGACCGACCAACTGAAGTAAGGAGAAATACTCACTTTAGACCACAGTCTCATTGAGATAGGGCATCAGTTTAGGAGAGAACTGGTCAGCCAGCCCATCCTCGAAGACATCCAGGAAGTTAACCTGGAAGAGAAGTTGACTCAAGAAGAAACGTGTCCACAATGCCATATCAAGCACGTCAATATTCTCAGCTCCCTCTGGAGAAATTCACTCCAATGGATCTCGCAATACAGTATAGTGAGTATCTGGACTCAAGGGATGAACTGAGAATTAACCCTCACTATAACTGGTTTGCCAACTGGCCATACCATAAGAGCGACAGAGCTCATGGTGCTAAAAGAAATTAGCCACAAAGAAGAGCTAGACAAGCTAGAAATCAGAGAGTTATGATCGAAGTGATCTATTCTAATAACTCTCAACGCAGGTACAAGTCAAATAACTCAACTCAGAGGAGGAGAGCTGAAAAGAGAGTGAAACTAATTAGACGATCAAAGTCTGAAAACTCTCTACCTGCCATAAAGCCAAAAGTTTGGCAAATTTGGATCCCAAAACATCTGATTAGTAAAAAAGGACCCGGTGTTATGCGGGTTCCTAAAAACTAATCATCTCTCTTGCAGGAAAAGGGCATCCTATCAAAGAAGAAGACCAAGGAGGTTTGGTACCTAGATAGCGGGTGCTCAAAATACATGATGGGAGACAAGGAGGATCAAGAAGGATACAAGGAGAAGAAATGCCCATTATCACATTCGGAGACAACTCCAGAAGCCGAACCATTGGAGAAAGGTTTGTGGTCAAAGGAAAGGTGATAATCAATAGAGTCTCGCACGTGGAAGGACTGAAGCACAAACTGCTCAGCATCAGTCAATTATGTGACAATGGATATACTGTTTATTTCAGTCAAAGCTCGTGTGACATCAAGGATAAGTCAACTGGAGCAATCCTCCTAATTTGAGTAAGGAGAGGCAACATGTATGTTGTTGACTGGTCAACTGGATATGGAGAAGCTTGCTTTCTATCAAATGGCTCAATAAAAGCAAGATGGCTATGGCATCGACGACTCAACCATCTCAACTTCAGAACCATCGATCATCTAGCCAAGAAAGAGCTAGTAGATGGGTTTCCTATGGAAATTTTTAAGAAAGCTGGGGTCTGCGGACCATGCCAGAAAGGGAAGCAGGTGAGATCGTCATTCAAAAATAGAAGTCATCCTCTAAGGGCAATTGCTCCCCTCCAGCTACTACACATAGATCTATTTGGGCCAGTTAGACCACCAACGCCTAAAGGAAAAAGATCCACTCTGGTAGTAGTTGATGACTTCTCAAGATATACATGGGTAGAATTTCTCAGAAGCAAGGATGAAACCTACGCCAAGCTATCAACGATGATCAGGAGGCTGCAAACTGAAAAGGAGAAATCAGTTCAACGAATTTATTCAGACAATAGAACTGAATTCGTTAACCAGCAGATCATCAGTTTTCTCAGTGAATTGGGAATAACTCACGAGCACTCAGCTGCCAGAACTCCACAGCAAAATGGTGTTGCTGAAAGGAGAAATCGCACACTCAAGAAAGCAGCTCGAGCAATGATAGCTGATGCCAACATAGCAGAAGGATACTGGACCGAGACAGTTAATACTACGTGCCACACTCAAAACAGAAGCGCCATCATCAGCGCACATAACAAAACACCCTATGAGCTCTACAAGGGTCATAAGCCATCTATCTCATACTTCAAAGTATTTGGCTATAAATGTTATATTCACAAGAATGGCAAAAGTCAACTGAAGACTTTCAGTGCCAAAGCTGATGAGGGAATATTTCTTGGTTACAATTCTCCACATGGTCAAGCTTACAGAGTGTTCGACAAACAAACACTAGTTTTGGAAATAACTTGTCATTTGTTTTTAATGAGTTTGCCAATGAGTACAGGAGTAAGGAGGTACTCAATCCATCAGTTCAAATAAGCAAAACTGATAACTCACAGGACTATGTGAATCATACAGTTCCAGAGGAGTTTGAAGTTGGGCTTGAAGATGAAGGAAATGAATCCAGCATCAGACCAGCTGAGAGCACAGCTGAGGGTACTCAAGCCAATGGAGATAATGATCGTGCTGAGACCTTCAACCCCACAACTGAAGCAGGGTGAAGAACTGATGAGGAAGAAGGGCAAACTGAAGACAAGACATCAGAAGATGTTAATGTAGAGGACCCAACTGAACATCCAGCTGAGGAAAGTCTACCCAAATGGCTCAGAAGCCACCTAACTAACAGAATAGTTGGAGATCCAAGAAGTCGGGTTCAGACTAGAAGTTCAACCGAGCATGCTCTCTTCACATGATTTATATCTCAAACTAAACCGACAAACATCAATGAAGCTCTTAAAGATGCAGATTGGATAATTGCCATACAAGAAGAGCTTAACTAGTTCACAAGAAACGATGTGTGGTTTCTTGTTGATAGGCCAAAAATCCAGAAAGTCATCAGAACCAAGTGGGTTTTTCGCAACAAACTGGACGAACAAGGCGTCATCATAAGGAACAAGGCAAGATTGGTAGCCAAGGGATACTCTCAAAGTGAAGGAATCAACTTTAATGAGACATTTGCACCAGTTGCAAGATTGGAGGCTATTAGACTGTTCCTTGCCTATGCGGCTCACAACAATTTCACGGTCTATCAAATGGATGTAAAACGTGCTTTTCTTCAAGGGATGCTCAAGAAAGACGTGTATGTCGAGTAACCACCAGGTTTTGAGATTGGAGACCAAGTCTTCAAACTGAAGAAAGCACTCTATGGGCTGAAGCACGCGCCCAGAGCCTGGTATGAAACCCTCACTACATTCTTGTTTAAGAATGGGTTTCAAAAAGGAGTCATTGATCGCACTCTATTCAGAATAGAGCGATCATCGGAGATCTTAATGGTTCAAATTTATGTGGATGACATAATATTTGGATCGAAGAGTAAGGATCTTTGCACTCGATTCGCACAACTGATGCAAAGTGAATTCGAGATGAGCATGATGGGAGAAATGACCTTCTTCCTAGGACTCCAAGTGAAGCAGCTCCAAAATGGGATATTTATCAGTCAAGCCAAGTATACAAAGGAGCTGGTCAAGAAGTTTGGAACTGATAAGAGAAAAACTATCAAGATTCCCATGAGCACATCAGTTCAACTGACTCTCGATGAAGAAGGAGAATCAGTTAGCCAAACTCAATACAGAGGCATCATCGGTTCGCTTCTCTATCTAACTGCAAGTTAACCAGACATTTCATATTCAGTCGGCTTATGGGCACGCTTCCAAGCCAATCCGAAGAAAAGTCATCTTGAAGCAGCAAAGAGGATTATCAAATACCTCAGAGGAACCATAAATCTTGGATTATGGTATCCCAGGGATGACAACTTGAGTATAATCGGCTATTCAGACTCAAACTTCGGTGGGTGCAAGATTAATCGGAAGAGTACCAGTGGAACATGTCAGTTTTTTGGTCACAAACTGATATTTTGGTTCAGCAAAAAGCAGCACTCAGTTGCAACGTCAACAACTGAAGTAGAATATATAGCTGCTGGTAGCTGCTGTACACATATACTCTGGATGAAGCAGTAGTTGAAGGATTACAAGGTCAAAACGAACGCAGTACCTATCTTCTGCGACAACAACATTGCCATTGCTATTTCTCAGAATCCAGTTTTGCATTCGAGAACAAAGCACATTGACATCAGGCACCACTTCATCAGAGATCACATTGAAAAGAAGGACATATGCATCCAATATGTCAACACAAAGAAACAAATTGCTGACATCTTCACAAAGCCTTTGCCAGAGGCAAGATTTATGGATCTATGTATCCAATTGGGGCTATTGGAACTAGCATCAGAAGATGAAGATGATCAAAATGAGAGAATGCAAAGAGCAATCCCAACCGGTGAGAAAAAGTGAGCAGAAGCTGGAACTGAAACTGAAGGTGCATCAGTTCAGTCAGCAAAAGATGTCAATACTGCTCATATCATCAGTTAAAACAAAAAGCAAGCTAAAAAGTTTGCAAACTGATGAAAAGCGTGGAAGCTGAAGGTCAGGACTGATTAGATGCTTAATCAGTTCTCGATGAAGAAAACAGCTCGTGATCAGTTGAAACAAGCAGCTGCACTGGAAGGAGAGCTGAAAGCCAACTAAGCAAAAAGGAAGAGCTAAACTGAAAATATCTCAGTTGAAGCCGGTCATGCTAACTGGAGATTGCTAGATGTAGCCAAGTCATCTGATGACGTCAGCAGCTCAAAACTAGGCGGAAGCACCAGAAAAGAGAGCTTCAAACAGATAAGTTTGAATTTACTTTTTGATTAGTGGAACGGAAAAATAACGTGTTATACCATTGTTACCGTTGGACCCATTATCTCTCTTCAATTAAATCGCAACGGATAAATTTGAGAATTAATCGACGGATTAATCGGAGCTGTTCAAAATAAGCTATCCTCAAATTCTTGTTACCATTGGATTTACCATGAATTTTGAAGGCTATAAATAGATTAGCCGAACTTCTTTTCAGCCCACCCAAAAGCCAACAAGCCACAAGTCTTCAAGAATTCACTCAAAGACCCTAACATACAGAGTTTTCATTCCCTTCAAAAGCCTTAGAAAACTCTCTTCTCAAACTCTAAAAAATGGCTCAATTCTCTGCCAATCTTTACCGAAGACTTCATAACTTTAGACTATCCGGTGAAGACTCAGGAGCCTTTCGCAGAGACCTAAGTCACGACAAATTACTCAGTCCAACCAACATCAGACAATTCACCAATTTCTCATCATTGGGTGAATCGATTCTCACCTTGATTGCAGGGCTGAAAAACTTCACTTAAAGCACTCCCTCTAAAGTATATCCAGAGGCTGTTGCAGAATTCTTCCTTAACTCCTTTAGTGAGGAAGGCTTCAGGATCATCAGAAGTGAAGTAAGGGGTATTCAAATCTTGATTACTCCTTCTGTATTTCAATGGATCTTTAGGTTGTCAGATGAAGGAGACAACCTATAAGAAACTGAAGAACTGATCAGACAACTGCAAGAATAGATAAAGTAACTATCTGACTCAATTAAAGAACTGCAGGCTCACACTGGACTAAAGCCTTCTGAAGAAAGATCTCAAAATGTCAAAGAAACAAATAGTCCTAGTAAGCAGTCCTTAAGAAGAGGAAAACGGAACAGAAGAAAAACTGAAAGTCCAACAAGTCAACTGGTCAAAAAGGGAGACCATCTTATATTTCAGTTTATCTTTTCAAATAAAGCCATTTTGCCTTGAAATTTCAAATGTCTTGTCAAGCATTTACTTCGTACCTTCTCTCCCGTTGCAAGTCTGACAAGTACATTTAAGGCAAACAAACAAAAGCAAGGGACGCAAATTTTTCAAAGATATATGAGTATTCATTCATTACTCATAAATCAATTCAGATCTAGTCCCCCTCCCTTGCAAAAAGAGAAGATACATACTTATTTCCCAATCTCATTCAAAGAGTCTCTCTCTCTCTCTCTCTCTCTCTCATCTCTCTCAAGAATTCTAGCCAAACCTTCTTCAAACGGCAGAATTACCCAATTCCCCCCAGCTCTTTCAAGAAACAAATGATGAGAGAAAAATTCATTGAAAGGAAAAAATTCAAGGATATTCTCCAAAATTCAAACGGTCAGAACCTGCTTGTTTCTCTTCACAAGACATGGATTCTTCACTACCTAAAAACACCACCCAGATTCTTCAGACAAAGTAAGGTGTGTGAATTTCTTCTCCAAGTACAAATCAGTGCTGATGGCAAGGAGATTACATCAGTTATCCAAGGCCGACCAATCAAGATAACTGAAAGAATAGTTGCTGAAGTTTTTCAACTTCCAAGGCAAGGCGCAACCATTCAAGAGTTGAGTGAAGCAGCTGAACCATACTGGAGAAGGTGGAAGACCCCCACCTGCAAAAAGGCATTCAGTTTTTCCACAGCTAAAACTGATCTAAGACCAGAGTATGGAGTTCTGCTTGACATCACAAACAAGATGATATTTGGAGCAATTGGAAGCATAAGCCAGCTTACCCATGAGAGGTACAAGGTGATGATACACCTAGCTGAAGGACGCGAGACAAACTGGGCAGAGTTTATATTCTCATAAATCAAGCGTCAAGTTCTCAAGGCCTTCAACTCAAAGAGAACACGAAAGTTTGAGTCCATGGTAGGACTTGTTCTCAGAATGAGCAAGATGATTGAAGACATCTTGAAGCTGCCAAATGATGATGCATTACCAGTCCTCATCTCAGACTGAGTTCCTAAGAGAGGAAGCATTCATCTGCACTCACTCAAGAAGAAAAGGCTAGAAAATGGCAACACAAATGCCACAGCCTCAAATACCTCTACTGCCAATGCCGTCCTGTCATCAGTCTCTAAGAATGGATCAACATCGGACTTCTAAGACTGTTCCGATCTAGATGAGCTTATTCCATTCATCGGAATTCCTCATTCAAACTATAGAGCTAACTACTCCAGGAGAACTTGTCCCCCTCTCCAATTGACGGAAGAAGATATTCACACTTTTTATAGTGGTGAATATGCAGCCAAGAATGCACAAAAAGAGGTAACAAATTTACTTCTTACTCAATTTGCATTTGTGGCCAAGCAAGATCAAGAGCTTTTTAAGCTTCTAAACCGGTACTTCTATTGGTACAACTGGAGACTCTCAATGTCCATCCAGTCTTATTTCTTGATCACTGCTTATCACAGCATGAATTTTTGGCAAAGAGAAGAAGTTTGGAGTTTGAAATGGATAGGGTCTGCAAATCCATTCCCTCCAACTATCGTGCAGATACAGAGGATTATGAGTTATAGATTGATCTAGAAAATTCCTCCAACTGCCCTACTTGCCGAATTGGGAAGTGACATCAAGGTTCATGAAGAAGCAGGAACCAAGCAGCAAGAGACCTGCACAATCAGCCCTGCCCGCAGAAAACTGAATTTTGGAAGTCTGCCAAATTAGTTAGCTGAGCCTAATAGACCAACTGAACCTGCAACTGCACAGGAGCAGCGAGAGCCCCATTGCAGCGAGAACCTCTCACCCCCATTGCAGTGAGTTAACGGTGTGATGATGAAAACACTGCCACATCACCCAATCTCTTATCAAAGAGATATGTCACCCCACTAATTGCTTCAAGCCTAGGGGTGGCACGGTAAGGTATACCTTACTTTTTTGCCCATACCTTTACCTTACCTTACTTGTACGGTATGAAGAAAATCCATACCGTTACCTTACCTTAAGGTTCGGTATACCTTTCAACGGTATACCTTAAGTTCGGTATGAAACAAATGACATACCTTTGCCGTACCTTTAGTTCGGTATACCTTACCGTCATCGGTATACCTTACTATATCGGTATACTTTACCTACATCGGTATACCTTATCATACCATCCTAGGATATATCATATATCTCATTTATTTACTCAAAATATATGAAACACTCCTAATAAAAATCAAAATTCAACAAAATAAAATAAATATCTTCATGTCATGATAATTAAAGTTCAATAAAACAAAATAGATATAATAATTTAAATTTAACACTCCAATACAACAATTAAAATAAAAACAACCAAGTGATATCCCAAGTCCCAACAAATACAAGAAATAAAAATAAACCGAGTCTAGAATGTTTCCCAAAAACTAATACTGTAAATATTGTAATTTTATAAGTGGGTAAGTGAAATATACATTGATTTATAAGTATAACATAAGATTAATTATAAGTGTTAATTAATATTGTAAATTTACTAGAGATTTATAAATGTATAACATATTTACTAGTATTATATATCAATCATGTTTTTATAATTAATATAAATTGTATAAAAATATTATAAACTTACTAAATATTACAAATTTGAAATCTTTTACTTAGAAATCGTAAGAATTATTTACTAAGTATATACTAACAAAGAACACACTTAGCATTACAATGCATTAAGTATAACATAAGATTAATTATAAGTGTTAATATTGTAAATTTACTAGAGATTTATAAATGTATAACATATTTACTAGATTAATTGTAAGTGTTAGATATTTACATATGTATCATATTTACTAAGTATTATATATCAAGTATCTATAAATTAACATATACATATATTTATATAATATCACAAAAATAACGGTATATACCGCACCGACGGTATACCGTTACAACGGTATATACCGAACTAACGGTATATACTGGTATAACGGTATATGCCGAATTAACGGTATATACCTTAAAAATTCGGTATACCGTCGGTATCGGTATACACCGGTATACCTCGGTTTTTAAGATTCTATACCGTTACCTTACCGAAAAATCTCGGTACGGTATCATACCTTACCGAAAATACCGGTATACCTTAAAGTTCAGCATTACGGTATTTTTTCCGGTACGATAAGTACGGTATGACGGTATGACGGTATTTTTCCCTAGCCCTATTCAAGCCATAAGACAGCCTCCCAACTGAACCTACAGAAAGTTCAACACAAGTCATCCTCAAGAAGGAACTTGAACAGAAGGCGAAAGGCCACATCCGCTGAAGCTAAGCATCGGAGTTAATCCGTGAAGAAAGCAAGGCCAAAGAAGCCTGCTGAAGGAGCTGGATCCACCTCCAAGATAAAGAGGTCAAACTGCCCTGACGAGAGCAGTGAAGAGTATCCAGTTCACCCCCCCAAGAAGAGAAAACTGACTGAGATATGATCCAGCAGTTCAACAACTGATCTCATCAGTTCAGTGATGAATCAGTTCCAAGGGCCAAGAAGAAGATATGACTAGAACTGATCGATCAGTTGCCACATCATCAGTTCACCAAAAAGTCATCAGTTGGACGGGGTAGCCCAACTGCCAAGGAAAATTTTAAATTGATTAAAATCTTTAAACTTATTTCTTATCACATTAATGCCATCGTGATCTAACGGGCATTATTTTCAAATGGGAGATCTCTCAAGATAGCAAGTCTTTAATGCTACTAAGCAAAATCAATCACTAAAATGGAAAGTGAGTTGATAGCCTGAGGGATATAAATAGCAAAATCCTGCACAAAATATTTGTTATTTATGGCAACTACCCCATTTCCAAATGGATGAAATCTCAACCGCTGATCAACAAGTTAAAACTAAACTTGTTGACGGCTGAGATGATCATCTCATTTATACCAGCTACAAATCAGTCAAATCCATTTAAACTGATCAGCTGATGCATACTCGAGTGCAATTCGAAGTACATACATGTAAAGCTTCTTTAAATGCCAAGAGGATATTGATCCAAGCTTCAGATCAAACTCAAACCCTTCCTGCATTTGCTTTGTATCTTTCTCTCTACTTCATTCATTCTCTCTCAAACATTCTATCAAAGAATGAAATTGCCCGCTCAATACATTGACCCAGCTAGACTTGCTCTCAACCTCAAAAGAGACAAGTTCGTAGAACTGGACTACATGATGGAAAGGCTTAAGCCTAATATGTTCCATCGCTTAATCTCAGTAGCGGAGGAAACTGGACACTTTTAGTTTCTCACACGAGGTCCAAGATTTAGACGATGCTTTCCTGAGGCAGTTGCTGAATTCTATATCTTCTCCGACATCGCAGAAGATGGCAATATAATCTCAATAGTCAGAGGAAATTCGATCGTGATCACTAAGGAAGTTGTGATGGAGTCACTCCATCTTCCTAGAACAGATGAACAGGCAGACACAATAGTCATGCCAAACCATGCAGAATTGTGGCGTCAATGGAAGAATCCAGGAGTCGAGCATAATGACTACTCTCACAGACTAAAAGACAGTCTTCGGCCGGAGTTTATTTAACTCCAAGATATAGTCATCCATTGCCTAAGAGGTAATCTGGACTATACTCGCTTCAGCACCGACAATACTTACCTGATGGAACTTATTTACAACCAATGCAGAGTTGATGGGGCATCGTATGTGCTATCACGACTATGCCAAAATGTTTGCAGGATCAAGTTTGACCATCAAACTAGAACATTCACAGAGAAATTTAGGTTTCTCAATAGGATTAGCATGATCATCACTGATCAGATCCAATTTCTCAACCAGATAGGTGAGTTGCTAGACAGGAGAGATTATCTCACCACAATCTTTGTCAAAAGGAGAAAGAATCTCAAACCTTTTGGCACGCGATCAAGGAGGCAGCGCATTGCAGAAGAAGGCCCCTCCACTCCGACTAAACCGTTCAAATAGTTAAGAAAAGCAGCTCATGTCAGATGAAGACATGACAACAGAATCAACTACGCCAGCTGAGTCTACACCAGCTGAAACCAACTACATGGATGGTGTTGAAGAAAGCTTCAACAATACTCTCGCTGATCTGCTCAGCAGCTTTTAGCTTATCGAGGGATACAACTCCAATCTCTTCAATCAACTGAGGAGATATCTCAGATGGTCACTCTGGAGATATCATGTTGATAAGGCAATTATGTTTACAATGCTTGACAGGAAGAGACGATTCTTCTGGAGTTAAGAAGGACATTAGAGCAGAAACTAGATGAATCATCCATCAACAACCACTCCCACTCTCTCAGAGATTATGGATTCGATGATCAGCAAAATCCAAAATGGAGTACCTGCTGTAGCTTCACTGCCGTTTGCAAAGCCATCCAACTCATCATCCACACCTATTATGTTCAACCACCCACCTCCAACTGAAGAACTCCTTTCAAGGTTGGCTATGACGATGACTAAACATCAAGTTCAGCCTCCACTGCCAGATCTACGGCAATTCATGCTAACTGAAGAAGCATCCAATTGGCTACCCTTACCACCAACAGAACATCCATTCCCTTCCCTATTTGAAGGTGACTTAGCTATAACCTTTAGCTTGTTACCACATGTTCCCATTCCATCCTTCGATCTACACATGCACACCCTTTTGGATGATGCCAAAAAGGGGGAAGAGATTGAGGAGAAAAGTGATGGAAGACAGTTTTTGAGTCTCTAGGATGAGATTCAAAGGGAACCCTCACAGTTTCAAGAGAATGTACAGCCTCGGAGAAAAATAGTGAGGACTGTAGGAACTGCTTGAGAAGAGAGGCATCAGCCTCAGGGGGAAGATTAGGGAGCTGTCCAGGGACATTTGTCTCATGGGGAAGTCTTGGGAGAAGTCTGGAGAAATGCTAGTGCCAGAGAAAGAGGAGAGCCTAGCAATTGGTGGAATAGGTGAAGAAGGATATGAGATACCAGCTAAAGAAGCGCAGTAGCTAAAGAGCTAGAAACTCAAAGAAAAAGAAAAGAAAAACAAACTGTTGTAGATTGAAAGATATCTAATCAGTTTACATAAAGCAGTTTCTGAGCTACAAGTTTTCTTGCTTGATTGTGTCCTTGCTACACAGCTCAAAAATTTCTCAATCAGTTCTTCCATCATTGCTCAATTTTACCATGTTTTGGACATCATCAAAAAGGGGGAAATTGTTAGGAAAAACTATCAAGGTTTTTCTTACAAGGGGTTTTGATGAGATGTCAAAATATGAAAAGAGCCTTGAAAGAACTGAAAAGAAATCAAGCAGAAAACTAAGGATGATCATACAGAGTCAAAGCTGTCAAAGCCAACAAAAATGACCAATTCGTGTGAAAGAGGAGAGAAGAATAGAGAGAAAAAGAAGACTGTAGCTTGCTAGAATAATTAGCAAGACAAACTGGAAGTTGCAGGTACCAGCAAGAGAAGGTACCAACTCTCACCAGTCTACAGTATTGAACTGATGACCAATACCAGTTCAAGACCGACACCACCTAAAGAGATGTTCCAGCTAAAGTGATAAACTGATGAACATACGAGTTCAAGGCCGACACCAGCTGAAGAGATGTTCCAGCTGAAGTGATAAACTGATGGACATACCAGTTCAAAGCCGACACCAGCTGAAGAAAACTAAAGCACATACCAGTTTTAAGCTGCCACCAGCTGAAGAGATGTTCCAGCTGAAGAGAACTGAAGCACATACTAGTTCAAGGCCGACACCAGCTGAAGAGATGTTTCAGCTGAAGAGAACTGAAGCACATACCAGTTCTAGGCCCCCACCAGCTGAAGAGATATTCCAGCTGAAGAGAACTGAAGCACATACCAGTTCTAGGCCGCCACCAACTGAAGAGAAGTCCCAGCTGAAGAGAACTGAAGCATGTTCCAGTTCTAGTCCAATACCAGATGAAGAAATGTTCCAGTCAAAGGAAGATCCCAGCTGAAGGGAATACCAGCTGAAAGAGAAGAACTGAGGGACATACAAGTTCTAGATCATTCCCGACTGAAGAAATACTAGTTGAAGAGCACATCAGTTTGAACTGATGAACATGCCAGTCCATGATGACATCAATGGATGAAGACTGCCAGCCGAAGAGAGTTTAATCACGAGCTGAAGAAAATACCAGCCCAAGATATTCTAGCTGATGAAAATATCAGCTGAAGAAATGTACCAAGTCTAAAGATCCATGCTGAAGGAAATACCAGCTTAGGATATTCCAGTTGAAGGAACATACCAACAGAAGAGAAGACTAAGGTACAAGCTGAAGGAAAATGCCAGCTCAAAGAATACCAGATGAAGAATGAAGTTCCAGCTGATGAAGCACTAGTTCGAAGAACACCAGCTGAAGACACATCAGTTCTGAAGTCCAACTGATAAAGCACCAGCAGCCGAACTGAAGACCAGTCCATGAAAGTTCAAGCTGAAAGGACACAAGTTCAAAATACCAGCTAAAGAACACTAGTTCACACCAACAGCTGAAGCAGAAGTAAACTGGAGCTCAGAAGGCATCAAACCCAAGCCCAGAAACGCCAGCTGAAGATGATCTCAACTGAAGCTTTACAAACTGCCAAGGGACACACAGAACTGACAGACAAAGGAACTGAAGATTCCAGTTGCCAGACAAAGCTCAGAACTGAAGATCAAGAAAGGAGCTGTAACTGAAATTCAGATAAGCTAAAGAAGATCTTGAAGTTAATGCAAGTGAGATCTTGAAGCAAAAGCTCGTCAGAAGAGCAATGGCAACCCAATGGCCCCATTAAATGAAAGCCTTGCAACTGGCTTTATCATTTATGATCCAACAATGATCACCAACGGTCACCAACTCACCTATCTTTAAAAGGTGAGCTACCCAGAGAAGACCGTGAGACTTTTGAGAATTTGGAGAGCACTTTAGTTAAGTCTTTCCGTGAAGACATTCGCCGAAGTACTAAAGCCCCACACTTAAAGAACTCAGAAAATCAAAAGTTCCAATTGATGAGAATGAGCCTTAACGCTTTTCGAGCTAGCTGTTGAAGATTTCCAACCAGAACTGTTCTCTCAGTCACCGTGCTGAAATGATCAACTACCCCAGCTCAGACGCAGACGCGCAAAGGAGCAACCCAGTTGATATCAGTTTCAAGACTGTACTCTTGAAGATTGAGCGAGATCTAAAATCGTGAAAATATGGACAATAGCACGTTATCTCTCCAGCGAGCAGTTGAGGATTGCAAGTGTGAACTGTCGACCTCCCGGCTGAGGAAGTTGAGAGTGCAGCTTCCGGGACAGCAACTGTCTTCACTGTGTAATTGTAATAAAGGAACTTTACACTTGCATAGTGAATTGCCCTTCTGCGGAAGGAAGAGAGGATGTAGAAGTTAAGCTTCGAACCTTTATAAATTGCTTGTGTGCTTTGCTTAAATTTTTTTCAGTTTAGTTGCATGTTCTTAAACTGCACATTATAAGCACACACATCACTCCGAGCTAGCAAATCTTCTCAACTGATCTCTATATAGCACAGATGATATTTGTGAGTCAAAACAGGCCCTGAATATTCCGCATCTAAGTTCAATATTGCAATCAGTTTATTCACCCCCTCTAAACTGATTCTGACTCGCCTCGGGACCAACATATAGAATGAATACAATTGCAGTCACTATTTGCATTTAAATTGTTATATTTACATGCATGTTCACTATACTTACTGTTGATCCCGGGCGAGTCAATATCAGTTTAGAGGGGGGGGTGAATAAACTGATTAAAAACTTTTACTTCAAATCGCAGAATAATAAGGGCTCTTGACTTGCTTAGTAACTTATATATGCACAATGTGGTTGAGCTCTTTTGACAGCTTGAGTGCGGATTGTGTGAGCTTGTGTACAATTCAAAAATATGCAAGTAATCAAAACAGTACAACACACAAATGATTTATAGAGGTTCGAAGTCTCAAACTTCTACGCCCTCTCTTCCTTCCGCAGAAGGGCAACTTCACTATATAACTTGAGTTTCTTTATAAATTACACAATGAAGGACAATTGGCTGAACCTGGTAATTGCTCGCTACCTCAGCGGGTCGACGACTCACACTTGAAGTCCCTAACTACTCGCTAGGAAGGTAGGTGCTATTGACGTCTTGACAAGATTTTAGATCTCTTTCGATCTTCAAGAGGTTAGTCTTGAACAAGGGTTATCAACTGATGTGCTCCTTCAATTGAGCTGAATAGTTGATCGTTGTATTGCTGAAATTGAGAAGGCTGCCCTGGCTGGATTATCAACAGCTGGCTGAATGTTTCGACACTGTGAATTCTTCTTCTCAGTTGGACTCTCGCAGTTTTTAGCAAATGCTGAACTTGAGCTTGTGGGAGGGAGGAAGAAAGCTCTGCTTGAATGAAGGCTTCAAGAATAAGTATTGCGAAAAGTCTCGGAGGTAAAAGTGTTTAAAACTTTGATTCACTCGTCTTTTATAGAGAAGTGATTTTATGACTGTTGAGTTCCATTGATCGGTGGCTCTGTTGGTTCATCAATGGCAGATGGTCTTTATTGATCGCTGGAGCTTTTGGTTGAAGTAGCCGTTGCTTTGCCAATCGATTTTAATTGCAGCAGCCGTTGTTTTGCCAATCGATCTCTATTAGATATTTAATTCCAGGATCTCCGTCAAAGTATTTATTTCAAGATCTTGGTTTTGAGTAATAACTTTAGGGCTCTCTGGCTGGCTGTTATGAGTTTCAGTTTTAGCAACTTTGAGTTCCAGTTGGCAGTTCTGAACTTGTCTGCTCAGTTCGGCTATTACTCCAGTTGGCAGTTTTGAGCTTGTATGCTCAGTTTGGCTATTGCTCCAGTTGGCAGTTCTGAGCTTGTATGCTCAGTTTGGCTATTGCTCCAGTTGGCAGTTCTAAGCTTGTATACTCAGTTTGGCTATTGCTCCAGTTGGCAGTTCTGAGCTTGTATGCTCAGTTTGGCTATTGCTCCAGTTGGCAGTTCTGAGCTTGTATGCTCAGTTTGGCTATTGCTTCAGTGGCAGTTCTGACCTTGTATGCTCAGTTTCGGCTGATCTCAAGTTTTTGGCTAGCTTGTCAGTTTGACTAATCATTCTCAAGCTCTCTTGTCAACTTGACTATTCACAAGTTGTTGACTAGTTTGTTAGTTTGACTGCTTTCTCTTGAGCTTTCTTGTCAGCTTGACTAATCACAAGCTGGCTGACTTCAGTTCTGGCCTTTAGCTGGTTTGTCTGTTTACTTCAGTTTGGCCATCAGTTAGATACTTCCAGTCTTCAGTTTAAACTGATCTCTTATCACTTTCTTCAGTCTATTCAATTCTTTTCTCCCTCAGCTCAGCTGACTTTGCTGTCAGTTTGTTTCGACTGGTGCGTTTCTTTGAATCCTCAGTTGAATTGAGTTCTGACTGGTTGACGTATCCTTCCAGCTGGTAGACTATACTCCAGTTTGGTTGACTTCAGGCTTTAATTGAGTTCCTTCTTGATGCCCTGGATTGGTCAACTCAGATCTACAACTTGAATTTTAGTCAGTTTTTCATAAATAGTTTTGACATCTCATCAAAACCTTATCTAGAGGTTCCTTGATAGTTTTTCCTAACAATTTCCCCTTTTTTGATGATGTCAAAACCTTGTCAATGATGATGGAAAAACTGCAAATGTTCGTTTGATAGACATGCTGTAGTTTGCTTAGGTAAATTCTTGAAATCAGAGCAAGTTAGAGCATGAAATTCAAGTATCAGAGCATTCAAAATCCAAGTATCAGAGCATTCAGGGCATACTTTCATTTTGGGCATGCTTTTATTTTATTAGAGCATGATTATCTAAATATCAGAGCAAAGCTTATATGCATGGTTATCAGAGTATCATCGAATGTTTGTAAGCATGATCAAGGCTTGATATGAAGTTTAAGCATGATATTTGATTTGAATAATTGAAGTATGTATTATATATTCAATCAAAGCATATTATATCAGCTTTCGATTCTCAATAGTAGTTAGATCTACTAGTTTACTTCCTTAGCTGCTCCTTCTCTTCCTGCTTGATTCTCCTCTTTCTTGGACTCCTTGTGTTCTCCAAGCTTCCCCCTGAAGCTGAGCTTCCCCCTCATGATGTATTTTTCTTTGGATCTGATCCCAAAGAGTTAAGTTATCATCATACTTTCCATCTTCCCCCTTTTTGGCATCATCCAAAAGCTGGGATGGATCGCATGATGGTATTGATAAGTTTGGCAAGAAGGTGAAGGCAGTTGCCAAATTGTCATCATGGACTGAGGGAACTGAAGGAATGGGCATGGGCGAGGAGAACCATGCCTAAGCCTCTTCAGTTGTTATGAATTGACCATGATCAGTGGTGAGAGAGACTTCATGCTCTCTGAAGTCTATGGAGGCCAAGCTGGTGAAGATATCATCGGTTGAGGTGATTGGTAGATCTTCGAGGAATGGGGTGCAGGAGGAGTTGGCTGGTTCGTTGTCGGGAAGAGGAGTGTCGGCTGGTACACTAAGCTGGATTCGTTTGATCATCGAATCCATTATCTCCGAGAGCGTTGGCGGTGAACAAAGTGGATGGTTCATCCAATGTCTACTCCATTCTCCTTCGTTGATCCAGAAGAGGGATCCACGAGTGCGGATGAGGTGGAACGTTGTGACCTCATCGAGTTGAAATCGCCAGATGTGGTACTGGAGGTACCGTTTCAGTTGCTCGAATAAAGAGGGATCGGTGCCCTCAATGAGACCGAAGCAGCTTCTTAGCTGATGGTCTAGAACTGCCTCAAACTCAACCTCAATTGAGTCGCGATGGACTAAGGTTAGAGATTGTGAGCTGGCTGGTATTGTAGACTGATCACTCAGTCTAGAGAGGGGCTCATTCTCAATCATCAGCTGCCTTTCTTCTGAGGAGCTGGCATGGGCTACCAACGATTGCTTTCCACGACTTGAGTCGGGAGTTCCTGGTTGGCGTGATCTCTTCGGTTCGCTAGTTGGAATGATCTCATCAAACTGGCTTAGAATGATGTGGCTTATGCGACCCATAAACCCAACATTCTCTCAGAACGAGCCAGTTGATGGATCATATTCTGCTCGCTCGACATTTGCTCGTAGTTGAGCAAGAATAAAGGAGGCCCAGTCAGCTTTACACCCGAAATATAGAGCGGCCATTAGACGGGCTTTGAGTTCCGAGAATTGGACTGTCTCAAAGTTCCCATGCATGATATGGCCGGTGATATCCAGGAGTTGGATGATCTCGCTGGGTAGGCTTTCCTTCAGCCTGTGTGACCAGTCATGATGGTGCACGTGAGGATGTTTCCAAAGACCCCACAGTGTATATTTACATGGTAGTTCCAGTTCCATCATGTCTGGGCCTTCACCAGGGAGGAGAAGTGTAGAAATCATAGTATCTTTTGTTACCGTGATCACTTTGTTCTGGACGGTGGAGATGATGTTGTTGTCGGAGATGGTTGCGTTGTGGTAGAACTCCGCAACATGGGAATGTATATTCTTGACTGGCATGATTGTCAAGGATGGTAGCAACCCAGTTTTCTCTTATGGCCGATAAATTCTTTGAAAGTTGTCTGGGCGAAGACGTGCGTTAAGAAGCTTTAGATTAAGAGTTTTATCTTTCTTCATCTTATTCATGAGCGAGTTGACATCTACCATCTGAAATGAAGGCTTCATTTCTGCAAAGAGATGGTGTTGTTAGATATGCAAGTGTGTTGAGAAAGAGAGAGTTTGCAGGTGATCAAAGTAAGGATGAGAGAGAGTTTGCAGATGATCGGAGCCTGCATCTCCTTGCATATATATATATTTAGCTTTATATGCATTGATCGAGGACACTCGATTGCTTCTCTTAGCTGATCAGCTATCCGATTTGATGGATGATTAGCTGAATTAATGATGCATGTTTCCCAGCCGTTCGATCGTGAAACAACTTTATGATCATGTGGCTGAGATGGAGTTATTTTGAAAATGGGGTAGTTGCCATAAATAGCAAAATATTTTTTGCAAATTTTGCTATTTATATCTTATTAGAAAAATATATTTCCCTTTTCTTCTTTGAAGAATTGATTTAATATCGATGCAGCGATATTAATGGCAACTTGTGAGAGAGAACCCTATTTTCAAATTGTAGCCGTTGAATATAATATAAGAAATTTTATAATCACAACGGTAACAATTTAATTATGATAAGCTTGAGGATTAAGGAAAACTTATCCGGAGTCAGTTGGGATACAATCCAACTGATTGGTTTGACGATTCAGCGGTTGGATGATCAGTTTCGTCATGTTTCCAGTCGTCGCTGATGAGCTGACTGAAGCTTTAACTGATCTGAACTGATCAGTTCGTTTGGTCAGCTGCGTGACTTTCTTGAGTCAGTTTTCTCTTTTTGAAAGGCCGAGCTGGACTAGTTCCACTGCAGTTTGATCGCTTTGACGTTGATATAGATCCAGTTTTGTTCTTTGGTAATGCGGGCCTTGCTGTCTTCCGGGCTTGGTGAAACTGCTGAATGACAACTGACGAGTTTTTCATCCTTTGATTGAGGTATTGTGAAGTTCTCTTTGGCGACGGTCGGAACTGATCATTGTTCATAGTCAATTGCACGCCTTTTGAGCTGGATGTGAGTATGGGAGTGACATAGCTCTTGGATAGGAGACTTGGTGATGTGGCAGTATCCTCATCATCATTGTCGCTCTCATCATGCCTTGGATTCTTCTGAGGAGCCATGACTTTAGAATGTGATAGATGTGGTTCTATCCTCTCTGTGGTAGTTGGAGTTCGTCGTGGTGGCTCAGCTGACTGGCTTGATAAATTATCAAAGTTCAGTTTTCGGCAAAGCGAGCCAGTTGGGCAGTTGACTGATTGATTTGCAACCACAGCTCCTTGAGGCATGATGCTGGTTTTGAATTCAGCTAACAAGGCGGTTGCTGGAATCTTGTTGACAAGCCGGTAATTCATGATGTGCTAGACTTGCACAATGGTTGGAGGGAATGGATTTGACGATCCTATCCATTTAATGCTCCAAGTTTCTTCACGTTGCTAGTAGCTTATGCCATGAAAGGCTGTTAGCAAAAAATGAGACTGAATAGACATAGAATGTCTCCAGTTATACCAATAGAAATACTGTTGGAGTTGTTTGAACAACTCTTGGTCGCGCTGTGCAACAAAAGCAAAGTGAGTGAGAAGGAGATTGGTCACTTCCTTTTGTGCACCTTTGACTGCATATTCACCACTATAGAAAGTGCGAATATTTTCTTCAGTCAGCTGGAGAGGAGGGCATGTGCTTCTGAAGTAGTCCGCTCCATAGTTTGGATGAGGGATTCCAATAAATGGAATAAGCTCATCTGGATCAGAGCAAACCTGGAAATCAACTGGTGATCCATTCTTTGATCTTGGAGAATGAACGACATTGGCAGTTGAGTTGCTTGAGGTGTTGTTGCTCGTCTTGGCCTTGGTTCTTCGTTTCTTTCTTAGTGACTGAAGGTGAGCAGTTCCCTTCTTGGGAATCCAGTCAGAGATAAGGACTGGTAGTGATTCATCATTTGGAAGTTTAAGCAGGTCTTCAATCATCTTGCTCATTCTTAGAACATGTCCTACTTTGGACTCAAATTTGCTAGATTTCTTTAAGTCAGAGGCCTTGACGACTTGATGCTTGAATTGTTGAAAGACAAATTCTGCCCAGTTTGTTTATCGCCCTTCAGCAAGGTGAATCATGACTTTGTATCTCTCTTGGGTTAGTTGACTTAGGCTTCCAATGGCCCCGAACATCATCTTGTTCGTTATATCGAGTAGGACGCCATACTCGGGCTTCAGATCAGTTTTAGCTGTCGTAAAACTGAATTGCTTGTTGCAGGTGGAAGCTTTCCATTCTCTCCAGTATAATTTTGCAGATTCCTTTAGTTCTTAAACGGATAAACCTTCTTGTGGAAGCTCTAACACTTCTGCAATTGTTCTTTCAGTGATTTGGAGTAGCCGTCCTTGAATCACTGATGATACTGTCTTTCCATCTGCAGATAATTTTGCTTGAAGCAAAAATTCACTCACCAAATTTTGTCTAAAGAACTTTGGTGGTGTTTCCAGGTAGTGAAGAATTCCTGTCTTGTGAAGTTTTGACAGAAGGATTGGATTGTTTGATTCATTTAGAATCATTTGAAATTTCTTTCTATCAAGGAATTTGTCTCTCATAAGTTGCTCTTTGAAGGAATTTAGAGATTTAGATAATTTGGCCATCTTTGGGATTGGCTGAGATTTTGAGGGATTTCAAAAGCTTTGAGAGAGAGAGAGAGAATTTTTGAGAGCGAATGAGGAGTATTTCTAAGAGGCTTGAAAGAGAGGGCTTTTTATGAGTGTTTGGGCAGGCTCATAGATCTAATGGTTGGAATGATACTAGTCCCTGGCCTCTTTTGGTCGTTGGCATTTAATGACTTTGAGACGTGTCATTGTTTTGCAACGGTCAAAATATTCAAAAAATAAATGCGAAGTTCGACATTTATATATCAAAAATACATAATGACAAGCTGAATTACAAGAAGTAAACTAAGGGCTTTCTAATCAGTTTGAACTTGATCAGCCACTAGTCCTTGTGATCAGTTTTCCTCCTCTTGGCAAGCGGTTCTATGACGTCACCTTCCTCATCCTCATCGCTGCTTGATGACTCAGTTTCAGCGGACTGGAGTCTTGGATGAGCTTGCAACCGCTGGATTTGCTCCGTGTGTAGTTTAACCTGTTGCTGCAGGCTGTGGATCAGTTCCACATAGTAAGCAGAGAGCTGAACTGTAGAACTGCTTGGTTGAGCATTAAACTGAACTGCTCTTGAGTCAGCTTCTTCGCCTGCTTCAGTTCCCATCAGTTCCTCACAAGGAATTGTGTGGGTCAGTTCTTCTTTCTCCATGCTGTCCTGGTAGGCAAGTTGATCATCCTTTTGAGCTGACTGATCAGCTGACTGGTTAGCCTCAGCTTATTCTGGATCAGCTAGTGGAATGGATGAGATGGCTCCTTTATCAGCAGTTGGCTCTTGGGAATGATCGGTTTGGGGTTCAGCTGGCTCCTCAAACTGTTGAGTCTTCTCAGCTGACTCTTCTGACTCTTCGGGAATGATGTTGATTTCAACTTCCGCTAAGTGAGGAGATCTCTCAGAGTAAAGTTCTCTCATTACTTCATCAATGAGATCATCCACTGGAGCGAATATTTGATCTCTTTCTGCAGTTGATGGCTGTCTAGACTGATGGCTTTGTGATTTCTTCGTCAATTCATTGAATAGCCATTTGTGTTGAACATGAGAATGTGTCAATCTTTCTCGTTCTTTTTCTGTAGTGATGTTGGGCAGTTTTAAGCCTTTAAGCTTGCACAGTTCGTCAAAAACATCTTTCATCGAGCCTTCTGATGGATTTGAGCATTCTTTTCTCAATTGTAGCTGCCTCATAAGATGTTTGCCCTTAGTGATTCCGGAATTCTCACTGTCCGTCCACCATAGGCTCCATTCTTCTTCTCGCCTCCAGAAGCTCATTCCATGGAATGCGAGCAATGAGAGGAAGGGTTCTGATGGATACACATGTCTCCACAAAAACCAGTAGATGTACCTGGTCAAAGTGTGGAAGAGTTCTTCATGGCCAGTTAGTTCCTGGGCGTAGTGTTGAGCCATATGTTTTTGTGTTGTCTCATTAGCCCATTTCTTCACGGACTCTCTGGTGTGTCGTTTCCACCAAAAATAAAAGATCCGACAACAGTCGGTTTGCCCACACTGCACAGTACAGTGGCAAGTAAGATCGTTTCCCTAGAGACTGGCGAGAATTACCCTCACTTTTCAACCTGTAAAACCGAACCCTTCAACAGAGAATTTATAGAAATTAAATAAAAGATGCGAAAATAAAGTAGTGATTAAATAAAATATCCAAACATTCACACAAAAGAGTTATTTATATAAGTGATTAAAAATTATCCGGAAGTCAATCACTCCACCTTGGCTATTCAACTGATCCTAGATTCAAGAATTAAATTAATTATTCCATGCAAATCGGTTATGGTTATCGAAGACACTTTCCGGCATAACCTAATTCCTATATCTATCGACAATCAAGAAGACACTTCATTAATTGCTTTCCTAATCAACCGACAATCTTGAGAGACACTCTACCGATTTAATGGGCTGATTGCATTAAATTCCTAAGGAACCCGATACAAAATCAATTGACTCTGACACAGGACAATTTAATTAAGCTTACTATTCCCTTGATTATGAGAAAAAATCATTTTGCTCCAAATTAACTCCTATCACAATTTCGGATGATGGATTTAATTAGCTAGTAATAAATTCAAACCACTAAGTATTTGCAACTACCTCGTAAATTCGAATAAATCACAACTTGTAAAGCGGAGAATAGTAAATACACGAAAATAATTAATTGGGAGAAAGCGATTAGATCTCACAGTTGAATCGAGCCAAGGATTCATGGATTGATTTCCGGATGAACGACGTCTAGCTTGCTCGCATATTAATCATCAAAATATCGAAAAGATATGAATTGTAGTAAAAATATGAATTGGAAGAATAATTGTAATTTTCTGAAGAGCATTCTTCTTCGTGCTTTCTGCCGTTCAACTCTCTAGTCCCGTACAATCCAAGATCAAAAACTAATAAAAAGATACTTCCATATCTCTCAAGATACTTTCCTAATTAAAAAGAGAGTTCAATATGGAAAATAAAATCCTAGCCTATCTCTACTAGGTAATAGCAAAATAGAGGTGATCAAAAAGCTGTAGTAAAGCTGGAATCCGCGTCCAGGTCTTGGGCTGGATCAACACTTGTGCAAAACGGGCCAAATTTACTCGCGCAGGCCCAGATCCTAACTTCTCGGTCCATCCTTCAGGCGGCTTGCCCAAACGGCCTACTCTAGATTAACTCTTTCGACCGAACCTTGCTGTATTTCCCAAAAATATAGCCATATGCCCAGCTATAGTTATCTACCTGCACAACTTCATAACACATCAAATTGTTCTCAAAACAGATAAATGCAAGGTAGCTAACTATATAAAATGGCATCAAAATTATCCTCAAAAGATATGTAAAAAGTACCCAATCACTCTCCCTGTGAGTAGGCTCTTATGTTTTCTTCAACTTGAGCCATTGGGGGGCATGTCATTTGAAAATAGTCTGCCCCAACTCCGTCGTGAGGAATTCCTTTTTTCGGGATAATGTCTTCTGGGTTCTCACATGGAGCCATATCCTCAATAGTTAGATTTGGTGGAACTGTTGGATCTGGCATGGGACTTAATTCCTTTCTCCTCTTGGATTTGGAAAGTAAGACTCATCTCCTTTTTGTTTGACCACCTTGCTTCCTTTTTAGGCTGATCTGGTAGCTGCTCGTTTGGCTGATTGTCCAATGATGTCAGCTCTGGTGGCAACTGAGGTTTGTTGCCTGTATCTCTGGGCTATAGGGATGTCATCATCAGAGCTATTCTGGGAAGTTCCTGTGATCTGTTCCTTTCCCTTGCCTTCAGTTGCAGGCTTTTTCTTCTTAGGCTAATCAGCTTGGTCAGGGTCAATTTCCACGATCTTAAGTGGTTTTGAAATAAAGTCATTGCTGACTATGCTTTTAAACTCTGTTTCCTCAGTCATCCAAGAAAACTGCTTCTCCAGAATTATGCTGACCCGACTGACCTACCCAATTCTTTGTGGGAATTTTTTTATCATCCCAGCGGCTCTCAATGATATCAACATATCTCTTCAATTGATCAAAAAAATATTGTGTCCAGTTGATCTCCATTCGGTTGTAGATGGCGGCGCAGATCTTGTATTTAGTTTCTGACATTTCAGACTGACTGCCAATTGTTCCTATCATTATTTTTGAGGCAATGGCAGCTAGCACCTGATATTCATCTTGAAATCTTGAGATGAGATGATTGCTTTTATACGGTTGAGTTTCGCCTTCCTTCTTCCAAAAATCATAAGCCTCCTGAAAGCTGATTTGAACTTCTTCCAACTTGAGTCCTTTGTTGGGTAGTTTGAACATGTTGCTTAGAGATTCAGTTGTTATGATGATCTCTTGTCCTCTCACTTCAGATCTAATTTCCTTAGGATCTGAGGAACCATTTGAATTTAGGAAGAATTCAGCAACTGGTTCCGGATAAATATGTTATGGAAACTCTTCCAGAAATGTCTTCAGCTTTGCCTGATAAAGCTTTTCAATGATGATTCTACTTAGAGGGGAAGCATTGCAGGCTTGAATGAATCCAGCTGGATTGAAAAATTTATCTCTGTCGAGTTTTTCACAAAATACTTTGGAGTCTTCTCTAGACTGACAGAAATTGAATCTCCTGCGAGTTGGGTTTTGATCCATAATGCTTCGATGAGAGATTAATTTGTAAGGTTGACGAATTGATCTTTGAAGGCTGAAGATTTTTGCTTTAGCTCAGAGAAGGAAGAGAGGAAGAGAGAGATAAGTCGGCAGTAAAAGTGAGAAGCTTATCTCGAGTATTCAGCCGTCTTATTTATATAGAGAGATGAGGCTCATCCAACGGTTGGGACGTTTCGTATGCCTTGATTTCAACGGTCGGATTAATTCAATTGACCCGTCGATTGGCCTTTCGATTCTATCCGTTGGGGATGAATGAAGAGAGAGAGAGAGAGAGAGAGAGTTCAACGGTAATATTTGAGTGACACGTGTTTTTACCGTTTCCACTATTGAAAATTTTAAACTTATCTTTTTTTCTCTAGCGATTTCTTCTTGGCTTGAAACTGATTACGTCACAGATGTACGTGAACTGCCTCATCGTAGTGGGAGGGTTGTACGCCAACCTGAGAGGTTCATTGGTTTGAGTAAATCTTCGGATTTCCCTTAAGGACTAAATGAACTGGATCCCAGAAACTACGACGAAGCAATCCAAGACAAAGATGTAGATTCTTGGAAATCTGCAATGAAATTTGAGATTGGATCTATGGATCACAATCAAGTCTGGGAGCTTGTAGAAGCATTTGATGGGGTGAAACCCATTAGGTGTAAGTAGGTCTACAAACGCATGAGAGGACCTAACGGGAAGGTTGAAACCTTCAAAGCAAGACTTGTGGAAAAATAGGATACTCATAAAGAAGGGATCGACAATAAGGAGACCTTTTCACCAGTGGCCATGCTTAAGTTAATCCGAATTCTCTTATCGATTGCTGCTTATTTGGATTATGAGATTTGGCAGATGGATGTTGACGCGCGGTCGTTTCGCGGTCAGAATAATTCTCAATAGAGAGTTATCGTTATGCCCATAACAAGACGTAGCTAGATAATGTGAGTAAGGGTCGATCCCACGACGAGCTGCGAATTCTATCTTCTAGTGTCACTTTTCCAAAAGGTTTGAGGATTGTTGTGGTCTCCGTACTTTGTATGTAAAGGCTGTAAACTAAATAACCAAACAAAACAAAATAAAAGACAAGAAAAATATTAATAGTAAAAGTATTCCGGATTAGAACTCAGATTTTGAACTTAACAAACACTTGACCGATCATGGGCACGCTGATTACTTATGCAAATCTAATTACCTGGTTATAGGCAACAGATCTCTCATACTTACCTAGTCTATCTTTTTAGTTTAGCCTAGAGGTGATTTCTCGTCCCCTAAACCCTAACTTGTTATCCAACCCCGATCTCTTATATGATTGTAAGCAATAAAGTAGCGTTATGATCCAGACAGACCCAACTTTACCTAGACAAACATCTCTCTTATGCCCTCAGTACCCGTGATGTATCCCATCCCTTTATTACCAACATACAGCTACGATTCATTGACCATTTATAGAGGTAGTGAACACAGTTCTAATTAATGAGTGATCCGCCACAATTAACTAGCTTAGCCCACTGTATAATGCAGCAAAGAAAACGATTACACGATGGAACTAAATTCACACAGTTAATGCCCATAAGCCTCATGGTTCTTACGTGTTCATTAAGTTCTTATCTTTGTTCAATCTAGAATAACGAGTCTAGCCACTCGTGCTAGACTTAGAACAACAAAAATAATAATTAAAATGAAAACAAAACATAATGTAAATGAAAAACTTACTTATATTAATTGCAAAAAGAATCCAACTCCAACGCTGGATCGAAGAACATAAAAAATGGAAATCCTAATTGCCTCCGGGCATAAGGCTCGAGTCAAAATGCAAAAAAGTAAAAATAAATTGTTTTTACGTAAAAGCAATAAAAGAGAGTAAAGAGGTGTTTGTTTTGTGCCATGAGATCTACTTATATAGGAGTACAAAAACACAAAGTCAATTCCCCCACAGGCCGGGGGATCTTCAGCCCAGTCCACAGCTGCCGTGCCCAAGACTTTCTATATCTGATAGATTCTTCCCTTATTTAGAAGATTCTGAGTCGTAGATTCTGTACTCGCCGTGCCCTAGTATCGCCGACATAGCAACTTTCCTTGTAGAGCCGATCCTCCTTCTAGAAGATCTCCCTTTCCTTCCGCGGCTCTTCTTTCCTTGGGCGTCTAGGGTGCACTGCTCCTGCTTCAGCTGATTGCGATTACTTTTGTGCCCAGTCTCCTCTCCTTCACTTCTCAATCACCCTGGGGTCGTTGTGGGCACGATCACGAACTTCTCCTTCAGTTTTTGCTGGAATGGTGGGCGATTTCCGCCAGGCTCGAGAGAGATCTTTCCGTAGAGAAGTTGTTGCCCATCTTGGTATCATTGGCACCATCGTGCCCTCTAGAAGTGATTATCCTGCCTCCTGCCTACCCTTGTGCCCATTTTGGTTCTTTTCGACTAAAAAAAATAAAAAACAAAGGACAAAAGAACGAGAAAAAGACACAAAAACACGAGAGAATTTGGACTTATCACACCCACCCACTTTAGCCATACTTGCCCTTAAGTATGCGGGTAAATGTGCCTAAAAAGAAAAAAAAACAGAAAACAAAAGGAGGAAAAGACAGACTCACGACAAAAACACGACAAAGCAAGCATGTAAAACATATCCCTTGCGGGCACAGAGACCTAGGAATCTGATCTCACCCAACAACATATAAATAGTAAAAACATACATAATGCCCACTGTAAATCAAAATGACTAAGTGAGTGGTTCTCTCATGCTTTCCTCACTCAAGTGTTTTGGCTAAGTGTTTACGCTCAAGGAAAAACATAATTGAACCGAGGGTCACTATAGGCTTGCAATCGCTCTTATTCCTCCACTACTATTAGAATTATGGGTACACCTATGCTAAGGACTTTGAAGGTTGTAATGGGGCTACGGGTTCAAGGTAGGAAATATTTGGATCTAGCTCAAAAGTTAGTCGAATTTTCCCTTTGGGAGACTCCTTTTGACTCTTACTGGCCTTTGCCACCGTGCTTATTTTATAAAGCACATTCCTTAGACTTTTATCTTGTGGGCATTTTGTACTTTATTTTCTTGGGGTTTCTTTTCATTTTTTTTCTTTTTATTTCTCTCATTTCCTTTTCTTTTTCTTTTTTTTTTTTGGCATTTTATGCCTTGTAACACACCAGGTTTATCCTTCCCTTATGCCATGGTCTTTTTGTGGTTTTCAAGAAAGAACATGACTAGGGCTTAATTCATTTTCGGCTCAAGTAGGGCTGTAAGGGATAATTTCAAGGTGGTTTTTTTGGCTTTGTGGGCTCAGAAAGAAAATTTGCCTAAGCATTTCAGTAGCATACCCAAAATTCCTTGTGACCTCGGAATAGAGCAAAAGCAAGTTCTAGTTCACCTAAATTCAATAATGCAGAAATCACACAAGAAAGAATAATCACATACATCGTGAATTCAGGCTCAATACCTCACAAGGTACTTAGTTCATTCATCATATAAGCAGTAGCATGGGCATGCGGAAATGAAAATATAATAAAATATGCTACCTTATGGTCACAAGAACCTAGACTTCATGCTTACAAGTTCAAATATTTACACATGCTTGACACATAAAAAAACGCAAAGAAGGCAGAGTAATCCCCACCCACACACTTTGCCTTCGGTAAAGTGGGTGCGAGAAGATTGTCCTATGAACCGCAAAATCAACGAAACATTAAATGGCCTCTCCTACCCACACACTTTGCCTTAGGTAAAGTGGGTTGGTACGGAGGTCATTTATCTAAAACAAAAACACAAAAACACATAAAACAAAAACAAAAACAAAAACAGAAACATAAAAACGACTCCCTAATGTCCACACCCACACACTTTGCGCGAAGCAAAGTGTGAGAATCAGGTAACATCTAGACACAAGAACAAAAAAAACAAAAACCTAATCTACAAGAAAAAGTACCAGTTTAGGCATTAAAGGGGGTGGGATAAGTAAATCCGACGTGCTTGAAGTAGGCGAACAGGGCGGTTTTCAATCGATCCAGTCTGGCTAGGATGGTGGTGGCTACTGGCTCTTGCTGCTGTGCCCTCGGGGGCCTCTTGCTGGATCCTGCATTCAAAGAAAAAATAAGGCTACTTGAAGTCTCAAGCTTCGGTATGCCGAATACGGGTTTCCCCTCCTCATCGTCAAAGACATCCATCATACGTTTCAAGCAGTTTAAATCAAACAACTCAACATGCTTGCAATATAGGTTAGTGGATGAGGGATCAAATAAGCGCAGTTTTTTAGCAAGATGGGTTATCAGTTGGGCACAAGAGATGCGGTTCTTAGAATGGGCCACAGTGTCCTTGAAGTGGGTGATGGCCACAACTCCAAAGTTTATCCTCTTCTTGTGCACTATGCACCAGAGGACAAACAACTCCTGATTGGTGATGGAGTTGGAGCTATCTTTCCGGCCAAAGAGGTTGTAGGCGAGCACACGGTGACAAAAGCGAAGGGCATTGCTTTTCAGCATGTGTCCCTTTCTACTTCTAGACTTGAATTTGGAACTGTCACCCAACTCAGTCCACTTCTCATCCACATTCTCATCTGTGGGCACCACAATAATAGCAGATCTATAATCATCATCATTCAAATCCAAAAACGACACAATGCCCAAACCCATGTTCAATTCATCAGCAGAAAGATTAAAATTTTTACCAAAAATTTCAAGCTTAAAAACCTTAGCAGACGTACCACCCTTTCCCATACTTTTCACAGACAGATCATGGAAAAACTCATAGACTAACTTAGGAAAAATCAAACAGTCTCATTCAATAAAGAAAGACCAACCAATATTAGAGAAGAGTTCCCTTACCTCTCGCTCAATACCCAAGACGGCGAGCGAGGCGAAGTGGATGGCCTTGCTGTGCACAATCTCCATTGTGGGCAAGATGCCCTCTCCTTTCGGCATGACTTTTCCAGAAGTTAGACTAACCACAGTTTTGCCCTTCTTTGTAGATGGCTTGGTAGGGGCCTTTTTCTTCCCCTTGGCAGACACAGAAGGCGTATCTGTTGTGCCCTCAGTAGGTTCCTTCAGAGACAGAGACTGGTCGTCCATACTCTTGTGGGCTCGTGATTCCCACTGCTTTTAGCTTTTTCTTCCTCAACTTCCTCATCGGCTTCCTCGTCCTCCGACAGTGTCGGCGATGACTGTTTCTTCCTCTTTAGGGACTGTGACTGAGCTTTTACGACGGCGACCTTCTCCTTCTTCAACTTTTCAGTTGCAGAGGGTTTAGGGGTGTGTTCCGGTGTTGGCTCAGGGGTCACATCTTGCTGCATGCTGGCCTCCTCTTAGTCGTCGATCTCGTCGACGGTCTCTTCTATAATTTTTAGAAAGGGCTCATCAGCTTTCTCAGATTGTCGAGTAGAAACAGGTGAAGATGGTGGCTCGATGGTGGAGAGAGGTTGGATGTTCATGGCGGCGGTGCTCGATGGCTTTGTTGGTGCAGCGGTATCGGTAGTGGTATCCCTGGCGTTTTCCGGCGAAGTAGAAGGGGTGAACTCCACCTTCTTCTTTGCGGACTTGGCAGTGTGAGTTTCGGGGGCTATGGTGATCGTGGGTATGGCGGTTGAGAGAGGGAGTTTTTAGAGAGAGAGAAGAGGCTATAAAATTTGGGTGAAAATGGTGAGTGAATTTCGGTAAGGAAGGGGTGGGGGTTTAATACTTGGATTCACCCTAGCCACTCAACTTGGGTTGATGTGACAGGCCCGTCAGATGACTTTTGGGCATCTAGGGTTTCCTTGTATGGAATCTTGTGCTGTGCCCACGGGGGCAGAGAGATACCGAATTTTCCGGAATTGCCTTTGCTGGTGCCCTCCATATTGGAAGCATCCATATTGGCTAGATTCTTTCCTTCCATGAAAAATCCACCTAAATTTGTTCCCTAAAATACTTCAAAAAAACAAATATAGCCGTAAAATCCAACTCTTAGTCTAACATGGTAAAAAATAATCACCAAAAAGGAAAGACATAAATTACGAAAAACATAAAAAAGGAAATAAAATAAATAAACCTGGGTTGCCTCCCAGTCAGTGCCCCAGTTATTGTCGTGGGCACGATGCTTACCTTTCATCACATATATGTGGGCTCAACTCAAGAGCCTTCATGTATGAAACTGTTGGTTCATTGAGATGCTTCAACCTTTGACCGTTGACTTTGAAGGTCTCTCCAGTACTGGAATCATATAATTCCACTACTCCATTTGGGCACATGGTCTGGATCTCATATGGTCCTGACCATTTGGATTTGTGTCCTCTCCCGATAAGCTTCATCCTGGAATTATACAATATAACCTTTTGCCCATACTCAAAGGGCTTGTGGCGAATGAGGTGGTCATGGGTTCTTTTCATTCTTTCCTTGTAGAGAATGACATTGTCATAGGCTTCCAGCCTCAACTCCTCCAACTCTTGAAGTTGAAGCTTCCTTTCGATCCCAGCTCTATCAAGCTTCATGTTTAGCTTCTGAATTGCCCAAAAAGCTTTGTGCTCAATCTCTACTGGAAGATGACAATTCTTCCCATAGACTAAGCGAAAAGGAGACATTCCAATGGGTGTTTTGTAGGCAGTGCGATATGCCCACAAGACATCATCCAACTTGAAACTCCAATTCTTGCTATTGGGGTTCACGACCTTCTGAAGTATGGACTTGACCTCTCGGTTGGAAACCTCAACTTGCCCATTCACCTGTTGGTGATATGCAGTAGTAACTTTATGTCTCACTCCATACTCCTTAAGTAAATTCTTGATGATCATGTTGCAGAAGTAGGATCCTTGATCATTTATCAGTGCCTTGGGCACACCAAACCTGCTGAACACATTAGACTTCAGGAACTTCTTGACCACACGGGCATCATTTGTGGTAGTTGGTTTTGCTTCCACCCACTTGGATACATACTCCACAGCTAGGACTATGTACTGATGTCCATTGGATTTGGTTAAGGGCCCCATAAAGTCAATTCCCTAAACGTCAAAGACTTCTACCGGCATGATAGGCACCATGGGCATTTCATTGCGTTTGGAGATGTTCCTAGTCATCTGGCAGCGTGGGCATTGTCTACACACTTCATAAGCATCTTTGTGAAGTGAGGGCCAAAAGAACCCACAATCAAGAACCTTCTTCGCAGTTCTCTTTGCACCAAAATGCCCTCCACATGCTTCGGAGTGACAGTAATCTAGAATGCTCTTAGCTTCTTCTATGGCACGCAACGATGAATGATTTGGTCCGTGCACCTTCTCCATAGTATGGACTCATCCCATACATAATATCGACTCTCACTTCTAATTTTGTTCCTTTGGTAGGTCGAGAGTCTGATAGATAATTCTCCAGAGATCATGAAGCTGACCAAATCAGGATACCAGGGTGTTGTGCCCTTAAGGTTGAATAGATACTCATCTGGGAAAGACTCTTCAATGGGCACCACGTCTTTTCCCTCATTGAGTACTCTACTCAAATGATCAGCCACCTAGTTTTGAGCTCCACTCTTGTCTTTGATCTCCCAATCAAATTATTGCAGCAGTAGTATCCACCAGATGAGCCTTGGCTTTGATTCCTTCTTTGCAAGCAAGTGCTTCAATGCAGAGTGATCGGTGTAGACCACACTCTTAGCTCCGAGCAAATAGGATCGGAATTTTTCAACGGCAAAGACTATTGCCAACAATTCTTTCTCAGTCGTGGTGTAGTTGGCTTGGGCATAATTCAATGTCTTGGACGCATAGTAAATCACATGGCATTCTTTACCTCGCCTTTGTCCAAGCACTGCGCCCACAACGTATCCGCATGTATCACACATTATTTCAAATGGCATGACCCAGTCTAGAGGTTGAATGATGGGTGTTGTGACCAACCTCTTCTTCAGAGTGTTGAAGGCTTCCTTGCATGCATCGTCGAAGACAAATAGTACATCATTTTGCAAAAGATGCGTTATCGGTTGAGCAATCTTTGCAAAATCTTTGATGAATCTCTAGTAGAACCCAACGTGTCCAAGAAAACCACGAACTTGCTTCACCGTAGTGGGGTAAGGTAGCTTTTCGATGATGTCCACCTTAGCTTTATCTACCTCTATGCCTCTCTCTGAAACAACGTGCCCAAGAACAATCCCATCACGAACCATGAAATGGCATTTTTCATAGTTTAGCACCAAGCACTTATCCGCACATCTTTTTAGCACCTTTTCAAAGTTGTCGAGGCATGTGTCAAATGAATTTCTATAGACTGTAAAGTTGTCCATGAATACTTCAATACAATTCTACAAAAGATCTGAGAAAATACTCATCATGCAGTGTTGAAATGTTCCGGGGGCATTGCAGAGCCCAAAAGGCATCATTCAGTAAGCAAATGTGCCGAATGGGCACGTGAAGGTAGTCTTCTCCTGCTCTTCTTGGTCTACCACAATTTGCATGTAGCCTGAATATCCATCAAGGAAACAAAATAATTTGTTTTCAGCTAATCTCTCCAGTATCTGATCTATGAACAACAAGGGAAAGTGATCCTTCCTTGTGACGGTGTTGAGCTTCTGGTAGTCTATACAAACTCTCCATCCAGTTTGTAGCCTTGTGGGCATAAGCTCATTTTTCTCATTTTTCACCACCTGGATTCCTGACTTCTTGGGTACGACAAGAATAGGGCTTACCCATTTGCTATCTGAAATGGGATAAATGATTCCCATATCCAGCAATTTGAGTATCTCCTTCAGCACGACCTCCGTCATTGCGGGGTTCAGTTTGCGTTGGGTATCCCGCACCGGTTTGGCATCATCCTCCAAGAGGATTTTGTGCATGCATATTGCAGGGCTTATGCCCTTGATATCGGCCAGAGTCCATCATATTGCTTCTTTGTATATGCGTAGCAGTCTCAATAGCTGGTTTTCTTCAACAAGGCTCAGTCCCTTACTGATTATAATCGGCAGTGTCTCATTCTCCCCAAGATAGGCATACTTTAAGTGGTCAGGGAGATTCTTCAATTCTAACTTTGGTGCCCTTTGAATCAATGGAAGCATCCTGTCTATCTAAAGTCATTGTGGGCAAATTGAAATCCACCACTCCATGCGGTAATTCTTCCAGAGAGTACAATATCATGATGGCATCTCTGGTGTTCTCATCTTCATCAAGAGCATCGTAGTTAGTTAACCCAGCTGCTTGCAATGCCCATTCCAGGGGTTCTTGGCTGTTCATGCGTCCCAGAATAGCTTGAGATTGGGCATGATAATGGCTCACAAATTGGACTGACTCCGGATCTTGTGGGTATTTCATAGCTTCATAAATGTTGAACACAACTATCTGGCCATCGAACTCACATGTCAGCGTTCTCTTATCGACATTGATTTTGGTTCGAGCAGTCTTCATGAAAGGCCTCCCTAACAGTAGAACGGATGTGGATGGTGTCGTTTCGCCCATGTTTAAGACATAGAAATCTACCGGGAAAATCAATTCCCCCACCTTCACCAAAACATCTTCTATTAGACCTTTAGGATAGACATTTGATCTATCTGCCAACTGGATGATCACCCTTATTTCCTTGAGTGGTCCCAGATTCAATTCTTC
The DNA here is from genome assembly GCA_026008535.1 of Perilla frutescens. Classification (NCBI taxonomy): domain Eukaryota; kingdom Viridiplantae; phylum Streptophyta; class Magnoliopsida; order Lamiales; family Lamiaceae; genus Perilla; species Perilla frutescens. Next base: position 44,734,573 of record BRKX01000013.1, on the reverse strand, counting down.
ATAAATCGTCATGGGCATGGCGTTTATGGATGCACCGAGATCAGGCATCGCCCTTTCAATCTTCTTGCTCCCAATTATACATGGTATGACAAACATACCAGGATGTTCACACTTCTTTGACATCTTTTTTGGCACTGTAGAGACATTTTATCCCACGAAAAGTCTTGCATCATCTTCAAATCGCACCTTTTTGGTGCACAACTCTTTTAGGAAACAAGCATAATGCGGAACCTGCCTTATCGCATCAAGTAGTGGAATATTGACTTCCACTTTCCGAAAGACCTTGAGGAGTTCCTTCATCTCATCTTCTTTTCTGTCATGGGCAAGATGCTTAGGGAAGAGAGGCTTCTTCTTTGTTTCTTGCCTTATGGGCTCAGCGACCTGTTCCCTTGTCTGCTCCTCTTCTTTCGTTATGCCTTCAGTGTCTCTTTTCTGTTCAGCTTTCATTGTTCTTCATTTCTTATGGTCACAACATTCACTTGCTCTCAGAGATTTACCACTTGAGATGATAACTGCCCGTTTCATTCCTTTAGTTGGGCAAGGTCTTAAGCCAGTTGGGAAATTTGTTTGCTCACATGCTGCAGACCGGCCCTTGTTTCTTGTTTGAACCTTTCATTCTCCTGTTGTGACTTCACATTCTCCTTAGCCATGGTATGGACCAGTTTAGCCAGGCTGGGTTCTTTTGGTGCCCTCGGCAGTGGTGGTGGTAAATCTGGTTGGTGGGCATCATTCCTCTTCTATCTGAAATTCTCGTGATCCCTAGCATCCTTGGGCCACAAGTAAGTTTGAAGCTCAAATCGGCCCATGAGAAGACTTAATTCTGGACTATCTGTTGGCGTGCCCATTCTTTCCTTTTCTGGCAGATGCACTTTCCTTGTATAGACAGATCAACTTTCCTTGCATGGATGGGTCAACTTTCCTTGTAGAGTAGATTTTGATTCTATCTCTTCAGCTCGCGCCCATAGGAGGATGCTTTCCTTGTGGAAAAGATTGATCTTCTAGAAGCTTCAAGATATCTTCTCCAGATTTGGTAATATCCTCTTTGACATGATCATCTTTCCTTATTGAACGAAATCTGGAATATCTTGGATGACTTCTACCGAACTTCTCACATTGTGCCCATAACAAGTCTGCCAGGATTAGAATCTCCTTGAGTCTTATGGGCAAATGGCCATTTCTCAGCAACATTGAAATGCGATGGACTCTACAAGCTGGTACCTTTCATGGAGATTGGTGCTATGAAAATATCATCGAACTTGTATCATCGTATTTCAGCTCCAAAATGCCCACAGTGAATGATTTTACTCTCTTCATGCCCATGCTCATATTTCTGGCTCTTTCCGACACTAAAACAACAAAAACAAGGAAAAAGAACGAGAAAAAGACTCTAGAAAAGCGAGAGAAATTGGACTTGTCAATATGCTTTGCATGTAATTTGGACTAGGTGAGATTAATGCATACACAATACATAAAATTATGATATGCATGAACATGGATTAATGAAAAACCAATAGATCCTGCGGTGGTTTAATTCGAAAAAACCCCAACAGGCCTGGGATCAGATGTTGTTAGATTAGACTGAAAGAACTGAAACTAAAGACATTATGCAGAGCTTAATCCGAGCCATATAATTTTCGGTCACAGGTTTAGACAAGGTTTTGGTGTTCTAGTCTTCGTGTATTGAGAGAGTGTAGGTTGTGAGAGGATCTCACTATTCAATTCAACGAAAGAGGGTGTACCGGTAGAAATGGTAGCGAGTGACGAGCGATCAGCCTCATGTAATATCCCAAGTAAACATTACATCGGAGTAGTGAATTGTTTCCCATAGACTTGACAAGTCCTCCTGACGTAGATCAGCTGATTGAACAGGGTTATCATCTCTCTTGTGTGCTTTACATTCTGCAATTTCAAATTAAGTTCATAATAATATTCGTGTACTTTATTGTGAACTTTATCTAAAACATTCAAGCACTTTTATGTGAATGTTTGCAGAATAGATACTTCACGTAGGTGTGTGTTATTTCAACATTTATATAGAAACACAGGGATTAGTACGTATTGACAATTTTATCAATTCACGGTTTTTCCATTTTTTTGAAAAACGGATATATTAATCAAGCCAAATGTTAAAGCTGTTGGGATTGTATACTAAAAGTATGTCTTATATATATATATATACATATATATATATATAATTATTTCTCTTGAATTATGAATGAGAATAATGTTCACATATTTTTCATTTATTTTATATAATAAATGATGCAAATCATCTTATATTTAATATTGAAAATAATATGGTGTGTGAAATGCACACATAAGATCATATTATCGGTTCCTTATTGATACGACCAACAATAAGGCGGAAGCAAAGAATCGAACAACGCCAACTATGTATGTGATTCAACCCAATAATAAACTGAACAATACTGAATTAAGAACCCCAATAATCTGTATAAAACCAATAAGACTCGAATTTAACAAGAATTAAAACAAAAACGACTCAAATAACCCGAAAATCTCTAAATAAAGACTCAAAAAGAAACCTATGCAAATCACCTCAGATTGAGCTCAAATTTTAACACAAGGTACAATCTGTAGAGATTCTAAACATATCCAAAAATCAGCGTAAACGAATGTGTAGGTTGGGAGATCGAATGGTGGGAATTTCAGGGCCTGATTTAGGGTTTTTAGGCCTAAAATGGTTAGATAAGGCTACGAACGGATGTGGGGCGACTTTAGGGATGAAGGTGGTGATATTGGGATGCTATAGACGTGGATGGTGGCTGTGGTGATGGTAGATAAATCAATAATGAAGAAAAACGAGAAGGATAGGTGAATCTTACCCGAAACGAACCCCGAATCGACGAGAACTCGGAACGAGCCTATGGAGCAATCTTCAATGGCTGTCTAACCCAGATACTATGAGATATCATGAACGAGACAATAGATTTCAAGCTTGGAATCGCCAGAACCAAACTCTACCAAAGAACCGATGTTTGTCTGTGAGACGGGAGAAAAACGTAAAGCTGTTTTTCATTCAATTCCTGTCTGAGAAACATCAAAAATAAAAATACCCTAAATAATTAACCTAGGGAACGAAAATTAAAGTGTCTTGGGCCTAGAATTCTGCACCGAAGCCGAGCCGCAGACCTGAGTACAATTCATCTACACCGAACAGAGGCAATCCAACTCGAACAATGTAGCCCGATCAGTCTTTGAATAGTACTCCAGGGAGAGCACGTGATGTTCAATGTCACAAGTGCAAAGGATGGGGACACTTCCAAGCCCAGTGTCCGAACCGTCGGGTTCTTTTCCTTATCGAGCAGAATGAGCTGGAATCAGCAAGTGAGGAAGAGCTCGATGAAGCAGAAGTGGAAGGAGGCACCGAGCAGCCCCTTGACCGTCCCTTTGTGGATGAGGTTGAAGATGAGAAGCCGAAGCAAACCCATGTCAGTCTTGTTTCAATCTGAGCATTGAGCCTGATTCGAGAGGAGGAGTTCATTTTGGCCATGGTACTAGGAAATGGAATCCTAAAATGGCAGAATGATCAGCGTGAAAACATCTTCTATGCACGCTGTGAGATCCAAGATAAGACATGCTCGTTCATCATTGACAGTGGCAGCATCATGAACGCGGTCAGCCAGTACGCAGTGGGGAAGTTGAATCTGATTCCACAAAAGCACCCCAAGCCGTAGCGTTTGCAGTGGCTGACTGACCGAAGAGAAATCCGCGTCGGATATTAGGTAAGTGTTACTTTCTTTATTGGTCGATTTACTGATACTATTCTTTATGACATCATCCCTATGGAGGCGTCGTATATATTGTTTGGTCGTCCATGGCAATTTAACAGGAAGGCGATTTATGATGGATTCACCAACACTTATACGGTAACCCGAGACGGATGGACCACCAGATTATGGCCATTGACGCCCAAGGACGTCAATGAAGATCAAATGAGAATGCAGGAGAAATTTAAGGAGGACAAGATGAAGGTGAAGGAAAAACGACTCGAGAGCAAGTTCTCAGTTCTAGTTGACCAATCGACGACCGATCCCAAGACGTCCAAGGGAACGGCGTCAACTTCTAAGAGTGTGACTAAGGCTGCCCATGTGGCCATTACAGATTCCTCCAGTGCAGCTAGTTCAGATATAGTGCACAGGAATTTGTTCATCAGTGCAAAGGGAGTTCAAAAAGCCATCAAAGCTGGTAAGTCTATCGTTCTAGTTAATTTTAAGGCTTATGATACTCCTGATGTTGTTGTTCCTTCTGTTTTGCATCCATTGATGGAGGACGTTAAGGATGTGTTTCCTGAGGATAATCCGAGTGGTCTGCTGCCAATTCGAGGAATTGAGCACCAGATCGACTTCCAACCTGGATCAGTCTTCCCAAACCGACCAGCTTACCGTACCAGCCCTGAGGAGACAAAAGAGATAGATCGTCAAGTCAAAGAGTTGCTGGAGAAGAAGCAGATCAGAGAGAGCCTGTCACCATGTGCCATGCCCGTGATACTCGTACCCAAGAAGAACAACGAGTGGCGTATATGCATGGATTGTTGGGCCATCAATAAGATAACGGTAAAGTATCGCTTCCCTATTCCCCGATTAGATGATATGTTAGATGAGTTATCTGGAGCCTCTGTGTTTTCTGAGATTGATTTGCGCTTTGGTTACTTTCAAGTTCGCATGAGTGAGGGGGATGAATGGAAGACTGCGTTCAAGACGAAGCATGGATTGTACGAATGGCTTGTCATGCCATTTGGGCTTACCAACGCCCCTAGTAGTTTCATGCGTCTCATGAACCACATCTTTAGGGATGTGATTGTGAAATATGTGGTTGTGTATTTTGATGACATCCTCATTTACAGTACTTGCACTTCTGAGCAAGTTAGACATCTTAGGCATGTTTTTGAGCTGTTGCGTGCTGCTAAGTTGTATGCTAATTTGTCTAAGTGTACTTTTTGCATGGATGAGGTTGTCTTTCTGAGGTTTGTCATGAGTAGTCGTGGAGTCGAGGTAGATAGGATAAAGGTGAAGGCCATAGAGGAGTGGCCAACGCCTAAGTCTTGTGCTGATGTTCAGTCTTTTCATGGCTTAGCTGGTTTCTATCGCCGCTTTGTGCGGGATTTTTCTAGTATAGTCGTTCCATTGACTGAGTTGAGTCATAAAGATAGAAAGTTTGAGTTGGGCAAAGCCTAAGAGCATGCTTTTAATTTGCTGAAGTCAAAATTGTGTAATTCTCATGTGTTGGTTTTGCCTGATTTTAATAAGATGTTCGAGATTGAGTGTGATGCCTCTGGTATAGGCATTGGTGTTGTTTTGATGCATGATAGGAAGCTAGTCACCTACTTCAGTGAGAAGTTGAATGGCGCAGCTCTGAGGTATTCTACATACGATAAGGAGTTGTATGCACTGAAGAGACCTTCGGAGACATGGTAGCACTACCTGCGACCGAAAGAGTTCGTGATTCATACTGATCACGAGTCACTGAAGCACCTGAAGGGAGAACAGAGCTTGAACTCACGCCATGCTCGATGGGTGGAGTTCTTTCTCAGTTTTCAGTTTCTGCGTTAGCCAATTCTTTTGAAGTGATTAAATCATCAATTTGGCCTTCTGAATTGGTTCACTATGTTCAGTTCTTGACTTCTCGTCAGTTCCTTCCTTTATCCGAGTGATCCTCTACACTCCTTCTTCCAACTGATCATCTTCATCTTTGGAAGCTAGTTCAAGCAATCCCAGCTGGATGCATAGCTCCACAAATCGAGCTTCTGGCAGTGGCTTTGTGAAGATGTCAACTATCTGCTTCTCCGTGTATCAATGTACTTTGTCCTTGAGTGCAATACTGCATTTTGAGATATTGTAATAGCACTATTATTGTCGCAGTATATAGGCATTTCTTCAGTTTCAACTTTATAGTCTTTCAATCGTTGCTTCATCCAGAGTATCTGAGCACAGCAACTTCCAACAACTACATATTCTGCTTCAGTTGTTGACATGACAACTGAGTGTTACTTCTTGCTAAACCAGAATATCAGTTTGCTTTTAAGAAACTGACATGTTCCACTAGTGCTTTTTCTGTCGATCTTGCATCCACCAAAATCTGAGTCTGAATAGCCAGTTAGACTCAAACTATCATCTCTGGGAGATCATAATCCAAGATTTATGGTTCCTTTGAGATACTTAATGATCCTCTTAACTGCTTCAAGATGACTTTTCTTGGGGTTGTCTTGGAACCGTACACACAACCCAACTGAATATGAAATGTTTGGTCAGCTGGCTGTCAGGTAGAGTAGTGATCCAATGATTCCTCTATAGTCTGTCTAGCTAACTGATTCTCCTTCTTCATCAAGAGTTATTTGAACTGATGTGTTCATTGCAATCTTAAAAGTTTTCCCTTTGTCAGTTCCAAACTTCTTCACCAGTTCCTTGGTGTACTTGGCTTGACTGATAAAGATCCCATCTTCTAACTGCTTCATTTGGAGTCCTAGGAAGAATGTCATTTCTCCTATCATGCTCATCTCAAATTTGTTTTGCATCAGTTGAGCGAATCGAGTGCTTAGATCTTTGCCTTTTGATCCAAAACTTATGTCATCCACATAAATTTGAACCATCAAGATCTCATCTAATCATTCTATTCTGAATAAAGTTTGATCAATGACTTCTTTCTAAAACCCATTCTTTAGCAAGAATGTTGTGAGAGTTTCATACCATGCTCTCGAAGCTTACTTAAGCCTATAGAGAGCTTTCTTCAGCTTGAAGACTTGATCACCAATTTCAAAACCTGGTGGTTGCTCGACATATACGTCCTCCTTGAGCATTCCTTGTAAGAATGCACTCTTGATGTCCATTTGTTAGACTGTGAAATTTTTATGAGCTGCATAGGTGAGGAACAGTCTGATAGCTTCCAATCTTGCAACTGATGCGAACGTCTCATTAAAGTCGATTCCTTCACTTTGAGAGTACCCCTTGGCAACCAGTCTTGCCTTGTTCCTTGTAATCACACCTTCTTCATCCAGTTTGTTGTGAAAAACCCACCATGTCCTAATGACCTTCTGGGTTTAAGGCCTGTCAACAAGAAACCACACATCATTTCTTGTGAACTGGTTCAACTCTTCTTGCATAGCCATGATCCGGTCTGAATCTTCAAGTTCTTTCTTGATGTTTGTTGATTCAGTCTGTGAAATAAAGCATGTGAACAGTGCATGCTCAGTTGAACTTCTGGTTTGAACTCGGCTTCTTAGATCACCAACAATCTTATTAGTTGGATGGCTTTAGAGCCACTTGGGCAAGTTCGCTTCAGCTAGATTTTCTACTGCTTCTTCAGTTTGTCCTTCAGCTGATCTTCCAGCTGGTTCTTCAATTAACACATCATTTTCATCAGTTTTTCCCACTGCTTATATTGTGGGGTTTGTGGTCTTAGCAAGATTTATGTCATCATTGACCAGATTGTTTTCAGCTAGTCTAGAGCCAATTTCATTTCTTTCTTCTAGTGAAGCTTCAAACCGCTCTGGAACAATGTGATCAACATAGTCTTGCGAGTTTTCAGTTTCGCTGGGTAGTACTTGAACTGATGTATCATTTAGTTCTTTGTTTCTGTATTCATCAGCAAATTCATCAAATACCACATGACATGTTATTTCCACAACAATAGTTCATTTATTAAACACTCGATAAGCTTGTGAGTGAGGGGAATTGTATCCAAAAAATATTCCCTCATCAGCTTTGGCACTGAAGGTTTTCAGTTGAGTCTTACCATTATGGTGAATATAACATTTGCAACCAAACACATTAAAGTATGAGATAGAAGGCTTACGACCCTTATATAGCTCACAAGGTGTTTTGTCATGTGTACTAATGATGGCACTCCGGTTTTGAGTGTGGCAGATTGTGTTGACTGTTTTGGCCCAATAGCTTTCATCTATTTTGGCATCGGCTACCATTGCTCGAGCTACTTCCTTGATTGTTCAGTTTTACCGTTCACCTATACCATTATGTTGAGGAGTTCTAGCATCTGAGTGCTAATGAGCGATGCCCAGTTCACTGAGAAAGTTGATCACTTGCTGGTTGACAAATTCAGTCCCATTGTTGGATCGGATCCTTTGGACTGATTTTCCTTTTTCAGTCTATAGCCTTTTGATAAGTTTCATCTTTGCTTCTCAGGAACTCCACCCAGGTGTAGCTTGAGTAGTCATCCACTACTACAAGCATGAAGCTTTTACCTCTAGGAGTTTGTGGCTTGACTGGCCCAAACAAATCCATGTGTAGCAGTTGCAGACTTGAAGTTGTTCCTGGAGTATGGTTTTTGTTTTTGAAAGATGACTTCACTTATTTCCCTTTTTCGCATGGTCCACAGATACCAATTTTCTTGTATATCTCCTTATGAAGCCTCTTAACTAACTCTTTCTTTCTAAGATAGTTGATTGTTTTGAAGTTGAGGTGGTTTAGTCGTTGATGCCATAGCCAGCTTGCTTCAGTTAAGCCTTTTGAGAGAAGACAAGCTTCTGAGTAGCCGGTTTACCAATCAACAATGTACATATTACCTCTTCTTACGCGAGTTAGGAGAATTGCTCCAATTGAATTTTCTTTAATATCGTATGAGCTTTTGCTGAAGTCAACTGAATAGCCATTATCGCACAGTTGACTGATGCTCAACAATTTATGCTTCAGTCCATCCACATGAGATACTCCATTGACTATGACTTTTCCTTTGACAAAGAACCCTTCTCCAATGGTTCGGCTTTTGGAGTTGTCTCCAAATGTAACAAGTGGACCATTGACTTCTCTATAGCTTTCGAGATATTATTTCTCTCCAGTCATGTGTTTGGAGCACTCACTATCTAGATACCAAATATCTTTGGTCTTTTTCTTAGACAGGATACTCTTTTTTCCAGCAAAATAAAGATTAGTTTTTAGGTCCCCGTATAATATCGGGTCCTAGATTGTTAATCAGATATTTGGGGATCCACATTTTCCAAACTTTTGGCTTTTCATGATTCAGTGATCCCTCAGATCTAGATCTTTTGATCAACTTTAGACTTTTGTTAACTCTTCTTCTTTGAGTTGAGTCCGTTGATCTGTACCTGCGATGTACGTTAGGATAAAAAACTTCAACCAATATTCTTTTATTTTGAGCCTTTGGTACTCTTTGCTCTGGCCAGTTCCTTGTGTTCTTCATAGCTCTGGTATTGCTTCTACTTGGATAATACCTTAGATGATCTCTGTAATTCAGGTATTCATCATACTAGGTTGCAAAGGAGCTTTCAACTTTTCTTCATGAGAACTTTGACTTGGCTTATGAGGATGATATGATCTAGGTTGAATGTTTCTTCTGGGATCAATAGGTCTCCCAGCTTGATTTGCAGGTGGCCTTGGGTGAGTTGCTGGTCTCATTTGAACTGATGACCTGGCATGAGCCAGTGGCCTTTGCTGGAAAGTTGACCTTGGATAAGCTGAGGATTTAGACCGAACTGATGGTCCTGGCTGATGGGTTAGTTTCTTTTCAGCTGGTGGTCTTGGCTGAAAAGATTGGTTGAGGTGTCTGGGCTGGATTTGAGGAGTTCTCAGGATTCCTTTACCTTTTGATATCTCAGCTGGAGATGTTGCAGCTGGTCTGATGAATCCTTTTAGGATTTCTTTGTCGATGCTCTGGGCAACTGCCTTTCCTTTCTCTGCGGTAGTGAACTTGCTGTACCCTAGCCTTAGACTGCCAGATTCAACTCTTTGATGATTCAAGATTTCAGCTGGAGTCTGAGATCCTTTCTTGAATTTAAGAGATACTTCTTCTTTCTCAAGGATCTCTTGCTTGAGCTTACCATTCTCAGCTTCCAGTTCAACATTTCTCAGCTTTAATTTTTCAAATTCAAATGACTGAGTTTTAAGGAATTTAATTCTTTCATGATCAATGCTCAGTCTTCTAACCTTATCTTTTAGTTCATCATTTTCTTCCTTTAGTTCAATGTGCAGACAAGATATAGAAGCTAACTATTGTTCTATCATTTTTAATTGTTGATTCAGTTTATTGCTAGAGATAAAAGCTTCATGAATATTATAGAATGAGGTTAGAGAGTCAGCTGTACTAACCTCTTCTTTGTTGTCTGCCATGAGATAGAATAGTACGTCATCTTCTAAACTGTAGCCGTCTGAATCCATCCCAAATGAGTAGTCTGAGTCATCCAGTACTGCATTCTCCGAGTTGACCATCATTGCTTTTGTTTTGAAAAAGCTTCTCTTAACTCTAGCCTTTTTTTTTCTTTAGAGAGCTCTGGACACTCATATCTATAGTGTCCTTGTTTATGAATAGTGGAAGCATTTACCAATGCTTTGGTTGGCTACCCTAGACTGTTCAAATGGTCATTCAGCTGACTGGTCTCTTTCTCCTTTCGGAACTTCATCAGTTTGAGGTAAGACTGATTGTTGGTCCCTGATTTTCTTCAGCTTTTCATGCAACTTTGTTACTGACTGGATTTGATCATTGATATCTTCAGTCAGGTTTTCCTTCTTTTCGGTTGCTTCTTGCCTTTGATCAGTTGCTGATCCTCCTAGGTTTTCTCTGGTTGCTGAGCTTCTCCGTCGGAAGGTATTTTTTCCACGAGCTTCTCTAAATCGATTCGTTTCTTTGTAAAAAGCTACTTCCTGAGCTGATGATGTGGATGCTTCTCTTTTTCAGTTTAGGCTGTATCATGAGCCTTGAGAGAGCCACAGAGTTCTCTGGGGGTGATACTATTAAGGTTTCTTGACTCTTTGATAGCAATCACCTTCATTTCCTATTCTTCCATGAGATTATCTAGGATTTTGGAGTTTATCTCACTGTTAGGATTGTTTCTTCCCAGGTTGTTCATCTCACTGATAAGGCCTAGAAATATCATTTCAAGGCTTAAGATGGTTTCTTCTGAATGTATCTTGAAGGACTCATATCTGTCGACCGCTAATTGGAGCTTGTTTCCTTTGATTGCTTCAGACTTTTTGCACAAATCTGTCAGTAAGTTCCATATCTCGTTAGCAGTTTAGCAGTTCTTTATGTCCTTCATTCGATCCTTATCTATATTTTTAAATAGAGCTGCTTGAGCTACAACCTCAAGGTTCTTCAACTTCTTCTCTTCACTTGTATGAAGATGAGTTGGCTTCGGGATCCTGGCTAGTTGGTTGACGTCAACTATGTGGGCTTCGTTGTCCATCATGATAGCGATTGGACCATTTTCTATCACTTCCCACGTATTCTTATGTATTGAGTAGAGATGAACCTTCATTCTCCTGCTCCAGTTATCGTAGTTCTCAACTGAAAAAATAGGTAGCTTATAGTTTCCCATAGCTGACAGAATACCACATATAAATAGATCTGATTGAGTTGATCTACAGAAATGGTTGATCCTTAGAATCAATCGATCTGATACCACTTATTGGTCCCGGACAAGTCAAAGTTAGTTTAGGAGGGGTGAATAAACTAACTTAAAATTTTTTAACTTTAATGTGGAATAGATAAGGCCCTTGACTCGTTTATGAACTTATCAATGCACACAGTCAGTTGAGATGATTGGTTGACTCAAAGGTGCAGCTTGTGTGAGTGAAGTATGCAGTTTGAGATATGCAGATAGAAAGCAATAAGTACAGCACACAAGTAGTTTATAGAGGTTTGAAGCTTAAACTTCTACATCCTCTCTTCCTTAAGGAAAGGGAAATTCACTATGTAATGGTAAAGTTCCATTATTTCAATTACACAATGAAGATAATTGTTGAACCTGGTGGACGGAAACCCTCACGGAGTCATAGTCTCCTTTTCAACTGGAGCTGTCCCAGAAACTGCAGTTCCAACGATCCGTGGTTTCTTTAATCAGTTTCGATAGCTCACACTTGTAATCCCCGACTACTGGCTAGAGAGATAAGGTGTTATTGCTCATCTTTACAAGATTTTAGATATCTTTCGATCTTTAAGAATACAGCCTTGAAACAGGTATCAACTGTAGTGCTCCTTGAGTTGAGCTGAGTAATTGATCATTGAATTTCATGAACTGAGAAGCTTACTCTTGCTGGTACTCTTCAACAACTAGTTGATTGACTCTTTAGGATCTTCTTCTCAGTTGGGACTTTCGCTATTTTTATCAGTGCTTGATCTTGAGCTGTGGAGGGAGAGAAAGAAAGCTTAGTATGTTTGGAATCGAAAGTCTTGAGGCGAAAAGTCTTGAATCAAATGAGATTCACTCTTCTTATATAGAGGAGTGATCTATATGACCGTTAGGTTCCACCGATCGTTGATTCTGTTGAACTACCGATGGTAGTTGATTCTTGTAGCCATTAAAGACGTTTTGAATTAGCCGTTGCTCAGCCATTTAATCTCTGCAGAATATTTACTCCAATATCTTCTTCATTAATATCAAGATCTCTGGTTGAGCATTAAATGCAGAAATCTTCAGTTTGGTAGACTCATCGTCTACTTAGCTTCCAGTTTAGGACTCCAGTTAGCAGTTCTCCAGTTGGTTATCTTTCAGTTCTAGATTAGTCCGATTAGCAGTTCTGCAACTGCTCATCTTTCAGTTTTGGACGGGGTAGTTTGGTTCGGCTGTGGCTTCAGTTGGTTGTTCTTTTGAGCTCTCTTGCCAGTTTCACTGATCACGACTGTTTAACTGGTTAGTCAGTTTGGCTGGTCTTATTTTGAGCCTTTTTGTCAATTCAACTGTTCACAAACTGAATAGTTTGTTAGCTTGACTAGTCTTATTTTGAACTTAGTCAGCAGTTTGTGTCATGTTAGAGCTCTGATATAGCTAACACTAGTTTTGCCCATTATCAGTTGACTTGTCTCTTTACTTCAATTCAGCTGATATTTGATTTTTGGTCATTAGTTGGATGCTTGTAGTCTTCAGTTAAACTATCTTGATGTCAGTTTCTTCAATCAGCTTGATTCGTCTTCGAGCTCGACTAACTTGGCTGTCAGTTTGATTTAAGCTGAATTGACTTTTGAGCTTTAACCCTCAGTTGGGTTATTTCCTGACTGGTTGATGCATTGACTATGCTCCAAAGTAGTTGATTTCTAGCTTTAGTTGAGCTGTTTTTGGAGTCTCTTCTTGGCCAGTTTACTTTTTCTAGCTTAGGACGCTTGCACTTTTTCAGAAAAGATTTCTACATGTTTTGATATTTCATCAAAACCAACATTAGGGTTTGCTTGATAGTTTTTCCTAACACAAAGTACCAGCACAATTGTATAGAAGATGAACCAAGGGAAGAAAGAGGAGAAACAATATTTTACCAAGCCAAAAACCGAGACACCTATCACACCCAGCTCATGTTGGGGTTTTATCAAATTACACTCCACATGATCTAATTGGATAATCTATAATTCTATAGGCATGCAAATCATGATTTTATGTGTGATGATATTAAACGAACATGTTGAATATGCCATGTAGGAACATCGAATTTAATGCAGCGCAAAAATTAAATTTGAAGAACCAACTTACATAAAACGTAGAATTGATCACGAGATTACAGGTCTAATCTTGTTGCTGTAGAAGAACAACAAATCTTGCCTTCTTCTTTACAGTGTTCGACATCTCTTGGAGCTGCAGAGATACTCCTTGATCTTATACTGTATTCCCAATACCTGTTTAGATGTAGAGTGGGCTACAAACTACTGAACTGTTTTGGATAACCTAGAAAATTAAGTGAGCACTAAGAGGGGCAGATTTCATCTATCAAAATCTCACCTCCCCGTCTCTAACTAATAGAGAGGGGGACGATTTTTAGGGCTCCCAAACCTAATAGGTTTGGGCCTCTCCACTTATTCCATTCCCTTAGTCCATTAAGGTATTATTCGGGCTACAGTAGGGATGTAGAAGAATATTAAATTGGACCACTAATTTCTTTAATGCCTAATATCCAACACTGGGATATAGTTAATTAAATTAAGTGTTATTTTTGTTCCACTAAAGAAATAACACCGACCTACCAATTTAATACATTTTACTAAATGCTTTCTTCTTTAGTCCAGCCATTCCCCATGTTTAATAAATAATATCTATTAGTTAATTATGTAAGCTCTGATAGCTATAATTAATTAATACTTCCATTCCTAGAGCAGTACCACACAAGCTTTACCATGTACAGAATAAATTCCACCTGCCGGGTTTCACATGTACTTGTGTTACTCAAGGGGACATCATCAACCTAGCGCACCAGGACATGGTGACCATACACAATGCACGACCCATTATGTATACATATGTTACTGCCTAAGATATCGAGATTATTGACCCTATCAAGAATCTCACTCATTGATAAATTAAAGCAGTAGACATAACACACATATGTCTGCCACTGTGCATGGCTTAAGAACCCGAACTCTGTGAATCTTTATTCTCTCCTTTTTAGGGTCAGATTAGAGAATAGTATCCTATCACGATCCTTCTCAATGCACATGTCAGTGTATCAGAATAATCAGTTAGTCAAGACAAACTAACTATCAGATTATTCTATGGCGTACAATGATTAGTTTAGGATCATCTAAATTGTGAGCCTTTTAATATTTTGCAAAGAATTCGATGATATGATCTTTACTGTGTGTTTACTCACACCATATCATTTACAATGCAAGTATAATGAAACATGCATATATATATATATATATATATATATATAAAATAAATGTACAAATAGTGACTACAATAATAATCAATCTATATCGTTAAAAGAAAACATTCTTAATAGTATACAAAGACAAGCTTTCAGTATATATTCCTAATAGCCAAAACAACTCGGAGCCATCTGCAAGTTGAAATCGGGACATCAAGTGTTTTAAGTGTTAAGATAGAGGACACATGGACAGACAATGTCCACATAGGAGGGTAATGCTTTAGAAGGATAATGGTGAGATTGTGAGAGAAGGTGAGGAGTTAGAGACAGAAATGCCGACGTTGTGAGAAGATGTTAGGAAAAACTATCAAGGTTTTTTCTTACAAGGGGTTTTCATGACATGTCAAAATATGAGAAAATATGAAAAGAGCCTTGAAAGAACTGAAAATAAATCAAACAGAAAACTAAGGATGATCATATAGAGTAAAAGCTATCAAAGCCAACAGAAATGATCAATCCGAATGAAAAAAGAGAAAAGAATAGAGAGAAAAAGAAGACTGTAGCTTGCTAGAATAATTAGCAAGGCAAACTGGAAGTTGCAGGTACCAGTGAGAGAATGTACCAACTGATGAACTGATGACCAATACCAGTTCAAGACCGACACCAGGTAAACAGAAGTTCCAGTTGAACAGAACTGAAGCATATACCAGTTCAAGGCCGACACCAGCTGAAGAGAACTGAAACACATACCAATTCTAGGCTAACACCAGCTGAAGAGAAGTTATCGCTGAAGAGAACTAAAGCACATACTAGTTCTAGGCCACCACCATCTGAAGAGAACTGAAGCACATACCACTTCTAGGCCGACACCAGCTGAAGAAAAGTGATGACCAATACCAGTTCAAGACCGACACCAGCTGAACAGAAGTTCCAACTGAAGAAAACTGAAGCACATACCAGTTCAAGGCGGATACCAACTGAAGAGAACTGAAACACATACCAGTTCTAGGCCGACACCAGCTGAAGAGAAGTTCTAGCTGAAGAGAACTGAAGCACATACCAGTTCTAGGCCACCACCAGCTGAAGAGAACTGAAGCACATACCACTTCTAGGCTGCCACTAGCTGAAGAGAAGTTCCAGCTGAAGAGAACTAAAGCACATACCAGTTCTAAGCCGCCACCAGCTGAAGAGAACTGAAGCACATACCAGTTTTAGGCCGACACCAGCTGAAGAGAAGTTCCAGCTGAAGAGAACTGAAGCAGATACCAGTTCTAGGCCGCTACCAGCTGAAGAGAAGTTCCAGCTGAAGAGAACTGACGCAGATACCAGTTCTAGGTAGCTACCAGCTAAAGAAAAGTTCCAGCTGAAGAGAACTGAAGCACATACTAGTTCTAGACTGCCACCAGCTGAAGAGAACTGAATCACATACCAGTTCTAGGCCGCCACCAGCTGAAGAGAACTGAACCACATACCAGTTCTAGGCCGCAACCAGCTGAAGAAACGTTCCAGCTGAAGAGAACTGAAGCACGTACCAGTTCTAGTTCAATACCAGCTGAAGAAATGTTCTAGTCAAAGGAAGATCCCAGCTGAAGGGAATACTAGCTGAAAGAGAAGAACTGAAGTGTAAAATTCCAGCTAAAGAACACTGGTTCAAACTGCCAGCGGAAGCAGAAGCGAATTGGAGCTCAGAAGCCATCAAGGCCAAGCCTAGAAACGCCAGCTGAAGATGATCTCAAACTGAAGCTTTCCAAACTATGAGGGGACACGCAGAACTAACAGACAAAGAAACTGAAGATTCCAGCTGCTAGACAAAGCTCAGAACTGAAGATCAAGAAGGGAGCCGTAATTGAAATTCAGATAAGCCAAAGAATATCTTGAAGTTAATGCAACCGAGATCTTGAAGCAAAAACTCTTTAGAAGAGCAATGGCAACCCAACGGCCCCATTAAATGAAAGCCTTGCAACTAGCTTTATCGTTTATGATCTAACAGTGATCACTGGCGGTCACCAACTCATCTATCTCTAAAAGATGAGCTACCCTAGAGAAGACCGTGGGACTTTTAAAAATTTGGAAAGCACTTTAGTTAAGTCTTTCCGTGAAGACTTTCACCGAAGCACTAAAGCCTCACTCTCAAAGAACTCAGAAAATCAAAAGTTCCAACTGATGAAAATGAGCCTTAACGCTCTTCGAGCTAGCTGTTGAAGATTTCTAGCCAGAACTGTTCTCTCAGTCACCATGCTTAAGTGATCAACTATCCCAGCTCAAACGCAGACGCGGAAAGGAGTAACCCAGTTGATACCAGTTTGAAGACTGTACTTTTGAAGATCTAACGAGATCTAAAATCGTGAAAAGACGGGAAATAGCATCTTGTCTCTCCAGCGAGCAGTTAGGGATCGCAAGTGTGAGCTGTCGATCTACTAGTTGAGGAAGTTGAGAGTGTAGCTTCCAAAATAGTAACTATCTTCACTGTGTAACTATAATAAAGGAACTTTACACTTGCATATTGAATTGCCCTTCTACGGAAGGAAGAGAGGACGTAGAAGTTGTGCTTCGAACCTCTATAAATTGCTTGTGTGCTCTGCTTTAATTTTTAGTTCAGTTGTATGTTTTTAAACTTCACACAATAAGCACACACAACATTCCAAGCTAGCAGATCTTCTCAACTGATCTCTACATAGCACGGATAATATTTGCGAGTCAAAACGAACCCTGAATATTTCGCATCTAAGTTCAGTTTTGTAATCAGTTTATTCATCCCCTTCTAAACTAATTCTGACTCGCCTCGGGACCAAGAAGTGGTATCAGAGCCAGGTTAATTCTAAAGATCAGCTATTTCTGCAGATCAACCGAATCAGATCTAGTCATCTGTGCTAATCTGTAAACTACGGGAAACCATAAGCTACCTATCTTTTCAGTTGAGAACTATGATAACTAGAGTAGGAGTATGAGGGCACATCTCTGCTCATTCCACGAGAATATGTGGAAAGTTATCGAGAATGGTCCAATCACGATTATGATGGACAATGAAGCCCATGTTGCTGATGTTAACCAACCAGCAAGGATCCCGAAGCCAACTCATCCTCTCACGGGTGAAGAGAAGAAGTTGAAGAACCTAGAGTTCGTGGCCTAAGCCGCACTGTTCCAAACGCTCGATGATGATCGCATGAAGGACATAAAGAATTGCAAAACTGCCAAGGAGATATGTGACTTACTTGTAGATCTGTGCAAAGAGTCCAAAGCTATCAAAGGAAACAAGCTCCAGCTAGCAGTCGACAGATATGAGTCCTTTAAGATGCACTCAGATGAGACCATCTCCAGCCTTGAAACAAGATTTCTTGGCATCATTAGTGAGATGAATAATCCGGGAAGAACGTATCCTAATAGTGAGATGAACTCTAAAATTTTGGACAATCTCACCGAGGAATGGGATATGAAGGTGATTGCTACAAAAGAGTCAAGATATTCGACCAGCATCACCCCAAGAGAACTCTTTGGTTCTCTTAAGGCTCACGAGTATAGCCTGAACCGAAAAAGAGAAACATCCACATCATGAGCCCAGGATGTAGCCTTCTATGACGAAAGAAATCAGTTTAGAGAAACTCGAGGAAGAAATGTCTTTCGGCCTAGAAGTTCTCAAACTATAGAACAACCAAGCGACTCAACTGATCGCAGAAGAGAAGTAGTGGAGAAGAATAATAGCCTGACTAAAGATATCAATGATCAAATCCAGTCAGTTGCCAAGCTGCTAGAAAAGTTCAAGCGGATCAGAGATCAACCATCAGTTATGCTTCAAACTGATGATGAGCCCAGAGGCAAGAGAAATCAACCCCCTGCTGAACAACCTAGGGTAGCTAACAGAAGCATAGGAGAATGCTTCCATTGCCACAAGCGAGGACATTACAGATATGAATGTACAGAGCTCCGTGAAGACAAGAAGGTCAAGGTGAAGAGAAGCTTTTTCAAAAGAAAAAGCTATGATGGCCAACTCAAAGAATATCGTCCTGGATGACTCAGATTATCCATCAGAAATCGACTTCGACGGCTATAGCCCTGAAGAAGAGGCATTGTTCTGCCTTATGGCTGACAAAGAAGAATAGGTTAGCACCAACGACTCCTTAACCTCTTTTTATCACATTCATGAATCTTTCATTACTAGTAATGAAATAAATAAACAATTAAGAATGCTAGAGGACCAGTTAGCTGCTATTTCAAGCATGCATTTACAACTGAGGGAAGAAAATCATAGCCTAAGAGATGAGGTCAAAAGATTGAGAAGCGATCATGACAGAACTGAATCACTTGAGGCTCAGTCACCTGAATGTGATAAGTTGCAGCTTGATTTTGATGATCTAAGAGCTGAGAATGATAGGCTATGGCAAGAGGTCCATAAGAGAGAGAGAGGCTTTCTCTCAAATTTAAAAAGGGATCTCAAACTCTTGATGAGATTCTAAGCCATCAAAGAGTTGAAACTGGTAGTACAGGGTTAGGATACAACATGTACACTGCCTCGGAGAAAGGAAAGACAGTTATTCAAACCAATCAAGAAGGAACACTTCCTGGTTTTATCAGACCTGCACCAACCCAACCAGTTAAAGAGACCGAAGGTGAGGGAACTGAAGATATCCTTACAGATCTGCTTAAAAGGTTCAGCCAATCCTCCTAATTAAAAGACGTAGTCCAACCATCAGTCTGGCAGAGGAAGCCATCTCAAAGAAGGCCACAAGCTAAATATAGGCAGTTCGCCTATCAACAAAGGCCACCAGCTCAGCAAAGGTATCATGCCTATCAACAGAGGTCATCAGTTCAACCAAGACCTCCAGCTCATCAGAGACAGTCAGTTCAACAAAGATCACCAGATTTTTAAAGGCCCAAACCTCAGAACCAGCCTATGGTGAACAGAACTGACCGACCAACTGAAGAAAGGAGAAATACTAAGTTTGGACCGCAGTCTCATCGAGATAGGACATCAGTTCAGGAGAGAACTATCAGCCAACCCATCCTCGAAGACATCCAGGAAGTCAACCTGGAAGAGAAGTTGACTCAAGGAGAAACGTGCCCACAATGTCATATCAAGCATGTCAATATTCTCAGATCCCTCTGGAGAAGTTCACTCCAACAGATCTCGCAACACAGTATAGTGAGTACCTGGACTCAAGGGATGAACTGAGAATCAACCCTCACTATAACTGGTTTGCCAACTAGCCATACCACAAGAGCAGCAGAGCTCATGGTGCTAAAAGATATTGGCCACAAAGAAGAGCTAGACAAGCTCAAAATTAGAGAGTTATGATCGTAGTGATCTATCCTAATAACTCTCGACGTAGGTACAAGTCAAATGACTCAGCTTAGAGAAGGGAGCTGAAAAGAGAGTGAAACTAATCAGACGATCAAAGTCTGAAAACTCTCTACCTACTATAAAGCCAAAAGTTTGGCAAATCTGGATCCCAAAACATCAGATTAGCAAAGAAGGACCTGATGTTATACGGGTTCCTAAAAACTAATCGTCTCTCTTGTAGGAAAAAGGGCATCTTATGGAAGAAAATGACCAAAGAGGTTTGGTACCTAGATAGCGGGTGCTCAAAACACATGACGGGAGACAAGGATGATCATAAGGATACAAGGAGAAGAAAGGCCCATTAGTCACATTCGAAGTTAACTCCAGAAGCCAAACCATTAGAGAATGGTTCATGGTCAAAGGAAAGGTGATGGTCAATGGAGTCTCTCACGTGGAAGGACTGAAGTACAAACTGCTCAGCATCAGTTAATTATGTGACGATGGATATACTATTGATTTCAGTCGAAGCACGTGTGACATCAAGGATAAGTCAACTGGAGTAATCCTCCTAACTGGAGTGAGGAGAGGCAACATGTATGTTGTTGACTGGTCAACTGGATATGGAGAAGCTTGTTTTCTATCGAAGGGCTCAACAGAAGCAAGCTGGCTATCACATCGATGACTAAACCATCTTAAATTCAGAACCATCAATCATCTAGCCAAGAAAGAGCTAGTAGATGGGCTTCCTATGGAAATTTTCAAGAAAGCTGGGGTCTGCGAACCATGCCAGAAAGGGAAGCAGGTGAGATCGTCATTCAAGAACAGAAGTCATCCTCCAGGGACAACTGCTCCCCTCCAGCTACTACACATGGATCTATTTAGGCTAGTCAGACCACCAACGCCCAAAGGAAAAAGATTCACTCTGGTAGTAGTCGATGACTTCTTAAGATATACATGGGTAGAGTTTCACAGAAGTAAGGATGAAACCTACGCCAAGCTATCAATGATGATCAGGAGGCTGAAAACTAAAAAGGAGAAATTAGTTCAACGAATTTATTCAAACAATGGAACTGAATTCGTTAACCAGCAGATCATCAGTTTTCTTAGTGAACTGGGAATAACTCATGAGCACTCAGCTGCCAGAACTCCACAGCAAAATGGTGCTGCTGAAATTTGAAATCACACACTCAAGGAAGCAGATCGAGCAATGATAGCTGATGCGAACATAGCAAAAGGATATTGGATTGAGGTAGTCAATACTGCGTGCCACACTCAAAACAGAAGCACCATCATCAGCGCACATGACAAAACACCCTATGAGCTCTACAAGGGTCGTAAGCCATATATCTCATACTTTAAAGTATTTGGCTGTAAATGTTATATTCACAACAATGGCAAAAGTCAACTGAAGACTATCAGTGCGAAAGTTGATGAGTGAATATTTCTTGGATACAATTTCCCACATGGTCAAGCTTACAGAGTGTTCAACAAACGAACACTAGTTGTGGAAATAACTTGTCATGTTGTTTTTGATGAGTTTGCCATCGAGTGCAAGAGTAAGGAGGTACTCAATCCATCAGTTCAAATAAGTAAAACTGATAACTCACAGGATTATGTAAATCACACAGTTCCAGAGAAGTTTGAAGTTGGGCATGAACATGAAGAAAATAAATCCAGCATCATACCAGCTGAGAGCACAGCTGAGGACGATCAAGCTAATGGAGAGAATGATCATGCTGAGACCTTCAACCCCACAACTGAAGCAGGGGGAAGAACTGATGAGGAAGAAGGTCAAACTGAAGACAAGACATTAGAAGATGTCAATACATAGGACCCAACTGAACATCCTGCTGAGGAGAGCCTACCCAAATGGCTCAGAAGCCACCCAGCTGATAGAATAGTTGGAGATCCAAGAAGTCAGGTTCAGACCAGAAGTTCAACTGAGCATGCTCTCTTCACATGCTTTATATCTCAAATTGAACCGACAAACATCAATGAAGCTCTTGGAGATGCAGATTAGATAATTGCCATGCAATAAGAGCTTAACCAATTCACAAGAAACGATGTGTGGTTTATTGTTGATAGGCCAAAAACCTAGAAAGTCATCGGAACCAAGTGAGTTTTTCACAACAAACTGGATGAACAAGGCGTCATCACAAGGAATAAGGCAAGATTGGGAGCCAAGGGATACTCTCAAAGTGAAGGAATTGACTTTGATGAGACATTTGCACCAGTTGCAAGATTGGAGGCTATCAGACTGTTCCTCGCCTATGCGACTAATAACAATTTCATGGTATATCAAATGGATGTGAAAAGTGCTTTTCTTTAAGGGATGCTCAAGGAAGACGTGTACGTCGAGCAACCACCAAGAGTCGAGATTGGAGACTAAGTCTTCAAACTGAAGAAAGCACTCTATGGGCTGAAGTAAGCACCCAGAGCCTGGTATGAAATTCTCACTACATTTTTGCTCAAGAATGGGTTTCAAAAAGGAGTCATTGATCGCATTCTATTCATAATAGAGCGATCATCAGAGCTCTTAATGGTTCAAATTTATGTGCATGACATAATATTTGGATTGAAGAGTAAGGATCTCTGCACTTGATTCGCACAACTGATGCAAAGCTAATTTGAGATGAGCATGATGGGAGAAATGACATTCTTTCTAGGACTCCAAATGAAGCAGCTCCAAGATGGGATATTCATCAGTAAAGCCAAGTACACAGGAGCTGGTCAAGAAGTTTGGAACTGATAAGGGAAAAACGATCAAGATTCCCATGAATACATCAGTTCAACTGAATCTTGATGAAGAAGGAGAATCAGTTAGCCAAACTCAATACAAAGGCATCATTGGTTCGCTTCTCTACCTAACTGCAAGTCGACCAGACATTTCATATTCAGTCGGCTTATTTGCACGCTTCAAGCCAATCCGAAGAAAAGTTATCTTTAAGCAGCAAAGAGGATTATCAAATACCTCAGAGGAACCATAAATCTTGGATTATGGTATCCCAGAGATGACAACTTGAGTCTAACCTGCTATTTAGACTCAGACTTCGGCAGATGCAAGATTGATCGGAAGAGTACTAGTGGAACATGTCAGTTTCTTGGTCCCAAACTGATATCCTGGTTCAGTAAAAAGCCGCAATCAGTTGCAACGTCGATAATTGAAGCAGAATATATAGCTGTTGTGCATAGATACTCTGGATAAAACAGCAGTTGAAGGACTACAAGGTCAAAACGGATGAAGTACCCATCTTCTGCGACAACAACAGTGCCATTGCTATTTCTCAGAATCCAATTTTTCATTCGAGAACAAAGCACATTGACATCAGGCACCACTTCATCAGAGATCACATTGAAAAGAAGGACATAGCCATCCAATATGTCAACATAGAGAAGCAGATTGCTGACATCTTCATAAAGCCTTTGCCAGAGGCAAGATTTATGGAGCTATGTATCCAATTAGGGCTATTGGAAGTAGCATCAGAAGATGAAGATGATCAAAATGGGAGAATACAAAGAGCAATCCTAACCGATGAGAAAAAGAGAGCAGAAGCTGGAACTGAATCAAAAGGTACATCAGTTCAGTCAGCAAATGAAGTCAAAACTGCTCATATCATCAATTAAAACAAAAAGCAAGCTGAAAAGTTTGCAAATTGATGAAAAGCGTGGAAGCTGAAAGTCAGAACTGATCAGATGCTCAATCAGTTCGCGATGGAGAAAACAGCTCGTGATCAGCTGAAGTAAGCAGCTGCACTGGAAGAAGAACTGAAAGCCAACTCAGCAAAAGGAAGAGCTGAACTGAAAATATCTCAGTTGAAGTCGGTCGTGCCAACTGGAGATTACCAGATGTATTCAAATCATATGATGACGTCAGCAGCTCAAAGCCACGAGAAGCGCCAGAAGAGAGAGCTTCAAACAGATAAGTTTGAATTTACTTTTAGTTAGTGGAATGGTAAAATGATGTGTTATACCATTGTTACTGTTGGACCCACTATCTCACTTCAATTAAATCGCAATGGATAAATTTGAGAATTAATCAACGGATTAATCGGAGCCGTTCAAAATAAGCTCCCCTCAAATTCTTGTTATCGTTGTATTTACCATGAATTTTGAAAGCTATAAATAGATTGGCCGAACTTCCTTTCAACCCACTCAAAAGCCAACAAGCCTTCAATAATTCACTCCAAGAGCCTAACATACATAGTTTTCATTCCCTTCAAAAGCCTCAGAAAACTCTCTTCTCAAACTCTCAAATGGTTCAATTTTCTACTAACATTCATCGCAGAAAATACAACCTTAGGGTCACCGGTGAAGACTCTACAATCTTCTGCAAAGACCTATATCATGACAAAATACTTAGCAGGGATAACTTCTGAAGATTCTCCAACGCCTCCAGCCATTGTGAATGAATTATTCAGTTACTTAAAAATTTCGGGCTGAGAACATTTACCGAGGATATACCCACTCGGGTACATCCAGAGGTAGTTGTCGAGTTTTTTCTCAACTCGACAAGCACAGACAAAGCTCTAGAATTCAAGACAGAGGTTCGTGGAAGAAACATTGTGATCACACCAGCAGTCTTGAGAGGAGTGTTTGATCTCCCAGAAGAGGGAGACAACGTTGAAGAAACAGATGTCGACACCCAAGATTATTATGATCGATGGGCAACAATCAGCTTTGATGGGTGTTACCACATCAATCACTCATCCAAGTACTAGCAGTAATCGCCATAAGAATGATGATGGAATCATGTGAAGATTAATCTAACATGTCAAAAGAAAAGTATGAGATATGCAATGCAATATGGGAAGGAAAGAAGATTAATTGGTCTCTGTATTTCTTTCAATAACTGAAAAGGCTCATAGATATTGTGGAAACAGAAACTAGAAATTCGAGGCGGTTTCCACAAAAGATGAACTTTCTCAACAGAGTAAGCCTTATACTGGAACACTTGATTCCTGATGTGATGATAGAGGAAACTCACCCTCAATAGATCGACCCAGATGAATTTATTCCTATAGTAAATACAACTGGACTGCCTCCAGTAATGATCAAAGAGCCACAACCACGATTGAGGCAAAAGTTGATTCCAACCCTTCCCCCAATAGGATGGAAAGGAAATGACAAGGTGGTAGAATCAGAGGTCCAATCCAACACCGGCTCAGATGATATCTTTCGTGCCATTGATAGATATCAACTCCCTAAAGAACAGGATGAGGAAAGAAAGAACTACAAAAAGAGTCCAATTGAATGGAGAGCAGCATCACCGACTCACTCTGAGATGGTTGAGAAACCAGCTGCTAAGCACCAGACTGAAAAGCATCAGCTGGATGCTAGAAAAGAGACTAGAGAGCATCCACTGAGTGAAACAAAGACTTGACGAGCCGATCAACTAAAGGAGAAGCAGCGATATGGCAAGGCGCCAAAGTTGTACAGAAAACTGATCTAGAACATGAAAGATCAGGTAAAACTGCTCTCTGAGTCAATACTACAACTGCAGATATTTCCTGGAATAGAAGACTTTGAAGAAGACTCCTCCAGCAGTGAGGATATACCAGACAGTTCCAGAAGGGGAAAGAAAAGGAGAACTGATGATAAGAAGGACTAGAGGCCAATCAAACTGATAAGAAGCCCTAGGAATAAGACTTCTTGTAATTCCAGTTTCATATCTTTCCAAATAAAGCCATTTTGCCTTGAGATTTCAAATGTCTTGTCAAGCATTTACTTCGTACCTTCCCTTCATTGCAAGTCTGACAAGTACATTTAAGTCAAACAAACAAAAGCAAGGGACACAAATTTGTCGAAGATATATGAGTATTCATTCATTACTCATAACTCAATTCAGATCTAGTCACCCTCCCTTGCAAAAAGAGAAGAGACATACTCATTTCCCAATCTCATTCAAAGAGTCTCTCTCTCTCTCTCTCTCTCTCTCTCTCATCTCTCTCAAAAATTCTAGCCAAATTTTGTTCAATGGCAGAATTACTTAGTTCCCCAGCTCTTTCAAGAAACAAATGATGAGAGATAAATTCCTTGAAAGGAAGAAATTCCAGGATATTCTTCAAAATTCAAACGACCAGAACCTGCTTGTTTCTCTTTACAAGACAGTGATTCTTCACTACCTGGAAACACCATCCAGATTCTTCAGACAAAGTTGGGTGTGTGAATTTCTACCCCAAGCACAAATCAGTGTTGATGGTAAGGAGATTACATTAGTTATCCAAGGATGACTAATCAAGATAACTGAAAGAACAGTTGCTGAAGTTTTTCAACTTCCAAGGCAAGGCGCAACCGTTCAAGAGTTGAATGAAGCAGTTGAACCATACTGGAGAAGGTAGAAGACCTCCACCTGCAAAAAGACATTCAGTATTTCCACAGCAAAAATCGATCTAAGACCAGAGTATGGAGTTCTGCTCGACATCACAAACAAGATGATGTTTGGAACAATTGGAAGCCTAAGCCAGCTTACCCAGGAGAGGTACAAGGTGATGATACACCTAGCTGAAGGACGCGAGACAAACTGGGCAAAGTTTGTATTCTCACAATTCAAGCGTCAAGTTCTCAAGGCTTTCAACTCGAAGAGAACATGAAAGTTTGAGTCCACGGTAGGACTTGTTCTCAGAATGAGCAAAATGATTGAAGACATTTTGAAGCTGCCAAATGATGATGCATTACCAGTCCTCATCTCAGACTGGATTCCCAAGAGAGGAAGTGTTCATCTGCACTCACTCAAGAAGAAAAGGCTAAGAAATGGCAATACAAATGCCACAGCCTCAAATACCTCAACTGCCAATGTCGTCCCATCATCAATCTCTAAGAATGGATCAACAGTGAACTTCCAAGACTGTTCTGATCCAGATGAGCTTATTCCATTCATCAGAATTCCTCAATCAAACTATGGAGCTAACTACTTCAGGAGAACTTGTCCCCCTCTCCAATTGACGGAAAAAGATATTCGCACTTTTTATAGTGGTGAATATGCAGTGAAGAATGCACAAAAATAGGTAACAAATTTACTTCTTACTCAATTTACATTTGTTGCCAAGCAAGATCAAGAGCTTTTTAAGCTTCTAATTCGGTACTTTTACTGGTACACCTGGAGACAATCAATGTCTATCCAGTCTCATTTCTTGATCACTACTTATCACGACATGAGTTTTTGCAAAGAGAAGAAGTTTGGAGTTTGAAATGGATAAGGTCTGCAAATCCATTCTCTCCAACTATCATGCAAGTACAGAGGATTATGAGTCATAGATTGACCAAGAAAATTCCTCCAACTGCCCTACTTGCCTAATTGGGAAGTGACATCAAGGCTCAAGAAGAAGCAGGAGCCAAGCAGCAAGAGATCTGCACAATCAGCCCTGCCCGTAGAAAACTAAATTTTGGAAGTCTGCCAAACCAGTTAGCTGAGCCTAATCGATCAACTGAACCTGCAACTGCATAGGAGCAGTGAGAGCCACCTCTCACCCCAGTTGCAGTGAGTCGATGGTGTGATGATGAAGACACTGCCAAATCACCCAATCTCTTATCAAAGAGATATGTCACCCCACTAATTGCTTCAAGCCACAAGACAGCCGCCCAACTGAACCTGTAGGAAGTTCAGCACAAGTCATCCTCAAGAAAGAACTTGAACAGAAGGCGAAGGGTCACATCCGGTGAAGCTAAGCACCGGAGTAAATCCGTGAAGAAAACAAGGCCAGAGAAGACTACTGAAGGAGCTAGATCCACCTCCAAGTCAAAGAGGTTAAACTGCCCTGACGAGAGCAGTGAAGAGTATCCAGTTCGGCCCCTCAAGAAGAGAAAACTGACTGAGATATGATTCAGCAGTTCAACAACTGATCTCATAAGTTCAGTGATGAATAAGTTCCAAGGGCCAATAAGAAGATATAACTAGAATTGATCGATCAGTTGCCACATCATCAGTTCACTAAAAAGTCATCAGTTGGACGGGGTAGCCCAACTACCAAGGACAAGTTTAAATTTATTAAAGTCTTTAAACTTATTCCTCATCACATAACACCATCGTGATCTAACGGGCATTATTTTCAAATGGGAGATCATTCAAGATAGCAAGTCTTTAATGCTACTGAGCAAAATCAATCACTAAAGTAGAAAGTGAGTTGATAGCCTGAGGGATATTAATAGCAAAATCCTGCACAAAATATTTTCTATTTATGGCAACTACCTCATTTCCAAATGGATGAAATCCCAACCGCTGATCTACAAGTTGAAGCTAGTTAAATCCATTTAAACTGATCAGCTGATGCGTACTCGAGTGCAATTCAAAGTACATGCATGCAAAGCTTCTTTAAATGCCAATGGAATATTGATCCAAGATTCAGATCAAACTCAAACCCTCCCAGCATTTGCTTTGCATCTTTCTCTCTACTCTATTTATTCTCTCTCAAACATTCTTTCAGAGAATGGAATTGCCCGCTCCATAACTCGACCCAGCTAGACTTGATTTAAACCTCAAAAGATGAAAGTTCGTAGAACTAGACTACATGATGGAGAGACTTAAGCCTGATATGTTCCATCACTTAATCTCAGCAGTGGAGGAAATTGGACTCTTTCAGTTTCTCACACGAGGTCCAAGATTTGGACGATGCTTTCCTAAGGTAGTTGACAAATTCTATATCTTCTCCGATATTGCAGAAGATGACAACATAACATAATCTCAACAGTGAGAGGAAATCCGATCGTGATCACCAAGGAAGTTGTGATGGAGTCACTCTATGTTCGTGGAATAGGTGAACAGGCAGACGCAATAGTCATGCCAAACCATACAGAATTGGGGTGTCAATGGACAAATCCAGGAGTCGAGCATAATGACTACTCTCACAGACTGAAGGACAGTCTTCGGCCGGAGTTCATTCAACTCCAAGATATAGTCATCCATTACTTGAGAGACAATCTGGACTTTACTCGCTTCAGTCCTGACAATGCTCACTTGATGGCACTCATTTACAACCGATGCAGAGTTGATTGGGCATCATATGTGCTATCACAACTACGCCAAAATGTTCATAGGGTCAAGTTTGACCATCAAACTGGAACATTCACATAGAAATTGGGGTTTCTCAACAGGATCAGCATGATCATCACTGATCAGATCCAATTTCTCAACTAGAGAGGCGAGTTACTGGACAAAAGATATTATCTCCCCACAATCTTCATCAAAAGGAGAAAGAATCTCAAACATTTTGGCACGCGATCAAGGAGGCAGCACACTGCAGAAGATGGCCCCTCCAATCCGACTGAACTGACTTCAAATAGTCGAGGAAAGCAGCTCATGTCAGATGATGACATGACATCAAAATCAACTGTGCCAGCTGAGTCTACACCAGCTGAAACCAACTACATGGATGGTATTGAAGAAAGCTTCAACAACACTCTCTTGATCTGCTAAGTAGTTTTCAGCTTATCAAGAGATACAACTCTGATCTCTTTAATCAATTGAGGAGATATCTCAGATGGTCACTATGGAGATTTCATGTTGATGAAGCAGTTATGTTTACACTACTTGATAAGAATGGATGATTTTTTTGGAGTCAAGAAGGACATTGGAGCAGAAACTGGATGAATCATCCATCGACAGCTACTCCCACTCTCTTAGAGATTATGGATTCGATGATCAATAGAATCCGAAATGGAGAACCTGCTGCAGCTCCACTGCCATTTGCAGAGCCATCCAACTCATCCTCCACTCCTATGATGTTCAACCAACCACCTCCAACTGAAGAACTCCTCCCAAGGTTGGCCATGACGTCAACTGAACGTGAAGTTCAGCCTCCACTACCAGATCTTACGGCAGTTCATGCCAACTGAAGAAGCATCCAACTGGCTACCCCACCACCAAGAGAATAACCATTTCCTTCCCTATTTGAAGGTAACTTAGCTACAACCTCCAGCTTCTTATCACATGTTCCCTTTCCATCCTTCGATCCACACATGCATACCCTTTTGGATGATGTCAAAAAGGGAAAGAGATTGAAGAAATTGAGGAGAAAAATGATGGAAAATAGTTTTTGAGTCTCTGGAATAAGATTCAAAGGGAACCCTCGCAATTTCAAGAGAAAGTACAGCCTCAGGGGAAGTAGTGAGGACTGTAGAAACTGCTCGAGAAGAGAGGCATCAAACTCAGGGGGAAGATTGGGAAGCTGTCCAGGGACATTTGTCTTAGGGAGAAGTCTGGAAAAATGCTAGTGCCAGAGAAAGAGGAGAGCCTAGCAATTGGTGGAATAGGTGAAGAAAGAGATGAGATACCAGCTGAAGAAGCGCAGCAGCTGAAGAGCTAGAAACTCAAAAAAAAACAAAACAAATTGTTGTAGATTGAAAGATATCTAATCAGTTTACATAAGCAGTTTCTTAGCTACAAGTTTTCTTACTTGATTGTGTCCTTGCTACACAGCTCAAAAATTTCTCAATCAGTTCTTCCATCATTGCTCAATTTTGCCATATTTTGGACATCATCAAAAAGGAGGAAATTGTTACGAAAAACTATCAAGGTTTTTTTTACAAGGGGTTTTGATGAGATGTCAAAATATGACAAAATATGAAAAGAGCCTTGAAAGAACTGAAAAGAAATCAAGCAGAAAACTAAGGATGATCATACAGAGTCAAAGCTGTCAAAGCCAATAGAAATGATCAATCCGTGTGAAAAAAGAGAGAAGAATAGAGAGAAAAAGAAGACAAAAGCTTGGTAGAATAATTAGCAAGGCAAACTGGAAGTTGCAGGTACCAGCGAGAGAAGGTACCAACTGCCAACAGCCTACAATAATGAACTGATGACCAATACCAGTTCAAGGCTGACATCAACTAAAGAGACGTTCAAGTTGAAGAGAACTGAAGCACATACCAGTTCAAGGCCGACACTAGCTGATGAGAACTGAAGAACATATCATTTCTAGGCCGCCACCAGCTGAAGAGAAGTTCCAGCTGAAGAGAACTGAAGCACATACCAGTTCTAGGCCGCCACCAGCTGAAGAGAAGTTCCAGCTGAAGAGAACTGAAGCACATACTAGTTCTAGGCCGCCACCAGCTGAAGAGAAGTTCCAGCTGAAGAGAACTGAAGCACATACCAGTTCTAGGCCGACACTAGCTGAAGAGAAGTTCCAGCTGAAGAGAACTGAAGCACATACCAGTTCTAGGCTGCCACCAGCTGAAGAGAACTGAAGTACATACTAGTTCTATTCCAATACCAGCGGAAGAAATGTTCCAGTCAAAGGAAGATCCCAGCTGAAGGGAATACCAGCTGAATGAGAATAACTGAAGTGTGTACCAGTTCTAGATCATTCCCGACTGAAGAAATACCAGTTGAAGAGCACTCTGCTTGAACCGATGAACATGCCAGTCCACGATGACATCAACTGATGAAGACTGCCAACCGAAGAGAGGACAATCACAAGCTGAAGAAAATACCAGCTCAAGATATTCCAGATGAAGAAAATACCAGCTGAGGAAATGTACCAAGTCTAAAGATTCAAGCTGAAGAAAATATCAGCTTAGGATATTCCAGTTGAAGGAAGATACCAACTGAAGAGAAGACTAAGGTACAAGCTGATGGAAAATGCCAGCTCAAAGAATACCAGGTGAAGAATGAAGTTCCAGCTGATGAAGCGCCAATTCCAGTCAAAGGAAGATTCCAGCTGAAGGGAATACCAGCTGAATGAGAATAACTGAAGTGCGTACCAGTTCTAGATCATTCCCGACTGAAGAAATACCAGTTGAAGAGCACTCTGCTTGAACTGATGAACATGCCAGTCCACGATGACATCAACTGATGAAGACTGCCAGCCGAAGAGAGGACAATCACAAGCTGAAGAAAATACCAGCTCAAGATATTCCAGATGAAGAAAATACCAGCAGAGGAAATGTACCAAGTCTAAAGATTCAAGCTGAAGAAAATATCAGTTTAGGATATTCCAGTTGAAGGAACATACCAACTGAAGAAAAGACTAAGGTACAAGCTGATGGAAAATGCCAGCTCAAAGAATACCAGGTGAAGAATGAAGTTCCAGCTGATGAAGCGCCAGTTCGAAGAACACCAGCTAAAGACGCATCAGTTTTAAAGTCCAACTAATAAAGCACCAGCAACCAAACTGAAGGGATACAAATCCAAAATTCTAGCTAAAGAACACTTGTTCAAACTGCCAGCTGAAGTAGAAGCAAACTGGAGCTCAGAAGGCATCAAGCCCAAGCCCAGAAACGCCAGCTGAAGATGATCTCAAACTGGAGCTTTCCAAACCACCAAGGGACACGCAGAACTGACAGACAAAGGAACTGAAGATTCCAGTTGCCAGACAAAGCTCAAAACTGAAGATCAAAAAGGGAGCCGTAACTGAAATTTATATAAGCCAAAGAAGATCTTCAAATTAATGCAACCGAGATCTTGAAGCAAAAGCTCTTTAGAAGAGCAATGGCAAGCCCCATTAAATGAAAGCCTTGCAACTGGCTTTATCATTTATGTTCCAACAGTGATCACCAGCGGTCACCAACTCACCTATCTTTAAAAGGTGAGCTACCCCAGAGAAGATCGTGGGACTTTTAAGAATTTGGAGATCACTTTAGTTAAGTCTTTCCGCAAAGACATTCGCCGAAGCACTAAAGCCTCACGCTCAAAGAACTCAGAAAATCAAAAGTTCCAACTGATGAGAATGAGCCTTAACACTCTTCGAGCTAGCTGTTGGAGATTTCCAGCCAGAGCTGTTCTCTCAGTCACCATGCTTAAGTGATCAACTACCCCAGCTCAGACGCAGACGCGCAAAGAAGTAACCCAGTTGATACCAGTTTCGAGACTGTACTCTTGAAGATCGAGCGAGATCTATAATCATGAAAAGACGGGCAATAGCACCTTATCTCTCTAGTGAGCAGTTGGGGATCGCAAGTGTGAGCTGTCGACCTACCGGTTGAGGAAGTTGAAAGTGCAGCTTCCAGGACAGCAACTATCTTCATTGTGTAACTGTAATAAAGGAACTTTACACTTTTATAGTGAATTGCCCTTCTACGGAAGGAATAGAGGACGTAGAAGTTGAGCTTCGAACCTCTATAAATTGCTTGTGTGCTTTACTTTAATTTTCAGTTCAGTTGCAAGTTTTTAAACTGCACACTATAAGCACACACAGCACTCCGAGCTAGCAGATCTTCTCAACTGATCTCTACATAGCATGGATAATATTTGCGAGTCAAAATGGGCCCTGTATATTCCGCATCTAAGTTCAATTTTGTAATCAGTTTATTCACCCCACCTCTAAACTAATTCTGACTCGTCCCGGGACCAATAGGAGAGTCGAGTGATGAGGAGTACGCAGCACCCGAAGCACTAACGTTGGTTTCAAGGAAGTCATTGAGTCTGCATACCAAGAGTGTGAATGAAGCATAATGAGAGGACACATTTCATACTCAATGCCACATCAAGGATAAGGTATGTAGTATGATCATCGATGGAGGGAGCTGCACCAATATAGGAAATGTGATGATGCTAACCAAATTGGATTTTCCCGTTTTAAAGCATCCATGGTGAAGAAGGTGAAGAAGGTGAAGAAGTAGGTTCGAGTCCTATTCAGAATTGGAAAGTACAAGGATAAGATACTATGTGACGTCATGCCAATACAAGCTAGGCACATTTTGTTGGGGCATCCATGGTAGTACGATCAGCGAGTGAAGCATGATGACTTTACCAATAAGTACTCATTTGTACTTAACCAAAAGACAGTGACACTAGCTTCTCTAACACCATCTCAAGTATATGAGGATCAAGTGAAACTAAAGACGGAGGTTGATCAAATGAAGAAAGATGGAAAAGGGGAAAATGTTGGAAATGAGTTAGTCTAACATTCATGTTTTGCAATGGTTAGTGACATTAAGTGGGCCGTGCAAAACTAGTAGTCGATGTACCTGCTGATTCGCAAAGACATTCTCTTAAATACTAACCAATTTAACCAGTCTTTGCCTAGTTCTGTTTTGTCTCTTTTGTGGGAATATGATGACGTCTTTCCTAAAAAGATACCACCAAGTTTACCACCAGTTCGTGGGATCAAGCACCAGATCGACTTTATCCCTGGCGCTACCTTACCAATTAGACCAGTTTACCGGTATAACCTTGAGGAGACCAAAGAGCTAGAACAACAGATTCATGAGCTATTGGACAAAGGGCAAGTGAGGGAGAGTTTGAGCCCGTGTACCAGTCCAGTTTTACTCATGCCAAAAAAGGATGCATCTCTAAGGATGTGTGTCGACTGCCGCACTATTAACAACATCATGATAAAGTATCAACATCATATTCATCATTTAAATGATATGCGAGATGAATTGCATGGTGCTTGTGTGTTCTCTAAGATAGATTTGACAAGTGGGTACCATCAAATTCGAATTCAAGAGGGGGTGAGTGGAAAATGACATTTCTTACAAAATTAGGTCTGTATGAATGGTTAGTAATGTTGTTTAGATTAACCAATGCTCTAAGTACTTTTATACATCTTATGAACCATGTGTTTATGTGCTTTCATTGGAAAGTTTGCAGTGATTTATTTTGATGACATCTTGATTTATAATAGGAACGAAGGGGAGCATGTTGGGGTTTTCTCGAATTGTACCCCATAGGATTTATTTGGATGCCATTAATTCTAACTCATGTAAATCATAATTTTATGTGTGACATTAATTATCCAATGTTGAATTATCATGCAAGTCCAATTTCGAATCTATTGCAGCGGAAATAAAATAGAGTCAATTGAAACCGGTACTTACAAACGTTGTCGGGTTGCCCACGGGATTAAAGGTCTAATCCCGTTGTTGATGGAGAACACATGATCATGGAAAATCTTCAAGATGTTCGAAACTTACAGCTCCAATATTCTACTTCTTGATCTTCTGCTGTATTCCCGGACCTTCTTTGGATGCAGGATGGGCTGCAGACTACTAAACGGTTGTGGATAACCTAAGAATCAAGAGAGCATGTAAGAGGGGCTATATTAGCTTGTTACATTCGTGCCCCACCCCTTTAATTAAATAAATGGGTGGATTAAAATCATCTCCCCTAATCCTAATGGGTTTGGGCCTCCAACTCATGTTCTATTCCCAACCCACTTAGGTCATATTGGACTACAACAAGGATCTAGAAGAATATTAAATTGGCCCACTAATTTATTTAATTTCTAATATCCATGACATGGATATAAATAAATAAATTAAGTATTATTTTTATTCCACTAAAGAAATAATACTGACCTACCAATTTAATACATATTTGCGAATATGCTTTCTCCTTTAGTTCAGCCATTCCCCATGTTTAAGATACAATATCCATTAATTAATTATGTAAGCTTCTGACGGCTATAATTAATTAATATATTGTTCCTTGAGTAGTACCACATGATTTCCTTATCATGTTAAGAATAAATTAATATTCTGCCTGCAGGACTTCCCATGATCTACCTGCTTCTTCAAGGGGACATCATCAACCTGGCGTACCAGGACACAGTGACCATATATAATGCACGACCCATCATATATGTAAATGTCACTACCCAAAATATCGAGGTTGTTGATCTTATCAAAGAATCTCACTCATTGATAAATTAAAGCAGTCGACATAACATATATATGTCTGCCAATTATATATGGGTTAAGAACCCGAACTCTGTGGTGGATCTTTATTCTCTCACCTAAGGTCAGAACAGAGAATAGTATCCTATCGTGATCCTCCTCAATACACAAGCCAGTGTATTAGAATAATCAGTTAGTCAAGATAAACTAATTATCATATTATTCTACGGTGTCCAATGGTTGGTTCAGGACCATCTAAACCGTGAGCCCTTTAATGCTTTGCAAGGAATCCGATGATATGTTCTTTACTGTGTGTTTACCCATACCATATTATCTACAATGCAAGTATATGGAAACATGCATATAAATATATAACAATAAATAAATGCACAAATAGTGACTGCAATTATTATTCAATATATATCATTTTAATATTGTTTAATGTATACAAAGACAAGCTTTCCAGTATACAAAACCAACAATCTCCCACTTATACTCGAAACATGTCCTTCAAGTATAAACAACACATTGGCTAACTCTCCAACATAACATAAACTCAAAACGGCCCCGGGTCTGCATCAACTCCCATTATCTCCACTTGACCATTGAAGGTCTGAGCTTGGAAGGCTCGTGAATGGGATAGCCATTTTTGTCTTCCAATGCAATCTTGACCACTGCCACATCTTCGTCCCTTATATTTTGTATAAGCTAGTACTATAATCCTATGTGTTTAATTGTCCCTCTGGATTCCTTTTCAAATTTGCTACTTCACTAGAGTTATCACAGTGTGTCGTGATACTCCTAAGGCAAATCAAAAACCACACTCGAATCCAACAAGAAGCTATAGAGTCGTACATTCTTTCGTAGCCTCAGAGCCAGCCACAGACTCAACTTTCATGGTGGAGTGAGCATGCATTTCTGCCTTACTCCTCCATACCACGACTCACTTTTCCAATTCAAGCACATATGCTGAGAAAGATTTACTCTGATCCTTTTTATTAGTTCTGGAAAAACTAAGTCCACATAACCCAAGAGAATTAGACTTTCCAAGTGGTAAACAAGCATACTATCTGAAGTCCTCTTCAGAATACTCTTTACCACAGTCCATTATCCTTAACTGAGTTAAAAGTTATATCTTTTTACTATGTCCACTGCATAGTAGATATCAGGCTTTGTGCACAGTATAACATACATGAGACTTCATTTTACAGGAGCATAAGGAATCTCGTTTCCACTCGTCTATCTCATTATGTATTTGGGAAGCACATTTCCTTGAGTAGATGAATTCCACTCTCGAAAGGTATAGAACCTTTCTTGGAATCTGTATGTTGAATCTAGCTAGCACATTTTCGATATAGGTAGCATGGGATGAGTACAACAGCCCAAATCCTTCATATCGAAATGCCTGGACAATAACTCATTTTCATTGTTACCCAGTAAGCAAGTTGTTATTTAACACACAGTACTAGGATAATCACCACGTTTCCGTCACATCTTTTGTACACAGAATTTTCATCCGATTTTTCCACGAATCCACATTCCTGGATAACTTTGTCAAATCGAATATTCCAAGATTTTTCATGCTTTACTTAAATCCACAAATGGACTTTTAAGCTAGCACACTAAGTGCTATTGGCCTTTAGCAATAAATCCCTTTGTTTGTCGCATATAGATATTATTCCTCAAGAATTCCACTTAGGAAAAATGTCTTGACATCTATTTGCCAAACAAATAATTTAAAGTGAGTAGTAACAAACA
This sequence comes from Perilla frutescens, assembly GCA_026008535.1. Lineage (NCBI taxonomy): Eukaryota > Viridiplantae > Streptophyta > Magnoliopsida > Lamiales > Lamiaceae > Perilla > Perilla frutescens. Next base: position 44,697,436 of record BRKX01000013.1, on the reverse strand, counting down.
ACAGACTCCAGATCAAAATATTTCATTGTATCTTCTCTTTCTTTTGTAGATTCACTTTCACCAAATGAGTTTTACCTCCATTTAGTGGTTCTACAAGCTCCCACTATCATGGTGATCCATAGATCCCATTTCAGATTCCATTACAGTTTTCCAAGAAACCGCATTCTTACCTTGAACCACTTCATCGTAGTTCCTGGGATCCAATCCATTTAGTATTTTCCAGAAAAATATATATTTTTCTAGACTAATGAATCTTTTAGGTTGGCGCACAACCCTTCTACTGTGATGAAGTACTTTCTGTACCTTCATGACACGCTGTGCCGTATTAGGTGGTACCTCTTTTTGTACACTTTGGTGTAGGATTCAAATGACCTTTCCTCAAACCATTAAGAACGATTTTGTTCTTAACCTTGTCACTTATGATATAGTCTTCTTCTAAGAATCAGGCATTAGTGCTTACAATGTCCTTCTGATTCTTAGGACTATAAAATAAATAACTTTTCATTCATCTATGATATCCAACAGACAATCGTCATTTCTAGGACATATCCACGAAATGAAATACACAACTTTGAATAGATCATCATCGATCTAACCATTTCCAATAACATTCAATTTCTTCACACCACTACGCCATTCTACTACTTGAATAGCAGACGTAGTCAACTGGATGCAATTCCATTCTCCGCCAAGTGATCCTTAAAGTCTCCTAAGAGGTACTTGTCACTAATAATAAGAAACATAGTGACATGATACTTTCACTAATGCGTTCCGTTGCTTCTATCTTAATTCTTTGATTTCTCAAAGCATTTAGACTAGCGACACATTATGTAAATGTACTTAAAACCTGAGTAATCACTAATGAGCATGATAAATTTCTCATAACCGCCTCTTAGCATGAATTGTCATAGGGCCACATAGGTAGAGTGAATTAAACCTAATTTCTTCTTTGGATCTACTCATTTAGCGTTAAAGAAGACTTTGTTATTTTAGCTTCTTAGCTGGATTTGCACAAAGAAATGATTCTAGGACCAGTGAGACCAATGGACCATCGTTTATCAAACATTGAATCCTTTTAAGAATAATATATCCAAGTCTTAGATGCCAAAGATAGGTTTGATTCCTTTGCGAAGATTCTTTCCTTTTATTGAGGTTAATCAATATATTCAATAGTTGTTTTGTAGTGTTAGACATAGATTTTAGTGTATTAAAGATGTCCATCCAATGTGCCGGAATAGATAAAATGTTTCCCAACCATGATAACAATATTTTAATCAAAAGTAACAAAATATCAATTAAAAAAACCAACTTAGAAAAAGAAACCAAGTTTCTAAAGTTTAGCACATATAGACAATCCTTTAAAACTAAAATCCATCGCTATTGAAAGGTATATCTATGTCTCTCACTGCAATAGCCGCCAATTTTACCGTAGCATTGCACATGTACATAGTGATCTCATCTTCACTCAAACGAGTGAGATATACCTTTCCTCTTGAGAGAACACTCAGACTTATAATGTCTTTAGCGGATTGTACTTGAAGCACATATTATTGGACTTAAAGTCATTTTGAGGTAACTATGAAATTTCCATCATTGCCTTACACGCTTCCTTTGGTTGAGATGCATTCTTATTCATATCCAAAGATGCATATCTCAGCCATATGCGCCTCTGTGATGCCTTTCACAAGCATCTCAGCTGTCTGAAGATCAAGCATTTCTGATAAAGCAACATTCTTCTTTATCATGCTAAAGTTCAAAAGAACTGTTTAAGCTTCAGGGACAGACTATTAAACACCATGTCGATTAAGACTCGATATCTTGTTCACCATCTAGGGTTTTGATCTTCGATACGCGGCTTATCATCCAGAGAACGTGATCCCTTACAGGAATGGAATCGACTATCTTTGTGCTTATTAGATGTTTCATGGCAATGCATTTTATTGTGTATTGCCATAAGATGTTCTCACTACTTCATCAAAATTCGCAACTGGTTTCTTATGACATTCCTTATCAAGTACAATTTAAACCTTCAGTCGTTTAGAACAATGTTTAAGTTTGAATCCAATCTTTAGTATTTCACCGATATAAAACTTTTGAAAATAGAAGACAAGTTGGAAAGTGTCATGATAATATAGAAATAATTGACAAAATAAACATGCAGTACAGTCACACCTTTTCGGATAATCATATAATTGAAATCCTCAAAAAGCATTATATGTATATCCACCGACATTTTAAAATTTTTTCCCATAAGCCACGATAGTGTAGATGTTTATGAAATTTATTTCTAAACAGGTTATTAGCCTTTAATTCACCTCCAGTCAAGTTTCATTTTAACAAGTGAATTAATAGTCGGTAATATTCCCGGTCATGTAATCGTCTAATTAATAAGACACGATAGTGTGGACGTTTATTAATAAATTATACCTAAGTGTGAACACCATCATCTTCACCCCAATGGCACTGGTTCAAATTTCACTGCTCCAGATGGAGGAGTCAGTTTGTTCTAACAGTGTCCTACAGTTATCTTTTAAGAGGTTCAATTCCTAGAGAATCCAGTAATATGACACATCCGATATGGAGGAAGACCTATTGTCAATGCGCATGCCCATCATTTCTCAATTAACCCAGATTAATGTAGACCAATTAGATTTCTAAATACTTTGGTATGAATCTCTCTCACTTAGCATGCAAGAACATCATATAAATGATAAACATCCATGACATGCAAACAACAACATAATAAGCATAATAATTTAAACAAACTATCATGGCATATTTCTCATGTTTTTTTCATGAGATAATCTTGGGAAATCAGCTCCGGAAATCTGGACGTCATCCGCGCCACCACCAAGTGTCTCGCCAAAACCCTAACACCGATTTATGGTTTCGAGACGTGTCCGAGATGTCGTCCTTCCTCTATTGAGGCTGCTCCATTTTCCTTCCTTGAGTAGATTTCGATCCTTATTATCTAATTTTAGAAGGATTTCTATTCCAAATTTAAACCTTATCTTATCATATTTGAATAAATCAAAAGATATCAATTACCTTATCTAAATCCACTATGATAAAATAATCATTATCTTAAATATTCAATTTTCATATGATAAAGATTTTAATTATGGAAAATCCTAATATATCTAGAATAATAAAGGATTAAAAAGTACAACTCAAGACTATGATGATTTTCGAAATCATCACTATACTCTAACATTTTATTTTTCCTATTATATTAAAACAACGTAATAAAATAAATGCTAGTCTAATCCATGGATTTTCTCATGGATAAAAATCTCGTAGCCAAACTGGCATACAGCCATTAACAACCATACATTCAACATAAATTAAATCATCACATCACAAAATTAAAATGCCATGATAGTCGGTATCACCCGCAAACAAAAACCGTCTACATACAACAACTATCAAAATTAAGTAATAAACATAAAATTGCATATGATATCCATACATGACCATTTTCAAAAATTATCCTTAATTAAATTAAGATTTTCGAAAATACCATAAGATTAAATTTGGAAATTTTAAAATTAATTAAAATATTCCACCAAATTAAATCTTATACATTCGAAATTATCACAAAGACAAAATATAAAAATTTTCAAAATAAATCGAAAATTCCTCCAAATTAAATCCTAAAGCTAATTTTCAAAAATATAATGATTTAATTTGGAATAGGTTTTTGATTAATATCAAAATTCCAGATTTAAAATGTGTTTATGATACTTTACGAAAAGAGCAATTATATGTAGAAGTTGTAGCTTCCATGGACTTGCGAGTTTGTACAAATGATAAGTGTCATATTTCAGTAGCATAGCAGTGCCTATGATAGAAGTGATCAAAAAGAATGTGAAATTTCGTTAGGGAGAAGAGCAAAAGAAGGCGTTTCAGACTCTCAAAAGAAGCTGACACACCGCCCGGTACTATCTCTTCCTAACTTTTCTAAGATATTTGAGATAAAATATGATGCTTCTAGTATTGAGATTGGTGTTGTAACAGCCCGGTCTCGAGATAGGGATTAACGAATGGTGATGAAGCCATGCAAGACATTGAAGGCCTTGAACCCGAGCTGCAATTCAAAGGTCCAATGATGCGACTTCGAGCGAAGAAATTACAAGGTTATTTCCAAGTGATGATTCGCAAGAAGTTTGAGGAATTAGAAGATGCAAAGTGCAGCCATACTTTAGTTAATTTATTAACTAATGAAGATCAAGATCATACCATGGAGAATATAACTTGAAGAGTTGAAGAAGAGAGCAAGAAGAAGTGCATTTGTGCATGGAGCTGTTTTCACCCTTGATTTAATTTAATTAAAGGGTTGATTTCTATCTAGACTATAGTATTATTTAATTACTTTAGACTATAGTTTAGATCAGTTTTTAATTAATTAATAAGTGTAATTTTCGTTCATAATATCATAGGTTTGACTAGAATTGTATTTAAGGCAATTTCCTACCTTGAATAGAATTCTAGTTTAGGTATTTCTATAGTATAGTTAGAGATCCTTTTGGATCAGATTTTTAGGCCTTTTTATTAGTTATTTTCATGCATAATAGGCCCTATAAATAGGGGAACCATGTTACTTTGATATTTTAGACATTATTGATTAAAATTGCTTTTGCATTCAATTTGTGTCTCAACCGTTTAAAGCTTTTGATTGTTTTCCTCGAAAATTATCATTCTTGAAGCCTAGCAAACTTTGAGTCTTACATCAAGGGAACGTTCTAATTCATACGAATTATTAGGGTGAACTCACTACGAAGAACAACTCAGAGATTCGTTTTCGTCGTACAAGATACGCCGGGGATTAATCGGGTTGTGATTCTCAACACTACCACCTTCGACCTTCATCAAACGACATCCTACATCCTTCACCAACGTTCGTGTCCCTCCCAAGTCATCAAGACCTGATCGTGTGTCGATCATCAAGGGTTCGGTTCCATTCGGCATAATTTCATCGTGTTTCCCATCTATACCGTAAGTCCTTCGAACCATTATCATATCCTATCTTCCCTAGCCATTCTTAACCCATAAATCTCGTCCTCAATACCATCATCGTCCAGTTATAATTCTCGTTCCAAATCAGCCCCTTTCTTGTTGGATTTGTGTTCCGTTTTTGTGTCGTAGTTTAGATATCGTAATTAGGTCCAGATTCGTTTGTTCTTCGAGTTCGAGTTCTTTTAATTTCAGTATATTCTCGTTCAGTTGAGTCTTGAGTCTTAGAGTAGGGTTGAATCCTTCCTTAGTTGGCGTGTTCGATTCTAGAAGTCTTCCGCGCGTCTCGTATCCTGTACAAATTGTCCGGGTTACATCATAAATTTTGGCATCAGAGCCACGTCAGCTCTGCTGGTCGTGGTTCAATCCTACGTGCCTATCTATCGAGTCTATTGAGTTGTAATAGTTAGTGTTCATTGAAAAAAAAAAGATCGGTTAAAAAAAAACCGAAAGTTAAAAAAAAAAAAAAGGGTTACGGTCAAAAACAAAAAAAGAGACCGAATAAAAAAAAAACAAAAAGAAAAGAAAAAAAAAGAGGAAAATCCAATTTGATTTTTGACTTACCTTTTGAGCTCGATTTTATTTCTAGTTCTTTCCTTTTAGTTCTAGTCATAATTGGTAACTCCCTTGTGAGTTTTATTATAGTGTTGGAAACTTTCCTTATAGTATAGTTCTTTAGTTGGTAATTTCCATTTGAGTTGTATTTTAATTTGGTAGCTTCCATTTAGAGTCTAGTCTAATTAAGGTATTTAGATTGTGTCACACTAGTGGTACACATATCCAAATCCTTTTCTTTCCTTCTTTCTTCATTTCTTTCCTTTCCTTCCTTTTATCCTAACACATCCGGTTTTCCGGTTTTCCATCTTCTCCCTACTATTTCTGCTCCCGAGCTCCGATTTTTCTCCACCATACCATTCCGGAAACGTCTCGACGAGACGAACCAAACTCACTACTTTGCTGTGACCTAAGGGATTTTTAGGCCAAATTCCATCATCTTCAAGGTGAAATCGCCCCCAGAAGTTCGAGAGAAGCCGATTTCAAGCAACGGAAGAGTCGATTAACACCACCATATACACACCTCTCACACGAGCACCACTACATACTTGAGAGCATACATGAGGGGTAAAATACAGAGAGAAAACACGAGTGATTGTGAGGAATTGTGAGGTCCTTTCACGTTTGTTCATTGTTTGCAGGTACGCATGGAATCCAGAGACGGGTATAACAAAACAGGTGATAAGGCACCCGATTCACCTAGTTCTCATACAGACGCGGCTTCATCGATGCCACAACCATGGGAAGCCCAATTCCACCATCAAGAACTGGAGCATAAGCTAGATAGTTCGTTGGCCAAGATGATGGCACAACACGAGCTTATTGTTGCTCGAATTGTTTCATCAGCCTAAAACAGCTCGTTAGCCAGAAGTTCATGTAGCCGAGCCAGCCAGGGCGAATGCTGGAGCACCACAAGCTCAGCGGTGCCAACCTCAAGTACAGTTTAATGATCATTATGATCGTGATGCTGAAGAAGACTATGGTTACTATGCAAAGGAGTTAGAGGCTGAGTATGATCCATATCAGAGACGTGACTGACCACGTCTGCCCTACAGACAAGCACCCCGACGTGCAGATCCCGACAGCTTGTTGAACAACATCAAAACATGCATCCCAGAGTTTGAAGGGCTTCACGATCCTGATCTGTACTTGGATTGGGAACGTAAGGTTGAGAAGATCATCGACTGCTATGACTTCGCTGAGCAGAAGAAGGTCAAGTTAGCATCATTAGAGTTTCGAGGCTACGTAGCCTCATGGTGGGAGATGCAGCAGGATCGACGCCGACGTGAGAGATATCCACCCGTCGATACTTGGGAAGAGATGAAAGGATTGCTGCATGGCAGGGTCATTCCTGTACATTATGAGAGAGAGCTCGAGAAGAAGCTCACCCGAATCAAGCAAGGGACCCGATCAGTTGAAGAATACCACAAGGAGCTTGAGACTGCCCCGAATAGAGTTGGGAAACAAGAGACCTTAAATGCTACCATCATTCGGTACATTGAAGGCATGAATCCTGACATCGCATGTGAAGTTGAACTTAAGAACTTCACAAGTATAGAAGAGATGGTGCACTACGCATCAATTGTGGAGAGACAGCTCAGAGAGGGAAGACGGAGATCGCACCACAGTTCAGCCCCTGTTCGACCCCCATGGAACAAAGGTATGAATCCCACATCATCTTCTACCCCTTCTACTGAGCCTACTCGACCCCGAGGTCAATCCGGACCGCCCGAGCGGCGTTTCGACCGTTCTACACCGCAGTTCAGTCGTAGACCCAAGTCTACACCGGCACCACCGTCCAGACCAGCCTATACACGACCCAATCCACCCAGCCCAGCACCTAGTGCCAATCAGAATCAAGCTAGAGACATCCAGTGCCATAAGTGCCAAGGTTGGGGCCACTTTCAAAACCAGTGTCCGAAACGGCGTGTTCTGTTCATTACCGAACAGAATGAGATCGAGTCAGCCAGTGAGGATGAGGACCAGCCCGTAGTTGACACCAAGAAGGAGCCAGAGACACCTCCAGTCAACTCAGATGAAGAGGAACCCGAGCTTCCTCATGTTAGTCTTGTGTCTATACGCAGTCTGAGCATCAATCGTGAAGAAGAGCAGCCAGATCAATGTGAGAACATTTTTTTCACACGTGTTACTATCAAAGACCAGACCTGCTTGATGATAATAGACAGCGGGAGTGTGATCAACGCCATGAGCCAGTATGCAGTTGACAAATTGGCGCTGACCACCATCAAGCATCCGAAGCCATACAAGTTGCAGTGGCTTACGGATCGAGGAGAGATCAAAGTAACGGCTCAGGTAAGTGTCTCATTCTCTATTGGTTGATTTTCTGACTCTGTTGTTTGTGATATTATTCCTATGGATGCAGCACACATATTGTTAGGTAGACCATGGCAGTTTGACAGACAGACGATTCATGATGGCTTCGCAAACACGTACGTCGTGAAGAGAGATGGACGACCTATTACACTCAAGCCACTGGCCCCTAAAGCCATTGCAGAAGATCAGAGAATTATGCAAGAGAGTTTTAGAGCTGAGAGAGCGAAAGAGGCCGCTGCCGCAGCCCGGATTACCGCCAACGGTACCCAATCGACTGAGACCCCCAAGAAGGCCGCCACTACTACTTTTTCAACCCCTAAACCGTCCTCCAAACATTAACTTGTGCATGGGAATTCGTCTAGATCAGCTGCAAAGAAAGATCAAAACCGCAGCCTGTTTATTTGAGTGAAAGGCGTGGAGAAAGCATTAAAAGCAGGTTTACCTTTTGTTCTTCTATCTTATAAGAGCAGTGCTATTAATGATGTTTCTTTGCCTAGTGTTGTGCAGCCACTTATGGAGGAGTTCGCGGATGTGTTCCTGGAAGAGATTCCAAGTGGATTACCTCCAGTTCGTGGGATCGAGCACCAGATCGATTTCCAGCCCGGCGCCGTCTTGCCAAATCGACCAGCATACCGGACGTCCCCTGAAGAGACCAAGGAAATCGATAGAAAAGTGAAAGAGTTGCTTGAGAAGAAGCAGATTCGAGAGTCGATGAGCCCCTGCGCAGTTCCAGTCATTCTAGTGCCGAAAAAGAACGAGTGGAGAATGTGCATGGACTGCCGCGCCATCAACAAAATAACAGTGAAGTATCGATTCCCTATCCCTAGATTAGATGATATGCTTGATGAATTATCCGGTTCTAAAGTCTTTTCCAAAATTGATTTGCGTTCTGGTTATTTTCAAGTTAGAATGCATGAAGGGGATGAGTGGAAAACAGCTTTTAAGACTAAGCATGGTTTATATGAGTGGTTAGTTATGCCTTTTGGTCTCACTAATGCACCGAGCACTTTTATGAGATTAATGAACCATGTTTTGCGTGATGTGATTGGGAAATTTGTAGTTGTGTACTTTGATGATATCCTGATTTACAGTCACAATGCACAGGCGCACCTAGCACATCTTAGGTGTGTTTTTGATATTCTGAGATCAGCCAAGTTGTATGGAAATCTGTCTAAATGCTCTTTTTGTTTAGATGAGGTTGTATTTCTTGGTTTTGTTGTGAGTGTACGTGGTATTGAGGTTGACCGTTCTAAAATCAAAGCGATTGAAGAATGGCCAACACCCAAGTCAGCCACGGAGGTTCGATCCTTTCACGGCCTTGCCGGATTTTATCGTCGTTTTGTGCGCGATTTCTCTAGCATTTCCGCGCCTCTTACTGAGCTAAGTAAGAAGGACCGTAAGTTTGAGTGGGGTAAAGCACAGCATGAAGCATTTACACGTTTAAAGCATATTTTATGTCATGCACCTGTTTGGTGTTTACCTGATTTTGATAAGGTTTTTGAGATTGAATATGATACCTCCGGGATAGGTATTGGTGCTGTTTTGATACAGGAACGGCGTCTAGTTGCCTACTTTAGTGAGAAATTGAATGGTGCAGCTCTGCGTTATTCTACCTATGACAAAGAGTTGTATGCATTGAAGAGATCATTGGAGACGTGGCAGCATTATCTGTGGCCAAAGGAGTTCGTGATTCACACGGACCATGAGAGCTTAAAGCATTTGAAAGGACAGAAAAATCTGAACAAGAGGCATGTGAGATGGGTCGAGTTCATCGAGTCCTTCCCGTACGTCATCAAATACAAGAAAGGAGAAGACAATGTTGTAGCCGATGCACTATCTGGATGGTACACGCTGCTGAATTTGATGCATGCTAGAATGCTTAGTTTTGAGTCGATTAAGAGTCTGTATGCATGTGATCCATTCTTTGCTTCGATTTTTGATGAGTGTTCAAAAAAATCTAAGTCTTTTGATGGGTTTTTCGTGCATGATGGATTTTTATTTCGTGGTTCTCAGTTATGCATTCCTAGTTGTTCTATGCGTGAGCTACTTGTGTTAGAATCTCATGCGGGAGGATTAATGGGTCACTTTGGTGTGAATAAAACATTAAGCATGCTGCATGAGCATTTTTATTGGCCGCATATGAGAAGAGATGTTGAGCATGTGTGTAGTAGATGTGTTACTTGCCATAGGTCTAAGTCTACTTCACATCCGTTTGGATTATACACGCCCCTGCCTGCCCCTAGTTCACCTTGGATTGATTTGTCTATGGATTTTATCTTAGGATTACCTAGGTCTAGATCGGGTAAGGATTCTGTTTTTGTGGTTGTTGATCATTTTTCTAAAATGGCGCATTTCATTGCATGTAGAAAAACTGATGATGCTGTGCATATTGCCAATCTGTTCTTTGTGCATGTAGTTAGATTACATGGTATTCCTAAAACTATTGTTAGTGATAGGGATTTCAAGTTTTTAGCACACTTTTGGCGAGTTTTGTGGGGAAAATTAGGGACTAAATTGTTGTTTTCTACTGCATGTCATCCACAAACTGATGGTCAAACTGAGGTTGTGAATCGTGTAAACGACAATGCTTACCGCATTGATCTTTCCGGTGAGTATAAATGTTCTTCAACTTTCAATGTTGCTGATTTATTTCCGTTTGTTGCAGATGAGTTCGATCTCGACGATGATCCAAATTCGAGGACGAATTCTCTTCAGCAGGGGGGAATGATGAAGCCATGCAAGGTATTAAAGGCCTTGAACCCAAGCTGCAATTCAAAGGTCCAATGACGCGACTTCGAGCGAAGAAATTACAAGGTTATTTCCAAGTGATGATTCGCAAGAAGTTTGAGGAATTAGAAGATGCAAAGTGCAGCCATACTTTAGTTAATTTATTAACTAATGAAGATCAAGATCATACCATGGAGAATATAACTTGAAGAGTTGAAGAAGAGAGCAAGAAGAAGTGCATTTGTGCATGGAGCTGTTTTCGCCATTGATTTAATTTAATTAAAGGGTTGATTTTTATCTAGACTATAGTATTTATTTAATTACTTTAGACTATAATTTAGATCAGTTTTTAATTAATTAATAAGTTTAATTTTCGTTCATAATATCATAGGTTTGACTAGAATTGTATTTAAGGTAATTTCCTACCTTGAATAGAATTCTAGTTTAGGTATTTCTATAGTATAGTTAGAGATCCTTTTGGATCAGATTTTTAGGCCTTTTTATTAGTTATTTTCGTGCATAATAGGCCCTATAAATAGGGGAACCATGTTACTTTGATATTTTAGACATTATTGATTAAAATTGCTTTCGCATTCAATTTGTATCTCAACCGTTTAAAGCTTTTGATTGTTTTCCTCGAAAATTATCATTCTTGAAGCCTAGCAAAATTTGAGTCTTACATCAAGGGAATGTTCTAATTCATACGAAGAATTAGGGTGAACTCGCTACGAAGAACAACTTAGAGATTCGTTTTCGTCGTACAAGATACGCCGGGGATTAATCGGGTTGTGATTCTCAACACTAACACCTTCGACCTTCATCAAACGACGTCCTACATCCTTCACCAATGTTCGTGTCCCTCCCAAGTCATCAAGACCTGATCGTGTGTCGATCATCAAGGGTTCGGTTCCATTCGGCATAATTTCATCGTCTTTCCCATCTATACCGTAAGTCCTTCGAACCATTATCATATCGTATCTTCCCTAGACATTCTCAATACCATCATCGTCCAGTTATAATTCTCGTTCCAAATCAGCCCCTTTCTTGTTGGATTTGTGTTCCGTTTTTATGTCGTAGTTTAGATATCGTAATTAGGTCCAGATTCGTTTGTTTTTCGAGTTCGAGTTCTTTTAATTTCAGTATATTCTCATTCAGTTGAGTCTTGAGTCTTAGAGTAGGGTTGAATCCTTCTTTAGTTGGCGTGTTCGATTCTAGAAGTCTTCCGCGTGTCTCGTATCCTGTACAAATTGTCCGGGTTACATCAAATGGGGACGGGGTGTTATTAATGGATTAATGAATAAGTCGGAAGATGAATGAGGGTTTAAGAATACAGATATACTTTTGATAGATAGGCGATGATACTCGGGTTTACTTGATTAAGAAGGAAACATGCTTTAGCGAAATAAAATGGCTAACTTAATCAGATACCAACAAGTATAGACCTTATTCATAGATTAAAACGAATATACAGATATCGCATGAATAAGCCTCTTCACAGGTGGAAAGAAAATAAACTCGAGAAGTAGGAATAAAACTGAATATGCATCACTTATATATATAATCACATCTGGGGAAATATTCTTAGAATCTTGATAAAGATAACATAGCTTAGAAATAAATACGAATATATCAGAGTAGCAAAAACATCATGGGATTTCAAAAGAAACTTATACTATAGCAAAATAATCTTGGCAGCCAACCCACATCCATAGCCACCAACATCCTCAGTATATCAACCTGAAAACATTTGAAAAAGAAGGGGCGTGAGCACTAATGTACTCAATGAGTTTTAATAAAACACTTTAATAAACCTCAAGATATCCAATAATCAACTAACGGTATATGAAGAGCAAAACGCAAAAGCCCTCTCCATATTCGTAAAACCTTTTCTTTTCTTTTGGGTCCATCCTGGCTCAAACCTGATCTCAACTGCACCCTTAGGCATGCCTCAGGACACAAGAGGGGTTATCTCGAATATCCTTACGAGTTTGCGAGGGCTAAACCCAGCAGTGACTCACTTAGCTGAATAAAGATCAAAGTCCTCTAAGCTCAAATTCCTGCTTAAGCAAAATACTAAGTTCCTTCCTTCCTTAATCCTTGCTAGCAAAACCAATCCTAGAGCAATGTCTAGGGGGCTAATCCTTTACTTAGCATGATCTAGGCCTATGAGGGATTTGACCCTATCCTTAGAAGGCAGTCCTTTAACTATACGAAGCTTAGCAGAATACAACGCTCAAATACAAAGAAAAGGACGTTATTAAACACGAATTGCATCTAAAGACAATTCTAATATCTCATGCTGAGCAAAATCAATACTTAACAATTATAGCATTTCTAAACATGCTCGAGAGCTTAAATAACACATAATATTTCATTTCCTTCCTTCCTTGTACAGAGATCAATCAGGCAGAGCAAAATATTTTATTGGATATCTCATTTGCCCTAATATGCTTCTAGAGCTTATTAGCTCAAACTTTTAGATGAGTACAGATTTACCCACCTCGATCACTGAGTAAAAGATGAGGCAACGAGCTGATGATCCTTTTCTGAATTCCCACGAGGCTCACTTCCTCCTACAAAAGTCGAATTATCGACTTAGCGGCCTCCTTCGAAGAAATTAACCATCTAAAGCGAGAAATAACGATATCTACCTCGAAAACTAGAATCTAAGACTTGATTACAAATTGCACGACTTTACGACTTAATAAAATTCGAGAAGAATTTATTCGAAGAAAATCACATCCTGATTACTCGAGTTCTGGACGGAAACAACTTAAAAAGGTTACTCAAAATAACTCAGAAATAACTTGAAAATCTTCTAACATTAAACTTGGAATTAACTTGGAAATAGCTTGGAAGAACACGACTCAAAGGGCTTGAAGAGAGGGTACGAAAATAGCCGGGGAAAAATCAGCGTCGGACGACACAAGGGTACCGCGCACCGGCAACACCCCGCGTGCCCGCGCCTTGTGCGCGCCGGCGCCCTATGGCGCGCTCGAGCGGGTGGTCGGCCGAGGGGGGTGCTGCGCGGCGGCGGCATCCGTGGTCGCGCCATCTGCTCCGCCCAAATACTAGGCACTCTTATACTTCTGGGTTTCTTCAGTGTTCATCAATTCTTTCGATTAACACGAAGATCACTTTAAAAATTTTAAAACAACATGCTTCAATAATTTAAATTGACATGAAACGGCATGCTTTAACTTAAAAAGAAATCGGCATAAACACGATAATCCTCTTTAAACATTTAGAATAATGATGAAATCTTTAAATATAACTTGAACGGAACTTAGATGGAATAAACAAGACTAATTACAAGAAATAATAACGAAAATCATAATGACAGGAATAAAGCGAGAAATATAATGTAAACGTTATTAACTTGGAACTTCAATAAGAATCGAAATACAACTTTAGATGGAAGGTAAATGAGTAATAATGAAGAACACGAAGAACATGAAGAATGGAAAGTAAATGCGGAATTGAATGATGGAAAAGAAATGGAATCGAGACCGACAAACAAGAATAGACGGGGTTAGGTGCGTCGAAGGAAGGTGGCTAGCTCGGCGTCTCGTCAAGTCGCAATAGTTGCAAAGCCGTCTGATACGACCCAACGACGTCCCTAGCACATTCCCTCACCGCATCCCTTCCACGCCACTCCGCTCGTCGTCTTGCAGAGCACTCACGAAGAACGTTTTTTACTTCGACAGAACTTTCTCGGCTTTTCTCTCAAAGCTTTCCCACTCTCTAGGAAAGTGAAATGGATGATAAATGAGAAAATGAAAGCAAAGGGGTTGCCCTCTATTTATAGATGTGGGGTTATCTTTCTTGAGAAGCCATTCCAGTGCAGGAATATTGTAAAAGTTACCTCGGGTTCGGTTAAAAGCTGCTTTATTCGATGTTGAGGTCCAAATGACCTCAAGCACGAAATCTAAAAATACCGAGAGACTTGTTGGCTCGAATACTAGTGAACTAACTTGACTCCGGATCAAAACGAGGTCGTTTGAAAAAAAAAACGAGCCAAGATTCCTTTTTGGAATTACTTTTTATTATTTACTCAGACTGACATATTTTGCTCCCGAGTGTTTGTTTGACCTCAGAATGGAAATCCATGAACCCAAACGGAATCCTTGAGTCATTTCCCATAAGAGGGGCCTGATAGAACAAGACTCGGATAAACGAGGAGGATTTTGTAAATTTCTTAAAACACGAACGCACGCAAAAGTTACTATTCATTCACCCTTTTAAATACGTTTTTCATCACCGGGAACTCAAATGGCTTCAGAATAAAATTCCAGGAACACCGACACACTCCTTGATTTAAAACCTTTCTAACGAGACCAAGATTGACCAAAACAGAGCTAAGATCAAAATTTTTGAAAATACGATATCACGAAAACTGACCCTTAAAGTCGTGACTGACATCTGACCTTACTTAAACCTTATTTAACATTCTTCCTTAACTGGTTAATTACTATTAAGAATCCTCTAATCATAAATCAAAAATTTGGGGTTTTACATCCTATCCCCCTTAAAGAAATTTCATCCCGAAATTTACTAACCATGATAAGGGACATCTGGGTACTTCTTGAGTAGCTCCAATTCGAGCTCCCAGGTTACCTCTTCTGATCCATGATGGTTCCAGATTACTTTTACAAGACTAATTTCCTTGTTCCTTAACTTCTGGATCTTTCAATCCACAATAGCCTGGGGCTTTTCTTCATATGTGAAGTCCTCATTCGGGACTATTTCTTCCTTGCTAATCACATGCTTTGGATTGAACACGTACTTTCTCAACATTGAGACATGAAAGACATCATGAACGTCACTCAGGTTGGGTGGTAAGGCCAACCTGCAGGCTACTTCATTCACCTTTTCTAAAATCTCAAAAGGTCCAATAAATCTGGGCCTTAGCTTGTTTCATTTGCCAAAACAAACCACTCCTCTGGATGGAGATACCTTCAAGAACACTTTATCTCCAATGTTAAAATTGAGATCCGTACTTCTTTTGTCTGCGTAGGCCTTTTGTCTATCTTGAGCCTCCTTGATTCGTTGATGAATTAACTCGATCTTCTGAACTACTTCCTGGACCATTTTAGGTCCAACTATTCTTCTTTCTCCAACCTCGTCCCAAGACAAGGGCGATCTATATTTATTTCTGTACAGGGCTTCATAAGAAGTCATGTTGATCGATGATTGGTAGCTGTTGTTATATGCAAACTCTACCAATGGCAGTAACTCCTCCCAGCTACTTCCTTGATCGATGACTACTCCTTTAAGCATATCTTCTAGAATCTGGATAGTCCTCTCGGACTGGCCATCCGTTTGAGGATGAAAGGACGTGCTGAAGTTAAGCTTTGATCCTATGGCTTTTTCTAGGCTCTTCCAAAATCTTGACGTAAATCTCGTATCACGATCCGATGTAATCGAGACCGGCACTCCATGCCATCACACAATCTCCTTGACATAAAGTTGGGCTAATTGATCTAGCCCATCTGTCATCTTAACGGCAATAAAATGTGCGGCTTTTGATAAACGATCAACGACTACCCAAATAGCGGTGTTGCCTCGCTTAGACTTCGACAATCCTACCACAAAGTCCATATTCATATGATCCCACTTCCATTCGGGGATTTTTAATACCTGGAACAGACAAGAGGGTTTCTGATGTAAGGCTTTCACTTGCTGATTGCTCAAACACCTTTCTACAAAGGCGGCTACCTCTCTTTTCATGTTATTCCACCAAAAGTTCCTTTTGAGGTCTTGATATATCTTGGTGCTTCCGGGATGTGCTGTATATGGCGTGTCATGTGCTTTGCACATGATTTCCTCCTTCAGTTCCTCTTTGCTTGGTACATAAAGCTTTCCCTTGAATAAAAGCGCGTTGTCGGCGGCTTTCGTGAATTCTTGTGAGTTATCAGAACAAACTTCCAGCCTTTTCTTCTCGAGAAACTTGTCTCTTCTCTGTGCTTCGACTATCCTTTGCCTTAGGTTGGGCTGAGTGACTATTGTGGCGATCTGGGCTCGGATGGTTTCAGGTGGTGTTAGCACCTCGATTCTCAATTTCTCCAATTCCTTGCAAAGAGTCTCTTGGACTTGAACGAGTCCTAATTCTGACTTCTCTTTCCTACTTAGGGCATCAGCTACCACATCTCCCTTTTCTGCGTGGTAGTAAATTGTATAGTCATAATCCTTAACGAGTTCTAACCATCTTCTTTACCTTATATTAAGATCCTTTTGCTCGAAGAAGTACTTCAGGCTCTTGTGATCTGAGAAGATCTCACATTTAGCTCCGTAGAGATAGTTCCTCCAGATCTTCAACGCATGAACAACTGCTGCTAGCTCTAAGTCATGCGTGGGATAGTTCTACTCGTGATTCTTAAGCTGTCTCGAAGTATAAGTAATCACCTTTCCTCTTTGCATCAGCATGCATCCTATTCCTTTCTTCGACGCATCTGCATAAACCACAAAATCTTCATTCCCTTCTGGAATGGCCAACACTGGGGCTGTGGTTAGCATTTTCTTCAAGGTTTGGAAGTTGTCCTTGTACTCTGGCGTCTACTTGAACTTGGAGTCCTTCTTCAGTAGTCGCGTCATGGGCTTGGATATCGACGAGAATCCTTCGATAAATCTATGATAGTATCCATCGAGTCCTAGAAAATTCTTATCTCATTCACGTGCCTCGGAGACTTTCAGTTGCTCACTGCTTCAATCTTAGCCAGGTCCACCTTGATTCCATCTGCCGACACTATATGACCTAGAAACATCACTTCCTTGAGCTAAAACTCACACTTACTAAACGTAGAATAAAGCCTTTCTCTTCTTAACGTCTCCAGCACCACTCTTAGGTGTTGTTGGTGTTCCTCTTCGTCATTTGAATAGATGAGGATATCGTCTATGAAAACTAGCACGAATATATCCAGATATGGGTGAAATGCCCGGTTCATTAAATCGATGAACACTGCTGGGGCATTGATCAAGCCAAATGGCATTACTACAAACTCGTAATGTCCATAGCGAGTCCTAAAAGCGGTTTTAGGAATACATTCTTTTCGGATCTTCAACTGGTGATACCCAGACCTTAAGTCTATCTTGGAGAAAATACTTTCTCCCTTAAACTGATAAAAAAGATCATCTATTCTTAGGAGAGGGTATCAATTCTTGATAGTCAACTTGTTCAATTCTCTATAGTCGATGCACATTCTCAATGTGCCGTCCTTCTTCTTCACCAATAAGATTGGGGCTCCCCAAGGTGACACACTAAGTTGGATAAAACCTAGGTCTAATAACTCTTGCAGTTGAACATTAAGTTCTTGCCACTCCTTAGGCGCCATTCTATAGGGGGCTTTCGAGACTGGGGCGGCTCCTGGTTCCAACTCGCTGGCGAACTCGACTTGTCTATCTGGAGGTAGTCCTGGAAGCTCCTTCGGAAAAACTTCGGGGTATTTTCTTATGACTGAAACGTCTTCGACTGACAGCTCTCATTCTTCTTTCTTCACCATACTAACCAAGAACGCTTGGCAGTTACTTTTCCTCATCATCTTTGTGGCCTTCAAAGCAGATATCACTAGTACTTTAGTTCCTAGTCTTGAATCGTAGATCTTCACCTCAGGTTTCCCGGGTGGTCGAAACACTACTTCTCTCTCAGGGTAGCTTATGGAGGCATAAGTTGAAGCTAACCAATCCATTCCTAGGATTATATCGAAGTCCTGAATCTTTATTACGTAAAGATTTGACTTAAAGGTTTTTCCTTCTATGTTTAATTCTAGGTTAGAGCAGACCTTCCTAGACATCATTCTTCTTCGAGAGGGAATACTTATCTCAAGAGCATTCTCAGTGTTTTCAGGTTTTATCTTCAATCTCTTACAAGTAGACTCAGCTATAAATGAATGCGATGCTCTAGTATCGAAAAGAGCTAAAACGGGTGTGTCGAAGAGGGTAATCATACCTGCCAGATTACCTGGGGCCTTAGCAGCTTGCTGCTGAGTGAAAGCATAAGTACAAGCTGGCTAAGGGGGCCTTTGTCCTTGATTAGACCTTTGTTCTCATCCTTGGTTCGGCCTTGGATTCATTCCCAGCCTTTGTCCTTGAGGTCCTCCTTGTTGCAGCCTTGGTTGATTTCCAGGGAATTATCGATGCGGTTGCGGGTACAGGGGTTGCTATGGTGTCCGGGATCGTCTGTTGTTTCCTTTAGGACACTCTCTCTTGAAGTGTCTCTATTCTCCACAGTTGTAGCACCTAGTTTGGTTGGCTCGACAGGCTCCAAGGTGCATCCTTCCACACTTTTAACATGGCCTTGCACTAGGGTTTGGGTCAGGCTGACTACGAGGTACCCCTGACTCTCGGCTTTGCTAGTGGGGTTTCTTTCCTCTATCATCTCTCCTTCCTCCTTCCCACTTTCTCTTTTCTTTTAGATCATTTGCCGGTTGAGGGGGCTGAACTCTCTCACGAGGGAGGATGGCTTCTATGCTTAAGGCCTTGGCTAGGGTTCGAGCATAAGACATGTCATCTTGCCCAGCGAGGGCTATGCCAATCTCAGACCGAAGTCCATTGTTGAACTTGCGTTCTTTTTACCTGTCTGAATCCACTAGATGTGGAGTATGCCTTGACAACTGATTGAACTCTCTGTCGTACTCCGACACCGTCTTCTTTCCTTGCTTCAGGTTCTAAAACTCCATTTCCTTTGCCTCTCAATAACAATCCGGAATGTACTTCTGATCTAAATCGTGCTTGAAATCCTCCCAACTATATTCGGCCCATTGCTCAGGGGTTATTGTCCTTCGAATGGACTCCCACCAATAAACCACATCATCCGTCAGCGTGAAAAGGGCACAACTTAACTTTTCTTCTTCTGAACAGGCTATGAAATAAAAAATTCACTCAAAGGAACGGATCCATTTTTC
The DNA here is from genome assembly GCA_026008535.1 of Perilla frutescens. Taxonomy (NCBI): domain Eukaryota; kingdom Viridiplantae; phylum Streptophyta; class Magnoliopsida; order Lamiales; family Lamiaceae; genus Perilla; species Perilla frutescens. Next base: position 44,677,907 of record BRKX01000013.1, on the reverse strand, counting down.
GGCGTCCATCGGATCGCCTAAGCCATTGAACGATGGAGGGTTGTGTTTTAGAAACATATTTTCAACTATTGGACCAGGATTTGGGGCTTACTCAGGTTCGTTTTCATCTTCATTCTCGACTTGTCTTCTTCATGGCGGCATTATAAAGAACTAAATATTAGCGACGCTCGATTGAATTCGCATAAAGTAAAAAAAACCTTTCGATAAGGTCGCAAAATAGATTAAGCAAGGCGGAAATTTAAATGACATCAAGTATAAAGGGAAAATTGCCTCATTATGAGGACTTTGGCATCGATAATATAAAAAGGAGTTTTCTGGGTTACAACGAAAGAAGGTAGTCTCTGGGACAATTCACTACCACTATTAAGGTCTAGAAAAGTTAATGCATAATTTACATATTAGGATCTAGGTTAAAGCAGATTAAACAGACATCACATAAACAGGCAGATAGACAGATGGATCAGATAACTAGGTGTTCTAACTTTAACACCTTCTACACCTCCTTCTACAACTTAATTATAGGCTGAAGCCTTCCCTTTCCCCTTGCATGGCGACCCTACTTCCTCCTCGTCTCCCTCCTCCGGGTCCTCCTCTTCTTCCTTATCTTCAACTGTCTCTGGCACACTGAACTTGAACTTTCTCATGCTGACGTTCTCCTTGGGGTACTGATGGGCCATACACTGCCCCAGACTCTGAGAAACAAATGCAGGGGTCCACTGGTTCATTTGAGGAGTGCAAGAAAATAGAGACTCAGTGTGATTCACGATCCGGACATTTGAGGGTGTCACTCCTGTGGCTCCTTCATCATGGGGGCACGGTACTTGGAATCTCGAGGGACTGTTGAAGGTTGCTCTTTGCAGTTGCAGTTCCACCACTAGAGAGGGGTTTTGCTCGGCTGCTTGCTGCTCGACTAAAGGTTGAACGTGGCCATACTCCGACACCCAACGAGCCATCAAGACTGAGGAGAACTCCGTTAGATTCCCAATTTCAGCATACGTTACGGGATCACGGGTGATGGTGCTTTGGAGGATGCGATACATTGTAGGCCTCCAAGCGGACGACGCGTGCTCACACATGCGGATGCATGTTTCCAAGTCAGATACACTCCCGGGCTCTCCTCCATAACCGTTAGCCCAAGCCCACCTTTTCAGATAACTCACCAGGAAGGACAACAACTGCTCTTTATCGTCCCAGGTGAAAAAGAGGCACGCTTTGTCTAGCAGTCATACGACGCTTAACCATCTAGAAGAGAATAACTTAATCAGTCTAGATTATAAAAAGGTTACCTAAGGTTCTCCTGAGGTCTTAATAACGTCTAAATTTGCATGCATAACTCCTTTTTATTTAAAAGAAGTTGACATTTAAAAAAAAAAATTGGTGCCCGAAGTCTTTAAACATGCATATTTACCTTTTCGTTGAGTCAAAAATTTTAAGAATGAATTTAAACCTTTTTGGGATCAAGAAATCTTTTCACAAACTTTCCATCTCAGAAATCGTCTTACCCGAAGACCTTTTACTTGGAATTTCATTCTCACGGTTTTTCTCCTATCCATAAAACAGGTACGCTTGCTCAAATCTTTTCCTTTCCCTATATTCCAAAAATTAAAATCCAAAATCTAGAATCTCTACACTATCATACCTTGATTTTTGGTTAAGGATACGAGGGTGATGGCAAACTGTGGGTTGCTATTTTGGTTTATAACAGAATAAACTTATACGCACAAAAGCACATAACTTATCTAACAAAGAGACAGGCCTGCAGAGTTGCAAACCTGGGTTTGATACCAACTGTAACAGACCGGTCCCGAGATAGGGATTAACGAATGGGGATGGGGTGTTATTAAGGGATTAATGAATAAGTCAGAAGATGAATGAGGGTTTAAGAATACAAATATACTTTTGAAAAATAGGCGATGATACTCGGGTTTACTAGATTAAGAAAGAAACATGCTTTAGCGAAATAAAATGGCTAACTTAATCAGATACCAACAAGTATAGACCTTATTCATAGATTAAAATGAATAGACATATATCGCATGAATAAGCCCTTCACAGGCGGAAGGAAAATAAACTCGAGAAGCAGGAATAAAACTGAATATGCATCACTTATATAGATAATCACGTCTGGAGAAATATTCTTAGAATCTTAATAAACATAAATAGTTTAGTAATAAATACGAGTATATCAGAGTAGCAAAAACATCATGGGATTTCAAAAGAAACTTATACTATAGCAAAATAATCTTTGCAGCCAACCCACATCCACAACTACCAACATTCTCAGTATCTCAACTTGAAAACATTTCAAAAAGAGGGGGCATGAGCACTAATGTACTCAGTGGATTTTAATAAAATACTTTAATAAATCTCAAGATATCCAATAATCAACTGACGGTATATGAAGAGCAAAACGCAAAATCCCTCTCCATATCCGTAAAACATTTTTTTTTCTTTTGGGCCCCTCCTGGCTCAAACCTGATGTCAACTGTACCCTTAGGCATGCCTTAGGACACAAGAGGGGTTACCTCGAATATCCTTATGAGTTTGCGAGGGCCAAACCAGCAGTGACTCACTTAATTGAATAAAGATCAAAGTCCTCTGAGCTCAAATTCCTGCTTAAGCAATATACTAAGTTCCTTCCTTCCTTAATCCTTGCTAGCAAAACCAATCCTAGAGCAACGTCTAGAGGGCTAATCCTTCCTTAGCATGATCTCGGAATACACAGGGGTACCGCCCGCCGGCACCACCCCACGCGTCCGCGCCTTGTGTGCGCCCGTGCCACCCCCCGTGTCGGAGCCCTATGGCGCGCTCACGTGGGTAGTCGACCGAGGGGGTGTTGCACAGCGGTGACACCCCCGCAGTCGCGCCACCTGTTCCGCCCAAATACTGGGCACTCTTCTTCTTCTGGGTTTCTTCAGTGTTCGTCAATTCTTTTGATGAACACGAAGAACATGAAGATCACTTTAAAAATTTTAAAACAACATGCTTCAATAATTTAAATTAACATGAAATGACATGCTTTAACTTAAAATGAAATCGGCATTATAACGACATAAACACGATAATCCTCTTTAAACATTTAGAATAACGATGAAATCTTTAAATATAACTTGAACGGAATAAATGAGACTAATTACAAGAAATAATAACGAGAATCATAATGACACGAATAAAGCAAGAAATATAATGTAAACGTTATTAACTTGGAACTTCAATAAGAATCAAAATACAACTTTAAATGTAAGGTAAATGACTAATAGTGAAGAACATGAGGAACGAAAAGTAAATGCGGAATTGAATAACAGAAAAGAAATAGAATCGACACCGACAAACAAGAATGGACGGGGTTAGGTGCGTCGAAGGAAGGTGGCTAGCTTGGCATCTCATCGAGTCGCAACGCCGGCAGAGCCGCCTGCTACGACCCAATGGCACCCCTAGCACATTCCCTCACCGCATCCCTTCCACGCCACTCTGCTCGTCGTCTTGTAAAGCACTCATGAAGAACGCTTTTTACTTCGACAGAACTTTCTCGACTTTTCTCTCAAAGCTTTCCCACTCTCTAGGAAGTGAAATGGATGGTAAATGAGCAAATAAAAGCAAAGGGGTGGCCCTCTATTTATAGATGTGGGGTTGGCTTCCTTGACAAGCCACTCTAGTGCAGGAATACTGTAAAAGTTACCCCGGGTTCGGTTAAAAGCTGATTTATTCAATGTCGAGGTCCAAATAACCTCAGACGCGAAATCTAAAAATACCAGGAGACTCATTGGCTCGAATACTAGTGAACCAACTTGACTCCGGATGAAGACGAGGTCATTTGAAGAAAAACGAGCAAAGATTCCTTTTTGGAATTACTTTTTACTATTCACTCAGACTGACAGATTTTGCTCCCGAGCATTTGATTGACCTCAGAATGGAAATCCGTGAATGCGAATGGAATTCTTGAATCATTTTCCATAAGAGAGGCCTGACAGAACAAGACTCGGATAAACGAGAAGGATTTCGTAAATTTCTCAAAACACAAACGGACGCAAAAATTACTATTCATTCACCCTTTTAAATACGTTTTTCATCACTGGGAACTCAAATGGCTTCAGAATAAAATTCTAGGAATACCGACACACTCCTTGATTTAAAACCTTTCTAAAGAGACCAAGATTGACCAAAACAGAGCTAAGATCAAAATTTTCAAAAATATGATTTCACGAAAATTGACCCCTAAAGTCGTGACTGACATCTTACCTTACTTAAACCTTCTTTAACATTCTTCCTTAAATGGTTAATTACTATTACGAATCATCTAATCATAAATAAAAAATCTAGGGTTTTACAGGTGCAGTTTAATGCAAGAGGTTCGTCCAATTGCATATGTTAAAATTTGTTGCCTGAAACAATGTGAATTACGGATGTAAATTGCAAAGTTAAAAGTAATGTTGAAGCTAGTGCTACCACATTACCTTCAACATGCAGCGGAAACGTAAACAGAACTTTGCACAAAACAAGTTTTAAATCACACTCCTTACGGTGTGTGATTGCCTCAAGGCAAAATTCACCATCACAAGTGAAATACAAAAACAGTGCTGATGTTGTCTCGGTTCACTCCCTTGACAACACTGCATATTGGAACGCTAAATCCTAGACTTCTCAAAGTTGACTAGCTAACCTACACACACAACTGCAATGAAAGTCTCCAGCTGATTGGAACGCTAGGCAGATGTCGAAGAAGATGTCTTGGACTTTAGAGACAACACTAGATGCAAGGTTCAGAGCTTCTCTCAAACCACAGTGATAACCTGCTTGCAGGAATGATTTTAAGATCTAATAATACATTAAATACTTCCTCAATCTTGTATTGGCGGTTGCTTCACGATCCTAGATGACTTGGACTTGAATCAACCATCTTCTACTTCCTATTGCTGAATATGGACTTGAGATAAACGTCTTCTGCATTGCACGACACACTTTTTTCAACATCGTGAAATAGTAGCGGTTACTCCAGTGACCCACAATCTCCTGCAACAGTTAGTGTCCAAGAAGGAGTGGGAACATCACGTCCCCATGAAATTCGGAACAGATTTTGAACAAGTCAAAATCAAACATTATCCACGTTTTAAATCAAAATAAAATATCTAATAAATCCCTAAAAACGTGAAAATAAAAATGTGATAAATATCACAATATATTCAAATTAATTTAAAATAAATTAATTCAAAATACTAGGAAAGGATAAGATTAATGTTCCGAGTGTTATACTCGATGTGATGAGACTGACGGACAACATTAGATACGACATTGATTGTGATGTTATCAGCGAAGTGATAACATCATCTTGAACACGTCATACAAGGTCAGTGGGTATTTACCCATGTACAGAAAACAAATAGATGGGTAATTATCCCCTATATAGAAAAATAATCTTGAGAACATTCTCAACATATCCAACAACACATATCTTAAAACATGCGAAAATAATCACAATGTTGAAATCATTCCCAGCACAAAACCATCAACACATTAACATATGCGACACGGAATATATATAACAAAATCATCAACTCATGCTGATGATTAAAACATAAATATCCAAGGATATCCAACCATGGATACCCAACAACAGAAAAAGATATGTGTCCAGCGCATCAACAACCAACAAGGATGTAAACACATCCAAAATGAATTTGTGTCCAGCATAATACATAACCATGAAATTAAATTGTTTTTGACAAAGAAAATTCATATTTTCTTCTTCCCCTTAGCCTTGGCCACAGACTTTCCACCCTTCTCCCTGTCAGCACCAACATCACCAGCACCATCCTCAGCAGCAGCTACTCCCACTTTTTGTGTAGAAAGGACTCCTTGAAGAGCATTGCGTAGCTTAATCATGGCATTTGTGAGAATTGTGCTTTGATGAATTAATGAATCCATCTGCAAGACATAAGAATTTAAGACCTGCACAGACACATTCACCAAGTACTAGGAGGCACTTGCTATATCGCCTTCTGAAAGAGGAGTAGATAGAGCACTATTAGTAGCAACATCATGCCCAACATCCCTTGAAGCAGTTGTTGAGCTTCGACCGAAGGTATAAGGGAGATCGATCGCACGTCCTTCATTTCCTTTTGGCTTGATGATGGAGATAGTTGCAGTTTCAGTAACTATCTTCTTCTTATTTGGCATCATACCTTGGTCAACTAGAAGGGTATAGATGAGGCAGAGAAATGGTAAAATGCTGGTGGTGTTTGTCTTTGCAGCCGACTTCAACATGCAATCAAAAATGTATTCTCCGAGATTGAAGGGGATTTTTGTGCCAAGTTTAAAGAGCAAGATGGCTTGATCAACAGTGAGGACTGAAGTATTGGTGGTGGGTAACCAATTACACACAATCAATTTGTGTAGAACAGAGTAGAAAAATGTGAGCTTAGAAGTGGAAATTTTGTTAGTCCACTTAGTCACCAGACCACCAGTAACAGTCCGAACAACATCATCAATTAAATCTAGGCTAACAACATCAGCATCATTACCCAGGCCTAAGAATTTGTTGATCAGCATGGGGTTAAAAACATAGATTTTATCTCGCATATAAACCTTCCCAAATTTGCTCTTAGACTTATCACCTATCTCAGGAGACGCATTCGCATAAAATTCAGCAATAACATCAGGTTCAACAGATGACAATTCAGTGATAGATTTCCAGAGACCCCTTTCTTTCAAGAAAATATCCATCCCATACTTCTTAAAACTAAGCACATCAATTTATTTTTCGACATGAGTGCGGCGAAGAATAACAGTTTTATGAAGTGTTTTTGCATGTTGGGAGTAGAAAGTATTACTGAAAGTAGAAGAAACATCGTGTGGGGAACCTGGAGGATACACTAGTTCAGAATCACCAGAATCAACATCATCTTTAACATTGCCTGAATGAGTGGGAGATGGAGAGACTATCTTCTTGGCTGTGCCAGAAGAGACCAACTCTTGTGAGGATGCAGGCTTTTCAGGAACATTGAGTTCTGGAATTGCAGGGATAGGCTTCTCTTATTGTTCAACATTGGCTTCAACATCGCCAATAACATTATCGAGAGAGGTGTCAGGGGGATTTTCTTCATCATCGGACTCATCCTTTAGGGATCTTTCAGGTTTCTCTACCATTTTCAGAGTTATCCTAACCTTTTTTCTTGAACCCTCACCGCCCTCTTCCTTGACCGAATCTTGTTGGCCGTGAAGTCGTTTAGACTTGCGGGTAGGGCAGCTTTTCTTTTTCTCGGCTAAAGCTCTAGTATGTAACCCTAGATCTAGATCAATAGGGTTTTCTTCATCGCCTAGACTGACTTGCTGAAGCGGAGTTAGGTTTAGCACCAGAGTGGAAGCAGGAGCTTCAGATTCATCAATGGCAGTGTCTGCATGTGATGTTGGAGGAGATGAGGGTTTGTTGGACTCAGATTTTGGTTCTTCTGGAGTTATTTCGGCTGCTGCCGTGACTGCAGAAGTTGATGTGATAGAGGGAGTGATAGCAAATGTTCCAGCAGGACCCGAGGCAGAAGATGGAGTGCCCATGGTTTTCTCGAACATTTATTTCATCATTTCGAACATGGCAGAGAGATCCTTGGGTTCCGCCATTGATATTCTACAAAAAGCTTGAAGAAGAAAGAAACAAAGAGAGGGAGATGAAACAGCTTCGAGAAAGAGGGAGTGAGAGAAATAAAAAATATTTTCAAAAATAAGATGATATAGCTCTCACCCTCAAAAATCGGAACTTCCAATTGTCACATCACCCACTTTTTGATTTCTTTTTAAACAAATTTAAAAGTTTGGAACTAGTGGATAGGGATACACCTTATCAATTCGAGTACTTATCACAAAAATTCAAAAAGTGAATCTTTGTGGGCCCGAAAATATTTTCTGTTTTTTTTAATTTATAAATCAAATAACGTAGAAAGAAAAACATAAAAAGATATAACTCTAGGCATGTAATTTCTGAAGTATATCGTTTCTCTGCACTACTTGTCACAACATCACAGCTACAACACAGACAAATAGTGAATAAAGCCAACTATAATTCACCTTATAGAATTACGGGTATTCACAAACACAGACATAGAATTTCAAGTAGCTGATTTTGTTAAATAAGTGCAGAAACACAATAATTTCATTAAGTAGGCCTTGAATTATACTTAAAAGAATTAACTAAATTAAAACGAAAACAAGATAAACAACTGATGTTGATAAAAAGAACTCACATCGAATTTAACATCAGTAAACAAAAAGAACTAATTAAATAGAACACATTCCAATAGACTTTCTCATGGCAGAAAATCTCTCAAAATCAAGAGGCTTGGTAAAAATATCCGCTGTTTGATTCTCAGTAGATATGTATTTGATGTTTATGATCCCCTTTTCCATCAAGTCTCTAATAAAGTGATGTTGAATGTCGATATGCTTAGTGCGTGAATGTTGAACAGGGTTCTTGGAAATTTCAATAGCACTAGCATTATCACACAGCAAGGTTAGTAATGAGCTTGTCATGCCATAGTCCTTCAACATTTGATTCAGCCATACCAATTGAGCACAACAACTAGCAGCTGCAACATATTCGGATTCAGCTGTTGACAAGGAGATGCAATTTTGTTTCTTGCTTGACCAAGAAACCATATTGCTCCCTAAAAAGAAACAACCACCACTTGTGCTCTTCTTATCATCAACATCACCTGCCCAATCTGAATCACTATACCGAATGAGGCTGGTATTGGTGTCTTTGCAATATCTGATTCCAAAGTCGACTGTGCCAGCAACATATCGAATTATTCTTTTGACAGCCTTCAAGTGTGACTCCTTGGGTTGAGCTTGGTATCTAGCACAAACTCCAACACTGAACATGATATCAGGTCTGCTGGCAGTCAAGTAGAGCAAGCTACCGATCATTCCTCTGTACATTGTTGGATCAACATTGACTCCAACATCGTCTTTGCTCAGTTTTTCAGAGGATCCTATTGGTGTTTTCATGGGCTTTGCAGCTTCACGTCCAAAACGCTTGATTAAATTTTTAGCATACTTACTTTGGGATATAAAAATCTCATCTTTGTCTTGCTTGATTTGGAGACCAAGTGTAGCACCCCGACATTTATTTATTCGTTGCTCAAACATGCATATATATTTCAATATAATAATGTTACGTTCCTATAAGTCGCGCCTAGTAATATTTTCATTAATTTTAATTTATTATGATATATATATATATATATATTTTATTATGATATATGATTTGTAGTTCAATTTAATTTAAGCGGATCCAATATTTCTTTCTTAGTTATATGTGGCCCAAATACTTTAATTTTTATCTTTTTCTCAAAGCCCAAAAACTCAAGCCATTTGAAGCCCATTACTTGTACTGTGAGAATGAAGATCTCCACCCTTGCCGCCTCAATGTCACCATTGGAGAACCCTAAACCTAACTTGCCACCCTTAAATCCGGGATTTACTCCAAGAATTTGCAAGAACTTTGGAAAGATAATCAAACCAAATACAACATTCTCAAAATAAATTTATGAATCCTAGTATAAATAGAGGTCTCCTCCTCATAACAAATCACACCAACCATTTGGAGCTTCTCCTCTTGAATCTTCGATTTCTGCTCTCCTCTGAGGTTTCTAGGTACACCATCTTCTTCTTCTTCTTCTTTTATCTCACCGGTCTCTGTAGTTTCTTTTATGTCTGGTTTTTTTTCTTTGTTTAAGTCGGCTTCAGTTATAAGATAGGGTGAGACAGTAAACCTTTTTATTTTGAGTGGGTCAACTATGGAGAAAAAGTTTTTGAGTTGCGTGCCTAGCGTGAGGGAAAAGTTATTGTGCCTCGTTTTTTTTTAAAAAAGGTTGCAATTCATATTATGTATATGTCACACTCTCACACACAATATATATATATGTATATATATATTTATATATTAGTTGTTTTCTCAACACACGCACCCCTATGCACATGATTAAAGTATATTCATTTTATCACCAAACACACACACACGTAAACATATACATATATAATTTCACACTTATATATATATGTTCTCCTGACACTAAAGCTGCACATACACACACACACATATAAATATATACATATATTATTCTAGAACTACATTAAATGCCCCTATATATATATATACACGCACGCCTATGTACATATATATATATATATTCATAGCTATATTATATACAGCACACACCTACATATATATGATATATTTACACGACACACACATATTACATATATATAAATATATATAGCATACATACATATATTTGTATAAACTATGTAAACACACGCACACATACACTTAGCTATAGATATCCGAATGTAAATAAGTATATATATATAATACATTTTTGTGTGATGTTATTTTGTTTTAAGATTTAAAGTAATTTAATATTTAATATTATATTAATTATTTTTATTATGTTAGGCGGAGCGCGTGGATAAATTATATCTATATTGTTCCAAAGAATCAGTAAAGGTGGGGATTCTCTCGGAGAATATACGAAACTCTTATCCTTGTTATATTTGTATATGCGGTGTACAGGTGGGCCTTCGGGCTATTTCTATGGGCCTACGGGCTACTACTATGTTTAACCTACGGGTTATATGCTATGTTGGCCTACGGGCTCTATGATATGATATGCTATGCTATGGCCTGTTCTTACTGTTATATTTGTATAATTTGGATAATTGAGTTACCCCACTGAGTTAATAGCACTCACCCCAAAGCTATTTATATTTTCAGGCTAAGGACGTTCGGGCGGTGTGGTGTAGACGAAGTGATGGAATGGAATAAAGACTATTTAATATTTAAACATTTTATTGTTATTTTTTTTCGCTGCAATAAACTCTAAATTTATGTTTCTTTTATTTTGGACAACTTTTGGAAGTATTATTTAATTATCCACATTTTATTACTTAAATAAATGGTGAATTTTTTTGAGACGTCACAGTTGGTATCAGAGCTAGGTTTACGTTTCTGTAGACTTGCTAAAAAAATGATTTATAAAATAATAATAAAATTATATTTTAAAAAAAAAAAAAAAACCATCACCACGTCCGCCGCATCGCTCCGAGTAAAGGTACATATTTATGATTTATGATATTATGCATGCATAAATTTTGTCCTCGAATTTAAAAATTTGAATCTGTGGATAGATGGATATGTTTGCTAACCGTCCTAGAGCAAAGAGGACCAGATTTGTGACCCGAGAGGAAAGGTTGTGGCTAGATTTTAAGGAATACAAGTGGGCTGAGTCAATTGGAGTGGAAAGAAACCTCCTGAGGATGCTTAGGATATGGGAGGAGCTAAGGGAAGAGGGCGGAGCATGGAGGTCACTAGCAGCTGGCCATAAGGTGGTGCACTCGTTGCCAAATCTCCTTAAAGAGGATGGAAGAAATTTCCTCAAGGATCATCTCGACTACACGCCAGGAATAGGAGAGATATGCCAATTTGAAAAATTCATAGGCGAGCTCCTCACATATTGGGAGGGTTTAGTGAACGGACATGGACCATATGAAGACGTTGGCAAGCAAATGAGCTCTAATGAAGTGGAAAGCCCTAGCGAAGCCAATAATGCCCCTGTTAACATCAGCGATTAGATATTTTAGATGTTTACTTTTATTTCAATGATTTAATGTTTTGTTTCCTTTGTTTGAAAAAAAAAACAACTTTTAATTTGATTAAGGAAATAATAAGTTTACATTTTACTTTATTTTTTATTTTTGATTCTTACCTCATTTGCAATCTCTAAATCAAATAAATAGGAAAGGTATGGCTAACAGACGCCGCAACGTTCGAGCTGATAGTGAAGAAACCCAATCAGACAATGATAATACTAGACGGGCTGCTCGCAACCGGCCAACCTTTGTGCAAGAGCTAGCGGAAGCATTGAAGCAAGCCACTCCCCAAAATGGCCCTCCACCAAGGAACGAGGGAAATGCCATGGTCAAACAATTCAGACAGATGGCCCCACCTAAGCTAAAGGGGAATGAAGGACCACTTGACACTGAGGAATGGATTTTCGAGCTTGAGCGAATCTTCGAGCACCTTGACTGCACTGATGCGGACAAGGTATCTTGTGCCATTTTCCAACTGATTGGAGATGCGGGTCACTGGTGGCAGAGTGTGGCACGAGTGATGACTCCTGAGCATCGTCAGAATCTCACATGGAATGCATTTAAGGATATGATTTTGGGAAAAATTTTCCCGAGATCTTATCGGAAACAAAAGGAGCTGGAGCTGGTGAACTTGCAGCAAGGAAGCATGACTGTGCTCGAGTACGAGAGAAACTTTAACCAACTTTCTCGATATGCTCCACACATAGTGGACACTGAAGCAAAGAAAGCAAGTAACTTTGAGTACGGACTGCGCCCAGAGATTGGTGGAATTTTGGCAGCCCAAGGCACGCCTGCGACATATTCTGAGGTGGTTGAATGAGCTCAAGCGGTGGCTACCCGCTTGAACCTGGAAAATGGCAACCCCAATCATCCAAACAAGAAGAGACAGTGGGAGAACAATGCAAGAGGGAGAAATGTTCAACCAGAAAAGAAGCACCGACCGGTAGAAAGCTCCAACAACAGGCCGAGGCCAAATGGCAATCCAAGTCCTTCAGGAGGCAAACCTTTTTGTCCGCAGTGTCAGAAACACCATAATGGAGAGTGCTTCTTTGGGAAAAATATTTGCTATTGGTGCTACCAGCCGGGGCATATGGCACCAAACTGTCCCCGACATCAACAAGGAAAAGTTCAGAGAGGAGGTAATGCTCGTGCCTTTGCCATGCGTCAAGGAGAGAACCCGAATGAGCCCAACACTATGTCAGGTATTATACCAGTTCTTAAAGTGCCTGCTCTAGTACTTTTTGATTCCGGCACTTCGCATTCTTTTATATCCAAAAGCTTTTATGAGAAGACTGGTATTGTATGTCATGAAAAGGCTAACCTATTAAGGATAAGCATTCCCTCGGAAGAAACCATGGAAGCAAATTATGTTGCTCGAGGAGTGAAGATGGAGGTCAAGGGTAGAACCCTATATGCAGACCTATTCATTTTGGAGATGCAAGAATTTTATGTGATTCTTGGCATGGATTGGTTAAGCTGTAACCATGCAGTCATCAAGTGTCGAGAAAGAGAGGTGATATTTCAGAATCCTGGAGGAGATCCATTTTCATTCCGTGGAAGCAAAGTGAAACCTCCTTTGTGTATCATGTCAGCAATGAAGGCAGTCAAGTTGTTGAAAAAGAATGATTGTCAAGCATTCTTGGTAAATATCGTTAGCACGGAGCCAGCAGGATTAAAGATGGACGACATACCAGTGGTTAGAGAATATTCAGATGTATTTCCGGAGGATGTAAGTGGTATTCCACTGGCAAGACAAGTGGAATTCACCATTGAGTTGGCACCTGGATCAGCGCCGCTATCCAAAGCACCTTACCGTATGGCCCCGATAGAATTGCAAGAGTTGAAGGTCCAAATACAAGAGCTGTTGGATAAAGGTCTCATCCGACCAAGTGTCTCACTGTGGGGAGCACCGGTACTGTTTGTTAAGAAGAAAGATGGAACAATGAGGATGTGCATCGATTATCGAGAGCTTAACAAGCTCACCATAAAGAACAAGTATCCGTTGCCAAGAATTGAAGACCTGTTTGATCAATTAAAGGGAGTCGGAGTCTTTTCTAAGATAGATCTGAGATCGGGATACCATCAACTGAGAGTCAAGGAAGGAGACATTGAGAAGACAGCTTTTCGAACAAGGTACGGGCATTACGAGTTCACCGTGATGCCTTTCGGTTTATCCAACGCGCCTGCTGTTTTCATGGACCTAATGAACCGAGTATTTCACCAATACTTGGATAAGTTTTTGATTGTCTTCATCGACGACATCTTGGTATACTCAAAGGATCGCGGCCAACATGAAGAGCATCTGCGACTGGTGTTGGAAACCTTACGAAAAGAGAAGCTTTATGCAAAGTTCAAGAAATGTGAGTTTTGGATAGACCGAGTCGGATTTCTCGGACATGTGGTAACAGCACTAGGAATTGAGGTAGACCCAGCCAAGGTAGAGACGGTGAAGAATTGGAGCACACTGAAGTCTGCAAGCGAGATTCGAAGTTTCTTGGGTTTGGCAGGCTACTATCGACGTTTCATTGAAGGATTCTCAAAGATAGCTGGTCCTTTGACCTAGCTAACAAGGAAAGGAACTAAGTTTGAGTGGAATGAAGATTGCGAAAAGAGTTTTCATGAGCTAAAGCAACGACTCACAACAGCCCCAGTTTTGATCGTTCCAGACGGCACCGAAGGATTTGTAATTTACAGTGATGCCTCCAAATAAGGTTTGGGATGTGTGTTGATGCAACATGGGAAAGTTTTCGCCTATGCTTCAAGGCAACTCAAATTGCATGAGAAGAATTACCCGACTCACGACTTGGAGTTAGCAGCCGTTGTGCATGCTTTGAAAATTTGGCGTCATTACTTGTACGGAGCCAAGTGTGAGATTTATTCGGATCACAAGAGTCTCAAATATCTTTTCACACAAAAGGAGTTGAACATGAGGTAAAGAAGATGGTTGGAACTCGTGAAGGACTATGACTGCACCATCCATTATCACCCCGGTAAAGCAAATGTTGTAGCTGACGCTCTTAGCAGAAAAAGCAATTTGGCAGCATTGTATTCATCGCAATTGATCAAAGAGTTTGCAAAGATGAGTATTGAAGTGGTTCCGCCAACAGAAAGCACTACATCAACACTAGCAGCTTTGACTTTTCGACCATTACTGAGGGATAGAATAAAAGATGAGCAAAGTCGAGACCATTTTCTGAACAAGCTAAAGGAACGGTTGCAAAAGGACAACATCAAGGGTTTCATGGTAGCGGATGATGGTGCACTGACATTTGAAGGACGTCTATGTGTACCCAATGATGAAAATTTGAGAAGAGAAATCTTGAATGAAGCCCACAACACCCGTTACTCTATTCATCCCGGAGGAACAAAAATGTATCAAGATTTGAAGGAGTATTTCTGGTGGAGAAATATGAAGAGATCTATTGGAGATTATATTAAGAAATGCATGATGTGTCAACAAGTGAAGGCAGAGCATCAACGGCCCACGGGTTTGCTGAAACCCCTTGAGATTTCAGAATGGAAGTGGGAGAATATTGCTATGGATTTCGTGGTAGAACTACCAATAACGTTAAAAGGGAATCATGCTATTTGGGTCATCGTGGATAGACTCACAAAATCGGCTCATTTCCTACCTGTGAAGATGACATATAATTTGGACCGGCTAGCTCAAATCTACGTGGACGAGATCGTGAGATTGCATGGAGTGCCAGTCACTATTGTGTCGGATCGAGACACAAGGTTCACATCAAAGTTTTGGAGAAGCCTACAAGAAGCTTTGGGAACAAAGTTGAGTTTTAGCACGGCATATCACCCACAAACTGATGGGCAGTCGGAGAGGACGATCCAAACGCTTGAAGATATGTTACGAGCATGTGTAATGGATTTTGGAGAAAATTGGGAAAGACACCTGCCTTTGGTATAATTTTCATACAACAACAGTTACCAAGCAAGTATTGGGATGGCTCCATATGAAGCTTTGTATGGAAGAAAGTGTCGTTCACCGTTGCATTGGGACGAGGTTGGTGAAAAGAAAATTTTGGGCCCGGAAATCGTGGAAAGGACAGTTGTCGTGATCAGCAAAATTTGAGAGCGTATCAAAATATCTCAAGATAGGCAAAAGTCATATGCGGATTTGAAAAGGAGGGATCTACACTTTAGCGTTGGCGACAAAGTGTTCCTCAAAGTATCTCCTATGAGAGGAGTGGTTCGTTTCGGAAAGAAGGGGAAATGAAAACCTCGCTACATTGGGCCGTTTGAGATACTCGAGAAGATTGGAGAACTAGCTTATCGGCTTGCATTGCCCCCAAGTCTTTCCGCTGTACACAATGTTTTCTATATTTCATCTTTGAGAAAATACATGCACGACCCGCTCAATGTTGTGAATCATAAAGATTTGGAGTTAAGTAATGATTTATCGTATGATGAGCACCCGGTTGAAATCCTAGATCGCAAGGTCCATGTGTTGCGAAATAGGGAAATCGCTTTAATTAAAGTGGTTTGGAGTAGGCATGGGAAAGACGAGGCCACTTGGGAAAAAGAGGAGGACATAAGATCTAAGTATCCATAGTTTATGCATTGAGGTAAGTAAATTTCGAGGACGAAATTTTCCTTTAAGTGGGTAAGGATGTAGCACCCCAACATTTTTTTATTCGTTGCTCAAACATGCATATATATTTATATATAATAATGTTACGTTCCTATAAGTCGCGCCTAGTAATATTTTCATTAATTTTAATTTACTATGATATATATATATATATTTTATTATTATATATGATTTATAGTTCAATTTAATTTAAGTGGATCCTATATTTCTTTCTTAGTTATATGTGGCCCAAATACTTTAATTTTTATTTTTTTCTCAAAGCCCAAAAACTCAAGCCATTTGAAGCCCATTACTTGTACTGTGAGAATGAAGATCTCCACCCTAGCCGCCTCAATGTCACCATTGGAGAACCCTAAACCTAACTTGCCACCCTTAAATCCGGGATTTACTCCAAGAATTTGCAAGAACTTTGGAAAGATAATCAAACCAAATACAACATTCTCAAAATAAATTTCTGAATCCTAGTATAAATAGAGGTCTCCTCCTCATAACAAATCACACCAACCATTTGGAGCTTCTCCTCTTGAATCTTCGATTTCTGCTCTCCTCTGAGGTTCCTAGGTACACCATCTTCTTCTTCTTTTATCTCACCGGTCTCTATAGTTTTTTTATGTCTGGTTTTTTTCTTTGTTTAAGTCGGCTTTAGTTTAAAGATAGGGTGAGACAGTAAACCTTTTTATTTTGAGTGGGTCAACTATGGAGAAAAAGTTTTTAAGTTGCATGCCTAGTGTGAGGGAAAAGTTATTGTGCCTCGTTTTTTTTAAAAAAAGGCTGCAATTCATATTATGTATATGTCACACTCTCACACACAATATATATATATGTATATATATATTTATATATTAGTTGTTTTCTCAACACACGCACGCCTATGCACATGATTAAAGTATATTCATTTTATCACCAAACACACACACATGTAAACATATACATATATATTTTCACACTTATATATATATATGTTATCCTGACACTAAAGCTGCACACACACACACACATATAAATATATACATATATTATTCCAGAACTACATTAAATGCCCCTATATATATATATACACGCACGCCTATGTACATATATATATATATATATATTCATAGCTATATTATATACAGCACACACCTACATATATATGATATATTTACACGACACACACATATTACATATATCTAAATATATATAGCATACATACATATATTTGTATAAAGTATGTAAACACACGCACACATACACTTAGCTATAGATATCCGAATGTAAATAAATATATATGTACATCTCTCTCTAAGTATATATATAATACATTTTTGTGTGATGTTATTTTGTTTTAAGATTTAAAGTAATTTAATATTTAATATTATATTAATTATTTTTATTATGTTAGGCGACGCGCGTGGATAAATTATATCTATATTGTTCCAAAGAATCGGTAAAGGTGGGGATTCTCTCGGAGAATATACGAAACTCTTATCCTTGTTATATTTGTATATGCGGTGTACAGGTGGGCCTTCGGGCTATTTCTATGGGCCTACGGGCTACTACTATGTTTAACCTACGGGTTATATGCTATGTTGGCCTACGGGCTCTATGATATGATATGCTATGCTATGGCTTGTTCTTACTGTTATATTTGTATAATTTAGATAATTGAGTTACCCCACTGAGTTAATAGCACTCACCCCAAAGCTATTTATATTTTCAGGCTAAGGACGTTCGGGCGGTGTGGTGTAGACGAAGTGATGGAATGGAATAAAGACTATTTAATATTTAAACATTTTATTGTTATTTTTTTTTCGCTGCAATAAACTCTAAATTTATGTTTCTTTTATTTTGGACAACTTTTGGAAGTATTATTTAATTATCCACATTTTATTACTTAAATAAATGGTGAATTTTTTTGAGACGTCACACCAAGAAAGTAGGCCAATTCGCCGACCATGCTCATCTCAAATGTGTTGCACATTGCATCAACAAACTCCCTAAGGAGATTAGAACAAGTGGATCCAAACACAATATCATCAACGTAAATTTGTACAACAGTAATGTGTTTGTGAATCCTTTTGATAAACAATGTTTTATCAACTACGCGTCTTGAAAAACCAAAGTCAATTAAAAATTCCGTAAGTCGAGCATACCAAGCTCTAGGAGCTTGTTTAAGCCCATACAAGGCCTTGTGTAGTTTCAGCACATGGTTTGGTTTTTCGTGACATTCAAAGTCTTTTGGTTGTTCAATATAGGCTTCCTCATTCAAGAAACCATTTAGAAAGGCGCTTTTGACATCCATTTGATGCAGTGTACACCTAATGTGGCAAGCAATGACAAGTAGAAGACGGATAGACTCGATTCTAGCAACTAGAGCAAATGTTTCATCATAGTCTATTCCTTCTACTTGTGTATAACCTTGAGCCACTAGTCTGGCTTTGTTTCTGACCACATTACCAGACTCATCAGTCTTGTTCTTAAAAATCCATTTAGTTCCAATAACATTTTTATTTTCAGGTCTTGGAACCAATTCCCACACATTATTTCGAACAAACTGAATCAACTCATCATGCATTGCTTCTACCCAAAATTCATCTCTTAGTGCTTCCTTGACATTTTTATGTTCAACATTCGATAGAAAGTATGATATAGAAACAAGGTTAATAACTGTTGACATGCAAACCTATTTGACCAATTCAGCAACATCGACTGAGCTTTTTGTTATGGTTTTGACCCCTTGAGATCCATCACCAATGATTTGAGAATTTGGGTGATCTCTTTTGATTCTCCTTAGAGGGTCACGTCTTCATTCGTACTGAGCCAGTGGAAGTTGTTCATCATCGCTTTCAGATGAGGAGTCTGAATCTGGTGTCTGAGGTTGTTAGGAAAAACTATCAAGAAACCCCTAGATCAGGTTTTGATGAGATGTCAAAATAATTTATGAAAAGCTGACCAAAATTCAAGCTGTAGATCGAAGCTGATCAGCCCAGGGCATCATCGAAGAAGAACTCTAGAAAAGTCAAAGTCAACCAATCTGAAGAATGACCCACAAGTAGAAAGACACGTCATCCAGTCTAAAGTTCAACTTGGCTGAGGAATCATACCGATCAAAGCAAGCTGACAATCGAGTCAGCTGAACTGAGGGAGAAAGGAGTTGACCAAAGATTGAAGAAGCTGATAGAATATCAGTTTATGCCAGAGACTGACAGTATCCAACTGGAACAATGGCCAATCTCAGCTGACAACCCCAGAACTGCCAACTAGAGCAATGGCCAATCTCAGCTGACAAGCCCAGAACTGCCAACTGGAGCAATGGTCAATCTCAGCTGACAAGCCCAGAACTGCCAACTGGAGCAATGGTCAATCTCAGCTGACAAGCCCAGAACTGCCAACTGGAGCAATGGCCAATCTTAGCTGACAAGCCCAGAACTCCCAACTGGAGCAATGATCAATCTCAGCTGACAAGCCCAGAACTGTCAACTGGAGCAATGGCCAATCTCAGCTGACAAGCCCAGAACTGCCAACTGGAGCAATGGCCAATCTCAGCTGACAAGTCCAGAACTACCAATTGGAGCAATGGCCAATCTCAGCTGACAAGCCCAGAACTGCCAATTGGAGCGATAGCCAGACTCAGCTGATAAGTCCAGAACTGCCATTTGGAGCAACAGGCAGACTCAGTTGACAAACTCAGAACTGCCAGCTGGGACAATAATGTGACTTAGCTAAGAAATCTAAAACTGCTAACTGAAATTCCAAACTGCTAAGAGAGCTGAAGCCGGAAGACTCCTGGAGTGTATTGCTTAAATCAGCGTATCTTGGAATAAATGATCATTCAAAGATTCTGGAATTCAATGAAGATCGATTGGCAGAGTAACGACTACTTCAACCAAATGATCCAAGCGATCATTTAAGACCACATGCCATTGATGAGCCAACAGAGCCATTGATCAAATGAACAATGGAGCTCAACGGTCATAAAACCACTCCTCTATAAAAGACGGGTAAATTAGAGTTTTAAACACTTTTCGCAAACATAACCTCTTGCCAACCTTCGCATATACAAGCAGAGCTTTTCTTTCTCCCTCCCACTCAAGCTCAAGTGCAACGTTTGATAGAAATTGCGAAAGTCAAACCGAGAAGAAGAATTCACTGAATCAAGACATCCAGCCAGTTGTTGACGAACCAGCCAGGGCAGCCTTCTCAATTTTCAGCTATTCAAGATCAACTACTCAGCTCAATCAAAGGAGCACATCAGTTGATACCCCCTTGTTCAAGACTAACCTCTTAAAGATCGAAAGAGATCTAAAACCTTGTAAAGACGACAATAGCACCTACCTTCGTAGTGAGCAGTTAGGGACTTCAAGTGTGAGCCGTCGACCAGCTGAGGTAACGAGCAGTTACCAGGTTCAGCCAAATGTCCTTCATTGTGTAATTTGTAAAGGAACTCAAGTTATATAGTGAAGTTGCCCTTCTGCGGAAGGAAGAGAGGACGTAGAAGTTTGAGACTTTGAACCTCTATAAATCTCTTGTGTGCTATACTTATTGATCATTGCATATCTCTAACTGCACACAACATCACACAAGCTGCACTCAAACTGTCTCAACGGATTATCAAGTTGGTGCATAGATAAGTTTCTTCAAGCGAGTCAAATGGCCCTATTTTTCCACATCTAAAGTAAAAGTTTTTGAATCAGTTTATTCACCCCCCCTCTAAACTGATACTGACTCACCCAGGACCAACAAGTGGTATCAGAGCGGTTGATTCTAAGGATCAGCCGTTTCTGCAGATCAACTGAATCAGATCTAATTATTTGTGCTAACATTCCACCTACGGGAAACCATAAGCTACCTTTCTTTTCAGTTGAGAACTATGATAATTGGAGCAGGAGAATGAAAGCTCATCTCTGCTCAATTCATGAGAATATGTGGGAAGTCATTGAAGAAGGTCCAATCATCATCATGATGGACAATGATGCTCACATAGTTGATATCAATCAACCCGCAAGGATTCCGAAGCCAACTAATCTTCTCACCAGTGAAGAAAAGAAGTTGAAGAATCTAGAGTTCGTTGGTCAAGCTGCATTATTCCAAACTCTAGATGAAGATCGTATGAAGGATACCAAGAATTGCACAACTGCCAAAGAAATATGGGACCTACTAGCAGATCTTTGCAGAGAGTCCGAAGCTATAAAAGGAAACAAGCTCCAATTGGCGGCTGACAGGTATGAATCCTTCAAAATGCAGGCAGAAGAGTCCATCTCAAGCCTTGAAACTAGATTTCTAGGCATCATTAGTGAGATGAACAACCTTGGAAGAAGTTATCCCAATTCAGAGATGAATTCCAAAATGTTGGATAATCTTACTGACGAATGTGATATGAAAGTGATAGCTACAAAAGAGTAAAGAAACCTAAACAGCATCACTCCAAGGGAACTATTTGGTTCTCTTAAAGCTCATGAGTACAGTCTAAACCGAAAAAGAGAAGCGTCGACATCATCAGCTCAAGACGCAGCTTTCTATAGTGAAAGGCCCAGGTTTAGAGACACTCGAGGAAGAAACAGCTTCCGACCTAGGAGCTCACCAGCCAAAGAAAACCAAGGCGGATCTTCAACTGAACGGAAAAGGGAGGCAACTGAAAAGAAGGAAAATCTAACTAAGGACATCAATGATCAGATTCAATCAGTTACCAAGTTGCTCAAAAAGTTGAAGAGAGCTCAGGATAAACAATCAGTTTCACCTCAGACTGACGAAATCCTAAAAGTTGAAAAAGCCTACCAACCAACTGAACGACCAGCTGAACCATTCAGGAGTGGCAATCGCAATCTTGGAGAATGTTTTCATTGTCATAAATAAGGACATTACAGGTTCGAATGTCCAGAACTCCCCGAAGAAAAGAAAGCCAAGGTAAAATGAAGCTTCTTCAAAAGAAAAGCAATGGTCGCAAATCTCGAGAATGCTGTGCTGGATGATTCAAACTATCCTTCTGGAATCGATTCTGACGGCTACAGCTCAGATGATGATGAATCATTATTCTGCCTCATGGCCGACCATGATGAAGAGGTTAGTACAGCTGACTCTCAAACTTCTTTTTACCATATCAATGAAGCAACTGTCTTTAGTAATGAGCTTGATGTGAAACTTATGATGCTAGAAGACCAATTAGCTTTAATCTCCTGTTTGCATGTTGAACTGAAAGATGAAAATGATGAACTGAGAAACAAGGTCAGCAAACTGAGCATTGATCATGAAAGACTAGAGTATCTTGAATCCCAGCTTATAGAATTTGAAGAATTGAAACTAAGAACTGCTAATCTAGAGAAAGAAAATAAAAAACTCAAGCAAGAGATCCTTGAAAAAGAAAAGGTAAACTTAAAGTTCAAAAAGGGATCTCAGACTCTAGATGAAATACTCAATCATCAAAGAACTGGAACTGACAGCTTAGGGCTAGGATATAGCAAGTTCACTGCCCTAGAAAAGGGAAAAGCAGTTGCTCAACCTAGTGACAAGGGTATCCTAAAAGGGTTCACGAGATCTCAGGATCAACCAGCTGAGTCAAACAAAGGAAAGGGAATATTGAAAAATTCCCAGACCCAGCCTAAAAAGTTTGGTCAGTTCTACTAATCTAAAACACCCGGTCAGCTAAAGCCCAGTTCCCAGCCAAGACCATCAGTTCACTCAAGTCAGTCCACTCGTCCAAAGCCTCCAGTTCAACAAAGGCCCCCAGCTCAGTTAAGTTCACTATGAAAAGAAAGACCAATTTAGATCTCAAACCTAGCCTGCTAAGAAGTTCAATCAAAGCACTTCTAGGAGAGATCAGAGAAAAACATTTCAACCCTATCATCATTACGATGAATATTTGGATTCCAGAAATGAACCAAGAGCTGATCCAAAAGGGTTCAATCCAATGAACTGGAAACATACAAGACATTGGCCTGATCAAAGAGGCCAAAAATGTCAAAATAATTGTGTGTTAGTTGAAGTGTTTTATCCTACTAACTTTCAGCGCATGTACCATTCAACCGACTCAAGGAGAGTTGAAAGAGAGTCAAAACTGATGAAACGATCTAAGTCAGTTGACTCTTTAAGTGATAAGAAGCCAAAAGTTTGGCAAGTCTGGATTCCAAAAAGCTTCATGTATCAAAAAGGACCCGATATGAAACGGGTCCCTAAATGCTAATCATTTTCTTTGCAGGACAAAAGCATCCTATCTATGAAGAAAACCAAAGACATTTGGTATCTAGATAGCGGGTGCTCCAAGCACATGATCGGAGACAGAGAAGATCTCGACGGTTATGAAGAAATCAAAGGTCTACTCGTCACATTTGGAGACAATTCCAAAAGCCGAACCATTGGAGAAGGATTCCTTGTCAAAGGAAAAGTAGTTGGAAATGGAGTCTCCCACGTGGATGGACTAAAGCACAAATTACTCAGCATCAGCCAGCTGTGCGACAATGGCTACTCAGATGACTTCACTAAAAACTCCTGCAACATAAGAGACAAGTCAACTGGAGTAATCTTGCTAACCGGCATCAGAAGAGGCAACATGTACATTGTTGACTGGTTAACCGGCTACTCAGAAGCTTGCTTTCTCTCAAAAGGATCAACTGAAGCAAGCTAGCTATGGCATCGTCGACTGAATCACCTCAACTTCAAAACAATCAACTACCTAGCAAAGAAAGAGCTAGTTGAGGGGCTTCCCAAGGAGATATACAAGAAAACAGGTGTATGCGGACCATGTCAAAAAGGGAAGCAAGTGAAGTCATCCTTCAAGAATAAGAATCACCCACCAGGAACAACTGACTGTCTTTAACTGCTGCACATGGATTTTTTTGGTCTAGTTAGACCTCAAAATCCAAAAGGCAAAAGATTCACTCTTGTAGTAGTTGATGATTACTCAAGATATACATGGGTGGAATTCTTGAGGAGCAAAGATGAAACATATGACAAGCTCACGACGCTGATCAGAAGACTACAAACTGAGAAGGAAAGATCAGTTCAAAGGATTCGCTCTGACAATGGAACCGAATTTGTGAATCAACACACGATCAACTTCCTCAACCAGCTTGGAATCACTCATGAACATTCAGCTGCAAGAACTCCACAACAAAATGGTGCAGCTGAAAGACGCAACCGAACACTAAAGGAAGCAGCTCGAGCGATGATAGCTGATGCCAACATAGCTGAAGGGTACTGGGCTGAAGCAGTCAACACAGCTTGCCATACTCAAAATCGAAGTGCCATTATAGCAGCCCATGACAAGACACCTTATGAACTGTACAAGTGTCGTAAGCCTTCTATCTCATATTTTAAAATATTTGGCTGTAAATGTTATATTCACAACAATGGCAAGACTCAATTGAAAGCTTTTAGTGCTAAAGCTGATGAGGGAATATTTCTTGGGTATAACTCTCCTCATGCACAGGCTTATAGAGTGTTCAATAAATGAACTCTTGTTGTGGAAATAACATGTCATGTGGTATTTGATGAATTTTCTAATGAGTACAGGAACAAAGAAACTATAGACACATCAGTTCAAGTACTACCTAGTGAAACTGAAAATTCGCAGGACTATGTGGATCACAATGTTCCAGAGCGGTTTGAAGTTTCATTAGAAGAAGGCAATGAAACTGGCACTAAACCAGTTGAGAACAACTTGGTCAATGAAGACACAAATCGTGCTAAGACCGCAAACCCCACAACTGAAGCAGGGAGAAGAAATAATGAGAACGCCGAGCCAACTGATGAATGAGCAACTGATGATGTCATCATAGAAGAACCAGCTGAGGACCCAGCTGAAGCCATATTGCCCAAGTGGCTCCGAAACCATCCAACTGACAAGATAGTTGGTGATCCAAGAAGTCGAGTTCTGACCAGAGAATCAACTGAGCATGCATTATTCACATGCTTTATCTCTCAAACTGAACCAGTAAATGTCAAGGAAGCCTTAGAAGATTCTGACTGGATCATGGCTATGCAAGAAGAACTGAACCAGTTCACACGAAATGACGTATGATTTCTCGTTGATAGGCCAAAAACCCAGAAGGTCATTTGCACAAAATGGATGTTTCACAATAAACTAGATGAACAAGGAGTGATCACAAGGAACAAGGCTAGACTGGTAGCCAAAGGTTACTCACAAAGTGAAGGTATCGACTTTGATGAGACATTTGCGCCAGTTGCAAGATTGGAAGCCATCAGACTATTCCTAGCCTATGCAGCTCACTTTAACTTCACAGTCTACCAAATGGATGTCAAGAGTGCTTTTCTTCAAGGAATACTCAAGGAGGACGTGTATGTCGAGCAACCGCCAGGCTTTGAAATTGGTGATCAAGTCTTCAAACTGAAAAAGGCTCTCTAGGGACTGAAGCAAGCTCTAAGAGCGTGGTATGAAACTCTAACAACATTCTTGCTGAAAAACGGGTTTCAAAAAGGAGTTATTAATCAAACTCTATTCCGAATAGAACGATCAACTGAGATCTTAATGGTTCAAATTTATGTGGATGACATAATTTTTAGATCAAAGAGGAAAGATCTATGCACACGGTTCGCTCAGCTGATGCAAAGTGAATTCGAGATGAGCATGATGGGAGAAATGACATTCTTCCTAGGACTCCAAGTAAAGCAGCTGAAAGATGGAATTCATATCAGCCAGACGAAGTACACCAAGGAGCTAGTCAAGAAGTTTGGAGTAAGTAAAGGAAAAACTCTCAAGGTTCCAATGAACACATCAGTTCAACTAATTCTTGATGAAGAAGGAGAATCAGTTAGCCAAACTTACTACAGAGGAATCATTGGGTCCCTACTTTACTTAACAGCCAGTTGGCCAGACATCTCATATTCAGTCGGCCTATGTGCGCAGTTTCAATCTAATCCAAAGAAAATTCATCTTGAAGTAGCTAAAAGAATTATCAAATATCTCAAAGGAACCATAAATCTTAGATTATGGTATCCTAGAGAGTTTAATTAGATATTCAGACTCAGACTTTGGTGGATGCAAGATTGACAGAAAAAGCACCAGTGGAACATGTCAGTTTCTTGGAAGCAAACTGATATCCTGGTTTAGAGATCACATCGAGAAGAAAGATATATGCATCAAATATGTCAATACTGAGAAGCAGATAGCCGACATCTTCACCAAACCGTTGCTTGAAACAAGGTTTATGGAGCTATGCATACAGTTGGGACTGCTGGAGCTAGCATCACAGGATAAAGATGATGAACTGGAAGAAAAAGGCCAAGGAACCACTCCAGCTGAAGAAAGAAACTGAGTCAAAAAAGATGAAAAACTGATCACTTCGCCACATAATCCACCAGTTTGAAGTATATGCAAGAAGCTGCTAAGAAATAAGCAAACTGGAAATGATCAGTTTACCCTATCAGTTCTACTGAATCATCAGTTCAGTCACTCAAACTGATAATCCAGTCAGTTATGCAGAACATACAAGCTGCAAATTGTTCAAACTGACGAAAAAGTCATAGGAACTGCAGTAAACTCAAAATGATATATCAGTTCAAGGACCAGCTGAAGGAGAACAGTTGAACTGAGAAGCAACTGAAAAGATCGAAGCAGTTAAGATCAGTCAGGAACTGATGAGAAGATATTCCAGTTGGAACTGATCAACAGAAAAAACTATCAGTTACAGCCAAACCCAACTGATGACGTAATCAGTTTTCAAGCTAAGGAGAAACTGCTGAAGAGAAGAGATAAGTTCAAAAGTCTCAATAGTGGAAACGGTAAATACGTGTCATCCAAATGTTACCGTTGAAAAGTCTTTCTCTCTCCTCTTTAATCCCCAACAGATAGAAATGAAATGCCAATCGACGGGTCGATTGATCTAATCCGACCGTTGAATTTAGGGAGACCAAGAGTCACAACCGTTGGATGAGCCAAATCTCTCTATATAAATAAGTCAGCTGAACAATCGAGATAAGCTTTCCAATTTTTACCACAAAGTTACTGGCCTTCTACCTTTCTTTCGTCAAAAGCTTGTTCAATCTTGAAAGATCAACTTCCTCAACTTCGCAAGTCAATCTTTTTCGAAGAATCATGGCTCAAAATCCATCATGCAGAAGATTCAATTTCCAACAATCCGGAGAAGACTCTAAAGCTTTCTGTGATAAGCTCGATAGAGACAAATTTTTCAATCCAATCGGATTTCTTCAAGCTTGCAAAGCTTCTCCGCTAAGCAGAATGATCGTCGAAAAGCTTTCTCAGGCCAGGCTGAAAAAGTTTCTGGAGGTGTTTCCAGAACGAATCTACATTGAACCAGTCGCTGAATTTTATCTAAATTCAAACGGATCTTCGAATTCCAGGGAAATCAGATCGGAGGTTAGAGAACACGCTATTGTCGTAACAGCTGAGTCCCTGAGCAACATAACGGACTCAAGCTGGAGGACGTTCAAGTGAATTTCCAGGAAGCATATGACTTCTGGAAAAAGGAAGGAGAGCCTCAATCATATAAGAGCAATCATGTTATATCAAAGTTTCAAGATGAATTCCAGGTACTCGCTGCTATTGCTTCAAAAATCATGGTTGGAACAACTGGCAGCCAATCGGAAATGACAGCAACAAAGTATAAAATCTGCGCTGCCATCTACAACCGAATGGATATCAACTGGGCACAGTACTTCTTCGAACAACTGAAGAGGTACGTTGATATCATTGAACGAAGGTCGAATGGTGAGAAATTCCCTCAAAGAATTGGATATATCAGCCGAGTCAGCATAATTCTGGAGAAGTAGTTCCCATGGATAGCTGAGGAGAAGGAATTCGAAACAATAGTCAGTAATGACTTCATCTCAAAACCTCTTAGAATTGTTGAGATTGATCTGGAACAAACTGATCAGTCAAGAAGAAAGAAGCCTGCAGCTGAAGGCAAGGGAAAGAAGCCAGCTACTGACTCTGATGACGAAATTCCAATAGCTCAGAAATTCAGACAACACAGTTTAGTTGCTACCAGACCTGGCATGATCGGACAATCAGCTAGGCCAGCTGCTGTCAGATCAGCTACAAGGAATAAGCCAGCTGATCAACCACGAAGGAGAAGAATACTGCTCTCTCAGTCCAGAAGGAGAAAACGATCAAGTCCTATTCTAGATCCAATAATTCCACCAAACTTAACTATTGAAGATACAGCTCCATGAGACAACCCAGAAGATATCATCCCTGCAAGAGAGATTCCTCACAATGGAGTCGGAGCTAATTACTTTCAAATGACCCACCCACCAATGGCTCAAGTCGAAGGAAATATAAGAGCCTACTCACAAGGAGAGTCCGTGAAGAAATGGGCTGATGAAACCACACAGAAGCACATGGCTCAACATTTTGCTCATTAGCTAACCGGTTATGAGGAGCTCTTCAACACCTTAACCAGGTATATCTACTGGTTTTTATGGAGGCACGTATACCAGTCAGAACAGTTTCTATCATTGCTAGCCTTTTATGGAATGAGTTTCTGGAGCCGAGAAGAAGAATGGAGCCTATTGTGGACAGACAGTGATAATGCCAGTATCAATAAAGGCAAACATCTCATGAGGCAGCTACAGCTGAGGAAAGAATGCTCAAATCCAACTGAAGGATCAATGAAGGATGTGTTTGATGAACTGTGCAGAATTCACTGCTTAACCCTGCCAGTCATCACAACTGAACTGGAGCAAGAAGGGTGGTCGCATCCGCATGTTCAACACAAATGGCTATTCAATCAATTGATGAAGAGGTCACATAGCCATCAGCCTGAACAACAATCAGCTGCTACAAGCGACCGAACAATTACTCCAGTTGATGATCTCATCGATGAAGTGATAAGAGAACTTCACTCTGAGAAATCTCCTCTGAGATCTGAAGTCGAAATCAATGTCATTCCAGAAGATTCAGAAGAGTCAGCTGATCAAACTCATTAGTTTGATAAGACAGTTGAGCCCCAAATAGTCATGTCACAAGGGCCAACTGCTGAGAAAGGGAATGCCGCACCTATTCCTCCAGCTGATCCAGTGTTGGATAAAACTGATCAATGAACTGATCAGTCAGTTTAAAATAATCAGGCTGTCTGCCAACGCAGTATGGAGACAGACGAGATTTCCCACACAGTCCCTTGCGAGGAACTTGTTAGAACTGAAGAAGGGGAGGAAGCGGACTCAAGAGCAGTCCAGTTCATGGTTCAACCCAGCAGTTCCATGGTCCAGCTCCCTCCACATTATGTGGAACTGATTGATTCCCTGCAGCAACAGGTTAAACTGCATACCGAGCAAATCAAGCAGCTGCAAGCCCAACAGAGACTCCAGTTCACTGAAACCGAGTCAGCTAGGAGCACCGAGGATGATGATGAGGAGCCCACCGAGCCGCTGGCCAAAAGAAGAAAAACTGATCACAAGAAGGACTAGAGGCTGATCACACTTAAAACATGATTAGAAAAGCCTTAAGTACACTTCCGGTTAATGAGTTGTAATTATCTTTTGATTATATTTATAAAAGTTTATTTCTTTCTTTTTTCAAATAAATGTCAAGCTTTACATTTATTTTGAAATTTTTGACCGTTGCAAATCAATGACACGTGTCAAGGTCATTAATTGCCAACGACCAAAAAAAATTAGAGGCTAGTACCATTTCAACCATCATATCTATGAGCCTGTCCACACACTCATAAAAGCCCCTCTTTCTCAAGCCTCTCAAAAAGCCTCCTCCTCCAAAAAGATCTAAAAATCTCTCTCTCTCTCAAAAGATCTTGAATACCCCAAAACTTCAGCCAAACTCAAAGATGGCCGAATTATCCAGATCTTCAAACTCCTTCAAAAGCCAACTTATGAGAGATAAATTCCTTGATAGATAGAAATTTCAATTGATTCTTGATGAATCAAAGAACCCAATCCTTCTGTCAAATCTTCAAAAAATAGGAGTTCTTCACTACCTGGAAACACTACCAAAGTTCTTTAGAGAAAAATTTGGTGAGTAAATTTTTGCTTCAAGCAAAATTATCTGCAGATGGAAAGATGATATCTTTAGTGACTCAAGGAAGGATGTTACACATCAATGAGAAAACAATTGCTGAAGTATTCCAACTTCCATAAGAAGGCTTATTCATTCAAGATCTAAAGGAATCGGCAGAGTCACACTGGAGAGACTGGAAAACCTCAACCTGCCACAAGCAATTCAGTTTTACCACCGCTAAAACTGATCTCAAGCCTGATTATGGAGTTCTACTTGATATAACGAACAAAATGATGTTCGGAGCAATTGGCAGTCTAAGTCAACTCACTCAAGAGAGATACAAGGTTATGATTCACCTTGCTGAAGGAAGACAAGCAAACTGGGCAGAATTCATCTTTCAACAATTCAAGCATCAAGTCATCAAGGCTGCAGACTCAAAGAAGTCTGGCAAGTTTGAGTCCAAGGTAGGACTTGTTCTAAGGATGAGCAAAATGCTTGAAGACCTGCTGAAGCTCCCAAATGATGAATCACTACCGGTTCTGATCTCCGACTGGATCCCCAAGAAAGGAACTGCTCATCTATAGTCCCTGAAGAAGAAGAGAAAAGGAAAGGCCAAGATGAGTAACTAAAGTTCGAGAAACTCAACTGCCAATGTCGTTCATTCTCCAAAATCAAAGAACAGATCACCAGTTGATTTCCTGGTTTACTCTGATCCAGATGAACTTATTCCATTCATCGGAATACTCCATCCAAACTATGGAGCAGACTACTTCAGAGGCACATGCCCTCCGCTCCAGCTGACTGAAGAGAATATTCGCACTTTCTACAGTGGTGAATATGCAGTCAAAAGTGCACAAAAGGAAGTGACCAACTTCACCGATACTTCTATTGGTACAACTGGAGACATTCTATGTCTATCCAGTCTCACTTCTTGCTAACTGCCTTTCATGGCAGGAGCTTCTGGCTAAGAGAAGAAACTTGGAGCATCAAATGGATAGGATCGTCAAATCCATTCCCTCCAACCATTGTGCAAGTTCAGCACATCATGAATCACCGGATGGTCAACAAGATTCCACCAACCGCCTTACTGGCCAAATTCAAATCCAGATTCATGTTTCAAGCAGTTGGAACTGCAGGTCAACCAGTCAACTGCCCAACTGACTCACTTTATCGTCAGTTGGACTTTGATAATCTATCAAGTCAATCAGCTGAGCCTTCACAACGAACTTCATCTGCTGACCCAAGGATAGAACCCCACCTATCCCACACAGCAGTCATAGCTTCTCAAAGGAATACAATGCATAATGATGCAAGAGATAGTGACGATGAAGACACTGCCACGTCACCAAATCTCCTATCCAAAGGCTATGTGACTCCACTGCTCACGACAAGCTCAAAAGGTGCGCAATTGACCAAGAAAAATGATCAGTTACGGTCATCGCCAAATGGAATCTCACACTCCCTTAGTCAAAAGATGAATAGCTCATCAGTTGAGATCCAGATTCATCTTCGCCAAGCCAAGAAGACGGAAAGGCCTGGACCATCAACGCACAAAACTGCATCTAAAGAAAGCAGTGTAGCTAGTCCAGCTAAGCCCTTCAAGAAGCGGAAATTGTCTACAGCAAAGTCGAGCAACTGATCATACTGACTGATCAATTCAGTTGCAAGACTCAACTGCAGCCAGCTCAGCAATGACAACTGAGTATCAAAAACTCAACTGCTCAACCAACTGCCACATCATCAGTCAGTTGGACTGTATCCCAACTGACTAAGGATAAGTTTTTTTTCAAAAGCTTACCTTAACTATTTTATTACCGTTGAAATCATGAAATATCTTATATTATATGTCAACGGTTACAATTTGAAAATCGGGCTCAATATCACAAAGTTGTCATTAATATCTCTGCATGGATATTAAAACCAACACTTCAAACAGGCAAAGAAAATATATTTTATTGCGCTATAAATAGAAAGATCTGCAGAAAATATTTCGCTATTTATGGCAACTACCTCAATTTCAAAATGATTCCATCCCAGCCACACGATCATAAAGTCATTTAACCGATGAATGGCTGAGGTACATACATCATTAATTCAGCTAATCAACTATCAAATCGGATGGCTGATCAGCCAAGAAAAGCAATCAAGTACTCTCGATTCTTGCATGCATAAGATGCATAAATATGAGCAAGGGGATGAAGGCTCCGATCACCTGAAAATCTCTCTCTATCTTACTCGATCAGTTTCTAAGCCTTCCCTCGCTCATCTCAACTCTTACATTTCTAAAACTAAATATCATTCTTTTGCAGAAATGAAGCCTCCATTTTCCATGGTGGACATTAAAGCTCTTGAACGCAAAATGACAAAGGACAAGTCTCTAAATATGGAGATGCTAAATGCACGTCTTGGCCCGGATATCTTTCAACAGATTTATCGACCATTGGCAGCGACTGGATTGCTTCCCTTCTTAACACAGTTGCCGGTCAAGAACATACCTGACAACATCAACAGCGACAACATCATCTCCACAGTAAAGAATCAGGTGATCACAGTCACAAAGGACACGATGATATCAACTCTACACCTCCCTGGCACAGGTGCAGACGTGATGAACCTAAATCTGCCATCTAAACATGAGCTATGGAAAATCTGAAAGCTTCCTCATGTGCACCACAATGACAGTTCGCACAGATTAAATGAGAGCTTGCAAATTGATATCATCCAACTTCTGGATATCACCAGCCATATTGTCCATGGCAAATTCGAGATCGTTCATCTGTCCGAGATCAAGGCTCATATCACAGCCGCTCTCTACTTTGGATGTCAAGCCGATTGGGCTTCCTACATCCTAGCGCAACTGAGAGCGACGTTTGATCCTTCAATTGACACATTCCGAGAAAGAGTCGGCTTTATGAACCGCAGAAGCCACATCATACAAAGCCAGTTTGATGAGATCATACCAACTAGCGAACTGCTTGGAAGACGGGACATGCTCCCCACAATATATTGCCATCCGACCCCAAAGCGCTCACATCCACAAGGGCCTTCCAGCTCAGATCGTGGAAAGGTGCCCTTAGAAGCAACCGTCAGCTCCACTGATGAAAGAGAACTGATGCTGGAGAGTGCGTCTCTTTTAAGGCTGAGTGATCAGCCCACAATATCAGCCAGCTCCCAACCTCCACCTTTAGTCCAAAACGACTATACTGAGGTTGATTTTGAAGAGGTTCTCGACCACCAGCTCTGAAGCTGCTTTGGTCTCATTGAGGACTCCGACTCCTCCCTCTTCGCGCAATTGCGGCGGTACTTGCAGTATCATATTTAGCGCTTTCAACTGGATGAGTCAACTATGTTTCACCTCATCCATACCCGTAGCTCAGCCTTCTGGATGAATCATCCACTTTCCTCGCCTCCAACGCTCTCGGAGATCATGGATTCAATGATCAAGCGACTCCAGCTTGGTATACCTGCCGATGACCCTCTCACCGACAATGAACCAACCAACTCCTCATGCGCACCCGTCGTTGGTGATCCACCACTCCCTTCAGCTGATGAAATCTTCACCAGCTTGGCCCCCATGAGCTTCAGAGATCAAGATATCTCTGATCCAGGTCAGTTCATGCCAACTAAAGATGCCTATGCATGGCTTTCTCTGCCCATGCAAATATCTTCAGTTCCTGCAGCTCATGATGACAATTTGGCAACCGCCTTCACTTTTCTGCCAAATTTGTCATTACCATCATGTGATCCTCTTCACCTTTTGGATGATGCCAAAAAGGGGGAAGATGGACAATATGATGATGGACAGTATGATGGATGCATGACTCTTTGGGATCAAATTCAAAGAGAAATTCATCATGAGGGGGAAGATCAGTTTCAGGGGGAAGTATGGATACTATAAGGAATCCAAGGAAGAGGAGAATCGAGCAGAAGGAAAAAGAGCAATCGGAGCAACATTCAGGAAGTAGATTAGTAGTCTTAACTACTAACTCTTCAATCTCTTGAAATTATGCCTTAAAATGAATATATAATACAAGTTTTGATCTTGATTTTACTTCAAGCTTGAATAGTTTGACATAATTCATTATGCCCTAATACTTCAGTCATGCTCTGATAATTGAATGAGAAGCATGAATAAGCCCAAATTGCTTTTAAAACTAACATGCTCTGATATTTGAACATGCTCTGATATTTGAATGATAGGCATGAATGACAATTGCTCTAAAAATTGAATAAAAATCATGAGTCGATTTGTCTCAATATGCTACGAATATGACATGCTCTGATATCTGAATGATAAGCATGAATAACAAATTCTCTAATAACTGAATAAAAATCATGAGCCAATTTGTCTCAATATGCTACGAATGTGCACTGACTGAAAGATTCTATTTAATGCATTTGCTACACTTGCAGTTTTTCCATCATCATCATCAAAGTTTTGACATCATAAAAAAGGGAGAAATTGTTAGGAAAAACTATCAAGGAACCCCTAGATCAGGTTTTGATGAGATGTCAAAATTATTTATGAAAAACTGACCAAAATTCAAGCTGTAGATCGAAGCTGATCAGCCAAGGGCATCATCGAAGAAGAACTCTAGAAGAGTCAAAGTCAACCAATCTGAAGAATGACCCACAAGTAGAAAGACACGTCATCCAGTCTAAAGTTCAACTTGGCTGAGGAATCATACCGATCAAAACAAGTTGACAATCGAGTCAGCTGAACTGAGGGAGAAAGGAGTTGACCAAAGATTGAAGAAGCTGATAGAATATCAGTTTATGCCAGAGACTGACAGTAGCCAACTGGAACAATGGCCAATCTCAGCTGACAAGCCCAGAATTGCCAACTGGAGCAATGGTCAATCTCAGCTGACAAGCCCAGAACTGCCAACTGGAGCAATGGTCAATCTCAGCTGACAAGCCCAGAACTGCCAACTGGAGCAATGGTCAATCTCAGCTGACAAGCCCAGAACTGCCAACTGGAGCAATCGCCAGACTCAGTTGACAAGCCCAGAACTGCCAACTGGAGCAATGGCCAATCTCAGCTGACAAGCCCAGAACTGCCAGCTGGGACGATAATGTGACGTAGCTAAGAAATCGAAAACTGCCAACTAAAATTCCAAACTGCCAAGAGAGCTGAAGCCAGAAGGCTCCTGGAGTGTATTGCTTAAATCAGCGTATCTTGGAATAAATGACCCTTCAAAGATCCTGGAATTCAATGAAGATCCATTGGCAGAGTAACGGCTACTTCAACCAAATGATCCAAGGGATCATTTAAGACCACATGCCATTGATGAGCCAACAGAGCCACTGATCAAATGGATAATGGAGCTCAACGGTCATAAAATCACTCCTCTATAAAAGACGGGTGAATCAGAGTTTTAAACACTTTTTGCAAACCTAACCTCTTGCCAACCTTCGCATATACAAGCAGAGCTTTTCTTTCTCCCTCCCACTCAAGCTCAAGTGCAACGTTTGATAGAAACTGCGAAAGTCAAACTGAGAAGAAGAATTCACTGAATCAAGACATCCAGCCAGCTGTTGACGAACCAGCCAGGGCAGCCTTCTCAGTTTTGAGCTATTCAAGATCAACTATTCAGCTCAATCAAAGGAGAACATCAGTTGATACCCCCTTGTTCAAGACTAACCTCTTGAAGATAGAAAGAGATCTAAAACCTTGTAAAGACGACAATAGCACCTACCTTCCTAGAGAGCAGTTAGGGACTTCAAGTGTGAGCCATTGACCAGCTGAGGTAGCGAGCAGTTACCAGGATCAGCCAACTGTCCTTCATTGTGTAATTTGTAAAGGAACTCAAGTTATATAGTGAAGTTGCCCTTCTGCAGAAGGAAGAGAGGACGTAGAAGTTTGAGACTTCGAACCTCTATACATCTCTTGTGTACTGTACTTATTGATCATTGCATATCTCTAACTGCACACAACATCACACAAGCTGCACTCAAACTGTCTCAACTGATTATCAAGTTGGTGCATAGATAAGTTTCTTCAAGCGAGTCAAAGGGCCCTATTTTTCCACATCTAAAGTAAAAGTTTTTAAATCAGTTTATTTACCTCCCCCCTCTGAACTGATACCGACTCGCCCAGGACCAACAGAGGTGATGTTGATTCCTTCACTGACGGAGAAAAATCATTGGTTTTGACATCAGGACTTTTCAAAGCACTTTTATCAATGTTACTGGACTCCTTGTTGGCAACATCTGGTTCATGTAATAAAAATGACACATCATCTTCTTCAGTTCTTGTTGCCAGACCTACAAGATCATCAAACACAACATTGACAGATTCTTGTACGGCCTTAGTTCTTAGATTAAGAACCCGATATGCTCTGCTATTTTGAGCATATCCCAAGAACAGTCCTTTGTCACTCTTGGAATTAAACTTTCCAAAGTGATCTATGTCATTTAGGATGTAAAAGACACATCAAAACACATGAAAATATTTGAGATTTGGCTCTCTCTCTCTTAGAAGTTCGTACGGAGTCTCTTTTCTTCCTGGTCGAAGATAGACTCTGTTTTCGATGTGACACGCTGTGTTAACAGCTTCAGCCCACAGCTTCTTTGAAAGGCCTTTGGCCTGTAAGATTGCACAAGACATTTTCTGCAGAGTTCGATTCTTTCTTTCCACTACTCCGTTTTGTTGTGGAGTTTTGGGCGCTGAATACTCATGGAGTATTCCTTTCCTTTCACAAAAATCATCGAATGCAGCATTCTCAAATTCTCTTCCATGATCTGTTCTTACACATGCAATGTTGGTTTCAAATTGCAGACACATTGTGCGGCAGAATCTTTTAAAGACCTTGAAGGTTTCAGATTTTTCTTGCAGAAATTCAACCCAAGTATACCTTGAGAAATCATCAACAATGACAAAGATAAAATTCTTACCACACATAGTTTTTGTATCGACTGGTCCCATGATGTCCATGTGTAAGAGTTGAAAACATCTTGTTGTTTGACAACCACCCAGGCTTTTGTGAGGTATTCTGGTTTGTTTTCCCTTTTGGCAAGCACCACACACAACATCCTGATCAACATTAAGTTTTGGTAGGCTACGGACAGCATCAGACACAATCAGCTTTTTCAAATTTACCATGCTTACATGACCGAGTTTTTGATGAATCAGTTTTGTTTCATCATTTACCGTCATGTTGCAGGTTTCATCTTTGTCAGCATGATAGCAATTGTCAGATGTATGGCTACCAAACATTATGCATTTGTCATGTTCGTCAAACACTTCACAAGTATTTTTATTAAACTTGACATGCATACCATCGTCACAAAGCTGACTAATACTGATCAAATTTGCCGTCAGTCCTTAAACATGTAGGACATTCTGAAGTTTAGGAAAATGTTTGACATTCAACGTACCTTTCTCAACAATGTTTCCTTGAGCTCCACCTCCGTAACTGACTTTGCCTTTGTTTGAAGTGGTATATCCTTCAAGAAACTTCTTATTGTCGGTCATGTGTCGAGAACATCCACTGTCGAAGTACCATGTTCCGGCAATGTTAGCCTTCAGTGATGTGTACACAACATTGCATGTAACCTTCATCTTTTTGGACTTCATCGGATTCTTGTTCTTTGATGTGATCCCTGATGTTGTTCTCCCGGTCGCAACATCATCGTGAAACTTGTAGCAATGTGTTTTGATGTGTCCCGGCTCCTGACAGTAATGGCACACATATTTTCAAACCTTTGAGCTCTTACAATGCTTCTGATCATCATCTTCAACATTGCTCCCTATCGGCATGTTTGGGTTGTTCTCCTTCACAAATTTCACAACATTGTTGTTTGAGGAAGTCATGGAAATTTTGTTTGAGAATCCTAGTCCAGCCCTCTTTGTCTGCCCCAATGTTAATGCTTCATTTAGGACATTCATTCCTTGATTCCATTTCTGAAACGTTCTTGAGGTGCTCTTCACTTCCTTCTTTAGTTTGGTGATTTCAGCATCACTCTTGGTGAGTCTAATTTCTAGACCTACAATCTTGTCTCTAAGAAACTGATTTTCTTCCATAAGAAATTTCAGTTCTTTTGATTGAGTTGTTCATTGACTGCAGAGTTCATTCACAACATCATTGAGCTCTTCAAGAGAGGCAGTGGGGCGTTGTTCCTGTGGATCAACCTCTCTGATCTGGGAAGTATGATTAAACTCATCCAGTAGAGTCATTTCATACCAATTAGTAGTGTTGGGAGAGATCTCAGTGACTTTATCTTCAACATCTGGGCCTTTAATTTCACATTCTTCAATGTCAAGTGTTAGGGTTTTTTCGAATTGAACCACCGCAGGATCTAATTGGATGTTCATTAATCCTAATGTCATATAGATCATAAATTCATGCATCTCATATGTTTTAATTAACCGAGTTTAATTAACATGCAAATCCAGTTTAAACGATTCTACTAAAGCGGAAACATAGAATCAAAAAATGACTTACAAATTAAACGACGGGTGGAGGACAAGATTAAAGATCTAATCTTGTTGTTGTGTATGATGATGATTGGCGCCCCACAGTGATATTCCACTCCTTGATCTTCTGTTGTATTCACGGACTGAATCTAGTTTCAGGGTGGGCTGAAATCTACTAGATCGGTATGGAATCTGTGGAGATAAAGAGAACACAAGAGGAGCTGATTATTACTCTCAAAATTTTGTCCCCCACCTCCCTATTTATAGGGGAGGTGGTCGAAATTTCAGTGTCCCAACCCTACTGGGTTTGGGCCTCTATCCCTTTTTCTATCTCCAGTCCATTAAAGTCATATTGGGCTACAACAGGGATCTAGAAGAATATTAAATTGGCCTGCTAATTTATTTAATTTCCAATATCCAATAAGCTTAGGATATTATTAAATAAATTAAGTATTATTTTTATTCCACTAAAGAAATAATACTGACCTACCAATTTAATACATATTTCTGAATATGCTTTCTCCTTTAGTCTAGCCATTCCCCGCGTTTAAGATATAATGTCCATTAATTAATTATGTAAGCTTCTGATAGCTATAATTAATTAATATCTTATCCTTGAGTAGTACCACACAAGCTTTACTCATGCACGTAATAAATTCCACCTGCAGGGTTTCAGCATGAACTTGCATTTCCTCAAGGGGACACCATCAAACTGGCGCACCAGGACAAGGTGCCCCTACATATTGCACAACCCATCATAAGTGTAAATGTCACAACCCAAGATATCGAGATTATTGATCCTTATGAAAGAATCTCACCCTTTGATAAATCAAAGCTGCAAATACTACACGTATATGTCTGCCAACACATAGGGGTTAAAAACCCAAACTCTGTGGATTCTTATTCTCTCATTTAAGGTCAGAATAGATAATAAAATCCTAAGTAGATCCTCCTCAATACACTTGACCGTGTGTTAGAATAATCAGTTAGTCAAGACAAACTAACTATCAGATTATTCTACGGTGTACCGATAGCAGGTTCAGTACCATCTAAACCGTGAGTCTTTTAATACATTACAAGGAACCGATGATATGATCTAACCATGTGTTTACCCACACCATATCATCTACAATGTAAGTATAGTGAACATGCATATAAATATAACAATTTAAATGCAAACAGTGACTGCAATAGTATTCATTCTATATCATCATAAAACCATTATCAATAAAGTATACAAAAGACAAGTCTTCTAGTATACAAAACCAACAATCTCCCACTTATACTTGAAGCATGTCTTTCAAATATAAAACAAACTGGCTAACTCTCCAACTCTAACAAAAATCTCAAACGGCAACCCCGGGTCTGTATCTCACTCCCATTTTCTCCACGTGACCGTAGAAGGTCTTAGCCGGAAGGCTCTTCGTGAATGGATCAGCTAAATTGTCCACCGATGCAATCTTGACCACTGCCACATCTCCTCTCTTAACGATTTCTCGTATAAGATGGTACTTTCTCTCTATGTTTTTACTTACCTTATGGGCTCTGGGTTCCTTCGAATTTGCCACTGCACCCAAGTTATCACAATATACCGTGATACTCTTAGGCAAATCAAGAACCACGCTCAAGTCCAACAAGAAGCTCTTGAGCTAGACGGCCTCTTTTGCAGCCTCAGAGGCAGCTACATATTCGGCCTCCATGGTGGAATCCGCAATGCATTTTTGCTTTATGCTCCTCCATGCAATGGCTCCACCTCCTAAGGTAAACACATAGCCTGAGGTAGATTTACTCTGATCTTTATCGGATTGAAAATCTGAGTCGGTGTAACCCAAAGGCACTAGACTATCAGAGTGGTACACCAGCATATAATCTCGAGTCCTTTTTAGGTACTTGAGTATATTCTTAACCGCAGTCCAGTGACCTTGTCCAGGGTTAGACTGATATGTGCTTACCATGCCGACTGCATAGCATATATCAGGTCTAGTGCATAGCATAGCATACATAAGGCTTCCCACAGCTGAAGCATATGGAACGGCCTTCATCTCATCTATCTCAGCCTGTGTGTGGGGACACATATCCTTGGATAGATGAATTCCATGCTTGAAAGGTATAAAACCTTTCTTGGAATCCTGCATGTTAAACCTAGCTAGCACTGTGTCGATATATGTCGCCTGAGATAAGCACAACATCCTTTTCTGGCGATCTCGAATTATCTTAATGCCAAGGACGTGTCCGGCTTCTCCCAGATCTTTCATATCGAACTGCTTGGACAACCACACCCTTATGTTAGATAATACTTTCTTACTGTTTCCAATAAGTAAGATATCATCAACATATAGCACGAGAAAAGCCACCACGTTTCCGTCACTCTTCTTGTACACACAGCTCTCATCCGGACATTGCACGAATCCATATGATTGGATTACCTCATCAAACCGGATGTTCCAAGACCTTGACGCCTGCTTAAGTCCATAAATGGATCTCTTAAGCTTGCACACTAAGTGCTCTTGACCTTTAGCAATGAAACCCTCTGGTTGCTTCATGTGGATGTTTTCCTCAAGACTTCCATTCAGGAAAGCTGTCTTGACATCCATCTGCCAAATCTCATAATCCAAATGAGCGGCAATAGACAAGAGAATTCGGATTGATTTAAGCATGGCTACCGGCGAAAAGGTTTCCTCATAATCGATCCCTTCTTTCTGAGTATACCCTTTCACCACCAATCTTGCCTTGAAGGTTTCAATCTTTCCGTCAGCTCCTCTCTTGCGTTTGTAAACCTACTTACACCCAATGGGTTTTACCCCATCCTGTGGTTCTACAAACTCCCAGACTTGATTGTGATCCATAGATCCAATCTCAGACTCCATTGCAATTTTTCAAGAGTCTGCATCTTTGTCTTGGATTGCTTCATCGTAGGTCCTGGAATCCAATTTATTTAGTCCTTCAGGGAAATCCGAAGATTCACCCAAACCAATGAATCTATCAGGTTGGCGTACAACCCTCCCACTACGACGAGGCAGTTCCTGTACTTCTGTGACACGTTGTGCAGTAAATTGTGGTTCTTCTTCTTGTACTGTTGGTGTCAAATTCGAATTTTCCCCTCGAAGTTCCTTGAGTACTATCTCACTTCTTGGCTTGTGATTTATTACATAGTCTTCCTCTAAGAATCGAGCATTGGTACTCACAATGATCTTCTAATCCTTAGGACTATAAAATAAACCACCTTTCGTTCATTTGGGATATCCAACAAACAGTCTAACATCCGTACGTGGTGCCAGCTTATCAGCTTCCTTATCCAGCACATGTGCTGGACTACCCCAAATCCGAAAATGTCCAAGACTGGGCTTTCGTCCAGTCCAAAGTTCTGTGGGCGTAGATGGGACTGATTTTGATGGAACCACATTTAGAATATAGGCTGCCGTTTCCAGGGCATATCCCCAGAATGAAATAGGCAGATCTGAATAGCTCATCATCGATCTAACCATCTCTAACAATGTTCTGTTCCTTCTCTCCGCCATGCCGTTCTGCTGTGGCGTTCCCGGCACAGTCAACTGGGATGTAATCCCATTCTCTGCTAAGTAGTCCCTAAATTCATTCGAGAGGTACTCACCACCATGATCAGACCGTAGTGATTTGATACTTTTACCTGTACGTTTTTCCACTTCCGCTCTGAATTCTTTGAAAGTCTCAAAGGATTCTGACTTGCGGCGTAACAGGTATATGTATCCATACCATGAGTAATCATCAATGAACGTGATGAAATACTCATACCCTCCTCGAGCCTGAACTGACATAGGGCCACATAAGTGAGAGTGAATCAAATCTAGTACCTCTTCAGATCTATTCCCTTTATCCTTAAAGGGTCGCTTGGTCATTTTACCTTCCAAACAGGATTCACACAAAGGGAACGATTCTAGGACCAATGAAGACAAGGGCCTATCGTTTACTAGTCTTTGTATCCGTTTAAGGTTAATATGGCCGAGCCTAAGATGCCAAAGATAGGTTTGATTCATTTCCGAAGGTTCTTTTCGTTTGTTAGGGTTTATGACCGATGTATTCAGTAAATGCATTTGCGTAGTGTTATGCATAGGATTAAGTAAATAAAGATGTCCATCCAATCTGCCAGAACAGATAAAACGTTTATCACTAAAGATAACAACCTTGTTATCAAAAGAAACAGAATATCCATCCATAAAAATTTAGAAACTGAAATCAAGTTTCACCTAAAACCAGGCACATAAAGATAGTCCTTTAAAACTAATATCCTATCACTACTAAAAGATAAGGTTACGTCTCCCACTACAACTGCCGCCACTTTCATAGCATTGCCCATGTAGACTGAAATCTCTCCATCACTCAGCTGTCTTTTTGCCAGGAACCCCTGTAAAGACATGCAAACATGATCAGTAGCTCCAGTATATACTACCCATGACTGAGTAGAACAAGTAGCTAAACATGTTTCAACGACGAGAGATTGAGACGTACCCTTTTTCTTCTTCTTGTTAGGACAATCCGCCTTCCAGTGACCTGGCTGGCCGTACTTGAAACACTTTGTCTTTGACTTAAATTCCTCAGGAGGAATCTTAGTCTTAGACTTCTTCACCTTAGGCGCCCCATCTGTAGCTTTCTTGGGTGCGTTCTTCTTCTTCCTTTTAGTACCGGAAAAAGACGCCCTATTTTCAGCTAGGTGTGCCTCCGGTTTTCCTTTTTGAAGTAACTCAGCCGCCTGAAGATCCATGAGCAGTTCAGTTAGACTGACATCCCTTTTAATCATGTTAAAGTTCAGCCTGAACTGCTCAAACCTCGATAACAGGCTATGAAGAACAATGTCGATTTGAGAATCGCCATCCAGCTCTTCACCCAAGGTCTCGATCTCAGCCAGATACCCTATCATCGTGAGAACGTGATCCCTAACAGGTGTGGAGTCAGACATTCTCGCATCCACTAGCTTCTTCATCGCCAAATGGCGAGCCCAGCGGTTCTGATGACCGAAGAGCTGCCTAAGGTTGTACATGATATCATAAGCGGTTTTCATAGGTTCATGCTGATGTTGCAACACATTCGATATAGATGCCAAAATGTAACAGCGCGCAATCTCATTGGACCTAACCCACTTATCATATGCAACCTTTTGGGCTTCGTCAGAACCCTCATCTGGCTTCTGAGGACATACTTCTTCAAGTACCAATTTGTGTCCTTCTGCAGTGAGAACAAGATTAAGGTTTCGAATCCAGTCATTGTAATTTTCACCGATTAACTTATTTTCTTTGAGAATAGTGGACAGGTTGGAGAGTGCCATGATGATATAGAATAACTGAAAAGTAAACATGCAGTACAGTCACAAACTTTAGGATACTCACATATAATCGTATACCTCAAAAAAAAATTATATGTAATCCACCGACATTTTAAAAATGTTTCTTATAAGCCACGTTAGTGTGGACGTTTATAAAATTCATCCTTAAACAGGTAAAACCACCTTTAATTTACCTCCAGTCAAATTTCCTTATGACAAGTAAATTAATAGTCAGAAATAACCACGGTCGTGTAACCTTCTAATTAATAAGCCACGTTAGTGTGGACGTTTATTAATAAATTACACCTAAGTGTGAACACCATCATCTTAGCACCAAGTCCACTATTTCGAATTCCCTGCTCCAGTTGGAGGAGTCAGTTTGTTCTAGTAGTGTTCTACAACTATCTTGATAAAGAAGTTTAATTTCTAGAGATAACAGTGATATAACACATCCGTTATGGAGGAAGACCTATTGTAAACTCGCATGTCTATCACATCTCAATTAAACCAGATTAATGGAGACCGTTTGAGATTTCTACATACTTTGGTATGAATATCTCCCACTTAGTTATTTAAGATTGAGGTTTCATTTTATCCCATTGTAAAACATGCAAACATCACATAAAATGATAAAACACCATTGCATGCTTCAAACAACATAATAAGCAATAATAATGAAAACCAACTATCATGGCTTATATCTCATGTTGCTGAATGAGATAAAACTGGAAAGTCAGCTCCGGAAACTCGGGCATGGCCGCCGCCCTTATCACTGCGCCTCGCCGAAAACCTAGCTCCAATTAGGAAAGCAAATTCGGCCGGAATCTTCCCTCTCAAAAATCGGTGCACTTCTCTTCGTTTCTTCCCGTCGCTGGTACACTCCATAGTGATCAACGGCTCCCATTATTTCCGACGACTGGTACATTAGTGTCGACCGAAGGTGAGAATTATGTCGGAAACTCAGTATCGTAGGGTTTGTGTGTTTGTGTGTTATTTAACTGTAATTATATGATATTTTGCAATAGGTTAAATTCACGTGAACTCAGAAGTTTGTATACACTATCTTGACGTAGGCATGGATATATTGTGCTGTCCCACTGCTGGG
This sequence comes from Perilla frutescens, assembly GCA_026008535.1. NCBI lineage: Eukaryota > Viridiplantae > Streptophyta > Magnoliopsida > Lamiales > Lamiaceae > Perilla > Perilla frutescens. The sequence continues at coordinate 44,632,941 of BRKX01000013.1, read as the reverse complement.
TGAGACTTGTGGTGGTGTTGCATTATCCGATGCTACGCCGAGAGTGTTACGGTATCTGTATAAATTCAAGAACTGTGATTTGAAAGACATCAGAGGGCAGGTGTGGATCCTTCAGAGTGTTCCATTTAACGTTCCTTCGTTTGTTCGGATTTTAAAAACTATCACTCATGTGTTCAATCATTCTTTGAATGCAGCTGTTCCGCAAGTTGAAACCATCGGACCTCAAAAGTGCCTCTCAGTATTGGAAGAGCATAGAACAAGGTCCTTTTCTTTTGCAACATGCTTTTTCACGCCGTGCAGCTAAAAAATGACCGAATGTGGAGGCTGAGGCAACTCTACCTGGCCGGGCAGCACTCCCTGGGCCGGCAGCCAACCCTACACCTGCGGAGGTGCCGTTCACGGACAGCCGGGCAGATGAGCTATTGACCAACAACCCTGAACAGAATACGAGCACCATTGCAGACGATTTCTTCTTTACTAACACCCCCGAAGGCAATGAGTCGTTGAATATGGAAAGTTTGGACCAATGTGGATAGCCACCTGGACCTTCCTGCAGGCCAGTGGAACCTGGCACAACTCAGCCGATGTCCATGAGAGAAAGAGAGTCATTTATGAGGGAGTGTCATGATGTGGCCGAGAGAGCTGCTCGATTAGCGGCTGAGCAAGCCTCACAGCTTGTGGCTGAGCTAGCAGCACAACGTGCAGCTCAGAAAGTGATGGACAGAATGTAGAGCTGGCTTTGTCAAATTCTGCCGCAGCCCCCCAAACAAGAGGGTAGTCCTGAGAGATCCGATCAACATGATAGCAGACAGGTGTGTTCACGTTGGTTGCATATAGTATATATGGTGAAAATGAATATTAATTAAAAACTAATTTGTTCTTGTAATTCAGGACGACTGGGGATGGCAACCACCTGAATTCAAATGGGGTTGGAACCCCCCGCAAGACACACAGTCAGGGGATGAGAATGGGGGTTGGCCTATCCCGAAGAGTACGGGGGCAGTCAGCGCATGGCCCTACCGGCAGTCGCAAGAATGGGGTGCACGAGAGACGTCAGACGCGGAAGACACGATGTCGTGGCATAGCCCACTATCATTCGATTCAGCCGGAGCTCGGCCGACACATGTAGGTGAAAGAATGGGATCTGGTAGCCCGCAGCCGTGGGCAGAACCAGCTGTGGAAAGCGGTGTAATTCCTACAGAGACAACTCCTACGACATCAGGTCCATCTCCTCTGGTCGTGGAAAGCGGTGCAGTTCCTTCAAAGAAGACTTCTACAACGCATGGTGATAGCCCGTACCCGCAGTCCGCACAAGGTATCGGTAGCTGTATAATTCCTTCAGAGCTAACGCCTCTGAAGTTGAATTACAGAGAAGACCGAAGGAGGGTAGCGTCTGCTGCGTTGCGCAGCCCCTTTCGACCTACCGAGAAGCGATTTGCAGATTTTAAGACATGGAGAGTGAACAACTCGAAGGGCTTGTGAGTGATAGTTAATATATTTTTTTAATCACTTTTCTAACTGCCTTTGAGAATGCAATCGATGATGTATGCGATGGTTTGATGTCTGGCTGCAGTAGGAATGTGGGCATAGGATATGGTGTTCCAACGGAATTCTTTACTGAAATCCTGAATCCGATGGCAGGGTTGTCTGAGGGTCATATCGATGCTTATCTCGCCATTCTACACAGTGATCCCCGCTTTCCGAAGTGCCGACCTTTTTGGAAAGACACCGTTCTAACCTCAACTGGATTCATGGTACGATCTTGTTATCGTAGTACTCCTTGTTATTGCTGTCTAAGCAATAAATAACTATCCTGTTTGTATAGTGCACTCAAATGTCCTTGTATCTTTTTAGGCAGCCATTCGTAATGTGTTCAAGAAATACCATCCCGAGGGAGAAGACCTGTCCAAGCTTGGTGCAGAAACTGAAGAAGTAATTTTGACTGAGGACCTGGCCGGTCTATCCGAATACGTGTCTGGAGAGCTTCCTAGTTGGGGTCCTTTGAAACCTTGGTACGACTATGACAAGGTAATAAAATCTGCAGTGTTTTCACTTGAATGGGTGATCCCATTCGCTGTTGAACTGTAACGGTCAGTACGTACGTGTTTATGCAGCTTGGATTCGTAGTCCATTTATCGGGGCATTGGGTAGCATGCTTGGTGGATTTCAAGCGGTATGCCTTAACGGTGCTTGACCCCAAACAGCACGTGTGGACAGAGGACCTCGAACGTTAACCGGAAAGAGTATTTCATTCCACTGCTGCGCATCTTGCCGCAATTGCTGAAATACTGCGGATTCTGGGATGAAAGATAGGTGCTCCAACCGAGGTATGCCCAGTGGTACTGGAGGCCTCTCAAAACAAATCTGTACAAACAGAAGGACAGTGTCAGTTGTGGTTTGTTTGCACTGCGGTACGTGGAAATTTTGTTGTCGGATGAGCAAAGCAATATGGAAACAGAGGAGGATATGAAGAAGTGCCGAAAGCATGTTGCACAAACCGTGTGGAGATTTAGCACGGATGAGAGCACGTTGTTGCCGTCCGAATGATATAGTATAAATTCAATCCGAATGTTATGTAATTATACACTCTTTGCTTGTATAAGACGTTTGCCGAACGTGCTCTATGTCGGACGGCTAAACGTATCACAAACAAAACACATTTTGCGCATATGCGTCGATACAACATGTGGTGTGAATACGTGGTATACACCTGTAGGAGTTTTTGACAATGCCCAATAGCTTACTTTGTCATATCCGCAAAGGCCAACTAACTTACAGTAATCGGCAAATGATCGGCACCGGAAAAGGTGCATCGGCTACACCTGGGATCTGGTCCGACTTGCACCTAAGTATTTAAAACTCTGTAATAATTTAATATGGATGACCCTATTGACGCAAATTGTAATGCATGGGGCCATACTCATGCAATGGGATCGGCACACACCTCACCCATTGTTGGCATCGGCCGATGATCGGAATAAATGTATCTTTCATCGGCGAAGTTGATGCAGGTTTTAGACTCTACCGTTTAATGTTTAATATGTTACTCCTTTAGTACGAAACAAGCAAAAATCGGCCATTGCAATGCGCGTTGTATCCAAACACGTAATGATATACGCGCACCAAGAAGCGCGCAATAAGAAAATATTCGCACGTGCAAGCAGCTATGCACCGTGGTCGCAAGGGCCGAAGGTCGAGCGTGAAGTGTTGATGTGTACGAAAAGGAAAGCATGTGATAAATCCTAATACACAACAAACATGAAAAACACCAACATACATGTAGACAGAGACCCATTGTTGGCATCGGCCGATGATCGGAGTAAAGGTATCTTTCATCGGCGAAGTTGATGCAGGTTTTAGACTCTACCGTTTAATGTTTAATATGTTACTCCTTTAGTACGAAACAAGAAAAAACCGGCCATCACAATGCGTGTTGTATCCAAACACGTAATGATATATGCGCACCAAGAAGCGCGCAATAAGAAAATGTTCGCACGTGCAAGCAGCTATGCACCATGGTCGCAAGGGCCGAAGGTCGAGCGTGAAGTGTTGATATGTACGAAAAGGGAAGCATGTGATAAATCCTAATACACAACAAACATGAAGAACACCACCATACATGTAGACAGAGACCCATTGTTGGCATCGGCCGATGATCGGAGTAAATGTATCTTTCATCGGCGAAGTTGATGCAAGTTTTAGACTCTACCGTTTAATGTTTAATATGTTACTCCTTTAGTACGAAACAAGCAAAAACCGGCCATCGCAATGCGCGTTGTATCCAAGCACGTAATGATATACGCGCACCAAGAAGCGCACAATAAGAAAATGTTCGCACGCGCAAGCAGCTATGCACCGTGGTCGCAAGGGCCGAAGGTCGAGCGTGAAGTGTTGATGTGTACGAAAAGGGAAGCATGTGATAAATCCTAATACACAACAAACATGAAGAACACCAACATAGATGTAGATAGAGACCCATTGTTGGCATCAGCCGATGATTGGAGTAAATGTATCTTTCAACGGCGAAGTTGATTCAGGTTTTAGACTCTACCGTTTAATGTTTAATATGTTACTCCTTTAGTAGGAAACAAGCAAAAACCGGCCATCGCAATGCGAGTTGTATCCAAACACGTAATGATATACGCGCATCAAGAAGCGCGCAATAAGAAAATGTTCGCACGTGCAAGCAGCTATGCACCGTGGTCGCAAGGGCCGAATGCCGAGCGTGCATTGTTGATGTGTACGAAAAGGGAAGAATGTGATAAATCCTAATACACAACAAACATGAAGAACACCAACATACATATAGACAGAGACGCCAGCTCAGTATTAGAAAACCATTTCATAACATAAACAGATACGGCGGCGATGAACAGGTGGCATATTAAAAAGGAGAAAGGAAATACAGAGAAATACCAAAGAAAGTGCTGATTGTTCAAAATAAAAACATCACACAAACGGAGAGGGGGGGTACAACATCTAGGGAGAGGGGTGGAAACACCGGACAACCATCGACCACCTTCGGACAACCATCGACACACCTCCGTCCAAGCATATGCTTCAAGCATAGCTACTCTCACCAGTTTGAGATCCGCCCGCGTCAGGAGCGGCACTAGCATAGTAGCTAGGCGGCTGACACTGATTGGTTCCACCGTCATCGTCGGAGGAGTTGTCAGAAGAGTTTTCCGGCGTCGGAACGTGGTAAGAAGCGCTATCGGAAGCCAGATTGATGACCACACGGAAGAGGTCTCTTAGCATTTCCCAGTTGACCTCCCCCTCATTCATGTAGTACTGGAGGAATCCGTGTTCCTAAAGGTGCGCACAGTTAAGCATTCTATTCATTCTGAATAGTGGCGGCATATCGATATGAAGAACAAAGCTGAACGGGCATTCGTACAGGAATAAAACAAGAGGGAAATTACCAGCAGCAAGTCTGTCCATCTGGCTCGAGAGATGTTTACGTAGTTGAGATGCTCGTGGTACTGTACGCCGGTCTGTGACAGTAGCCAGTTGAAGGAATAGTACAGGTTGTTTCACTCGCTGACCTTCGCCACATAAGCCTCTAGCGGGATATCAACAGCATGACATTTTTTCATGATGGCTCTGACCTTTGGGAGGCACTTCCTGTTGGCATCGTGCTCTTCGGGTACCCACTTGTGCTTTCATTTCTCTACCTGTAGCAGAGACAGTACGAGGGCCTCGTGGTGGCGAGTCCATGGAGCAACATAGAAAGTGTCGTTCTGATTGATCGCATGGGGGACCATGTTTTGCCGAGGATTGTAGGTAAGCTTGTTTAGAGGACAATTGATGATGAACATTGAATTAGTGAACCAATTAGGTGATTATTTATAGGATCCCCATTGTGTTAATTAATGAATATAATAATATGGACTGAAAGGCCTGGAAAAAGTCTATGCGAGATTCCATGGAGGATGCGTGCATCAATCACGTGTGAATAGTAAGGCCATGCGCAACAAGATAGTGCGGAGGACGATGCATTGTGTGTTATCAAATCAAAAATGGAATCTCGGTGTTTTTTATTACCTATATACTGCACAACAGTACGGTGATTATTTTATTATCCCAAACGATACCACACCAATAACAGAGTGAGTGCGCCGACAACTAGCGCGCACGCAGACGCTGCGCTTTGTAACGCGCGCAATCTCGTCAGTGTTGTAACTTGAATATGTGATGTCCATGGAAATGAGTGGAATTCGTATAGTCTCCGACTTCATGAGAAATGAAATCTTATTTAGTTAGTATGCACGTAGATGCCGATAATATGTTTATCGTGCCGAAGTGGTGTCGATAGATACAAAATCAACGCCGATGCACGCTGGGTGGTGCGCGGATATGAATGAAGCAAGATACGCGCACATGTAGTCGCGCGCAATTCGGTTCACAGCTTGGAAAGGTTCTTTCATGCGTCTGACCACTTGAATCACGCTTCCTTCCTCCTAAATAATATCTGACGGCATAAATATACTCTTAGAATCTTTTTGAGTAGTAGTCGAACACTATGTTTTGGGACCGAGGTGCGGCCGATGTCAATTCATGAACTTGCCGATGGGCCTTGACGATGATTGGGATTGCGCGAGCACTTGTGCGCGCAATGAAATTTTCCAAACCTTGATAATCGCGCTGAATGCAAATGAAAGCCGCTGTCGGTGTTCCTTAAATATGGTAACTATTTTTAATAATGAAAACACAGGAAGTCAAGCCCAACTGACTGAATTGATGATGGTTCACTTTTTGTCAATGGTAAATTTTGTACTTGTAATTTCACCATAGTAAACTTAATCGCCAGGGTCTTAAATGAGTTGTCGGCTGAGGAGTTGGGATATTTAACCCTAGGTTTGCCTTGAGAGAAAACACTCGAGGGAAATCCTAAAATGGTGTCGCCACAATCTGCCTACTTCTATGACTCTCGGTGGACAGAGCAACTGGAAGGCCGGGTGGTGAATGCGCTTCTGGATCAAAAGCGTAGGGGAGTTTGGGAATTTGGTTACGGTGACAACATCCAGGCCATAACCAATGTCATGGAAATCGTCAATGCGGAGCTCCCAATGCCAGAGAATGATGTCGATTGGTATAGGTCCCATGTGTACAGTTTCGCTGGACGATACGCGACGTTGAAGTTGCTATGGGACTACACTCCTTCAGAGTTCTGCTGGAAACGTAAGGAAAACAAGTTTTATGCGCCGGAGCAGACTTGGAAGAGATTTGAGGAGGTCAGATCAGTATGTGCCGGAGATAGTTGTTTTATTGTTTGTTCTGAAGCTGACATTTCTTATTCATAATTATTTACAGATGAATCCTCTGACTGCAGTATACGGTGATGAGGGTGAGCCACACTCTCGGGTATTGGCCACGCTCTTTGATGAGGGGGAGTCGCATATAGAGAACCCAGATGACTGGGGACCGTTTCAGTCCAGCAACTCTGAGCCGGAGTGACGATGCGGCGGATATTTAGATAGCATGGTTACTTGTGAGTTAACTGCCAAGTTAATCCCCATTGTCATGTTTTTTTTCTTAAAGCGTTAATGTGATTGTAGGCCCCCAGCATTTTGGTGGGAGTGTCAAAAAGGTGTCATTTTTTCGGTACAGTGATTTGGCGGGAATTTTGGGAAAGTGGAGGGAAAATTCGAACCCCACTGGAATGCATTTATGTATCATACCTACGTGAATTGAACGCATATATATATATACATATACACACATACATCCACACATTTAGTTAGGCTGCATCTACAACTCAAAGAAAACAATGTCCGAGTCATCATCCAGCAGGGATGACAAATATTTACGGGTGTGCGATTGTCAAAAGCCCGTGCTTACCTATGTTTCCAATCGTCCACATAGCAGAGGGATGCATTTTTATACGTGTCCGGATTCCTCCTTGCGAGGGGGTTGCAAGTTTTTCAGGTGGATCGACGAGTGTCCATCTCAAGAAAACTCGGGGGAGTCCCACAGCTCTAAGTTCAAGATGTCGCCAGAGGACGTGACTGAAGACCTGAGGACAATGTCTGAATGCATGAGGCTGATGGCAGGAGGTTTGAAACACATGGATGCAGAGGTTGCAGCCCTTAGGAAATGGGTGAAACTCGTGTTTACGGTGTTAATGTTGGTTGCAGTGGCCGTTTTCTTTAAGTGAATGTTTCCATGTTGCAGTTCAAGCTTATGTTAATATGATATGTAAAGTCTTTATTTTCATAAACCTTATATGTGTGCCTCTGAGCAACTTTTCCCAAACACGGAAGAATATCAAACCATTTCAGTGGCGGCAAAAATCAAAAACGAAATCGAAAAATAAATTTAAATCAGTAACAATAGATGCGTGGTCTTTTGGGTGAATTTTGAACAAGGGGGGATCAGGAATCTGCTTTTTGTCATGTATTTAATTGGGGATGTGGATTTGTATGCGGTCGGAGCAGGTACATTCGGTAGGATCGTGCGAATCAAGTGGACCACTTAAATCGCTCGATTTTGAGCAATGAATCATGTATGCGCGGTCATTTTTGCGCCCAGATGAATTTCGCGCAACGAAACGCACGTAATCCCTTTACGTCCATGGGCCAGTCATTGGGAAGCCAGAACCTTTCTACGTAAATTTTTGATGTTGACTGGTTCATTGCCGACCCACTCAGTGAGCGCCCATCGGTCCCACTTTCATTTGGGGATGGCAAATAATTAGGCATGATCGCGTTTAGCACGCGCAATGAGGGTCAAATACCCTTAGGGTTTTTGTGTATGAAGTAAGAATTCCAATTATTTTCAATGTAAATTTGTATTTCCATACACACGAGATAATGATACAAGTACGCTATTAGGCGCCGATGGACTATTGAGGCGGTCGAGCTGGTGGCGATGTTGATTAACTCAGTTGTCGGTGATCGGGAGTGTGTGGTTGATTGTTGCGCGCAAAGACGCTGCGCGGGTTAGTAAGCTAAGAGTTTCACGAGGATCGTGAATGTATCGACTATAATATTTTGGAATCGAGACCACGGGGAGAGTCAGCAAGAGTCCAATTACGTCGTGCTTTAACTTTTGTAGCCGGAAAGTGTCAATGAATTTGTTTGATGCATTTAAATTTGTGTATAGCTGGGCCGGACTTTGATGCATAACCAATGAAATGTTTTTAGTGAAGTCATTCAGTTTCTATTTGCTACAGGAGTTGAGTAAATGTTTTTCCAATTTTATTTCCTAACTAGTATTTAAGGAACGCGTTGCGCGGTGACAGTCAACGGTATAACGTTATTTAGTCCAATTGATGTCATACCCAATATCATTATGTTTGAATTTTTGTATTATAGTTATTTCGTCTCAGTACTCCGCATCTCCATAAGAATCTCAAGGACAATCGGATTTGAAGAATCTGAAAGAAGATTTCGATGAGAACAATTTGAGGGAATTTATGTAGCGAACGTGGGTGATATTTTTTTTTTTGGAATAACCGGCATAAAAACTGATATAAGATGGTGGATAATGTGTAATAATTTTGTGATTTTTTAAAAATATTTATATAATATTTTAAATGAATAATAAAGGAAAAATTAATGCCCTCCACTTTCAAATTTTATTACAAAATTGCCATCAATTAATCACCAAAATCAATTTGAAATAAATAAATTTCAATTGGATTTTTTTATGCTTTTATATACACTATAGATTTTTTGGAAAGATTTAATTTTCAATTAAATGAATTTGTGGAAGTTGATCTCACCTTTATTTCTGATTAAAGCATTGATTGGACTTGAGACGGTTTAGCGGTTTATTTTTCATGAAGTAAAGTGCGATATAGCGGTTGAGTAACACGATTCTTAAAGACGAGCAGTTGCCTTTTTTTGCGCAAAAAACCGCCGATTCGTCTCCTACTTTAAGAAAAAAATACTCCCTCTCATTTTCAAACTCAGCCCTCTTTAACCCAAATACAGAAAGCGTCGACGAGCACTGACATTCCGGCGACTCTGGCTCCAAGTTTGTGCGCTTCACACACTGCTCTATTTTAACTCCGATATTTGCGAACACCAGCGGTGAATAATGGGCGCAAAGGGATCCGGCAAAGGTTCGTCCTAATTTGTCTATTTTCTACAGATTGCACTTCGAACTTCTCCGCTGATAACATTTCGCCCATCAATTTTAGTTTTAAATGTGGTCTAGGGTTTGGGTCATGCCTCTATATTTGGGTCGGATTAGGGTTTAATGTGCAATGCAGCTGTGAATCATGTGCTGTTGATTATAAATTGCTGCTGCAGGTGTGCTGCTCTCAAGAAGGTCCGATTTAGCCGTTTTGAATACGATCCGAGACAACCTGGATGATTCAAACTTTGAAGAGATGAAGGCGTCGTGCTTTGGCCATTTATTTCAACAGCCAAAATTCAGCTGTCAGGGCCAACTCCTTGGCACTCTGTTGAAGAAGCTGCAGAGGCACTCCCTCGGCAGAATGCGGCTGTCGTTCAAGATCAACAGCGACATTGTGGAGTTTGGACCGAAAGAGTTTGCAGTAATGACTGGCCTAAGGCTGGCCGGCGACACAGAGACACCATCCACTTCTGCTTTCTACAATGAAGTTTTCAAAAACAAAAGGCCGCTCTATTTTGTTGATATTGAGAAGAAGCTTGAGGCCGCGCACAAAGCCGGACAAGCCGGAGCAGAGACATCTTACAAACTTGCCTTGTTACTCATAGTTTATGGGATCCTATTGGGAAAGGATCGTACTTCGAAGGCGGTCACCCTGGAGTATATGCACGTGGTTGATGATCTGCAGAGGTTTAATAACTTCCCGTGGGGAAAAGTTGCATATGAGTTTCTGATAACGAGCATGGAGCATGCCAGGTCCTGTCTGGCTCGTGCCAAAAGAAAGGATGGGAGGCGGGACATTGATGTACACGGATATCTGTATCCCGTTCAGGCATGGCCGTATGAGATAATGCCATCGATTGCGAATCGGTATGCTCTATCAGTTGGGGAGGGAGGTGATGTGTTTCCAAGGATGCTTCGGTGGTGTGTCCCGAAGAATATGACAACCGTTTACGACGAAGTGAGGCCCTTCTTTTCTAAGAAGAACAGTGAAGTAAAGGTAACCGGCATCTACTCACTCATAGTTTGAAAAAGATCTTAATTGCAATTGCAGTCTTGTCTTATTGTGTTATTTGCACCCTCTACAGCGGCCTCTTGAAACGACCGTGCGGGAGGAGCCCATCCTACTTGAGCTGGGACTGCATGAATTCGAAGAAAGCATCGAATCGCTTAGAGATGCCGTGGACGACTATGGATCATCTGACGATTGCCTTGATAGCTCTGATGATGAAGTCAGTACAGATGGTGCCCATGTGAAGGGTAAGAAAAAATTGGATGGGTCGACATCCAGCCCCTGGAGCCGTCCTGGCAAAAGGACCCGAAGCAGCCAGCCAAATGATTCCACTTATCATGTCTTGTCCAGACTGTGCACAAACTTTGAGGTAAGGTACCCCGCCCACATGTTTCCTTGACTGAATTTTTTTTTTCAATGGTTACACAGCTACTCCATGCCAAATGATGCCTGTGAATCATAGGATATGTTGTCGGTGATGCGTGATCTATGCAACAATGTCGCAAGGATAGCAGACAACGTCGCAGCGATGCAGCTTGATCTGAATCGATTGGTGAAAGATGGCCATGGACACGCCAGATCTGATATGTTTGGAGCTGGTGATGAGCACTTCACTGGGGGCAAGGATGTGCATATTGTTGGGACTTCATATGACCCGCATGGGGTGGGGGCGAATGAGCCTCCTTCACAGCCGGCCACAGAGGATGTAGAGGCTGTTGTTGGTGCATTTGCCCAGTCTGAGGGAGGGGATGAGGCTATTGATGCTAAGCAAGAGTCAGCCGCTGATACTGATTCAGAAGACTCTGATAAGACCAGGTCACCGAGGGAGGGTGAGGGGAAGTTGAACGCCGATATGGAGGCTTCTGTCCATTCGGAGGAAGAAGATGGCGACAATGAGAGTTCATCAGAGGAGGGAGAGGCCGAAGAGGAGGCCGGTGACACGGATGATGAAGAGTCATCCGTAGAGATTGAGGCAGAAGCCTCTGACGAGTCCAGCTCAGGCATGGAGGAATCGGGGGATGCTGAGACACTTTCTGTCCAAGAACGGAGTGAGAATGAGGATGTTACGAAGGATGCTGGCGATTCATCCTCCGACCAGGCAGCCGATGCAGTTGGCATCGACTCGCAGCCCGCCGATACGAGCGCCGATACAGATGCCAGTTGGGGTGTCACCTTGGCTAATTTTTTGGGGCAGGGAAAGGCGGAGGGATCGCGTGTCTCAGAGTCTACAGCTCAGGCCGCAGCCGAAGGTCCAAGCCAACCCACGGGGATGGGAGGTGCAAGCCTGGAAGATATTGTCGATGCCGCTATGGCTGATTAGGCTGTGAACCCGGTGGTTGCCCTCAAAAGACATGACCCGAGCATGGTGGAGCCAATTTCAAATCCATCGCTTGCAGAATTCAGGCTATGGTACAAGCAGCAGCGAAAACTCCCACAGTAAGTTATTATAAATCTTTGAACGCATACATTAGACAACTTATCCAGATTGTTTATGGTGATACAGGTATATCCATTCTCATGACAGCTCCAGCCAGACTGAAGTGAGGCTGCCTAACCATGATCTACTGTGGAGCCCCGCCCCATGGTTTGACGGGCTATGCAAGCGATTTGGTTGGTTGAACACCCAGGTACGTTCTTAATATTACATGTCGTTTGCTTAATAACGATGCAATACTCCCGTTATATGACTTATTTATGGTCCTGCGTTGTTAGCACATCGACGCACTCCTGAATCTAGTTCTCAACAAGGTTAAACGCGCACCTGACATGTTTGCCGACAATTGGGCGGTGATTGAGACATATTTATGGGTACGTGTTGGAGCTTTTTCTTTAGTTTTATCGAGCATATAATCATAAACCCATGGCACCACTGCTTGCAGGGCACACTCCAGAAAGGGAAAACGACCTATGCTGTTGGGACTCTAGTACCATACATTCTGGGGACGAGTCCAAGAATGTTGAAGAGGCCGTGGGCTAAGATGGAGAAGGTCTACGGGATTGGCAATGTCAACGACGATCACTGGGTGTGCTACACCGTTGACCTTAACCAGCAGTCAATCACGGTCTACGATAGCCAATTTCGATCTAGGCGATGGGATGATGTGAAGAGGCATTTCACCACCATCTCCAGGTACATCCCTACTGCGTGCAAGAAGGCAGGACTCTGGAGAAAACGTCAACCACCAGCTGCTGCGTTGTTGGATCAATGGTCGGTGGTGAGCCATAAGGACACCCCACAGCAGACCAATAGCCATGACTGCGGCATTATGGCTCTGAAGGTTTTAGAGTGCCTGTGCGCAGGTGTCCCCATTCATGTGATTGATCCGGCAAAATATGGCCAATATCGCAATGATTACACGGCTGCACTTTTCCAGTTGACAAAGGAACTAAGCGAAGAGGAAGCGAAACAAGGCCGCGCAGCAGCGGCAACGTTTACCACCATCCGCCGGAGGACACGGAGGGGCGGACAGCAGTAGGTTATTTGTATTTATTAATATATCTATATTAGTTATTAACGCCCTCTAGCGGAGTGGCGAAGAATGAAGACTTTTATTATATGTAGGAAGATTACGGTTGGAAACGCCTTAATTTATTTTTGGATGCATGTGATTAGTAAGATAACAGATACACGGAAGAGGTTGCGCGCGCTTATGCTGGCGTATTTAATTTTGATCTTTCTGCGTATTTATTGCGCGTAATATCTGTGCTGAGTGTTGAGAATCTCATTGCCGATATGGTTAGTAATAAGACAATTAGGGGGCGAAAGTGAATGGTGAGGTCACCGATACACGGAAGAGGTTGCGCGCTCTTATGCTGGCGTGCACCACCCTCTAATGCATTTTGAAATCACGACTTCACATGCTTTCAAATAATATTCGAGTAATATTCCACATTTGGTGATGATTTACCGGTGGTCGATGCATGATGAGCGTACGGTGAATGTTTGATGACTAAAGAAAAAAAAACTTTGCCGATGCAGTTGCAGTGAGCGTACACTGGTTGGACCTACTTTGTCCTCACGGTGGGAATTCATGTATAGTGAACTTGAGAATCTCATTGCCGATATGGTTAGTAATAAGACAATTAGGGGGCGAAAGTGAATGGTGAGGTCGCTGATACACGAAAGAGGTTGCATGCTCTTATGCTGGCATGCACCACCCTCTGATGCATTTCGAAATCGCGACTTCACATGCTTTCAAATAATATTCGAGTAATATTCCACATTTGGTGATGATTTACCGGTGGTCGGTGCATGATGAGCGTGCGGCGAATGTTTGATGACTAAAGAAAAAAAAAACTTTGCCGACGCAGTTGCAGTGAGCGTACACTGGTCGGGCCTACTTTGTCCTCACAGTGGGAATTCATGTATAGTGAACTTGAGAATCTCATTGCCGATATGGTTAGTAATAAGACAATTAGGGGGCGAAAGTGAATGGTGAGGTTGCCGATACACGGAAGAGGTTGCACGCTCTTATGCTGCGTGCAAACTTTATGCAGCTATTTATCATCGCGGTTGGCCGCATCCGAACGAGATGGGGCCGCGATTTCGCAATAGACCAATATATTTTACGGATACATTGTCAGATTACGGTGTACCTATGTGTGTGGCAATTAAAAACAATACTGCCGATTGGTTTATCATTGAAAATGATTGTTTGCCGATTGGGATGTCATGACCAGTCACAAGAAGGTGCGAACACAACAATTAAGGAGGAACGAATAAAGATCAATAGTAAAAGAAACAATCATCATACAAAGGGCATTACAATGAAGGGCGTGCACGTCCCAAAAGACCCATTTAAGACTACGTTCCATTACAATGAAGTTGACGGTTACAAACAGTCATCATACAAAGGGCATACTGCACCCCTCAGTAGGCCATCAATCGCGTGAGAAGTTCAAAAGCCACTCAAAGTCCACATAACCCAGCCTGCCGCGGTCAATGATTTCACGGAGGGCGCGTACGTTGTGTAAGCCGCGGCGACGGAAGCTTCCATATGTGGGTGACTCCTGAGTGTATCACATGTAATAAATATGTTAGAACCTTGACATCTGAATAATATAAATTGTGACACTTAACAAAAAATAACCTACGTCGTTCACATTTGCGAATCGAGCGAAGTACTCCTCGTTCACCCTGACAATATTTCTATCAGGTATGTATTCGACTCCCGGCTGTTGTATAAAGAACTCAAACGCCCACAAGCGCTCACGAAGTTCGTTTAGCTTCAACACCAGGTTCACCATCCTGAATCGACGATGTAGTGTCGTGCTCATTGACAAAGCCATGTTCGTCAGAGTGTCCGCAATGTCATACTTATCGGTAACGTCGACCCACCATAGGCTCATGTGCAACATGGCGATGAAAACCATTTCCTCATGTGTGGACCACTCCATTCCTGTGGGGAGGGTTGATTAAATTATCTAGAATTCGGTAAGGTTAGTGTCTAAGGAGGTGATTGTTACTCTAGAATTTGTGCGTAACGGGATAAGTTTTGGAGCGGTGGTTATTTTATATACCCAGTCGCATGTTGGAAGTTGGAACGGCGAATGCGACCGTAGGCGACCTTTCGGCTTCTGATGCATGCCTCCGTTTGTTGTTTGGGTATTTGCTGGAGGTCCTATCATAACCGGTCCCACTTTATGGGGGGTGAGTTCATCGAAGCGCCGCCTCAAGATTCATTACAACTATTCAGGATTTTGTATTTGTACACACATATAGAAATATTGATATAGTTACAAACATAGAATCAATTTACAAGCGACAATATGATATATGTTATGAGCATGTAACGTCCATTGCGGGTAACTAACTGCCTTAGTATTAATGTAGACCGATTGAGAGCGAGTGTAAAAAATTGGTCCGCCGATACGAAGCGCCGATAGCAGAGACTTGCGCACTTATAATGCGCGCAGGCATGCCCGCGGCTCCTGCGCGCGGGACCAGCGTTCGCTCTAGAATGCCGCTTCATGTTAAAGATGAAGGCTACAGAAGCCCATAAACAACTTTAACTAATTCACAACAATGAAGCAACACATCAGCTGAATCGACAACATCCAAAGTGGTCGCCCCTCCTCCTCAGTTTCTTCTCCAACTATCACGTGCATTATGCTTGATATCCACACACGGAACGAACGTAAAATTGGAGAAGAGAGTTATGAGGGGACTTGCCATCTTAGATCTTGCAATAGCAACACCTGCACTAGAAACGGGTTTCGTAAACACCTTATCCGTTCCCACGGAGCCGAAAGTTTCGAACATTCGAGAAACTTCGACATCGACATACTTTCGACCCCGAAGGAGCCGGAGAAGATGTGTACAACCCAATTACGGTTTTAAGAAGGACGGCTAAGATGTTAACGTAACTCGGTAGAAGGTCACAAATATGGGTAAAGAGGGGGGAGACATTAGATATCGGGTATTAGATTAGCGGGACTGGCAATGTTCATTTACGAACTCCAATCTCATAAACCTCTTCCCCGCTTTCTTTACCCCGGTATCTCGACACAACCAATAATCTTTCAAGAACCGGCCTAGACGCCGGGATAAAGAAAACGGGTGAAGATGTTTACGAAGATCGTGACATGGTTTCAAACAATATGAGGAGGACTCATTTTTAGGCGGGTTGGGAAGTTATATAATGCAAGTGGAACACATGCGAGGACAACACATATCACAGACAACAACTGGTAAACCACCTTGAAAAACACACTAAAGCATAATGCATACAGTTGTTGGCAGCACTATACAACACTGTTGAGCTCGGCTTTTGATGTTGTCCCGCATGCAAGTAAGTTGGGAAAGCGACAGTTCAATGTGTACAGCGATCAGGATCAATCATAACACGATGTTTCGAATTTTGTACATGAGGAAAACATGGGGTGCGCGAGTTGACAGTTCAATGGACAAAGGCATGCATGTGGGTTCAGAAAAGCAACAGTACATGCATGCTGAAGTGGACATGCGTGCGAGATATGCGCGCACGCTGCTAGCGCGTTGGCTTGTCCGCGCATTGCGAATCAATTCGGATAAGTGCATGGCCAATATGCTCAACCTAGTCCACCTCAATCGTTCCTCCCGTATCTATGGAAATATGAACATGTATTCTAATGCATAACTTATCTGGCGATAAAAATATACCTAAGGCGATTAATGCTCGATTATAAATACTGAATTTGGCGATACATTGTTTGGTTCGGCAACATGAGTCTGGATTTTAAATGCTGAATTTGGGGTCACCCTAGGCCTGTAGCGCACCTGCCGCCCAACGATCATGCGCTCCGTCCAATCGGATAAATAAATTCTACGAGACCCCATCATGCAGCCCCCTCCAGATCGTACAACACCCGTGACCACGAGGAACCGTTCGATTTGGGGAGACGCTTACATGTCTGGAATTTCGATAAACCTTTTCGGAACTCGATTATGTGGCGATTGTGAGAACCGACCTCGCCGATAAGCTACGCATATTGCTCCGCATTTGCGCTTGATTACAACGCGCGTTGCCTATGCGCGTTGTTCTCTACGCGCATCTAGAAACGGCTCGGAAAGGTGCAGCGACCGCATTCCTCCGAGCCGTACATTACATACTCTATCACACCAGTTTAGGTGAACACGCATACATGGTCTAGTGTATATCATGACTGCCGATCCACTAGTCTCATAAAAGGTTTTCTCGGTGAGCATGAAAGCTCCATATGCCGATACAGTCCACACGTGTATTCCAACCAAAACCATTCCTGTTCCTCTCAACATAAATTTTAAAATCCAGATAACCAATGATACAAATACATACAGATCTTACAACTCAACAATTACGGGCCCCTGTTCGGACAGGTTGTCCGAGTATGCCCGGATCCACGGCATATGCCACATCGGTGCGGCCTTCGTGCACGGATGGTATTTGTTGCAGCAAATTCATTGCTACCAACCTGCGAACCTTCTGAAATGGGAATGAACTCTGTGCATGTGGCTCGGTTGTGACCACTTTTTCCGCATCTAGCACATCTAGCTCTAACCCGACACCCTCCCGATGATGACTGACTTGCTGATCAGATTCTACTCATACGTGGGCGGCCGGCCTGTCGCAGATTAGGAGGCGCCAAGACGAGCCTACTGGCCATTTCAAGCGGTATTTTCCATTCATCAGGATGGGCAACCGGAAACACCTCTGCCGAATACATCTTGCCGAGGTTCTCGGTACTATAATAGCTGTTCACATATGCATATGGATGCTGATTTGCTTTACTGTAAGACAGACATAACTCGATTAGGCCATCGTCATCGAACAAATGAATAGGAAATGCAATGATAAATCATTTGGTTTGAAAACACGTGCCTACCAAGTAAGATAAGACTTCAAAGTTTAAGAACTGACCTGATGGCTGCAGCTGCGTGGGGGCAGGGGATGAGATTAAGATCGAACTCGAGACACGAGCATTTTCTCACCAAAAGGTCAACGGTGTAGTGCTTCATTCCACTTGTAACCTTGAACTTCATGGCGCTAATGGGCTGAACAGTCATTGTCTTACCCTGCTCAATCGATTTCGCAACCTCACCAACGGCGTACTGCGTCAACGGATGTGACCTCCCTAGAGCATTTTTACGTCGCTCGTAAAACCAGCAACCGATCAATGTTCGTACACACTCTAATAGAGTGCATACCGGCAACCTTCTCGCCCAGCGAAGTCGTCCATTCAAACACTCAGTATAATTAGAGGTCATAAATTCGTAGCGATGGACCGGTGACTTACACCGTGCCCATCGGATCGGATCTGCATCCAGTAACCTCTTGTATGCACTATTCTCAGAGGCAATTGAAATATTCCTCATGTGTTTTTCAAATTCTTGAGTACGATAACAATTGGCCGCTTTCTAGAACATGGCCACCACATTGGCGCCCCACCTCTTTATGTTGTTCTGTAAGTGGTAGACACAAATTACATGGGCGATTCCTGGATACACCGCTGCAACAGCATTCTTTATGCTCTTGTGCTGGTCTGAAACAAACATCATGTCGTCACGGCAGCCATATGTCCTCCTAAGCTGTCGCAGAAACCAAATCCATGCTGCATCGTTCTCCTTGTCTCCAATGCCAACTGCGAGCGGGTAAATCTGTTCATTTCCATCATTTGTCGCAGCGACAAACATAATCCCTTTGTACTTTCCTTTCAAATGAGTACCATCCACAACAATCACAGGGCGGCCATAGGATGCGAAGCCACTTATTGAAGCAGTAAGGGCCATGTACACGTACTGAAATTGGCCCACTGCATCTGTTTGCAGCTCTACAACCGAACCGGGGTTGGACTGCTCCAGCATATACAAGTATGGCGGCAATAGCTGGAAAGACTTGTCGCTATCACCATATATCATTCGTATTGCATGATTTCTCCCTGCTAGCACCCGAGTATAATCCACCCTAACTCCAAACTCCCTCTGCAATTTCATCTGCATTTCCTTTAGCTTTAGGACTTTTCCCTCGTCCAATAAATCCGGAGCAAAGTATGCGCCAATTATTTTGGATGGAATCGTTCATTGTCCATTGTCGCAGAAATCTTCCTGACATGAATGGGGCATGTTCCATTGGAAAACCCTCCACTGTTCACCTTGAGCTGAAGCGCGCATTGAGAACGTACAGCGCTCTTTGTGCCTGCAGAGAATAGAAAACCGAATCTTTGAGGAACGCTCGATCCTGTACTCCACCCGATTCAGAAGATGATACAATCCTAAAGAAGTTATCATTGAATCTTTACTAGCGAAGGTAGCGCCCAAACAAAGTGTATCACGAGTATTAACACTCAAATCGATACCCAAATCATTCAAAGGGAGCGCCGCTTGATAAAATGACCCTGGGATGATCCACTGCCGCCCATGTCCGCACGATACCTCGAAAGCATCGTCCTGCACATCGTCTGTTTCACACCTGGAGACACTTGGCGGGCCGAGCGTACGGTGCATTCCACAGCAGCCTTCGAGGTCATCAGCCTCTTCATCGGTATGTACTTCTTCCCCGTCATCATCATAATATGTGTCATCATCGCCCTGATCATACGTTCTGCACCGCTCGTCATCGCTGAAATTGTCATCATTACTGCGGACATTGGTCTCATCATTGACACGCTCCTCATCATCATCAAGTGTCACATTGTCCTCTTCGACACCCCCAGTATCATCGACATAGAAAAAAAATTCAACACGGTGCACTATTTCAGCTTCGGACCGTCTATTAATTGTATTATCATGTGCGTGTGATTGTGGAAAAACATTTTGGGAATGCAATAATCCCACAAAGCTATTATGGGCTGGTATAGTAAACCGGTGCTGCGCTTGTGTAGGTGCTGCCTTATCAAAGGTTTCAACGTATAATCTCAAAAACGGGAGAACATTGTTAGCATGATCCAAGTCTGAATCATTTTTAATCCTAAAACGAATCATTTTACCATCGGCAGATAACATCAGAGTAGAAATAGCATACTTATAAAGGTTTGGATCATCACCTACAATCCCAACAGCTTCGTCGAATAAGCGAGGGTACGTCATGCCGCCCGATGGAACATGGACATACTCTTCAATCCCATTTATGTAAGTGTTGTCTTGCCAAAACCCACCGTGGTGCAAAACAATGTTTCTGTCGGCCATCTGCGCGAGGAGAGATACAAATGCATATATAAGAGTACCTCAATCAATTTAACGTAAAACCATGGACTCCCTGTGTAGAATGACAATTCAACAGTAGGGGAATAGGTTTTCAATTGCATGTTTCACAGTTTTAATGGTGTCATATTGATGTCGATAGACAAAATATTGAAACGGAAAGAATGGCAATGTTGTACACCCATATGCCGATGATGTTGCCGGTGTCAATTAAAGAACGGAAGATGCATGCGTGCGAGAATAAGTTATTGGTTAGAATTTGCCTAACGATCTATTTAAGGATTTTAATAGCCATTACGTAGAAGCCGATACACATCTACACAGACGGAGGCAATGGCGATGTTGGACGTATATCGGCAGTTAATCTTGTGCTGAGCAAAAATATAATACGCATAATATATGCGCGCAGGTTACATGCGCGCATCATGGCGGAGGCCCTGCGCTCATGAACGCCCTCCGACGCGCGCGCACCCGGTGAACGGCCGCCATGCGCGGACCATTGCGTCCACTATGTGTGCGGCGTCGTGCAAGTAACATCAAGCGCACGCAATATTGTCGGGGTGTAACTCCTCGCGCAATATTGTCAGGGTGTAAGTCCTCGCGCGCAAACTCATCTGCGCGCTACAATTAGAGCGCAATTAAGAACATCTCAGCGCGCAATTAAGAACATTATATATTTTTCCCAGGGATTCGATTCAAATCGAAAATGTGAATGAGGTGAAATAGATACCTTTCGCATTAGACTCCAGAATAATGTAGTTCATGTTTCACACTTTGCTGTTGAGCGCCGTCTTCTGCTTTCCGCGGACCCTGTGTCAGCAAAATCAAAATCGACTCCACTCCAGTTCTTCCCCGCATGCACCGCCGGGCAGAGAAGCTCTCCCACCTCTGATCGAATTCGGCTTCGTCTTCTGCTGCATCTTGCCCTAGTCGAAACGCAGGTTCAAATTTTAGGGGAGATAGATTGGGAGGGGGGAGGGGGGAAATTTCGAGATTTGGGGACTTTTATTTTCAAAAATTAAATTCATATTCGTATTTATATTTTCAGGTCAGAGGGGCATAATAGTCCAAAGTGGCTAAAATAAATATGTTTAAAACTTACTGGCTAAATTAAATCTTTTAAAACTTTAAGTGGCTAAAATAGTATTTCCCTCTTTTAATTTTCATTAAAATCTTCTCCAAATTAATTTAACAAATTCGAAAATTACCACTATATTTCACATTTGGAAATTTTGACATTAATCAAAAAACTATTCCAAATAATATAGCTATAGGTTTCGAAATTTTCAAGAATTAAAAATCTAGAAATTTTGATCCACTTCAAAAATTACCAAATTTAAAATTCTAATTTCAAACCTATCTTGATTAGAATTTTGTAACTTTTGATATACATCAAAAATCACCAAATCCAATTCTAATCACTTGAAATTTTCGACCCTATCCAAATTAAAGTTGAAAATTTGATATTGATCAAAACATCATCCATACTTTAATTATAGTGGCCGAAAATATATAGCTCAAATTAGGGAATTTTTTTAACACATCAAATTCGAAAATTTGACTCAAATTTTCGATCACCTTATTAAAATAAATCTGGAAATTTTGACTTCATCAAAAATCTATTCCAAATCCAATTTTAATATAATCAAAAATTACAGCAAACCTCAAAACTAGAATTTTCGAACTACATCAAAAATTCATCCAAGTTTTGAACATACCATTCGAAAATTACCAACATATAAATCTGAAAATTTAAGTAACATAAATATTTCATCAAATTTATACATATTTTTCGAATTAACCCTAGGATTAAATCTAGAACAGTGCCAAAACCCGCTCTGATACCAGTTGTTGGGGTTTTTTCGAATTGAACCACCGCAGGATCTAATTGGATGTTCATTAATCCTAATATCATGTAGATCATAAATTCATGCATCTCATATGTTTTAATTAACCGAGTTTAATTAACATGCAAATCCGGTTTAAACGATTCTACTAAATCAGAAACATAGAATCGAAAAACGACTTACAAATTAAACGACGGGTGGAGGACAAGATTAAAGGTCTAATCTTGTTGTTGTGTATGATGATGATTGGCGCCCCACAGTGATATTCCACTCCTTGATGTTCTGTTGTATTCCCAAACTGAATCTAGTTTCAGGGTGGGCTGAAATCTACTAGATCGGTATGGAATCTGTGGAGATAAAGAGAACACAAGAGGAGCTGATTATTACTCTCAAAATTTCGTCCCCCACCTCCTTATTTATAGGGAAGGTGGTCGAAATTTCAGTGTCCCAACCCTACTGGGTTTGGGCCTCTATCCCTTTTTCTATCTCCAGTTCATTAAAGTCATATTGGGCTACAACAGGGATCTAGAAGAATATTAAATTGGCCTGCTAATTTATTTAATTTCCAATATCCAATAAACTTAGGATATTATTAAATAAATTAAGTATTATTTTTATTCCACTAAAGAAATAATACTGACCTACCAATTTAATACATATTTCTGAATATGCTTTCTCCTTTAGTCCAGCCATTCCCCGCGTTTAAGATATAATGCCCATTAATTAATTATGTAAGCTTCTGACAGCTATAATTAATTAATATCTTATCCTTGAGTAGTACCACACAAGCTTTACTCATGCACGGAATAAATTCCACCTGCAGGGTTTCAGCATGAACTTGCATTTCCTCAAGGGGACACCATCAAACTGGTGCACCAAGACACGGTGCCCCTACATATTGCACAAGCCATCATAAGTGTAAATGTCACAACCCAAGATATCAAGATTATTGATCCTTATGAAAGAATCTCACCATTTGATAAATCAAAGCTGCAAATACTACACGTATATGTCTGCCAACACATAGGGGTTAAGAACCCGAACTCTGTGGATTCTTATTCTCTCATTTAAGGTCAGAATAGAGAATAGAATCCTAAGTAGATCCTCCTCAATACACTTGACCGTGTGTTAGAATAATCAGTTAGTCAAGACAAACTAACTATCAGATTATTCTACGGCGTACCGATAGCAGGTTCAGTACCATCTAAACCGTGAGTCTTTTAATACATTACAAGGAACTGATGATATGATCTAACCATGTGTTTACCCACACCATATCATCTACAATGTAAGTATAGTGAACATGCATATAAATATAACAATTTAAATGCAAACAGTGATTGCAATAGTATTCATTCTATATCATCATAAAACCATTATCAATAAAGTATACAAAAGACAAGTCTTCTAGTATACAAAGCCAACATCAAGTACGTCAAGTTCATCAAATACCATTTAGGGCATCAATAATTTGGTCATCTTCCTCCATGACATTGATGAACAACACTCTCTAATCTGAATCATTTTCAGTATCAGACTCATCACTGAGAACAACATTGAAATTATTTCTTTGTCTTCTTCGTGCTGTTGGGCATTCATTAGAGTAATGACCAAATCCAGAACATGCTCTACATTGAATTGAGTCAATGTCTTTCTCAGTGTCAGCAACTTCCTTCTTAACATTGATCTTCCAGAGTTTGATGTTGATGAAGATGGAGAATCAAACAGTCGTCGAGGTTTGATGTTTGGGGGGCTTTTCTTTATGGACCGAACAAGTGAGTTGAACTTCTTTGTCAAGAGTGCAACACTTAGATTTTCTTCTTCATTGATTTCCTGAAGACTGTCAACATCATTATGAACATCAGATGACATAGTTGTTATCTGGAGAGCAATTCCCTTTGAAGTTGAGTTCGCCTTTTGGTTTTGCAGGTTCATCTTAAACGTTAGTAAGATGCTGACCGCTTCACTCAAACTCATGGTTCCCACATCATGTGCTTCTTCTATTGTAGAAATTTTCATATTGAATATTTCTGGGAGAGTTCGAAGCAACTTGCTAACCATGTTCTCATTGGAGATTGGACTCCCAAGAGCGGTCGATTGATTTGAGATCTCACAAAATTTTTCAGCATAAGATGAAATAGTTTCATCTTCAAACATGCGTAAATTTTCAAATTTCAATGTGAGTAGCCTCAGTTTGGTCTTCCTTACACTGGCGGACCCTTCACAATGTTCCTGAAGAATGATCCATGCCTGATATGCAGTAACACAATTGCAAATCATCTTGAAGCATGGAACATCGACTGAAACAAAAATCGCATTCAGAGCACGAGCATTAAAGTTTGAGATTATTCTCTCATCAGTTGTCCATTTGGACCTTCCATTCTAGGAGGGCTCCATTCTTCAATAACTGCCATCCATGCTCTTTCATCGATAGATTTAATATAAATCATCATTCGAGATTTCCACATGACATAGTTGCCACCATTGCTGTCTAGAGCAGGAGGACAACATTGATTAATCTCGATATCGATCACGGAATTTTAAGCAACACCGGATCGAGTACTTAGTGTGTCAAGTACCGGCTCTTGATGCCACTTGTTAGAATTTGTTGCCTGAAACAATGTGAATTACAAATATAAATTGCAAAGTTAAAAGTAATATTGAAGCTAGTGTTACCACATTGCCTTCAACATGCAGTGAAAACGTAAACAGAACTTTGCACAAAACAAGTTTTTAATCACACTCCTTACGGTGTGTGATTGCCTCAAGGCGAAATTCACTATCACAAGTGAAATACAAAAACAATGTTGATGTTGTCTCGGTTCACTCCCTTAACAACACTGCATAAAACATACAGAGGATTATCCTAGCTTCACTCACTCGAATAATCACTCAAAAACAAACATATCTAAACACATAGATAAATTACAACAAGTCACTCTAAATCCTAGACTTCTCAAAGTTGACTATCTAACCTACACATACAACTGGAATGAAAGTTTCCAGCTGATTGAGACGCTAGACAGATGTCGAAGAAGATGTCTTGGACTTTAGAGATGACACTAGATGCAACGTTCAGAGCTTCTCACAAACCACGGTGATAACCTGCTTGCATGAATGATTTTAAGATCTAAGAAGACCTTAAATACTTCATCCATCTTGTATTGGCAGTTGCTTCACGATCCTAGATGACTTGGACTTGAATCAACCGTCTTCTACTACCCATTGCTGAATGTGGACTTGAGATAACCGTCTTCTGCATTGCATGGCACACATTCTTCAACATCGTGCAATAGTAGCGGTTACTCCAGTGACCCACGATCTCCTGCAACAGTCAGTGTCCAAGAAGGAGTGGGAACATCACGTCCCCATGAAATCCGGAACAGATTTTGAGCAAGTCAAAATCAAACATTATCCACGTTTTAAATCGAAATAAAATATCTAATAAATCTCTAAAAACGTGGAAATAAAAATGTGATAAATATCACAATATATTCAAATTAATTTAAAATAAATTAATTCAAAATACTAGGAAAGGATAAGATTAATGTTCCGAGTGTTATACTCGATGTGATGAGAATGACGGATAACATTAGATACGACATTGATTGTGATGTTATCAACGAAGTGATAACATCATCTTGAACACGTCATACTCAACAGCATACTTCAATGAGAAGCTAGGAGGTGTAGTGTTGAACTATTCGATGTATGACAAGGAGTTGTACGCATTGGTCCGAGTATTGCAAATGTAACAGCACTATCTATGGACAAAGGAGTTTGTAATCAACACCAACCATGAGTCCTTGAAGCACCTGAAAGGACAACACAAGCTCAACAAGAGTCATGCTCGTTGGATGGAGTTCATCGAGACGTTTCCATATGTCAACAAATATAAGCAAGGAAATGAGAATGTGGTAGCTAATGCCCTTGCTAGGAGATACACATTACTCACTATTCTAGATGCTAAGCTACTTGGTTTTGAGTGCTTGAAAAGTTTGTATGTGGGAGATGTTGATTTTGGAGATCTATACAGTGCATGTGAACAATCTGGTAGTGGAAAATTTTATAGGCATGGAGGATTTTTTTTTAGGGAAAATAAGTTATGTGTGCCTAATTGTTCAATGGGTGACAGATTTTCTAAAATGGCGCATTTCATTCCATATAATAAAACCAACGGTGCATCCCACATACCTGACTTGTTATTTAGATAAGTTGTTAGATTGCATAGCATGCCTAAGATAATTATTTCTGATAGAGATGTGATAAACTGAGATTTTACACTATTTTTTATACATTTGAACTTTGTGTTCTGCACGGTTTATGCGTGTTTTTATCTCCGTTTAATCGATTTTTACTTGATTTTGGAGTTTGGTTTAGTTTGTTAGTTAGTGTAGATTTGTTTACACTTTTGGATGAT
Organism: Perilla frutescens; assembly: GCA_026008535.1. Lineage (NCBI taxonomy): Eukaryota > Viridiplantae > Streptophyta > Magnoliopsida > Lamiales > Lamiaceae > Perilla > Perilla frutescens. Next base: position 44,606,422 of record BRKX01000013.1, on the reverse strand, counting down.
TTGGAGAAAAGAAGTTGTTATGAAGACCCGAGATCTTGCGTTGAAGAAATTGGATCAAAAACAGGATGGAAACGAACTAAAAGCAAACCCACGAGCACGAAATGGGATTGGGGTCGCGGTTAAGGTTGCAGGTTGGCGTAGCTGGACGACTGCCCCTTCACAACAGAGGAAGGGGTCCAGTAACGAAAACTCGCGAGCTCGATCGCGGGTATTTTAGTTGGATTTAAGGCTTTTCTCCACTAGGTATTTAAGGGTTATGTTGCACGAAAATTGTACACTTTTGACTACACCCTAAGATTGATTCCAGAGAAAAACAGCAAAGGAAAAGCAACGTGAAGAACAAGACCAATGAATTTAAGTATTTAAAGATTATAGGTAGATATAATCTTTCGGGTTTTATTTTCTTTAATTTTTTTCAGACTATGAACACCTTATGAAATATTTTATTGTTTATTTTAGTATGAACAACTATACCCTAATATTCAAGGGTTGATTTATGAATCAATTATGAAGTTCGTTTAATTAATTCTTTTCTTGTGCCTACGATTTTATTATATTGTAATTGTTCTCGTACTTGGACATGCATTATTTGACTGGCCATTGAATGATGTATTTTAATATGTTAATTCATAAATCGAAAGATGAATTTTGACTCTGGATTTGGAACAATTAACTTGGTAGTCAATATCACTCGAGAGAGTTGAGATTATTTGAGAGAGCAATAAACCCGATGACCACTTAGGAGTTAAATGTTAAATAGCTAATTGACACATTGTTATTTAATATGTAATCAACACTTTAGACACTTCGAGAGGGGGTTTGGAATACAGTAGTGGTTTGTCTAGTGTAATTAAAATCCCAACATAGGTACATGAATGGAATCAATTAAATGGATGGATTAATTGATCATGATTATACAATCCTAGAATATGTCTTTCATCCATTATTATTTTCCCTGTGCATTAAATATGCGATTAATTTTAGTGCTTTAATTTGAGTTATTTAGCTTGATTCAGTTAATTCAAACATTTTGCATCAATAAATACTCTATCTTTGTGTATTCAAAAAACAATATATAAAAAGAGTGCAACAGATATAGGGGTGGGACGGTAAGGTATACCTTACTTTTTTCACCATACCTTTACCGTACCTTACTTATACGGTATGGAGAAAATTCATACCGTTACCTTACCTTAAGGTTCAGTATACCTTCCAACGGTATACCTTAAATTTAGTATGAAGAAAATGGCATACCTTTACCGTACCTTTATTTCGGTATACTTTACCGACATCGGTATACCTTATCCTATTATCTCATATATTTACTAAATATATGAAACACCCCTAATAGCGATCAAAATTTAACAAAATAAAATAAATATTTTCATACCACGATAATTAAACTCCAATAAAACAAAACATATATAATAATTCAAATTTAACACTCCAACAAAACAATTAAAATAAAAACAACCATATGATATCCTAACAAATACTAGAAATAAAAATAAATCGAGTCTATAATATTTCTCAAAAACTAATACAATCTTCAAATTTGAATCTCAATAAACCTGCAAAATTAAAAATTATATTAGTACTTTGGTTACAAATTACAACATATAAAATGAAAAAGTAAAGTATATAAGAACATAATCTTACTTTTCAAGTTACAATTTGCATCCGTAAAAGAATCATTAAAAATTAGTAAACCACTTTATTTTAGATTTAATATGATTAAATATACAGTATATAAATTTAAATTTTCAAATCGTTTACTTAGAAATCGTAAGAATTATTTACTAATTATTAATTAAGAACATATTTAGAATTACTATACATTATGTATAGCATAAGATTAATTATAAGTGTTTGAAATTGTAAATTTACTAGATATTTAAAAATGTAGAACATATTTACTAAGTATTATATATCAATCATGTTTTTATAATTAATATAAATTGTATAAATATTAAAAACTTACTATATATTACAAATTTCAAATCGTTTACTTAGAAATCGTAAGAATTATTTACTAATTATTAATTAAGAACATATTTAAAATTACCATAACGTATAATATAAGATTAATTATAAGTGTTTGATATTGTAAATTTACTAGATATTTATAAATATAGAACATATTTACTAAATATATACCAATCATGTTTTTATAATTAATATAAATTGTATAACATATTAAAAACTTACTATATATTACAAATTTCAAATCGTTTACTTAGAAATCGTAATAATTATTTACTAATTATTAATTAAGAACATATTTAGAATTACTATGCATTACATATAACATAAGATTAATTATAAGTGTTTAATATTGTAAATTTAGTAGATATTTATAAATGTAGAACATATTTACTAGGTTAATATATCAATCATGCTTTTATAATTAATATAAATTATATAAAATATTAAAAACTTACTATATATTACAAATTTCAAATCATTTACTTAGAAATCGTAAGAATTATTTACTAATTATTAATTAAGAACATATTTAGAATTACTGTACATTACGTATAACATAAGATTAATTATAAGTGTTTGATATTGTAAATTTACTAGATATTTATAAATGTAGAACATATTTACTAAGTATTATATATCAATCATGGTTTTATAATTAATATAAATTGTATAAAATATTAAAATTTTACTATATATTACAAATTTCAAATCGTTTACTTAGAAATCATAAGAATTATTTACTAATTATTAATTAAGAAAATATTTAGAATTACTATACATTAAGTATATATAAGATTAATTATAAGTGTATGATATTGTAAATTTACTAGATATTTATAAATGTATAACATATTTACTAAGTATTATATATCAATCATGGTTTTATAATTAATATAAATTGTATAAAATATTAAAAACTTACCTAAGGTATACCGGTATATATCGTTAGTGCGGTATACTGCACCAAAGGTATTTACCGTTGATGCAGTATATACTGTTATACCGTTATAACGGTATATACCGTACCAAAGGTATATATGGATACAACGGTATATACCGGTACAGCGGTATATGTTGAACTAACGGTATATGTCGAACTAAAGGTATATATCTTAAAAATTCGGTATACCGTCGGTATCGGTATACGCCGGTATACCTCGGTTTTTAAAATTCTATACCGTTACCTTATCGAAAAATCTCGGTACGGTATCATACCTTACCGAAAATGCCGGTATACCTTAAAGTCCGGTATTCCGGTATTTTTTCCGGTACGGTAAGTACGGTATGACGGTATAACGGTATGTTTCCCCAGCCCTAAACAGATATGCTTCATATAAGTGCAGCGTATTGTCCACAATATTTGGTAGACTATCTTGCAAGACTACGGATTTTTTTGCAGTGTACAAGGTTGACCAAGGAATAGAAAATGATTTTTTTGGGTTTACCTCAGTCGCACTTTAGATTTTTGTGTATAGTAGACATGTGGAAAATTCGCTAGTTTAGTTTTTCATTTAAAAATATTTTAGCAAAAAATATTTTGGGACATAGATGGCGACATTAGTAAATATTAATTATGTTAGTCATAATTTTTTTTTCTCCCTCCATGCGAACGACATAGGTGTGTATTTTTAATGATACCATGTGAGAGAAATTACAAAATTGTTATTTACACAATAGCTGGCGGAATTAAAAGTCGAAACAAACATAATTAACATCTATTTAAAAAAGTAAGATATGTTCCCAAATTTTTTTTCTTTTTGCAAAAACATTTTAAAAAAATTACTAGAAAATTAAAGGGAAAAGTAGATTGCGCTACCCTTCCTATGATATGTGCTTGGTCATTTTAAGAAGCGTAAGACATTTTAGCCTGCTTATTTGTGGAGTTTCATTATTCAAATTTCATCGGGTTGAATTACGAATTATAGGTCTGTTCTTTCATGTTGTTTATATAAATTATAATCGAGGGACTATTATTATAGTTTTTGGTTGGAATAGTATTCTAAAATGAGATACACTCGTGTAAGACTGTCTAACTATACTTCAATTCATATTAAGTGATATTTCGACACATAATTAGTGATATTTTACTTTATACATAGTCATATGTGAGGGAATCAACAAAAATATTAAAAATAAATAAATGATTCAACTAAATTAAAACACCACCTTATAATTTATGCATAAAATAATTCATTTATTTTTCTTCTTAGCATGTGAAAATAATTAATAGTTGATGATACTTCATTTCATATTAAGTGATATTTCGATATATAATTAGTAATACATTACTTCATACATAGTAATATTTTACTTTACACATATTGATATGCGTGTGAGCGGGCGTGTGGAGCCCATGTGCCTGACTAGTTTTGCGAGTTTGAGCAAAATTTGGATGTGTTTTTTTAATCTTATTTAACCCGTATAACACAAGAGACTCTTTAAACGATCTCATCCAAATTTTTCTCTCGCAGAATTTGTATATTTCCAATTTTTAAATTTATTTTTCATTAAACATGTGTTTTATCCCCACATGTATATTTTATTACTTATATATTTTCACATTGTATAATCACACTACTAATTACCTAATATTTCAAAATTAAAAATATTAACCATTATTCTCATATTGAATTGCTAAATGTTACAAAATTATAAAATGCTAGTTATACATTATATAGATGTACAAAAGACGAGTTAACCAGCTAATTAGCGTCTCTCATTGGAGTTTAAAACTTCAAAATTAGTTCACCTGGAGATTATTCCACTGAACCCAACTACGTCGTAGCTATTTAAACTAAAACTTTGCATCTCACACACTTCCTCCACCAAAAAGGACAGCGATCCTACTAAATAATTGCATATGCTTCCATCAATATATGATCGAATCATCTCTGTCACTTGGGAGCTACGCGATCGGCCGGTATCTTCTCTCTTCTCCTCTTCCGGCTGTTATTTGCCGGAGGAGACGATTTTCCGGCATCGAACGGAAAGTTCAAAATGGCTTTTCTGCCCCTCATTTTGAATGCAGCACAATCATAAGCCCTGGCCGCATCCACATCGGTATCGTAAGTCCCTAACCAGACCCGGCTCCCTTTCCGGGTCGGGTCACGAATCTCCGCCGCGTACTTCCCCCACGGCCTCTTCCTAACTCCCCTGTAGTGTCTCCCCGACGCCAAGCGACCCGAGTCGTCGGTGCACTCGGGTTCGGATTTCACCGGAAGAGGCGGTGAGAGATCTTCGGGGGCTGCACCATCACTAAATCGGGGCTTCGTTTCAAAACCCAGGGAATCATCCGGGCAGGAGCTGAAGTGCCTGGATACTGGGGATTCGGGTTGGGTATTCAGGTCCGACCCGGATGAAGGGGAGTCGATTTCTGGGGAGCCCCAAGTGGAATCATCACTACAGACATCGGCAAAACAAAGAGTAGCAACGTTGTCGAAAAATGAGTCTGCGTCTTCAAGGAGATGCTGGCGGATGAGCTCCAGCGTTAGTGATGCGTTTGAGGTTGTCATAATAGCAAAAATATGCACACATAAATATTTTAGAGAGAGAAAATACCTAAGCAGTATGTATTTTTTTATATTTTTTTGGTGGAAGCAATGTGAATGGGGTTGGTTTTATAAATATGAAACGGATAGGACGCAGAATTGGGATTTTATTCGACAGCGAAGAGATAGGTATGTATAGTTATATAGAGACCGATGGACCCCTATTTTTTTAAATATCTTTCCAAATATTAAATTCTGGGAATTGTTTTTTCTAATATTTTTTTGTAGCGACTTGAATTGTAACATCACATGCTTACGTACTGGCCGCAACTTGGAAGCTGAAGCTGTTTGATGGAGTTAAGATTATGTAAGGTGCATGCAACAAAGTCTATCCACTTCTCAAGTGGGATGAGTATGTGGGGTACGGTGGCTTTTGCCTAAAACTTCTATCTAATTAGTGACTGAAATTACACTAAATGCATGCATAATGCTATAATGTGGTGGTCCATTCTTTATGGCCTGTTGGCCTCGGCCCATTTAACTGCGACTCTTCGCCTTCTTGGCATAGCCTACAGTTGGCTAACCGTAATGGCGACCTTTACAAATCCAACGTAAAACTCTCCGCGCACACTCAACACACAGCTAGGGCTGGTCCCCATATTTCGTAGGCAATGAAAAAAAAAAAGAGGAATCCTAATATTTTTCACCAACATCTTGAAATTTCTTCCACTTTTATCTTCATCGCAATCAACACGTATAAACATATAAGAAAATATTTAAATATCAAATAATTATTGAAATAATTTAGATATTTTATCATATTTTGAGAAACAAAATTATCAATAAGATCATCTAAATCAAAATTTTCCAATGTCCCACTTTCTCAAAAAAAAAAAAGTAATAGTAAGCCATATAGTGAATTCAGAAGCTGGTAATTTTAAATTAATCTAATAGACCCAATCACATCTTTGTGACCAACCAATCAAAAACAGTCATGATTCAAGATTTGATATTTAATTATCAATTGCATAGTAACACTGAAAAAGTATAGATAACCAAAGTATTTTACATTTTGGGATTAATTAAAAAAATTAATCCGTTGATTAGTTTCTTTGATTAAAAAAGAAACCAAAATACTTCGATTTTTTTTCAGTATCAAATTTTCACTCACAGAAGTGACGAGTACAATGAAAATTGGCAAAGGCTTTTCATTGTCAACCTTGTCATGACAAGGTTTATGTGCAGTGAAACATGTGAGGCTCTCGGGATAAAAGACGACGTATGGAGACTCTTGGACCAAATGGGATGGCTCCAAGTCATGAATAGGAACTGCATGACGTTTTCTCTCTTGGTTAGAGAGCTGCTGAGCACATTTGAGATGAAGAGAACGACAAGGAGGGGGCCTATCCGATGCACATTCCGGATGGGTAACACAAACCGCGAGCTTATAGTGGAACAACTGAATGAGATTTTCAATCCTCCTACGGACGGTCTCTATCACCAACCTCGAGAGTACAATCAAGATGTTGCCTACCGCCTCTTATGCCTCACAGAGTCAGACACAAAAAATACAACTCCAGCACAACAAAGGCAGCTGCAATGCCTAAACCGGTTTTCCGATACCTACACCGCATCTTAGCAAACACAGTTTTTGCTCGAAGAGAGAACAACGGATTGAGGACTTCAGAGTTGTTTGCACTTTGGGCCATGTTGAATGGGGTCCACTTGAACTTTGGTGCTTTCCTGATGGAGCAGCTTTATAGGCAATCACATCTCAACAGCAGACACATCTACATTGGAGGAATGATCACCCCGATTGCTGAGCACTTCGGCATAAATCTTGAGGATTATCTTGATAATAGAGGATCGAGGCTGCTGAACCTCAACTATTTGAGGAATGTGAAGATCCTAAGCTCAGACTTGAACACATATCTGCTAAACATGAGAGCTGGAGGGACCTTCACATTGCCCAACACGGCACTCACTCATGTGTCGAATTACCAAGAGAGGACAAAATGGAAAATGGAGATGGTAGCTCACTTGGCGGCTATAGCTGTAGCTGGAGTACTAGGGGGATTCGAGCCTCCGTTGAGGACCAAGGGGAGGCCTGTGGTGATACTGGAGGAGAGGGATCCTCTACTGCCACATTCAGACGAGGGCGGCGCTACACGGAAGAGCAAATTGCTGGCCGTTTTGACACGTTGGATGGTTACATGACTTCAATGGATGAGTCCATGCAGAATTGAAGGAGTGATGTGCACGACGAATTTGGGATGCTAAGGCAAGACATGTACACAAGGTTCGATGATATCCGACACGACATGTATGGCAGAATAGGACAAATACAGTCCAACGTCGATGACAGATTTCATGCTATACAGACGGATATTGACGAGAGGTTCACGGGCTTTAGGGGTGACATTAGGGGTCTAGCTGATAACATGGGCTCATTTCGATCAGAGATACAGGACCTAGCCGGACTCTTCAGAGGGATGAACACCGAATCTGGGTCACAGCAGCAGCCTTACACTCTATCTCAGCATCAACAATAGATGACTCCATACCACTTCTACCAGCTGCAGCAGCATTTTCAGTAGCAGCAACCGTTCCAGTCGATGCAGCAGTTCCCGACTGGACAGTTTTTGGCATCCTCATCCTCCTCTCAGCAATTTCAGCAGATGCCGACGGGCCAATTCATGGCGACCTCCTCTCAGTAGTTCCAGACCTCTCAGTTCATAACGTCATCCTCTTCACAGCAGTTTCCGCAGCAGTCTCCGCATCACCAGCAACATCCACCTCACTGAGCCGTTAGTGACCCTTGCCACCATCTTTTTACCTCCAAACTTATTTCCTCACTTGGATCAAAATAAGTTTGGGAGAGGGAGAGAGAGTAATGGTGGCAAGTTTTTTTTCTTGCTCATTTTTATCGCTTTATTTTAAAACAATGCTTAGTTAATTTGTTTATGTTTTTGGATAGTTAAGCATTCTTGCATGCTTATGTTTATTTATGCTTTGAACTATGTTAGGATTTCTAAGTTTGTTTTATTTTGGATTGATTGGATGGAGGTAATTGATAAATATTCGATCGTATGCCGTTTTGTTTCATGCGCATGTGATGTTTTATCTATGTTTTTATTCGATTGTCTTATAATATGTGGCTTGGAGTTATTCTGACTTAAATAGGTGTATGTTCTCGTAACATGATAGGAATTATAAGAGCATGTTTTTGATGAAATTGGAATCGTTGATGAGCATGAGCTTATGTTGAGTTTTTTTTTAATATTGATAAAATGCATGATTTTATGGCATGAGAATGTAAACACGGTTCTTGTAGTGTCTCAAAAGTACAATTATTGAAGGAAAAGCTTACCTTGGGAAGATTTTGATCCAAAGATTACACAAGTGTGATCTTTTCTTTGATGAGTGATTGATGGTCTTCTTGGTGCACTAGTCTTTCTCTAGAACTTGCTTTGTGACTTAATTGAGGTTACAATTGTGTGTTTAAGCACTTGAAAATGACTTAAGACCATTTATTGTTTAAACCTCATGATAATCCAAATACTTTACCTTCCTATACAGATCGAACCCCTTGCAAGCCCTTTTAAGCCTTGATGTTTCCTTGATATTGTTGGGTTTGGGAATGAAATAAATGACAAGATTGTGTATATTCTTTCAATTAAAACTTTTGAGAAATCTTGTAATTGGAAAAAGGTAAAATGTTGAAATACTCTTGTGTTGAAAAAGAACAAAAAGAAGTGAATTATCTTGATTAAAATTCACGTCGATATGGTTCAACAATCATATCCAAGTTGAGCATCAATGCGTTGTCTTCTCTTAGTGTCTTTTTCAGTTCATGCATTTCTTTTTTAAAGAGAGCATCTTCTGCACGTTGAGTTTGAGATTTTGCTATAAGTTCTCGAAATTTCTCATTTTCTTCTTTGAGCATCTTTTCAAAAGAAGTGACATCTTCATTCTGTTTCTTTTTTTAATTTGCTCTTTTTAATGTCATATGGTCATTGGGACAAAGAGTCTTCACTGATCATATTGTCATCATCTGTGAAAAATGTAGAAAACGAAGACTATGATGGATTGGAGGAACACATAGTACTCTCTTCATGTCTCGTGGTTCCAACTGCTAATGATGTTGCTAGGCTACTCTATATTGGTAAGCAACGTGGATTCTCAGAAACGTTAGGTACTCTGGATTGCATGCACTGGCAGTGGAAAAATTGGCCTACAACTTATGCAAGACATTACTCTGGTCGAAGTGGAGCTCCAACAATTATTCTTGAAGTTGTAGCTGATTATATTATTTGGATATGACATGCCTATTTCGGGATTCCAGGATTCAATAATGATATTAATGTGTTGGATACATCTCCCATGTTCTCCAAACTTGCTAGATTTATTGCTCCTCCTGCACATTATGTCATCGGTGGAAAAGAATACAATATGGGTTACTATCTAATTGATGGCATCTACTCAAAATGGACAACTTTTGTGCAACCTATTCAATCACCAAGTGGTCCCAAAAAATCATATTTTGCAAAGAAACAAGAAGCATGTAGAAAGGATGTCGAACGTGCATTTAGCGTTCTCCAAAGTCGATTTGCAATTGTGGCAAATCCAACACGTTCGTTGAGCAAAAGCGATTTGTGCAATATTATGACTACGTGCATCATAATGTACAATACAATAATTGAAAATGAACGAGATTTTGATGCACCAATTGAATAAGCAAGGGACGTGTCACCGCCAGATGTTGAATTTGTTGTTGATGAAAATGCTCAATTTCAAATTTTTCATGCTCGGTTTAGAAAAATCAAAGATGTAGAAGCACATTTCTTGATTCGAAATGCATTAATTGATCATTTGTGGGAGAAATATTCTAATTCGGAGAATTAGAATATATTATCATGTAATTTTATGTTTGTTTTGCAAAATTTTAATGAATCGTATTTTTATTTTATATTAATTCAAATATATTTGTTAAAAATATATATATATTTTCATAATTATTATGAAAATTTGAATTTAAATATAGATATCCATTAAATGAAATTTCATAACTCATTATATATTATCAATTATAAAATAATAATTGTAAATCAAAAAAAGAAATATTCTGGAATATTTTCTTTTGGTGCAGAATTATAGTGCAAACTGTTAGAGATGAAATTGAGAATCTGCTGCATTTTAGTGATAGTGATGTTGTATTATAATGTAGACGGAGTGATAGTGATGTTGTATTATAGTGTAGACGGTTGGAGATGGCCTAAATGTAGCCACCTTTTTTCTCATCATAGCCCCATATTCAAAATAAAATAAATAAAATAAAATAACAATTGTACTATTTTACACCATAGCCCGATTTTAAATTATGATTAACCAAAAATAATAAAAATGCATCCATATTCTCTTAGCCCAATCTTAAATTATAATTAAAAATAAATGAATTGAACTCTATCTCTGTAGACCTCATTGCCATTTCGATAGAAAGAATAATAATAAATGCCGGAAAAATAAGAACATCAAGGGTGGATTAATAAGTTATCCGATGTTTACTTTGCATGATATTAAAATGGTGGATGACTCAAGGCCCGTAATAAAACGAGTTTTGAGTGCCTATTTTAAGGATATGTATCCCACCTAAAGATGTGAGATTTATCCATCCCCTTATCCTCTAAATTATCTATCCACCCAATAGTAAATCCTTGAAGTAAACAAGCCCTAAATTGCCAGGGTTATGACTTTTCAATATCAATTCCATAAAGTCCTTGTAATTTCAATTGAATTGCACGAGTTTAATAATAATAATAATAATAATAATAATAATAATAATAATAATAATAATAATAATAGTGGCATGTATTGTAACACCATATATAATATAAAAATAATGTCAAATAAAATCAAGCGGAAAATAATTTTTGAAGCTCTAAACTGTCATTTTACTTCCCACGTGAAACAAAGTTATTTGATGCATAAGTGTTAAGCTAATTAAATTATTAAATGAAAACTCACCTTGAACAAAAGAAGAAATTAGACTGATTAATTCTTGTATATATATGTATAGATTAAAATCCTTTGAATATATGTATATTTTAGAGAGAAATGTGTAGAGAATGAATTTTCCAATTTGAACCATGACATATTTATTTTGATATATCCAATAATTAAATGAAAGCATGACTCGTCACTTGTTTAACCCTATTTTGACACATCAAATTGATAATACCAACTAATTATGACACATATGAGAAGTAAAAATAAAGCGAATCCAGTCCTAACATATATACACTTATATATACATATATAACATTTTTTCTATTAAATACATAAATGAATGGTACATAGTATCCTTTTTAATGTATATGTATGTATTTGTGTGAAAATAAAAATCACACCAAATTTATTTACACTTAATAAGTCAAAAATTCAATTAATCAAACTATATGTTCATATCTAGGGGCGCTACTTAGACAAATCCACAACTCGAATAATAAAAATATCACAATTTTTATGAGTTGAAATAGTTATGTTTAACCAATGAATATTTTAACATATAATTTGGAAACGAGTTGTTACGATCCAACCCACTAAAAGAAATATTGTCAAGTTTAAAATTACGTGATTCAATGTTTGAGGATTAGGCTTGAAAATTTATATCACTCCCAATTTTGTAACTTGAATCGTAAAAATTCCAAAACTAAATAACTTAAAGAATATTGAGATAATGATTTCAATGATCGTAGTAAAGTCACATAAATTTTGGAATTAAAACATCAAGAAGGTCACATCTTCATTGGTAACTGAATTCATCAACGATGTCATTCTTATCTTCAACCATTCATTGTTCAGTCATACCAACAATTCAAGAGAAAACTGAAATAAACCATCTCATAAGGAAAGAAAAGTAAATCCATCAGAATCTCAGCGAGTATCCAACAAGTTCTGAAAAACAAAACAACTAAAAACTGGAGCAACCATGACGTGAGAGTTCCAAAAACTAATAGAAAACAAATTGAACCATCCAGATGGCACAAAAAAGACGGTTGGCTTCTTACACCACACACACATCCCCCAAACTCATTCAAAACAAGAGATTTAGTATAAATTTGCAGAAAGGGTGGGACAAAAGCCTAGCACGGGGAATCAAGCGAGACGGGGGCCGCGGGGAAGTAGTGCGTCCAGTCGTAGAATGAACTGACAGAACAGTCTTATGACCTCAACCTGGTCATCATGCAGCATGCCCATGTCCTCTCGCACCTGGCGAATATCAGCTCTCATCACCGAGATGTCGCGCTCGATGGCAGTGACACGATTGGAGAGCTCAGTCATCCGGACGGCCTGATGGGTGCTCTCTACGGAGATATCGACCAAGACATCTAGGATGGCCTCTGTAATTATAAAAATAATTTATTATTATAAATATGTAAAACTTCGGTCTTGAAAGAAATAATAATTAAAGGACATGGGTGTCACTTAAAAAGGGATATGATTTGGAATAATTATTAATTTAATAAAATAGCTTTGGAAACAAGAATAAGTTATATTCTCCAGAAATTTGGGAAGCATAACCCCTGTAACTGAAAGAAATCCACGTCTTTCAACGTATCAACGAAGTCAAATGATTTAATCAAGTCAAAAGAATGCTTATTCATAGGCCAATCGAACTTAAACACAATCCAACAATGAATAAATAGGATTCTGACTCCTCAAATCAACAGGACCTCTTCATAGGTCACAACAACTAAGACCCATCAATAGGTCAGAGGAAAATAAACTGTACTATGTCCCATTAATAGGACGTAAATAAATAAATAATTTAAGTCCCATCATAGCTCAACTGAAAGTAAACAAAATCCAAGATTTAATCAAATATGACCAATTCATAGGTCGAAAAATTTAAAGGAACATGCTTCGATTCATGAAAAAGAAATGAGACTTTTATCATAATTCAAATAAGTTATACAATTCAGATAAGCCCAATAATAAAACATAACATGCAATCATGCTATGAGGCAACTGTATCAGAGTTTAATAAAACAATGGAGTAATACTATATCACATAACAACATACTCATGAGTAATAATTTAGTCTGAACGAGACACTAAGGCAAGATCAACCCACAATAGTATATCGAGCCATCACCTCAAGCATCTTGACCTGTGAAAAATATTTTGAAAAGATTTTGGGCATGAGTAGTAAAGCACTCAGTGGGTTAAACTTATGACTCAATCTTTAATAAAAATTGGAACAGAATATCCAAAATATAAATACAGATAATGGAAAGAAAAACGCGGAAGCCCTTCCAATTTCTGCAAACCTTTACTTCTCTTTGGTACCTTGTAGCTCCTTCTATCGTCTACTGCACTCTATGACATGTCGCTGATAGGAAAATGGGGGAGTTATCTCGCTAATCTTGAAAGAGTATACCAGGGATCACCTAGCATGGACCTTGAGTATACCAGGGATTACCTAACATCGACTCCTATGGTGATGCCCAGATCACATGTATGTGCAGGGGTTATGATGCAGCAGAATATACATGCACAAGAATAAAGACAAACACAAGAAAGATGTAAGGAAAAGCTTAGATTTCTTATAACAATAATCAACCAAACGTAAATAATATCATGTTCCAACTATTTATAGTTTAATCTAATGAGCTAAGCCCAAAGTTAAAGTACTGAACTTAAAACTAAACTTAATTAATAAAACATAGCAGTAAATACAAATTCTCAAATGAATTCACTTGGCTAGAGGCTTCAAAAGTCGATCATAATGTGATAGAAACATGATAGCATCTTCATCTCTATCATTCTCTCCCTCTTCAAGACGATTCAACCTCAAAAAGTGAATAACTTTATCTCTAGAATAGTGATCAACATGAAAGGGCACCAAGTGTTTGTAACAGCCTGGTCCCTAGGCGGTGATTTTTAACGGGGACAGGGTGTTAGGCGTAAAACACAGCAGAGAAAATTAGAATTTTAGGGGGGTTTCTAGAATCAAACTAAGTTAGCGCCTCAAAAACCTAGGAGACTTAACTTTATGACTTGGAAGAATTAACGTTTTTAACGAAACAAGTAGTCAAAGGGCTCAATCAAATCAAAGGAATGCCTAATCATAAGCCAATCAGAATTTAAACAGAATCCAATGACAAACAGATAGAACTTTGACTCTTTAAATAAACAAGACCTCTTCATAGGTCACAACAGTTAAGACCCATCTATAGGTTGGAGGCACATAAATCATACTGTCCCATTCATAGGACGAAAACAAGAAAAACAACTTAAGATTTACTAGAAACAAGGAAAATCATGCTTGAAAAGAAAAGCCTCTTCATAGGCGAACAACAATAACAAGCATGCAAGATTCATTCACAGGTCAACTGAAAGTGGATAGATACCATCATGCTCAGCAAGTAAGACTTTTTAAATAACTTAGAATCAATAAAGGAATAGCTGGTATGTCAAAAGAACATGCTTCTACTTCTCAAAGACTTTATTGATAAATAGAATCATAGCATTTAAGATATGCTATTATCAAGAATCAAGTTACATATATCAAGACTAAGTATTAGACGTTAGAGTACTTATCAAAAACATTGTGAAAGAAAATCATGTAACCATATAGAGCAACAACTTTGGAAACTTAGACAACTCAGGCAACCCCACCAGCAGCACATCACCAACCTCAGCATCTCAACCTGAAAATATTTGAAAAAGAGGGCGTGAGCACTAATGTACTCAGTGGGGTTTTACGAGAAAACTTCTTTGATAAACTTTAGAAATATCCAATTAAAAACTGACGATATATGGAGAGCAAAACGCAAAAACCCTCTCCATATCTGCAAAACCCTTTTACTTCCTTTCCTTTAGGCCCTTTCTGACTCAAACCTGATATCTACTGTATCTTTAGGCATGCCTTAGGATAAGAGAGGGGTTACCTCAAATATCCTTCTGAGTATGCGAGGGGATTACCCAGCAGTGACTCTCTTTACTTTATCAAAGATTTAACTTTAGTGACACGAAGGTCACAACATGATAGTGCAATAAACTGTTCTTTGAGCTCAATAACCTTCTTAGCAATAATTGAATCATAACATTCAATATCAAAACCTTAACCTTGAATTCTTAATACTAAATCCTCAACGTTGAATTCTCACATTCAATCCTTAATATCAAAGCCTCAATGCTAAATCATGCCTAGCATAAATCATAACCTAGATTGAAACATTGAGATTGCATTCTTAGTACTATAGCCTTAATGCCACAAGGTATACTATGATCAACCTACAAGGCATAATCTTCGTCAACAGTAATATCAATACAATACTTAACTTATGATCATGATCGCCTATACCTTATATAAATCAACTATAAGATATCACATCAAATCAATACATCCTTTACTTAATCATTAGCTCAAATAACAATTAACATAATCATGTTATAACTTCCTTCCTTTCTTTCTTTTCCTTTCATTTCCTTGTACAGAGACTAATCAGGCAGAGCATAAAATATTTATTCGATATTTTACCTTGTCCTATCATGCTTCTAGAGCTTACTAGCTCAAACCATAGATTAGGTTTAGGATCACCTACCTCGATGACGAGTACCTTGATGACGAGCACGTGGATGAAGCAATGAGCTAAAAATCCATCTCCGGTTCTCCTCGGGCTACAAAATCCGATCATCGACTTAGAGGCTTCCTTCAAAGAATTCTAATATCTAAAGAAAATTGAAACAATAACTAATCCTTCCTCCCTTAACTAGGACTTAAATACAGATTACACGACTTTAGAACCTTTATAAAACATGAGGGTTTGAAAGACTAGCAGGCAAAAACCTCTTGTATGTTGGACCAAATGGCCTGCGGTTTGGGCTACGTTTTGGAACATAAATGTATACCTTCTTAGGTTCTGAATCAAACCGTCTACGATTTAGACTACGGTTTGAAACAGAATCAGAGAAGTCCATCAACACACGATTATCTACTTAGAACACTTATAAATTATGACGAAATTTAAATACGAAACTTAAACGGAACTTAAACGAAATATTCGAGATTATCAATGACAGTAATAACGGGAATGCTATAACGAAAACATAATGACAAGAATACAATAACATAAATACAATAACAATAGATGGAATAAAATGTGGAATTAAAGGCAAGAAAGAAATAGGGTCTAAGGTCGACGAAAAAGAATGAACGGAGTCGAGTGCGTCGAAGAAAGGTGGCTAGATCGGCGTCTCGTCAAGTCACAGCTGTGGCAGAGCCGTCTACTGCATCCCGACGGTGCCCCTAGCACCTTTCCTCACCGCATTTCTCTCCCGCCACTCTGCTCGTCGCCTTGGAGGAACACTCACGAAGAATGCTCCTCGCTCGACTCTCTCGACTTTTCCTCTCACTTTCCCTCTCTCTAGAATGAAGAATGGTGTGAAAATGAGAGGGGGTGAGACTTTATTTATAGGGTTGAGTTTGGCTTCCAAGGGAAGCCATTACAGTGCAAGGATACTGCAAAAGTTACTCCGGGTTCGGTTAAAAGCTGCTTTATTCGATGTCGAGGTCCAAATGACCTCAGACATGAAATCTGAGAATACCAGAAGACTCGTTGGCTCAAGTACTATTGAACCAATATTCCTTTTTCAAAATTACTTTTACTATTCCTTTCAAGGAACAAATAAAATTCCTGAGCGTTCTATTGACCTCAGAATGGAAATCCGTAAATGCGAATGGATTCCTTGAGTCATTTCCAATAGGAGGGGCTTGACAAAACAAGTCTCGGATTAACGAGAAGGATTTCATAAATTTTCCAAATCACGAACGCACGCAAAAGTTACTATTCATTAATCCTTTAAATACGTTTTTCATCACTGGGACCTCAAATGACTTCAGAATAAAATTCCAAAAATACTGGTATACTCCTTGAGTTAACACATTTCTAACAAGACCAAAATCGGCCATAACAGAGTTAAGATCAAAATTTTCAAAAAGACAATTTCATGAAAATTTACCCCTAAAGTCGTGACTGACATCTGACTTCACTTAAAAAATCTGGGGTGTTACAATGTTTGATGTTGAAGACATCAGAAGTCGTAACATGGCTAGGAAGACGAAGATGGTAGGCATTGGGATTAATTTTCTCAAGTACCTCGACAGGACCAATTTATGCCCATTTGGCATTAACACCCTCAGCAGAGTCGGGCACAGTAGTAAATGCCTCAACATAATCCTCCTATTACAAGTCCAGATATGACACAATTCCCAGACCCATATTGAGTTCATCAGCCGATAAAGAAAAAGACTTTCCAAAAATTTTAAAAGACAAAACCATAATAGACGTAGCAGGCTTACTCACAGGCTTGATTTTCAAAGAATAAATAAATTCTAGGGTAATGGTGGGGAAGATAACACACTCTAAAACTACGAAAAACCCCCAGCCAATATGAGCAAATAAATCACATACCTCCTGCTCAATGCCCAGAGAAGCCAACGATTCGCGGTGTACAACCTTAGACTCTATGATACCCCTTATAGGAGGCGGGCCACTTCCGGGATTTCTTGGAGTGGGGCTCGAGACTCCCTTTTCTTTCTTAGGTTCAGGTCGTGGCGTGCCCTCTTCAGCCTTTCGGTTCCGCGTAGAGGGCTCTCCAGCAAGTTTCTCTCCATCTTTCCTGGCCACAACCTTCCTTACTCTCTATTTAGGGGGCGTCTCCTCTGAAGGCTCATCAAGTAGCATGCAAGCCTGGGATGGCTCACTGTTCTCCAGTTTCTCTGAGGCCTTTTCTTCTATTTTTCTTTGTTGAGATTCCTCCGACTGTTCAAATCTGGGCATTTCGATTGCCTTCTTTCCCTTCAATTTCTCCAATGTTCTTTTCTTGATTTCCGCTGACTGAGTCTCCTCCATTTGGATTTTCTCCAACTCCTTCAGATACTCATCAAGGGCTTCATCATGCTCATCATCCTCTTCTTTAATGTTTTCTTCAGATGGCTCCGGTGTAGGAACCCTAGCCACTTTCTTTCCCTTCTTTGCGACTGGCCTCTCAACTTTCTTTGTGGGCTCTTCAGCCGCATCTTCCTGCTGTATGGCTTCCGCTGCAGCTTCTTCCTCAACATGATCTTCCCATGAGGGCATCACAGAGCTCATCTCCAATTTAACCTCTTTTTCTGGCACATCTTTTTCTACAGTCTTGGTAGAAGCGTCCGTTTCTCCCTCGGCTCTGTCCTTCAGCTTAGCAGCCTTCTTCTTCACAGCCTTGCTCGGTGTGGGCTCTTTAGTCATGGTAGGAGCTTCAAATTCCAGGCAGGCTTTTGCGCTAGGCTTGGGGGCTGTTTTCTTCCCTTGAGTGGCGACCATTGATGTTCGAAAGATTTTGGAATGGAGAAGATGAACTGTAGAGTGTTTGGAGGTTTTTTAGCTCGAATGTTTTATGATAGGATAAAGAAAGTGAAAGTGACAGTTTAGATTTAGTGGGGTTTAATTTTATCAAAGTGGTTCCTGTAGTTGATGTGACCGCAATCCTTCAGTTTCTAGGGGTTTAAATGATTCAACGTGCCCACATCAAAGGATAAGCGTCAACCCTTGAAAAATCAGAATCAACTCTATCTTCTCCAGAATCCCTAATTTCAACGGATATCCTTGTCTTTTACTTTCTCTCTCCTTATCTCTTTCTGCAAAATCATATCTTACCCAAAACAAGCATAAAATTGCTCCATATCCTAATTAGATTAATTGGAAACAACATTTATTAAAATAAAAACAAATTAAATAAATAAAAACCTGGGTTGTTTCCCAGTAGCACCCTAGTTACTGTGGTGGGCACGCCACTATCCTTTCTTAGGTGTAAATGGGCTCCACGAGCCAGACCACTCTGAATCTTAGTCCGAATGCCCCATATAAGGTTTCAATCGATGGCCATTCACCTTGAAATGCCCTCCAGTATCTGGATTTTTCAATTCTACTGCTCTATTGGGGCATTCCACATACACTTTAAAAGGACCAACCCACTTGATTTTCATATTTCTTCCCATGAGCTTGAACCTTGAATTGTGCAAAAGAACTTCCTGCCCTGGGGAGAATCTCTTCCTTCATATCACTTAATCATGAAGCCTTTTCATTTTTTCCTTGCATAAAACCGCAATATCATAGGTTTCCATCCTCATCTCTTCCAGCTCTTGACTCTGGAATTTTCTATAATGCCCTGCTGCATCTCAATCCATATTCAGCTTCTGTAATGCCCATCTTGTCTTGAATTCCATTTCTACTGGAAGATGATAATATTTCCCAAAAATAGCATCCTATATGGGTACATCCCGATTGGAGTCTTGAAAGTAGTTTGGTATGCCCACAGGGTATCATCTAGATATTAAATCCAAATTTTTCGGTTCGGATTCACTACATTCCCAAGTATGGCTTTGATTTCTCAATTTGAGACTTCAGCTTGGCCATTCGCCTACTGGGTGATAGATTGTTGTAATTCAATGGTGTACCCCATATTTTTAAGCAACTTTTCCAGTGTTTAGTTGCAAAAATGTGTTCCTTAATCACTGATGATGGACTTGGGCACACCAAAATGGCTGAAAATGTGGGACTCCAAAAATGCGGTGACTACTCTTGCATCATTTGTAGGAGTAGCCTTGACTTACACCCATTTGGACACATAGTCAACTGCCAGGATAATGTAGTGGTTCCCCTTAGACTTTGCGAGGGGTCCCATAAAATCCATTCCCCAAACATCGAAAATTTCCACTGACATGATAGGCATCATGGGAATTTCATTTTTCCTTGTGATGTTCCCAACTCTCTGGAATTGATCACACCATCTGCAAATGTTGTGGGCATCCTTAAAAATTGTGGGCCAAAAGAAGTCACAGCCCATAACTCTTTTTATCATTTGATTTGTTCTGAAATGCTCTCCACAAGCATAATTGTGACAATGCTTCAAAATTTCCACTATCTCCTCAGTAGGAACACATCTTCTTATAATCTAATCGGCACGCCTCCTCCATAGAAGAGGGCTATCCCATGCATAAAACTTTCTCTCATACCTCAGTTTATTCTTTTGGTACCTCAAGTATACAATCGACATATCTTCTAACATCAAAAAATTCACTACATCTGCACACCAAGGTTCTCGTGTGCCCTTTGCAGAGTATAACCGCTCATCAGAAAAATGATCTGTAATGGGCATTTCATCTTTTTTTTTGTTTAAAAATCGACTTAGATGGTCAGCTACTAAGTTTTGTGCACCAATCTTATCATTTATCTAGACATCAAATTCCTACAAGAGCAGGATCCACTTTAATAGTCTTGTCTTAGTCTCCTTCTTGGCCATCAAGTACCTCAATGTACCATGATCTGTATAGATAATTTTTTTGTCTCCCAAGAGATAGGATCGAAACTTCTTAAATGCAAACACTACTGCCAACAACTCTTTCTCAGTAGTGGTGTAGTTACACTGTACCCCATTCAGTGTTTTGGAAGCACAGTAAATTACATGGCTTTCTTTTTCTCTTTTCTGATCCAGTACCGCGCCTACATTGTAGCCACTGACATTACACATTATCTCAAAGGTCAATCCCCAGTCTGGTGGTTGAATGACTGGTGCTGTGACCAGTTACTTTTTTAGAGTATTGAATGCCGTCTTGCAATCTTCATCGAAATTAAATGGGACATCTTACTATAGTAAGTGAGTGGTAGGCTCGACATTTTTTGCAAAATCTTTGATAAACCTTCGATAGCAACCAACGTGCCCTAGAAAACCTCTCACTTTCTTTACTAAGGTGGGTTATGGTAATTTTTCAATAATATTCACTTTTGCTTTGCCAACCTCAATGCCTCTTTCAGAAATCACATGTCCCGGTACAATGATCGAACCATGAAGTGGCATTTCTCATAATTCAGTATCACACATTTGTCCACACATCACTGTAACACCCTCTCTAAATTGTCCAGGCATTGATCAAAGGAGCTCCCATATATTCTGAAGTCATCTATGAATTCTTCAATATAATTCTCAAGTAGGTCAGAGAATATGCTCATCATACAACATTGAAATGTGTCCGGAGCATTACAGAGGCCACAGGGCATTCTGCAATAGGTAAAGGTTCCAAATGGGCAAGTGAATGTTGTTTTCTGTTCATTCTCTTGGTTTACTGCTATCTGCATGTATCCAGAACATCCATCCAAGAAGCAAAAGAACTTGTTTCCTACGAGCCTCTCTAATATCTGGTCAATGAACGGAAGTGGAAAATGATCCTTCCGTGTGACCATGTTCTGCTTTCTGTAATTAATGGAAACTCTCTAGCCAGTTTGCAGTTTGTGAGCACAAGCTCTCCCTTCTTATTTTTCACGACCTGAATTTCGAACTTATTGGGTACAACATGGATTGGACTGACCCACTTGCTGTCTGAAATTGGGTATATAATGCCCTGGTCTAACAGTTTGATTGTCTCTTTTAGCATGACATCCTTCATCACCGGATTCAGCTTCCTTTGTGGATCACAAACATGCTTTGCATCATCTTCCCACAAGATTTTGTGCATGCATACCATTGGGCTAATGCCCTTTGTATCATCTAATGTCCATCCGAGTGCCTCTTTGTATAGTCTCAGCAGTCTCAATAGGCGATATTGATCAGCTTGGTTCAAACCCCCACTAATTATCATAGAAAGAGTCTTATTATCTCCCAAATAGGCATACTTCAAATTCCTTGGTAATGCCTTCAGCTCCAGCGTGGATGCGTTAATAATGGAATGCATTATCATGTCCTCATTTCTCCGTATTGGGACATCATAATCCATACATCCGTATGGTATTTCTTCCAATGTGTACATCATCATAATTCCATCTCTTATCTCATCATCCTCCTCCAGGGCATCCTAGTTAGTTAGTCCATCCCACAATTCCCACTCTAGTGGTTCTCTCCTGCTTACCACAGATAAAGTGGATCGGAGTGAGGGATGAAATGAATTCACAAAGCTGTAATTTTCTGTATGTGGGCGATGCTTCATGGCTTCAAAGATATTAAACGTCACCTTCTTCCCATCACATTGACACATCAGTGTGCCCTTGTTGGGGTTTTTTTGAATTAAACCACCGCAGGATCTATTTGGTTGTTCATTAATCCATGTTCATGCAAATCATAATTTTATGTCACATGCATGTTTATCACGGTCTAATCAAATAGCATGTAAAACAGATTTGATTCTAATAAAGCGGAAGACATAGAAAACGAATCTACTTACAAATCGACAGACGGTCTGAGGACAAGATTACAGATCTAATCTTGTTGTTGAATGAACAATGATAATGGCACCACTTATGTCACACACGACCACTGCACAATTCCACTCCAAGATCTTCTGTTATATTCCCGGACTGTATCTAGATTCAGAGTGGGCTGAAATCTACTAGATAGAATTGTGAATTCTGTGGATAACTTTGAGAGGCAAAGAGGGGCTGATTTCTTATGTTCCAGCCCTATTGGGCTGGGCCTCTATCTCAAGTTCAATATCCAGTCCACTATCAGTCAATTGGGCTACAACAGGGATCTAGAAGAATATTAAATTGGCCCACTAATTTATTTAATATCCAACATCCAATAAACCTAGGATATAATTAAATAAATTAAGTTTTACTTTTATTCCACTAAAGAAGTAAAACTGACCTACCAATTTAATACCTATTTACGAATATGCTTTCTCCTTTAGTCCAGCTATTCCCCGTGTTTAAGATATAATGTTCATTAATTAATTATGTAAGCCTTTGACAGCTATAATTAATTAACATCTAAAACCTTGAGTAGTACCACACAAGCTTTATTCATGTACGGAATAAATTCCACCTGCAGGGTTTCAACATTAACTTGTGTTTCCTCAAGAGAACATCATCAACCTGGCGCACCAGGACACGGTGCTCATGCACACTGCTCGAGACATCATGTATACATTGTTATTACCCAAGATATCGAATTCGATCTACCAAAAGATCTCACCCATTGATAAATCAAAGTAATAAACAACGCACACATATGCTCCCCAATATCACATGAGTTCAGAACCCGAACTCTGTGGATCTTTATTCTCTCAGTAACTGGGTCAGAGATAGAGAATAGTATCCTATCGTGATCCTCCTCAATACACAATGAGTGTACTAGAATAATCAGTTCGTCAAGATAAACTAACTTATCAGATTATTCTACGGTGTACCGATGGTGTGTTCAGGACCATCTAAGCCGTGAGCTCTTTAATACAATACAAGGTTCTAATGATATGATCTTACCGTGTGACTCCCCACACCATATCATCTACAATGTAAGTATATGGAACATTGCATAGAACAATTATAGAACATAATCTAAATGCAAACAGTGACTGCAATAACTTTCATTTCATATCATCATATCATCAGAAAAATATACAAAGACAAGTCTTCTAGTACACAAAACCAACAATCTCCCACTTATACTTGAAGCATGTCTTTCAAGCATAAAAACTAACAGACTAACTCTCTAATCAAAACTATCGACTCAAACTGCGCCCCTAGGTCTGCATCTCACTCCTATTTTCTCCACGTGACCATCAAAGGTCTTAGCCGGCAGGTTCTTCGTGAATGGATCAGCCAGGTTGTCCTCCGATGCAATCTTGACCACCGCCACATCTCCTCTCTTAACGATTTCTCGTATGAGATGGTACTTTCTCTCTATGTGCTTACTTGCATTGTGAGCTCTGGGTTCCTTCGAGTTTGTCACTGCACCAGAATTATCACAGTATATCGTGATAGTCTTAGACAAACCAGGAACCACGCCCAAGCCCAATAGGAACCCGCGGAGCCAGACAGCTTCTTTTGCAGCCTCAGAGACAGCTACATATTCAGCTTCCATGGTGGAATCCGCAATGCATTTCTGCTTAATGCTCCTCCATGCAATGGCTCCACCTCCTAATGTAAACGCATAGCCCGAGGTAGACTTACTCTGATCTTTGTCAGTTTGAAAATCTGAGTCCGTATAACCCAAAGGTACTAGACTATCAGAGCGGAAAACCAACATATAGTCTCGAGTCCTTTTAAGGTACTTGAGAATGTTTTTGACCGCTGTCCAGTGACCTTGTCCAGGGTTAGATTGATATCTGCTTACCATGCCAACGACATAGCATATATCAGGCCTAGTGCATAGCATAGCATACATCAAACTTCCCACAGCCGAAGCATATGGTACTTTCTTCATTTCCTCTATCTCAGACTGTGTTTGGGGACACATTTCCTTGGATAGATGAATTCCATGCCTGTAAGGTATAAAACCTTTCTTGGAATCTTGCATGCTAAACCTAGCTAGCACTGTATCGGTACAAGTCACCTGGGACAGACATAACATCCTTTTCTGGCGATCTCGAATGTTCTTGATGCCAAGGACATGTCCGGCTTCACCCAGATCCTTCATATCGAACTGCTTGGACAACCACACCCTAATGTTAGATAACTCCTTCTTACTTTTTTCAATAAGCAAGATGTCATGAACATAAAGTACGAGGAATGACAACACGTTTCTATCACATTTCTTGTACACACAGCTCTCATCCGGACTTTGCACGAATCCATATGACTGGATAACCTCGTCAAATCGGATATTCCAAGATCTTCATGCCTGCTTAAGTCTATAAATGGATCTCTTAAGCTTGCACACCAAGTGCTCTTGGCCTTTAGCAATAAATCCCTCTGGTTGTCTCATGTGAATGTTTTCTTCAAGACTTCCATTTAGGAAAGCTGTCTTGACATCTATCTGCCAGATCTCATAATCTAAATGAGCGGCAATTGACAAGAGAATCCGGATTGACTTAAGCATGGCTACCGGTGAAAAGGTTTCCTCATAATCGATCCCTTCTTTCTTAGTGTACCCTTTCGCCACCAATCTAGCTTTGAAGGTTTCAACCTTCCCGTCAACTCCTCTCTTGCGCTTGTAGATCCACTTACACCCAATGGGTTTAATCCCATCTTGTGGTTCTACGAGCTCCCAGACTTGATTGTGATCCATAGATCCAATCTCAGATTCCATTGCAGTTTTCCAAGAATCTGCATCTTTATCTCGAATTGCCTCATCATAGGTCCTGGGATCCAATTCATTTAGCCCCTCTGGAAAATCTGAAGCCTCTCCCAGACCAATGAATCTATCAGGTTTGTGTACAACCCTCCCACTGCGACGAGGCAGTTCCTGTACTTCCGTGACACGTTGTGCAGTGTTTGGTGGTTCCTCTTCTTGTACAACTGGTGTAGGATTCGATCCTCCCCTTAACTCCTCAAGGATGATTTGACTCATTGGTTTGTGGTTTATCATATAGTCTTCCTCTAAGAATCGAGCATTGGTGCTAACAATGATCTTCTGATCCTTAGGACTATAAAATAAACCACCTTTCGTTCCTCTAGGATATCCAATGAATAGCCTTACATCAATACGAGAAGCCAACTTATCAGCTTTCTTATCCAACACATGTACAGGGCTACCCCAAATCCGAATATGGTTCAAACTGGGCTTTCGTCCAGTCCATAATTCTGTGGGCGTAGAAGAAACTGATTTTGACGGAACCAAGTTAAGAATATAGGCTGCTGTTTCCAGGGCATATCCCCAGAATGAAATGGGCAACTCAGAATAACTCATCATCGATCTAACCATCTCTAACAGTGTACGATTCCTTCTTTCCGCCACACCATTCTGTTGTGGTGTTCCCGGTGTAGTTAACTGGGAGGTAATCCCATTCTCTGCCATGTAATCCCTAAATTCACTCGAGAGGTACTCACCACCACGATCAGAATGTAGTGACTTGATACTCCTGCCTGTTCGTTTCTCCTCTTCTGCCTTAAACACTTTGAATTTCTCAAAGCATTCAGACTTGCAACGTAACTGGTAGATATAACCGTATCTAGAGTAATCATCAATGAGAGTGATGAAATACTCGAACCCTCCTCGAGCTTGAACTGACATAGGGCCACATAGGTCAGAGTGAATCAAATCTAATATCCCTTCGGATCTATTTCCTTTAGACTGGAAAGGACGCTTGGTCATTTTACCTTCCAAACAGGATTCACACAAAGGAAATGATTCCAGTACCAAAGAAGACAATGGTCCATCATTTACAAGCCTTTGTATCCTCTTAAGGTTAATATGACCTAGCCTTAGATACCAAAGATAGGTTTGATTTAATTCTGAAGGTTCTTTTCTCTTGTTAGGGTTTATGATCGATGTATTCAACAGTTGTCTTTGCGTAGTGTTTTCAGTTGGTTTAAGAAAGTATAAGTATCCATCCAATGTGCCAGAACAGATAAAATGTTTACCACTGAAGATAACTACTTTGTTATCAAAAGAAACAGAATATCCATCCATAATCAATTTAGAAATTGAAATTAAGTTTCGCCTAAAACCAGGCACATAAAGACAATCTTTCAAAACCAAAGTCCTATCACTACTGAAAGGTAAAACAACGTCTCACACTGCAATAGCCGCCACTCTTGTAGCATTGCCCATGTAGACGGTGATCTCATTCTCACTCAGCTGTCTTTTTACCAGGAACCCCTGTAAAGAGATGCAAACATGATCAGTAGCTCCAGTATCTACTACCCATGACTGGGTAGAACAAGTTGCTAAACATGTTTCTACAACCAGAGTGTGAGATGTACCTCTCTTCTTCTTCTTGTTAGGACACGCCGCCTTCCAGTGACCTGGTTGGCCGCACTTGAAGCACTTAGTCTTCGACTTGAATTCCTCGGGAGGAATCTTCACCTTTGGCTTCTTTGCCTTAGGCGCCTCATCTACAGCCTTCTTAGGTGCGTTTCTCTTCTTCCTTTTTCCACCAGAAGAAGACGCTCCTTTTTCAGCTATGTGGGCCTCAGGACTGCTCTTTTGGAGCAATTCAGCCGCCTGAAGGTCTATGAGCAGTTTAGTCAGGCTAACATCCCTTTTAATCATGTTAAAATTCAGCCTAAACTGCTCAAACTTCGAGGACAAGCTATGAAGAACAATGTCGATTTGAGAATCACCATCTAACTCTCCACCCAAGGTCTCGATCTCAGATAAATACCCCATCATCATGAGAACGTGATCCCTAACAGGTGTGGAGTCAGACATTCTCGCATCCACCAGCTTCTTCATTGCCAAATGGCGTGCCGAGCGGTTCTGATGACCGAATAGCTGCCTAAGGTTGTACATGATATCATAAGTGGTTTTCATAGGCTCATGCTGATGTTGCAACACACTTGACATAGATGCCAAGATGTAACAGCGCGATATCTCATTAGACCTAACCCACTTATCATATGCAACCTTTTGGGCTTCGTCAGAACCCTCATCTGGCGTCTGAGGACAAACCTCTTCAAGTATAAACTTGTGTCCCTCAACAACAAGTACCAAGTTAAGGTTACGAATCCAGTCATTATAGTTTTCACCAACAAGTTTGTTTTCTTTGAGGATTGAGGACAGATTGGAGAGTGCCATTGATGATATGAAATAACTGAAATTAAAACATGCAGTACGGTCACAAAACACGTTTAGGATAAACAGTATATAATCGAAAACCTCACAAAAATTATATACTTTTCCACCGACACTTTAAAAATGATTTCTATAAGCCACGATCGTGTGGACGTTTATAAATCTCATTTTTAAATAGGTTAAACCTTTAATTTGCCTCCAGTTGAATTTCCTTACAACAAGCAAATTAATAGCCGGATAAAAACACGGTCATGTAATCGTCTAACTGATAAGCCACGATCGTGTTGATGTTTATCAATAAATTACATCTAAGTGTGCATACCATTATCGTCGCACCAAGATCACTATTCGAATTTAACCGCTCCAGATGGAGGAGTCAGTTAGTTCTAATAGTGTTCTACAGCTATCCATTTAGGAGATTTAATTTCTAGAGAAATCTGTGATATGACACATCCGATATGGAGGAAGACCGATGTCAACGCGCATGCCCATCACTTGTCAATTAAACCAGATATTAATGGAGACCGTATGAGATTTCTGCATACTTTGGTATGAATCTCTCCCACTTAGTTATTTATGTTTGAGGTTTCATTTTATCCCATTATCGAACATGCAAACATAACATAAAATGATAAACATTCATTGCATGCTTCAACATAATAAGAAATAATAATAATCCAACTATCATGGCTTATATCTCATGTTGATTGATGAAATAAAACTGGAAAGTCAGCTCTGGAACAGGCTTCTGGCTGCCGTCCCTTCACCGCGCCTCGCCGAAAACCCTAGCTCCATTTAGGGTTTCGGGACGTGAACCGGTGAACCTTGGTGCTGAACTACTTTCCTTCTTTGAGTTGATCTCCGATCTTTATTCAAGACAGACTATCTATTCCAAAAGGAAAAATCTCATATTGCTAGAATAAAAATTACAACTCAAAACTCGGCCTAACAGCTTTATATCTATTACATTAAAACATCGTAAAATAAAACTTAGACCTAATCCATGGATTTTCTCATGGATAAAAATCACGTAGCCAAACCGGCATACGGCCAACATTCATTCAACATAAACATACATCACATAAAATAAAAGAGCCATGATAGTTGGTAAACCTGCAAACAAACACAGTCTACAAATCCAACAATCATTTATTAAATGATCCACATAAAATAACATATGATATCTATGCATGAATATTAAATAATAATCGAATTTAACAATTAATTAAATTAATTAATTCGATATTATCCACAAGATAAAAATTGGAAATTAAAATAATTATCCACCAATTTAAATCATGAAATTTTCGAAAATATTACTTAAATAAATCTGGAAATTATTTTTAATTATCCACCAAATTTATTTAATATTTTCAAGCCACCCTAATTAAATAATAATTGGATATATTAATATATATCAGAAATCTAATCCAAATATTATCCATAAGAATCTAAATCTTTAAGGATAAGGTTTGAAGATTTGATCCTCTTCAAAATCTTTCAAATCCTATCCAAAATCAAATTCTTATCATAATTGGATTTTGATAATTATTTGTATATATCCAAAAAACCACCTTATCCAATATTTAATCCCATAGATTTCAAAATTATCCAAATAATAAATTGGAGATTTGATCCATTTCAAATTCTTCCAAATTTAAAATTCTATTTTCAAATCTATCTAGATTAAAATTAGGTAAATTAAGACATACATCAAATAATATCAAATCTTAATTCAACAAATCCAAATTTTCGAAACCACATCCTAGATAAATCTGGAAATTTGATTTTCATCAAAATCTTCTCCAATTTTATCTAACATGACCGAAAATTTAATATAAAAATTAGGGAATTTAAGACATCAAATTTTCGAAAATTTGATGCTCAAAAATTTCAACCATTAAGCTTATTAAATCTGGAAATTTTGACTTATCAAAAATCTATTCCAAATCTAATAATTCTATGGACGAAAATTACATAGATTAACACAAATTCAAATTTTCGATTAAGATCAAAATTGCATCCGAATTTGAATCTAAAAAATTTCGAAACCTATACTAATTGAATCTGGAAATTTTGATATCATCAAAAAAATCATTCCAAATCTAATTAAGTATGGATCGAAAATCACAGTGTTCTCCAAAACTAGAATTTTCGAAATACATCAAAAATTCATCCAAGTTTAAACATACAAAAATCGAAATACATACACATTTAAATCTGAAAATTTAAGCACCATAAATTTATCATCAAATTTAAACATATATCTCGATTTTATCCTAGGATTAAATCTAGAATAGTGCCAAAACCTCGCTCTCATACCACTGTTGGGGTTTTTTCGAATTAAACCACCGCAGGATCTATTTGGTTGTTCATTAATCCATGTTCATGCAAATCATAATTTTATGTCACATGCATGTTTATCACGGTCTAATCAAATAGCATGTAAAATAGATTTGATTCTAATAAAGCGGAAGCCATAGAAAATGAATCTACTTACAAATCGACAGACGGTCTGAGGACAAGATTACAGATCTAATCTTGTTGTTGAATGAACAATGATAATGGCACCACTTATGTCACACACGGCCACTGCACAATTCCACTCCAAGATCTTCTGTTGTATTCCCAGACTGTATCTAGATTCAGAGTGGGCTGAAATCTACTAGATAGAATTGTGAATTCTGTGGATAACTTTGAGAGGCAAAGAGGGGCTGATTTCTTATGATTAATATCCTTAAATTTTTGTGCCCCCCTCCTCTTATAAATAGGGAGGGGCGAAAATTTCATGTTCCAGCCCTATTGGGCTGGGCCTCTATCTGAAGTTCAATATCCAGTCCACTATCAGTCAATTGGGCTACAACAGGGATCTAGAAGAATATTAAATTGGCCCACTAATTTATTTAATATCCAATATCCAATAAACCTAGGATATAATTAAATAAATTAAGTTTTACTTTTATTCCACTAAAGAAGTAAAACTGACCTACCAATTTAATACATATTTACGAATATGCTTTCTCCTTTAGTCCAGCTATTCCCCGTGTTTAAGATATAATGTTCATTAATTAATTATGTAAGCCTCTGACAGCTATAATTAATTAACATCTAAAACCTTGAGTAGTACCACACAAGCTTTATTCATGTACGGAATAAATTCCACCTGTAGGGTTTCAACATGAACTTGTGTTTCCTCAAGAGAACATCATCAACCTGGCGCACCAGGACACGGTGCTCATGCACACTGCTCGAGACATCATGTATACATTGTTATTACCCAAGATATCGAATTCGATCTACCAAAAGATCTCACCCATTGATAAATTAAAGTAATAAACAACGCACACATATGCTCGCCAATATCACATGAGTTCAGAACCCGAACTCTGTGGATCTTTATTCTCTCAGTAACTGGGTCAGAGACAGAGAATAGTATCCTATCATGATCCTCCTCAATACACAATGAGTGTACTAGAATAATCAGTCAGTCAAGATAAACTAACTTATCAGATTATTCTACGGTGTACCGATGGTGTGTTCAGGACCATCTAAGCCGTGAG
The DNA here is from genome assembly GCA_026008535.1 of Perilla frutescens. NCBI lineage: Eukaryota > Viridiplantae > Streptophyta > Magnoliopsida > Lamiales > Lamiaceae > Perilla > Perilla frutescens. The sequence goes on along the minus strand of BRKX01000013.1, from coordinate 44,574,897 downwards.
CTCTTTAATACAATACAAGGTTCTAATGATATGATCTTACCGTGTGACTCCCCACACCATATCATCTACAATCTAAGTATATGGAACATTGCATAGAACAATTATAGAACATAATCTAAATGCAAATAGTGACTGCAATAACATTCATTTCATATCATCATATCATCAGAAAAATATACAAAGACAAGTCTTCTAGTATACAAAACCAACAGCCCTTATCCACATCAAGCTTGGTATAAGCAGTCTTCATAAAAGGCTTTCCGAGCAATAAGACTGAAGATTTTGAAGTTATTGTGCTCATATTAAGTACATAAAAATATGCTGGGAAAATAAGCTCATCCACTTTCACCAACATGTCTTTAATCAGACCTTCAAGATATACATTTGATCGGTCGGCTAACTAAATGACCACACGAATCTCTTTCAAAGGTCCGATCTTCAAATTCTTAAAAACAAAAAGGGGTATTACATTTATGGATGCTCCCAAATCCAATATGGCCTTTTCCACCTTTTTATCTCCTATTATGCAAGGAATCATGAACATCTCTGGATCATCAGACTTCTTTGGCAGCTTGCTTTGAATCACAGTTGATATATTTTCCCCAACTCGAAACCTTGAATAACTATTGAAGCGCACCTTCCTGGTACAAAGTTTCTTTAGAAATCGGGCATACTGCGGCACCTACTTGATTGCTTCGATCAAATGGATATTGATATATACCTTGCTAAAAACCATCAACATCTCATTGGTTTCTTCTTCACTTCTATTATGTGCCAATCTCTCTATAAATGGAGGTTTCTGCTTCTCTGGAATGGACACTTTGGCAGGTTGCTTGACTTCCGATATGGGCACATGGTCGTTCTGTTCAACTTGTTGCGCCTCTTTTTCTTCAAGCAATTTTTCCACTTCTTCATCCAAGGGCATGTCATCTTTCTCTTCTACTGGCTTGACCACTTTCGGAAATTCTTTTCCACTCCTCAGAGCTACTGCATTCACCTACTCTTGTGGATTTTCCACCTGGGAAGGAAGCTTTCCATTTTTCTCCTCCATCTTATGCATGGATTTCACAAGTTGAGCAATCTGTTTGCTCATATGTGAGAAACCAGCTCGAGTGTCTTCCTTGAACTTGTCATTTTCCTCGGCCATGACATACAAAAGATCTTCTATCCTTAGTCTTTTCATTTCTTCTGGTGGTGATGGTGGTCGCATAGGTGGTCCATCCTCTGGCCTTCTCCATCGAAAGTTCGCATGGTCTCTCCAGCCAGGGTTGTACGTCTGGGAAAAGGGATCATATCTCCTAGGATGCCCATTCTGGCCATCGACCACATTCACTTCTTCCACTTCATCTTGTAGAGTTGGGCATTCATCAGTGAAATGAAGCACACTCTTACATACTCCACATGGTCTGGGCTTCTTCACCATACTCACACCAGACAAGATCTTTTTGATTTTGTTGCACAATCTATCAATCTTGCTATCTTGGTCTGGTGCTCTCTTTGACTCACTTACAACTCGTATGCCCTCTCCACTGAAGTCTTGGTTATCTTCAACCATCTCCGTGAGAATTCTGAATGCTTCAACAGACTGTTTGTTCAATATCGACCCTCCACATGAGGCATTTATGATTTTCCACTCATGTGGTCTCAATATTTCGATAAAATATTAAATCATATCGTGTTTAGTAATATGGTGCTTTGGGCATTTCGCAGCATCACTTGGAATCTTCCTCAATAGTCATAGACACTCTCATTAATTCCCATTTTCAGGTTCTTGATCCTCCTTCTCATCTCTTGCACTCTAGATGCTGGAAAATATTTCTTCAAAAACTTCGATTGAAGTTGTCTCCATGTGGTCTTAGTACTAGTTGACAATGTGTACAACCAGTTCCATGCCCTATCTTGAAGAGTGAAAGGGAACGAGACCAACTGTACATACTCCTCTCATACATGGTCGGATGGTTGAGTTTGGAAAACCATCTAAAAAACTTGCAAGTGTCTTTGTGGATCCTCTCCGAGCATTTCATGGAATTTCGACAAGATTTAGATAAAGTTTGCAAGAATGTCCTAGTTATGAGTTACTGTTGGGAGTGTAATGCCCATCGGGCATAGATTCATGTTTGTCGGGAAGACTAACTACCTTAGAATTCGATTATCTTCTTCGTTTACTGCGGCCATGTTGTGAACTCGGTCATTCTCAAATTATCCTTCCTCCTCATGCCTTACGTTTTCTTGATCTTCTGGTGGTGGTGTGGGCTCACGAGGTCTGTTTGTAACTCGTCGTACCCTCTTCACTGTTGCTCTGTTCTTCCTCGAGATCTTCTCTATCTTCGGATCGTATAATAGGGTTCCAGGTACACAAGCTTGGAAAGTAAAATCACTAGAAATCAGCCCCCCAAAAATGGTGCCAATTTTGACGTGCGGTTGTTTCGTGCTCAAAATAATGTTTATACTCATGTTCCCACAGTGAGCGTACCTAGCTTTGAGTAAGGGTCGATCCCTCAGAGGGCTGATGTGATTCTACCTTCATGTCATCAATCACAAAAGGGGATTTGGTTTGTATCATCACCTTACTGGAATGTAAATCTATGAAATAAACTAAAGAGAATATTAAATCACAAAAGTTTCCGGAGTTTGAACTAGAATCTGATTTAGGTTTAATACACTCGATCATGGGCACACCGATTTTCCTACATTACTAAATCACCTAGTTATAGAGATTGAATTCCTCGCTATGACTCCTCATTTATCCGTTCAGAATAGGATTAAAAGTGATTCCTCGTCAAATAAACTCCTAACCTATTATCCATTCCTTGGTTCCCCAAAAATATGTAAATGAATAGGCAGTAATGTCCCCTAGACAAACCCAAGTTTGTTATGTTTACTGATTCCTCGTGTGCCCAGAACAACACACCGATTTCCCAATTACCGTTTGAATTAACATACAATCACGATTCGCTAATTCAATTAAACATAGTGTGCCCTCTACAACTAAAGAGTGATTAACCACATGACTCATTTTAAACACACACTCACTTGGAACAAGATCAAAAATGGATAGAAACCATTCATGCAGTAATATGCCCACACGGCCTCATGAGTTCATAATTTTACCTAAATCATTATCTATCATTCAAACACCGGAAATGGAAATCTAGCTACTCATGCTAGATGGAATTAAAATTGTAGAATTTAAAGACATAATGAAAAGAAATGAACTTATTAATTTAAATAGATAAACGACTCAACTCCAACGTTGGGCATAGAACATAATCCTAAGTCCTTAGGGCATAATGCTCCTCAGATTGTTTGGCTGCCGGAGCAGCTTGAAAACAAAACAAAAATATGGAAATTAAAGTGCAAAAAATTATGGAGTGTAACTGATTGATGTTTCCAAAAGCTAAAAATGCTTAAATAGAGAACAAGCTGGGTTCAAATTCCTCCAGAGATGGGGGTCTTCAACTGTCTTCCTGAAAATGGTGTGCCCTGCTTCACTGAACTGGATAAACCTTATCCAGTCAGGCTGTTGATCAAATCTTGAATTTTCAGGGATCTCTTCTTATCTCTTCATGTTCATCCCTCCAGCAGTCCCGCTTTTCTCCAACTCCTCTCGAATCAGTCCCCATTGTCCAAAGTCATGGTTGAATCTGTACGAGCAATGTGGCCACGACATCATCTAGTTAGCTTCATCCTTTTCTGATATGCTCACTCTACTTCCCGAATGTAAGGATGTTGCTGGAGAAGTTCTCATGTGCCTCTGAGTACTACTTATAGCGTTGAGATATGCATGAATAATTAGGCAAAATGCCTCTTTTGCCAGATTCGACCTCTGAAATGCCCCTTACCTGGTTCTTTTCGACTCAAAACCGACTAAAAAGGACATTTAGAATGCCTAAAATGCCCATAAAATGCAAAATAAATGGACTTGTCAAGCTCACCAACTGAAGCTTGTAGAAATGAACTGAAGACCGCTAACTGAGCTCCGCAAACTGAAGAGTGCTAAGTGAGCTCATTCAGTACTAACTTCTACTATACACACTGAACCAACTCACACTTAATGTTGGAATAAACTTACATCACGAACAGTCTTCTCCATCTACGCACTCAACAAGTAATAGGCTCCATCATGACCAACAGTCATATTCAAAATACTTCTCTATAAATAAGAGAAGCCATTGTACATCAAGTGTCTGCACATACGAGCAAGTACATGTGCGAGTGTATTGAAAGTCATATCTGCGAAAATTAGGATGCAATTGTAATAGCAAGTATCTGTACATCATAAGGCTAAATTTAGCATACACACATGATTAAGAGCATTAGAACTAGTCAGATAGAATAGCTTATCTATCATTTGTTTCGAGAAAATTAGTTCTTGTAAAAGCTCACACCTTGGTAGTCAAATTATAAACACCTGCTTAGCACAAGAAGCACAATCGGTTGATAACCCGTTCAAGATTCACCCTCTTAAAGATCGAAAGAAGCAAAGCGGTTCGAGCTCCTATATGAATAGCATTCGATTGCCATTGAATGATATGCATGCTGAATATTATTTATAATCTCTAAGGCCTAATTTGGTTATCAAGGAATCTGACCTTGGAAAGTAATATGATTCCTTATTTTTAAATTTCTGTGTATGGTTCAATTTTTGAAAATTTTGGAAAGTAATAACAATCCTCAAAAGAAGGAAATTAATACAACTTTTCCGGATTCTGAATACCTACTTGGAGTATGTATTCTTATTACTTGCCTCTACGAATCATGTTGGACCATTTATATTATTTGATTTTTCCATACATTATTTTTATTATTTTAATAAATTATTGTTAAACTGTTTTTTGTAATTTTTCAACATAAAAATTGAAAATTTAGAAAATATATTTTAATCTTAATTTTTTGTGGATTATTTTAAGTTTTTTATTATAAAATTTTAGACTTTCAACACAAAATTTAAAAATTAAAAATCCTACTAAAATTCGATTATCATTTTTTTTTTGCAATTGGTGGTAGATAAATGACAAACTGCAAACAACGAGTAACTCAATTTTAGAATCAACAACAAAATTCAACATAAATAACAATTTATCTTCAAATGATGGAGACAATATATATATATATATATATATATGTGTGTGTGTGTGTGTGTGTGTCTGTATAATCTTTATTTATTCATTTTCTTACTTATTAGTTAATTTTCTTCATTTTTTTTAATTGGGGAGAAGAATGATGCTAGAACTCCGATTTCTCACCATAAAATGGGTGAAGAATGTCCATTAACTACAAGTCTACAATTTCCCTAAAAAAACACTACAAGTGTATAATATTATTAATTAATGTATCTTAATAAACCTACTTGATTAATTTGAATAAAAAATACTAAAATGTAGCGAACCGAACCTAAAGGTTGAAATGCTACCGAAAACACACAACCAAAGAAATGATGATAAAAATTTTTGCAATTCAAAAATAATAATTTTCTTGGATGATAAAAATTTGGACAATATTTCGTTTAAAATATTCAAAATATCCACGCACACAGACGTTTACCATTCAACAACCAATCAAACATGTGACCAAGACTATTCAAAATCCAACAATCAACATTTGAAATGTGCCCAAGACTACAACATTCACAAATGTCCATAAAATAGTTAAATGTATCATGATCATGAAGTGGAAGCATAAAATTCATACTTATTGACCACAACTACACATAATCAATAAATAGAAATCATAAAAGTGGTCAACGAAATAGGAAGTCCCCATTGGTCCACGTCAGCCGCCAGCCGTCATTAAATACATGAAAATATTATGAAAAATAGATGGGCTGAGTGCCAGAAAACACTTGTGGGATTTCAAATTTTTGAAATATACTTAGTCATTCAATAAATAGTTTGCAGGGATAATTACACTTTTAGTCCACTAGAATAGGGTCAAAACACTTTTGGTCTCATATCTTTTGTTTTTAGTCCCATAGTTTATTAGCTCAACACTTTTGGTCCCAAGTGTTTTTTTCTACATTTTTAGTCCCAAATGTAATATATGTATGTGTATGTATATATATCTAGCAAATAATCTAACATAATATCTCGAAAATTTTCAACAAAATATCAAGTAAAATGCCCAATAAATATCCAGCAAAATGCGAATTAATTTCATTTGTGGTCCCACTAAACACACCTGAATTTTGACATCAAATGTAGTCCCGTTAGATTAAAATTCTCAAATTTAGTCTAATTTTTTTAACGGGGCCATCAAATGTAGACGAGGGCCTCCACGTGAGTTGCACGTGAGAGTAAATTTCATTTTTGGTCCCACTGAACACACCCGAATCCACAAATGGTCCCAAAATTGATGAAATAATTAATTAATAAAAAAAGTATTAATTATTAACGGCATAATTAATGTTTTGTTGATCTTGCCTAAAAATGTCAGAAAAATTTAATTACTTAATTTTTATCAAAAAATAATTTATCCTTAATTTTACTCAATGGACTAATACATGGTTAAATTGACAATATTAAAAGAAATAGGTAAAATTCAAAAAATAAAATAAAAATACAAAGCTTTGTTTTGTTTTGTTTTATACTATTAGGCCTATTATTTATTTTCATGTATAGATAATTACAAAACTAAAAAGACAATTTTTACTAGATATTTTTTCTTGATTTCATTTTGTTAATAAATAGATAAAATAAATAATAATTAATAAATATTAATTATTAATTACAAACAATAACTATTGGTGTTGTTAGTCAAAATAGTTTATAATTAGTATTAATTAGATTATAATAAAAATAAAAAATTTAATTGTTAATGGTAAAATGCCTAACAAAATCATTTCAACTTCTTGCCAATATACGGTTTTAGTTCAGTAAAATTCTCAACAAAATATAAGGGAAAAACATTGAAAAAAAATATAAGAAAATATATGCGGTTAGTTTTATGACTAAAAATGTAGAAAAAAAAACACTTGGGACCAAAAGTGTAAAAAAAAAGTACTTTGGACCAAAAGTGTCGAGCTAATAAACTATGGGATCAAAAACGAAAGATATGGGACCAAAAGTGTTTTGACCCTATTCTAGTGGGACTAAAAGTGAAGTTATCTCATAGTTTGCATATTAAACATATTCACTATAATGCCCATAAAAAGTATCTGCTAATTAACATACGGAAGGTTAACTCAATATGGTTCCCTATCATATAAATTGCACCATTATGCCATACCACACCGAAGTGCTCATATTGTACTGAAGTGCTATATCATACCGCACGGAAGGGATCATACTGCACTGAAGTGCTATATCATACTGCACTGAAGTGCTATATCATACTGCACCAAGTGCTCATACTGCACCGTAGTGCTATATCATACTACACCAAGTGCTCATATTGTACCGAAGTGCTATATCATACCGCGTCAAGTGCTCATATTGCACCGAAGTGTTATACCATACCGCACCAAGTGCTCATACTGTACCAAAGTGCTCATACCGAAAACCATAGAGCATAATATCTTCCAATGAATCATAAAAAGAACATTTGATCTTTGAAGCATGCTTTAACATAAACATATTTTATCATAAACATAACACAAATTGAAGCATAAAGCCTCGTGTTAATTAGAAATCATTTAGCTATAAAAATAATCTGAATCATGCTTAAACATAAACATATGTTGTCATATATAGAACACGTTTTTGAAATACAAGTCACGTGTTAGATAGATATCATTGAGCATAAAAGTAGTTTGAGGAATGTCTTATCATAAACATGTTTCATCATAAGCATAACACGATTTTGAAATATAAGTCACGTGTTGGATACATATCACCCACCTTATAACTATAGTAGCTAAAACTTTGATCATACTATGATTACCAACATTGACAAGAAATATTTGAAGTCTACTGACAACCTTAATTTCGCATTTAAGGAGTCCATTTCTAATATTTATAGAATTTTTTTAAGAACCAAAACATAAACCCATAACTTTTTTTTTTCCAATTACACTCTCCTACATAGCAGTTTTAGTAAATAAATCATACCTTCCAAACTAAAATTGAAAATTAAGAAATTCCAAATTCTACAAAACCCCAAGAAAAATATTTAAAATTGTTCATAAAATAAGCATCTCCAAATTTCATCGTTTAAGGGTTGAAAATATTTAATTACTTCAATATACAAAATCTGTTCGGAAACTGATAGGACTTTGGTAAAATGAGCATAACTTTGTCTTCAGAAATCCAAATGATATGATTCAAGTTCCAAATTGAAGCTAAGATGATAACCTAAAAGGTTAAAATAGTTTGTATAACCAAAAGTAGCTAGATAAAATTAGTTTTTCATTTGAAATTTGCATATGCGTGCTGCCCCAAAACAGATTCCGGGAGGAAAATTTCTCTGTAAGAGTTTTAGTAAATAAATCATAACTCGCAAATGAAGACTCAAAATTACAAAATTCCAAGTTTTGTAGAACCCTAAGATACATACCTAAAAATGCTCTTTAAACATAGATTCCCAGATTTTGACAATAACAGGGCTAAAAGGTCGAATTAATAGGGAGCAAGAAGACTGACCGGGAATTGTGACAGATTTTACTTTCCGGTGATTTGGTCGGTTTTCGGCCATCGGATGACAACAATATCGAAAGATGAAATATAGAACACATATCAATGTATGACATATCCGAAAATCAAGCGGAAAGGATAAGAAATGGACCCATACGATGATGACGAAGGCGGACGATGACGAGAGCTTCGTGGGTACTGCTTCAGCTGTCGTTGGTGCTCCGGCGACCTGCTGCTGCTCTGGGGTCACGCCGGTGATGGTCCGGGAACCTCCTAGATGGCAGCATCCCTCTCTTTCCTCTCTTTCATCACCGATCTCTCTTTTTGATGTGACCTGGACAATATGTCTAAGCTAAATCTAGAGAAAACATAGCGGAAGACTTAAGGACTCGAAACACGTTAGAATTAAGAAGGATCCAATCCGACTAAACTTTAAAACAAAAGGACTTGAATTAACTCTGGAATTTAGACTCTATGAATTAAATAACCTAAGATACTCGACGATGACACAACTAAGAGAAACACAACATGAAATAAAAGGCTTGATACGAAAGATGGATGGGTGGTGTCGACGGTTTTGGTTCGGATAGGCTAGAATGATATGAAGGATAGTTTGAACTTACTTGGCTTATGGATGAGAGTGAGATGAATGGTGATGGATGGTGGATGTTGGCGTTGGCGACGGCGTGTGGTGTACGTGAGGTAGTTCCAATCTTCAGCTGAACCCCGACTCAAAAGCCGAAACGCAGCTCCTTCAATCTTCACTTGTAGCAACTTCCTTAGAATGAAATGAAATAATGAAGCTTGACAAAACATTAGATTTGTTGGACCTAAAGAGTATTACTTTTAAACTAAAGCAATAAAACTTGTGTTTGATCAACCAAAGGATCGAGAGACAAAGAGATATAAAACTCAAATAATCAATCAATGTCTAAAGTATTAAAAACATAATGTATCTCTATTTATAATAATAGGGGGCACGAAAATCCTATGGCTAAAAGGCTTAGGATAGCCGAAAATCCAAAAGGAAAACGAGTTCTACCTTGTGTGGAATTCTAAACAAGGTAATTCTAGAAAATACCAAAAATTAAATAAATAAAAATCTAATCTAGATAAAATAAATCCCAACAAGCTTGGGCCTTCAAAGATGGATTAGAATCTCGTACTTGGGCTTCACGAATTAAATTCATGTAGAACACGAATGAAAAACTAACTTGGTGGTGGGTAACACTGCGCACGGCCGTGCGCTTGTACCTCACTAAGGCACGGGCCGTGCCAAATCATCTGGACGGTTTTTCTTCATCTTGCCTTGAGTCTGCACGGTCGTTTCTTCATGCTTAGCCTTCTGCACGGCCATGTCATGCCTTGGCGACTCTTCTTCATCTTCAAACTTTAACACGGTCACCAGCCTCAAGGTATCTTGACTTGATTCATCCTCGAACTTCTTCCAAATCATTCCTTGAAGATACTCTTGCAATCTCTTAGCTCGAAACCTCATGATTGGCCCTCTCATTTGAAGTTCCAGATTTAAACCTTCATTGTTGGGCACGTACTCATCATCCCTTCTTGCTGAAAAGAATTCATCCTCGAATTCTCAGACTCAACATACTCGACCTCATCATCTGCAGAATAGGGAGAAAGATCAGAAATGTTGAATGTAGATGAACACTTGTACTCACCTGAAAGATCAATGCAATAAGCATTGTCATTAACCTGACTCAAAATGCTGAATGGTCCATCTCTTCTAGGCATCAACTTGGATTTCTGCAAGTTAGGAAAATGGCCCAGAATCAAGTGAATCCAAACTTGATCTCCCGGCTTAAAGATCATCGGTCGGCGATGCACATTACGAGCGGCTGTCATAGTGTTTCATTTTTGCTCAATTCGAGCTCTTACCTTCTCATGCATCTCCTTAATTTGCTCAGCTCTCCTTGTACCTTCTACACTTGTTAGATGATCAACATGTAAAGGCAATAAATCATTAGAAGTAAGCAGATTAAAACCATAAACAACCTCAAACGGTGACATATTAGTAGACGAATGCACAACACGATTGTAAGCAAATTCAGCATATGGCAAATAATCTTCCCACGATTTCAAGTTGTTTTTCACCAAAGAACGAAGTAATGTACCAAGAGTTCGATTTACAACTTCCGCTTGACCATCTGTTTGGGGATTTCAAATGTCGAAAACAACTTGGTACCTAGCTTTCCCCATAAAACACGCTAAAAATATGCAAGAAACTTTGAATCCCTATCACTAACAATAGTTCTAGGAATACCATGTAAATGCACAACATGCACAAAGAAAAGATTGACGATTTGAACGACATCATCAATTTTTCGACAAGCAATAAAATGTGCCATCTTAGAAAACTGATCAACAACAACAAAAATGGAATGACATCCCGATCTAGACCTAGGCAATCCCAAAACAAAATCCATAGACAAATCAATCCACGGGGATGAAGGGGCTGGAAGGGGCGTGTACAAACCAAAAAGGTGGGTGGTAGATTTTGACTTCTTGCAAGTTATGCATCTCTCACACACCTTTCAACATCATGTCTCATGCGAAGCTAATAAAAATGCTCATGCAATAAGGCCAACGTCTTAGACACACCAAAATGACCCATTAGACCTCCTGCATGCGATTCTAGCACAAATAACTCACGCATAGAACTTCTAGGTATACATAATCTCGACTCCTTAAAAAGAAAACCATCATGCATGTAGAAACCATCAAAAGCACGAGCACGAGTTGAACTTGAAGCATAAATAGATGAAAAATTGACATCATGCTCATATAGACTCTAATTGACTCAAATCCTAACATCTTGGCATGCATAAGGTTAAGGAGTATACATCTTCTTGATAGAGCATCCATAACGATGTTTTCTTCGCCTTTCTTGTACTTGATGACGTACGGAAATGTCTCTATGAACTCAACCCATTGTGCGTGCCTCTTGTTCAGATTTTGTTGGCCTTTGAGGTGCTTCAAACTCTCATGATCCGTGTGAATCATAAACTTCTTTGGCCACAAATTGTGTTGCCATGTCTCGAAGGCTCTCTTGAGTGCGTACAGCTCCTTGTCGTACGTCAAGTACCGAAGGTCTGCATCATGTAGCTTTTCACTGAAGTAGGCAACAAGACGCTTTTCCTGCATCAAACAGCTCTAATACCTTTGGCCGAGGCGTCACACTAAATCTCAAAGGTTTTGTTAAAGTCCGGCAAGCATAAAACAGATGCATGACATAAATAATGTTTAAACAAGTTAAATGCATGCTCTTAGGCTGGACCCCATTCAAACTTACGATTTTTCTTACTCAACTCCATGAGTGGCGTGGCTATGCTAGAGAAATTACGCATGAAGCGACGATAAAAGCCAGCAAGTCCATGGAAAGATCGGACTTCAGACGCCGATGTAGGAGTCAGCCATTTCTCAATCGCTTTGATTTTAGAGTGGTCTACTTGTATACCGTGTTTACTAACAATGAAGCCGAGAAATATGACTTCACTTAAGTAAAAATTGCACTTAGAAAAATTACCATACAATTTAAACTTCTTAAGAAGCTCAAAAATGTGCCTAAGGTGCTACATATGTGTGTGTGTCAACTCACTATAAATCAAGCGCATAAATGTACACAACAACATATTTTCCATTGACTTGATGTAAGACATGATTCATCTAGCGCATAAATGTGCTCGGTGCCTTAGTGAGACCAAAAGACATAACAAGCCACTTATATAAACCATGTTTTGTTTTAAAAGTGGTTTTCCATTCATCACCCTCTTGCATGCGTACTTGAAAATAACCGGAACGAATTATCTATCTTAGAAAAGATCTTAGAATAAGACAACTCATCTAGCATATCATCAAGGCGAGGAATAGGAAAATGATACTTTACCATGATCTTGTTGATTGCTCGACAATCCATGTACATCCGCCATTCATTTTTCTTCTTTGGTACCAAGATAACCGGTATGGTGTAGAAGGCTGAGTGATTCATGGATTTGTTGCTTCTCTAGTAACTATTTAACTTGCCTATCAATTTCTTTCATCTTGACACATGTTCAGTCTACCTTTAAACCTACTGTGATTTGTTTTAATATTAATAACTCGTGTCAATGCCTACAAATGTATAAGCATGTGATTGTAGATATGATGATACAAGGTCGATCCACAGGGAAATGGAATAGAAATTAGACGATGCAATTACCACGATGGAAGAAGAGCGAAATATCTAGACGAACTATAAGTAAGAGGTGTGTTTTAACAATATTAAAACGTCAAACAAGAACCAAAGACATAGCATGTAAACACATATAATTATCAATATATTTTTCACTCAAGAGTCAATACCAAACAAAGGAAGATTTGAAGAAGATAAATAAGGCGAAACTCTAGGACAAGGCTACACAACACTCATATTGACCTACATTGTGGAATTACACATACATTGTTGCAAAGTTGATAGATAGGAAGACCACAAATATAATAAGAGCATCTCTCGAATATCTCTTAAATTGCGAATGTGACAAAGACGGCTATCTCTAACGCATTCTAAGGTCGCACCTACAAAAGGATCTAAGGGTCACTTTCTTTCCACATAATGACATTCTACTAAGAAGATAAATATGTAGATTTAATCTAGGCATGCTTATGATCACAGGATTGACTAGATGCAAGTGATTCATACATGTGATGTTAGTGAGATGGCCAACCAAACAACATCATTCAAGCGCTAGCATAGATCAAAACCTTGACAAAGAAACAACACATATATACATCCCAAATCAAGGATCAATATTCACATTGTTTCACCACATCCTAGAGCCCTAAGGCTCTAGCCAACCATATTCAAGGTAAAATCAAGATTACAAAAAGAAGAACAATAACCCATTCTAAATACAAGTCAAAGAAGAGAGAAGAGGTGATAAAACCCAATGAAGAGCATTCATTCTTCGATCCTATGGCTTGAAATCTCAAATGGATGGTTGAATCTTCAATCTTCTTCTTGATATTCAAAAATCCCCTTTCTTGATGTTTCTCTTGTGTATTTTTCGTTCTAGGGTTGATTAGGTTTCTTTTGAAAATCCCCAAATATATACATAAGTATTGGACCAATAATGGAGTGCCAAAACTCAAATTTTGAAATCCGTCAAGGCGAAGCGCGACTCCGGTTGATCGCGTTTTGGGGTCGGGTTTGGAGTGAAGAAAAATAGCTCTCTAAAGCTTGTACAGAGCGACCGAAGGGGTCGTGCTTTGCCATCGCATTTGTTTCTGCCTTGAAAGCGCGACCTGAAGTAGTCGCGTTTCTGGGTCGCGCTTCCCTTTGCTTTTGAAGCGCGACCCCAGGTGCTCGCGCTTTGCCGTCGCGTTCCAGCTAGAGAAAACACCATCTCTAAAGTGTCAAAGCGCGACCAAACGGGTCGCGTTTTAGGGTCGCACTGTAGACCGGCTGTGGTGCGACCTTGAGGTGCTCGCGCTTCATGGTCGCGTTTTGGCCTATTTTAAGTTTTTCTTTTCTTTTCTCGTCTTTGTGCACGCGTTGATCGATTGACTCACAACCTGACTCCTTTTGGCATTTCTTTTCCCCAAAAACTCCATAAATTGGTCACATTAAACCAAACAAGAGAGTTAAACATTATTAACATTATTTACCAAATATATACATGATAACCAAGTACGAAAGCACTCAAAATGAGTCTAAATGAGTGCAATTTATGCACTCATCAACTCCCCCAAACTTAAATATTTGTTTGTCCTCAAACAAAACAAGAGTAGAAGGACAAGGTAATTAAGCATATTGGAATCAAGATGACAATTTGCTTCAGAAATCCAAAATCAAAACAATGCATAGATGACAGTGGCAATCAATAATAAACAAGATCATCAAAATCATCATGATACAATTTGTGAAGCTCAAACTCTCTCAAGGTTCAATAGACGCTCATTCTCGAGTGTATAGGGTAGAAGTGTATCGCTCAAGGTCGAAAGTGCACTAGAATTCTACCATATGCTTGTAAAGTGACTTCAATCTCCACTACTTAGTGTGTGTCTTCAACTAAGAATCATTAAGGTCTTTTGGGATTGTAGTGAAGGCTTTTCGGCAAGGTAGGTAAATATTTGGCTAAGTGACTTCCCAACATTACCAATTTCATTAACAAGCAAGTAGAACAAATCAAGTTCTCTTCTACCCCTATTTCTTCACAACCCATATCTCTTTGAGATTTTCCAAATTTCTTTCAATATTTCATACTTTGTGATACATATGTAGAACTATCTTTCTTTCACTTCATTTTCAATTATGATCAAGATGATTCACTTCTTTATTTTCTTTTCTATCACAAGAGTATTCGTTGTTTTATCCTTTTTCATTTTCCAAGATTTCTCAAAGATTTTATTTGAAAAAGGTCCACCAACATCTTACCAATTATTCCATTCCCAACCCAACCAAATCAATAAAATAGTTTCAAGGCTCAAAAGGCTTGCAAGGGATTAACTTTGTATTGGAAGGTTAAGAATTTGGATTTTTATGAGGTTTAAACAATAAATGGCCTCAAATCATTTTCAAGAGATCAAGCACACCCATGTAGCCTCAATCAAGTCGCAAAGCAAGTTCTAGAGAAAACTTAGTGCACTATGAAGACCATTAATCACTCATCAAAGAAAAGATTACACTTGTGTAATCTTTGGATCAAAATCTCTCCACGGTAAGTTTTTCCTTCCCAAATTGTACTTTTGAGACATTGAAGAGCTTTGGTTACACAATCATGCCATGACATTATGCTTTTTATAAAAAAAATTCAAATTTTTTTCAACATAAGCTCATTCTCATCAACGATGCCAATTTCATCAATAATCATGCTCTCAACACCCTTATTATTGTTGCAAGAACATACACCTATTTAAGTAAAAAAAACCCCAAACCACAATCATAAGCCAATTGAACAAAAACATATATAAAATATCACATGCTCATGAAGCAAAACAGCATGTGATATCATAATCCATCAACTACCATCATCCATACATACCAACGAAGAATATAAAATCCTAACATAATCCAAACATAAATAAAAACATAAGCATGCAAGCATGCTCCAATATCTGAAAGCATAAATAAATAAGTCTTAGGAAATAAAGCGGTAAAAAGTTCATGGAAATGAGCAGAAAAGATCCTTGCCAACCACTACCCTCTCCCCCTCCCCCAAACTTATTTTGATCATAAGGAGGAAATAAGTTTGGAGGCAAAAAGGTGGTGGCAAGGGTCACTAAAGCTCAGTGAGGTGGCTGCGGCTGATGAGGAGACTGGTGCAGGTGTGGAGACTGGTGGAGGTGTGGAGACTGGTGCGGATACTGCGAGGATGGCATGAATTGTGAAGGCTGGAATTGTTGGAACTGCTGAGAGGAGGAGGCCATGTACTGTCTGGTCGGCATCTGCTGAAAATGTTGTGAAGAAGATGACGAGGCCATGAACTGTCCGGTCGAGAACTGCTGTAATAACTGAAATGGCGGCTGCTGCTGATGCTGGTAGGAGTTGTAGGGTGTCATCTGCTGGTGCTGAGATGGGGTATAGGGCTGCTGCTGTGACCCAGACCCGGTGTTCATGCCCCTGAAGATCCCGGCTAGGTCCTGTATCTCTGATCGGAACGAGCCCATATTATCAGCAAGACCCCTGATGTCACCCCTAAGACCTGTAAACCTCTCGTCAATATCCGTCTGTATGGCATGAAATCTATCATTAACGCTGGACTGAATCTGTCCCATCCTGCCATGCATGTCATGTCGGATATCATCGAATCTCGTGTACATGTCTTGCCTTAGTGCTCCGAACTCATCGTGCACATCATCCCTCCAATTGTACATGGTCTCTTCTAATGCATCAAAGCGGCCAGTTATTTGTTCTTCATTGTAGCGCCGTCCACGTCTGAATGCGGCTGTCGATGACCCTTCTCCTCCGTCGTCTCCTTGGCCCTCAAGATTGCCTCGAATCCCTCGTTGTTGCTCTGCTATACCCATAGCTTGAAGATGGGCAACCGTCTCCATCTTCCAATTTCTCCTCTCATTCCAAGTGGACACATGTGTGAGAGCTTGATTTGGCAAAGAGAATGTTCCCCCGACTCTCATGTTCAGCAGGTATTGATTTAAATCCGAGGCCAGCATCTTCACATTTCTCAAGTGATTGAGGTTGATCATCCTCAACCCCGGCGTATGCAACTCTTCTGTAAGGTCGACATCGAAGTAATAGGCTAGTGGAGTGATCAATCCGCCAAGGCAAATGTGTCCACTATCAAGGTGGGATTGTCGAAACATCTGCTCCATGAGGAAAGTACCAAAGTTTAAGTGCCTTCCATTCAACATAGCCCACAAAGCAAACAACTCCTTCGTCCGCAGTCCACTGTTGTCTCTTCTTGCCCAAACGGTGTTGGTAAGGATTCGGTGTAGGTATCGAAAGACCGGGTTGGGCATAGCTGATGCCTTGGCTACACTAGAGCTGTACTTCTCTGTCTCTGTCTCCGTGAGGCATAGAAGGCGGTAGGTGTGGTCTTGGTTGAATTCGCAGGGCTCATGGTAAATGCCTTCTTGCGTGGCTCCAAAAAGCTCGTTTAACTCATCCACGGTTAGCTCGCGGTCTCAGTTTCCAAGCCGGAAAGTGCATCGAACCGGCCCCTTCTTGTCTGTCCTCTTCATATCAAAAGTGCTCATCACCTCCTTTACTAGGCGGAGATACGTTAAACAATCCCGTTCTAGAGCTTGGAGCCAACCAATGCGATCCAAGAGCTGCCACACATCATATTTGATACCAAGGGCTTCGCATGTTCCCTCGTGCATAAACTTGGTAGGTGCAACGGTGACGTTAAAAAGCCGGTTCCAGTTCTCTATATGTTCCTCATCATGGAGGACGACCCTATACCTTATTGGATGGCTTGCCGGCAAGTCCTCATCTTGCCCCTCATCTTCGGCCTCAATCTCGGGGTCGGACTCAACATGTGTCCTCTTAGAAGACCTCCCCTTTCTTGGCATTTTGGGGTGAGATTGGTAGCAACAAAAATCCAACAAAGTTTAGGATAAATGAGCACAAAACACGTTAGTTTAGCGACGATAATGGGGTTTTAGACATATGACAAAATCTAACACAATCCCCCGTGTATCTTTGTTAAACTGTTAGAGACTTTATTGTGAAACATAATTATACACACATAGCCAATCTTTCCCAACAACTTCCTCATCACAAAAGAACAATTATGATCAACATCTTTATCTCAATAAAAATAGGCCTAAAGCCACATATGACAATATCACAAGCACTTTCAAGATAAAACTTGTTCTTCAAAATCAAAACATGTATAACAATTGAGGCAAGGCCATGGTTCTAAACATATATGACGAAATCTAACTTCAATTGTCCATAACAACATGCTCAATGTATTATAATGCATATTCAAACTAAAATAGGGGCTTCCAATCATATATGACAATGTCAAAAACACAAAGCCCCATCAAAAACATGTGTTTAACAACCACATCAATGGCAACATTTCTTATTGTCCTTTCTATGTCTAATCAATTTCTCTCATAGCTAAAGCAACAAGGTGCCAAAGTTATGCATAGCCACAATTGCAAAGACAAAAGGCATAGTCATCTTCAAGTTAGAACAACATTCTAGCATATAAAATGGATAACCTAATTTCCCTCAACAATCATTGTCAAAATTTGGAATTCAATCCAAGTTGGGAACATCATAAGCATACCATGCAAGAAAGTTTCAACATCCACAAAATTTAGACCAAGGTTCCCCTAATAAGGCTATAGCATGTGAAAAATCAAATAATCTCTAACATTCATGCTCAATTTTCACAATTTTTCAAAATTCCAAGCCTAATTCTCCAAATTATCAAAAATTCCACAAACCCACACTCACCCATGCTATCAATTGCATTGTTCTTCAATGTACACACAATGTGAGTATATTCATTGGGATTTTTGTTTATTTAAGACCTAGGGCACAACATCTTTCAAATTTCCCAATTTTTCAACTATATCAACAATTTAAACCATAAAATCAACATGTATGGGTAATGTATGTAGATACATAGGATAATTTAGGGAGTTACCTTGAATCTTGATGGAGAGAATGTGTTTTTGTGTGTGCTCGAGTGAAAGGTGAGTGTTAGTGAAATTTGAAGTGTATGTCTGAAATGGAAGGAAAAAGGGTTAAAAACCCGTCTGTACTGGGCAAAACGCGAGCCGGGTCGCGCTTTGAAGTCGCGTTTTTACTGAAGGAAAAAGCGCGAGCTGGGTTGCTCACCTTTTTCGGTCGCGCTCGTGAAGCACTACGAAGCGCGACTCCAGTTGCTCGCGCTTCTGGGTCGCGTTTTGTCTTCGTGAATTCATGTCTCTAAAGCCCTGTACAGCGCGACCTTTGTGTCGCGTTTTTCCATCACGTTTTGCCTTGCTTTTGAAACGCGACTTCAGTAAGTCGGGCTTCGGGGTCGCACCTGAACCCTTTTAAAACACGACCCAAGCTACTCGCGTTTGATGGTCGCTTTTTCCATTTTTTAACTTCGAGCCCAGTTTTGGGCTCCTTTTCAACACTCTATGCAATCCCATCTTTGTACCTTTTTCTACAGCAGCACAACTCCTACAAAACAATACATAACTATCCTCAATTCCTCCAAAATATGCACAATTAAAACACTTAATTTAATTTAGACAAAAATCATAAAAACTACATAATAAAAGAAATTGAAATCAACAAAACTTAAAGGATTGGGTTGCCTCCCAATTAGCACTTAATTTAATGTCGTGAGCTCGACGGGATACGGTTCTTCAAAGATTTGTCAAATGAAGGACAAACACTCCGGCTTGCTCCTCCGCATTGTAAAATTTCTTCACACGTTGCCCATTTACAACGAATAAGCTCCCATCTTTGGCTTGCAACTCCACTGCTCCATTTTCAAAGATCTTTGAGATCAAGTATGGACCTCCCCATTTTGTTTTGAGTTTCTCAGGAAACAACCTCAACCTTGAGTTGAAAAGCAACACGGCATTACCGGGTGCAAGATCTTTCTTTCTTAAGAACTTTTCATGATAAAATTTGGTCCTCATCTTGTAAATCGAAGAATTTTCGAAGGCCTCAAGCCTAAATTCATCGATTTCATTCAAACGGAAAATTCTTTCTTTTTCCGACATCTCAAAGTCGAGATTGAGCTTCTTGGTGGCCCAATATGCCTTGTGAGTGAGCTCGATTGGAAGGTGACAAGACTTCCCGAATACCATTTGATAGGGAGACATCCCCAATGGAGTGTTGTAGGCCGTTCGATAGGCCCATAATGCTTCGTCAAGATGGCTCGACCAATCCTTCCTGTTTGTCTTCACCACCTTTTAGAGGACTTGTTTTACCTCTCTATTTGCAAGCTCGGCTTGCCCATTGGCTTGTGGGTGGCAGGGAGTCGTCACTTTGTGCTTCACTCCATGTCGTGCTAGGAGACTCGTCATCCACTTGTTGCAAAAGTGAGTGGCCCCGTCACTAATTAAGGCTCTTGGATCCCCAAATCTTGTCAAAATATTCATTTGAAGGAACTTAAGCACAATCTTCGAATCATTAGTCTTGGTTAGGATTGCTTCGATCCACCGTGAGAGATAGTCAACCGCCAAAAGTATGTAGATATTTCCATCGGACACCACAAATGGTCCCATGAAGTCAATCCCCCATACATCAAACAATTCCACTTCTATAATTGCACTCATCGGCATCTCATCCCTCTTTGAAATAGATCCCATCTTTTGGCATCCCTCACATGTCTTTACAAATTCTTCACAATTTTTAAAAATGGAGGGCCAATAGAACCCGCTTTGTAGAATTTTCCTAGCGGTTCTATTGGAAGCAAAATGGCCTCCACAAGGTGAATCATGACATGCCTTCATTATCTCGATCCATTCTTCCTCCGGCACACATCTTCTAAAAAGAAAGGGCTCCTCCCATATGTAGAATTTGAGATCATGGAAGAACTTTTTCCATTGATAGTTCTCCATCTCCACGGGTTTTACTTTGGCAACTAGGTAATTGACAATATCCGTAAACCACGGAACTTTTGTTGCTGCCGACATGATCCTTTCATCGGGAAAGCTTTCAATTATTGGCCATGTGTTCTCTTCTTCTTTTACGTACTCCAATCGGGACAAGTGATCCGCCACCACGTTCTCGCATCCTTTTCTATCTTTTATCTCCACATCAAACTCTTGGAGTAGGAGAATCCATCGGATAAGCCTTGGCTTTGCATCCTTTTTGGCAAAAAGATGCCTCAAAGCGGCGTGGTCGGTGTGCACTATCGTTCGGGCCCCAATGAGATAGGGCCTAAACTTGTCGAATGCGTAGACGACCGCCAAGAGTTCCCTTTCTGTGGTGGTGTAGTTGACCTGAGCGGGATCCAAAGTCCTACTCCCATAGTAGATGACTCGGAAGAGTTTGTCCTTCTTTTAGCCAAGAGCGGCTCCTACCGCTATCTCGCTTGCATCACACATCACTTCAAAAGGCTCACTCCAATCAGGTGAGATAAGCACGGGTGCCGTGATTAGGGCCTTCTTCAATGTTTCAAAAGCCTGTAAACAATTAGCATCAAAGTCAAATTCAACGGCTTTTTCAAGTAAACGACAAAGAGGTTTAGAAACTTTGGAAAAATCTTTTATAAAGCACCTATGGAAACCGGCGTGTCCCAAGAAGCTTCTAACTCCCTTCTCATTTGTTGGTGGAGGTAGTTTTTCAATGGCCACTATCTTGGTCCGGTCCACCTCTAGACCTTTACTCGACACCTTGTGTCCTAGAACAATGCCATCTCTCACCATGAAGTGGCATTTCTCCCAGTTGAGCACTAGATTAGTATCTTCACATCTCTGCAATACTTGTGTTAAATTATCAAGGCATATATCAAATGTATCACCAAACACAGAAAAGTCATCCATAAACACCTCCATGATGTTTTCAATCAATCCATGAAAGATGGACATCATACACCTTTGAAAGGTGGCGGGTGCATTACACAACCCAAACGACATCCATCTATACGTAAAAATGCCATATGGACAAGTAAAGGTGGTCTTTTCTTGGTCTTCGGGAGCAATCATGATTTGATTGTACCCGGAATACCCATCAAGGAAACAATAGAATTTGTGACCCACCAACCTATCTAGCATTTGATCAATGAAAGGTAATGGAAAATGATCTTTTCTAGTATATGCATTCAACGCCCTATAATCTATACACATTCTCCACCCCGTTACTACTCTTGTAGCAATTGTTTCTTTATTATCATTCTCAACAATAGTCATTCCCCCCTTTTTAGCAACCACTTGAGTAGGACTAACCCATTCACTATCCGAAATAGCAAATATGATACCAACGTCAAGTAATTTTAGAACCTCTTTCCTAACAACTTCTTGCATAATAGGGTTGAGTCTTCTTTGGTTTTGCACCTTAGGTTTATAATCTTCCTCAAGCAAGATTTTATGCATTCATATCGAAGAGTTAATGCCTTTAAGATCGGAGATTGACCATCCTATATTGCTTTGATATTTTCTCAACACCCTTAACAATTTATCGCATTGTTTATCGGATAAGAGGGAAGAAACTATTACCGGTTTTTACTTGGCTTCATCAAGGTAAGCATACCTCAAATGTGTAGGTAGGGGTTTCAACTCTATGTCTTCCTTTGCTTTCAACTTGTCCTCATCCTTTGATGTTTGGTCCTCATTTCTTAATGGCAAGAACTTTGGCTTCCTCAAATAGGATTCCTGAAATGAATTCATCATAGAAACAGAATCACATAGACCAAAATCATCATTAAATAAAGAATTAAAGATAGAGTTAGAAATGCAAATCTCAAGAGGATCTTTTGAGCTCCTCAACTCCTCCTCCTTTATGCACTCATCCACCAATTGGAGCACTTTGCACTCCTCGATATTCTTTGCCTCTTCTTCGGGATGTTGCATCGCTTTTTGGAGGAAAAATGTGATTCTCTCATCATTCACTCTCAAGGTAAGTTCTCCCTTCGCCGCATCTATCAAGGCCTTACCCGTGTACAAAAATGGTCGCCCTAAGATGAGGAGAACTTCTTTGTCTTCTTCCATATCAAGAACCACGAAGTCTACCGGGAAAATGAAGTTATTGACCTTTACGAGCACATCTTCCACCACTCCCTTTGGGTATGTCAAGGAGCGGTCAGCCATTTGGAGACAAATGGTGGTAGGCTTGATCTCTCCCATTTTCAACTTTTTAAAGAACGAGAGGGGCATCAAATTGATACTTGCCCCAAGATCACACAAAGCCTTTCCAACATGATTTTCTCCAATAGTAACCGAGATGTTGAAGCTTCCCGGATCTTTCATCTTTGCGGGCAATTTTCTTTGCAATAAAGCACTACAATTCTCGGTCAAATTAACCGTCTCATACTCCCCCCATTTTCTCTTTTTGGAAATTGCATCTTTCAAGAATTTTGCATAATTTGGCATTTGTTGAAGTGCTTCAATACGAGGGATGTTGATCTGTATCTTCCTAAAGATGTCGAGGAATCGAGAGAATTGCTCGTCACTCTTCACCATTTGGAGTCTTTGTGGGTAGGGTATGGGTACTTTGTATTCTTCCGGCATCACCCTTTTTGGTTCTTCTTTCTCTTTCCCTTTTTCAAGGGCATCATGTTTCTTTATTTTGGGTCTCAGGTCCTCTTGACTCGGACCCTCCTCTGTCTTCTTCTCACTTGGTTGCTCAACAACCTTTCCTCTACTTTCCTCATCATCCGGCATCTCGGGGCCATCATAAGCGGTTCCACTCCTCAAGGTAATCGCCTTGCATTGATCCTTAGGATTCACAGTGGTATTACTTGGGAACTTACCTTGTTGATGTTGGCTTCCCAAGATGGTTGCAAATTGTCCCATTTGCTTCTCCAAAGTGTTGACTTGGTTGCCAATTGCTCCGACGATATTTTCTAACTTCCCAATTCGTGCTTGAGAGTCTTTCATGTAACTCTCCGTCTTCCCCATGAATGCCATTAGAAGTTCATCCATCTTGGGCTTCTTCTCCTCGTCTATTACACTATTCATGACTGAGAAACCTGGAGGTGGTTGGATAGCATTGTTCGGATTACCATAGAAGAAATTCGGGTGTTGAGCTTTATTTTGATAGCCCGAATTTCTTCCATATTGGCCTCCGTACTGGGGTTTGTACCCCTGATTGAATTGCCTTGGCTGATTTGAGAAGCCTCATTGTTGGTTCACATAGTTTACATCCTCAAATTGGCTTTGAGATGTCTCGGCCTTTGGATTTGTAAAGGCCTCGATTTTTGAATTCAAGGTTGCCATTTGAGCTGCCACAAGCCCGAGTGCATCCGAACTTGAAGGTAAAGCTACTTTCTTTAGAATTTGAACTCCCTCTCTTGTGGCCGGCCATTGAAAGGAATTTGAGGCCATTTCTTCAATGATTCTCAAGGCCTCTTCCGGCCCTCTTGCCAATAATGATCCACCCGCGGCCGCATCCATGAGTGTTCTAACCTCGTCTTTGCTTCCTCCATAGAAAATACAAACTTGGTGATCGGTTCCAAAACCATGTCCGGGGCACTTCCTTAGCATCTCCCTAAAGCGCTCCCACGCCTCATATAGGCTTTCTTCATCCCATTGTTTGAACACGGTGATCTCTCCTTTCAATTTGAGGGTTTTTCCGGGTGGGAAAAACTTGTGTAGGAACTTTGTCACCAATTGATCCCAAGTTTGAAATGCTCCTTGAGCATGGCTTAACCACCATGTTTCCGCCTTGTCGATCAATGAGAATGGAAAGAGTCAGATGCGGATTGCATCATCTGGGACTCCATTCATCTTCATTGTCCCACTAACATTGAGAAATTTTCGGATATGCTCATGGGGATCCTCCATTGGCGTCTCTCGGAATTGATTTTGCTGGATCATGAGTATGAGAGAGGTCTTCAACTCAAAGTTGTTGGCTTGAATGGGTGGTCCATTTGCCACCCCTTGATCAACGATAGGTTGGAAAAGATTCCGGATTGGTGCCTCCACATTTCTATTACGAGCCTCTTCTTGGGCTCTCAATTGCTCTTGCATCACCTGTAGTTGCCTTTGCATTTGGGCAATCATCGGGTCTTGAACGTGTGGAGGTAGATCCGCCATTCTTCTCCATCTACGTGCGTTGTTGTGGTAAACCGTTGCTTCAATCTCTAAGTCCAATGCAATAGGTGGTTCTCCTTGAGAACGAGTTTGCACACACTTCCTATCAAAAAGGATAAACAAATTAAGAACAATTATTTCAAATAAAACAAGTAAAAATGTCTAAAGTAATCCACTCAATCTTTATCACAATATTGCATTTATCTAATAAATGCTGTTTCCCCGGCAACGGTGCCAAAAACTTAACACATGTTCAGTCTACCTTTAAACCTACTGTGATTTGTTTCAATATTAATAACTCGTGTCAATGCCTACAAGTGTACAAGCATGTGATTGTAGATATGATGATACGAGGTCGATCCACAGGGAAATGAAATAGAAATTAGACGATGCAATTACCACGACGGAAGAAGAGCGAAATATCTAGACGAACTATAAGTAAGAGGTGTTTTAACTATATTAAAACGTCAAACAAGAACCAAAGACATAGCATGTAAACACATATAATTATCAATATATTTTTCACTCAAGAGTCAATACCAAACAAAGGAAGCTTTGAAGAAGATAAATAAGGCGAAACTGTAGGACAAGGCTACACAACACTCATATTGACCTACATTGTGGAATTACACATACATTGTTGCAAAGTTCATAGATAGGAAGACCACAAATATAATAAGAGCATCTCTCGAATATCTCTTAAATTGCGAATGCGACAAAGATGGCTATCTCTAACGCATTTTAAGGTCGCACCTACAAAAGGATCTAAGGGTCACATTTCCTTCCACATAATGACATTCGACTAAGAAGAAAAATATGTAGATTTAATCTGGGCATGCTTATGATCACAGGATTGACTAGATGCAAGTGATTCATACATGTGATGTTAGTGAGATGGCCAACCAAAAAATATCATTCAAGCGCTAGCATAGATCAAAACCTTGACAAAGCAACAACACATATATACATCCCAAATCAAGGATCAATATTCACATTGTTTCACCACATCCTAGAGCCCTAAGGCTCTAGCCAACCATATTCAAGGTAAAATCAAGATTACAAAAAGAAGAACAATAACCCATTCTAAATAAAAGTCAAAGAAGAGAGAAGAGGTGATAAAACCCAATGAAGAGCACTCCTTCTTCGATCCTATGGTTTGGATTCTCAAATAGATGGTTGAATCTTCAATCTTCTTCTTGATCTTCAAAAATCCCCTTTCTTGATGTTTCTCTTGTGTATTTTTCGTTCTAGGGTCGATTAGGTTTCTTTTGAAAATCCCTAAATGTATACATAAGTATTGGACCAATAATGGAGTGCCAAAAGTCAAATTTTGAAATCCGTCAAGGCGAAGCGCGACTCCGGTTGATCGCGTTTTGGGGTTGGGTTTGGATTGAAGAAAAACAGCTCTCTAAAGCTTGTACAGAGCGACCGAAGGGGTCGTGCTTTGCCATCGCATTTGTTTCTGCCTTGGAAGCGCGACCTGAAGTAGTCGCGTTTTTGGGTCGCGCTTCCCTTTGCTTTTGAAGCGCGACCCCAGGTGCTCGCACTTTGCCGTTGCGTTCTAGCTGGAGAAAACACCGTGTCTGAAGTGTCGAAGCGCGACCAAACGGGTCACATTTTAGGGTCGCATTGTAGACCGGCTGTGGCGTGACCTTGAGGTGCTCGCGCTTCATGGTCGTATTTTGGCCTATTTTAAGTTTTTCTTGTCTTGTCTCGTCTTTGTGCACGCGTTGATCGATCGACTCACAACCTGACTCCTTTTGGCATTTGTTTTCCCCAAAAACTCCCTAATTTGGTCACATTAAACCAAACAAGAGAGTTAAACATTATTAACATTATTTACCAAATATATACATGATAACCAAGTGCAAAAGCTCTCAAAATGAGTCCAAATGAGTGCAATTTATGCACTCATCACATCTCATCCGGGGATGTCCGATAGGCTGGATGGTTTGGAAGAACAGCTCTGGGCATGAAATCAATCTGGTGCTCAATCCCGCGAACCCGAGGTAATCCACTGGAATCTCTTCCCGGGACACGTCCTTGAACTCGTCGATTAGGGGCTGCACATCACTGGAAAAAACAAAGTCGTTAGTAGCACTGCCTTTAAATGTAAGTAGGACGAGAGGCAAACCTGCTTTCACGGATTTTTGAACACTATTGAGTATGACGTGTTCCAGATGATGTTATCACTTCGTTTGATAACATCGCAATCAATGTTGTATCTAATAATATTTCGTCATTCTCGTCACATCGAGTATAACACTCGGAACGTTAATATTATCCTTTCCTAGTATTTTAGATTAATTTATTTTAAATTAATCTGAATATGTTGTGATATTTATCATATTTTGATTTCCATGTATTTAGGGGTTTATTAGATATTTTATTTTGAATTAAAACATGGATAATGTTTGATTTTGACTTGTTCAAAATCTGTTCCGGATTTGTAGGGGACATGATGTTCTCACTCTCCATTGGACACTAACCGTTGTAGGTGAACGTGGCTCGCTGGAGTAACCGCTACTATTGCAAGATGTTGAAGAATGTGTGCCATGTAATGTAGAAGACGGTTATCTCAAGTCCACTTCAGCAATGGGTAGTGAAAGGCGGTTGATTCGAGTCCAAGTCATCAAGGATCGTGAGGCAACTGCCAAGACAAGATGGAGGAAGTATTTAAGGTCTCCTTAGACCTTAAAATCATTTATGCAAGCAGGTTATCACAGTGGTTTGTGAGAAGCTCTGAATTTTGCATCTAGTGTCATCTCTGAAATCCAAGACATCTTCCTAGACATCGGTCTAGCATCCCAATCAGCTAAAGACTTTCATTCTAGTTATGTGTGTAGGTTAGATAGTCAACTTTGAGAATTCTAGGATTTAGAGTGACTTGTTGTAATCTATTTATGTGTTTAGATAGGTTTGTTATGAGTGATTATTCAAGTGAGTGAAGCTAGGATAGTCCTCTGTATTCAAGTGAGTGAACTGAGACAACATCAGCATTATTTTTATTTATCACTTGTGATAGTGAATTTCTCCTTGAGGCAATCACACACCATAAGGAGTGTGATTTAAAATTTATTTTGTGCAAAGTTCTGTTTACGTTTCCGCTGCACGTTGAAGGCAATGTGGTAACCCTATTTTTAACATTTCATTTAACTTTGCAATTTACATCCGTAATTCACATTGTTTCAGGCAACAAATTCTAACAAGTGGCATCAAGAGCCGGTACTTGACATACTAAGTACTCGATCCAGTGTTGCTTGAAATCTGTGATGGATATTCAGATTAATCAATGTTGTCCTCCTGCTCTAGACAACAATGGTGACAACTATGTCATGTGGAAATCTCGAATGAATATTTACATCAAATCTATCGATGAAATAACATGGATGGCAGTTATTGAAAAATGGTGCCCTCCTAGGATGGAAGGTCCGAATGGAGATTTTGTGTTAACTCCTGAATCTCAATGGACAAATGATGAGAGAATAATCTCAAATTTTAATGCTCGCGCTCTGAATGCGATTTTTGTTTCAGTCGATGTTCCATGCTTTAAGATGATTTGCAATTGGGTTACTACATATCAAGCATGGACCATTCTTCAGGAACATTATGAAGGGTCTGCCAGTGTAAGGAAGACCAAACTGAGGCTACTCACATCAAAATTTGAAAATTTACGCATGTTTGAAGATGAAACTATTTCATCTTATGCTGAAAAATTATATGAGATCTCAAATCAATCGACCGCTCTTGGGAGTCCCATCTCTAATGAGAACATGGTTAGCAAGTTCCTTCGAACTCTCCTAGAAAGATTTAATATGAAAATTTCTGCAATTGAAGAAGCACATGATGTGGGAACCATGAGTATGAGTGAAGCGGTCAGCATCTTGCTAACGTTTGAGATGGACCTGCAAAACCAGAAGGCAAAGTCAACTTCAAGGAGGATTGCTCTCCAGACAACAACTGTGTCATCTGATGTTCATGATGGTGTTGATAGTCTTCAGAAAATCAACGAGGAAGAGAATCTAAGTGTTGCACTCTTCATAAAGAATTTCAACCCACTGGTTCAGTCCATAAAGAAAAGCCCCATAAATATCAAACCTCGACGGCTGTTTGACTCTCCATACTCATCAACATCAAACTCTGAAAGATCAAATGTTACGAAGAAGGTTTCTGACACTGGGAAAGACATTGATTCAGTTCAATGTAGAGCATGTTCTGGATTTGGTCATTACTCCAATGAATGCCCAACAACACGAATAAGACAAAGAAATAATTTCAATGTTATTCTCGGTGATGAGTCTGATGCTGAAAATGATTCAGATCAGAGAGTGTTGTTCATCAATGTCAAGGAGAAAGATTACCAGATTATTGATGTCGTGAATAGTATTGATGAACTTGACGAACTGGACATTGAAGAATGTGAAGTTGAAGATGAGGTTCTTCCTGATGTTGAAGATAAAGCCACTGAGATCTCTCCCAATACTACAAATTGGTATAAAATAACTCTGCTGGATGAGTTTAATCATACTTCCGAGATTAGAGAGGATGATCCACAAGAAGAATGCCCTACTGCCTCTCTTGAAGAGCTCAATGATGTTGTGAATGAAGTCTACATTCAATGGACAACTCAATTAGAAGAACCGAGATTTCTTATGGAAGAAAATCAGCTTCTTAGAGAAAAGGTTGTAAGCCTAGAAATTAGACTCTCCAGGAGTGATGCTGAAATCAGCAAACTGAAGAAGGGAGTAGAGAGCACCTCAAGAACTTTTCAGAAATGGAATCAAGGAACGAATGTCCTAAATGAAGCCTTAACATTGGGACAGACCGACAGGGCTGGACTGGAATTCTCAAACAAAACTTCCATGTCTTCCTCCAACAACAACTTTGTGAAGTTTGTGAAAGAAATCAATTCAAACACATCGACATGGAACAATGTTGAAGATGATGATCACAAGCAATGTAAAGACTCAAAGGTGCAGAAGTATGTGTGCCATTACTGTCAGGAGCCTAGACATATCAAACCACATTGCTTCAAGTTTCACGATAATGTTGTAACCGGGAGAACAACATCAAGAATCACATCAAAGAACAAGAATCTGAAGAAGTCCAAAAAGATGAAGCTTACATGCAATATTGTTTACACATCACTGAAGGCTAACATTGCCGGAATGTGGTACTTCGATAGTGGATGTTCTCGACACATTATCTGCAATAAGGAGTTTCTTAAAGAATATACCACTACAAACAAAGGCAAAGTCAGCTACGGAGGAGGAGCTTAAGAAAACATTGTCGGAAAAGGTACATTGAATGTCAAACATTTTCCTAAGCTTCAAAATGTCCTACATGTTGAAGGATTGACGACCATTTTGATCAGTATTTGTTAGCTTTGTGACGATGGTATGCATGTAAAGTTTGATAAAAATACTTGTGAAGTGTTTGACAAGTAAGAAGAAGAAATAGAATTTCGATGGCAGCAAGAAGAGAGAAAGGTTTATGCTATAATTGCGATGAAACTTTCACCCCAGGCTACAGGTGCAAAAATAGAATTTCCTACATGATTATGAGTGCAGAAGAAAAAATGAATTACTTACAGTCCCTCAATGCTGAGGAGAATGAACCAGCTACCCAGGATGTACCTCAAAATTTTGAGGTCCTACAAATGGATCTCAATGTTTTCACTGGTGAAGGTGGACTCATTACAATGAGAGTATATGGGCAGGTTAGTGAGCACAAATTGCATATTCTTATAGACTCGGGTAGTACTCTTAGCTTTCTAAGAGAATCCACAGCAAGAACCCTAGGTTGTCAATTAGAGTCAACAAAACCTCTCTTGGTGAAGGTAGCAAACGGTAATAGAATGGTGAGCTCTAGTAAGGTGCGTGGATTCAAGTGGGATATGCAGGGCCAACAATTCTCTTATTCTCCTAGGACTTTATCGACTGAAGGGTGTGACCTTATATTAGGGGGTGATTGGCTCAGGGCTTGTACTCCTATAGAGTTTGATTATGACAAAATGACATTTACTGTGAACTGGCTGGGAAAGAAGATTAAAGTACAAGCCATGACCTCAATACGGGAATGTCATTTAATTTCAGAGCATTTATTGTATTAGTTGATACACCACACTAATCCTTCCCCTATTGACGAGGTGTATTGGGTAAGGCTAAAAGTTGTGCAACATGATAGGAATAAGAAATTGGAGGGACTGCTGAGTGAATTTCAAGACATATTTTAGGAGCCTAAGGGGTTACCTCCTAGTAGGGGCATTGAGCATCAAATAATGCTCAAACCCAGGAGTATTTCTAAGCACGGATATCCTTACAGAGTCTCACATGATCATAAAGATGAAATAGAAAGAATAGTGAAGGATTTGCTAGAAAATGGGATGATACAAAACAGTAAAAGCCCATTTGCCTCTCCTATTTTGCTGGTGAATAAGAAGGATGCTACCTGGAGATTGTGTGTTGATTATAGGTACTTGAATGAGCTCACTATTAAGCATGATTACCCTATACCTATTATAGATGAGTTGACCTAAGATCAGGTTACTTCCAAATCTTAATGAACCCTAAACATCGGTATCTTACTTCTTCCAGCACCCATAATGGGCAATATGTATTTTTAGATATGCCTTTTGGGCTGTACAATGCACTAGCCACCTTCCAATCTTTGATGAATCAGATTTTTAGATCACAGTTGAGGAAGTCCGTGTTGGTTTTCTTTGATGATATATTGGTATATAGCTCCACATGGGAGGACCATATGAAGCATCTGAGAGAAGTTTTCTCCATACTCAGACAGCACCGGCTTTATGCTAAAGAAAGCAAATGCCATTTCGGCCAGGAAAGGATTGAATATTTAGGGCACATTATCATAGCAGAGGGGGTGGCTACTGATCCAGCTAAGATATCATGCATGCTTAGCTGGCCAATCCCTACCAACATCAGACAACTAAGGGGATTCTTGGGGCTCACGGGATATTATAGGAAGTTCGTGAGGAATTACAGCTTACTCAGTAGGCCACTTACTTCCATATTGAAAAAGGGTGCTTTCAAATGGATGGATGAGGCCACCAAAGCTTTTGAAGCTCTTAAGGAGGCTATGGTTACTACCCCGGTTTTGGCTCTACCAGATTTCACACTGCCTTGTACCTTAGAAATTGATGCTAGTGGTAGTGGGGTTGGGGCGGTCCTTATGCAAAGGGGCAGGCCACTTTCCTACATGAGTAAATCTCTCTGTCTCATAAATCAGGTACTCTCATGAGAGTGAATTTTTTCCTGTACTTATGGCAGTTCAAAAGTGGAGACACTATCTCCAAGGCCATAAATTTATTATTAACACTGATCAACAGGCCCTCAAGCACCTATTGGATCAGAAAATAGTGACTCCAATGTAGCAAAAATGGATACCTAAATTATTGGGGTTCAACTATGAAATTCACTACAAGAAGGGCACAGATAATAGAGCTGCTGATGCTCTATCCAGGAGACCCTACACAGGAGATAACTGTTACACTATCACTACTGCAGTACCAACTTAGGTACAGCAAGTTGTGGACAGTTATAAGGGGGACACACAGGTTACTAATATCTTACACTCTAAACTGTTGGGTAAGGAAACACATCCTAAATTTAACCTGATGGGGGATCTACTCAAGTATAAAGGAAGACTTGTGGTTGGTACTAGCACAAATATTAGGCAACTTCTCTTGCAAGAGATGCATAACTCACCTTATGGGAGACATGCTGGTATCTATGGGACTTACATCAGACTCAAGAGACTCTTCTATTGGCCCAACATGAAAAAAGATGTGATTCAGTGGGTCAATAGTTGTAATACATGCAGTATTAGTAAGCCAATTGGGGGACCCTACCCTGGTCTACTACAACCATTACAGATTCCTAGTCAGGCTTGGACGCATATTTCCATGGATTTTATAGAAGGGCTCCCTACTTCCTACAGAAAAAATGAGATATTGGTAGTGGTGGATAGGTTCACCAAGTATGGGCATTTTCTACCCATAGCCCACCCTTACACAGCTCAATCTATAGCCATGGTGTTCTTAGACTTAATCTATAAACTACATGGGCAGCCTCAAAGCATTGTCACAGACAGGGATAAGGTTTTCACAAGCTTGTTTTGGAAAGAACTATTCAAGTTAATGGGAACGAATTTGGACATGACATCTGCATACCATCCACAGTCTGATAGACAGACTGAACAGTTGAATCAATGTTTAGAGACCTATTTGAGATGCATGGTTCATCAGCATCCCAAACAATGGTCCAAATGGTTACCTCTGGCTGAATATTGGTACAATACCAATTATCACTCCAGTCTCAAAGCTACCCCTTTTCAGGCATTATATGGCTACCCCCCACCACTACATTCTCTGCAGGCATAGTCCCCTACTACTAATTCAGATGTCAAGACAGTTCCAGCAGAGAGACAGAGGTTCTTAGCAGAGTTGAAAACTAACCTGCAGTCTGCCCAGAATCGAATGAAGGTGTATGCAAATCTCAAGAGGATAGAGAGGGTGTTTGAAGTCGGGGACTATGTGTTCCTAAAACTTCAGCCTTTTCGACAAAGCTTAGTGGCTCTTCGCAAGAATCTGAAGTTAGCAGCTAAATATTATGGACATTATCGCATTACAGAAAGGATAGGAACGGTGGCATATCGCCTGGAATTACCTGAAGGGGCCAAGATCCACCCCGTGTTCCATGTATCTTTACTGAAGAAGGTACTTAGCCCGTCTGTAGAACCTACTGCTGCACTTTCTGCTCACAACGACGAGGGCGTCTTCTCAATTAATGTGTGCTCTCGGTTGGCGGAAAGGAGGGTTCTGCGTAAAGGTGTGGAGGTATTACAACACTTGATTCATTGGGAAAATCTGGGCGATCTAACTTCATGTGAAGATTCAAAATTTATGGATCGAAAGTTTGGAAAGATAGATCCTTGGAGACAAGAATCTAAATTTGGAGAGGGTAATATCATGAACAAAGAAGAAAGTGAAGAAATTGCAGTTGGAGTTCAGAGAAGACAGGCAGATGGTGAAAAATCAAGTCGTGATTTGGGAAAGAAGGTCATCGACTCGGGTAAGGAAACTGGTGCGAAGGAAATTTGAATTGGAGTTGTTCCTAACCCGGCTTTGGGAAACTAATGACTTTGGACTGGCCTCAAAATTAATTTATGTTATTTTATGAACTTTTCCTTTAGTTCACAAAAGGCCCACTTGTTTTGGCCCATTTACTTTATGATACATTCCACTTTAGGGTTGTGGTTCTTGGACTATAAATACTGGAGATATGAATGAAATTACGCAAGTGATAACTGGAAACTATTCTCTCTCTCAATTCTTCTAAGTTCTCGCATTTCTTCTATTATTTCCCCGATTTCTTATTACAACAAGATTACATTTTTATCAATACAAACCACCAAAAAATATACAGAATACATAGGTTCACAACAAGTTCATCTTAGACCATGTACTCTGACTTCACCATATGAGATCTGGTATGAAAGGAAAGCTACTGTGAAGTACTTTCATGTGTTTGGTAGTACCTGCTATATACTCAATGATAAAGAGTACCTCAGCAAGATGAACAACAGAGGAGTCGAATGCATGTTTATTGGATACTCCAGAAATAGTAAATCATATAGAATTTACAATAAAGAAACAAAAACTGTAGTAGAATCAATCATTATCAGATTTGATGATCAGAACAATGATGTCAACCCCATTGAAGAAGATGTACACACGTCATTGGACATTTTGAAGTACATGATGATACAAATAGAGAATCTGAATATCAAAGAGTAAAGTAAAGGAAGCCTTTATGACAGATCATTAAGGATCATCCTACTACAGAAGCAATTGGAGATATTCATAAAGGAAGAATGACCAGAAGTAGACCGAGAAAAATGCTTCATGAAGAAATATCCAATGTCTGTTTCACATCCAAGATTGAACCCAAAAATGTTCAAGAAGTTCTCAAAGATGACTTCTAGATTGAGGCCATGCAAGAAGAGCTTCTACAGTTCAAGAAGAATGATGTCTGGAATCTTGTGCAGAAATCTGAATGAGTAAATGTAGTTGGGACTAAGTGGATATTCAAGAATAAGACTGATGAATCTGAGAATATCACAAGGAATAAAGCCAGACTAGTTGCTCAAGGATATTCACAGATTGAAGGTATAGACTTTGATGAGACGTTTGCTCCAGTCACAAGGACAGAATTAGTCAGACCGCTCCTTGCAATGGCCTGCATGATGAAGTTCAAGCTATATCAGATGGATGCCAAGAGTGCATTCCTGAATGGATTTCTAAAAAAGGCTGTGTTTGTAGCTCAGTCTAAAGGATTTGAAGATCCTCATCATCCAGAATATGTTTTCAAACTAAAAAAAGCTTTATATGGTTTGAAACATGCTCCTCAAGCTCGGTATGAAAGACTGGCCACATACCTGGTTAGCAAAGGTTACAACAAAGGAAGAGAGGACAAGACACTTTTCATCAGAAAGGAGAAGACACAAGTGATTGTAAACATAATGTTTGGCTCAGTGTCTGATAAGATGGTCAGAGACTTTATCCAAGACATGGAAACTGAGTTTGAGATGAGACTAGTTGGAGACCTAAAATACTTTTTGGGACTTCAAATCAAGCAGTTAGAAGAAGGTATATTTATCTCTCAGTCCAAATATGCCAGAAACTTGATCAGAAAGTTCGAACTGGAAAACTCTAAGCATAGAAGAGTACCAAGCAGCACCACGGTCAAGATTGGAAAAGATGATGCATGAACTGAAGTTGATCAAACTCTATACAGAAGTATGATTGGAAGCCTTTTCTATCTTACAGCAAGCAGACCAGATATAGTATACAGTGTGGGAGTGTGTGCCAGATATCAATCTTATCCGAAGAAAAGTCACTTGAAGGCTGTGAAGAACATCATCAAATACATCAGTGGAACTACAGACTATGGACTATGGTACACTTCATATACAAATTCAAGTCTTACTGTCTACTGTGATGCTAATTAGATAGGATCTCCAGATGATAGAAAGAACACATCAGGTGTTTGTTTCTTTTTGGGAAACAGTGTTATTTCTTAGTTCAGCAAAAAAAGAACTGCATCTCTTTATCTACGGTAGAAGTTGAATACATTACAGCAGGAAGCAGTTCTACACAGATCATTTAGATGATGTAGATGATAAAGGATTATGAAGTTTCTCATGATACACCAATTCTGTATTGTGACAACATGAGTGCTATCAATATATCCAAGAATCCAGTTCAGCATTCAAGGATAAAACACATACACATCAGGCATCACTTCATCAAAGAGCTAGTTGAAGAAGAAGTTCTGAAAATTGAACATGTGAAGACAGAAGATCAACTAGTTGATCTATTCACCAAGGGAATGGATGCTACACGATTTGAGAAACTTAGAGCATCTCTTGGGGTATGCTTGGTTCAGTAATACCAAGAGGAGGGGTATGAGTATGTTTATTTCACAATCAGCAGGAAAGAACCATTCCTGCATAAAGGGACCCGAACATTCCTATAAATGTTCATCCGCATGTACATGAAAAATTTTCAAAATTCTTGTGTACATCTTTGTCAATGGCTAGTTCTGACTCATAAACATCATCATTAGTTTTTCAAGATTTTCATCCAAATTCTCAGTCTAACGGATATCTGAGGATATGTATAGAATGGAGTTCTCTCTTATATATACGTTTAGCTGTTTAGAGATATCATTCATACACTCCAACATTCTGAAACTTTAAGTTTTTTCTCTCTCAAAATCGGATATCTTTGTTGATCGTCTCTTCTTTCTGCCATTGTCATTCCCCCTGACCTCTCTCAGAAAATTCCTATTATCTTTCAATGGCACTCAAAAGAAATATTGTCCGTCTAAAGAAGGTTGTCAAACCAAGAATGAGGTATGGTAAGGTGACCTATTCCAAACCTCAGGACCAGTTCTATGAAGAAGATGATTTTGACAGACAAGTTCATGGAGTGTCATCATTCAAGAAACCTGTTTAGAGGATCTTACGAGATGAATCTTCAAGCAAGGACATAGATGAACTCATTGACACTTTCCATGGAGAAGAAGTAGATACGGAGGAATATGAACCAGAGATTGCATCATCTGCAAAGAAATCAAAGACAAAGAACCTCAACCTCCAAGATCTCTTAAAAGAAACAGCTCAATCATACAATGTCAAATCTGCTATCAAGAAGGCCAGAACAAAGGGCTTAGTAGTCAAGAAATAAAAGAAGGCTACTACCCCTTCCATAAAGAAAGTCATCAGAGCACCTGCTGCTCAAGCCCTTCAGAAAGAGAAGGAATTTGCTGATGGTGATAAAGTTGTGCCTGAAGATGTTCCTGCACTTTTAGAGGAACATGTTGCTGCTAAAAACGGTACTGCCAAAATTCCAAACACTGCCAGTACTACTTCCAAGAAGCAGTTGCCAGATCAATTTTCTATTGCAGAAGGTGATGAAATTTCAGAAGAGGATGATATTCCTCTGTGTTTGAAGATGAAGGCTATTATTGCTGTTGTTGCTAAGGGAAAGAAGAAGGTCATTAAGAGACCTTTAGTTGCTGACCCTAAAATTGAAGAAGATGTTCAAAGTTCATCTTCTAAACCTGAGAAGTCTTTTGTTCCATATCAAGAAAAGTTACTAGCCTCAGCCCAGTATGATCTGTTTACCAGATCACCGGTCAGGAAGAAGACTCCAAGAAAGAAGACCTCCAATGTTGTTGTCCAAATAGTTCAGAGAACGCCTGTGACATGAAGCAGAGCCTCAACCACTCTATCATCTACTGCTCCATCAACCAAAAAGAGAAAAGTTGCTTCGATCCAAGAAGGCCAAGAAGTCTGCTCAACCCAGAGATGTACCTGAAGATGTTCACTCCCATTCAAGTGAACATGATGTTGATATTCACAAATAGATTATTCATCTGCCAGGTATCTCTAAACATGTTTTATTTTGATCAGCAAAGCATGCTGAGTTGTGGGAAAAGGTGAAGCAGAGGTCTATGATCTCTGAGAATAAGGTGGACAAGGATACACTCCTAGCTACTAGGGTCTATTCACTGCTAGAGGAAGAAGGATTGCTAGGAACTATGCAGAGGGTGCATGACTTTGTTCTATTAGTTGTATCAGAATTCTATTGCAACCTGACCAAGGATGTTGATGATCCCGATTCTGAAGATTTTCACAAAGTATTTGTCAGATGGGAGATGCTGAAGTTTTCACCAGAACTCATCAATGAGTTTCTAGGATGTACTGTTGAGGGGGAGATGAAAGAGATAGATTATTAGGGGATGGTTGCTGAAGAACTGACCTTGGGTATCTATACGAAGTGGCCCACTAATCCTCAGACAATACTATCTTCTAATCTATCATAGAAGTATTGAGCCTTGTTTAGAATTCTGATCCACAACTGGATGCCAACAAAGTACAGAGCTGCAGTCACGCAATGTAACGCTCCAAACTACTCCGTTTGGCCACGTCACTTAACATACAATTTACTTATTTATTTTGGTGTGCTTATTTTAATATGAGCGGAAGCTAAGGTCAATTAGCATGATAAGGCACAATATCATAATTCTCTATGTAATTTTTTCACAATTATAACATACAATCTATCGGATCTACATTGTCACACAACATATTATCAGACGGAAGCATTGCATAAGCCCATCCACATCAACCATGCAATTGTCTAACCTGTCGGTCTCATAGGTTTACACAACCTGCCCGTCTAGCACCCTAAATCAACCAACATAATATAGGGTTCAACCACATACTTCACACATAGAAGGCTCCAAGGTCGAACGACCCGCCTTTAAAATGTTTTGCATAATGTCAAGTTATATACATCATGGCCTACAAAAGATCGGGCTAATCTCATCCCCAATAATCATTGATCATAAGGCAAAATGAGTGATCAATGTAATATTAATAATGTAAGTATGTCAAAAAAGAGCATGCAAAAGATAAACACAAGCTTGTGGGGTTCTCTTGTGTTCACAACGCTCCTACTTAGGCCTCAACTCCTCAACCTGAAATTCATTGAATGAATGGGGTGAGTATTTAACAACATACTCAGTGGGGAACACTGTAAACAGTTATAGCCAATTGCACAAGTGAAAATATAACATATGGATACTTCTTTTCTTTTTGGAGACTGGTCTCAACCCTGTAGGGTCCAAACATCATGATGCCCCCGTTAATGAACGTCTTTACCCATGTACGGATGCCCACAGACATACTACCCCCCAGGGAAGAAATTAACGAGTCTATTATCGATCCTGAAGGATCTCTTTATCGACCCCGAAGGATCTCTTTGTCGACCCCGAAGGATCTCTGTTCTGCCCCGAAGGGTCTCATTCATACGTATACAATCAAAGCACAACAATAACTATAACTTTACACGTGTTCACAGTTTAGAGTTACCCCACCTTATGAGACGCTTTAAAATCTTTTCAACCTTGAAATACTCCTTTGGCGTGCACAAGTTGTCCTCCTCGAGCCCCAATACGTCGCCTAGCACCTTTAAATCCCTTTTCATTTTAGATGTCGAGTCATGCAATTAAATCATAATTTAGACCAAACTTATGCTATACCTTGCTTTAAGGTCTTCAAACATACCCACATACACAACCATGGATATACAAGCTCATTCTATGATTTTGGACTCAAAATACACATTAAAACTCTTTGAAACATTTAATCGAGCACGTTACGTGCACCCATTTAAACCACATCCTCATGACTCAATTTAAATGCTTTAAACCCAACATTTCAAATACAAACACCTTCGTCCTAGGGCTCTAACATACATGAAAATCAATCCCAAACAACCATCACAACACCTCCAACCAACAATCAACATATTAAGGGAAATTAGGGCAAAAAATCCAATCTTTAGCAACAATGAACCATAGGAATTCGATATAACTTCACATATAGCTTCAAGGAGGTAAATAAACCATATGTTCAAGATATCTAGGCAAGAGGATCAATAAAATTGAAAACCCTAATTTTTGGGTAATAAACCCTAGGTTTGATTCAACAAGAAATGAGTGTTTAATCCCTAAGAAGAAGAGGTATAGAGGTTACCTTAGTTGATGAATGATGATGGTGGAATACACTCCAAAAGATGAAGAGTTTGTTGAGAGAGTTGAGAGAAAAATTGCCCAAATGGAAGAGAAGAAATGAGGAGAAATGGATAAGTGTGGTATTTAAAGGTAGAAATTCGGAAGGAAAAATCCCCGGACCCGCGCGACCGTGCAGCCCCCCGCGACCGCGAAACCATGCTCTCAGCTAACGCTCCCCGTGAGTGCGCAGCACCGCACCGGCGCGCGCCTCTCGCCTGTCCCGCGGGCGCGCAGCCTCCCGCGGCCGCGCATGACCCCGCGGGTGCGCACCACCCCGCTGGCGCGCGGCGCTCAAATCAACTCCCCTATTTAAATCGACTCTCAGACATTTCTAACTCCATTTTACATGACTTAGATTTTCAAAACACTTTTAATACTTACCGAAAAAGTGTTAGGGTGTTCAAGGTATGGCAAAACAAAATTAAATATAAACACACTCATTCATTGTCATATAACTCGATAAATTTTATTATTAAATGTTAACTTGTATTATACACTTAGTATAATACCACCGTGCTATGACGTATCAGCTCGAGTGAGACAACATACAAATAAAATAACGGCATAAAATACGAATATACTATCATGATTAATATTCAACAATATTAATTCAACTTCATTTTCCAAAATTATAATTTATAATTTAGCAAAAAGGGTTGGGGTATCACATACAAACACAGGGAAGATTTCTATATCACCTAGGAACTGGCAAGAAATTCAACTATGGTGAGTTTGTGTTTGTGAAGCTTGTGAGCAGTGCAGAGTCTACAGTGGTGAAAGGACATCTGTGCTACCCTTCTCTGATCTACAACATCATAAAACAACAAAAGAATAATGTCTCCACCAAGAATGACAAATTCATTCCACCCAAGAAGTCTCTATTAATCAAAGTTGCTCCTGAGATTGGTGATCATCAGGAGATTACATAGAACCAACTTACAGTGAACGTAGGATTGATCACGTGATTACAAGTCTAATTTTGTTGCTGTAGAAGAACAACAAATCTCGCCTAATTATTCACAGTGGTTGACACCTCTTGGAGCTGTAGAGATACTCCTTTATCTTCTACTGTATTCTCAATACCCGTTTAGATATAGAGTGAGCTACAAACTACTAAACTGCTTTGGATAACCTAGGGAATTAAGTGAGTATTAAGAGGGGCTGATTTCTTCTGTTTAAAATCTCACCTCCCCCTCTCTAATTAATAGAGAGTGGGACGATTTCTAGGGCTCCCAAACCTAATGGGTTTGGGCCACTCCACTTATCCCATTCCCTTAGTCCATTAAGGTATTATTTGGGCTACAGTAGGGATCTAGAAGAATATTAAATTGGCCCACTAATTTATTTAATATCTAATATCCAAAACTAGGATATAATTAAATAAATTATGTTTTGTTTTTATTCCACTAAAGAAATAACACTGACCTACCAATTTAATACATTTTTACTCAATGCTTTCTTCTTCAGTCAAGTCATTTCCCATGTTTAAGATATAATGTCCATTAATTAATTATGTAAGTTCTGAAAGTTATAATTAATTAATACTTGCATTCCTAGAGTAGTACCACACAAGCTTTACCATGTACGGAATAAATTCCACCTACAGGGTTGCACACGTACTTATGTTTACTCAAGGGGAAATCATCAACCTGGCGCACCAGGACATGCTGACCATACACAGTGCATGACCCATCATGTATGTAAATGTTACTGCCCAAGATATCGAGATTATTGACCCTATTAAGAATCTCACTCATTGATAAATCAAAGCAGTAGACATAACACACATATGTCCGCCACTTTGGATAGCTTAAGAACCAAACCCTGTGGATCTTTATTCTCTCCTTTTAGGGTTAGATTAGAGAATAGTATTCTATCACGATCCTCCTCAATACATATGTCAGTGTATCAGAATAATCAGTTAGTCAAGACAAACTAACTATCAGATTATTCTGCGGCGTACAATGATTGGTTCAGGATCATCTAAACCGCGAGCCTTTTAATACTTTATAAGGAAGCCGATCATATGATCTTTACCGTGTGTTTACCCACACCATATCATCTACAATGGAAGTATAATGAAACATGCATATATATATAT
Organism: Perilla frutescens; assembly: GCA_026008535.1. Classification (NCBI taxonomy): domain Eukaryota; kingdom Viridiplantae; phylum Streptophyta; class Magnoliopsida; order Lamiales; family Lamiaceae; genus Perilla; species Perilla frutescens. Next base: position 44,532,886 of record BRKX01000013.1, on the reverse strand, counting down.
ATATATATATATATAATAATAAATAAAAGCACAAACAGTGACTGCAATAATAATTAATCTATATCGTCAAAAAACATTGTTAATAGTATACAAAGACAAGTTTTCTGTATACAATCTTAACAATCTCCCACTTATACTTAAAGCATGTCTTTTAAGCATAGAACAAAAACTAGCAAAACTCTCGAACTCTAACTAAATCTCAAAACACAATCCTAGGTCTGCATCTCACTCCCATTTTCTCCACGTGATCATCAAAGGTCTTAGCCGGTAGGCTCTTCGTGAATGGATCAGCCAGCTTGTCCTCTGATACAATCTTGAGCACTGCAACATCTCCTCTCTTAATGATTTCTCGTATACGATGGTACTTTCTCTCTATGTGTTTACTTGCCTTATGGGCTCTGGGTTCCTTCAAATTTACCACTACACTAGAATTATCACAGTATATCGTGATACTCTTAGGCAAATCAGGAACCACGCTCGCTTTAGAGCCAGACAACTTCCTTTGCAGCCTCAGAGACAGCTACATATTCAGCTTCCATGGTGGAGTCAGTGATGCATTTCTGCTTGATACTCCTCCACGTAATGGCTCCGCCTCCCAAGGTAAACACATAGCCCCAGTGATGTGATCCCAATATGATGATCAACACTGAGACAAAATGCACGGAAGACTTAGGAATGAACACGTGCAGCTCATAAAGAATTCAATCCAACTAAAGACTCTAGATAAACTAAATAAACTAAACTAAATGACAAAATAGATTCCTAAGACTCTAGACTATGACCAACAACTATAAATAAAACACAATACCAAAATAGATAGGAAATGGCGAGTACAGAAGATTGAGATGTGTTGTGGTTTAGCTCGGTTGGGATGGATATGGAAGAAAGGGATGGAGTGACTTACTTGGAATGGAAGAGTGACGATCTTGGCGGCTTGTCGATGAACTTGAGGTAGATGAATTGTGGTGGTGGATGTCATAGAGATGAGTTGGCATCGATGATGATTAGTAGAAGAAGATGATCTTCAATTGTACCCCGCCTTCATAGAGACGAATCGCAATTACCTCGAACAACTCCGGATTTGTTTAGCACTTCCCCTAGAACTTGAAGAACTAAAAGAAGCTTTAAATAGGACTAATGATTTGCTAGATCAATAGAACATATAAAAGGTGATCAACCAAAGGAATGTGAGACAAAGTGAATTATAAACTCAAATATTCATGCATTGTCTAAGTATTAATGTTCACAATGATCCCTTTATATAGTATAGGGATGATGGATGAAATTAAGCTATAAAATCCTAAGTGGAATCAACTACTAAAAGGTTTCCTACCTTGATTAGAAGTCTAATTAAGGTAAGATAAAAAAAGACCAAAAATAAAATAATAAAAATCTAATCTAGATAAAATAAAACCCAACAACTTTGGGCATTCATTATTGGGCTCTAATAATTCAAACAGAGGCTAAATTAATGAACTCTATGGGCTGATCCAATAACGTTGAATTATTCCATGCAAGTTGACGTGAACGAGCTCCATGCACACACGCCAACCTTCTCTTCTTCTCAAGTACTCATGATCTTCATGCCTTGATCTTCTTCATCTTCAATTGACAACATTCTTATCCATTTGGGGCTACCTTAGACTTGATCTTCCACTTTGAGCTTCTTTCGAACATAGGCTTGGAAATAACCTTGCAATTCCTTGCTCGAAATCTTGTGATTGAACCTTGAATTTGCAGCTTCAGATTGTCATCTACTTTGCTTGGCACGTTCTCATCATTTCTCTCCTCTTGAAAAGAATTTGTCCTTGAATTCAAATCACCGGGATCAAAGATGAACACGAACTGACCATCAAAGCATTTTGTAATAATTCATACCAGGCACATCTTTAAAATCTTGAACTTGAATTTCCAGCTAGTGTCGAACGTTTGCCACTTGAATTCCATGGTATACTCTAACTTGGGAACCCAAATTAAATCGGGTGACAGATGGACTACCAGTAGCTCCTCTTCAACAATCTGTAAAATGAAAACATCACAAGAAAATGATTGGCAAATAAGGTCAAAACTCAGCAGCTCCTCTATGCTTGCTTGATCGAGTCCTTTGGGAGCCATAATCATTTCATCACTGATGTCATTCTCCTTTTCAAAACAAGGCTGGATCTCTACTAACTTTTCAACTATATTGGCATCCTCAATTACGGCATTGATCTTCATCTCAGCTTCCTCGACTTCAGCTACTATCTCCTCGGATTTGGCGTCGGTTAGGGGCTGCTCTAACTCTTCTTCACAGGCTGATTTGATGATGCCTTGTTTAGATTTGGATAGAACTTGTTGATTCGGACATGTGAGACCACATGCATGACATACGTGGCATTGAATGTCACTGGCTTGACTTGGCATATCCATGACCGGCTGAACTGGTGATGCGGGCCGTGTAGGTGGTGCTTGGCTACGTAGAAACTCCGAGAATGACTTAGGTTGGCTCCGAGATGTTAGGCGTTGAGCTCTAGGTGGTGGAGATGATGTTTTTTGCATGTTTAGATGCTCAAGCTGCTTCGTTAACTTAGCCATTTGATTGCTCAGCTTGTCCTTCAATGATTATGCATTTTTATCCATGCGTTCGATCACTGCATCAAAATGGTACTTCGTGTCCCATGCACGGAATTGGCTGGATGACTCGGGTGCATCGTATGCATTCATAGTAACTTGGATGGAGTAGGCGGTCGGTAGGGTGTAGGTAAACCAGATGGCTTCGGTGTATTGTGTTGGTGTACGGGTGTAGGGACCGTGTGGGTGTACAGGTGTATGGTCCGGATAGTGTACGGGTAGTGTGTGGTGTAGAATGTGGTCTAGGGAAGATTTTCGGCCTCTTATAGTGGTGGTAGATGAAAATCCAAGGTAGGAAAAGTGATAAGGGAGGTGGAGAAAGATTAGGGTGAAAGAAAGATAGATAAAGAAAGAATAAGCTAGATAGGAAATGATTGATTTGGATGTGTTTCACCTAGTGTGGACACAATCTAAATATCCTAAGATATCTAACAATGATGGAATGAGTCTAATCTATATAGGAAAGAACTATAAAAATCGAAAATCAAACTGAATTTTTTTTTTGGATTTTTTTTGAACTTTTTTTTTACTCTAAAGGCTTCAGCCTTTCTGCCCTTTTGACTCATTTTTTCACATTTTTTTCAAATACAACGCGAAGAAAAGTCATCTTGAAGCGGATAGAAGGATTATCAAATACCTCAAAGGAACCATAAATCTTGGACTATGGTATCCCAGAGACGACAGTTTGAGTCTAATTGGCTATTCAGACTCAGACTTTGGTGGATGCAAGATTGACAGAAAAAGCACCAGTGGAACATGTCAGTTTCTTGAAAGCAAACTGATATCCTGGTTCAGCAAGAAGCAGCACTCTGTTGCCACGTCAACAACTGAAGAAGAATATGTAGCTGCAGGAAGCTGCTGTGCTCAAATACTCTGGATGAAGCAACAGTAGAAGGACTACAAAGTCGAAACGGAAGAAGTACCTATATTCTGTGACAACAATAGTGCAATTGCAATATCTCAGAATTCAGTTCTGCATTCAAGAACTAAGCACATTGACATAAGACACCACTTCATCAGAGATCACATCGAGAAGAAGGACATATGCATAAAATACGTCAACACTGAGAAGTAGATAGCTGACATCTTCACCAAACTATTGCCTGAAGCAAGGTTTATGGAGCTATGCATACAACTGGGGCTACTTGAACTAGCATCAAAGGATGAAGATAGTCAACTGGAAGAAAATGGTCAGAAAACTATTCCAGCTGAAGAGAGTAACTGAACCAAAAGGCTTCAACTCATCAGAATGAGTAGTTCACAACTGAGAAAGTTGCTGAACTGATCGGTTAGACACATAAGCTATCAGTTCGAACTGAAGTGAATAGCTGTGCAAAGAAAGTAAACCGAAGCTGATCACCCTACCCCATCAGCTCAACTGAACCATCAGTTCATTTGCTCAAACTGAGGCAAGGAGCAAGGCAGAGTTAGCCAAATGGTCTCAACTGATGATCCAGTCAGTCAAGCAGAACGTACCAGCTGCAAAATGCTCAAACTGATGAAGAAGCCAAAGGAACTGGAATCAACTCAAAAGGAGACATCAGTTCAAAAATCAGTTGAAGGAAAGCAGCAAAACTGAAGGAGCAGCTGAACTAAGAAATAGCTGAATTAAAATTCCCGCAGTCGAGGATAGGAAGGAACTTATGAGAAAACATTTGAGATGGAGCTGATCAACATGGATATCATTAGCTACAGTCGAAGTCAACTGATGACGTAATCAGTTTCAAGCCAAGAGGAAGCCACAAGAGAGAAACAGATAAGTTCAAAAATTTTCAATAGTAGGAATGGTAAAAATACGTGTCACTCCAATATTACCATTGGACTCACGCTCTCTCCTCATTAGTCCCCAACGGATAGAATTGAAAGCCAATCGACGGGTCGATTGAAGAAATCGGACCATTGAAATCTGGGCATACGAAACGTCCCAACTGTTGGATGAGCCCTATCTCCTCTTATAAAAAGGATGGCTGAATTCTAGTATCACTTTTACTGATCCAAGACTTAGTCAAGAATTCAAGCCTCTCTCCTTCCATTTTCTCAAAAGTTCTGCAAAATAGTTGCGAGAATCAAGGAGTCAGTTTCAAATCCAGTCAAAACCAGATTATACCCTTTTCTTCAAATCATTATCCAAGCCTCACAAAAACTCCATGACTGAAAGGAGTGCACTAGCTGTTCGACGAAAGTTCAACTTCAGAAGAACAGGTGAATCATCTCAAAGATTCCAGGTGAATCTATACAGAGATAAATTCTTAGATCAAGCCGCATATAGAGAAAGGTGCTCAAATTCTCCTCTCTGCAACTCATTAATATCAAAGATCGAACAATCAGGATTGAAGAGATTCACTGAAGTCACTCCGACAAAGATCTATCCTGAACCTGTAGTTGAGTTCTATTTGAACTTAAAAGGATATGATGACAAAATCACAACTGAAGTTCGCGGAATTGAACTGGAAATCACACCGAACTGTTCAGAAGGATATTTCAACTTCCCACCTCTAGTATAAGACTACAAGACATGGAAGTTGACCAAGAACAAGCCTACAATCTCTGGAAGCGAGCAAACTGTGATGATCCCTATAAAAGCAGTACACTCATGTCCTCCTTCCAGGAAGAATATAGAATTCTAGCATCAGTTTCAGCTAGAATGATTGTCGGCACAACAGGAAGTCATTTAGAGATGCCTGAGCACAAATATAAAGCATGTGCGGCAATCACCACGAATGTCAAAGTAAACTGGGCTCAGTATTTCTTTTAACAAATCAAGAAGTACGTAGATGTTGTGGAAAAACACTGGAAAGAAACTGAGTTCCATCAAAAGATGTGCTATGCCTGCAGGATCAGCAGCATACTGGAAAGTACTCTCAACTTCATGGCAGAAGAAACTGAAACACTGATGATTGAGAAGCTGGACTTCATACCATCAATTGCCAGAAGACAACCAGCCTCAAAAACCATAAGCATCAAAAGCACTCAGCGAACTGATGCTCCTTCAAAGAAAGTAGAGAGGTCTGCCAAAAGAAAAGACAAGGAGATCACCACAGAGGTACAGCAAGAGGACTCCGATTCTGAAGACAACATCCCAATTAGCCAAATGATGGGAACTGCAATCAGAGCCAAGCCACTACAACAAGTTCGATTTGGATCAACGGCTAGCTCACCTGAAGCAGGAACCTCCACCAAACCAGTTCAAACCAAGGAAGAAACTGGCAAAGCAAAGAAGAAGTCAGCAATTCATCAACCGAGAGAAAAGAAGAAGCAATCAGGACCTCCACCCCCTTCAAAACTACCCCCCTTCAACATCAAAGCATTTGATATGGCATCAGTTCAGGGAGATGACATTGTGCCCTACAGGGGAGTTCCACCATAAGGCACAGGGGCTGACTACTTCAGAACTGTCTGTCCCCCAATGGCAGAAACTGATGAAAATATAAGAGCTCTCACAAGAGCTGATGTCATCAAAAGCTAGGCCAATGAACAAGTAACCAAATTCATATCTGAGAATTTTGTTGAGGATGTGATTGGCACAGCTGCCCTATACAAAGCTCTCTCGAGGTACGTGTATTGGTACTTGTGGAGACATTGCTTCAATTCTGAAGCCCACTTTCTCCTAACCACCCTTCATGGGATGAGCTTCTGGAGAAGAGAAGAGAGATGGAGCATGAACTGGGCTAGACAAGCGACTCCTGAACATAATTCAATCATTACTCTGAAAAGAATGCTTGTCATACGAAGAAATCATCATCACCCAGATTAACAAATGCTATTAGAAGTAATGGATGATCTGCTCAATTGGGCCAATATCCAACTGCCACCACTACAAACAGAGGCTGAACAACAACATTGGAAAAATCCCCAAGTACAAGAGCATTGGTTGCTTAGGGAAATACTCATCTTCAGGCAACGACAGCACCAGCAGGGACAGGAGCAACTTCACAGAGAAGCCCAGAGCAGTTACCCAGGAGCTGAAACTGCAGAAGCCTCCAACTCAAGGCAAACTGTCTTAGCATCTGTTACTAGGCAGTTAACTTTTGAAGAATCTCCTCAACCAGCCGAAGTCATCATTAATCTCCTTGATGACTCTCCAGAAGTAGAAGTAGCTGATGAGCGAACTGCCAGTGATCTGGAGTTCGAAGAACTGCTCAAATCACCTACTCTACCAGTTCTACCGAGTGAAGAGCAGTCAGAAGAGCCAGCTGAAAAGGCTCAACAGTTTGAGGAGTCAGCTGAACCCCAAATCGCTCCTCCCCAAGAGCCAACTGCTGATGAAAGAGCTCCATCAACTATTCCTCCCACTGCTCCAGTAACAGAGCCAGCTGAGTCTGACGAGCCAGCTGATCAGACAGCTCAAAAGGATGATCAACCTATCTACCAAGGTACACTAGCATTAACTGTGTACTTTGATCTAGTTCAAAGGGCTATTCAAGCTGCAGCCCAAGCTGCTGCACCGGAGACTCTACTAGAGCCCAGCTATGATGAATCCATCAGTATGGAGAAGGCTGAGCAAACCCACACAGTTCCATGTGAGGAACTGATAGGAACTGAAGATGGAAAAGAGGTTGACTCGAGAGCAGTTCAGCTCGATACTCAACCAAGTAGTTCATCAGTCCAACTTCCTGCCTACTATGTAAACTTGATCCACAGCCTGCAGCAACAGGTGAAACTGCACACGGAGCAAATCCAAAAGCTGCAAGCTCACCCCAAAATTCAGTCAGCAGGAACTGAGTCCTCAAGCAGTGATGATGATGATGAAGGTGACTCCATAGAACCGCTTGCTAAGAGGAGGAAAACTGATCACAAGAAGGACTAGTGGCTGATCAAGTTCAACTGATTAGAAAGCCCTAAGTTTACTTCTTGTAACTCAGTTTGTTAACATTCTTTTTTATTTATAAAAAGATTATATTTTTACTTTTAAATAAATGTCGAGTTAGCATTTATTTTGAATATTTTGACCATTGCAAAAGGATGACACATCTCAAAGTCATTAAATGCCAACGACCAAAATAAAAGAGGCCAAGGCCAGTACCATTCCAACCATCAGATTTATGAGTCTGCCCAATCACTCATAAAAACCATCTCTCATAAGCCTCTCAGAAATACCCCTCCTACGCTCTCAAACTCTCTCTCTCTCTCTCTCTCTCAAAGCTCTTGAAATTCCCCAAAATTTCAGCCAACCCCAAAGATGGCCGAATTACCCAGATCTTTAAATTCCTTCAAAGAGCAACTACTGAGAGACAAATTCCTAGAAAGGAAGAAATTTCAGTTGATTCTAAACGAATCAAACAACCCAACTTTTCTGTCAATCTTCACAAGACAGGAATTCTTCATTATCTAGAAACACCACCAAAGTTCTTCAGACAAAATTTGATGAGTGAGTTTTTGCTTCAAGCAAAACTGTCTGCAGATGGATAGACAGTGTCATCAGTGATTCAAGGACGGCTACTTCAAATCACTGAAAGAACAATTGCAGAAGTCTTCCAACTTCCACGGAAAGGATCATCCGTTCAAGAACTAAAGGAACCTACAGAATCATACTGGAGAGAATGAAAAGCTTCCACCTGCTACAAGCAATTCAGTTTTACGACATCTAAAACTAATCTAAAGCCCGAGTATGGCGTTCTACTCGACATAACGAACAAGATGATGTTCGGGGCAATTGAAAGCCTGAGTCAACTCACCCAAGAGAGATACAAGGTTATGATTCACCTTGCTGAAGGATGACAAACAAACTGGGTAGAATTTGTCTTCCAACAATTCAAGCATCAAGTCGTCAAGGCTTTTGACTCGAAGAAATCTGGCAAATTTGAGTCCAAAGTAGGACTTGTTCTAAGGATAAGCAAAATGATTGAAGACCTGCTGAATCTTCCAAGTGATAAAGCACTATCAGTCTTCATCTCTGACTGGACTCCCAAGAAGGGAACTGCCCATCTTCAGTCACTCAGAAAGAAATGAAGAGCCAAGGCAAAGACGAGCAACATCTCTTCGAGCAATTCAACTGCCAGCGCCGTTCATTCTCCAAAATCAAAGAACGGATCACCAGTTAATTTCCAGGTTTGCTCTGATCCAGATGACCTTATTCCATTCCTCGGAATCCCTCATTCAAACTATGGAGCGGACTACTTCAGAAGCACATGCCCTCCTCTCCAGCTGACTGAAGAAATTATTCGCACCTTCTATAGTGGTGAATATGCAGTCAAAAGTGCGCAAAAGGAAGTGACAAATCTTCTTCTCACGTACTTCGCTTTTGTTTCACAACGTGACCAAGAGTTGTTCAAACAATTCCACCAGTATTTCTATTGGTATAACTGGAGACATTCTATGTCCATCCAGTCTCATTTTCTGCTAACTGCCTTTCATGGCATGAGCTACTGGCAACGTGAAGAAACTTGGAGCATTAAATGGATAGGATCGTCAAATCCATTCCCTCCAACCATTGTGCAAGTTCAACACATCATGAATCACAGGCTCACCAACAAAATTACAGCAGCTGCCTTGTTAGCTGAATTCAAAACCAGCATCATGCCTCAAAGAACTATGGTTGCAAATCAATCAGTCGACTGCCCAACTGGTTCCCTCTGCCGAAAACTGAACTTTGATGATTTATCAAGTCAGTCAGCTGAGCTATAACGACAAACTCCAACTGCCACAGAAAGGATAGAACCACATCTATCACATACTGAAGTCGTGGCTCCTCAGAAGAATCACAGGCATGATGATGAAAGAGATAGTGATGATGAGGATACTGCCACATCACCAAGTCTCCTATCCAAGAGCTATGTCACTCATCTACTCAAATCCAGCTTAAAAGGCGTGCAACTGATTCTGAACATTGATCAGTTCAGACAGTCGCCGAAGGGAATTTCACAATCCCTTAATCAAAGAATGAAAAACTCATCAGTTGCCATTCAGCAACTTCACCAAGCCAGGAGGACAGCACGGCCTGAACTGGCAAAGAACAAAACTGGATCTGCATCGACGATAAAGCGATCAAACTGCTCGAAAGGAAGCAGTGTGGCTAGTCCAGTTCGGCCCTTCAAGAAGAAGAAACTGACTCAAAGAAGGCCAAGCAACTGACCAAACGAACTGATCAATTCAGTTCAGTTAGAGCCTCAAAGTTAGCTCAACAAAGGCGACTGGAAACGTGATGTAACTGATCATCCAACCGCTGAATCATCAAGCCAATCAGTTGGACTGTATCCCAACTGACTCATGATAAGTTTTTCTTAATCCTCAAGCTTATCTTAATGTAATTGTTTTCGTTATGATTATAAAATTCCTTATATTACATCCAACGGTTACAATTTGAAAATGGGGTCCTCTCTCACAAGTTGCCATTAATATCTCTGCATTGAAATTAAATCGACTCCACAAAGGAGAAAAGGAAGGTATAATTATCTAAGAGATATAAATAGCAAAATCTGCAGAAAATATTTTGCTATTTATGGCAACCACCCCATTTTTAAATTTGCTCTCTCTCAGCCACATGATCATAAAGTTATTTCACAATCGGACGACTGGGATACATGCATCATTTATTCAGCTAATCATCCATCAAATCAGATAGCTGATCAGCTAAGATAGCAATCGAGTGTCCTCGATCAATGCATGCAGAGCTCAATATATATATGCAAGGAGATGAAGGCTCAGATCATCTGCAAAACCTCTCTCTCCCCTTGCATTGATATCGCCTAACCAGAGCACTTGCAAATCTAACACAACCATTTCTTTACAAAAATGAAACCCTCATTTCAGATGGTGAATGTCAAGTTGCTCGTAAGCAAGCTGAAGAAAGACAAGACTCTTAACCTAGAGCTTCTTTATACACGCCTAGGTCCAGAGAAATTCCAAAGGATCTTTCGGCCATTGGAGGAAACTGTGTTGTTACCATTCTTGACAATCATGCCAGTCAAGAATCTACCCACCCATGTTGCGGAGTTCTACCACAATGCAATCGTCTCCGACAACAACATCATTTCCACCGTTCAGAACCAAGTCATAACGGTGACGAAAGACACTATGATGTCTACACTCCTCCTCCTTGGTGAAGGCTAAGACATGCTAGATCTAGAACTTCTGAGCAAAAATGCACTATGGAGTCTATGGAAACATCCACACGTGCACCACCACGACTTCTCACACAAATTGAAGGAAAGTCTTCCTAATGAGATCATCCAACTCTTGGATATCGCAGGTCACATCCTGCACGGAAACTTTGAGACGGTCCAGTTCTCCGAACTCAAAGCTCATCTAACGGCCGCTCTATTCCTCGGATACAAAGCCAACTAGGCTTCCTTCATTCTTTCTCAACTGCGAACAAATGTAGACCAGGTAGAATATGATCCGACAACTGGCACATTCCAAGAGAATGTTGGGATTATGGATCGCATAAGCCACATCATTCTGAGTCAATTTGACGAGGCGATTCTATACGGAGAGCCAATCGGACGAAGGGATATGCTCCCAACCATCTACTGCCATCCAATTCCGAAGAAATCGCAACAACCAAGAACTGCCGACTCAAGTCGTGGAAAGAGACCGTTGGTAGCAACTGCCAGCTCCTCAGACAAAAGGCAGTTGTTGATTGAGAATTAGCCTCTCTCTATCCTGAGTGATCAGTCCACAATACCCGCCAGCTCACAACCTCTCACCTTAGTATATCGCGACTTATTTGAGGATGAGTTTGAGCAAGTTCTAGACCATCAGCTACGAAGCTGTTTTGGTCTAATTGAGAGCAACAACCCCTCATTATTCGAGCACTTGAGAAGATATCTCCAGTATCATCTCTGGAGATTTCAAATCGATGAGGCCACCATGTTCCACCTTATCCGCACTCGTGGATCCTTCTTCTGGATCAACGAAGGCCACTGGAGTAGAAATTGAAATTAAATCGACTCCACAAAGGAGAAAAGGAAGGTATAATTATCTAAGAGATATAAATAGCAAAATCTGCAGAAAATATTTTGCTATTTATGGCAACCACCCCATTTTTAAATTTGCTCTCTCTCAGCCACATGATCATAAAGTTATTTCACAATCGGACGACTGGGATACATGCATCATTTATTCAGCTAATCATCCATCAAATCAGATAGCTGATCAGCTAAGATAGCAATCGAGTGTCCTCGATCAATGCATGCAGAGCTCAATATATATATGCAAGGAGATGAAGGCTCAGATCATCTGCAAAACCTCTCTCTCCCCTTGCATTGATATCGCCTAACCAGAGCACTTGCAAATCTAACACAACCATTTCTTTACAAAAATGAAACCCTCATTTCAGATGGTGAATGTCAAGTTGCTCGTAAGCAAGCTGAAGAAAGACAAGACTCTTAACCTAGAGCTTCTTTATACACGCCTAGGTCCAGAGAAATTCCAAAGGATCTTTCGGCCATTGGAGGAAACTGGGTTGTTACCATTCTTGACAATCATGCCAGTCAAGAATCTACCCACCCATGTTGCGGAGTTCTACCACAATGCAATCGTCTCCGACAACAACATCATTTCCACCGTTCAGAACCAAGTCATAACGGTGACGAAAGACACTATGATGTCTACACTCCTCCTCCTTGGTGAAGGCTAAGACATGCTAGATCTAGAACTTCTGAGCAAAAATGCACTATGGAGTCTATGAAAACATCCACACGTGCACCACCACGACTTCTCACACAAATTGAAGGAAAGTCTTCCTAATGAGATCATCCAACTCTTGGATATCGCAGGTCACATCCTGCACGGAAACTTTGAGACGGTCCAGTTCTCCGAACTCAAAGCTCATCTAACGGCCGCTCTATTCCTCGGATACAAAGCCAACTAGGCTTCCTTCATTCTTTCTCAACTGCGAACAAATGTAGACCAGGTAGAATATGATCCGACAACTGGCACATTCCAAGAGAATGTTGGGATTATGGATCGCATAAGCCACATCATTCTGAGTCAATTTGACGAGGCGATTCTATACGGAGAGCCAATCGGACGAAGGGATATGCTCCCAACCATCTACTGCCATCCAATTCCGAAGAAATCGCAACAACCAAGAACTGCCGACTCAAGTCGTGGAAAGAGACCGTTGGTAGCAACTGCCAGCTCCTCAGACAAAAGGCAGTTGTTGATTGAGAATTAGCCTCTCTCTATCCTGAGTGATCAGTCCACAATACCCGCCAGCTCACAACCTCTCACCTTAGTATATCGCGACTTATTTGAGGATGAGTTTGAGCAAGTTCTAGACCATCAGCTACGAAGCTGTTTTGGTCTAATTGAGAGCAACAACCCCTCATTATTCGAGCACTTGAGAAGATATCTCCAGTATCATCTCTGGAGATTTCAAATCGATGAGGCCACCATGTTCCACCTTATCCGCACTCGTGGATCCTTCTTCTGGATCAACGAAGGCCACTGGAGTAGAAATTGGATGAACCATCCACTCTGCTCGCCGTCAACGCTCTCGAAAATAATGGATTCAATGATCAAATGAATCCAGTACAATGTACCAGCCGACGTTCCTCTTCCAGACAATGTGCCAGCCAACTCCTCCTGCACCCCATTTCTTGAAGACCTACCAATCGCATCAAACGATGAGATCTTCACCAACCTGGCATCCATAGACTTCAGAGAGAAATATCTCTCTCTCACCACTGATCGTGGTCAGTTCATGACCACTAAAGAAGCTTATGCATGGTTCTCCTCGCCCATGCCCATTCCCTCTGTTCCCTCAGTCTGTGATGACAACTTGGTAACTGCATTCACCTTCTTGCCAAATCTATCAATTCCATCATACGATCTACACCAGTTTATCCTTTTGGATGATGCTAAAAAGGAGGAAGATGGTATGATGATGAAAATTTAACTCTTTAGGAGCAGATCCAAAGAGAAGTACAGCTTGAGGGGGAAGCTCAGCTTCAGGAGGAAGCTTGGAGAACACATGGAGTTCAAGAAAAAGGAGAATCGAGCATACCAAAAAGAAGCAACTGAGGAAGTGAAGTAGTAGTTCTATCTACTATCAAGAGCTGATATGATAACTATGATATTGAAAGCTATATGCTCTGATCTATAAGCTAAAAGCTATATGCTCTGATCTATATGCTCACACTGATATTATATGCTTTGATTTAATCCCTCAATATCATGCTCTGAGAACTATATATGATACATGCTCCAATACTTCAATATCATCCTTCAATATCATATCAAGCCGTGCTCATGCTCATGCACATTCCCTGATACCTTGATAATCATGCTCTAATAGTTCAAAATGAAAGTATGTTTAACAAGAAAGTATACTCTAATACTTGAATTCCTGCTCTAGCTTGCTCTGATATCAAGCTTTGCCTATAAGCGAACTACAGCATGTCTCTGAGATGAACATTTGCAGTTTTTCCATCATTATTGACGAGGTTTTGACATCATCAAAAAGGGGGAAATTGTTAGGAAAAACTATCAAAGAACCCCTAGATAAGGTTTTGATGAGATGTCAAAACTATTCCTGAAAAACTGACCAAGATCCAAGCTGTAGATCTGAGCTGACCAATCCAGAGCCTCAAGAAAGAATTTAACTGAAGCTAGAGTCAACCCAACTGGAGCATGGTCAACCAGCTGGAAAGATACGCCAACCAGTCAGAACTCAATCCAACTGAGGGTTCAAAGAGTCGAACCAGTCAAAACAAACTAACAGCTAAGTCAGCTGAGCTGAGAGAAAAATCAACAAGACTGAAGAAACTGATAAGAAATCAGTTTAAACTGAAGACTGAAAGTATCCAGCTGATGGCCAAACTTAACTTCAGCCAAATTGAAGTAAACAGACGAATCATTCAAAGGCCAGAACTGAAGTCAGCCAGCTTGTAAGAGAAAACAAGCAAACATCTGACAAGGAAGCTTGAGAAAGATCAGTCAAACTGACAAGCTAGCCAACAGCTTGTGATCAGTTAAGCTGACAAGAAAGCTCAAAGAAAGAACAGTCGAACTAACAAGCTATTCAACAACTTGTGATCAGTCGAACTGGAGGAAGAAGCTTAGGACAGCCAAACTGGAGTGATAGCCGAACTAAGCAGATAAGCTCAGAACTGCCAAACTGGAGTGATAGCCGAACTGAGCAGACAAGCTCAGAACTGCCAACTGGAACTCAAACTTGCTAAACTGGAGCTCAGAACTGCCAACCAGGGAGTCCTGGAGTTAATGCTGAAATGAAGATCTTGGAATAAATGCTCCAGCGGAGATCCTGGAATTAAATATCCAATAGAGATCGATTGGCAAAGCAATGGCTACTGGAATTAAGTATCCAACAGAGATCGATTGGCAAAGCAACGGCTACTTCAACCAAAAGCTCCAATGATCATAAAGACTATCTGCCATTGATGAACCAACAGAGCCACCGATCAATGGAACTCAACGGTCACAAAATCACTCCTCTATAAAAGACGAGTGAATCAAAGTTTTCAATAGACTTTTCACGACTTTCATTCTTGAAGCCTTTATTCAAGTTGTCTCAACTTACAACTGAGCTTTCTTTCTCCCTCCCACATAGCTCAAGTTAAGCATTTGCTAAAACTACGAGAGTCCAACTGAGAAGAAGAATCCACAGAATCAAAGCATTCAGCTAGCTGTTGATAATCCAGCCAGAGCAACCTTCTCAGTTCCAGCAATACATCGATCAACTACCCAGCTCAATTGAAGGAGCACATCAGTTGATATCCCCTGTTCAAGACTAACATCTTGAAGATCGAAAGAGATCTAAAACCTTATAAAGACGTCAATAGCACCTACCTTCCTAGCGAGCAGTTAGGAACTGCAAGTGTGAGCCATCGACCCGCTGAGGTAGCGAGAGTTACCAGATTCAGCCAACTGTCCTTCATTGTATAATTTGTAAAGAAACTCAAGTTATATAGTGGAGTTGCCTTTCTGCTGAAGGAAGAGAGGACGTAGAAATTTGAGACTTCGAACCTCTATAAATCATATGTGTGCTGTACTGTTTTGCTTATACTCGCATATCCTTGAACTGTACACAAGCTCACACAATCTATACTCAACCTATCTAAAAAGTGCTCAACTGATTTGTGCATAGATAAGTTGCTAAGCGAGTCAAGGGCCCTTATCATTCCGCATTTGAAGTAAAGTTTTTATATCAGCTTATTCACCCCCCTCTAAACTGACATCGACTCACCCGAGACCAACATTCCCAATACCCGTTTAGATGTAGAGTGGGCTACAAACTATTAAACTGTTTTGGATAATCTACAGAATTAAGTGAGCATTGAGAGGGGCTGATTTCTTCTGTTTAGAATCTCACCTCCCCCTCTCTAATTAATAGAGGGGGACGATTTATAGGGCTCCCAAATCTAATGGGTTTGGGCCTCTCCACTTATTCCATTTCCTTAGTCCATTAAGGTATTATTTGGGCTACAGTAGAGATCTAAAAGAATATTAAATTGGCCCACTAATTTATTTAATATCTAATATCCAACACTAGGATATAATTAAATAAATTATGTGTTATTTTTATTTAACTAGAGAAATAATACCGACCTATCAATTGAATACATCTTTACTCAATGATTTCTTCTTCAGTCCAGTCATTCTCCATGTTTAAGATATAATATCCATTAATTAATTATATAAGCTCTGATAGCTATAATTAATTAATACTTCCATTACTAGAGCAGTACCACACAAGCTTTACCATGTACGGAATAAATTCCACCTACAGGATTTCACACGTACTTATGTTTACTCAAAGGGACATCATCAACCTGGCACACTAGGACATGGTGACCATACACAATGCACGACCCATCATGTATATAAATGTTACTGCCCAAGATATCAAGATTATTGACCCTATCAAGAATCTAACTCATTGATAAACTGTGAGCCTTTTAATACTTTACAAGGAATCCGATGATATGATCTTTACCGTGTGTTTACCTATACTATATCATCTACAATGCAAGTATAATGAAATATGCATATATATATATATATAACAATAAATAAATACAAACTGTGACAACAATAATAATCAATCTATATCGTTAAAAAACATTGTTAATAGTATACAAAGATAAGCTTTCAGTGTACAATCCTAACAGATGATGCACAGGATGATAAGAGAAAAAATGATAATGAAAAAACGCAATACAGCAGAGCAGATATAAGCTGATAAAAGAGTGCAAAACATCAAGATCATACGATGTTCACAGGGACATTCAAGAATGTTTTAAAAGTACATGATTCTACAGTTTTAGGATAGTGTTCTTTAAAAACATGGAGCTGATTTGCCAACAAATAAAGACAAAGGGGGAGATTGTTAGTGCCATCTGCACTAAGGTGTTCGAGATTGTCATGATCTGTATGACAATATCAAAGAACATAAAGTTTTGGTTGTTCAAGATTGAAGACCATGTTCTGGACATTTTACTATGAACATTCCGTTGCCAATCTGATTGAAGATGAAAGAATGTACTTAATCATATTCATGAACATGATCATGTACATAGTTGTCCAGAGAGTTTCCAAGAGATGTGCCATGCTGGATTCAAGGAGTTGAAGCTGCCAATTCAAGATGGATGTTTCAGAATAGAAGATGCCTTGTTCGTGATGAAGATCAAAGAAGGAAAGTAGGAGTTCTATTTAAGGAAGACATCTAAACTAGGCAAGTCCGAATCAAATAAGGAAAGTTTCCTTTTAGAATTTGATTCTAATTAGGACTTATGATTACCTTGTTAAGGCTATGTCTTTCATCTATAAATAGCCTAGCAATCAGGCTAGTTTAGTTGCACAGACACGAATGCACAGAACTGATTAGAGAGTCTAAAAGACTTCATATCTGAAGCATTAGGCATTCGGTATTGTAAGGCTAGAGTTGATCTGTTGATCATTATTTTTCTAGTCTGTGTTTGAATCTGTTTCTTTCACACTTAAAAGAGTCTCGGGAGAGATTTCCTGTGGGAACTAGAGGAAGTCTAGGTTGTGAGGGAAGCTCACAATTCAGTTTAATGAAAGAGGTTGTAGTGGGTAGAAAAGGGGTCGAGTGATGGGAAGTCATCGTGTAAAAGCCTTTGTAACCATACAACAGAGTAGTGAATTATTTCTCACGGACTTGGGAAAGTTCCCCTGACGTAGATCAGTTGATTGAATAGGGTTATCATCCTTGTGTTGTTTATCTCTTTTCATTATTTTATTCTGATGTTGCATGTTCATAACAATGTACGTGTACATGATAATGAACATGATCGCACATTTTATGTAAGTTCAATATCAGTTTTAGTTTTTTTTTTGCTTTTTTGTATAATACAAAAAATCATCATTTATTACTGTAAAGTTGTTGTAGTAGACATTGTGAAATATTTTGAATTTTCTTAGTTCATGCAATATATAAAATTTAGGTTTGAAAAAATTAAATAAAATAACTAGCAGACTTTTTAATTCTTTATTTGAAGAAAATTATTAAAATATGACTTAAGCTAGTGTAATGCTATAAATAATTGAATTCCAAATACAACAATCATCAAGTCATGAATAGTGCTCTGTGACGTATCGTATATCTTGATGAATAATATTACACAATCAATCAATTAGGCTAACAAATAAATTGATCACATAGAAACTACATATTAATTTTTCATATAAGTTTAATAACATATTTTGATATACCTTTATATGTTAGATAATCTCAAATAATTTTATAATTGCACATTTCCATTTATATTAATTATTGAACAAATTCTCAATTCATCTATTTTATTATTCTTTAAACCTATTAATAATATAAATATGCAACGACTCCAATTTTTCAAACGTCATAATAATAAATGTACACATCATACACAGCCTAAAGTCATAGCATGATTTTTGTGCACATTAAATGAATTACATAAGATCGAAAAGATCACAACTGTCAAATGATATTGATTAAAATTTATTTATAGTTTGATAATTAATATTGAAAAATATAAAGTGAAGTATTCATATCACGTTTGCCACATTACAAGAAAATGGTAAGAAAAAAAAACTAAAATAGGTCTTTTTTTTTAATTCGTGTGAAAAAATAAAATGAACCCAAAGTTCATGTATTTTAAGGCAAGTTGGTGTCCACGTAGATGTAGACGTGGCAGTCTCTGGCTGCCACGTCAGATTCAACTTGCCGGAATTTGAAAATCATGTGAAAACTAAACAATGGCTAAGTTCATATTATTAAAATTACATTTTTTAAAACGTGTGAAAAATAAAAAACACCCTAAAATTTATGTATTTTAAAGCTATTTACCCTATAATTATTCACATATGAATCAATCCTCTCTAAAGTCAATCATAACTGAAGACATGTACTTTCACCATTTTAATTACTTAGTTTCCCCATTTACCATGAATTTACTAGCGAAAACTTATTTTATAAGCCTCAAATATCGTAAACCACTCAAGAAGAATGAATCCATGTATGTGAATTATATTCTTAGCTATTTATATCAAACATGAATCTATAAATGGAGTTTTATCGATTTAGGAGCGGGAAGATTGATTATACATCAATTAAAGATTTGAAAGATAAAAATTATCAATTCAAAACTTAAAAGATAATAAATTATCAATATATTCTTAGTTATTTTTAAATTAATTTTCCACAAAAAATCCTTTATTTATTAGTTATTCATAAAATTTAATAAAGAATTTATTAAAATTATTAAGAACTAAAAAGTAATTGAAATACATGATTTTTGAAGTTCTAAACGATAGTTTTCATTTTTCATGTTCTAGATAGACAGTTTTTATTTTTCAGGTCCTAATTGATAGATAATGTATCTTTCAGGTTCTAAATTGATAATTCTCCATTTAAAAATCCATGTATATATATATATAATAATCTTGTTAATTTAATTTGATATTCTTTTTCATTAACAAATTTAGGGGAATCAATTAAATCAAACTCATTCGAGTCCTAAATAATCATATTATACATATAAAAATTTTAAAAAAATCCACAACTAGACATTTTAATATGGGTTAATTTCTAAAAAAATCACAATTTTTGAATGAATTAGTAATTTAAACATGATTTTTAAAAAATTGCAATAATAACTCAACCTTCTAATTATTTATAACAAAATAGACATCTAAATTCGACTATTAGAAAATTGACATACAAATAACTCATATTCCACACTCCAAAATTGAATTAATGTGTAGATGTGGAAAAAATATTGCTGTTAGTGTCATCGTCATGCACTAAGTTTTGTGTTGTTTAATTGACGAGATATGTTCGACAATGTGTGTCTGGGTATGTCCTACGAAGATTTGTTTTCCGCTGTGCAAGAAAAGAAAGAACAGTTGGTGAACTGTTCCGGAGTATGTCCCAGACAGAACCAGGGACACTCTATTTATGGCAGTTTCCATGTTGGAAAGATCTTGCGCAGAACGAGTTTGGAAGGTCAAGATTAATTCGTTTTACTGCCTTGTGGTGTAGATCCAGTGCTGAATTAACCCCTCTACACATGGAGAGTATCTACACACGTATGGAAGGCCACAAACCACAATCCATATACCATATTGGCGGCGGATGGAGATCGACGCCTATATGAAGACCGAATTGAGGTGCAATCGGTACCACTGATATTTTGTTTAGATTCTAGTGTTAGAATCAGTTTGTGGTCATTTTTTTAAGTAGTAGTTGTTCATTAAAACGTTCAATGTGATAGACTAGTCTTGAGTGTTTACGAGTGAAACACGTGAGGGGATTTTTATTCCAGTTTTATACGCAATCTCGGGAGAGATTGTAAGTTGAAGTCGTGGGTAGCTAGAGGGAGTCTAGTGTCACGATTCTAAGGGGATCTTACAACTTTCGGCTAGCGAAAGAGTTCGAGGAGAAGAACGGGCGACATAAGGCGGGAGGCTTGTATGTGTAAGATCCTTAATACACTCTTCGAAGGAGTACCGGTCGAATCTTCAAGTTTGGGAGCAATCCCCCCAGAGTAGGTTGGTTGAACCGAACTGGGTTATCATCTCGTGCGTTTTTACTGGTTTGTTATTTTATGTTCTTGCATCTGTCCCACACATATCACAGAACAGTTTTTAAGTAGTTAACTAAAAACGTATAAGCACGGATTACTGTTTTTCAATTGGCACCAGAGCGGGTTGCCTTTATTCAGGGTTGATCTTGGGGTATTAATCCGTGTTATTGTGTTGTTTTTGCCGAGATGAACTCGATGAAAGAAGGAGCCTCGACGGTGCGACCTTCGCTCCTTGATGGTAATAATTATGCCTATTGGAAAGCTCGTATGACAGCTTTCATTCGCTCAATTGATGAGCGTGCCTGGAAGATGGTGACTGAAGGGTGGAAGTCTCCTATCAAGAAAGATGAGAAAGACAAAGCGGTGCTGAAGCTAGAAGAAGAGTTTGACGATACTGATTATCAGATCATGGGACTGAATGCTAAAGCCATGAACGCTATTTTCTCTGCAGTGGACATGAACGTGTTCAAACTCATCTCCACATGTGACAAAGCCAAGGATGCGTGGGATATCTTGCAGACCACGTTTGAAGGAACTAGCAGTGTTCGTGCCTCTCGAATGCAACTGCTTACCACCAGATTTGAGAACCTTCGCATGGATGAAGGTGAAAAACTTGCTGATTTCAACGCCAAGATTTGCGACATCGCTAATGAAAGCTTTGCGCTTGGAGAAGCGTTCTCTGAAGAGAAACTTGTGCGAAAGGTTTTGTGATCTCTGCCTAGAAGATTCGCTTATAAAGTCACGGCCATTGAAGAGGCCAAAGACGTGAGCAAGATGAAGTTACGAGGAGCTGATGGGTTCTTTGCGAACCTTTGAAATGGGGCTGGCAGATGAAGAAATAGTGCAAAAGAAAAGCATAGCTTTTCAGGCAGGTTCCAGTACTGATGTGCCAAGTAATGTTCCAGACAATTCGGACTTTGCAGAATCAGTTGCATTACTTTCAAAGAATTTTTCCAGGTTTACAAGACAATTTGAGAAATCATCTCAAAATTATTCTGCCAAGGACAGGTTCGCTAAACCTCGAAAAACCAAGGATGATGAGTCAAATGATGACAGATATAAGGAATCGAAGTGTCGTGAATGTTGTGGTTATGGTCACTATCAAGTCGAGTGTGCTAACACTCTTAAAAAGAAGAACAAGTCATATTGTTCTACCTTTTGTGAAAGTGATGATCCTGATGATAGTGAAAGTGATGAAGAAGGTGTAAGCAATCATATTGCTTTCATGACACACTCTGTCAAAGAGTCCGTGCATATATCTGTTCTTAACAATGAGGTCGAGAAAATTTCAGAATGCAGCGATGATGAAGAAGATGAAGAATTCTCTGTGGAATCAACTATGGAGGCGTATAAGAAGTTGCATTCCAGTTGGATCATGGTGGTTAAGGTCAATGAAGACCTGTTAAAAGAGAATTCCAATCTCTTGAAAGAAAGAGATAATCTCTCTACTCTCCTTAATGAGGTGCAAAATGAATTGTTGCAGTCCAGAAATAGTACTCAAGCACAGAATGGTGAACTCCAACACCTAAAGAAGCTTGTCAAAAAGATGAACTCCGGATCATCTCAACTGGATGAAATTCTTTCCAAAGGAAAGAGTTCGCAAGATCATTCTGGGCTCAGATATAATGGCGCTCATACTTATGACGTATTCTGTCAAGGACAGTCATCTGGAACAAAAGATTCAACAGTTCCAGAGTTGAGAGATGGGCCAAAGAACAAGCAGCAGCGAAGGAAGTCTCATCAAAAGACACGTGTTGTGTGTCATTACTGTGAGAAACCTGGTCACATTCGACCACATTGCAGAAACTTGATCAATGACCTCCAAAGGATGAAAAGAAGGGGTTTTGCAGAATCTTATCAGTTTCCCAAACCAAATGTCCGAAACAGATCCAGGAACAATTATAAAAATTATGTGGTTCACACTGCACTCAATATTCATGCAAAAAGTAGCTGGTACTTTGACAGCGGATGCTCTCGGCATATGACCAGAGATGCAAGCATGCTGAGCAACATACAAGAAGATTGCTCATATTAATCTGTTGCCTTTGGAGATGGTGTTAAAGGTAGAGTGCAAAGCTGTGGATGCCTAAATGTGCATGGGATGCCCAACCTGGAGGACGTGCTGCTTGTAGAAGGACTAAAGGCTAATTTAATTAGCATCAGTCAGCTATGTGACCAAGGTCTATTGGTGCATTTCACTAGAGACAAATGCCTTGTCAAGAACAAAGAAAGTGTTCTGCTGATGGTCGGGGACAGATCACGGGACAATTGTTATTTTCTCAACATGAAGAAAACGTGCTTCAGATCTCAACTAAATGAAGCAAACTTGTGGCATGAAAATATTTGCCAGATCAGTGATCAAGAATCGTCAATTGTTCTTGTGAAAAATGACTGTTCCAGGTTTGAAGAAACTATTGGAAGTGTGCATGTTTCTGTGCCTAACAGAAGTGCAGACTGTAATCGGATTGAATCAATATCTGAGAGCAATGATGCTCTTAAAAACCATCCAGTTGTTAATGATCTGGAACAACCTGCTGCCCAAATTGATGATGAGAGCCTTGATGGTACTGTCCATGTTCCTATATATGTGCCGAGCAGTTCTGAAAACAGAGACCTAACTGAAGCAAGGCCTCAGAAACAAGATAAGTTTGTTATCCAACCCAAAGGTTTTGAAGACCGCCACCAACCTGAGTTTGTGTACAAACTGAAAAAAGCACTTTACGGTCTCAAAGAAGCTCCACGAGCTTGGTATGTCGATATTGGCTTTGGATCTGTGTCAAACAGAATGGTGGACGAGTTTCGGAAGAATACTTCAGGAGGACATTTCTTCCTTGGAAACAACATGGTCTCTTGGTTTCGTAAGAAACATAATTCCATTTCGTTATCTACTGCCGAAAAAGAATATATTGCGGCTGGAAGTTGGTGTACACAACTTTTATAGATGAAGCATATGCTGGTTGATTATGGTGTGCCACAGTTTGTTCTTACCATACTCTGTGACAACATGAGAGACATAAATAGTTCAAAGAATTCGGTTCAGCACACTTGGACGAAACATATAGATATTCGTCATCACTTCATTCGTGAACTGGTTGAAGATGGATCACTTGTGATCGAGTATGTTGGAACAGATGCCCAACTCGCGGATATTTTCACTAAGGCACATGATAGTAGAAGATTTAAAACACATAGATCCTTATCGGGTCTTTATGTTCTCTGAACTTCTCCTTTGCGAGAAGTATCTCTGTACAGTTTTGGTCAGTGATGTATGTACAGAGATTGTAAAATGACCAAGTGTTTTATGGTCTTTGTAAGTGTGTGGCTCCATGTGTGCTTGACAGAAGGAAGCACAGTTTGTAGCAGTTATTTTTTTAACTACAATGGATAGTGGGCCCTCGAGTTTCTCGCCCAGCTTCTACTTCCCGAGGGCGTGCTGAGTAGATTTCATAAGGAAAGTGATCCCTAATTTTGAAAGGCTCTTGAAGAAATTTAAAAATCACTTGTGTTCTCCACATCTGTTCCCACTGCCGTTCCAACAGTGATGTTATGTCTGCCGTCCGCAGAAATCTCTGCATCTGTGCCCTGCGATGCTCCTGAAGTGTTTGCGACTCTGTCTGAGTCAGTTTCTGTGACAGATCCGGAACCCTCATCTAAATTTAGGGTGTTTGATGTTCTTTTCTCATCTCCGGTTGTGAAGGGAGAATTGAAGTTGATGATATTAAGGAGAATGATATTGCTGTTGAGGAAAATGCTTCCTCATCTGATGCTGAATCTATTCTACCTCTTTTGAAACAAGGAGGGACGTTTTCCAAGTCCCGTGGTCTGAAGCGCAAGCTTCAATTGCTTGATGAACCAGATGAATCCCCTTCTGCCTCTGAGCACCATGTTGATTCTGCTGATGCTAAGCAGAACTCTGATAAAGATGAGATTCATATCTCAATTGCAGACTTGAGCATGTCCTAGTCTGCTGATGAAGAATGCTAGAGCTCCTTCCCATTCTGTTGAAGTTGTAGATGATGTGTCTGCAGATGTCTCAGACTGTTCCGCTTCTGAAGATGAATCTTTTGATTCAAGTTAGTTTTATCTGCTTTCCATCAAGGTCTTTCCAAGTTGGTGGTTGATCGTTCTCTTGTTTCTGAACGATGGTTGGTTCAATCTGACGTTGAGGAAACTGGTGAGATGGAATTATTGCATGATTTACATTTGGATAAATCTCTATATGATGCTCATTTGCTTATTGTTGTTGCTACTAGTCATGTTGTTACTCGGAATTAGTCCGAGCAGATGTTGGGCTTGGTCTCTGGACCTCACCGATCGTTGATTAAGAAGGTTCGAGCTCCTTATCTCTGATGATGATTCTGAAAATGTGCCAGAGGATATGCCTGACAGATTAGCCTATGAGTCTGAAGCCTACGACTCAATGCCCAATACTTCACAAGCTTGCAGTGAAGAACTGGTGTCCCTGCCGGTATTGTTCTACTCTTGGTGTGTGCCAATATCTGTCTCCGACAGTTTCTGCTTTGGAGGAACGGTTACTTTTCAACGGCTAGTAGTGCCTTGATTTTCGCACAACGATCGATTCCACTTCTCCACACCAAGCTGCGGGGTGATGTGTGAGGAATAAGTGAGTTAAGGAAATTTCCTGTTTAGAGTTTCCTAATTAAGGTCTTAACCTTATTTTTCAAAAGAGACAGAATCGTTGCGAAATTTTCAAGCTATTCTCTCTCTGTGGTGTGTGTTTGAATTTTTCTTGTTCAAATTCTAATGGCGGAAAAAGTTGTTTCTTCTAAGCCCTCTCAAGCGAAGAAACCCAGAATCTCTACTGAAGACTTACGATGACAGCTTGCGGAGCTTTCTTAGCCCATTGTGTTTTCATCTTCAATTGCCTCTGTCTCTGTGAAGCCATCTGTTGCTTCCTCTGAAGCTCTTGCTTCTGTGGCACCTTTTGCTGATTTGCCGCCTCAATCTGTGTCTGAGACAGATCTCGATGTTCAACCCTCTCCTAGGGTTTCTGAAGTGCAATTCTCTCCGCCCATGGTGTCTGCGGAAACTTTGGATGCTTCAATTGCGGCTGTTGTTGAGAATGTTGGAGGAAATGAAGTCTCCATGGCTTCTGTTGTCGATGTTGTTGCCACCGTTACTGTTGGCGAAGAATCCACCTCAATTGAGGACTTTGCTGCATCTCTTGATGCCCTGAAATTTGTTCAAGCTCCGTCTCTTTCTGCTGCTGTCCCGGTGTATAGTGACACGCCCGTTGTCACAGTTCAAGTCCCTCTTGGTGAAGTATCACTTGTTGTTGCTGCTGAAAACCTTATTCATGATCAAGGTGAAGATGACATTGATATCTCCTTTCTCGATGAGGAGTCTCCTGCTCATGAGGATGTTTCTGTCCCTCCTTCAAAGGCTATCTCCTCCAAAACTCGCGGGTCCAAACGTAAGTTGGAGTTGAAAGATGATCCAGTCACTCCTCCGGTGTCTGATGATGAGGATGACACACCCATTGCCAAGTTGAAATCTAAAGTGTTGGCCAAAGTTGCTGCGAAGAAGGGTTCTTCTTCAAAAATCCTCAAGAAAGTTGCTGCAAAGAAGGGGTCTTCATCAAAACCCCCCAAATTAGTGAAGCCTGCTGGGAAAAAGGCTATTCCTAAGAAGCCTAAGGTTGTTCCTGCTCGCCGTGTGACACGAAGTGTGTCTGAGCAGAGGATGGGATTGATGTCGGGTCGTCGTCTTCCGCTGATGAAGCAAGCCAGAGCACCTTCCCCCTCTGATGAAGAAGCAGATGATGTCCCTGAGTCTGTGCCAGACAGATCAAATTCTGATTCTGAGGTCTTTAATTCAAGTAAGTTTATCTCTGCTCTCCACCAAAATCAATTCAAGATTGTTGCTGGTCGCTCGTTGATTTCCGAGCGTTGTTTGATTAAGTCTGATTTAGAGGGAACGGGTGTTGACTCGTTGTTGCATGATCTCCGGTTAGAGAAATCTGCTTTTTGTGCTCCTCCTTTTATTGCTACTGTTGTGCATGAATTTTATGCAAACTTGTCCAAGCGTATGCGTGATGCGTCCTATGAGCATGCTTTTTCTGTGTTTGTGCGGGGTCATTAGATTGCTTTTTCCCCTGCTGTGATTAATGAGTTTTTAGGTCGTGAGAATCTTGTTGCTCCTGCGCCCGTGTTTGATCTGAATGAGGATATGTTGGAATTGACTGGAGGAAGTCGGGTGGTTTGGCCCTCGGGGCGTGCGTTGTTGGCGTCTGATTTGAGTGTGAAGTACTCAATACTTCACAAGGTTGCTGTTAGGAATTGGTTGCCCAGTACTCATGATTCTATTGTTGGTAAGTTCATGGCCTTGTTGCTGTTCAAAGTAGGCACTCGTAGTGAGTTTAATCTTGGCCTGCTGATCTTTGAGAACGTCTTTGCTCATGCCGAATCGTCTCATACTCAGCAACCTGTTGGATATCCTGGCCTAATCTTCAGCATCATAATGGCCCAGCATGATGTTGTTTCTGCAAATGATGTGTATGCGCCTGATGCGCAATCTTTGTCAATCTGCCAGAAGCTGTTTTCGTCCCAGCATGCTCTAGATGTTCCTTCTCGCGATGCTGATGAAAGCTCGTGACCTGTGCCATCATCTGTCCCAGACAGATCTGCTGCTTCTTTTGCTGTCACTTCTGTTTTCTTTGACAGGCATATCAAGTCTCTGGAGCGTGAAGTTGTGTTTCTGAGCAAGTCCATTCGGACTTTCAAAACCAGGAAACAAGAGTTGGAGGCCTTGCTAATTGATCTTTGGGCCCGAGCCCTTGGCCTTGCCTCGCCGCTTGATGTGCCGCGTGCTTCCTTTGTTCCTGCTGTTGATACGCCGGTTGCTGCTGATGCCGATGATAATGATGATGCTGCTGCCTCCCCAGTTTGAAGTTTGGCCCAGCCTGAAGTTTGGTGTTTGCCGTTTCTGGCAACAATTAAGGGGGAGAAGAGTGTTGGTGAACAAAGGCCACGGTTGGCTTTTTGATGCTGCTGTGTTGAGCGTGTGCTCAATTTTTTTATGTTTAATGATTTCTGAACAAACATTTTATTGGGGATGCTGTTTTACCCCATTTTATTTTTGTTGGTCTGTACTATTTTTTTGATCGACTGACAATGCAGTTCTACACTGCGAAAACAATGCTCTGATCGTGTTGAAGGAACTCCCAGTTCAGATTCAGGGGGAGTGTGGTTGTAACTGTCTCGGACAGTTTTTGAATATATCACTCATTTTGATATATTGTTGATCTGCGAAGTTTATTCAAGTGTTGTGCAGATCGTGATGATAATTGCCGACCATAACCGCCAAAGGGGGAGATTGTTAGTGCCATCGTCATGCACTAAGTTTTGTGTTGTTGAATTGGCGAGATATGTTCGACAATGTGTGCCTGGGTATGTCCCATGAAGATTTGTTTTCCGCTGTGCAAGAAAAGAAAGAACAGTTGGTGAACTATTCCAGAGTATGTCCCAGACAGAACCAGGGACACTCTATTTATGGCAGTTTCCATGTTGGAAAGATCTTGCGCCGAACGAGTTTGGAAGGTCAAGATTAATTCATTTTACTGCCTTGTGGTGTAGATCCAGTGCTGAATTAACCCCTCTACACATGGAGAGTATCTACACACGTATGGAAGGCCACAAACCACAATCCATATACCATATTGGCGGCGGATAGAGATCGACGCCTATGTGAAGACCAAATTGAGGTGCAATCGGTACCACTGATATTTTGTTTAGATTCTAGTGTTAGAATCAGTTTGTGGTCATTTTTGTAAGTAGTAGTTGTTCATTAAAACGTTCAACGTGATAGACTAGTCTTGAGTGTTTACGAGTGAAACACGTGAGGGGATTTTTATTCCAGTTTTATACGCAATCTCGGGAGAGATTGTAAGTTGAAGTCGTGGGTAGCTAGAGGGAGTCTAGTGTCACGGTTCTAAGGGGATCTTACAACTTTCGGCTAGCGAAAGAGTTCGAGGAGAAGAACGGGCGACATAAGGCGAGAGGCTTGTATGTGTAAGATCCTTAATACACTCTTCGAAGGAGTACCAGTCGAATCTTCAAGTTTGGGAGCAATCCCCCCAGAGTAGGTTGGTTGAACCGAACTGGGTTATCATCTCGTGCGTTTTTACTGCTTTGTTATTTTATGTTCTTGCATCTGTCCCACACATATCACAGAACAGTTTTTAAGCAGTTAACTAAAAACGTATAAGCACGGATTACTGTTTTTCAATTGCGATATCATAATTTTAATGATCGGAAAAATTTTGGCGATGCCGAATTCGCTACAAATTAATAGATTAGTTATTATTGTAACGGTTTAAAAATTCATATTTAAATTGTAAATTCGTTCAAAGATGATGAATTTTTTTTAGTAATTAATCCTTTTAATATCGATTGTCCGAATAAGACGGGATCACTGGTCCGCGAATATTAAGTGTCGTTTTAATTAAATATAAATTCATCACTAACTTAATTTTAATTTATTATTCATAATCTAAATAATCTTGCAAGTAGATGTAACATTTATATATTAAGATTACAGTGGCATTGCGACATATAAACCATTCGAAAACAAATGTCACTTTTATTAATAATTTTTTTTAATTACTTTAAGGGCCCAGTTACACTCCTGATTATAGCTAGCGGGAGCTAATTCTCACAAGGTTCTTTTTTGTTTTTCTTTTTTGCTTCTCTTTTTTTATTCCAAGTCAATTATCCCAATGAAACGAGCCTATAATGTTTAGCTTAGCATTGAATTTGTAAAGTACTAACTGTACTCAAAATTGTAAGAAACAGACACCTTATATAACAAAACAAAAGACAAAATATTAATAATGATGATGACGACGACGAAGAGTTAAATACTTGAGTTGCTTCAAAAAAAAAACAAACTTTAATATTTCTCGCAAATTTAACATCGATTACAGATCCGACAAAATTGAAACTGATATGGTTATCCATCAAACACATGAGAATTGCACATGAGAATTGATTGTTCATCAACTAAAAACACAATTTTTTCCTGTTTTACAAATTTAACATAGATTCCAATTCCAATGAAATTGAAATTAAAAGTTCTATTACGCACACAGTTTATCTCATGAAAAATCAACCCAGACCTAGAATTTGTAGACATTAAATCAACTCAGTTCAATATATGAGGAAATGAACTCTATATTAAATTTGCAAAAGGAGTTAAATTTTGTGTTATTGTTATTACCATTTTTAGTTCATATTAAAAATAAAAAAACATGTAAAGTTCCCGATTTTAAAATAATTAACTTAAGATAATGTGACTTTTAATGGCCAGTGATCCACATATATTTCTCTATCAACTACAACAGTTTTAATTTGACAGGAATTGAAATTAATATTAAATTTGCAAAAGTTATTATATTTGTATATATTTTATGGCACAATTTTAAGTTTGTGTTAAAAATATAAAAAGTGTGTAAACTTTGAAAGCATTAATTTAAATTTACCTGAATAATTAAAATGTAAAGCAGAACTAGCTAGTGTCACGTACATTCTTTGTAATTTATAAGCCATGACTGTTTGTTTTACAACAAGTTGAGAGGCATTATCATTTATTAGTGGTATACAATTTAAATTTAATTAATTAGTCAAGTTTTGATGTAAGTTTTAATTCAATAATCTATCACAAACTCTAGAAAGATTGTTCCGTACGATTTTATGGATGTAGAGCATTTATGAAGACGCAAGTTGTGGATAGCCATTTCGCAGCCAACTTGCAGGGTAGCGTCAACTGTCAAGTACAAGAAGACCTATACTATACTACACATTACTGAGTAAACAAGAAAGTCGTCCCTAATTATGAAGTGGACCTTTGTGCGTTCACATTTGTAGTTTGGTAGTTTGGACAGATGAAGAAGCATCAAATATTTCTATCAACGTACATATATGCCATTAGAGAAAAAAGATAGGAAGATAAAAATTGATTATTATATCTTGTATATCAAAGAACACTTTTACACCCTCTCTTATTAAGAGATATTGTATGATTACAAAGAAAGAAATAAATCTATTTTTGGTTAATCAATTAGATCCTAATTGATGTTTTATTTCCTTCTAGCACTTCTAACACCCCCCTCAAGTTTAGTTACGGGATCACCGATACTTAACTTGCCAAGAATGTCAATGAAATTTATGGCGTTTACTGCTTTAGTCAAGATATTTGCTAACTGATTCTCTGATCGAACAAATGTTAACTCCACAATTCAGCATGATTTGAAGAACGAAAGATAGTTTGACTAGAAGTACCTGGAACACGAACAATCTGTTTGTGACCTTCAGCCTCATGTTCATTGGAATGTGAGTGAACATCTTCAGGTATATCTTTCGGCTGGACATATTTCTTGGCTTTCTTGGAAGGTCCGGTCATTCCAACAGCTTTTCTTTTCTTGACAGACATAGCAGTGGATGGTGGAGTGGAGGATGCTCGGCTTCGTGTCACAGGAGTTCTTGGTACTAACTGCACCACAGCAGTAGAGGCCTTCTTTTTGGGGGTTTTCTTCTTTACAGGTGATCTGGCAAACAGATCATATTGTGCAGATGCAAGCAACTTCTTTTGTTGTGGAACAAGAGTCTTCTCAGCAGATTCAAATGATGAACTCTGAACGGCTTCTTTCTCCGTTGGATCATCAACTAAAGGTCTATGAATGACCTTTTTCTTTCCTTTTGCAAGAGCAGCAACTATTGCTTTCATCTTCAGGCTTAATAGGATATCATCTTCTCTGTCTTCATCATCACCTTTTGTAGGAGAAGGTTGAATAGGCTACTTCAGCACAAGACTAGCTGGACTAGATGTTTCTGCAGTGCTCTTCTCTGCAACATGTGCCTCAACATGTTCAGGCACATCTGAAGGCCTAACTTGATCATCAACAGCAGATCCCTTCTCTTTCTGAAGGGCTTGGGAAGCAGGTGCTATGACGATCTTCTTTGATAAAGGGGTTGTAGTCTTCTTGGTTTTCTTGACTCCAGTTCCCATTGTTCTTGCCTTTTTTGCAGTAACCTTCTTATTTACATTGTATGAGTGTGTAGCTTCCTTCAACAAATCATCGATTGAAAGACTTTGGGTCTTTATTTTCTTCGCAGAAGAAGCAATTTCTTACTTTTCTATTTCCATGTCTTTTTCCTCTTCGTCTCCATGGAACATTTCAATCAATTCGTCTGTATCTTTGCTCGAAGATTCATCGCGAAGTGCCCTTTGAATAGGCTTCTTGTATGTTGATTCATCTCGAACCTACCTGTCGAAATCATCCTCCTCGTAGAACTGATCTTGAGGTTTGGAATATTTAATCTTTCCGTACCTCATTCTGGGCTTTACAACTTTCTTGGGACTAACAAGTTTTCATTTTGGAGCCATTGAAAATATATGGGTATATGACAGAAATAAACAGCAAGAAAATCAATGGCAAATAAGGGAGGAAACTCAGAAAACTCAGAGGCATTATCGAGAGAGAAGGGTTTTTTATTTCAGAAATTTGAAAAGTGAACGTTTTCTCTAAATAGTTAAACATATATATAAGAGAGTATTCCATTCATAGAATAGACTCAGGTTTCCGTTAAACTAAGAAATCTAAGGGAAATCCCAAAAAATCAGAGATGACGATAGCATGTCAGAACTAGCCGTTGAAAAAAATGTACTCAGGGTTTGAATCATGATCATGTACATCTATAGGAACGTTTATAGGAATGTTCAGTCCCTTTGTGCAGGAATGGTTCTTTCCTGCTGAGTGTGAAATAGACACAGTCATACCTCTCTTATTGGTTTTACTGAACCAAGCACACCCCAAGGGATGCTTTGAGTTTCTCAAATTGAGCTGAAGCCAATCCCTTGGTAAACAAATCAGCTAGTTGATCTTCTGTGTTGATGTGATCAATCCTTAGCACTTCTTCTTCAACCAGCTCTCTAATAAAGTGATGTCTGATGTTTATATGTTTGGTCCTCGAATGCTGCACTGGATTCTTTGAGATGTTGATAGCACTTATATTATCACAGTACAAAATAGGAGTGTCATGACTAACTTCATAGTCTTTCATCATCTGCATCATCCAGATGATCTGAGTAGAGCTGCTCCCTACTGCAATGTATTATGCTTCTGCTGTAGATAGAGATATGCAGTTCTGCTTCTTACTGAACCAGGAAACAACATTATTTCCTAAAATGAAACAAGCACCTGAAGTGCTTTTTCTGCCATCTGGAGATCCAGCCCAATCAACATCACAGTATGCACTAATACTTGCATTTGTATATGGAGTATACCACAAACCATAATCAGCAGTTCCATTAATGTACTTGATGATATTCTTAATAGCCTACATGTGACTCTCTTTAGGAGATGACTGATATCTGGCACACACTCCCACACTGTATGCTATATCTGGTCTGCTTACAGTGAGGTAAAAGAGACTTCCAATCATGCTTCTGTAGAGAGTTTGATCAACTTCAATTCCTGCATCATCTTTTCCAATTTTGACTGTAGTGCAGATAGGAGTTCGTTTGTGCTTAGAATCTTCAAGCTCAAACTTATTCACCAAGTTTCTGGCATACTTGGATTGAGAGACAAATATCCCTTCTTCTGACTGCTTTATCTAAAGTCCTGGGAAGTATTTTAGATCTCCAACAAGGCTCATCTCAAATTCAGTTTCCATGTCTCTGATGAGGTCTTTGACCATCTTATCAGACACTGATCCAAACACTATATCATCCACATATACTTGAACCACAATTACTTGTGATTTTTCTTTTCTGATGAACAGTGTTATGTCTTCTCCTCCTCTGTTGTATCCTTTGCTTACTAAGTATGTAGCCAGTCTTTCATACCATGCCCGAGGAGCTTGCTTCAAGCCATATAAAGCCTTCTTTAGTTTGAATACAAACTCTGGATGATGTGGATCTTCAAATTCTTTAGGTTGTGCAACAAACACATCCTTCTTCAAGAATCCATTCAGAAAAGCACTCTTGACATTGACGCGAGGTCGTTTCGCGGTCAGAATAATTCTCAAGAGAGAGTTATCCTTATGTCCACAGCAAGGCGTAGCTAGCTAATGTGAGTAAGGGTCGATCCCACGAGGAGCTGCGAATTCTATCTTTCAGTGTCACTTTTCCAAAAGGGTTGAGGATTGTTGTGGTCTCCGTACTTTGTATGTAAAAACTGTAAACTAAATAGAAAAACAAAACAAAACAAAAGATAAGAAAATATTAATAGTAAAAGTATTCCGGATTAGAACTCAGATTTCAAACTTAACAAACACTTAACCGATCATGGGCACGCTGATTACTTATGCAAATTTAATTACCTAATTATAGGCAACAGATTTCTCACACTTACCCAATCTATCCTTTCAGTTTAGCCTAGAGGTGATCTCTCGTCCCCTAAACCCTAACTTGTTACCCAACCCCGATCTCTCATATGATTTAAGGAACAAAGCAACATTATGATCTAGACAAACCCAGATTTACCTAGACAAAGATATCTCTTATGTCCGCAGTAGCCGTGATGTATCCCATCCTTTTATGACCAACACACAGCTACGATTTATTGACCATTTATAGAGGTAGTGAACACAATTCTAATTAATGAGTGATCAGCCACAATTAACTAGCTTAGCCTACTGTATAATGCAACAAAGAAAACGATTACACGACGGAACCAAATTCACACAATTTATGCCCATAAGCCTCACGGTTCTTACGTGTTCATTAAGTTCTTATCCTTGTTCAATTTGGAATAATGAGTCTAGCCGCTCATGCTATACTTAGAACAACAAAAATAATAATTAAAAGAATTAAAACAAGACATAATATAAACGAAAAACTTACTTATATTAATTGCAAAAAGAATCCAACTCCAACGCTGGATTGAAGAACATAAAAAATGGAAATCCTAACTGCCTGCGGGCATAAGGCCCGAGACAAAATGCAGAAAAGTAAAATAAAGCAAAATAAATTAAAAGTGTTATAGTGCATAGAAAGGTGTAAAAGAAGGTGTTTGTTTTCTGCCATGCATCTACTTATATAGGAATATAAAAAACACAAGGTAAACTCCCCACAGGCCGAGGGATCTTTAGCCCAGTCCACAGCCACCGTGCCCAAGACTTTCCATATCTGGCAGATTCTTCCCTTATTTAGAAGATTCTGAGTTGCAGATTCTATACTCGTCGTGCCCTAGTATCGCCGACATAGCAACTTTCCTTTTAGATCCGATCCTCCTTCTAGAAGATCTCACTTTCCTTCCACGGCTCTTCTTTTCTTGGGCGGCTAGGGTGCACTACTCTTGCTTCAGCTGATTGTGATTACTCTAGTGGCCAGTCTCCTCTCCTTCACTTCTCAATCACTCTGGGGTTGTTGTAGTCATGATGACAAACTTTTCCTTCAGCTTTTGTTGGAATGGTGGGTGATTTTCTCCAGGCTCGAGAGAGAGCTTTTCGTTGATAATTTTTTGCCCATCTTGGTATCATTGACATCATTTTGCCCTCCAGAAGTGATTCTCCTTCCTCCTGCCTACCCTTGTGCCCATTCTGGCTCTTTCCGACTCAAAAACACAAAAACCAAAGGACAAAATAACGAGAAAAAGACACAAAAACACGAGAGAAATTGGACCTATCACACCCACCCACTTTAGCCATACTTTCCGTCAAGTATGCATGTACAACGTACCCACTGCAAATCGAAATGACTAAGTGAGTGGTTCTCTTATACATTCCTCACTTAAGTGTTTTAGCTAAGTGTTTACGCTCAAGGAAAACATAATTGAACCGAGGGTCACTATAGGCTTGCAAATGCTCTTGTTCCTCCACCACTATTGGAATAATGGGCACACCTATGCTAAAGACTTTGAAGGTTGTAATGGGGCTACAGGTTCAAGGTAGGAAATATTTGGATCTGGCTCAGAATTTAGTCAAATTTTCCCTTTGGGAGACTTCTTTTGACTCTCACTGGCCTTTGCCACCATGCCCATTTGATAAAGTGCATTCCCTAGATTTTTTTATTTTGTGGGCATTTTGTACTTTTATTTTTTTGGGGTTTCTTATCATTTTTTTTTCTCTTTTTTATTTCGACCCCTTTCCTTTTCTTTTTCTTTCTTTTTTCTAGCATTTCATGCCTTGTAACGCACCAGATTTATCCTCCCCTCATGCCCATGGTCTTTTTATGGTTTTCAAGAAAGAACAGGACCAAAGCTTAATTCATTTACAGCTCAAACAGGGCTGCAAGGGATGATTTCAAGGTGGTTTTATTTGGCTTTGTGGGCTCAGAAAGAAATTTGCCGAAGCATCTCAGTAGCATACCCAAAATTCCTTGTGACCTCATAATACAGCAAAAGCAAGTTCTCATTCACCTAAATTTAATAATGTAGAAATCACACAAGAAAGAATAATCACATGTATCGTGAATTCAGGCTCAATTCCTCACAAGATACTTAGTTCATTCATCATATAAGCAGTAGCATGGGCATGCTGAAATGAAAATATAGTAAAATATGATGTCTTATGGTCACAAGTCCCTAGACTCCATGCTTACAAGTTCAATAATTACACATGCTTGACACATAAAAAAACTGCAAAGAAGGCAAAGTAACCCCCACCCACACACTTTGCCGAAGGCAAAGTGGGTGTGAGAAGATTATCCTACGAACCGCAAACTCAACGAAATATTAAATGGCCTATCCTACCCACACACTTTGCCTTAGGCAAAGTGGGTCAGTACGAATGTCATTTAACTAAAACAAAAACTAAAAACACATAAAACAAAAACAAAAACAGAAACACAAAAATAATGACTCCCTAATGTCCACACCCACACACTTTGCACTAAGAAAAGTGTGAGAATGGGGTAACATCTAGACACAAAAATAAATAAAAAACAAAAATCTAATCCATGGGAAAGAGTACCAGTTTAGGTATCAGAGGGGGTCAGATAATTAAATCCGACGTGCTTGAAGTAGGCGAACAGGGCGGTTTCCAATCAGTCCAGTCTATCTAGGATGGTGGTGGCTGCTGGCTCTTATGGCTATGCCCTCAAGGAGCTCTTGATGGGTCCTGTATTCAGAGAAAAACTAAGACTACTCGAAGTCTCAAGCTTCGGTATGCTGAATACGGGTTTCCCCTCCTCATCATCAAAGACATCCATAATACGTTTCAAGCAGTTTAAATCAAACAACTCAATATGCTTGCAATATAGGTTAATGCATGAAGGATCAAATAAGCACAATTTTTCAGCAAGATGGGTTATCAGTTGGGCACAAGAGATGCGGTTCTTAGAATGGGCCTCAGCGTCCTCGAAGTGGGCGATGGCTACAGCTCCAAAGTTTATTCTCTTCATGTGCACCATGTACCAGAGGACAAACAACTCCTAATTGGTGATGGAGTTGGAGCTATCTTTCCGGCCAAAGAAGTTGTAGGCGAGCACACGGTGACAAAAGCGAAGGGCATTGCTTTTCAGCATGTGTCCCTTGCTAGTTCCAGACTTAAATTTATAACCGTCACCTAACTCAATCCACTTCTCATCAATATTCTCATCCGTGGGCACCACAACAACATCAGATCAATAATCATCATCATTCAAATCCAAAAATGACACAATGCCCAAACCCATGTTCAATTTTTTAGTAGAAAGATTAAAATTTTTACCAAAAATTTTAAACTTAAAAACCTTAGCAGACGTACCACCATTTTCCATACTTTTCACAAATAGCTCATGGAAAAACTCATAGACCAACTCAAGAAAAATTAAACAGTCCCATTCAATGAAGAAAGACCAACTAATATTAGAGAAGAGTTCACTTACCTCTCGCTCAATGCCCAAGACGGCGAGCGAAGCGAAGTGGATGGTCTTGCTGTGCACAATCTCCCTTGTGGGCAAGATGCCCTCTCCTTTTGACATGATTTTTCTAGAAGTTGGGCTAACCACAGTTTTGCCCTTCTTTACAAAATGCTTGGCAGGGGCCTTTACCTTCCCCTTGGCAGACACAGAGGGCGCATCTGTTGTGCCCTCAGTGGGTTCCTTCAGAGACAGAGACTGGTCATTCAGACTCTTGTGGGCTCGTGACTCCCTACTACTTTTAGCTTTTCTTCCTCGGCTTCCTCATCCTCCGATATTGTTGGTGACGGCTGTTTCTTCCTCTTTAAGGATTGTGACTGAGCTTTTGCGGCGACGACCTTCTCCTTCTTCACCTTTTTCAACTTTTCAGTTGCAGAGGGCTCAGGGGTGTGTTCCAGCTTTGGCTCAGAGGTCACATCTTGCTGCATGCTGGCCTTCTCTTGGTCGTCAATCTCATCGGTGATCTCCTCCACAATTTTCAGAGAGGGCTCGTCAGCTTTCTCGGACTATTGAGTGGTGCTCGATGGCTTTGTTGGTACAGCAGTGTCGGTGGTGGTATCTCTAGAGTTTTGCAGCAAAGTAGAAGGGGTGAACTCCACCTTCTTCTTTATGGACTTGGCAGCACGAGTTTTGGGGGCCATGGTGATCGCGGGTATGGTGGTTGAGAGAGGGAGTTTTTAGAGAGAGAGAAGAGGCCTGTAAAATTTTGAAAATTTGG
Source organism: Perilla frutescens (assembly GCA_026008535.1). NCBI lineage: Eukaryota > Viridiplantae > Streptophyta > Magnoliopsida > Lamiales > Lamiaceae > Perilla > Perilla frutescens. The sequence goes on along the minus strand of BRKX01000013.1, from coordinate 44,494,708 downwards.
GTGAAAATGGCGAGTGAATTTCGGTGAGGAAGAGGTGGGGGTTTAATACTTGGATTCACCCTAGCCACTCAATTTGGGTTGATGTGACAGGCCCGTCAGATGACATTTAGTCTTCTAGGGTTTCACTGTACGGAATCTTGTGTTGTGCCCACGGGGGCAGAGAGATCCCGAATTTCTCAGAATTACCTTTGCTGGTGCCCTCCACACTGGAAGCATCCATATTGGCTAGATTCTTTCCTTCCACGAAAAATTCTCCTAAATTTGTTCCCTAAAATACTTCAAAAAACAAATACAACCGTAAAATCCAACTCGTAGTCTGACATGGCAAAAAATAATCACAAAAAAGGAATGAAATAAATTACGAAAAACATAAAAAAGGAAATAAAATAAATAAACTTGGGTTGCCTTCCAATCAGCGCCCCAGTTACTATCGTGGGCACGACGCTTACCTTGCATCACATGTATGTGGGCTTAATCAGCCTTTGACCATTGACTTTGAAGGTTTCTCCAGTACTTGAATCATATAATTCCACTGCTCTATTTGGCACACGGTCTGGATCTCATATGATCCTGACCATTTGGACTTGCGTCCTCCCCCGATTAGCTTCATCCTGGAATTATACAACAGAACCTTTTGCCCATGCTCAAATGGCTTGTGGCGAATGAGGTGGTCATGGGTTCTTTTCATTCTTTCCATGTAGAGAACGGCATTATCATAGGATTCCAGCCTCAACTCCTCCAACCCTTGAAGTTGAAGATTCCTTTCGATCCCAGCTCTATCAAGCTTCATGTTTAGCTTCTGAATTACCTAAAAAGCTTTATGCTCAATCTCTACTTGAAGATGGAAATTCTTCCCATAGACTAAGCGAAAGGGAGACATTCTAATGGGTGTTTCGTAGGTAGTGCGATATGCCCACAAGGCATCATCCAGCTTGAAACTCCAATTCTTGCTATTGGGGTTCACGACCTTCTGAAGTATGGACTTGACCTCTCGGTTGCAACCTCAGCTTGCCCATTTGTCTGTGGGTGATATGCAGTAGTAACTTTATGTCTCACTCCATACTCCTTAAGTAAATTCTTGATGATCATGTTGTATAAGTGGGATCCTTGATCACTTATCAGTGTCTTAGGCACACCAAACTTGCTAAACACATTAGACTTCAGGAACTTCTTGACCACACGGGCATCATTTGTGGTAGTTGTTTTTTCTTCCACCCACTTGGATACATACTCCACATCTAGAACTATCAGTCCATTGGATTTGGTTAAGGGCCTCATAAAGTCAATTACCCAAACGCCAAAGACTTCTACTGGCATGATAGGCACCAAGGGCATTTCATTGCGTTTGGAGATATTCCCAGTCATCTGGCAGTATGGGCATCGTCTACACACTTCATAAGCATCTTTGTGAAGTGAGGGCCAAAAGAACCCACAATCAAGAACCTTCTTCACAGTTCTCTTTGCACCAAAATGCCCTCCACATGCTTCAGAGTAGCAGTGATCTAGAATGCTCTTCGCTTCTTCGATGGGCACGCAGTGATGAATGATTTAGTCTGCGTACCTTCTTCATAGTATGGGCTCATCCCAAACATAATATCGACTCTCACTTCTGATTTTGTTCCTTTGGTAGGTTTAGAGTCTGGTAGGTAATTCTCCAAAGATCATGAAGTCGATCAAATTAGCGTACCAAGGTGCTGTGCCCTTAAGGTGGAACATATACTCATATGGGAAAGACTTCTCGATAGGCACCACGTCTTTTTCCTGATTGAGTACTCTACTCAAATGATCAGCCACCTGGTTTTGAGCTCCACTCTTGTCTTTGATCTCCTAATCAAATTCTTCTAGTAGTAGTATCCACCGGACACTCTTGTCTTTAAGTGCATATATACAGCACAACCAAACACTCTCAAATTATAAATGTTAACAATTTTTCTTGTAAAGACAGATTTAGGGCATTGCCCCTTTAATGGGACAGATGGGGATCTATTAATCAAATAAGCAGCAGCGTACAAGGCTTCACCCCAAAATTTCTTAGAAAGCCCAGATAATTGTCTCATACTCCTCACCCTTTCTAATAAAGTTCTATTCATGCAATCTGCAACACCATTTTGCTGATGAGTATAAGTAACATTTTTATGACTTTTAATACCAGATTGATCACACAAAGAGTCAAGCTGGGTATTACATAATTCAAGGCCATTATCAGTTTTAAGAATTTTAACATGCTTGCCAGTTTGATTTTCAATCATAGATTTCCAAGTTTTGAATTTTTTCAAACACCTGAGACTTATGCTTCATCAGAAAAATCCAAATCTTTCTAGAGAAATCATCAATTATGGACAGAAAAAATCTATTTCCAACATGAGTTGCCTCAGTGGCAGGACCCCAAACATTAGCATGAATATATTCAAGAATCTCAGTACATTTAGACACATTTGTGGTAACAGAAATAGGAAATTGTGCTTTATGTTGTTTACCAAAATACAGGCATCACAGAAAGGCAGAGACTGCATAACATCAGAACCAAACATGCCAGCATTTTTAAGAAATTAAAGGCCTTTATTACTCATGTGACCAATTTTGTTATGCCATAATAAGGTGTGATCTTGTTTCATAGTATGCACAGAAGGAACAGATTCAATGTGACAGATATACAGGTTGTTTTGCTTAAGAGCTTTCAACACTACTAAAGAGCCCTTAAGGACTTTCATTTGACCATTACCCTCATCTGTCCTAAAAATCATCATCTTCTAGAGCATCACAAGACAACATATTATAGCATAAATCAGGGAGATATCTCACATTTTTCAAAGTAATTTCAATGTCAGACCTAAACTTCAAACATACAGTGCCTATTCCCATTATTTTATATCTTTTCTCATTAGCTATGGATACAAATCCATTTTCAATTTCCTTAAAAGAAGACAAAACATTCTTGAAAGGATAAATGTTGAAGGTACAACCAAAATCAATCAGTCATTCAGACTCACAAATAGAAGAAGAGGCAGAATGAACAGCAGCATGAGAAGAATGTATAACCATGTAGCAATCACCAAGATTATCACCAGTAGCAACATTAGCATGATTATTATCAAGTTTACCTTTTTTCTTATTTTTCTTAGGCAGAGAACAGTCTTTAATGTAATGATCAGTTTCACCACAGTTATAAGATTTTCTAGCATGCTTTGACCTTGATTTAGACCTGGAACTACCCTTTTTCTTCTTATTTCCATTTTTAGAGTTATTAGGAGACTTATTTTTCTCTCCCCCAGCATGCATAGCATTATTACCCTGACCTCCCTCCCCAGATTCCAACACCTCCAATTCCTTAGATTTAAGAAAACTAATGATCAGATCAACAGAGGCATTATCCCTGCCATACTTAATGACAACCTTAATATCAGAAAAAGAGTCAGGAATGGCATTTAACAGGGCAATATTGGTATAGTTATCAATTGTTTTATCCCCAGAAAGCTTAATGTCTTGCACCAGTTTATAGAATAGGTCAATATTTTCATCAATATGCTTAGACATATCTAGCTTGAACATAAATAATTTTTCAACAAGATGCATGCGATTAGCAAAAGAAGTTTCAGTGTAGGTGGTTTCAAGTTTTTCCCACTAATCCTTGGCAAAAGTTAACTCACCCATCTTCCTAATCACATAGTCACTCAGATTAAGCATGATAGTAGACTCGTCTTGTATTAAAGAGCTCACGGCTTAGATGGTCCTGAACACACCATCGGTACACCGTAGAATAATCTAATAAGTTAGTTTATCTTGACTAACTGATTATTCTAATACACTCGCTTGTGTATTAAGGAGGATCACGATAGGATACTATTCTCTGTCTCTGACCCAGTTACTGAGAGAATAAAGATCCACAGAGTTCGGGTTCTGAACTCATGTGATATTGGCGAGCATATGTGTGCGTTGTTTATTACTTTGATTTATCAATGTGTAAGATCTTTTCGTAGATCGAATTCGATATCTTTGGTAATAACAATGTATACATGATGTCTCGAGCAGTATGCATGAGCACCGTGTCCTGGTGCGCCAGGTTGATGATGTTCTCTTGAGGAAACACAAGTTCATGTTGAAACCCTGCAGGTGGAATTTATTCCTTACATGATAAAGCTTGTGTGGTACTACTCAAGGTTTTAGATGTTAATTAATTATAGCTGTCAGAGGATGACATAATTAATTAATGAACATTATATCTTCAACACGGGGAATGGCTGGACTAAAGAAGAAAGCATGTTCGCAAATATGTATTAAATTGGTAGGTCAGTTTTACTTCTTTAGTGGAATAAAAGTAAAACTTAATTTATTTAATTATATCCTAAGTTTATTGGATATTAGATATTAAATAAATTAGTGGGCCAATTTAATATTCTTCTAAATTCCTGTTGTAGCCCAATATGACTGAAAGTGGACTGGATATAGAACTTGAGATAGAGGCCCAGCCCAGTAGGGCTGGAACATGAAATTTCGCCCCTCCCCATATATAAGGGGAGGGGGGAACGAAATTTATACATCAATAATCATAAGAAATCAGCCCCTCTTTGTCTCTCAAAGTTATCCACAGATTTCACAATTCTATCTAGTAGATTTCAGCCCACTCTGAATCTAGATACAGTCTGGGAATACAACAGAAGATCTTGGATTAGAATATTGTGGTGGCCGATTTTATTGACATAAGTGGCGCCTATCATTGTTTATTCAACAACAAGATTAGATCTGTAATCCTGTCCTCAGACCGTCTGTCGATTTGTAAGTAGATTCATTTTCTATGTCTTCCGCTTTATTAGAATCGAATCTGTTTTACATGCTATTTGATTATACTGTGATAAACATGCTTGTTACATAAAATTATGATTTGCATGAACACGGATTAATGAACAACCAAATAGATCCTACGGTGGTTTAATTCGAAAAAACCCCTACACATGCAAGTTCATTCATTTCAGCACGTTTAGCAGAATTGTCAGACTCATCATAGGCACCGGAAATGGCTTTTACCACACGTTGCTGAATCAAAACACATTTGATTTTTTATTTCCAAATGTTAGTTAAAGTCATTTTTCCCATTAAAATGGAGCATTCCATACACATTTGCAGCCATTTTGTGCACACATAGAAGATAAGTAATAAAAATAGGCCAAGAATAGCAAGAACACACAACAATCCAACAGAAACTGAGACGCCGAGCATTCACTTAACACGAGCCCTTAACGGAGTAAGGTGAGAGCCCAGTTTACAATCACCCATTTGAACGGGAGCGCAAGGGGTCACTCAAAGTCCAAAGGCAAAGTCAAGCAAAATATATATCCGAGAAATAACAAGAAATCTCAACCAAGAGATTATCATAGGAGTCCAAACAAACTCCAACGGATCACACAGATATGGAGTAGAGAACACAAAAGAACACAAAGAATAGCGAGAGAGCAACCAAGACCGACAAAAAACCTTAGATTGAAGCCAAATAGCCAAGATCTAAGAAAACACAGAGGCAAATAGCAGATACCAAGCCTATAGGCCTTCCTGCCACTAAGAATTGAAAAATGACATGAAGGATCACCAATTTACTCGAGCAGTGCCCTAGAAGAGGGGAACACCGTTTTACCTTTGTTGTCTGTACGAAGAAGACAGTTCACAGTCAGCAGCAACAACCAATGGTGTACTTAAAGAACCCCGACGTCTACTGATACCACTGTTAGGGATCTGTATAGCTTTAATCGCTACCAACTATTATAACCTTCCATCAAGATACTGGAATTTATAGAGAATCACTAAACTAGATCGAAGCCGACAATGGCTCAGAACTCAAACCAAGCGATCTCGTCCAACAAGCCGGAAACACCACAGAGTTGACCACGACGGCACAGACCTCATACCACCAGTGAACCACACACGAGTTGCACCACTTCCTGAATCCCCTCACTCACAGAGAATGAAGATCACTGCTCAAGAGGAAGATTACATAATAGAAGAAAGAAGAAACACACGAAGCTGAGCAGAGTAACTGTCTTAGTTCTTTTCTCTCTCTCTCTCTCTCTCTCAAGCAAACCCAAGGCATTCACACACTCAAATGAGGACTGTGTAAGAATCGGAGTGAGTTACCAAATAAATAGGTCGGTGGCTTAGGGTTCAGGGGAATGAGCCTTCTCAGTGGGACAGGTAGTCTGGGCCCAATGCTGGAATAATTAGAAGCCTAGTAACAAATGGGCCATATTCTAACAGGTTCAAGTTGGTCCTACAACTATGCCTGAAATCTCAATTTAGTCCCGAAATAAAATTTTGACCCAAATTGAACCCAATATTTTTTATTAAACGATAATTAGATTAATTTGAGGCCAACACTAAGTCACATGTACAATTTATGGATTCGAAAGTTTTGGGGGTCTTTTTCAATAGTCTCAGTTAGAATTTAATATTTTTAGAAATCAATACTAAGTTGTGGAACTATCTAGTCTATATAATGGGATTCTAATGATATATAATTATGAGCCAAGACAAAAAAAAATATCATTACTTCATGATTATTGCAGTAAGAAAACTAGTCAGTTTATATCGCTTCGATCATATATCACGTCCAGATAAGTTTATTGATAATTATTATATTACTTATAATGTCGTTAAATATTAATTATACACATAATTATATTGACATTGGAGAGAAACATATACATTTACTAATTATACCATCCACAATCATTTTAATATCTTGAGACTTTCTTTAAATTAATCATAGAATTTATTAATTAATAAAAAATGAAAAACAATAGTCGGATAATAAAATTATTAATAAACTGAAAACGAGACTAAAATATTCCACATTTAACTATTAAAATATGGGTCAAAATTTTATTTAGGGATCAAACTGAGATTTCGAGTATAGTTGTAAGATCAGTTTGGACATTTTCCCTTAAATTAACACCGTTAGTAACGGACATTAACAGAAATTAGTTTAGGAACTAACGGAGGGATTAATTTGATATCTTTTAAAAAGTTGAGGGATTAAATGTACCAGAATATGACTTTGAAATAGGGTGATATCTTAAACTTCAGCACAAAGAAGATGGTTCGATGACTAAGTAGGTTCTTTTGAATTACTTTATGATATCTTCATAAGTTTTCCACAAACAGGTAGGAAGATTTTAATGTACTCCTAGAATGATGATCTGTTTTGACTATACTAGTTTCCAGTTACTAATAAATGCGATAAATTTATTTCATATATACATTCCTATATTTTCCTTTCTTTTATAAAAGAACATTAAAATCTTGGTTCTCAAAATTGGATCTGAAATCACAATATTTCACGAAATTTTGATTTTAGAATTAACTTTCAAATCTAGCAATAACATTACAAATTTACATATTTGTGCAATTAAAACATTAGTGACTATTCGGATAAATTAAAACTAATATAATATTAAACATTACATATGTATATATGGCATGTATATATTTTCAGATACAACTAAGATTTAATTGGACTGGGTTTGTAACATTTTCAGATACAACTAAGATATTATAAAGCAAGTTCTATTGGAGCTAGAGGGCAAGTATATATCGGTGGGGTCGTTTACTTCCAATTAATAGATCTGGAAAGTTGGTTTCATAAATTAGGTTGTTTAAGTTTTTATTTATTATTATTGTCTTAATCGCTAGTTATGGTCTTAATTATTTGAATGGTTAATTCTTGATTTTGTTGATTGATAATTTGAGTTGCAATCCGCATAGCGGGATCCAAATTAATTTTTTGTTTTTATTTTCATTTTGGTATTTATTCTATTTTAGTTCCAATTAATAGATCTGGAAACTTTATATCATAAATCAGGTTTAAGTTTTAATTTATTATTATTGTCTTAAACGTTGGTTATGGTCTTAATTATTTGAATGGTTGATTCTTGATTTTGTTGATTAGGTATTTGAGTTGCAATCCGCATAGCGAGATTCAAATAATTTTTTTGTTTTTGTTTTCATTTTTGTATTAATTCTATTTTAGAATATTTTATTTGATCAAATGTATTATATATCTTGCAGGATTATTTTAGGTTTGATTAATATGCCGTATTGTAATATCTTTTGAAAAATTATTTTCTTTTAATGAATGGTTATTGAACATGTTCCCCGTAATCCTAATCCATATGAGGATTAAATTTCTCCACATATTGCAATTGAGTGAATGAGGGCTTCCGTTTACATTGTTTCTTCCAATTCATGTTTCGACTTTTGATCATGGTGCATGATGTATGTAATTTAGAGACTTAACTTCTTAACATAAATTTTAAGGGTGTTTTATTTTAATTTTTCCAAGTTGAATAATTTATATTACATTCACTTTTTTCTCCAATAGTATATATATACATTCAGTTTTTTATTTCTATTTTTATTGTCAATACTTTATATTCAGTTGTTACTTTTATAATGTATTCTTTATAATTTAAATTTATTGTAAGTTAATTTCCGTGCATCGCTCACACTGGAGAAATTAACGAAAAATTTTCCGTACCTTTTTATGGATATAGAAACATTTATGAAGAAGAAAGCGGTGGAAAGTCAATTCGCAGAAAACTTGCACGGCTTTAGACGTCTTAATAAAGTCCTCCCAAATTATGAAGTGGTCCTCGGCTCCTATCTTGTTCAGTGACGACGCTATGTTGGGGATCGGAGATAAAGAAGGATCAAATATTTGTTATTTACGCAAACATGTACAAGGTGTATGTAAATCTTATTTGATAAGAACGAGATAAATTTTGCAGAATCAACTCGCAAAAAAAAAAAAAAAGATCAAAATTAGTATAACGGCAAAATTTAAAAGTAATACTCAAAAATCCAAAAGTATCACTTGTGTCTTAAAACAATAATGGATTTGCTAATTATCTTATATGAATTTATTTAGTTCAAATTATGAGTTTTCCATTCCAATTAATGTTTAGAGTTTTAGAGTTTAGATTTTTTTAGGGTTCATGATTTTTTAGAGTTTTATTAGTATTTTAAGAATTTTGCTTAGATTTTTATTTTGTGTTTTTTTTTTTTTTTTTTTTAAGGTTTGTTAATCTCAATTAAGGGTCATATTTAAGTTGAAAAAATTAAATGTTGAGGCAATGCACGAGCCCACGTATTAGCATCGGCAGAATGCATTGTGCGAGTTGTCAAATTTAAAAAGAAAATCAAAATTTAAAAAAAAACTAATTAATTCACTTTTATGTTAGAGTACATTAATTTCATTTTTGCAAATTCTCTTGTACATAAGAATATGTACATCAGACGGTCAACACGTTGACCCGGTCAATGCGTTGACAAAAACATCGTCAAATAGATGATATTTTTTGAATTTTGGTTGATACTTTTTAGTGTTATGATTGATACTGATTTTGACAACTTTTTTTCTGGCCGATATTTTTTATTGATACAAGTGATACTTTTGGGATTTGAATGATACTAATTATCGAGCGCAATGCATGAGGCCACACATTAGCATCATGCTCGTGCATAGCGCAATTAGCCGAATTTCAAAAAAAATTAATTCACTTCAATTTTAGGGTTCATTGATTTCATTTTAAGTATATATTTATATTTATTTCATATAAATTAAATCAATTCACTTTAATTTTAGGGTACATTAATTCCACTTTAGGCTATATATTTATGAGAAACACTCGTGTGCACTAGATGCATCGCCAGGCGCATTGACTGGTCAACGTCAGAAAACGCGCATTGACCCGGTCAGCTAAAAACAAACATTCAAAATCAGTATCAACCGTAACACTAAAAAATATCACTCAAAAGTCCAAAAGTACCACTTGTATCCTTAAAAAGTATGAACCAAAATAAATAAATTAAAAAAAATCAAAATTATTATCAATCGTAACACTAAAAAGTATTACTCAAAATTCAAAAAGTATCATCTATATGATTAAAAAGTATCACCTAATTTACTATTTTTCTTTTTTGCGGGTTGACCGGATCAACGAGCGTTGACCCGTATTTGACCTGGTCAAAAATATTGACCATCTGACATAAGCTTATATACATCTAGTGCATGTAACTTGTTGGACTTTTTGAGAAATAAAATTTCATTTACAAAATAAGTGACAAGTCAACATTTATTTTGAATTTTTGACCGTTGGCAAAATAATGACATGTCTCACAGTCATTACAAAACCAACGACCAAAAGAATGACAAGGGGCCATCATTTCTTTCAACCAACAAATTTATGAGTCTCTCTCCTCACTCATAAATATCCCCTTGCTCACACCTTTTCAGAAATACTCACATACTCATCTCCTCAAAGAGTATCTCTCTCTGAAAAAAAACTTGAATTCCAATTCAGCCAAATTTCAAAAATGGCCGAACCATCTTTCAAAGAGCAAATGATGAGAGACAAATTCCTGGAAAGAAAGAAATTCCAGCTAATTCTTAAAGAATCAACCAACCCATTTCTTTTGGTCAATCTTCGCAAGACCGGAATTCTATATTACCTGGAAACTCTACCAAGATTCTTCAGACAAGACTTGGTAAGTGAGTTCCTCCTTCAAGTGAAGGTCACTGCAGATGGAAGCTCATCTCATCAGTGATTCAAGGGGACAAGATTCAAATCGCTGAAAGAAAGATTGCAGAAATCTTTCAACTTCCAAGGAAAGGGTCCACAGTTCAAGATCTGAAGGACTCAGCTGAGTCATACTGGAAGGAATGGAGAGCTTCAACCTGCAACAATTAATTCAATTTTACTACAGCTAAAACTGACCTGAAGCCTGAGTATGGGGTTCTACTCGATGTCACCAACAAGATGATGTTCGGTGCCATTAGAAGCTTGAGTCAACTTACTCAATAGAGATACAAGGTAATGATACACTTTGTTGAGGGACTGCAAGCAAATTGGGCAAAGTTTGTATTCTCCCAATTCAAGCATAAAGTCATGAAAGCTGCTGACTCAAAAAAGATTGGGAAATTTTAGTCCAAAGTAGGACTTGTTCTAAGGATGAGCAAGCTACTTGAAGATATGCTGAATCTTCCAAATGATGACGCTCTACCAGTCCTCATCTCTAACTGGATTCCCAAGAAAGGAAGAGCTCACCTTCAATCGCTCAAGAAGAAGAGGAGATCGAAAACCAAAGCCGGTAATACAACTTCAAGTAGTTTAACTGCCAACGAAGTTCCATCTCCACAATCCAAGAATAGATCATCAACCGACTTCAAGCCCTGTTCTGATCCAGACAAACTTATTCCATTTATTTGAATTCTTCATCTATTTATGGAGCTGACTAATTCATGAGAACTTGCCCTCCTCTCCAGCTGAATGAAGAAAACATTCGCACTAATTACAGTGGTGAATATGCAGTTAAGAGTACACAGGAGGATGTAACGAATCTCCTTCTCACCCACTTCACCTACGTTGCAAAGTAAGATCAGTAGTTGTTCAAACAACTACACCGGTATTTCTACTGGTACAACTGGAGACACTCTATGTCAATCCAGTCCCATTTCTTGCTAACCGCCTTTCATGGCATGAGCTATTGGCAACTTGAAGAAACTTAGAGCATTAAATGGATCGGAGATTCAAATCCATTTCCTCCAACGATTGTGCAAGTTCAGCGGATCGTGAAGCATCGACTTGATAATCAAATTCCAGCTAAGGTCATGCTAGCTGATGTTCAAGCCAACTTGAGATCACAAGAAGCTGCAGCTGCAAGTTAGTTAGTCAATCATCAAACTGATCTCCACTACCGCACACTGTATTTTGATAATGTATCAATTCAGTTAGAAGAGGCATCTCTACAAGCTGAAGATGCAACTGAAAGGATAGATCAGGATCTATCACATACTCAAGTTGTGGAAACCCCAGGGAGTCGAAAGCTTGGACACAAAGGAGACAACGATGTTGAAGATACTGCCATGTCACCAGATCTCCTGTCCTGAAGCTATATCACTCCTCTTATCAAGCCAAGCTTAAAAGCAGCTTAACTGATTATCAATCAGTCCAGCTGCTCCAAAGGATGCAACAGGCTCAACTTAAAAATGAAAAAAGTCAAACAACTCTATAGGAAGTAGAGAAGCTAGTCCAGTTCGACCACTCAAGAAGAGGAAACTGACGTAAGGGTCACTCAGCAGCTGATCAACAAAACTGATCAAATCAGTTTGAAGGCGCTTCAATCAGTTCAGACCAGAAACTGACGCCTAGAGCTCAACCTCTCAATAGCTGTCTGCCCAGTCCTCTTCACTCATTCAGTTGGTCGTATCCCAACTGATCTACGATAAGCTTCTCTCATCACTATTTCTCAAAGCTTATTTTTGAATAATTACTTTTGTGATCATCAATTGCTAAATCTTACATCCAACGTTCTAATTTCATAATAAGCTCACTATTCATCTGAGTTGCCATTAAAGTCTCCATGTTAAGCATTAAATTAGAAACTACTAAAGATAGTAGTAAGAGATGAATGTCTGAGGGATATAAATGGCAAATCTGGAGGAAAATTTTTTGCAATTTATGGTAACTACCAAGATTTAGAATCCCTCAGCTCTCAGCCGCTTGATCATAAAGTTAAAATCCAAGTGAACGACCGAGATACATGCATCATTTAGTCAGCTGATTACACATCAAATCAGATAGCTGAATTAGCCAGAAGCTATCGAGTGTTATTGATAAATGCATGCAAAGCTATTGCTTTATAAACAAAGGAGAAGATGATCTACATCACCATCATTCTAAATCTATCTCTTCTTGATGAGATCGAGACAAGTACTGAGGATTTGAACCCGGAGTTGCAGCTGAGAGGTCTAGTGATGAGATTAAGAGCCAAGAAACTGCAAGGTTACTTCCAGTGCTATGTTCAAAAGAAGTTGGAAGATGATGGAGCTGATTTCAAGCAGTCCAAGTTGGTGACTGTATTGAGCATCGAGGAGCTCGATTGAAATTGAAGAAAGCCATGACAAAGTGGACGTTCCTTGATATTTTTAATTAGTTATTTTATTTATTTTAAACTATTATTTCAGCTGTGGTTTTATTTATATGGCAGACCCAATTATCACAATCTGTTTAAGTGATATTGGACCTAATAGCACTTTTATTAGCCCAGTTTGAATTCTAGGCCCAAGACACTTCAATTTCATTTTCCCTTCGATCTTTATTTAGGGATTTTCATTCACTTTGTTATTCAGACTTGATTGAATGAAAAACAGCTCTACGCTATTCTCTTGTCTCACAAACAAATCGATACTTTGGTAGAGTTTGATTTTGGCGAATTCAAACTTGAAATCAACCGTCTCGTTCATGCATCCAGTAGTGTACGGGTTAGGCAGCCACAAAGATTACTCCACAGGCGCGTTCTGAGTTCTTGTCGATTTGGGGTTCGTTTCGGGTAAGATTCATCTCTATTTTTCATTTTCCATTGTTCCATCTTCGTTCCAGCCACCACCACACCTCCATACGCATTCCATACCCATCCTAGTATCAATATATTCATCCATATAGCACCCCAAGTCCAGAATCCATCCATATAAGCCCTAGGTCCATTTATAAGCTGAAAACAGTCCGAAATTTGACCTCCGAGCCAAATTGAAAACCACTCGTGCATTTTTGCTGAATTTTGGATATGTTTTTCCTCACTTCATGTTGTACCTGTGTTAAAATTTGAGCTTAATCCGAGTTATTTAGCATCAGTTTCTGTTCGCGTCTTTCATAGGGTTTTTAGTCTTTAATTAGGGGTTTTTGCTATTTAATTCTTGTTCGAATTTATTTAAGTGTTATTGTAGTAGGAATTTTAGGTTGAATCATAGTTATAAGTCAGAGTGTGTTTCGATCTTTGATTCCGCTTATTATTGGTCGTATCATAATTTTGGTACCAGAGCCACATCAACTTCGGTTGGTCGTGGTTCAATCCAAATTTGTGTGACACAGTAGGGGTAAAAGGAGATTCAATTCGTTATTTATAAAAAAACAGTTCGTACAAAAAAAGAAAAGAAATTCATAAAAAAAAGAAGTTGATCGAGCCCTATTGTGTTCACCGTGTTCATAAGAGTTTTGAATTCATTCTTGAAGTTCTTGGTTGATCTTGTTTGGTCTTGTTGAGTTAAGTAGCTAGTAGTCTTGTTCTCTTCGTGTTGTGTCACGATTTGCCGTTCTTCGTCGTATAGCGATTGAGAACATCACTTTGCAGTTTCTTTGTGTTCTTGAGGAGTCATAGTTTTTCGATCATCTTGCTGGAGAAAAGAGGGAAGATCGAAAATTTTGTGTCTAGTGTTTATAAGGGTTGGTTTATTTTTGTTTCCTAGTAGGAATTTGATTTATTTCCTAGTTTGTTTTGGTCTCCCTAATTGAGCTCATGTTCTCACTTGGTACAATTGTGTTCCATAATTCAACACTTTTTCCTCCCATATTACCAACCATATACACGTTCCTAGCCTCTAGCTGATTCCACCACTCAAAACACCTGATTTTCCGGTTTTCATCTTCTCCCTACTATTTCTGCTCCCGAACTCCGATTTTTCTTGATAATACCATTCCGGAAGCAGAATGACGAGCTGGACAAAACACACTGCTTTGCTATGACATAAGTTCTTTTTTGGCCAAATACCATCATCTTCAAGGTGAAATCATCCAGTGAAGATTTTTCAGTTTTCCCATTTCTTCAAATTTCCCTACCTTTTCACCCATACAACCGACCTATATCCATTGCAGCCTACGTCATGGTGTTTTGAATACCCGGTGGTACTTTGGAAGTCACGTTCGAGCTCTTGACTAGAGTTGGATGAGCTAGCATCAGTTCTACTGAGGATTTGAAACATAAAGTTGAGTGATATACACGAGAGTTAAAAAAAAGTGAGGTCCTTGTTCTTTTGTTTTCTTTGTTTTATTTGTTTTATTTAATTATCTACTCTTATTTAAATTTAATTCAATACTAAAAAAAGAATCGTTGCAATTTTCTTGTTATGTTCCAAACACATAATACAGATTTTGTTAGTAATCATTTTCCTCAGAATCACATTCCCAGAAATCATATTCCTAAAAACATTACTTTCCTGTCAACCAATGATAGAACAACACCAAATGAGATCAAGGTGTATTCTCGGCGCAAGAAGAAGTCGGCGGGAGTTTATTAGAGAATTAGTTATTATTTAATTTTCTATTTTATTTGTCATTATTCAGCAGGTTATTTAATTACGGGCTTTATGCCTTAAGTAGGGGCCTTAGTAGGAGTTTAGTATTTATTTCCTTTCTGAGATAAGAATTAGGGTTATCCAGAATATTATTGTTTTGAGCGGCTGCGGCTGTGGCAGAACGCTAGGCGTTTTTGTGGATTTGGTTTCATTATTGATAACTGAATTACTAGTTCCTTTTCTATATATCTTCACTCCATCAATTTGGTGCGGTGAACGTGGAACGAGAATTCGGACTCGAGGTATCTGTACGGCGGTACCCTTCATTATTTCTAAACACATATTCTATTGCTACGTTTTCCCTCTCCGCAGTGTTGATGTGATCTTAGGGGTTTCATGGTTAGCCCAATTGGGTGATGTGATGGCAAATTGGGCCAAATTAACAATCAAGTTTCAGATAGATGGACAAACTATGAGTTTGCGGGGTGATCCGTCATTCATTTGGCGCGAGTGCATGGCGGCCGATATCAATCAGCTTGAAAAAGGAGATGAGGCATGGTTTCTTTGGGCAATAGATAGCACCGACAGCTCATCGGTCGGGGGCGTGCAGGGTAAAGACGAGTCCAAGAAAGCGGAGCTCGAGTCTTTACTCACATCTTTTTCTGCTGTCACGCAGCTGCCGACAGGTCTTCCGCCATCCCATCTTTATGACCATCGCATCGTGTTGTAGGACGGAGTTCCACCGGTTTCGGTCCGACCATACCGGTATAACCATTTACAAAAAGATGAGATTGAGAAATTAGTGGCCGAAATGCTCACGGTCGGAATCATTCAGCCAAACACTAGCCCATATTCCAGCCCGGTCCTTCTGGTGCGCAAAAAAGATGGTTCGTAATGGTTCTGCATCGACTATCGGGCCCTGAATAAAGTGACAGTGGCAGACAAGTATCTCATTCCAGTTATTCAGGAGCTACTCGATGAATTACATTGGGCTCAGTGGTTCAGTAAGCTTGATTTACGGGCTGGGTATCATCAGATTAGGATTGCCCCCGAAGATGTGCCGAAAACTGCTTTTCAGACGCACTCCGGCCACTACGAGTTCTTAGTCATGCCGTTTGGGTTGACCAACGCTCCGGCTACTTTCCAATGTGCCATGAATGAAAAATTTTGGCCATATCTGCGGAAATTTGTCCTTGTTTTCTTTGATGACATCCTCATCTACAGCACCTCCTGGGAGGAGCACTTACGTCATCTACATAAGGTACTCACTATTTTGCGAGACCAATCTTTCATAATTAACCCGAAGAAGTGTGTGTGGGGCACATCGCAGGTGGAGTATCTCGGTCACATCGTGTCGAGCAGCGGTGTCCAGATGGACCCTGCAAAGATTAGTGCTATATTGAAATGGCCCACTCCTACTTCATTACGGAGTTTGCGCGGGTTTCTGGGCCTCACTGAGTACTATCGACGCTTCATTCGCGACTATGGCAAAGTGGTTGTCCCTTTAACAGCTCTGCTCAAGAAAGATAACCAAAAGATGTGGAGCTGGCCGGTGGCAGCGGAGGAGGTATTTCAGGCCCTCAAAACAGCCCTCACTACTGCTCCAGTCTTGAAGATGCCCGATTTTTCTCTACCATTCGTAATCGAGTGCGATGTGTCGGGACGGGGCCTTGGCACACTTCTTATGCAAGAGAATCACCCAGTCGCCTATTTTAGCAGGGGGTTGTCGGAACGTTTGTTAGCTAAATCAGCTTACGAGAAATAATTAATGGCGCTCGTCCTAGCTGTCTTACATTGGCGACCCTATTTATTAGGTAGGCGCTTCCTTGTCCGGACCGATCAGCGGAGTTTGAAACATTTGCTAGCTCAAACACTGACTACCCCGGCTCAACAAAATTGGGCTGCCAAGCTGTTGGGATTCAATTTTGAGATTATGTATAAGGAGGGGCGAGTGAATGCAGCGGCCGACGCTCTGTCACGTCGGGAGGATGATTTAGAATGCACCGCGTTATCCGTACCTTGGTGGCTGGACTGGCAAGCATTGCAGGCCGCTGTGCGGGCCGATTCCGGGCTCTTCCGCATTCAAGTCACCATTGAGAAAGGTGAGCTAGGGCCCAAGCATTTTAGCAGCTCTTATGGGACGCTTTTCTATAAGGGCCGGATTGTGCTTCCCCCCAGATTCTTCGTGGACGAATCAGTTGTTGGAAGAGTTTCATACCACCCCCGCCGGTGGTCATTCTGGGGCATTCCGCACATATCGCCGACTTGCTAGCAATTTTTATTGGTCAGGGATGATGAAATCAGTGGTGGCATTTGTGGCAGCATGTGATGTCTGCCAACGAAACAAATACGAAGTGAAGAGTCCGGCAGGCTTGCTTAACCCTTTGCCAATCCCTGAACGAGTCTGGGAGGATATTAGCATGGATTTTAATACCGGATTTCATTCTAGCACGGGTATGACACCATTTGAGGTTGTGTATGGTCGGCCTCCACCACCGTTGATCCCTTTCTTTCCTGGTGAGATTCGGTTTCAAGCCTTGGCTGACTCTCTTCGAGATCGTGGTGAGGTCCTTGCACACTTACAGAAACATCTCGTACGCGCACAGCAGCGAATGGTTAATGAGGCAATAAGCATCGGCGCCCTCTAGATTTTGCGGTGGGTGATATGGTGTACCTTAAGTTCCGGTCGTATCGTCAGAAATCTCTTTTTTCAGCGGCCAATGCTAAGCTGGCACCACGTTTTTTTGGCCCTTTTGAGGTGGCAGCAAGGGTGGGCTCAATGGCGTATCGGTTGAAGTTGCCGGACACTTCCAAGGTGCACCCAGTATTCCACGTCTCACTATTAAAAAAGGCAGTGGGAACGGCAGTAGTGTCTACGGAGTTACCTGAGGAGTTACTGGCAACCGATCCTCCTTTCACACCATCGGCGGTGGTCAGCCGCCGAACATTGGCTCGGGGTGGTGAGCAAGTGGATCAGGTGTTAGTGCAGTGGCAGGGGCAAGGCATTGATGAGAGTTTGTGGGTTGACGTGGCAGACATGCGAGGACAGTTTCCTGATTTCAGCCTTGAGGACAAGGCTGCTTCGACCCCGGTGGTAATTGATAGAACAACACCAAATGAGATCAAGGTGTATTCTCGGCGCAAGAAGAAGTCAGCGGGAGTTTATTAGAGAATTAGTTATTATTTAATTTTCTATTTTATTTGTCATAATTCAGCAGGTTATTTAATTACGGGCTTTATGCCTTAAGCAGGGGCCTTAGTAGGAGTTTAGTATTTAATTCCTTTCTGAGACAAGAATTAGGGTTATCCAGAATATTATTGTTTTGAGCGGCTGCGGCTATGGCAGAACGCTAGGCGTTTCTGTGGATTTGGTTTCATTATTGATAACTGAATTACTAGTTCCTTTTCTATATATCTTCACTCCATCAACCAAACAAGCCCTAGGTGTTTTAGATTGTCATAATCATTATGGAAGATCAACAACACAAAGGTTTTGATTTTTCAAGAATTGAAGACCATGTTCTGGAAATGATATAAGAACATTCCGCTGCCAATCAGATTGAAGATTGGATAATGTACTTAATCAAGTGTTATACACATGATCATGTACATGGTTGTCTAGAAGGTTCCAAAGAGATGTATTGAGTTGATTTGAAGGAGATGGAGATTCCTATTGAAGATTGATGTCTCATTCAGAAGGAGATCAAGATGAAAGAAGGCAAGTTTTATTCAAGAAAGGTTTCTAACTAAGGTAGTCCGAATTAAAATAAGAAAGTTTTCTTTTTAGAGTTTGATTCAAATTAGGGAAATCTGATTACCTTGTTCAGGGTATACTTTGTTCTTATAAATAGCTTATGGAATTAGACTGGTTAGGAACAAATGCACAAGTTCTGATTAAAGAGTCAAAAGACTTCCAGTTTGAAGTATTAGGCATCCAACATTGTTAGACTAGATTAGATCTTTTGATTGTTATTTTTCTAGTCATTGTTTGAAACCTTTTCATTCACTTTTAAAGGAGTTTCGGGAGAGATTTTCTTTAGGAACTAGAGAGAGTCTAAGGGGATCTCTGTTGGAGTTTTTTCGAATTGAACCACCACATGATCTATTTGGTTGTTCTTTAATCCTAATATCATGTATGTCATATATTTATGCAGCTCATATGTTTAAATTAACCGAGTTCAATTGAACATGCAATCCGATTTTTCGATTCTACTTAAAACGGAAACATAGAATATCAAAAAACACTTACAACAGAACGACGAGTTGCGCACAAGATTAAAGGTCTAATATTGCTGTTGTGTATGATGAAAATGGTGTCCCTTACTGTGCAATTCGACTTCTCCATCTTCTACTGTATTCCCAGACTGTATCTAGATTCAGGGTGAATAGAAATCTACTAGATTGGTATGGATACTGTGGAGAAAAGAGAACATAAGAGGGCTGATTTGTTACACTAAAATTTTTGTCCCTTATAAAATAAGGAGGTGGACGAAAATATCAAGCCTCGGACCTACTGGGCTTGGGCCTCTAGTTTCTTTTTCCATCTCCAGTCCATTAAAGTCATATTGGGCTACAACAGGGATCTAGAAGAATATTAAATTGGCCTACTAATTTATTTAATTCCCAATATCCAATAAACTTAGCATATTATTAAAAAAATTAAATATTACTTTTATTCCACTAAAGAAGTAATATTGACTTACCAATTTAATACATATTTGTGAATATGCTTTCTTCTTTAGTTCAGCCATTCCCTGTGTTTAAGATCTAATGTTCATTAATTAATTATGTGAGCCTCTGACAACTATAAATTAATATCTAAAATCTTTAGTAGTACTACATAAGCTTTATCATATACGGAATAAATTCCACCTGCAGGGTTTCACATGAACTTGTGTTTCCTCAAGAGAACATCATCAACCTGGCTCACCAGGACACGGTGCTTATATATATTGCACGACACATCATATATGCAAATTCCATTACCCAAGATATCGAGTTTATTGATTCTATGAGAGAATCTCATCCATGGATAAATTAAAGCAATAAACAAAGCATACATATGTTCGTCAATAAATATAAGTTAAGAACCCGAACTCTGTGGATCTTTATTCTCTAATTTATAGTGTCAGAGTAGAGAACAGTATCCTATCGTGATCCTCCTCAATACACTAACAAGTGTATCAGAATAATCAATTAGTCAAGATAAACTAACTATCAGATTATTCTACAGTGTACCGATGGTGTATTCAGGACCATCTAAGTCGTGAGCCTTTTAATACAATACAAGGATCTGATGATATGATCTTACCGTGTGTTTACCCACACCACATCATCTATAATGTAAGTATATTGAATATGCATAAATAATTATATAATAATATAAATGCAAACAGTGACTGCAATAAAATCAATATATATCATCATATCATCAGAAAAGTATACAAAGACATGTCTTCCAGTATATAAAACTAACAATCTCATAATTCAATCCATCGAAAGAGATTGTAGTGGGCAGGAAATGGGTCGAGTAATGGGAGGTCTTCATGTAATAGCCTTTGTAACCATACAACAAAGTAGTGGATTATTTCTCACGGACATAAGAAGTCCTCCTGACATAGATCGATTGATCGAACAGAATTACTATCCTCGTGTTCATTCTGCATTCAGTTTAAGCAATCTGGTTCTACATGGTAATATCAACTTACGCATATATGTTAGCGAACATGGTAAACTCTGCACAGATTATGTAACTTCAGTTGTTGTTATTCTTGTTCTTGTTACTGCTATAAATGTACTAATCTGTGATGTCTTGCGTTTGGGAGGGACCTACTTCAGTTGTTGATGGCCTTGCACCCTCATTTACAGTTTCCCTGGATCTTTTCACAATTTTGTCTTGGAGATACTGAGTAAGCTCTCGCAAGCTTCTTATGACAGGGAATTTTTATATTTTACACTTTACTAGGGAATTGAGCTCAAGGAGTTGTAATGTTGAATCATTGGTATCTATGGATCTACGGAGAGTCACTGCTGGGTAACTCTCTCGCATACTTGATGGGATACTTGAGGTGACCGATCTCTTATCCTAGGCATACCTCAGGATGCAGTAGACATCAGGTGTTCACTCACAAGACCCCACTGATTGCATTAGTACTCACGCCCTTTTTTCAATATTTTTTAGATTGAAATGCAGAGGTCGATTGTGGCTGTGGATGTGGGTTGGCTGCTGAGATCCCATTTTGCTACTATGTTATTTTCTCAACTATGTTTCTTGCTACTCTGATAACTTATATGTTGCTACTATGATATTTCTCTGACTCCGTTACTTTGTTTCTGAACACATTGATTTTGTAGTTATAACATGTTCTTGATACCTTAACTATATGATCCCTATATGATTAATCTAAGGGGAGAAAGCCCCATCTTTTGATATGCCTATTTGGTTACTTGCTTTCACCCTGTGAAGGGGCTTTATTTGTTCAGCATGTTGGTATTGGTTAATTAATTCTTATTGACCTATGAAAAAGTCTATTGACTATTGGTATTTGTTTATTTGTTTTCCTTTGGCATATAAATGGGCTTTTTGGATTGTTACAACTTATGTTGCTCTCTTATAAGCTGTTAATAAATGAAGATTTACTTTAGTTACAGAGGTTATGCTGCCCGATTTTCCAGAATACATATCCTGTATTTGACATCTTCTTTGTTAATTTCATTCATAAATCTTATTTCTTTTAATTAACACGCCGTCTCCACTTAATTATCCTTTTTCAGGACCCAACTGTTACAAATATATAATAGGTCAACTGAAAAAACGATTTATAACATACCCACGGCCAAAATATAGTCCAGGGAAATAAGCACCAGGAGAAGGTTGCATTCCCCGAACCATTCCCATAAAATATCGTGGACTTCACCATGGATAACTGTCAAATGGCCTTGCATAGCATGGAAAGACTTTTTGCATATTACCCAGAGTCGATGTTCAAAACACCAATGTTAGTATTCATAGTTGCCATCTAGGTTGGCCCTGATGGGTTTTGCACTAGGCTGCCGCCCATGGTCCCTCAAAATTTGGGGGACCCAAAAAAAAAATCAATTACATACCATACCTTAATCGAATGCATGGTTGGTATTCAGTGTTTTATATTATTCTCATTTTCCTTTTCTTACATATAAATGTGTTGATTTTGTTTGGGTACATGAAATTGTATTTTTTTTCTTTAATGTGTAGAAAACACAGTAGTTTTAGTATATTTCAATTTTTAATTTATTACTTAATTTGTAGATTTCCCTTTAGAATTGGGAAGGCGGGCCTTTAAAATCTTAGTTAAGCTTGAATTTAGTTATCTTCTTATTTATATGTAAAAATTAAAAAGCTTTACATTCTAATTATCATTCCGTCTTGCTCTTGTAAATGTTCTTATTTTACCCTAAGGAAATCTATGATTGTTTTAGTGTTTACTTGGATTGTATTTTTGCATTCAATTTTTTCCTCCCTTTTACGTTCTTTTTTTTGTGTGCAATAATCTCAAAAATGCTAGAAGATCTAAATTATTTTAATAATTATTAGATATTTTTTTTGTATGTTTTTTTTTAATATTTTTTCCTGTATGTCTCTGAGTGTTGATCGCACTTTTTCAAAATTAGAATAATAATGAAGACAATTTACAATAAGTCCCCAAAATGTCAGAACCGACCCTAGTCACCATCGTCCCAGATCCCCTCCAAGGAGGTGAGACGATCATCAGTCACGTCTCCTCGAGTCCTAATTCGACGCCGGCGCTCTGCTTGAGCATATGCATCCTCAATCGGAATCTGCCGACGATCCAACTCCGGCATGTGACCCCCGCAAAAGCACAGGGACTCTGTTTATCAAATTCAGTGTGGTGGGCGAATCTTGGAATTTGACTAAACGCTAGGGTCCCGCCTATGTGGTGCTGTGTCGGAACTCAAAAATTGCGGCGCGGGGGCTGCATGATTGGTTGTAGGTGCATGAAGACCGCAATGCAAATGCATACTTATAGTTTTACCAACAATAGTATATGCATATTTAAGATATTTTCTATTACAAACAACATATCATTTTCTATTCTAATATTATTTTTATTCACTTATTTTAAATTCTTGATGTTATTTTTAATTTGTAACATATATAAATTAGGCAAAATTTTATGTACACTAATTGTTTATAAATCTTATCTTTGATTAATATTTAAGTGTTACAAGTAGTGACGAACCCATACACTTTGCTTGGGGCATCTAATCTATCTAATACGATGAAATGGTGTCCCTCCAAAATATATTCACTCTAAAAAACATGACATCATCAATAGTTATTATAAATAATTTTTTTTTCTCTTCGTCTTCTCTATCTCACATCCACATGTCATATATTTTTAATTATAGAATTCATTTATGCTATATTATGCAGCATATTTCATTATGTACATGATATTCAAAGTTATTTGTACGAATGGATAAATATGTGAATGTTCATATATTAAGAAGTAATGAATAACGTTAGATAGATTTTATTATGTAAAATAATCAAGTAAAGTATTTGGTAAACATCATAATCGGTAGCATGCTCTATACTTTATACGTAGATATAACATTTGTAATATTTTTTAATTATAATGAATATGAAATAGTTAATAATTTAACATTCTAATTAAATGTATAATTAAATCAAACAAAAATTGATATTTATAAATTCAACAAATGATACTACAAACATTGTATGCAAATAAGTGTCGCATAATTTATAATATAATAATTTAATTGTAATAGTTATTAATTATTTATGATATTATTTGAAATATATTATACATATACATATATAAATATTTTTTATAATTTAAAATATATTATATTATAATAACACATGCATGCATATGCATATTTATGTGTGTCTGTTCAAGTAAATGTTTTTTTAACCAATTTATTATCAACTTAAATGCTTTTAGATTTACAATAATAATTGTCTGATATAAAAATAAAAATTAAAAGATAACCTAATAACTAAAAAATATATTAACTTATTAACTGAAATGTTATTTATAAAACGCAAAAATGTAACACTTACATTAAAAATGTAATAATTGAGTTTGAGACCATGAATGATCTTGTGCATCGCACTTGTGGAAATGTATTAATATTATAGAAAGAAAAATAATATACACAATTATAAATCACAAAAATCAAATAAATTAACAATCTATATCTATATATATATATATATATAGAGAGAGAGAGAGAGAGAGAAAGAAAGAGAGTGGCATACAACTTTGTGGGGACCGCCTACTAGCAGCCACCACCTCACCAATTTTGATTATAAAAATAAAAAGAGAATTATCAATTTAAGACCCGAAAGATGAAAACTCTCATTCAGGACTTGAAAGATAAAAATTCTCAATTCATGATCTCAAAAATCACGAATTTTAATTTTTTTTATTTTTTAATTAATTTTAAATGAAAATTCATTTATTAATTATCTATTAAATCTAATAAATAAATTTTTAAAGTTAATTAAAAAAAATAAAATTCGTGATTTTTGAGATCCTCGATTGACAATTTTCATATGTCCAAATGTATAAATGTCGACAAAAGTAAATAGGAAATGGGAAAAAACAACAACTTTTAAAACTAGGTAGTTTTGTAGGCAATTTGTACTATTAAACAGTTGGTCCCCACACTCAATCATTGGCTCAGTGTACTTTTCTCTTTTTTTTATACATTTCCACATACAACTATATATACATTTCGACATATATATATATATGACATGCCTCGATAATGATCCTCGATTAATCAGATAGAATGCTCGATTATATATACATTTCGACTATATTGCAATGAGCCTCGATTAATTGCAATGAGCCTCGATTAACTCTCAATGAGTCTCGATTAACTTCAAGGTACACGATTAATTTTTTCAACACTACGTCGATTAATTTACAATGAACCACGATTAATTGTGGCTTATTATTATGATCCTCGCTTATTTTTTAAGAAGGTATCAATTAACTTGTGATGAAGGTCTCGATTAATTGTGGCTTATATATGATCCACGATTAATTGAGAGGAAGACATCGATTAACTTGTAATGAAGGCCTCGATTAATTGGGGCTTATATATGATCCACGATTAATTGAGACACTTTATTGTTAATGGAGGATTTTAAAATTAATTGAGGCAATTTATTGTTAATCGTGACTCATTTCACTATTAATCGATGGCTATTTTTATTATTAATCATGGCAATTTTCTAATATATCAAGGCATAGTTAATCGAGACAATTTAGGTATAATCATGGCTATTTTTAATTGAGGTATATCATGGCTAATCATGGCATAGTTAATCGAGGTAGATAATTTTAGTATTAATCGATGATAATTAATAAAATTAATCGAGGCATAGTTAATCGAGGAATATTTTCAATATTGATCAATTTAATATTAATCGAGGCTTGTTTTAAAAATAATCGTAGATATTGGAAATATTAATCGTGACTTCTTTAACTTAATCGAGACCTTATTTTAAATTCAATATAAGATAATTTAAATGTACAATTAATCGAGGCATGGTTTAGGAATAATCGAGGCTATTAGTTAAATAATCGATGCTAATTAACCTAGGCATCAAAAAATCAATCGAGGCTATTTTTTTAACCGATATCTTATTCTAATTTTTTAAAACAATCGATGCTAATCAATTCATGATTATCAATCGATGGTAATCAATTCATGCTAATAAATCGATGCCTTATTCTAATTTTCAAAACAATCAAATCTAATTTTTTTTAACCGATGCCTTATATATTCTAATTAACATAGGCATTTTTAACTATCGATTGCCTTATATATTCTAATTTTTTTAACCGATGCAATCGATTGCCTTATATACCAAACAATTGATGCCTTATATATTCTATTTTTTTAACCGATGCCTTATATATTCTAATTAACAATCACTTTAACTATCGATTATGAAATCTCGAAACAACATATACACTATAGTATAATCAAATTGATTCTCACATATGAAATCCTAATACAACCTATATACTATATAGTATAATCAAATTCATTCCACATGTGAGAATCAATTTGATTACACTATAGTGTATAGGTTGTTTCGAGAAATCATAATCAATAATCAATTTGATTATACTATAGTGTATATGTTGTTTCGAGAATTCATAATCGATAATCAATTTGAGTATACTACAGTGTATGTGTTGTATCGGGATTTCATTTGTGGGAATCACTTTGATTATACCATAGTATATAAGTTGTTTCGAGAATATCGATAATCAATTTGATTATACTATAGTGTTTAGGTTGTATAGTGATTCCACATGTGAGAATCAATTTGATTACACTATAGTGTATAGGTTGTTTTGAGAAATCATAATCAAGAATCAATTTGATTATACTATAGTGTATATGTTGTTTCGAGAATTCATAATCGATAATCAATTTGAGTATACTACAGTGTATGTGTTATATCGGGATTTCATTTGCGGGAATCACTTTGATTATACCATAGTATATAAGTTATTTCGAGAATATCGATTATCAATTTGATTATACTATAGTGTTTAGGTTGTATATTGATTCCACATGTGAGAATCAATTCGATTACACTATAGTGTATAGGTTGTTTCGAGAAATCATAATCAAGAATCAATTTGATTATACTATAGTGTATAAGTTGTTTCGAGAATTCATAATCGATAATCAATTTGAGTATACTACAGTGTATGTGTTGTATCGGGATTTCATTTGTGGGAATCACTTTGATTATACCATAGTATATAAGTTGTTTCGAGAATTCATAATCGATAATCAATTTGATTATACTATAGTGTTTAGGTTGTATAGTGATTTCACATGTGAGAATCAATTTGATTACACTATAGTGTATAGGCCCACGATTATGTTTAAAAATGCCTATGTTAATTAGAATAAGGCCTCGGTTAAAAAAATTAGCACCGATTGATTTAGAGATGCCAATTTTAATATCCTCGATTATTTTAAAAATTAGTATCGATTAATATATTAAAAGTAATCGAGGATATTAAAAGTAATTCCTCGATTATGTTTTGGAGCCACGATTAATAGTATCCTCCAAAATAATTGATTCCTTGATTTTATACTAATTTTAAAATAATCGATGCCAATATTAAAAATTTTAATATATAGTATCGATTGATTAATAATATCCTCCAAAACAATTGATTGATAATTTAAAACTATTGCCAATTTTAAATTATATATTAAAAATTAATATAAAAATAGCATCGATTGATTTACATAGCCTCGATTAATATAAAATAGCATCGATTGATTTACATAGCCTCAATTAATATATAAATAGCATCGATTGATTTACATAGCCTCGATTAATATATAAATAACATCGATTGATTTACATAGCCTCGATTAATATATAAATAGCATCGATTGATTTACATAGCCTCGATTAATATATAAATAGCATCGATTGATTTACATAGCCTCGATTAATATATAAATAGTATCGATTGATTTACATAGCCTCGATTAATATATAAATAGCATCGATTGATTTACAAAATGGCCTCGATTTCTTAATTAATTTTAAAAAATACACCCATTAGTTTTAAGAGAGCCTCGATAATATCTAAATAGCCTCGATTAGTTTATAACTATCATCGATTAATAGCTAGTCATGATTAACATCAAATAATCCACAATTAATATCAAATAATCAACCAATAATATCTAACTAGCCACGATTGAAAAATTTAAATTAATCATGCCCAACAAATTAAAAAAATCAAACATAACCGACGATTGTAATCGACGAAGATATTTACAGATTTAAGAAAAAAAGGAAGCCTACTTGATGAGAAGATGATCAGCTGTGGCTAGGTTTTTTTTTTAAATTGCAGCTGTGAAGCCCTTCTTTTTAATCGCAGACATGAATTGGAAGAAGAATGATGATGAAAGAGAGTTTGGGGTTGTTGGGGATTAAATTCAAAAGGTAGAGAATTTATTCATTTGCAGGGTGTGTCAGTTTTTTAATATTAAAAACTGATTTTGTGGGACTCGATATACATTTCTTGTACAGAAAAAGTACAAAGTGTCAAAATAACTCATTGATTTTAAACTTGGTCTCTTTTTCTCTTAAATTATTTACTTTTGTCGAAAAATCCTGGGCACCCTTTTCATATTTCGGGTCTTCTATTGAGAGTTTTCATCTTTCATACCCTAAATTGATAGATTACCCATCTTTCAGTTCCTGAATCGATAATTCTACGAAATAAAATTATAATTATTATAACATAACCAGTCATGATTAATATTTAATGCTAAGAATTAAAATTATTAAAATTATACACCCTAATTATGGAATAATTAACCCCAAAATCAATTATTAAGTAAAAAAAAATAGATGCTAAGAAATAATTATGAACCATAATTAGGTGAAATAAACATAATCAAACAAATTAAATCAAGAAAAAATAATTAAAATTAGTAACGTGACTTCCATATTGGCAATCCATACATAAATTGTATTCATAACTAATATATTGAAGATCGATGGAAAATATCTCGGATAAAGACTAAAGATGAATAATAAAATTGTTACTTTGATGAGAATACATGAATTATTAGGATAATAATGTATAAATAAAGATACAACTATTGCTAATAATGAAACTATAACAAAGACATCGAAATAATTCAAATATTTTTTAAAGAAAAATATTTAAAAGGGGAAAAAAGTAGAGGTAAACACAATGCTTTTGTTAGGGGTTGATCCATGACTTCACTTACAAAAGACAACTAGTCTTTTGCTTCACCAACCTTGCTAGCTAATACCTTTATCAATCATTTTAATATAAACGTTTGAGAATAGCATATATGATTATTAACCCTAAAAAAATTCGAAATTTAGGGGACCAGTGCCCCGTTGGCCTGACCCTCTCTAATTAGAAGTTAGAACTAATATTTTTCATTATTAAAAGTTAAATATTTTTTTAAAAAAAATATAGAAATAATTATAAACATTGTCCCCGCATTTAAAAAAAATAGTAATACTTTCTAGTAAAATAAATGTCATATTTTCAGTATTAGAAGTGATATTTTTTTCTTCTATAAACATTATATGTGCTGGTGTAACCAACCTAATAAATTATAGCTCAACAAAAATAGATCACTATTTCCAATAAAAATTTACACTACAATGATTCTTGTTTAAGAAGTATTGAATACAATTTGAAAAAGCTAATTAAAAAAGCTTATATACATGTCTGGTTTGACATTTAAAATTAATGATTTGTAAGAAACTATTGCAACCATAACGATTGAAATACTGAAAGTTAATAAAACAAATCAATTGATAAATAACGCAAACAACCCAAGCATAAGTTGTGGTTCCTACCGACCCCAATCAGTAGAAACACAGTTGGAGAGAATTGAACTTGAATATTACATTATTATTTTTTTAATTGAATAAAAGGAAAAGCATATTGATCCTGACACGTATCCTTTTTACAAAGGGTCTCCACCACATGGATGTCCCGAGGGGACTCAATATTATACTTTTAGGGCTTCATTTGAAGATCCTTGGCAATTTGTGCATATTTTCAATTGAGTAATCGATAAAATAGCTTAAATAAAGATATTTATTTAAGAATAGAAAAGTATTAGTTATAAATTTAAAGTCTAAAGAAGTACGTGCAAAAGACAATGAACGAAGAATGAATAAATTAATTGTGTACAATTGACTTCTTGTCAAATGTAGGACCGATTAATTATATGCATGAACTTCAAATGCAAGAATATCTGCACATGAGATGGTCGAATGTTCAAACATTTTGAATGTTGAATGCCTCTCGGTAGTGGGATCATCCTATAAGTTTTATTTCTTATTATTTATATAGAAATAACGCATAAATAGGTTTTATTTGAATTGTTACATTTCTCTTGTATGTAATTGAATACTTTGATTTTCATTTGATTCGATTGGGTATTTGAACTTTAAGTTATGTTGTTATTGTACTTTTCGAACTTTTGTTAGGTTCAACTAGATCTTTAAATTGTGCATCATGATATGACTTATTCTATTTTGGATACTCATTTTACAATACAATCATAGAAGAATAAAAGTTTATTAATGATATGATGAAAAGTTTAAGGGTCAGTTAAACCAGACAAAAAATTCAAATATCCAATTATAAAAAAATGTGAAAGCTTAAAGATCTATATATATACATATATAGGTATTACTCTTTTTTTAATAACAAGAGGACTCAAACTATTGCCGGAACGTGTGCTTTAAGTTACTCTCGCTTATAGGTAATTGTTTACAAATTACACTGGGAAAACTCTGTGCAAAAGACTAGATCTATATAAAATTCTAATGAGGTTCAGTCGGCTCACTCTACAAATAGGTCACTTTAATGAAATATGTAATATTGCTCATGTTATTTATATATTTCTTGTTTAATTAAGTCTATTAATATTATGTGCACATTTTTAAAAAGCCTATCGTTGGTCAAAATTTGCGTGCATATTTTGCTAGATCTATTTAATTAAGTTCGATTCATCACAAGGATCTAATTATATAATTAAAAAAACTAATCACTTTTGAATCAGAAATTATCTTTTTTTAAGGCTAAGAATAGACTGAAAGCAAACATCTTTATATACCGTTTTCTAACAAATTCAAAGATGCCACGCCAAGGCAGGATTTGAGGAATTTTAGAGCTTGAGATTTGATTTTGGAAATAACAATATTTTCAACAGCTGATAAATAAGTCTCCGTTGAAGAAAATCAGCTCCATCTAATTAATGAACGATGTCGATAATAAAGTTGTACGTAAGAATTATTTTTACATTGAACTGAAAGATTTGCTTATACATATAATTCCAATCTATACATATATATTTGTATACATATATATAAAGATCAAATCGTAAGATAGATTATGGTTACTACATCAATCTTTCTCAATCTCACAATTACAAATATAGATCAGACAACGTTTTCAGCAATAATAGAAAACAACTTTTCCATTCAACCGTTGTCTATAGATAGTTTCACTGTCAATTTCACAACGAGTTGATGAACTGTCCTCAATTCAATTATATATTATCCCAGTTTTTATTAAATTGAAATTTTGATATTGTCACCACACTATTTAATATTAATCGACACATCAATTTCACTTGAAATAGAAATTTTAAATAATAAATTATATTAGTCGTTTTATTTTAATTTCTTGCGTCAATATACCAAACACACGACTTTTAATTTATTTATTTTTTGTCCTGCAAAATTTATCTCTTTATATATATTTTATTTAAAAGAATGTTTATATTTTTTTCACAAATAAAAAAACTGAATACATCGTAATATAATTCAAACAAATTAATAACATAATTTGAAAAGATAGGGGGGGGGGGGATAAGTTCCACAAATTAAAGTACTAATTATTTTGGTAAGACCCCTGTGTGGTTTCACCGGAGCCACGCATATTCATTGCATCTTTTCGTTCTGATGCTTTCCAAAGTCTACAAATTCGCATTATTAAATTTGGATGTGTAAATATTAGGGGCAGATTTGGGTGAGACTGTCTCATACATGAGACGGGTCAATACTCACATGTGGGGATCATTATTTATGGGTGAAGTATCATTAACTCACATGTGAGTATCATTATTTATACCCGCATGTGAGTATCATTATTTATGGGTGAAGTCTGATACAAGTTTTTGTCTAAATATTAAGAAGCATGCATACTACTTTTTAAAAGGTTTTCCACCACTAATTGAACTTCTTTCCTTGCTAAAAAGAAAATCCATAGTCCCATTGAGGATGGTCAAGTGATGGAGTGATATTTTTTGAGGTCAAATGTTTCAAGTTCGACCCACCACCAACACTACTAGGTGTGAGCCTGTCACACCTGACTTGTCAAGTGTGGTTTATCTCCCCTGTGTAGGTTTGTAGGCTATTACACAGGGACGGAATTTACCCAGTGCGCACCACGGTAGTAACTGCAGGTTACCCTCGCCATCTAAAAAAAACAAGAAAGAGAATCCACAGTCACCATCCAATAGTGTACGCGTTCAAGGTAATAAAAAGTCATTACCCGACAGTGTGTTCTAGGTAATAAAAAGTCATTACCCGAGTCAAATTCACAAACATGAAACATGAAACACTTCCACTCCATCATTATCAAGTGAAATCGTCTACTGCATTTCGGTCTATATTCCATATTGCACAATTAATTTTTGTAATTTTTTCTTCATTCTTTCTCGATTTCATTATTTTGTACTTTAGTTTAATTTTACACTTATTATTTGAGCTTAATTATACCCAGTTAGGCTTTATTCTCTTTGATGGATAATGGTGGATTGATAAGTTATCCAACTATATATATCCTGTTTTTTTTTTTTACTTTGCATGATATTAAAATGGTGGATAACTCAAGACACGTTATAAGTGATGAAGTCATGATAAGCATCAAAGAATCAAATCCAGAGCTGCCATTAAAGGGTTCTAAGATTGTTACTCTGTTAACAATTAAAGATTGGAGATCAAGGTTTAAAGAGCAATGCATGAAGATAGAACTCATCAAGTTGAGCATGCATGAAGATCACATTGCATGGCGAGGAACGAGTTGAAGACTTGAAGAAATTCTCCCTTAATTTAATTATGGGATACGAAATTTATCCATTAGTTATTTAATTAGTTAGTTGTTTTATTTATTCAGATTTTTATTTATTTAAGTGTAATTTTCGTTTGTTTTTAATAAGGGATTTTCTAGAAGGTCTTTTTAGTTAGGTAATTAGAGTTTTAATTATGGGAACTTCTTTCCTAGTTTGAATTCTAGTTTAGGTATTTTTTTTTTATTTTTGTCCATCCCTTAGTATATATAGGATACCATTGTATTCTATTATGTTTTAGACTTTGTTGGATATTTGAATTAAATCATATTGTCTCCAAACCTTTTGTTGGTTCGAAATTTATCAATTCTTTAGAGTTTGTCATCTCTTTAGTATTATCAAGAGTATTTGTTTTAGTTCTTGAAGATCTAGGGTGAACTCGCTGCATTCGAGACATTACTTTGAGTTCGAATTTTGTTAAATAATTTAACGGTGTTCGTATGGGTTGCTGCTATTCTACAACATCATCGCAATTCCATCTACACCAACATCCATCCAACACCAACATCTGTTCCACAAGTATTCCACAAGTTCCAGCCGTGTTCCTACAAGTATTCAAGATTAATCCAACAAGTTCCAGCCATACTTGTTCAATTCATCAAGTTCTACAAGTATACCGTAAGTACATCTCTTGCCTTATCATACCCTATTTACATCAGCCCTTCTTCACCCATAATCACGTCATACACATCCTAAATACCATTATTAATCATTTGTCCCAATTCTAGCCTTTTGATTTGGTTTTTTGTGTTGAATTTGTGTATCGTAGTTTATATAGCTTAGTTAGGCCTAGATGAATACTTATAGGTAAAATCAAGTCGTTTATCATTTATTTTAGCATATTTTGTTTATTTGAGTAATTAGCATTAGATTAAATCCTTCTACAGCTGACGTGTTCATTCCTAAGACTTCCGCGCGTTTCTATCTGGTGTAGATCATCTGATGAAATCACATCAATAAGTGACCTTTAAGTGCTTATATATATAAAGAATATGTATCCTACCTATTTAGGTAAGATATGATTTATCCTTCCTTCATTATATCTATGCAATTGTATATACTTTAAAATAAACAAACCCTTAGGCTCATTTGCTAGACAATATGGTATTAGATTAAATATATTCACTGTGATGTCTTTTACCATATAACATATCAATATTAAGTTTGTTTTGGTGCAGTAAAATGTATGTATTAATAATATATTATTTGGTTAGATGTATTAAATTTAAATTTCAATTCTTAAAATAACATTTAATTAATTACCATATATTGTGTGACTATTCTTTAATAAGATTTTAATTAATACTTATAAGGTTATTTTGATCTGAAATTTTTAATAATTATATATGAAATTTCATATCAGTAACCTTCAGGGTGTGATATGTATTACTGTTAATTAGTGTTTTTGCACAACATTTTTTGGTTTAAAAGAAATGATTTGAAGAGTTTAGTATGTCGTTTAACCACCCGGTTTGCAAGTTTTGTTTCTTGTTTGAATTTTACAGAAAATGGAGGATGAATTAATGCAATGGAATCAAAGTCATGAGATGATAGAAAATCAAATTAGGAGCACGCTACAAATTGAGTCTGTTCAATCAGAAAATTATCATATAAATGGTTAACACATGACGGACACTTGCATAATCATGAACTTAGATTTTGGAAGAAAACATAATATTTGGGTGTCATAGGTATCTATGACCCCCTTATACTATATACTAAGACAAGCACTTGTGTGTCATAGGCATTTGTTGACCGGTTAATGCCGAAAAACGTATGTTGACCCGATCAACTCCAAAATAAAAATCTTCAAAATCAATATCAACCGTAACACTACAAAGTATCACTCAAAAGCCCCAAATTATCACTTGTATTCTTAAAAAATATCAGCCAAAACAAATAAAAAAAACCCGTCAAAATCAGTATCAACCAAAAACACTAAAAAGTATCACTCAAAATTTAAAAAATATCATCTATATCACTAAAAAGTATCACCTATTTTTCTTTTTTGCAGGTTGACCGGGTCAACGCGTGTTGACCCGCGTTTGATCCAGTCAAAAGCGTTGACCGTCTAATATAAGCTTATATACATCTAGCGCATGCAAGTTTTTGTCATATACTAAATGTTTATTATAATTTTTTTAGTATTTAATTTTCAGTTTTAATTATTAATTGATTATTCAAAATTTAAATACTAATAAATTATAATAAATTTTAATTAGATAGTATGAATCCTAAATAACAAGTGGTAAAGTAAACTGAAACACATAAAATTTGAAATTGAAAAAAAAATTATAAAAAATAATTATGCAATATAAAACACAACATAAAAATTCAATAGAAAATTTCATCCGCCGTCAGGTTACCTTCAAAGGGCCTCTAATTGATCACGTGAAACATTTTGACAATCAACATATAAAATATTCATAATGTATGAAACAAAAAATTGTAATCAAAATATTTGAAACTGAAAATATCTCATGTGCAGATTCAACTCTGAAGATAATGAATTCATGAATTGTATTAATTAAGGCTTCGGTATACCAATTGATTTTCGCTGCTCCGATCCAGTTGTCATCATTTTTCATTTTAATACCATCAATATTAATTAAAATTATATATTTATAGAACATCAAATATTTGTAATGAGCGAGTGATACAAAAATAGGCAAAACACATTTTTAGGTTCTTATACTTTTGTTTTTTTTTTATTTTGTTAGGTTCTTGTACAATTTTTTTATTTTAATAGGTTCTTATACTTTCATGTTTGATTTCATCTGGTCCAAAAACTTTTACTTTTTATTTTATTGGGTCCCTGTATAATTTTTTTTATTTTAATAGATCTTTGTATTTTTATGTTTAATTTCATGAGATCCATGTTCATTGAAATTAACGGTAGATTAAATTTTACCTTAAAAAATAACATGTTGATGAGATCGAGACAAGCACTGAGGAATTAATTTCATGAGATCCATGTTCATTGAAATTAACGGTAGATTAAATTTTACCTTAAAAAATAACATGTTGATGAGATCGAGACAAGCACTGAGGAATTAAATCCGGAATTGCAGCTTAGAGACCCAGTGATGCGTTTACGTGCTAAGAAGCTGCAAGGATATCTGTAGTGCTATGTTGGAAAGAAGCTAGAAAATGATGGAGCTGATTTCAAGCAGTCCAAGTTGGTGACTGTATTGAGCATCGAGGAGCTCGATTGAAATTGAAGAGAGCGACAGCAAAGTGGACGTTCCTTGCTGTTTTTAATTAGTTATTTTATATATTGGGCATATTATTTTTAGTTGTGGATTTATTTAATTAGCAGGTTCAATTTATCACAACTTGTTTAGGTGATATTGGACCCAGTAGTTTTATTTCAGCCCAATTCATTTTTCTAAGCCCAAGACACATGGGATTTCGTTCCTTAGGTTTATTATTTAAATGATTTTCGTACTTTATTTTGCAAACTTGATTGAATGAAAAACAGCTTTACGCTATTTTCTTGTCTCACAAACAGATCGATACTTTGGGAGAGTTTGATTTTTGGTGAATTCAAATTTGAAATCAACCGTCTCGTTCATGCATCCAGTAGTGTATGGGTTAGGCAGCCACGAAGATTACTCCATAGGCACGTTTCGGATTCTCGTCGATCCGGGGTTCGTTTCGGGTAAGATTCACTTCTACCTTTCGTTTTCATCGTTCCACTTCGTTTCAGCTACCACCACGCCTCCACACCTATTCCATACTTGTCCATAACCATCCTAGCATCACCAATTTCGTCCATAGAGTCGTCCAAGTCCAAAAATAATTTATATAAGTCGTTCGAGCCCTAAATGAGCTATAGAAGTCAGAAATTTCACCTCCCAGACAAATAAAAAACTACTCGTGCGTTTTTGCTGAATTTTGGATATGATTTTCATGACTTATGATTGTACCTTGTAGTAAAATTTGAGCTTAATCCGACTTCTCTTGCTAAGGTTTTCAGTCGCATTATTATTTGGGTTTTTCGGGATAGTTTGTGTTGTTTTTGTGTTAATTCTTGTTCAATTCATTTTCTAATTAATTTGTGGGTTTAAGACAGTTTATTTGATCATATTTAGGTGTTATTACAATAGGAATTTTGGGTTGAATCATTGTTATAATTGTATGTGTGTTTCGATCTTTGCTTTCGCATTGTGTTGGTCGTATCATAATTTTGGTACCAGAGCCATGTTAACTTCGGTTGGTCGTCGTTCAATCCAAATTCATGTGACACAGTAGGGGTAAAAAGAGATTCGATCATTGTTTATAAAAAAATAGTTCGTACAAAAAAAGGAAAGAAATCGATAAAAAAAGAAGTTGATCGAGCCGTATTGTGTTCACTGTGTTTCTTGAGAGTCTTGAATTCATTCTTGAAGTTTTTGGTTGATCTTGTTTGGTCTTTTTGAGTTGGGTAGCTAGTAGTCTTGTTCTCTTCGTGTGGTGTCGCGATTTGCCGTTCTTCGTCATATAGCGATTGGGAACGTCACTTTGCAGTTTCTTTGTGTTGTTGGGGAGTCATAGTTTTCGATCATCTTGCTGGAGAAAATAGGGAGGACCGAAAATTTTATGTCTAGTGTTTATAGAGGTTGGTTTATTTTTGTTTCCTAGTAGGAATTGGATTTATTTCCTAGTTTGTTTTGGTCTTTGTTCCCTAATTGAGCTCGTGTTCTCACTTGGTACAATCTCACTCCAGTTTGCTAGGACATAAATATACTTTTGGCCGATTTCTATCATCTTCAAGGTGAAATTGTCCAGTGAAGATTTTCTGATTTTTCCGTTTCTTCAAATTTCCATACCTTTTCACCCATACAGCCGACCTATACCCATTACAGCCTACCTCGTGGTGTTTTGAATACCCCGTGGTACTTTGGAAGTCATGTTGGAGCTCTTGACTAGAGTTGGATGAGCTAGCATCAATTCTACCGAGGATTTGAAGTATAGAGTTGATTGATATACACGAGAGTTAAAAAAAAGTGAGGTCCTTTTTCTTTTGTTTTCTTTGTTTTATTTGTTTTGCAGGTACCAATGGAATCTAGAGATGGTTATAACAAGACGAATGATAAGGCACCCGCATCGCCTAGTACTCCTACAGACACGGCTTCATCGATGTCCCAGCCATGGGATGCCCAGTACCACCATCAAGAACTGAAGCATAAGCTGGATAGTTCGTTGGCCAAAATGATGACACAACTCGAGCTTATTGCTGCTGGAATTCCTACACCACCGTCAGTTCAAGGCCAACCTGTCCAGCCAGAAGGACCAGCTTGACAGCCAGCAGCAGCTCACTCGTCTGAAGTAGCTCGTTAGCCAAAAATACGTGTGGCCGAGCCAGCCAGAGCGAATACTAGAGCACCACGAGCCCAACATCACCAACCTCAAGTGCAGTTTAACGATCACTATGATCGTGATGCTGAAGAAGCTTTTGGTGATTTTGCAGAGGAATTTGAGACTGAGTATGATCCGTTTCAGAGACGTGATCGATCACGTAAGCCTTGCAGACATGCAACCTGATGTGCGGACTTTAACATCTTATTAAATAACATAAAGACAAGCATCCCGGAGTTTGAGGGATTACATGATCCAGACCTCTATCTCAACTGGGAGGGAAAGGTTGACAAGATTTTCAACTGCTATGATTTTGCTTAGCAAAAGAAGGTCTAGTTAGCCTCGTTAGAGTTCAGAGGATATGCAGCCACTTAGTGGGAGTTCCAGCAGAACCGGCGACGCCGAGAGCGCCACCCGCCTATTGATTCATGGCCTAAGATCAAGGACGTCATGAGAAGGCACTTCATTCCGGTACATTATGAGCGTGACCTTGAGAAAAGACTGAATCAAATAAAGCAGAGTACATGTTCTATAGAGGAGTACCACAAGGAACTCGAGAATTGAGTTGGGAAAGAAGAGACATTGGTTGCTACAATCAACCGATACATTGAGGGGATGAACCCAAACAACGTCTGTGAAGTCAAGTTGAGGGACTTCACCAGTATTGAGGCCATGGTCCACTATGCCTCAATTGTAGAGTGGCAGCTCAAAGATGGCCGAAGGAGACCATCACAGTCGATGCAAGTACGGACATAGTGGGGTAGAGGTGAGTCTTCCACACCTAGGACATCCCCTAAACGTCCTCAAGACGAGCAGTCATAGCTCGTTCACCATTTTGAGCAATCTGTACCACAGCCGAGCCGTAGACCTGAGTACAATTCATCTGCACCGAACAGAGGCAATCCAAATCAAACAGTGCAACCCAGTCAGTCTTTGAATAGTACCCCTGGGAGAGCACGTGACGTTCAATGTTACAAGTTCAGAGGATTGAGACACTTCCAAGGCCAGTGTCCGAACCACCAAGTTCTTTTCCTTATCGAGCAGAATGAGCTGGAGTCAGCAAATAAGGAGGAGCTCGATGAAGTAGAAGTGGAAGGAGGCACCGAACAGCCCCTTGACCATCCACCTGTGGACGAGGTTAAAGATGAGAAGCCGAAGCAAACCCATGTCAGTCTGCTTTCGATCCGAGTACTGAGCCTGATTCGAGAGGAGGATCAGAATGACCAGCATGAGAACATCTTCTATGCGCGCTGTGAAATCCAAGATAAAACATGCTCACTCATCATTGACAGTGGCAGCGTCATGAACGTGATCAGCCAGTACGCAGTGGGAAGTGGAATCTGATTCCACAAAAGCACCCCAAGTCGTACTGTTTACAGTGGCTAACTGACCGAGGAGAAATCTGTGTTGGATATGAAGTAAGTGTTACATTCTCTATTGGTCGATTTGTTGATACTGTAATTTTTGATGTCATCCCTATGGAGACATCGCATATTCTTCTTGGTCGTCCGTGGCAGTATGACAAGAAAGCTATTCATAACGGGTTTGCCAACACGTATACGGTGACCCGAGATGGACGCACCACCCGATTATGGCCACTGACACCCAAGGATGTCAATGAAGATCAAAGGAGAATGCAGGAGAAGTTTAAGAAGGAGAATGAGAAGGAGAAGGGGAAACAGACCGAGAGCAAGTTCCCGATTTCAGCTCGCCAATCGATGGCCGATCCCAAGACCTCCAAAGGGATGGGATCAGGTTCCAAAGGGGCTACCAAGGCTGCCCATTTAGCTACCTGGTCGCCCTTCAGTGCAGACAGTTCCGATCCTATACACCGAAATTTGTTTATTAGTGTAAAGGGAGTTCAAAAGGTAATCAAAGCTGGTAAGCCTATCGTTCTAGTTAATTTTAAGGCTTATGATACTCCTGATGTTGTTGTTCCTTCTGTTTTGTAGCCATTGATGGAGGAGTTCAAGGACGTGTTTCCTGAGGAGATTCCGAGTGGTCTGCCACCAATTCGAGAAATTCAGCACCAAATCGACTTCCAGCCTGGAGTAGTCCTTCCAAACTGACCAGCTTACTGTACTAGTCCCAAGCAGACTAAAGAGATTAACTACTAGGTCAAGGAGTTGCTGGAGCAGAAGCGGATCAGAGAGAGCTTGTCGCCGTGGGCAGTGCTCGTCATTCTCGTGTCGAAAAAAGAACAACGAGTGGCGTATGTGCATGGACTACAGAGCTATTAATATGATAACGGTAAAGTATCATTTCCCTATTTCCCGATTAGATAACATTTTAGATGAGTTGTCTGGGGCATCTGTCTTTTCAAAAATTAATTTGCATTCTTGATATTTCCAAGTGATGATGAGTAAAGGGGATGAGTGGAAGATTGCATTCAAAATGAAACATGGGTTGTACGAATGGATTGTCATGCCATTTGGGCTTACCAACGCCTCCAGTACATTCATGCTTCTAATGAACCATGTCTTGAGAGATGTGATTAGGAAGTTTGTTGTGGTTTACTTTGATGAAATCCTTATTTACAGTACCTGCGTTTCTAAGCATGTTAGATATCTTGGGCGTGTTTTTGAGTTATTGCGTGATGCGAAATTATATGATAATTTGTCTAAGTGTACCTTTTTCATGGATGGGGTTGTTTTTCTTGGTTTTGTAGTGAGTAGTCGGAGAGTTGAGGTTGATAGGACGAAGGTGAAGGCCATAGAGGAGTAGCCAATGCCTAAGTCATGTGCTGAAGTTTGATCATTCCATGGTTTAGTTGGATTCTAGCGCCATTTTGTATGGGATTTTTCCACTATAACTGACCTCTTGACCGAACTCAATAGAAAAGATAGGAAGTTTGAGTGGGGTAAGGCCCAAGAGCATGCTTTTAATTTGCTAAAGTTGAAATTGTGTAATGCTTCTGTGTTGGTTTTACCTGATTTTAATAAGATGTTCGAGATTGAGTGTGATGCCTCTGGTATAGGCATTGGTGCTGTTTTGATGAAGGATAGGAATTCGGTCGCCTACTTCAGCTAGAAGTTGAATGGCACAACTCTGAGGTATTCTACATACGACAAGGAGCTGTATGCACTGAAGAGGTCTTTGGAGACTTGGCAGCACTATCTGCGCCCGAAAGAGTTTGTGATTCACACTGATCATGAGTCACTGAAGCACCTGAAGGGACAACAGAGCTTGAACTCGCACTATGCTGGATGGGTGGAGTTTACTGAGTCATTCCCTTACGTGATCAAGTATAAGAAG
Source organism: Perilla frutescens (assembly GCA_026008535.1). NCBI lineage: Eukaryota > Viridiplantae > Streptophyta > Magnoliopsida > Lamiales > Lamiaceae > Perilla > Perilla frutescens. Next base: position 44,453,274 of record BRKX01000013.1, on the reverse strand, counting down.
GGAGAGGAGAATGTGGTTGCTGATGCACTCTCCTGCAGGTATGCGTTGTTCTCTATTATGTATGCACAGTGTCTAGGTCTTGAGCATGTTAAGAGTTTTTATGCTTCTGATCCGTTCTTTGGACCTATTTTGCATCATGTGTTGGGAAATCTTGTGCTGTTGATTCTTTTTATGTGGTTGATGGATTTTTGTTTAAGGATGCAAAATTGTGTGTGCCTAATTGTTCTATGCGAGAGTTGTTTATTTTGGAGTCGCATGCCGGGGGTCTTATGGGTCATTTTGGTGTCAATAAGACGTTAGATCTTTTGCATGAGCATTTTTATTCGCTTCTCATGAAAAGGGATGTTGAAAGAGTGTGTGCTAGATATATTACATGTAGGAAGGCTAAATCCACTTGGAGTCCGTTTGGTCTTTATACGCCTTTGCCGGCGCCATCTACTCATTGGGTAGATATTTCCATGGATGTCATTTTAGGTTTGTCTCGTTCAAAATCTGGCAAAGATTCTGTGTTTGTGGTTGTTGATCCTTTCTAAAAAATGTCTCATTTTATTGCATGCAAAAAGACTGATGATGCTGATGTTCTTTCGTGAAGTTGTCCATTTGCATGGCATCCTTATGACCATTATTTTTGATAGGGACTCGAAATTTTTGGGGCATTTTTAGAGAGTTTTGTGGGGAAAGTTGGGTACTAAACTGTTATTTTCTACTGCATGTCATCTACAGACAGATGGTCAGACTGAGGTAGTAAATAGGATGTTAGGTACTCTTCTGCATGCATTAGTGAAAAATAATTTGAAATCGTGTGAAGAATGTTTACCATTTGCTGAGTTTGCATATAATAGGGTCGTGCATTCTTCTATACATATGTCGCCTTTTGAGGTAGTTTATGATTTTAATCCGTTAACTCCAACAGATCATATTCCTTTGCCTATTGACCATATCTCGAGTTTGCAAGGTGTTCGTAGACGAGAACAGGTATGAGAGATGCACGAAAAGGTGAAGATGAGGATCGAGCTTCAGGGAGTTCGAAATACAGCTAAGGTGAATACGCACCGCAAACAAGTGTTATTCAAACCTAGAGATCAGGTTTGGGTTCACTTCAGCCCCGGGCATTTCCCTAATTTGCGGAAGTCGAAGTTGATGCTTTGTGGAGATAGACCGTTTACTGTGGTTGCTCGAGTCAACGACAATGTTTACCGACTTGATCTGCCTGGTGAGTATAAATATTCTTCCACATTTAATGTGTCTGACTTGTCTCCTTTTCCTGCTGATGATGTCAACGCTGAGGAAGGGCTGAATTTGAGGTCGAATTCTTTTGAGGAGGGGGGAATGGTGAGATCGAGACAAGCACTGAGGAATGAAACCAAAAAGTACAGCTTAGAGGCCCCGTGACGCGTTTACGTGCTAAGAAGCTGCAAGGATATCTGCAGTGCTATGTTGGAAAGAAGCTAGAAGATGATGGAGCTGAGTTCAAGCAGTCCAAGTTGGTGACTGTATTGAGCATCGAGGAGCTCAATTGAAATTTAAGAGAGCCACGGAAAAGTGGACGTTCCATGTTATTTTTAATTAGTTATTTTATTTATTTGGGCTATTATTTTTAGTTGTGGATTTATTTAATTAGCAGGTCCAATTTATCACAACTTGTTTACGTGATATTGGACCCTGTAGTTTTATTTTAGCCCAATTCATTTTTCTAAGCCCAAGACACACGGGATTTCATTCTTTAGGTTTATTATTTAAGGGATTTTCATTCACTTTATTTAGCAGACTTGATTGAATGAAAAACAACTTTACGCTATTCTCTTGTCTCACAAACAGATCGATACTTTGGTAGAGTTTGATTTTTGGAGAATTCAAACTTGAAATCAACCATCTTGTTCGTGCATCGAGTAGTGTACGGGTTTGGCAACCACGAAGATTACTCCATAGGCGCGTTTTGGATTCTCGTCGATCCGGGGTTTGTTTCGGGTAAGATTCACTTCTACCTTTCGTTTTCATCATTCCACTTCGTTCCAGCTACCACCACGCCTCCAAACCTATTCCATACTCGTCCATAACCATTGTAGTATCACTAATTTCGTCCATAGAGTCATCGAAGTCCAGAAATAATTTATATAAGTCGTTCAAACCCTAAATAAGCCCTAGAAGTCAGAAATTTCACCTCCGAGCCAAATTGAAAACCACTCGTGTGTTTTGCTGAATTTTGGGTATGTTTTTCAAGATTTCTGATTGTACCTTGTGTTAAAATTTGAGCTTAAGCCGACTTTGTTTGCTTAGGTTTTCAGTCGCGTTATTATTTGGGTTTTTCGGGATAATTTTTGTGTTAATTCTTGTTCAATTCATTTTCTAATTAATTTGTGGGTTTAGGACAGTTTATTTGATCATATTTAGGTGTTATTACAGTAGGAATTTTGGGTTGAATCATTGTTATAAGTTGACTTGTGTTTTGATCTTTGCTTCCGCGTTGTGTTGGTCGTATCACATATAATCAATTATTTTTTAATTAAATTACACATCATATCTAATTGGAATATAATTATATATGAATATTATTATTCCAAAGAAAAAAGACAATCTTATAACCTCTCAATTAAAATTATGAAATAGATGACGTAAAAAAGCAAAAAATCAACCAACGAGTATGTTGTTTATGATCGTTGAAAAAATAATCCGGCTACTTATTATTTATTAAAATATGTCTAAAGTAATCATGTATAGATGTATAGTATATTCAATATAAAATTTTTATAATTTGAAGAAAAGATAAAATTCTGAAAAATATTTCATTCAATAATATCCAAAAATATCAGTTTTTGAGAGTTGGTTTTCTTCTTATTTATACAAAGATGAGTGACTTGCAAAATAAGCTAGGAAATCTACGGCTAAAGAGCACGATCCATCTTCACAACGATGTAATGGTGTACATGCAGATTGATAGTGGCCTAACTAACTCCCACACTGCCAACCCTTCCTGATTCTGTTGACAGAGGGAACAACTTTGTGCTACCCTCTCTTTTGATGAGATTCGAGCAACGATTTTTAGGGTCTGCAATGATAGTGTATCCGGTCCTGACGGCTTCTCCTTCATTTTTATCCAGTCTTGCTGGGACATTGTGGCTTCGGATGTAGTGGCGGCTGTTTTTGATTTCTTTGAAGGGTCCCCTCTCCCTCGTAGCTTCACCGCCACCACCATCTTCCTTCTTGTCAAGCCGCCTCACCCACAGTCCTGGGCTGATTTCCGCCCTATCAGTCTCTGTAATGTGACTAACAAGATCATATTCAAGATTCTTACAGCCCACCTTGCTCCTTTACTCCCTCTGCTTCTTATGCCGAATCAGAGTGGGTTTGTCTAGAGTCGGCTTATCAGTGATAATATCTTGTTAGCACAGGACTTGATCCATGATCTTCCCAAAGCCCCCCCCCCCCACCCCAAATATTTGTCTAAAGCTCGACGTTTCTAAGGCCTATGATAGGGTGCGGTGGCCTTTCCTCTTTGTAGTCCTCCATATGATGGGCTTTCCGGACAGATGGATCGGTACTATCCAGAGATGTGTGCAGAATTGCTGATTTTCTGTGCTCATAAATGGATCTCCTGTTGGGTTCTTCCACTCCTCTCATGGCCTTCACTAGGGAGACCCCCTATCACCATCCATCTTTGTCCTTATTGCTGATTACCTGTCTAGAGGTGTAGATAAGCTTATCAAGTGATGAAGCCATGCCTAGCAATGATAAATCAAACCCGGAGTTGCAGTTGAAGGGTCCAGTTACAAGACTACAAGCTAAGAAATTGCAAGGATATTTCCAAGCCTATGAATTTTTTTTCCAAATTAATCTGTCTAAATAAACCCATTTAAGGAGGCTCTCTTTTAGTTTTCTGCAAAACACCTAGGCTTAGGCATGCTGAAGCTATTTACATGGTGCCACTTAATCCATCAATCTTCATCCTTAAACATGACCTTATTCACTCGTCTCCCAGCCACACCTTTCTTCAACATGTCTCGTTTCCTTAGCCACTCTCCACCATCTGCAGCGGTGGAAGAAGAAATATATGACCCTCCCTTTTCCCACACCCATATTGAAACCTGCCAAAAGATAAAAAATTCCAAGTCCATTAAAAAGAAAAACAAACAACTAAAAGATAAAAAAAATAAAGATGGTTCCAATAGCATTGAGAAACTCCCAAGAAATTCAAAGTTACCCTTCGATTTTATGTACTTTTACTTGGAAAAAAAGAAGCTTGAGGAAGAAGACCGAGTTCAAGGTAGCCCCATGTTAGTCACATTGCTAATATGTGAAGATGATGATCAAGAGTTGAAGAATAATACATGAAGTGATGAGGAGAAGAAGTGCACATATGCATGTGTATGCATGAAGATGACATGAAGATGAGCATACGTGCATGACTTGAAGAATTCGATCCCTATTAATTTAATTAAGGGGGTTGAATTATTTAGATTATAATACTATTTTTAGACTATAGTTTTATTTAATTAGGATCAGATTTTATTTATTTTTCTATGTTAATTTTCGGTCCAAACTAGATAGAGTTGGCTAGGCTTTATTTAAGGAAATTTCCTACCTTAAATATAATTCTAGTTTAGGTAGTTTTCATAGTCCAATATTAGTTCTTTTTGGACTCTAATTTTCGGCCCTTACTAGTCTAAGTAAGGGTTCATTGTGACACTTTTATTTTAGACATTCTTTGATATTAAAGCTTATTACAATCAATTGTGTCTCACCCAAATTACATTTTGGTTCGAAAATAAAATCTTAAAGAAGTATCCAACTTTAAGTTTTATTCAAAGTCTCATTCTAGTTATGAAATAGTTCTAGGGTTGAATTGTTATCAAGGAGATTACCTAGTGAACTACGTTTTGTGGGATTTGTTTTCACGGGGTTTACTTTCGAGTATCAACTCATTCTACCTTAATTCATCATCATTCCATCGACACCAACACTCACCAAACATCATCCGCATGTCTTCACCAACATTCCACTAGTTCAGATCGAGTGTCGTTCAAGTTCGAAGAGGCAGCGGTCTTCGAAGACCTCTCGGCTGAGGCTTGTACGATAGTGGCGGTACGGGCTATGGCGGTGGCCTCTCTCTCTCTTTCTTCCTTGAACTTCTCTTGCATCTGTTGTTGATCATCAACAACGTCTTTAGGAGACAATGGCTTAAGTATGGTCGTTCGGCCATTTCACAAAACAGTATAAGTGTTCGCGAACCCGTCGTGAACAGCTTGATGGTCGAATTGCCACGGTGTTCCTAAGAGTATGTGAGCTGCATCTATAGGAATAACATCGCAAATAACTGTGTCAGAATATTTACCTATGGAGAAGTCGATCTGTAGCCACTGCAGTTTGTATGGCTTCAGATACTTCATCGGGACTAGGGCGAGCTTGTCAACTGCATATTGACTAATGGAATTTATAACACTGCCACTATCAATAATTATGGAGCATGTCTTGTCTTTGATTGTGACACGGGTGTAGAAGATGTTCTCCCATTGATTCTACTGATCATTGTCGCGAATTATGCTCAAACTGCGAATTGAGACAAGACTCACATGAGGGAGCTCGGGCTCGGCCTCTTCATGCTCGGCATTAGGCATCAGTTCTTTAGCTTGGGCAATGCCTGTGGATGTGTCTTGCTCGTCCTCACTAGATGACTCAATCTCATTTTGTTCGGTGATGAACAAAACATGCCGGTTTGGACACTGAGCTTGAAAGTGGCCCCAATCTTCACTCTTATGACACTAGATATCACTAGCTCAGTTAGGGGCTATATTTGGCATCACATTAGGCTGATTGGGCTGTGTGTAGGGTGGCCTCACAAGTGGCACCGATGTAGACTCGGGTTTACGGCTTAACTGCGGTGTAGAGCGGTCGAAACGCCGCTCGGGCGGTCCAGGCTGACCTCGGGATCATGTAGAATCAGAGGATGGTATAGAAGGTGTACCTTTACTCCAAGAGAGGCGTGTAGGGGCTGAACTATGATGGGACCAACGGCGGCCCTCTCTGAGCTGTCTTTCAACAATTGATGTGTAGTGCACCATCTCTTCTACACTGGTGAAGTCTTTGAGCTCGAATTCACATGCTATGTCTAGATTCATAACTTTGATGTATCGGATGATGGTAGCATCGAGGGTCTCTTCCTTTCCCATTCGATTTAATACTATTTCAAGCTCTTTGTGGTACTCTTTAATTGAACGCGTACCTTACTTGAATTTGTTGAGCTTCTTTTCAAGCTCTCTCTCATAATGTACTAGTATGAAGCGTCCTCTCATGATGTCTTTCATCTATCGCCATGTGCTAATGGGTGGATGGCGATCTCAGCGTCGCCAATTCTGCTGGAACTCCCAACAAGTGGCTACATAGCCTCGAAACTCCAAAGATGCAAGCTGCACCTTTTTCTGCTCTAGGAAGTCATAGAATGCTCACTCTCGAGTGTATATGCTATATGTGTCCGCTCAAGGTCAAGAGTGCACTGAAATCTTACCATAAGCTTGCAAAGTGACTAACATCTCCACTACTTCATGTGTGTTCTCAAACCAGAATCATTAAGGGCTTTTGGGTTGTAGTGAAGGCTTTTTGGAAAGGTAGGGACATATTTGGCTAAGTGGCTTCCCAAAATACCAAATTTTCATTACCAAGAAAGTAGAACTACACAAGTTCTCTTCCACCTTTTATGATTCACAACCTAAGACTTTTGAGATTTACCCAATTTTGATCATTTCATACTCTTTTGTAGGCGAACATAATGTGACAATATCTCTTTTTCTTCATTTGACAACAATTTTCAATGCTAACCTAGATATTTCATCTCTTTTTGTTCTTTTCACTACAAGAACATTTCAACATGTTTTACCCTTTTTTCAATCCCAAGATTCTTCAAAAGTTTCAATGAAAGAATTAACTCAAATCTTTTGTTGATTTCATTCCCAACCCAACATAATCAAAAAGAAGTTTCAAGGCTCAAAATGGGCTCACAATGGATTTAACAAATTTTAAAAGGTAAGTGTTTGGATATAATGAGGTTAATCAATAAATGGCATTAAATCCTTTTCAAGTGATCAAACACACAATTATAGCCTCAATTAAGTCACAATGCAAGTTCTAGAGGAAAACAAGTGCACCAAAGAAGACCATTAATCACTCATCAAAGAAAATATTACATTGGTGTAATCTTTAGATCATATCTTTCCAAGGTAAGTTTTTTCCTTCAATAATTGTACTTTTGAGACATAAAGAGAACCTGTTCAAATCATCATGCTATAATATCTTTCCTTTTTATCTATATTTTTCAAAAAAATTTCAACATAAGCACATCATCATCAAAGATTCATACTTTAATCAAAAATATACTCACGGCTCTTATTATGTTACAAAGACATACAATTATTTAAATTTAAACATCCCCTAACAACATATCATAAGGCATATGCACAAAAATATAGATAAGCACCGCATGATCATGAAACAACACAATATGCCAATAATTATCCATACATGCCACCATCCAAACAATCCATAATAAAAACTAATAATCCTAGCATTATCCAAAGCATAAAAACATGCATAAATAGTCTAATAAAATAAACTACAATTGTTTAAAGAAAGTAATAAAAATGAAGTGCGATGTTTTTGGAAATCAGATGGAAATCAGAAATCATGAGCAAAAAAGACCCTTGCCATCATATTCATTTCCCTCCCCGAAACTTATTTTGATCCATGAGAGGAAATAAGTTTGGAGGCAAGATAGTGGTGGCAAGGCTTACTAAACACTCATTGAGGCGGATGGCATAGAGACTGGTACGGGAAGTGCTGAGAAGACGACGACAGCATGAACTGGGATATCTGAAACTGGTGATACTGTTGGGACGAGGAAGACGTCATGAACTGCTGCGTTTGGAAATGCTGGAATTGCTAAGAGGAGGAGGACGCCATGAACTGTGCAGTCTGGAACTGCTGCATCGACTGGAATGGCTGCTGGTGCTGGAATAGCTGGTAGGACTGATACGGAGTCATCTAATGCTGATGCTGAGAGGGAGTATACGTCTGTGGCTGCGATCCGAACCCGGTATTCATCCCATGGAAGAGTCCCGTGAGGTCCCGCAGCTCTAATCTGAAAGTACCCATGTCCCCCCACATAATGCTAATGTCACCCCTTAGGCCAGAGAACCTCTCATCAATGTCGGACCGTATGCCTCCAATATGTGAATGCATATCAGTTCGGATGTCATCAAATCTAGTGTACATGTCCGACCTTAGGTTCCCAATCTGGTCCTGCACATCATTCCTTCAGTTTTGCATTGACTCGTCAACTGAAGTCATCCAGCGGTCCAAAGTGTCAAAGTGGGGGCCTATTTGTTCCTCATAATAGCGCCGCCCTCGTCTGAAATTTCCAGCAGACGTTCCTTCTCTAGCTTCATTCCCTCCTCCTTCTCCTTACTCGTTAATAGCAGCTTGAATGCCTCTTGGTAGTCTAGTAGCTCTAATAGCCTCACGGTGGGCTGGTGTGTCTATCATCTAGTTCATCCGGTCCTGGTAGTTTGACATATGAGTGAGAGCTGTATTTGGTAATGAGAAGTTCCCCCTACTCTCTCTGAAAGAAGATACGTGGTGGTGTCAGAGATGAGAATCTTCATGTTCCTCAAGTAGAGGAGGTTCAACATTCTCGATCCTGTAGTCTCTTGGTAGTCATCCAGGTTAGTGCCAAAGTATGCAGCTATCGGGGTGATCAGTCCCCTAATGCTAATCCACCTACTGTCAAGGTGAGATTAGCTCTGAAGCTGTTTGAGTAAAAAGATGCCAAAGTTCAGGTAAATCGCATTCAACATGGCCCACAGTGCGGACAACTCAGTCATCCTCAAACCAATATTCTCTTTTTTAGCAAAAACAGTTGATACCAGAATGCGGTATAGGTATCTAAAGACGGGATTAGACATGGTAGATGCCTTGGCATTGCTGGAGTCGTACTTTTCAGTGTCAGACTCCGTGAGGCAGAAGAGGTGGTAGGCATAATCCTAGTTGTATCCATGCAGCTTGTGGTAGATGTCATCTAGAGGAGCACGGAAGATTTGGTTCACTTCATCAACAGTGAGGGCCCTGTCCTGATTGCCCATCCAGAATGTGCACTTCATGGGCCCCTCTTGGTCATCCTTTTGACGTCCAATGTGCTCAACATTACTTTCACCAAGAGGGGGTAAGTGTTCCAGTCTCTCTCTATAGCTTGCAACTATCCGACCCTGTCCAACAGGGTCCAAACATCATCCCTTATTCCAAGGGCATCTGTGGTTGTGGGACACATGAATCTTGTAGTGGCAACGCTCAATGGAAAGAGTCGATCCCAATTCAACCTGAACTCCTCTTCCGAAAAGTAAATCCCATATGTCATCAGGTGATCAATTCCCAGCTCTTCATGCTCTTCTACTACTTATTGGGTTTCAATCTCGGGATCGAATTCAGGCTCTTCTCGCCTAATTGATTTCCTTCCCCTTCTGGCTATTTTTGTGTTTGAAATGTGGTACCTAAGAAAAGAGTTGGACAATATAAGACGAAGGAGTAAAAACCAACGCAAGATGTCAACAAAGAAATTGTGGTTTATATGACAAAATCCAACACATTGCCACCCTTGACTTTGTTGAACAAAATTCCCAAGCCATTCTCATGAATTCAAAACCACAAATGCAAGCATATTTCAATCTTTTATATAAAAGAACCTCAATATGACAATATCAAAACATTGGAGGTCTTATTCAACAACTAAGAACAATGCTCACAATTTCCTCTCATATATTCAACAACCTCAACATTCTATGAACAAGACTTTTTAGGAAAAAAAAGGCTTAAATTCAATATGACAATATCAAAAGCAACATAGCAACATCACATGCATTAATTCTCTTTCTCTTTATGCCCAAAAATTACTAAATTCATGGTTCACCCAAAGAAGCTTGTCAAATTTAATGCAAAATCATATCAAGGTTAATTAGAGCATGTGCATTTCCAATCAAAATCAACATTCTTGCATCACAATACATGCATGTAAATTTTTCCAAAATTACCATTCAATTTTTTTTTCAAGTAGTAGACCAAATTGGAGATGACATAGGTACATTGTGCAAGAATGTAGTGAAAATACTTCTCATTAGAGCAAGGATCCTAAAACAATACAATGGCATATAAATAATTTGACAATTTGAACTTTTATGCCCAATTTCAACAACTCCAACAAGAACCCTAGCCTAATTCATCAAACCCCCAAAAAATTCCATCAACCCATTTTACACTTATGCTAGTAATTGTACTACAATTCATCAAGTGTAAGCATAATTCAAGTAAAATGCATGACAATTTCGCCCAATTCAACTTTAAGGCACAAATCATGAAAAATCCCCAAATTTCATGCTTATTAACCATTTAAACTCTAAATCATCATGCTAAAGTACAATGTGGGTGGAATCATGGTTTAGAATCTCATATATTGAATCTTGTGTCTTGTAGAGGAAAGAGATGAAATTTTCGTGTGTGGAAGAGTGAGTGGGAAATGAAAAATGAGTGAAAAGTGTGAAGAAAAGGGGTAAAAACCCGACTGCCCTGTAGCGAGACGCGACCCGTGTCGCACCTAGGGGGCATGTCCAGCCTTGTTTTGAGGCGCAGGTGACTGAGCTCATGCCTGAGTGTTGCGCATGGCTTCTGTTGGGGCACGGGTGGTGTAAGTCGTGCCCAATGCTCGCGTTCCGCAGTGTTGTGGGGCGCGACCCCCTTGAGCTCGCGCCTGAGTTCCGCGTTCCATGTGAAGAAAATCAAGCCTCTAAAAGGCCCTGCACCGCGAGCTCCACTCGCGCCTAACACCCGCGTTTCGGACTTGAAGTGAAATGCGACCTCTCAAAGTCGTATTTGACACCTGCGTTTCTTGCTAAGTCTTTTTAATGCTTCATTTTATTCCACTTTTCAACACTAACTTTTCCTTTTGTGCCCACATCATTTAACCTGCACAAGTTTTACTCACAAACACAAACTAGCACAAATCGTCAAGATTAATTCCTCAACAAAGGAATCATAAAATCAAAAGAAGATTAACTAGACTAACATATAAAAAATAAACAAAAATAAAAGGTAAATAAACCAATAAAAAATTAAAAACCATTGGGTTGCCTCTCAATTAGCGCTTAATTTAACATCGTGAGCTCGACGGGATATCATCTTCAAACATCGTGGAAATGTAATACAAAAACTACGGCTTGCTCCTCGGCTTTGTAAAAATTTTGACACGTTGTCCATTGACAACAAAGTGATTTCCATTCTTCCCTTGCAACTCTACAACACCACTCTCAAAAATCTTTGAGATCCAATAAGGGCCTCCCCACTTAGTTTTGAGCTTTCCGGGAAATAATTTCAACCGTGAGTTAGACAATAACACGGCATCCCTCGGTGCAAGTTCTTTCCTTCTCGGACATCTCAAAGTCAAGGTTGGGCTTCTTGGTGGCCTAGTACGCCTTATGAGTGAGCTCAATTAGAAGATGGCATGATTTTCGTAAGACCATTTGATAGGGGGGACATTTCTAATGGAGTCTTGTAGGCCGTCTGATAGGCCCACAGTGCTTCATCTAGATGGTTCGCCAAATATTTGTCATTTTTCTTTACCATCTTTTGGAGGATTTGTTTTACCTCCCTATTCGCAAGCTCGACTTAACCATTGGCTTGTGGGTGGCAAGGAGTTATCACTCGGTGCTTTACTCTGTGTCATGCTAGGAGGCTAGCCATCCACTTATTACAAAAGTGGGTGCCTCCGTCACTAATCAAACCTGTTGGAACTCCAAATCTTGTCAAAATATTCCTTTGGAGGAATTTTAGCACAACTCTCGAGTCATTGGTCTTTGTGAGAATGGCCTCGATCCATGGGATAGATAGTCCACCGCAAGAAGGATATAGAGTTTTCTTGCGGAAGCCACAACGGGGCCCATGAAGTCAATTCTCCATACATCAAAAAATTCCACTTTAATTATTGTGCTCATTGGCATCTCATCTCTTTCTGAAATCGAGCCCATCTTCTGGTACCGCTCATAATTCTTCACAAATTCTCCATAGTCTTTGAACAAGGAGGGCTAATACAACTCGCTTTGTAGAATTTTTCTTGCGGTTCTATTGGATGCAAAATGCCCTCCACAAGGTGAATTATGGCAAGCCTTTAGAATTTTGCCCCATTCTTCCTCCGGCACACATCTTCGAATCACGAAATTTGCACATCTTCGAAAAAGAGAGGGCTCATCCCAAATATAGAACTTCAAATCGTGAAAGAATTTTTTCTTTGGGTAGCTCTCCATCTCCACGGGTACTACTTTAGCAATAAGGTAGTTGACAATGTCCGCAAACCATGGGTCCTTTGTCACTACCGACATGATTCTCTCATCCAGGAAGCTTTCATTGATTGGTCTCTTGGTCTCCTCTTCCTCTTTCATATGCTCCGACCGGGACAAGTGATTTGCCACCACATTCTGACATCCTTTTCTATCTTGGATATCCACATCAAATTCTTGGAGAAGGAGAATCCATCTTATAAGCCTTGGCTTTGCGTCCTTCTTAGCAAAGAGATGCCTCAAGGAGGCGTGATCAGTGTGCACAATAGTTCGGGCCCTAATGAGGTAGGGCCTAAACTTGTCGAATGCATAAACCACCACCAAGAGCTCTTTTTCTGTGGTGGTGTAGTTGACTTGGGCCGGATCCAATTTTCTACTCCTATAGTAGATCACCCGGAAGAGTTTATCCCTCTTTTGACCGAGAGCGGCTCCCACCGCTATATTACTTGCATCACACATTACTTCAAATGGCTCACTCCAATCGGGTGTGATAAGCACGAGTGCTATGATTAGGGTCTTCTTCAAAGAGTTAAAAGCCTACAAACAATTAGTACCAAAGTCAAATTCAATGGCTTTTTCAAGAAGACGACATAAAGGCTTCGAAACTTTAGAAAATCTTTAATAAAAATCCTATAAAAATCGGCATGTCCCAAAAAGCTTCTAACTCCCTTTTCATTAGTCGGATGAGGTAATTTCTCAATTGCCATAATTTTTTCTCAGTCGACCTCAAGACCTTCTCCAGACACCTTGTGTCCTAGAACAATACCATCTCTCACCATGAAATGACATTTCTCCCAATTGAGTACTAGATTGGTGTCTTCACACCTCTGCAAGACTTGTGTTGCATTATCAAGACAATTGTCAAATGAATCTCTAAACATAGAAAAATCATCCATAAACACCTCCATTATATTCTAAATCAAACCATGAAAAATGGACATCATACACCTTTGGAAAGTGGGGGGTGCATTACATAACCCAAATGACATCCACCTATATGCAAAAATACCATAGGGACAAGTAAAGTTGGTCTTTTCTTGATCCTCTGGGGCAATCATGATTTGATTGTACCCCGAATATCCATCTAGAAAATAATAAAATTCATGACCCGCCAACCTATCTAGCATTTGATCAATGAAGGGTAATGCAAAATGATCTTTCTGAGTGTAAGCATTCAATGCCCTATAATCTATACACATTCTCCAACAGGTTACAAGCCTAGTAGCAATCATTTCTTTGTTCTCATTTTCAATCAAAGTCATCCCCCTTTTCTTAGCAAGAACTTGAGTAGGACTAACCCACTCACTATCGGAAATAGCAAAGATTATCCCGATATCTAACAATTTTAAAACCTCGTTTCTAATCACTTCTTGCATGATAGGGTTAAGTATTCTTTTATTTTGCACTTTACGCTTGTATTTCTCTTCCAATAAAATTTTATGCATGCAAATTGAAAAATTTATGCCCCTAAGATCGGAAATGGACTACCCTATAGTGCTTTTTGAATTTTCTCAAAACCCTTAACAATCTATCCAATTTCTCATCCGATAGAAGTGAAGAAATGATTATCGGTTTTTGCTTGGCCTTATCGAGATATGCATACCTCAAGTGTGTAGGTAAGGGCTTCAACTCCATTGTTTCCTGCTTTGCTTTTAACTCTTCCTCATTTGATGTTTGGTCCTCGTCTCTCAATGGAAGGAATTTCGGCTTCCTCGAGTAGAATTCTTGAAAAGAATTCATCATAGAAACGGTTTCACATAGACCACTATCATCACTAGGTAAAGAATTGAAAATAGAGTTAGAAATGAAAATCTGGAGAGGATCATTCGGTCTACACATTTCATCCATGTCTACACACTCTTCAACCATTCGGAGTACATTGCACTCCTCAATGCTCTTTGCCTTATCTTTGGTATGTTGTATTGCTTTTTGGAGGGAGAAGGTCACCTTCTCTTCATTCACTCTCAAAACAAGCTCTCCCTTTTCCACATCAATCAGGGCCTTACCTGTCTTCAAGAATTGTCGCCTAAGGATAAGGGGAACTTCCTTATCTTCTTCCATATCTAGTACCACAAAGTCAACCGGGAGGATGAACTTATTGTCCTTCATGAGTACATCTTCTACCATCCCTTTTGGAAAGGTCACCGATCGGTCGGCCATTTGAAGGCAAATGGTGGTAGGCATGATTCCTTTCATTTTTAACTTTGAGAAGAACGAGAGGGTTATCAAGTTGATACTTGCCCCTAGATCACAAAAGGCCATCTCCATATGGTTTTCTCCAATGGTGACTGAAATGTCAAAACTCCCCAGATCTTTCATCTTTGCGGGTAGTTTTCTTTGTAGTAATGCACTATAATTTTCGGTCAAGTTAACCGTCTCAAATTCTCCCCGTCTACTCTTCTTTGAAATTACATCCTTCAAGAACTTTGCATAATTCGGCATTTGTTGAAGTGCTTCAACAAGTGGGATGTTAATTTGAACTTTTCTAAAGATATCGAGGAATCTTGAGAATTGTTCATCATTCTTCACCTTTTGTAGCCTTTGTGGGTATGGTATAGACACTTTGTATTCTTCGAGCTTCTTCTTTGTAGGTGTCTCTTTCTCTTTCTCTTTCTCTTCTTCATCATTTTTCTTTAATTTGGGATCCAAGTCCTCTTGACTTTGTCCCTCTTCTTTCTCTTGGGCATTTTCTTCATCCGACATCGTGGGGACATCATAGGCGGTTCCACTTTTCAAGGTAATGGCCTTGCATTGATCCTTAGGATTCACAGTTGTGTTGCTTGAGAACTTGCCTTGTTGATGTTGGTTTCCCAAAATGGTTGTAAATTAGCTCATTTGCTTCTCCAACATATTAACTTGGGTGCCAATTGCCCTAACGGTATTCTCCAACTTTTCAAAATGAGTTTGCGTTGTACTCATGTACTTCTCCGTCTTTCCCATGAATGCCATCAAGAGTTCTTCCAACTTTGGCTTCTTTTCTTCATCAATCATACCATTTATAACCGAGAATCCGGGAGGTGGTTGAATGGCATTATTTGGATTGGCATAAGACAAATTTGGATGTTGTGCCCTATTTTGAAAAGTTTGGTTGCCACCATATTATCCTCTGTAGTTTAGCTTGTACCCTTGATTGTATGGCCTTTGTTAGTTTGTATAGCCTCCATGATTCACATAATTCACTTCTTCAAATGAGGCTTGAGAGGTTTCGGGCTTCGGAGTTGAAAATACCTCAAATTTTGAATTCATGGTCAACATTTGAGCTGTCAATAGCCCAAGTGCATCCGAGTTGGAAGTAGAGACTACCTTCTTCATTATTTGTACATTCTCCCTTGCACCTGGCCATTGAAAAGAGTTGGAGGCCATTTCATCAATGATTCTCATGGCCTCTTCTGGGCCTCTTGCCAACAACGAACCTCCTGCTGCAGCATCCATAAGTGTCCTCACATTGGGGCTACATCCAACATAGAAAATACAAACTTGGTGGTCAATTCTGAACCCATGTCCGGGACACTTCCTCATCATTTTTATAAACCGTTCTTCCCACCCCTTGTACATACTTTCTTCTTCCCATTGCTTGAATTGGGTGATTTCACCCTTTAGTTTAAGAGTCTTTCCGGGAGAAAAAAATCTTGTGAAGAAACTTTTTACACATTGATCCCAAGTTGGGAAAGATCCCGAGGCTTGTCTTAACCACCAAGTTTTTGCCTTGTCACTCGACGAGAATGGGAAGAGTCGGAGTCGAATTGCATCTTCTAGAACTCCATTAATCTTCAAAGTTCCACTATATTCAAAGAACTTGGGTATATGCTCATTCGGGTCCTCCATGGTTGTCCCTCAGAATGGATGTTGTTGTATCATGAGTATGAGAGACGTCTTGAGCTCAAAGTTGTTAGCTTGAATGGATGGCCCAACTGCCACCCCTTAATTCACCACGGGCTGGAAAAGATTCCAAATTAGAGCCTCATCGTGCCTATGTCTCGCCTCTTCTTGGGTGAGCAGCTGATCTTACATCACCTCTAATTGCCTTTGCATTTAGACAATTAGAGGGTCTTGACCGAGTGGAGGAATATTCACCATTCTCCTCCTTCTTCTTCATTCGTTGTTGTGATGAACCGTCACTTCAATTTATGGGTTCAAGTTGATAAGTGGCTCACCTCGAGAATGAGTGTGCATACACTACCTATCAAAGGACAAAGAAATCAATGCACATCTTAACAAAATAAAAATAAAATGTCTAAACTAATCCACACAATTGCAATTATAATATTGCATCATCAATCTAATTATCTAACATTCCCCGGTAATGACGTCAGAAACTTGATGCGCTGGATTACTCCTGCTTACTTTTATTTTATATTTATGCTCATGTCATGCTTACAAGTATAAAAACATATTTGTAGATATAATGAAACGAGGTCGGTCCACAGGGAAAAAGAAATGTAAAGAGATGATAACAAGCACCACGACTATAGATGCACACATTATCTAGAATTTAATTAAGTAGGAGTTGATTTACATCCAAAACTCCAAAACATAAACCAAGTGATCAAATACCAAAACATAAACTATTTTAAACAAAGAAATCAAATTATAGAAAATGCAAGATATCAAGGCTTAATGGAAATGGTTTAAGACAACAATTAAAAATAAGACTCTAGGATATGGATGCACAATGCTTCTCTTGAACACACAACAAGGGTTGTCACTACAATCATTCTTCGTTCAACAACAGGAAGACCACGTAATTTCATAAGAGCATCTCTCGAATATCTCTTAAGTGTGTATGTGATAAGGATGATTATCTCTAATACATTCCAAGATCACAAGTACCAAAAGCACCAAGGGTCTAGTTTCTTTACACATATTCAGCATTCGAATAAGAAGACAAATACATAGATTCAATCTATACATGCTTATAATCACAAGATTGACTAGACGCATATGATTCATACATTTGATGTTAAAGATTGACTAGACGCATATGATTCATACATTTGATGTTAAATGAAGGCCACTCAAACAACACCATTCAAGAACTAGCATGAATCAAAGCCTTGACAAAACACAACTATAGATTAAACCTCAGTGAAGAACAAGATTCACATTGTTTTTCCACATCCTAGAGCCCTTAGGGCTCTGGCCACCCATATTTACATCAAAAGAAAGAACAAAGAAGGAAATAACAAAACTCATTCTAAATACAAGTGTAAGAGAGTAGATGAGAAGAAAAAATCCAATGTTGATCATTCATCTTCAATCCTATGACTTGAATCATCAAGATGGATGAATGTTCTTCCCTCTTCTTGTTCTCCAAAGTATCTCAAGAGTTGTGTATTTTTCGATTGTGAGGAGTCATCTATCCAACCCTTCAAAATATGAGGATATATGGACCAATAATTGAGTGACAAAATTCAAAAAATGAATTTGTCTGTCTTGAGCGCAACCTTGAGAAACTCGCGCCTAGGGGTCAAGTTTGGGACAAAGGAAAGCACGTCTCTGAAGTGGCTGAAACTTGGGCCAATGGGTCGCGTCTACACAAAGGGGCGAAGTACGACCCCCCATACTCGCGCCTGGCAGTGAGCTAGGGTGTGACCAACCTTGCACTCTCGTCTCAAGCCCGCATCCGCAGTGGGCTGGGGTGTGACCCTTGCAAGGTCGCTCCTAGGGGCTATGTTTGGGATTCATGATTTCAAGTCTCTGAAGGGGGTCTGCACCGTAAACTTTGTTTGCCCCCGGAGGGCCCGTGTGGTTGTGGTCCGACGCGCGACCAAGGGAGATCGCATCCCTTGGATGAATTTCAGCCCAAAACTTGGTTTTCTTCGTTGTTTTTCATCTCGTGCGGCCTTTATTGATAAAAATCCCAATTTAACTTTAATTTGCATTGTTTTTTTTAAAACACCCTTAGAAGGGGTGGGGTATTCCACACCATACCCAACCAGTATATATATCATAAATCGTCTCGTACAAAGTCATTGGCGGGATATATCCCAAAAGGGAACACACCTGTAACCAAGTACTAGAAAACGTAACAAATGAATAAAAATGAGAAGATGCAGCTACAGACCGACTGCAATCCCCTAAACTAACAGAAGGACTCAAACGTTAAGCACAGTCACAGACCGACTGCAACTCCAAAAAATAACAAAACAACCATAAAAAAGAGAATGCAAAGAAAGGCCCTCATCATCTAACTATATCGAAATCTGAAGTTGGGGTAACCCAACTGATCCATCCGAACCATGGAGAGAAGATGATGAGGTACAGAAATAGCATCATAAAAGGTGAGAGTAGGGTTTTGGGCCCCCTACCTGCAAGAAAATCAGCAGCTTAATTTCCCTCACGAGGAATATGAGAGAACCTAACATGTCGTCCTCGGCACAACAATCGAATGGACGTTAACGTGTGTCGAGTCACAGCTGAACCAGGACGACCCGACTGTAATACTGACACGACTGAAGCAACATCCATCTCAATCTAAATATGATTGGAATATTGAACAGCAAGTCGCAGCCCATGAAGGAGTGCCTGGAACTCCGTATCAAAACTCGACGTCATCCGGAGGGACACACAGAAACCAGCAAGAAGAGCGTCTGTGAAATCTCGAACCAAGCCTCCACCACCAGCCGCCATCTGAAGATCAGCCGAAAAGGAGTCATCCGTGTTGAACTTAACCCAGGGTGCCTCAGGAGGCCTCCACGACACCATTCGGGATCAGAGAGATCTTGGAACAGGGTCAGCGACGGGCAGAAAAGACACCTGCGGGTAACAACCTAACCAATGCTGCGGAAGGAGCTTCCCAGCTAAAACCAATAGGTGAAGTTGGCGCTGAACTTGCCAAACAATATGAGAAACAAGGAAAGGAACCCCACGGTGCCTGCGGTAGTCCTCTCCGTCCAAACAAACCAAAAGACAAGATAAGAAATCAAGAAACTGATGTGCTTTGGAGAAGACCATAGAAACAGCCCCCTCCAAAACCCAAGAGCCTGAGAAACTGTATATGCATGTGGTGCAGAAGTGTGAAACCAAGACGCAACAAAAGCCCAAACCGATTTCGCAGACTCAGACCAAAGAAAAACATGTTCTAAGGACTCGACCTGCGGATCATCACAGCAATGACAATGGGAGGTAAGATGAATACGACGGGACTGAAGACACACATCAACAGGGACTCTACCATGCAACAGATGTCAGATAAAAACATATATGGTGGGAGTGATGCAATCATGCCAAATGGACCCGAAAAGAGAGCGCTCAGGACGCCGGTTCCTGATCTGATTTCATACAGAGGTCAAAGAGAACTCGCCAGTAGAAGTCAGATTCCACCACATTCTATCCCTCTCTCCCCACAGCACAGGAGTCCGGCTCATCAAATTAATCAAACAATCAGGTAAAGCAAAATGATCACATAAAGCAAACGAACGATGCATGGACCAAGACTCACCATCAAAATACCAATCAACAAAGAGATGATCAAACACAGTAGCAGGACCATAAGCAGATAAAGGCAAATCATCAAGCGAAACATCATCCCAAAAGCTTACCTGACCGAACCCCAAAGTCCACCTGATGTGCTCCTGAGCCTGTGCGCCAACTCGGACAAGCCTCTTCCAAACCCTACTGTCGGACTTACGCAAAGGCACCCTCTCCGGATAAAGTAGAGCACAATACTTCTACCTCATATAACAGGCCCACAAAGAATCCTGAGCTCTGAACCTCCACTAGAGCTTCCAAGTGAAAGTTGTGACCAGATCGTTAAACCGCCGAATACCTAAACCACCCTCTGAAATCGGTAAGCATATAGTCTCCCAGCTGATCCAATGCGTCTTCTTCTATTCCCCTACCGATCCCCAGAAGAACCGGGTGATCATCTGCTGAAGCTGATGGAGTACCCCCTAAGGAGATCCATCACCTGGAAGATGTGGAGCGGGATCGTGGCAAGAGTGCTTTTAATGAGAGCCAATCTGCCGCCAAAGGAAAGATACCGGTGCGACCAACTGTGGATCCTGGCACTCAACCACTGCTAAATAGGCAGAAAAAGAGAACACTTTAGGTAGCCTCTGTAAATCGGCATGCCAAGGTAAGTGAAAGGTAATAAACCACGCTGGTATCCACAAGCCAATTGAATTTGATGCTGCCAGGTCAGAGCAAACTTCTCAGTGATGTAAAAGCCGCTCTTCGCCCGGTTCACAAGCTGGCACGAGACCGCCACATAATGCTCAAGACACTCCATCAACTTCTCTAAACAGATCGGAGAAGCTCTCGAGAAGATAATAATGGCATCAGTATAAGAGAGATGAGAAACTGGAAAACCCCATTTCAGTGTCTTGAACTGTTGGTTTTGTAAACTAGAAGACTTGTCTTTGTATATTTTTCTGATGATATGATGATATGAAATGAAAGTTATTGTAGTCACTGTTTGTATTTAGATTATGTTCTATAATTGTTCTATGTAATGTTCCATATACTTACATTGTAGATGATATGGTGTGGGGAGTCACACGGTAAGATCATATCATTAGAACCTTGTATTGTATTAAAGAGCTCACGGCTTAGATGGTCCTGAACACACCATCGATACACCGTAGAATAATCTGATAAGTTAGTTTATCTTGACTAACTGATTATTCTAGTACACTCATTGTGTATTGAGGAGGATCACGATAGGATACTATTCTCTGTCTCTGACCCAGTTACTGAGAGAATAAAGATCCACAGAGTTCGGGTTCTGAACTCATGTGATATTGGCGAGCATATGTGTGCGTTGTTTATTACTTTGATTTATCAATGAGTAAGATCTTGTCGTAGATCGAGTATGATATCTTAGGTAATAACAATATATACATGATGTCTCGAGCAGTGTGCATGAGCACTGTGTCCTGGTGCGCCAGGTTGATGATGTTCTCTTGAGGAAACGCAAGTTCATGTTGAAACCCTGCAGGTGGAATTTATTCCTTACATGGTAAAGCTTGTGTGGTACTACTCAAGGATTTAGATGTTAATTAATTATAGCTGTCAGAGGTTGACATAATTAATTAATGAACATTATATCTTAAACATGGGGAATGGCTGGACTAAAGGAGAAAGCATATTCGCAAATATGTATTAAATTGGTAGGTCAGTTTTACTTCTTTAGTGGAATAAAAGTAAAACTTAATTTATTTAATTATATCCTAAGTTTATTGGATATTAGATATTAAATAAATTAGTGGGTCAATTTAATATTCTTCTAGATCCCTGTTGTAGCCCAATATGACTGAAAGTGGACTGGATATAGAACTTGAAATAGAGGTCCAGCCCAGTAGGCTTGGAACATGAAATTTCGCCCCTCCCTATATATAAGGGGAGGGGGGCACGAAATTTTAAGGACATTAATCATAAGAAATCAGCCCCTCTTTGTCTCTTAAAGTTATCCACAGATTTCACAATTCTATCTAGTAGATTTCAGCCCACTCTGAATCTAGATACAGTCCGGGAATACAACAGAAGATCTTGGAGTGGAATTGTGCAGTGGCCGTGTGTGACATAAGTGGTGCCATTATCATTGTTCATTCAATAGTAAGATTAGATCTATAATCTTGTCCACAGACCGTCTGTCGATTTGTAAGTAGATTCATTTTCTGTGTCTTCCGCTTTATTAGAATCGAATCTGTTTTACATGCTATTTGATTAGACTGTGATAAATATGCATGTTACATGAAATTATGATTTGCATGAACATGGATTAATGAACAACCAAATAGATCATGCGGTGGTTTAATTCGAAAAAACCCCAACAGTGGTATCAGAGCCAGGTTTTGTCACTGTTCTAGGATTAATCCGAGCATGAATTCGATATATATATATATATTTAAATTTGATGTTAAATTTATAGTTCTTAAATTTTTAGATTTATATATGCATATATGTCGATTTTTATGGTATTCAAGACTTGGAAGAATTTTGGATTGAATTCGAAAATTCTAGTTTTGAATTGTTGGAATTTTCGAACATGATGAGATATAGATTTGGGATGATATTTGATGTCTTCAAATTTCCAGAGTTGTGTCTCATTATTTTCGAAAATTTGGTGATCAAATTTTCGAATTTGATGCGTTAAAAATTTCCTAATTTTGTGTTAAAATTTTCGAACACTATAATTAAATTTGGATGGAATTTTTATCAACATCAAAATTTCCAGATTTAATTTGGATATGGTTCGAAATTTTTGGTGATTAGAATTGGATTTGGTGATTTTTGATGTATATCAAAAGTTACAAAATTCTAATCTAGATAGGTTTGAAATTAGAATTTTAAATTTGATAATTTTTGAAATGGATCAAAATTTTCAGATTTTAATTCTTGAAAATTTCGAAACCTATAGCTATATTATTTGGAATAGTTTTTTGATTAATTTTAAAATTTCCAAATTTGAAATATAGTGTATTTTTCAATTTTTAATAAATTAATTTGGAGAAGATTTTGATCAGATTTATTTATTAGGATGGATCGAAATTTATGTATATTGGATTTAGATTTGATGTTATTTGATGTATATCTTGATTTACCTAATATTAATCAAGATAGATTTTAAAATAGAATTTTAAATTTGGAAGAATTTGAAATGGATCAAATCTCCAATTTATTATTTGGATAATTTCGAAATCTATGGGATTAAATATTGGATAGGATGATTTTTGGATATATACAAATAATTTTCAAAATTCAATTATGATAAGAATTTAATTTTGGATAGGATTTGGAAGATTTTGAAGAAGATCAAATCTTCAAACCTTATCCTTAAAGATTTAGATTCTTATGGATAATATTTGGATTAGATTTTTTATATATATCAATATATCTAATTATTATTTAATTAGGGTGGCTTGAAAATATTAAATAAATTTGGTGGATAATTATAAATAATTTTCATATTTATTTTAAAATATATTTTCGAAAATATCATGATTTAAATTGGTGGATAATTATTTTAATTACCAATTTTTATCTTGTGGATAATATCGAATTAATTAATTTAATTAATTGTTAAAGTCGATTATTATTTAATATTCATGCATAGATATCATATGTTATTTTATGTGGATCATTTAATAAATGATTGTTGGATTTGTAGACTGTATTTGTTTGCAGGTTTACCAACTATCATGGCTCCTTTATTTTATGTGATGTATGTTTATGTTGAATGAATGTTGGCCGTATACCGGTTTGGCTATGTGATTTTTATCCATGAGAAAATCCATGGATTAGGTCTAAGTTTTATTTTACGATGTTTTAATGTAATAGATATAAAACTGTTAGGCTGAGTTGTGAGTTGTAATTTTTATTCTAGCAATATTAGATTGTTCCTTTTGGAATAGATAGTCTGTATTGAATAAAGATCGGAGATCAACTCAAAGAAGGAAAGTAGTTCAGCACCAAGGTTCACCGGTTCACGTCCCGAAACCCTAAATGGAGCTAGGGTTTTCGGCGAGGCGCGGTGAAGGGACGGCGGCCACAAGCCTGTTCCGGAGCTGACATTCCAGTTTTATCTCATCAATCAACATGAGATATAAGCCATGATAGTTGGATTATTATTATTGCTTATTATGTTGAAGCATACAATGGATGTTTATCATTTTATGTTATGTTTGCATGTTCGATAATGGGATAAAATGAAACCTCAAACATAAATAACTAAGTGGGAGAGATTCATACCAAAGTATGTAGAAATCTCATACGGTCTCCATTAATATCTGGTTTAATTGAGAAGTGATGGGCATGCGTGTTAACATCGGTCTTCCTCCATATCGGATGTGTCATATCACAGATTTCTCTAGAAATTAAATCTCCTAAATGGATAGTTGTAGAACACTATTAGAACTAACTAACTCCTCCATCTGGAGAGGTTAAATTCGAATAGTGATCTTGGTGCGAAGATAATGGTATGCACACTTAGATGTAATTTATTGATAAACGTCCACACGATCGTGGCTTATTAGTTAGACGATTACATGACCGTGTTTTTATCTGGCTATTAATTTGCTTGTTGTAAGGAAATTCAACTGGAGGCAAATTAAAGGTGTAACCTATTTAAAAATTAGATTTATAAACATCCACACGATCGTGGCTTATAGAAATCGTTTTTAAAGTGTCGGTGGAAAAGTATATAATTTTTGTGAGGTTTTCGATTATATACTGTTTATCCTAAACGTGTTTTATGACTGTACTGCATGTTTTAATTTCAGTTATTTCATATCATCAATGGCACTCTCCAATCTATCCTCAATCCTCAAAAAAAACAAACTTGTCAGTGAAAACTATAATGACTGGATTCGTAACTTTAACTTGGTACTTGTTGCTGAGGGACACAAGTTTGTACTTGAAGAGGTTTGTCCTCAGATGCCAGATGAGGGTTCTGACGAAGCCCAAAAGGTTGCATATGATAAGTGGGTTAGGTCTAATGAGATAGTGCGCTGTTACATCTTGGCATCTGTGTCAAGTGTGTTGCAACATCAGCATGAGCCTATGAAAACCGCTTATGATATCATGTACAACCTTAGGCAGCTATTCGGTCAACAGAACCGCTCGGCACGCCATTTGGCAATGAAGAAACTAATGGATGCGAGAATGTCTGACTCCACACTTGTTAGGGATCACGTTCTCACGATGATGAGGTATTTATCTGAGATCGAGACCTTGGGTGGAGAGCTAAATGGCGATTCTCAAATCGACATTGTTCTTCATAGCTTGTCCTCGAAGTTTGAGCAGTTTAGGCTGAATTTTAACATGATTAAAAGGGATGTCAGCCTGACTGAACTGCTCATAGACCTTCAGGCGGCTGAATTGCTCCAAAAGAGCAGTCCTGAGGCCCACATAGCTGAAAAAGGAGTGTCTTCTTCTGGTGGAAAAAGGAAGAAGAGAAACGCACCTAAGAAGGCTGTAGATGAGGCGCCTAAGGCAAAGAAGTCAAAGGCGAAGATTCCTCCTGAGGAATTCAAGTCGAAGACTAAGTGCTTCAAGTACGGCCAACTAGGTCACTGGAAGGCGGCGTGTCCTAATAAGAAGAAGAAGAGAGGTACATCTCACACTCTGGTTGTAGAAACATGTTTAGGAACTTGTTCTACCCACTTATAACACTGATCACAGATGCAAGAATTAATTAATCAAACATGCAAACCGGTTATAGTCACCGAAGACGCTTCTGACATGACCTCATCTCTCCATACTGTTTCGATAATTAAGAAGACGCTTCATTAATTACTTCCCTAATTGACTAAAACTGTAAGAGACGCTCTATAAGTTTAATGAGCCGGAATATGAGTAAATTAGCTACGTTGCATGCTGGAATCGAACAACAATAAATTGTGTGATTGTGCGATGATGATAGCGAGAAAGAAAAGAAAATAAACTGGATTGAAACTGATCGCTGCTGTGTTCTTCGCGTCTATGATCTAATGAATGCAAAATAATCCCAAAATACCTAATATATAATTACAATCCATAAAACTAAAGTCTCTAAAAGGAAATAGAGTCCTAAACTAGTTAATTCCCATGCATGATACTTCAAAAGGCGGCTAGGAGGTGTTTCCGCGTCTAGGTTTGCGCGCGGGCCTAGAACTGGGCTTTAACAAGCCCAATACGCATTCTGGGCTGAGCCTTCCAGAAATTCACTTTCCTCATCCAGTTGCATGCCCTTGTAGCGTGCCTTGCTCGAACTTCTTCATTTTACTTCACTTGTAGCTTTTCATTCCAAAATGCATCCCTTTTCTCCACTCTTGCACATCATCCCTACACAACTCCACAAAACATAATACATCCAAAATATACATCCAGGGGCTAAATAATAAAGAGAAAAGGCGCCAAAAAGCATAATAAAAACAGGTAGAATATGTCCCATCAATAACTATTGAATACATCGATCATAAACCCTAACAAGAGAAAAGAACCTTTAGAATTGAATCAAACCTATCTTTGGCATCTAAGGCTAGGTCACATTAACCTTAAGAGGATACAAAGGCTTGTAAATGATGGACCATTATCTTCTTTGGTACTAGAATCATTTCCTTTATGTGAATCCTGTTTGGAAGGTAAAATGACCAAGCGCTCTTTCCAGTCAAAAGGAAATAGATCCGAAGGGATATTAGATTTGATTAACTCTGACCTGTGCGGCCCAATGTCAGTTCAAGCTCGAGGAGGGTTCGAGTATTTCATCACTCTCATTTATGATTACTCTAGATACGGTTATATCTATCTGTTACATCGCAAGTCTGAATGCTTTGAGAAATTCAAAGTGTTTAAGGCAGAAGCGGAGAAATGAACAAGCAGAAGTATCAAGTCACTTACGTTTTGATTGTGGTGGTGAGTACCTCTCGAGTGAATTTAGGGATTACATGGCAGAGAATGGGATTACCTCCCAGTTAACTGCGCCGAGAACACCACAACAGAATGGTGTGGCCGAAAGAAGGAATCGTACACTGTTAGAGATGGTTAGATCAATGATGAGTTATTCTGAGTTGCCTATTTCATTCTGTGGATATGCCCTGGAAACAGCAGCCTATATTCTTAACTTGGTTCCGTCAAAATCAGTTCCTTCTACGCCCACAGAATTATGGACTGGACGAAAGCCCAGTTTGAACCATATTCGGATTTGGGGTAGCCCTGCACATGTGTTGGATAAGGAAGCTGATAAGCTGGCTCCTCGTACTGATCTGAGGCTATTCGTTGGATATCCTAGAGGAATGAAAGGTGGTTTATTTTATAGTCCTAAGGATCAGAAGATCATTGTTAGCACTAATGCTTGATTCTTAGAGGAAGACTATGTGATAAACCACAAACTAAGAAGTCAAATCATCCTTGAGGAGTTAAGGGGGGGATCGAATCCTACACCAGTTATACAAGAAGAGGAACCACCAAAGACTGCACAACGTGTCACGGAAGTACAGGAACTGCCTCGTCGCAGTGGAAAGGTTGTACACCAACCTGATAGATTCATTAGTCTAGGAGAGGCTTCAGATTTCCCAGAGGGACTAAATGAATTGGATCCCAGGACCTATGACGAGGCAATTCGAGATAAAGATGCAGATTCTTGGAAAACTGCAATGCAATCTGAGATTGGATCTATGGATCACAATCAAGTCTGGGAGCTCATAGAACCACAAGATGGGATTAAACCCATTGGGTGTAAGTGGATCTACAAGCACAAGAGAGGAGCTGACGGGAAGGTTGAAACCTTCAAACCTAGATTGGTGGCGAAAGGGTACACTCAGAAAGAAGGGATCGATTATGAGGAAACCTTTTCACCGATAGCCATGCTTAAGTCAATCCGGATTCTCTTGTGAATTGCCGCTCATTTAGATTATGAGATTTGGCAGATGGATGTCAAAACAGCTTTCCTAAATGGAAGTCTTGAAGAAAACATTCACATGAGACAACCAAAGGGATTTATTGCTAAAGGCCAAGAGCACTTGGTGTGCAAGCTTAAGAGATCCATTTATGGACTTAAGCAGGCATCGAGATCTTGGAATATCCGATTTGACGAGGTTATCTAGTCATATGGATTCGTACAAAGTCCGGATGAGAACTGTGTGTACAAGAAATGTGATAGAAATGTGGTGTCAATCTTCGTACTTTATGTTGATGACATCTTGCTTATTGGAAACAGTAAGAAGGAGTTATCTAACATTAGGGTGTGGTTGTCCAAGCAGTTCGATATGAAGGATCTGGGTGAAGCCAGACATATTCTTGGCATCAAGATCATTCGAGTTCGCCAGAAAATGATGTTATGTCTATCCCAGGCGACTTATATCGATACAGTGCTAGCTAGGTTTAGCATGCAAGATTCCAAGAAAGGTTTTATACCTTACAGGCATGGAATTCATCTATCCAAGGAAATGTGTCCCCAAACACAGTCTGAGATAGAGGAAATAAAGAAAATACCATATGCTTCGGGTGTGGGAAGTTTGATGTATGCTATGCTATGCACTAGGCCTGATATATGCTATGCCGTTGGCATGGTAAGCAGATATCAGTCTAACCCTGGACAAGGTCACTGGACTGCGGTCAAAAATATTCTCAAGTACCTTAAAAGGACTCGAGACTATATGTTGGTTTTCCGCTCTGATAGTCTAGTACCTTTGGGTTATACGGACTTAGATTTTCAAACTGACAAAGATCAGAGTAAGTCTACCTCGGACTATGTGTTTACATTAGGAGGTGGAGTCATTGCATGGAGGAGCATTAAGCAGAAATGCATTGCGGATTCCACCATGGAAGCTGAATATGTAGTTGTCTTTGAGGCTGCAAAATAGGCTGTCTAGCTCCGCGGGTTCCTATTGGGCTTGGGCGTGGTTCCTAGTTTGCCTAAAACTATCATGATATACTGTGATAATTCTGGTGCAGTGGCAAACTCGAAGGAACCCAGAGCTCACAATGCAAGTAAGCACATAGAGAGAAAGTACCATCTTATATGAGAAATCGTTAAGAGAGGAGACGTGGCGGTGGTCAAGATTGCATCGAAGGACAACCTGGCTGATCCATTCACGAAGAGCCTGTCGGCTAAGACCTTTGATGGTCACGTGGAGAAAATAGGAGTGAGATGCAGACCTAGGGGCGCAGTTTGAGTCGATAGTTTTGATTGGAGAGTTAGCCTGTTAGTTTTTATGCTTGAAAGACATGCTTCAAGTATAAGTGGGAGATTGTTGGTTTTGTATACTAGAAGACTTGTCTTTGTATATTTTTCTGATGATATGATGATATGAAATGAAAGTTATTGCAGTCACTGTTTGCATTTAGATTATGTTCTATAATTGTTCTATGCAATGTTCCATATACTTATATTGTAGATGATATGGTGTGGGGAGTCACACGGTAAGATCATATCATTAGAACCTTGTATTGTATTAAAGAGCTCACGGCTTAGATGGTCCTGAACACACCATCGATACACCGTAGAATAATCTGATAAGTTAGTTTATCTTAACTAACTGATTATTCTAGTACACTCATTGTGTATTGAGGAGGATCACGATAGGATACTATTCTCTGTCTCTGACCCAGTTACTGAGAGAATAAAGATCCACAGAGTTCAGGTTCTGAACTCATGTGATATTGGCGAGCATATGTGTGCTTTGTTTATTACTTTGATTTATCAATAAGTAAGATCTTTTCATAGATCGAGTTCGATATCTTGGGTAATAACAATGTATACATGATGTCTCGAGCAGTGTGCATGAGCACTGTGTCCTGGTGCGCCAGGTTGATGATGTTCTCTTGAGGAAACGCAAGTTCATGTTGAAACCTTGCAGGTGGAATTTATTCCATACATGGTAAAGCTTGTGTAGTACTACTTAAGGATTTAGATGTTAATTAATTATAGCTGTCAGAGGCTGACATAATTAATTAATGAACATTATATCTTAAACACGGGGAATGGCTGGACTAAAGGAGAAAGCATATTCGCAAATATGTATTAAATTGGTAGGTCAGTTTTACTTCTTTAGTGGAATAAAAGTAAAACTTAATTTATTTAATTATATCCTAAGTTTATTGGATATTAGATATTAAATAAATTAGTGGGCCAATTTAATATTCTTCTAGATCTCTGTTGTAGCTTAATATGACTGAAAGTGGACTGGATATAGAACTTGAAATAGAGGCCCAGCCCGGTAGGGCTGGAACATGAAATATCGCCCCTCCCTATATATAAGGGGAGGGGGCACGAAATTTTAAGGATATTAATCATAAGAAATCAGCCCCTCTTTGTCTCTCAAAGCTATCCACAGATTTCACAATTCTATCTAGTAGATTTCAGCCCACTCTGAATCTAGATACAGTCCGGGAATACAACAGAAGATCTTGGAGTGGAATTGTGCAGTGGCCGTGTATGACATAAGTGGTGCCATTATCATTGTTCATTCAATAACAAGATTAGATCTATAATCTTGTCCACAGACCGTCTGTCGATTTGTAAGTAGATTCGTTTTCTATGTCTTCCGCTTTATTAGAATCGAATCTGTTTTACATGCTATTTGATTAGACTGTGATAAACATGCATGTTACATGAAATTATGATTTGCATGAACATGGATTAATGAACAACCAAATAGATCCTGCGGTGGTTTAATTCGAAAAAACCCCAACAGTGTACACCATATCGGGGTCTCCACAAATCAGGCGATCCAACATCTTTGATAAATAATCAGCAGCAAGCACAAACAAAAAAGGAGATAGAGGATCTACCTGTCTCAGACCCCGAGAAGAAAAAAAGAAACCAGCCGGCGCCCCATTCACAAGAACCGAGAACCAGCAGTCACTGATGCATCTGCTAATCATATCAATCCATATCGAAGGGAACCCCATGTGCCGAAGAACGCCCAAAAGAAAAGGCCATTGCACTCTATCATAAGCTTTCACTATGCCAATCTTCAGAGCAAGATTTGGGACCTCACTGCTGATGTGAAGGTCACAAATCATCTCCTGTGCAAGCAAGACATTATCACTGAGCAACCGACCTTTGACAAAGCCACTCTGATTCGGAGCTAACACGACAGGTAAAAATGGAGCCAACCAGGTAGTCAGAATCTTCGTGATGATTTATTGGTCACGTTGTACAGGGATATCGGGCGATAATCTGTCCAAGCAGCAGGCCTCTCCTTCTTAGGCAGAAGGACAATGGTCGTGGCAGTGAAGTTACGCAGCATGTGGGAACCCGAGAAGAAATCCTCCACCTCCCCCACAACATCACAAGCCACAAAATCCCAACAGTGTTAAAAGAACCAAGAAGTGAATCCATCCGGCCCCGGGATACTGTCACCACTGATCCCAAACAAAGCAGTCCGCACCTCATCCATATCCGGCACAGCACATAAACCTCCAGTCTCCATCTCAGTCAGGATCCCCTGAAGAAAGGTAAAGTCTGGCTTCGCCAACTGAGGAATGTCAGACGAGCGAAGCCTCTGAAAGAATCTAACTGTAAAAGCTCAAATTCCGTCATTATCATCAATCACCGGTCCGCCATCCTCAATCGCATGGATCCGAGACCTGCACCGCTTCTGTTTCACCCAACCTTGAAAGAATCTGGAGTACCTCTCCCCCTCTGCAACCCATCTGACCACAATCTTCTGTCGCCAAAAATCCTCCTCCATCTTCATCCTCAGGACATACTGAGCCACACACCGGTTGAGCTCAGCACGAGTCTCAGAAGAAGAGGAAGAATCGTATGCAGCCTGAACAACTGCTACAGCCTCATCAGCTTGTCTGACACGGTTAACAACATCCCCAAAGACATCCTAGTTCCACTACCTCAGACGCTGCTTCACCCGCTTCAGCTTACACTATAGGTTCATCATGCCACTAAAGCCAGACGGAACTGACCACTCCTCCATAACAGTCTCACGAAAGGTGTGGTGCCTCACCCACATGTTCTGGAACCGGAAGGAAGACTTGGGAATCTCAGTAAAAAATTGACATCTGACTAGCAGAGGAGCATGATCAGACATGTGTCTCGACAAGTGAGAAACTCGAGTCATAGCAAACATGGAAGTCCAGAACTCTCCCAGCAAAATCCTATCCAACCTCTCTCTCAAACCAGTAGACGGTCGCTCCTAAGTGAACCAGGCTCCATCAAAACTCAGGTCAAGTAGCTGACAATCAGAGATAGCATTCCCAAAGTCCATCATCTCGCGATGATGATCAGAAACTGCATTCTCCACCTCTTCATCCGTCAGAAAAATGTTGAAGTCTCCTCCAACAAGCCACGGCCGCCCCTCAACCAGTAAAGCCATATCACGAAGTTGCTCCCAAAGCTCATACGATCCTCCCTAGAATGCCGACCATAAACCAAAGACAAAAACATAGGCCGACTCATAAGCTGAGAATCAACACGAACATACCGAAGCTGCTCATAATCAAACTCCACTGACACAGAAAGATCTGAAGTACAAAAAACCCAAATGTGATTAGAACAATTTCTAGCCACCAGAGACATCCCAAATCACCGACCATAAAAATCAGGATCAAATGCCACCTTAGGCTCAATCAAAACCAAAACAGAAAGACGGTGCAGACGAATCAAATTATAAATATGCCCGCACTTAGCCCTGGAACCAAGACCTCGTGCATTCCACACCAATAATTGAACTGACATGGGAAAACAACTTAATTGTCCAAAGGAGGAGAAATTACCCCTTGCATTGACCATGCATCGCTGATGAAGTCTGCATGGGAACATGATTATCAACACCAGACGGCTCATTCATTTGGGCTAGCACATGAGCGTCTTTAACTAGCTCTCGCTCTTTAGCATTTTCTCTCTCAACAAAAACATGGGCATGGGTCTTGACCCTGCCTTCTTCAATCGCCCGACGTGAAGGGCTAAGAGAACCCATCCCACATTTCGCCCCACTAAACTCACCACTAGAATGCGTCAACCTAGATCGACGACAGGCACCACGAGAATTTGAAGTAGTTATAACCGAGCTCATCTCAACATCACTAGAGGGGTTAGATCGATCCCCACTAATCTGCATGAGATGATTTTCAACATTTGAGGACATAACAACAGCTGGAATACCTCGACGCCTTTCACTTGAAGATCCTTGCAAAACATGAACAGTCGACTTATTTCGAACATCCCCAGACTTAATCGAAGACTGAATAGTGGATTACAAGGCTCAGATAATTCCCGATCATCATCACACATTTCTGCAGAAGCTCTAGACTCATTCGGCAACTCATTCGATGAAGCAAGCATCTCAAACTGATTTTTTGAAGTTTCAAGCATATTATTCGAATTCATGGGAGATTTTTTCTTCTTATTTCGAACGACAGTCTGCCACTCAGCGTCTATAGCATTTCCCGACATCGTAACACCCCTAGAAACACCATGCACACCCGAAGGATCAACACTACAAAAAAATCGCGTTTTAGCGACGGATTGGATCCGTCGTTAAACCTCTCGTCGTAAAATCATTTTAACGACAAATTTAACGACGGAAAAATATTAACGACGGAATGAACGACGGAATTTATTCGTCGCTAACTTATTGCCGAATTCGGTCGTGAAAAATAAAAAATATTAAATTTAACGACGGGATTTTTCCGTCGTTAAAAAAAAATAAAAAATTAGCCGAGCCGCTGAGCCTGGGGGGGTATGAGCCGCGTCTCAAGCCGAGCTGTGGAGCCTGAATTAATTCAGGCGAAATCTGCGCTCCAGAGGATTCGAACACGGGCCAATGGCCCTATGCCCTAAGGCTCTAACCAAGTAGGCTAGAAGGTATTTACATTAAAATATACAACTAGTATATATATATACACACAAAACCTATTTTCATTGATTTTTTATTTCCAAATTAAATAATTATATAATATAAAGTCCTAAGAATTATTAAAATAAAAAATTATTAAAAAGTAATAAATTAGTAATTTAAATATAACAAAAGATATAATATATTAAAAATAATAAAAAAATAAAGATAATAAAATAATTGAAAAATAAAAAAATATTAAAAAATAATATAAATATTAAAAAATAATATAAATCTGAAAAATAAAATAAATAAAAAATCAAAATTTTAAAAAAATTAATTTCAAATTCATAAATTACGTATTAATTGGGAAATTAAAAATTAAAAAAAATAAAAATTAAAAAAATAAAAAAAAATGGAAAAATAAAAAAAAATTAATGACGGAATTATTACGTCGCTAGTCCGTCGTTAAATTTAAAAAAAATATTAAAAAAATTAAAAATTAAAAAAATTAATTTCTAACGACGCATTTTTCCGTCTGTAACGTAGCGACGGAAAAATCCGTCGTTATATTAAAAAAATAAAATTAAAAATATTAAATTCAATTTTTAACGACGGATTTTTTCTGTCGTTACGTTAAAGACGGAAAAATCCGTCGTTAAACGTCTCATTCACAATTCGTCATTAATTTGTCATTAATCTAGTGACGGATTTTATTCCGTCGTTAAATCCGTCGCTAAAACGCGATTTTTTTGTAGTGCAACATCATTACCAGACCCATCTTCAAACTCATTCACGATAGCTTTGCCTTTAGAATTGACGCGAGATGGAGCTTTTGGTGGCCGAGGGTGCCGACCTAGTAGTATTATTTTTTGAGGAGCCTTTTCGTTGCCATAAGCATGACACGTTTCCTACGTATGACCAGTGTGGAAACAAGCAGTGCAATATAAATGAAGTTTATCGAACACAACACGTTGCTTAATTTCACGGCCATCAAGATTCAAAATAATTTCCGAAGGGAAGGAACGAGTAAGATCAACCTCAACACATATTTTAGCAAATCCTAAACGTGATTTATTAGCCGTAGCATAATCAATTTGAATTGGGTGACCAAATAGACTACCAGTCAGCATCACCGTATCTCGACTGATTGGCACGGACTGCACGCCTAGAAGGTGCATGTGGGCGGCCATGTTCCCTCTGTGGAGGTTCGTACTCGGCTTCTGAGCTCTCTTCTACATTGCCCTCGTCTTCAGTCTTTTCTTCTTTCGCTATAGATTGTCTACGTGGTGCAATGATCCGGGGCGGCTGAACTCAAGTAGTAAGACGCTCGAACTGCTACATCAGACTGTCCATCTTGTCTGACATGGCATGCTGTTGCTTCTGAAAGTGACTGGACAAGGCCTCGAAGTGGTATTTAGAATCCCATTCCTGAGGTGTCTTGGACGACATCGGGTTGTTTGATGGTGTGCTAGGCAACGCGGGCACATCGTCTTTCTTCACGGTACCTGCAAACAATGAACAAACGTAAAAGAAAATAAGGACCTCGCAGTACTCACTTTTCTATCGTTTGTTTTGCACTCTTCTTTTAACCTCTCGTGTTTTCTCTCAAGTATATGTGGTGCACGGTGTGTGAAATGTGTATATGAAGGTGACTCAAACAAGTAGAAAGAGATCGGCTCTATCACTACAAAAAAAACGCGATTTTACGACGGATTTAACGACGGAATAAAATCCATCGCTAGATTAACGACAAATTAACGACGGATTGTGAATGAGACGTTTAACGACGGGTTAACGACGGATTTTTCCGTCTTTAACGTAACGACGGAAAAAATCCGTCGTTAAAAATTGAATTTAATATTTTTAATTTTATTTTTTTAATATAACCACGGACGAACAACGGATTTTTCCGTCGCTACATTAAAGACGGAAAAATCCGTCGTTAGAAATTAATTTTTTTAATTTTTAATTTTTTTTAATATTTTTTTTAAATTTAACGACGGACTAGCGACGGAATAATTCCGTCATTAAATTTTTTTTTAATTTTTTTTATTTTTTCCATTTTTTTTATTTTTTTTATTTTTATTTTTTTTAATTTTTAATTTCCCAATTAATACTTAATTTACGAATTTGAATTTAATTTTTTTAAAATTTTGATTTTTTATTTATTTTATTTTTCAGATTTTTTTTAATGTTTTATATTATTTTTTAATTTTATTAATATTTTATATTATTTTTTAATTTTTTCATATTTTATATTATTTTTTAATATTTTTTTATTTTTCAATTATGAATATGAATTTTTTTTAATATTTTTATTTATTTTATTTTATTATCTTTATTTTTTTATTATTTTTAATATAGTATATCTTTAGTTATATTTAAATTACTAATTTATAATTTTTTATAATTTTTTATTTTAATAATTTTTAGGACTTTATATTATATAATTATTTAATTTAAAAATAAAAAATTCAATGAAAATAGGTTTTGTATGTATATATATATACTAGTTGTAATGTAAATACCTTCTAGCCTACTTGGTTAGAGCATTAGGGCATAGGGCTATTGGCCCGTATTCGAAACTCCTGGAGCGTAGATTTTGCCTGAATTAATTCAGGCTCCACGGCTCGGCTCGGTGGCTCAGCTTGAGCCGCGGCCCCGGCTCGGCGGCTCGGCTGCTTTTTTTTTTTTAATGATGGAAACATTCCGTCGTTAATTTTAATATTTTTTTATTTTTCACAACCGAATTCGGCAGTTAGCGACGGATAAACTCCGTCGTTAACATTTTTCTGTCGTTAAATTTATCGTTAAAATGATTTTACGACGAGAGGTTTAACGACGGATTGGATCCGTCGTTAAATTGATTTAACGACTTTAACGACGGATTTTTGATGTTTAACGACGGAAAAATCCGTCGATAAAACGCGATTTTTTTGTAGTGTGTAGTCATCTTCGCAATCCCGAACTAATCGATCAAGGTATAAGGATGAATGTGCTATCTCCAAATAGATGTAAGGTGGCTGCAATATATGGTGGTGTATGTATGTATGTGTGTCGTGTATATGTATGACACAAGTGGTATAGGTGGTATGGTAGGGTGTGGCGTGTACTTTGGTTGAAAGGAAAGAAATAAGATGTATTTTTGAAGTCCCGAATAGGATAGGAGATTCAAAAATAAATACTAAAGGATAGAAGGAAAGAATTGGAAAAAGAAAAGGAAACAAAAGATAAAGAAGGAATAAGGTGATTTGGATAAACATGACTTAAAGACAAACTACGAACAGCAAAACCGTTCTGGCTTTGATATCACTTTTATGATGTGACCCGGTGTAGGACACAACAATACTTGATTTGCGGATAACCAAGATTGAACTCACGACGGCAAAGTAAGGGTTCTATCTAGGCACAATATGACTCGATTAACTATCTAAGACATGGAATTAAAATAACAAGACAAAAATACTCGAACAAACTATATGTGACATTCTAGACCTAATTAAGACACTTAGATTATGACACACAAAATAACACAAATCCAAATCAACAAGGGCTGTATAGGCCCGATGACTTATGTAATGAAGGTGTAAGGGTTGTACAAGGACCTATTAAAATAAAAAAAAAATTGTATAAGGACCTAATAAAATATAAAATAAAAGTATAGGGACTTAATAATGTCTTTTCCGTAAAAAAAATACATTGTAAAAGATAGTTCGATCGAAAATTAAATATTTCGTGCCTAAATTAGTAGAAGTAATCATTGATTTGATTAAGGGTTAATTGCCTAAACCTTCACCAGTTTTGAAGAATATGTAATATAAAATGACTTTTAAAATCTTGCAATAATGGTTTAAATTTTTTATTTGTGGCACAAAGGCGCACACTGGTTCCACTTCTATTTAAAACCATATAGAAAAAAGTAAATCACACTTGAAAAACCATGTATAACATATAAATATCTAGTAGTATTGATGGGATTCGAGTTTAAGAGCTTTGACCTCAAGCTTACGCTAACCAAATCTTTTGATTTGTAGGAAATATAGCAAATTAAATGTGGGAATTTTTTTGGCAAATCCGTTATCGCAATGTTTTAATTAACCTTTTGGTGAACTCTGATTTTTTTTTACAATGTATATTTTTGAGCTAGTACTACACGCTGAGTTTGCTTTGTGGCTTTTTGTTGTTTTATTTGAATTTCCCTATTTGTGGGCTTTAACTCGGGTTTTCTTCGGGTTCTTTCTGTACAATATCATTTTATTTTTCTTTTTGGTGATACTAATACACAGTTCATTGGGAAATATTTTAATTAATCACAAATATAAATGAAAATTCAGTTGGGATGTTTGAAAGATATAGTGTTATCTACTGACCACCTAAATTTTTTATCACAAATTCTCGTGTACATAAGATGTATATCAGATGGTCAATGCGCGTTGACTCCATTATTTTTAAAATCGGACCGGACCAGCCGGTTCGATCAGTTTAACCGCGAACTGGTCAGTGGTCCGGTCTAGTTATATGTATTTACGGGTTACAGTCAAACCCGGAGCGAACTGGTCAAAATCGGTGAAAAACAAGTTGAAGCGGCCATCAATTTTTTTCTTTAAATTCTGAAAAAATTTAATTTAATTCCCTCAGATGTGACTTGAAGGATTCGAACTCAAGATCTCCAAAAATTGGATGCCATACCATGTGCTCAACTAACTGGGCCATACATTTTTATGTTATTATTTGAACATTAATAACATATATATATATATACCCATCGAAAATAACAAACCTATATTTTAATAAAAATCAATGTTTAGCATGTAATTAAAATAAATATTTAACAATATCTAATTTAACATTTTTTGAATTAATATAAATGGAGAAAAGAACTAAAATCTAAAATAATGGCTTCTGAAATAATGATTAACAATGTTTTTAATTGTTATTGTGTAGTATTCTTTGTATTTAAAATTAATATTTAATTAATTGACATGTAATTATATATTTTCTCAAATTTTAGTATTTCTGTATTTGATTTTCAATATTTATTTATATAAAATATTATAATTTTAACTACTTAACTTATGGAATAACTATCGATAAATTAAACACTTTATTTATTTGCATTGATATAAATTTGGTGTATTCCTTAAACTTATTTAATATGTTAATCATGATATTAGTTTGTATAATTTTACTATGTTTTATTGTGTGTGTATATATATAAATATCATATAACGATTTATCCAGTTTTTTCAAAACGGTTCAACCGGTTGAACCAGTGACCCAGTAACCCAGTAATTTGACCGGTTTGATGTCCAGTCCGATTTTAAAAATATTGGTTGACTCGGTCAATGAGTTGACAAAAAAAAATTGTCAAAATAGGTGATACTTTTTAGGGAAACAAGTGATATTTTTTGAATTTTGAGTGATACTTTTTAGAATTACATTTAATACTGATTTTAATAACTTTTTTTTCTGGACGATACTTTTTAATTATACAAGTGATACTTTTAGTCTTTTGAGTTATACTTTTTAGTGTTACGATTGATACTAATTTTAGCGGTTTTTATGGTCACGAATTGATCAGGTCAACGCGCATTGACTGTCTGATGTACACCTAGTGCACACAAGACCTACCCATTTTTCATTAGTTGTATCCATATATGTTTTTTTATATAATTTATTCTTATTCTCAATTTGGGTATTTTAAAATTAATTTTTTTTTCTTATTTATGACTATTTTATTAAATTTGTTTCATCATATACTCTTATTATAAGAGAAAATATTATGACAAAACCAATTTAAAATATATTAATAATTATAAATTATATATATATATATATGTGTGTGTGTGTGTGTGTGTGTGTGTATGATCTACAATGATGTGATTTTGTTTGCCAATTCATTTTTGAATATTGAAACAAATATTAAAATTTTATCAAAATTGTATCAATTTATTATTTTATTTTAGAGTTACGTGTGTTATTATAAGTAAATAGGGCACACTTGTGTGAGACCATCTAACGGGTCTCTTATGTTAGACGGATCCCCACCCGACCCGAACCAACAATATATATTAAAAAAAAACATTTTTTTCTTCTCCCAACTAGAGTCGCTGTAGGTTTTCTTCCTGTGCGCCGTTCTTCTCCCAGCTAGCGTCGCTGTAGCTTTTCTTCCAGCTCGCGGCGCACATTATCTTCCAGCTCGCGATTCAACCACCGTGATTTCCACCGTCGCCCCGCCGCCCGATTCCTCCACAGAGATGGCAGCGTTTCGATCCTGATTCAACCATTCGGTGAGCATCTTGTTGTATATTTCTTTATTAAGTTGTGTTGAATTCAAACTGTTCGATAAAATGCTACTATGAACTGATTCATTAAACTTTTGATTTAGTAATCTATTAGTGTTATAGTAATTCTAAAAGTGATTTAAATTTTCTAAATTTCAGATATTGTTATACTTGATAATGAAGATAATGTTGAAGATGTAGAAAAAACATCTATCATTGAGGATGAATCTGTTATGTTGGAAATTGACAATAAATAGTACTTTAGTTCTATTCTTTGATTTTGTAACAAATCAACTGCAAAATGTATTTCGTAAATTAGTGATACTTCTATGATATTTAGTGATACTTTCTATCGTGATAGTAATCCTTCATTTTAATTACGATTATGCCTGAATAGATCAACAAAACTGTAAATCACATGAATATATTGAATTTTGTACACTAGTGATACTTCTATGGTGTTTAATGATACATTTCACACATTTATTGAATTTTTTTTCCGCCTTGCTAAATCAACAAAAGTGCACATCACATGTTATATTATATTTATATACAGTAGTGATACTTCTATGGTATTTAGTAATACTTCAATAGTATTTTGTGAAGAGTTGTTGAGTACATAACAAGGTCGTAGCATATGTTGAAGAGTTGTTGAGTACAGTACCTTCCGTGGCGGATACAGATGTTTCAAGCTCTTCTATTCCAATATTGGATCCTACACGTTCAACCACAACGGGTAGGAGAAAAAGAATCAAAGGGCACTTTCAAAAAAAAGAAGAAGAAGAATACATGTGGCACTTCAATTTCAAAAGAGTTTGGGTCCAAAACCCCTAATCCCAGATTGTTTTGAGAATGCATTCAGATTGTTTTGAGAAATGTATCCCATATTATATTATTGAAACTGTGATTATCAAATAGTGTTACTTCACGGATGCTTAGTGATACTTTATTCATCAGTATTGATACTGTGATTTTCTTCATCTTATAACTTGTGATTTTCTTATTATATTATTGTTAAATCAAAAAACATGTTATATTAATTCTTGAAAAATTATTTTAACAAAATGTTTTGCATTAAATTATTCATGTAGTAAATAGTATTACTCCACAACATCCACAGTGATACTTTATTCATCAATATTGATACTGTGATTTTCTTCCTCATATAACTTGTGATTTTCTTATTATATTATTGTTAAAATCATGTAATATGTTGCATTATTATTTTAACATGTTACTTAAAAAAATGAAACAGTATTACTCAAAAATCATGCAGTAAATAGTGTTACTTAATGGTATTCATAGTGATACTTTCTTCATCACTAATGATACATTACATATAATTTATCAATTTCTTATTTTTGATACTCATTACATTAATATTATTGATATCAAAATATGAAAAAAAATACTTAATACATTTTTGTAACAAAATGCTTTGCATTAAATTAATATGAAGGATATAATAGTAAATATTTTGTAACAAAATGCTTTGACTTCATGTTCAGAGCAAGACTCTTCAGCATTTTTTATCATCACTATCATCAGATTCATCATCATCATCAGTTCACTACAATATGAAAAGTAAATTAAAATATTGAAGTATTACTAATAATCCATGTGCGCATCATTATCTTTCCAGTAAGTATCACTAATGACAAACAAGGGACCACTAAGTCAAACAGTCACTAAGAAAAGATAAAGTATAACATAATTAAACAAACTCACTAAATTATACAGTTAAGCATCACTAAGTAAACAAAACAGAAAAGTTACAGAAAGTATCACTAATCAATGAATGTAAAAATAAGTATCACTAAGTAAAATAGTATCACTAAGTAACAGAAAAGTATCACTAATTAACATAAAAGTATCACTATTTAAAAAATAAGCATCCCTACTTATAAAAGTCAGGAATCACTAAGTCATAAATAAAGTATCATTAGGTAAAAATAAGTATAACAAACTGATGTAAGTATCACTAATTAACATAAAAGTATCACTAAAAACCTGTCAAGTATCACTTTTTAAAAAATAAGCATCCCTACTTATAAATGTCAGGAATCACTAAGTCATAAAATAGAGATAAACCTGAACAATGTAAAAGTATCACTAAATAAACATAAAGTATCACTAGTTAAAAATAAGTATAACAAATTCATGTAAGTATCACTAACTAATATAAAAGTATCACTAAAAACCTGTCAAGTATCACTATTTAAAAAATACAGTATCACTAACTAATGAATGTAAAAATAAGTATCACTAAGTAAAATAGTATCACTAAGTCTTACTAATTAATAATCTAGCTCGTCACCCCAGTTCGATCTGGAAACTCAGTCCAAAGCACCACGGCAGCAATGTGCTCGACTCCTATGAACTCCAAGTCATCACCCGACAACTTAACCGTGCTATTAGTGCCTCAAACAGCCCGTCAACTCCTCGTTCATTTCACATGAAATCCGCTTTCTACCTGCACCAAAAGATCCAATTAATAGGGAAAAAAGATTCAATTATATTATAACAATGCACACGAATAACAAACATGTTTCAAAATAACATCATTTCAAGCAGTTGAATCTGTAGTCAAAATGGAGCCAAACTTTGTAACATCGGAAACAGAGCAAACAAGAATCATAAGCAGAACATTTTTCAAACTACTACACTAATGAAATAGAATATTTTTCAAACTACTACAAATGAATATTTGTCACTACAGAAACCCCTTCTTCAGGTTGTTTAAGAATAAAGCCCTTCTTCAGTTTAAGAATTAATATTTGTCACCACATAAACCCCTTCTTCAGTTTGTTTGTTTATCTTCCATATATATATAAAGAAACACACACACACACACACACACACACACAAGAGAGAGAGAGAGAGAGAGAGAGAGAGAGATATATATATCCTAGCTTAAATATTGGTGATCATGGTTGTGGTTGAGTTTCCTATAGTGGCTAGGCTGTAAAGACTTAAAACAACAAAACAAACACAAACATAAGTCCTAATTGAAGCATATCTGCCCAATAATTCCAAAATTTCACCTTCATTAACCCCAATCTCTTTAACATCAATGCGTCAAAATCAGAAAATATATGATCCCAATTAAAACATATTAAAAACTGATCAAAAACTAATAAAAAAAAGGTAAACTTACAGAGGACAAACCAGAGTAACCACAAGCCTGCAAATATCCATACACAAAAAAACTATATAAGCAAATTAAATTGTTGTCACCATTTCTCAACACAAACACATTTTCTACCCTTACTACTAAAAACCCATCTGAAATTAGCAGCAAAACTAGTTACAACATAAAACCTTTGCTACTAAAACCAAAACCAGCAGCAACCATTCAAGAACAGTAACAAGTTACAAAATCCCAAACACTCTACAATGGCGTAGAGTGAAGTTTACCCAGCAACAATGTCGAGATTTTGGGCCAGCAATTTGAGGAAGGTTTCAGCTGCAGAAGGCCTCATTCTCTCGATTCAACAGAACAACAAATATTTGAAGGTGTAGAGAGTTTGTTTATCAATGAGGAGATTGGAGATGGAATATAATAGAAAGGTGAGTAAAGCAGAGATGGAAGGCATTCGTAATCTGCCACAAAAGTTGAGTTTATTCCGAAATAGGGAATTATGGTTTGTGAGTAATTAGTGATCACTTTCGATGAACTGATTGTATATGTATGTCTTATATATGTATTAAGAAATAATATTATCACCCTCAAAACATAACCAGCCATAGCAGCATATTATTACC
Source organism: Perilla frutescens (assembly GCA_026008535.1). Taxonomy (NCBI): domain Eukaryota; kingdom Viridiplantae; phylum Streptophyta; class Magnoliopsida; order Lamiales; family Lamiaceae; genus Perilla; species Perilla frutescens. Next base: position 44,409,642 of record BRKX01000013.1, on the reverse strand, counting down.
CTCAAAATAAGCAAGGATTGCATGTTATTCTAAACTAAAATGCCCTAAAATCAAAAGCCCTAAATGGACTTACAGTATCAACTTCTGATATGCGCCGGAGATCTTGACCTCGCAGAACCGGAGTCGGATGTGACTGGAAAGTCGGTGGTCGAAAAGTTGATGACGGTGGTGGTGCTCGCAAAAAATTCACCGGCGCTTGTGGGAGGATAAACTGCGATTATGGGAGGAGCGAGAGAGAGGGAGCGAGCGAGAGGGAGAGTTGAGGGAGAAAAATCAGATATTTTTTAATATATATATATGCCGGGTCGGGTCAGGGGAGATCCGTCTAACGTAAGAGACCCGTTAGACGGTCTCATACAAGTTTTTGTCTAAGTAAATAGATTATCTACGAGCGTTGCGGATCCAAATACAGTATGTGAAATAATGCTATTTGGTGCACAAAAATATCTAATTCCTGCAGGTGAATAATTAATTAATATTCTATTATGTGTATCTTCGTTGCCTCATTAGCTATGTATATTTGTGTCTTTTGTTTATAAAAAAAATATTCATGCCCGATATAATTTTTATTTGAAGTCAAAATAATTTAATTTAGAGTCGAAACAAATACTCGCTTCATCAAATTTATATATGCCAATTTTCAGTTATGATTAAGAAAATTATTGAAAAAAGACAAGTAAATAAGTAAAACTTCCTAATATACTCATATTTATTTTCTTTGAAAATAAACTAATGCTTAATATAAACAAACAAATAAGAATTATGGTGCAAATTTTAATGACCAATGAGAATAAAATAATAATTATGAATACATATTGAATATGAGTACATTTGTAAATGAGCTCAGTAAATATTACTTTATATAGAAACATGTCTATATAAACGAGACATAAAAATTGAAAAACAAGCCTTTATAAGTAGGAAGAAGAGAGTATTAAGATCTAATCAAAATTGTTAACAAGTTATTATTTTATTTTAAGCTTATATTATGTATGTTTTTATAAGTTATATATTGTTATAAATTGGGTCTTTCTCAGTAAAATTTCTCGGTCTGTGCCTATAAATAAATATCATACAAACTTCTATTATTTTTAAAATTACACATTGCATGCAAGTGTTAATTATAATATAGACTTACGAAGTCGACAATGATTCTATTGTTAAAGTACTGATGAGTATGGTAAAATGCAGAGCATAAAAAAGTCATGTATGTCATCAAATGGCAAGCACAAAGAAGGAATTGAGTTTTGTTCTTTGGAAAATTATATTGTTTGGTGGTCCATGACGTGTTATAGGGTCATGTTGATTCATAAGATTTCTAGTAGACAATTGTGTTTTGATATGAAGTCCCTACTTTTCAAGACTAAATAGTGTACATTTTGTCTTGACAATGCTTCTTCATCATAAACGCCCATGGATATATTATTTGTTGAAAAAACATAATATACACATTTTTAATAATGATATTCTGCTTTATGTTCATAAGTTTGTTCTCATCAAATTCGTGAACAGTTAAAATAAAAATATTAAATCGACATGAAATATTGATAACCAAGTTCGGTTAATCAACTTACTATTGGGGGAGTTAGCCCTAACTTGAAGAATGGTTCACTATTCATGCATGAAGTGTACTGATAATGCTTCCACATAGACGACTTCCTCCTCATGCCGACCTTTCTTCTTCACGAACACTTTAATGAACTAAATTGTGAGATCTTCTCACAATCGTGTTAGCTAGCATACCCTGCCTATCCTACATCATCAGTTATGATCTCTTTCAAGATCACGTACAATTTCGCACCTAATGTCCTCTACGTGTTTGGTGACAAAACACTAACTGTGCTAGACTATCATGTTGAAAGAAATAAGGAATAACTCTAGCTAATATATATACTCTCATAAAAATTTGTTAGTGCTATGTTTTACACTAAACTGTTTATCAAGTGTTGTACTTTGCTCTTGCAGTAGTGTTTGACTGTCACGATTTGTATGGCATAAATTAACACTAAAATATTTGGTTTTTCCAAGTACTACACAAGCTGTACTGGACAACATTCGCAAGAATGCGCAGAATGTGATTTGAACTTCAATGAAGACAGCTCAAGCATGAAGACAGGATTGAGCTAAAGATGAATACAGTTGTGCATCAAGAGACAACTAAGATTGTTCAACACAATGAGTATTGTCAGATAGCTTCAGTGATAGCCAAAATTCAATTTGTGAATATACAAGTCATTCTAATGTGCTACATGAAGTAAAGTTTCAAGTCGACAATGTTCATGACAAAGTTCGTGGAACGTTTGCATGAACATGTTCTGTCCAGATTATTCTTCCAAGATCATTGAAGTTGTTCAAAGTTTGCTAACCAAGAAGAAATTCAAAATCATTCTAGATCGCATTTATCAGCTTGGAGAGCATGTGATTGAAGATGAGGTAGAAGTCTAAAGATGGAAGAGTTATAACAAGACAAGTCCTCGATTTTAGTTTAAATAAGGAAATTTCCCTATTAGTTGTTTGATAGGATAAGGACTTCTGATTTCCTTGTTAAGGTTATACATTGATCTATAAATATGTTGAGATCAAAACTTGTTAGATGGGACTGAAAGAACTGAACTAGAGAAATTCTGCAAGAGCTCTAATTATTTAAGAGCTAAATATGTTTCGGTCATCTATTTAGACTAGAGTTTAGTGTTCTAGTCTTTGTGTATTTAAACACTTTTCATATACTGTCAAAGGTTTCTCAGAGAAACTATCTGTGGGGAACTAGATAAAGAGAGTCTAGGTTGTGAGAGGATCTCATAATTCAATTCATTAAATGATGGTGTACGAGTAGAATGAGTATCAATTGACGAGAGGTTAGCTGTGTGTAATATCCCAAGTAAATGTTACATCAGAGTAGTGAATTATTTTCCACGGTTTTAGGAAAAATTATCAAGAAAATACCTAGATGAGGTTTTGATGAGATGTCAAAACATTTCCTGAAAAATTGAAGGAGGTCCAAGCTGGAGATCTAGGCTGACCAGTCAAAGGCTCCAAAAGGAATTCAGCTGAAGCAAGAGTCAACCAAACTGGAGCATGGTCAACCCAGCTGGAATGATGTATCTACCAGTCAAAAAATAACCCAACTGAGTTGAACTGACAGCCAGGTGAGTTGAACTGAAAGAGAAATCAACCTGACTGAAGAAACTGATAGCAAATCAGTTTAACTGAAGACTGGAAGCATCCAACTGATGGCCAGAGTTAACATCAGCTGAACTGAAGCAAAAGACAAATCAACTGTTGATGGCCATAATTGAAGTCAGCTAGCTTAAATCTCAAGACAAGCCAACCGTTGACTAATCTCAGAACAAGACAGTCGAAATGATAAACTAGTCAACAGTTTGTGATCAGTTGAACTGGCAAAGAAGCTCAGAAATATAACCAACTAAAGCGATAGCCAAAACTGAGCAGCCAAGCTCAGAACTGCCAACTAGAGATCAAAATTGCCAACTAGAGAATCTTGGAGTTAATGCTTAACAAAGATCCTGGAGTTAATGCTCAACAAAGATCGATTGGCTAAGTAACAACTACTTTAACAAGCTTCAACGGCTATAAAGATCAACTACCATTGATGAACCAACAGAGCCAACGATCAATGGAACTCAACGGTCATAAGATTACTCATCTATATAAGATGAGTGAATCTGATTTTTAAATGACTTTCGACTCTCGCATTTATGCTCTAAATTTTTGCACATACTCATAACTGAGCTTTCTTTCTTTCAACCCCACAGCTCAAGTTTAAAGAATCATTTTGCTGCAAAAGTCCCAACTGAGAAGAAGATCATTAAGTTTTGAAGCAATCAGCTAGCTGTTGAAAGTCCAGCCAGAGCAGTCTTCTCAGTTCAAGCTATACATTGATCAACTACTTAGCTCAACTCAAGGAGCACATCAGTTGATACGCCAGTTCAAGACTAACCTCTTGAAGATTGAAAGAGATCTAAAACCTTGTAAAGATGATAATAACACCTACCTCTCCAGCGAGAAGTTGGGGACTATAAGTGTGAGCCATCGAACCCAACTGAGGAAACTGTGGCTCAGCAAAAATGGCCGTTTCCGGGACAGCAACAGTTGAAAAGGTGACTGTGACTCTGTGAGAGTTGTCGTTTCCAGGTTGAACATGTCTTCGCTTTGTAATTGTAATAAAGAAACTAAACCATTACTTAGTGAATTGCCCTTCCCAAGAAGGAAGAGAGGACGTAGAAGTTTCAACTTCAAACCTCTATAAACTTGATCGTGTGTTGTCTTGAACTTGCATATCTTTATAACTGCACACAAAGATCACACAAGCTGCACTCACAAGTCTACTAAAATTATCCAACTGACAAAGTGCATAGATAATTAGTTTCTTAAGTGAGTCAAGGGCCCTGATCATATTCCGCATTTAAAGTTAAAAGTTTTTGTATTAGTTTATTCACCCCCTCTAAACTGATATCGACTCGCCCGAAACCAACAAGTGATATCAGAGTGGTTGATTCTAAGGATCAGCCATTTCTGCAGATTAACTGAATCAGATCTACTTATTTGTGCTAACATGTCAAGCTATGAGAAACCATATGCTACCTCTATTTTGAGTTGAGAATTATAACAATTGGAGCAAGAGAATGAAGGCACATCTCTGCTCGATCCATAAGAATATATGAAAAGTTATTGAAGATGGTCCAATCATCATTATGATGGACAATGAAGCCCACATAGTTGATATTAATCAACCAGCCAGGATCCTGAAGCCAACTCATCTTCTCACCAGTGAAGAGAAGAAGTTGAACAATCTAGAGTTTGTTGCTCAAGCCGCATTATTCCAAACTCTAGATAAAGATAGAATGAAGGACATAAAAAACTGCAGAACTGCCAAGGAGATATGGAACTTGCTAGCTGATCTGTGCCAAGAGTCTGAAGCCATCAAAAGAAACAAGCTCCAGCTAGCAGTCGATAAGTATGAGTCCTTCAAGATACAACCTGAAGAATCCATCTCAAGTCTTGAAACAAGGTTTCTAGGCATAATAAGTGAGATGACCAATCTTGGTAGAAGTTGTCCCAATTCTGAGATGAACTCCAAAGTTTTGGATAACCTCGCCGAAGAATGGGATATGAAGGTGATCGTAATCAAAGAGTCAAAAAAACAAACAGCATCATTCTCAGAAAACTATTCAGTTATCTCAAAGCACATGAATACAGCCTCAATCGGAAAAAGAATGCATCAACTTCTTCATTCCAAGATACAACTTTCTACGGTGAGAGAAACTGGTTCAGAGACAACCGAGGAAGGAACAACTTCTAACAAGAAGCTCACTAGCCAGAGAGAATCAAGGCGGATCTTTATCTGAACGGAGAAGAGATGCAACTGAAAAGAAATAGAACCTGACTGAAGATATAAATGAGCAAATTCAGTCAGTAACCAAGCTACTGGAACGATAAAAGAATGTCAGGAACAAGCAATCAGTTTCACCTCAAACTGATGAAATCCCAAAAGCTGAAAGAAATTAGCAGCCAGCTGAACAATCAGCTGAACCAGTCAGAGGTGGCAACCGAAGCATGGGTGAATGCTTTCACTGCCACAAGCAAGGACATTATAGATATGAGTGTTGGTTTTGTATACTGGAAAGCTTGTCTTTGTATACATTAAACAATATTAAGATGATATAGATTGAAAAATAATTACAATCACTGTTTGTTCATTTATTTATTGTTATATATTTATATGCATGTTTCCATATGCTTGCATTGTAGATGATATGGTGTGAGTGAACACACAGTAAAGATCATATCATCGGATTCCTTGCAAAGTATTAAATGGCTACAGTTTAGATGGTCCTGAACCAACCATTCGACACCGTAAAATAATCTGATAGTTAGTTTATCTTGACTGACTAATTATTCTGATACACTAGCATGTGTATTGAGGAGGATCACGATAGGATACTGTTCTCTGTTCTGACCCTAAAAGGATCGGAGAGAATAAAGATCCACAGAGTTCGGGTTCTTAACCCATATATAGTGGCAGACATATATATGTTATGTCTACTGCTTTGATTTATCAATGAGTGAGATTCTTGATAGGATCAATAACCTCAATATTTTAGGCAGTAACATATACATATATGATGGGTCGTGCATCGTATATGGTCACCATGTCCTGGTGAGTCAGGTTGATGATGTCCACTTGAGGAAGCACAAAGATCATAAGAAGCCCTGCAAGCAGAATATTAATTTATTCTTAACATGATACGGATGTTGTGTGGTACTACTCTCAGAACAAGATACTAATTAATTATAGCTATCAGAAGCTTACATGATTAATTAATGGACATTATATCTTAAACATAGGGAATGACTGAACTAAAGGAGAAAGAATATTCGCAAATGTGTATTAAATTGGTAGGTCAATGTTATTTCTTTAGTGGAATAAAAATAATACTTAATTTAATTATTTATATCCATGTTATGGATATACAGTAAATAAATAAATTAAGTATTATTTAATTTAATTCCCCATGTTTAAGATATCGAATGTCCATTAATTAAATCGAGTATACTGACAACTCAATTTAATTAATTACTTATCCTTGAGTCGTACCATTCAACCTTTATTATCATGTTGGATTAAAAATAATCCACTTGCAAGATTTAACATGATAATTCTTTTTAGCTCCTTAGGGGACATCATCAACTCGGCGCACCGAGACACGATTTCCTTCTATAATTAGTAACCCATCATATATAGATTTGTCACTACCCAATCTATAGGCTTATTGATTCTTTAATTAGAATCTCGCCCATTGATTGGTCAAAGTAATGTACATTAAAATATACATGTCTACTATTATATAAGGATTAAGAATTATGAGTATCTGAGATTTATATTCTTACGTACAGCCAGTCCATAAGAATTATCTCACTACGATCCAGTTCAATACACTACAAGAGTGCACTAGTATGATTCCATAGCCAAGATAGACTAATCTCAAATCATACTATAACTATACCAATGGTTCGTCTAAATCCATCTACGTTGTGAACATTTCTCATACTTTATAAGGAATCGATAATATGATCTTTTGTGTGCATTCCACACACCATATTATCTTCAATATTAAGTATAGGACGATTGCATTATTTATTATATAAAATAAATGCAAAATATGTGAACATTATTCTCATTCATAATTCAAGAGAAATAGTTATATACATAAAGGACATGTCTTTAGTATACAATCCCAAAAGGAAAGGGGTCGAGTAACGGGAGGTCATCGTGTAATAGCTTTTATAACCTTATAACGGAATAGTGGATTATTTCTCACGTACTTGTAAAGTGCCCCTGACGTAGATCAGTTGATCGAACAAGGTTACCAACCTCGTGCCATTTATTTGTTTTATATTTAGCATTCTGATCTTACATGTTCTTAATAATGTACACATACATGATTGTGAACATGATTCTATCCGCATGGTTTATGTAACTCAGGGCCGTCTCAATCATTTTGTATGCCCTGTGCAAATAAAAAAAAAATTAGGCCCTAAAATTAAAAAAAATGTTATAATTTTTTATAATTATAGTAATATTGTAAGAAGACTAAAAATTCAAAACATTGTATTTATAGTGTTGATAACATTCTCAATACAACCATAAATAAATATGAATTTTCAAAAAATTTACATAAAAAGTGATACTCTTCTAGCAATATTTGAAGCAAATTCATCAATCAAAGTTTTTCCAAAATATCATTTTATATGGCTATCATCGCTAATTCATTAAGTCTTTCTTGTGACATTGTCGAACATAGATATTATCAGCAATCATTTCGTTCAAATAGATAATAAAATTATCCATCAATTTTCTCAAGCAAATAATTAAATTCAAATTTCTGAATCATTCAAACAGAAAAATAAAAAAAATTAAGAAGAATAGGATTTAAGAAAATACTTACCGGAGATTTGGCCTTTGGGGGAATTGGAGAATGAAAGAAAAACTTTATAATTGTAGATTAATTGTGGTGACAACAGACTCGGAAGCATAATTTGTGAGGAATATTGGAGTTTGATATGAGTATTTCATGAAAAAGATGAGAAACTTTTTCCATAGAGAAAAATCTTTCGGTTATTAGAAGAATGGTGATGAAAGAAGATGAAAAGTTGTAAAATTGAAAAGGAAATAATGTCTGTGTTCGAAGTTGGAATTTGGAAATAAAGATGTTTGTATTAGGTATTACCGCAAATGGAGAGAATGGAGAGAATTTAATTTATTAAAATAATATATAAGGTATATTAAATATAAGTAAATATTTTTTTTTCAGGCTCTAAAAATTGTGAGGTTCTGTGCGAAGGCTCACCTTGCACACCCTCTCAGACGGTCTTGATGTGACTTCAACTTTAATAATAAAATTAAAGAAAATAAAAAACCTAACAGAGAAACAAAATGGGAAAAAATAGTAATAATCAACTATTTAGTTAGGTAGTGAGGTTATTTGTTCTATTTATTTTTTGAATTTTTTCAATTTGAAAAATAGAACTAGAAAATTAAAATGCTTGAAGTTTTGATTGACAATGATGGCGACGAAGATAAAACTCTTTCCCAACATTCGGAGTTCCCACGAATTTGCAAGTTTTTTCCTATTATAAAAATAGATACTAAAACCTTTTCTTTTATGTTTTTAAATTTATTAAAAAAGGGACGATAGATTACAAAAATTTTCGTACTTGATTTCTCTTTTAGTTTTTCCTTTTATTTTCTTTAATATTATTATTGAGGTTTGGAAAAAGGACGACATATTACAAAAATGTTCCATTTGATTTCTATTGTTTTTTAATTTTATTATTGAGGTTTAATTTTCTATTTTTAATAAATGGATTATAGGCTAAATAATGGAAAAGTTAACGATTCGGTTAGTTCCGTTAAATAAAGATTGAATAATATCAATTATAAAAATAGGAGGCCGTATTAAAATAAAATCTAGAAGTATAAGTACTTATTGAAATGAAAAAAAAAATTATATAAAGACCTATCGAAATAAAAACTAAAAGTATATATAAGAACTTATAAATGTGTTTTGCGTTGGATAATTCTTAACATTACTTATTATATTTGGGACAATGGGATATAATTTCTCACTTCTAGTCAAGACTATCTAACCATGTGAATAATTGTGCAATCAGATTGGATTACCAAATCACACATACTTATCCAAATAAAAAGTGTTAGACCTTCGATAAAGAAGGAATTTTTGTAAAAATAAAATAAAATTGCATCTCTTAAAAAATTGATTAAAATAATATTAATTATTCATAGTTTATTTATAAATATGGTGCATTATTTGGAGCTAGGAAAAGAAATTATATGAAGAAAAATACAACAAATAGTTTGTGGGAAAATGGCTGATGTTGACTAAAGATGACTCCAAGCATATATGGTTTCCCTCTTATCCTCTATGACTGCAACTTGTTCTTCTCATTAACCACGTGATCTATTTTTTCCATACATGAATAATGAAAATCAATGAACACACCAACTTGTTCTTACCACTTGCGCCTTTTGTGGATGTTTCGCAGAAACCAATCTCACCGATCACTAGTCACTACTAACCATATAATCGACGGGTGCATGAACCTTCCCCTCTCTCTCTCTCTCTCTCTCTCTCTCTCTCTCTCTATACCCTATATATACCCCTACTCTGTCATTTTTCAAAAAACATTCTTTCTCCTCTTCAATCCGTCGAAAAATCTAGTTGAAAATTTTCCAAGACAATTCAAGATTCTTCAACCCTTTTTAATTTGTTGATAAATTAATCAAAACTTAATGATGTATCATCCGATTCTCAATGAGTTAACGCCGGGGGACTTTCCGACGATGTATTGTCGGAGCTCAACTCTGGGCAGTCTAATGCCGTGCTTATCAGATACTTGGGGTGACTTGCCGTTTAAAGTTAACGACGCAGAAGATATGGTCATATACGGTTTGCTCCGTGACGCCGTTAACGATGGATGGACTCCCTTTAACGAAGTTGAAACCCAGCCAAGGTCGATGACAAGCCGCGCCACTTTGCCAACGGACTACCACATCGTTGATCCGCCGGCGCCGTCATTGAGGACGATGGCGCGGGCGGCGCCGCCCAAAGGGAGGCATTTTAGAGGAGTGAGGCAGAGACCATGGGGCAAGTTTGCGGCTGAGATTCGAGACCCGGCGAAAAACGGCGCGAGGGTGTGGCTTGGGACTTACGAGACAGCTGAGGAGGCGGCTCTGGCTTATGATAGAGCGGCTTATAGAATGCGAGGCTCTAAAGCTTTGTTAAACTTTCCGAACAAAGCCGGCTCGATTGGGCCGGAGCCGCTCAGAGTTACGTCAAAGCGTCGCTCGCTCGAGCCGGACTGTTCGACGGTTTCAACGGTTACATTTGGGTCGGATAGTGGGTCACCGAAACGGAGGAAGAAAGGGGCTGGAGCTAACCGAGCCGAGCCGGAAGTGGAGAGCCGATCTAGTGTGTCTCAAGTGGAGTTGTCATTGGTGCAATTGCCAGTTGGCGAGCAAATAGCCGAAAGGGATTGGGGTTTAATTCCGAATATGTAAGCCTTAAATAGGTGATGAAGTTCACAAGACTAAGTTTGCGCTAGCGTTAATGTGAGTGTTTGTTCCTTACGATTATAGCGATCCAATGAAAAAATTGAGAATGTGGACAATCAAGATGGCAAAACGTGTGTGGTGTGTGTGTAACATACAAATCGAAATATTGGTCGAAGGAATTGGGTAGCTACTGAAACATGGTCCCATACATTTTCTTTTGTTCAGATTCAATGACTGTCGATCATATTTCAAAATGAAGCAAATTTTGTAAATAACATAAAAAATTCAGGACATATTAATGGCATTCCTTTTGAGTTGGGTGGTTTTCAGTGCATCCGTCTGATGGACGATGTCTGACGACGGGCACAATCGAAAAAGAGATGCTACGTTACGGGTGGCGTGTCCGATTTTTACGTTTTTTTTTAGTAATTTCTTTAAAATGTTTTTGCAATTCTTTTTTGGGACCTAACTTCATTCTCAAGTAGATCTTAATTATTTTTGTTTTGTATTTTTATTTCATAAATGAAAATGTTATTATTATTATTATTATTATTATTATTATTATTATTATCACACAATATCGTTAAAATTATACACCTATATCGTTTACATATTAGGAGGCGAAAAAAAACTGTGACGAATATAATTAACATCTACTAGTATTGCCATTAATATCCCAATTATTTTCTTGCAAAAATATTTAAAAAAAATAAAAACACAACTCGGGCACGCTACTTGTAAGGGTAGCATCGATTTTTTTTTAGGGTAGCATCGATTTTTACAAGAGCACAACCCATCCAAAATCTAGCTCAATCCACCAAGGCGCTGAGGACGCTTCTCCAGACTACAATTCGGACGGCGTGGCCACCCGATTCTCAAGTTGGGCGCTGGTCCGTGCCCCGAGTCGATCGGCGGACCGGGTTTCGCCGTTCCACATCCGACCGGGACACATCGCCGGCCCCCATCCACTTCCCTCCCGATAATTTCAAGCACTCTTTGACTCAGCACAGTAGTGAACTTAAGAAACCATTGTCTAGAGGCTTGTTTAAGCCCATAAAGAGACTCATGCAAGTGACAAACTGAACCAGGAGGAATGGCCCCCATACTGAAAAGGCCCGGGGACAGCCGTGGGCATTCGTATTTCATAGTCAGAGGTGAAATTCTTGGATTTAAAGGAAAAAAAGGCTAGTGACAGCAGTAGATACTGAAAATCTGAAAAACGACACTTTTTTGAAAATCATCATTTCTTGAAGAAATTTTAAATGGAAACTCAACGATAAGAAAAAAAATTAATTTGTTGCTTAGATAAACAGGGAGAGTAGGAATCTCGTTAATCCATTCATGCGCGTCACTAATTAGATAACGAGGCATTTGGCTACCTTAAGAGAGTCATAGTTACTCCCGCCGTTTACCCGCGCCCCACCTGACAATGTCTTCCGCCCGGATTGACCCGCCGAAGAGAGCCTTGGATCTAAAAAGAGGGGCGATGCCCCGCTTCCGATTCACGGAATAAGTAAAATAACGTTAAAAGTAGTGGTATTTCACTTTCGCCTTTCGGCTCCCACTTATCCTACACCTCTCAAGTTATTTCACAAAGTCGGACTAGAGTCAAGCTCAATAGGGTCTTCTTTCCCCGTTGATTCCGCCAAGCCCGTTGCCTTGGCTGTGGTTTCGCTGGATAGTAGACAGGGACAGTTCATTTAGTTCAGTTGATGAGATATATAAGATTGAGGGTATGTTTGGTTTGAGAGATTATGATAGTTTAGGTTTTATAATAAAATTATTGTATCTTATCAAATGTTTGCTTTGAAGGATTGGAGCCCAGTATTGATGACGGACCCGATCTTCAATTATTTGTTTAAGTGATTAATCATAATCCCAATTTTGAGGTGATTAAATTCATCTATCCAACACCACTTATAAAAGTACTCATCTATCCTCATGTCAAATAAAATAATAATAATTTTAATAATTTGTATCTACATCATTTATTAGATGATAAATAAAAGAATTACATTTTTAATAATTATTATGAGAATAGTGATATGTAAACATAATATTAATGTGAATACTAATATATAATCAAAAGAGGGCTACTGAAGCAAATACTATTTTTGATTAATTATTTTTATGAATTGATTATTTCCAATTTCATAATTTCAAGTTTTTTTAAATAAAAAATACAACTTTAATAATTATAAATGAATATCTAAAATTAAAGGCAACTTATATATTCTCCAACATTTTAATAGTAATCATTCAGTCCAAATAGGACTGTAAACGAGCTAAATTGAGTCGAATACCTTCAAGCTCGAGTTCAACTCATTTAAGATATACTCGGCTCGAACTCGAGTTTGAGTTCAGCTCAACTAAAAAATTTCATGATCAATTTTGCTTCGAACTCGACTCGAGTTCGACTCATAAGGATATATTCAAGATCGATAAAAAAAGTCAACAAAAATCTCGATAATAATAAAATTTGTGATCGAGTTCTTTTCTTTTTTAGATTTTCTTTAATTAATATTTATTTTTATTTTATTTTCTTCATTAATTACTTAATTATGTAATTATAATCATATTTATTACTCATTTTACTTTATTATTTTTCATTATTAATATAGAATATTCAAATTTTAATATATAAATATTTACCTTAATTTGAATTAAAATTTCAAAATACTTTTGCTTTGATGTGCATGCCAAGTTTACGGATAAGGTGGGAACGTTTCTTCATAATGATGTTTGGCAGCTCACGGCTTCTTTTGCAAGCTCGTTTCCAGATCTTTTGGAGGATATTTTGCGGGTTAATATTGTAAAGGGGTCAGATGAGAGAGTTTGGTCAAAGTCCTTGCATGGAAATGTTACTGCGTGCTTAGCTCGGCTTCACTCTCGTCTCCATTTCCCTACGGTTAAGTGGGAGAAATGGATTTAGGATTCCCTCATTCCTTTGCGTTGATCATTAGTTAATTGGTGTCTTCTCCTTTCTCGTCTTCCTACGTTCGATTCCTTTCATAGATTCATTAGTCCACCTATGTGTGTTATGTGTAAAGGCGAGAATGAGACATTAGATCATCTCTTTTGGCACTACTTAATAGCATCGGTAGTTTGGCGATGGGTCTTTACTATCTTTCAAGTTGAGGATATTTATGCTGCTTCTATTCATGAGGCCTATGTTCATTTTATGAATAAGTCTTTTAGTTCCCAATTGATGGTTCTTTGGAAGTTGGCAGTGGTTACAAATGTATGGAGCATTTGGACATTTCAAAATAAGGTCATTTACGAAGATTTGACTCCTACGCTGCTTTTTCTTATTTCTACTATTCGTGTTGCGCTTCGTGAGGTTTCTTCTATGAGAAGGCAACATGGATATATGAGGAATACAGTTGATGAATTGATGACTTTGAAGAGTCTTAATGTGGATCCGCAACCACCTCCCCCAAGAACTCCTATTTCTGTTATCTGGTGGTTGTCCCCTTCTGGATGGACGAAGATTAATACAGATGGATCTTCCCAGGGTTGTTCGGAAGCAATGGCAACGGGAGGTGTTTTTCGGAGGTGAGATGAGACTGTTTCTCTTTGTTTGCACACTGATGAAGGTATAGGGTTTGCTTTTTTAGCCGAGTTATGGGCGGTTGTTATTGCATTGGAATGGGCTCAGAAGTTGTCACTTGATTTTATCTGGTTGGAGGCTGACTCTACTTATGTGGTTTCATTACTTTCTACTCATAGCCTGTAGGTGCTGTGGCCGTTGAAAGCTAGATGGTGTAATGTGCTTGATTTTATTAGTGGTATTCATTTTTGTATTTTCCATGTTTATAGAGAGGGTAATAGAGTAGCTGATATGTTAGCTTCTCCTACTGTATCCTCTGGATTTTGGTTTTTTGCTATTCCTTGTATTGTTGACATTATTAGACAAGATTTTGCGGGTCTTGGTTATTTTCGCTTTGCTTAGAGAAGTACTCTTTTTTCCATGTGGTTTTTCCTATTTTGAGTTTTCCATGTGAGTTTTAATGAGGCTCCGGTCCCTTCAAATATCGGTTTGTAGTATTCAGGATTTTTAGATTTTTTCTTTTATTTATACAATTCATTTAAAAAAATCAAAATGCTTTATCCAAACATTGTAATTCTACAATTACCAAATATTGGGAAATAATGGACACGTAAAAATAATTAATCAAATTAGTTTCCTAAACAAAATACTCAACAAGTTTTTGATACAGTTATTGGGGATATAAAATTTTGATCATTGGTATCGAGATTATAGGTGGCAAACAGTTCCGGAATTAGGTTCCGGAATCGGAACCGTGGCCGATAGTTCAGAACCGTAACTAGAACCATCATTTGGCAGTTCGGTTCTCGTTCCAAATTTTTAGAACCAAGAACTGGCGGTTCTAACCGTGAATCACCAATTTTTTTAATTTCTTAATGTTAAACTAGTACAAACTTGAATAAAAATATGTAATATCCGGGCCTCTCACTACTCAAGTTGACCTTAATTGATATAAGTTTTCTATAAATCTTATGTGATTATTTTCATGTCAATTGTATTTATATAGATATATGTATCAATGTGATAATATTTATTTATTTGATATTTGTATTATATTAATTATTTTTTATATTCTAGATTTCAAATTTCTATTAATAATAGTAAATTTATGTAATAGATAGGATATATTCAAGTTTAGATTTTAATATTATTATAAAGGGATACATCATATATTGATACATTAAATGTAAGGATTAGATTAGATGGACAAAAAAAACATATATGAATTTCTTTATCCTTACACGTATCTTAGTGTGTGATAGGTGTATCACTTTTAATTTCATGTGTGCTAAGCTAATTACACGTGTAAATAATGTTGGTTTGGAAAACAAGATATAATTAACTAAAGTGCATATAAAATAATCTATTGTAAATTACTTTGAAATGAAAAAAAAACGGGAGTTGAACTGGAAAGCTCCGGCCAACTTAGATGAGATTCTTTCAAATTTTATTGGATTAATTTGTTGCCATAGTTAAATTTAAAGACTTAATTATACTCTTAAAACACAAGAAATCCCTGCGTATGAATGATCTATTCTATATTCTTGATTCATGTAAAAATTAGAATTAATCATGGGGTAATGGGAGTTGATGGAGATTATTGCTTATAATTCTTAAGGTTTTGATATCTTTAGCAATTTACTAACTCAGAATGTTTTATTTTTATGTTTAATTAGTAAGAGAAGAAATTTGAACGTTTGATTAGCAAGAGAAGTAATTTGAACTAATGAATGTAATTTTTTATCGGCATACATTTTACTAATAATTCTACAATGTTAAATTGTGGTGATATAAAAATTCTTAGATTAATTAGAATATATTTAAATGACAAATTTATTAACAATATATTCGTATCTAGCTAGAAATAAGTGTTCTAATTGCTAAACCATTTAAATAGTGAATTTATCATAGTTCATATTTATTGTCGATTAAGTATTGGAAATTATTTGTGATTTGAAGTTGGAGTATTTTACTTTTTTTTTCTATTCTTTAACCTCAATCAACAATAGGGCAATAATGAATAAAGACTTTAACTTAGATTATAACTCATTGATTACAATTGGAATATTCGTATATTGTTAAAGAAAGAAGACGATTAAATAAACACATGAACATCATTGTTGGATTCCATTTTATATTACAAATTGATTAATAAATTGACTGTTAGTTTATGATTTATGTTAATTAGATTGTCTTGAGAAAGCACACAATTTAGGATTTCAATACTACTGGACTCGAGGTAAGTAAAAATCCATCCTCAACTACAATGTATGAACATAGTATTATTTGATTATACATGTTTATTATTTATTATTGTGTTATTGTATAATTGTGTGATGTAATATGCTTGTGTATTGTATTTCTTTGCATTAAATATCTTGTACATGAGTACGAGCATATGCATGCACGTCATGTAGATATTGTCGAGGTTGCATGCATGAAATGGTTTTGAGAGAGAGAAAATATTTTGTTTGGGATTGGTCACCATCAGCCCGTGTTGTGCTATGTTGATATTTGTGCCTCGAGTGGGATGACTTCCATGTGGGATCAAAGGGAACAGGTAGGGGGCGTGTCCCTTGGGGTCTAGGGAGGATGGTCCACTTCGACTGCACCTTTGAGGTGATGAGTGGCTGATGTGTGATGACTTTCATGTGGGATCAAAGGGAACAAGTAGAGGACGTGTTCCTTGGGGTCCAGGAAGGATGAGCCACATGAGTGCATTAATCACATTTTGGCCAAGTGAATATTGATTATATTATGAGCTCATGACTCGTGTTGGTATCTGGTGAAGGGAGCCAAGTTCCTAAACTTTGAAAATGCTTTCGAGATGGCATCAAAGGGATTTTACTCAAGAGCATTTGACATTTGTGGTGTGTTATGTCTTGCACGTGTTGTGAGTGTCATGAGATATGCATGAGCATGATTTCTGCTTACCGAGCTTTAGCTCATGTAGTTCATGCATTGTAGGTGAAAGTGATAACGTATGGTGCATCGATGCATGAATGCTTAAAGCTCTGACAAGTCCTGAGAAGTGTATACATGGATTACGACCTGTGAGGGAGGGCAAGGGCTTATTTTATTATATTTGCTACTTAGATGTCATAGGTTTGGATTCAAATTTATCTTGATATTATTAGAATTAATTCTACAAATCGAGCAATGATTTATTTACACTCTTTAGTAAATTATACTTTTATAATTACCAATCAGTTTAAATGCACCACATACTAACCTAAAATTTTATTGTGACCATTTTTTTATGGATATTACATAATTATATTTTTACAAAGAGACACCTCACCCGCATTTTTATATTATTTTATATTTTATATTTATTTTATTGGGGCGGGTGTTACAAAATACCCATAAATTAGAAATCCAAAAAATAATTTGAGATTTTCATAACCAAATATTATTAGAAAAAAAAATTGTGAAATGAACTAAAAACCAATATTCTTTTATAAGGAAAGTCTAACTCATTGTCTTTGATATGAAACTGATATGGGATAAAAAAGTTATGTTCCAACTCTCAACTCTCAATTTCAAGTTTCAACTCTCAAACCAAAAGTTCCACATTGATTTTTTTTTTTTATCAAAAATAATGGTTTAGTTTATCCTTTTAGGTTATTGATTATCATTACACCAAATTTATCTTATTAGAAATTTCATTATTTATTAATATTTCTAATTCCTTATTTGTTGGTACATCAACTGTTTAAAAATAATTTATTTAAATTAATCAATATAAAATATTTTATTACTTGTCAATTTATATATATATACCTTAATTTTAAAAGGGTTTTTTTATTTATTTACTTTATTATTTTTAAATTTTTATTTAAATAATTATAATAGCAATTATATCATTTAAAGTTTTATTATATCATATTATAATGGAAGAAAAAAATTCAATTTAAAGTCATCCCTCAAAATTAGAAGTCGTAGTGTCATTTTAATAATTTATGTGACCATATTCTCTTGAGATTAACCTTTTGTTATTAGTGCAACTATAAAAAAAGATTTAATATCAATTTATAAGAATATTTAATTAATTATCTTTGATACAAACGAATGTGGGACAAGAAATGTCCCAACTCTCAAACCAAATGTCCCACATCTATTTTTTTATGAAAGGTAACAGTTTGGTTTATCCTACAAAATAAAAGGACATTGAACCTTTAGTTATCATTACACTAATTTTTTCTTAGAAAATTCTCATAATCCCATAATTTTGGATATTTTTTAATTTGTGGGTATTTCCACTGAAATTTGTAATTCTTTTATAAATGAAATTTAAATATTATTTTTTTAAAAAAAACTAAAATTTGGAACCGGTTGTTACCGTATGAAACCGTGGAATTGTCGGTTCCCAATTCTTGAATTGTCCCGTAACCGTGCTTTAACGGTTCAGTTCTGGTTCCATATATTTGGAATTGGGAACCGGTGGTTCCGAAACCATTACCACCTCTAATCGAGATGATATTTTTCGTGTTAATTTAGATGTTTATTTTCTTTTACTGTTTATGTTAGACAAAACAAAGAAGGAAATTTCGATGTTTTGATGATATGTTAGAAACCAATGAAAACTGAATAGATTGAAGAACTGAACTGAAGCTTAATGAAAATTGAAACACGCGGAACTAAAGTGAATGAAAAAACAACAATCCGTGCAATGGTGTTTTACGTGAACTGCTAACAAGTGTTCTACGATATATTAGGAATAGACGTAAGAACAATAAATAAAAAGTAGTAAATTACGCACGAGATTGATAACCCAGTTCAGTTAATCAACCTACTATAGGGGGACTTCGCCAAAACTTGAAGATTTGTTTACTACTCCTTCATGAAGTGTATTTAGGATTTTACACATACAGGACTCCCTCCTTATGCCAACCGTTCTTCTTCACGAACTCTTTTGCTAAATGAAAGTTGTGACATCCACTCACAACCGTGACACTAGACTACCTCTAGCTACATACGACTTCAACATACAATTTCTCCCGAGATTGCGTTTAAAATGGATTAAAACAACCCCTCACGTGTTTCACTCAAAACACTAATAAGCTAGACTATCACGTTGAACTGTTTATGGAATAAATACTAGCTAATACATGGATCACAAATGAAATTGACTATCAAATAATATGCTAAGAGAATCTAATGAAGTCCACCCCGATTGCTGCAAAAATCGGTCTTCATATAGCTTCACAACAACATTACCGTTGATCTTCAATCTTCGGTAATTTGGATGGTGAATATTGGTTTGGGATCTTCCCAAACATGTGTAGATTTTTTCATGTGTAGTAGAGTTAATTTTAGCACGGTATCTACACCACAAGGCAGTCAAACAATCATATTTTGACCTCCCAAACTGGATAGGATTAAGGTCTTCATATTATAGAAACTGCCATAATTAAACTGTTTCTTCGTTTGTTAGGAACATCAGAGCAAACAGTTCACCAATTGTTCTTCAAAACTTGCACAACGGAACTTTTATCTTCAGGAACATACCTAAGAAAACATTGTCTTCTATATCTCGCCAATACAAACACTACTCAAACTTTAGTGCATAACAATGGCACTAACAGTGAATATCACCAAATAAGTTCACCACAGAACTGAACTGAAGCATGCGGAACTGAAGTGAAGATCACTGTTAGGCAAAACAATGAAGAAAAATATTTTGGTGAAATGTCAAAAACTAATGAATTTGAAGTAAGAGAAAATTGAGCCAAGTTCAACTTAACTGAACTGAAGAGAAGTCGCCAAAAAATATTCACCTTGGAACTTAACTGAACTAAAGAGAAGCCGGCAAATAAGTTCACCTTGGAACTTAACTGAACAGAAGAAAAGCTACCAAATAAGTTCATCTTTGAACTCAACTGAACTGAAGAGAAGCCGCCAAATTAGTTTATCTTGGAACTTAACTAAACTGAAGAGAAGCCGCCAAATAAGTTCATGAAGAAAAACCGCCAAGTAAGTTTACTTTAGGACTTAACTAAACTGAAAATAAACCATTAGACAAGTTCGTAATCAGCCTGAACATATCTGAAGAGTTTCGCAACTGATAAATACTGTTAAACGGAGGGCTCTCGAACAGAATATTGATCAATCAAGCAACGGAAAGTCTAACGACAAAAGTTAACTCAGACTTAATTACTAAGCATTCTGAACCTCTCAACGGTCCTGTTTACCAATATTCCAACATATTTATTTAAGTCTAAAAATGACTAATGGTCATTTTCATCCCACTCTATGAAAAGGTTGAAACAAAGCTCACAAACAGAGATTTTTGCCAACATTAAGATTCTTGTAAAAAACTCTTGCTATATAAACTGTCTAAGAAATCCTTGCAAGATAGGTCATCCGACTGTAATCTTCAGCTTACATTAAACTGCTTACAAGTACATTCAGTTTATGTAGTCAAAGTCAAAAGAAGATTGCAAATTGTAATAGCTAGACATCCAGAAGTCTGTGAGATACCAGCAAAAATCCCATACAAGAGAACAGTACTGAAACCTCTCTCAGCGATCTACATCTTTATCAACATTTGTTCAATCCAAAGAGCCATTCCAGTTGATAGCCTAAGTTCAAGATCCACCCTCTTGAAGATCGAAAGAGATCTAAAACCTTGTAAAAACATCAATAGCGCCTAATTCTCTGACTAAATAAACTGCCACCGTAATAGCTAAAGAAACTGCCACTGCAATAGCTACCTATTGGAGACTGTAAGTTTGAGCTGTCGATCCAGCTGAGGTAATCTTGTAAAGAAACTCATTATTACTAGGTTCAGCTAACTACCCTTCATTGTATAATTGGTAAAGTGAACTCAAGTTATATAGTGAATTTGTTCCTTCAAAAGGAAGGAAGAGAGGACGTAGAAGTTTTAAGGCTTCGAACCTCTATAAACTGATTGTGTGCTGTATCTTTCCGTACTTTGTTTACCTTTAAGTTTGGAAACAAATTTACACATCACACAACTGAAAATAGATTTAACTAACTAAGGTAAGCGAGTGAGGGCCCTAAGAATTCTACATTTAACTATCAGTTTGGAAAACAGTTTATTCACTCCTCCTCTAAACTGAATAAGACTCGTTCGGGACCATCAAGTGGTATCAGAGTAGTTGATTCTAAGGATCAGCCTATCTGCAGATCAATTGAATCAAATCTCTCTGGTTGTACTAACATCTTAAGCTATGGAAAACCATAAGCTGCCTCTATTTTCAATTGAAAACTATGATAACTGAAGCAGAAGAATGAAAGCTCAATTGTGCTCAATACACGAGAACATGTGGAAAGTAATTGAAGAAGGCCCAATCAAGATAATGATGGAAAATAATGCCCACATCATTGTTATCAATCAGCCAGCACAGATCCCGAAGCTAACTCATCTTCTTACTACTGAAGAAAAGAAGTTAAAGAATCTAGAGTTCGTGGCTTAAGCAACACTTTTCCAAATTCTAGATGAGGATCGAATGAAGGACACAAAAAACTGCAAAAATGCCAAAGTAATTTGGGAATTCTTAGCAGATCTATGTCAAGAGTCCGAATCCATCAAATGAAGCAAACTTTAATTTGGCATTGATAAGTATGAATCCTTCAAAATACAGCCTAAAGAATCTATCTTAAATCTTGAGGCTAGATTCCTAGGTATAAACAGTGAGATGACCAACCTCAGAAGAACTTATCCTAACTATGATATGAACTTTACAATTTTGGACACTCTCACGGAAGAATGGGACATGAAGGTCATAGTAAAAAAAGAATCAAAGAATCTAAACAGTACTACCCCTATAGAACTGTTTGGATCTCTTAAGGCACATGAATATAGCCTCAATAGAGAGAAAGAAGCCTCAACTTCCTCAGTTCAGGACACTGCCTTATATGGTGAAAGGAATAGGTTTCGAGACAATCACGGAAGAAACAATCTTCATCCACGAAGCTCGCCTACAAAAGAAAACTTAAGTGGATCCTCAACTGATCGTAGAGAGAAGCAACTGAAAAAAAGGAGAACCTAACTGACAATATCATTGTGCGAATTCAATTAGTAACCAAACTACTGAAGAAACTGAAATAAGCTAGAGACAAATAGTCATCTCCTCTACAACTGGAAGAAAGTTCAAAAGCTGACAGAAATCAGCTCCAAACTGAAAGAATAACTGAACCGACTAGAGAAAATAGTCGAGTTCTAGGTGAGTGCTTTTATTGTCACAAATAGGGACACTACGGGTATAAATGCCCTGACATTCCAAAAGACAAAAGGTAAAAGTGAGAAAAAGCTTCTTAAAAAAAGCAATGATAGCGAGCTCAGAAAATGTTGTGCTTGATGACTCAGACTATCTATTTGGAATTGACTCGAATGGATACCGTTCAGATGATGAAGATGTATTCTGCCTTATGGCTCACAATGAAGATAAGGTTAGTACAACTGATTTCTAAACTTCATTTTATCACATAAATGAATCAACTGTATCTAGCATGGAACTAGATGAAAAACTTATATTGCTAGAGAATTAGTTGACTGCAATAACTTGCATGCATGATCAACTGAAAGATGAAAATGATTATTCAAGAAATGAAGTCAGGAAACTGACTATTGATCATGAGAAGATGAAGTGTCTCGAATCACAACTAGAGGAACTGACGAAACTAAACAAAAATTTGTTGATCTAGAGGAAGAAAACACAAAAGTGAACAGAGATATATTAGAAAAAGAAAAGGTATCCATTAAGTTCAAAAAGAGATCACAAACATTAGATAAAATTCTGAGCTATTAAAGAACTGATCTAGGAAATTCTGGTCTAGGTTACAATAAGTACATAGCTCTAGAAAAAGAAAAGAAGGCAGTACAAATTAAAGACAAGGGTATTCTAAAAGACTTTACTAGACTAATTCAGTTTCACTCAGATGAACCCCCAAAAGGTGCTCCTAAACATCCCCGAAAACTGAACAGGAAAACTGAATACCCATTTAGGCCTAAATCAACTAGAGCCCAAACTGAATCATCTTTCCAAGCTACAAGAAACAATCTTAACAAACCTCAAGCATATTGTAGCAAAAAAAAAAGTTCAACTCATATTCCAATAGAATCAATCAGAACAACTATAGAAAGAATCAAAGAAACACTTTTGAAGCTAGAAATAAATATGATGTGAAGTTACATAAACTGGGCAGATATAAACATGTTCATGATCATGTGCATGTATATTGTGATGAACATGTAAGGTCAGAAAGATAAACTGAAAGCAAGTAAATAGCACGAGGTTGGTAATACTGTTCGATCAACTGATCTAGGTTAGGGGAACTTCACAAGTCTGTGAGAAATAATCCACTACTCCATTGCATGATTACAAATGCTATTACACGATGACCTCCCGTCACTCGACCCATTTCCTACGCACTATAACCTCTTTTGATGGACTAAATTGTGAGATCCCCTCACAACCTAGACTCCCTCTAGTTCCCACAAGAAATCTCTCTAGAGACTCTTTTAAGTGTGTATGAAAGAATTTCAAACACAGACTAGACACACAGTGATCACAAGGATCAGACCTAGTCTATCCGAATGCTATATGCTTCAAACTTGAAGTTTTTTAAACTCTCTAGCTCTAGTGTATTCATAAACCTCAATTGCACTCTAACTAGTCTGATTCCCAAACTATTTATAAACACAAGATATAGCCTAAATAAGGTAATCAGATTGTCCTAATTTGAATAAGGAAATTTTCCTAGTTCAATTCGGACTCCAACTAGTTAGAAGCCTTCCTTGAATAGAATTCGCCTTCTTCCTTCTTGATCTTTATCTTGAACAGGGCATCTTCTATTCTGAAAAGTCCATCTTGAAAAGGCAGCTTTAACTCCTTGAAATCATCTTAGCACGTCTCTAGGAAACTCTCTGGATAACCATGTATATGATCATGTTCACGAACATGTTTAAGTACATTCTTCGATCTTTAATCAGATTGGTAGTGGAATATCCATATCATAATATCTAGAACATGGTCTTCAAACTTGAAAAACCAAAACCTTTGTGTTCTTTGAATTACCATAAAGATCATGACAATCTAAAAGCACTTAATGTATAAAGATGGCACTAACAATCTCCCCCTTTGTCTTTATCTGTTGTCAAATCAGCTCATGTTTTTAAAGAACACAATCTTCATCTAAATGATCGTGTACCTTAAAACATTCTTGAATATCCCTGTGAACATCATATGATCTTGCTATTTTTCACTCTTTTATAATCTTATATTTGCTCTGTTGTATTGTATTTTTTATCATATTCTTTTTCTGTTTATCAATAGTTTCAATTTTTTAGTAGATAAGGATCATAATCTTGCATATAAAAACATATGTTCAAATATAATATCAAAGATTTGATATTACAAAAATTCAGCACAAAAATATATTGCAAAAACATGGATGCAAGACAATAAACTGAATAGGAGAAATTTTTAAAAAATTATCTAGCATTTACTACCCCTATTTACCACCGAGAAAGGTAAAGGAGTAAAAAGAGAACTACTCAGATTTGTCAGTTGCTTCATCTTCTTCTTCAGTCTCTGCAGCTTCTTCTTCTTCTTCTTCTTCTTCTTCTTCTTCAGTCCCTTGCTCATCTTCAGTAACTTCCTTTTCTACTACTTCTTTTTCTGCAGCTTCTTCTTGATCATCATGTCCTTTACCTTTGGATGCACTCTGTGGAGATACATTCTGAGTGGCAACTACAGCAGTACTTGCAAGTTTATGCAAGTTGTGAAAATGCTCAGGTACATCAACTACTAGGGAGGCAAATTCTTCTCCAGATGAGAAATGGGTAACATAAAGGACCTTTCACAACAGTGGACTTAGCACTACTTACAAGCTTCCCGAACACACACTTTCCATAATTAAACTTCTTTCATCTTCCCAGATGGAACAAAAATCTCTCTTGAGCTTGTGTGACTGTAGCTTTGTGCTTACTCAGCATCCAATTGTGTATCATGATGTGAAACAATGCACCATATTTCTGAGACAGCTTTGATGATGGAATAGTCTGATGATTAGAGGACCATTTGCTATTGATGCCTTGGGTCAGTTCTTCAGTAACCATCCCTCAGTGATCTATCTCCTCTAGCTCCCCCTCAACTGAGCAATCCAGAAGCTCATTGATGAGTTCTGGTGAGAAATCAATCATTTCTCCTCTGACAAAGATTGTGAAAGTCTTCAGATTCAGGATCATCAATATCTTAGTGAGGTTGCAATAAAACTCTAACATAACCAAAGGAACAAACTCGTGCACCCTCTACACAGTTCCTAACAAACCAGCTTCTTCCAACAAAGAATAAACCTCAGTAGCTAGTAGTGTATCCTTATCCATCTTCTTTTTAGAGATCAAAGACCTCTTCTTCACCTTATCCCATAACTCAGCATGCTTCATTGAACGAAAGAGAAAATGTTTAGATATACCTGGAAAAGGGATAATATGTTTCTGATGATCAGTATCATGTTCACTTGACTTAGAGTGAACATCTTCAGGTACATGCTTGGGATGGACAGACTTCTTAGCCTTCTTGAATGGTCCGGCACTTGTTGTGGCTTTCCTCTTCCTTTGAGTTGGTATTGTGGATGGTGGAGTAGCTAAGACTCTGCTTCTTGTCATCAGTGTTTTTTGAACAATCTTGACAATCTTAGATGAAGACTTCTTCCTATGAGTCTTCTTCTTCACAGGTGATCTACAAAATAGATCATACTGAACAGATGCCAGTAGTTTTTCTTGTTGTCGACTCAAAGGATGAACTTTGAACATCTTCTTCCTCTTCTAGCTTAGCAACTAAAGGTCTTTTAATGACCTTTTTTGTAACAGCCCGGTCCCTTAGGCGGTCATTTTTAATGGGGACGGGGTGTTAGGTGTAAAAGCCGAAATATTAAATGGAAATCCTGGGGGGTGTTTTTAGAATTAAACTAAGTTAGCGCCTCAAGAACTTAGGTAACTTAACTTCATGACTCAGAAGAATTATCGGATTCAATGAATCAAGGAGTCAAGGGATTCAATCGAGTCAAAGAAACGCCATATCATATGCCAATCAAGATATAAATAGAATCTAAGGACAAGCAGATAGGAATTTGAATTTTTAAACAAACAAGATAACTTAAGATTACTAGGAACGAGCAGAATCATGCTTGAATGAAAAGCCTCTTCGTAGGCGAACAATAATAACAAGCATGTGAGATTCATTCACAAGTCAACTGAAAATGAATAGATACCGAAATGCTCAACAAATATGACTACTCGAATAACTCGGAATCAATAAAGGAACAACTGGTATGTCAAAAGAACATGCTTCAAAGACTTTATTGATAACTATGATTCATAGCATTTAAGACATGCTATTATCAAGAATCAAGTTACATATATCAAGACTAAATACTAACATCAGAGTACTTAGCAGAAACATAGCGGAAGAAAATTATGTAACCATACAGAGCAACAAACTTGAAACATCAGACAACCTCACCAGCAACACATCACCGGCCTCAGCATCTCAACTTGAAAACATTTGAAAAAGAGGGTGTGAGCATTAATGTACTCGGTGGGGTTTTATGAGAAAACTCTTGATAAACTTTAGAAATATCCAATTATAAACTGGCGGCATATGAAGAGCAAATCGCAAAAGCCCTCTGCATATCCGTAAAACCTTTTACTTCTTTTCTTGGCGCCTTTCCTGGCTCAAACCTGTTGTCTACTGCACCCTTAAGCCTGCTTTGGGATAAGAGAGGGGTTACCTCAAGTATCCTTCTGAGTATGCGAGAGGATTACCCAGCAGTGACTCCCTTTACTTTCAAATGTTCAACTTGGTGACTCAAAAGTCACGGCATGATAATGCAAATAAACTGTTCTTTGAGCTCGATAACCTGCTTACAATAGAAACTATATCCTTCCTTAATTTCCTCCTTACTTAACATTAACCTTCCTTCCTTAACTTCCTTCCTTACTTCTCCTTCCTTACTTAACCTTCCTTATCTACTTGACTTAGCTAGCAATACCAAGTCTAGAGCAATCGTCTAAGGCTAATTCTTTAATTGAGCATGATCTCGACCTATAAGGGATTTACAACTTACCCTACGAGGCAATACTTAGCTAAATAAGCTTTTAGCAAAATCCAACATTCCATTACGAGGAAAATGAACGCGGATAAATATCGATTGCAATTAAAGCAATTCTAAACATCTCATGCTAGCATAAATTGTATATAAACAATTCTATCTTATTTAAACATGGTTCAGAGCTCACTTAACTTACAATAACTTCATTCACTTTATCAAACTCAAATAACAATTTAACAGTATCATGCATAAACTTTCTTCCTTTCCTTGTACAGAGACTAAACAGGCAGAGTATAAAATACTTTTATTGGATATTTCACCTTTGCCCTATCATGCTTCTAGAGCTTACTAGCTCAAACCATATACTTGGTTTAGAATCACCCACCTCAATGACGAGGACCTTGATAATGAGCACGTAGACAAAGCAACGAGCTGAAAATCCTTCCTCGGGCCTCCTTGGATTTCACCTCTTCTTACCAAAGTCGATCAATGAATTAGCAGCCCTATTTGAGATCCTAACAAGAAATAAAAATGATATCTAAACACTTGCGCCTTAACTATAACTTAAAACATGAGAATTTAAATGATTTAAATGCTCGAAATTACCGAATACGGGGATGCAATTTCCGACTCGAACTATCAGGATTCTTGATGATCGGCCATTCTTATGTCATAGATCTTCGAAAGAGCTTCGATTTGAGTACTCATGGGCCTTTTGGTTCCAACCAAGGTGAAAGTTATGGCCTCTGGACGGAACCCTGCCGAACCAGCCGCACTAGCCCCCGCGCGCCCGCGGCGCCATGCGCCCCGGCGGCACCCCTTGCACGCCGGCGGCATACATGGGCGCCCGCGCACCTCTTGGCTGAGGAGGCACCCCACGCCGGTGGGGGCCTGCGCCACCGCACACCTCCTTTGCCGAGGCGGCTCCTGCGCCGCCGCGGGGATCTCCGTCGCCGCGCTCCTTGCTCCGCTCTCAACTGTGAGGTGCCCTCACAAAGAGGGCTCCTCAAGCTCTCTCTCTATAATATACTGAAATGAAATGGGGAATGAAAAATACTGAGGGGGAGGGGCTCTATTTATAGGGGAAAAGGCGGCTTTCCTGAGAAGCTTCTGCAGTGCAACAATACTGCTTCAAAAATATCGGGTTCGGTTAAAAGTCGCTTTATTCGATGAAGAGGTCTAAATGTCCTCATTCACAAAATTCAAAAATACCGAAAAGTTCATTGGCATGAGTACTATTGAACCAACTTGACTCGGAATAAAGAACGAGTCATCTTGAAGGAAAACGAGAAAAGATTCTCTTTTCAAAAATAAAGTTACTATTCCACACAAGGGACAAATAAAACTCCCGAGCGTTCAATTGACCTCAGAATGAAAATCCGAGAATGCCAATGGATTCCTTGAGAAATTTCCTATAGGGTAAGCTTGAAAAAAAAAGCTCGGGTCAAAACACGAGATTTCGCAAATTTCCAACGATCACGTTCTTACGGAAAAACACTATTCATATCTTCTTTAAATGTGTTTTAAATCACCGAGAACTCAAATGACTTCAGATTCAAAATTCGAAAGCACCGGCATGCTCCTTGTGTCAATGTCTTCCAAACGCAACCAAAATTGGCTAATAACTGAGCTCAGATCGAAATTCTCAAAAAGACAATTTTACGAAAAATGACCCTAAAATCGCGGTTTAGAACCGAAATATCTTTATCTAGGCTCAAAATTCCTCTTAATATTTCCTAATTAAAATTAGGAATTTCTTAATCATATTCTGAAAATCCGAGTTGTTACATTTTTCTTTACCTTGGCAGCTGCTATGACCTTCATCCTAGTGCTCAGAGAAATATCATCCCCGGCCCTCTAAAACATCTCCACCTTCAGGATGTTATGGTGTCAGCTTATCAGGTACAGACTTTTCTGAAATATCTTTCTCAGACGCAGGCTTTTCTGGTGTTGTCTTCTCAGCAGCACTCTATTCTGCAACATGTTTTCCTCTTCATGTACAAGAACGTCTTCATGCACAACTCTCTCATCAGCAAGCTGATCCCTTCTCTTTCTGAAGGGCTTGAGCAGCAGGTGCTATGATGAAAAAAATATATTTAAAATATATTTAAAATATGTAATCAATTTAATGTAGTTATTTTACGGAAACATATAATTGCTAAGGGCGACTTATAGGACTAACAAATTAATAATATCATTTAGAAAAAAATACATAAATAAATAACTAAATAAATAAAATATTAGCGACTCGTAAATTAAAAATTTGGGTCGCTACATCCTTCACCACTTAAAAAAAATTTCGTCCTCGAATTTTACTTACCTTTCCCTTGAATTGAGGTTCTTAAAACTTAATGTCCTCTCGACTTTAATACTTCTACTATCTCAAACCTTAACGTGCTCATTTCACTTATATTCTAAAATAAAATGGATTGCTAGATATTCCACAGAGTTCTAAATTAGCCATCTTAAAAGGCCTCTTAAAGATATCCTCGACAAGTTGATACGTCTCTAATCCTTCATCTTTTCCTTAAAAGAACTATGTCATTGAGAAATTCAATTCATCATTATTTCCAAAAATAAAACATAAATTCATTCCTAGTGATCCGCTTAAAATTTATTCCTTATTAATCACGACCTTTATTACAATTCCTAAATTAAAACGTCTCCCAAACAAAATTTCTTAATACTTAACCTAGCGTCGTCTTTTTTTTGTTACTCCTCACGATTCATGGCATATGCACAGGCGTTACCTCTCCCTCTCACATTTTATTCTCTTCCGGTGGTTTCTCCTCTTCCGGCGTTCCATCCCCCTTCATTTTTTCCTCTCCTTTCCACATTTCCTCTTCTTGGAAGATTCCTTTGTTGAAGTTTGAGACAATTCGGGGCTATGTGTCCTTCTTCGTGACACCAATAACTTGCATTCCATCTGAAATGACATTCCCCATTGAGATTTCTACGACATTGTGGACAAAACGGTTTATTTGATGTCGTTCCCAAATTTCTACCCTCAGTCTACCTCGATTTCTTCTCAAAGTAGGATTCTCTTTCTTCATCATTTTCATCCCGATGTCTTTTCTCGTGGTTGATTGGGTGTCTAGAAGCAGAGTTCTCCAAATTGAGGTGACTAGCTACTGCTTGAGCATGCTCTACTACCTCCGAGTAGGTTGCAATGGTTCCTTGAGCGGCTAAGATCCTTGCGATCTCTGAGCGTAACCCATACTCAAAGTTATTAGCCTTCTTTTCTTCTGTATCCAACAAGTACGAAGCATATCGAGAAAGCTGGTTAAACTTCCTCTCATACTCCATAACTGTCATGCTCCCTTACCGCAAATTTATTAGCTCCAGCTCCTTCTGCTTTCTGTAGGTCCTCGGGAAAAACTTTCCCAAGATCAAATTCTTGAACTCGGCCCAAGTTAGATTTCGAAGACATTCCACTGTCATGACATGTGCCAAACTCTGCCACCAATGCCCTGCATCTCCGATCAGTTGAAAAATAGCACATGATACCTTTTTCGCATTCGTACAATCGAGGTGTTCAAAAATTCACTCCAGCTCAAATATCCACTCCTCCGTGTCAAGTGATCATTCGTTTCCCTTCAGCTTGGGTGGAGCCATTTGTCGGAACTGTTTCACCATAGCGTTACCTTCATTCCTTGGCGGATGAACGTTTTGAGGTATGGCCTGCCTCAAAGCTTGCGTTAGCTCTTGCACAAAGGTTGGACGATTGCGAGGGGCCCGCCTTGCATTGTCATCATCCGATTGAGTCTCCTCACTATCAACTCGAACGTTACGGTGTCTGTTGACCATGATTCCTATTTATCAAGTCAATTAGCCGAAGAATTAAAACTTAAAAATCAAACGTAGATAACTATCACTACTATATTCGAATTTTCTTAGTCAAAGTCTTGATTCTTAGTTCTCCACCCTTCACCGCAAACTAGATCTCGCCAAATTCCTAAAGTATCGGATATAAATGCGTCGAACAAATCATTTTCTTCGGATACGTATTCCACTAACTCTTTAAGAACCAGTTCAACCCAATCTTTAATTTGGGCGGGAACAATGCTGATTATTTTCTCGACAGCTTCCACGTATCCATATCGACAACCTTCTTTCTTTATAACTTCCCATCTCCCTTGTAGCTTGAGCAAATATTCCTCTATCCCGAATTCATAATTTCATTTTATTTGCATGAATTTGTTCCATAGCATGGCATGTCTCATCATTTGTGATGGATTTTTCTTATCGACTTGCACACGTCTCCCGGTCCTTACCCTGGGTACTAATTTCCAACCAGACATCTAAACATATAATTCTTATAGTCAATTTCGAGGACTAAAATAAATAAATATAAAACATTTCATAATTTCATAAACATTAGCATAACTTGAACTCATTACCTTCTCTCGGCGTGATGCGGCAGATGTAATGATGGTTTTTTTTCATAATTTTTTTTTCTTTAGCAAGTCTATAGAAACGTAGACCCGCTCTGATACCAACTACGACGTCCCAAAATTTCATAAATAATAAATATCTTATTTATACAATAAACATAAGAGTTTAATATAGCGGAAGCAATATTTAAAATAAAATCATATTTATTTAATCTTGACCATCACCCCGTCTCCACGTCATCGCCCGAGCATCCTTAACCTGAAAAATAAATAACTTTGGGGTGAGTGCTATTAACTCAGTGGGGTCCATATTTATCCAAATTATACAAATACATAACATAACAAGTCATCATAGCATAGTGCCCGTAGGCCGTCACGTCATAATAACCCGGAGGGTGTCATCAATAAACATAAAGCCTGTAGGTCCTCATAAATACCCAGAGGGGGTCATCATAAACATAAAGCCCGTAGGCCATCATCAAGTAACCCGGAGGGTGTCATCATTAGCACCTGCATATCATATACAAGTATAATAGGAATAAATGTACTTTAATTTCAACGTCGGATCTCCCACCTTTGCTTGACTTTAAAACTTGATTGAAAGTGCATTTAATTAGATCTGTGCGCGCCGCCTAGCATTAAATATTAAAAATAATAATAATCATAATTTTAATAATAATTATCATAACTTTAATAATAATAATAATAATGCATGACTAGAAAATCCAACCCCAACTCACGGCCCAAACCCCACAATTCAAGCCCAACTTTTCGATATAAGCCCAACCCACCACCTTAATTTCTCTATCTTTCCTTAGCCTCATCCCGTAACCCCTATCTAAAAAAAATACAAATAATTCTCCCTTCTCTCATCAAAACAACACAGCACTCTCTCTCTCTCTCTCTCTCTCTCTCTCTCTCTCTCTTCCCCATTTCTCTTAGTCCACCTCCCACCAAATAGCTCTACACCATCTCTACTGCAGCATCGCCGAGACATTGCCACTAGAGTCTACTATCGCCACCGCCACTACACCCGAGGACAGTGATTGGCCTCCTTCGAGTCGCAGCCACTGCACCCACCGCTATCTCTACGCCTATTGCCTTCTTCTCTTTCTCTCTCAGTGCATGTATATGTTCTGAATGAATGTATATACCTCTAGAGAAGATTTGAATGCTCCAAATGCTTTGAATGGTTTTGGTTGTATGATTTATGAATGAAAAGGGGTCTATTTATACTGGTGATTTTTGTTTTGGAAAAGGAATGGAATGATTCATGAATAAATTTGCAGAAATCTCGTGAAGGATTAGTCGGATTTCGGTTTCATCAAGACGGAAAATCCGTCGGTTCCATTCTTGCCGTGTTACGTTGAAATAGAGGAAGAAGAATCAACAATTATGCCCTTTTTTTTCAAGTGGGCTTCAAATAAATTAAAGGGTTGGGCTCAAAATAATAATAATTTTCATGATATAATTTTCAATAATAATGATAAAAAAATATTTAAAATATGTAATCAATTTAATGTAGTTATTTTACGTAAATATATAATTGCTAAGGCGCGACTTATAGGACTAAAAAATTAATAATATCATTTAGAGAAAAAAATACATAAATAAATAACTAAATAAATAAAATATTAACGACTCGTAAATTAAAAATTCGGGTCGCTACAACTGAGCTCGGATCGAAATTCTCAAAAAGACGATTTTATGAAAAATGACTCTAAAATCGTGGTTTAGAACCGAGATATCTTTATCTAGGCTCAAAATTCCTCTTAATATTTCCTAATTAAAATTAGGAATTTTTTAATCATATTCTGAAAATCCGAGTTGTTACATTTTTCTTTACCTTGGCAGCTGTTATGACCTTCATCCTAGTGCTCAGAGAAATATTACCCCCCTCTAAAACATCTCCACCTTCAGGATGTTATGGTGTCAGCTTATCAGGTACAGACTTTTCTGAAATATCTGTCTTAGACGCAGGCTTTTCTGGTGTTGTCTTCTCAACAACACTCTATTATGCAACATGTTTCTCTTCATGTACAAGAACATCTTCAGGCACAACTCTCTCATCAGCAAGCAGATTCCTTCTCTTTCTGAAGGGCTTGAGAAGTAGGTGCTATGATGGTTTTCTTTGATGTAGGAGTAGCAATCTTCTTTGATTTCTTGACTGTAGATCCTTTTGTTATTACTTTCTTTGTTTGAGTTCTCTTGTTTACGTTGTATGAACTTGTTGCTTACTTTAACAAATCATGGATAGAAAGATTCTGAGTCTTTGTCTTCTTTGCAGAAGATGTGGCTTCAGGTTCTTCTTCATTCATGTCTTTTTCTTCATCATGGACTCTTCTATCATCTCTTCAATATCCTTGCTAGAGGACTCATATTGTAGAGCCCGCTGAACAGGTTTCTTGTATGAAGATTTCCCACGAACTTGTCTATCGAACTCATCATCTTTATAAAATTGATCTGAGGTTTGGAATAAGTAACTTTTCCATACCTCATTTTGGGTTTCATCACTTTCTTAGGATGAACAAGTTTTCTTTTTGGTGCCATTAAATAGAAAAGAATGAACTTCTTTGAGTGATCAAAGACAGACAATGGCAGAAAGAAGAAGAAAAAAGATATCAGAAAGTTCGAAGATAAAACTTGAATTTAGAGAAATTGGAGCCTATGATGATATCTCAACAATAGCTATACATATATATAAGAGAGAACATCATTCAATACACATTCTCAGGTGTCCGTTAGATAGAAAAACTGGAAAAAAATCCTGAAAAATCAGTGGTGACGTTTGAGCTGTGACAAAGATCATACTAGCCGTTGACAAATATGTACATGGCAATTTGAAAATTGTTCATGTATATGATGATGAACATTTATGGGAATGTTCAGACCCTTGTTTCAGGAATGGTTCTTTCCTGCTGAGTGTGAAATAAACACACTCATACCCCCTCCTCTTGGTTTACTGAACCAAGAAAACACCAAGAGATGCTCTTAATTTCTCAAATCGAGCAGCATCCAATCCCTTGGTGAATAGATCAGCAAGTTGATCTTCTGTTTTAAAAAATAAGAGTTATCCTCCAAGAACAATTGATTGTCTCCAACTACTTCACATGAATCGATTCGGACCAGTCAAACCACAAAGTCTAAAAGGCAAGAGATTCACATTTGTTGTGATATACAATTTCTCAAGGTATACTTGGGTGGAATTCTTGCGAAGCAAGGACGAAACTTATACAAAGTTGTCTACACTCATCAGAAGACTACAAACTGGAAAAGGAAGTTCAGTAAAAAGGATAAGATCGGACAATGGAATTGGATTTGTTAATAAAGAAATGATAAGTTTCTGCAATGAGTTAGGCATAACTCACGAATACTCAGCTGCTAGAACTCCTCAACTAAAGAGAGTTGTTGAAAGAAGAAATAGAACCTTAAAGGAAGTAGCTCGAGCAATGATTGTTGATGCCAACATAGCTGAAAAGTACCGAGCTAAAGCAATCAACACAACATGCCACACACAAAATAGAAGTGCAATTGTCAACTCGCATTACAAAACACCTTATGAACTGTATAAGGGTCATAATCCTTCTATCTCTTACTTCAAGATATTTGGTTGCAAATGTTATATTCACAACAATGGGAAAACTCAATTGAAAACATTCAATGCTAAACCTGATGAGAGAATATTCCTTGGATATAATTCCCCTCACTCTTGTTGGGGTTTTTTCGAATTAAACCACCACAGGATCTATTTGGTTATTCTTTAATCCTAATATCATATAATCATATATTTATGCAGCACATATGTTTTAATCAACCGAGTTCAATTAAACTTGTGATCCGGTTTATCGATTCTACTAAAACTGAAAACATAGATAATCGAAAACCACTTACAAATGAACATCGGGTTGAGGACACGATTAAAGGTCTAATCTTACTGTTGAGATGATGATAATCGGTGCCCCCTAGCTCAACAATTTGACTTCTCGATCATCTGTTATATTCCGGGACTCTATCTAGATTTAGGGTGGACAGAAATCTACTAGATAATTATGGATACTGTGGAGATCAAGAGATAACCGAGCCCCTACCTCCTTATTTATAGGGAGGTGGGAGAAAATAATACAGTCCAAACCTACTGGGTTTGGGCCTCAATCCCTTTTTCCATCTCCAATCAATTAAAGTCATATTGGGCTACAACAGGGATCTAGAAGAATATTAAATTGAACCACTAATTTATTTAATTCTCAATATCCAAAAAACTTAGGACATTATTAAATAAATTAAATATTACTTTTATTCCACTAAAGAAGTAATGCTTATAAATTAAATACTTATAATACTCCTCGACCTTCTACTGTATTCCTGATACTTATTTAGATGTAGAGTGGGCTACAAGCTACTAAATTGTATGAATAACCTAGGGAATTAAGTGTGCAAGAGAGGGGCTGATCGTGTAACACATAATATGCGCCTCCTCCCTCTATTAATACTGAGGGAGGCGTGTACAGTCTCCCCAAACCCTGATGGGTTTGGGCCTCTCCACTTATTCCATTCCCACAGTCCATTAAGGTATTAATTGGGCTACAGTAGGGATCTAGAAGAATGTTAAATTGGCCCACTAATTTATTTAATATCCAATATCCAATACCTAGGATATAATTGAATAAATTAAGTGTTATTTTTATTCCACTAAAGAAATAACACTGACCTACCAATTTAATATATTTTACTAAATGCATTTTTCTTTAGTTCAGCCATCCCCCATGTTTAAGATATAATGTTCATTAATTAATTATATAAGCTCTGATAGCTTTAATTAATTAATTCTTCCATTCCTAGAGCAGTACCACACAAGTTTTACCATGTACGGAATAAATTCCACCAGCAGGGTTTCACGTGTAGTTGTGTTTACTCAAGGGGACATCATCAACCTGGCGGACCAGGACATGGTGACCCAACACAGACCTATATTGTGAATATGTTACAGCCCAAAATATCGAGATTATAGACTCTATCAAGAATATCATCCATTGATAAATCAAAGTAATAATCTTAACACACACATGTCCGCCACTGTGCAAGGCTTAAGAACCCGAACTTTGTGGATCTTTATTCTCTCCCTTTAGGGTCAGACCAAAGAATAGTATCATGTCACGATCCTCCTCAATACACAGGTCAGTGTATCAGAATAATCAGTTAGTCAAGATAAACTAACTATCAGATTATTCTACAATCTACAATGGTTGGTTCAGGACCATCTAGACTGCGAGCCTTTTAATACTTTGCAAGGAACCCAATAATATGATCTTCACCGTGTGTTTACCCACACCATATCATCTACAAAGCAAGTATAAGGAAACATGTATATATAAACAAATAACAAAGTAAATAGATGCACAAACAGTGACTGCAATAATAATCAATCTATATCGTCAAAAACATTGTTAATAGTATACAAAGACAAGCTTTCAACATACAATCCTAACAATCTCCCACTTATACCTAAAGCATGTCTTTTAAGTATAGAACAAAACTGGCAAAACTCTCAAACTATTATAAATCTCAAATCGCAATCCCGGGTCTGCATCTCACTCCTATTTTATCCATGTGACCATCAAAGGTCTTAGCCGGCAGGTTCTTCGTGAATAAATCACCCAGGTTGTTCTCCGATGCAATCTTGACCACTGCAACATCTCATCTCTTAAGGATTTCTCGTATAAGATGGTACTTTCTCTCTATGTGTTTAGTTGCCTTATGGGCTCTGGGTTCCTTCGAATTTGCCACTATACCCGAGTTATCACAGTATATGGTGATATTCCTAAGCAAATCAGAAACCACGCTCAAGTCCAACAAGAAGCTCCGGAGCCAAACGGCTTCCTTTGCAGCCTCAGAGGTAACTACACATTCAGCTTCCATGGTGGAGTCAGCAATGCATTTCTGCTTGATACTTCTCCATGCAATGGCTCCGCCTCCCTAGGTAAACACATAGCCCGAGGTAGATTTACTCTGATCTTTATTGGCTTGGAAATATGAGTGTGTGTAACCCAAAGGAATAAGGTGATCACTGCAGTATACCAGCATATAATCTCTACTCCTTTTTAGGTACTTGAGAATATTCTTTACTGCAGTCTAGTGTCCTTTTCCAAGGTTAGACTGATATCTTCTTACCATGCCAACCGCATAGCATATATCAGGCCTAGTGCATAGCATAGCATACATGAGGCTTCCCACAGCCAAAGCATATGGAACCCCTTTCATCTCATCTATCTCAGTCTGTGTCTTAGGACACATATCCTTTAATAGATATATTCCATGCCGGAAAGGTATAAAACCTTTCTTAGAATCTTGCATGCTAAACTTAGCTAGCACTATATCGATATAGGTCACCTAGGATAGACACATCATCCTTTTCTGACGATCTCGAATGATCTTGATGCCAAGGACATGTCCAGATTCTCCTAAATCCTTCATATCGAACTGCTTAGACAACCACATTCTTATGTTCGATAATACCTTCTTATTATTTTCAATAAGCAAAATATCTTCAACATACAGTACTAGGAATGCCACCACGTTTCCGTCACTCTTTTTGTACACAGCTCTCATCCGGGCTTTGGACGAATCCATATGACTAGATGACCTCGTCGAACCGGATGTTCCAAGACCGCGATGCTTGCTTAAGTTCATAAATGAATCTCTTAAGCTTTCAGACTAAGTGCTCATGGCCCTTAACAATGAATCCCTCTGGTTGCTTTATATGGATGTTTTCTTCAAGACTTCCTGATGAGTGCTTCAACTACACTCATTTGGACTCATTTTGAGTGCTTTTGCACTTAGTTATTTTGTACATATTTTGTGAATATTGTTTATTTTTGTTAAATCTTTTGTTTAATGAAATGTGGCCAATATAGTGAATTTTTGGGATCTAAAGAGCAAAAACAAAGTCAAATTTATAATGGGATCAATAAGGAATACACAAGGCATGGAAAAATGAAGAAACGAGGAAGAAAATGACCATCACTTGAAGACGCGACCTCCAAACGCGACTTCAGGGGGTCGCGCTTCAAAAGCATTGCACAACGCGAGGGACAAGCGCGACCTAGGGGGGTCGCGCCTCGGCCTTCAGGCGAAACGCGACCGGAAGCTCGCTTTGCAGACACTTCAGAGAGCCGATTTTCTTCGGACGAAACGCGGGTCCAAAGTGCGAGTTACTGGGGTCGCGCCTCGGCCTTCACTCGAAACGCGACCCCGAAATGCGACCTACATCCCGTGTTGCAGAGCCTTCAGACACCTGATTTCCTTTGTTCCAAACTCGACCCTCAAACGCGAGTTCCTGGGGTCGAGTTTTGCACTGACGAAAATAAAAAGTGACTTTTGGCATTCAATTATTGGTCCATTCATATATATATCATTTGGGCATTTCAAAAAGGGAGCCAATGAACCCTAGGAACGAAAATCACTTGGAGAAATAGGAAGAGAAGGGATTTTTGAAGATCAAGAGGAAGATTGAAGATTCAACCATCCATTTGAGAATCCAACCCATATGATTGAAGAAGGAGGACTCTACATTGGGCTCTATCACCTCTTCTCTCTTCTTTGATTTGTATTTAGAATGGGTTATTGTTCTTCATTTTGTAATCTTGATTTTATTGTGAATATGGTTGGCTAGAGCCTTAAGGGCTCTAGGATGTGGTGAAACAATGTGAATATTGATCCTTGATTTGGGATGTATATATATGTGTTGTTGCTTTGTCAAGGTTTTGATCTATGCTAGGGCTTGAATGATGTTGTCTGGTTGGCCATCTCACTAACATCACATGTATGAATCACTTGCATCTAGTCAATCCCGTGATCATAAGCATGCCTAGATCAAATCTACATATTTGTCTTCTTAGTCGAATGTCATTATGTGGAAGAAAATGTGGCCTTTAGAGCCTTTTGTAGGTGCGACCTTAGAATGCGTTAGAGATAACCATCTTTGTCGCATTCGCAATTTAAGGGATATTCGAGAGATGCTCTTATTATATTTGTGGTCTTCTTATCTATGAACTTTGCAACAATGTATGTGTAATCCCACATTGTAGGTCAATATGAGTATTGTGTAGCCATGTCCTAGAGTTTCGCCTTATTTGTCATCTTCAAAGCTCTCGCTCGTTTGGTATTGCCTCCTGAGTGCGAAATATATTGATAATTTAATGTGCTTATACTTTTATGTCTTTTGTTGTTGTTCGACAGTTTGATTTAGTAAAATACACCCTCTCCTTATCAGTCATCTAGATATTTCACTCATCTTCCGTCGTGGTAATTGCATCATCTAATTTCTATTCCATTTCCCTATGGATCGATCTCGTATCATCATATCTACAATCACATGTTTGTACACTTGTAAGCATTGACACGAGTTATAAATATTGAAACAAATCACAGTAGGTTTTAAGGTAAACTGTGCCTCTGTCAAGTTTTTGGCGCCATTGCCGGGGAAACGGAATTTATTTGATAAATGTAATATTATGATAAAGATTGAGTGGATTACTTTAGACAATTTTACTTGTTAGTTTGAAAAGTTGTGTTTGATTTGTTTGTCCTTTTTGATAGGATGTATATGCACACTAGTTCTCAAGGAGAACCGCCTATTGCATTGGACTTAGAGATTGAAGCAACGGTTCGCCACAACAATGCACGTAGACGAAGAAGAATAGCGGATCTACCTCCATCGGTTCAAGACCCGATGGTTGCGCAAATGCAAAGGCAATTGGAGGTGATGCAAGAGAAATTGAGGGCCCAAGAGGAGGCTCACAATAGAAATGTGGAGGCACCAATCCGGAACCTTTTTCAACCCGTCGTTGATCAAGGGGTGGCAAATGGACCACCTATTCAAGCCAACAACTTCGAGTTTAAGACCTCTCTCATACTAATGATCCAATAGAACCAATTCCGAGGGACACCAATGGAGGATCCCCATGAGCATATCCGAAAATTTCTCAATGTGAGTGGGACAATGAAGATGAATGGAGTCCCGGATGATGCAATCCGCATCCGACTCTTTCCATTTTCATTGATCGACAAGGCAGAAACATGGTGGTTAAGCCATGCTCAAGGAACATTTCAAACTTGGAATCAATTGGTAACCAAGTTCCTACACAAGTTTTTCCCACCCGGAAAAACTCTCAAATTGAAAGGAGAGATCACCGTGTTCAAACAATGGGATGAAGAAAGCTTATATGAGGCATGAGAGCGCTTTAGGGAGATGCTAAGGAAGTGCCCCGGACATGATTTTGGGACCGATCATCAAGTTTGTATTTTCTATGGAGGAAGCAAAGACGAAGTGAGAACACTCATGGATGCGGCCGCGGGTGGATCATTGTTGGCAAGAGGGCCGGAAGAAGCCCTAAGAATAATTGAAGAAATGGCCTCAAATTCTTTTCAATGGTTGGCCACAAGAGAGGGAGTTCAAATTCTAAAAAAGGTGGCTTCTGTTTCAAGTTTGGATGCACTCGGACTTGTGGCGGCTCAAATGGCAACCTTGAATTCAAAAATTGAAGCCTTTACAAATCCAAAGGCCGAGACATCTCAAAGCCAATTTGAGGATGTCAACTGTGTGAACCAACAAGAAGTCTTCTCAAATCAGCAAAGGCAATTCAATCAGGGGTACAAACCTTAATACGGAGGCCAATATGGAGGAAATTCTGGTTATCAAAATAAAGCTCAACACCCGAATTTCTCCTATGGTAATCCGAACAATGCTATCCAGCCACCTCCGAGTTTTTCAGTCACGAATGGTGTAATTGATGAGGAGAAGAAGCCGAAGATGGATGAACTTCTAATGGCATTCATGGGGAAGACGAAAAGTTACATGAAAGACTCTCAAGCACGAATTAGGAAGTTAGAAAATATTGTCGGAGCAATTAGCAACCAAGTTAACACTTTGGAGAAGCAAATGGGACAATTTGCAACCATCTTGGGAAGCCAACATCAACAAGGCAAGTTTCCAAGTAATACCACTGTGAATCCGAAGGATCAATGCAAGGCAATTACCTTGAGGAGTGGAACCGCTTATGATGGCCCCGAGATGCCGGATGATGAGGAAAGCAGAGGAAAGGTTGATGAGCAACCAAGTGAAAAGAAGAAAGAGGAGGGACCGAGTCTAGAGGACTTGAGTCCAAAAACAAAGAAACATGATGCCCTTGAAAAAGGAAAAGAGAAAGAAGAACCAAAAAGGGTGATGCCGGAAGAATACAAAGTGCCCATACCCTACCCACAAAGACTCCAAAAGGTGAAGAGGGATGAGCAATTCTCTCGATTCCTCAACATCTTTAGGAAGGTACAGATCAACATCCCTCTTATTGAAGCACTTCAACAAATGCCCAATTATGTAAAATTCTTGAAGGATGCGATTTCCAAAAAGAGGAAATGGGGGGAGTATGAGATGGTTAATTTGATCAAAAATTGTAGTGCTTTATTGCAAAGAAAGTTGCCCGCAAAGATGAAAGATCCAGGAAGCTTTAACATTTCGGTAACTATTGGAGAAAATCACGTTGGTAACGCTTTGTGTGATCTTGGGGCGAGTATCAATTTGATGCCTCTCTCGTTCTTTAAAAAGTTGAATATGGGGGAGATCAAACCTACCACCATTTGTCTCCAAATGGCCGACCGCTCTTTGACATACCCAAAGAGAGTGGTGGAAGATGTGCTCGTAAAGGTCAACAACTTTATTTTCCCGGTAGACTTCGTGGTTCTTGATATGGAAGAAGATAAGGAAGTTCCCCTCATCTTAGGGTGACCGTTTTTGTACACGGGTAAGGCCTTGATAGATGTGGCGAAGGGAGAACTTACCTTGAGAGTGAATGAGGAGAGAATCACATTTTCCCTCCAAAAAGCAATGCAACATCCCGAAGAAGAGGTAAAGAATATCGAGGAGTGCAAGGTGCTCCAAATGGTGGATGAGTGCATAAAGGAGAAAGAATTGAGGAGCCCAAAAGATCCTCTAGAGATTTGCATTTCTAACTCTATCTTTAATCATTTATCCAATGATGATTTTGGTCTATTTGATTCCATTTCTATGATGAATTCATTTCAGGAATCCTACTTGAGGAAGCCGAAGTTCTTGCCATTGAGAGACGAGGACCAAACATCAAAGGAAGAGGATAAGTTGAAAGCAAAAGAAGAAATGGAGTTGAAACCCCTACCTACACATTTGAGGTATGCTTATCTAGATGAAGCCAAACAAAAACCGATAATAGTTTCTTCCCTCTTATCCGATGAACAATGCGATAAATTGTTAAGGGTGTTGAGAAAATATCAAAGCACCATAGGATGGTCCATTACCGACCTTAAAGGCATTAACTCTTCTATTTGCATGCATAAAATTTTGCTTGAGGAAGACTACAAGCCTAAGGTGCAAAACCAAAGAAGACTCAACCCTATTATGCAAGAAATTGTTAGGAAAGAGGTCTTGAAATTGCTTGATGCTGGTATCATATTTGCTATTTCGGATAGTGAGTGGGTGAGTCCTACTCAAGTTGTTGCTAAGAAAGGGGGGATGACATTGATAGAGAATGAGAACAAAGAAATGATTGCCACTAGGGTAGTAACCGATTGGAGAATGTGTATAGATTATAGGGCTCTAAATGCATATACTAGGAAAGATCATTTTCCTTTGCCTTTCATTGATCAAATGCTAGATAGGTTGGCGGGTCATGAATTCTATTGCTTTCTTGATGGTTACTCGGGATACAATCAAATCATGATTGCTCCCGAGGACCAAGAAAAGACCGCTTTTACTTGTCCCTATGGCATATTTGCATATAGATGGATGTCTTTCGGGTTGTGTAATGCACCCGTAACCTTTCAAAGGTGCATGATGTC
Source organism: Perilla frutescens (assembly GCA_026008535.1). Classification (NCBI taxonomy): domain Eukaryota; kingdom Viridiplantae; phylum Streptophyta; class Magnoliopsida; order Lamiales; family Lamiaceae; genus Perilla; species Perilla frutescens. Next base: position 44,366,156 of record BRKX01000013.1, on the reverse strand, counting down.
CATCTTTCATGGATTAATTGAAAACATAATGGAAGTGTTTATGGATGATTTTTCTGTATTTGGTGATTCATTCGATATATGCCTTGATAATTTAACACAAGTTCTGCAGAGATGTGAGGATACTAATCTAGTGCTCAATTGGGAGAAATGCCACTTCATGGTGAGAGATGGCATTGTTCTAGGACACAAGGTGTCTGGTGAAGGTCTAGAGGTGGACCGGGCCAAGATAGTGGCCATTGAAAAGCTACCTCCACCAACAAATGAAAAGGGAGTTAGAAGCTTCTTGGGACACACCGGGTTCTATAGGCGCTTTATAAAAGATTTTTCCAAAGTTTCTAAACCTCTTTGTCGCCTACTTGAAAAAGCCGTTGAAATTTGATTTTGATTCTAATTGTTTGCAGGCTTTTGAGACGTTGAAGAAGGCCCTAATCACGGCACCCGTGCTTATCACACCCGATTGGAGTGAGCCTTTCGAAGTTATGTGTGATGCAAGTGAAATAGCGGTAGGAGCCGCTCTTGGCCAAAAGAGGGACAAACTCTTCCGAGTCATCTACTATGGGAGTAGAACTTTGGATCCCGCGCAAGTCAACTACGCCACCACTGAAAGAGAACTCTTGGCGGTCGTCTATGCATTCGACAAGTTTAGGCCCTACCTCATTGGGGCCCGAACAATTGTGCACACCGACCACGCCGCTTTGAGGCATCTTTTTGCTAAGAAGGATGCAAAGCCAAGGCTTATCCGATGGATTCTTCTACTCCAAGAGTTCGATGTGGAGATCAAAGATAGAAAAGGATGTGAGAATGTGGTGGCGGATCACTTATCTCGGTTAGACCATATGAAAGGAGAAGAGGAGACCAAGAGGCCAATCAACGAAAGCTTTCCTGATGAGAGAATCATGTCAGCATCGACAAAAGTTCCATGGTTTGCGGATATTGTCAACTTTCTAGTTGCCAAGGTGAAACCCGTAGAGATGGAGAACTACCAAATGAAAAAGTTTTTCCATGATCTCAAATTCTATATATGGGAAGAGCCTTATCTTTTTAAGAGGTGTGCCGATTCCATCCTTCGAAGATGTGTGCCGGAGGAAGAATGGATCGAAATAATAAAGGCATGTCACGATTCTCCTTGTGGAGGCCATTTTGCTTCCAATAGAACCGCTAGGAAGATTTTACAAAGCGGGTTCTATTGACCCTCCATTTTTAGAAGTTGTGAAGAGTTTGTGAAGACATGTGAACGATGCCAAAAGATGGGCTCGATTTCGAAGAAGGATGAGATGCCGATGAGTGCAATTATTGAAGTAGAGCTGTTTGATGTTTGGGGGATTGACTTCATGGGGCCGTTTGTGATGTCCGAAGGAAATCTCTACATACTCTTGGCGGTTGATTATCTCTCACGCTGGATTGAAGCAATCCCAACTAAAACTAATGATTCGAAGATTGTGCTAAAATTCCTTCAAAGGAATATTTTGACAAGATTTGGGGCTCCAAGAGCCTTGATTAGTGATGGAAGAACTCACTTTTGCAATAAGTGGATGACGAGCCTCCTAGCACGACATGGCGTAAAGCATAAAGTGACAACTCCCTACCACCCACAAGCCAATGGGCAAGCCGAGCTTACAAATAGAGAGGTCAAACAAGTCCTCCAAAAGGTGGTGAAGACAAACGGGAAAGATTGGGCAAGCCATCTCGATGAAGCACTATAGGCCTATCGAACGGCCTACAAGACTCCATTAGGCATGTCTCCTTATCAAATGGTGTTTGGTAAGTCATGTCACCTTCCGATTGAGCTCACGCACAAGGCATATTGGGCCACCAAGAAGCTAAATCTTGACTTTGAGATGTCGAGAAAGGAAAGAATTTTCCGTTTGAATGAAATCGATGAATTTAGGCTTGAGGCCTTCGAGAATTCTTCCATCTACAAGATGAGGACAAAACTTTATCATGACAAGTTCTTAAGAAAAAATGAACTTGCGCCCGTGATGCCGTGTTGCTTTTCAACTCTAGATTGAGGTTGTTCCCCGGGAAACTCAAAACAAAATGGGGAGGTCCTTACTTCATCTCAAAGATCTTCGAGAATGGAACAGTGGAGCTACAAGCCAAGGATGGGAGCCTATTTGTTGTCAATGGGCAACGAGTGAAGAAATTCTACAATGTGGAGGAGCAAGCCAGAGTGTTTGTCCTCCATTTGTTAAATCTTTGAAGACCCGTATCCCGTCGAGCTCATGACGTTAAATTAAGTGCTAATTGGGAGGCAACCCAATGGTTTTTAAAGTTTTAATTATTTTGAGTCATTTTTATCTATGTTTCTCTTTGTTTCAATTGCCTAGTTAAATAAAATAGTTAATTGCCTATGTCAGCTTAATTAGGTTGCATCTTCTGTTTTGATGAAGTAATTTATGATTTTGTTGTAAAATGTTGTAGGAAATGGTGTTCGAAGTTTGGGAATGTACATAGTTTGAAGAAGGAGCCCAGAAATGCTAAAAAATCCAAAAAGACTGAAGACGCGAGTGATAAACGCGACTTTCTCGTCGCGTTTTGACCCATAGCTGAAACGCGAGCACAGAATGCGACTATCTAGGGTCGCGTTTCTCACCAAGGACAGAACGCGACTCCAAAACGCGAGAGAAATCTCGTGTTGCAGACGTTTTAGAGAACGAAAATCGTGAAGAAAACACGCGACCCCGAAGCGCGACTTTCAGGGGTCGCATTTCCAAGCAAGGCACGGGAGCGACCCCGAAGTGCGACCCCGGTCGCGTTTCGCCAAAGTCCAGACGGGTTTTTACATCTCTTTCTCACACTTTCCATTCATTTTTACACCCGTTTCACTCTCACACTCACTCACTCGAGCACACACATGAAATTTCATCCTCTTCCATCAAGATTCAAGGTAATTTCTCAACTCTTTCATCAATGTACATACATTGTCTCTATGTATAGGTTTTTACTTGAATCTAAAAGTTCATATACATGAGAAATTAGGGGATTTTTCATAGATTGTGCCCTAGGCTTGAAATGAACGAAAATCCCATTAATTCTCCTTGATGTATGAGTTCAATGGGTGAAGAATGGAATAGAAAGCATGGGTTTAATCTAGGTTGTGATAATTTGTGAAATTATGGTGGAATTTGTTGGATTTGGGTGAAATTGGGTTGAACTCTCCATGAAATTGGGCAATAACATGATGAATCAAATTTTTTTTCCTATCATTTGCTTGGTTTTGGTTTACTAATTGCTCAAGATGAGAAGAATGTGCTTGATAGTTGAACTTTGGGTTATTCCTACCTCAATGCAAAATATTTGGAATGATAATGAATGAATTGTTGAGCCTTGATTATGTAACCAAGGTGCACTTTGTTTATTTATTGCATAATTTGGGTTCATTGATGAAGTCTTGTTGCTCATTTTCATCTAGATTAGTTCTAAGCACAATTCATAGTAATGGGATTTTGTTGTGAAGCATGCTAGGTGAATGAGGGATCTCTTGTGATTTGATTTTGTCATATGCTTTTGAAGACCCTCTTGCAAAAAGTTTGTAACTAGTTGACTTGTGTTTGAGTGGAATTGAGTGAATGTTTAGCATGTTCAATCACTCGGAACAAGCTTTGTTTTATCCTTACCAAATTGAACAGACTTGTGTATTTGATTTTGTCATATTCGTTTAGGTCCTTTCAATTGTAATAATGATAACAAAGATGTTGCTTTAGAGGAATTTTTATCTTGCATTTTGATTTTGATATTGTTAAAAATTGGTTTTGGGCCTTTTATGTCAAGCTAAAAATATGTGCTCTACATTAAATGATTGTTGTTGGTCATGTGGGTGAATTTGGAAAGAGAGCAACCATAGAGAACATGAGTTGTTTAATGTAGGATTGGAAGCTTTTTATGCAGCAGAATTTTAAAGTGAACGTGTTAAGATATTGTCATATACTCTAATCACTTTAATATCTTGTTGCCAGTTTGGAAATAAATTCTACTCTCTTGCCTAAACCTTATTGAAATCTTTTGTAGGTACCACCCCTACACACCAAGAATGGGACGAAGAGGTAGAAAATCATCACGAAGAGACGAACCCGAACCTGAGTCTGATCCAGAAATTGAAGCCCAAGATGAAGAACAAGATGAGGATTTGGCGGTTAATCATCCGATGCGATTTCGCATCTACCTCGGAAGTGATGAATACTGTGAGAATTGGCAGCGACTTTTTAATGTCAACCTTGTCACAACAAGGTTCATGTGCAGCGACACGTGTGAGGCACTTGGGATCAAGGACGATGTGTGGAGACTCTTGGACCAAATTGGATGGCTCCAGGCCATGAATAGGAATTGCATGACTTTCCCTCTCTTGGTTAGAGAGCTGCTGAGCACATTCGTGATGAAAAGGATAACAAAGAGTGGGCCAGTCAAATGTATCTTCCGGATGGGAAACACGGACCGTCAGCTCACTGTTGATCAGTTGAACGAGATTTTTAATGCTCCTACAGACGGTATCTATCACCAGCCTCGGGAATACAATCAAGATGTCGCCTATCGCCTCCTATGCCTCACAGAGTCCGAAACAGAAAAATACAACTCCAGCACAGCAAAGGCATCTGCAATGCCTAATCCGGTCTTTCGATACTTGCATCGCATCTTGGCAAACACAGTGTTTGCACGAAGAGAAAACAGTGGGTTGAGGACTTCCGAGCTGTTTGCACTTTGGACAATGTTGAACGGGGTCTATTTCAACTTTGGTGCCTTCCTCATGGAGCAGCTCTACAGACAATCACACCTTGACAGCGGGCACATTTGCATTGGAGGGATGATTACTCCAATTGCCGAACACTTCGGCATCAATCTTGAGGATTATCTTGATAACAGAGGGTCGAGGTTGTTGAACCTCAACTATTTGAGGAATGTGAAGATCTTGAGCTCAGACTTACACACGTATCCGCTGAATATGAGAACTGGAGGGACTTTCCCACTGCCCAACACGGCGCTGACTCATGTCTCGAACTATCAAGAGAGGACCAACTGGAAGATGGAGACAGTCGCTCATTTGGCGGCTATTGTTGTAGCTGGAGTACCACGAGGCATTAGAACATCCGTAGATGACCAAGGAGAGGTCAGTGGTGACAATGCGGGCGAGGGATCTTCTACAGCCGCATTTAGACGAGGCCGGCGGTACTCGGAAGAGCAGATTGCTAGTCGTTTTGATGCATTTGATGGGTACATGACCTCCATGGATGAGACCATGTAGCATTGGAGGAATAATGTGCACGACGAGTTCGGCGCACTGAGGCAGGACATGTACATGAGGTTCGATGATATCCGACACGATATGTATGGCAGGATGGGACAGATTCAGTCCAGCATCGATGACAGATTTCATGCCATACAGACGGACATTGATGAAAGATTCACGGGCCTCAGAGGAGACATCAGGGGTCTGGCTGACAACATGGGGTCGTTCCGATCCGAGATTCAGGACCTAGCTGGGATCTTTAGAGGACTGAACACCGGGTCTGGGTCACAACAGCAGCCCTACACCCCATCTCAACACCAGAAGCTGACCCCCTACCATTCTTATCAGCCACAGCAGCAATTCCAGCAGCCGCCGTTCCAGTCGATGCAGCAATTTTCGACTGGACAATTTTTGGCGTCCTCCTCCTCTTCTCAACAATTTCATCAGATGCCGACTGGGCAGTTCATGGATACCTCCTCGCAGCAGTTTCAGCAGTTCCAGACCTCACAATTTATGTCGTCATCCACTTCCCAGCAGTTCCCGCAGCAGTCTCCACACCACCAGCAGCATCCACCCCAATGAGCAGTTAGTGACCCTTGCCACCGCCTTTTTCCCTCCAAACTTATTTCCTTCTTTGGATTAAAATAAGTTTGGGGGAGGGGGAGAGAGTAGTGGTTGGTAAGGATCTTTACTCGCTCATTCTTCCCGCTTTCATAAGACTTATTTATTTTTATATACGCTTTCGGATATTGAAGCATGCTAGCATGCTTATGTTTTTATTTATGTTTGGATTATGTTAGGATTTTTTTTATATGCTTTCATTGGAATGTATGGATGATGGTAGTTGCTAGATAACGAGATCGCATGCCATTTTGCTTTATGAGCATGTGATACTTTTATCTATGTTTTTGTTCAATTGCCTTATGATTGTGGATTGCGGATGTTTTTGACTTAAACAGGTGTATGTTCTTATAAACAATAATCGGGGTTATGAGAGTATGATAATTGATGAAGTTGAAATCCGTGGTGAGCATGAGCTTTTGTTGAATTTTTTTTTTGTTTTGTAAAATTTTGATAAAAAGCATGATGTTATGGCATGATTTTGTAACCAAAGATTCTTTAAGGTCTCAAAAGTACAATTTGGGAAGGAAAAACTTACCTGGGGGAGATTTTGATCCAAAGATTACACAAGCGGAATCTTTTCTTTGTTGAGTGATTAAATGGTCTTCATTGTGCACTAAGTTTCTCTAGAACTTGCTTTGTGACTTAATTGAGATTACATTGGTGTGTTCGATCTCTTGAAAATGATCTAAGGCCATTTGTTGTCTAAACCACACCAAATCCAAATTCTTAACCTTCCAATATAAATATAATCCCTTGCAAGCCCTTTTGAGCCTTGAAATTAGTTTATTGATTTTGTTGGGTTGGGAATGGAATAAGTGGCAAGATTTGTGGTAGCTTTTTCAAATAAATCTTTGAGAAATCTTGTAAAATGGAAAAGGTAAAGCAATAAATAGTCTTGTGATAGAAAAGAACACAAAGAAGTGAATTCATCTTGTTTACAATTGAAAATGAAGCAAAAGAAAGATAATTCTGCATTTATATCACAAACAAGAAAGTTTGAAATATTGAAAGAAATTTGGAAAATCTCAAAGAGATTTGAGTTGTGAAGAAATAAGGGTAGAAGAGAACTTGATTTGTTCTACTTGCTTGGTAATGAAACTGGTAATGTTGGGAAGTCACTTAGCCAAATACATACCTACCTTTACGAAAGGCCTTCAATTCAATCCCAAAAAGACCTTAATGATTCTTGGTTGAGAACACACACTAAGTAGTGGAGATGGAAGTCACTTTGCAAGCATATGGTAGAATTTTAGTGCACTCTCGACCTTGAGCGATACACTTCTAGCCTATACACACGAGATTGAGCGTCTATTGGACCTTGAGAGAGTTTGAACTTCGCAAATTGTATCATGATGATTTTGATGATCTCGTTTATGATTGATTGCCGCTATCATCTATGCAACTTTTGTCTTTTGATTTTTGAAAATAAAATGCCATCTTGATTCCAATATGCTCAATTACCTTGTCCTTCCACTCTTGTTTTTGTTTTAGGACAAACAAATGTTTAAGTTTGGGGAAGTTGATGAGTGCTTCAACTACACTCATTTGGACTCATTTTGAGTGCTTTTGCACTTAGTTATTTTGTACATATTTTGTGAATATTGTTTATTTTTGTTAAATCTTTTGTTTAATGAAATGTGGCCAATATAGGGAATTTTTGGGATCTAAAGAGCAAAAACAAAGTCAAATTTATAATGGGATCAATAAGGAATACACAAGGCATGGAAAAATGAAGAAACGAGGAAGAAAATGACCATCACTTGAAGACGCGACCCCCAAACGCGACTTCAGGGGGTCCCGCTTCAAAAGCATTGACAACGCGAGGGACAAGCGCGACCTAGGGGGGTCGCGTCTCGGCCTTCAAGCGAAACGCGACCGGAAGCTCGCTTTGCAGACACTTCAGAGAGCCGATTTTCTTCGGGCTAAACGCGGGTCCAAAGCGCGAGTTACTGGGGTCGTGCCTCAGCCTTCAGTCGAAACGCGACCCCGAAACGTGACCTACATCCCGTGTTGCAGAGCCTTCAGAGACCTGATTTCCTTTGTTCGAAACTCGACCCTCAAACGCGAGTTCCAGGGGTCGAGTTCCGCACTGACGAAAATAAAAAGTGACTTTTGGCATTCAATTATTGGTCCATTCATATATATATCATTTGGGCATTTCAAAAAGGGAGCCAATGAACCCTAGGAACGAAAATCACTTGGAGAAATAGGAAGAGAAGGGATTTTTGAAGATCAAGAGGAAGATTGAAGATTCAACCATCCATTTGAGAATCCAACCCATAGGATTGAAGAAGGAGGACTCTACATTGGGCTCTATCACCTCTTCTCTCTTCTTTGATTTGTATTTAGAATGGGTTATTGTTCTTCATTTTGTAATCTTGATTTTATTGTGAATATGGTTGGCTAGAGCCTTAAGGGCTCTAGGATGTGGTGAAACAATGTGAATATTGATCCTTGGTTTGGGATGTATATATATGTGTTGTTGCTTTGTCAAGGTTTTGATCTATGCTAGGGCTTGAATGATGTTGTTTGGTTGGCCATCTCACTAACATCACATGTATGAATCACTTGCATCTAGTCAATCCCGTGATCATAAGCATGCCTAGATCAAATCTACATATTTGTCTTCTTAGTCGAATGTCATTATGTGGAAGGAAATGTGGCCTTTAGAGCCTTTTGTAGGTGCGACCTTAGAATGCGTTAGAGATAGCCATCTTTGTTGCATTCGCAATTTAAGAGATATTCGAGAGATGTTCTTATTATATTTGTGGTCTTCTTATCTATGAACTTTGCAGCAATGTATGTGTAATCCCACATTGTAGGTCAATATGAGTATTGTGTAGCCATGTCCTAGAGTTTTGCCTTATTTGTCATCTTCAAAGCTCTCGCTCGTTTGGTATTACCTCCTGAGTGCGAAATATATTGATAATTTAATGTGCTTATACTTTTATGTCTTTTGTTCTTGTTTGACAGTTTGATTTAGTAAAATACACCCTCTCCTTATCATTCGTCTAGATATTTCACTCATCTTCCGTCGTGGTAATTGCATCGTCTAATTTCTATCCCATTTCCCTGTGGATCGATCTCGTATCATCATATCTACAATCACATGCTTGTACACTTGTAAGCATTGACATGAGTTATAAATATTGAAATAAATCACAGTAGATTTTAAGGTAAATTGAGCCTCTGTCACTTCCATTCAGGAAAGTTGTCTTGACATCCATTTGTCATATCTCATAATCCAAATAAGCGACAATAGATAGGAGAATCCGGGTCGACTTAAGCATGGCAATCGGTAAAAAGGTTTCCTCATAATCGATTCCTTCTTTCTGAGTATAGTCTTTCTCCACCAATCTAGCTTTGAAGGTTTCAACCTTCCCGTCAGATCCTCTCTTACATTTGTAGACCCATTTGCATCCAATGGGTTTGACCCCATCAGGTGGTTCTACAAGCTCCTAGACTTGATTGTGATCCATAGGTCCAATCTCAGATTCCATTGCAGTTTTCCAAGAATCTGCATTTTTGTCTTGTACCGTCTCGTCATAGGTCTGGGATCCAATTCATTCAGTTCTTCAAGGAAATATGAAGATTCTGCCAAACCGATAAATCTATCAGGTTGTCGAACAACCTTCCCACTGTGACGAGGCACTTCCTATACTTCCATGACATGTACAGTTATTGGAGGTTCTCTGCTTGTACAAGTGGTGTAGGATCTGCTTCCTACCTTGAAGTTCCTCACGAAAAATCTCGCTTTGAGGTTTGTGATTTATTACATAGTCTTTCTCTAAGAATCGGGCATTAGTGCTGACAATGACCTTCTGATCCTTAGGACTATAGAATAAACCACCTCTTGTTCCTTTCGGATACCCAACAAATAGCCTTACCTCAGAACGTGGCGCCAACTTGTCAGCTTCTTTATCTAGCATGTATGCTGGACTGCCCCATACCCGAACGTAACCTAGACTGGGTTTCTAACCAGTCCATAGTTCTTGGGGCATGCGTGGAACTGACTTTTAAAGGACCATGTTCAAAATATAGGCTATAGTTTCTAGGGCATATCCCCAAACTGAAACAGGTAATTCTGAATAGCTCATCATCGATCTAACCATCTCTAACAAGGTGCTATTCCTCCTTTCCGCTACGCCGTTCTGCTGTGAAGTGCTAGACATAGTCAACTGGGATGTAATCCCTTGCTCTGCTAAGCAACCCCTAAATTCAATCGAGAGATACTCGCCACCATGATTAGAACGTAGTGTCTTGATACTTTTGCTTGTTTGTTTCTCCACTTCTGCCTTAAATGTTTTGAAGAACTCAAAACACTCAGACTTGCGACGCAACAGGTAAATGTATCCATATCTAGAGTAATCATCAATAGACATGATGAAGTACTCGTATCTTCCTTGAGCCTGAACTGACATAGGGTCACATAAGTCAGAGTGAATCAAATCTAATATATCTTTAGATCGATTTCTTTTAGAATGAAACGGCCGCTTGGTCATCTTACCTTCCAAACAGGATTCGCACAAAGGAAACATTTCCAAGACCAATGATGATAATGGTCCATCATTTATAAGCCTTTGTATCCTCTTAAGGTTATGACCAAGTCTTAGATGCCAAAGATAGGTTTGATTTAGTTCAGAAGGTTCCTTTCTCTTATTAGGGTTTATGATCGATGTATTCAATAATTGCATTTGTGTAGTGTTTTGCATAGGGTTAAGTATGTAAAGATGTCCATCTAATGTACCAGAACAGATAAAATGTTTTCCACTTGAGATAATGACCCTGCTATCAAAAGTAATAGAATATCCATTCAAAAACAACTTAGAAATATAAATCAAGTTCCGCCTAAAACCAGGCACATAAAGACAATCTTTTAAAATTAAAACTCTATCACTACTGAAAGGTAAAGACACATCTCCCACTGCAATAGTCGCCACTTTCGTAGCATTACCCATGTAGACGGTAATCTCACCCTCACTCAGCTGTCTTTTCACCAGGAACCCCTGTAAGGACATGCAAACATGATCAGTAGCTCCAATATCCACTATCCATGACTAGGTAGAACAAGTAGCTAAACATGTTTCAACAACTAAAGAGTGAGATGTACCATTCTTCTTTCTCTTGTTAGGACACGTAGATTTCCAATGTCCCTACTGACCGCACTTGAAACACTTCGACTTCGATTTGAAGTCTTCCGAGTGTACCTTAGCTTTGCCCTTCTTGTCTTTAGGGTCTTTAGGCGCCTCCTTTGTAGCTTTCTTAGGTATGTATCTCTTCTTCTTAACACCAGAAGAAGACGCCCTAGCTAGGTGCGCCTCCGAACTTCCATTTTAGAGATGTTTGGCTATCTGAAGATCTATGAGCAGTTCTGATAAAGTAACATCCTTCTTTATCATATTAAAGTTCAGCCTAAACTGCTCAAACCTCGGAGACAGACTGTGAAGCACAATGTCAATTTAGGACCCGACGTCCAATTCACCACCTAGGGTTTCGATCTCCGACAGGAAGCCCATCAACTAGAGAATGTGATCCCGTACCGATGTAGAATCTGATATCTTACTGTTCATCATATTTCTCATAGCCAAATGTCGAGCCGAGTGATTCTGGTATCCGAAGAGCTCCTTAAGGTTGAGCATTATGTCGAAAGCAGTTTTCATAAACTGATGTTGATGTTTCAACACACTTGACATAAAGACAAGCATGTAGCAACGTGTCATCTCATCAGTTCTAAGCCACTTCGCATATGCTGCCTTTTACTTTTCACTAGAATTCTCATTTGGCTTTTCCGGACATTCTTTATCAAGTACAAACTTGAAGTTTTCAGTAGTAAGGACAATGTTCAGATTTCTTATCCAATCTTTATAGTTTTCACCAACCAATATGTTTTCTTTGAGAATTGAGGACATGTTTTAGAGTGTCATGATGATATAAAATAATTGAAAATAAACATGCAGTACAGTCACAAACTTTAGGATAAAAACACATATAATTCGAAAACCTCAAAAGAAATTATATGCATATCCACCGACATCTTAAAAACGTTTCTTACAAGCCACGTAGGGCAGACGTTTAAATTCAATTTTAAACAGGTTAAAACCTAATCTTTAATTTACCTCCAGTCAAGTTTCCTTATGACAAGTAAATTAATAGTCGGATACAAACCCGGTCATGTAATCTTCTAATTAATAAGCCACGTAGGATGGACATTTATTAATAAATTACATCTAAGTGTGCTTACCATTATCTTCACTCCAAGTTCATTATTTCGAATTCACCTCCCTGGTAGCAGGGCCAATTAGTTCTAATAATGTTCTACAGTTATCCTTTAGGAAGTTTAATTTCTAGGGAATCCAGTAATATGACTCCTCCGTAGGGAGGCAGCCCATTACTTCTCAATTAAGCTAGATTAATGGAGACCGTTTTGAGATTTCCACATATTTTAGTATGTATCTCTCCCACTTAGCTATTTAAGATTGAGGTTTCATTTTTATCCCATTAAACATGCAATATAAACCACATAAAATGATAAATAATCATTGCATGCTAAACAACACAATAAGCACAATAAGTGGGATCAACTATCATGGCTTATATCTCATGTTGTTAATGAGATAGACTTGGAAAATCAGCTCTTTGGAAGTTCGGAACCCCACGGTCGCCACCTCTTATGCACCTCGCTGAAACCCTAGCTCCTTTAGGGTTTCAGGACGTGTTCGGGATACCCTTCCTTTTCCAAGCTGCTCAATTTTTCATCTTTGAATTGATTTCTTTCCCTTATTCTATATTCTAAACTAGAATAATAAGGAAAATAAAATACAACTCAAATACTCTAACAATTTATATCCTATTACATTAAAACAACGTAATAATAAATTATCTAGACCTAATTCATGGATTTTCTCATGGATTAAAAAACCTCGTAGCCAAATCGACATACGGCCAACCATACATTCAACATAAAGTAAACATCACATTCAACATAAAATTAAAGGCCATGATAGTCGGTTCACATGCAAAAAATATCATCTACAGATACAACTATCATAATTAAATGTTATCCATAAAATAGCACATGATATCTATGCATGACATAATTTTCGAAATTACCACTTTAATTTAATTAAAGAAATCAAAAATTACATACTTGATTTATTTGGAAATTAAAATAATTATCCACCAAATTAAATCAATAAATTTGAATATATCCATAAGATTCCTATTTGGAAAATATTCAAAATTATCAACCAAATAATATCTTATTATTCGAAATATATACCTCTTAAGATTAACTTTAGAAATTAATTAAAATCATCTACCAAAGCATATCTTATTATTTTCGAAAATTCCATTAAGGTAAGATTTGAAAATTGATCACAATCATCTATCAAATCACATCTTAAATTTTCAAAATACACTAGGTATATAAAGCTAGAAATTTTCGACCATATGTCAAAAATTAATCCTCCAATTTTAATACCTAGTATTTTCACCACTCCCCCTAATTAATTAATTAATTTGGAATTTTGATACAAGTCAAAATACTATCCAAATTATATTATTAAGTACCAAAATTACAAGAATTATAATTAAGGTAGTTTTGATCATCTTCAAATACATACCATAACATCAAAAATCTATTCCAAATCACACACCAAATAGCTGAAAATTTTGGATCAAATTAAGGGACAATTTGACATCAAGTTTTTGAAAATTACAAGACCAAATTTTCAAAAATATACATGAAATAAATCTGGAAATTATGAAGAACATCAAGAACCATTCCATATCATATTTCATGTGGAGCAAAAATTACATGTAATTAAAAATAAGAATTTTCAAAACATAGATAAAAAATTCATCCAATTTTTAATCACATCATGCTCGAAAATTACATCTATTAAATCTGAAAATTTAAGCACATAAATTCAACATCAAATTTAATGAAATTTTTGTGATAATCATAGAATTAATCCTAGATTAATACCGATACCTGCTCTGTTGTTGGGGTTTTTTCGAATTACGCCCCACAGGATCTAATCGGATAATCTACAATTCTACATGCATGCAAATCATGATTTTATGTGTGATGATACAAAAGAAACAAGTTGAACATACTATGCAAGTTCATCGAATTAAACGCAGCGGAATAAATTAATTCGACATAATCCACTTACATAGATTGTAGGGTTGATGATGAGATTACAGGTCTAATCTTGTTGATGTAGAAGAAACGTCGAGCTCGGCCTTTCCTTCACTGAAGTCGACACCCCTGTAGAGCTGTGGTGATACTCCTCGACCTTCTACTATATTCCCGATACCCGTTTAGATATAGAGTGGGCTATAAGCTACTAAACTGTATGGATAACCTAGGGAATTAAGTGTGCAAGAGAGGGGCTGATCATGTAACACATAATACACGCCTCCTCCCTCTTTAATACTGAGGGAGGCGTGTACAATCTCCCGAAACCCTGATGGGTTTGGGCCTCTCCACTTATTCCATTCCTACAGTCCATTAAGGTATTAATTGGGCTACAGTAGGGATCTAGAAAAATATTAAATTAGCCCACTAATTTATTTAATATCCAATATTCAATACCTAGGATATAATTAAATAAATTAAGTGTTATTTTTATTCCACTAAAGAAATAACACTACTAAAGAAATAACACTGACCTACCAATTTCATACATTTTACTTAATGCATTCTTCTTTAGTTCAGTCATTCCCCATGTTTAAGATATAATGCCCATTAATTAATTATATAAGCTATGTCAGCTATAATTAATTAATTCTTCCATTCCTAGAGCAGTACCACACAAGCTTTACCATGTACGGAATAAATTCCACCTGCAGGGTTTCACATGTACTTGTGTTTACTCAAGGGGACATCATCAACCTGGTGCACCAGGACATGATGACCTAACACAGTGCACGACCCATATGTGTGAATATGTTACTGTCCAAAATATCGAGATTATTGACTCTATCAAGAATCTAACCCATTGATAAATTAAAGCAATAATCATAACACACACATGTCTGCCACTGTGCAAGGTTTAAGAACCCGAACTCTATGGATCTTTATTCTCTCCCTGTAGGGTCAGACCAGAATATAGTATCCTGTCGCGATCTTTCTTAATACACACGTCAGTGTATCAGAATAATCAGTTAGTTAAGATAAACTAACTATCAGATTATTCTACAGTCTGCAATGGTTGGTCTAGGACCATCTAGACTGCAAATCTTTTAATACTTTGCAAGGAACCCAATAATATGATCTTCACCGTGTGTTTACCCACACCATATCATCTACAATGCAAGTATAAGGATGCATCTGTATATAAACGAACAACAAAGTAAATAGATGCACAAACAGTGACTGCACAATAATCAATCTATATCGTCAAAAACATTATTAATAGTATACAAAGACAAGCTTTTAGTATACAATCCTAAAAGCTTTATCATGTACGGAATAAATTCCACCTGTAGGGTTTCACATGAACTTGTGTTTCCTCAAGAGAACATCATCAACCTGGCTCACCAGGACACGATGCTTATATATATTGCACGACACATCATGTATGCAAATGCTATTACCCAAGATATCGAGTTTATTGATTCTATGAGAGAATCTCACCTATAGATAAATCAAAGCAATAAACAAAGCATACATATGTTCGCCAATAAATATAAGTTAAGAACCTGAACTCTGTGGATCTTTGTTCTCTAACTTATAGTGTCAGAGTAGAGAACATTATCCTATCGTAATCCTCCTCAATACACTAACACGTGTATTATAATATTCAATTAGTCAAGATAAACTAAATATCAAATTATTCTACGGGGTACTGATGGTGTATTCAGGACCATCTAAACCGTGAGCCTTTTAATACAATACAAGGATCTGATATGATCTTACCGTGTGTTTACCCACACCATATCATCTACAGTGTAAGTATATATTGAATGTGCATAAAAAGTTACATAATAATGTCCAGAACATGTTATTCGAACATGAATAACCAAAACCTTTTGTGTTCTTTTGATATTGCCATACAGATCATGACAATCTCGAACACTTGAGTGCAAATGGCACTAACATGTGACATGGAATTAAAGAGATTACTAGATGCTTCAGCTAGAGCGTCCCTTCTTAATAAAGGATATGATCGAGCTGTTTGAATTATTGAAGATATAGTCACAAACTATTAATGGACAGGAGAATGACATGTCCATATCATGAAAAAAGTTGCAACTATTGTAATATCCAGAATCTTTTTGAATTTAAATTATTATTTTGTAAATTAAATTATTTTGTTGGTGATATTTGCTACTTTTGATTTAGCGGGCGTTCACGATGTGTTCCACGTATCATTACTCAGGAGATACATTTCAAATTCTAGCCATGTCATTTTACACAAAAACATCCATATTTCTCAAGATCTAATCTATGAAGAGACTCCAATTGCTATCCTAGACAGAAAAGTACATACCCTTAGAAATCGAGTAGTGTCATTAGTAAAAATTTAATAGAGTAGACATGGACCCGAGGAAGCCACATGGGAAAGGAAAGTTCATGATCCATATGAGCTTATGTGGCCCACAAGGGGTCGACGAAGTTGATTGCCCACAAGGGATCATGTCCACAAAGGACCGAGGCTAGACTCACCGTATCAACTAATTTTATGTGTTCATCATGTCATGGTGCATTACACAATTAGTTATAACTGTTTGCAACATGTATTCCCCAATGAGTATGTTTGCATGCCCATACCCTATTTATTTTTGATGTTTTTCAGGTTAAAGAGTCGAGAGGCGGAGTAGGCGGGAAATGACCACTATGTTCTCCCGGTCACATGTGTTTATAATTTTTGTTATTACTAACTTATCTTGATCATATTTTGGATTATTTGACCAACGTTGATTATTATGGTGGGTTGCGTATATACTTTGGGGTGGGGGGCTAAGACCCTTATTTGATTTTGTGGATTGTGACCCAAGTATCATATTTTTGCTCACTTTATGTTGTGACGAGTTATTAACCAACTAGGATGTATATATTTCATTTTGCATAATTTATCGAAGGATTATGACTTACTATATCAATTCTAATTTTTGAAATTGCTCTTGATTTGTATGACATCTATTAAGTAGGTTAGACAGGTTCTTTTCCATTCCATTATGACATATAGATATAGATAGATATTTTTATTTATTTTATTTAAGCTTCCGCATTATCTTTTAAAAATATTAGGTATGAATAAATGAATGTTTAGTAGCGCTCTTATTCACTAGGAATTGATGCATTACAACTGTTGATGAGATATACCTAATTTCTAAATTGACGGCCAAATTGTCTACTCTCAACACAACTATCAACAACAAGTTCGATACATTCTCTGAAACAAATGTCGAGCCCCCTATGGACTCATCCGTGAAGGATGTAAACTGTTGGTTTGTATAATGAAAATCTTATCTTTGTATACATGAAACAATATTTATGACATATAGAATGAAACCATTTATAGTCACTTTGTGCATTTATTTATTTTATATAAATTACACGGTCTGTATACTTTGCATTGTAGATGATGTGGTGCGGGTTGACGAAGTAACAAAGGGCATCAAATCCATACAACTAGACAAACTCATGGAATCACTAAGAACTTTTGAGATGAACCTAGAAGAAAAAAAGCGACACTGAAAAGAAAAAGGGAATCACTCTCAAGTCCGATGTTCACATACACTCATCTAAAGCAGACATACTAAACACCATTATTTTCTTAATCAAGAACTTCAACACAATGCTGAAGAGAACCCACAAACAATTGTTCAGAACATCCAACCAGCGAGGTCAGAATGCTTCAAACCCATCTCCAGGTGAAAGAAAAGAAGGCAATGCTAAAAAAAGGGTCCAAAAGCCGTGAGTTATGATGACACAGAAGACAACGAAAGTGAAACAGAATCTTCAAATGGGGATGAGTAGTGTTTCTCAGTTTAGAAACTGAAATTACAATGCATTCAACGATAATGGTTTGGAACTCCGCCAGAAAATTGGCGCCAAAAAATTCTATTGAGAATTATTTTTTAAAAATAGGCAAAACCATCATTTATATTTCAAACTATTTTCATTTTCTCAAATTTATCCCAAACTAGTATTTTTATCAATTAAACACATAAACTATTAAAAACTAATCAAATCTATCCCCAAATACATTTTTAGGCAAATAATTACCCAACATTTCGGCTAAATATTAGGGTCTTCTTCTTATGTTATAGCCAAATCCATCATATCTATGACATAATATTTTTATTCTAATTTTTTTAAACTATTTTTAAGATCTGACTTTGGCCCAAAAATATATTCAAGGATAGAGTTGATTAGTTTTTAATAGTTTAGGTATTAAATTGATAAAAGTGTTAATTTGGGATAGATTTAAGAAAATTGAAATAGTTTAAGATATAAATGATGATTTAACCTTAAAATATATTATTCTCATAATAGAGATCGAGGTAATGTTACTAGGCGCTCCGAATTATTGTTATAAAAATATCATTCTCAGAATAGAGATTGTCATTTTCAAGTAGGCCTATTATTGTGCAATCTCATTGTCTTGGTGGGATGGGTAATAGAATAACTGCGTACATGATCTTAATCAATAAGACGATTTTACATAAGATCCATTACCAAAAGCTATACATTAATGATGATACTTATTTAAATTTAGAATTTCATATATTACTTTTGTAATAAGAATAACAAAAACCCAATATTTGAGAAAATTATAGAAGAACCGAATAGTACAAAACCCTAGAAATTACCCCCATAAACATTCATGACTCCCGAGATCTATTTTTTGCTAACAATCATATGCAGGATTTTGAAATCCCCTAAATTGTGTATATGCAATTTCAAATTCCGTCGAGCTCAAAAGTTCTATAAGAAATTGAACATGCAGCATCTGCAAATTTGATTTCTTCTTACTTCTATTTCCTGTATGAGGGGTTGTAATTGCAAGCAGCAGCTAATAACACAACATTTCCAACTAAAGCTACAAGTTTCAATGTCAAAACTAAAATTGGCCTATAAATCGACATGACTACGGAGTAAAATGTTATAAGAAAGGGTTTTCCGAAGAGCATGTCAAACAATAGGGAAAGTTCCAGGGAAACTGCTTCTGCTTCGGACAGATCGTTTCATCAATAGGGCCTGTAACGCATAGGACGCCTAAACCTTGGAACCCTCCTGCACATAAAAGATACCGATTTAGAGCATTTAAAAAAAAACACAAATGAAATTGAATGTAGTTTTATGTTAAGCACCAACTCGGATAATGAAAGTTAAACATCAAATTTCTTCCTACACAAAGTACACGCACATAAAAAGGAAGGTAAGTGTAAAAGCCACTAAACAAGATTATAAATAATTTATACATAGACAACGACCCAAACTTCATGGAAAATACACTCCATTGCTCGAGACAATCACCACACAAAAAAATCATTGAAGACATAGTTTTGAGTTATCTGTTATTTTCCAAGCCACAAAAGAAAAGCAGCAACAGTTGTAACGTGCTTACCCATAGGTATAAGAAGGGTAGGCAGAAGGCCCAGGCATATAAGCCCTTCTAGATCCAAAATATGGATTTGGGTGTCTCCCTCGATATTGCTTCATTCCAGGAACATTAGTTCGCTTGGCAGATACCTGTTCAATTCCAAATATATAATCAATAACAGGTGATAGCCAATATTAACTTCTATGATCAAACCAAGCCAAGATCAAGAACCTTCAATTGACGGCCATTCAGCTCTGTTTCATTGAGCAGTAGAGCATTTTGAACTGCCTCAACCTCCACGAATTCCACATACGCAAAACCTTTTGGTTGCCCAAACTTATCTGTCAAAATAGTGACCCTATTGACAGTCCCACACGACTGAAAATGCTGCTGCACCTCCTCAGGTGTGCATACATAGTCCACCTGTATGTAGAAAGAAAAACATCAGCTCACAGCCAATTAATTAAGTCAACCATAGACACGCTGACAATCGTGCATATACCTAACAAGGTTAAAAAAAACGTTTATAGTCTCGAGGCGTTTTCCCATAGGGTACAAGGCATATGCCTCGAGGCTAAGTGAGGCATAAGCCTCACAACAATAAGAATAAATATAATTCTTAGCTCATAACTTTGCACATAAAATAAATCATACCAAACAACATTATTTCCATAATAAAGTCTTAAAAGTCATTAAGGTATCAGTTTAAAGTCTTAAAATTATAAAGTAAATGCAAATAGTCAAATTAAATTTAGTGAAACAATCTCTATCTCCACTCTCAGTCTCTCCTCTTGCAAATTCCTCTTCCTCAGAAAACATAGCAGCAGTCAGCATGTTACCTGTCTAGCAGCTCTAGCTGTCTTTGCGTGCGCTGAGAGGAGAGGAGAGGAGAGGAGAGCTGTGCAGATGAAGAGAGCTCTAGCTGTCTTCGCGTGGGCTTAGAAGAGAGCATATTGTTTTTTTCACGGTCGCCATGATTTCGCAATTTGTGATGATGTGGAGACAATCAGCAAGAAAACTTGGGGTTTTTTTATGTTTTTAATCAAATAGATCAAAGCCCATTATGTTCTGAGTCAACTAAATCAAATCCCATCATGTTTTTAAGTCAATTAAATCAAAGCCTTTATAAAAACAGCCCAAAAAAATTAAAAATCAGAGAGCATCTAGCCTCGCCGCCACACCTTGCCTCGACCGCCTCCGCTGAACTGAGGCTTAAGCCTCGTTAGAAGGCAGTGGGGTGGAGCCTCAGGGGCGATTTCCGGCCAAACCTTGGCAAGGTGCCGCCTCAGAGCAGTTTTTAGAACCATGGTACCCAGGAACATGCTCAAGCTTTCATTTACATACAACTATAGCACAAGTGCATCCCTGATAATATGATGTATATCAATAACACTTCCGCTCCCAACATGTCCAAGTTATTTAAATAGCTTGTCCCTTTAATGATATAATGTTAACTAGATTCAGCATTTTCTTTGTTTCAATTTCTTGATTAGGTTTTTGGTTAAGTGCTTAAGCATTTTCTTTTTTATTGCATAAAAGTTATTAGGCACGGACATCAAATTGAAATAAGGAAAATAATCCATACACTTATATAATATGTTACAGGTTTCCAATTTCGTCATGAAAATATAGCAATTCACTTAAAAGCCACCAATCATGATATATTGTCTAGCAAATAACTGAGAATCAGCCATCATTGACTCTTACAAGAATCCATCCCGTATTAACCCAGCCATCACTCATCAATAAGGCATCGTAAACACCAAAATAACAAAGTCTGTATGCACCAAGAAAGCATTGATTAAGGATGAAGATAAAAGACTAGAAACTCACATTGCCAACATATATGGAACGAGAATCAACTTCCTCCTTTTCATCCTGCGTAGCAGTACTTGAATCTTCTAACAAGCACAAAAACCAGAACAATGATGTGAATCGTCAATTTAATGACATCTAATTTATTGATTAGAGAAATAATGTTGCAGAATAACAAAGTAAGAACACATAATATCCTTAGAGGGAACCAAAATCCACCTCTCAGTATCATCCTGATCCTCAATTAGGTTAACTCCTAAAAGATTAAGTAAAAGGCAAGCTGTTGCACTTCAAAGTGTTTGAGGTTGCAAAACAAATGTAAATCCCAAGGAACCAAGGAGCGGGGTGGAGGAGTTATCGATCATGGCTACAAAGAAAATAATAGGTTTATGATGGAAACTAGAACTACAGTATAAAGAGGGGAATAATGACCAATCATCACCTACCCATACATCTTCCCAAAAATCTAGCTTTTAGTGTAGAGCTTATGATATTGTCCAATGAAAGAAATAACTAAACATTTTGCAATTTTTGGCTACTTTTTCCAAATGTTCCATACTAGTTTACTATATCTATAAGCATTAAGTTGAGAAACACCGGAATACTACATTCCCATCTGAGTGTCAAACTAGATTGTCATGCACACTAATACATTAATACTGAATTTGGAACTAAACCATAGGAAGTGCCATCAAAGCTAGAAAGTACAAACAAACACATAACGCATCTTATCTACATAAAACAAAAATAAAATCTGCCAATCACAGAAGTGCACTAAGGACAGTTTTCATGAACCCTGAAGATTGCCTACTTCCATATTTGAGGGCAATAGCAATATAAGCAGCATAGATTTTTAAAAATGAAAAACTAGATGCATTAACCCTCTACAAAAATATCATAGTGGCCCAAGAAAGTAAAAGAAGAAATAAAAACTCCTAGATAAGTCAACGGACACTTTACATTCCTAAAATAACTGTTGTTTAAAAGTTATAAAGGATTTTAATAGGAAGGGTTACAGACACCATAATAGCAAAAGAAGCTTGAGGGATGACAAAACTAAGGTTTTGAATATCTATTAGTCTTAGTTTAAAAAAGCACAAGGTGCACTGAGGCACAAAACTAGCCCCGGAGCCTAGGCGCAAAAGGGCAGGCAGGGAGTGGGCTTTTCGTAGGCAAGGCGCACCAAAACTAAAAAAAAAATCTAATATATTTACTTAGACTATGTTCTCTACAGCTCTATTCAAAATATCATATCACTTATAAATTAACAAAAAATCATACAAATACAACAATTAATCATGCAAAATATGGAAGTCTTAAAATTCACACAATATAAATCCAACATCTTAATGTACGAGCATTGAGCAAGAGACTGGTGAGGAAGGCTCTCAAATTCTCTATCTGGAGGGCATAAAGAGGAAGAAGGCAGAGCAGAGGGTGGCGTGCGGGAGGGCCGGCGCAGAGGGCGGCGCGGCGGAGGGCGGGGCGGCAGATGATGGGTTGTGGAGGAGGGAGGGTGTGGAGCGATTGAGCCCTGACTCGTGAGGAGAGGAGAATAGAATCCGTTTCTATCTAATTTTTTTAACATTCCTAAAATTATTAAAAAAAAAAAATAGGGTTTGCGCCTGGGGTGCGCCTGGCGGCGCTTCTGCGCACTTAAGCGTGCCTGGGCGGGCTTCTTGTAGGAGCCGCGCCTCGTAGGAAAAAAAGCCCCAAACTGGCGCTTCACTTTTTTTGTGCGCCTTGGCGCGCTTTTTAAAACCAAGTATTAGTGTATTCTTAGATGCTTATCCATTGCTTGGCTTGAACTGAACTTATTTATTCAGGTCCTTTCAATATGAGCATCATAGAGAGATCTAATTGTAACTTAAACTTCATATTTGAGATTGATAAGGAAATTGTCTAAATTCAATTCTGCTTATTCCTATCAATACTGATACTAAACATGCTAAAAAATCAGTTGAATTTAGAAAGGTTAACTTTTGTTTAGCCAAATGTCTGCAACAGCAAAAGTAGAAACGGGACCATAAGATAAGTTCAATATAAAAAAATTGAAGCCTATTTGTCATTACTTATCATAACAATTATCAAAGTTTTTATCTTTGTATCATGAATGACTTAAGTCCCAATAATTTTTTCAGGTTTATAGCCATAAAATTATATTTGAGAAAAATATAATTGACATTGACATGATTAATGTCAACATTTTGATTCAAATTCAAGTTGTCTCATATCTTCAACATAAGATTAGTCCACATGGGAAGCACACATTTTACGTCATATTAAAATTAAAATTAATTGTCCTGTATTCCAATAAAATCTAATAATGCCATAAGTTTGATGATAGTAAATTCCTGACAGATGTTGCCTACTTTGAATTACTATTCGGGCATCAGACAACAAACAGCAAGAAGCAAACAACACAACACGTGTTGTGAAAAACAAAAATAAGTTCTACAATTGAATGAACTCCAGTTTCTCCATAACCATATCTTGTCAGGCAAGTAGGCAACTAACACACTAAACTTATTAAGATCTGAATTTGCAGTTCCCTTAGATGGCATTCAACAAACACAGAACTTATTGAAATATATTTAATGACCATTTTATCAATTTGTCAGCATTCAAAACTCACAGAGTACAAGCTCTGCATATTACGCCCTCTATCTTAATCTAATTACCAACATACATATTCGCCCTTATTTTCTTGAAGTTCCTGGAACAAATGAAACACGCTATGTCTTTCTGGCACAAACCCTACTGAAGAAAAATACAAATAAAACCCCAAACCACGCAGAAAATCAAATCACTTTCACAATATACTCACACAAATAACAAGATAAAAATGTGCAGCGCCCAGATAAGCAAAGAAACCTTGTGTTGCGCCCATCTCTTTCTCGACTTTTGCTTGCATTTCGCGAAGCGCCCCAGCTTCTTCCTCAATCTCCTGTAATCTCTTTTTCATAGTCTCCAGCTCCTATTAGATTAGACACCACAAAGATTAACTCCTACTTCAGTAGAAATCTTGAGGTAAACACAGAAGCAAGAATATACCTTAGATTTGGAATCGTCGGCGTCGGCGGCGGCGGCTTCAGCGTCGGCAGATGGGTCTAAATCGGATTCCATGTAGGCTTCTTCAGGCACTTCGCCGCCGTAAACATCGTCCTCTATCTCCTGCTGCCCTTGGTAGTCCATAACTATCTCTCTCTCTCACACTCTGTAGGGGTGTGTGTGGTTTCTCTCTCCAAATGTGATACTTTTTTCTATCTATGAGCAAAATCGTCTTAGAAATACACGATAAATGTGAAAAGTGATATGAATTTAGGTTTGCAAATATAGCTTTGTTAGTAGCTTTTGGGAAGTGATTACTTTTGTCTGACTAGGGTTTCGGCTGCGGAGATGAACATAAATTTTTTTTGGGGGAGGGGGGGGTATGGAATCGCCGTTTTTATAATTTCATTCTAACAATAACAAAAGACGCGTCCGCATATCTCACAAGTTCAGGTAAGGGGACGGTAATCGCAGTGAAATGGGGGGGGGGGGCACATTCCAGGTTTTGTTTGTTTGTATTTTCAAATTGAAATTTACCAAAT
This sequence comes from Perilla frutescens, assembly GCA_026008535.1. Classification (NCBI taxonomy): domain Eukaryota; kingdom Viridiplantae; phylum Streptophyta; class Magnoliopsida; order Lamiales; family Lamiaceae; genus Perilla; species Perilla frutescens. The sequence goes on along the minus strand of BRKX01000013.1, from coordinate 44,341,341 downwards.
CTCCTGTATATAATAACCACATAAATATTTATATTTTTTCATCTGAATCATAAATTTAAATTGAAAATATAATGAAATAAACATATTTTTCATTTTCAAACTTGTAATTCTAAACATTAAATTATTCATATAATAAAATCATTACATTTTTCAAAAATTACACTCGTAAATTGAAATGAAAATATTGAAAATTAAAGGTGGAAATGAAAATAAACAAGGTCCTACCCTCCCATTAAGAGCATTGTCCTAACATTTTCAAAATTTGATGTGTTGTTGGACCCATTATATTTTTTCTATTTTTTATTGTGTGAAATTTTCTATTTACTTTTTAGCCAATAATACACAAAAAGTAAAAAAGGAGGAAAAGTGAAAAGAGTGAAAAATTCTCCTGTCTATGCACATAGAACATTTTATTCCCACGAGAAATTTTGTCATATCGGTTGGGGTACTATTTCAACTATTACTACATTTTAATAATTTTTTTATTATATATCTAATACAATTTTATTAATTTTTAAATGATGTATTATTGGTTGGGGGCAGTTCCCCAACCACTAGGGTAGAAGTTCCCTTATTTCCATCTCATTTTATACTTGAAAATCTCAATCTCAAAGAAAAAAATTGCTTGAAAATCAGTCATACAAAAAATTTATTGTAGATTTAGTTTTACAGCAATAATCTACACCTCCTTCTTCCACGCCGCCAAACAGCAGTGACAGCTGTGTATTTTACCCAACTTTTGGATATAAATTGATGATCTTTATTATGTTAAGCTATGTATTTTATATAGTCTTTGTGCTTGTATTATTATCATTTGGAGTTTTTGATATGTTTTCTAGTTTTGCAGTAGTAGTTGCGTTTTTATTGCATATTTGAAGCAAAACAGCCTAATACGGACTTGAAGAGTTGAATGGGTATTTAATTAGGTTTTTGGGCTTAATTAAATGCTAAATTAAAGTCTAATGAATTGGATTAAATGATCAAAATCTAAAAAAATCCGAATCACAGTACGAAATACACTTGTGTCGACCCGGAAAGTGTTGGTCGACTAAGCTCACCTGGGTCGATCCTGTGCAAAAATAGGCCTCTGGGTCGACCCAATCATGCCAATCGACCCATGTGCTCGGGTCCATAGGAATATAATTTTTCATCTCCAATTTAGGATTTTAAACCTAGATATAAAAGCTCCCACTTTGATACACGCCTCATATAGGCGAGAAATACACTTAGAATATGCAAAGAGAGAAAAGAGAAAAAGAGAAAGACGAAGGCTTATTATCTACTCAAGAGGAGGTGACAATGTTGCTAGAGACGGAGTGTCGCTGCAAAGGAGACAAGACAACTGAATTTCTCCCCAATATTTGGTTTTATCGTTAAATTGTCATGAACACTTACTCTAGTTTTTATTGTTTATTTTATTATGTCTAACTAAATTCATAGCTAGGTTTTATAGATTGAATATTATGGATTTTATAATATGATTTAATTGATTTCTTCCTACTATCTCTCGGAACTTGATTTCTATGTGATTATTTATATCTTGTATGAATACTTGATCACCATTTATGCATGCTAGTCGATTAATTTGATGATTAATTGATAGAAAGATAGAAATCATGTTATGTGTGCTTGGAAGAACCGACCCAATGAATAAGTATTACATAGAGTTGAATAAATTTTCGTGTGCTAGATTGAGAGTGATGACATGTGAGAAGAACCGATCAAGTGAAGTGTGGGCTCATTATATCTATGTTATGGTATATGGCTTTAAAAGCAACCTGATAACAAACTAGTGATTCTCCACCACGTTGGAGTTTTTTGAATTATGCCGCATATGATCTAATTAGATATTTATTAATTTTTGTTGGTCCCGGTGCGAGTCTATGTCAGTTTAGAAGTGGGGGTGAATAAACTAACTTCAAAAACTTAAACTGATTGCGGAATGTATAAGGCCCTGACTCGCTTTTGATATTTTATCTGTGCGCTCTTCAGTTGAGAGAGAGAGCTTGGCTTAGAGCTTACCTGGTGAGCTGATCAGTTAGAACTGATAGCTTGAAGACTTAGCTTAGCTCGTCAGTGCAGCTTATGTGCTTGAGTGTGCAATTAAAGAACATGCAAGTATTAAAGCAATAAGAACAGCACACACAAGACTTTATAGAGGTTCGAAGCTTCCTGCTTCTACGTCACAGTGAAGAAATCATGTTGGACCTGAAAATAGCACCTTTCAAACCGAGCGTGGCCTCCTTTCCAACTGTTGTTGTCCCGGAAGAATGGACCCGTCGTTACACGCTCCTCCTCAGTCGATTTCTGGGTCGACAACTCACACTTACCGGTCCTAACTGCTCGTTGAGACTTTAGGTGCTATTGCCTGTCTTTACATGATTTTAGATCTCGCTCGATCTTCAAGAAAGCAGTCTTGAATCTGTTATCAACCTTGAATGCTCCTTTAATCTTGAGCTGAGTGGTTGATCTTTGAAGGACTAAACTGAGAAGCTTTGCTCTTGCTGGAATTCTGCGTCAGCTATCTGCTTACTTGAGACTTGAAGCACACCTTCTCAGTTGCGACTTTTTGCTTAGGAGATTTAAGCTCTGAGCTGTGGGAGGGGGAAGAAAGAAAGCTCGCTCTGCAAAATATGGCAGAAGTTAGAAAATCTTGCGAAAAAGTCTTCGAAAGTCTTGGCCAAAATTAAGTTCACTCTCTTTAAATAGATGAGTGATCTTTTGACCGTTGTGATTGGTGAATATGTAGACTTCACCAGCGGAATTTTAATGCCTGTAGCCATTTGAAGCTTTTAATGAACTGCCGTTTGACTTTAATGAAATCTGTTCTAAGATCATCAGGATCTTTCAAAGATTTCCTGTCAAGATCTTCATTGACTACTTGTGAGGGAGAGCAGGTATTCCGGCTATCAGTTTTGGACATTCAATTGATGGGCTCTCAGCTGTCTTGACTTTCAGCTCTGAGATTGTCCAGTTGGCAATTCCTCATCTGCCTTGAACTTCAATCCTGGAATGGTCCAGTATAGCTGACTTGGTAGCTTAACTTCAAAAGCTTTCAGTTCTGGACTACCAGTCGGCTACTTGTTTGAACTTTTCTGTCATTGAACTGATCTTAAGTCAGTTCAGTATAGACTCAAAGCTTTTAGAGCTTTTCTTCCAGCTAACTGATCTTTGATCAGTTTAGGGTTGGCTCTTTATGACTGACTGATCTTTGATCAGTTCAGTTTCAGCTTTCAAGCTGGCTCTACTCTCACCAATCTTTCTCGGCTTTCAGCTAGACTGATGGTGATGCGCGGTCGTTCCGCGGTCAGAATAATTCTTAAGAGAGAGTTATCCTTATGCCCACAGCAAGGCGTAGCAAGCTTATGTGAGTAAGGGTCGATCCCATGAGGAGCTGTGAATTCTATCTTCAGTGTCACTTTTCCAAAAGGTTTGAGGATTGTTGTGGTCTCCGTACTTGCATTTAAAGACTGTAAAAAATAAAAAAACAATACAAAACAAAACAAGAAATGAAAATATTAGAAGTAAACGTATTCCGGATTAGAACTTAGATTCGAACTTAACAAATGCTTGACCGATCATGGGCATGCTGATTACTTATGCAAACCTAATTATCTGGTTAAAGGTACCGGATCTCTCTCAACGTACCCAATCTATCCTTTCAGTTTAGCCTAGAGGTGATCTCTCGTCCCCTAAACCCTAACTTGTTACCCAACCCCGATCTCTCATATGATTGTAAGCAACAAAGCAGCATTATGATCTAGACAGACCCAGATTTACCTAGACAAAGATCTCTCTTATGCCCTCAGTACCCATGATGCATCCCATCCCTTTATGACCAACACACAACTATGATTTATTGACCATTTATAGAGGTAGTAAACACAATTCTAATTAACGAGTGATCAGCCACGATTAACTAGCTTAGCCCACTGTATAATGCAACATAAAAACGATTACACGACGGAACCAGATTCACACAGTTTATGCCCATAAGCCTCACAATTCTGACGTGTTCATTAAGTTCTTATCTTCATTCAATCCGGAATAACGAGTCTAACCGCTCATGCTAGACTTAGAACAATAATAATAAGTAAAAGAAATAAAACGAAACATAATATAAATGAAAAACTTACTTATATTAATTAGCAAAAGAATCCAACACCAATGCTGGATTGAGGAACATAAAACTAGTGCGGAAAAATAAATTATTTGTGCAAAAAAAAATATCCTGAGCTTGTTTGTTTGCTGCCATGCATCTACTTATATAGGAGTACAAAGACACTAGGTAAACTCCCCGACAGGCCGGGAGTCTTCAGCCCAACAGCAGCCGCCATGCCCAAAGCTTTCCATATCTGGCAGATTCTTCCATTGTTGGAAGATTCTGAGTCGCAGATTCTGTACTTGCCGTGCCCTAGTTGCGCCGACATAACAACTTTCCTTGTGGAGCCGAGCATCCTTCTGGAAGCGTCAACACTGCAGGGATTATGCACTTGATATCAGCCAAAGTCCATCCCATTACTTCTTTGTATATTCGTAGCAACCTCAATAGTCAGTTTTCTTCAACAAGTTTAAGCCCTTTGCTTATGATAACCGACAATGTCTCATTCTTCCCAAGATAGGCATACTTTAAGTGGTCAGAGAGATTCTTCAATTCTAGCTTTGGTGCCCTCTGCACCGATGGAAGCATCCTATTTGTCTGCGTCATTATGGGCAAATTGAAATCTACCACTCCATGCGGTAACTCTTCCAAAGAGTACAACATCAGGATGGCATCTCTGGTATCCTCATATTCATTGAAGGAATCATAGTCAGTTAACTCAGCTTGCAATGCCCATTCCAGAGGTTCTTGGTTGTTCATATAACCCAGAATGACTTGCGATTGGGCATAGCAATGGTTCACAAAGTGGACTGACTCCGGATCTCGCGGGTACTTCATGGCTTCATAGATGTTGAACACAACTACCTGGCCATTGAACTCACATGTCAGTGTGCCCTCATCGACATTGATCTTAGTGCGATCAGTTTTCATGAAAGGCCTCCCTAACAATAGAACGGATGTAGATGGTGTCGTGTTGCCCATGTCCAAGACATAGAAATCTGCTGGGAAAATTAATTCCCCCACTTTCACCAAGACATCTTCTATTAGACCCTCGGGGTAGACATTTGATCTATCTACCAACTGGATGATCACACTTGTCTCCTTGAGTGGTCCCATATTCAATTCTTCATAAATCGTCATGGGCATGACATTTATGGATGCACTGAGATCAAGCATTGCATTTTCAATCTTTTTGCTCCCAATTATGCATGGTACGACAAACATGCCAGGATCTTCACACTTCTTTGGCATCTTTTGTAGCACTGCAGAGACATTTTCTCCCATGAAAAGTCTCGCATCATCTTCAAATCGTACCTTCTTGGTACACAACTCTTTTAGAAAATGGGCATAACGAGAAAACTGCCTTATTGCATCCAGTAGTGGAATATTGATTTCCACTTTTCGAAAGACCTTGAGAAGTTCCTTCATCTCCTCGTCTTTCTTGTCGTGGGTAAGACGATCAGGAAAAGGAGGCTTCTTCTTTGTTTCTTGCCTTGTGGGCCCAGCAACCTCTTCCTGTACCTGCTCTTCCTTTTTCGTTATGTCTTCAGTGTCTCCTTTCAGTTTAGCTTTCATCACTTCTTCTTCACTCTTTGTGGTCACAACGTTCACCTGTTCTCGGGGATTTACTACCTGAGATGGTAATTGTCTGTTTCTTTCCTTCAGTTGGGCAAGACCTTGAGCTAGTTGGGAAATTTGTTTTCTCACATGTTGCAGACCAGCCCTTATCTCTTATTTGAACCTTTCATTCTCCTATTGTGACTTCACATTTTCTTTGGCCATGGCATGGACTAGTTCGACTAGGCTAGGTTCTTCTCGTGCCCTCGGTGGTGTTAGTGGCAAATTTGGTTGGTGGGCATCATTCCTCTTCCATCTGAAATTTTCATGATCCCTCGATCCAGGATTATATGTTTGAGAGTGGGGATCATATCACCTGTTGTTGTTCTAATGCCCACCAAGAGAGTTGACTTCAGCGATGTCCTCCTCTTGTAGTGTTAGGCATTCATCAGTGAAATGAGCCACGCTCTTGCATACTCCACACAATCTTTTCTTTGGTTCTCCAGTATGGTTCGTCACTTTCTCCATTTGGTCCAAGATTTTTTCCAGTTTGACCTCGAGGTGGATTGACTTCCTAGTGTCTGGAACTGTCCTTGTGCCCTCGGCACTTTCATCTCTATTTTCATCAGCCATTTCTGATAGAATTCGGAAGGCTTTAGTTGGTAGCTTGTTTAGGATAGATCCTCCACATGAAGCATTGACTATGATCTTGTCCTGTGGTCTCAACCCAGACACAAAGTATTGGATCAGATCGTGATCTGTGATCTGGTGTTGTAGGCATTTTGTCAACATGCTTTGGAATCGACACCAGTAGTCATAGAAACTCTCATTTATGCACATCTTCAGACTTCCAATTCTTCACCTAGTCTCCTGGACTCGGGATGCAGGAAAATATTTCTCCAAGAATTTCTGCTGCAGTTGTGCCCATGTGGTTATACTGCCAGTTGGTAGGGTGTATAACCAGTCTCGTGCCCCGTCATGAAGAGTGAACGAGAATGAGACAAGTCGCACATATTGTTCCTTTTTTCCATCCGTAGGTTGAGTTTGACACACCATTTCAAAATCTTGAATATGCCTCTGAGGGTCTTCTCCAGTCATCCTATGGTATTTGGGCAAGATTTGGATGAAACTTGCCTTCAACTCCCAGCTTCCAGTAATTGCTGGAAGTGTTATTCCCATGGGACGTAAATTCATGTTAGTCGGAAAGACTAACTGCCTCAACGTTCTTCCTTCTTCTTCAGCCATTGGGGCTAACCTCAATTGTTCATTCCTTTCCAGTTGTGCTCTTTCTTGCTCCAATTCTTTTTCACGGGCAAGTCTCTCTGCTTGTTGTGCTCTCCATGTTTCTACCCTCCTCCTCTTCAGAGTCTTCTCAGGTTCTGGATCGTACGAGCAATCTCCTTCAGAGGTATTTGGCATCCACTGGCCAGGCTAACAAGTTGGAAAATAGAATTTCAAGAACTAGCTCCCCGGCAACGGCGCCAATTCTGACGCGCGGTCATTTCACGGACAGAATATTTCTCAAGAGAGAGTTATCCTTGTGCCTATAGCAAGGTGTAACAAGCTTATGTGAGTAAGGGTCGACCCCACGAGGAGCTGCGAATTCTATCTTCAGTGTCACTTTTCCAAAAGGTTTGAGGATTGTTGTGGTCTCCGTACTTGTATTTAAAGACTGTAAAATAAAATAACAAAACAAAACTAAACATGAAAGGAAAATATTAGAAGTAAACATATTCCGAATTAGAACTTAGATTCGAACTTAACAAACACTTGACCGATCATAGGCACGCTGATTACTTATGCAAACCTAATTATCTAGTTAAAGGTACCGGATCTCTCTCAACGTATCCAATCTATCCCTAGAGGTGATCTCTCGTCCCCTAAACTCTAACTTGTTACCCAACCCCGATCTCTCATATGATTGTAAGCAACAAAGCAGCATTATGATCTAGACAGACCCAGATTTACCTAGACAAAGATCTCTCTTATGCCCTCAGTACCTGTGATGCATCCCATCCCTTTATGACCAACACACAACTATGATTCATTGACCATTTATAGAGGTAGTGAACACAATTCTAATTAACGAGTGATCAAAACTAGCTTAGCCCACTGTATAATGCAACAAAGAAAATGATTACACGACGGAACCAGATTAACACAGTTTATGCCCATAAGCCTCACGGTTCTTACGTGTTCATTAAATTCTTATCTTCGTTGAATCCGGAATAACGAGTCTAGCCGCTCATGCTAGACTTAGAACAATAATAATAAGTAAAAGAAATAAAACAAAACATAATATAAACGAAAAACATACTTATTAATTAGCAAAAGAATCCAACACCAATGCTGGATTGAGGAACATAAAACTAGTGCGCAAAAATAAATTGTTTGTGTAAAAAAAAAATTCCAGAGCTTGTTTGTTTGCTGCCATGCATCTACTTATATAGGAGTACAAAGATATTAGGTAAAATCCCCGACAGGCCGGGTGTCTTCAGCCTAACACGTAGCCGCCATGCCCAAAGCTTTCCATATCTGGCAGATTCTTCCCTTGTTTGGAAGATTCTAAGTCGCAGATTCTATACTTGCCGTGCCCTAGTTGCGCCGACATAGCAACTTTCCTTGTAGAGCCGAGCATCCTTCTGGAAGCATCAACTTGCCTTCCAGAAGTGATTCTGCTGCCTCGAGAGAGAGCTTTCCGCTGAAAAGTTGTTGCCCATCTTGATATCATTGGTACCCTTGTGTCCTCCAAAAGTGATTCTCCTGCCTGCTGCTGCCCCTTATGCCTATTTTGGCTCTTTCCAACTCAAAAACAGAAAATACAAAGGACAAAAGAACGAGAAAAAGATACAAAAATACGAGAGAGTTTGAACTTGTCAATGGTTACTCATTTGTGAATGCCTACCAGTCTCCAAAGTTCTGTCCCTCCTATAGCTTTTCTTAAGCTTTGAAGAGTTGACTCTGACTAGTCTGATCGAGGTAACCTTTTAAGCTGGTTGACCATGCTTCAAAATAGCTGTCTTTCGTTTCAGCTAGACTGATTCTGAAGTCTTACTTGGTCATTACCCTTGATTTCCAGCTTTACATAACCAGCAGTTTTTCATTAAATCATCACACATGTTTTGACATTTCATCAAAACCATCAGTTGGGCTATAATGAAAGTTTTTTCCAACAATTTTCCCCTTTTTGATGATGTCAAAACCAGTTGGTTTGATGATGGAAAACTGCATGAGGTTATCTTTCATGAATGAGTATCTGAGCTTGTACCAGTTTTTGGTATTAAATCTGATATCAGACCATGTTCCTAAGAACAGTCTTAGATGCTTGTAGCTTCTAAAAGCTATCAGTTTGACATTCATGAGTATCAGATCTTTCATATCATTATCAGAGCTTTGACAATTAGATGAGCATCAAAACTTTGAAAAATAAATAGCATTTGAGCTTAACAAGTTTTATCATTAAGGTATCAGGGTTTTTGCTGACAGAAGTTGTAGCTTAAATGGCCTTAAGATATTTTGATACTCGTTTGCACAGCTTGAACAAGCTTTAAATATTTTAGTTCTAAAACAGCTCAATTCTGATTATCATGCAGATTTTGTTCATTTATCAGAGCACATAGAAAGACATATCAGCATAATCATAATGCATTTGTATTATTAACAAAAAGCATGTTTAGAAACTGATTGAGCAAAGAAGGTGAAGAAATGTAAGGAAGTAACATAGAGAGAATATCAGGAACTGATATTTTTAACTTCTTTCTTCAGTTGGAACTGTTCACCACTCAGTTCCTTCTTCTTTTGCTCGATTCTCCTCTTTCATACTTGCATGGAGAGATGTCTGGTATACTGTGGATACCCCATTCTTGCTACAGCTCCAGCTGGGCATTCTTCCAAGTCCAAAAGTAGTTTTGAGCTTGCCATTGCTCAAATTAGACTTCCCCCTCACGAGTAGCTTTTCCCTGAAAGATAACTTCCTCCTGAAGCTGTACCTCTCTTTGTACTTCTCTTTGGATCTCATCCCAAAGAGTTAGATCACCTTGCTAGTTTCCATCATGTGCTATTCCACATGTTTTTCCATCATCAATATACTCTTCACCCTTTTTAGCATCATCCAAAAAGGCGAGTTGATGGAAGTCATGGTTTGGTAGTGCCAACTGTGGCAGAAGAGAGAAAGAAGTGACCAGCAAGTTGTCGGTGATATGAGGAGCTTGGGGTGCAGGCATAGGAGCGGACAGCCATGTGTATGACTTCTCAGTCGACATCAGTTGGTCAAGATCAGGTAGAGAAAAAGGATCTTGCCTGGTAGAAGAGGCTGATGCGAGTTTGAGAAGTGGCTCGTCCAGGATGGTGATGAGTGCATCCTCTTGAAGAGGAGTTGTGGATGAGTTAGAGGGCTCATGGTTGAGAAGTGGTGCATCATGAGGCATCGAGGTTTGAAACCTCTTAATCATGAACTCCATAATTTCTGAGACAGATGTTGGTGTACTGAGCGGATAGTTCATCCAACTCCTGCTCCATTGTCTTTCCTCAATCCAATATGAGTAGCCTCACTTGTCTGCCATATGCATCATGGTAGCATCATCTACTTGAAATCTCCATAAGTGATATTGGAGATATCTTCAAAGATGTTCGAAGAGAAAGGGGCTGAGATCATCGATTTGACCAAAACAGCTCTTCAGCTGTTAGTCAAGGCTTGCATTGAAGCCTTCTTCCAGAATTTATGGGTCAGCGATGTAAGGAGGCTCGTTGGTTGCAGGTGTAGTTGACTTATCACTTGTATAAGTGAAAGAGTCACTGTCAGTCGAAGACTGATCTGCATCGGTTGGAGGTTCAGGGTCAAGGAGTTGCTGATTTTCTTTAGCTAGACTGTGGTCCTCCGTTAGTTGAAGTCTCGACTTTCTAGGGTGACCAATTACTTCACGATGTTTGCGGTGATTGTAAACTGTAGGAATGAGATCTCTTCTGGTGAGGTAGAATCCACCAGGAACTGTTTCAAGTTGCTCCTCAATGATGTGACTGAGTCGATTGGCAAATCCTAACTTGGCTTTGAATGTGCCAGAGGTTTGATCGATCTCAGCACGCTTCACATGCATGCGAAACTGAGCCAATATAAAGGATGCCCAATCAGCCTTGCATCCATAATATATGGCGGCCATGAGATGAGCGGTGTTGTTGTTGAACTACACGTTTGTGATGCTGTTGAGCAGAATATGTATCACAATGTCCATGATCTGGACCATTGTTGGAGGGAGACTATCTTTTAAATTATTTGAAAAGTCTTGATGATCGACGTGTGGAAGCTTCCAGCCATTACACAACTCCAACTTGGAAGGGAGCGCGAGTCCATGCACCTTCTGGCCTTTATCGAGGAGCTGAAACAAATCAGTTAACACATCTTTATTGATGATGATAACCTGATCGTGGACAATAGACATTATGTTGTGTCCCGTGATCTCCGCATTGTAGTAGAACTCAGCTACAAGTGAGAGATGTTTCCTTTTGGGCTGAGTTGTCATGAAAGACAAGAGCCCGCATATCTTTAACAAGTGAAAGATCATGCTAGTCTTCTTTGGACCTAATTGAGCTTCAAGAAGCTCTCGGTCAATACACTTATCCTTTTTGAGCTTCTTTATGAGAAGCTTGATGATGTGACCCGGGACCTATGGGACACGACACGGACAAAATACGCGGAAGCTAAGGAACGGAACAACGTCGGATGCGTAAGAGAACAATACGACTCTATAGAAAAGGTATAGGACTCGACTAGAAATGAATAAGACTCGAACGAATAAAGAAAGTTACTAGGCAACGTAGACACAAACTAGGATTCGATGAATGACTCTTGGACAATTGGACACGGCAGCGGTGGCTGGAATCATGGCGGCGAACGGTGGTGAAGGCGGTAGTGGTCGTCGGATAGATTGGATGGGCGGCGGCGATGTATGTTTGTAGAATCGGCTAGATTCGATGAACCCGTGTTGTCACAACTCGAACGTGCATGGCTAACTTCTCCAGATAGCAATTCTCCCAAGTCACGATTGAACCCTGAAGAACTTGATTAAGACTATTGATTTGCTAGAACAATAGAATTGTAGGTAAAAGTTTGATCAACCGAAGGATCGTGAGACAGATTGAGAATAACTCTTTGATTCATGCAATTGTCTAACTTTATGAAAACAAATGGATGTCCTATTTATACTAAACTATAGGACACGAAAATCTGACCTAAACAACTTAAGGAATTCAAAAATCAACTAGTTCTAGTCAAACTAGGATAGAATCAAAAGATACCAAAAATAAGATAACAAAAATCTAACTAGATAAAAATATTCACCAACTAATTTTGGGCCTTCAAAATCTCGCCTAATTGGACCTTAAATACACGACATTAGGCTGCAATTAATTAAATTAATTCGTGGCCCATGTTGTGATTTAATCTTGCCACCTTCGCATGAAAAACAACAAATTGACGGATTCTCATGCAAACGCGTAGAACTCTTCATGCACACGTCCAAATGGCGTGATTCTTCTTCTCACATCTTCATGCTCCCTTTTTTATCATCAATGGATAACATGGTGATCAATCTCGGGCTGCTCGATACTTCATCTTCATGCAACTCGAATTTGCGATGAATAGAAGCTTGTAAATAAGCTTGCAACTTCTTTGCTCGCAAACGCATCATAGGATCTCTAAACTGCAGCTCCGGATCATCTTCTTCTTTGCCTAGCTCGATCTTATCATTTCCCCCCTGCTGAAAAGAATTCATCCTCAAATTCACAGGCTCATCATCATCGAATTCATCATCTGCAGAAAAGGGAGATAAGTCAACAACATTGAATGTAGATGAACACTTGTACTCACCGGATAAATCAATGCGATATACATTGTCATTGACTCGACTCAACACGGTGAATGGTCCATCTCCTCAAGGCATTAATTTCAATTTCCTCAGATTAGGAAAACGGCCAGGACTCAGATGAATCCAAACGCGATCTTCGGGCTGGAAAATCACCTGTTTTCACCGTTTGTTCTTTTGAACAACATTACGTACGCCAACGGCTTCAATACACGCACGTATTTTCTCATGCATCTCCTTTACTTGATCTGCTTTTCTTGTACCTTTAACACTTGTTAGATGCTCAACAGGTAAAGGCAAAAGATCAGTAGGCGTTAGCGGATTAAAACCATAAACAACTTCAAACGGAGACATGTTGGTAGATGAATGCACAACGCGATTATAAGCAAATTCAGCATATGGCAAACAATCTTCCTATAATTTCAAGTTGTTTTTAACTAAAGCACGCAGCAAAGTACCTAGAGTGCGATTAACTACTTCAGTTTGTCCATCAGTTTGTGGATGACATGCAGTAGAAAATAACAACTTGGTACCTAGCTTACCCCAAAGTACACGCCAAAAATGTGCTAGAAACTTAGAATCCCTATCACTAACAATAGTTCTAGGTATTCCATGTAAACCCACAACATGAATAAAGAACAAGTTGGCAATGTGTACAGCATCATTGGTTTTCCTACATGCAATGAAAAGAGACATCTTGGAAAACCTATCAACTACAACAAAGATGGAATCTCGACCAGACAAAGACCATGGCAAACCAAGTATGAAATCCATAGATAAATCAATCCACGGTGAAGATGGGGCTGGTAGAGGCGTGTATAAACCAAATGGATGTGTGGTAGATTTCGACTTTCTACATGTAATATATCTACTACACACATTCTGAATATCATGCTTCATATGCGGCCAAAAGAAATGTTCATGCAGCAAGTTTAACGTCTTAGACACACCAAAGTGATCCATTAAACCTCCCGCATGTGATTCTAGAACTAACAACTCGCGCATAGAAGACTTAGGAATGCATAACTGCGAACCCTTGAACAAGAACCCCTCATGCACGAAATAACCATCAAAAGATCGAGATTTTGAGCAACAAGTCGTGTAAATCGGCGCAAAGAACTCATCACATGCATACAACTCCTTAATTGCATCAAATCATAACATCTTAGCATGCATAAGGTTCAAGAGAACATACCTTCTCGATAATGCATCAGCAACAACATTATCGGCGTCTTTCTTGTACTTGATGACGTATGGGAAAGACTCGATAAACTCTACCCATCGTGCATGTCGTTTGTTCAAATTTTGTTGGCCCTTTAGATGCTTCAAACTCTCGTGATCTGTGTGAATCATGAACTCCTTAGGCCATAAGTAGTGTTGCCACATTTCTAAAGCTCTCTTGAGTGCGTACAACTCCTTGTCATAGGTGGAAAAACGAAGGGCTGCATCGTGGAGCTTCTAACTAAAATAGGCGACTGGACGCCGTTCCTGCATCAAAACAGCACCAATCCCTTTGCCCGAGGCATCACATTCAATTTCAAAAGTTTTATTAAAGTCCGGAAGAGCAAGAACAGACGCATTACATAAATAAGATTTTAAAGTGTTAAACACATGCTTTTGAACAGGACCCCACTCAAACTTTCGATCTTTCTTGCTTAACTCAGTAAGCGGCGCGGCTATGCAGGAAAAATCGCGCACAAAGCGACGATAAAAGCCAGCAAGACCGTAGAAAGATCTCACATCACTCGCAGACTTAGGAGTGGGCCATTCCTCAATCGCTTTGATTTTGGAACGGTCTACTTCTATACCACGTATACTTACAACAAAGCCGAGAAATACGATTTCATTCATACCAAATGAACACTTAGATAGATTACCATATAATTTCGACTCCTTAAGAAGCTTAAAAACGTGTCTAAGGTGCTGCATATGCGTGTGCATTGTGTCACTATAGATCAGGATATCATCAAAATACACAACAACATATTTTCCAATCACTTCACGTAAAACATGATTCATCAAACGCATAAATGTGCTTGGTGCATTAGTGAGACCAAAAGTCATAACAAGCTATTCATACAAACCATGCTTCGTTTTAAATGTAGTTTTCCATTCATCACCTTCTTGCATACGTACTTGAAAATAATCAGAACATAAATCAATTTTAGAAAAGACACGCGAACCAGATAACTCATCAAGCATATCATCTAATCTAGGGATGGGAAAATGATACTTTACCGTGATTTTATTGATTGCTCTACAATCCATGCACATACGCCATTCGTTGTTCTTCTTCCGTACTAGGATCACTGGAACGGCGCACGGGTTGAGGCTTTCACGGATTTGCTTCTTCTCCAATAGCTCTTTGACTTGCATATCTATCTCCTTAGTCTCATCGGGAGACGTCCTATAGGCTTGTCGGTTGGGTAGCACAGCTCCGGGGATGAAATCGATCTGATGCTTGATTCCTCGCATTGGTGGAAGTCCTCCGGGTATCTCCTCAGGAAAAACGTCCTTGAACTCATTAAGTAAGGGCTGCACATCACTAGGCAAACAATCATTAGTAGCACTGCTCTTAAATGTGAGTAAGACAAGGGGCATACCTGCTTTCATGGCTTTCTGAACTCCTTTCACCGAAATAAACAAGCCCTTCACGTGTGGCTTGTTTGTACTCGATTCTTTCTTCTTTTCCACAGCTAAGAAGTCCGAATGAGGTTGTTTAGAAGGGGAGGTGGCGTCACCAAGGGGCTGTCCGGGGGCTGCCATTTCGGCCGAGACCTTCGGTGCCCGTTTTGCGGCTGCTTGCTTTGTCTTTTCCTCTTTGAACCTCTCTTGCATGTTTTGCTGATCTATAGCAACGTCTTTAGGTGATAATGGCCTCAAAGTGCTGGTTCGGCCATCAATGTTGACGGTATAAGTGTTCAGACGTCCATCGTGGACAACACATCGATCATACTGCCAAGGCCTGCCTAACAACAAGTGTGCCGCATCCATAGGGATAACATCGCACAAAACAGTGTCAGAAAAACTTATGGATTGAGAATGATACACGTACCTGATGAACAACACATATCTCGCCTCTATCTGTAAGCCACTGCAATCCATAAGGCTTTGCATGTTGTTGTACGGGTAGGCCAAGCTTTTTTACTGCATATTGACTGATGACATTTATCACACTGCCACTGTTAATTATCATGGAGCACGTGCGACCTTGTATCACTGCACGGGTGTAGAAGATGTTCTCCCGTTGGTGCTCTTGTTCCTCCTCTCAATGATGCTCAAACTCCGGATTGTGACCAAACTGACTTGTTGAGTTTCCGGATCGACTTGATCATGGGCTGCCTCATTCTCGACTGCTTTCTCATGTGTGGCATCGTCCACTGGCTCTGTTTCATCCTCACTGGCTGATTCGACTTCATTTGATTCGGTTAAGTATAGAACTCACCGGTTTGGACATTGAGCTTGAAAGTGGCCCCAACCTTGACATTTGTGACACTAAATGTCACGAGCTCGATTAGGGGCTTCATTGGGTGGCGTCACACCTTGGGTTGGCCGAGTAGGGTTCAGCCGAGACTGAGTGGTGGGCGTAGACTCGGGTCTACGGCTGGACTGCGGTGTAGGACGGTCGAAACACCGTTCGGGTGGTTCGGATGGACCTCTGGGTCATGTAGAGTTAGTAAAAGGTGTAGGAAGTGATGTGGAAGGTGTACTTTTACCCCATGAAGAATGAGTAGGGGCTGAAGTGTAGTGGGATCAACGACGACCCTCTCTTAGCTACCTTTCCACAATCGACGCATATTGCACCATTCTTTCTACACTGGTGAAGTCTTTGAGCTTGACTTCACATGTAATATCGGGGTTCATGCCTTCAATGTATCGAATGATGGTAGCATTTAAGGCCTCTTACTTCCCGACTCGGTTCAAAAGGGTCTCTAACTCCTTGTGGTACTCTTCAATCGATCTAGTACCTTGCTTGACCTGATAGAGCTTCTTTTCAAGCTCTCTTTCATAGTGCATGGGAATGAAACATCCACACATAAATCCTTTCATCTCTTCCCAATTGTCGATTGGTGGGTTGTGGTTTCTGCATCGTCTTTCTTGCTGCATTTCCCACCATGAGGCTGCATAGCCTCTAAACTCCAAGCATGCGAGCTGTACTTTCTTTTGCTCTGAAAATTTATAGCATGCAAATATTTTCTCTACCTTATATTCCCAATCTAAGTAGACACCGGGATCGTGAAGACCTTCAAATTCAGGTATGCTCGTCTTGATGTTGTTGAGCCTACCATCACCATCATCGTGATAATATACACGCCTATGGGGACCTCAGGGTCTTCCATGGTGGCTTTATTGCCCTTGTGGTGTGTGACCAGCTTCATAACCACTGGCTGCATAGGATCGTATCCATAATCATAGTCCTCTTCAAAGGCGGGCTCTCGGGGCGGCCTTTGAACAACTTGCTGAACAGGAGGTGGCTGTGGGACGTGCCTCAGGGGTTGGCGGCATCCATGTTCTTTAACTGGAGGCTCGGGTTGCCTCTCTGTACCATCTTGAAGAGAAGTTCTAGCTGAAAAGATCTGAAGTACATACCAGTTCTAGGCTGACACCAACATAAGGGAAGTCCCAACTGAAGAGAACTGAATCACATACTAGTTCTAGTCTAATACCGGCTGAAGAATTGTTCCAGCCAAAGGAAGATCCCAGCTGAAGGAAATACCAGCTGAATGAGGAGAACTGAGGGACATGCCAGTTCTAGATCATTCCCGACTGAAGAAATACCAGTTGAAGAGCACATCAGTTTGAACTGATAAACATGCCAGTCCACGATGACATCAACTGATGAACACTGCCAGCCAAAGAGATGACAATCATGAGCTGAAGAAAATACTAGCTCAAGATATTTCAGCTGAAAAAATGTACCAACGAAAGAAATGTACCAAGTCTAAAGATCCATGTTGAAGGAAATACCAGCTTAGGACATTCCAGTTGAAGGACCATACCAACTGAAGAGAAGACCAAGGTACAAGCTGATGAAAAATACCAGCTCAAGAATTCCAGCTGAAGAATGAAGTTCCAGCTGATGAAGCACCAGTTCGAAAGAACAACAGCTGAAGACGCATCAGTCCTGAAGTCCAACTGATGAAGCGCCAGCAACCGAACTGAAGATCAGTCAATGAAAGTTCTATTTGAAGGGACATAAGTCCAAAATGCCAGCTAAAGAACACTGGTTCAAACTACTAGCTGAAGCAGAAGCAAACTGGAGCTCAGATGGCATCAAGCCCAAGCCCAGAATTGCCAGCTGAAGATGATCTTAACTGAAGCTTTCCAAACTGCCAAGGGACACGTAGAACTGACAGATTAAGGAACTGAAGATTCCAGCTGCCAGACAAAGCTCAAAATGGAAGATCATGAAGGGTACCGCAACTGAAATTCAGATAAGCCAAAGAAGATCTTGAAGTTAATGCAATCGAGATCTTGAAGTAAAAGCTCGTCAGAAGAGTAATGGCAATCCACCGGCCCCATTAAATGTAAAGCCTTACAACTGGCCTTTTCATTTATGATCTAACAGTGATCACCACCAGTCACCAACTCACCTGTCTTTAAAAGGTGAGCTACCCAGTGAAGACCGCGGGACTTTTGAGAATTTGGAGAGCAGTTTAGCTAAGTCTTTCCGTGAAGATGTTCACCGAAGCACTACAGCCTCATGCTTATAGAACTCAGAAAATCAAAAGTTCCAACTGATGAGAATGAGCCTTAAGCTCTATGAGCTAGCTGTTGAAGATTTCCAGCCAGAGCTATTCTCTTAGTCACCGTGCTTAAGTGATCAACTAACCCAGCTCAGACACAGACGCGCAAAGGAGTAACCCAGTTGATACCAGTTTCAAGACTGTACTCATGAAGATGAAGTGAGATCTAAAATTGTGAAAAGATGGGCAATAACACGTTATCTCTACAGTGAGCAGTTGGGGATCGTAAGTGTGAGCTGTCGACCTACCGGCTGAGGAAGTTGAGAGTGCAGCTTCGGGGACAGCAATTGTCTTCACTGTGTAACTGTAATAAAGGAACTTCACACTTGCATACTGAATTGCCCTTCTGCGGAAGGAAGAAAGGACGTAGAACTTGAGCTTCAAACCTCTATAAACTATTTGTGTGCTCTGCTTTACTTTTCAGTTTAGTTGCATGTTTTTAACTGCACACCATAAGCACACACAACCCTCTGAGCTAGCAGATCTTCTCAACTAATCTCTACATAGCACGGATGATATTTGTGAGTCAAAATAGGCCCTTAATATTCCGCATCTAGTTCAGTTTTGTAATCAGTTTATTCACCCTCCTCTAAACTGATTCTGACTCTCCTCGGGACCAACAAGTGGTATCAGAGCGTTTGATTTTAAAGATCAGCTGTTTCTGCAGATCAACTGAATCAGATCTAGTTATTTGTGTTAATCTACAAGCTATGGGAAATCATAAGCTACATATCTTTTCAGTTGAGAACTATGATAATTGGAACAGGAGAATGGGGGCGCATCTCTGCTTAATCCATGAGAATATGTGGAAAGTTATCGAGGAAGGTCCAATCACGATTATGATGGACAATGAAGCCCATATTGCTGATGTCAACCAGCCAAGAAGGATCCCGAAGCCAACTCATCTTCTCATGGGTGAAGAGAAGAAGTTGAAGAACCTAGAGTTCGTGGCCCAAGCCGCGTTGTTCCAAACTCTAGATAAAGACCGCATAAAGGACATAAACAATTGCAGAACTACCAAGGAGATATGGGACTTACTTGCAGATATGTGCAAAGAGTCCGAAGCTATCAAACGAAACAAGCTCCAGCTAGCAGTTGACAAATATGAGTCCTTCAAGATGCACTCAGATGAAACCATCTCCAGCCTTGAAACAAGATTTCTTGGCATCATCAACGATATGAATAATCTGGGAAGAACATATCCTAATAGTGAGATGAACTCCAAAATTTTAGACAATCTCACCGAGGAATGGGATATGAAGGTGATTGCTACAAAAGAGTCAAGAGATTTGACCGGCATCATCCTAAGAGAACTCTTTGGTTCTCTTAAGACACACGAGTATAGCCTAAATCGAAAAAGAGAAGCATCCACATCGTCTGCCTAGGATGCAGCCTTCTACGCTGAAAGAAATCAGTTTAGAGAAACTCGAGAAAGAAATGTCTTTCGGCCTAGAAGTTCTCAAGCCAGAGAACAACCAAGTGGCTCAACTGATCGCAGAAGAGAAGCAATGGAGAAGAAGGAAAGCCAAACTGAAGATATCAATGATCAAATCCAGTCAGTTGCCAAGCTGCTAGAAAAACCCAAGCAGATCAGAGATCAACCATCAGTTATAATTCAAACTGATTATTGGTCCCGGTGCGAGCCTTAGTCAGTTTAGAGGGGGGAGGTGAATAAACTGACTTCAAAAACTTTTAAAATAGATTGCGGAATAGATAGGGCCCTGACTCACTTTTGTGGTTTATCTGTGCTGATTGATTAGTTGAGAGAAGCTGACAGAGACTTAGCTGGTGAGCTGATCAAATTTAAACTGATAGCTTGAAGACGTGGCTGAAGCTTATCAGTTCAGTCTGTGTGTGTGAATGTGTGCAGTTAAAGAACTTGCAAAACTGTAAGACAGTAAGAGCAGCACACACAGAACTTTATAGAGGTTCGAAGCTTCTCACTTCTACATCCTCTCTTCCTTCCATAGAAGGGCAATCCACTATGCAAGTGTAAAGTTTCTTTATGACAATTACACAGTGAAGAAATCCTGTTGAAAATGAAAATGGCACCGTTCAATCCGAGCGCGGCCTCCTTTCCAACTATTGTTGTCCCGGAAGAACGGACCCATCAGTACACGCTCCTCCTCAGCCGGTTTCTAGGTCGACAACTCACACTTACCGGTCCCAACTGCTCGTTGAGACTTTAGGTGCTATTGCCCCTCTTTATATGATTTTAGATCTCGCTCGATCTTCAAGAAGGCAGTCTTGAAACTATTATCAACCTGGAATGCTCCTTTCTCTTTGAGTTGGGTTGTTGATTTTTGCAGGACTGAATTGAGAAGTTTTACTCTTGCTGGAATTCTTCGTCAGCTTAGCAGCTTGCTTTGAACTTTGAGCACGCATTCTCAGTTTAAGACTTTTCGCACTTTGAGAATATTGAGCTTTGAGATGTAGAGAGAGAGAAAGAAATAGCTCGTTCTACAAAATAGCAAAGTAAGAATGGCGAAAGTCTCCTTGGCCAAAATTGATTTCACCATCTTTAAATAGATGAGTGAATTTTGACCGTTGTGATTAGTGATGTTTAGAAATCACCGATGTCATTTTAATGCATGTAGCCGTTTGAAACTTCTTTTAATGAACTAACAGTTTTGACTTTAAAATTATCTGCTCTAAGATCATCAGGATCTTTCAAAGATTTACTGTTGAGATCTTCATTAACTGCTTGTCAGTAGGAGCAGACGATTCGGCTATCATTTCTTGGACATTCAGCTTTGAGATAGTCCAGTCGGCAGATCTTTAGCTGCCTTGAGCTTCTGTTATGATATAGTCTAGTTTGACTGACTCATCATCTGAGCTTAAGAGCTCTCATTTCTATACTTATCAGTTGGCAACTTGCTTGAGCTTTTTCTCTCTAACTGAACTATGGTCAGTTGAATAAAGACTCAAAGCATTTAGAGCTGTTTTACCAGTAAAACTGATCTTTGATCAGTTTAGGGTCAGCTCTGACTGATCTCTTCATCAGATCAGTTTCAGCTTTCAAGCTGACTCTGTTCATCAGTCTATTTTGGCTTTTCGCTAAGACTGATGACCGACTCATCTGTGGATGCCTACCAGTCTCCAAAGTTCTCTTCCCCCTTAACAGCTTATCTCAAGCTTTGAAGAGTTTACTTTGACTGGTCTGATCAGGCAACCTGTAAGCTGGTTGACCGTGCTTCTGAATAGCTGTCTCTCATCTCAGCTTGAAGTCTTACTTGGTCATTATCTTTGATTTCCAGCTTGTCATAACCTGCAGTTTTTTATTAAATCATCACACATGTTTTGATATTTCATCAAAACCATCAATTGGGTTTTTTCCAATAGTTTTCCTAACAATTTCCTCCTTTTTGATGATGTAAACTGATTTGATGATGGAAAAATTGTGCAAGGTTATCATTCATGAATGAGCATCTGAACCTGTACCGAGGCTGGAATTAGACTATGTTCGAAAAATACAGCTAAAATGACCTTCAGATATCTGAGTACTTGTTTGCACAACTTGAAAAGCTTCAAATATCTCAGTTTCAAACACAACTCAATTCTGATTATCATGCTGATTTTCAAATTTTTGAGCATATAGAAAGCCTTAAGCTATTCAAAGGGACAAATCAGCATGATCAGAATAATTTGTATTATAAACAGAGAGCATGTTTTAGAAACTGATTGAGCATAGAAGATGAAGAGTTATAGGAGGTAAAGAGAGAGAGAATATCAAGACATGATATTTAACTTCCTTCTTTAGTTGTAACTGTTCACCACTCAGTTCCATCTTCTTTTGCTCGATTCTCTTTTTTCAAACTTACAGGGAGAGATGTTGGGTATGCTGTGGATACCCCATTCTTACTTTTGTTTCAGCTAAGCATTCTCCCAAGTCTAACAATATTCTTGAGCTGGGCATTGCTCAAGTTGGACTTCCCCCTCATGAATAACTTCCCCCTGATGGGTAGCTTCCCCCTCGTGAGTAGCTTTCCCTTGAGAAACAGCTTGCCTCTGAAGCTGTAACTCTCTTTGGACTTCTCTTTGGATCTTATCACCCTGCCAGAAATCATATGCTGAAAAATATGGTTTTTCATCATCAACATATCTTTCCCTCCTTTTGGCATCATCCAAAAAGGCGAGTTGATGAAAGTCATAATGAGGCAGTGACAACTGTGGCAAAGGAGAGAAAGAAGTAGCCAGCAAGTTGTTGGTGAAGTGGGGAGCTTGGAGTGCAGGCATGGAGGTGGAAAACCATGCACATGACTCCTCTATCATCATCAGCTGGTCAAGATCTGGGAGAGATAGTGGATCTTGCCTAAAAGAAGAGGCTGATGTGATTTCGAGAAGTGGCTCGTCCAAAATGAGAATGATGGCATCCTCTTGAAGAGAAGTTGTGGACGAGTGGGAGGGCTCATGTGTAGGAAGGGGTGCATCATGAGGCACCGAGTTTTGAAACCTCCAAATTATAGAATCCATGATTTCTGAGACTGATGGAGGCGTATTAAGTGGATAGTTCATCCAGCTTCAGCTCCATTCACCTTCCTCTATCCAATATGAATGGCCTCGCTTATGTGCCATCATTAGCATGGTTGCATCATCCACCTAGTATCTCCAGAGGTGATACTGGAGATATCTTCGAAGGTGTTCGAAGAGAAAGAGACTGTGTTCCCTTATTCGACCAAAATAACTTTCCAGTTGTTGGTTAAGGCTTGCATTGAAGCCTTCTTCCAGAGATTCTGGGGTAGCAACATAAGGAGGTTCGCTGGTTGCAGGTGCAGTGGAGTCATCACTTGTATAAGTATAAGAGTCACTGTCAGTGAAGAACTGACATGCGTCAGTTGGAGAATCAGCATAAAGGAGTGGCTGCTTGCCTTTAGCTGGGCTGCGGTCCTCCATGAGCCAAAGTCTCGACTTTCTAGGATGGCTAGTTACATTCCGATGTCCTCAGTGAATATAGACTGTAGGAAGGAGATCTCATCTGATGAGAATGTATCCACCATGGACTGTTTCGAGTTGCTCCACAATGATATGACTGGGTTTATTTGTAAATCCTAACTTGGCTTTGAATGTGCCAGCGGATAGATCAATCTCAACATGCCTCACTTGATAGCAAAGCTGTGTCAATATATAGGATGCCCAATCAGCTTTGCATCCATAGTACATTGCGGCCATAAGATGAGAGGTGTTATCATTGAACTGTGCGTTTGAGATGCTACTCAGAAAGATGTGCATCACTATGTCCAGAATTTGGGCCATGGTTGGAGAGAGACTATCTTTCAAGTTGTTTGAGAAGTCTCTGTGATCAACGTGTGGACGTTTTCAGTTGTTCCACAGCTCCAACTTTGAAGGGAATGCTAGTTCAAACACCTTTGGGCCATGATCGGAAAGTTGGAACAGTTTAGTTAGGACATCTTTGTTGATGATGATAACCTGATCTCGGACAACAGAGTTGATGTTGTGTCCTGAGATTTCCACGTGATAGTAGAACTCGGCTACTAGCGGAAGATGCTTCTTTTTGGGTTGTGTTGTCATAAATGATAAGAGCCCGCATGTCTCCAACAAGTGGAAGATTATGCTGGTCTTCTCATGACCGATTTAAGCTTGAAGAAATGCTCGGTTAATGGACTTATCCATTTTGAGCTGCTTTATAAAGAGCTCCATATTCATCGATTGGAATGAAGAAGACATTCTTCGATGATATGAGAAGTGAAGAGAAGGGGCTATGGATAAGTGAAAAGATAAGGAGAAAGAATGAAAAATGTTTTCAGAGAATAGTTATCTCTATTGCTGTTGTTATTTTTCATTCATCTTCTCTACTGCTTTTAAAGACAGTAAGTTTACATGCATTAAACCAGAGCAATCGAGTACTTGCTGGCTGATCAACTATCTGATTTGAAAGAAAGTTAACTGAATAAATGATGTATGCTTCTTAGTCGTCCACTTGGACAATGCCTTTTTGATCAAGCGGCTGAGATCTGAGGATTTAAAAATCTGAATAGTTGCCATAAATAGCACAATATTTTGCCAGAAGATTTGCTATTTATATATCTTAGAAAATTCATCTCGTTATACTTTAATGCTGAGTATACAGACTTTTAGTGCAACTCAGATGAACAGTAAGCTTATTTTGAAATGTTAATGTTAACTTTTTCAAAAAATAAGCTATGAGGAATAGAGAGTAGAGAAGCTTATCGAAGAGGATTGATCAAGCAGCTGATGAGAGACGGGACTTTGAGGCTCGAGGGGTCAGTTTTCTGCTGAATTGATGATATCACCTTTAACTGATTGAATCAGTTTTGTTGAGTAGCTGCTGATTGACTATTTGTCAGTTTCCTCATCTTGAGTGGTCAAATGGGACTAGCTTCACTGTTTTCTTTAGAGCTTTTAGACCATTTCCTTTTGGAAGCTGAACTGGAGATGTCCTCAGAAGGATCAGTTCCTACTTGAGTCTCAGCATGCTGAAGTTGCTTAAGGAGGTCAGCTTTTTAATTCCTCTGCAGGATGAGCTGGACTGATTTATCATTAGTTTGGCAGCTCTTGAGCAGGACTTGATAAGAGGAGTAACATATCCTTTGAGACGTGGCCGTGTGTTCATCGTCTTTGTCTTTATTTTGTCCAAAATGTTGACTCCTTTGGGTCACCACTACTTGAGTATGAGAGAGATCTTTGTCTATCTCTTCAGTGGTACCCGCGGCTTGTAGATGTGCTTTTTCAGACTAAACTTGATCAGGATTCAGTTGTAAGCAACATAGATCGACTGGAGTGTTGACAAGCTATTTTTCAGTTGCAACTCCTTGTGATCTCAAGATGGCTTAAACATCAGCTAGCAGGGTCTTAGCTGAAATGTTGTTATCAAGTCGATGCTTCATAATCCACTGGACTTGTACAATGTTTGGAGGAAATGGATTTGAAGCTCCAATCCATTTGATGCTCCAAGTCTCTTCACGTTGCCAAAAACTCATGCCATGAAAGGCTGTAAGTAAGAAATGTGACTGGATTGACATTAAGTGTCTCTAGTTGTACTAGTAAAAGTACTGGTGCAGTTGTTTGAATAGCTGATTGTCTTGCTTGGCAACATATGTGAAGTGAGTGAGAAAGAGATTCATTACATCCTTCTGAGCACTCTTGACTTCATATTTGCTACTATAGAAAGTGCGAATATTATCTTCAGTCAGTTTGAGAGAAAGGCAGGCTCTCTTGAAGTACTCAGGTCCATAGTTTGGATGAGGAATTCCAATGAAGGGAATAAGCTCATCTGGATCAGTACAGGATTTAAAACCCACTGATGATCCATTTTTGGAGTGAAGAGACAGGGAACTTCATTGGCATCTGAACTGCTTGAAGTTGTGTTGCCAGATTTGGCTTTAGATCTCCTCTTCTTATTGAGTAACTGAAGATGTGCTTTCCTTTTCTTGGGAATCCAGTCGGATATAAGGATTGACAGTGCATCATCATTAGGAAGATTCAGCATATCTTCCAGGAGCTTGCTCATTCTTAGAACAAGTCCTACTCTGGACTCAAATTTGCCAGTTCTTTTTGAGTCAACGGCTTTGATGACTTGATGCTTAAATTGGGAGAAGACAAATTCTGGCCTATTAGCTTCCAATCCTTCTACAAGGTGTATCATTACCTTGTATCTTTCTTAAGTCAACTGACTCAAGCTTCCAATGGTGCTGAGCATCATCTTGTTCGTAATATCGAGCATGACTCCATACTCGGGCTTCAAATCAACTTTGGCTGTGGTAAAGCTGAATTGCTTGGAGAAATTTAAAGCAAACCATTCTTTCCAGTATGGTTCAGCTGAATCTTTCAGATCTTAAACCCTGGAGCCTTTTCTGGGAAGTTGAAAGATCTCTACAATCTTTCTTTCAGTGATTTGGAGTTTTCTTCCTTGAATCACTGATTGTATGACCTTCCCATCTGTAGTGACCTTTGCTTGAAGCAAGAACTCAGTTATCAAGTTTTGTCTAAAGAATCTTTGAGGAGTTTCTAGGTAGTATATAATTCCGATCCTGTGAAGATTGACCAGAAGAAAAGGATTGTTTGATTCTTGAAGAATCAATTGAAATTTTTGTCTTTCCAGAAATTCATCTCTCATCATTTGCTCTTTGAAGGAGGTAAGAGCTTTTGAAACTTTAGCCATTTTGAAAAATTATTGGCCGAGTTTGAATTGAAGCTTTCTTTTCTGGAGAGAAAGAGAGAACACACTCCTTTTTTTTAAAGAGAAGAGAACAAGAATTCTCTTAAGAGACTGCTTTGAGAAAAAGCAGTGATTGTTGAGTGTTTTTGGTATTGTGTTGTGTTCTCCAAAATTTTGGCAAATGGGAGTTTTTATGAGTGAGAGTGAGACTCATAAATGTGATGGTTGAAAGAATTAAATTCCCTTTGTCGTTTTCAGTCGTTGGTTTGAAATGAATATGCAAATTTTCAAAGTTTCACCAATGGTCCGAAATTTTAAAATGAACACTGATGTGTCATGTACAAAATTAATTTTCATTCATTCATCATTTTTTTAAGAAATTCTTTGAAGTACACTGAATCACAAGATAATAACTAGAGAGTCTTGAATTAGCGGTACTTGGTCAGGCTCCTAGTCTTGCTTGTGTTCAGTTCTTCTTCTTTTGGTGGCAGGCAAGGTGGGGCTGCTTTCCCCATCATCAGAGCTAGAGGACTCACCTTCAGACGATTGGAGTCCGGTGTGTGCTTGAAGCCTTTTCATCAGCTTCTCATGTCGCTTCAACTGACATTGAAGGCTCTGAAGAAGATTTTCTTGTTGAACTGATACTTGACCTGATGACCGCCTGAACTGATCTTCTGCTTGGATCGATCCTGAAAGACTGGATTGATCAGTTGCAATGATTAGCTGCAGATCATCTTCCCTGGATGATACTTCGTCTTTGTCTTCTGCAGCTTCTAGTTGTTCGCAAAGAACTGTTTTGGACTGATTAGTTGTTTTCTCAGCAGTTGTTGCAGCTAGCTGATCTGCATCACCTAAATCAATTATGTCATTGTGACTTGATTTAGGGGGAGTTTCTTGATTTGTCTGTGCTTGAGCTTGGAGTGCTATCTGAACTGGATCAACAAAGATCACTATGTCTAGCACTGAGGGAGTGGGTGTCAGCTGAACTGCTTGATCACCTGAATTCGTAGCAGCTGTTTCTTCTTCTGCTGATAGAGAATAGGCTTCTGGCAATGATTTCTCCACTCAGCTCAGAGTTCTCACAGTTGTCTCAGAGAACACGGTTGACTCAAAGAACTTATCCTTTAGCAATTTGTCACAGAACTTAGACGAGTTTTCTCTGCTTGATCAGAAATCGAATTCTTTTCAAATACGGCGAACAAGATTTTGGGCCATGATTTCAGGTTGTAAATTCTTTTGGTGAAGGTAGAATTTTTTAGGCAACTTAGGGTTTTGTTTCTTTTGAAGAAAGAAGTGCTTGAAGGTAGAGAGTCTGAAGTTGATAAGGTAACTTTGAAACTTCAGCCAGATTATTTATGAAGTGGGATACCTTTGATCCAACGGTCAAAAAACTTCACTATGGTTGATCTGAATGGTTTTGATCACACAATACTGAAGAGTCGGCTGAGTGTGTCATTCAAAATCTATCTGTTCCAAATTGATGAGGAGAGAGAAAAGGTAGGTGGGACCAACGATAACATTGGAGAGACACGTCAGTTTACCGTTCAGTAATAAATTCAATTTGAACTTATCTGGTTTTTCAGCTCTCCTCCAATCTCCACGTGGCATTTGGGTTGCTGACATCATCAGTTACCTTCTTGACCGATGATCTTCTTAGCTTGGAGTGATCAATTCCAGTTGGAGTCTCTTCAGCTATGACTCCTTGTCAGCTTAAGCTGTCTCCTTCAGCTTTGCTCAGTTTAAGCTTGTCAACTGTTTCCATCGGCTGAAGCTTTACCTTCATCAGTTAATTTAGGATTCAACTGCTCTCATTAGTTGAATATGACTGATTGAGAACTGATGCCTCCTGCAATCAGTTTACTCATTTCCAACAGCTTTCTTACAGTCTTTTGCCATTCTCTTTAGAACTCATATGGCCTTCATCAGTTTAAGCTCCAAAGCTTGCAATACTGATGCCCTCTTGAGTCAGTTCTCATTATCAGCGAGAGTGCTCTTCTTCACTCTTTCTGCTGGATGATCATCATCTTCTTTTGAAGCTAGTTCGAGCAATCCCAATTGGATGCATAACTCAACAAATCTAGCTTTTGGCAATGGCTTGGTGAAGATATCGGCTATCTGTTTCTCCGTGTTGACATATCTGATGCATATGTCTTTCTTTTCGATATGATCTCTGATGAAGTGGTGCTTGATATCAATGTGCTTCGTCCTTGAATACAATACTAGATTTTGAGATATTGCAATAACACTATTGTTATCACAGTAGATTGGAACTTCTTCAGTCTTCACCTTGTAATCCTTGAGCTGTTGCTTCATCCATAAGATCTGAGCACAACAACTTCTGGCAGCTACATATTCGGCTTCAGTTGTTGACGTGGCAACTGAGTGCTCCTTCTTGCTAAACCAGGATATGAGTTTGTTTCCCAAAAACTGACATGTTCCACTGGTGCTCTTTCAATCGATTTTGCATCATCCGGAGTCTGAGTCTAAATAGCCGGTTAGACTCAATCTGTCATCTCTGGGATACCATAATTCAAGATTTATAGTTTTCTCGAGGTACTTCATAATCCTCTTTGCTGCTTCAAGATGACTTTCCTTCGGATTGGCTTGGAACCTTGCACACAGTCCGACTGAATATGAGATATCTGGAGTCAAAATATTTTAAGTCTAAGGCAGCCAGCATTCGTTTATGTGTTTTGTGTTTAGAGATTTCCTTTTGTTTAAGATATGCTCGAGGACGAGCAATGTTTAAGTGTGGGGGGATTTAATTGGGCTAATTTTGTATATGTTTTTTTGGGCTATTTTGAGATGATTTGTTAGTGTTAATTGTCGTATGATTGTGTTTTATGGAAAGGAAATGTGTTTTGTGAGTTTTGCAGGCAATTAGCACGAGTTTGGAGGAATAGACCACTTTTAGGACATTGCAATCAAATATGAACGAAAGTAGAGCTCGAAGAATGTGAAAACCAGGCCGTATGGGCATACTGAAGAAAAAGAGGGTCGAGAATCTAGATCAAAATTAATTAGTAGCCAATTAAACCAGCCATCCATAATTGTGGTTTAAGTTTAATTAGTGGTACAATGGTTCTTCAGAATTGAGGGAATAATAGTCTTAATTCAACGGTACTGTGTCAGAGCCTGTTGGTTTAGAATCGGGTTTCTCTAGTGTCTAATGCTGTCGGCTCATTAAATCTATAGAACGTCACTTACGGTCGTCAGTCGATTAGGGAAATAATTGGTGAAGCGTCTTCCTGATTATCAAGAAACCAAGGAGAAATTAAACTGTGTTATTAAGCGTCTTCGGTGGCTATAACTGGTTTGTATGTGTTAAGTGAATTTATCTTTGAATCAAGGATCAGTATAGTTAAGCTAGGGTGGAGTTAATTGTAAGCTGGAATACCTTTTAAAATTTGTTAAAACACCACTCTCTGTTTATTTATTTATTTTAGTTTATTTTATTTTACAACAACAAAACCCGTTGGAAAGTTGGGTTTCTGCAGATTGAAGGTTTGGAGTAATTCTCGTTGGTTCCTTGGGAGACGATCTTGCTCGCCACTGTTTTGGGTAGTGTGGGCATACCAACTATCGGTCGGATTATTTTTGGTAAAAAAATGACGCACCAAATTTTGGCGTCGTTGCCGGGGATCGGTTTTTAAGTAGTATTTACTCTAATACTTTCAGTTTGTTATTTTTCCTTTATTTTATTTTGTTTTTCCTGTGCATGACTCGTTCCTCACAAAAAGAGGAGTTAGTATTCAATCCAAAGCCTGAGAGGACTTTACATCAGTTGAGGAGAGCTGCTGGGTTATCTAAGGAGGCTTCCACATTTGATTCAGGAACTTTTGATCTTCATCAGTTGAGGAGAGCTGCTGGGTTGTCTAAGGAGGCTTCCACATTTGATTCAGAATTATTTACCTAATCTCCGACAGTGTTTGGGTCAGTCCAGTGCACGTGGTACCAAAGAAGTCTGGATTCCAGCTTGTCAAGAATGAGAATAATGAATTAATTCTGATGAGGTTGCAAACATGGTGGTGCATGTGTATCGATTTTCGGAAGTTGAATGATGCCACACGCAAAGACCACTTTCCCCTGCCGTTCATTGACGAGATGCTCGAACGATTAGTGGGAAAATCCTTCTTTTGCTTCCTAGATGGATATTCGGGCTACTTTCAATTTTTTGTAGCCCAGGAAGACCAAGAAAAGATGACTTTCACATGCCCGTTTGGAACGTTCGCTTGTCGGAAAATGCCATTTGGTTTATGTAATGCTCCTGGCACCTTCCAACGGTGCATGATGAGTATCTTTCCCAATTTGATTGAGAGTTGCATTGAGATTTTTATGGATGATTTTACAGTGGATGGGGACTCGTTCGAGCAATGTTTGGAGCATTTGGACAAGGTACTACAAAGATGTCTTGAGACTGACTTAGTATTGAATTTTGAGAAGTGTCACTTTATGATGAAGCAAGGCATTATACTCGGGCATGTAATTTCTGCAAAAGGGATCGAAGTTGATAGAGCAAAGATTGATTTGATCGTGAAGCTGCCTTACCCTTCAAATGAGAAAGAGATTCGTGCTTTCATATGCCACGCAGGTTTCTACAGGCGCTTTATTCAAGACTTCTCAAAGATTGCCCAACCTCTGACAAAGTTGCTGCAAAAGGATGCTCCATTCCTCTTCGATGATAAGTGCAAAGAAGCATTCGACTTGTTGAAAGAAAAGCCCACCTCAGCGCCTATTATTCAGCCGCCACAGTGGGGACTACTATTTGAACTATTGTGCGATGCAAGTTTGCAAAAGTGAGTGCCTTGTCACTGATGATAGCTCGAGAAACACCAAATCACTGAAATATATTGGACTTAAGGAACTTAGCAACCACCTTCGAGTCATTGAAGTGAGTTGCTTTTGCCTCGACCCACTTGAAAATGTAATCGACGGCTAAGAGGATGTAGGAATTGCCGAATGAACTTGGAAAGGGGCCCATGAAGTCCATACCCCATACATAAAAAATTCACAGATCAAGATAGGAACTTGAGGCATCTCATTTTTGGAAGAGATGTTACTCGTGCGCTGGCACCGATCACAATTCTAGCAAAAGTAGTAGGTATCCTTAAAGATGGTTTCCCAATAAAAACCACAATCATGGACCTTACGGGATGTACTTCTTGGCCCAAAATGGCCTCCACAAGTATGGACATGACAGAAAATCAGGATGGAGTGGGTTTCATCATTGAGAATGCACCGTCGAATTACTTGGTCAGCAAAAGTTTTCCAAAAATAAGGATCATCCCATATGAAGTACTTAGCTTGACTCTTCAATTTATTTTTCCGTGCCATTTCAGTCCCTTTTAGAAACATCCACGTGGTAAAAAAATTCACCAAATCAGCATACGATGGAGTGGTACCCACAGCTGCTAGTAAAAGCTCATCAGTGAAATCATCTGGTATGGGCATACCATCGGACTCCGTCAACAGTCTGCTTAAATGATCAGCCACATTATTCTCAGCTCCTTTTTTATCTTTAATCTCTAAATCGAATTCTTGCAGCAAAAGCACCCAACGGATGAGGCGAGGCTTGGATTCCTTCTTAGAGAGTAAGTATTTTAGAGCGGCATGGTCTGTGTACACCACAACTTTCGATCCAACAAGATAGGATCTAAATTTGTCACAGGCGAAGACTACAGCCAAGTGCTCATTCTCTGTCGTCGTATAGTTGCATTGAGCTGGGTTAAGTGTCTTGGAAGCATAATAGGCGCAGAGGTGAGCCAAAAGGGTGGTAAGATTGGCAGTTTACTGGGAGAGATTCCAACAAATGTGTCGCAAATGCCCAGATCATAGGTTCTCTGATTATAAGTTGCTGATCAATTACTTCTACCGTGGAATGTCTACTTTTGCCAGGCAGATCACTGAACTTTGGCAGCACTTGTATGAAGCCGGGTCTAATCTCCGAGTTATTCGCAATAGGAGGAAGCACGATGCAGATGGGCCGGTTGTTTCCGAAGCGGCCTATCTCCCTGATTAAAGGCTCAGGATTATCGGCATTGACGAGAACTTGATTCGCGTTCCCCGCCATGTTTTCGTCGAACAATTGATGAAGATCAAAAGTTCCTGAATCAAATGTGGAAGCCTCCTTAGACAACCCATCAGCTCTCCTCAACTGATGTAAAGTCCTCTCAGGCTCTGGATCGAATACTAACTCTTCTTTTTGTGAGGAACGAGTCATGCACTGAAAAAACAAAATAAAATAAAGGAAAAATAACAAACTGAAAGTATTAGAGTAAATACTGCTTAAAAACTGATCTCCGGCAACGACACCAAAATTTGGTGCGTCGTTTTTTACCAAAAATAATCCGACCGACAGTTGGTATGCCCACACTACCCATAACAGTGGCGAGCAAGATCGTCTCCTAAGGGACCGGCGTGTCGGAGATTAGGTAAATAATCCCTAGCTGGAGCAGCTTCAGAATTTCTTTGAGAACCACTTCTTTCATCACCAGGTTTAATTTTCTCTGTGGATCTCAAGAAGGCTTGCAATCGAGTTCAACAAAAATCCGATGCATGCATATATCGGGGTTGATCCGTTTGATATCGGCTAAGGTCTAACCGATAGCTCCCTTGTGTCTTTTCAACAACTCAACTAATCGGTCTTTTTGTTCTACATTTAGATCTTTGCTGATGATGACTGGCAGCGTTTCTTGCTCCTCCAAGTAAGCATATTTCAGATGCTCGGGAAGAAACTTCAACTCTAGTACGGGAGCCTTCACATGCAATGGCAAAATTGGCTGCGAGTTGGTCGGTAAGGGCATACAGCCTGGTAGATTCCGAGCCGAAAACTCATCGACTACATAAAGCTGCTGAATAATCTCTCTGATTACTTCTTCTTCGTCTGTATGGATAGCATCTTCAGTCACTCCACCAAATAGAATCTGCTCTAACTTATCCTCTCTGAAATTGTGCTCAACAAAATCCTCAACTAGAGAATCAACAATATCAAGCATATAAAGAGCTTCAGGGTCCTCAACATGCTTCATGGCTTTGTAACAATATCGCCATCAAAATCAAAGCTAAGCAGGCCTTTATCAACATCAATTTTTGTTCTTGCTGTTTTCATGAACAGACGTCCTAACAGAATCAGTGATATATGTGCAGAAAAAGAGTCATGCATGTCAACAATGTAGAAATCAACAGGAAAAATCAAATCATTAACCTTAACAAGAACATTTTCTAACACACCCTGAGGATATGCATTAGACCTATCGGCTAGTTAAATGACAATCCGAGTCTCTTTCATAGGTCCCAACTATAAAT
This sequence comes from Perilla frutescens, assembly GCA_026008535.1. Classification (NCBI taxonomy): domain Eukaryota; kingdom Viridiplantae; phylum Streptophyta; class Magnoliopsida; order Lamiales; family Lamiaceae; genus Perilla; species Perilla frutescens. The sequence goes on along the minus strand of BRKX01000013.1, from coordinate 44,307,636 downwards.
CTTTATACATAGATAAAGGCATAACATTGATGGATGCGCCTAAGTCTAACATGACTCTTTCAACTTTCTTACTTCCAATAATGCATGGGATAGTGAACGTTCCTGGATCCCTACATTTTTATGATAATTTCCTTTGGATTACCGCAGAAACATTCTCACCAACCTTAATTTGTGCATCGTTCCCATATCTCATCTTTTTGGTACACAATTCTTTCAAGAATTTTGCATACCTTGGAACTTGTTTGATAGCATCAATCAGAGGTAGGTTGATTTCAACTTTCTTGAACAGCCCGAGGATCTCTTTCTCATCGTCCTCTTTCTTATTTCGAACCAACCTGGAAGGAAAAAGAGCTGCAACCACATAATTAGGAAGATTAGTGTCAGTTTTTACCTTAGTATGGGCAGACTCGGTACTGGGCTGTTCTTCTGCACTGGAATTGTTTTCAGTCTATGCAGTATGCCCTTCCTGCGTATTCTTTTCTTTATTAGCCTCCAGTTTGACCAACTTTTTCCCACTTCGAAGGGTCATAGCACTAACATTCCCCTTGGGATTTTGCTCAGCTTGGGAAGGGAGTTTGCCTCGATTCCCTTGTAACTTGTTCATTTGGGTGGCAAGTTGGGTGATCTGTGTGCTCATACTCCCTAAAGCGTCTTGTGTTTCTTGCTGGAATGCTTTCTAGCTCTACGCTAGATTGTTCACGAGGGCACTGCTTTGTTCCAGACACTTCATGATTTCACTCATACTGGGTGCAGGCTTGTCAGTATGCCTATACTGACCACTTGGCGGCTGCTTCTGAGGTAAAACTTTGGGCACTTTCTGATCGGGTTGTCTCTACCCGAAATTTGGATGGTCCCTCCAGCCTGGGTTGTAGGTATTGGAATATGGATCATACCTCTTCCATCTGAGAGCATCTTGTTGTACGTCACCGGATCCATAGCAGGCTTGCTCTTGTGGAGAATCTTGCAAGGTTCGGCAAGCATCAGTGGGATGCCCATTCTCTAGGAATACCCCACAACGGCCAGTCAGAATGTGTGCTGCAGTGAGTCCTCTGACTAGGGAAGTCAAAGCATCGATCTTTTCATTGACACCAGGGTTCTTGGCTCGCTCAACTCTTTTCACAGGGCGATACCTATCGTCCTCCTCATCTTCGTATTATTGACCTCCAGAAACCATGTTAATTATCAGCTGTTTGGCATCGGCCAGTGTCTTGTTTGTGAGGGATCCTGCACTAGTTGCGTCAACAATTTTCCTGTCAAAAGTAGACATTCCACGGTAGAAGTAATTGGTCAGTAACTGATAATCAGAGAACCCGTGATCTAGGCATTTGCGACACATTTGTTGGAATCTCTCCCAGTAATCTGCCAAGCTCTCACTCTGCTTCTGTTTAATGCTGCTAATCGCCATTCTCAGGTTGTAGCTCTAGACTCCGGGAAGAATTTGTTCAGAAATTATCCTTCCAACTTATCCCAAGTGGTGATCGATCCAGATGGAAGATCAAACAGCCAATCTCGAGCCCTTCCTTGTAGAGTATGTGAGAAATTAAGCAATCTCAGGTTATCGGTAGAGAAACCTTGGGGACGAAGAGTAGAGCAGAGTAGATCGAATTCGGCTAAGTGTTTATGTCCACTTTTACCAGGCAGATCACTGAACTTTGGCAGTACTTGTATGAAGCCGGGTCTAATCTCTGAGTTATTCGTAATCGGAGGAAGGACGATGCAGATGGGCCGGTTATTTCTGAGGCAGCCTATCTCTCTGATCAAAGGCTTAGGATCATCGGCATTGGCGAGAACTTGATTCGCATTCCACGCCATGTTTTTGTCGAACAATTGATGAAGATCAAAAGTTCCTGAATCAGATGTGGAAGCCTCCTTAGACTCCCTAGCAGCTCTCCTCAACTGATGTAGAGTCCTCTCAGGCTCTGGATCGAATACTAACTCTTCTTTTTGTGAGGAACGAGTCATGCACTGGAAAAACAAAATAAAATAAAGAAAAAATAACAAACTGAAAGTATTAGAGTAAATACTGCTTAAAAACCGATCCCCGACAACGGCACCAAAATTTGGTGCGTCGATTTTACCAAAAATAATCCGACCGACGGTCCGTATGCCCACACTACCCAGAATAGTGGCGAGCAAGATCGTCTCCCAAGGGACCAGCGAGAATTACTCCAAACCTTCAATCTGCAAAATCCAAACTTTCCAACGGGTGGCAAAGGCCAGTAAGAGTCAAAAGAAGTCTCCCAAAAACGAAAATTCGACTAAATTATGAGCCAGAACCAAATATTTCCTACCTTGAACCCTTAGCCCCATTACAACCTTCAAAGTCATTAGCATAGGTATGCCCATAATTCCAATAGTGGTGGAGGAACAAGAGCACTTGCAAGCATATAGTGATCGTCGGTTCAATTATGTTTTCCTTTAGCATAAACACTTAGCCAAAACACTTAAATGAGTAAAGCATAAGAGAACCACTCACTTAGTCATTTTGATTTGCAGTGGGCATTACATATGTTTTTACTGTTTATATGTTGTTGAGTGCAATCAGAGTCCTAGGTCTCTGTGCCCGCAAGGGATATGTTTTACATGCTTGCTTTGCCTTGTTTTTATTGTGCGTCTGTCTTTTCCTCTTTTTGTTTTCTATTTTTTTTCTTTTTGGGCACGTTGTACTCGCATACTTGAGGGCAAGTATGACTAAAGTGGATGGGTGTGACAAGTCCAATTTCTCTCGTGTTTTTGTGTCTTTTTCTCGTTCTTTTATCCTTTATTTTTTGTGTTTTTTGAGTCGGAAAGAGCCAGAATGGGCACAAGGGTAGGCGGGAGGCAAGAGAATCACTTTTGGAGGGCACAATGGTGCCAATGATACCAAGATGGGCAACAACTTCTCAGCAGAAAGCTCTCTCTCGAGCCTGGCGGAAATCGCCCACCATTCCAGCAAAAGCTAAATGAGGTGTTTGTGATCGTGCCCACAACAACCTAGAGTGATTAAAGTGAAAGAGAGGAGATGAGGGCACAAAAGTAATCGCAATCAGCTGAAGCAGGAGCAGTGCACCTTAGCCGCCTAAGGAAAGAAGAGCCGTGGAAGGAAAGTGAGATCTTCCAGAAGGAAGATCGGCTCTACAAGGAAAGTTGCGATGTCGGCGATACTAGGGCATGGTGAGTACATAATCTGTGACTCAGAATATTCTAAAAATCTGTCAGATATGGAAAGTCTTGGGCACGGCGGCTGTGGACAGGGCTGAAGATCCCCCGCCCTGTGGGGGAATTTACTTTGTGTTCCTTGTACTCCTATATAAGTAGATGCATGGCAGAAAACAAAGATACCTATTTACGCTCTTTTATTGCTTTTATGTATAAAAAATTTATTTTTACTTTTTGCATTCATCTCGGGCCTTATGTCCGCAGGCAGTAAGGATTTCCAGTTTATGTTCCTCAATCCAGCGTTGGTGCTGGATTTATTTTTCTCTTTAATATAAGTATGTTTTTTTGTTTAAATTATGTGTTGTTTCAATTCTTTCAATTATTATTTTTGTTGTTCTAAGTCTAGCATGAGCGGCTAGACTCGTTATTCCGGATTGAACAAGGATAAGAACTTAATGAACACGTAAGAACTGTGAGGCTTATAGGCATAAACTGTGTGAATTGGTTCCGTCGTGTAATCATTTTCATTGTTGCATTATACAGTGGGCTAAGCTAGTTAATTGTGGTTGATCACTCGTTAATTAGAATTGTGTTTACTACCTCTATAAATTGTCAATGAATCGTAGTTGTGTGTTGGTCATAAAGGGATAGGATGCATCACGGGTACTGAGGGCATAAGAGAGATCTTTGTCTAGGTAAATCTGGGTTTGTTTAGATCATAATGCTGCTTTGTTGCTTATAATCATATGAAAGATCGGGGTTGGGTAACAAGTTAGGGTTTAGGGGACGAGAGATCACCTCTAGGCTACACCGAAAGGATAGATTAGGTAAGTGTGAGAGATCCATTGCCTATAACCAGGTAATTAGATTTGCATAAGTAATCAGCGTGCCTATGATCGGTCAAGTGTTTATTAAGTTCGAAATCTGAGTTCTAATCCGGAATACTTTTACTATTAATATTTTCTTGTCTTTTGTTTTGTTTTGTTATTTTAGTTTTACAGTCTTTATATACAAGTACGGAGACCACAACAACCCTCAAACGTTTTGGAAAAATGACACTGGAAGATAGAATTCACAGCTCCTCGTGGGATCGACCCTTATCCACATTAGCTAGCTACACCTTGCTGTGGGCATAAAGATAACTCTCTCTTGAGAATTATTCTGACCGCGAAATGACCGCGCGTCAATCACCAGGGGAAGCTAGATAGTTGTACTACTATTTTAAAGAAAAGAGAAGAGTATAATAAGGAATATAGGACTAAGTTGCATCAGAAATACGATTCAAGCACGCTTCAAGAAGATGAGAATGTTGAACCTCAATAGTTTAAAGAATAAGATGAAGCAAGCTTCAAACCTGATAGAACGTACAAGGCAACCATTCAAGGACGTGCCTTCTCGAAATGCGAAATCATAGGAAGATTATAAATAGTGCATCCTAATAACTTTCATAAAGGATAGAGAGAAGTGGCCAATGTTCAGGCTTCCGGGAGGATAAATCTACCAGTAAAACCAAAACGAGTATAGACTCTTCGAAGAAGTATATAATCAGAAAGAAAGGGGATAGAGGGCTAGTGCTTGAGAATCAATCTAAAGTATGAGAACCTTATTGGTTCCAATCAGACAAGTGAAGAAAGTTGGGTATTGAACCCTAAGGATGTACTTTGATACTCCTTCTCAAGGATATGAAAATTTTGGGATGAAATTTTTTTAAGGAGGGTGGAATGTAACACCCCGTATCTTCAGAATATTTTATTTAGAGCTTAATTGCCATTAAAATACTAATGGAAGAGATTAGTGTTTCATAGCAGTTAAATAAATATAAGACGTGATTTTAGGTGTTATTTAATTAAAAAATTATTTAATTATTTTTAACGCGTGGACAATAATGATTTTCGTGGAAATAGAACGACCTGAGAACTTCAATGGTACTTTTAAAATTTTAATTCGAGGTCAATTAAAGCCCCGACGGTCAAAGAGAACATGAATAATAATTTTTAATTTAATCGGGAATATTTGCGACATCCCGAGACTTGACTGTCAGAGTTTTTCAATAGGAAACGATCCAAGGAATCTGTCGGTGTTCTCGGATTTTTAATCAAAGATCAAACGAACTCCCAATAATATTTTTGGTAAAATAAATGGTGATTTCTAGTTAATTTGAAAAGAATTCTTTTCTTGTTTGACTATCAAATAATATTTTCGGCGTACCATTTTAAGTTCATCAAATAGGAAATGAGCCAATGAACCTCCTGATATTTTTAGATTTTCAATGCGAAGTCAATTGAACTTCTCGTAAAATAAAGTAATTTTTAACCGAGTCTAAAAGCATTTTATCAGTATTTTATATCCGAAAAATTATACCCGATATTTTCAATTGTTCTACATATATAGGCCCTCCCTTATCCTTATCCCATCCCCAAAACCTTATCTATATATATGTTATATGAGAGAGAGATAGAGGGAAGAGAGAAAGAGAGATGGGAGAGAGAGGGGAGGAGAGAGAGAGAGAGCTGCAACCACCATCACCCCACCTGCCGGAGCAGCCATCGCCGTCATGCCACCGACGGAGATGTCGCCGGAGCTGTCATTGTTCGCCGGAAAAAGGCGCAACACAACAGCCACTTTGCGCGGCTTCATTTCGGTTCGTTTTTTTCTCTTTTGGAGCTGAAATTTTAGTATGTCGTGTATCTTTATATGCTTTACGTTTTATCTTTGGATATCGTTGTCGTCCGGTGGCCGAAAACCGGCCAAATCGCCAGAAAATGTGAATAGTGTCGTGAGCCGACTGTTCACGTTTTTCCCCTATTTCACCCGTTTCGGGTCGTCAAATCGAAAAAGTTTCTTCTCGAAAGTTGTTCCAAAAATATTTTCTATGTGCCCGTCGAATTTCATAATTTTCGGACGAGTTTTGAATAATATCGATTACAAAATTTAAACAATTATTTTTATATCGGGAGCATGTGTTATCGAAAAATACTAAAATTTTCAATCTTTAGTCTTGGCATTTATAGTATCATCCCTGAATATTTTCATAATTTCCAAGCGTTTAAAAAGTGTTGTGGTGTAGATTTGGTCAAATTTGGATAAATGACAAGTTTTGGAAAGAGACCTCTGTCAAATCAGTTGATCCCAGTAAAGCAAGAATAAAGTTTTGGAATTTATTTCCTTCTTCGTTGAAATTATTCGAGGTCTAGAGTCGTGCAATCTATTTTTGAATAGAATAGAATTAATAATAGCTCCGTTTACAGTAGATTAATTTCCGAAAATATAGTGATTATCCTGAGTTGAAGCTTACCTTGTGTAGCACCAGTTGGGCTATAGAAAGAGTATCAGGGCTAATTCTTCAGAAGTTAGCTTTTCAGAATCCCGAGAAAGGTGGGCTATACTATATCTTTGCAAATTGTATCTTTCGAGTTATTAAGATTTGTTTTGCTAAAATTGCATATGTGACTAGTTGTATTAAATATTTACGTGCTACTGTATGTTCTTGGAGTCTCATATACCAGCGCTGTCTCTATGTGAGTAGCTACATTATGCATGCATTATTCGTCATGGCCTACTCTTTGTCGGTGAGACTAAAATTAATCACTTATTGGTTGCACTCATTGAGTATACTTTGGCCATACTCAACGTTACGCGTTGGTGATGTAGTACGGGTTGCAGGCAGTGACTGGTTATACTCTTAAGCGTTTCACGAAAAAATATTTTAGTGAACTTAGGTTGCTTCCAACTTTTAAACCTCCTAAGCTTCACTACCTGCATGGACACAGGTACATTACTTTTACAAAATGATTTGCATAACTTAAATCATGAGAACTTACCCACTGAGTGCATTAGTACTCAGCCCAAATCTTTTCAAACATTTTCAGGTCAGTAGGCTGGAGCGTGGAGGTGTCAACGCTGAGAAATGGGCTATTGTAATTTACATATTTTTCCGTTGTCTCTTTTTGTTAGTATTTTGTTAATAATTGAGCTTCCGCAAATATGATATTCTTGTGCTAAATGCTAAAAACTCTAATCTTGATATTTTGTTGATATGATTATATTTCTCTGATTTTGAACATTTGTTGACTTCCTTGTTAACATGTATCATATTCTTAACCATATAATTATTCTAAGGTGAGGAAACCCCGTCTTTCGTTATGCCTATTTGATCATTCATTTTGACCTATGGAAGGGCTCCATTTATTCAGCATATTGGTGTCTGTTTCTTTTGTCGACCTAGAAATGGGTCTATTGATTGTTAGTACTTGTTTCTTTGTTTCCGTTCGGCCTATGAAAGGGCTTATTGAATTGATAGATCTTCAATTCTTCTCTTATAAGCCATTATAAACGGGGTTTCGCTCTAGTTACAGAGGTTATGTTGTTTGATTTTCTGAAAGGCATAACCTATCTTTGGTATACTCAATTGTCAAATTTTATTCCAAACATTAATCCTTTTTGGATTAACACCCCGTCATTAATTTAATTATCCCATTTCTTTTCCGCTTCTTAATTCTCACTCCGTGACGTCCATTTCCACGATCTTTCGGGATCGGGGCGCTACATAATACAAGAGCTACATATTTAATTTTGACAATCAAATTAGAAGGTATTAAATATGCAACAAGTTTAGAAGTTTATAAATTTTAAATCTAAAATCAAAATTTATATTAGACTAAAATTAGGCTCATAATACAGAATTAGAACATGAAAGTTCATATAGAAAAAGTACATGCAAAAGGAAGCAAGTGAAATCAAGAAATAAACTTATTCCAATTAATCTCTCGTCATGAAAAATTGTATACTTATATATATATATGTGTGTGTGTGTGTGTGTGTATCCTTTATTTCTAATATTGTTAGTGTTGTATGGTAATTTTAAATTCAAATTGTGAGATGAATATTCTAGTTTCATTTATGTGTATAATATCTAAGTTAGTATTATGGGGGTTTGATTTTAATGTTAATAATTTAATATAAATAAATTTTGGATTGATAGATTTGAATTTATTGGCCCTTCGTGATGTTTATTCTTATCATTTAATTGTTTATACATGATTAAACAACTTAAGTATCACTTTACAGTATTAAGTAATTTCTAATGGATTAGAATTAATAATATAAATATAGGTTTTATAAGAGTTCATAAATCTAAACATATTAAGCCTTTATATATTGGAACTATTAAATAAATATTATAATTTCTAAAATAGAAATAGAGAACTTTAAATTCATCTTAAATACAATATATAGGTTGATGTCATAATTTGTAATGTTATAAGATTACTGTAATGGTCTTATGTTATATTTATTTTACTCGTGGCAATGGATTTAGTTATGCACTATATTAATAATCAGTGAATTAAAGTTTATATTTGTGAAACAATCATTATTTAAAATGCATAAATGAATAATGGGATTCAACAAATAAATATATAAATGAAAGCTTAAGGATTAAGTTTTAATAAGGGCCATTCAGTTAAACTAAGTAAGCACTGGTTATTGTAGGATCGGAAGAAGTAACAGAACCTGAGTTGGACCAAACAAGAATTTGAAAGCCTATCCCTGTTAAGGATTTGTTATTCAGGTGGGCTATATATCTTTCTCAAATTATGTTCAGCTAAGAAGCTCAACTATTTATCATCTGTGAAGCATGAATATCTGTTTCAAAATGATTTAGCTCACTGTTCACATTCACCAGTATCCTACAAAAATATTGAGTGCTTAACTAAACTCGAGTTCGGATCCTTAAAGATTTCGGGCCATTTACACTATCCTTTATTAGACAGTTTGACTGGAGGACGTGTACATAAGTTAAGACACTATAGGAAGGGCAGTTGAGATAGAGCCTGCAAGTAAGGTTAAAAGAAGCTTTGTATACATGGATTGCTTTTTAGATTTGAAACATTTCCATTGTTATACTTGTGTGGAAACGATATTCATGTTTATAAAATGATTGTGAACTGTTTATCAAATTGCCCACTACGTATACTAGTACTCAGCGCAAATCTTTTCTAAAATATTTAAAGATTCAGAGGTAGGTTGGAAGAGGATGGAGCTGAGGCGGGGGCTTGCTTGTTGTTATATGCTCATTCTTTTGTGTTGTTTAGAGATCATAGATACTCTAAAACAATGAAGTACTTGAAACAATTTACTTAAATTGAATAAAGATGCTCTGCGTTTGTTCCATTTACTCTAATATAGCTTATCTTCAATAGTTTGAACCATGTTATGATTTGTGCTTATTACTGAGATGTGCTTTTATAATAGGTTGGTGGGATAAGTTCCCTTTGATAATTGGTAATTCATTCAAGTTCCTTCTGAACGCCTTAGTGCATGGTTCTATTCCAGTTACAGAGGTTATGTTTCCTAAATGATTGAGACACTATTCCTATTTGTAAAATTATCTCTATGCAACAACCCCTTCCACCTTTCTCCATTAGCGCGCCGATCCCTTGTCACTATTCTTCCACTACATATTAGTGTCTTTACAAAGTTTTAGATCTCTTTCGATCTTCAAGAGGATGAGTCTTGTAAGGGAGTTATGAACAAGATTAGCTCCTTGAATTGAGTAGGTGTTGATGTATTGATCTTCGAGAAGAGTTTTAACCTGAGCTTAATCGTAAGCTGGATTCACTTTGAGATGTATGGCTCTTTTTCTTCTCGTATGGACTTTTGCAGATGACTTACAATTTTGCTCAATATATAGCTATTACAACTTTGCTAGATTCTTTTTACTCTTAAAAGCATAAATTGAGTAAGCTTGATCAGTTAGCGTAGGTTGAAGTTTACAATCAGATAGTCAATCTTGCTAGAATTATTTTGACAGATTGTATATCAAGAATTTTAGATAATGCTCTTAATATTTGCAAAAAGTCTTATTAAAAGTTTTGTTTTATCTATCTTATATAGATGAGCAGAAAATGACCATTAGTCATTTTAAGACTTAAATAAGTTTAACATCCTGTTGTTGCAGAGAGCCATTTGAGAAATTCAACCACTTTAGCAATTAAGTCTGAGTTGACTTTTGTAATCTCTTTCAGTTGCTTGATTGTTTGACATTCTTCAGTTCAAGAGGCTTCAGTCTAGAAGCCTCGTACTTTAGTTGTAAGATACTTCAATTTGGTTTCCTTACAAACTTGCTTGACGGCTCTTCTTTAGTTCAATGAAGTTCCAAGGTGAACTTGATTTCTTCACCTTAGTTTAGTTAGATTCTAAACTAAACTAGGTTGTTGTTTCTTCTTCAGTTTAGTTGAGTTATTAAACTGAACTTGATATCTCTGCTTTAGTTTGGTTGAGCTACAAACTGAACTTGATGTTTCTTTTCCAATTCAATTAAGTTTCAGGTGGAACTTAGTTTCCGACATCTCAGCAAGGCCTTTTTCTTCATTGGTTTTCTTCAGTTAAGTTCCAGGATGAACTTGGCTCAATTTTCTCTTACTTTGTACTTTTTTGGTTTTTCGACATCTCATCAAAACCTTTATCTATATAATTTTACCTAACAGGGTGTCATAGATGTACTCGATTTGTTGTGAATGCGGTTGATGATATGGCAAGCAGTAATGATAGCTTCAGCCCCAAATTGTGAAGCAATATTGTTTCCAACAATTATAGCTCTTGTCATTGCTTGATGTGTCCTATTTTTCCTCTCAACAACTCCATTTTGTTGTGGAGTTTTTGGTGCAGAACTTATGGTTGATCCCGAGTTCTTCACAGTAGTCATTGAACTGTTTGTTTTCAAACTCCTTTCCATGATCACTTCTAATTATCATAATTGGAACACCTTTCTCCATAGAGAGTTTACAAGATAATTTCTTAAAGGACACAAATGTCTCAGCTTTATCTTTTAGAAACTCAACCAAGTGAACTTAGAGAAATTATCAATTCAGACAAACATATAGGTTTCTCTCCATAGCATTTAGTTGTTATTGGTCCCATTAAATCCATGTGAAGTAGATCTAAGACTATTTCGGAGGTGATATGTTGAGTATCCTTGTGATGTGATCTAATTTGTTTTCCTAATTAACATGGGCCTCAAACTTTGTCATAGTCAATCTTAATCTTTGAAATCCTTTTAATCATATCTTTGTTGATCAGCTTTCGTTGATTACTAAAGTGAGTTTGGTCAAGCTTCTGATACCATAACTCAGTTTCATACAAAGAACACTGAACCGATAGCAGTTATCAACAGATCTCTTCCTTTTCATGAACACTGCATTGTCCTTCTTGAAGACCTTGCAATCTTCTTTGGTAAAGATCATGGTCATATCATCATCGTATAGTTGACTAATGCTAATCAAGTTGGCTTTTAGTCCATCAACTAGAATGCCTTTCTTCAGTTTCGGCATGCTTTCAACATCCATAACTTCTTTTTCCATGATCTTGCCATTCTTTCCATCTCCGAAGGTTACAAAATTAGATGAACGGGTCTTGAAGTCTTTGACCACAACTTTGTCTCATGTCATGTGCATTGAACAACCACTGTCAAAGTACCAACTACTTGGAACTCCTAGCTCTAAGATATATATGAGCAATCATGCTGGCATGTTGCTTCTTCACTATCCATTACTTCTTAGGTGTGATTTTCTTCTTCTTCTTCCAGTCCTGTTAAAAAGCTATGACTTTGACTTCTTCAGGCACAAATCGTTTCCTCATTCTCTTTAGATCTCTGAGATATGCTTCACAATGAGTTCCGATGTGTCCTGGAACCTCACAATAATGGAAAATAATTTTTCTCTTATTTAATGTGTCGTGGAAAACAACATTCACATTATTTCTTTAGATGATTTTCTTGTGAGATACATTTTGGGAAGAAATGTTCTTGGAAACATTCTGAACTTACTTGGGAACATCATTGCTCTCATCATGCTCTACCTTTGCTTTAAAAAACTCTATTATTTCAGATTGTCTAAAGTACCTAAGAACATGACGAACCTTTCCAGTTTGTCTTGAATTAAAAATCTCATCTAGATTCTTAGAACCATTGTTGAGAATTTTGATATTTCTCATATATGTTTTTAAGTCTTCATTGGCTTGCTCAATCTCCTTCTTTTGATCACAGATGGTATTTTGCAGAGCTGCTTCTTCATCGTCCATCAGTTCAATCTTTTCTTAGCTAATCATCTGATTCTTCAGAACAAGATCTTTGTTGATTTTAACAACCTCCAGCCACTTGTTGAACCTCTCTTGATATGTATTAATTTCTTCATCATTCAATTCCTGTTTGATGACAAAAAGATCAGAATATGACTATTCCTTTTCCATGGCTGTGAAGGCTATAGGCTCATCTTCTGCGTCTAATCCACTAGAGCTCATTTCTTCTTCACTCATTGAGGCATTGCAGCTCTACTTCTTCCTTATCAGAGTATTGGCACATTCTTTCTAAATGTGTCCAAAGCACTTCACATTCTCTGCATCTTATTATTTTGCTTTGATTTATGTCTTGATCAGAGTTATTCATGTTTGAAGAGTTACGGGAATATTACTTCATGTTTTTGAACTTGGAGAAAGGTTGATTTCCAATATTTTTCAACATCTTTCTGAAATTCTTAGTGATATGAACCATAAAATTCAGCAACTCTTCATTAGGAACATCTTTATGAACTTTTTTCAAGAAGCTTTTCTGAGGTTTCAACTTTTAAGGCAATTCATTTACCTTTATGCATGCTCTTCTATTCTTTAAGATTCATCTCAGAGGTCCTGAGAGAACCCTGAGCTCATCCAGTCTGATACTTCTTATATCATTTGTTTTCCCAATAGCAACAATCTTGTAAGAAAATCTCTTCAGCAGAGATCTCAAAACATTCCCTACCAGGTTCTCATCTGTCATTACTTCACCTAATGAAAAACTATCATTAGATATACTTCTTAAGTGAGCATTTAACTGTCCAATGGTTTCAGAATCTGTCATCCTTAAATTCTCAAATTTAAAAGCAATATTTTAAACTCTTGAAAGTCTGACATTGATGTTCCTTCAAATATTGTCTCACGTATGTCCCACGCAGCCTTGACAGTCTCACATGTAGAGAGGGCGTGTGTACTTGGAAAAACTGAATACTTAGTTATGATTTATGCCATAAAAATCATTGACAATCAATAACTACTGCAAGTGCAAAGTATAGCACTTGATAAACAAGTATAGTGCAAAGCATTGCACTAACATATTAATTTAAAAAAATTAGAATCGGTTGGAACCGTTGATTATGGAACCGACAGTTCTCGATTCAGGAACAGTACCATAAACGTCATTTAACAGTGTTGTTCCGATTCCACAAATTTGGACTGAGAATCGGCAGTTCCGAAACCACCAATTACAGTTCTGGGACTGTTGCCACCTCATTAATACACTGAAATATAAATCGCTTATTTAATTATCATGCAAATTATGAAATTGGAACCTATATTTGGACTGAGAACCGGCACTTCCGAAACCGCCCGTCATAATTCTGGGACGATTGACATCTCTATAATACACTAAAATATAAATTGCCTCTTCAATTATCATGCAAATTATGAAATTGGAACCTTTTGAGGGTTGATAGAGATCAGCATGCATGATAAGCAACACGGACCCAATATTTTCTTCCTTAATTAATGTTTGTTAAGTTTTGTGATGCCCACTTATCAGATTCAAATAAACTAAGCTAGAGCTCATATTCTTGCGAGATCGTACTTGATATTTAGTGCACATTTATGACAAAATCAGTGTTAGGCGAAATATGCCATTCCCATCTTATCTGAATAATTTAAAATTTCACATGGAAAGTGGAATTGGTTGAACTTTCATTTATGATCGATGCTTTGACAACTAGTTCACCACCCCCCACCCCCACCCCCACCCCAGGCTCTAAATTGCATCAGGATTGGAGTGAGCAAATAGATAATTGCATTTGCAACACTGAAACGGGACCACTAACAACAATTGAAATTAATTATGTCATTCTTCATTGAGAAGGTCGTGTGCGGCTCATATAAATCATATAGGTGGCATTCATTACATTTACAAAATGACGAAAATAGGTGGCATTCATTACATATACATAAGTATGATGTTATCAAATTACGAAAATTTTAAAGGATAATGCTATCCGGCCATAGTGTGGTTGGCCATAATTCAGAATTATGGTATGATTTAAACATATGGTAATTAATCAATTCAAATTTTGATTATTGATTATTATGATTTTCCAATTATGCGCTTATATTCCATTTTAAAAAGTGATTTATAACTTTTAAATAATCACGTATTTCATAAAAATGTCTACAAAAAAAACAAATTATTATTAAAAAAAATTGCAACATCATACAAGGTGCATGCGTAGATGAAAATTTGTGGCAATTTCTCATAGGAACTTTCATTTTTTTTCAAATTTGAAACTAAAAAAAAAAAACCACACACACATAAAATAGTGCAATACATACTTTTTTAATAAAATTTCTTATTTTTAATTTTATATTAATTTTCAATGAAAAAAATACATTACTAAATAATTACCTATTATATTTGATTAAAAAATATTAAAATAAAAAGTATCAAAATTAGAATGATAGTAATTTATTTTTCACTGTCTGACTATAATAAAACTATTATATAACTCGTACAAGCTATTTAATTATATATATATATATATAGTCTCAAAAAAAGTATATATATATATATATGTGTGTGTGTATTAATCTAAACTATATCAAAATTGAAAATTGATAGCTTTAATAATTTAAATTTAAAATTAATAATTTTCATTTCTCATGTTTCGGATCGATAATAACATATCTTTCAGAATCGTCTAAGTTAATAAAATTCATATAAAACTCAAATAAATATTTTAAAACTTGACCAATGACTTTGATTAAAAATACCATTTAATCTAGAATAATATTAAATAAATCATATCTTTAATATATTATCAAATAATGTATTTTTCATATTTTACTTATATATACTAAGCTAGCTATAATTGATATACCTAGAAAGTGATGAGGACATCCATAGCAATGAGGATCTAAACCCGGAGCTGCAATTCAAAGGTCCCGTCACTCGACTAAGAGCTACAATTCTACCTTGACTAGAATTCTAGTTTAGGAAGTTTCTTAGTCTAGTTCTAGTTTATTTTGGACTCTTTATTTTCGGCCCTTAGCTTGTTATTTTTGGCCCCTGTATTATAAATAGAGGTTCCATGTGACATTGATACTTTAGACTTTATTTGATTAATTAAGCTTTGCTTCAATATTGTCTCAACCCCATTTAAATCTTTGTGAGTTTTGATTTAAAATTCATACTCTTAGGATTAGCAACTCTAGGTTTTATTCAAAGGGAACTCTATGATTCACATTGAAGGATTGTCAGGAACTCGCTACTTGAAGATCAACTTAAAGAATTTGGCCTTGTGCACGTTCGAGATTCAATGCAGCTTTTGGGTTGTGATTTGCTTCTACAAATCATCTGTAACATCCCAGATTTTTAGAGTTCATTAAGCAAATTAAATAAATTAATTAGAGCCTAATTAAGGATGTTTTGGCCTTAAATTGCGATTTTAGGAGTTATTTTTCGTAAAATCGTAATTTTGAGAATTTTGATTCCAGCTCAGTCGCAGCCGATTTTGGTCACGTTTGAAAGGTGTTGACCTAAGGAGCATGCCGGTGTTTTCAAATTTTGAATCTGAAGTCGTTTGAGTTCCCGGTGATTTAAATCGCGTTTAAGGAGTTATGAATAGTGTTTTTCCGTAGGAGCGCGATCGTTAGAAATTTGTGAAATCTCGTATGTTGATCCGAGCCTTGTTTCTTCAAGCCTATCTTATAGGAAATTTCTCAAGGAATCCGTTGGCGTTCCCGGATTTTCATTCTAAGGTCAATTGAACGCTAGGGAATTTTATTTGTCCCTTGTGTGGAATAGTAACTTTATTTTTGAAAAGAGAATCTTTTCTCGTTTCCCTTCAAGATGACTCGTTCTTTATCCCGAGTCAAGATGGTTCAATAGTACTCGAGCCAAGGAACCTCTCGGTATTTTTGAATTTCGTATTTGAGGTCATTTGGACCTCGACATCGAATAAAGCGCCTTTTAACCGAGCACGATATTTTTAAAGCAGTGTTGTTGCACTGAAGAAGCTTCTCGGAGAACCTTGGATTTCCCCTATAAATAGAGGAGCCTCCCTTCATTCCCATTTGCTCATTTCTCACTTCTTTCACCTCCATTTCTAAAGTTGAGCGAGGAGCGCTCTTCGTGAGCGTACCTCCGAGACGAGTAGTTTTGTTCGGTGAGTCGAGCGCGGAGGAGTGGAGGAGGAGTTTCTGCCGCCGGAAATCACCCAGGTGGCGCGGTCGCGGAGGATCCCGCGGTCGCAGGGGTGCCCTCTCAGCCAAGGCGGTGCGCGGGCGCGCGGAGATGCGCGAGCGCGGAGGTGTGTGGGCGCGCAGAGTTCCGCGGGCGCGGGGCTGCTGCGGCAGCTCCGGCACGTTTTCGTACGGAGGCCATAACTTTCGCCTTGATTGGAGTTACAAGGCCCATGAGTACTCAAATCGAAGCTCTTTCGATGATCTACGAGATAGAAGTGGCCGATCATCCGGAATCGCGATCGTTCAAATCGGATTTTCCATCCCCTTTTGTGGTAATTTCGGATGCCTTAATCTTTTAAATTCTCGTGTTTTAAGTTATAGTTAAGGGTCAAGGGTTTAGATATCGTTTCGATATCTTATTAGGAGCTAGAATAAGGTTTCAAGTCATTGATTGACTTTCGTAAAGAAGAGGTGAACCCCGAGGAGGCCCGATGAAGGATTTTCGGCTCGTTGCTTCGTCTACGTGCTCGTTATCGAGATGTTCGTCATCGAGGTGGGTGGTTCTAAACCAAGTACGAGGTTTGAGCTATTAAGCTCTAGAAGCATGATAGGGCAAGATGAATATCCAATTAAAATATTTTATGCTCTGCCTGTTTAGTCTCTGTACAAGAAAAGGAAAGGAATAAAAGAAGATATATGCATGATATTGTTAAATTGTTATTTGAGTTTGATAAGTAAATGAAGTTATTATAAGTTAAGTGAGCTCTCAAGTATGTTTAGATATGCTAGAATTGTTTAAATACGATTGATGCTAGCCTGAGATCTAGAATTGCTTTAATTGCAATCGATGTTTATCCGCGTTCATTTCCTCGCATTTGAATGTTTATGCTTTGTTAAAGCTCGTATAGTTAAGGATTTCTTTTTATGGTAAGTTATAAATCCCTTATAGGCCGAGATCATGCTCGATTAAAGGATTAGCCTTAGACGATTGCTCTAGTATTGTTAGCTAAGTTAAGTAAGTAAGGAAGGTTAAGGCTAAGTAAGGAAAGAAGTTAATGAAGGATATAGCTTATGTTGTAAGCAGGTTATCGAGCTCAAAGAACAGTTTATCTACATTATCATGCCGTGACCTTCGTGTCACTAATATTGAACATTTGAAAGTAAAAGGAGTCACTGCTGGGTAACCCCCTCGCATACTCAGAGGATACTTGAGGTAATCCCTCTCTCATCCTAAGGCATAAGGGTGCAGTAGACAACAGGTTTGAGCCAGGAAAGACACCAAGAAAGGAAGTAAAAGGTTTTGCGGGTATGGAGAGGGCTTTTGCGTTTTGCTCTCCATGTGCCGCCAGTTTATAATTGGATATTCTAAAGTTTATTAAAGAGTTTTCTCATAAAACCCCACTGAGTACATTAGTGCTCGCACCCTCTTTTTCAAATTTTTTCAGGTAGAGATGCTGAGGCCGGTGATGTGCTGCTGGTGGGGTTGTCTGAGGTTTCAAGTTTGTTGCTCTATATGGTTACATGTTTTATTCCGCTAAGTTTCTGCTAAGTACTCGGATGTTAGTATTTAGTCTTGAGATGTGTAACTTGATTCTTGATAGTAGCATGTTTTAAATGCTATGAATCCTAATTATCAATAAAGTCTCTGAAGCATGATCTTTTGACATACCTGTCTATGCATTTATTGATTCTGAGTTATCTGAATAGTCATACATGTTGAGCATTTTGGTATCTATTCATCTTCAGTTGACTTGTGAATAAGTCTTGAATGCTTGTTATTATTGTTCGCCTACAAGAGGCTTTTTCTTTCAAGCATGATTCTGCTTGTTCAAGTTAATCTTAAGTTGTTTTCTTGATCTGTCCTATGAATAGGAAAATAAGATATATTTGACTATAACCTATCTATGGATCCTAGTTGATGTGACCTATGATGAGGTCTCGTTTATTTGAAAAGTCAAACTTCTATGTTTGTCTTTGGATTCTGTTTAAATTTCGGTTGGCCTATGATTTGGCATTCCTTTGACTCGAGTGATTCCTTTGACCCATTTGACCCGATTGAACCCTTTGACCCTTATTGATTCATTGAAAATGATAGTTCCTCCAAGTCATAAAGTTAAGTTTCCTAAGTTCTTGAGGCGCTAACTTAGTTTAATTCTAAAAACACCCCCCTGGATTTCTGATTTTTCGTGTTATTTTACACACAACAACCCCGTCCCCATCCTCAGGACCGAGCTGTTACATCATCAACCGTCCAGCCACCTCCGACGTCATCCATCATCACCAACATCCATATCATCATCATCCAAAGAGTCAATAGTTCGAGTATCAAGTTATTCCGAGCCGATCCGGATCAGATTTTCCTATACGTGTTCTTCACGACGTTTCGGATCAGATTTGCCTATACTGTGTAATTGTAAAAAAGAAACTTTACACTTTCATAGTGGATTGCCCTTCTGCGGAAGGAAGAGAGAACGTAGAAGTGAGGAGCTTCGAACCTCTATAAAGCTCCGTGTGTGCTGTTCTTACTGTCTTACAGTTTTGCAAGTTAGTCAATTGCACACATTCACACACACAGACTGAACTGACAAGCTTCAGCCATGTCTTCAAGCTATCAGTCCCAAATTGATCAGTTCACCAGCTAAGCTTCCGTCAGTCTCTCTCAACTGATCAGTCAGCACAGATAAATTACAAAAGCGAGTCAGGGCCCTATCTATTCCGCAATCTATCTTGAAAGTTTTTGAAGTCAGTTTATTCTGCAATCTAAACTGACAAAGGCTCGCACAGGGACCAACAAGTGGTATCAGAGCAGTTGATTCTAAGGATCAGCTGTTTCTGCAGATCGTTTGAATCAGATCTGTTTATCTATGCTAACTGTTTTAGCTATGGGCAATGATAAGCTACCTCTCTTTTCAGTTGAGAACTATGACAATTGGAGCAGAAGGATGAAAGCTTATCTATGCTCCATCTATGAGAATATGTGGGAGGTGATTGACGATGATCCAATCATCATAATGATAGACAATGAAGCCCACATCATGGATGTCAACTAACCGACCAAGATCCCAAAACTAACTCATCTTCTCACGGGTGAAGAGAAGAAGTTGAAAAATCTAAAGTTTGTTGCTCAAGAAGCACTTTTTCAAACTCTAAATGAGGATCGCATGGAACACAAAGAACTGCAGAATAGCGAAGGAGATTTGGGACCTTCTTGCAGATCTATGCAAAGAGTCCGAAGCCATCAAAGGAAACAAGCTCCAGCTGGTAGTTGATAAATATGAGTCTTTCAAAATTCAGCCGGATGAAAGCATCTCGAGCCTAGAAATAAGATTTCTTGGCATCATAAGCGAACAATCTAGGAAGAAACTGTTCCAACAGTGAGATGAACTCGAAAGTTCTTGATAATCTCACTGATGAATGGGATATGAAAGTAATTGCTACTAAAGAGTCGAGAGATTTGAACAGCATTACTCCTAGAGAGTTGTTTGGATCTCTCAAAGCTCATTAGTACAGCCTAAATCGAAAGAGAGAAGTATCTACTTTCTCTTCTCATGATGCTTCTTTCTATGCTGAAAGAAATCGATTCAGAGAAGCCCACGGAAGAAACAACTTCTGACCAAGAGGCTCGCCTGTCAGAGAGTATCCAGGGGGATCGCTGACTGATTGAAGAAGAGAGTCAGCCGATAAAAAGGAGATCCTGACTGAAGACTTGAATGAGCAAATTCAGTCAATGATAAGATTGCTGGAGAAGTTAAGAAAAGTCAGAGATCAAAAATTAGCTCAACCCCAAGCTGATGAAGCTGCTAAAGGTGAGAGGAACCAGCAGCCAGCTGATCGTCTAGCTGAACAATTCAGGGTGGCAAATAGGAACATAGAGGAATGTTTCCATTACCACAAGCAATGACACTATAGATACGAGTGTCCAGAGCTTCCTGAAGACAAAAAGGCCAAAGTGAGGAGAAGCTTCTTCAAATGGAAAGCAATGATCGCAAACTCTGAGAATGTCATGCTTGACGATTCAGACTACCCATCTGCAATTGATTTAGACGGCTACAACTCCGATGATGAAGCTTTACTGTGCCTCATGACCGACAATGAAGAAGAGGTTAGTCAAGCTGACTTAATAACCTCATTCTATTATATACATAAAGCATCGATCTCTAGGAATGAACTGGATGAACAGTTAAAAATCCTAGAAGATCAATTAGCTTATGTATCAAGTATGCATATTGAACTAAATGGTGAAAATGATGAGCTAAGAAGTAGAGTTGATGAGCTAAGTGCTGAAAATGAAAGACTAAAAAGTCTTGATGCTCAGTCAACGGAAATGGATCAATTGAGGCTGAGAAATGCAGAACTGGAAGCTGAGAATGAGCAACTCAAGCAAAAAATTCTTGAAAGAGAGGAATTATTGCTCAAATTCAAGAAGGGATCCCAGATTCTTGATGAAATCTTGAGTCATCAAAGAACTGCATCTGGGAGCCCAGGGATGGGATATAGTAAGTACATTGCCGTAGAGAAGGGCAAGGCAGTTGTACAGAGCTGTGAATCTGGAGTCCTGAGAGGATTCACAAGACCAGCTCAATCCCCCACAGTCGAGGAGTCAAAAGGCAAGGGCATCCTTGAAACTGCTCAAACTCAGCCCAAAGATCAGACTGATCATTCGAAATGGGCAACTCAAAGACAGTCAGTCTTTCAAAGGCTTGGTGCTCAGTCAAAGCCACCAGTTCAACATTGATCAGCTCAGCAACCCAGATCTACTGCTAGATCAAATCCCAAAGCTCATCAGAGGCCAATTCCTCGAAAGCCTCCTCATCATTCCAGGTCATCAGTTCAAGCAAGACCTAAAGTTTACCCAAGGCCAGTTGCTCAGAAAAGAGCATCAGCTTAAAGCAGGCCATCAGTTCAACGATCTAGAAACTCAATCAGTACATTTCAATCTAGGAGTTCTTCAAATCCCAAAAGAAATGAACACTCGAGATTGTATCATGCAATACATCATAATTCAATCTCTCTGGAAGAGTTCCCTCCAAGTGACTTTGCAATCCAGTACAATGAGTTTCTAGGCTCAAAGGGTAAAGCAAGATTCAATCCCCGTTATAACTAGTTTTCAAATTGGCCGTATCACAAAGGCCAAAAACCTCAAAGTCAAAAGGTCAGACGAAATTGGCCAAGATAAAGAGCATTAAGCTCACAAGATGAGAGGATATTAGTTGAAGTCTTCTATATTGAATCTCATCGGAGGTATAGATCACTGGACTCGACTCTCAATGAAAGAGTCACAAGCAGTCCAATACATATCCAGAGATCCAATTCTGAAGGATTACTTAGAAATGAAAAGCTAAAAACGTGGCATATGTGGATTCCCAAACACCTGATTATTCTCTAAGGACCCGATATCATGCGGGTACCTAAACCTTGACTCTTACTTTGCAGGAAAAGAGCATCCTATCTAAGAAAAGGGTCAAAGATACTTGGTATCTGGATAGCGGGTGCTCAAAATATATGACCGGAGACAAGAATGATCTTGACAGTTATAAAGAGGTTAAGAGACCACTAGTCACATTTGGAGACAACTCAAAGAGCCGAACCATTAGAGAAGGGTTCGTGGTCAAAGGAAAAGTTGTCGTGAATGGCGTGTCACATGTTGAGGGACTGAGGCACAAATTGCTGAGTATCACTCAGCTTTGTGATAATGGGTACTCAGTCGACTTCAGCAATAGCTCATGTGACATCAGAGACAAGTCCACTGGAGCCATACTCTTAACTGGAGTAAGAAAGGGCAACATGTACGTAGTTGACTAGTTAACTGGCTATTCAGAATCTTGCTTTCTCTCCAAAGGATCAACTGAAGCAAGCTGGCTATGGCATCGACGACTGAACCATTTCAATTTGAAAACCATAAACTACCTAGCCAAGAATGAGCTAGTTGATGGGCTTTCTAAGGAAATATACAAGAAAACTGGCGTCTGCGGACCATGCCAGAAAGAGAAGCAGGTGAAGTCGTCATTGAAAAACAAAAACCATCCTCTAGGAACAACTTACATTCTTCTGTTACTTCACATGGATCTGTTTGGACCTGTGAAGCCACCAATCCTAAGAGGTAAAAAGTTCACACTTGTAATAGTATATGACTACTCAAGATATACCTGGGTGGAGTTCCTGAGAAGTAAGGATGACGGTTTTGAGAAGCTATCAACACTGATTAGAAGACTACAGACTGACAAAGGAAAATTAGTTCAAAGAATAAGATCCAACAACGAAACTGAATTTGTCAATCAGCAAATGATCAGGTTTCTGAGTGAACTGGAAATCAATCATGAACACTCTACTGCAAGAACCTCAACAAAATGACGTAGTAGAAAGGAGAAATCGAATGCTAAAGGAAGCAGCCAGAACAATGGTAGAAAATGCCAACATAGCTGAATGCTATTGGGCAGAGACAGTCAACACAGCCTGCCACACACAGAACAGAAGTGCCATCGTCATTACCCATGAAAAAACACCCTATGAGCTCTTCAAGGGTCGTAAGCCTTCTATCTCTTACTTTAAGACATTTGGCTCCAAATGTTATATCCACAACAATGACAAATCCCAGCTGAAAGCTTTCAGTGCCAAAGCTGATGAGGGAATCTTTCTCGGCTATAATGCCCCTCATTCTCAAGCTTATAGAATGTTCAATAAACAGACACTGGTTATAGAAGTAACATGTCATGTGGTATTTGATGAGCTTGCCAATAAGTAGAGAAACAAAAAGAAAAACTGTACATCAGGACAAACACTACCTAGTGAAAATCTGCTAGACTATGTTGATCACATTATCCCAAAGCAGTTTGAAGTATCACTAGAAGATGGCATTGAAACTGATTCAAAACTGGTTGAAGATAACCTGGTCACTGAGGATACAAGCTGTCAGGAAAACTCAAACCTCATAGCCGAAACAGGAGGAAGAATCAGTGAAAATGAAGAAGAAGCCGGTGCTGATACAGCAGCCGAAGAAGCAGCTGAAGCAACAGCTGATAAAGAAGCTGAAGGATTAGTTGCTGGAACAACTAATGAATCGGCTAAGCAAGCAGAGGAAGCAACCATTCCTAAATGGCTCTGAAGCCATCGAGTCGATAAAATTATTGGGGATTCAAAAAGTAGAGTTCAAACTAGAGGGTCAACAGAGCATGCACTCTTCACATGCTTCATCTCACAGATGGAACCAACCGACATAAAAGAGGCACTTGAAGATTCTGACTGGATTATAGCAATGGAAGAAGAGCTGAACCAGTTCACAAGAAATGACATATAGTTTCTTGTTGACATGCTAAAAACTTAAAAAGTCATTAGGACTAAATGGGTTTTTCGCAACAAACTGGATGAACAAGGCATGATCATAAGGAACAAGGCTAGATTGGTAGCCAAAGGTTACTCACAAAGTGAAGGGATTAACTTTAATGAGACATTCGCACCAGTTGCAAGATTGGAGACCATCAGATTGTTCCTCACCAATGCAGCTCACAACAATTTTACTGTCTATCAAATGGACGTGAAAAGTGCATTCTTGCAAGGGATGCTCAAGGAGGATGTATGTGTAGAACAACCTCTAGGCCTTGAAATCAAAGACCAAGTCTACAAGTTGAAGAAAGCCCTGTATGGTCTAAAGCAAGCACCGGTCTAGAGCTTGGTATGAAACCCTCACAATATTCTTGCTAAAGAATGGGTTTCAGAAAGGAGTCATTGATCGTACTCTATTTAGAAGAGAATGATCAACTGAGATCTTGATGGTTCAATTTTATGTGGATGACATAATATTTGGATCCAAGAGCAAAGATCTCTGCAATCGATTTGCACAACTGATGCAAAGCGAATTCAAAATGAGCATGATGGGAGAAATGACATTCTTCCTAGGACTCCAAGTGAAGCAGCTGTAAGACGGAATCTTCATCAGCTAAGCCAAATATACCAAGGAGCTCGTCAAGAAATTTGGAACCGCCAAGGGAAAAGCTATCAAAATTCCAATGAATACATCAGTGCAGCTGACCCTCAATGAAGAAGGAGAATCAGTCAGTTAAATGCACTAGAGAGGAGTCATTAGATCCCTTCTCTACCTGACAGCCAGCCGACCAGATATCTCCTATTCAGTCGGACTGTGTGCAAAGTTCCAAGCCAATATGAAGAAAAGTCATCTTGAAGCAGCTAAGAGGATCATGAAATACCTCAATGGAACTATAAATCTTGACTTATGGTATCCCAGAGATGATAGCTTGAGTCTAACTTGCTACTCAGACTCAGACTTCGGAGGATGCAAAATCGATCGAAAGAGCACCAGTGGGACATGTCAGTTTTTGGGAAACAAACTGATATCCTAGTTTAGCAAGAAGCAGCACTCAGTTGCCACGTCAACAACTGAAGCCGAATATGTAGCTCCTGGAAGTTGCCGTTCTCAGATCTTATGGATGAAGCAACAGTTCAAGGATTACAAGGTGAAGACTGAACAAGTGCCAATCTACTGTGATAACAATAGTGCTATTGCAATATCTCAAAATCCAGTATTGCATTCAAGGATGAAGCACATTGATATTAGGTACCACTTCATCAGAGATCATATTGAAAATAAAGATATATGCATCAGATATATCAACATGGAGAAACAAATAGCCGATATCTTTACCAAGCCACTGCCAGAAGCTAGATTTGTTGAGCTATGCTAAACTAGATTCAAAAGAAGATGATGATATTCCAGCAGAAGGAGTGAAGAAGAGCACTCTTGTTGATGATCAGAACTGACACAAAAGGGCATCAGTTTTGCAAACTTTGAAGCTTAAACTGATGGAACCCACATCAGTCCTGAAGAAAATGGAAAAGGGCTGTATGAAAGCTGTTGAAAATGAGCGAACTGATTGCAAAAGGCATCAGTCCTCAAATCAGTCATATTAAACTGATGAGAGCAGTTGAATTCTAAAACCTGAATGATGAAGGCAAAGCTTCAGCTGATGGAAACAGCTGACAAGCATAAAATGAGCAAAGCTGAATGAGACAGCTTAAGCTGACAAGGAATCAAAGCAAAAGAGACTCTAGCTGGAACTAATCACTCCAAGCCAAGAAGGTCATCAGTCGAGGAAGCAACTGATGACGTCAGCAGCTCAAATGCCACGTGGAGAGTGGAGGAGAGCCGAAAACCAGATAAGTTCAATTTCAATTTATTACTGAACGGTAAACTGACGTGTCTCTCAAATATAACCGTTGACCTCAATAACTCTCTCTTTCTCTCTACATAAATTTTTCAAGAGATAGATTTGAAGCCTAATTGATTGAATTTCTGAATCTATTCACTGAAAATAAAACCTTCAAACTGTCCTCATTCTAATCTACTGGTTGAAGAAGTGATTCAGAAGATAACCGAGGTAGGAACTTTACGATTCCTTAAAGAAACACCATCAAAAAAGTACCCTGAGCCAGTATGTGAGTTCTATCTAAACTTAGAAGAGAAGGATCACAAAATTACTACTCAAGTCAGAAGAGCAGTGATTGAGATCACCTCAGAACTGTTATCACAAGGTTATCATCTACCAAATGAAGGGCTAAAGATAAATGAAGTGGAGGTCAATTAGCTAGAAGCCTACAATCATTGGAAAAGAACCGATTGTTATGATCCTTACAAGATCACAACTTCCATCTCCTGCTTTCAAAAAGAATATTTGATTCTGGTGGCAATTATTGGAAGAATGATGGTTGGAGTGGCAGGGAACCACTCTCAAATGACAGAGCTCAAGTACAAAATATGTCATGCTATTGACATGACGATCAAATTTGATTGGGCTGGATTCTTCTTCCACAAAATCAAGAAATTTGTAGATATTCTCAAAAAGCACTGGAATGAGAAAAGCTTTCATCAGAAGATGTGCTATGTTAGTAGAATCAGCAAACTATTCAAAAGTGCATTCAATGTTCTGGAAGATGAAGCTGAGATACTACCAATGGACAAGGGTGATTACTTTCCATCATCCACAAAATAGACAAGAGGTCCCAAAGCTGCCAGCATCCAAATTGGGGTCAAAACGAGAATGAAAGAAGGAGATACCAAGGGAAAAGGAAAGGCTATTCTTAAGGAGCCTTACAGAGAAGAATCTGATTCTGAAGACACTCTTGCAATCAACCAATTGGTTGGTAGATTTATCAAGGCTAAATCACCACAACAAAGAACTTCAGAGTCTACATCAACATCAGTACCAGCAAAAAGAATAATAGATTCAATAGCTCAAGATGCAAGAGGATCAGCCAGAACCAAAAGAAAAGATGATGAACCAATAAGAAGGTTGAACAAAGAAAAAGAAGAAATGAACACTGGTCCACCTCTACCTCCAAAACTGCCACCACAAAATATCAAGATATTCGACATCAGCGAAGTCAAAGAAGACGATTTCGTGCCTTTTAGAGGCATTCCTCCACGCAATTTAAGAGCAGAATACTTCAGGACGACATGTCCTCCAATGGGAGAAGAAGATCAAAATATTCGAGCTCTTTTAAGAGCAGAAGTTGTCAGAGGATGGGTAGAGGCCAAAGTCACAGAATCCATAACAACAAACTTTGCTGCTAAACTGATCGTGTCAGAAGCTCTACACACAGCTTTTGCAAGATACTGCTATTGGTATCTTTGGAGACATTGCTTTAACTCCGAAGCTTACTTTCTTCTGACTGCATTGCATGGAATGAGCTTTTGGAGAAGAGAGTAGAGATGGAGTGTTTTGTGGTTAGGACAAGGCATTCCAGAATAGAATCCAATTGTGGTACTAAGGGAAATGCTAGAGATACGACAATGGCATAATCGTTCTGCTAAACAAACACTAGCTCATGTGATGGACGCTCTCATCAAGTCAGCCAACATTGATGTCCCAGAACTATGAATTGAGGAAGAGCATAATATTTGAAAACACCCTCAAGTCCATCAACACTGGGTGTTAGGAGAAATTCAGAGAATCAGAAGAGAACAACAACAGCTAACTTTGGATGCAATCATGGAAGAAGAACAACTGATTAGAAATAGGGTAACAAACAATGGTCTAACCACAAGACAAGTAGCTATCCATTAGGTAGCAAGACAAGTAGTCTTTGATGATCCACCACCTGTCTATGAGATGGATAATCAGTGTTCAGTTCAATTTCAATCGACTGAGAAAATCGATTGAACCTATCCTAGAGAAATCGCAAGCAGCCCCAACTAAAGTTTCTCCTCCACCAGCAGAATAAGAAACAACTGCTAGAAACTCAGCTGATCAGACATTTCAGCTGACAACAGCTCCCCAGTGCTAGACATAGGGATCTTGACTGATCCAGTCCAGATAGCACACCAAGCTCAGGCAAAGATAAATCCAGAAACTCCCCCTGAATCAAGTCACAACGACATGATTGACTTAGGGGATGCAAATCAGTTAGCTGCAACAACTGCTGAGCAAACGACTGATCAATCCAAAATAGTTCTTCGCGAAGAACTGGAAGCTACAGAAGACAAAGACGAAGTATCATCCCAGGGAGATGATCTGCAGCTAATCATTACAACTGATCAGTCTAGTCCTTCAGGAGCAATCCAAGCTGAAGATCAGTTCGGACGGCCATCAGGTCAAGTATCAGCTCAACAGGAAAATCTTCTTCAAAGCCTTCAACATCAATTGAAGTGTTATGAGAAGTTAATCAGAAGACTCCAAGCACATACCGGAATCTAATCATCTGAAGGTGAGTCTTCTAGCTCTAATGATGGGGATAGCAGCCCCACCGTGCCTGCTGCCAAAAGAAGAAGAACTGAACACAAGCAAGACTAAGAGCCTGATCAAGCACAACTGATTCAATACTCTCTAGTTACTATCTTGTGATTCAGTATACTTCAAAAAAATTCAAAAAATGAATGAATGAATGAAAATAAATTTTGCACATGACATATCATCATTCATTTTGAAATTTCAGACCGTTGGTAAAACTTTGAGATGTTGTATATTTATTTCAAACCAACGACTGAAAACGACAAAGGGAATTAAATTCTTTCAACTATCACTTTTGTGAGTCGCTCACTCATAAAAACCCCCTTTGCCAAAATTTTGACAACACAACATAACAACACACTCAACAATCACTTCTCTCTCTCTCAAAGCAGTCTCTCAATAATTTGTTTTTGGAAAAGAGTATGTTCTTTGTCTTCTTCTCCAGAAAAGAAAGATTCAATTCAAATTCAGCCAAATTTTTTAAAATAGCTGAAGCTTCAACAACTCTTATTTCCTTCAAAGAGCAAATGACGAGACATAAATTTCTAGAAAGACAAAAATTTCATGTGATTCATCAAGAATCAAACAGCCCTTTTCTTCTAGTCAATCTTCACAAGATTGGAATTTTGCACTACCTAAAAACTTCTCCAAGGTTTTTTAGACAAAACTTGGTAAGTGAGTTCTTGCTTCAAGCAAAGGTCACTGCAGATGGGAAATTTATACAATCGGTGATTCAAGGAAGAAAACTCCAAATCACTGAGAGAAAGATTGCAAAAATCTTTCAACTTCCTAGAAAAGGCTCCAGGGTTCAAGATCTGAAAAATTTAGCTGAACCATATTGGAAAGAAAGGCGTGCTTCAAATTGCTCCAAGCAATGCAGCTTTACCACGTCTAAAGCTGATTTGAAGCCCGAGTATGGAGTCATGCTCGATATTACAAACAAAATGATGTTCGGCACAATTGGAAGCTTGAGTCAGTTGACTCAAGAAAGATACAAGGTAATGATACACCTTGTAGAAGGATTAGAAGCTAATTGGGCAGAATTTGCCTTCTCCCAATTTAAGCATCATGTCATCAAAGCAGCAGACTCAAAGAGAACTGGCAAATTTGAGTCCAAAGTAAGACTTGTTCTACGAATGAGCAAGCTCCTGGAAGATATGCTAAATCTTCCAAATGATAACATACTGCCAATCCTCATATCCAACTGGATTCCCAAGAATGGGAAGGCACATCTTCAGTCACTCAAGAAGAAGAGAAGATCTAAAGCTAGATCAGGCCATACAACTTCAAGCAGTTCAGATGCCAATGAAGTTCCCTCTCCTCACTCCGAAAATGGATCATCAGTGGATTTTAAACCCTGCACTGATCCAGATGAGCTTATTCCCTTCATTGGAATTCCTCATTCAAATTATGGAGCTCAGTACTTCAGGAGAGCCTGCTCTCCTCTCCAACTGACCGAACACAATATTTACACTTTCTATAGTAGTGAATATGAAGTCAAGAGTACTCAGAAGGATGTAATGAATATCCTTCTCACTCACTTCACATATGTTGCCGAGCAAGAGAATCAACTGTTCAAACAGCTACACCGGTACTTTTACTGGTACGACTGGAGACACTCAATCTCAATCCAGTTACAGTTCTTGCTGATAGCCTTTCATGGCACGACTTTTTGGCAATGTGAAGAGATTTGGAGCATCAAATGAATTGGAGCCTCAAATCCATTTTCTCCAAATATTGTGCAAGTCCAGTAGATTATGAAGCATCGACTTGATTACAACATTCCAGCTAAAACCCCACTAGCTGATGTTCAAGCCAGCTTGAGATCACAAGGAGATGTAAACACTTCAATCGATCTGTGTTGCCTACAACTGAATCCGGATCCAGCTCAGTCCGAAAAGGCACATCTACAAGCTGCGGGCACCACTGATGAGATAGACAAAGATCTCTCTCATACTCAAGTAGTGGTAACCCCAAGGAGTCAACATCTTGGACTGAATAAAGACAAATATGATGAAGACACTGCCACCTCTCTAGATCTTTTGTCCAAAGGATATGTTACTCCTCTTATCAAGTCTTGCTCTAGAGCTGGAAAGCTAATGTTAAATCATTCCAGCTCATCCTGCAGTGGAATTAAAGAGCTGACCTCCTTGAAGCTGACTACCTCAGCAGTTGCTCTTCAGCAACTTCAGCATGTTGAGACTCAAGCCAGAACTGATCATTCTCAGGATATTTCCAGTTCAGCTTCTAAAAGAAAACGATCTAATAGCTCTAAATAAAGAAGAGGAAATTGACAAAGAGTCAATCAGCAGCTTCTCAAAAAAACTGATACAATCAGTTAAAGGTGATCTCATCAGTTCAACAGAAAACGGACGCCTCGAGCCCCTAAGTCCCATCTCTCATCAGTTGCCTGATTACTCCTCTTAGCTTCTTTGCTCTCTATTCCTCATAGCTTATTTTTTTGAAAAAGTTAACGTTAACATTTCAAAATAAGCTTACTGTTCATCTGAGTTGCCATTAGAGTCTCTATACTCAGCATTAAAATATAAAGAGATGAATTTTCTGAGGTATATAAATAGCAAATCTTCTGGCAAAATATTGTGCTATTTATGGCAACTACACAGATTTTCAAATCCTCAGATCTCAGCCACTTGATCCAAAAGGCATTATCCAAGTCGACGGCTGAGATGCATGCATCATTTATTCAGCTAACTTTCTTTCAAATCAGATAACTGATCAACCAGAAAGCACTCGATTGTTTTGGTTTAATATATGCAAACTTACTGCCTTTACAAGAAGTATAGAAGGTGAATGAAAATAAGCAGAAATAGAGATAACCATTCTCTGAAAATATTTCTCATTCCTTCCCATTGTCTTCTCACTTATCCATAGCCCCTTTCCTCCTCTTCTCATATCATCGAAGAATGTCTTACTCATTCCAATCAATGGATATGGAGCTTCTTATAAAGCAGCTCAAAATGGATAAGTTTGTCGATCGAGCATTTCTCCAAGCTCTAATCGATCGAGAGAAGACCAGCATGATCTTCCATCAACTGTAGACATACGGGCTCTTGTCATTTATGACAACACAGCCCACAAGGAAGTATCTTCCGCTAGTAGCAGAGTTCTACTATCACACGGAAAACTCAGGACACAACATCATCTCTTTTGTCCGAGATCAGGTTATCATCATCAATACAGATGTGTTAACCGAACTGTTCCAGCTTCCCGGCCATGGCCCAAAGGTGTTCGAACTAGAGTTTCCTTCAAAGTTGGAGTTGTGGAACGACTAGAAATGTCCAGATGTTTATCACAAAGACTTCTCAAACAACTTGAAAGACAGTCTTTCTCCAACCATGGTCCAAATTCTAGACATAGTGATGCACATCTTTCTGAGTAGCATCACCAACGCTCAGTTAAATGATACCACCTCTCATCTTATAGCTGCAATATATTATGGATGCAAGGCTAATTGGGCATCCTATGTATTGGCACAGCTTCGCCGACAAGTGAAGCATGTTGAGATCCATCTAATATTTGGCACATTCAAAGCCACACTAGGATTTGCAAATCAACTCAGTCATATCATTGCGGAGCAACTCGGAACAGTCCCTGGTGGATACACTCTCACCAGACGAGATCTCTTTCCTACAGTCTACATTCACCGACGACATCGAATTGTAGTTGGTCGCCCTAGGAAGTTGAGACTTCAGCTCATGGAGGACCACAGCCCAGCTAAAGGCAAGCAGCTGCTCCTTTACGCTGATCCTCTAGCTGACGCAGGACAGTTTTAACTGACAGTGACTCTTACACCTCTACAACTGATGAGTCCACTGCACCTGCCACCAGAGAACCTCCTTATGTCGCTGCCCTAGAAACTCTGGAAGAAGGCTTCAATGCAAGCCTTGATCAACAACTGGAAAGTTGTTTTGGTCAAATAAGGGATCACAACCCCTTTTTCTTTGAACACCTTCGAAGATATCTCCAGTATCACCTCTGGAGATACCAGGTGGATGATGCCACCATGCTAATGATGGCAGACAAGCGTGGCTACTCATATTGGATAGAGGAAGGTGAATGGAGCCGCAGCTGGATGAACTATCTACTCGATACACCTCCATCAGTCCCAGATATCATGGATTCCATGATTAGGAGGTTTCAAACCTCGGTGCCTCATAATGCACCCCTTCCTAAACATGAGTCCTACAACTCGTCTATAACTCATCTTCAAGAGGATGTCATCATCAACATGCCGCTTCTCGAAATCGCATCAGCTTCCTCTATTCGGTATGATCCACTCTCTCTTCCAGATCTTGACCAGCTGATGATGACAAAAGAGTCCTATGCATGGATGTCCGCCTCTATACCTGCACTCCAAGCTCTCCACTTTACCAACAACCTACTGACCACTTCTTTCTCTCCTTCGCCACAGTTGTCACTGCCCCATTATGAATTCCATGAACTTGCCCTTTTGGATGATGCCAAAAAGGGAAAAGGATATGTTGATGATGAAAAACCATATGTTCCGGCATATGATTACGGGCAGGGTGATATAACTCTTTGGGATGAGATCCAAAGAGAAGTTCAAAGATAAGCTGCTTCTCAGAGGGAAGCTACTAACGAGGGGGAAGCTACCCATCAGGGGAAAGCTATTCGCGAGGGGGAAGTCAAACTTGAGCAATGCCCAACTCAAGAATATTGTTGGACTTGGGAGAAGGCTTAGCTGAAAGAGCAGCAAGAATGGGGACTTGACAAGCTTCAGCCACGTCTTCAAGCTATCAGTCCCAAACTGATCAGCTCACCAGCTAAGCTTCTGTCAGTCTCTCTCAACTGATCAGTCAGCACAGATAAATCACAAAAGCGAGTTAGGGCCCTATCTATTCCGCAATCTGTCTTGAAAGATTTTGAAGTCGGTTTATTCACCCTCCCTAAACTGACAAAGGCTCGCACCGGGACCAACAATTTCCTTTCATTTTTAGTGTATGGTAAATTGGCTTAAAATACACGAACTTTGGGGTCATTTTGGTTTTTCACATGATTTTAAAAATGTAGTTTCAATAACACGAACTTAACCTCTGTTTGGTTTTTCACATGATTTTCAAATTCTGGCAAGTGGAATCTGACGTGGCAGCCGGAACTGCCACGTGGCAGTCGGAGATGCCACGCGTACATCTACGTGGATATCAAATTGCCTTAAAATACACAAACTTTCGACTCAGATATCAAATGCCACGTGTACATCTACGTGAAAATCATGTGAAAAACCAAACAGAGGTTAAGTTTGTGTTATTGAAACTACATTTTTAAAATCGTGTGAAAAATCAAAATGACCCAAAGTTCGTGTATTTTAAGCAAATTTACCCTTTAGTTTATATATATGCATGAAATGAATATTTTTTATTTTTTCGTCCAAAAATGTTCATGTGAGATCTTGAATGAAAATGCGTAAAATTGATTTGAAACAAGAATGTTATAATCATTGCAAGATATTATACGGTGGTAAATATATTCTTTATTGATGTTTATTATATAGGAAAAAAAATAACTGAAAGCCAAATAATCTCGTAAAATAGTATCTAGAAGATTCCTTAAAATAACAAACTCCTAACAAATCTTATCTAAAAAATAAATAGCAAATGAATTTGAAGATTCAAATTTAAATATTCAACACTCCTCCTTGAATTAGGAGCCGCAAATTCCACTAAGCTATTCTTCAAAACATTTCATCTAAATCTTGCTCATATTGTTCTGCGGACACTTTTGCAATTTTCATCAATTTGTTGTTCTCTGCAAATTTTCTCAACATGTCCCCTATTTCCACACTTGCTGCATTTGATATTAGGCCTCCACCAACACCTATTTGGCATATGATTCTATATTTTGCAATGTGGGCAAGGTGAACTTGCAACATTATTGTTGTTACTCTTATATATTTTTGTCTCTCATGACTTTAAAAGCACCTTCTACTGTATCTTCATATTTCATCAGTCTTCTTTGCTCTACAGCCTGCAAAGCACTGACTAACTCTGCCAAAGATATGCCTGACAAATCTGTAGACTCCTCTAGACAAGAAATTTTGTATTCATATTTTTCAAGTAGAGTCACAAGAATTTTTTGCACAATTCGGCCATCTTCAAAAAACTTACCTAGAAGTCTTACTTTGTTAACAAATACTCACACTACCAAAAAAATGATCTTTAGTGACAATATTATTAGCAACGACAAATGTTGTCGCAAATAATAAACTTAAGTAATGACATGTCATCTTTAGTAATTACATGTCATTTTTGATGACATTTTTTGTGACAACAATGTTGTCACTTAAAATAATTTTTAATTTATTTGGAATAAACTTTTAGGGATGCTCTATTTGCCACGACATGATGTCATCGTAAAAAATATTTTTAAGTGACAACAATGTCATTACAAAAACTTTTATAGATATGACATGTAATAATTGGAAACAACATGTCGTTACTAAAAGTCTAGTATTAGTGACGACATTTGTCATCGCTAATAATATTGTCTCTAAAGACCATTTTTTTGTAGTGTCAATAGCTTGTCAGAGTAGTCCTTAATCATTTCTGGCTCCTTCATCTTTATGATCTCAAACTATCTAATCAAGTTGAGTGCTTGTATGTTCTTGGTTCTTTCATTGCCCCGGTATTCCTTTTTTATGTAGTCCCAGATTTGATATGCCATCTCCAAGTTCATGATTATTGTGTATATTTCACTTGAAACTCTAGAGAACAGACACACTTTTGCTTTGGATTTCTTAGTCTTCTTTTTCGTGCGGGCCTTCATTTTAGCCATCGTGGGGTTATTTGGTAATTGTTGCACAAGATATCTTCTTCTATCACTTTTAATAGATCTAAAGCTTCGATATGGATATTAATTCGCACAACCCGTGTTTGACAATTATCACCATCAAAAATTAGTATTGCAATGGCAGATTCCATTTCTTGATGCGTATGTTTATGTATACTCACAGATCCCTCAAGAAGAAGGCTCGTGATGCCATTTGTTGGTTTATAGAACCTATTAAAGAATGGAAAATATACTGATTTGTTGGTTTATAGAACCAATAAAAGAATGGAAAATATACTGGTGCAAAATATTGTACGGTGCTAAATATATTATTTACTGATGTTCATTACATAGAAAAAAACGTAAATTAAAGTCAAATAATCTCCTAAAATAATATCTAGAAGATTCCTTAAAATAACAAACTCCTAACAAATCTTATCTAAAAAAGAAATAGCAAATTAATTGAAGATTCAAATTCAAATATTCAATCTTATGAAATTACCAAAAATTTTAAATAACTTTAACATACTTGTTTTAAATCATATTACACATTTTCATTTAAGATCTCGCATGAATATTTTTAGATGAAAAAATAATGACGAAAAATACAAAATATTCATTCTTCATGCATATATAAACTCAAATGAAATGGAATTAATTAAAAAAATAATTATAGACCTTAATTGGTTCTAATAAGCCCTGACAAATAAAATAAAAGTTGTTAGAATTTGTTGCCTGAAACAATGTGAATTTCGGATGTAAATAGCAAAGTTAAAATAAATGTTGAAGCTAGTGTTGCCACATTATCTTCAACATGCAGTGGAAACATGAACAAAACTTTGCACAAGATAAATTTTAAATCACACTCCTTATGGTGTGTGATTGCCTCAAGGCGAAATTCACTAACGCAAGTGATAAACAATAATAATGCTGATGTTGTCTAGATTCACTCCCTTGACAACACTGCATAAAACATAGAAAGGACTATCCTAGCTTCACTCACTCGAATAATCTCTCAAACAAACCTATCTAAACACATAGATAGATTACAACAAGTCACTCTAAATCCTAGACTCTCAAAGATGACTATCTGACCTACACAGACAACTGGAATGAATGTCTCTAGATGATTGGGATGCTAGGCCGATGTCTGGAAATATGTCTTGAACTTTAAAGATGACATTAGATGTAAGTTTCAGAGATTCTCACAAATCACAGTGATAACCTGCTTGCATAAATGATTTTAAGATCTGAAAAGACCTTAAATACTTCCTCCATCTTGTCTTGGCAGTTGCTTCATGATCCCAAGTGACTTGGCCTTGAATCAACCGCCTTCCACTTCCCATTGCTGTAGTAGACTAGAGATAACCGTGTTTTGCATTGTGGAGCACATGTTCTTCAACATCGTGTAGTAGTGGCAGTTACTCCTCTGACCCACGATCTCCTGCAATGGTTAGTGTCAAAAACAGAGTGGGAACATCACGTCCTTACAAAATCAGAACAGATTTTGACAAGGTCAAAATCAAATATAATGCACAATTTACAATTTACATATTAATAAATTAAATAATAAATATGAAAATACGTGGAAAATCATATTTGACAAAAATTATAATTTATTCAGATTAATTTAAAATAAATTATTCCAAAATATTAGGAAAGGATAAGATTAATATTCCGAGTGTTATACTCAATGTGACGAGAATGACGGAACATCATTAGATACGACATTGATTGCGATGTTATCAAATGAAGTGATTACATCATCTGGAACACATCATACTCAACAATCTCCCACTTAAGCTCATCCTTTCTGCACAAAACATAAAAAAAAAACTTAATATATACAGTTAGAGCCGCAGCGGAAAATGATAAAACTTTTGGAGTTTAAAAACTCCCCCTTAAGGTCTGCTCCTCCTAAGTTATTACCTGTACAATAATATACAAAAGTACAAGTGGGTAATTATCCCCTGTACATGTAATGTTGAGATTAGTCTCAACATAAAAACATCACATATTTTAAATATGCGAACAACAGAATATGAATGTTGATATCATAACCAACATAAACACAACACATATAAAATATGCGAACAAGCATATATATATATATATATATCAAAATCATCAAATAACTTTGACGATTAACATCAAAATTTTCCAAGGATATTCAACATGTGAATATCTAACAACATCATAAACAAAAACATGTGTCCAGAACATTAAAAACTTTCAAAACATAAATTGAACTGTGTCCAGCACAAAAACCATAATTAAAATAAAAAAAAATTGATGAAGAAAATATCAAATTTTCTTCTTGCCCTTCACCTTGGCCGTTAATGTGATTCTGTCATGCTCGAAAACATGAAAGAATATCAAAGACTCAAGAACGGAATACACAATGACTATGTAAGGGATTAAAATAATACAGGGACTCAATATAAGACTCAAAATAGCGAAAGACTTTGGACTGAATAGACTCGATATACGCAGCTGTATTAAGACTCGGATAAGATGAACTAAAAGAATCAATTTTCTAGACTAAAGACTCGAAATTAACTAGAGAAAATGAACACTTACAGTAGATTTGCTATTCGCGAGCTATATAACACGTATAGATGAAACTGACTCGAACGACTTCGAAAATGTATGAAACTCGACCTGGACTTCAATGAATGTTGTAGGAGGCGTATGAAAGGTGTAACATAGGTGTTGGTGATGATGGATGATGGTTGATCTTGGTGATGTGAATTGCAGCCTGATAAATCCCCCGTAGTATCGAACGTACTATGAAAAATGTACCTCAAAGTTGTTCTTCGATTAGCGAGTTCACCCTAATCTCTCTTGTGAATTAGAACATTCCCTTGATATAAGACTCAAAGTTGCTAGCTTTAAGAATGGTGATTTATCACTAAATCAACAAAAGTATTTGGTTGATCCACAAAAGAACGTCAAACAATTGAGAAAATAACTCTTTATTTCATGGAATGTCTAAAAGGTCAAAATAACAATGATCCCTTATTTATAACGCATGATGGACAAAAATTCTAGCCTAAAATAATTGAAATTCAACTAGGCAACTACCTAAACTAGAATTCTAACTAGGAAAGAGGTTCCCATGATTAAAACTCTAATTACCTAGCTAAAAACACCTTGTAGAAAATCCCTTAATAAAAACACACAAAAATTACATAAATAATAAAATAATAAAACTGATCTAAAATAAATAAATACTATAGTCTAAAATAATACTATAGTCTAATAAAATCAGCCCCTTAATTAAATTAACTAAGGGGGACGAAAACTCCATGCAACTCATCTATGCAACGTGAATCTGCCATGCATGCACAACTTGATGAGTTCTATCTTCATGCATTGTTCTTCAAATCTTGATCTCCAATCTTTAATTTTGAACAACATGACAATCTTGAAATCCTTTAATGGCAGCTTTGGATGGACCGATTTGATGCTTGTCATGGTCTCATCATTCCCTTCCTCTTGAAAAGAATTCACCGTCGAATTCGAACGGCCTGGATCTAAAATGAACACGAACTGTTCATCAACCTCTTTTGGTGGCTCATCAATATCATGTGTCACATCTTTGGCAACCTGTAGACTAATGACATGAAAAGTACATGGTTGACAAAAAATGTTCGAAATCAGCGGCTTCTCCATATTTGCTTGTACGAGCTCCTCTTTATCTTTAACCATTTCCAACTTGATTTCACTCTACAGATCTTTTTCTTCTTCTCCAACGCTTTAACAAGTGGCAACATCTATCAATTCTTCAAGAGATGCTTCATCGGAAACGGTTACCTCTAGAATAGGATCTTCTTTATTGGCAACGATATCAAACGGTAACTCAATGTGGATCTCCATCTCTTCTTCCTTAACTTCGGCTTGCTTTTCCTCGGGTTTGGCATCAGTCGAGGGCTGCATTGATCGTGTAAGCCATGTAGGTGGCGGCGGTGTAGCAATAGGCGATCGAACTATCGGTGTAGGTCGCGCATATATGGGTGTGGTAGGCTCGGGCCTAAAACTGGACTGTGGTGCAGAACATCCCAAACGTCTCTCAACTTGTTTAGCATATTGCACCATGTCTTCCAACACTATGGCCTCCTTGCGTAAGCTTGTGTAGCTTTTCCTCCAACTCCCATTGATAGTGGTCTGGAATGAAGCGTTTCCGCATATCATCTTTCAACTCTCGCCACGAATCGATGGGTGGGAGGCGATCTCGGCGGCATCGGTTTGCTGAAATCCTCACCATATTGTGGGATAGCCTTTAAACTCCAAGGAAACTAACTGAACTTTCTTTGGCTCGGGGAAGTCGTAACACCCAAAAATATTGTCTACTTTATGTTCCCAATCAAGGTATGCATCAGGATCGAGTAGACCTTCAAACTTGGAGATGGTTGTATTGCTGGACACCGTATGGGTATGGTCGTGCCTCATTGTACCTACATAAGTAACAAACGTGAAGAATAAAGGACCTCACAATCCTCACTTTTCTCTTATTTGTTTCCACTATTTTTTTCCACTCGTGTATCACTCAAGTATATGGTGCAAAGTCTATGAATGTAGTGTATATGGGGTGGTGCAAAATGATTTTTTTTTCAGATTTTTTTTTCAGTTTCTGTTTCAATCTATACAGAAAGAACTCGACTCCAACAACAATTATTACACACTAAGATGACGAGAAAGAACTGAACTCAATAAGAATGAATCTAAACTCTTCTTCTTTTTTTCAAAATAGTTTTCTTTTAACTGCAATGCTACACGACTCAACTAGATTAGCAACATAAGACAGTGGGAAGATAACTACAAGCTGAATGCAA
The DNA here is from genome assembly GCA_026008535.1 of Perilla frutescens. Classification (NCBI taxonomy): domain Eukaryota; kingdom Viridiplantae; phylum Streptophyta; class Magnoliopsida; order Lamiales; family Lamiaceae; genus Perilla; species Perilla frutescens. Next base: position 44,267,864 of record BRKX01000013.1, on the reverse strand, counting down.
AGAGAACGAATCTGATTTTTTTATTTTTTGCACTTTTTTTTAGCGAACCGTTGTCTTTTTTTTAAATAGTATATTTTTTTTAATCGGCGCCTCTTTTCTTTTTTTTTAACTAATGGCTTTTTTTTTCAATGAATATGCAGATTACAACTGGATAAACAACGAACAAGACAAACAAAAAATTAAACAAAAGACATAACCCGGTATTGAACCATGAACAACTATTGCCATTGTGGCTTTAATACCACATGATGTGATTCCATCATGCTCGAAAACATGAAAGAATATCAAAGTACGCAGACTCAAGAACGGAACACACAAAGACTATGTAATGGTTCAAAATAATACCGAGACTCAATATAACACTCAAAATAGCGGAATACTTTGGACTGAATAGACTTGATATACACAGTTGTATTAAGACTCGAATAACATGAACTAAAAGACTTGATTTTATAGACTAAAGACTCCAAATTGACTAGACAAAATGAACACTCACAGTAGATGTGCTATTCGCGAGCAAAATAGCACGTATGGATAAAACTGACTCGAACGACTTCGAACACGTATGAAACTCAACCTGAACTTCAATGAATGTTGTAGGAGGTGTACGAAAGGTGTAGGATGGGTGTTGGTCATGATGGACGATGGTTGATGTTGGTGATGTGAATCGCAACCCGATAAATCCCCTGTAGTCTCGAATGTACTACGAAGAACATACCTCAAAGTTATTCTTCGATTAGCGAGTTCACCCTAATCTTTCTTGTGAATTAGAACGTTCCTTTAATATAAAACCCAAAGTTGCTAGCTTTAAGAATGGTGATTTATGACTAAATCAACAAAATTATTTGGTTGATCAACAAAAGATCGTGAGAGAATTGTTAAAATAACTCTTTAATTTCATGCAATGTCTAAAAGGTCAAAATAACAATGATCCCTTATTTATAGGGCATAATGGATGAAAATTCTAGCCTATAATAATTAAAATTGAACTAGAAAACTACCTAAACTAGAATTCTAACTAGGAAAGGAGTTCCCATGATTAAAACTCTAATTACCTAGCTAAAAACACCTTCTAGAAAATCCTTAATAAAAACACACGAAAATTACATAAATAAAATAATAAAACTGATCTAAAATAAATAAATACTATTGTCTAAAATAATACTGTAGTCTAATAAAATCAGCCCCTTAATTAAATTAACTAAGGGGAACGAAAACTCTATGCAACTCGTCTATGCAACGTGAATCTGCCATGCATGCATAACTTGATGAGTTATATCTTCATGCATTTCTCTTCAAATATTGGTCTCCAATCTTTAATTTTGAACAACATGAAAATCTTCAAATCCTTTAATGACAGCTTTGGATGGACCGATTTGATGCTTGTCATGGTCTCATCATTCCCTTCCTCTTAAAATAATTCATCCTCGAATTCGAACGGCCTGGATAAAAAAACGAACACGAACTGATCATCAACCTCTTTTGGTGGCTCATCAATATCATGTGTCACATCTTTGGTAACTTGTAGAATAATGACATGAAAAGTACATGGTTGACAAAAATGTTAGAAATCAGCGGCTTCTCCATGTTTGCTTGTACGAGCTCCTCTTTATCTTCAACCACTTCCAAGTTGATCTCACTAGCTATCTCTTTTTCTTCTTCTCCTACGTTTTCATAACTGGCAACATCTATCAATTCTTCAAGAGATGCTTCTTCGGAAACGGTTACCTTAGAGAATAGGATCTTCTTTGATGGCAACGATCTCAGATGGTAACTCAACGTGGATCTCCATCTCTTCTTTCTTAACTTCAGCTAGCTTTTCCTCGGGTTTGGCACCGGTCGGGGGCTGTATTGATCGTGTAAGCCATGTAGGTGGCGGTGGTGTAGCAATGGGCAGTCGAACTATCAGTGTACATCGCGCATATGCGGATGTTGTAGGCTCAAGCCTAATACTGGACTGTGGTGTAGAATGTCCCAAATGTCTCTCAACTTGTTTAGCATATTCGACCATGACTTCCAACTCCTCGTAGTGATATACCGCTACTTATTTCTCGGATTGCCCTTCGTAGACCAGCTAGAAATCTCTCCATTGTATCTTCTAGATACTCATCTACATCAGCTCGTCTCATGGCTTCAATCATTCGATTGTAGCACTCATCCACACTATGGCCTCCTTGCCTAAGCTTGTGTATCTTTTCCTCCAACTCCCATTGGCAGTTGTCTGGAATGAAGCGTTTCCGCATCTCATCTTTCAGCTCTCGCCATGAGTCGATGGGTGAGAGATGATATCGGCGGCATCGGTTTTGCTGGAATCCCCACCATGTTGCTGCATAGCCTTTAAACTCCAAGGTAACTAGCTGAACTTTCTTTAGCTCGGGGAAGTCGTAACACTCAAAAACATTGTCTACTTTACGCTTTCCCATCAAGGTATGCATCAGGATCGTGTAGACCTTCAAACTCGGGGATGGTTGTATTGCTGGACACCGTACGGGTGTGGTCGTACCTCATAGTACCTGCATAAATGACAAACGTGAAGTATAAAGGACCTCACAATCCTCACTTTTCTCTCATTTGTTTCCACTCTTTTTTTTCCACTCGTGTATCACTCCAGTATATGGTGCAAAGTGTGAATGTAGTGTATATGGGGTGGTGTAAACTGATTTTTTTTCGGATTTTTTTTTCATGTTTTTTTTTATGCTATACAGAAAGAACTCGACTCCAACAACAATTATTACACACTAAGATGACAAGAAAGAACTGAACTCAACAAGAATGAATCTGAACTCTTCTTCTTCTTGTTTTTTTCAAAACATATATTTTTTTTAACTGCAATACGACACGACTCAACTAGATTAGCAACAATAAGACACTAGGAAGATAAACACAAGCTGAATGCAAAGAGAATGAATCTATTTTTTTTATTTTTTACACTTTCTATAATGAACTGTTCTCTCTTTTTTTTTCACGGTATCTTTTTTTTCAATTCGCGTCTATTTCTCTCTTTTTTTAACCGATGGCTTTTATTTTTTTTTCAATGAATATGCAGATTACAACTCGATACACAATGAACAAGACAAATAAAAAATTAAACAAAAGACACAACCCTGTTTTGAACCACGAACAACTATTGCCGTCATGGCTCTGATACCACATGATGTGATTCTGTCATGCTCGAAAACATGAAAGAATATCAAAGTACGCAGACTCAAGAACGGAACACACGATGACTATATAAGGGTTCAAAATAATATCGGGACTCAATATAAGACTCAAAATAGTGGAAGACTTTGGATGAATACACTCGATACACGAAGTTGTATTAAGACCCGAGTAAGATAAACTAAAAGACTCGATTTTTTAGACTAAAGACTCGAAATTGACTAGACAAAAATAACACTTACAGTAGATCTGCTATTCGCGAGCTAAATTACATGTATTGATGAAACTGACTCGAAGGACTTCGAACACGTATGAAACTCGACCTGGACTTCAATGAATGTTGTAGGAGGTGTACGAAAGGTGTATGATGGGTGTTGGTGATGATGGATGATGGTTGATGTTGGTGATGTGAATTGCTTCCCGATAAATCCCCCGTAGTCTCAAACGTACTACGAAAAACATACCTCAAAGTTGTTCTTCGATTAGCGAGTTCACCCTAATCTCTCTTGTGAGAATTAGAACGTTCCCTTGATATAACACTCAAAGTTTCTAGCTTTAAGAATGGTGATTTATGATTAAATCAACAAAAGTGTTTTGTTGATCAACAAAAATCGTGAGATAATTGAGAAAATAACTCTTTATTTAATGCAACGTCTAAAATGTCAAAATAATAATAATCCCTAATTTATAGGGTATAATGGATGAAAATTCTAGCCTAAAATAATTAAAATTGAACTAGGAAACTACCTAAACTAGAATTCTAACTAGAAAATAAGTTCCCATGATTAAAACTCTAATTACCTAGCTAAAAACACCTTCTAGAAAATCCCTTAATAAAAACACACGAAAATTACATAAATAAAATAATAAAACTAATCTAAAATAAATAAATACTATAGTCTAATAAAATCAGCCCCTTAATTAAATTAACTAAGGGGGATGAAAACTCCGTGCAACTCGTCTATGCAACGTGAATCTGCCATGCATGCACAACTTGATAAGTTCTATCTTCATGCATTGCTCTTCAAATCTTGATATCTAATCTTTAATTTTGAACAACATGAAAATCTTGAAATCCCATAATGGTAGCTTTGGATGGACCGATTTGATGCTTGTCATGGTCTCATCAGTCGTGGACTTCTCGGTCTCTCTGCTTCAACATCCCCAATATTGCCACCATCACCAGCACCAGCAGACATGACTACTCCTTCTTTTTGTGTAGAAAGAGTCCCTCGAAGAGCTTGACGAAGCTCAACTATGGTATTGGTGAGTATTTTGCTTTGATGAATCATAGAATCCATCTGTGAGATATAAGAGTTTAGAACCTACACAGAAATAGTCACCAAGTGTGAGGAAGCACTTGCTATATCACTTTCTGAAAGAGGAGGAGAGAGAGCACTCTCTATAGCAACATCCTGACCAACATCCCTTAATGCAGTAGTTGAACTTCAACAAAAGGTGTAAGGTAGATCAATTACACGATCTTCATTCCCTTTAGGCTTCATGATGGAGATAGTTGAGGTTTCAGTAACTATCTTTTTCTTGTTGGGCTTTACACCTTGTTCAACCAGGATGGCATAGATGACGCAGAGAAAAGGTAATATGCTGGTGGTGTTTGTCTTTTTAGCCGACTTCAACATACAATAAAAAATGTAGTCTCCGAGATTGAAGAGGATTTTTATTCCAAGTTTGAAGAGCAAGATTTCTTGATCAACAGTGAGGACTGAGGACTTGGTGGTGGGTAGCCAATTATACACAATTAATTTGTGTAAAACATAGTAGAAAAATGTGAGCTTAGAAGTGGAAATCTTGTTAGTCTACTTTGTCACCAGACCACCAGTCACAATCGACACGACATCATCAATTAAATCTAGGCTAATAACATCAGAATCATTGCCTAGACCTAAAAGTTTGTTGATCAGCATGGGGTTAAACTAATAAATCTTATCCTGCATATAAATCTCCCCATATTTGCTCTTGGATTTATCATCTATCTTAGGAGACACATTTGCATAAAATTCAGCAACAACATCAGGCTCAAAAGAAGACAATGCAGTGACAGATTTTCAGAGACCCCTCTCTTTATGAAAAACATCCATCCCATATTTTTTAAAGCTAAGCACATCTATTTATTTTTCGACACGCATAGGGCGAAGAACAACAGTCTTATGAATGGATTTAGCATGCTTAGAGTTGAAGGTCTTACTGAAAGCAGAGGTAACATCAAGAGGAGAACCTGAAGGATAGACTGGTTCAGAATCACCAGAATCAGCATCCTCTTTGACATCAGCTGAATGAGTGGGGGATTGAGAGACTATCTCTTTGGCTGTGATGGATGAGACCATTTCTTGTGACGAGGCGGGGGAAGAAGCTTTCTTTTTAAGGCCAGATGCAGCGTTCTTTTTCTCTTTCCCTTTCAATGCTTGTCCTGAAGACGCAGGCTTGGCAGGAACATCGACCTCTAGCATGGCAGAGATAGGCTTCTTTTGCTGTTGAGCATCAAATTCCACATCCCCAACAACTTTGTCTGGAGAATTTTCAGGAGGATTCTCTTCTTCATCAGATTCATCCACTACTACAAAAACATAAATACATAACACTAGATACATAACGGTTTTAAGTTAAAACCGTTACGAACGAAGTATACTTAATAGTTTTTCAAAAAACTGCTATGTATGTGCGTGCATTCCATGGTATATATAACAGTTATTACTAAATTGTTATGTATTTTGGTATCATATGTAACGGTTTTTATATAACCATTACATATGTGCGTGTTTTTCAAGGACAATAGGTAACGGTTTATTATGTGCGTCTTTTTTTAATAACAGATTTTTACTGTTATGTATAACCTTTTTACATACATAACGCTTCATTAAGAACCGTTATATATGTGCAATACATGTAATATATCTTAGAAACCATTATATATTACATTCTTTAGGTTTCAAAATAAAAAATGTTAAAAATTTCAAAAATCGTGTTCATAAGTTTCCCTAAATTTCAGAATTTTCCCTCTCTCCTCACAACCTCATTGCCGCTACTACCTCACTGGTGACTGACAAAACTATCAGAGTGTCGTGGGTCTCCTCTTTTCACAGAGAAACAATATACTTGACTGTGGTGGCATGATTCTCTGAAAGCGGCAGCTGAGGTTGATGACCAAGTGGGGACGGGGGCTATGGTTTACTCTTCCGGTGCCCTTCCGATGACTAGCAGGCTTCATTCACAGCGGGTGGCTAGGGTCTTCCTCCCAGGTGCTTCTCTAGCCATCCCAGCAACTGAGGTAAGGTTGAAAGCTCCCACTGCGTCACTTGGAAACGATAACTAACAACCAAACCTCTATGAGTATCTTTCTTAACCCAAGCGTGCCCCTGCTTTTGTATCTTGGTAGGATTATTTCTTCTCTTCTAAGAGTATGTTTAGTGCAGCTGCTATTTTTATCTCCCTAATTTCTTCCCCAATTTCAACTCAAGATCTGTTGCTTTTTGATGTGTTTGAAGTATTTATTTTTTTCTCTGAAAAAAAAGTATTTATTTGGATGTGAATGTGTGAATTTGTGTTTAAAGAATCAATTTTGTTCATTTTTATTATTTATTGTTGATGTGTTAGTGTTAGGTGAAATGACAAAATCCAGAGATTTTGCTAGGTTTCTGTATATTCCGTGCTTATTGGTGTGAACTGTGATGCAATAGATCTATGAAGTTTTTCTTTTGATAGCGATAGTTTAGCTGGGGTTGTTTGAAATTTGTGCAAGTTTTATCCAAATGTCTTTGATAATAAAAATTATCAGATTTTTCTATTTATTTGATTGATTTTTTATGCATTATAATTATTCTCTTTTCTTGATCATCAGAGAATAGTGTGAGGTTGCTTAAACTATGTGATTAATGTGAATGACCTTTTCAATTTTTGAATCAGTTTCTAACATCAATTTTGATCCTTCCACCTTGCTTACATCTCTGCATTTTTTCTACATTTAAACAAACCACTAATGCAACTAAAATTTGGAACATGAATCCATGGTACATCCAGGATAAGCCGAGATTTGAATACTGTGGGCTTTTGCTTGGTGAGTTGAGTCTTTATTTGACTGACATTTCTTTCATTTAGTTCTATGCAAGGTTGCTTGAAGTTGAATTTCATGTTTACATGTTTTGCAGATACTTCAAGGCATTATTTGCCAATTGAAATAATCAACCAAGTTACAGAATCTACGTCATATGCTGAACTTGTAAGATATGCGAATCTAATGCTACTTCTCTTTCTTTAGACATTTTTTTTCTTTTTCTGTCCAGACTTAAGAATTTTGATGATTACATTCAGTATAATGTCCTCCACTGTCATATCATAGATGAAGAGTAATTTCCACTTGAAGTCCCAAGTTTCCCAAATTTGTGGAATGGGGCATATATGAAATGGGAGTGGTATATCATAGACCATGCTTCTGAAATTGTCGAGTAAGTTTCTTGTTCTACCGCCTCATCTTTCTCAAGGAGTGTTCAAGTTTTACTTGGAATGAGTAAATATCTCTTCGGAACTTGTAATGGTCTTAAGTTTTCAGTAGTTCTGTATTGTAAAAGGCATTAAGCAGTTAAAATTACTTTTGCAGAACTTGTGCTATTAGTCTATGTAAACTTCTAGTTATTCAAACCAAAAATAGTCTAATTTTTTCATCTTGATTCAACTTTGAGATCCTATCTTATCCTAAGAAATTGTTGGAACTCATGTACTTCGAGTAATGAGAAAGTCATGCATTAGTGCTGCAATGTTCAAATATTTTCATTGACCCTGCAGTTTGGAACTAATGATTGGTTCTATTTACAAAGATACTGGAATTAATTTTAGTAGATGAGGATGGCCAATATCTAAATTTCTTTGATGATTAGCACTTCATCTAAGATTTTTGTCCCATTCTTTTTGCTTGTCGGTTCATTATTTAATGGCCATAATGAGGATGGTACCTTGGATATGCATGATGAATATGTTGGATCTCATAGGATGGATATACTCTCTCGTTCACTCTTAATAGATTTGCAACTTACAGTTTAGTATGTCAGCATCATATGTTATGGATGTTATCCAGGTACTATAATAGTTAGTGAAAATTCACATATATAATTCCTCTAAAATAAAATAAAGAGTTGTATATGGCACCTTGTCTCTGCACGTGTGAGAAGGACATGTCCTGCCCTTTTGCTGTGCTGGTATTTCATGTTACAGTGAAAATTCTGTGATATGATCTGTAAAAGGAAGCTAAAGACAGCGAGAATAAGATGTTGATTACATAAAATGGTATGCGAAATCTCATGTTTTGATGAATTCATCCTGTTAGTTCATCACTAAACCAATATGGATTACAAATTAAATTAGATTTAATCTAATGTCATGCTTCTTATACTAGATTTAGATGAGAAGATGCACAATTTAAAGGTAGACAGTAAGAGTTTTGAGATAGGTAAGACTGAGCAGAGGAAGAAACAGATTGCATTAGCATCTTCAGCATTAATCATTGGTGGCATTCTTGGCCTAATCCAAGCTGCATTTCTGATCAGTGCAGCCAGACCAGTGTTAAGTTTAATGGGAGTAAAATCTGCAAGGAAAATAAACCTCTTAATAACTAATTCTCCACATTTAATCTAATCCCGTGGTATTATGAGGTTGTGAATTATTGTTTCAAGTTCTATCTGATTTCGGTAGAGCTAGGGGTTCTTCAAAAACAAGGAATTAGGAGTATTCAGGGGTAGTCTGTCCTGGGAAGTAACTAAACACATACATTTTTCACTTTCTTCTTTTTTGTTATTTACTTTATAAATTTCTTAAAGTGGAAAAATTAATTCATTTAGTGGAAAAATTTGGCACCCAATATTTTGCACAAATAATGATGGGATTATTTTATAATGATCAATAATGATGATCACTATTTCGCACAAATAATGATAACATTCATAATATAACACCTATAGATATATATATTTGTATTCCTAATGTCTTGGACATTCTCAGTTTAACTAGTTGATCTGGGAAACTATTATTTAAAGTACAAATTTGAGTCTTTAGTATCTAATTCGATACGCACACGAGGAGGGGATATATTTTGTGAAAAATTCTATCTTTTCCACTTAGGATTAAGTTGTTTTATATAGAAGTTAAATATAGTATGTATTCTATTTATTTAACATGCATGAATGATGCGTGTGACATAGGATATTACGAATAAGATATTGCTACTATTCTGGTCTAGATAAACACCCTTATATGTTTGATCCGGCATTGTAATCTGTAGATTCACTTCTTCATAATACACCCAGGTTCCTTGAATGCATTAAATTTTGTTGGCTTGTTTTGTTGAGAGGTTTATGTTCTTTTCACTGTGCACGATGTTGCATAATCTTATTTCTCCATCCTATATACTCTTCTGATTTGGTCTGTTCTTCTTTTTTTCCTTGCCTTCCCAGAATGCAGTGAAAAATTGCTCCTTGCAAGCTGCCGCTGAGGAACAAAGGAAGGCTGATGAAAAAGTAATGAGGCTAGCAGAAGAACAGAAGGTAATCTCATTTCTAAAACAATAGTAACTGAACTTGTTTCACTTGTGAAATTCAGATAATTATATGAAATTATGTGCTGGGTTCTATATTTTCAGAAACAAAAGGAAGAGCTCCATAAGAAAATCATTAATCTGGATAAACAATTGGATGCAAAACAAGCCGTGCAACTTGAAATTGAGTTGTTGAGAGGTAAAATGAATGTTATGAAGCACATGGGAGATGAAGAGGATTTAGAATTGTTAAATAAAGTTGAGTTGCTGTCAAGGCCTTAGTGTAAAATATTTGTGGTTAATTCTTTTTTGTTTAAAAAGATTGGTACTTGGATAAATTCGTCCTATTATTTATTGATTTTAGGATTTTATTGAATTAGTGTTGAATTTTCCTTTGTATTTAAATATTCATATTGATAATGTTTCGTTATTATAATTATTTTATGTTTTAGTGCTTAATTTGAAATATTATTTAGATTATTTACAATTTGAAAATATAATTTTATTTTTATAAAAATTGTGTAGAACACTATTATACGTAACGATTTAAAAAAAACGTTATCTAAATACAAGAATACGTAACGGTTTTATAAAAAGCATTATCAAAATATAAGAATACGTAACGGTTTAAATAAAAAGCGTTATCTAAATACATGAATACGTAACGGATTTAAAAAAAGCATTATCTAATTGAAAGAATGTGTAACGGTTTTTCATTAAAGCGTTATCTATGTTATGGTATATGTAACGGTTCCTTAAAGAGTGTTATCTAAAAAATACAATACGTAACGGTTTTATAAGAAACCGTTACGTATAATATATAATAGGTAATGGTTGGTTATAAAAACTCTTATGAAAGATCATAATACGTAACGTTTCATTCAGTATTGATAACGGTTATAAACTGTTACGTAAAATGAGTATAGATAACGGTTAATGACCATTACGTATACTGGGTAGAATACGTAACACCACTATACGTAACGGTTCTGAAATGGCATATGTAACGGACAATAACCGTTACGTATGTGCACTTTTTAGTAGTGATCCTTCAATGACCTCACTGGTATCTCCTCCATCTTCAGAGTTCTCCTTGTCTTTTTGCTCGAACCCTCACCAGCCTCTTCCTTAATAGGCCCTTGTTGGCCGTGAAGTCGTTTGGACTTGCAGATAGGGCAGCTCTTCTTCTTCTTGACAAGAGTTCGAGTGTAACCTTAGGTCTGGATCGATAGGGTTTTGTTCTTCTACTAGACTTACTTGCTGGAGCGGAGTGGGCTTTAGTACCAGTGTAGAGTCAGGAGCTTCGACCTCCTCCATGGTAGTATCTGCATGTTCAGTCGGAGGAGAGGAGGGTTTTTTGGACTCCGATTTGGGTCCTTCTGGAATGAGTTCAGCTGTTGTAGTGACTGTGGGAGTGGATGTGGTGGAAGGAGTGATAGCTGATGTTCCAGCTGGACCAGAGGCAGAGGATGGAGTACCCATAGTTTTCTCAAATATCTTTTTCATCATCTCAAACATGGCCGTGAGATCCTTGGGTTCCGCCATTTTTCAACTAAAAAAAGCTTTGAGAAAAAGAAATATAAGAGTGGGAGATGAAAAGGATTCAAGAGGGAAGAAGTGAGAGGAATAAAAAATAAAAGTATTCCAAAAAGAGCTGATAAACTCTCTCACCCTCAAAATTCGGAACTGCCTAATGTCACATCGCCCACTTTTTCAATTTCCTTATCTCAATAAAATATAATAATTACCCGAAACTAATGGATAGGGATATAGCATATCAATTCGAGTACTTATCACAAAAATTTAAACAGTGTATCTTTATGGGCCCTAAAATATTTTATGTTTTTCTTATATATAGAAAAAATAAATGAACGAAACCCACATAGAAACAAATATAATTCTAGGCATATATTTTATGAAGTATATGGTCTCTCTGCAATTTTAATAACAACATCAACTACACATAGACGAACAGTAAATGAAATTGGCTCAATTTTACACAATTCAGCTTCTTAGAGTTATGGGCATTTCATTCACAAACACATTTACAAACTTCCAAGTAGCTGATTTTGTTAGACTTTGTGTAGATAAACCATAATTTCATTAAACCAACATTGAATTATATACAAAAGAGATAATAAAAAAAATGAAAAACAACTGATGTTGATAGAAAAACAAACACACCGAGTTCTACATCAGTAAACAGAAACAACTATTTAAACACAACACATTCTAAAGGACTTTCTTAAGGCAGAAAATCTCTCAAAATTAAGGGGCTTAGTAAAAATATCAGATGTTTGATTCTTAGTGGATATGTACTTAATTTTTATGATCTCCTTTTCCACCAAGTCTTTGATGAAATGATGCCGAATGTCGATATTCTTAGTGCGTGAATGTTGAACAGGGTTCTTAGAAATTTCAATAGCACTGGCATTATCACACAGCAAGGTAAGAGATGAGCTTGTCATGCCATAGTCCTTCATCATTCGGTTCAACCACACCAACTGAGCACAACAACTAGCGGCTGCAACATATTCGGATTTAGTTGTAGACAAGGATATGCAATTTTGTTTCTTGCTTGACCAAGAAACCATATTGCTCCCCAAAAAGAAGCAACCACCGCTTGTGTTCTTCCTATCATCAATATCACTTGTCCAGTCTGAATCATGTTATCTAATCAGGCTAGTGTTTGTATCTTTAGAATACCTGATTCCAAAGTCGACTATACTAGCAATATATTGAATTGTTCTTTTGAAAGGCTTCAAGTGAGACTCCTTGGGTTGAGCTTTGTATCTTGCACATACTCCAACACTGAACATGATATCAGGTCTTCTGGCAGTTAAGTAAAGCAAGCTTCCAATCATTCCTCTATACATTGTTGGATCAACATTGACTCCAACATCGTCTTTGCTCAATTTTTCAGAGGATCCCATTAGCGTCTTCATAGGCTTTGCAGCTTCAAGTCCGAAGTGCTTGTTCAGATTTTTGGCATACTTACTTTGGGATATAAAAATCCCATCTTTATCTTGCTTGATTTGGAGACCAAGAAAGTAGGTCAATTCACCGACCATGCTCATCTTAAATGTGTTGCACATTGCATCAATAAACTTACTGAGGAGGTTAGAACAAGTGGATCCAAACACAATATCATCAACGTAGATTTGTGCAATAGTGATGTGTTTGTGAATCCTTTTGATAAATAATGTTTTATCAACCACGTCTCTTGAAAAACCAAAGTCAATTAAAAACTCTGTAAGTCGAGCATATCAAGCTCTAGGAGCTTGTTTAAGCCCATACAAATCCTTGTGTAATTTCAGCACATGATTTGGTTTTTCATGACATTGAAATCCTTTTGGTTGTTCAACATTGGCTTTCTCATTCAAAATGCCATTCCGAAAGGCACTTTTGACATCCATTTGATGCAATTTAAACCCAATGTGGCAAGCAATGACAAGTAGAAGACGGATACACCCTATTATAGCAACAGAAGTAAATGTTTCATCATAGTCTATTCCTTCTACTTGTGTATAACCTTGAGCCACTAGTCTGACTTTGTTTCTAACCACATTACCAGAATCATCACTTTTGTTCTTAAAGATCCATTTGGTTCCAATTACATTTTTATTTTCAGACCTTGGAACCAATTCCCACACATTATTTTGAACAAACTGAATTAGCTCATCATGCATTGCTTCTACCCAGAATTCATCTTTTAATGCTTTCTTGACATTAATTTTAGGTTCAACACTCGATAGAAAGCATGAAATGGACATAAGGTTAATAACTGTTGACATGCAAACCTGTTTGACCAATTCAGCAATATCTGATGAGCTCCTTGTTCTAGTTTTGACTCCTTGAGATCCATCACCTATGATTTGGGAGTTTGGGTGATCTCTTTTAATTCTCCTTGGTGGATCACGTATTGGTTCATTCTGAGCCAGTGGAAGTTGTTCATCATCACTTTCAGAGGAAGGATCTGAATCTGGTGTCTGTGGTGATGTTGGTTCTTTTTCTAAGGGAGATGAATCATTGGATTTGACATCAGGACTTTTCCTAGGACTTTTGTTAGTTCAACCAGACCCCTTCGTAGCAATGTCTGGCTCATGGAGAAGAAATGACATATCATCTTCCTCAGTTCTAGTTGCCAGGCCTGCAAGATCATGGAATACATCATTGATAGACTCTTGCATAACTTTAGTTCTTAGGTTAAGCACTCGATATGCTCTGCTATTTCGAGCATATCCCAAGAACAATCTTTTGTCACTTTTGGAGTCAAACTTTCCAAGAGGGTCACTGTCATTCAGGATGTAGAAAACACATCCAAACACATGAAAATATTTGAGGTTTGACTTTTTTTCTCTTAGAAGTTCATACGGAGTCTCCTTCCTTTCTGGTCGAAGATAGACTCTGTTCCCGATGTGACAAGCTGTGTTAACAGCTTCAGCCCACAGCTTCTTTGAAAGTCTTTTAGCCTGTAACATTGCACAAGACATTTCCTATAAAGTTCGATTCTTTCTCTCCACTACTCTATTTTGTTCTCAAGTTTTTGGAGCTGAATACTCATGGAGTATTTCTTTCCTTTCACAATAATCGTCGAATGCCGCATTCTCAAATTCTCTTCCATAATCAGTTCTAACGCATGTAATGTTGGTATCAATTGCAGACACATCATGTGATAGAATTTTTTGAAGACTTTGAATGTTTCAGATTTATCCTACAGAAATTCAACCCAGGTAATCATCAACAATGACAAGGATGAAACTCTTACCACTCATACTCTTTGTATCTACTGGTCCCACGATATCCATGTGTAAGAGTTGAAAACATCCTGTTAAATGACATCCACGCAGGCTTTTGTGAGGGATTCTGGTTTGTTTTCCCTTTTGGCAAGCACCGCATATCACATCATGATCAACATTTATCTTCGGTAGGGCACGAACAACATCAGACACAATCAATTTTTTCAAATTTACCATGCTCACATGACCGAGTTTTTTATGAATCAACTTTGCCTTATCATTTACAGTCATATTGCAGGTTTCATCTTTGTCAGTATAGTATCAATTGTCAGAAGCACGACTAGCAAACATTATGCATTTGTCGTGTTTGTTAAATACTTCACAAGTATTTTTATCAAACTTGACATACATACCATCGTCACACAGTTGACTAATGCTGACTAGATTGGCCTTCAATCCCTCAACAAGTAGAACATTCTGGAGCTTGGGGAAATTTTTGGCATTCAAGGTGCCTTTTCCAACAATGTTTCCTTGAGGTCCACCACCGTAGCTGACCTTGCCTTTGTTTGTAGTCGTATATTCTTCAAGAAACTCCTTATTTCCGGTCATGTATTGAGAGCATCCATTGTCAAAGTACCATGTTCCGACAATGTTGGCCTTCAAGGATGTGTACACAACATTACAAGTGTACTTCATCTTTTTAGACTTCTTCAAATTTTTGCTCTTTGATGTGATCTCTGATGTTGTTCTCCCGGTTGCAATATCATCATAAAACTTAAAGCAATGTGGCTTGATATGTCCAGGCTCCTGACAGTAATGACAAACATACTTTCGCATCATAGAGCCTTTGCATTGCTTCTGATCATCAACTTGACCATTGTTCCCTTTCATTGTGCTTGAGTTGTTTTCTTTCACAAACTTAATGAAGTTTTTGTTTGAAGGAGACATGGAAGATTTATTTGAAAACCCCAGTCCAGCTCTGTATGTTTGTCCCAATGTTAAGGCTTCATTTAGGACAATCATTCCTTGATTCCATTTCTGAAATGATCTTGAGGTGTTCTCCACTTCCCTTTTCAGTTTACTTATTTCAACATCATTGCTCGTAAGTCTAATGTCTAGACTTACAACTTTCTCTCTAAGAAGATGATTTTCCTCCATGAGAGATCTCAGTTCTTTTGATTGAGTTGTCTATTGAATGTTATAGAGGTCTATTTTCATTAAGGCCCAATGATAAAGCCCACATTCGCTCAAGGATCTCAGGGCCTAGCGGATAAGTGTCGAAGCCCAGAGTTCGGAGGTCTAAGGAATCGAAGTTTGAGAAGGTGAAGATATAATATAGAGGACGATATTAGGCAGAGTTCGAACAAGAGACCAGGTCAAAGATACGTTGGAGATAAGAAGGACTCTGTCAAAAATCCTTAAGGGGATAAGAGGCTATCCCCAAAATATCGGGAAATCCCTAATATATCGGAAAGAGGTTGTAGCTTCATTCTATATAAATCACTAGGGGATAAAAAAGAAAAGACATCAAACAATAGAAAAATAACTAAGAAAACTTCGACTAAACACAAAATTCCGATCCTTTGCTCACCCGATTTCTATTTCATCATTCTCAATCAAGATCCCTACTATTCTTTGGCCATACATAATCTTTTAGGTCACCAGAGCCCGAACCTAATACAAAAGTAATTGTAGAAATTTGACTTCTACAATTTAGCGTCCTCCGTGGGTTTATATCGACCATATCGAAGATGACTATCGACGGCCGAAGTAATATGACCCCAAACCCCCAAGATAATCGGAGGGAGACACCGTCTGTAACCCCCCTTGTAGGAAGTACATACATTGTCTAGGTGCTGTGGGTGATCCAGCAACAACTTGACTCCACCGTTGTGGAACTCACGACCATCCGAATGGAAAATTCAGTTCTTAAACCTCGGATGGAAGCATTCATTCCTCCAAATTAATTTCCGAATGGACTTCACCGACAACCCCCGTGAACTCGAACGACTAGCCACCTACGCGAACAGGCACTTTTAAGCTCCGCTAATGAAATTGCTAACCAAAATATTACAGGTACTAGCGAGGACCAACAACAACAAATAAATAAAGAGGGTGGCAATGATCCTTATCTTAGACCCCCTCCCGGGTTTGAAGGTACCAAAAACCAGCCTGGAATCAAGGTCGAGAACAAGCTGAAGCGGCTGGAAGACATGCTTATGCGAATTCCCGGGATTTCTGCCCCATCCGTAAGACGGCCCCGACAAGCTTCACGGATTCTCCTTTTACAGATGAAATCAGCCTCGTAGAGATGCCACCGAAGTTCGCCTTCCCCTCCATGAAATTGTTTGATGGCACTGTCGATCCCGATGATCATATAGCACAATACAAGTAAAGAATGTTCACGACCTCGATCTTGCGACAAAGCAAGGAGGCTGGAATGTGTAAGGGGTTCGGAAGTAGCCTATCCAGACTAGCTCTCTAGTGGTTCACAATTTTACCAAACTCATCGATCTCCACCTTCGCCAAGCTCAATGATTTGTTCATCGAGCAGTTCGCTAGTAGCCGAAAGATCGAGAAACATGCCGACGACCTTTACACAGTGATTCAAAGACCAGAAGAGACCATACGAAGCTTCGTAGGGCGATTTAACAGAGAAAAAGTGTCGATCCCAGGATGCAACATCGACACCGCCGTGTCAACTTTCAGAAAGGGTTTAAAAAGGGGCTCAGACCTCTACCAAGAACTAACCAAATATCTATGCAAAACAATGGAAGACGTCCTCGCCAAAGCATGGGCACAAATCAAATGGGAAGAAGATGAAGTAAATTCGTCCAAATTTAAACCCCGAAATGATCCACCTCGCAAGGAGCACAGAACTCACATCAGAAATGAGAGGTATCGAGCAAATCCCTATCCTCATAACCCCAGATTTGACTTCAGAGATAGAAAAATACCCGAGGGGCTAGACATGAGGCTACCTGAGTATAATCTCTCCATAACACCTTCGGAAGCCGTAAACGCGATGAAAGGGCTCGGGCAAAACGTGAAATGGCCTCCAAAGATGAGAACACCAGATAACGAGGGAGATAGGAGAAAATTTTGTGATTTCCACAATGATCATGGGCATCGGATAGACGACTGCATCGCACTAAGAATTGAAGTGATCGAGCTCCTCAAAAGGGAGCACCTGACCGACCTCGAAAGGAAAAGAAAATTAGAATCGAAGAGAGAACCAACTCAGCCCCCAAAACTTTTGAGAATCGATCGAACCTTAAATTGCATAATCAGGGGTTTGGAGATTAGTGGCGTGTCACAATCATCAGCAAAGAGGCACTGCCGATCCACAAATATTCAGGGAATATACCCAAAGAAGCCGAACCTGATGAACTAATCACTCTCAGCTTCTCCAGTAGTGAAGTATCTGAACTCTCACACCCACACCACGATGCACTTATCATTTCTCTTCTAATATCGAACTGCTTAATTAACTGAACTCTCATCGATAATGGGAGTTATTCTAACGTGATATTCCTTAGTACTTTGAAAGGAATGCAAGTGAAAGAAATGGACATCGTTAAGAAGTCAAGAACACTGACCGGCTTTAGTGGAGAACAAAAAATGACCTTAGGAGAAATCACACTCCCCACTTACATCGAGGGAGTTAAACTCCTCACCAAATTTCAGGTGATAGATGCACCTTCAGCGTACAACGTGATTATAGGACGACCCTGGACCCATGAGCTAAGAGCGGTACCCTAGACATACCACAAAACCATGAAATTTCCTACTCCATGGGGAGTTCGATCAGTACAAGGAGAACAAGTCTCGTCCAGAGAGTGCTACATTTCTACTTTCAAGCAGAAATGATTCATCGAGGTCAACCAGATCGAGGTCGGATCAACCTCCACGAGCATAGAAGAATTAAATTATAAAGAACCAGAAGTCGAAGACCTCAATGAAGTGTATATTCATCCCGAACTTTCAGATCATAGGGTGTTAATCGGGTCCAAATTAACCTCGAACATCAGGGAGCAACTGATTACGTTCCTCAAAGAGCACCATGACTGCTTCGCATGGTCATTCGAGGATATGACAGGTATCGACCCTTCTATTATAACTCACAAATTGGAGGTACACCCAGAAAGAACTCCTGTCAAGCAGAAAAGATGAAAATTCGCCCCGAAAAGGAACAAAATCATGGACAAGGAAGTAGGCAAACTATTGAAGAACGGTCACATCCGTGAGGTCCATTATCCAGAATGGTTAGCAAATGTCGTAGTGGTAAAAAAGAAAAATGGAAAGAACTGGTTATGTATAGACTTCACCGACATCAATCAGGCGTGCCAGAAAAATTCTTTCCCCCTCCCACATATAGACGTCCTAGTCGATGCGACGGCAAGTCTCGAACTCATGAGCTTCATGGACGCTTTCTCCAAATACAATCAGATCCTCATGCATCAAGACAATCGACAGAGAGGTACTCCTTGTCTATTTATCTGTTTCTATTAACTCTATCAGTGCAGTGCTTGTTAGGGAGAACGAAGGAAGACAGCATCCCATGTACTATGCTAGTCGCTCGCTGCTAGACGCCGAGACCAGTTCCCACAACTCGAAAAGCTGGCCTTAGCGATTATCATAGTTTCCAGGAAAATGAAACCTTATTTTCAAGGCCATTCAATAAAAGTAGTCACAGAGTTCCCTTTAAGAGTTGTGTTGAGAAAGCCAGACCTCACGGGAAGATTGTCAAAATGGGCCGTTGAACTAGGGGAGTATGACATACACTACGTCCCCCAGACATCAATTAAATCCCAAGTCCTATCAGACTTCATCGCCGAGTTTTCCCACGAGGCCAAACCGGAAGGAGAAGTATTGATGAACATCGAAGATGAAGATTCAAAGTACTGGACCCTCCAAGTTGATGGATCCAGCACTTCGAATGGGAGTGGTATGGGCATGGTATTGATCAATACAGTAGGAACAATTACGTAGAGATCTATCCGATGCGAGTTCAAAGCCACCAACAACGAAGCAGAATACGAGACCCTCATAGCAGGATTGAATTTGGCAGCTGACGTAGGAGCTAAAAGGATTCGAGTCATGAGTGATTCGTAATTGATAATCAACCAATTTGAAGGAGAATTCCAGGCAAAGGATTCGAGGATGGTATCATATCTTGCAGTAGCAAAACATGCAGCGGCCAAGTTGAGAAAATCAAGGCCCAACACATCACTAGAGAGTAAAATCGCCATGCCAACGCGTTGGCTAACTTGGGATCAGACATACAGACTAATCAGAACAAAAACATGCAGGTCTTATTCACCAAATAGCCCGGCGTATGGAAGAGTGGTGACCCCGAAGTCTTACCCATCGACATCGAAACAAATTGGATGACCCCATATATAGATTCATAATGAAAAACGAACTCTCCGAAGAGCCCACCAAAGCAAGACGGATCCAAGCAAAAGCTCCAAAGTTCGCCATGATTTCCTGATCCTTGTATAGAAAGTCCTTCTCAGGACCATATTTAAAATGTGTAAGCCCAGCCCAAGAAAAGTATATCCTAACCGAACTCCACGATGGTGAATGCGGGAACCATTCAGGACATAGAACCTTGGCAAACCGAGCATTAACGACCGGCTTTTTCTGGCCAACCATGAGGGAAGATGCCAAAAATTACGCCAAAAAATGTGATAGATGCCAGAGGTTTGCCCAGATGAGTCACATGCCGCCAGAACCTCTACACACCGCAGCTATACCTTGGCCGTTTATGAAATGAGGAATGGATATCGTGGGCTCGTTACCAAAAGTGTCGAATCAGAAATGCTTTATCTTGGTTGTGACAAATTACTTCACCAAATGGGTCGAGGCAGAGGCCTTCGCGCGAATAAGAGACATTGAGGTATGCAGTTTTTTCTGGAAGTTTGTTATTTGCAGGTTTGGAGTCCCTAAAGAAATAATCACCGACAACGGCTCCCAATTCATAAGCTCAAAATTTCAAGATTTCTGCCGCCATTGGAACATCAAGCTCTCTTTCTCCACACCAAGGCATCCAGCCTTGAACGGTCAAGCCAAGGCCACCAACAATACAATCCTGAACACTCTGAAGAAAATGCTCCCAGAACACAAAGGACAGTGAGTCGAACAACTCCCAGGGGTCCTCTGGTCTTATAGAACAACTGCCCGGACTGCTACAGGAGCGACCCCCTACGCTCTCGCCTATGGTTCGGAAGCAGTCCTCCCAGCAGAAGCAGAAATAGGGTCAGCAAGAACCGAATGGGCAGATAAAGCCAGTAACTTTGAGCTCGAAGCCAACCTCGACACTATCAACAAACTTCGGGACAAAGTTGTAATGAAAATGTCTGCCTACCAGCAGATGATAAGAAGGCACTTCGATAGAAACACAAGGCTGCGAACATTCAAGACAGGAGATTGGGTACTAAGGAAAGTGTTCCAGAACATGAAGGAAAGCGGAGCTGGAAAACTAGCTCCACACTGGGAAGGCCCCTATGAGATCGAGAAAGTTGTAAGGAACGGGGCTTACAAACTCCGATCAAAAGAAGGACGCTCGATAGCCAATAGCTAGAACGCCATACACTTGAAACAGTATCATTCTTGAAATCATCAATTCTTTATTTTTTAGTTACTACTACATTATTTGTCTACTGACTTGAGCGTCGGAGTGACTAAAAGAACCTTAAGCCCAGGGGTCCTAACCCCCGCCTTCCCGCAAGTTTGAGGGAAGAAATCGGCCTCGAAACAGAAAAAGAGTACCTTACTTCTCCCTTACTGTTTATTTCTTTTATTTTTTCAAGTATTTTATATTATTGGTTTACTAACTTGGGCGTCGAAGTGACTAAAAGAACCCGAAGCCCAGGGGTCCCGATCCCCGCTTTCCTGCAATTTCGAGGAAAAAAATCAGCCTCAAAACTAAAGAAGAGTACCGCACTTCTCCCTTACTGTTTATTTCTTTTTTTCAAGTATTTTCTATTACTTGTTTCCTGACTTGAGTGTCAGAGTTACTAAAAGAACCCGAAGCCCAGGGGTCTCGACCCCCATCTTCCTACGAATTTGGGAGAAGAAACTCAGGAGGTCCGACCCCCATTTTCTATGAGTTTGGAAACAGATGACGAAGAGAAATAGCGCTTGCGCCTCACTTTTGTTTCATTTTTTACATTTTCTAAATTGACCTCAGGTAGATTCCTCAGAAAAAGGATAAGAATGCCTACACTCCTACCACTTACTACTATGATGATAAGAGCCTCAATCATAAAAGCAATAAACATAATCAACCCAATTGTATGCAAAATGAAGTGCCCATAAAAACATCAGTTAGTGTTTGAAATTTGTTCATAGATTTTATACAGGAAAAGAAAAGAATTTAAGGATGGCCTTCCACATTCTTCTCGCCCTCTAAAGCAACCATCTTCGCAGCATCCTCTCCAGCCTCGGCCTTCTTCCCCTCTTCAGCTCCATCCGTAGGGCCCCTGATTGCCTCAGTATCCACCTCGTCATCAACATTAAGGAAAGAGAGGTCAAGCTCAGGCATCCTTTCCTTGATCGCCTCAACTACTGGAGATTCACCCTCCTGATAGAAGAGTTCTTTGTAAGGCTCGAACTCTACAGAGTCGACCAATGAGGCAAAGTCCAAGGCCGCAAGATGGGCCTCGAGCTCCTTGACCCTCGCCTCAGAAGCAGCCAGCCTCGATTCTAGAGAGGCCTTCGACAGCTCCAACTGGGCTTGATGGTCCAGAGCCCTGTCAAGCTGCACCTGAGCTCCAGCGGCCAAAGCACGAGCTGAATCTCTCTCAACGAGTAGGGCCGACTTCTCTGCGGCCATGTCACGCCTCTCCTCGGCAATCCTCTCTTGCTCCTCGGAGAGCTCCATTAACCTCTTCTCAAGGCCCTCAACATGCCCCGAGACCCAACTCTGAAGCTGGTATTGGTAGAAGAGGGCCTATAACATAAAGAACCAAGCAATGTTAAGCATTCACTTAGGGATAATTTTGAGTGTACATGAATACACACACATATATATACTAAGCAAATTCAAATGAGAGAAACTAAGTAAACCTTCGACAGCATTCGGAAGGCGAGTTGAGCTTGCTCTTCCAGACCATCTTTCTCGAAGTCCAATGGAGAGCAGCCGTCAGCAATAGTAGATTGAACGTCGAGAAGAAAAGGCCTTAGAGGCACCTTGATACTGTTCGACCCCTTCGAAGTCTTATTAGAGACCAGGGCATCAACGTCAATCACCGGCGGGGGTAGAAGAGTGGGATTGGAAGCCTCGGGGCCCGTATGTTCTTTTTACCTTTTTTAAGGGGAAGAGTTAGAAGGCGTGGCCCCGACCGATCTTTTGACACCGGACAATGGGGGGGCTCATCACCTTAGCCGCGGCCAGAGCCTTCACCTTATCGTCCGAGGGTCGAATCTTCAGTTTCCCCATATCAAATAAGGTTCGGCCTCGACGAACAGTCTCGAAACGGCGGTCTTCTTCTGAAAGTGAGAATGCAGCTTTGACTCACTTAGCCTCAGTACCGACTGCGTCTCTTCGCTTATGGAAACCTGCCGAAAGACACAAAATACAACGTCAGGTATAGTTATGGTTTAAATTAGAAAAGGAATAAAGACAAGCTTCGAAGACCCACGGGCTTCGGTGAACGCCGTCGGCAAGATCCTATCAGTTGAAGTTTGAGCTGGGACGAAGACAAACCTCAGCTTCCAATCCCCCGA
Organism: Perilla frutescens; assembly: GCA_026008535.1. Classification (NCBI taxonomy): domain Eukaryota; kingdom Viridiplantae; phylum Streptophyta; class Magnoliopsida; order Lamiales; family Lamiaceae; genus Perilla; species Perilla frutescens. The sequence goes on along the minus strand of BRKX01000013.1, from coordinate 44,244,695 downwards.
CAAAGAGGGAAGAGTTTTTATCAGATGGACTCATTCTCCAACCCATTTGGTAAAATAGTAGAACCCCTTCTGGCCGGGGCTAGCCACTATTCTGTACGAGGAGTGCCATTCCCCAATGCTGGGCTCGGGAAACCCTAGATTCTCTCAAAGATAGTACATACCTAGCATTTGATACCACCCTATTGGTGATATCTGGGCAGGAGCAACCCCGTAAAAATGTGAGATCTTGGCAAAGAGAGGATGAAGGGGAAGTCCTACCTACTTATCGATAACTAAGGTGTAGAAGGCAGTAAAGCCGGATGGGGGTCTATTGGCTCTATCAGAAGGCCTAGGGACATGGATCTCTACCCCCGACCCTGAATACTCTGGAGATGTCACTTTCTTGACTAAATCATCCCCCACATGTGGAGCGACCTCTGCAGCCTTAAAATCCTTATTCGAAGAAGGAGAATCCATAACCTCGGCCTTCCACTTCTTCATCTTATCCACATGCTTCTTGGAGGCCACCTTCGAAGCCTTACGACAACTAACCACCGACCCTCCACTAACCAGAGGAATTATCACAGATCTCTCTCCAGATTGCTTGGTCGGAGGAGTAACGACTACAATAAACTTAGAGACGAATCTGGAGGATTGTTCTGACTCGCCTGTCCTAGCTCCACCGCCCCAGCTTCGGGTCCTCTCATCAGAATCGCCACTACTCGACATACTCATGATATCAAAAATCCTAGCAGGAATGCAAATCTATCGATGGTCGCTGAATCCAAGCCTAAATCTCCTACTTCTCTAACTATTAAAGTAAACCCTAACTATGCATCAACCTGAAAATCCTCAAGAAAACAGGAGAGAATTAAAGAGTAACCTGGAAATTTGAAATCTTGTTAGGCGCGGTAGAATCTTGGAACTCCGGGAAGAATGGAGGTGTGCGAGATTCAAGGAGAAATTTGCGAGCAAAATCTTCAAAAGAATTGGAATTGGGCGTTTTTGAATGAGAATAAGGAGGGAAGGGTTGGACAATCTGTGTTTAAAACCCGTAAAAGTACAGAAATTAAATAAATCTAAGCCACGTATCTTGCGGATCGGACGGCTAGGGTTATAAAAGAAGACGGAAAGTCGGTAAGAAGGGTTTAAAAAGACTACTTTACCCCTGGACCTGTCTTCAGGTCTGGAGCCTCTCGAAGTCTGCTCTCACGACCTCTTCAGCTCCCCAGGACCTTCATTCAGGTCTGCAGCCTCTCGAGGTCTGCTCTCACGACCTCTTCAGCTCCCCAGAACCTCTATTTAGGTCTGGAGCCTCTCGAGGTCTGCTCTCACGACCTCTTCAGCTCCCCAGGACCTCCATTTAGGTCTGGAGCCTCTCGAGGTCTACTCTCACGATCTCTTCAGCTCCCCAGGACCTTCATTCAGGTTTGGAGCCTCTCGAGGTCTGTTCTCATGGCCTCTTCAGCTCCCCAGGACCTTCACTCAGGTCTGGAGCCACTCGGGGTCTATTCTCATGAGCTCTTGAGTTTTCCAGGACCCTCCTTCAAGTCTGGAACTGATGAGTGCATAAAGTACACTCATTTGCACTCATTTTGAGTGGATTTGCACTTGTTTATCTTGTATATATGATGTATATATTGCTAATCTTTGATTTAATCTTATTTTTTGTGTAATGTGGCCAATATAGGGAATTTTTGGGTTATAAAGAGCAAAAACAAAGTCAAATTGATAGTGGGATCAACAAAGAGTACACAAGGCATGAAATGATGAAGAAACGAGCAAGAAAATGGCAAAGTATTGAAGACGCGACCCAAGGGGGTCGCGCTTCAGAACACAGCGCCACGCGAGGTACAAACGCGACCAAAGGGGGTCGCGCCCCGGCCTTGAGCTAAAACGCGATCCCCAAACGCGACCCAAAGCCCGTTTTGCAGAAGCTTCAGAGACCGGAATTCCTTTGGACAAAATGCGAGTGTGAAACGCGAGTTACTAGGGTCGCGCCTCGGCCTTCAGTCGAAACGCGACCCACATGCCGTGTTACAGAGCCTTCAGAGACCTGATTTCCTTTGTTCCAAACTTGAACCTCAAACGCGAGTTCCTGGGGTCGAGTTCCGCACAGACGAAAATTAAAATTGACTTTTGGCATCCAATTATTGGTCCACTCCTTTATATATCTTTTAGAGTTTTCAAAATAAAAGGCCATCTACACTAGAACATGAAATACACTTAGTGAAACACCAAGATTGGCGATTTTTGAAGATTAAGTGGAAGGAGGAAGATTCAGCCATCCATTTGAGCATCCAAGCCATAGGATTGAAGAAGAGTGTTCTACATTGGGTTTTATCACTTCTTCTCTCTTCTTAAACTTGTATTTAGAATGGGTTGTTGTTCTTTGTCTTGTAATCTTTATTTTATTGTGAATATGATTAGCTAGAGCCTTAGGGCTCTAGGATGTGGTGAAGCAATATGAATATTGATCTTTGATTTGGGATTTATACATATGTTATTGCTTTGTCAAGATTTTGATATATGCTAGGGCTTGAATGGTGTTGTTTGGTTAGCCATCTCACTAACATGACATGTATGAATCACTTGCATCTAGTCAATCCCGTGATCATAAGCATGCTTGGATCAAATCTACATATTTGTCTTCTTAGTCGAATGTCATTATGTGGAAGGAATTATGACCCTTAGAGCCTTTGGTAGGTGCGATCTTGGAATGCGTTAGAGATAGCCATCCTTGTCGCATTCACAATTTAAGAGATATTCGAGAGATGCTCTTACTATATTCGTGGTCTTCCTATCTATGAACTTTGTATATATGTGTGTATAATCCCTTATTGTAGATCAATATGAGCATTGTGTAGCCATGTCCTAGAGTTTCTCCTCATTTACCATCTTCAAAGCTCTCTCTTATTGTTCGTCTAGATATTTCACTCATCTATCGTCGTGGTACTTGCATTTTCTAATTTATATTCCATTTCTTTATGGATCGATCTCGCTTCATCCTTGCTACAAATACATGCTTGTACACTTGTAGGCATTGACACGAGTTTAATAAATATTGAAATGAATCTTAAAGGTGAATAAATCTCTATCAGGAACCTTCAGAGGTCTGATTTTATGGTCACTTGCTAATACGGTCGACTCGTCCTCAGACTCAGAGCTTTGTGATCAGCTGAAATAGATTATGACCATCCCTCTGCATTATGACGACATTCATTACATGATCCTCGATTCTCGAGCCTCAAGTAATGAGGGGCTGATTGTAGAGGTCTATTTTTGTTAAGGCCCAATGATGAAGCCCACATTCGCCCAAGGATCTTAGGGCCTAGCGGATAAGTGTCAAAGCCCAGAGTTTAGAGGTCTAAGGAACTGAAGTTTGAGAGGGTGAAGATATAACATAGAGAGCGAGCTTAGACAGAGTTCGAATAATGAGACCAGGTTAAAGATACGTTGGAGATAAGAAGGACTCAGTCAAAAACCCTTAAGGGGATAAGAGGCTATCCCCAAAATATCGGGAAATCCCTTAAATATCAAAAAGAGGTTGTGGCTTCATCTTATATAAATCGCTAGGGGATAAAGAAGAAAAGACATCAAGCAATAGAAAAATAACTAAGAAAACTTCGACTAAACACAAAATTCCGATCCTTTGCTCGCCTGATTTCTATTTCATCATTCTCAATCAAGATCCCCACTATTCTTTGGCCACATATAATCTTATAGGTCACCAGAGCCCGAACCTAATACAAAAGTAATTGTAGAAATTTGACTTCTACAAATGCAAACTTCGTTCACAACATCGTTGAGATCTTGAAGGGAGGTAGTGGGGTGGTGTTCCTGTGGATCATCCTCTCTGATTTCAGAAGCATGATTGAACTCATCCAGACGATTCATTTCATACAAATTAGTAGTATTAGGTGAAATCTCAGTAGCTTCGTTTTCAACATCCGGAAGAACTTCATCTTCAACTTCACGTTCTTCAATGTCAAGTTCATCAAGTTCATCAATATCATTTAGAGCATCAATAATCTGATCTTCTTCTTCCATGATATTGATAAACAACACTTTCTGATCTGAATCATTTTCAGCATCAGAATCATCACTGAGAACAATATTAAAATTATTTCTTTGTCTTCTTCGTGCGGTTGGACATTCATTGGAGTAATGTCCCTATCCAGAGCATGCTCTTCATTGAACTGAATCAATGTCTTTTCCAATGTCAGCAACACCCTTCTTGACATTTGGTCTTCCAAAGTTTGATGCTGATGAGGATGGAGAGTCAAACAGCCGTCGAGGTTTGATATTTGGGGGGCTTTTTTTCATAGACCTGACTAGTGAGTTGAATTTTTTTGTCAAGAGTGCAAACTCAGATTTTCTTCCTTATTGATTTCCTGAAGACTGTCAACATAATCATGAACATCAGATGACACAATTGTTGTTTGGAGAGCAATTCCCCTTGAAGTTGAGTTTGCTTTCTGGTTTTGCAGGTTCATCTCAAATGTTAGCAGAATGCTGACCGCTTCACTTATGCTCATGGTTCCCATATCATGTGTTTCTTTAATTGTAGAAATTTTCATCTTTTATCTTTCTGGGAGAGTTCGAAGCAACTTGCTAACCATGTTCTCATTAGAAATTGGACTCCCAAGAGTGGTCAATTGATTTGAGATCTCACACAATTTTTTAGCATAAGATGAAATAGTTTCATCTTCAAACATGCGTAAATTTTCAAATTTTGATGTGAGTAGCCTCAGTTTGATCTTCCACACACTGGCAGAACCTTCACAATTTTCCTGAAGAATGGTCCATGCTTGATATGCAGTAACACAATTGCAAATCATCTTGAAGTATGACACATCAATAGAAACAAAAATCGCATTCAGAGCGCGAGCATTAAAATTAGAGATTATCCTCTCATCATTTATCCATTGAGATTCTGGAGTTAACAAAAAATCTCCATTGGGACCTTCTATCCTCAGAGGGCTCTATTTTCCAATAACTACCATCCATGCTTTTTCATCGATAGATTTGATGTAAATCTTCATTCAAGCTTTCCACATGACATAGTTTCCACCATTACTATCTAGAGCACGAGGATGACATTGATTAATTTAAATATCCATCACAGATTTCAAGAAACACCAGATCGAGTACTTAGTATGTCAAGTACTAGCTCTTGATGCCACTTGTTAGAATTTGTTGACCGAAACAATGTGAATTTCGGATGTAAATAGCAAAGTTAAAATAAATGTTGAAGATAGTATTACCACATTACCTTCAACATGCAGCAGAAACATAAACAAAACTTTGCAAAAGATAAATTTTAAATCACACTCCTTACAGTGTGTGATTGTCTCAAGGTGAAATTCACAAACAAAAGTGATAAACAATAATAATGCTGATGTTGTCTCGGTTCACTCCCTTGACAACACTGCATAAAACATACAGAGGACTATCCTAACTTCACTCACTCAAATAATCTCTCAAAGAAACCTATCTAAAAACATAGATAGATTACAACAAGTCACTCTAAATCCTAGACTCTCAAAGATGACTATCTGGCCTACACACACAACTGGAATAAATGTTTCCAAATGATTGGGACGTTAGGCCGATGTCTGGAAAGATGTCTTGGACTTTAGAGATGACACTAGATGCAAGTTTCAGAGCTTCTCACAAACCACAGTGATAACCTATTTGCATAAATGATTTTAAGATATAAAAAGACCATACTTACTTCCTCCATCTTGTCTTGGCAGTTGCTTCACGATCCCAAGTGACTTGGTCTTGAATCAACTGCCTTCCACTTCTCATTGATGTAGTGGACTAGAGATAACCGTCTTCTGCATTGCGAAGCACACGTTCTTCAACATCATGTAGTAGTTGCAGTTACTTCAGTGACCCACGATCTCCTGCAAGGGTTAGTGTCAAAGACAAAGTGGGAACATCACGTCCCTCTAAAATCGGCACACATTTTGACACGGTCAAAGTCAAATATAATCCACAATTTACTTATCAATAAATTAACCAATAAATACCAAAATACGTGAAAATTCATATGTGACGAAAATCACAATTTATTCAGATTAATTTAAAATAAATTAATCCAAAATATTAGAAAATGATAAGATTAATATTCCGAGTGTTATACTCGATGTGACGAGAATGACGGAACATCATTAGATACGACATTGATTGTGATATTATCAAACGAAGTGATACCATCATCTGGAACACGTCATACTCAACAAAAGTGTTATAGTCAATCGAGGTATTTTTTATATTTTTAAATTTTTTTCCAAAAAATATATACCCTAAAATTAAAACTAACACATGGGCTAATTAATTTTTCAAAATAAATTTATACTATAAATGCTATTAGTGCTCAAATTAAAATGAATCAATTTAAATTAATTAATTTAATGACTATCGCAGTTCACGAGTTTGTGCATCGTGTCCAACAATTAATTTTTTTATATACTCTAAGTGGAATTAATGAACCCCAAAATTAAAATAAGTTAATTATTTTATCGGATGACTTACGTAATACACTTAGCCATGCGTTGTGTTAGGAAAAACTATCAAGGTTTTTCTTACAAGGGATTTTGATGAGATTTCAAAATATGTCAAAATATGAAAAGAGCTTTAAAAAAATTGAAAAATGATGGAGAAAAATGATGAAGATAGTTTTTGAGTCTTTGGGAAGAGATTCAAAGGGAACCCTCGCAGTTTCAAGGGAAAGTACAGTCTCAGGGGGAAGTAGTGAGGACTGTAGGAACTGCTCGAGAAGAGAAGGCCTTAGCCTCAGGGGGAAGATTGAGGAGTTGTCCAAGGATATGCTGCCAGGGATGAGAGACATTTGTCTCAGAGGGAAGTCTGGGGAGAAGTCTAGAGAAATGCTAGTGCCAGAGAAATAGGAGAGCCTGACAATTGGTGGAATAGGTGAAGAATGAGATGAGATACCAGCTAATGAAGAAGCGTAGTAGCTGAAGAGCTAGAAACTCAACAAAAAAAAAAAGAAAAGAAAAAGAAACTGTTGTAGATTGAAAGATATCTAATTAGTTTATATAGCAGTTTCTTAGCTATAAGTTTTCTTGCTTTATTGTGTCCTTGCTACATAGCTCAAAAATCTCTCAATCAGTTCTTCCATCACTGCTCAATTTTGCCATGTTTTGGACATCATCAAAAAGGGGGAAATTGTTAGCAAAAACTATAAATGTTTTTCTTTCTTACAAGGGGTTTTGATGAAATGTTAAAATATGTCAAACTATGAAAAGAGCATTGAAAGAACTGAAAAGAAATCAAGCAGAAAACTAACGATGACCATACAAAGTCAAGCTATCAAAGCCAAAAGAAATGATCAATCCATGTGAAAAGAAAAGAGAGAATAATAGAGAGAAAAAGTAGAAGACTGTAGCTTGCTAGAACAGTTAGCAAGGCAAACTGAAAGTTGCAGGTACCAGCAAGTGAAAGTACCAAATACCACCAGTCTACAATGATGAACTGATGAACAATACCAGTTCAAGGCCAATACCAGCTGAAGAAGATGTTCCAACTAAAGTTATGAACTAATGGACAATACCAGTTCAAGGCCAATGCCAACTGAAGAAGATGTTCTGGCTGAAGTGATGAACTGATGGACAATACCAGTTCAAGGCCAGTACCATCTGAAGAAGATATTCCAGCTAAAGTGATGAATTGATGGACAATACCAGTTCAAGACCGATACCAGCTGAAGAAGATATTCTAGCTGAAGTGATGAACTGATGGACAATACCAGTTCAAGGCCGCCACTAGCTGAAGAGATGTTCCAGCTGAAGAAAACTGAAGCATATACCAGCTCTACGCTGCCACCAGCTGAAGAGATGTTCCAGCTAAAGAGAACTGAAGCACATACCAGTTCTAAGGCCACCACCAGTTGAAGAGATGTTCCAGCTGAAGAGAACTGAATCATATACCAGTTCTAAACCGTCACCAGCTGAAGAGATGTTCCAACTGAAGAGAACTGAGGGACATACCAGTTATAGGCCGTCACCAGCTGAAGAGATGTTACAGCTGAAGAGAACTGAGGGACCTCTCTTCCATAAGAAATATGCTCATACACCACACCTGATTAACCACGGTTTGGGCAAGAAAACGTGGTAATTTAGCTAATAACCACGGTTTTAATGAAAACCGTGGTATATGAGCGCGTTTTTCTTAAAAAAATACCACGGTTCTAAAAAATATGTGGTGTGTATTCATGAATACACGACTACATTCTGTAGCAGTGGTGTATGTGCGTATTTTTTTCAACCACGGTTATTTAATTCGATGGTGTTTGTATGTGTTTTATTTAAATTAAATGTGAAAAAGAAAGAGAGAGATTTAAGAGGGAATTGAAAAAATCAAATCCTAAAATTTATCAAGATTCAAGACCAGCCATTCTCACTTCTCTCTCAATCCAACCAATCTGAAATTTCCCCTCACCCTAAAGTCGCCGTTGCCGCCGTCTCCGACTAGAGTCTCTGTGGCTGTCATTGTCGGGAACCTCGGGAACACCTGTTACCTCAACTCCGTCCTCCAGTGCCTCACCTACTGCACTCCTCCCTTTCCTAATTTCTGCCTCCATTCCCTCCACTCCTCTGTTTGTACGTCTCCCCCCATTTCTCTCTCTCTCTCTGTGTACAGTCCCCCTCTTTCTCTCTCTACATGTATCTGTGCGTTTTATCTGTTTGTGTGATTTCTGTTTTTCACTTGATTCTCGTTATTCACCATAGTAATTGCTCAATTCACTGTAATTGGTTAACACTATGGTTATCATTTTACTCTAATTGATTTATTTTTGGCCATAGTTCTCTTTAATTATTAATTCCCGTCTGATTCTTGTTTCAAACGTGAATTCTGATTCTTGTATATATATATATTTGTTATTTTACCTCAAGAATTGCAACATTGATTGTAAGCATTATAGGTATTTGAGCTGGAATTTTTTTATTAATTTAGAAGTTTACAGTTCTAATGCTTGATGTATTGATCTAAAATAATAAGAGTCGTTGTGGAACTTGGTGACCCAGATATTGTAGTTTGTGGTTAAAATTCATGAGTGGAGGCTGATGTAATGCTTTTTGAACATCATATACAAATTAAAAGTTGCAAATATATGCTATGTGATTAGATCGGGCTTCTGCTACTTTCGTTGCCGATCTAGTTGTACCAAAGTGTGTTATTACAGGGGAATGAAACTCAAGTAAAATCTAGATGGTACCCAGGCAAACATTATACATCATTATGCATGTATTCTAAACATTTGAGAAACCTAATGGCTAAGAAATGTTTATGACTAGAAGAATTTACATGAGATGTTGAGAATTGGAACTAAAGGATTCCCGTCTATCACTTTTAATTGCTAGAACTTAAAACAGTTGGTATTAATAAAGATGAATCAAACAATATATTTCATTGTAGTTTCTTTATTCTATTATTAAGAATACATTTGAAAAATTTACTGTGCTGTTTAAATGAACTTTGCATCATAGCTGGAATTTCTGTTCATAAATCTTGGCCTGGCGAATTGGCTATTAAAAATAGACTATAGTCAGCATAAATGGTCTCCGTCTCTGCAATGGTATAATTATGCTTCATTTAAGAGTGGATGGTGGATAAGCGAGCCTACTAATTTATTAAAACAATCAATATTTTTAGGTGACTTTGGGGCTGGGAAGGAGAAGGAGGAGGACTGTCCATTCTGCTTATTAGAAAAATGAATTGCTCGCTCTTTGAGTAATGAGGCAGTTTCAGATGCGCCTGTAAAAATAAATAGCTTCTTGCGGATTTATGCTGAGCATTTTCACACTTGTTTCAGTTATAGAGAAAACCATCTCATGCTTTTGCGGAGTACAAATCTATTGAAGTTACAGAGAAAACGGTATGATCCAAATCTGACTAAATATATAAAGTTCTAAAACTTGATATTTGTGGAAATCACATAACTTGGCCTCTTTATTGGAGATTGTGGATTTGTTCATTGCACTTGAGCACAAAGTTTAGTTAGTCTTTTTATGTTTGTCCATTTAAGGTTTTGAAATAAATAAATCTTTGTTATATCAATGAGGAATCTTATACGTCACCATGATAACAGTTGAATTCATGAAAAGGATTAAGTTCTTTCACCATCATTTGTTAGAGATCTTAATTGCATAATCACTTCACTATCATTGGCTATCAGAAAATGTTGTTGAGCAAATGGCAAATCTGCTGGATGCCACTATTATGATTATAAGTTGAGTTTGGTGGTGCTAGCCCTAGGTCTGGGAGGTTGTATCAATAGTTCCCATTTTATGGAAATCAAACAGAGTAGCATTATTTTACAGGCGACCTATTGTCCGCAATGCTTTTGCAGATGAGACAAGCAGTGTAACATGCTTTTGGTAATTATGCATACACTTCGTACAGTTTACTAATTAAAATTGGCGGATTATAAATGATATAGTCTGATTTTGTTGGAAAATTCAGCCTCTCTTTTACTCTTATGCATGCATGTTATATTAATTTTTCAGTGAGTTTACAATTATAAAAGTTTACAGGTGAAATTCTAGACCTTTTTGGCTTTTTATCTTACTTTTGCAGCTTCTGGTTCTTATAGAGTCTCAACAGCCAGGGAGCATTTATTGTTGTATCAACGTTCTGGGGACTGGGAATTTGTAAGTACTGGAATCTATAGTTCACTCATACTTCCAAATAAATGCTCTGATCTTGAAGAATTTTTATGTTTGAGAATTATTTGGACATTTATCAAGTTTGTATGCCTATCGTTTGTAATGCATGATGTACAGATTTTATGAGCATTCCCTTCTTTTACCTTTTTTTTATGTTGTGGATTTTTTTTTGTGTAACTGTCCTAATTTATGTGTATTTTTATCTTCAATTTGAAACCAACTCAAACAAATTATGCCCAAAGGTTTTAGTTGAATTGTTTTAAATATTGAAGCACTACTATCTCAATTACTATTTTAACAGGTCTGCAGATCTCTATAACTTCCAATGTCATTCATTTTGGCCTGCAAAAAGATGCATTCACTCTCTTATGGAACAGGTTACTCTTCTATCCTTCATTCTTTCTTCAACTCATTCATGACGAATGCATGACTCTCATCCTTTACATTCTACTGAAACCTTGGGCATGGGTATGATCTTTCCTATCAGATGATGCAAATCCTTAGTGCTTGGCTGAGCAATGGGGAAAAAATGGAAGTCAAAGTTCCCGTGGGATGTCTCCACATTCCAATAGGAAAGCAGGTGATTTCATTAATATTTGGCATATCTGATGATAAATTAGCTATAGATTGTTTGCATGTCCAGCTGATTGTTAAGCTTTCATTCCTCATTCAAATAGGAAAGCAGGTGATTTCATTAATATTTGGCATATCTGATGATAAATTACCTATAGATTGTTTGCATGTCCAGCTGATTATTAAGCTTTCATTGGAGACATGATCTTTATGAAAATTTCCTTGTAAGTGTACTAATCAATCGTTATTGTGAAAATATATAACCTATATTTTGTTTAATTCCATTCAATTAATTAAATTTGATCTTATTTTTTTTATTTCAAGATATATTTATTCCTATTTATAATATATAACATGTACTCTGTTTTTTTAATGTACTCTATTTGCAAGATGATATCGATAAAGTTTGTATGGAGTGGCGAATTGGGTGCTTGAGCATATATAAGATCGTGCAAGGTAATTTTCAATTTTATAATCATTAGATCATTTTTTATATTTTAGCTCGAAGAGACTACTTAGTCACCTATTATATGATCAATTGATTTTTTTAGATCTCAGCACGAGAAGACTTTGATCTACAAATATGATTCAAGACTTTCACAATAAGATCAAATTGTAATAGGGTTTTAGATTGATGGATATTGTAGTAGTTTTTAACAAATGATCGGGAGCTAGCTTTGACCGATTAAATATTATATTTTGGACATGTATTTTGATAGTGTATGGTATTTTGAATGATATTTAAATTTGTATTTTGAATGATATTTTATATTTTTTTAACGATTATTAATTCTAATATTTTTTAATTTGGGATTAATACAAGATATAAATAATTTAAAAAATAGGGCCAAAAAAATAATGACCGCGGTTTTTTAAAAAAACCGTGGTAAATTTACCATGATTTTAATAAAAATGGTGGTAACTTTACCACGGTTTTAAAAAAATTGTGGTTAACTTACCACGGTTAAAATCTAACTGTGGTAAATTTACCACGATTTTGATAAAATTGTGGTAATTTGACCACGGTTTTTTAAGAAAATCATGGTAATTTTACCATGGTTTTAATAAATCCGTGGTAAACTTACCACGGTTATACTTAAACCGTGATAAAATTACTACGGTTTTTTGTAATCGTCGTAAATTTACCACGGTTTTTCATAAATGAATCACGATTTTTTGAAAATTGTGGTAAAATTACCTCGGTGAATAACCGTGGTGTATGCATCCTTGCTAAATTAACCATGGTTTTTAAAACCGTGGTAAAATTACCACATTGATTACCCGTAGTATATGAGCATGTGCATAGACGACGCCCACCTAGACCACGGTTGGGATTTGTCATACACCACGGTTATTACCGTGGTGTATGAGCGATTTTCTTATTGTGAAGGACATATCAGTTCTAGATCATTCCCGACTGAAGAAATACTAGTGGAAGAGCACATCAGTTTGAGCTTATGAACATGCCAGGTCACGATGACATCAACTGAAAAAGACCGCCAGCCGAAGAAAGGACGATTTCGAGCTGAAGAAGATACCAGCTCAAGACATTCCAGTTGAAGAAAATACCAGCTGAAGAAATGCACCAAGTCTAAAGATCCATGCTTAAGGAAATACCAGGTCAGGATATTCTAGTTGAAAGAACATACCAACTGAAGAGAAGATCAAGGTACAAGCTGAAGGAAAATGCCAGCTCAAAGGATACCAGCTGAAGAATGAAGTTCCAGTTGATGAAGCATCAGTTCGAAGGACACCAGCTGAAGACGCATTAGTTTTGAAGTCCAACTAATAAAGCACCAGCAACTGAACTAAAGACCAGTCCACGAAAGTTCAAGCTGAAGGGACACAAGTCCAAAATACCAGCTAAAGAACACTGGTTCAAAATGCCAGCGAAGCAAAGAAAATTAGACCTTAGAAGGTATCAAACCCTAGCTCAGAACTGCCAACTGAAGAAAACTAAACTGAAGCTCAGAAGGTATCAAACCTTAGCTCAGAATTGCCAGCTGAAGCAAAGAAAACTAGAGCTTAGAAGGCATCAAGCCCAAGCCCAGAAATGCGAGCTGAAGATGATCTCAACTGAAGCTTTCCAAACTGCAAGGGACACGCAGAAGTGACAGATAAAGGAACTGAAGATTCCAGCTGCCAGATAAAGCTCAGAACTGAAGATCAAGATAGGAGCCGTAACTGAAATTTAGATAAGCCAAAGTAGATCTTGAAGTTAATGCAACCGAGATCTTGGAGCAAAAGCTCGTCGGAAGAGCAAAGGTAACTCAATGGCCCCATTAAATGAAAGCCTTCCAACTGGCTTTATCTTTTATGATCAAACAGTGATCACTAGCAGTCACCAACTCACCCATCTTTAAAAGGTGAGCTACCCCATAGAAGACCGTGGGACTTTTGAGAATTTGGAGAGCACTTTAGTTAAGTCTTTCTGCGAAGACGTTCACCAAAGCACTAAAGCCTCACGCTCAAAAATTCAGAAGAATCAAAAGTTCTAACTGATGAGAATGAGCCTTAATGATCTACGAGCTAGCCATTCAACATTTCCAACAAGAGTTGTTCTCTCAGTCACCGTGCTTAAGTGATCAACTACCCCAAATCAGACACAAATGCGCAAAGAAGCAACCCAGTTGATATCAGTTTCAAGACTATACTCTTGAAGATCGAGCGAGATCTGAAATCGTGAAAAGATGGGCAATAGCACCTTATATCTCCATCGAGCAGTTGGAGATCGCAAGTGTGAGCTATCGACCTACCAGATGAGGAAGTTGAGAGTGCAGCTTTCGGGACAACAATTGTCTTAACTGTGTAACTGTAATAAAGGAACTTTACATTTGCATAGTGAATTGCCCTTCTGCGGAAAGAAGAGAGGACGTAGAAGTTGAGCTTCGAACCTCTATAAATTGTTCTGCTTTAATTTTCAGTTCAGTTGCATATTTTTAACTGCACACTATAAGCACACACAGTACTCCGAGCTAGCATATCTTCTCAACTGATCTTTACATAGCACGGATATTATTGCGAGTCAAAACGAGTCCTAAATATTATGTATCTAAATTCAGTTTTGTGATCAGTTTATTCACCCCTCCTTTAAACTGATTCTAACTCGTCCTAAGACCAACAAGTGGTATCAGAGCGATTGATTCTAAAGATCAACCGTTTCTGCAGATCAACTGAATTAGTTCTAGTCATCTGTACTAATTTATAAGCTATGGCAAACCATAAGCTACCTATCTTTTTAGTTGAGAACTACGATAACTGGATCAGGAGAATGAGGATCGCTGCTCAATCCACGAGAATATGTGGGGTGTTATCGAGGATGGTCCAATCATGATTATGATAGACAATGAAGCCCACGTTGCTGATGTCAACCAACCAGTAAGGATCCCGAAGCCAACTCATCTTCTCACGGGTGAAGAGAAGAAATTGAAGAACCTATAGTTCGTGGCCCAAGCTGCGTTGTTCTAAACTCTAGATGAAGATCGCATGAAGGACGCAAAGAATTTCAAAACTGCCAAGGAGATATGGGACTTACTTGCAGATCTGTGCAAAGAGTCTGAAGCTATCAAAAGAAATAAGCTCCAGCTAGCAGTCGACAAATATGAGTCCTTCAAGATGCACTCAGATGAGACCATCTCCAGTCTTGAAACAAGATGTCTTCGCATCATCAGTGAGATGAACAATTTGGGAAGAACATATCCCAATAGTGAGATGAACTCCAAATATTAGACAATCTCACCGAGGAATGGGATATGAAGATGATTGCTACAAAAGAGTTAAGAGATTTGACCAGCATCACCCCAAGAGAACTCTTTAGTTCTCTTAAGGCTCACGAGTATAGCCTAAACCGAAAAAGAGAAGCATCCATATCATCAGCCCAGGATGCAGCCTTCTATGGTGAAAGAAATTGGTTTAGAGAAACTCGAGGAAGAAATGTCTTCTGACCTAGAAGTTCTTAAGCTAGAGAACAACCAAGCGGCTTAACTGATCATAGAAGAGAAATAGTGGAGAAGAAGGAGAGCCTGACTGAAGATATCAATGATTAAATCCAGTCAGTTGCTAAGTTGCTAGAAGAGCTTAAGTGGATCACGGATCAACCATCAGCTATGCTTCAAACTGATGATGAGCCCAGAGACGAGAGAAGTCAACCGCCTATTGAACAACCCAGGGTAGCCAACAGAAGAATAGGAGAATGCTTCAATTGCCACAAGCAAGGACACTACAGATATAAGTGTCCAGAGCTCCCTGAAGACAAGAAGGCCAAGGTAAAGAGAAGTTTTTTCAAAAGAAAAGCTATGATAGTCAATACAAAGAACGCCTTGCTGGATGACTCAAATTATCCATCAGGAATTGACTTTGATGGCTACAGCTCTAAAGATGAAGGTTTGTTCTACCTCATGGCTGACAACGAAGAAGAGGTTAGCACATGTGATTCCTTAACCTCTTTTTATCACATTCATGAAACTTTCATTTCTAGCATTGAAATAAATGAACAATTAAGAATGCTATAGAACATCAGTTAGCTGCTATATTGAGCATGCATTTACAACTAAAGGAAGAAAATGATGACCTAAGAGATCAGGTCAAAAGACTAAGAAGTGATCATGACAGAACTGAATCACTTGAAGCTCAGTCAGTTGAATGTGAGAAGTTGAAGCTTAAGTTTGATGAGCTAAGAGCTGAGAATGAGAGGTTTGGGCAGGAGATCCAGGAGAGAGATCGAGGCGATATCTCTCAAATTCAAAAGGAGATCTCAAACTCTTGATGAGATTATAAGCCATCAAAGACTTGAAACTGGTAGCACGGGGTTAGGATACAACAGGTACACTGCATCGGAGAAAGAAAAGGCTGTTATCCAAACCAGTCAAGAAGGAACCCTTCCTCGTTTTGCCAGACCTGCACCAACCCAACCAGTTGAAAAGACCAAAGGCGAGGGAACTGAAGACATCCCTATAGATCCTCCTAAGAGGTCTAGCCAGTCCTCCCAACTGAAAGACGTAGTCCAGCCATCAGTTCGGCAGAGGAAGTCATCTCAAAGGAGGCCACGAGCACAATATAGGCAGTTCGCCTATTAGCAAAAGCCAACAGCTCCGCAAAGGTATCCAGCCTATCAACAGAGGTCATCAGTTTAGCCAAGACCTCTAGGTCATCAAAGACAGTCAGTTCAACAAAGATCACCAGACTTTCAAAGGCCCAAACCTCAGAACCGGCCTATGGTAAAGAGAACTGACCGGCCAACTGAAGTAAGGAGAAATACTCAGTTTGGACTGCAGTCTCATCGAGATAGGGCATCAGTTCAGGAGAGAACTGCTCAGCGAGCCCATCCTCGAAGACATCTAGGAATTCAACCTGGAAGAGAAGTTGACTCACGGAGAAATGTACCAACAATGTCATATCAAGCATGTCAACATTCTTAGATCCCTTTAGAGAAGTTCACTCCAATGGATCTTGTAACACAGTATAGTGAGTACCTAGACTCAAGGGATGAACTGAGAATCAAACCTCACTATAACTGGTTTGCCAACTGACCATATCACAAGAGCGATAGAGCTCATGGTAATAAAAGAAATTGGTCGTTGAAAGGTAGATAGCTGACATCTTCGCAAAGCCCTTGAAGAAATATCTGTAAAGCTATGTATCTAATTGGGGCTTTTGGAACTAGCATCACAAGATGAAGATGATCAAGAAAATAATAGGAGAATACAAAGAGCAACCCCAGCAAAAAAAAACAAAAAAGGGACAAGGAGAGCAGAAACTGAAACTGAAGGGGCATCAGTTCAGTCAGCAAAAGAAGTCAAAACTACTCATATCATCAGTTAAAATAAAAAGCAAGCTGAAAAGTTTGCAAACTAATGAAAGGCGTGGAAGCTGAGAACTCAAAAGGCCAGAACTGATTAGATGCTCAATCAGTTCGCAATGGAGAAAAATAGCTGGTGATCAGCTGAAATAAGCAACTGAATTAGAAGGAGATCTGGAAGCCAACTCAGCAAAAAGAAGAGTTGAACTGAAAATATCTCAGTTGAAGCCGGTCATACCAACTAGAGATTGCCAGATGTAGCCAAATCATCTAATGACGTCAGCAGCTCTAAACCACGTGGAGGTACCAGGAGAGAGAACTTCAAATAGATAAGTTTGAATTTACCTTGATCAAGTGGACCGGTAAAATGACATGTACCACACTTGTTACCGTTGGACTCACTTCATCTCTCTTCATTTACTCTCAACGGATAAATTTTCATATCAAGTGACTGATTCATCCTACCGTTGAAACCAGAGCATCAATGTATCACAAATTGTCGATGCATAACAAATAGCTGAATCGCCAAAAGTTACCCTGCTGAACTAAGAGCTGAAATCTACTCTATTCCTCACAAATATTAGAAATTACCCAAAACTTTCTGTTGTGAGAAAATCCAATCAGCAGCCAAGCTCCAAAAATCCTCACAAAATTCTCTATGGCCAAGAAAAACGCCCAAACTGTTCGATGAAAGTTCAACTTTAGAGTAACTATAGAATCCTCTCAAAAGTTCCAAGTGAGTCTCTACAGAGAAAAGTTTCTCCATAAAGCTGCTTTTAGAACAAAGTGTTCAAATTCTCCACTATACAACTTCATTATTTCCAAAATAAGCTGGGTTGCGAGAGTTCACCTGCAGCACACCTACCGAAATCTATCCAGAATCTGTCTGTGAATTCTATCTCAACTCAAAAGCTCACAGTGATAGAATCACAACAGAGGTGAGAGGAGTACAATTGGAGATCACCCCAGAATAACTGAGAAGAATATTCCATCTCACAACTGAGGTAATAAGGCTAGAAGAAGTGGAAGTCAATCCATGGAGATCTACGACAGTGGGAAAGATGCTGAATGTGAAGAAGCCTTCAAGAAAACCACTTCCATTATGTGCTTCCAAGAAAAATATAGGATTCTAGCATCAGTGGCGAACAGAATGATCGTAGAAATTACTGGAAGTCACTCAGAAATGACAGCTATAAAGTACAAACTGTATTGGGCAATATTTCAAGGGATCAAAGTAAACTGGGCTCAATAGTTCTATAATCAAATTAAGAAGTATTTAGATGTTGTTAAGAAAAACTGGAGCGACAATGAGTTTAAGTAAAAACTGATACACTGTCAATAAGCAAACTTCTAGAAGAAGAACTCGACTTTACAGCTACAGAAACTGATACACTGTCAATAGAAGAGACTGATTTTATACCAATAGTAGCTCGAAGGCAGCCAGGACCAAAAAATCTAAGTCTCAAGAATGAAGAGAAGAGCAAGGAGATGGTCAGCAGAAAAGGAAAGGAAAAGAAGATTGATGCAGAGCTTCATAAGAACAACAAAGGGATCAGCTCAAATCAGGAATAGTGCTGGACAATCCAAGAAGGAGAAGCAAAGAAAGAAAGAAATTGAACCCCCATCTCCACCGGGGTTACCCCCTCTTGGCATCAATGTGTTTGAAATGGTGTCGACTCTGGAATCTGTAGTGCCATACAGAGGAGTTCCAACACAAAGCTCTGAAGCTGACTACTTCAGAATGACCTGTCCTCCACTGGATAGGATGTCTGGAAATAGAAAAGCTTATTCAGAAGCAATGACAGCGAAGCAAATAGCTGATAAAGAAGTAACATAATTCATCAAGAAGAACTTTTATGAATTTGTGGCAGATTCAGAAGAGCTGCACAAAGCCTTTACAAGGTACTGCTACTGGTACTTATGGAGACACTGTCTCAATTCAAAGACCCACTTTCTTTTAACAGCTCTACATGGAATGAGCTTCTGGAGAAGAGAAGAAAAATGGAGCATACAATGGTCAGGACAGAGGAGCCCTGAACAAAACCCAATTAGTGTACTGAGAAGAATGCTGGATCTTTGAAGATGTCATTCAAAGCCAGGAGAGCAAACACTGGCTGAAGTTATGAATGATCTTATAATTTGGTCAAGAAGAAAGAAAGCTCTGGGATAATCCCCAAGTACATCAATGCTGGGTGCTAAATGAAGTCTACAAAATCAGAGTTCAACAACAGCAACAGAGTGCTAGAAGTATTCAAAGGTAAAATCAACAAGCTCATGATCAACCAACAATAGCTGAAGCTTCGACATCCAGATCCAATGCAATTCTTCAAAGTTCAAAACTATCTGAAGAAACTCTTCAGGAAGAAGGAGATACTCCCAATATCATTGCAAACTCTTCAGAGCACAGAATACCCACTACAGAAGAAACTCACAAGTACGTCACTGACTTGGAGTTTGAAGAGTTGCTAAATTCACCAGTTAGACCAGAAGAAGGTCAAACTGAAGGGCCAATTGAAAGGCCAACTGAGCCAGAAAAGAACCAAGAGCAATCTCAAAATGCTTCTACTGTAGAGCCATTTTAAGAAGCTCAATTCACTGAAGAAACTGAGAATGAGACAGATTGTCAACTACTGCTTGCAGGTCACGCCGAGCTAATTTTTCAGTATAATTCTACAGTTCAAATACCTCTTGATAAAGAAACTCATGCATCTACTTCTGAAGAGACAACAACTGATCCTATTGATGAGGTGCTAGATTTGGAAAATGTGACCGATCAGTTGGTTAAAGAACAACCTCAAGGCTATATATGCTCACAGGCTATGGTGGTGTACAAAGATCCAAACCAGTAGACATCAGAAATCATTCTGCCACCAACAGAGAAAAGCTATGGCGAATCAGAGAGCTTGGGAAATCCTAAACAGACCATGAAAATCCCCTGTAATGAGCTAAGTGAAACAGAATATTGAGATGAAGCCATATCGAAAGATGATGACCTCCCACTTGAAGGTCTCGTCCTCAATGAAAACGAAGTTGAAGAAATACAGCTCCAGGAGCAACCAGAAAGCTCCATTGCTTAGTGCACAGTTCACCACGAAGAGCAGTTTCGCAGTATTCAGGAGCAGCTAAATCTTCACTCAGAGCTCATCCAGCAGCTGCAAGATCGATTGAATGCTTAACAAGTTGCAGCCACACCATCAAGCTACGACAAAACTGGTGAGCCACCTGCTAAAAGCAGAAGACAGAGCACAAGAAGGATTATAGACTGATCAAGCTTCGCTGATTAGAACCTCTAAGTGTTCTTCTTGTAATTAAGCTCTATAACTCTTTTTTATCAATAAAATAAATATTTTATTGATAAAAATGCCACATCAGCAAAACCTCTTGAATTCTTACCATTGAAAATCTGACAAAGGCATTTAAAACAAACAAACAAAAGCAAGGGACACAAATATTTCAAAGATATATAAGTACCTATTCATTACTCATAAATCAATTCAGATCTGGTGCCCCTCTCTTGCAAAAGAGAAGAGACATACTCATTTCTCAAATCTCAAAGAGTTTCTCTCTTTCTCTCATCTCTCTCAAAAATTCTAGCTAAAATTTCTTCAATGGTAGAATTGCTTAGTTCCCCCAACTCTTTCAAGAAATAAATGATGAGAGATAAAATTCCTTGAAAGGAAGAAATTCCAGGATATTCTTCAAAATTCAAACGGCCAGAACCTGCTTGTTTCTCTTTACAAGATAGCGATTTATCACTACCTAGAAACACTACCCAAATTCTTTAGACAAAGTCGGGTATGTGAATATCTTCTCCACACATAAATCAGTGCTGATGGAATGGTGATTACATCAGTTATCCAAGGCCGACCAATCAAGATAACTGAAAGAACAGTTTCTGAAGTGTTTCAACTTCCAAGGCAAGGCGCAATCGTTCAAGAGTTGAGTGAAACAGCTGAACCATACTGGAAAAGGTGAAAGACCCCTACCTGCAACAAGGCATTCAGTGTTTCCACAGCTAAAACTGATCTAAGACCAGAGATGGAGTTCTGCTCGATATCACAAACAAGATGATATTTGGAGCAATTGGAAGCCTAAGCCAGCTTACCCAGGAGAGGTACAAGGTAATGATACACCTAGATGAAGGACGTGAGAGAAACTGGGCAGAGTTTGCATTCTCACAACTCAAGTGTCAAGTTCTCAAGGCTTTCAACTCAAAGAGAACACGAAAGTTTGAGTCCATGGCATAACTTGTTCTCAGAATGAGCAAGATGATTGAAGACATCTTGAAGCTGCCAAATGATGATGCATTACCAGTCCTCATCTCCGACTGGATTCCTAAAAGAGGAAGCATTCATCTGCAATCACTCAAGAAGAAAATGCTAAGAAATGGCCATACAAATGCCACAGCCTCAAATACCTCAATTGCCAATGTCGTCCCATCATCAGTCTCCAAGAATAGATCAACAGTGGACTTTCAAGAATATTCCAATCCAGATGAGCTTATTCCATTCATCAGAATTCCTCAATTAAATTATGGACCTAACTACTTCAGGAGAACTTGTTCCCCTCTCCAATTGACGGAAGAAGATATTGACATTTTCTATAGTGGTGAATATGTAGCCCAGAATGCACAAGAAGAGGTAACAAATTTACTTCTCACTCAATTTGCATTTGTGGTCAAGCAAGATCAAGAGCTCTTTAAGCTTCTGAACCAGTACTTCTACTTGTACAACTGGAGACACTCAATGTCCATCCAGTCTAATTTGTTGATCACTACTTTTCATGGCATGAGTTTTTGGCCAAGAGAAGAAATTTGGAGTTTGAAATGGATAGGGTCTATAAATTCATTCCCTCCAACTATCGTGCAAGTACAGAGGATTATGAGTCATAGATTGACCGAGAAAATTCCTCCAACTGACCTACTTGCCGAATTGGGAAGTGAAATCAAGACTCAAGAAGACGCATGAGCCAAGCAGCAAGAGATCTGCACAATCAACCCTGCCTGCAGAAAAATTGAATTTTGGAACTCTGCTAAATCAATTAGCTGAGCCTAGTCGACTAACTGAACCTGCAACCGTATAGGAGCAGCGAGAGCCACCTCTCACCCAAGTTGCAGTGATATTGAAGACACTGCCACATCACCCAATCTTTTATTAAAGAGACATGTCACTCCACTGATTGCTTCAAGCTACAAGACAACCGCCCAACTGTACCTATAGAAAGTTCAGCACAAGTCATCCTCAAGAAGGAACTTGAATAGAAGACGAAGGGTCATATCAGCTGAAGCTAAGCACTGGAGTTAATCCGTGAAGAAAGCAAGGCCAGAGAAGCCTATTGGAGGAACTAGATCCGCCTCCAAGACAAATAGGTCAAACTGCCCTGACGAGAGCAGTGAAGAGCATCCAGTTCGGCCTTCAAGAAGAGAAAACTGACTGAGATATAATCTAACAGTTAACAACTAATCTCATCAGTTCAGTGATGAATAAGTTCCAAGGGCCAAGAAGGAGATATGACTAAAACTGATCGATCAGTTGCCACATCATCAGTTCACCAAAAAGTCATCAGTTAGATGGAGTAGCCCAACTGCCAAGGAAAAGTTTAAATTGATTAAAATCTTTAAACTTATTCCTCATCACATTAATGCCATCGTGATCTAACGGGCACTATTTTCAAATGGGAGATCTCTCAAGATAGCAAGCCTTTAATGCTACGGAGCAAAATGAATTACTAAAGTGGAAAGTGAGTTGATAGCCTGAGGGATATAAATAGCAAAATCCTGCACAAAATATTTGCTATTTATGGCAACTATCCCATTTCCAAATGCATGAAATCTCAACCGCTGATCTAAAAGTTAAGCCAAACTTGTTGACGGCTGAGATGATCATCTCATTTATGCCAGCTGAACATCAGTCAAATCCATTTAAACTGATCAGCTGATGCGTACTCGAGTGTAATTCGAAGTATATGCATGCAAAGATTCTTTAAATGCCAAGGAGATATTGATCCAAAATTCAGATCAAACTCAAACTCTCTCTGCATTTGCTTTACATCTTTTTTTCTACTACATTCATTCTCTCTCAAACATTCTCTTGAAGAATGGAATTGCCTGCTCAGTACATCGACCTAGCTAGACTTGCTCTCAACCTCAAAAGAGACAAGTTCGTAGAACTGGACTACATGATGGATAGACTTAAGCCTAAATTATTATCGCTTAATCTCAGTAGCGGAGAAAACTGGACTCTTTAAGTTTCTCACAAGAGGTCCAAGATTTGGACTATACTTTCCTGAGGCAGTTACCGAGTTCTATATCTTCTCCGACATCACAGAAGATGATAACATAATCTCAACAATCAGAGGACATTCAATCATAATCACCAAGGAAGTTCTGATGGAATCACTCTACCTTTCTTGAATAGATGAATAGGCAGACACAATAGTCATGCCAAACCATGCAGAATTGTGGCATCAATGGACAAAACCAGGAGTCGAGCACAATGACTACTCTCACAGACTGAAAGACAGTTTTCGGCCGGAGTTCATCCAACTCCAAGATATAGTCATCCACTGCCTGAGAGACAATCTAGACTATACTCGCTTTAGCGCCGATAATGATCAGCTGATGGCACTCATTTTCAACCAATGCAAAGTTGATTGGGCATCGTATGTGCTATGACAACTACGCCAAAATGTTCGCAGTGTCAAGTTTGACCATCAAACTGGAACATTCATAGAGAAACTAGGGTTTCTCAATAGGATCAGCATGATCATTAGTGATCAGATCCAATTTCTCAACCAGAGAGGTGAGTTGCTGGATAGGAGATATTATCTCCCCACAATCTTTGTCAAAAGGAGAAAGAATCTCAAACCTTTTAGCAAGCGATCAAGGAAGCAGCGCACTGCATAAGAAGGCCCTTCCACTCTGACTGAACTGACTTCAAATAGTCGAGGAAAGCAGCTCATGTCAGATGAAGACATGACATCAGAATCAACTGCGCCAGCTGAGTCTACACCAGCTGAAACCAACTACATGGATGGTGTTGAAGAAAGCTTCAACAACACTCTCACTGACCTACTTAGCAGTTTTCAGCTTATCGAGAGTTACAACTCCCATCTCTTCTATCAATAGAGGAGATATCTCAGATGGTCACTCTGGAGATATCATGTTGATGAAGCAGTTATGTTTGCACTGCTTGACAAGAAAGGACGATTTTTCTGGAGTGAAGAAGGACATTGGTGTAGAAACTGGAGGAATCATCCATCGACGGCCACTCCAAATCTCTTAGAGATGATGGATTTGATGATCAATAGAATCTGAAATGGAGTACCTGCCGCAGTTCCACTACCGTTTGAAGAGCCATCCAACTCATCCTCCACACCTATGAAGTTCAACCACCCACCTCCAACTGAAGAACTGCTCCCAAGGTTGGCCATGACATCAACTGAACAACAGGTTCAGCCTCCACTGCCAGATCTACAGCAGTTTATGCCAACTGAAGAATTATCCAACTGGCTACCCTAGCCACCAAGAGAATAGCCATTTCCTTTCCTATTTGAAGGTAACTTAGCTACAACCTTCAGCTTGTTACCACATGTTCCCATTCCATTCTTCAATCTACACATGCACCAAAAAGAGGGAAGAGATTGAAGAAATTGAGGAGAAAAATGATGGAAGACAGTTTTTTGAGTTTTTGGGATGAGATTCAAAGGGAACCCTCACAGTTTCAAGGAAAAGTACAGTCTTATGAGGAAGTAGTGAGGACTGTAGGAACTGCTCGAGAAGAGAGGCATCAGCCTCAAGGGGAAGATTGGGGAGCTGTCCAGGGATATGCTGCCAGGGATGAGAGACATTTGTCTCAGGGGGTAGTCTGGGGAAAAGTCTGGAGAAATGCTAGTGCCAGAAAAAAAGGAGAGCCTAGCAATTGGTGGAATAGATGAAGAAGGAGATGAGATACTAGCTGAAGAATCGTAGCAGCTGAAGAGCTAGAAACTCAACAAAAAAAAGAAAGGAAAAACAAACTGTTGTAGATTGAAAGATATGTAATCAGTTTACATAAGTAGTTTCTTAGCTACAAGTTTTCTTGCTTTATTGTGTCCTTGTTACATAGCTCAAAAATTTCTCCATCAGTTCTTCCATCACTGCTCAATTTTGCCATGTTTTGGACATCATCAAAAAGGGAGAAATTGTTCAGAAAAACTATCAAGGTTTTTCTTACAAGGGGTTTTGATGAAATGTTAAAATATGTCAAAATATGAAAAGAGCATTGAAAGAACTGAAAAGAAATCAAGCAGAAAACTAACGATGACCATACAAAGTCAGGCTGTCAAAGCCAAAAGAAATGATCAATCCATGTGAAAAGAAAAGAGAGAAGAATAGAGAGAAAAAAAAGAAGACTGTAGCTTGCTAGAATAGTTAGCAAGGCAAACTGGAAGTTGCAGGTACCAGCAAGTGAAAGTACCAAATGCCACAAGTCTACAGTGATGAACTGATGGACAATACCAGTTCAATGCCGGTACCAGCTGAAGAATATGTTCCAGCTGAAGTGATGAACTAATGGACAATACCAGTTCAAGGCCAGTACCAGCTGAAGAAGATGTTCCAGCTGAAGTGATGAACTGATGGACAATACCAGTTCAAGGCCAGTACCAGCTGAAGAAGTTGTTTCAACTGAAGTGATGAACTGATGGACAATACCAGTTCAAAGCTGATTTTAACTGAAGAAGATGTACTAGCTGAAGTGATGAACTAATGGACAATACCAGTTCAAGTCTGCCACCAGTTGAAGAGATATTCCAGCTGAAGAGAACTGAAGCATATACCAGTTCTAGTCCGCCACCAGCTGAAGAGATGTTCCAGGTGAAAATAACTGAAGCACATACCAGTTCTAAGGCCGCCACCAACTGAAGAGATGTTCCAGGTGAAGAGAACTGAAGCACATACCAGTTATAAGGCTGCCACCAGCTGAAGAGATGTTCTAGCTGAAGAGAACTGAAGCATATACCAGTTCTAGGCCGTCACCAGCTGAAGAGATGTTCCAGTTGAAGAAAACTGAAGGACATACCAGTTTTAGGCCGCTACCAACTGAAGAGATGGTTCCATCTGAAGAGAACGAAAGAGAACATGCTAGTTCTAGTCCAATACTGGCTACAGAAATGTTCCAGTCAAAGGAAGATCCCAGCAGAAGGGAATACCAGCTGAAACAGAAGAACTGAAGGACATACCAGTTCTAGATCATTCCCGATTGGAGAAATACCAGTTGAAGAGCACATCAGTTTGAGCTGATGAATATGCCAGCTCACGATGACATCAACTGAAGAATACCGCAAGCTGAAGAAAGGATGATTTTGAGCTGAAGAAGATACCAGCTTAAGACATTCCAGCGGAAGAAAATAGCAGCTGAAGAAATGTACCAAGTCTAAAGATCCATGCTTAAGGAAATATCAGCTTAGGATACTCCAGTTGAAGGAACATACCAACTGAAGAAAAGACCAAGGTACAAGCTGAAGGAAAATGCTAGCACAAAGGATACCAGCTGAAGAATGGAGTTCCAGCTGATGAAGCGCCAGTTCGAACGACACCAGCAGAAGACGCATTAGTTTTCAAGTCCAACTGATAAAGCGCCAGCAACCGAACTGAAGACCAATCCATGAAACTTCAAGCTGAAGGGACACAAGTCCAAAGTACCAGCTAAAGAAGACTGGTTTAAACTGCCAGCTGAAGCAAAGAAAACTATAGCTCAGTAGGTATCAAACCCTAGCCCAGAACTTCCAGCTGAAGAAAACCAAACTGAAGCTCAGAAGGTATCAAACCTTAGCTCAGATGTGCCAACTAGAGCTCAGAAGACATCAAGCCCAAGCCCAGAAATGCGAGCTGAAGATGATCTCAACTGAAGCTTTCCAAACTGCCAAGGGACACGCAGAACTGACAGACAAAGGAACTGAAGATTCCAGCTGCCGACAAAGCTCAGAACTGAAGATCAAGATAGGAGCTGTAACTGGAATTCAGATAAGCCAGAGAAGATCCTGAAGTTAATGCAACCGAGATTTTGGAGCAAAAGCTCGTCAGAAGAGCAAAGGCAACTCAACGGCCCTATTCAATGAAAGCCTTGCAACTGGCTTTATCATTTATGAACAAACAATGATCACCAGCGGTCACCAACTCACCCATCTTTAAAAGGTGAGCTACCCCAGAGAAGACCGTGGGACTTTTGAAAATTTGGAGAGCACTTTAGTTAAGTCTTTCCGCGAAGACGTTAGCCAAAGCACTAAAGCCTCACACTTAAAAACTTAGAAGAATCAAAAGTTCCAACTTATGAGAATGAGCCTTAATGCTCTTCGAGCTAGCTGTTGAAGATTTCCAGCCAGAGTTGTTCTGCCAGTCACCGTGCTTAAGTGATCAACTACCCCAGATCAGATGCATATGCGAAAAGGAGCAACCCAGTTGATACCAATTTCAAGACTGTACTCTTGAAGATCGAGCGAAATCTAAAATCGAGAAAAGATGGACAATAGCACCTTATCTCTCCAGCTAGCAGTTGGAGATCGCAAGTGTAAGCTGTCGACCAACCAGCTGAGAAAGTTGAGAGTGCAGCTTCCGGGACAACAACTGTCTTCACTGTGTAACTGTAATAAGGGAACTTTACACTTGCATAGTGAATTTCCCTTCTGCAGAAGGAAGAGAGGACGTAGAAGTTGAGCTTCGAACCTCTATAAATTGCTTGTGTGCTATGCTTTAATTTTGAGTTCAGTTGCATGTTTTTAACTGCGCACTATAAGCACACACATCACTCCGAGCTAGCAGATCTTTTCAACTGATCTCTACATAGCACGGATATTATTGCGAGTCAAAACAGGGGTATAAATATTCCACATCTAAGTTCAATTTTGTGATCAGTTTATTCATCCCCCTCTCTAAACTGATTCTGGCTCGCCCCGGGACCAACACGTTGCTCGTTCGACGCTACCACGTGGGCTCTTACACTACGCTCGAAATTAATTTTTTTCGAAATAAATATATATCCTAAAAGGAATTATTGAACCTTAAAATTAAAATCAATTACTCCTTCCATTTTATTTTGATTATTGTTTTAGTTTTTTTATCTACATTTAACGAGTAATTTTATGGATTAACATACCTATCACTCGTATATGACATAAAATTTTATTCACTTTTATTTTCCAAAAAAAAGACAATATCTTCTCTCCATATATTTTGAAGATTTGGGATAGGGTTACAATTGGGAGAAAGAGTGTGAAAATATATTAAACAACAAACATTTTGACACAAAATAAAAAAAGTTAAAATAACAATCAAAACAAAACGGAGGGAGTAATTTACTTTTTTTGATCCAATGACTTGCCAACGTACTCTCCTCATGCCAACAAGTGGGCTCGTGTACTGCACTCAACAACTAATTTTTTCAAATTAAATATAAACTCTAATCGTGATTAATAGCCTTAACTGTGATGAAATAAAACTCATATAAGCGAAGTAGTGACAGATTCTTTTCAGATTTTAGGTGATACTTTTCAGTGTTTTGACTAATACTTTTTCTGTGCGAATTATTATTGTTGTTATGGGCAGAGTGAGTTGAGATGGGTTTGAATCAAGTTGATCCATAAACTGACACATTTGATATAATAATTTATGTACACCCGGTGTACACAAGTGCTTGCATTATTCATTATATTTATGTGATATTTACTTATATACTACTACATTGAGATTCTATCTATACTTGACTATCACATAGGAGTGTTTATCTTTTGTTTGTTTAAATTGAATTTTTTAAGTGGTAATAAATTAAAATAAAAAATCTTTCAGTGTAGCTAGAAGATGTCATGCACATATTCTTCCCCGTTTAAAAGGTTTAAGACTTTCAGTGTAGCTAGAAGATGTCATGCACGTATTCTTCCATATATGTCAAGCTTTACATCGCCGCTTCCTCCTTTTACTTGAAGTCTTCTTAGATGGAAAATATTTTCCTACAATACCTTTCCTCGATCCATTCCATGTTTAGAACATTTTATAATACAATAAAACAAATCCTATTGTATTATATATCTAAAAGTAGGACAATCTAGGTTTGATTCGCTGAGCCGGACTCCTGTGCTGTGGGGGGAGAGGGATAGCATTCGGTGGAATTTGACTTCCACAAGTGAGTTCTCTTTGACCTCTGCTTGGGATCAGGTTTGGTACCAACAGCCTGAGCAGGCTATCTTTGGGTCCTTTTGGCATGATGGGCTTACTCCTACCATTTCTGTTTTCCTCTGGCGTCTCATGCATGGTCGTGTCCCTGTTGATATCAGATTACAGTCCCGTAAAATTCATTTAGCCTCCCATTTTCAGTGTTGTGTGCTTCCGCAGGTCGAGTCCATTGAGCATGTATTTCTTGAGTCTGAGTTTGCGAAATCTATGTGGACATTTGTTGGGCATTGGTTTCATATGTCTGTTCCACAAGCACATACTGTTGCACAGGCTTTTGGGTTTTGGAGAGGACTCTTTGCACGATCTTCTCCGAAGCACATCAGCTTCCTCATTCCTTATTTGGCTTTTTGGTTTATCTGGACGGAGAGGAACAGACATAAGCATTGCGAGTTTCCTTTCCTTGTCCGGAACATTGTTTGGGAGGTTCAACACCATCTTCATCTCCTGGTTTCTGCTAGGGAGCTCCTTCCCCAGCACTGGTTAGGCTGCTACCCGCAGGTATCCTTTATGCCTGTCACTAATCCTGTTCTGAGATCCCTCCGATCTCGAATGGTGTCGTGGCAGCCTCCTGAGGCACCTAGGTGAAGCTTGACACGGATGGGTCCTTTTCGGCGGATCTTCAGATGGAATCTGGTGGTGGAGGCTTGGTTAGAGATTTCACGGGTTCTTTGCTAGTCGGCTTTTGCATGCCTTTGCAGGCGATGTCGAGTTTTGATGCGGAGTTCAGGCATTGTTGCACGGACTGTGACTGCTGTCCAACATTCAGACCATATCTAGATTGAGATGGATGTTGTCTCACTAGTGTCGGTGTTAATGTCGGGTCGCCTTAGTTCAGCTGTGACTCGGTACACGTTGATGTCCATTCGCTTGCTTTGTCGGGGACGCCATGTCCGGTTTTCTCACATCCCTCGTGAGGAAAATCGGGCTGCCGATTTTCTTACTGGTATGGGGGCTCAAACTCCTACTCTGGCGATCTATGATCCTGGTTCTACCCCAAGTCATTTACTCTCCATGGTTCGGATGGATCAGCTGGGTTATCCCAACTTTCACTTTCGATATAGTTAGATGATGTGGGTCCTAGTTTTTTTGGTCTTTCTATTGCTTTATTGTTCTGGTTTGGAGTTGCAGCTGACTTGTGGTTGTGCTTCATCTTTATGTTCTTCCTTTGTGTTTTTTGGAGATAGCAGCCGGTCTGTGGCCACATCTTCATTTTCTATTTTGTTTGTTTCTTCTTCTGGTACTTGGTTAGAGATGTGCTCACTTTTGGGGTACATCCCACTTTTGACTTTGTAAGAGACGATTTGTGATATATATACAGGCTGGGTATGGTGCCGAATGCCCCACCCCTTCTAGGGGTGTTCTTTAATAAAAAAAAAAAGTAGGACAGTCTAGGGTTTTATTTTCCCGCGAAAACTATCCAATTTACTAAAATTATAAAATTAATTTCATAAATAAATAAGAAAACAATATTAATTAGTTCTTTTAATTTCAGAAAAAACCATTTCCTTATAAATAGGAACATGGTTGTCA
The DNA here is from genome assembly GCA_026008535.1 of Perilla frutescens. Taxonomy (NCBI): domain Eukaryota; kingdom Viridiplantae; phylum Streptophyta; class Magnoliopsida; order Lamiales; family Lamiaceae; genus Perilla; species Perilla frutescens. The sequence continues at coordinate 44,213,914 of BRKX01000013.1, read as the reverse complement.
TTTTGATATTGTATTCTTCTTTTACAATGCTTTAGGTCCTTTTTTCTTAGTACATATAACATATATTGTTGCTGATTTTATTTTTTCTTTTCCGCGGGATTTCATATATTTTTTGGCCTCCAATGCACAAAGCAAATGTTTGTGATATAAGTTTTATACCTTTGTAAAAATTTGTAATTATAAGCCAACTTTATCTACCATAATTAATGAAAATATTTTATGTTGAATATAAAATGTGTTTTTAATTATTGATAGCCCCTTTTAAATATCCTTTACTCGAGTTCCAAATTATTTTTATATAGTATATATATAATGTTGCTACGAAATCTCTGTGTTTGGTGCACACAATATATTATAGTTAAATTTGAACTAAATTTTTTATTTTTAAATGAGGAAATCGACAATTTGATGAAGTAAAATCAACTTTACCGCAATCACATGTAAAATTAAATTTTAGTAATTATTGAAGTATTTAATTTTATAATTTTTTTAATATATAATATTTGTTTAGCATCAATACCATGCTCCATTTTTAGTGGATGCTAAATATTTTATAAATTAAAAGTTATATATATTATTTAAAACTGACAAATAATGTTCAAAAGAAAAAAGATAAATCTTAATTATTTTATGAATTTATGTAAAATTAAGAATTAAAAAGAATTTATAAGATATTATATATTATTTTATTTAATATGAATAAGAAAAATAAATTAATAAAATTACATGATGTATGTATGTGTGTATAAACTATAGAAAATGAAAGTTAAGATGATTAATCCTAACTTGAAAAGCATGGATGTTTGTGAATTCATTGATGCAGGTTGTGATGATTAATTTTCATGACACAAAATGAATTTATATCATTGTGGCGATTATATATATGTCGATAATAAATGAATTTACAACACAAAAGGGTTGTTGCAGTTAAAATTAAATGTGGATAAGAGATGTCACCTACAACATTTACATTTGACAAATTAACTAGAAAAGTAGAGTGAGAATGGATTTGCACGATGTGGAGAAAACTTCGTGTTTGAATTATTCTATTTATTTTTATTTTTTTTTTGCAATTTTTCTTTTTATATGTGGATGCCTTTATATTCACTGTCAAATAGTTGTCCACGATCTTCACAACCTCGAGCCACTCTTAATGATATTGAGAAAATTGGAAGTTCAAATTTCTGCTATATATATATATATATTTATTTATTTAATTTGATTGATTATTCTTAGTTTTAGTTCTTTCTGAATGTAATTATATATGTATTTTTTTATGTAAGAATTCTTGATCGATTTCAGTATAGTGTTAAAGTGTGAATTATGATTTTTTGCAGTAGCAATTTGGTGTATGCTAGCTGGTTTTTTGATTATGCTTGGAGAAATTGAGAACTAAGCATCATTTACTGGGTGAAAAATATTGAGTGAAATTTGATCTCTGTATAACAAATTTTTTTAGTTGAAACGTATACATATGTATAACTTATATCCCAATACGTTAAACTCAAAACACTAGAGACCATTGAGTTTGCAAAATCAGTTATAGGTCACACACATTTTACACAATCGATATGATACTTTACCCCCTTTTTTTTAGTAGAAACACACATACACACAACTTATATTCAACACATCAAACTCAAAGGATTTGTATAACAAACTATTCTCTTTTTTATATCTATTTTCTTAGTTAGACGGGAATCTATAGATGGTACTAGAAAATCAACTGCCAGTGTTTATTTTTTACAGTAAAAAAATCGAAATTTCATCACCATAAGTATTATATTTTTTATATAGATCTATCTCTCATATTTTGTTTGGCCTATACTTTTATAAATATCTCTTATTATAAATACAAGTATAAAAGTACTTCAAAATTTATGATTATATATTATTTGATATTTTTTCTTTAAATTGGTACTACATTACCAACAAAGGAAATTGAATATTTTCTAATTTATTTTGTGGCACCCAATGTTCACCCCCTTTTTTCATTTTTGTTCCAAAGTTTTATTACTTACACTTCAATACTCAACATTTGACAAATTAACACTTATAAGACTAATGCAATTTTTCGGTAGTCCAAATATAGACGTGAAATACCATCAATCTTACATAAAGGTGCGGATGAATTTCAAAAATGCATTAATGTTATGAGTGTTAATTTGTCAAACGATAGATATTGAACATTAGAATGGTTACTTTCGAATTTTCGGAACAGAAGTAAAAAAGATGTCAAATGTTGGATATTAAAGTGTGATTAACTATTCTTTCTATGAATTGTTATTAAAATATTATTATAACATAATATCTCTATATTTATAAATTTTATCCGTACATTGAACGGTGGGTAATTTTAGTATCATTTTAAAATCGAATAATTAACATCAAAAGTTATAAACTCCTAAGTCCTAAGTGAGCCTAAAGAGGAATACTAATTGTGGGGCAGAGAATTTTATATCCACAGATCATGGAAATTTGTATAAAAATCTTTACCACATGGAAATATATATACCAAAAGGAGGAAATGATGTAAATCTTGACATTTATGGAGAATCTGTGCATTCTAGGCAATGTAGGAGACAAATTTGATCATCTAGCCAACACTAGAATGGTGGAGATTTGTCGAAAAATTATACAATATGATGGGGGTCCCTAGTTAAAAAATGTCACCAAATTGACATGTGTCGATTTTGCCTTGATGCCCATATTTCCCTAGCTATTCCGCGATTCCGAAGTTTCATTATTCGAGGGCACTTAATCTCCAAGCAACAGTATTAATATTCTTCAATTCGGGCCTACTATGTTGTTAATTAGTTGTATTTGAGGTATTTTCACTATATTATATGGTTCATGCTAACAAATTCCTCAATTATCTTTTCCTCATCCTTGCAAATTTTGATACCGTCATACAATCTTCAAAACTTAAAACAAACGGTAATTGATAAGTCATCGATGCATATTTGAGTTGCATATTTGAGTCGGTATGACAATGACAGGAAGTAACATCTACTTTGCTAGGATTATATTGTATCAAATCCTGATGGTTGAAATAGTGCATGTCAATTCTTGACATTCCACATGTCATAATTTATTTCATCTATAAGTTTATCCCATAAATTATAATCAACAAAACATGTCGAAACTGCTCTTAAACATACTTTTCTACTTATAAACTGAAACGATATCTTAAAATTAATTAATTAAAATAAACTTAATTCCTATTGTTTTAACTTAAACATAATTTACTATTCATTTCACATTTTATTACAAACTTAATTTTGAATTTAACGTAAATTCACTAATTTATATTCTCTCCGTTTCACATTTTGTCATAAGTGTCTGTTGGTCCCAGTGCGAGTCTATGTCAATTTAGAGGGGAGGTGAATAAACTGACTCAAAAACTTTAAACTTTGTGCGGAATATAAGGCCCTGACTCGCTTATGACAATTTATTCGTGCACTAAATCAGTTGAGACTGATGGCCTGAAGGCTTTGCTTGTTAGTGCAGCTTGTGCGCTATCGTGTGCAGTTTAAGAGCATGCAAGAGCTTAGAGCATAAAATACCGCACACACAAGACTTATAGAGGTTTAAAGCTTCATGCTTCTACGTCCTCTCTTCCTTCCGCAGAAGGGCAATCCACTATGCAAGTGTAAAGTTTCTTTATTACAGTTACACAGTGAAGAAATCTGTTGGATCTTAAAATGGCGCCCTTCAAACCGAGCGCGGCCTCCTTTCTAACTGTTGATGTCCTAGATGAACGGACCCATCGGTACGCCCTTCCTCAGCCGGTTTCTGGGTCGACAGCTCACACTTACCGGTCCCAACTGCTCGCTGAGACGTTAGGTGCTATTGCCCGTCTTTAAAATATTTTAGATCTCTCTCAATCCTCAAGAAGATAGTCTTGAATCTGTTATCAACCTGGAGTGCTCCTTCAACTTGAGCCGAGTGGGGGTTAATCTTTAAAGAACTGAACTAAGAATCTTTGCTCTGGCTGGAATTCTTCGTCAGCTAGCTACTTGCTTGGAACTTGAAGCACGCCTTTTTAGTTAGGACTTTTCGCACTTAAGAGATTTAAGCTTTGAGCTGTGGAGAGGGAGGAAGAAAGCTCAATATCTGCAAAATAACAAGAGTTAGATTGGCGAAACTCTTGGCCAAAATGATGTTCACTTTCTTTATATAGATGAGTGATCTTTTGACCATTGTGATTGGTGATTCAATTGATTTCACCGGTGGCAGTTTAATGCCCGTAGCCATTTGAAGCTTTGAATGAACTAGCCATTGAATTTAATGACTTCTACTCCAAGATCGTCAGGATCTTTCTAAGATTTTCTGTCAGGATCTTCATTGACTACTTGTTACAGAGAGCAGGATCTTTCGAAGATTTTCTGTCAGGATCTTTATTGACTGAATTTCAGGATTGAACACTTTACTTTCGTAAGCTTTGCAGAACAGTTTCAAGAATTGAAGGAGGAGAAATGCTTTAATTCTTTACTGGGCTTGAGATCGGTAAAAGTAAAAATGAGAGTTCAGTCATCCCTTTTATAGAATATGATGGGGTTCATCCAACGGTTGTGACGCCTCGTATACCCAAGTTCAACGGTCAGATTCATTCAATCGTCATGTCGATTGGCCTTTCCTTTCTATCCGTTGGGGATAAATGAGGATAGAGAAAGAAGGTTTAACGGTAATATTGGAGTGACACATGTTTTTACCGTTTCCACTATTGAAGCTTTTGAACTTATCTTTTCTCTCTAGCAGTTTCTCCGTGGCTTGAAACTGATTACGTCATTAGTTGGCTTCGAGTGTAACTGATGATCTTTCTATTGATCAGTTCCAACTGAGATGTCTTCTCATCAGTTTCTGACCTGTCTTGACTACTCGGACCTTCGTTCAGCTACTTCTCAGTTCAGTTGTTCTCCTTCAGCTGGTCTTTGAACTGATATCTCTTTTTGAGTTGAGTCCAGTTCCTATGATTCCTTCATTAGTTTGATCAATTTGCAGCAGGTATGTTCTGCATAACTAACTGGATCATCAGTTTGAGCAAATGAACTTATGGTTTAGTTGAATTGATGGGGTAACCTAATCAGCTCCAGTTTACTTTCTCTCCACAACTTCTTGCTTTACTTCAAACTGATGGCTTATGTGTCCAACTGATCAGTTGCTCGCCTTTTTCGGTTATGAGCTGCTTATCCTGATGAGCTGAAGCTCTTCTTTCAGTTCCTTTCTTCAGCTGAAGTAATTCCTTGGCCTTTTTCTTCGAGTTGATCATCTTCATCTTGTGAGGTTAGCTCAAGTAGTCCCAACTGTATGCATAACTCCATAAACCTTGCTTCAGGCAGTGGTTTGGTGAAGATGTCAGCTATCTGCTTCTCAGTGTTGACATATTTGATGCATATGTCTTTCTTCTCGATGTGATCTTTTTGATGAAGTGATGTCTTATATCAATGTGCTTAGTTCTTGAATGTAGAACTAGATTTTAAGATATTGCAATTACACTATTGTTGTCACAATAGATAGGTACTTCTTCAGTTTCGAGTTTGTAGTCCTTCAACTGTTGCTTCATCCAGAGTATCTGAGCACAGCAGCTTCCAGCAGCTACATATTCTGCTTCAGTTGTTGACGTGGCAATTGAGTGATGCTTCTTGCTAAACCAGGATATCAATTTGCTTCCAAGAAACTAACATGTTCCACTGGTGCTTTTCTGTCGATCTTGCATCCACCAAAGTCTGAGTCTGAATAGCCAATTAGACTCAAACTGTCATCTCTGGGATACTATAGTCCAAGATTTATGGTTCCTTTGAGATATTTGATAATCCTCTTTGCTGCTTCAAGATGATTTTTCTTTGGGTTAGCTTGAAACCGTGCGCATAGACCGACTGAATAAGAGATGTCTGGTCGGCTAGCTGTTAAGTAAAGTAGCGACCCAATGATTCCTCTGTAATATGTTTGGCTAACTGATTCTCCTTCTTCGTCGAGAGTTAGCTGAACTGATGTGTTCATAGGAATCTTGAGAGTTTTTCCTTTGCTTACGCCAAACTTCTTGACTAGCTCCTTGGTGTACTTCGCCTGGCTGATAAAGATCCCATCTTTCAGCTTCTTCACTTGGAGTCCTAGGAAGAATGTCATTTCTCCCATCATGCTCATATCAAATTCACTTTGCATCAGTTGAGCGAATCGTGTGCATAGATCTTTGCTTTTCGATCCAAAAATTATGTCATCCACATAAATTTAAACCATCAATATCTCAGTTGATCGTTCTATTCGGAATAAAGTTCGATCAATGACTCCTTTTTGAAACACATTTTTCAGCCAAAATTTTGTGAGAGTTTCATACCACGCTTTAGGAGCTTGTTTCAGTCCGTAGAGGGCCTTCTTCAGTTTGAAGACTTGATCACCAATTTCAAAGGCTGGCGGTTGCTCGACATACACGTCTTCCTTGAGCATTCCTTGAAGAAAAGCACTCTTGACATCCATTTGGTAGACTGTGAAATTGAATTGAGCTGCATAGGTTAGGAACAGTCTGATGGCTTCCAATCTTGCAACTGGTGCGAATGTCTCATCAAAGTCGATCCCTTCACTTTGTGAGTATCCTTTGGCTACCAGTCTAGCCTTGTTCCTAGTGATCACTCCTTGTTCATCTAGTTTGTTGCGAAAAACCCATTTTGTACCAATGACCTTCTGGGTTTTTGGCCTATCAACAAGGAACCATATGTTATTTCTTGTGAACTGGTTCAGTTCTTCTTGCATGGCCATGATCCAGTCTGAATCTTCTAAGGCTTCTTTGATGTTTTCTTGTTCAGTTTGAGATATAAAACATGTGAATAATGCATGCTCAGTTGAACTTCTGGTTTGGACTCGACTTCTTGGATCACCAACTATCTTGTCAGTTGGATGGCTTTGGAGCCATTTGGGCAAGATAGCTTCAGCTAGGTCTTCAGCTGGCTCTTCTGTGGTGATGTCATCAGTCGCTCTTTCATCAGTTGGTTCGGCATTTTCATCAGTTCTTTCCCCTGTTTCAGTTGTGGGGTTTATGGTCTCAGCACGATTTGTTTCTTCATTGACCAAATTATTCTCAACTGGTTTAGTACCAGTTTCATTGCCTTTTTCTAGTGAAACTTCAAGCCGCTCTGGAACAATGTGATCTATATAGTCCTGCGAGTTCTCGGTTTCACTAGGTAGTACTTGAACTGGTATGTCTATTCTTTCTTTGTTCCTGTACTCATTAGCAAATTCATCAAATACCACATGACATGTTATTTCCACAACAAGAGTTCATTTATTGAACACTCTGTAAGCTTGTGCATGAGGAGAGTTATACCCAAGAAATATTCCCTTATCAGCTTTAGTACTAAAGGCTTTCAATTAAGTCTTGCCATTGTTGTGAATATAACATTTACAACCAAATATTTTAAAATATGAGATAGAAGGCTTACGACCCTTGTACAACTCATAAGGTGTTTTGTCATGTGCAGCTACAATGGCACTTCAATTTTGAGTATGGCAATCTGTGTTGACTGCTTCAGCCCAGTACCATTCAACTATGTTGGCATCAACTATCATTACTCGAGATGCTTCTTTGAGTGTCCAGTTATGTCGTTCGGCTACACCATTTTGTTGTGGAGTTCTTGCAGCTGAGTGTTCATGAGTGATTCCAAGCTGGTTGAGAAAGCTGATCATTTGCTGATTTACAAATTCAGTTCCATTGTCGGAGCGAATCCTTTGAACTGATCTTTCTTTTTCAGTTTGTAGCCTTCTGATCAGCGCCGTTAGCTTGCCATAAGTTTCATCTTTGCTTCTCAAGAATTCCACCCATGTATATTTCCTTGGGAAGCCCCTCAACTAACTCTTTCTTGGCTAGGTAGTTGATTGTTTTGAAGTTGAGGTGGTTCAGTCTTCGATGCCATAGCCAACTTACTTCAGTTGATCCTTTAGAAAGAAAGCAAGCTTCTGAGTAGCCGGTTGACCAGTCAACAATGTACATGTTGCCTCTCCTTATGCCAGTGAGAAGAATTATTCCAGTTGACTTGTCTCTTATGTTGCAGGAGTTTTTGGTAAAGTCAACTGAGTAGCCATTGTCACACAGCTGGCTGATGCTGAGTAGTTTCTGCTTCAGTCCATCCACGTGGAAGACTCCATTTACTACTACTTTTCCTTTGACTACGAACCATTCTCCAATGGTTCGGTTTTTGGAATTGTCTCCAAATGTGACAAGTGGGCCTTTGATTTCTTCATAACTGTCGAGATCTTCTCTGTCTCCGGTCATGTGCTTGGAGCACCCGCTATCTAGATACCAAATATCTTTGGTGTTCTTCATAGATAGGATGCTCTCTTCCTACAAAGACCAGGATTAGCATTTAGGGACCCGTTTCATATCGGATCCTTGCTGATACATCAAGCTCTTATGAATCCAAACTTGTCAAACTTTTAGCTTTTTATCATCTAGAGATCCAACTGATTTGGACCTCTTGATCAGTTTAGACTTTCTTTCAACTCTTTTGTTTTGAGTTGAGTCAGTTGAATGGTACCTGCGTTGATAGTTAGTAGGATAAAATAGTTCGACTATCACGTAGTTATCTCGAGATTTTTGAGTTCTTCAATCAGGCCAATGCCTTGTGTGTTTCTAGTTTACTGGATTAAACCCTTTTGGATCATCTCTTGGTTCATTTCTTGAATCCAGATACTCATTATAATGATGATAAGGTTGAAATGAGTTTCTTTGATCTCTCCTAGAATTGCTTTGATTGAACTGCTTGGCAGGGTAAGCTTGAGATCTAAACTGGTCTTTTTTTTTATAATGAGCTGATCTATCAGTTTGCCTTGAAGGTATTTTATACTGAGCTGATGGTTTTTGAACTGAAGGCTTTGAATAACTGGATTGACTTGAGTGAGCGGATGGTCTTGGCTGGAAGTTAGGCTTCAGTTAGCCTAATGTTTTTGGTTGGTAGAACTGGCCAAGTTTTCTAGGTTGAGTTTGGGGATTTTTCAATATTCCTTTTCCTTTGGTTGGCTCAGCTAGCTGATCATGAGATCTGGTGAATCCTTTTAGGATTCTCTTATCATTGGGTTGAGCAACTGCTTTTCCTTTCTCTAGGGCAGTGAACTTTCTATATCCTAGCCCTGAGCTGCTAGTTCCAGTTCTTTGATGACTTAATATCTCATCTAGAGTTTGAGATCTCTTTTAGAACTTCAGATTTACTTTTTCTCTCTCATGGATCTCTTACTTGAGTTTTTTATTTTCAGCCTCTAGATCAGCTGTTCTCAATTTCAATTTCTCAAATTCTATAAACTGAGACTCAAGATAATTCAATCTTTCATGATCAATGCTCAGTTTTCTAACTTTATTTCTCAGTTTATCATTTTCATCTTTCAGTTCAACATGCAAGCAGGAAATTGAAGCTAATTGGTCTTCTAGCATCATAAGTTTCATATCAAGTTCATTACTAGAGACAGTTGCTTCATTTATATGATAAAAAGAGGTTTGAGAATCAGCTGTACTAACCTCTTCATCATTGTCAGCCATGAGGCAGAATAGCGCTTCATCATCTGAGCTGTAGCCGTCAGAATCAATTCCAGAAGGATAGTCTAAATTATCTAGCACGACATTCTAAAAATTTGCAACCATTGCTTTTCTTTTGAAGAAGCTTCTCCTCACCTTGGCTTTCTTGTCTTCAAGGAGCTCTGGACATTCAAACCTGTAATGTCCTTGTTTGTGGCAGTGAAAATATTCTCCAAGATTTCGGTTGCCACTCCTGAATGGTTCAGCTGATCGTTCAGCTCGTTGATGAGTTCTCTCATCTTTTGGGATTTCATCAGTTTGAGGTGGAATTGATTGTTTATCCTGAACTCTCTTCAACTTTTCTAGCAACCTGGTAACTGATTGGATTTGATCATTGATTTCATCAGTTAGATTCTCCTTCTTTTCAGTTGCTTCTCTTTTTCGTTCAGTTGAAGATCCGCCTTGATTTTCTTTGGCTGGTGAGCTCCTAGGTCGGAAGTTGTTCCTTCCTTGAGTGTCTCTAAACCGGTTCCTTTTACCGTAGAAAGCTGCATCTTGAGTTGACGATGTTGATGCTTCCTTCTTTCGGTTTAGACTATACTCATGAGCTTTGAGAGAACCAAATAGTTCCCTTGGAGTGATGCTATTTAGATTTCTTGATTCCTTTGTAGCTATCACTTTTATATCTCATTATTCAATGAGATTATCCAATATCTTGGAATTCATCTCAGAATTGGGATAACTCCTCCCGAGGTTGTTCATCTCACTGATAATGCCTAGAAATCTGGTTTCAAGGCTTGAGATGGACTCTTCTGGCTGCATTTTGAAGGATTCGTATCTGTCAACTGCCAGTTGGAGCTTGTTTTCTTTGATGGCTTCAGACTCTTTGCATAGATCTGCTAATAGATCCCATATCTCCTTGGCATTTGTGTAGTTCTTTGTGTCCTTCATTCTGTCTTCATCTAGAGTTTGGAATAATGCGGTTTGAGCAACGAACTCTAGATTTTTTAGCTTCTTCTCTTCACTTGTGAGAAGATTAGTTGGCTTTGGAATCCTTTTCGGTTGATTGATATCAACTATGTGAGCATCATTGCCATCATGATGATGATTGGACCATCTTCGATGACCTCCCACATATTCTCATGAATTGAGTAGAGATGCGCCTTCATTCTCCTGCTCCAATTGTCATAATTCTCAACTGAAAACAAAGGTAGCTTATGGTTTCCCATAGCTGGAATGTTAGAACAGATAAGTAGATCTGATTCAGTTGATCTGCAGAAACGGCTGATCCTTAGAATCAACCGCTCTGATACCACTTGTTGGTCCCGGGTGAGTCGATATCAGTTTAGAGGGGCGGTGAAAAAACTGATTAAAACTTTTTGCTTCAAATGCGGAATAATAGGGCCCTTTGACTTGCTTTAGAAAGACTTATCTATGCACAAACTTATTGATCAGTTAAGACAGTTTGAGTGCAGCTTGTGTGATATTGTGTGCAGTTCAAGGGTATGCAATAACCAAAATAGTACAGCACACAAGCGATTTATAGAGGTTCGAAGTCTCAAACTTCTACGTCCTTTCTTCCTTCCGCAGAAGGGCAACTTCACTATATAACTTGGGTTTCTTTACAAATTACACAATGAAGGACAGTTGGCTGAACCTGGTAACTGCTTGCTACCTCAGCGGGTCGACGGCTAACACTTGAAGTCCCTAACTGCTCTCTAGGAAGGTAGGTGCTATTGTCGTCTTTACAAGGTTTTAGATCTCTTTCGATCTTCAAGAGATGAGTCTTGAACAGGGGTTATCAACTGATGTGCTCCTTCAATTGAACTGAGTAGTTGATCATTGTATGGCTGAAACTAAGAAGGCTGCCCTGGCTGGATTGTCAACAGCTGGCTAATTATCTTGACTCTGTGAATTTCTTCTTCTCAGTTGGACTCTCGCAGTTTCTATCAAATGTTGAACTTGAGCTTGAGTGGGAGGGAGAAAGAAAAGCTCTTGCTTATATATGTGAAAGTTGTGTAGGCGAATGATTCCTTTTCGACAGAGAGTGTTTTAAACTCTGATTTACTCGTCTTTTATAGATGAGTGATTTTATGACCGTTGAGTTCCATTGTCCATTGATCTGTGGCTCTATTGGCTCATCAATGGAAGATGGTCTTTAATGATCGTTTGGAGCTTTTGGTTGAAGTAGTCGTTACTCTGCCAATCGATCTTCATTGGATATTTAATTCCAGGATCTTTGTTGAAGCATTTATTTCAAGATTCGCTAGTTTGAGCAATAAACTCCAGGGTTCTCTGGCTTCAGCTTTCTTGGCAGTTTTGAGTTCCGGTTGGCAGTTCTGGACTTGTCAGCTCAGTTTGGTTATTGCTCTAGTTGGCAGTTCCGAGCTTGTCAGCTGAGTTTGGCTATTGCTCCAGTTGGCAGTTCTGAGCTTGTCAGCTGAGCTAGGCTATTGCTCCAGGTGGCAGTTTTGAGCTCGTCAGCTGAGTTTGGCTATTGCTCCAGTTGGCAGTTTTGAGCTTGTATTTCTTCAGTTCGACTGATCTCAAGTTCTTGGCTATCTTGTCAGCTTGACTGATCACAAGTTGGCTGACTACAGTTCTGGCCTTCAGCTGATCTGTCTTGTTTTCTTCAGTTTGGCCATCAGTTGGATACTTCCAATCTCTAGCTTAAACTGATGTTTTATCAGTTTCTTCAGTCTTTAGTCAATTCTTTTCTCCCTCAGCTCAGCTGAGATAGTTGTCAGTTTGTTTTGACTGGTTCCACTACTCAGTTGAATTGAATTTTGACTGGATGACGTATCCTTTAGCTTGTAGACCATACTTCAGGTTGGTTGACTTTGACTTTACTTGAGTTCCTTTTTGATGTCCTGGATTGGTCAGCTCCGATCTACAACTTGAATTTTAGTCAGTTTTTCATAACTAATTTTGACATCTCATCGAAACCTAATCTAGGGGTTCATTGATAGTTTTTCCTAACAATAATAACTAAAGAGTCTTGAATCAGCTTCGCTTGATCAGGCTCTTAGTCTTTCTTGTGCTCAGTCATTCTTTTTTTGGCAGCAGGCACAGTGGGGGCTACTTCTCTCTTCATCAGAGCTAGATGACTCACTGTCAGTTGATTGGAGTCCAGTATAAGCTTGAAGCTTTCTGATCAGCTTCTCATGCCTCTTCAATTGCAGTTGAAAGCTCTGAAATAGCTCCTCATGTTGAGCTATTAATTAGCCTAATGATCTTCTAGACTGATCGTCAACTTGGATCATTCCTGCTGGACTTGATTGATCAGTTGCAACGGTCAGTTGAAGCTCTGCTCCTCTGGATGATGCTTCATCACCTCCTTCAGCAGCTTCTAGTTCCTCACACAGAATTATCTTTGATTGATCTGCTGCTTGCTCAGCTGACTTAGCCACTAACTGATCTATCTCCCAGATCAACAGTGTCGTTGTGGCTTGATTAAGGAGGAGTCTTAGGGTTAGCTTAGCTATCTGGACAAGATCTACAAAGATCACTATGTCCCTCACTTCTGGTTGAGCTTCCAGCTGGACTACTTGATCAGTCTGATCTTCAGCAGCTATCTTCTCAGCAGCTGGCAGAGAAGAGGGCTCGGTTAGGGCAGTAGGAATTTATTCAGGGAAAGCTGAGGGTTCAACTGGTTTCTCAGCTGGTTGATTCACTGCTAGCTGTTGAATAGTTTCTTCAGCTAGCTGAAGGTGACTTGAGTTACTCATCAAACTCCTTGTCACTAGCAGTTCTTTCTTCAGCAACTTTTGTATCTTTTTGCTTGTCCAGGGAGTCCATAATGATTTATTTCCGTTCTTCAACTTGTGGAGGTTTTTCAGACTGCAATTCTCTTGATGTTTTCTTAATGATCTCGTCTATTAGAACTTCTTATTCTCTATGGAAGGGGCTTCCAGCTTGATCTCTTGACTAATTCTTCATCGGTTCATCAAAGAGCCATTTTTGCAGTGTCTTTATATTTTTCCACTTTTGCTCATAATCTTCATTGGAATAATCTGGAAGCTGAATTCCTTTCAGCTTGCTTACTTCTTTGACAACATCGAACATTGATCCTGCTGATAGATCTGAGCATAGCTTGTAAAGATGAAGTTACCTCTTGAGTTCGTTGCCTTTCATCACCCAGGCATTCTTGTTGCTTGTCCAGAGCAGGCTCCATTCTTCCTCTCGTTTCTAGAAACTCATCCCTTGAAATGCCATTAGCTTGAGAAATGAGTCAGTTGAATAAACATGCCTCCAGTAGAACCATTAGATGTACCTTAGCAAGGTATTGTAAAGCTCTTCATAACCAGTTAGCTCTGCAGCAAAATATTGAGCTGTGTTCTGGCTGGTTTGTTCCTCTACCCACTTCTGGATGCTTTATCCCTTTGCGTAAGTTTTGATATTTCCTTTAGTTCGAGGCATGGCAGGACATGTGAACTGGAAGTAATCTGCACCAGCTCCTTTGTGTGGTATCGCAAGAGCAAGGATAATGTCACTTGGATTAGCACATAATCCAAGATCTGCGAGAGATGTATGTCCGAGATCCTCAATAGTGGCTTTTGATAGTATTAAGGAATCTGGGATAGGACTTTGAGCTCTTTTGCTCCTTGGCTGTGAAGGCTTAGCCTTTTTCTTGTTGAGTTGATCAGTCAACTTCTTCGCCTGAACTGATCTTGTGATAGGTCTTCTTGTTGATGCTTCTTGCCTTGAGGTTTCTTCTTCAGCTACATCTGGGCTGGTTTGTTTTGCTGATGATTCAGCTTAAGCTGATGAGCCAGCTACTATTGGGGAACTTCTTATTCTCTTGGATAAAGGTTGAGTTGACGTTTCAACTACTATTTCCTTCAGGATAGATCTGGAGTCAACTGTTATGAGTGGTTGAATGTTCAACAGTACACAAAATCTTTGTGCTATAGGAATTTCATCCTCAGAAACAGTAGATATTTCTCTTGGGCCTTTAGTCACTGCCTCCTTTTCTTTTTCTTCAGGAGCAGCCTTCCTTTTTTATTACACCGTCTGCTGAGATGTAAATTCTTTAATGGAGATAGATTTGGCACGCAGTTTTGGGATGTAATCAAGCCTCGTGACAGTTGTAAAAGCTGTCTCTTTCTTCATCAGTTCTGGGAGTTGCTTTTCCAGAATGATGTTGATTCGGTGAAGATAACACATTCCATGAGAAAACTTTAGATTATCTTTGTTCTTCTCCTAGGTGTCAACAAATCTCTTTAGTTTCCCAAAGAAGAACTTTGCCCAATTGATTTTTATCTGGTACATTACGCAGCACATATTTGATACTTGGGCTCTGACATTTCTGACCAGTTTCTAGCAGTTCCAACTATTATTTTAGAATCTACTGATTCCAATACTTGGTATTCTTCCTTGAAAAGAGAGATGTAGTGATTCTTTTTGAACTAGGTAGTTACTTCTTCTCTCTTCCAGAGTTTGTAATCACTCTCAGAGTCAGAGTGTATGTCTTCAAGATTTAGACCACTGATTGGAAGCTTGAACATCTCTCCAAGTGACTCAGCCGTCACATTAAATTCATGTCCCCTTACTTTGGTGGTGAATGAATCTATTTTGTTGTAGCCATATGAGTTGAGATAGAACTCAGCCACGGCTTCAGGATAGATGCGATAAGTGGTAACTTTGAAAAATACTTGCAGCTGGGCATCATACAGCCTAGCAATAATTTCTCCACTGAGCTCTAAGTTCTGGAAATTTTTAGAGAATACAGTTGGCTCGAAAAACCTATCTTTGAGCAGCTTATCACAGAAGATAGATGAGTCTTCTCCATTTAAGAAAAAGTTGAACTCTTTACGAACACGGCGATCCAGGTTTTGGGCCATGTTTTTGGCTGGAAAGCTTTTGCATAGAGAGAGAGCGTAATAGCGATGGAGGATTTGATTTTTGGAGAAGAGAGAAGCTTTGAAGGTAGAGAGTCAATGAGATAGTGAAAAGTAATTTTGAGATTTCAGCCAAGCTATTTATGATGTGATGATTTTAATCTAACGGTCAGAGAAGTTTAATTCCGTAAGATTTGAAAGACTTCGATAAGTTGGTGCTGAAGAGACGGCTGAAAGGTCGTTCACAATCTATCCATTCTGAATTGATGAGGAGATGGAGAAGGTGGGTCCAACAGTAATATTGAGATGGTACGTCATTTTACTATTTAGTAATAAATTCAAATTCAACTTATCTCATTGTAGCTCTCCTTCAGTCTCTATGTGGCATTGAGTTGCTAGCGGCATCAGTTGGCCTTACAATTGATGATTTCCTCGGCTTGGATTGATCAGTTCTAGCTAGAGTCCATTCAGCTTTGACTCCTAGATTTTCATCAGCTTAAGATGTTCTCTCAGCTTTGCTCTGCTTGAACTTTTCAGCTGCTTTCTTTAGCTGAACCTTTTTCTCTTCAGTCAGTTTTGGATTCAACTGCTCTCATCAATTCAACATGACTAGTTGAGAACTGATACCTTCTGCGATCAGTTTACTCATCTTCTTTCTTCAGCTTCCATTTAGCCTCTCCCATTTCTTCAGAACTGATTTGGCTCATCAGTTTAAGCTTCATAGCTTAGCGAACTGATGCCATTTTGATTCAGTTCTCGTCTTCAGTTGGAGTGTTCCTCTTCACTCCTTCACTCGGCTGGTCATCATCCTCCTTCGAAGCTAGTTCGAGCAATCCCAGTTGGATGCACAACTCCACAAATCTAACTTCTGGCAATGGCTTGGTGAAGATATCGGCTATCTGTTTCTTCATGTTAACATATTAGATACATATATCTTTCTTCTCGATGTGATCTCTGATGAAGTGGTGCCTGATATCAATATGCTTCATCCTTGAATGCAATACTGGATTTTGAGATATTGCAATGGCACTATTGTTATCACAGTAGATTGACACTTCTTCAGTCTCCATCTTGTAATCATTTAGTTGTTGTTTCATCTAAAGGATTTGCGCACAACAGCTTCTAGTAGCTACATACTCGGCTTCAGTTGTTGTCGTGGCAATTGAGTGCTGCTTTTTGCTAAACCAGGATATTAGTTTGTTCCTAAAAAACTGACATGTTCCACTGGTGCTCTTTCTGTCGATCTTGGATCCTCCGAAGTCTGAGTCTGAGTAGCCAGTTAGACTCAGGCTATCATCTTTAGGATACCATAATCCAAGATTTATAGTTCCTTTGAGTTACTGAATGATTCTCTTTGTTGTTTTAATATGACTTTTCTTCGGGTTTGGCTTGGAACCTTGCACATAGTCTGACTGAGTAGGAGATGTCTGGTCGGCTAGCAGTTAGGTAGAGAATGGATCCAATGATTCCTCTGTAGTGCGTCTGACTGACTAATTCTCTTTTTTCATCGAGCGTCAGCTGCACTGATGTGTTCATTGGAATCTTGAGAGTTTTTCCCTTATCGGTTCAACTTCTTGACAAGCTCTTTGGTATACTTAGCTTGACTGTGAAGATTCCGTCTTTAAGTTGCTTCACTTGGAGTCCTAATTTATTTAATATCCAATATCCAATAAACCTAGGATATAATTAAATAAATTAAGCTTTACTTTTATTCCACTAAAGAATTAAAACTGACCTACAAATCTAATACATATTTACGAATATGTTTTCTCCTTTAGTTCAGCCATTCTCCGTGTTTAAGATATAATGTTCATTAATTAATTATGTCAGCCTCTGACAGCTATAATTAATGAACATCTAAAACCTTGAGTAGTACCACACAAGCTTTATCATGTAAGAAATGAATTCCACCTACAGGGTTTCAACACGAACTTGTGTTTCCTCAAGAGAACATCGTCAACCTGGCGCACCAAGACACGGTGCTCATGCATACTCCTCAAGACACTATGTATACATTATTATTACCCAAGATATTGAGTTCAATCTATGAAGAGATCTCACTCATTAATAAATCAAAGTAATAAACAACGCGCACATAAGCTCGCCAATATCACATGAGTTCAGAACTCGAACTCTATGGATCTTTATTCTCACAGTAACTGGGTCAGACACAGAGAATAGTATCCTATCGTGATCCTCCTCAATACACTAACAAGTGTACTAGAATAATTAGTTAGTCAAGATAAACTAACTTGTCAGATTATTCTACGGTGTACCGATGGTGTGTACAGGACCATCTAAGCTGTGAGCTCTTTTAATACATTACAAGGTTCTAATGATATGATCTTACCGTGTGACTCCCCACACCATATCATCTACAATGTAAGTATATGGAACATTGCATAGAACAATTATAGAACATAATCTAAATGCAAACAGTGACTGCAATAACTTTCATTTCATATCATCATATTGTCATAAAAGTATACAAAGATAAGTCTTCTAGTATACAAAACCAACAATCTCCTACTTATACTTGAAGCATGTCTTTCAAGCATAAAAACTAACAGGCTAACTCTCCAATCAAAACTATCAACTCAAACTGCGCCCTTAGGTCTGCATCTCACTCTCATTTTCTCCACATGACCATCAAAGGTCTTAGCCGACAGGCTCTTCCTGAATGGATCAGTCAGGTTGTCTCCCGATGCAATCTTGACCAACGCCACATCTCCTCTCTTAACGATTTCTCATATAAGATGGTACTTTTTCTCTATGTGTTTACTTGCATTGTGAGCTCTGGGTTCCTTCGAGTTTGCCACTATACCAGAATTATCATAGTATATCGTGATAGTCTTAGGCAAACCAAGAACCATGCCCAAGCCCTCTAGAAACCCGCGGAACCAGACAGCCTCTTTTGCAGCCTCAGAGACAGCTATATACTCGGCTTCCATGGTGGAATCCACAATGCATTTCTGCTTAATGCTCCTCCATGCGATGGCTCCACCTCCTAATGTAAACACATAGCCTGAGATAGACTTACTCTAATCTTTGTTGGTTTGAAAATCTGAGTCCGTGTAACCCAAAGGTACTAGACTATTAGAACGGAAAACCAACATGTAGTCTCGAGTCCTTTTAAGGTACTTGAGAATGTTTTTGACCGCAGTCCAGTGACCTTGTCCAGGGTTAGACTGATATCTACTTACCATGCCTACGCCATAGTATATATCAGGCCTAGTGCATAGCATAGCATACATCAAACTTCCCACAGCCGAAGCATATGGTACTTTCTTCATTTCCTCTATCTCAGACTGTGTTTGGGGACACATTTCCTTGGATAGATGAACTTCATGCCTGTAAGGTATAAAACATTTCTTGGAATCTTGCATGCTAAACCTAACTAGCACTATATCGATATAAGTCGCCTGGGACAGACATAACATCCTTTTCTGGTGATCTCGAATGATCTTGATGCCAAGGACATATCCGGCTTCACCCAGATCCTTCATATTGAACTGCTTGGACAACCACACCCTAATATTTGACAACTCCTTCTTACTGTTTCGAATAAGCAAGATGTCGTCAACATAAAATACGAGGAATGCCACCATGTTTCTATCACATTTCTGTACACGCAGCTCTCATCCAGACTTTGCACGAATCCATATGACTGGATGACCTCATCAAATCGGGTGTTCCAAGATCTCAATACCTGCTTTAGTCCATAAATGGATCTCTTAAGTGTACACACCAAGTGCTCTTGGCCTTTAGCAATGAATCTCTCTGGTTGTTTCATGTGAATGTTTTCTTCAAGACTTCCATTTAGGAAAGCTGTCTTGACATCCATTTGCCAGATCTCATAATCCAAATGAGCGGCAATTGATAAGAGAATCCGG
This sequence comes from Perilla frutescens, assembly GCA_026008535.1. Classification (NCBI taxonomy): domain Eukaryota; kingdom Viridiplantae; phylum Streptophyta; class Magnoliopsida; order Lamiales; family Lamiaceae; genus Perilla; species Perilla frutescens. Next base: position 44,194,682 of record BRKX01000013.1, on the reverse strand, counting down.
ATTAACTTAAGCATGGCTACCTGGTGTAACCCGGACAATTTGTACAGGGTACGAGAACGCGCGAAAGACTTATAGAATGGAACACGCCAACTAAGAAAGGATTCAACCCACTATAAGACTTAAATAACTCAAAATAATCTGAATAAAATGAAATAACAACTCAAAACAATATTAAAGACGAACTAGACCTAATTACGACACTTAAACTATAACACAAAAAGGACACACAAATCCAAAGGTAAGGGGATTGTTTTGGACGATTATTATGGCTGGAAAAATGATATTATGGGCTGGAAATATGGTGAAGATAGGCTAGGGTAGATAGGGTATGTTAAGGCTATGAAGTACTTACCGTATTGATGACGAACACGATGAATTGGGTGCGAACGGAACCGAACCCTTGTTGATCGACACACGATCAGGTCTTGATGGCTTGGGAATGTCACGGACGTTGATGAAAGGTGTAGAAAGTCAAAGATGGTGGCTGGATGATGGAGGTGTTGTGATTTGCAACCTGATTAATCCCCGGCATATCTTGTACGACGAAAACGAATCTCAAAGTTACTCCTCGGTAGCGAGTTCACTCTAATTCCTCGTGTGAATTAGAACATTCCCTTGATGTAAGACTTAAATTTTGCTAGGCTTCAAGAATGAGTATTTTCGATAGAAAACAATCAAAAACTTTGAACGGTTGAGACACATATTGAATGCAAAAGAAATTTTAATCAATAATGTCTAAAATATCAAAGTAACATGGTTCCCCTATTTATAGGGCCTAACATGCACGAAATGAAACTCTAAAAAGGCCTAAAAATCTGATCCAAAAAGGATCTCTAACTATATTATAAAAATACCTAAACTAGAATTCTATTCAAGATTGGAAATTGCCTTAAATACAATTCTACTCAAACCTATACTAAAAGGAACGAAAATTACACTTAAAAATTAATTAAAAACTGATCTAAACTATAGTCTAAATTAATTAAATAAATACTATAGTCTAGATAAAAATCAACCCCTTGATTAAATTAAATCAAGGGCGAAAACAGCTCCATGCACATATGCACTTCTTCTTGCTCTCTTCTTCAACTCTTCAAGTTATATTCTCCATGGTATGATCTTGATCTTCATTACTTAATAAATTAACTAAAGTATGGATGCACTTTGCATCTTCTAATTCCTCGAACTTCTTGCGAATCAACACTTGGAAATAACCTTGTAATTTCTTCGCTCGAAGTCGCGTCATTGGACCTTTGAATTGCAGCTCGGGTTTAAGGCCTTCAATGCCTTGGATGGCTTCATCACTACCGGTGAAAAGGTTTCCTCATAATCGATCTCTTCTTTCTGAGTATACGCTTTTGCCACCAATCTAGCTTTGAATGTTTCAACCTTTCCGTCAGCTCCTCTCTTGCACTTGTAGATCCAACTATACCCAATGGGTTTAATCCCATCTAGTGGTTCTAGGAGCTCCCAGACTTGATTGTGATGCATAGATCTAATCTCAGATTCCATTGCAGTTTTCCAAGAATCCGTATTTTTATCTCGAATTGCCTCGTCATAGGTCCTGAGATCCAATTCATTTAGTCCCTCTGGGAAATCTGAAGCCTCTCCCAGACCAATGAATCTATCAGGTTGGCATACAACCTTCCCACTGCGACAAGGCAGTTCATGTACTTCTGTGACACGTTGTGCAGTGTTTGGTAGTTCCTCTTCTTGTACAACTGGTGTAGGATTTGATCCTCCCCTTAACTCCTCAAGGATGATTTGAATCCTTGGTTTGTGTTTTATGACATAGTCTTCCTCTAAGAATCAAGCATTGGTGCTAACAATGATCTTCTGATCCTTAGAACTATAAAATAAACCACTTTTCATTCCTCTAGGATATCCAATGAACAGCCTTACATCAGTATAAGAAGCCAGCTTATTAGCTTCCTTGTCCAACACGTGTGCTGGACTAACCCAAATCCGAATATGGTTCAAATTGGGCTTTCGTCCAGTTCATAATTCTGTGAGCGTAGAAGGAACTGATTTTCACGGAACCAAGTTAAGGATATAGGCTACTGATAAGTCCATTTATTTTATGTTTTTATGGTTATTTTATCCCTTTTAAATGTCCTTTTCAATGTGTTCTGAGTCGAAAAGAACCAGGTTGCGGTTAAAGGGCATTCCAAGAGTCGAGTCTAGTGGAAGGGGCATTTTATGCCCAAATATCCACGATTCTCTCACACATATGTTCATCAGAGGCACAGGGGACGTCCTCAGTATCCATCCCACATTCGGTTGGTGAAGTGGGCATATCAGATACGGATGGAACTGACAGATGATGCCGTGCCCACAGTACTCGCACAGACTCGACCACAGGTCAGAATGGGCATTTTAGTGAAACTCGGGATTCAGTTGAAAGGAGAGCTAATGGAAGATAGCTACATATCCGACTGAGAGTTGGAGCTAAGTTGGACTCCTGGAAGGTGCTGTAACAATGAGATAAGCTTAGACGATGAGATAAGCTCAATCTAAGGAGATAAGAGCAATCCTTAAAAAATAGAGATTTGTTAAAGCTGAAGCTTATCCAGTCAAGGTCAGCGAGGGCACGCCGTTCCGGAATTTCAGCAGAAGACCCCCGCCTGTGGGGGAAACTCTACTCGGAAATGTAACTATTTAAACAAGTTTAGTCTCTGGAAAAACAAGCTTTAGACAGTCTGAAACATTTTACATTTTACATTTATGCATTTTTACTTTCAGTACGCTGCTTAGGCAGCCAAACAATCCGAAAGGTCATAAACCTTCGGGACATAGGTTATGTTCATGTTTCTCGATGTTGGAATCGAGTTTTTGCTTAATTAATTCCGTATGTTCTTATTTATTTTTATGTCTTTACATTCTGCAATTTTAATTATGTCTAGCCTTCTTGGCTAGATCTTTAATTCTCGCGTTTGAATGATGAAATTAGTTTGAGCATGAATCTGGACTCGTGAGGCCAAAATGGGCATAGTAATACATGGTTAGTTTCTGTTAATTCTTGTGCCTTGTTCCACGTGAGTGTGTGTCTGAAGTGCCCAATATGGCTGATCACTCGTTAGGTAAAGAGGGCACACCACTATTAATTGAATTGGCGAATGGTGACTGTGTGTCAGTTCATATAGTAATAAGGGAATTAAGGGGGTGTTGTCGGCACAAGAGGAATCAGTTGAACACAACAGATCTGGGTCCGTCTAGGGCACACTGCTACTTGATTACTTCCATCTCTTAGAGGAATCGGGAGGTGGGTAACTGGTTAGGGGTTTAATCGAAGAGGAATCACTTTTAAACCTAAAATGAAAGGATGGATGAGGAGACGCAGAGAGGAATTCGATCACCATAACTAGATGACCTATCATGCATGAAAATCGGTGTGCCCATCATTGAGTTGTTGTATGTTTAAACCAAGTTCTAATTCAAATGCCAGAACATTTTGTTATTTGATATTTTCTTTAGTTTCTTTTGCAGATTTACATTCAGTTTAGTGAGAACACCAAAACCCCCTTTGTGTTTTATTACTTGAAGATAGAATTGCAACAGCTCTTTGTGGGATCGACCCGTACTCATTGGCTAGCTACGCTCGCTGTGGGCACAGGAGTTTACAAATATATTTTTGAGCGCGAAACGACCGCGCGTCAAAATTGGCACCATTGCCGGGGAGCTGGTTTCTAGTGATTTTATCTTCCACAATTGGTGAGCCTGGAAGTTAATGCCCAGGGGCTCTTTAGAGGAGACTCTATTATACGATCCGGAGATAGAGAAGACTTCGACGAAAAACAGGGCAGCAGTGAAGAGGGCACGCCAAGTAGCAAATAGACCTCGTGAGCCCACACAACCACCAAAGGATCAAGAAGAGCAAAGAGACGAAGGGCACGAGGAGGAAGGACAGTTTGAGAACTACCAAAACATCAACATAGCCGCAAATGGAAATGCCGCGAATGGCAATGTGGATGATAACAGGACTTTAAGGCAGTTGGTCTTCCCGACCAACATGAATCTGCGCCCAATGGGCATTACACTCCCAGCTGTGACTCAGAACTGGGATATTCACGCAAACTTTATCCAGATCTTGCCGAAGTTCCACGGAATGCCTGGAGAGGATCCACAAAGGCATTTGGAAGATTTTGAGATGGTTTGCCAAACTCAACCATCCGACCATGGACGAGAAGAGTATGTGCGGTTGGTCTCGTTCCCTTTCACCCTTCAAGATGGGGCACGGGACTGGCTGTACACATTACCCACTGGCGCTGTGACCACATAGAGACAACTTCAACATAAGTTTTTGGAAAAATATTTCCCAGCATCCAGAGTGCAAGAAATGAGAAAAAGGATAAGGAGCCTGAAGATGGGAACTAACGAAAGTTTCTATAACTATTGGGGAAGATTCCAGGCGATGCTGGCGAAATGCCCACAGCACCAGATTACTGAACACGATTTGATTCAGTATTTCGTCGGAGGATTGAGACCACATGAGAGGACGATCGTGAATGCCTCATGTGGAGGATCCATTTTGAACAAACAGCCTGTTGAAGCATTCAGAATTCTCACAGAGATGGCTGAAGACAACCGAGATTTGGTGGAGAGGGCATTCGGGTTGTAAGTGAAACAGAAAGGGCACCGGACCAGGATAGCAGAATTGATAGATTGTGCGACGAGATTGAGAAAATCTTGTCCGGTGCGAGCACAGCGAGGAAGCCCAGACTTTGTGGGGTATGCAAAAACATATCTCACTTCACGGATGAATGCCCTACTCTACAAGATGAAATGGAAGAAGTGAATGCTATAGGTGGCCAGAATGGGCATTCCAGAAGATATGATCCCCATTCCCAGACTTATAATCCTGGCTGGATAGACCATGAAAATTTTAGATGGAGAAGGTCGGAGGATGGGCATCCTGGACGCCCATTGCCACCACCAGAGGAGAAAAGGAAGCAAATGCTAGAAGATCTTGTGTTTGCTATGGCTGAGGAGAATAAGAAGTTTAAGCAAGAGACTCGAGCTGGTCTCTCGCACATGAGCAAGCAAATCAATCAATTGGCTCAAGCCATGCACAAGATGGAGGAGAAAAATGGGAAGCTGTCTTCCCAGGTCGAGAATCCAAGAGAACAAGTGAATGCAGTAGCATTGAGGAGTGGAAAAGAGCTTCCGGAGATGGTCAGGCCAAGAGAAGAAAAGGACGATATGCTCTTGGAGGAAGAAGTGGAAAAAATTCCCACAGAAGACAAGACACAAGAAGCTGAGCAGACTGATACTGTGCCCATTCCGGAAGTGAAGCAATCTGCCAAGATGCCCACTCCAGAAAGACGGAAACCTCCCTTCCCAGGCAGATTGGCACAGAATATAAGAGAAGAAGAAACCAGGGAGATGCTAAAAGTATTCAGCAAAATGGAGATCAACATTCCACTGATTGGGGCAATCAAGCAAGTGCCGCGGTATGCCTGGTTTCTAAAGGAACTCTGTACCAAAAAAATGCGATTCAATGATGATGCAAGGTTCTTAGTTGGGAAGAATGTATCGGCTGTGATACAAAGGAAGTTACCCAAGAAGTGTGATGATCCAGGGATGTTCATGATCCCTTGCATAATTGGAGACCGAATAGTCGAAAAGGCCATGCTGGATTTGGGGGCATCGATCAATGTAATGCCCATGTCGGTGTTCAAAGAATTGAAGATTGGACCTTTGAAGGAGACCCGTGTGGCCATTCAACTAGCTGACCGATCTAATGTTTATTCAGAAGGCCTCATTGAAGATGTATTGGTCAAAGTGGACGAGCTTATCTTCCTAGCAGATTTTTATGTGCTTGACATGGGCACAGCGACTTCAAAATCTTCAATATTATTGTTGGGAAGGCCTTTCATGAAGACAGCTCGAAGCAAAATTGATGTGGACAAGGGCACGCTGACGTGTGAGTTTGATGGGGAGAAGGTGACGTTTAAAATTTTTGAAGCCATGAAGCACCCCCCGGATACAGAGAATTGTAATTTTGTGAACACATTTCATTCCCCGAGCCATTCTACTTTATCCATATTGAGCAACAGAGAGTCGCTGGAATGGGCATTATGGGATGGACTGATTGATCAGGATGCCCTGGACGAGGATGATAATATAAGAGATGGAATTATGATGATGTATTCCTTAGAAGAAATGCCACACGGATGTGTGGACTATGGTGTGCCCATTCGGAGGAACAATGATAAGCTGATGCCTTTTATTATCAAAGCGCCGATGTTGGAGTTGAAGGCATTACCAAGGCATCTGAAATATGCCTATTTAGGGAATAATGAGACTCTACATGTAATCATAAGTGCGGGGTTGAATCAAGTTGATGAGGACCGCCTTTTGAGATTATTGAGACTTTACAAGGAGACACTCAGATGGACATTGGCAGATATAAAGGGCATTAGCCCAGCGGTTTGCATGCACAAAATTTTGTTAGAAGATGATGCAAAACCTGTTCTTGATGCACAAAGAAAGCTCAATCCAGTGATGAAAGATGTGGTGCTAAAAGAGATAATTAAGCTTCTGGACCAGGGCATCATATACACGATTTCAGATAGCAAGTGGGTCAGTCCAATTCATGTTGTGCCCAAGAAGTCAGGCATTCAAGTTGTGAAAAACGAGAAAGGAGAGCTTGTGCCCACACGACTGCAAACTGGCTGGAGAGTTTGCATTGACTACTGGAAGCTGAACACGGTCACGCAGAAGGATCACTTCCCACTTCTGTTCACTGACCAGATGTTGCAAAGACTCGCAGGAAACAAGTTCTTTTATTTCTTGGATGGATATTCAGGATACATGCAAATTGCAGTAAGTCAAGAGGACCAGGAGAAAACAACACTCACGTGCCCATTTGGCACATTTTCCTATCGCAGAATGCCCTTTGGCCTCTGCAATGCTCCTGGCACATTTCAACGATGTATGATGAGCATATTCTCTGATTTGCTCGAGAACTGCATTGAAGTATTCATGGATGACTTCACCGTGTATGGGAGCTGCTTTGATCGATGTTTAGATAATCTGAAGAAGGTGTTGCAGCGTTGTGTGGACAAATGTCTAGTGCTGAACTATGAAAAATGTCATTTCATGGTCAGAGAGGGCATTATACTGGGGCATGTGATTTCTGAAAGGGGCATTGAGGTGGATAAAGCCAAAGTGGATATAATTGAGAAATTGCCATACCCCACCTCGGTGAAACAAGTGAGAGGATTCTTGGGGCACGCTAGATTCTACAAGAGGTTCATAAAGGATTTTGCAAAAATTGCCCAGCCTATTACTCACTTATTGCAACAAGATGTTTCCTTTGAATTTGATGAAGAGTGTAAGAAGGCATTCAATTTTCTGAAGAAGCAACTGGTCACAGCACCAGTCATTCAACCACCAGATTGGGGAATACCCTTTGAGATTATGTGTGACGCCAGTGGCTACGCTGTGGGCGCGGTACTAGGTCAGAAGAAAGGAAAGGAAAGCTATGTAATTTACTATGCCTCCAAGACTCTGAATGGGGTACAGTGTAATTACACCACTACTGAAAAGGAGCTATTGGCAGTAGTGTTTGCATTTGAGAAGTTTCGATCTTATCTCTTGGGAGCAAAGAGCATTCTCTATACAGATCATGGTGCCTTGAGGCACTTGATGACCAAGAAGGAGACAAAGCCAAGACTGATTAGGTGGATCCTGCTTTTACAAGAGTTTGATGTCGAGATAAAAGTTAAGAGTAGGGCACAGAACTTGGTAGCTAACCATCTGAGCCGGGTGCTGAATGAGAAAGGCAACGAAATGTCCATTGCCGATCATTTTCCTGATGAGCATTTGTATTCAGCAAGGGGCACACTAGCACCCTGGTATGCGGATATAGTGAACTACCTAGAGTCTGGGGAGATGTCTATTGGGTACTCAAGGTACCAGAAAAATAAACTGAGGTATGAGAGCAGGTTCTATGCATGGGATTGCCCTATTCTATGGAGAAGATGTGCTGATCAAATCATCAGAAGATGTGTTCCCGATGAGGAGATAGATGAAATTCTAAAGCATTGTCACAATTATGCTTACGGAGGGCATTTCGGACCAAACCGAACAACGAGAAGAATTTTGGATTGTGGGTTCTTTTGGCCCACAATATTCAAGGATGCCCACAATGTCTGCAGAAGGTGCGACCAATGCCAGAGGATAGGGAACATTACAAGAAGAAATGAAATGCCCATGACGCCAATCATGCCAGTGGAGATTTTTGATATTTGGGGAATGGATTTTATGGGACCCTTTCCAAATTCGAGAGGGAACCAATACATTATCCTGGCAGTTGATTATGTGTCTAAATGGGTAGAAGCAAAGGCTACTCCTACCAAGGATGCAAGAGTAGTAGCCGCATTTCTGAAATCCCACATTTTCAGTCGGTTTGGTGTGCCCAGGTCCATCATCAGTGATCAAGGGACCCATTTTTGCAACCAAACGCTGGAAAGATTATTAAAGAAGTATGGGGTTCACCATAGGGTCACCACACCTTACCATCTCCAAGGAAATGGCCAAGCTGAAGTCTCAAATCAAGAAATCAAAGCCATTCTTAGGAAGGTTGTGGCCCCGAACTGAAAAGATTGGAGTGTTCATTTAGAGGATGTCCTATGGGCATATCAAACTGAATTCAAGGCTCCAATTAGGATGTCCCCATACAGGATGTTATTTGGGAAGTGTTGTCATCTGCCAGTCGAGTTGGAACACAAAGCACGATGGGCACTTCAGAAGCTGAATATGGATCCTGACACCGCTGGGCATTTCAGAAAATTTTAAATTCAAGAGCTGGAAGAAATGAGAATGGAGGCCTATGATAATTCGGTACTATACAAGGAAAAGATGAAAAGGCTCCACGATCAAGTAATTCGAAGGAAGAGATTCATCCCGGGACAGAAAGTACTTTTGTACCATTCAAGGTTCAAGCTTATGGGAGAAGGACTGAGGACCAAGTGGGTTGGTCCACTTGAAGTGTATGCCGAATGTCCGAATGGGGCAATTGAGCTGATAAATCCCGATACTGGAGGGCGCTTCAAAGTGAATGGCCACCATGTGAAAGCTTACCTGGGGCATTCTGATGAAGATGTCACAGTGATGTGGCTCGCGGAGCCCACTTACGCCTGATCTGGGATGATGTTGTGCCCCCGACAATAACTAGGGCGCTACTAGGAGGCAACCCAGGTGTTTTCTTGTCTTAATTCATTTTTATTTATTTATAATAAATTTTCCAGTTAATTAAACTAGTTTAAGGAGCAATTTTACGCTTGTTTTGAATAAGCATGGTGTTTGCAGGTTTAGATAATGAGAGAGAAAGATGAAGATAAAATAAATCCCTTGGAAATAGGGATTCTGAAGTGAGGCACTCTGGAGAGATAAGATCTATTCCGATTTTTCAGGGATAAGGTTTATCCATTAACATAGGGCATACTAATCCGGGAGACTCCTAAGGAAGTTGGAGAGTCACAAGTCAAATCATGAATAGTGATCCCTTTAATATAAAAACCTTACCCCACAAAATCTCCACTATCACTTTCACTCGCCTCTTGCAAAAATCAGAACCTTCTCTCTCGATTTTCTTCTGCAACCCTAATTTCTGAAAACCTTTAAAAAAGTCCAATAATGGCAAAGATAAGAGGCAAGAAGGTCACACCTAAAGCTGGACCTAAGGCACGCCTGGACTTCGAGACCTCCGTTGTCTCTGAAGAGCCCTCTCCAACGAAAGTCGTGAAGAAACCCTCTGCAAAACCCAAGGGAAAGGTTGCGTCTGAAGCAGCCGCTTCGAGTAAGCTTCCCAAGGAGACCCCACCGGAACAGGAGCCTACGCCTGAAGTCGAGATGATAGAAGAAAGCTCCGCTACTCCAACTCAAACGGAGCAGCAAGATGCTGAGGCGACTGCTGAGGGCATACAGAAAGAAGAAGCTACTGAAGAGCCTGAGCCAAAGCCGAAGAAAGGGGCTGAGAAGAAGAAAGACAAAAAGCCCGTTAAAACTCCGACTCCTGTGCCATCAGTAGAGATCGAAGACTTGGAAGACGAAGAGGAAGGTGAGGAAGTTGAAGGGAGAGAAGAAGTTGAAGATAAAGCATACAGAGACACCGATTTGGACAAATACTTGACTGAAATTGAAGACATTGAGGTTAAGCCCCAACCGGAGAAGGTACCATTGTTTGAAGAGGAGGATGAGGCACCCGCTGACATCAAGAAGCGGGCACTGGAGAAGGCGAAAGGAAAAAGAAAGGTTAGAGAGCCCATTCCAGAGCCAACTGAGCCAGAGGTGTCCCAGCAAGGGGACACTGAAGAGGAGAAGGAGCAGCAGGAGCCTAGTGCGCCCTCCTAAACGCAAGCAGGCTCTGAAGAGCCCTCGGAGGACTTCTCACCCAGGCGAAGGGTGGGGAAGTCTGTTGGAATGAAAGTTGGAGCCAAACTAGCTAGAGAGGCCTCTTCGCGGAAGAGGAAGGCTGAAGAGGGCACTTCAGCCCCTGTGCTTAAAAGAGGCAGAGGGGTGGGGAGCTCCACACCAAGTAAGCCCAGTAGTGGCCCACCACCAGTCAGGGGCATCATCAACTCAAAAGGAGTCCACCATGAAACGCTTGCAGCTCTTGGTATAGAGCAAGAGGTAAGTGATTTATTTTCTGCAATTGGTTAGGAATGCTTTTTAGATATGGAGTGTGTAATTTTTCTGTCGTTGTCTGGTGATTTTGTCCAAAACTTGAAAATCAAAGCTGTGAACAAGCCTGTTACATCCACCAGGGATTTGTCTTTTAAAATGATGGGTAGGAGTTATTCTTTGTCTGCTGATGATTTAAATATATTACTGGGCATCGTGACATACTTGGGCCTCCAAGAGGAGGAGTATGTCGATGCCGTGACTGTAGTGCCCGACTCTGTAGAAGGAGTCGATGCAAAATGGGTAGATATTAGGGATGGATCTGTTTTTCAAAGCGGATCCACAAAGAGATATTGTTTAAACAATGATGCTTTGAAATTCTGCCATAGGGTATTGGCCTACAATTTTTTCGGCCGGAAGGATAGCTCAAATTCAATAACCAATCAGGAGCTGTTCATTTTGTGGTGCATGGTGCACAAAATCAGAATCAATTTCGATTCTGTGGCCATTACACATTTTTGAGAAATCAAAACACACCATAGGCATCGTATCTCTTATGTCCAGTTAATCACCCAGCTTGCTGTTAGACATAAGCTCCTTGATTTTCATGATACTGATTTGACCCCCCCTTCCCCGTGAGTATTTTGATCTTAATTGCCTGAGGAGAATGCAAGATGTGGTTGACGATGAGGATGGGAAGCCTGTTTTCTTTGTGCCGGGGGCAGACCCCTCGAGCATGCTTTTAGCTATGGCAGGTACATCGAAGAAACCACCAGCAGGGAAGGCACCGTAGAGGGAGCACCCAGTCGCAGTGATCATGAGGAGACTCGAGTTGATAGAGAATGCCCAGTTCCAGACCAGTGAAAAACTGACCCGAATCGAAGCAGCCCTGAAGGCCTATTTCAAGCATGTTGGGTTCTCCTACCCAACTCCTGCAACCGATTGACCTGGTTCTTTCTGTCCTTTAGATTAGGTTTTGTTTTTTTTTGTTTTTTTATTTGTTCTGTTTTCTTTGTTGTCTTGTTGTTTGAGTCTGTGTCCACACTTTGCAAGTTGCAAAGTGTATGGGTGGGTAGTTGAGTCAAAGCATGCTATTCTGTGAGTCTCTGTGGGCATTTCACGTGATGATCCAACTTTAATTGCTTTACAGAAAAAATCAGCATGCCCAATTAAGATAGGGATGACGAACGAGTTTTAGCATGCCCTGTGAGACTTGAGCATATATGTTGTATGCTTCAATTTTACAGTTTTCTTTCATTCATGAGTGTGAATAATTTTGTGCTTATGATGTTCTAGAATTTGCCTCTATTCTGCGTTTAACTCTTGGAATTATTGATGCACATGTAGATGAGATAGGCCATGTTTTGCTGAACCACTGAAATAAATAACTCCCACCAATGACACAGCCCTTGCACCCCCTTTCGAGCCTATGAAATGCCCTGGTCGATTTTGTTTCAGGGTGGTTATACTTAGCCAGGGCATTATAAAATGGGTAAGGCAAAGTGTTTTCTGGGAAGGCATATATATATATATGAAGGGCCAGAGAAGATAGGGGGAAGAATAAAAAAAAAGTGATTAGAAAAGGAAAAAAAATAAGAAGAAAAAGAAAAAGAAAAAAAATAGTTTGAATAAAATTCTCCCGAGTTCTAAGTGTGTAGAATGCCCAAAATAAGCAAGATTCAGTGCCTGAACAGGGCACATGAGGGTAGTGAATAGAAAGGAGCTGGGGAGGGGTCTGTACAATCAATAAAAACCCCTCCCACTTAAAATGCCCAACTGTAGCCTAAAAAGCCCTATTGATACTAATGCATCATGGTTTCTAGAGAATGAACAGCAGAACTTTGGCAAACTTATGGGACGAATTTGCATAGAATTACAGCCGAAATGAGAGTATACACTGAGTGAAGAAAGTCTGTGAGGAACACCAAGCTAAAACTCATTTTTGACCTATTTTAGGTATGCTGAAACTTTGCAATTTTGTTGGATTATTTCTGATGTGCCCACACGGAGTAACATTTTGCATGCTTGTGTCTTGACTCTATTTCTTTTCTCTTTTATTTTCTTTTGTTTTTCTGGATGCATTGCACCCCATGTTTGAGGACAATCATGTTTAAAGTGTGTGGGTATGATAAGTCCATTTATTTTGTGTTTTTATGGGCATTTTATCCCTTTTAAATGTCCTTTTTGATGTGTTTTGAGTCGAAAAGAACCAGGTTGCGGTCAAAGGGCATTCCAAGAGTCGAGTCTGGCGGAAGGGGCATTTTATGCCCAAATATTCACGATTATCTCGCATATATGTTCATCAGAGGCACAGGGGACGTCCTCAGTATCCATCCCACATTCGGTTAGTGAAGTGGGCATATCAAATAAGGATGGAACTGACAGATGATGTCGTGCCCACAGTACTCGCACAGACTAGACCACAGGTCAGAATGGGCATTCCAGTGAAACTCGGGATTCAGTTGAAAGGAGAGTTGGTGGAAGATAGCTACATATCCGACTGAGAGTTGGAGCTAAGTTGGACTCCTGGAAGGTGCTGCAACAATGAGATAAGCTCAGACGATGAGATAAGCTCAATCTAAGGAGATAAGAGCAATCCCTAAAAAATAGGGATTTGTTAAAGCTGAAGCTTATCCAGTCAAGGTCAGCGAGGGCACGTCGTTCCGGAATTTCAGCAGAAGACCCCCACCTGTGGGGGAAACTCTACTCGGAAATGTAACTATTTAAACAAGTTTAGTCTCTGGAAAAACAAGCTTTAGACAGTCTGAAACATTTTATATTTTACATTTCTGCATTTTTACTTTCAGTACGCTGCTTAGGCAGCCAAACAATCCGAAAGGTCTTAAACCTTCAGAACTTAGGTTATGTTCATGTTTCTCGATGTTGGAATCGAGTGTTTGCTTAATTAATTCCGTAAGTTTTTATTTATTTTTATGTCTTTAGATTCTACAATTTTAATTATGTCTAGCCTTCTCGGCTAGATCTTTAATTCTGGCGTTTGAATGATGAAATTAGTTTGAGCATGAATCTGGACTCGTGAGGCCAAAATGGGCATAGTAATATATGGTTAGTTTCCGTTAATTCTTGTGCCTTGTTCTACGTGAGTGTGTGTCTGAAGTGCCTAATGTGGCTGATCACTCGTTAGGTAAAGAGGGCACACCACTATTAATTGAATTGGCGAATCGTGACTTTGTGTCGGTTCATATAGTAATAAGGGAATTAATGGGGTGTTGTGGGCACAAGAGGAATCAGTTGAACACAACAGATCTGGGTCCGTCTAGGGCACACTGTTGCTTGATTGCTTACATCTTTTAGAGGAATCGGGAGGTGGGTAACTGGTTAGGGGTTTAATCGAAGAGGAATCACTTTTAAACCTAAAATGAAAGGATGGATGAGGTGACGCAGAGAGGAATCCGGTCACCATAACTAGATGACCTATCATGCATGAAAATCGGTGTGCCCATGATCGAGTTGTTTTATGTTTAAACCAAGTTCTAATTCAAATGCCAGAACCTTTTGTTATTTGATATTTTCTTTAGTTTCTTTTGCAGATTTACATTCAGTTTAGTGACAACACCAAAACCCCCTTTGTGATTTGTTACTTGAAGATAGCATCGCAACAGCTCTCTATGGGATCGACCCGTACTCATTGGCTAGCTACGCTCGCTGTGGGCACAGGAGTTTACAAATATATTTTTGAGCGCGAAACGACCGCGCGTCAGCTGCCGTTTCTAGGGCATATCCCCAGAACGAAATGGGCAACTCAGAAAAACTCATCATCGATCTAACCATCTCTAACAATGTATGATTCCTTCTTTCCGCCATGCCATTCTGGTGTGGCGTTCCAAGTGCAGTCAACTGGGAGGTAATCCTATTCTCTGCCATGTAATCCCTAAATTTGCTTGAGAGGTACTCGCCACCATGATCAGAACATAGTGACTTGATACTTCTACCTGTTCGTTTCTCCGCTTCCGCCTTGAACTCTTTGAATTTCTCAAGGTATTCAAACTGGCGACACAACAGGTAGATATAACCGTATCTAGAGTAATCTTCAATGACAGTGATGAAATACTCGAACCCTCCTTGAGCTTGAACTAACATAGGGCCGCACAGGTCAGAGTGAATCAAATCTAATATCCCTTCGGATCTATTTCCTTTTTACTGGTTTCTTTTTCTTTTCTCTTTTCTTTTCTCTCCTTTCTTTTCTTTTTCTCACTTGGATTGATCATTTCTTTTGGCTTTGATAGTTAAATTTTTTAAAGCTCATGGCTTGATTTCTTTTTAGTTTTTCGAAGCTCTTTGCGTATTTTGGCATATTTTGGCATCTCATCAAAATCCCAGTCAGGAAAACCCTTGATAGTTTGTCGGTTCAATTTGAGATAGAAAGCGTGTGAAGAGAGCATGCTCTGTTAAACTTTTGGTCTGAACTCAACTTCTTGGAACTCTAAAAATCTTGTCAGCAGGGTGGCTCCTGAGCCATTTGGATAGACTATCCTCAACTGGATTTTCAGTTAGATCCTCTACATTGGCATCCTCTGATGTCTTATCTTCAGTTTGCCCTTTGTCCTCATGAGTTCTTCCCCCTGCTTCAGTTGTGGGGTTGAAGGTCTCAGCATGATTAGTTTCTTCATTGGCTTGATTGCCCTCAGCTGTGCTCTCAGCTGGTCTGGCGCTGGATACATTTCCTTCATCTTCTAGTCCAACTTCAAACTCCTCTGGAACTGTGTGGACCATGTAGTCCTGCGAGTTATCAGTTTTGCTAGGTAGCTGTTGAACTGATGGATTGAGTACCTCCTCACTCCTGTACTCATTGGAAAACTCATCAAAAACAACATGATAAGTTATTTCCACAACTAGTGTTCATTTTCTAAACACTCTATAAGCTTCACCGTGTGGGGAATTGTAACCAAGAAATATTCTCTCATCAGCTTTGGCACTGAAAGTCTTCAGTTTACTTTTTCCATTGTTGTGAATATAACATTTGTTGCTAAATACTTTGAAGTATGAGATAGATGGCTTACGACCCTTGTAAAGCTCGTAGTGTTGGGGTTTTTTCGAATTGAACCACCGCAGGATCTAATTGGATGTTCATTAATCCTAATGTCATGTAGATCATAAATTCATGCATCTCATATGTTTTAATTAACCGAGTTTAATTAACATGCAAAACCGGTTTAAACGATTCTACTAAAGCGGAAACATAGAATCGAAAAACGACTTACAAATCAAACGACGGGTGGAGGACAAGATTAAAGGTCTAATCTTGTTGTTGTGTATGATGATGATCGGCGCCCACTGTGATATTCCACTCCTTGATCTTCTGTTGTATTTCCAGACTGAATCTAGTTTCAGGGTGGGCTGAAATCTACTAGATCGGTATGGAATCTGTGGAGATAAAGAGAACACAAGAGGAGCTGATCTGTAACACCAAAATTTCATCCTCCACCTCCCTATTTATAGGGGAGGTAGTCGAAATTATCAAGCCCTAAATATACTGGGCTTGGGCCTCTATCTCTTTTCCAACTCCAGTCCATTAAAGTCATATTGGGCTACAACAAGGATTTAGAAGAATATTAAATTGGCCTGCTAATTTATTTAATTTTCAATATCCAATAAACTTAGGATATTATTAAATAAATTAATTATTATTTTTATTCCACTAAAGAAATAATACTGACCTACCAATTTAATACATATTTCTGAATATGCTTTCTCCTTTAGTCCAGCCATTCCCCGCGTTTAAGATATAATGCCCATTAATTAATTATGTATGCTTCTGACAACTATAATTAATTAATATCTTATCCTTGAGTAGTACCACACAAGCTTTACTCATGCACGGAATAAATTCCACCTGCAGGGTTTCAGCATGAACTTGCATTTCCTCAAGGGGACACCATCAAACTGGCGCACCAAATCCGAAAATGTCCAAGATTGGGCTTTCGTCCAGTCCAAAGTTCTGTGGGTGTAGATGGGACTGATTTTGATGGAACCACATTCAGAATATAGGCTGCCGTTTCCAGGGCATATCCCCAGAACGAAATAGGCAGATCTGAATAGCTCATCATCGATCTAACCATCTCTAACAATGTTCTGTTCCTTCTCTCTGCCACGCCGTTCTGCTGTGGTGTTCCCGGCGCAGTCAACTGGGATGTAATCTCATTCTCTGCTAAGTAGTCCCTAAATTCATTTGAGAGGTACTCACCACCACGATCAGACCGTAGTGATTTGATACTTTTATCTGTACGTTTTTCCACTTCCGCTCTGAATTTTTTGAAAGTCTCAAAGGATTCTGACTTACGGCGTAACAGGTATATGTATCCATACCTTGAGTAATCATCAATGAACGTGATAAAATACTCGTACCCTCCTCGAGCCTGAACTGACATAGGGCCACATAAGTCAGAGTGAATCAAATCTAGTACCTCTTCAGATCTATTCCCTTTATCCTTAAAGGGTCGCTTGGTCATTTTACCTTCCAAACAGGATTCACACAAAGGGAACGATTCTAGGACCAATGAAGACAAGGGCGCATTGTTAACTAGTCTTTGTATCCGTTTAAGGTTAATATGTCCGAGCCTAAGATGCCAAAGATAGGTTTGATTCATATCCGAAGGTTCTTTTCGTTTGTTAGGGTTTATGACCGATGTATTCAGTAAATGCATTTGCGTAGTGTTTTGCATAGGATTAAGTAAATAAAGATGTCCATCCAATGTGCCAGAACAGATAAAACGCTTATCACTAAAGATAACAACCTTGTTATCAAAAGAAACAAAATATCCATCCATAAAAAGTTTAGAAACTGAAATCAAGTTTCGCCTAAAACCAGGCACATAAAGACAATTCTTTAAAACTAATATCCTATCACTACTAAAAGATAAGGTTACGTCTCCCACTGCAACTGCCGCCACTTTCGTAGCATTGCCCATGTAGACTGAAATCTCTCCATCACTCAGTTGTCTTTTTGCCAGAAACCCCTGTAAAGACATGCAAACATGATCAGTAGCTCCAGTATCTACTACCCATGACTGAGTAGAACAAGTAGCTAAACATGTTTCAACGACGAGAGATTGAGACGTACCCTTTTTCTTCTTCTTGTTAGGACAATCCGCCTTCCAGTGACCTGGCTGGCCGCACTTGAAACACTTTGTCTTTGACTTAAATTCCTCAGGAGGAATCTTAGTCTTAGACTTCTTCACCTTAGGCGCCCCCTCTGCAGCTTTCTTGGGTGCGTTCTTCTTCTTCCTTTTAGTACCAGAAGAAGACGCCCTATTTTCAGCTAGGTGTGCCTCCGGTTTTCCTTTTTGAAGTAACTTAGCCGCCTGAAGATCCATGAGCAGTTCAGTCAGGCTAACATCCCTTTTAATCATGTTAAAGTTCAACCTGAACTGCTCAAACCTCGAGGACAGGCTATGAAGAACAATGTCGATTTGAGAATCGCCATCCAGCTCTCCACCCAAGGTCTCGATCTCAGCCAGATACCCCATCATCGTGAGAACGTGATCCCTAACAGGTGTGGAGTCAGACATTCTCGCATCCATTAGCTTCTTCATTGCCAAATGGCGTGCCGAGCGGTTCTGATGACCGAAGAGCTGCCTAAGGTTGTACATGATATCATAAGCGGTTTTCATAGGTTCATGCTGATGTTGCAACACATTCGACATGGATGCCAGAATGTAACAGCGCGCAATCTCATTGAACCTAACCCACTTATCATATGCAACATTTTGGGCTTCGTCAGAACCCTCACCTAGCTTCTGAGGACATACTTCTTTAAGTACGAATTTGTGTCCTTCCGCAGTGAGAACAAGATTAAGGTTTCGAATCCAGTCATTGTAATTTTCACCGATTAACTTGTTTTCTTTGAGAATAGTGGACAGGTTGGAGAGTGCCATGATGATATAGAATAACTGAAAAGTAAACATGCAGTACAGTCACAAACTTTAGGATACTCACATATAATCGTATACCTCAAAAAAAATTATATGTAATCTACCGACATTTTAAAAATGTTTCTTATAAGCCAAGTTAGTGTGGACGTTTATAAAATTCATCCTTAAACAGGTAAAACCACCTTTAATTTACCTCCAGTCAAATTTCCTTATGACAAGTAAATTAATAGTCGGAAATAACCACGGTCATGTAACCTTCTAATTAATAAGCCACGTTAGTGTGGACGTTTATTAATAAATTACACCTAAGTGTGAACACCATCATCTTAGCACCAAGTCCACTATTTCGAACTCCCTGCTCCAGTTGGAGGAGTCAGTTTGTTCTAGTAGTGTTCTACAGCTATCTTAATAAAGAAGTTTAATTTCTAGAGATAACAGTGATATAACACATCCGTTATGGAGGAAGACTATTGTCAACTCGCATGTCTATCACATCTCAATTAAACCAGATTAATGGAGACTGTTTGAGATTTCTACATACTTTGGTATGAATCTCTCCCACTTAGTTATTTAAGATTGAGGTTTCATTTTATCCCATTGTAAAACATGGAAACATCACATAAAATGATAAAACACCATTGCATGTTTCAAACAACATAATAAGCAATAATAATAAAAACCAACTATCATGGCTTATATCTCATGTTGCTGAATGAGATAAAACTAGAAAGTCAGCTCCGGAAACTCGGGCATGGCCGCCGCCCTTATCACTGCGCCTCGCCGAAAACCTAGCTCCAATTAGGATTTCGGGACATGAATTAGTGATACTTCCTTTCTTGAGCTATGCCACTCTCCTTCTTTGAGTTGATCTTCAAACTTTATTCAATATAGAATATCTATTCCTTAAAGAAAAAAACTAATATATCTAGAATAAAATTACAACTCAATGACTTGGTCTAACAGTTTTATTTCTATTACATTAAAACAACATAAAATAAAACCTAGACCTAATCCATGGATTTTCTCATGGATTAAAATCACGTAGCCAAACCGGCATACGGCCCATCATACATCCAACATAAATTAAAACATACATCACATAATTAAGGAGCCATGATAGTCGGTAACCCTGCAAACAAGTCAGTCTACAAATTCAACAATCACAATTACATGATTAGCATAAAATAACATATGATATCCAAACATGACATGTTAAATAATATTCGAATTTTTCAATTAATAAAATGAATTAATTCGATATTATCCACAAGGTAAAAATTGGAAATTAAAATAATTATCCACCAATTTAAATCTTGTTAAATTTCGAAAATATATCTTAAAATAAATCTGGAAATTATTTATAATTATCCACCAAATTTATTTAATATTTTCTAACCACCCTAATTAAATAATAATTGGATATATTGATATAAATCAAAAATCTAATCCAACTATTATCCATAAGAATCTAAATCTTCAAGGATAAGGTTTGGAGATTTGATTCCAATCCAAAATCTTCCAAAACTTATCCAAATTTAAAATCTTATCACAATTGGATTTTGATAATTTATTTGTATATATCCAAAATCACCTTATCCAATTTTAATACAAGATTTTCGAAAATAATCAAATAATAAATCTGAAAATTTGATCCACTTCAAATTTTTCCAAATTTAAAATTCTATTTTCAAATTTATCTAGATTAAAATTAGGTAAATTAAGATATATATCAAATAATATCAAATCTTAATCCCATGCACATAATTTTCGAACCAATTCATTAAATAAATTTGGAAATTTAATTTTCATTAAAATTTCCTCCAAATTTAATTTAATAAAATTGAAAATTACATAAAATAACATATTTGGAAATTTTGACATTAATCAAAAAACTATTCCAAATAAAATACACAAGTTTCGAAAATAATAAGAACAATAAATCTGAAAATTTTGATCCACTTCAAAAATTACCAAATTTAAAATTCTATTTTCAAACTTATCTAGATTAGAAATAGGTATCTTAAGATACACATCAAAGATTACCTAATCTTTTTCTAATCACATAATTTTCGACCCTATCCCTAATTAAATCTGGAAATTTTGATCTTGATCAAAAATCCATCCAAATTGAATCATAGTGGCCGAAAATTAAAACAACAAATTAGGGAATTTTAGACACCAAAGTTTCGAAAACTTTGGTACCATAATTTTCGAACACCTATCAAATTAAATCTGGAAATTTTGATATCATCAAAAACCTATTCCAAATCTAATTTTGATAGAACCGAAAATTACACAAATCCTCAAAACTAAAATTTTCGATCAAGATCAAAAATTCATCCAAGTTTTGAACACAACCAATTCGAATATATGAACATATAAATCTGAAAATTTAAGCAACTTAAATATTTCATCAAATTTAAACATATTTTTCGAATTAATCCTAGGATTAAATCTAGAACAGTGCAAAAACCTGTCTCTGATACCAGTTGTTGGGGTTTTTTCGAATTGAACCACCGCAGGATCTAATTGGATGTTCATTCATCCTAATGTCATGTAGATCATAAATTCATGCATCTCATATGTTTTAATTAACCGAGTTTAATTAACATGCAAATCCGGTTTAAACGATTCTACTAAAGCGGAAACATAGAATCGAAAAACGACTTACAAATCAAACGACGGGTGGAGGACAAGATTAAAGGTCTAATCTTGTTGTTGTGCATGATGATGATCGGCGCCCACTGTGATATTCCACTCCTTGATCTTCTGTTGTATTTCCGGACTGAATCTAGTTTCAGGGTGGGCTGAAATCTACTAGATCGGTATGGAATATGTGGAGATAAAGAGAACACAAGAGGAGCTGATCTGTAACACCAAAATTTCGTCCCCCACCTCCCTATTTATAGGGGAGGTGGTCGAAATTATCAAGCCCTAAATATACTGGGCTTGGGCCTCTATCTCTTTTCCAACTCCAGTCCATTAAAGTCATATTGGGCTACAACAGGGATTTAGAAGAATATTAAATTGGCTTGCTAATTTATTTAATTTTCAATATCCAATAAACTTAGGATATTATTAAATAAATTAATTATTATTTTTATTCCACTAAAGAAATAATACTGACCTACCAATTTAATACATATTTCTGAATATGCTTTCTCCTTTAGTCCAGTCATTCCCCGCGTTTAAGATATAATGCCCATTAATTAATTATGTATGCTTCTGACAGCTATAATTAATTAATATCTTATCCTTGAGTAGTACCACACAAGCTTTACTCATGCACGGAATAAATTCCACCTGCAGGGTTTCAGCATGAACTTGCATTTCCTCAAGGAGACACCATCAAACTGGTGCACCAGGACACGGTGCCCCTACATATTGCACAACCCAAGATATCGAGATTATTGATCCTTATGAAAGAATCTCACCCTTTGATAAATCAAAGCTGCAAACACTACACGTATATGTCTGCCAACACATAGGGGTTAAGTACCCGAACTCTGTGGATTCTTATTCTCTCATTTAAGGTCAGAATAGAGAATAGAATCCTAAGTAGATCCTCCTCAATACACTTGACCGTGTATTAGAATAATCAGTTAGTCAAGACAAACTAACTATCAGATTATTATACGGCGTATCGATAGCAGGTTCAGTGCCATCTAAACCGTGAGCCTTTTAATACATTACAAGGAACCGATGATATGATCTAACCATGTGTTTACCCACACCATATCATCTAGAATGTAAGTATAGTGAACATGTATATAAATATAACAATTTAAATGCAGACAGTGACTGCAATAGTATTCATTCTATATCATCATAAAACCATTATCAATAAAGTATACAAAAGACAAGTCTTCTAGTATACAAAACCAACACGTAGGGTGTCTTGTCATGTGCGCTGACGATGGTACTTCTATTTTGAGTATTACACACCGTATTGACTGCCTTGGTCCAATATCCTTCTGCTATGTTGGCATCAGTTATCATTGCTCGAGCTGCTTCTTTGAGAGTAAGATTCCTCCTTACAGCTACACCATTTTGCTATTGAGTTCTAGCAGCTGGGTTCTCGTGAGTTATTCCCAGTTCAATGAGAAAACTGATGATCTGCTAGTTCACGAATTCAGTTCCATTATCTGAATGAATTCACTGAACTAATCTCTCCCTTTCAGTTTGCAGCCTCCTGATCATCGCTAATATCTTGGTGTAGGTTTTATCCTTGCTTCTGAGAAACTCTACCCATGTATATCTTGAGAATTCACCAACTACCACCAGAGTGAATCTTTTTCCTTTGGGCGTTGGTGGTCTAACTAGCCCAAATAGATCCATGTATAGTAGTTGGAGGGGAGCAGTTATCCTTGGAGGATGACTTATGTTCTTGAATGATGATCTCACTTGCTTCCCTTTCTGGCATGGTCCGCAGATGCCAGTTTTCTTGAATATCTTCTTAAGAAGTCCATCTACTAGCTCCTTCTTGGCTAGATGATTGATGGTTCTAAAGCTGAGATGATTGAGTCTTCGATACCATAACCAGTTTGCTTCAGTTGAACCTTTTGAGAGAAAGTAAGCTTCTCCATATCCAATTAACCAGTCAACAACATACATGTTTCCTCTCCTTACGCCAGTTAGGAGGATTGCTCCAATTGACCTATCCTTGATGTCGCATGAGCTTCGACTGAAATCAATGTATATCCATTGTCACATAATTGACTGATGCTGAGTAGTTTGTGCTTCAGTCCTTCCACGTGGGAGACTCCATTGACTACCACCTTTTGTTTGACTATGAACCTTTCTCCAATGGTTCGGCTTCTGGAGTTGTCTCCTAATGTGAGTAATGGTCCTTTCACTTCCTTGTATCCTTCTAGATCCTCTCTGTCTCCCATCATGTGTTTTGAGCACCCGCTATCTAGGTACCAAACCTCCTTAGTCCTTTTCTTCGATAGGATGCTCTTTTCCTGTAAGAGAGACGATTAGTTTTTAGGAACCCGCATGATATCGGGTCCTTCTTTGCTAATCAGATGTTTAAGGATTTAGATTTTCGAAGCTTTAGGCTTAATAGCAAGTAGAGAGTTTTCAGACATTGATCGTCTAATCAGTTTCACTCTTTTTTCAGCTCTCCTCCTCTGAGCTGAGTCATTTGACTTGTACCTGCGATGAGAGTTAGTAGAATAAAAAACTTCGATCATAACTCTCTGATCTCGAGCTTGTCTGGCTCTTCTCTGCGGCTAATTATTTTTAACACCATGAGCTCTGTCGCTCTTGTGGTATGGCCAGTTGGCAAATCAGTTATAGTAAGAGTGGATCCTTGATTCATCTCTTGAATCTAAGTACTCACTATACTGAGTTGCGAGATCTGATGGAGTGAACTTCTCCAGAAGGATCTGAATATGTTGACGTGCTCGATACAACTTTATATGCACATTCCTTCTTGAATTAACATCTTTTCCAGGTTGACTTGCTGGATGTCTTTGAGGATAGGCTGGCTAAGCAGTTCTCTCCTGAACTGATGTCTTATCTCGATAAGACTGCAGTCCAAACTGATTATTTCTCCGTAATCTAGTTGACCGGTCAGTTCTGTTCACCATAGGCCTGTTCTGGGCTTTGGGCCTTGGATAAATTGGTGACCTTTGTTGAACTGACTGTCTCTGATTGGAGGTCTTCGCTGAACTGACAGCCTCTATTAATTGGCTAGATCCCTTTGCTGAGTTCAGGCCTCCAATGATAAGCAAACTGTCTATTTTGAGCTTGTGGCCTTCTTTGAGATAGCTTCCTCTGCTAAACTGATGGATGAACTGAGCCTTTCAGTTGGGAGGATTAGCTGGACCACTTTGGCTGATCTGTAGGGATGTTCTCAGTTCCCTTGCCTTTGGTCTTTTCAACTGGTTGGGTTGGTGCAGGTCTGACAAAACCAGGAAGGGTTCCTTCTTGACTGATTTGAACAATTGTCTTTCCTTTCTCAGCGGCAGTATACCTATTGTATCCTAACTCTATACTACCAGTTTCAACTCTTTGATGGCTTAGAATCTCATCAAGAGTTTGAGATCCCCTTTTGAATTTAAGAGATATCTCCTCTCTTTCCTACATCTCCTGTCTGAGCCTCTCATTCTCAGCTCTTAGCTCATCAAACTTAAGCTTCAACTTCTCACATTCAACTGACTGAGCTTCAAGTGATTCATTTCTGTCATGATCACTTCCCAATCTTTTGACCTCATCTCTTAGGTCATCATTTTCTTCTTCAGTTGTAGATGCATACTTGATATAGTAGCTAACTGATCTTCTAGCATTCATAATTGTTCATTTATTTCATTACTAGACAGGGATGTTTCATGAATGTGATAAAAAGAGGTTAAGGAATCACATGTGCTAACCTCTTCTTCATTTTCAGCCATGAGGCAGAACAATGCCTCTTCTTTAGAGCTATACCTGTCGGAGTCTATTCCTAATGGATAATCTAAGTCATCTAGCACGACATTCTCTATGTTGGCCATCATAGCTTTTCTTTTGAAAAAGCTTCTCTTCACCTTGGCCTTCTTGTCTTCAGGGAGCTCTAGACACTCATATCTGTAGTGTCCTTACTTGTGGCAATGAAAGCCTTCACCTATGCTTCCGTTGGCTGCCCTGGGTTGTTCAGCAGGCGGTTGGTTTCTCTCATCTCTGGGCTCCTCATCAGTTTGAAGTATAACTGATGGTTGACCTCTGATCTTTTTGAGCTTCTCTAGCAGCTTAGCAACTGACTGGATCTGATCATTGATGTCTTCAATCAGGCTCTCCTTCTTCACCGCTGCTTCTCTTCTTCGATCAGTTGAGCCTCCTAGTTGTTTTCTAGTTTGAGAACTTCTGGGGCGGAAGATATTTCTTTATTGAGTTTCTCTAAACTGATTTCTTTCAACATAGAAGGCTGCATCCTGCACTGATGATGATGTAGATGTCTCTCTTTTTCGGTTTAGGCTATACTCTTGAGCCTTAAGAGAACCGAAGAGTTCTCTTGGGGTGATGTTGTTCAAGTCTCTTGACTCTTTTATAGCAATCACCTTCATATCCCATTCTTCTGTGAGATTATCCAAACTTTTAGAGTTTATCTCACTATTGGGATATGTTCTTCCCAGACTGTTCATCTCACTGGTGATTCCTAGAAATCTTGTTTCAGGGTTGGAGATGGTTTCATCTGAGTGCATCTTGAAGGATTCATATCTGTCTACCGCCAGCTGGAGCTTCTTTCCTTTGATGGCCTCGGACTCTCTACACAGATCTGCAAGTAAGTCCCATATCTCCTTGGCAGTTCTACAGCTCTTTGTATCTTTCATGTGATCTTCATCTAGAGTTTAGAACAACATGGATTGCCCCATGAACTCTAGATTCTTCAACTTCTTTTCTTCACTCGTGAGAGATGAGTTGGCTTCGGGATCCTTGCTGGTTGATTGACATCAGCAATGTGGGCTTCATTGTCCATCATAATTGTGATTGAACCTTCCTCGATAACTTCCCACATATTTCCGTGGATTGAGCAGAGGTACGCCTTCATTCTCCTGCTCCAGTTATCGTAGTTCTCAACTGAAAAATAAGTAGCTTATGATTTTTCATAGCTAGCAGATTAGCACAGATAATAAGATCTGACTCAGTTGATCTTCAGAAACACCTGATCCTTAGAATCAACCGCTCTGATACCACTTGTTGCTCCTGGGACGAGTCAGAATCAGTTTAGGGGGAGTGAATAAACTGATCCAAAACTTAACAATATTTGCAGAATATTCAATGCCCGTTTAACTCACTGAGTTATCCGTGCTCTTAGGAGATCAGTTGAGATGATCTGCTAGCTCAGAGTCCTGTGTGTGCTTGAACTGTGCAGTTTAGAACATGTAACTGAAACTAAAAAGTAAAGCAGATCACACAAGTAGTTTTATAGAGGTTCGAAGCTCAACTTCTACGTCCTATCTTCCTTCCGCAGAAGGGTAATTTACTATGCAAGTGTAAAGTTCCTTTATTATAGTTACATAGTGAAGACATGTATTGGATCTAGCGGTCGATGACTTTATGAGTTACAGATTCCTTTCCAACTGTTGTTGTCTCATAAGCGACGAACCAACGCAAGTAGCCTGCTTAGCCGGTTCTTAGGTCGACAGCTCACACTTACCAATCTCAACTGCTTGCTGAGACTTTAGGTAATACTGCCCGTCTTTACCAGGTTTTAGATCTTTTTTGATCTTTAAGAAGATAGTCTTGAATCTGGTATCAACTAGTGTGCTCCTTTGCGCATCTGTGTCTTGAGTTGTGTAGTTGATCATTGTAGAACTTGAACTGAGAGAGTTGCTCTGGCTGGAAATCTTCAACAGCTAGCTCGACGAGCGATTTGGCTCCTTTTCTTCAATTGGACTTTTTGCTTTTGGTGAATTTAAGATTGAGGCTTTAGAGCTTTGGCAAAAGTCTTCGCGGAAAGTCTTTAGGCAGCAATTCTTGCAAAAATAGTCAAGCAAAAGTCACGGCCATCTTCTGGGTTGCTTACATTTTATAGATTATGTGGCTTGTGACCGTTGATGATCACTGTGTGATCATAAATGATAAAGCCATTGAGGGGCTTTCATTTAAAGAGAGTCGTTGAGTAGCATTTGCTCTTCTGACGAGCTTTTGTTCCAAGATCTTGGTTGTATTAACTTCAAGATCTTCTTGTTGAATTTCAGTTACGACTTTTGTTTTGATCTTCAATTTTGAGCTTTCTCTAGCAGTTGGAATCTTTAGTTCCTCATCTGTTAGTTATGCGCATCTTTGGCAGTTTGGAAAGCTCCAGTTAAGATCACCTTCAGCTGGCAGTTCTGGACTCTGGCTTGATGCTTTCTGAGCTCCAGTTTCATTTGCTTCAGCTGGCAGTTTGAACCAGTGTTCTTCAGCTGGCGATCTGGACTTGTGTCCCTTCAGCTAGAACTTTCCTGGATTGGTCTTTAGTTTGGTTGCTGGCGCTTCTTCAGTTGGACTTCAGAACTGATGCGTCTTCAGCTGGTATCTTTCGAACTGGTACTTCTTTAGCTAGAACTTTATTCTTCAGCTGGGACTTCTTGAACTGGCAAATCCTTCAGTTCATACCTTAGATTGGTATATTCTTCAGCTAGTATTCTTCTTCAGTTGGTATCATCTTGAGCTGGTATGTTCATCAGCTCGAACTGATGTGGTCTTCAGCTGGTATTCTTTTTCAGCTGGAATTGTCCTCTCTTCGGCTGATAGTCTTCTTCAGCTGGAACTTTCTTCTACTGGAACTTTTTCTTCAGCCAGGAATAGTCTTGAACTGGCATATCCTTCAGTTCTGACTTGATCTTCTCTTCCGCTGGTATTCTTCTTCAGCTGGAACTTTTCTTTAGCTGGTGTTGGACACTTTTGGGCTGGTGCCTTGATACCTTGAACTAGTATTTTTCTTTAGTTCATAACTGTAGACTGATGGCATTTGGTACTCTACTTGATGGTACCTTCAACTTTCAATTTATCTTGCTAACTGATCTAGCAAGCTGTAGTTTCTTTTTCACAGCTCTTTGTGGCTGGATTTTTCTTTTTCTTTTTCTCTCTGTTCTTTTCTCTCTCTTTTCTTTTCTCAGCTCTTGGCAGATTTATTTTTCTTTTCTCTCTTTTTCTTTTCTCTCCTTTCTTTTCTTTTTCTCACTTGGATTGATCATTTCTTTTATCTTTGATACCTCGATTCTTTTATATGATCATCCTTAGTTTTCTGCTTGATTTCTTTTCAGTTTTTCAAAGCTTTCTGCATATTTTGGCATATTTTCACATCTCATGAAAACCCCAATCAGGAAAACCCTTGATAGTTTTTACTAACACATGCATATAGATATAAAACAATAAATAAATACACAAATAGTGACTGCAATTAATATTCAATCTATATCATCAAAACATTGTAGAGTATATACAAAGACATGCTTCACACGTTCTTCAACATCGTGTAATAGTGGCAGTTACTCCAGTCACCCACATTTACCTACAGCGGTTAGTGTTCAAGATAGAGTGGAAATAAATACATGGAAATAAATACATTTACCTACATTTACCTACATCACATTCCCTAGAAAATTGGAACAGACTTTGACTAAATACGTGGAAATAAAAATGTGACATGAATCACAAAATAATCAGATTAATTTAAAATAAATTAATCCTAAATATCTGGAAAAGATAAAGTTAGCTTCCAGAGAGTTGTACTCGATGTCATGAGAATGACGGAACATATCCGATATAACATTGACTTCGATGTTATCTAACGAAGTGGTAACATCATCTGGAACACATCATTCTCAACAAATGCTTTAAAATTCTCAAATTTTATTGTGATAATTTCAAAAATTAGGTATAGGATTTTGAATAGAATTTTGATCCATATCAAAATTTACTTATCTAATACCTAAGCAATTTTCAAAAACAAGGGAATTAACATTAGGCAAGGTAATTTTTGGTGTATATCAAAAATGACATAATTCTAATCCTATTAGGTTTGAAAATAGAATTTTAAATTTGGAAAGTGTTTGAAGATGATCAAAATTTTCACATTTATTATTTGGTAATTTTCAACACCTATGTAAATTATTTGGAATAAATTTTTGATTAATATCAAAATTTCCAAGTATGAATAATTAGGGTTTTTAAAAGTTTTAAGATATAAATTTGGTGGATAATTTTAATTAAATTTTAAATTTATTCTTAATGTAATTTCGAGTCTTATGAGATTTAATTTGGTTGATAATTATAATTAATTTCCAAATTTCATCTTATAGTATGTTTGAAATTTTTAATTTATTTAAATCTAATTTTCGAAACTTTTATTCATGTATTGATTTCATGTGATATTTTATGCTTATCATGTAATTATGATAGTTGTATTTATAGACTGTTTTATTTGTAGGTGCTACCAACTATCAGAGCTCCTTAATTATGTGATATATGTATGTAATTTAATGTTGAAGGTATGTTGGTCGTATGCCGGTTTGACTACGTGATTTTAATTCATGAGAAAATTTATGGATTAGGTCCAAGCATTTTATTTTATTATGTTGTTTTAATGTAATTGAAAAAATAAAATTGTTAGCCCTAGTATAGTGATTATCGAAAATCACTAAGTTTTGAGTTTTATTTTTATTTCTTTGTTATTCCAGATATATTAGGATTTTCCTTTTGGAATAGATATTCTATATTGAATAAGGATAGGAAAATGGTGCAGCCCAGTAAAAGAAGGGCATCCCGAACACGTCCTGAAACCCTAATTGGAGCTAGGGTTTCGGCGAGATGAAGGTAGTGATTGGCGGCCCTTATGTGTCCAGTTTTTCGGAGCTGTCGATCTAAGTTTATCTCATATAGCAATATGATATATAAGCCATGCTAGTTGGTTTTAATTATTATGCTTGTTGTGTTGCTTAGCATGCAATGGATGTATATCATTTTATGTGATGTTTGCATGTTCTTAAAATAGGATAAAATGAAACCTTAAGTATAAATAAATAAGTGGAAGAGATACATTTCAAAGTATGTGGAAATCTCAAACGGTCTCCATTAGTCTGGTTTGATTGAGAAGTGATGGGCATGCACGTTGACAATACGTCTTCATCCATATTGGATGTGTCATATCAATGAAATCTCTAGAAATTAAACTTCTTAATAGATAACTCTAGGACACTCTTAGAACTAACTTAATCCTCCATCTGGAGCAGTAAAATTTGAACCAGTGCCGTTGGGGTGAAGATAATGGTGTTCACACTTAGGAGTAATTTATTAATAAACGTCCACATTATCGTGGCTTATTAATTAGATGATTACATGACCGGATGGTTTCTGACTATTAATTTACTTGTCATAAAGAACTTTGACTAGAGGTAAATTAAAGGCTAAAAACTTGTTTAAGAATGAATTTTATAAACATCCACACTTTCGTAGCTTATAAGAACTGTTTTTTTTTAATGTCAATGAATATACATATAATTTTATGAAATTTTTCAATTATATGTTCTTTATCCTAAAGGTTATAACTATACTGTATGTTTATTTTTCAGTTATTTCTATATCGTGATGGCACTTTCCAACTTGTCCTCAATTCTCAAAGAAAATAAACTCATCAGTGAAAACTATAATGATTGGATTCGAAACTTGAACCTTGTCCTAACTGCTGAAGGTTTAAAATCTGTACTTGAGGAGAAATGCCCTTAAAGTGAGATGAGAATTCTAGCAAAGTATAAAGAGCGATGTATGATAAGTGGGTTAGAGCTTATATAATGACGCGCTACTACATTTTGGCTTCTATGTCAATTATGTTGCAACATCAACATCAGTCTCTGAAAATCGCTTATGACATAACATTCAATCTCAAGGAGCTCTTCGAATACCAGAATCACTTAGCACAGCATTTGGCAATGAAAAATCTGATGAACACGAAGATGTTAGATTCCACTCCAGTAAAGGATCACATTCTCCAGGTGATGGGCTTCCTGTCAGAGATTGAAACCCGGGGTGGTGATTTAGATGTTGAATATCAAATTGACATCATGCTTCACAGTCTGTCATTGAAGTTTAAGCAGTTCGGGCTGAACTTCAACATGATAAAGAAAGATGTTAATTTATCTGAACCGCTCATGGATCTTCAGGTAGCTGAGCTCATTCAGAAGAGAAAATTAGAGGCACACATAGCTGAAAATAAGGTATCTTTTTTAGGGACCAAGAAGAAGAGAAACATACCTTAGAAGGCTGCAAATGTGGTGGCTAGGCCTAAGAAAGCCAAGGCTAAGATTCATCCAGAAGACTTTAAGTCCAAGACAAAGTGCTTCAAGTGCGGTTAGCTAGGACACTAGAAGTCTGGGTGTCTCAACAAGAAGAAGAAGGGTACGTCTCACTCTATCATTGTAGAAACATGTTTAACTACTTGTTCTACCCGATATTAGATAGTAGATACTAGAACTATTGATCATGTTTGTATGTCTTTGTAGGGGTTTCTAGTAAAAAGACAGCTAAGCGAAGGTGAGATTACCTTCTACATGGGTAATGCTATGAAAGTGACGGCTATTGCAGTGGGCGACATTACTTTATCTTTCAATAGTGATAGAATTCTTGTTTTAAAGGATTGCCTTTACGTGCTGAATTTTAGGCAAAACCTCATTTCTGTTTCTAAGTTATTTTTAATGGATATTATGTTTCTTTTAATAGATCAGTCATTATTACAAGTGGTAAAAAATTTCTCTATTCTAGCACATTAGATGGACATCGTTATTTACTTAATTCTATGCATAACACTACACAAACGCAATTACTGAATACATCGATCACAAACTCTAATAAACGGAAAGAATATTTAGAATTGAATCAAACCTATCTTTCACATATTAAGCTCGGTCACATTAACCTTAAGAGGGTACAAAGGCTCATAAATGATGGAACATTGTCTTCATTGGTTTGGGAAACGTTTTCTTTGTCCGGATCCTGTTTGGAAGGTAAAATGACTAAGCATCCCTTTAAGTCTAAAGGTGATAGATCTGAAGAGGTATTAGATTTGATTCACTCTAACTTATATGGCCCTATGTCAGTTAAAGCTCGAGGAGAGTACAAGTATTTCATCATGTTCATTGATAATTACTCAAGGTATAGATACATATACATGTTACATCGCAAGTTTGAATGCTTTAAGACATTCAAAGAATTTAGAGCGGAAGCGAAGAAATAAATAGGTAAAAGTATCAAATCATTACATTTTGATAGTGGTGGTGAGTACCTCTCAAGTGAATTTAGGGATTACTTGGCAGAGAATGAGAATATATCCTAGTTGACTGCATCTGGCACTCCACAGCAAAACAACATAGTAGAAAGAGGGAACAGAAGTTTGTTAGCGATGGTTAGATTTATGATGAGCTATTCAGAGTTGCATATTTCATTCTAGGGATTTACCCTAGAAATAAGAGCTTACATTCTTAACTTGGTTCCATCAAAATAAGTTTCTTCTATGCCCACAGAACTTTGGACTGGTTGAAAGCCCATTTTAGGTCATATTCAAAATTAGGATAGCCCAGCACGTGTGCTGGATAAGGAAGCTGAGAAGTTGGTGCCTCGTATGGATGTTAGACTATTTATTGGGTATCCAAGGGGAACGAGAGGTGTTTTATTATGTAGTCCTAAGGATCAGAAGGTCATTGTCAACAATAATGCTCAATTCTTAGAAGAAGACTGTATGATAAATCACAAACCCAGAAGCGTGATCATTCTTGAGGAGCTTCGAGGAGAGAATTCGAATCCTACACCATCTATACAAGAAAAGGTACCACCAATAATTGTACAATGTGTCACAGAAGTACATGAAATGCCTCATCATAGTGGGAGGGTTGTACACCAACCTGAAAGATTCATTGGTTTGGGCGAATCTTCGAATTTCCCAAAAGAACTGAATGAAATGGATCCCTGGACCTACGATGAAGCAATTCAAGACAAAGATGCAGATTCTTAAAAATCAGTAATGGAGTTTGAGATTGGATCTATGAATCACAATCAAGTCCGGGAGCTTGTGAAACCACCTAATGGGGGTAAAACTCATTGAATATAAGTGGGTCTACTAAAGAAAGACAGGATTTGACAGGAAGGTTGAAACCTTTAAGGTTGATTGATGGCGAAATGGTATACTGTTTGGTGATTATTTCTACTATTTTATCATAGGAATTTTGTGTCTTTTTATGTGTTTTTCCTTTATTTTTGTGTTGTTTTTATGTTATTTCCTTCACTTTTGCTCTTTTGGTGAGTTATGCTAGATTTGTGCAAAACTTGAGCTTTTGTCTCCAAAAGTATGATTTTATGGCATAAAAATGGCTAGGAGACGAAGCTCCCAAACTGACGCTTCCAACTGAAGCTCCCCACTTGTTGATAGGTCCTAAATCTCCAGCTTCGTGGTCAGGCCAAAGCTGCATCCCAAACTGATCAGTTTTGGGGTAAAACTGAAGAAAAAACTGGGAGCTAAACTGGAGCAGCAACTAAAGAGCTTTGATTTCAAGCTGAAGCCAAGGGCCCAAAGCTGAGTTGAAGGCACAACGAAAGAACCAGCTGAGAACTAACTGAGAGCCAACTGACGAGCTCAACTGATGAAGCCAAAACTGATGGAGCAAAACTGAAAAGTACCAAACTGAAGAAAAACAGGGAGCTCGAGCTGAAGCAACGATGCCGGCGCGGGACTCCCATGACCATGGGATAGTGCTCATGGTGAAGCACCACCGTAAGTGCACGGCACCCCAGTCCCATGAGCCCGAGACACGCCGCCGGCACGGGGCGGTCAGTTTGAGCCCCCTTGATCAGTTTCAGCTGCGCTCAGTTCGAGCTATAGTCGATCAGTTTTAGCTGTGATTTCGGCAGTTTTGATCTTTATTCTCTCCGCCCACTTGGCCAGCTGTGAGAATTAAATGCACACGGTTCTAGCTAGGAGTAGGAGGAGTTGGGGGAACCATCTACCAATAACTCTACCTTTTTACTTTCTCTCTTATCAACTAATAAATCATCCACCGTCTTCATCCATTCACACAGACACTCTTAGATGAATTTTGGACGTATTCTCCTCCCAGATTTCCCATACTTCACCATTCACCACCACCACAGTTCCAGAGAGAGAGAAAAGAGGAGGAAAAGAGGCAAGGAAGCTCAATCCAAGGAAGAGGCACGAGAAGAG
The DNA here is from genome assembly GCA_026008535.1 of Perilla frutescens. Classification (NCBI taxonomy): domain Eukaryota; kingdom Viridiplantae; phylum Streptophyta; class Magnoliopsida; order Lamiales; family Lamiaceae; genus Perilla; species Perilla frutescens. The sequence continues at coordinate 44,160,485 of BRKX01000013.1, read as the reverse complement.
GAATCCGACTTCAAGCTATCCGCAGAAGCTGCGCTTGCTCGAAGATCCTTCTTTTAGGTATTTCTTTCTTTAGTTTAGCTTATTTGTGGAGTTTATCCCAAAACACATTCGAGACAACAATATTGTAGGAGTTGTATCTATCTATCTTTTAATTTATAAAATGAAGAACTTTTATGATGTTTATGTTGTTTTGAGCATGATGATGGGCTAATTCCTTACATTAGAGGGTAGATAATCAAATTGGTTTCGATCTATGCATATGATGATTAGTTTCTTATTGTTGGAATTGTGCTTGTTTATGTTGAGTACTTGGCCACTACTTAGCATTGATAGGCTTTAGATGAGACCGACAGGAGATTCTATAGCCCGACTTAGGTTCCTTCAACATCAGATAGACTGGGTACATAAACCTAATTGATAACCTTAGGTGGACTGGGTACATGAGCCTACGTGTTAATCTTGTTCGTATAATATAGTCGATGGGGGTTTAACCGATTGGTGGTGATAGTAAATGAAGTTAAGCCTCTTGAAGGGATCTATTGTACGTCTATAATTATCATAATCAAATCAAGCTAGGAGAGAAACCAAAGAGAGAATCTACACCCTAATGTCCGTCTCATAATCTTTTCATTTATCTTCATGATTGTTGGTGTTGCTAGTTAATTTTACTCGCTTTAGATTGATAGTCTAGTCAAACCATCCAACTCATGTTTAGAATGTTTAGGTTGTATTTAAATTCATGTGTTTGTTAACAATTGTAGCATAGAAAGATAATCATCCAAATTAAGCTTTCCTCGAGAGACACAACTCGAGTTAGCTCACCACCCTACAATCGACCCCGTCCTCTTGCGAGTCTGGATCGAAGTATTTTGCGTGTGTAGTGTCATCCGTAACTCAAACAACTGGCATTGTTACCGGGGAAGGCTTTATGCATGTTATTTTTTGTGTTATAATTGTTTTTGTGTTTGTTTTGGTATTTATTGTGATATTTTTATGTTGATGTGTTTTGTTATTTGCGTATATTTTCTTGTGTTTTTGTTTTAGCTTTCATACTTTTTCCACAGTTGCGTGTGATCTTCTTTTTGTGTTTGTTACTGTGTATGCAAGGTAGACGAAGTCTCAACAGGAGACTAGCCCCCATGTTTAACAACATTCACAGACCAAGAAGAATTGAAGCGCCCATTTGGGGAGAAGAAATCTTGAGAGAAGTTTACTTTTCAAGTGACAACTCTCAACCTTTCGTGATGGATGTTGTTAGAAAAAACTATCAAGGTTTTTCTTACAAGGGATTTCGATGAGATGTCAAAAGATATCAAAATATGAAAAGAGCCTTGAAAGAACTGAAAAGAAATCAAGCAGAAAACTAAAGATGATCATACAGAGTCAAAGCTGTCAAAGCCAAAAGATATGATCAATTCATGTGAAAGAAGAGAGAAGAATAGAGAGAAAAACACTGTAGTTTGCTAGCATAATTAGGAAGGCAAACTAGAAGTTTCAGGTACTAGCGAGAGAAGGTATCATCTGCCACTAGTCTACAGTAATGAACTGATGACCAATACCAGTTCAAGGCCAACACCAGCTAAAGAGATGTTCCAGCTGAAGTGATGAACTGAAGCCAATACCAGTTCAAGGCCAACACCAGCTGAAGAGATATTCCAGCTGAAGAGAACTGAAGCACATACCAGTTCTAGGCTGAAACCAGCTGAAGAGAACTAATGCACTTACCAGTTCTGGGCCGCCACCAGCTGAAGAAAACTGAAGCACATACCAGTTATAGGTCGCCACCAGCTGAAGAGATGTTCTAGCTGAAGAGAACTGAAGTACATACTAGTTCTAGGCCGTCACCAACTGAAGGGAAGTCCCTGTTGAAGAGAACTGAAGGACATACCAGTTCTAGTCCAATATTGGCTGAAGAAACGTTCCAGTCAAAAGAAGATCCCAGCTGAAGGGAATACCAGCTGAAAGAGAAGAACTGAGGGACATACCAGTTCTAGATCATTCCCGACTGAAGAAATACCAGTTAAAGAGCACATCAGTTTGAACTGATAAACATGCCAGTCCACGATGACATCAACTGATGAAGACTGTAAGCCGAAGAGAGGACAATCACGAGCTGAAGAAAATACCAGCTGAAAAAATGTACCAAGTCTAAAGATCCATGCTAAAGGAAATACCAGCTTAGGATATTCCAGTTGAAGGAACATACCAACTGAAGAGAGGACCAAGGTACAAGCTGATGGAAAATTCCAGCTTAAAGCATACCAGCTGAAGAATGAAGTTCCACCAGATGAAGCACCAGTTCAAAACGTATCAGTTCTGAAGTTCAACTGATGAAGCGCTAGCAACCGAACTAAAGACTAGTCCATGAAGGTTCTAGCTGAAGGGACACAAGTCCAAAATACCAGCTAAAGAACACTAGTTCAAACAACCTGCTGAAGCAGAAACAAACTGGAGCTCAAAAGCCATCAAGCCCAAGCCCAGAAACGCCAGTTAAACATGATCTCAACTAACGCTTTCCAAACTGCCAAGAGACACGCAAAACTGACAGACCAAGGAAATAAAGATTCTAGCTGCCAGACAAAGATCAGAACTGAAGATCATGAAGGGAGCCGCAACAGAAGTTCAGATAAGCCAAAGAAGATCTTTAAGTTAATGCAACCGAAATCTTGAAGCAAAAGCTTATCAGAAGAGTAATGGCAACTCAATGGCCCTATTAAACTAAAGCCTTGCAACTGGATTTTTTATTTATGATCCAACAGTGATCACCACCGGTCACCAATTCACCTATCTTTAAAAGGTAAGCTACACTAGTGAAGACCGCGGGACTTTTGAGAATTTGAAGAGCACTTTAGTTAAGTCTTTCTGTGAAGACGTTCACCGAAGCACTAAAGCCTCACGCTCAAAGAACTCAGAAAATCAAAAGTTGGATCTCTTGTCTATTGTTGCTCATTTAGATTATGAGATTTGTCTATCCAAGGAAATGTGTCTCAAATATAGTCTGAGATAGATGAGATGAAGGGGGTTCCATATGCTTCAGCTATGGAAAGCCTCATATATGTTATGCTATACACTGGCCTGATATTTGCTATGTAGTGGGCATGGTAAGCAGATATCAATCTAATCCTGGATAAGGATACTGGACTACAGCAAAGAATATTCTCAAGTACCTGAAAAGGACAGGAGATTATATGTTGTTGGTATACTACTTTGATAGCCTCATGCCTTTCAGTTATACGGACTCAGATTTTCAATCCGATAAAGATCAGAGTAAATCTACCTCGGGCTATGTATGTTACCTTGGGAGGTGGAGCTATTGCATGGAGGAGCATCAAGTAAAAATGTATGCTGACTCAACCATGGAAGCTAAATATGTAGCTGCCTCTAAGGCTACAAAGGAAGTTGTTTGGCTCCGAAGTTTCTTGTTGGACTTAAGCGTGGTTCCTGATTTGACCAAGAGCATCACAATATACTGTGATAATTCTGGTGCAGTGGCAAATTCGAAAGAACCCAGAGCCCATAAGGTAAGTAAACGCATAAAGAGAAAGTACAATCTTATACAAGAGATCGTTAAGAGAGGAGATGTGGCAGTGGTCAAGATTGCATCGGAGGATAACTTAGTTGATCTATTCACGAAGAGCTTGCCGGCTAAGACCTTTGATGGTCATATGGAGAAAGTAAAGATGAGATCCAGACCCGAGAATGCATTTGAGATTTAGTGTTAGTTAGAGAGAGGGTTGGCCAGTTTTTGTTTTATACTTGAAAGACATGCTTCGAGTATAAGTAGGAGATTGTTAGTCTTGTATACTCAAAGACATGTCTTTGTATACATTCTGCAATATTTTATTTAATGATATAGATTGAATATTTATTGCAATCACTATGTGCATTTATTTATAGTAATATTTATCTGTCAGTTCCATATACTTGCATTGTAGATGATATAGTCTGGGTATACACACAGTAGAGATTATATCATCGAAATCCTTGTAATGTATTAAAAGGCTCACGACGTAGATGGTTCTGAACCCACCATCGGTACACTGTAGAATAATCTAATAGTTAGTTTATCTTGAATAGCTGATTATTCTAGTACACTGATTTGTGTATTGAGGTGGATCACGATAGTAGACTATTCTCTATTCTGACCTTAAGTGAGAGAATAAAGATCCACATAATTCGGGTTCTTAACCCATATATATTGGCGGGCATATATACGTTATGTTATTGCTTTGATTTAGGATCAACAACCTTGATATTTTGGGCAGTAACATTTACATATATGATGGGTCGTGCAATATATATCACCTATGTGTCCTGATGCACTAGGTTGATGATGTGTCCTTAAGGAAGCACAAAGTTCATGTGAAACCTTGCAGGTGGAATTTATTTCGTAAATGATATAACTTGTGTGGTACTACTCAAGGAATAAGATATTAATTAATTATAGCTGTCAGAAGCTTACATAATTGATTAATGAACATTATATCTTAAACATGCAGAATGGTCAGACTAAAGAAGAAAGCATAATTGCAAATATGTATTAAATTGGTTGGTCAGTATTATTTCTTTAGTGGAATAAAAATAATACTTAATTTATTTAATTATTCCTAAATTATGGATATTAGAAATTAAATAAATTAGCATGCTAATTTAATATTTTTCTAGATCCCTATTGTAGCCCAATATGACCTTAGTGGACTGGGGATGGAACAAAAGTGAGAGGCCCAACCCCATTAGGGTTGGGAGTGTTATTTCTGTCCCCCTCTTTATTTAAATAAAGATAGAGGGATGAAAATATTGCATCATAATTCAGCCCCTCTTTTGTGCTCTCTTGATCCCCATAGTATTCACGCATGTTTAGTAGTATACAGTTCACCATGTATCTAGACGCGGTTCGGGAATACAGCAAAAGATCAAAAGGTGGAATAACAAGCTTGTGGGCGTTGATCATACACTCATTCAACAACAATATTAGACATTTAATCTTGTCCTCAACTCGACATAAATTTATAAGTTAATTTTCGATTTCTATGTTTCACTTTTAATATAATTGAAAATTGAAACTGTTGTTAATTCAACTCAGTTTAATTATTTATGCAGTATGCATAAAATTTGATATATATGAACATAGAGCATCCTAATATATCATGTGGTGGTTCAATTTGGTAAAACCCCAACAAGCTTTTAGTTGATTCTAGAGTTGTCAACACCCGCTTATCTGAGAAGCACAATCAATTGATAAGATTCAAGATCACTTTCTTGAAGATCAAAATTAAAGAGATCTAAAACCTTATAAAGATTTTAAAAACACCTAACTTTCCATCTAAGTGTGAGCCGCCGCTAAAAAAACTGTCGCTGCAATAGCTACCTGTCAAAAACTGTAAGTGTGAGAAGTTGACCCATCTGAGGTAATCGTGTCGAGTAAGCCATCACTACCAGGTTCAACTACCGTGTTTCTATATAATTTGTAAAGCATAAATCTCAAATTATATAGTGAATATCCCTTCAGAAGAAGGAAGAGAATACGTAGAAGTTTTAGCTTCGAACTTCTATAAAATCATTGTGTGTTGTACATTGCTTTAAGTTATCTTTACTCATATCTCCCTACAACACAACTGCTGTAAACTTAACCTTCTAAGCTGAACTCAAATTATCTCTTTTACTGATAGAAGAAGTACAAACTTATCAAACGAGTTAGGGACTTATTTATTGCACGCAACTGATTATTTTTTTAAAAGAGTTTATTCAACCCCTTTCTAAACTTTATTAGACTTGTTTGGGACCAACAAAAACTATCCTTACTCATATATTTGTTGCTAATATCGTGCACTTGCGGTCAATTATTTATTAATAAATAGTTAGTCAGAAATCCCATAATATTATTTTATATTGTTGTATTGGCTTTAATTTTGTATCGGCTATAATTTAAATATTGAATCATGTTAATTGGACTTCTGTAGACGAAATTATGAGCAAAATACAAAGTTATACCAGTTTTTCAAAAAATTACATAACTCAATATCATGAAAAATCAATTTTTAATTTTATATATAATTGGAATTTTGATATTCTTGAGTCGGGAGTATATGTAGATATTTGTCGTAGTTTTCTGTGGAATAAAAAAACAAGAGATATACGATGAATACAAAAGTGGTCTATATACGTTTTTTTTAGAAATTCGTGTCAATTAATATGCATTATATGTCTCTGTGCATTTAATCGAGCAAGTACAAGGAATCATGAGGTTGTATATAAGCCAGCTCAAATACTCTTTCACATAGCATATACACAATTCTAAAAAAAAATATGAAGGCCCCTCTTCTTCTTCTTCTTCTTCTTGCAACGACCCTTCTTTATTATTTCTCTGTAATAAAAGGTAGTGAAGTTTGTACGATGATTCTTGTTTGTGTTTGCGGTGTGGGATTGTATTTCTGTAAGACCGTGTGGGTGAATCCATGGCAAATCCGAATGAAGCTTCGAGCGCAAGGCATAAATGGGCCTACGCCTTCTCTCTTTTATGGGAATTTTTGGGAGATGGAGAAAATCCAAGCTTCGGCGGCCTTGAAAAACACTGCAAAAGATGATGAATTTGTTGCTCACGACTACACTTCAACCCTCTTTCCCTACTTTGAACAATGGCGAAAACAATACGGTAATCTCTCTCTCTCTCTCTCTCTCTCTGTCTCTCTCTCTCTCTCTTAACTAGGTTCGGACAGATAGAGTATTCATTCAAAAATATTCTACTTAATTATATCACACTAGTGTGAAAATATGTGGCTGGTGCCGAGTATCATATTTGAGCAAATGAATTAAGTGTAATATCTCATCTCATTCTAACTTGCTTCATACTCTTTCCCTCTCTCTCTCCCTCACACACACGCAAAGATATGTGTGTTTTTCATTGATAACATATGTGCTGCGTTACTGCGTATGCACATAGATGAGTAAGAAGAGCTGTTGTTTTCCATTAACAGCTGCAATAATGATGCAAGTGCAACCCCAAGAGTTGTTGAAAACATACGAAACCTCACAAAATTAATTTCTTTTCGACATGGCAGTAGCTAGAAATTAATGAGCTGATCTAGTAAGCTGGCCACAGTATTTCTTGTAGTGTATTGTCTCTGACATAAGTTCGCCGAACTTTCTTTTCTCTCTTTTTTTTTTCATTTGTTATTTCATTAGTTAGAAAATATACGTAATAAACTGCACCCAATGTCTCAATCTCAAATTATATATTATGATTATATTGTAACAAAAATGGCTTAAATTATTTTTAATTATTCTCTTTCTGAAGTTAGTGACATATTAATAAATTAATTTATTCCGGGAGAAAAATTTCGGCAATGCAAAACGAACGGAACACAATTGACATGTTCCATATGGTCGTAGAGAGAAGATTATTCGGTGTAGTTTTCCCTTGGGCTTGTTTGGGAGTTGAATTTTCGTAATTATTATACAATTGTCTTTTATTCTGTAACATGTTTTTATCTATCAAATAAAAAGAAACGTTAGGGAAATAAAAGTTAAAACAATATTATTTTGGATCCCTCTACTTTTGAATTTTTTCGAATTTTATTTGGTTAAAATGAAATTTATGTACTATTAATTTAGTTAAAATGAGGTTTTTGTACTATCAATTTACATAAACTTTAGTCCCTGGAAGACATAATTTTATCCCAAATAATAGTAGAAGGTCTTGATTTTAACCAAATTTATATATAGTATAGGGACCAATATTGAAAATAAAAATAAAAATTCATTTTTTTAATAAACAAATAAAAATTGAAAAAATAAATAAATAAAAATAAAAATATATACAAATTGAATTTTTTGAAATCATCTGTAATTTTATTTTTTATTTATATTTATTATTTTTATGAAAAAAATTGAAAAAATAGTTTAATTTTTTTATTCTTTTTTTTTAATTTTAAAAATAAATAAAAAATTGAAAAAAAACAAATAAATTAATTTTTATAAAACGCTATAATTTTATTTTATTTTCAAAAAATTAAATAAAAAAATCAAAAAATAGTTAAATAAAATAAAACATTCAATTAACTAAAAATCAAAATTTTAAAACTATTGTTTGAATTGTTTCAAAAAATAATGAATGAAAATAAAAAAAAATTAATTAAATTTTTTTTATTATTTTTTAATTTTTTGAATAATTTTTTTACTAAAAAATTCAATTTTATTTATTATTTATTTTTTATTTTTATTAAATTATGTTTTCAATTTGTATTTTTATTTTCGAATTGAGTTCATGTAGTATTAATTTGGTTAAAATCAGATCTCTATACTATTAATTTGGATAAAATTAAGTTTCCCACGATGTGATTTTATCCAAATTAATAGCACAAGAACTTCATTTTAATCAAATAAAATAGAAGAACCCAATTCCAAAAAATTAAAAAATGTATGGACCTCAATTAGAATTTTGCCAAAATAAAAGAAATTGAATAGATAAATGAGCCAAAATTATAGAGGACAAGACAGATGTCTGAAAACAAATGACCCACGAAAGGGGCTTTTCTTTTATCTTATCGCAAAGTCTGTTCGTTATTTATTTTCTTGCTGCAAATGATGCTGCACACACGCGCGCGCGGAGGGAGAGAGCGAGGAAAAATTCTATAATCCACGAGCACTGTATATATTTCCTTCTATAATTTAATATGTGTCACATGAATTTCATATCTTTTATTTTTATTTTTATTAGAGTGATAGGATTCATATAACACATCTTAAATTATAAAAGGATGTATGTAATGTGTGCGGATTATAGAATTTGCCACGGAGAGATATATTACTTTTATTTTTATTTAAATTTTATTAAATGTCTTTTCCTTGTTTGTCCATATCATTAATTAGCCATGATGTCCATAGTGCTAATCCACGGACCCAATACAAGATAAAAGACAAAACGATCAATTGTATTTTTTCAAATATATATATATATATGATTAGACCAACTTATTAATGTAGATGATTATTACGTTGAACTTAAATAGATCAAGAACATTGACAACTCTCAGATTCATTTGAATACGATATATAATTATTCATTCTTAGGGAGGGGAATCCTTATATTAAAAAAAATATACTCCTTGCGTCATATAATATGTGTTCCTTTGGGATTTTAATTTATAATTAATAATTAAGTTTTTGGATTAATATACTCCTCCTTTATATATTTACCTAAAATGGGCAAAAAATTTTGTCTCCATATATTTATAAGGTTAAATTTGTATGAAAGGTTGCGAAAATATCTAAAACAATAAATATTTTGACACAAAATAAAATTCACAAAACAAAAAAATTATGAAATGGAGAGGACAGTGGCGAATGCAGGGATTTTACCTAGGGGCCCATTTAATAATATTATAAAAATAATAATATAAATAATTATAAATTATAAAAAATAAATCAAATTGATAACAATATAAATATATATAAAAATATTTTGGATAGGAAGTCCAATTATATTATGACAAAAACTTGTATGAGACCGTCTAACAGATCCCCTTGCGTTAGATGGGTCAAATAAAATCCAAACCCATCCAAAAACTCATCCAAAACCAACTGACCCACCCATTTTCAAGTTGGGCCTGTCAAATTTTTTTTAAAAAAATAACTGTTTACTTTGGGCTTGGATTGCTGGGTCTTTGCCCCCTTTTTTTATTTTTTTTCTTCTTTCTTTCTTTTTGTTTTTTTTTCTTCTTTCGTTTCTTTTTTTTCCTTGTTTTTTTTATAAATCAATATTTTATTTCTTTTTTTTTCCTTCTCTTTTTTTGGCGGCTGGGCAAAGTCTCTTTTTTCTTCTTTCTTTCTTTCTTCTCCTTTTTTTTCGTTTCCTTCTTTTTCTTCTTTCTTCTTTTTTTCCTCTTTCTTTTTCTTTTTTCTTTCTTTCTTCTCATTTTTTCGTCTCTTTCTTTTTCTTTTTCGTTAATAATTATAATATAGTCATTTTGGGATATACATTTATTTTTTTAAAAAAAAAAAATTCCTGGTGGTTGACTAATTATTGAGTCAAAAAAAGAACTATTATTAATTATAAGGTAAAGTATCATTATTTATGAAGTGAAATATTATTAACTCACATATGAGTATCATTATTTATGGGGTGAAGTGGAGTCTCATTACTATGATAAAAAGTATCACTAATTGCAGAAGAAAGTATCACTAATTGAAAAAAAGCATCACTAATTGCAGAAGAAAAACATCACTAATTGCAGAAGAAAGTATCACTAATTAGAAGAAAGTATCACTAATTACAGAAGAAAGTATCACTAATTAGAAAGAAAAGTATCACTAATTGCAGAAAAAAGTAACACTAATTAGAAGAAAAGTATCACTAATTGCAGAAGAAAAGTATCACTAATTGTAGAAGAAAGTATCACTAATTAGAAAGAAAAGTATCACTAATTGCAGAAGAAATTACAGTAAAACCTCTATACAGTAATATTGTTGAGACTAGAGAAAAATATTACTATAGGGAGGTTATTTTTATATAGAGTTTACATATAAAAACCATTATTTAATATATATATATATATATTATACAACACTTGGAAATGTCCCTTCATATTTAAAAATATGAATTTAAAATGTATATAAGATCCATTCATGTGCTCTAACCGAAGAATACATCATATATGATAATCACGAAAGATGTGCATGGTGATAATCTAGAGAATGATAGTGTAGAAATAGAAAAAAGTATTGTGTCAATAAATTTCAAACATGTTGGACAAGTTGTAAATATAATGTTTTAGATTCAACAAGAAAGTGATCGTATTGACTAATTACTTATAACGTGGAAGTTAAAGGGTGTGATATTAACCCAAAAAAATTAAAGTACTGCCACAAATAACTTTAGATAAGTATTTCATATAATCTTAAGTTTAATATAACATATGTAGTTAAAATAGTTCTAGACATTTTATATAGATATTTAAATATATATATAAAATTTAATATCACTTTATTACTATATGGAGGCGAATTTCTTAAAAAAGGTCCTAAAAAAATATCGGAATATTACAATGTAGAGGTTATTCTTATTTATAACTGGTCCCGATTTGGGACCGCAACTTTTTATTACTATAAGGAGGTTATTCTTATATAGAGTATTCTTATATAGAGGTTTTACTGTATCACTAATTGCAGAAGAAAATATCACTAATTAGAAAGAAAATTATCGGTTGAAATATATTGCAATTCAAAAATTGAATCTTTTGCTACATAAAAAAAATGTTGCATTTCAAAAATTGAACATGATAGTTAGTAGTACCTACTCATTATATTAGTGATGCTTTATTTTTATTACTAGTGATACTTCATAATTAATGCTTAATCATCAGTAATTTTCATTTTAATGAAAATAATTTTTCCACTAAATTTTCATTTTAATGAAAATATAACATTTGTGCTAAGAAAGAAAGGAAAAAAAAAAGAGCACAAACATGCTAAAGAAGAAGAAGGGGAAAAAAAAAGAAAAAAAAAGATAAGGAGAAGCACTTCGTGCTAAAGAAAAAAGAAAATAAAAAGAAAATAGCATGTTTGTGCTATTTAAAAAAAAAAAGGGAAACAAAGAGAGAGAGCCGCAAGTGCCAAAGAAAAAAAAAAGAAAAAAAAATTAAAAATTGAATATCAAAGAAAAAAGGGAAAGGGGAGACCATTAAAAAAATCAAAAAGAAAAGAAAATAGGAGGAGGGACCAGTTTATTGGGTCAAATAATATCCGTCTAATGTAAGAGGATCCGTTAGACCGTATCATAGGAGTTTGCCCCTTATATTATTATTATACATACATAAATTAAAAAACATAAACTATCAAGATTTTATAATATAAATATAGAATTATTGTACTGAATAAAGATGGAAAGTTTTTGGAGAAACATTAAAGATGAATGATAAAATTATTACTTTTGGGACTCCCTCCTCCAAATTTAAGGGGATCCGTTAGACCGTATTATAGGAGTGTGCCCCTTATATTATTATTATACATACATAAATTAAATACATAAACTATCAAGAATTTATAATATAAATATAGAATTATTGTACTGAATAAATAATGATGGAAAGCTTTTGGAGAAACATTAAAGATGAATGATAAAATTATTATTTTTGGGACTCCCTCCTTATGCTGCCCTTTCTTCTTCACAAACTCTTACATAAATAGAAGTTGTGAGATCTTCTCAGAACTGTGTTGGTTAGCCTACCCTAGCTACCCCATGGTTAGCCTACCCTAGCTACCCCAAGACTTTACTTCTAATCTCTCCTGAGATCACAAACAAAATATCAAAAACCCTTAAGAGTTTTTCTCATAAAAAAATGTGCTAGACTATCACATTATTGAACTGTTTAAGAAACAATACTAGCTATTACAAAAAAAAAATCCACAACTCTAAAAAAAGACAGTATCTCCCGAGTTCACAAACAAAAGATCAAAAGTGTTTTTCTCATAAAAATAATAAATATCATACACTATCACGTTGAACTGTTTAAGAAACAATACTAGCTACTACAAAAAAAAAATCCACAACTCTAAAAAAATTAAAGTCTCTCCCGAGATCACAAACGAAAGATCAAAAGTGTTTCTCTCATAAAAATAATAAAAATAATAAGTGTGCTAGACTATCACGTTGAACCGTTTAAGAAACAATAGTAGCTATTACCAAAAAAAAAAAAAAACACACACACACAAACTCACAACTCTGAAAAAATAATAGTGAATCAATAATATCAGCCAATTGATTATGAAAGAAATTGGTCTTCATATACGCATCAAACCAAAGACACTTGATCTTGAATCTTCATCCATTATATTTGGAAAATTGATTTAGTGTTTGTGATTCTTTCCATATTGTAGATGATTTTTCCTTGTTATAGAAGATTCATATCAGCACAAAATCCACTCCATGGATAGTTAATATCATTCGTTGCACATTAAAACAATTTGTGCAAGATTTCTTCTAAAAGAAAATTGTCAATATAAATTATATATCAGAGAAAGTTTCTGGAACATCATAAGAAACAATATCACAATTTGTTCCCTACTTCGCATAACAGAATCAGCGCACCATATCAGGAACAGATCCACAAACACTTTATTTGATATAAATTATCAAACAAACAAGTGCCTAAAAATGACACCAACATTATATTTAACACAACAACTTGATATTCAACACTTCAAGATTTTAATAAATTTATCCCGAAAACCCACTTCCGATCGACACCTTAATTCTCACTTAGACAACCGGAGTCTGATTTGGAAAACACTTTTTATTAAACTTATCCGAAAAAACTCAAATTTCGATTGTCCAACACATAATTTAAAAATTGAATTACGAAATAAATTTATTAGAATCCTGAAAAAGTAGATATGAAATTATAAATAATTGAGGATGGTTTATTCCCAAATGTTCCTATATTGATAATTTTCACACATGCAACATGAAGAATTATTATGCTTCATTCTAACCCCATATTAATACACGGTGCATATATAATGTGCCAATTTATTAAGGGTAGGTGGCAGCTGAGGTGAGAATTGAAGACTTGTTACTCTGAACTATCTTGGAATGGCCTAATTTGCATGCCCCATGCAATGTCAGATTATAGGTCCGTCGTTGACGCTAATACTGAGTTATATATCACACTTTAATACTTAATTTAAAGTTTTGAATCGCCAATAAATACTTCTGATTTAATATTTTAAAATTACATATTGATACTCAACATTTGCATAATCTAACAAATTGAGTATGAGAACAAATTTTTGGTATCCCCAAATCCAGTGTGGTTTGTCGGAATCATCAATATTGTATATGTTCTCATAATCTCATATTAACTTTGTTAGATTATGCAAACGTTAATTATTAATATGTAATTTTTGAAATATTAGGAGAATAATTTTAGCAACTCCAAATGCTGGGTATTAACTAACCTTAGTTATATATATTAACTAACCTTACTTGTAAATTTAAAGTTATGCATATATGTCGCATGTATATAACAATTCCATTCACTTTTCCGTCAACAATGGAAATTTGATAAAATTGCTTATCAGTTTTAAGTTTATTTGTGAAAGCTATTCATAAAAAGATAGCTAATTAATCACGACATTGTTGTCATAAAAATCCTAGCTAAGAGTAAAGGAATTATAAGTGAGATTAGGGAAAACGACTATATTTGCACGCCTTTAAAAGGTTTTAGACTAATTTTAATTTGTTAATTAGTCTCCTAGCTAAGGAAATAAAAATGCATTTTCTTCTATAATTTCATTATGTTATATGTAATTGATAATGATAGATAAGGTGGAATGGATTGAAACTCGGAGCTAATATGAGTATACATAATTTCCGCAATAATTGGTCAGTAACATAGATAAACATCTAGGGTCACAAGACTTTTCTGCACGTTTGTGAATTGTGACTGAAAAATATCCAAGTTATTGTGGTATAAACAATTTATATATATGCTAACTCAAAATAAAAATAAAAAAATAAAAAAATAAAAATAATAATAATGATGATGATAGTAATTAAAGAATAGGCTTTTTCGTTTCCAAATTTGTGGTTTATCCCAAGGGAATGGGGTTCTAGTGCATGCTGTTATGGAAACCACAGGTGGAGTGGGGACTAGAATTGATAGTGAAGGGTCTCAAGGCATTATCTCGTATCATAAAATAATATTGTACAGTCTTATACCTGGAAATAGTTTCAAAAAGATGGGAATATTGAGAAACGCTTGCCACGCATCGACGTTGAAAAATCTGCATCTCTTCTATATAAGTATTCAATAGTAGTATTTTTAATTATTGCAATACAGGAGGGCCATTTATTAATTAAATTTAATGATGTATTTTTATTTTGTGAGAAAATGAAATAATATTTTATGACTGAAAATATAAAATGTCTTCGTAAATATAAGGAAAAAATGTTATGTCGCTCAAAATGTTTCCACATGTATCGACATGCGTGTAATCGATTATATTGTTTGGTATCGTAAATTCATATTATCCTTGAAACTTTAGTTTCGTAAAATTCATTTTTCCTTTTATTTTTTGACAAAACATATTCTTTATTAGCAGATGAAATCATGAGGTACATTTTGTGCAACACTCTATGTCTATGGTGCACATTTTAAAATCTTAATTTTATTCTGTTTTCTCTTCAATTTCAATTGGTCGTGTTTTAGTTTAATTTTACACTTATTAATTAGGACTCACTTTTCCCAATTATATAGTGTATAAAAATATGATTTAAATATTTAGTTTCATTTTTAATTAATAATTAATTATTTTCTAAAAAAATAATTAGATACCCTAATTGAGAAAGGTGAACCTAATTAATAAGTGTAAAATAAAATTAAAGCACAATAAATTGAAATTGAATAAAAAAATTCAAAGAAAAAATAATAAATTTAATTGTATAGTACCAAGTGTTGCATAAAGTGTAGTAGAAAATTTGATCCGATTTTTTAGGGTTTTCTAATATGCAGAAGGGTAATTTAACTAGTTTAATAATATATTTATTCTTTTATAATTTATTATATATATTTTGGATTATATAGCACATGTTGAACGTGTGACACATAATCAATATCATAAATAAGAATGTAGATGTATAGCATATAAGATCCTCTTGTCCAAAGTGTGCATCTCATGATATGTATCCTAAAATCAAATTTTTTAGTTTTTCTTACATATTTTTCTTCAAGTTTAATTTCTTCTGATTTAGTTAAATTTTATATTATTAATTTGGTTTTATTCACACAATTAAGGTTTAGAATAATTTTTTAGTGTTAATATAACTTATTATTAGAGTTGATTATAATAGAATAATTTTTTTTTATCATAAATGTTACTCCCTCCATCCCAATAGCAAGATCTTCATTCTTATTATTTACTCTCTCTATTTTAATAAAAGGGGGGCCTTACTTTTGGATGGACCTTGTTATTGGGACGGAGGTAATATTAAAATAATGTAGTTTTTAATGTCGTGACACTTTTGGGACACACATTTCGCACTAGAGGTTGAGGATATCATCCAACTTTTTTTCTTTCATGTGGACTTTGCTTCGAGGAAGCAAGATATTCATGCATAGCAAGTATGCACTTTAAATATGCATATAACATGTAGCGCATAAGCATCCAAATCATGAAAACAAAATTGCTGTAAGTAAACGACACCTGCACGAACCATACAAATGAAACAGAACGTAACACAAAAGGATAAAAATAAATAAATAAATAAAAATCTAAAATCGATAGCAGCCTTCATTTTCTATTTCAAAGAGAACTTAACACTAGAACACAGGAATGGAGCATAATAGTTTTTATAAAATTTGTTTTTCCCGTACTTAATTTCTGCAAAGTTTGAAGCAACCGTTGTGTTCGATCACTATGAGGTGTGTCAATTGTCATTGTATGATGATGTATTCATTGTAGGTATTGAAAGAAATAAAATTCTTAATTTGATGGGGTGCAGGTCCGATTTACACGTACTCAACTGGAAACAAACAACATTTGTACATAAACCATCCGGAGCTAGTGAAAGAAATGAATCACTCTATTTCTTCCGACTTAGGGAAGCCTTCTTACATCACAAAACGGCTTGCCCCCATGCTTGGTAATGGTATATTGAGGTCCAACGGACACTTGTGGGCGCAACAGAGAAAAATTGTGGCGCCCGAATTCTTCATGGACAAGGTCAAGGTAATGTATTATGTATATAAGATAGCTATTTAAAACTAAAACGCGCGTGTATGTATATCAAATAATAACGTGCATGCCTGCTGGTTCATTTCGTGCTTGATATAGTATAGTTTCTTGCGTGTAAATTGGCAGGGAATGGTAGGATTGATGGTGGAATCGGGCGAGTTGTTAACTCTTAAATGGGAAGCTTATGCAGAATCTCAAGGTGGTAAAATGGTAGAGGTGAAAGCAGAGGAGGATTTGAGGAGTGTTTCAGCGGATGTAATTTCGAAAGCTTGTTTTGGGAGCTCATATTTAAAAGGGAAACAGATTTTCTCCAAGCTTAGAACCCTTCAAAAGGCCATTTCTAAGCAAAGTTTCCTTTTCGGTTCCCATGCATTCGGGTAAGTATGTTTATATAATTTGTCACGCTTGAAAATATCGAATAGCAAATATCAAATATCGATAGATAGATTTGATCATAGAAATTATTGCAGATTGTCATCAACGGTTCAGAAAAACAAAATCGAGGTTTTGGAGAAAGAGATAGACACATTGATATGGGAGGCGGTGAAGGAGAGAGAAAGAGATTGTCAGGAAGACGAGAACAAGGATCTGCTGCAGCTCATACTAGAGGGAGCCATGAACAACGACGTAGACAGAGAAGCTTCCAAGAGATTCATAGTCGACAACTGCAAGAACATTTACTTCGCTGGCCACGAGTCGACCGCGGTGGCTGCATCATGGTGCCTAATGCTGCTGGCCCTGCACCCTTCATGGCAGGCCCGTATACGATCTGAAATGGCTCAGCTCTGCGGGCCAACTGGCAACCTCAATGCTGATTCTCTGCCTAAGTTGAAAACCGTGTGTCTCATTCATGATTTTTGATGTTCTCGATTGATATAAGATATATATATATATATATATAGTTTCATCTTGCACGTCCTGAATTAATAGATTACCTACCATGATTAATACAGGTAACAATGGTGATTCAGGAAGTGCTAAGGCTGTATCCGCCAGCTGCATTCGTGTCGAGGGAAGCCTTGCACGAGACACAAATCGGGCACATTGTGGTTCCGAAAGGAGTGTGTTTGTGGACTTTGATCCCGACCCTACATAGGGACCCCGATATTTGGGGGCCCGATGTGAACGATTTTAACCCAGAACGCTTCGCGAATGGAATTTCAAAAGCTTGCAAACTGCCACAAGTTTATATCCCATTCGGATTAGGGCCTAGGCTTTGTCTAGGCCGCAATTTCGCGCTTGTTCAACTCAAGATTGTGATAGCGATTATCATATCCAAGTTCACTCTAGCTTTGTCACCTAATTATAGGCACTCTCCAACTTATAGAATGATTGTTGAGCCTGGACATGGTGTGTATCTACTTATTCAAAGATGTGGTGATGAATAGCTTTTTGGGCTATAGTTTCATGGTAGTTTCATTTGATTGTTTGTTAGATACGATATATGTTTGAATTTTCATTTGAGGCAAGCTCTTCCATTCTCCAAGTATATGTATAAGCTTATTTCAGATGAGCTAGATCAATTCGCCTTAAATTTAAATAATATATCAACCGTCACACTAAAAAGTATCATTCAGATCTTCTACATGTCTTACATTAGTTTATTTAGTCCAATGATTTATTCCATTACAATTGATAAGCCTAGATTTTACACTCTAATTGGTGTTCATTTTACTTAGTTATTTTTCTTATTAAATTAGCGTGTTTTAATCCCGATTTATGCAAGGTTTTGCTTCTCCTTTGGTTTGTCTTTTGTGTTAATATATAAAAGTAGCCACTTTTACTTAGTAAATTATGTAAATAGTCATTTTTAAAAAAACTAAGAATATTAGCCATTTTAAGATGAATGTACAATAATACGCTAATTAAAATTATTTATCATAATTTTAGAAATAATATTTAATAAAAAAATCATTTCTCTCTCCATCCCTTGTGCACATGTTCAATTTTGAATAGGCACATGAGTGGAAACCCTCATATATTCATTTATTTGCAAAATTTGGTGTTGGTGCACGAGCGAAAAACCATCGTATATTTGTATATACATATATACTATTTTATACTGGTGCACGAGTGGCCACTATTTTCTTACCAGTAAAAACATCCGCAAGTGTACGGTGTAATTGTAATACCTAGTGAGCAAGGGTATCTTATCTACAAGGATTGTAATGGCAAATAACAATGTGAGTACTAAAACATAGACACCTCATTGATTTATAGATACTCGAAAAATGGAATAGAGAACATTTAAATAAATACTTCAATAGCAAAAACACAATTAACTTAAATAAAACAACTAATGAAAACAATAAATTCTAGACAAGAGTTCATACATTGGGTTTTAGGACAAATTTATTGACTACTCCATCTTATTTAATTTATCAATGGTGGAAAATCACTTAATTGTTATCAGACTGTTCTCATAAACATATGTCATAACATAGAAATAATGAACATGCACTTTACTGGGTCGGTTCTTCACACACTTCATTACTCACAATCTGATGCGAACCGAGCAAGATCATGAAGATCAAGCCCTAGAGGATTGAAGCATATTTGGGCGAAAAATAAAAGATTGAAGTTTAATGCCAGTACAGGAGCTAAGTGTGAATAAGGCATGACCATGTCTTATCTGCTAGAGGCATAAACGGATTTTGAAGAATAAAGCTTGAAGGATTCGAACCCTTATGTTATATTTGGGTTTTGAATTATCTTAGCTATTTTATTTAATTATTATTTAGATCAGATTTATTTAGATCAGATTTTATTAGTTTTTATTATTTTATTTTTGGTCTTTTTGGATTTATCTTATTTAGAGTTCTAAACAAGGTAGGTTTCTATCTCATTTATTTTCGATCCATTAGGGATCCTTTTTAGCCTCTTTATTTCATCCATCCCTTCATCTATAATTCTATATAAAGGGATCATTTAATTTATTTTACTTAGACATTGAATGAATAAAATTGGAGTTCCCAAATTCTCTTTGTCTCACGATCCATCGGTTGACCACTCGTTGATGTTCTTTAGACCTTGCAAATCTAAAGTCCTATATCAAGCTTCTTTTTAGTTCTTCGAGAAGTGCTAAACAATACGGAGTTGTTCGAAGTAATTGCGTTCTGAATTCAAGTCGATTCGGGGTTCAATTGAAGACCATCTTCTCCTATCAATCATCATCATTATCCATTCCACTGCCATTGTTGTCCAAGCCATATCTTCGTAAGTTTTCCACTGTAAAATTAAGTCTATACCATTCCAAGTCTTCCGCCAATTGTGATATATATTTATATTGAAACCCCGGTATTAAATCAAACCCTCACACCGTCGTCGTGTGTTCATTCTTGAGTCTACATTTTCTAATATTCCTTCATGTTTTGGGGCATGACGGGAATCGTATCATTTGGTATCAGAGACACGGCGACAATAGCTGCTCGTGGTTCAATACCGAGTCGTTTATCTTTTCGTATTTGTTGAGTCGTGAGTTTTAATCTGCGTTGTTCATTAAAAAAAAAATAATGTTCACGATTACTGTTCATCACATTGTTCAGCACTGTTCACCGTTACTGTTCATAGTACTGTGCGCATTACTGTTCATTCGAAAAAAAATCTGCATTGTGATTCGATTCCTTGATTTGTTGCTTTGTTTTTGGGACTTTTCTTCTTTTATAGATAATTTAGGATATTTTAGATTGTGCTATCTAGGTAAATCCCAACCAAATAAATCCTACTTTATCTATTCCTTTTTGTTTCCTTATTTGTTTCCTTTCATATCTTTCCTTGGGGATTTAATTTTGTTCCTAACACACTTAGGAGCTGATTGGTATGGTGGAATGGAATGACCATTCTCATGTCTATTTCCATTCCTGTGATTGGTATGCCTTAACATCGGGAATCACCATTCCTGAAGGAATCGCTATTCCCAAAAGTAAAGGAATAGCCATTCCACTCACCCCCCATGGGTTTAGCTATTCCCAATGAACCAAAAAATTAATATATTGTATATTCACACATAATGATGTCTTATAATATCATTTGATCATATTTAGAAAAATAATTCGAAAATTATATTAAATAATTTATTATTATCATTATTATTATTATTTCATAATTATTTTCATATTATATATTTATATTTAAAAAAATTAAAATATATATTAAAATAAAATTTTGATAGTTTTTAAAATTGTATTGAAGAAAAATGAAAGTGGTACCAAAATAAATGTAACATATAAATATATTCTAATAAAAAAAAACTAATTATAATTTAATATATTCAGATAAAAAATTAAAATGATAAACTATGTTTCTGTGGAGTAAAAATATTTTTATTAAGGTATACAAATTATTATGTATATTAATTAAATACTTTGGAATAAAGTTTTTAATAAATTAAATAAATTAATTTTTTCTAAAATATTAGAAAAAAATCACTTACTATAAAAGAAATGCAATTTAGAAATATAAGAAAAAAATTACAACACGTGTTAATAATATTAGTTATTACACTTTGTTCAATTATAAAGAAATTTAAAAGTATTAAAAATATTCATTTTATAATATAAAAAGTAAAATAGTATTCCATTCCGTTCTTCATTCCGGTGACATACCAATCATAAGAATTGTCATTCCATTCAGACCTTCATTCCATTCCTAAGTTCATTCCATTCATACCTAATTCCATTCTTTCATACCAATCACCTCCTTAGGGATTTAAATTATATCCTACTTCTTTCCTATCATACCATCCCATACGTCTACATCATCAAGCAGCAACAAACGGGACATTGATCAATTAGTTTGAACTTGTAAGAATGCAAAAGGAGCTGAACTTGTTCATCCTAATTTCGATCCATCTTCACATTCACACACATTGCACCACATATATTGAGTGATACACGAGAGGAAAAAGAAAAAGAGTGGAAATAAATGAGAGAACAGTGAGGATTGTGAGATCCTTTTATTTCTTTTATTTGTTCTTTTGTGCAGGTTACTATGAATTCAAACAGTACACTCAACCCATTTCCCACCTGGGATGCAACGGAGTCTTGTGAAGCATTGTTCGAAAGCATGGAAACGCGTACACAATCAATATTAGACAAGCTGGATTTAATGGTCAAATTAGTGGATCAGTTCACGTAGCGCTACTCGCAAATCGTCCCACAGTCCAACTGTGGGCCACCCATTGTAAGACCCGTATATGCACCGCCCCCACCAATAATTTGGCCACCCATTGCTACACCGATACCACCTACACAGTCTACACCACCCATTCAGCTGGCCATTGTTACACAGTCTACACCACTACCAGTTTAGCCTTCTACTATCGCACCGAGTCCATCATGTGCCGTACAATGCCCTATATGTCAAACCCATGAAGACGAGTTAGAACAGCCCTTAACCGACGCCACATCTGAGGAGATAGTAGCCGAAGTTAAGGAAGCCGAAATGGGGATCACTGTCGCAATTGAGGATGCCAATATAGTTGACGAGCTAATAGAGATCCACCATTGTTCTAAAGGAAAGAATGACATCCATGGAGCACTGGTTGTGGATGATAAAGAACTCGAACAAACAAGTATGGAAGAGTTACCGAGTTCTAATGTTATTTTCCAGCCAATTTCTTATGATGATTTCATTTTACAGGTTGTTGAAGAGGTTCCATCGGTAATCAATATGTCACCCGATTTAATTTGGGTTCCCAAGCTAGATTGTACCATGGAATTCAAGTGGCAAACGTTTGACACCAGTTGGACGTTTAAATTCCAGATTTTAAAGATGTGCCAGGTACGAATTATTACACAAAGCTTTGATGGTCAGTTCGTGTTCGTCTTTGATCCTGGAGGTTCGAATTCGAGGATGAATTCTTTTTCAGCAAGGAGACAATGATGCAAACCGAGCAAGATGAAGATCAAGCCTTGGAGGATTGAAGCATGTTTGGGCGAAAAATAAAAGATTGAAGTTTAATGCCAGTACAAGAGCTAAGTGTGAATAAGGCATGACCATGTCTTATCTACCAGAAGCATGAACGGATTTTGAAGAATAAAGCTTGAAGGATTCGAACCCTTATGTTATATTTGGATTTCAAATTATCTTTGCTATTTTATTTAATTATTATTTATATCATATTTTATTAGTTTTTATTATTTTATTTTTGGTCTTTTTAGATTTACCTTATTTAGAGTTCTAAACAAGGTAGGTTTTTATCTCATTTATTTTCGATCCATTAGGGATCCTTTTTAGCCTCTTTATTTCATCTATCCCTTCATCTATAATTCTATACAAAGGATCATTGTAATTTATTTTACTTAGACATTTGGAGTTCTCAAATTCTCTTTGTCTCACGATCCATCGATTGATCACTCGTTGATGTTCTTTAGACCTTGCAAATCTAAAGTCCTATATCAATCTTCTTTCTAGTTCTTCGAGAATTGGGGGGAAGTGCTAAACAATCTAGAGTTGTTCGAAGTAATTGCGTTTTGAGTTCAAGTTGATTCGGGGTTCAATTGAAGTCCATCTTCTCCTATCAATCATCATCATCGTCCATTCTGTTGCCATTGTCATCGAAGCCATATCTTCGAAAGTTTTCTGCTGTAAAATTGAGTCAATACCATTCCAAGTCTTCCGCCAATTGTGATATATATATATTAAAATCCCGGTATTAAATCAAACTCTTATACCGTTGTCGTATGCTCATTCTTGAGTCTACATTTTCTAATATTCCTTCATGTTCTGGGACATGACGGAATCATATCACAATCAAGTACCTTGGACTATATTTTTTATGCAATACTTGTTCACTTGGTCGGTTCTTCCAACCATCACATAAATTGATTATCCTATTTTATCTCACTAAATTAATCAGTCACATGTGAGAATTTTCCAATTAAGTATCTTGCATACATATGTTGTGACCGTCAACATACACATGAGAAATCCAAACAAGAAAACCAAATACTCAATGATAACCGAAAAATATATCTCAATAAATTAAACCATGAAATTTAATATACTTACAAACCCAAGAATCTAACAAACTAATTACATAAACATAATTAGGTAGAAAGAATAAAACATGAACATGGTAAATAAAATAATTTTCAACACAATCAAGAACCCGGAGTCTTGAATCTTGATATCGATGGATCTCCGCTTCTCTAAAGCCTTGGTGCTATGCCTCAATAATTGTATTCACCTCTTCATATCTTATTTCACTTTGGTACAACTTTCTTCACTCTTGGTTCATGCTTTTTGTAAAAAGTAGAAGGGGTATTTATAGCGTTGGAAGGAACCCTAGGGTTAAAACAAGCTCAAAGTTGAGAAAAGCCTCAAATAGCTACAAACAGCTACCAATGGACCGGTGATCGACAAGTGAAGATAATGAAGAGGGCAGCAGTCATTGATGACAATGATCTTATTTCCAAGCTTGCAGCCCAGCTGTCTACTCTGAATGCTACTATCAATAGTAGATTTTATGCCATGTCTCAGCAGACTAAGAATCCTCCCATGAACCAAGTAGTGGAAGATGCCAACTATATCAACCAGAGAGGCAGCTATGAGAACAACAATTACCGAGGGAGAAATCAGTTATGCCAAGGTAATCGATCCAACCTTCCCTACGGGAATCCAAATACTGCACTGTAGCTCCCACCTGGCTTTTCAGTGACGAATGGAATGATTAATGAAGAGAAGAAGCCGAAGATGGATGATTTGTTGATGACATTCATGGGAAAGACTGACAAGTTCATGGGGGAGTCGCAAGCTAGAGTGGAGAAGTTAGAGAATACTGTAGGTGCTATGAGTGTACAAATGAAGATGTTCGAAAAGTAGTTGGGATAACTGGATGCAGTTGTAGGAAATCAACATGAACCGGGATAATTTCCTAGCAACACCACAGTGAATCCCAAGGAGTAGTGCAATGCCATTTCTTTGAGAAGTGGGAGGTTTTATGAAGAGCCAAAGGTTCCTAAGGATGATCCAGCAAGTCTAAGAAATGAAGAGATTCCATTAGAAAAGCAGCTGCCAAAGAAAGATGTACCTAAAGAAATCAAGAACTCACCAAGTAAGCCATTTTTTGCACCTACTTTTTCTCCCACTGTTTCCATGCCTTTTCCTCAGAGATTTCAGAAGACAAAGCTAGATGAGCAGTTTTCCAAGTTCTAGGGAATCTTACGCAAAGTCAACATCAATTTGCCTCTTGTGGAAGTTGACAGAGGCTCAGTTTACCTTAAAACCTACTGTGATTTGTTTCAATATTTATAACTCGTGTCAATGCCTACAAGTGTACAAGCATGTGATTGTAGATATGATGATACGAGATCGATCCACATGGAAATGGAATAGAAATTAGACGATGTAATTACCACGACGGAAGATGAGTGAAATATCTAGACGACTAATAAGGAGGTGGTGTATTTTACTAAATCAAACTGTCGAACAGGAACAAAAGACATAAAAGTATAAACACTAAAATTATCAATATATTTATCACTCAAGAGATAATACCAAACAAACGAGAGCTTTGAAGATGACAAATAAGGCCAAACTCTAGGACATGGCTACACAACACTCATATTGACCTAAAATGTGGGATTACACATACAATGCTGCAAAGTTCATAGATAAGAAGACCACAAATATAATAAGAGCATCTCTCGAATATCTCTTAAATTGCGAATGCGACAAAGATGGCTATCTCTAACGCATTCTAAGGTCGCACCTACAAAAGGATCTAAAGGTCACATTTCCTTCCACATAATGACATTCGACTAAGAAGACAAATATGTAGATTTGATCTAGGCATGCTTATGATCACGGGATTGACTAGATGCAAGTGATTCATACATGTGATGTTAGTGAGATGGCCAACCAAACAACATCATTCAAGCCCTAGCATAGATCAAAACCTTGACATAGCAACAACACATATATACATCCCAAACCAAGGATCAATATTCACATTGTTTCACCACATCCTAGAGCCCTAAAGCTCTAGCCAACCATATTCACAATAAAATCAAGATTACAAAATGAAGAACAATAACCCATTCTAAATACAAATTAAAGAAGAGAGAAGAGATGATAAAACCCAATGTAGAGTATTCCTTCTTCAATCCTATGGCTTGGATCCTCAAGTGGATGATTGAATCTTCAATCTTGTTCTTGATCTTCAAAAATCCCCATTTTGATGTTTCTCTTGTGTGTAATTTCGTTCTAGGGCTAATTGGTGTCGTTTGAAATGCCCAAATGATATATATATGAATGGACCAATAATTGAATGCCAAAAGTCACTTTTTGAAATCCGTCAGGGCGAAGCGCGACTCCAGTTGATCGCGTTTTACGGTCGGGTTTTGACTGAAGAAAAACAGCTCTCTGAAGCTTGTACAGAGCGACCGAATGGGTCGTGCTTTTGGGTCGCACTTGTTTCTGCCTTGGAAGCGCGACCTAAGGTAGTCGCGTTTCTGGGTCGCTTTTTCCTTTGCTTTTGAAGCGCGATCTCAGGAGATCGCGCTTTGGTGTCGCGTTCCAGCTGGAGAAAACACCGTCTCTGAAGTGCCGAAGCGCGACCCAACGGATCGCGTTTTGTGGTCGCACTGTAGACCGGCTGTGGCGCGACCCTGAGGTGCTCGCGCTTTGGTGTCTCGCTTTGGCCTACATGAAGTTTTTCTTGTCTTTTCTCATCTTTGTGTACGTGTTTGATCGATCGACTCACAACCTGACTTCTTTTGGCATTTGTTTTCCCAAAAACTCCCTAAATTGGTCACATTATACCAAACAAGAGAGTTTAAACATTTTTAACAATATTTACCAAATATATACATGATAACCAAGTGCAAATGCACTCAAAAATGTGTCCAAATGAGTGCAATTTATGCACTCATCAACTCCCCCAAATTTAAATATTTGTTTGTCCTCAAACAAAACAAGAGTAGAAGGACAAGGTAATTGAGAATATTGGAATCAAGATGACAATTTGCTTCAAAACATCCGAAATAAAATAAAGCATACATGACAGTGGCAATCAATAATAAACAAATCATCAAAGTCATCATGATACAATTTGTGAAGTTCAAACTCTCTCAAGGTTCAATAGACGTTCATTCTCGAGTGTAGAGCTATAAGTGTATCGGTCAAGGTCGAGAGTGCACTAAAATTCTACCA
This sequence comes from Perilla frutescens, assembly GCA_026008535.1. NCBI lineage: Eukaryota > Viridiplantae > Streptophyta > Magnoliopsida > Lamiales > Lamiaceae > Perilla > Perilla frutescens. The sequence continues at coordinate 44,133,599 of BRKX01000013.1, read as the reverse complement.
TATGCTTGCGAAGTGACTCCAATCTCCACTTCTTAGTGTGTGTTTTCAACCAAGAATCATTAAGGTCTTTTTGGGATTGTAGTGAAGGCTTTTCGGAAAGGTAGGTATGTATTTGGCCAAGTGACTTCCCAACATTACCAATTTCATTACCAAGCAAGCAGAACAAATCAAGTTCTCTTCTACCCTAATTTCTTCACAACCCAAATCTCTTTGAGATTTTCCAAATTTCTTTCTATATTTCATACTTTGTGATGCATATGAAGAACTATCTTTCTTTTATTTCATTTTTCATTTATGATCAAGATGATTCACTTCTTTGTGTTCTTTTCTATCACAAGAGTATTCATTGTATTATTCTTTTTCAAATTTTCAAGATTTCTCAAAGATTTTTACTTGAAAAGGTCCACATAAATATTGCCAATTATTCCATTCCCAACCCAACAAAATCAATAAAATAGTTTCAAGGCTCAAAGGGCTTGCAAGGGGTTAACTTTGTATTTGAAGGTGAAGAATTTGGATTTTTATGAGGTTTAGACAATAAATGTCCTTAAATCATTTTCCAGAGATCCAACACAACCATGTAACCTTAATTAAGTCACAAAGCAAGTTTTACAGAAAACTTAGTGCACTATGAAGACCATTACTCACTCATCAAAGAAAAGATTACACTTGTGTAATCTTTGGATCAAAAATCTCTCCACGGTAAGTTTTTCCTTCCCAAATTGTACTTTTGAGACATTTAAAGAACTTTGGTTACAAAATCATGCCCTGACATTATGCTTTTTATCAAAATTTTCCAAAAATTTTTTCAACATAAGCTTATGCTCATCACGGATTCCAATATTTTCAGTAATCATGCTCTCAACACCCTTATTAACGATGCAAGAACATACACCTATTTAAGTCAAAACAAACCCAAACCACAATCATAAGGCAATTGAACAAAAACATAGATAAAATATCACATGCTCATGAAGCAAAACGTCATGTGATATCATAATCCATCAACTACCATCATCCATGCATACCAAATAAGAATATAAAATCCTAACATAATCCATACTTAAATAAAAACATAAGCATGCAAGCATGCTCCAATATCCGAAAGCGTGAATAAATAAATAGATCTTAGAAAAATAAAGCGTTAAAAAGTTCATGAAAATGAGCAGAAAAGATCCTTGCCAACCACTACTCTCTCCCCCTCCCCCAAACTTATTTTGATCCTAAGGAGGAAATAAGTTTGGAGGTAAAAAGGTGGTGGCAAGGGTCACTAACGCTCAGTGAGGTGGCTGCGGCTGATGAGGAGACTGGTGCGGGTGTGGAGACTGGTACGGATACTGCGAGGATGTCATGAATTGCGAAGGCTGGAATTGCTGGAACTGCTGAGAGGAGGAGGCCATGAACTGACCGGTCGGTATCTGCTGAAAATGCTGTGAAGAAGATGACGAGGCCATGAACTGTCCGGTCGAGAACTGCTGCAAAGACTGGAATGGCGGCTGCTGCTGAAACTGCTGCTGATGCTGGTAGGAGTTGTAGGGTGTCATCTGCTGGTGCTGAGATGGGGTATAGGGCTGCTGCTGTGACCCAGACCCGGTGTTCATGCCCTTGAAGATACCGGCTAGGTCCTGTATCTCTGATCGGAACGAGCCCATATTATCAGCAAGACCCCTGATGTCACCCCTAAGACCGGTAAACCTCTCGTCCATATCCGTCTGTATGGCATGAAATCTATCATTCACGCTGGACTGAATCTGTCCCATCCTGCCATGCATGTCGTGTCGGATATCATCAAATCGCGTGTACATGCCTTGCCTTAGTGCTCCAAACTCATCATGCACATCATCTCTCCAATTGTACATGGTTTCCTCAAGTGCATCAAAGCGGCTAGTTATCTGTTCTTCATTGTAGCGCCGCCCACGTCTGAATGCGGCTGTAGACGACCCTTCTCCTCCTGCTTCTCCTTCGTCGTCTCCTTGACCGTCATGATTACCTCTTATTTCTCGTTGCTGCTCGGCTATACCCATAGCTTGAAGATGGGAAACCGTCTCCATCTTCCAATTTCTCCTCTCATTCCAAGTCGACACGTGTGTGAGAGCTTGATTTGGCAAAGGGAATGTTCCCCCGGCTCGCATGCTCAGTAGGTATTGATTCAAATCTGATGCTAGCATCTTCACATTCCTCAGGTGATTGAGGTTGATCATCCTCAACCCCGGTGTATGCATCTCTTCTGTAAGATCAACATCGAAGTAATAGGCTAGTGGAGTGATCAATCCGCCAAGGCAAATATGTCCACTGTCGAGGTGGGATTGTCGAAATATCTGCTCCATGAGGAAGGCACCAAAGTTTAAGTGTCGTCCATTCAACATAGCCCACAAGGCAAACAACTCCTTCATCCGCAGCCCACTGTTGTCTCTTCTTGCCCAAACGGTGTTGGCAAGGATTCGGTGTAGGTATCTAAAGACCGGGTTGGGCATAGCTGATGCCTTGGCCACACTAGAGCTGTCTCCGTCTCCGTCTCCGTGAGGCATAGAAGGCGGTAGGTGTCGTCTTGGTTGAATTCACGGGGCTCATGGTAAATGCCTTCTTGTGTGGCCCCAAAAAGCTCGTTCAACTCATCCACGGTTAGCTCGCGGTCTCGGTTTCCAAGCCGGAAAGTGCATCGAACCGGCCCCTTCTTGTCTGTCATCTTCATGTCAAAAGTGCTCATTACCTCCTTTACTAGGCGGAGATACGTCAAACAATCCCGCTCTAGAGCTTGGAGCCAACCAATGCGATCCAAGAGCTGCCACACCTCATCTTTGATACCAAGGGCCTCGCATGTTCCCTCGTGCATAAACTTGGTTGTTGCAACGGTGACGTTAAAAAGCCAGTTCCAATTCGCTATATGTTCCTCATCATGGAGGACGACCACATACCTTATTGGATGGCTTGTCGGCAAGTCCTCATCTTGCCCCTCGTCTTCGGCCTCAACTTCGGGGTCGGACTCAACATGTGTCCTCTTAGACGACCTCCCTTTTCTTGGCTTTTTGGGGTGAGATTGGTACCTACAAAAATCCAACAAAGTTTAGGATAAATGAGCATAAAACACTTTAGTTTAACAAAGATAATAGGGGTTTTAAACATATGACAAAATCCAACTTAATCCCCCGTGTATCTTTGTTAAACTATTAGAGACTTTGTTGTGAAACAAAATTGTATACACATAGCCAATCTTCCCCAACAACATCCTTATCACAAAAGAACTAATATCAACAACATCTTTATCTTGAAAATAAAAGGCCTAACGCCATCATATGACAATATCAATAGCAATTCCAAGATAAAAAGTTGTTCTTCAAAATCAAAACATTTAATATAATTGAGCCAAGGCCATGATTCTAATGGTGTGACAAAATCAAACACAAATGTTCATAACGACATGCTCAATACATTATAATGCATATGCAAAATACAACAGAGGCTTCCAACACATATGACAATGTCAAAAACATAAAGCCCCTTCAAAAACATGTGTTTCACAACCACATTAATTGGCAACATTTCTTATTTTCCTTTCTATGTTCGATTAATTCCGAATTTCATGGTTAGAGCAACAATGTCCCAAGGTTATGTATAACCAACATTTCAAGGAAAATAAAAGTTGTGCCATCTTCAAGTAAGAGCAACACTCATGCATATTTCAAGGTGTATTAACTCATTTTCCCCAACAGTTATTGTCAAAAAAATTTAAATTCAATCCAAGTTGGGAACATCATAAGCATACCTATGCAAGAATGGTTCAATAACCACAAAATTTAGGCCAAGGTTTCCCTAATAAGGCTATGGCATTTGAAAAATCAAATAATTATCTAGCATTCATGCTCAATTTTCACAATTTTCCAAATTCTAAGCCTAATTATCCAAACTATCAAAAATTCCACAAAACCCACAACTCACCCATGCCATCAATTGCATTGTTCTTCAATGTACACACAATGTGAGCATATTCATTGGGATTTTTGCTCATTTGAGACCTAGGGTTCAACATTTTGACATTTCCCCAAATTTTCATATATATATACAATTAAACCAAACAATCAATATTTATAGGTAATGGGTGTAGATTAATAGAAGAGTTTGAGAGATTTACCTTAAATCTTGATGGAGAGGACGAGTTTTTGTGTGTGCTCGAGTGAGGGTGAGTGTGAGTGAAAAATGTAGTGTGTGTGTGAAATGGAAAGAAAAAGGGTTAAAAACCCGTCTGCACTGGGCGAAACGCGAGCCGGGTCGCACTTTTCCGGTCTTAAGGAAAAAAAAAACGCGATCAGGGTTGATCGCGTTTTCCGGTCGCGCCCTGAAGCATTATGAAGCGCGACTCAAGGAGATCGCGCTCATAAGTCGCGTTTTGTCTTCGTGAATTCGGCTCTCTGAAGCCTTGTACAGCGCGACCTTCGTGTCGCGTTTCTCCATCGCGTTTGGAGCCTTTTAAAAGGCGACCCTTGCTGATCGCGTTTTACGGTTGCGTTTTTCCATTTTCTAACTTCGAGCCCATTTTTGGGCTCCTTTTCAACACTCTGTACAATCCCATTTTTGTATCTCCTTCTACAGCAGCACAACTCCTTCAAAACAATACAAAACTATCCCCAACTTCTCCAAAAGATGCACAAATAAAACTCTTAATTTAATTTAGACAAAAATCATAAAAACTGCATAATAAAAGAAATTTAAAATCAACAAAACTTAAAGCATTGGGTTGCCTCCCAATTAGCGCTAATTTTAACGTCGTAAACTCGACGGGATATGGTTCTTCAAAGATTCGTCAAATGAAGGACAAACACTCCGCCTTGCTCCTCCGCATTGTAGAATTTTTTCACACGTTGCCCATTTACAATGAATAAACTCCCATCTTTGGCTTGCAACTCCACCGTTCCATTTTCGAAGATCTTTGAGATGAAGTATGGACCTCCCCATTTCGTTTTGAGTTTCCCGGGAAACAACCTCAACCTTGAGTTGAAAAGCAACACGGCATCACCGGGTGCAAGTTCTTTCCTTCTTAAGAACTTGTCATGATAAAGTTTGGTCCTCATCTTGTAAATGGAGGAATTTTCAAAGGCCTCAAGCCTAAATTCATCGATTTCATTCAAACGGAAAATCATTTCTTTTCCCGACATCTCAAAGTCGAGATTGAGCTTCTTGGTGGCCCAATATGCCTTGTGAGTGAGCTCGATTGGAAGGTGACAAGACTTCCCAAATACCATTTGATAGGGAGACATCCCCAATGGAGTCTTGTAGGCCATTCGATAGGCCCAAAGTGCCTCATCAAGATGGCTTGCCCAATGTTTCCCATTCGTCTTCACCACCTTTTGGAGGACTTGTTTGACCTCTCTATTTGCAAGCTCGGCTTGCCCATTGGCTTGTGGGTGGTAGGGAGTTGTCACCTTATGCTTCACTCCATGCCGTGATAGGAGGCTCGTCATCCACTTATTGCAAAAGTGAGTGCCCCCGTCACTGATTAAGGCTCTTGGAGCCCCAAATCTTGTCAAAATATTCCTTTGGAAGAACTTAAGCACAATCTTTGAATCATTAGTCTTGGTTGGAATTGCTTCGATCCATCGTGAGAGATAATCTACCGCCAAGAGTATGTAGAGATTTCCTTCGGACATCACAAACGGCTGAATGAAGTCAATCCCCCAAACATCAAACAATTCCACTTCAATAATTGCACTCATCGGCATCTCATCCCTCTTCGAAATAGATCCCATCTTTTAGCATCGCTCGCATGTCTTCACAAACTCTTCACAATTTTTAAAAATGGAGGGCCAATAGAACCCGCTTTGTAGAATTTTCCTAGCGGTTCTATTAGAAGCAAAATGGCCTCCACAAGGTGAATCATGACATGCTTTCATTATCTCGATCCATTCTTCCTCCGGTACACATCTTCTAAGGATGGAATCGGCACATCTTCTAAAAAGATAGGGCTCCTCCCATATGTAGAATTTGAGATCATGAAAGAATTTTTTCTTTGATAGATCTCCATCTCTACCGGTTTCACCTTGGCAACTAGGTAGTTGACAATATCCGCAAACCACGGAACTTTCATTGATGCCGCAATAATCCTTTCATCAGGAAAACTTTCATTGATTGGCCATGTATTTCCTTCTTCTTTCACATGCTCCAGTCGGGACAAGTGATCCGCCACTACGTTCTCGCATCCTTTTCTATCTTTTATCTCCACATCGAACTCTTGGAGTAGGAGAATCCATCGGATAAGCCTTGGCTTTGCATCCTTTTTGGCAAAAATATGCCTCAAGGCGGCGTGGTCGGTGTGCACTATTGTTCGGGCCCCAATAAGATAGGGCCTAAACTTGTCGAATGCATAGACGACCGCCAATAGTTCCCTCTCCGTGGTGGTGTAGTTGACTTGAGCGGGATCCAAAGTCCTACTCCCATAGTAGATGACTCGGAAGAGTTTGTCCTTCTTTTGGCCAAGAGCGGCTCCTACTGCTATCTCGCTTGCATCACACATCACTTCAAAAGGCTCACTCCAATCGGGTGAGATAAGTACGAGTGCCGTGATTAGGGCCTTCTTCAACGTCTCAAAAGCCTGCAAACAATTAGAATCAAAATTAAATTCAACGGCTTTTTCGAGTAGACGACAAAGAGGTTTAGAAACTTTGGAAAAATCTTTTATAAAGCACCTATAAAACCCGGCGTGTCCCAAAAAGCTTCTAACTCCCTTCTCATTTGTTGGTGGAGGTAGCTTTTCAATAGCCACTATCTTGGCCCGGTCCACCTCCAGACCTTCACCCGACACCTTGTGTCCTAGAACAATGACATCTCTTACCATGAAGTGGCATTTCTCCCAGTTGAACACTAGATTAGTTTCTTCACATCTCTACATGAAACGCCCCGATCCCGGAAGAAGGAAAAGGGACCGATGCGCTACTTGGGAAAGGAGAAAGGGGTAGTTACATAAAGATAATTATAGTGATGGGGTTAGTGCCTCAATCACTTAGGCAACATAACCTCTACAACTGTAATAGAATCACGCACCAGAGCGTTCATAAGGAATTTGAATAAATTATCAGTCATCAAAGGGAACTTATCCCGCCAGATAATTTTAAAGGAACATCATTGCGTAAATGTTGAAATCATAACATGCTTCAAACAATTGAGGACAAACTGTATCAGAGTAAGCGGAAAAAAACGTAGTGTATTTATTCAAACTCCAAAAAGTAACATGTTCTCAGTTAGACACCGTACATAAAGAAACATATATATATACAGCAAAAGATAGCCCCTCAGCCTTAGCACAGCCATCCACCATCCCGCAGCTCATCCTGAAAATATTTGAAAAGATTTTGGGCGTGAGTACTAATGCACTCAGTGGATATTTTTGAGAAAAACCTTCACAACCATTTTATAAAACAGAATATCCAATCATATTCTAAGCATATCATGGAAAGCTTTTAAAATAGAAAATTTGTGAATTCCATGTATACTAAATCATTTTAGTTCCATCATTGCGCGCCACTCTCCCCTATAACGCTTACGGTGAGTCGGTTCATGTACACAACGCGGCTGCTTAAGGTTGGACACTGCCCTATTTGCTTGGGGCTCGATATCGTGAACCATTGTAGTTTCGTCACCAAAAACAGTAGTAAGACTAACATGAGTCGGGAGAGCACATCAAATACAGTCATGAATTGGATATTCAATCACATTCATTTTATAAATATCGGGGCTTAATAACCCGAAATATATTTTAATATAATAAAAACCCACCTGATAAAAGATTTGTCTCTCAGAAAGACTTTTAAACTCTGGGTTGGTTCCGTTCGGATTCTGCTATCTCTTCTGAGCCTACAATAACCATCATTGGCTTAGTTTTGCTAAAGGGACATGACCTTAATCTCAATCCCTAAATTTTGCTTTTACCATTTTCTGCTAAACTTCTTTATCAATTAATCCTGTATTTTCAAATTCAAACTCCAATATGAGTGATTTTAAGTAAAACAATATCTATTAGTATCATATGTATATTGAGTAAAACATTATCCAGTAATTTATTATATATATATATATATTTTTTAATTTAATATACCAAATTTGTATCCATCTTCGAGTGCTTGGATGCGTGAAATTAATGTATCTAGATTGGCTACGTAATTTATATTGCTGTTATTATTAATATCAAGCCCCTGATAATTATTCTCATGATTATAAAGTGCGCTGGTTCCAAATTCTAATATATAATTCAAGGTTAGCATGAATGAATTTGGTACAACTCGTCTACAACCACAATAATCATATGCTATATATATAAATTTTGAAATTCTAAATTTATATCTGTATACAAATCACACATTCTACATTCCTACTTGGATTAAACTAAAGATAAAAGAGAATATTACCTTCAAATTGAGAAATTTGATCAAACCTTGCGGATATGGATTATCTTTGCTTTAGTTAAAGTATGTAATTTGAAGAAAATTAGATGTAGATATCTATATATATATATATATATATATATATATATATATATATATATATATTTCTTTTAACATTTTTAAATCATATTATTATTATTAATTAATTATATAAAAGGATGACTCATCTATCCTAAGAACACGTGTATTTATTTTAAAATGGACATTCTAAACTTTGATTCTTAATCATCCTAATCGTTTTCTTTTTCTATTTATCTATCCAAATAGTATATAATATATTATAATTATGTTATATATATATATATATATATATCTAGTATGTTCTCGTTAGCATACATATATACTTATATTAATTAATAGTTCCCAAATAAAATAATAATAATATATAGCTAGAATTGAAATATAATAATATATAGTAGGGTACCATTATATATAATTGTACCTATTTAGATAATTATTAGAGCTTGTATATATATTCCAAACACATGACCTTTTAATACTCGAAGTGATAATAATAAATAATTACCTTTTCTTTTATTTTTATTTTTTTTTAGGTTTTAACTACACTGGAGTCTCGAAATAAAAATATAAGAATTTCTCGGGTATTGCTAACCCACTCAACGGCACACTTTCTTAAAAAAAAAAATAAATAAATAAAGTTTATAAGGGTCCATTTTCTTCCCTAGCGTATCATTAATATAATCATAGGCTATTATTTTAAATACTAAAAAGTTTGGGATATTACATTCTACCCCCCTTAAAATAAATTTCTTCCCGAAATTTGACATACCTCTGAATGGCAAGTCAGGGTACTGTTCCTTGATCTTATCTTCTAGCTCCCATGTAGCTTCCTCACTTCCATGGTTATTCCATAGAACTTTCACTAATTCTATTTGTTTATTTCTCAATACTTGTACCTTTTTGTCAAGTATAGCTATGGGTTTTTCTTCATAGGTTAAATCTTGGTTCAGGACTATCTCTTCATTCTTTATAACGTGTTTAGGATCAAACAGGTACTTTCTTAACATTAAGACATGAAAAACATTATGAACCTCAGCCAGACTTGGCGGTAAGGCTAGTCTATAAGCTACCTCTCCAACCCGTTCAAGAATTTCAAAGGGTCCAATATACCGTGGTCTCAATTTTCCTCTGTTGCCAAAACTTATAATTCCTTTAGTAGGAGATATTTTGAGAAAAACCTTATCTGCAACATTAAAATTCAAATCCTTTCGGTGCTTATCGGCATAAGCTTTTTGTCTATCTTGAGCCTCCTTCATTCTCATTCTTATTTTATCAATTATTTGGATTGTTGTCTGAACAATCTCGGGGCCCAATATCTTTCTTTCACCCACTTCATCCTAGTAAAGTGGTGATCTACATCTTCGACCATACAAAGCCTCATATGGTGCCATTCCAATAGTTGCCTAATAACTGTTGTTATAGGCGAATTCCACTAAGGGTAAAATATTTTCCCAGCTTCCACTTCTATCAGTTACAACTCCTCTGAGCATGTCCTCTAATATTTGTATTGTCCTTTCTGATTGTCCATCAGTCTGAGGATGGAAAGCTGTACTGAAATTTAGTTGCGTTCCCATAGAATTTTGTAGACTTATCCAGAATCTAGAAGTAAATCTGGTATCTCGGTCAGAGGTGATCGAGACAGGTACTCCGTGTAACCTTACAATCTCTTTCACATAGAGTTGAGCCAACTTATCCAGTCCAAGTGTCATCTTGATTGGCAAAAAGTGCGCGGATTTGGTCAATCGATCAACAACGACCCATATCGCAGTGTTTTCCCGCACTGACTTTGGTAGTCCAACTACAAAATCCATGTTGATATGTTTCCATTTCCACTCGGGGATTTCAAGTGGTTGTAATAACCCTGATGGTCGTTGGTGTACCGCCTTTACTTGCTGACAAGATAAGCATCGTTCAACATATGAAGCCACTTCTCTCTTCATATTCCGCCACCAAAAGTTTCTCTTCAAATCTCTATACATCTTTGTACTTCCAGGGTGAGCGGTATATAGAGTATCATGAGCTTCTCTCATGATTTCAGTCTTTAAATCTTCATTGTGGGGCACACATATTCTTCTCTCATACATAAGAGCATTGTCATTTACTTCAGCAAATCCCTTTGAATCCTCAGAGCTTACTTTCAATCGCATCTTCTCCAAAAACTGATCCCCTATTTGTGCTTCCACAATTTGTTTTCTTAAATCGGGTTTAGCTATTAAGGCAGCTATAAGTCCTTTGGTAGAGTTTGGTGGTCGAACTAACTGTAACTCCAGTCTTTGAAATTCTTCAATTAACCTTTCTTCTTGCGTTAGGAAACAACCCAACTCTGCTCTGCTTTTCCGGCTAAGGGCATCTGCCACAACATTAGCTTTACCGGGGTGGTAGAGAATGGTACAATCATAATCCTTAACTAATTCCAACCATCTTCTCTGTCTCATATTTAAGTCTTTCTGCTCAAATAAGTATTTAAGACTCTTATGGTCAGTGTAGATTTCACATCTAACACCGTATAGATAATGCCTCCAAATTTTCAAGGCATGCACCACAGCTTCGAGCTCTAGGTCATGGGTGGGATAATTCAACTCATGTGGCCTGAGTTGGCGAGATGCATAAGCAACGACCCTTCTATCTTGCATTAGCACACACCCCAACCCTAACTTAGACGCATCTGTAAAGATAACAAATCCCTCATTTCCTTCTAGTATAACCAGTACCGGAGCTGTGGTCAGTCTTTTCTTATGTTCTTGGAAATTCTTCTCACATTCCTCGGTCCAGATGAACTTAGTTTTTTTTTCCACAATTGTGTCATTGGCCTCGCCAATTTAGAAAATCCCTCAATAAATCGTCTGTAGTAACCTGCCATTCCCAGAAAACTTCTTATCTCATGTGCACTGGTAGGTGACTTCCAGTTACTTACTGCTTCAACCTTATCAGGATCCACTTTGATTCCTTCTGATGACACAATATGGCCAAGGAACATTACCTCACTGAGCCAAAATTCACACTTGCTAAATTTGGCATATAATTTCTCCTTCCTCAATGTTTCCAGAATTATGCGTAAATGTTCTTGGTGTTGCTCTTTACTTTTTGAATAGATGAGAATATCATCTATAAACACAAGAACAAAGCTATCCAGATATTGATGAAAGACTCTGTTCATCATATCCATGAACACTGCAGGTGCATTAGTCAACCCAAACGGCATTACTAAGAACTCATAGTGGCCATAACGTGTTTGAAATGCTGTCTTAGGCACATCTTCTTTTCTTATCTTCAATTGGTGATAACCTGAACGTAAATCAATCTTTGAAAAGACTTTAGCACCTCTTAATTGGTCAAACAAGTCATCTATCCTTGGCAAGGGATATTTATTCTTAATTGTCACCTTATTCAACTCCCTATAGTTAATGCACATTCGCAATGTACCATCTTTCTTTTTAACAAAGAGAATAGGCGCTCCCCAAGGTGAGACACTAGGTTGAATGAAACCCAAGTCCAACAGCTCTTGTAGTTGTACTTTCAGTTCTTACAGTTCATTAGGGGCCATTCTATATGGTGCTTTAGATATCGGGGCTGCTCCTGGTTCTAAGTCAATGGTGAATTCAGTTTGCCTATCAGGCGGTATCCCTGGTAGGTCTTGTGGGAAAACATCTTTGTATTCCCGAACAATAGGGACTTGATCTATCATTACTTCATCCTTTTCTTTTCCTACTAGGTTAACCAGAAAAGCATGGCAACCTTCTTTTCTCATTAGCTTTACAGCTTTGTGGGCTGAAATAACTGGTATCTTCAAACCCGTCCTTGCTCTAAAGAAAATTACCTCTGGTTCTCCTGGCTTCTGGAATACGACTTCTCTCTCATGACAATGTATAGTCGCATACGTTGCAGTTTGCCAATCCATTCCCAAAATTATATCAAAATCCTTCATGTCAATTACATATAAATTCGTGATGAAAATCTTTTTGTTAATCTCGAGCTCCACATTCAAGCACATTCTATTGGCTAAAACAGTTTTTCCAGAAAGGATGCTAACTTCTAAAGCATTGGTAGCATCTACTTGTCTTAATTTTAATCTTTCACTGGCCTTTTTTGAAATGAAAGAGTGTGTAGCTCCAGTATCAAATAAAGCGAGCACAGGTATATTAAACATGTTAATCATACCTGTCAAATTTTCTGGAGCTTGCTCTGCCTGCTGTTGCTGAAGTGCATAAGTCTTGGCTGGCTGTGGGGCACGTTGTCCTTGATTTGACTTAAAGTTTCCTCTCTGATTTTTCCCTAAGTTTCCACCCTGGTTAGGCCTATGATTACTCCCTTGGTTAGGCCTCTGATTTATATTTCCACCTTGTGCTGGTCTTGGAGGAATACCTATATTTCCTTTACTCCTAGGACAATCTCGAGCAAAATGTCCAGGTTGATGACAAAAGAAACAACTATCTGTATTCCTCATACACTTTCCTGAATGAAACTTCTGGCAGATAGGACAGGGAGTCCTATTTCCTTGTTGATTTTGTTGCCCATAATTGGTATTTCCCTTGGCCCACTGTTGCTTATTTCCCACTGCGTTTCTATCCTCCCATTTTCGCTTTTCCTTCCGATCCTGGAAAGATTGTTGTGGCTGCATTTTCTCAGCTGGCATAACAGACTCTATATTCAAAGCCCGACGCAGAGTTTGTGCATATGTCATTTCATCATGCCCCATAAGAGTCATGCTGATTTCTGGCTTAAGGCCCTTCCTAAACTTCTTAGCCTTCTTGTAGTCTGAGTCCACCAAATATGGAGCATAATGAGAGAGTTGATTAAAGGCACGGTCATACTCAGTAACAGTAGAGCTTCCCTGTTGGAGGTTCCAGAATTCCGACTCTTTCTTTTCTCGATAGCAATCAGGAATGTATTTCTGATAAACTTCTTCCTTGAATTCTTCCCAGGTAAATTCCTGCCATTGCTCATAAGTCATAGTTCTTTTTACAGACTCCCACCAATAGTCTGCATCATCAGTCAGTTGAAATTGAGCACATGTAAGCTTTTCTTCATTCGTGCAAGACATATAATCAAATATTTGATCCAGAGATCGAATCCATTTTTCTGCATCAATTGGGTCACCTAGCTCGGTAAAAGTAGGTGGGTGATGTTTACGGAAAACTTCTTCTGCTCTTGATACTGGTATGGGGATTGGATTTGGTGCAGGTTGTCCAAGGTTTCCCTGATCCTGTGTTCTTTTCTTAGGCGGCATTCTGGAAAAATTTAGGCTTCAGAATTAACTCATATAAAATCCACTTTGTGCTAACTTAATACAAAGGTGAAATATCTTCTAGACTAAATGCTCAACAACATTTCTCATGCAATTCTAATTGGTCTACTTATTTACAAAGGAAAGCACTTAATCAGTCTACGTTCCACATGAATCTTAAGAGAGGTACTTAAAATCCAATCTATGTGTATAAATCATAGCTAGCTATGTTCATCTATATTCTCAATTAAATCATTCTATGTTCACATTCCATGTACATAAGCATTATGGGTTTCCATCACTTTAACATCATCACATTTCCAATCACTTACACATTATAACATTCATAATCATAGGGCATTGATTGCTATCATCACACTTTTTTTAAAAACATATCACAAACATAATGGACATATTGTCCCATTCAAAATAATCATTCAATACCATCTGGCACAAAGTCCCAAAATTTTACCATCATCCTTTAGAAACCATCATTAGGGAGACTTTTTCATAAATACCATCAATGTGGAAAATTATCCTTATCCATATTTATTTTTGAAATCAGTAAATATCATTGAATCTCAAAAGAATTTTAACTCACGTACCTTTCATTTTGAAGCAGATGAGTGCGGTGGAGGCGACGTGCTAAGGCTATCAGACAATCAATTAAGAGATTACACTGAGAACTACACTCAATCAATAATATAACAGGCCTGCAGAGTTGCAGCCTCGCTCTGATACCACTCTGAAATGCCCCGATCCCGGAAGAAGGAAAAGGGACCGATGCGCTACTTGGGAAAGGAGAAAGGGGTAGTTACATAAAGATAATTATAGTGATGGGGTTAGTGCCTCAATCACTTAGGCAACATAACCTCTACAACTGTAATAGAATCACGCACCAGAGCGTTCATAAGGAATTTGAATAAATTATCAGTCATCAAAGGGAACTTATCCCGCCAGATAATTTTAAAGGAACATCATAGCGTAAATGTTGAAATCATAACATGCTTCAAATAATTGAGGACAAACTGTATCAGAGTAAGCGGAAAAGAACGTAGTGTATTTATTCAAACTCCAAAAAGTAACATGTTCTCAGTTAGACACCGTACATAAAGAAACATATATATATACAGCAAAAGATAGCCCCTCAGCCTTAGCACAGCCGTCCACCATCCCGTAGCTCATCCTGAAAATATTTGAAAAGATTTTGGGCGTGAGTACTAATGCACTCAGTGGATATTTTTGAGAAAAAACCTTCACAACCATTTTATAAAACAGAATATCCAATCATATTCTAAGCATATCATGGAAAGCTTTTAAAATAGAAAATTTGTGAATTCCATGTATACTAAATCATTTTAGTTCCATCATTGCGCGCCACTCTCCCCTATAACGCTTACGGTGAGTCGGTTCATGTACACAACGCGGCTGCTTAAGGTTGGACACTGCCCTGTTTGCTTGGGGCTCGATATCGTGAACCATTGTAGTTTCGTCACCAAAAACAGTAGTAAGACTAACATGAGTCGGGAGAGCACATCAAATACAGTCATGAATTGGATATTCAATCACATTCATTTTATAAATATCGGGGCTTAATAACCCAAAATATATTTTTATATAATAAAAACCCACCTGATAAAAGATTTGTCTCTCAGAAAGACTTTTAAACTCTGGGTTTGTTCCGTTCGGATTCTGCTATCTCTTCTTAGCCTACAATAACCATCATTGGCTTAGTTTTGCTAAAGGGACATGACCTTAATCTCAATCCCTAAATTTTGCTTTTACCATTTTCTGCTAAACTTCATTATCAATTAATCCTGTATTTTCAAATTCAAACTCCAATATGAGTGATTTTAAGTAAAACAATATCTATTAGTATCATATGTGTATTAAGTAAAACATTATCCAGTAATTTATTATATATATATATATATTTTTAATTTAATATACCAAATTTGTATCCATCTTCGAGTGCTTGGATGCGTGAAATTAATGTATCTAGATTGGCTACTTAATTTATATTGATGTTATTATTAATATCAAGCCCTGATAATTATTCTCATGATTATAAAGTGCGCTGGTTCCAAATTCTAATATATAATTCAAGGTTAGCATGAATGAATTTGGTACAACTCGTCTACAACCGCAATAATCATATGCTATATATATAAATTTTGAAATTCTAAATTTATATCTGTATACAAATCACACATTCTACATTCCTACTTGGATTAAACTAAAGATAAAAGAGAATATTACCTTCAAATTGAGAAATTTGATCAAACCTTGCGTATATGGATTATCTTTGCTTTAGTTAAAGTATGTAATTTGAAGAAAATTAGGTGTAGATATCTATATATATATATATATATATATATATATATATATTTCTTTTAACATTTTTAAATCATATTATTATTATTAATTAATTATATAAAAGGATGACTCATCTATCCTAAGAACACGTGTATTTATTTTAAAATGGACATTCTAAACTTTGATTCTTAATCATCCTAATCGTTTTCTTTTTCTATTTATCTATCCAAATAGTATATAATATATTATAATTATATTATATATATATATATATATCTAGTATGTTCTCGTTAGCATACATATATACTTATATTAATTAATAGTTTCCAAATAAAATAATAATAATATATAGCTAGAATTGAAATATAATAATATATAGTAGGGTACCATTATATATAATTGTACCTATTTAGATAATTATTAGAGCTTGTATATATATTCCAAACACATGACCTTTTAATACTCGAAGTGATAATAATAAATAATTACCTTTTCTTTTATTTTTATTTTTTTTTAGGTTTTAACTACACTGGAGTCTCGAAATAAAAATATAAGAATTTCCCGGGTATTGCTAACCCACTCAACGGCACACTTTCTTAAAAAAAAAATAATAAAGTTTATAAGGGTCCATTTTCTTCCCTAGCTTATCCTTAATATAATCATAGGCTATTATTTTAAATACTAAAAAGTTTGGGATATTACACTGCAATACTTGTGTTAAATTATCAAGGCATATATCAAATGTATCACCAAACACAGAAAAGTCATCCATAAACACCTCCATGATGTTTTCAATCAATCTATGAAAGATGGACATCATACACCTTTGAAAGGTGGCGGGTGCATTACACAACCCAAACGACATCCATCTATACGCAAAAATGCCATATGGACAAGTAAAAGCGGTCTTTTCTTGGTCTTCGGGAGCAATCATGATTTGATTGTACCCGGAGTACCTATCAAGGAAATAATAGAATTCGTGACCCGCCAACCTATCTAGCATTTGATCAATGAAAGGTAATGGAAAATGATCTTTCCTAGTGTATGCGTTCAATGCCCTGTAATCTATACACATTCTCCACCCCGTTAATACTCTTGTAGCAATTGTTTCTTTATTATCATTCTCAACAATAGTCATTCCCCCCTTTTTAGCAACAACTTGAGTAGGACTCACCCACTCACTATCCGAAATAGCAAATATGATACCGGCATCAAGCAATTTTAGAACCTCTTTCCTAACAACTTCTTGCATAATGGGGTTGAGTCTTCTTTGATTTTGCACTTTAGGTTTATAATCTTCCTCAAGCAAGATTTTATGCATGCATATGGATGAATTAATACCTTTTAGATCGGAAATTGACCATCCTATGGTGCTTTGATATTTCCTCAACACTCTTAACAATTTATCACATTGTGCATCGGATAAGAGGGAAGAAACTATTACCGATTTTTGCTTGGCCTCATCAAGGTAAGCATACCTCAAATGTGTAGGTAGGGGTTTCAACTCTATTTCTTCTTTTGCTTTCAACTCATCCTCTTCCTTTGATGTTTGGTCCTTGTCTCTTAATGGCAAGAACTTTGGCTTCCTCAAGTAGGATTCCTGAAATGAATTCATCATAGAAACGGAATCAAATAGACCAAAATCATCATTGGATAAAGAATTAAAGATAGAGTTAGAAATGCAAATCTCAAGAGGATCTTTTGGGCTCCTTAATTCTTTCTCCTTTATGCATTCATCCACCATTTGGAGCACTTTGCACTCTTCGATATTCTTTGCCTCTTCTTCGGGATGTTGCATTGCTTTTTGGAGGGAAAATGTGATCCTTTTCTCATTCACTCTCAAGGTAAGTTCTCCCTTCGCCACATTTATCAAGGCCTTACCGGTGTACAGAAACGGTCGCCCTAAGATGAGGAGAACTTCCTTGTCTTCTTCCATATCAAGAACCACGAAGTCTACCGGGAAAATGAAGTTGTTGACCTTTACGAGCACATCTTCCACCACTCCCTTTGGGTATGTCAAGGAGCGGTCGGCCATTTGGAGACAAATGGTGGTAGGCTTGATCTCCCTCATATTTAACTTCTTAAAGAACGAGAGGGGCACCAAATTGATACTCGCCCCAAGATCACATAAAGCCTTACCAACGTGATTTTCTCCAATAGTAACCGAAATGTTAAAGCTTCCCGGATCTTTCATCTTTGCGGGCAACTTTCTTTGCAATAAAGCACTACAATTTTCCGTCAAATTAACCGTCTCATACTCCCCCCATTTCCTCTTTTTGGAAATCACATCCTTCAAGAATTTTGTATAATTTGGCATTTGTTGAAGTGTTTCAATAAGAGGGATGTTGATCTGTACCTTCCTAAAGATGTCGAGGAATCGAGAGAATTGCTCATCACTCTTCACCTTTTGAAGTCTTTGTGGGTAGGGTATGGGCACTTTGTATTCTTCCGGCATCACCCTTTTTGGTTCTTCTTTCTCTTTCCCTTTTTCAAGGGCATCATGTTTCTTTAACTTGGGATTTAAGTCCTCTTGACTCAGTCCCTCCTCTTTCTTCTTCTCTCTTGGTTGCTCATCAACCTTTCCTCTGCTTTCCTCATCATTCGGCATCTCGGGGCCATCATAAGCGGTTCCACTCCTCAAGGTAATCGTCTTGCATTGATCCTTCGGATTCACAGTAGTATTACTTGGGAACTTGCCTTGTTGATGTTGGCTTCCCAAGATGGTTACAAATTTTCCCATTTGCTTCTCCAAAGTGTTAACTTGGTTGCCAATTGCTCCGACGGTATTCTCTAATTTCCCAATTCGTGCTTGAGAGTCTTTCATGTAACTTTCCGTCTTCCCCATGAATGCCATTAGAAGTTCATCCATCTTGGGCTTCTTCTCCTCATCAATTACACCATTTGTAACTGAGAAGCCCGGAGATGGTTGGATTGCATTGTTCGGGTTACCATAGGAGAAATTCGGGTGTTGAGCTTTATTTTGATAACCCGAATTTCCTCCATATTGGCCTCCGTATTGGGGTTTGTACCCCGGATTGAATTGTCGTGGTTGATTCGAGAAGCCTCATTGTTGGTTCACATAGTTTACATCCTCAAATTGGCTTTGAGATGTCTCGGCTTTTGGATTTGTAAAGGCCTCGAATTTTGAATTCAAGGTTGCCATTTGAGCTGCCACAAGCCCGAGTGCATCCGAACTTGAAGCAGAAGCCACTTTCTTTAGAATTTGGACTCCCTCTCTTGTGGCCGGCCATTGAAAGGAATTTGAGGCCATTTCTTCAATAATTCTCAAGGCCTCTTCTGGTCCTCTTGCCAACAATGATCCACCCGCGGCCGCATCCATGAGTGTTCTAACCTCGTCTTTGCTTCCTCCATAAAAAATGCATACTTGGTGATCGGTTCCAAAACCATGTCTGGGGCACTTTCGTAGCATCTCCCTAAAGCGCTTCCACGCCTCATATAGGTTTTCTTCATCCCACTGTTTGAACACGGTGATTTCTCCTTTCAGTTTGAGAGTTTTTCCGGGTGGGAAAAACTTGTGTAGGAATTTGGTCACCAATTGATCCCAAGTTTGAAATGTTCCTTGAGCATCGCTCAACCACCATGTTTCAGCCTTGTCGATCAATGAAAATGGAAAGAGTCGGATGCGGATTGCGTCATCTGGGACTCCATTCATCTTCATTGTCCCACTCACATTGAGAAATTTTCGGATATGCTCATGGGGATCCTCCATTGGCGTCCCTCGGAATTGGTTCTGTTGGATCATTAGTATGAGAGAGGTCTTAAATTCGAAGTTGTTGGCTTGAATAGGTGGTCCATTGGCCACCCCTTGATCAACAACGGGTTGAAAAAGGTTCCGGATTGGTGTCTCCACATTTCTATTGTGAGCCTCCTCTTGGGCTCTCAATTGCTCTTGCATCACCTCCAATTGCCTCTGCATTTGGGCAATTATCGGGTCTTGAACCAGTGGAGGTAGATCCGCCATTCTTCTTCGTCTACGTGCGTTGTTGTGGCGAACCGTTGCTTCAATCTCTAAGTCTAATGCAATAGGTGGTTCTCCTTGAGAACGAGTGTGCATACACTTCCTATCAAACAAATCAAACACAACTCTTCGCAATAACAAGTAAAAATGTCTAAAGTAATCCACTCAATCTTTATCACAATATTGCATTTATCAAATTAATTCCGTGTCCCCGACAACGGCGCCAAAAACTTGATAGAGGCTCAGTTTACCTTAAAACCTACTGTGATTTGTTTCAATATTTATAACTCGTGTCAATGTCTACAAGTGTACAAGCATGTGATTGTAGATATGATGATACGAGATCGATCCACATGGAAATGGAATAGAAATTAGACGATGCAATTACCACGACGGAAGATGAGTGAAATATCTAGACGACTAATAAGGAGGTGGTGTATTTTACTAAATCAAACTGTCAAACAGGAACAAAAGACATAAAAGTATAAACACTAAAATTATCAATATATTTATAACTCAAGAGATAATACCAAACAAACGAGAGCTTTGAAGATGACAAATAAGGCGAAACTCTAGGACATGGCTACACAACACTCATATTGACCTAAAATGTGGGATTACACATACAATGCTGCAAAGTTCATAGATAAGAAGACCACAAATATAATAAGAGCATCTCTCGAATATCTCTTAAATTGCGAATGCGACAAAGATGGCTATCTCTAACGCATTCTAAGGTCGCACCTACAAAAGGATCTAAAGGTCACATTTCCTTCCACATAATGACATTCGACTAAGAAGACAAATATGTAGATTTGATCTAGGCATGCTTATGATCACGGGATTGACTAGATGCAAGTGATTCATACATGTGATGTTAGTGAGATGGCCAACCAAACAACATCATTCAAGCCCTAGCATAGATCAAAACCTTGACATAGCAACAACACATATATACATCCCAAACCAAGGATCAATATTCACATTGTTTCACTACATCCTAGAGCCCTAAAGCTCTAGCCAACCATATTCATAATAAAATCAAGATTACAAAATGAAGAACAATAACCCATTCTAAATACAAATCAAAGAAGAGAGAAGAGATGATAAAACCCAATGTAGAGTATTCCTTCTTCAATCCTATGGCTTGGATCCTCAAGTGGATGATTGAATCTTCAATCTTGTTCTTGATCTTCAAAAATCCCCATTTTGATGTTTCTCTTGTGTGTAATTTCGTTCTAGGGCTAATTGGTGTCGTGTTTGAAATGCCCAAATGATATATATATGAATGGACCAATAATTGAATGCCAAAAGTCACTTTTTCAAATCCGTCAGGGCGAAGCGCGACTCCAGTTGATCGCGTTTTACGGCCGGGTTTTGACTGAAGAAAAACAGCTCTCTGAAGCTTGTACAGAGCGACCGAATGGGTCGCGCTTTTGGGTCGCGCTTGTTTCTGCCTTGGAAGCGCGACCTGAGGTAGTCGCATTTCTGGGTCGCTTTTTCCTTTGCTTTTGAAGCGCGATCTCAGGAGATCGCGCTTTGGTGTCGCGTTCCAGCTGGAGAAAACACCGTCTCTGAAGTGCCGAAGCGCGACCCAACGGGTCGCGTTTTGTGGTCGCACTGTAGACCGGTTGTGGCGCGACCCTGAGGTGCTCGCGCTTTGGTGTCGCGCTTTGGCCTACATGAAGTTTTTCTTGTCTTTTCTCATCTTTGTGTACGCGATTGATCAATCGACTCACAACCTGACTTATTTTGGTATTTGTTTTCCCAAAAACTCCCTAAATTGGTCACATTATACCAAACAAGAGAGTTTAAACATTTTTAACAATATTTACTAAATGTATACATGATAACCAAGTGCAAATGCACTCAAAAATGAGTCCAAATGAGTGCAATTTATGCACTCATCAGAAGTTTTGCAAATCATGCCCAATTATGCAAAATTCCTCAAATACATGGTGTCTAAGAAGAAGAAATTGGAGGATTTTGAGACTGTGTATCTTACTGAAGAATGCAGTGCCCTCATTCAAAAGAAGTTGCCTGCAAAGCTCAAAGATCCGTGAAGATTCACCATCCCGTGTGAAATTGGAAAGAAATTTTATGGAAGAGCTTTATGTGACCTCGGAGCTAGCATCAATTTGATGCCATATTCTATCTTCAAGAAGCTAGCCATTGGGACACTCCAGCCAACTTACATTTATCTCCATATGGTGGATCGATCAGTTACAAATCCTAAAGGGATTGAGGAGGACGTCTTGGTTAAGGTACGAGATTTTATTTTTCTTGTTGATTTTATTGTGCTTGATATGCAGGAGGATGCAAGTATACCGTTAATCATGGGACGTCTATTTATGAAAACTGCGAGAGCTTTGGTTGACATGGATGCTTGTGAACTCACTTTACGAGTTCATGAAGAGAGCATAAAATTTTCCATCCATGGTGGGAGAGATGTTCACGTGGAAGGCCGACAAAAAAGCGTAGAAGAATATCGAGCATTATCTATCCTATCAATGGATGTGAGGAGCCATCATGAAATCCAACAACAAAAGGAACCACCATATAATTATTATAGGATTTTTTATCCTGATTTTACAGCTATAATTGGAGCTAAGAAGTTGAATAAAGGGCAACAAGTATGGTGTCGAGTGTAACCAGATCTACCTTAGCCATCTGTGAGTTCATCCAAGGTAGACCACTTTTTTCTTTTCAAACTTATTCTTACATGGTTTTGAATAAGTTTGGGGGGAGGGAAGTGTGGTTACCTTGAATTTTTGCATTGCATTTGCATTAGATTTTCTTACTTCAAATTTTTGGTTAATTTTTTTATTTTATTTTTTTAGGATTTTTTCACATTTATTGCTTTATTAGGTTTAGTCGGAAGTGGTTTTGATCTTGATTGGTCTTAACTTTCGAAAATTGTGGAGTTTGGATCAATTATGTGTCTATGACAAGTTGTTTGGTATTAGAAATTTTACATGAGAGCATGATATAATTTGTTGATTTTTTATCTCGATAATTTCTAAAAATTTTGCCTCTAGATTTTGATATTTTACCCATGTGAGCTTTTGAGCTTGAAAGATTGTTTTGTTGTACAATCTTATTTCTTTCTTGTGTGGTAATCATTTATACGGGTTAATCTCTAGAACTTGCTTGGTTGTCTTTTTTGACACTACATTAGTGTGCTAAATACTTGAACATGATTAAAGGTCATCTTTGTCTAGCCATTCTATCATTGATTTAAATTTTGGATTAATTGCCTTAAAATACACAAACTTTGGGGTGTTTTTGGTTTTTCACACCTTTTAAAAAACGCAGTTTTAATGACATGAACTTAACATTTATTTGGTTTTTCACATAACTTTTAAATTCAGACACTCTAATCCGATCAAAATCAATCAAAAATTAGTGTATTTTAAGATAATTTGGTGCCCACATAGATTTATACGTGGAAATCTCCGACAGATCAAGTCATTTCCATTGACTGAAATTTGTAAATCTTGTGAAAAATCAAACAAGTGTTGAGTTCATGTTATTAAAACTATATTTTTTAAAACGTGTGAAAAACCAAAAACACGTTAAAGTTGATGTATTTTAAGGCAATTTACCCTTTAATTTTTCCATAAATTCTTAATCCTTTGTTTGCCCAACTGAGCCTTGAGACTTGATTTTCTTTGTCGTACCTTGGATTGGGGAATTAAAAGTGATTGAGAATGATTGTTAAAGTTGGAGTTTGGATGGTGATATAATTATGTTAGTTTTGTGTTGAATATGCGAGATACCCTTATAAGTTATAAAAAAACAGAGAAAAAAAGAGACTCAAAGAGTCCAAGTATTGAAAAAAATCGAACAAAGTTCATATAAAAAAAGAGAGCATAAAAGGGTGGTGAGAAAAACATAATTGATGTGGTGTTGTGAAGTTTGAAAAGGTGTATGAAGATTCGTGTTGTCTTACTTGTTGTGAATTGAAGAAGTGGGTTTTTGGGATGAAATTCTTTTGAATTAGTCACTTAGCCTAAATGTTCCTACCTGTACCAAAGAGCCTTCATTACAGCCTTGAAAGACCTTTTTGATTCTTATCTAAAGCATGTTTAAGTGGTGGAGAGAATAGATATCTTGCAAGCTTATGATGGATTACGTGTTTTAAATGATTTTGAGTGTATACACTTAGCCTTAAACACTTGAGTGATGAGGGATCTTCAATATTCATGAGGTTCATTTTCTAGAGGCTCGAATTTATGAATTTATCCAGATTAAATTGATGCTTTGATCATCATGCTTGAATGTGAAATTTTAATATTTGTCTTTGAGGCACTCGGTTTTAATTGGTCCATGCTTTGCTTTTAACTCCTATTTTCTTTCTCTTTGTTTGGGGACAAATAATGTTCTAAGTTTGGGAGAATTGATAACCTCGTGTTATACATTCGTTTTGAGGTTCATTTGAGAGGTATTTGATGGGCATTTCATTCACGAATTGATAAGTTTTGCATAGTTTTCTATATTTTGTACATTATCATGTGTTTGTTCGTTGCGAAGAGATTTAATGTCATTTTTTGTGTGAACTTCAAATGAGCTTGGGAAGAATGTAGAAAGATAGAAAATCAAGTTAGGAACACGTTGCAAAAAGAATCGGATCAATCGAACGAGAAATGAGTGAGAACGAAGCAAAATAGTAAAAGCCTACCGGACTGCCACGTGGACCCGCGATCGGGGTCGCGAATTTTCTTTTGTTATACCCCCTCTCTGTCATGAGTGGGCAGAAAATGACCCGAGATGGACTCGTGACTGACCCGGTCGCAGGCGAGGTCGCGAATCGAGCCCTGGGGGTTCGATTTTGGCCTATTTTGGCCTGTTTTCTTTCCTTTTTCGATTGGGACACTTCATAAACTATATATATCTTCTCAAACATGAAAATTAGGATCACAAACCCTACCATAACATCAAAAACCACAACAACACATACCATATTCCTCCTCTAAAGATAGAGATTGAAGAGCAATAGAAGAACAAGTTGAAGATCAAGATCAAGATTCATCCTCCGGGTTTTATCGTGTTTTTGCTTCCAAATAATGTTTTCTCTTGGATTGTTATTAGTTATTT
Organism: Perilla frutescens; assembly: GCA_026008535.1. Lineage (NCBI taxonomy): Eukaryota > Viridiplantae > Streptophyta > Magnoliopsida > Lamiales > Lamiaceae > Perilla > Perilla frutescens. The sequence continues at coordinate 44,108,533 of BRKX01000013.1, read as the reverse complement.
ATTTAATTATGAGTAACTAATTCTCTAGTATTCTATGGTTTGATAGTAGTTGATTTTGAAGTACAATGAATATTTAATTATATGATTTGACTCTTCTTTTATTCTTTGTGTTCTTCACCTTGTTTGCTTGATTGATTGATCACCATGATAACATGATTTGTTGTGTTAATTAATAAATTGAGAGAGGAGTTTTAACACTTGAACACAAAAACACAAAGTAGCTTAATCAATAACAATCGAGAGATTTGAGGTTAATTGTGAGGACAATAAATCCTTCGAGCTTTCAGGAGTTGCATGTTAGTAATTAAATGGACACATTAATTCTAGTATGTAATCTACAGTTTAAGCACTTCGAGAGAAGGTTTGAATTAAATGAGTGATTGTCCTAATAAAAGTCGAATCGTGAATAAATTATATAATTGAATTAACATTGTATGGATAAATCAATGAAATGAAAACCCTAGAATATTTCCTTCCCTCTGAATTTAGACCCGAGTCCCATCTGTTCATCTTTTATTTGCTTTATTTAATTTCTTGTTTAATTAGTTAATTAAATCCAAATCTTTTGATGTATTTCCTAAATAGTGTTAGGAAGTTGACGTTGCAATACTCACGTATAAATTAATCAGTAGTCTTTGTGGAATACGATCTTGCTCATCATTGTACACAACTACACCGTGCAATTGCGGATAGTCAATATTTTGTCGATCAGTTTACATGCATTTCGAGTGCTATTTTTCGTTCATTTTGTGTTGATTGCATTTAACTTGTGATTTAATTACTTGGATTGTTGCATTTGGGTTTTATCACGGGTTTATCAAGTTTTGGCAGAAAAATTACCTTCTTGAGTACATTCCTAGGAGAATGAAGTGAGAGAGTGGGTGGAGGTGCTCGAAGACGACTCAGACATGATTTAGAAGGTGAAACGAGCCGAAAAAGTGAAGTCTCGGGCGAGAAGAGCAGAGCATGGACTGTGCAAGGCAGAGCATGGACCGTGCACGGCAGAGCACGACTCATGCTCCTCATTAGACAATGGTCAGAAGTGTTGCAGAAGAGCACGGACCGTGCTCTTGTCTCGGCAAAGCAATGCAATATATATATATATATACATATGTGTATATATATATATATAGAGAGAGAGAGAGAGAGCTAGACTTGTATGCACTAGATGCACCCTCAGATGCATTGACCAGTCAATGTCGGAAAGTGTGCGTTGACTGGTCAGCGTCAAAATCAGTATCAATCATAATACTAAAAAGTATCACTCAAAAGCACAAGAGTATCACCTGTATTCTTAAAAAGTATTGGCTAGAAAAAAATTAAAAAAAATCATCAAAATCAGTATCAACTGTAACACTAAAAAGTATCACACTACAAGAATTCATCGAGTTAGCGACGGAAATTTCCGTCGGTAAACCAAGATTTTCCGTCATTAATTCGAAATAACGACGGACACTCACCGTCATTATTCCGCTAGTCAGCAATCCAATTTAACGACGGATAACTTCTGTCGTTAGTTGTAACGACGGCCATAATGATGGATATGGTCCGTCGTTACCTTCGGTTACCTTTTACGACGGACATAACGACGGACTCGGTCCGTCGTTAATAATTAAAAATAAATTAAAATTAAAAAACCGATTCATATAACGACGGACGCGGTCCGTCGTTAATAATTAAAATTAAAAAACCGATTAATATAACGACGGACTTGGTCCGTCGTTAATAATTAAAAATAAATTAAAATTAAAAAATGGATTAATGTAACGACGGACAGAGTCCGTCGTTAATAAATAAAAATAAATAAATAATAAAAATAATTTTTTTTTTATTAATTTCTATTTTTTATTTATTTTGTTTTTTTTTTGTAATTTAGATTATTGTTTGTAAATAAATTATGGAAAAACTGTAATAAATATATATAAAATCTCCAATACAATACATAAAATGTAATATAATATAATAAAGAGTGTATAAAATACAAATAATAATAGTGTCAAGATGAAGATGGAGGAGGGCCCCTAAACTGCGCCCGCATCAGCTCGAACATCTCGGCCTGCTGGCGCAGCATCTCCTGCTGCTGATCGATCTTCTCCTGCTGGGTTTGGAGAAGCGCTGCTTGTGCATCCATCTTCTCCTGGAGAGCCGCCTGCTGGGCATCCATCTTCTCCTGGAGAGCCCTGATAGCAGCCTGAGTGTCGAGCTGTGGAGGAGCTGCAGATGAGACGATAGGAGCTGAATAACTCCTAGATCGACTGCCGAGCCCAAACACTCGATTCTTCTTCGAGTGTCGGAGGGCAGCGTCCACGTATACGGCGCTCATGTCCACGGGTGGTGGCGCCTCATCTGTGCCAGGAGTCGGCTGACTCAACTCCTCAACCCGAGCCAATACATCAGCCTATTCACAAAATCGAAAAAGAATGATTAAATATTTAATTTCTATGTTATTAATAAATTTATAAATATTAATAAATTAACTTACAGCTATACGGGCAGACTTCCCATCTGTGTGGGATCCATCGGCATTATTGTGCAGCCTCCTGAATGTCTCCCACGCCACGTCATTGGGCTGCACGCCCTTCTCCTTAGCCTATTAATTGGATAGAGATGTTAGCACAAACATATTAAAAAAAATAAATATTAATTTAATTGCATACCAAAGCTGCAGCATGCGCAACTGCACTCCGAGACCCTCCTCGATGCTTCACAATGCCTGTGCCTGGACCATCGGGCTCAGTCAGACGATTCTTCGATGCGATCGCTGACTTCTTCTTGAAGGCATCACTGTCCCAGTGCGCCTTGAAGCCCTCCCATATCTCAGGAGGCATGAATGGAGGGCAGCCCTTGGTCCTATCCTTCTTGGAGGTATGGACCATGTCCTTGTATCTCTGAGGAGCCCTGAGCTCTCATACTGCCCAAATGGCATCCTCCAAAGTGGGATCTCAAAACCACTCCTTCTGCAAGATATTGAGAACATGTGAAAATACTAAACTTATATAACATTTTAAAATATATGTATATAATAATAAGATATCCGGAACTCCTCCCTATATGTCTGCCTCCTCTCATGGGGCAACATCTTCCAGGTGTAGTCACCCGGGTGCAAAAACCTCTTGAAGCTCTGTGTGATGGTGGTTGAGACGGGATAACTCGGCATCAATTGGCTTCCAAGTGTAAAAAACAATAAATATATTAGAATATTACAGTTATTAAAATAATAATCTGTAAAGAAATATTCAAAACTATCTAATTCAACATACCCATCCTGAAGCCAACAATGACGCCGACCCTGCGCATCAACATCGGGCAATGACGATCCATGTAGTGAGATATCGCCAACTGGACCGCTCAGGCCCACAGATGATGATGATGAACCTCTAGCTGAGGTAGTACCGCCTCCCTGCATCTGCAAAATCATATTAAATTTAGTTTATGAAGTTAGCAAATTGTAACGGTACTAAGTACTTGAATAAGAAAACATCTATATATATCAAATAAGACCAACCACACTAATCATCTATGTCATCATCATCACTTATACTGTCATCTGATAAATCGATCTCTGGTTCTATATCTTCTTCATCATCTTTTTCTTCTTCTTGAATGTCTATTACCCCACCATCTGGATGATTTGGTATAGGATCGTCATCTATTGTGAGGGTATGCAAACCATCAACTTCATCCTCTTGAAAGGCTGAGGTTATGATTGTATTATCATCCTCTGATGGTACTTCAACATTAGATCGAGCCTTTATTTTGCAGACCGCCCACCAATCATTTCGAGAGCGATTTAAAGTTGGGTATTCACAGTAACACACTTGGATTGCTTGTTTAGCAAGCACAAATGGATCAGATCCTGAATACTTACGCTTATGATTTATAGAAACCATTTTGTAGTCAGGATGCACATTTGTTCCTTGTGTTGATGTATCAAACCACTCACATTTAAACAACATTGTCTTTTTAATAGGTAGACCAGCGTATTCCAACTCAATCACCTCCATCAATCGCCCGTAATATTCAGTGTGTGTCCTTTTAATGCAGACTCCACTATTTATTGTAGCTCGCTGTGAGCCATGGGCAATTGTGTGAAATTTGTACCCGTTAATAAAGTACACAGGGTAGACATTAACGGAATGAGAAGGCCCACTTGAAAGATCACGCATGATCTTGTTGACATTATTATTGGATCTTGTGCCTATTACAATAGAAAACTTTATACAATGTTATAGTTGCTCAGGTATACGTACATTAAGGTTATCGGATATCATATACTTACATATTTGGCGAACCAGCAAGCAAATTCTTTATCCATTCATTTTTCAATATCTTCCATTGAGATATTCGAGCACGATACTTTTAAATTGGTCAACAAACACACTTCAAAAAATTAAGCAAGGATTAGAATTTGGTGAAATAACAATAACACATTTAAACAGTTCACATGCTTACGTTGTGTACTGGTCAACTTCTGGACAATTAAGCAACACGTAAATTTGTGCTGCAGCATACTCGTTCTCTGTCAAATATCTTTTTGACATTCTTCCAGATGGTCGACCGTGCTGCTTGAAAATCTCCAGATTTGTTGCATTGTCATCTTGTGTGTCTCCAAGACCTTCATAATTACGTGGCATGTTTCTAAGTCTCGTTTTTACAAAATCTTCAAAATAATACGAACAGAAGGTCGAAGCTTCTTCCACCAAGTAAGCATTGCAGATTGAGCCCTCAACTCTTGCTTTGTTTCGGATGTTGTTTTTCAACTTCCTCAAGTACCGTTCGAATGGATACATCCATCGATACTGTACAGGCCCAACAATTCTAGCTTCATCAGCCAAGTAGACAGGTAGATGCTCCATTGAGTCAAAGAAACTTGGTGGAAAAATGCGTTCAGGTTTACACAAAATGATTGGAATACTTTCATGCAACCGACACACATCATCTACAGTGATACTTCTGGTTGTCAAATCCTTGAAGAATAAACTCAATTCTGTGATTGCCTTCGAAACATTGGAAGGAAGGAGTTCAGCAAATGCAATCGGGATGAGACGTTGCATGAACACGTGGCAGTCATGGCTTTTCATGCCAAACATTTTCAGTTTTCTCATATCCACGCATCTGCTCATGTTGGATATGTACCCATCTGGAAATTTCAAATCTCGAACCCACTTAAATAAGATGTTCTTCTCTTTCTTGTCCAACGTATAACAAGCCTTTGGATACTTGCCTGTGGACTCGTTCCGTTTTAGCACTGGTCTTGAACAATATATATTCAACTCTTCTCTAGATTTGGAGGTATCTTTTGTCTTCCCCTGCACATTCAACACAGCATTGAATAGATTATCAAACACATTCTTTTCAATGTGCATGACATCCAGATTATGACGAATCAGCAGTGAGCTCCAGTATGGAAGATCCCAAAAGATACTTTTCTTTTTCCACCCGCAACCATTGGAAATTGTCACATTATCATTATTCTCTGTGACTTTTTGAAGACCCAATGCTTCAATGCGAGCCAGAATTTCGTGTCCCGATCTCATCTCTGGAGGTCCTCCATTCACCACTTTGTTTTTTAAGAATGCTTTTTTATTTTTTCGAAAAGGGTGGTTTGCAGGCGAGAATTTACGATGGTTATCAAACCATGATTGTTTACCACTGCATGATAAGGTGAATGCGTCAGTGGACTCCATACAGTGTGGACATGCTAATCTCCCAGCAATGCTCCAACCAGATAACATGGAGTAAGCGGGAAAATCACTAATTGTCCAAATCAATGTTGCTCGCATCTGAAAATTCTATTTCAATGAAACATCATATGTAGGCACACCAACCTCCCACAATTGAATCAATTCAGATATCAAAGTTTGTAAAAATACATCCAACTTCTCTTTCAGATTACGTGGCCCTGGCACTAATACAGTTAGGAACATGTACTGCTCTTTCATACACATCCATGGGGGTAGATTATACGGTGTAATGATGACAGGCCACGAAGAATACTGTTGTCCTGATTGCCCAAATGGTTGGAACCCATCAGTAGATAGACCCAACCTAACGTTACGTGCTTCAGAAGCAAATTGAGGAAACATTGTGTTCAGATGTTTCCATGCTGGAGAGTCCGCTGGATGTCGCATTACTCCGTCATCAACAGATGATGCATGTCACCGCATATCCTTTGCTGTTGCATTAGATGCATACATCCTCTGTAACCTCGGAGTGAGTGGAAAATAATACATCTTCTTGTGTGCAACCGTGGTCTTCTGTCTTTTTTGCGAACGGCGACTCGTTTCCTTAAAATGGGGATGACCACAGAATTTGCATTCAGTCAATTCACTATCAGCAGCCCAATAGATCATACAGTTGTTGAAACAACAATCGATCTTCTCAACAGGTAGCCCCATACCCCACAGTAATTTATTTGTGGTGTAGAAATTATCAGTTACCAAATTGTTCTCAGGAACAATCTCTTTCATTAATTGAGTTAGCTAATCAAAACATCTTTCTGACATGTTATTCTCAGATTTCAAGTTCAGCAGACGAGCAACGAGTGACAATTGAGAATGATTCTGACAATCCGGCCACAATTCTTTGTCTGTGGCCCTCAACATGTCATAAAATCGTTGCGCTTCTGGATTTGGGGCCTCCTCGGTATGATCATCGACATTGATGTTGATATGCGGACCAGCAGCATCCATTACCATGTTCTGGTATGCATTCATTCCATCCTGACCACTCAAATTCTGATCGGTGTCCGGATGCACCTGTTGTTCGCCTTGATAAATCCATACACGATAATTGTGCACAAATCCTTTTTTTGCCACGTGTAGTTTAACAGTAGACGGCATTTGGAATGGAATGTTCTTACACTTACGACATGGACACTTAATCTTGTCTACACTCATGAAGGACGGTTGATTGCAGGAAAACTCGATGAAAGAATTTAGTCCATTAAGGAAGTCCGGATTCAAAGCACCATTCTGAAGGTATCGCCGGTACATCCATTCACGATCTCGACTCATTGTAGACGGCCAATTTCTAAAAATTTTGATCGTAAAATACGCACTGATTATCGTTCAATGAAATATAAAAATAATTTATTAAAAAATAGCGCTAATTTTTTTTAAAAATTCGGCAACACCTATGTGAATTTCCTAGTCCCAAGTTCTCGACTCTACGCTAATTGATCTATGTTCTTCTAATCGATTCAAAACAACAATACCAACAGAAACCAACAATTCAATAAAGAGGGATCCAGGGGCCCTCATCCCAAACAGAAACCAACAATTCAATAAAGAGGGATCCAAGGGCCCTCATCCCATTTAAAATAATTGGCATACTTAGCATAATAAATTCAAATAACATACTTAGAATGATAATTGCCTAAATAACAAGCTTAATTAGCCTAAATTACTCAAATAAATTTAACATCATTAATTGACATATAAATGCATAAATAACATACTTAGCATGCTAATTGCCTAAATAACAAACTAAATTAGCCTAAATTTGCCAAATAAATTTAACATAATTAAATAACATATAATTGCATAAAAAACATACTTAGCATGATAATTGCGTAAATAACATACTTACCCTAAATAACATACTTAGCATAGATTGACAAAATAACTTTAAAAAAATTGCATACTTAGTTTATTTTATTCTAAAGCTACTAACTAACCTCGTATAAGCAGCAGTCCTCTAGACAATGCCCAACAATCACGAACTAGCAAAACTGCAATATTTTGAAAAAATTTAGGGTTCATGGAGAAAAATTGTATGAATACAAAATTTTATTGTACTCCATGAGGCAAGTAATAATACCTTATCTAATATTAAAATTAGATACTATAAATTGTAATTGGGTGGGATGCACAATAATGAATTAATAATTGTAAAATTAAACTAATAAGCGTGTTTATATCTATTAATGATTTCTTTGAGTTTCCTCATAAACACGTATTCATTCGTATTCATTTAGGAACATAACCCATGTGTATGTGTGTGCATATGTTTTTAATGGAGCTTTATGATTGAGACTAGTCCATTTATACTATAGTTGTTGGAACTTGGAATGATGAGTCAATTTTTCATGCATAATTAAAACATCAACCTTTTTATTTCATTTTAGGGATTTTATTTTTCATTTGGCTTCTAGATTATTAATTCACTATTCATAAATAGCAACATCTTAATCTTGTGATACATTTTTCATTTTTCACATTAACAAGATACAATCATGTGAACATTTTTACTTGATACAATTCTCAACAGATTCTATTACAAGGAAAACAAAGATTAAAACTCAAAGCAAAGTTACAAGGAACTGACTGCTCATAGTGTTCTACATCTACAAAGCCAAGAGATTGATATCAGACAATATCACAGATTCTAACAACACAACAGCTACAGCTACACCAAACAAAAGTTCCAACAAATTCAAGCAACATTTTGATACAACCCTATCTGCATTTTATGAAATTTCATACAACCCTAAATGCAGACTTACCTGGGCGACAGCGGAGGGAGGGCGGCAGGGCGGCGACTGCAGCGGAGGGAGGGGTTGGGACGCTGGCCAGTGAGAGAGAGAGGGGGGGGCGGAGGGCAGGCGGCCGGGCGGCGACGGTGCAGGAGCGGGGGTGGAGGACCGGCGGCAGGGCGGGCACAGCAGCGGAGGGAGGGGTTGGGACGCGGACGATGAGAGAGAGAGAGAGAGCGGGGCGCAGAGGGCAGGCAGCCGGGCAGTGACGGCGCAGGAGCGGGGGGACGGAGGTCTCGATTTTAATTAGGGATCTGAAATGAGAAAGGGGGAAGAAGAAACTGTATGTATAATCGGGAATTACCGACGGCTGTAACGACGGCCACGTCTGTCGTTACATTTTAGGGAATTTAAATAATTGAAAAAATCATAATATTAACGACGGATTGGTCCGTCGTTAAATTTTAGGGAATAAAAATAATTCGAAAAATATAATATTAACGACGTCCGGTCCGTCCTTATATTTTCGATAATTTTTTTAATTAGAAAATCATAATATTAACGACGGACACGTCCGTCATTAAAGTTTAGGAAAATTAAATAATTCAAAAAATATAAAATTAATGACGTCCAGTTCCGTCGTTATATTTTCAAAAAAAATTTATTTCGAAAATCATAATATTAACGACGGTCGTGTTCGTCGTTAACTTTGCGGGAATTTTAATAATTCAAAAATCACAATATTAACGACGGACAGGACCATCGTTAAATTGTAGGGAATTTTTTAATTCGAATATCATAATATTAACGACGGACGTTTCCGTCGTTAACTCTTCAGGAATTTTAATAATTAAAAAATCATAATATTAACGACGGCCAAGTCCGTCGTTACAGGTTCCCGATTTTAAATAATTCGAAAAATATAATATTAACGACGGATATGACCGTCGTTAAATTTTCAGGAAATAAATCAATTCAAAAATTTGATTTTTAACGACGGAAATGGTCCGTCGTTAATGTTAATGACGACGATTCTGTCGATATGCCATCGTTAATCATAGCGACGGAAAGTGCTGTCGTAAGTTGGTCGGGAAATACGACCCGAAATTATTCCGTCGTTAAAACGATGAATTCTTGTAGTGTCACTCAAAATTCAAAAAGTATCAATTGTATCCTTAATAAGTATCACTCTTGTCATCATTATTATTTTTTTGCAGGTTGATCGGATCAACGCAAGTTAACCCGCGTTGACCATCTGATATAACACTATATACAACTAGTATAGAGAAATTTTTGCCATATGTGTGTGTGTTAAGATTTACATATATTCTAGTTTTGGAATGATTATGAAAATATTATTTGATTCAATCTTAACATAATTGTTAATTTGACCAAGTTGCTAAAGAAACAAATGGAAGTTTATTTTGCCTGGGTCTGATTCTTGGTGGGGGCGTAGTCAAATAAAGTTCGATTAAAAGCTGACGTACTACGCATCATCACAAGTAGACTCATTTAAGCTCAAGCTCGAATTGTTCACGAGATTCGTGAGCCGAATGCCCCTAAGTTGAAGTTCAATTTGAAAATTTTGTCTAGTTCAAAAAAATGCTCGAGTTCGCCTCGTTTAATAAATGATCGAGTTTTGATGTAGATTTTTGTAAGTTCATTTATAGCCATATGTGCGGGGTGGGGGTTGTAATTTGATCGGTTGCATTTTTTTCTTATTTTTTTTTCACAGATCCTTTTTTTGGTATTTTTAATTTCTTCCATGTAATGTTATGTTGGTTTAAATTAAATTTTTTTATTAATGCAATATGTTGTGTTTAATTTGATGTAGTTTTTTTTAATGTAACGCACTTTAATAATATTTTTCTAATTTTTTTTAATTACAATTTTATAGAACTAAATCAATATAACTATATATAATTGATGAACATTATAGGTGAATAGAGAATTCAATAAGAAAAAATGTAGAATTTTATAGAATTAAATTAATTTAATTTTTAATGTGGCACTCGCGCGACAGACGTTATTTTTTAGGGTATATTATAATTACTTCTCATTAGGCTTTGTTCATTGAAATTTGATATTAGCATCAATTTTAAGAATTTCCTCTAATTAGCTGATTTTGTTGTTATTTCATCAACTAGAATATTTGGTGTCTTAACACTTCTTACATAATTGATTATAACAAAAATAGTAGGTTAGTCACAAAATCTGATTCTAGCCTAGATAAGCACAAATTGACAAAGTACCGGGGAGAGGACTGAAATATTGTATCAATATTATGGAACTAATTAGTCCCATGAGAAATTTTTCCAAAAATTTTAGTCCCAAACTAATTGAGATCTTTGGTGTGCTAGACAACACAAATTGATTTCAGATAGAATGACAAGATGCCTTGGATTTCAAAACGCATATTGTTTGTTTTCATATGAATGAGACACATCTAAGATTCACCAAAACTGTTAGTTTTGAGATTAAAATTGTCAAAAAAATATCTTATGGGACTAAAATTATTGGGAAAATATCTTATGGGACCAAAATTGTTGAAAAAAATATTATTTGGGACCAAAAGAGTTACTTTTGAAACTAAAAGTGTTTTGACCATATTCTAATGGAACAAAAAAGTGAAATTTACCAAATTGAATTTTATTACATCACTGCAATGTTGGCATTGAAGTCAATCAATGTAAAAGTTAGAATGGTAAAAGTGTTGACAAAGGCAGAAGCTATTGCAGGAAAGATTACGCATAAATTGGTGAAAATGTGGCCCTCTTGGAAGAGTATCATAAAATAGGTGGCAACAATTGTGATCTGGGGTTGAAATTCATCAAGAAAATAGAGAAAATCTTGGAAGTAGTTGATGTGAATATTCTTAGCTAGGCTTCCCAACCTCTGAGCAAAGTAGCACGAGCAACGCGATTCACTCCAAGTGTAAAGGCACCCATGCGAAGGTTGCAGTCATGCGATCGACTCATCCTCTTGATGTCATGGAAGGCTTTCGTCATGTATCTGCTCAGCTCTTGATTCACCTTCTCCTCGTCCCATTTGAATCCTTGAATATTCTGCAGCCATTCAAATTCATTCCGCACCAACTAATTATAATGTGACTACTCTTGAGTTTGAATGAGACCATTTCATCACTGTATATATATGTATTTGCGTACCTGAACCCACTCAAAATAACTAACGGTTACTCCTCCTGCATTCGCATATATATCGGGGAGGATTACAACTCCTTTTTTCGACAAAATCTACATAGATATGTACGTACAAGCCTTATATTATATATGTCGACAGACTATAGTATACTATAATTATAATGGTTGAACAAAATTAAATGAAGAAATTTGAATAAAAATCTTGCACCTCGTCTGCTTCTGGATCAGTAGGATGATTTGCAGCTTCTATGATGTACTTGGCCTTTACATCTCCAGCATTTTCTCTTCAATCAATATTAAAATACAAAAACAAAGTTAGATGGACTCTATCTATAACAAAGTAACATTTAACAAACTATGCACACACACACACACACAATTAAACATTAGTACTCTCTCCCGTCCGATGCTTGAATGAGATACATATAATTTTATGTACTAGAATTATAATTATAAAAAAATAAAAAATATATATATTATAACAAAACAAATTAATTTATAACTGTTGTGAATAATAGAAATTTTTGAATTATTTATTTTATCGGTTAATTATATCATACATTTGTGATTACTGGTCATTGAGATTTAAACCTAATTCCGAAATTCAAATTCATTTATAATTACGGAGAAAATACATTGATTACTACACTATGCATCAGATCTCATTTCCAAAGAAAGTATGCGGAAATTTTCCTACAATGATTAAAACTTAATAGTAAAATATTACTTATATAGTAGATTAAACTTATTAATAAAAAAAATTAGTTTTCAGAATTAGAAATGAGCATGAAATTAAACTAGATTTGCCAAGGATTTTGTTATTAAATGGATAAAGATAAAGATATAAATTAACCTGTTGAGAACTCCTCCTAAGGCACACGGTATAAGTACATCGCATTGATGAACGAGCAACTCATCCGACGACATTGTCTCTGCAGCACCAAAATCATCGAGCTTTCCTGTGGCGTCTTTGTGTTTAAGCAATGCTGGTATATCAATTCCCTTTGGGTTCTTGATAGCCCCAGTTATGTCACTCACTGCAACTACCTTCCCACCTCGTTCATGAATCAGCCTTGCAGCCCACGATCCTACATTTCCGAACCCCTATAACAACCTAAACTGTTAATTACTCCTTTCGTCTCAAATATTTGTTTTAGTGTTCCAGTTAGCATATATAGTAACTCATATTTCAAAATTTAATTCTTAATCTCCATGAAAGTTCCAAACGAGTCGAATATTTGGGACGACGACATGCACTACATGAATGGCGAATGTTAATCCCTCGATCGACTTTCCATGTTCAGCAAGTAATGCTTCTGTGGCGTATACGACGCCGCGCCCTGTTGCAGCCTCCCTACCCAGTGAGCCGCCGAGGTCCTGAATCACAAAATTAAACATATATCTATTAGAAGGATTTCTCATTCCAATCTTTCCAACTTACATTACTATGTATTTTTCTAGCTAGCTCCAAACAAATTTCACTCACCACAGGCTTTCCTGTTACAACTGCTGGAGAGTAACCATGAAACTTCGAATACTCGTCCAAAATCCAAGCCATTGTCTGTACATATATGTGATCATATAAACCGGCTTTAATTAGTTTCATTTATGACAAGCTAAATAATGAGATTAAACTTACCAAAAAAGATTTTGTTTTAAAAAAAAAGAAAGACTATGAGCTAGTTACTACTTACTACTAATATTTAGTCACTTGAGCTCTCGTAGCATACAAGCATTGTAATTTATTGTGATATTCCTAACCTGAGAATTAGTTCCTATGTCGGGTGCGGGAACATCGGTGTTATCTCCGATGAGATCATGAATTTTTTGGGTGAAAACGCGAGTGAGGCGTTCCAACTCGCTTGTCGTCAAGTCTTTGGGTTTGCAGCCAATGCCACCCTTAGCTCCACCATATGGAAGATCTGCTACAGCAGTCTTCCAACTCATTAGTTGAGCAAGCGCATTCACCTCATCAGGGTCAACCTATGCCACAATAGTTCACTAAATTTATTAATCCGGGAAAACAACACAAAAATTTGTGCGAGACCATTTTATGGACCAATGCCCCAATCTAAACTCAATCAAAAATATAAATATGTCACTTGATATGAGGTTGGAGGATTCGTATCTTGACCCGCTTTATAAATTTGAACCTGTAAAATGGTCTCACACAATACTCCTTCAAAAAATAAAAGTTTTTTTTTTCTGAAAGGCGAAATTATGAGATAAGAACTCGTCATACAAGTTTAGATGATAAATAAATTAATGAAGAACAGATTGATCACGAGTTAGTTTTCAATATAATAAAATTAAAGGTTAATTTATACTTCTCTAGGGGGTGTATTGGATTGAGATTTCGTTAGATTTCGTTGGACTTTTAAAATCCGGATGTATTCAATCCAGACTTTTAAAAGTCCAACGAAATTCTGGTGTATTCAATCCAGACTTTTAAAAGTCCAATGAAATCTTGGTGTATTCAATCCAGACTTTTAAAAGTCCAACGAAATCTTGGTGTATTCAATCCAGACTTTTAAAAGTCCTTTAAAATTATGCGGTATTCAACAATCCACGGACTTTAAAATGTCATTGATTTCATTGGATTTCAGCTGGATTTCACGTGAAAATTACAAAGGATGAATTCCGACCTCCAGACACGAGATTTCGATGGATTTGAAAAACCCAGCGAGCGCGGTGTCCCAGCGGTCGGTGGGGAGTTAAAATCCGGTACCCCAGCCGTCACCCGACCCCAACGGCCGCTGGCCTTGCCGATGATGGCACTCCAGCGGCCGCTGGGATCAAGACCGCTCGATTCCAGCGGCCGCTGGGTTCAATTTTTCTTACCAGATACACCGATCGTTGTGTTCCAACGAGCGCTGGCGAGATGGATTTGAAATCCATTGAAATCGTTCAAAATCGGTCCGAAATCCATACGAAATCCGCCAGACTCTGCGTGGAGTTGGGAGACTCCATGTGGAGTTTTGGGAGACTCCACGTGGAGTCTATGGATTTATAAAATCCATAGAAATCCATGGACATTTTAAAATCCATCAAAATCCCAATCCAATACACCCCCTAAATTTTATTTTTAATATTGAAAAGACAATTTGCTTAATACAATTATATCATTTTATTAATCACATACACAATTGTTGCATATTAACATCAATGTTAATATAAATAATCACATTTTATTTATCGGTGCAAGGTACTATACATGCTATGCAAAAAAAAAAAATATCAAATAAATCATTGAGATAGACCATGATAATTAACATAAATTAAAAATCAAATAATCGTTGATAACTTGATAGAATTAAGAAAGAATGTAAATCTTCTAGATTCAAATAAACTATAAAAAATATGGCAAAAATAATATACAAAAAGTTTAAATTAAAGTTATAAAAAAATTAAAGTGCGTGCTAACAAAGAACAATGCAAGCTCCAGGGAATAAAAAATGAGGCATGAGGCACTATAAGTTGATGAATGAGAATAGTATTTTATGTTATTTTTTAATGTTTGGCATATATAATATTAATAATTAAACAACTAAAACACTCTGTTTCTGCTTCTAATTGAACACCTTGTATTATTGAAAATAGTCATTAATCTACCATCACGGTATTAATTGCTTTTACGAGGTCAATCTTAATAAAAAATAGCAACAGAACATTTGATTAAAGCTTTCACCACATGACGTATCTAAGTAATATAATCATGCTCAAATTTCGTTACTACAAAGTTGATGAGACAATGCAGATCATAGAAAACAAAAAGGAAATTAAATAAAAATAGTGAGTGAATCACCTCAGGATGAAATCTGATGCCTCCTTTCATTGGCCCACGTGCATTGTCATGTTGTACTCTAAATCCAATGTAGGAAACCAGTGTACCATCATCCTTCGGAATTGTGCACTCCACCTATATTCGATCGATCACACCCCAATTTCATCCCCAAAAAAAAAAAGAACTTCAATAAATTTTGCAGTTAATGTGATTTAAATAAAACTTAATTAGAGAACAACACTAACAAACCTTGATTTCTCTGAAAGGGATCAAAAGGCTGTTCTCGATCTTCGAGTCGAGGCCGAGAATGCGAGCCGCTTGCCGGAAATTGCGGTTGGTGGCGGCTAGAGCATTCATTTTCTCTCTTTTTCTTTCTCTTAGCGGATGAGAAATAATAATAACAATAATATTTTCAGGACGAATAATTTAAATAAAACTATATAGTATATTCAAGAGTCCATGCAAGTATCTTGTGTGTGAGTGTGCGTTGGGCATGTATTTATAGAAAGAAAAAGTGGAAATGTAGATGGAGTTTAGGCTCCTGAGATTTAGCATCATATTCTTTTAATAGAGAAGGAAGTTTGTTGGTTGCTGTATATATATATGCCAAGTCAAATCTACAAGCTACTTGAACCCACCTAATTTCCCAATCTTCGGGAATGGAGCCAGCTGGCACCAACTATTTTCTTTAATTTTCATTAACACCTTTAAATTTGGGATGTTTTAATTTTTGTCCAGAAAGGAAGTAGTTGTCCGGTTTTTTTAAATAAATAAAAAATCGATTTTGCATATGTTTACACTTCTTGTCCTTACTTACATTGATCCATATTAATGGAACTTTGTTTTTGTCATACGTTTCTTTGAAAATATGTTGTGTGTGCATTTAATTTTCTTATTCTTTATGATTGATCAATGCGTGGGATGTTTCTTCTTTTATTTTTATTTTTTTTGAGGGAAGGTTTCTTCTTTATTGATTCCTAGGCTGTTAGGAAATTTTGTATAAGTTTTGAAGTGATGTCAAAACCACAAATAAAACTAAGTATATTCTTCTTTACCCCAAGATATTGAGCTGTATACCTTGTACAGGGAGAACTCAGTCTTACTTAGGGTTACAAAATGTGCAACGGTAAAGGGGGGGAGCAACCCTATGTCTTACCAAGACTGAACCTCTGTCACGTCTTGTAAGATGTAGTTAATCAGTTGGAGAACAATCAGTGCGGGGAACTAGACCAATTGATATAAATCTAAACTGATAAGCAAGACCACATAACAGAAAATTCTACGCTCCCCCCCAAGCACTACCCGAGGCTTTTGAGATTGCGCCACGTGTCCCACTTCTGAAAAATACGTTCAATTTAAATAATTCTGCAAAATTACTCCAAATATACCGTATTTTTGCAGGAATACCACCTTTAACTATTGGGACACTTCTAGAGTAATCATTATTGAACAGTAACTAGTGGTCCCACCTCGATCAATATCGGCAAACACTTCGGCAACTATTATACTTATGAAAATAAAGATAGTTTTTCATATTTTTTCATGTTGGCAACTCAATAGAACTCTGCAAAATGATATGTTCTTCCAGATCCATAAGTTTTCTGATTTTTTCTAGAGTGTTGAAGATTTTGATTTTAATGTCTTTTATCCAAGAAAAAATTGGGTTTTTCTATTTTTTAGGTGAACCATGTATTAAATATATTTTTGACTTCTCTGAGATGCCATTCCCAGCGATTTACAATTTGAATCTCTTTCTCTTCCCCATTCTTCTCCTTCCATCTTAAGAAAAATCACTCCATCGATGGTCTGTTCTGCTTCATTGTTGCTTGTTCATCACGTTCAAGAATGGATATATTCTTCTAGATCTATACGTTTTCTGATTTTTTTTTGTAGTGATTGTTGAGACTTTTTGAGTTTTAATGTACTCTTTTATCGAAAAATTTTGAATTTCAAAACAGTTGGGTCTTTTTCTATATTTTAGATACCATATATTTTTTACTTGTTGAGAAAACCATTCCAAGCGATTCACAATTTGCATCTCTTCCTCTTTTCTCTGTTGTTCCCCTTCCATCTTGAGAAAAATCACCTTGTCAATGTATGTTCTGTTTTGTTGCTCCCCGTTCGTCGTCTTCAGGAACTCCGCGAAAGAGGATTATTGAAGTTTGCTTCTTTTTTGTGATTTTTTGTGTTTTTTTTTTGTGTGTTGAACCATCTCTGGAGTTGATAGAAAAGCCCTTCAATTTTCAAGGTAATGTTTAGTGAAAATTTGCAAAAGTTAAATTTCATATTTTAAAATGTTTGATTTTTGTGATTTACTTCTCTTCTAATTTGGGATTGGGTTTATCGAGCTTTAAGAAAAGAGAAAATTTTGCTTGATTCACTCCTAATTGGTGGCAAAATAATATTTTGGCTCAGTCGAAGATATTGTTTATGAGGTTTGTTAATTTAATTGATTTTTTCAGTTTTTCATGAGGTTTGTTATATGGCGAATATTGATTTTTAATTTGATAAAAATCATGAAATTATTTCGATGAAAAATGATTAAAATGATATAAATATCTCATAAACAAATTTATTATTCAGATTTTGCTGAGAGACACTCATAACCGCATGTTGGATAGGATGGTTAATTCACCTTGTTGAATGTTCTACAATAGCATAGCTCTGTTCTATCCCTTTTTGGCATCTTTTGTGGTTATTTATCAGAATGGTTAATTCAGCATGGGGGATGTTCTGTAATAGTATAGTTGTTCCATCCCTTTTTGGTATCTTCTTTGGTTATTTTTCTGAATCTTAACTACTAGATAAGTGGTCATTTGTTTGAATCTTATTCTAAATATGAATTTCTTCTTCTGCTGCTGCTGTTTTTTCTTGTCTAAATTATGAATTTCTGTTTCTTTAAGTTTATTTCCTTTGTCTGGAATACATTAATAGTACTATAGTTCTTAGTTATTTGCTTCTAATGTGTTTGTGTTTTTTTTTTCCTTTGCAATTAGGCTTTAGATGAATATGGTATGAAGAATCAAGTCAGGGAATCCATCGGCAAGGGAGTCTGTGAGTATAAATCATCAAAACTACTCAAATTGAAGAGAAGAAATCAAAATGTCTCCACCAACCGAGCCATCGTCGACTGCCGAAAATTCAAGAGAAAAAATAGAAAATTCTTCCCCAACTCGTCAACCACTCTAGAAGATTTTCAAAAATTTTGGCAAAAGTTCTCCCTATGTGCTTTTAGATCTAATTATTAATATTGTTAGATTGTTGGGTGTTATTTGGTTTTGAAGTTTAATTTAGGAGAAAAATTGAGTGAAATAATTTTCAAGACATAATAGACATGTTTTGACATTAGAGGTACTTAAAATCATCCCTAATGTGGTTTTATTTTATAATATTTTTAAGAAAATACCCGAATTCAAAAAAAAATGTTCTCTTCTCTCTCCTTTCAATATCGTCGTATACGTTAGCCATGTCAACCTCTTCACCGGATTTCTTACCACCGTCCGACTCTATCATCAATCCTAATTGTTAAGTGTTATCTGACATTGAGTTCTATGTTGAACTTAATGTCATAAAGAATCCCTATGACAGTGTCTGTGACATTGCACATATCTAATCTTATCCTTTCCTAGTTTTTAGGTTTTATTAATCTTAAATAATAATCATTTTTTTTATATATGTATCTTAAATCATATAAATATCCACGGAATAGTTATTTCAAATAAACGGATATATATATATATATATGATAAGATATATTATTATTTGATAGAGTTTGAAATAGTCAAATTCTATCTGCTATTTTTTAGATTATTTGTTATCTCTATTTAATCTTTTTCTTTTTTAGAATTTATATTTCTAGAAACTCTTTGAAAATGGAGATGAACGTGGGTTATACTCTCAGCCACACCAAGGAGATGGTTATTCTCAAACACAATATAGTAGTGGCGGTGGCGGTTATCTACAACCCACGATCAAGAAGAGATGACTTGGACCTTAGTCAATTCAAGTGAAGATCTTATTAAAGGAGTATGATCCACACTTGAAGAAGTATTCGAGCAGAGAAGATATCACCTTGAGAGTGAGAAGATCAAGAGCTCGAGGGGCTTGATGAGGTTCAGCTGAGTGTAGTGAAAGAGGTGAATGAGAGCTCTTCAACGATTCTTATTTCTGGGAATGGTGAGAATGAGACGATACCTCCCAACGTCACTGGGCATTCTGAGGAGGTGCAGGGGGGTCATAAGAAGATGAATGATGATTTTAACTCAAGTAAAGAGCCGATCGTTACTGAGAACAAGGGCAATCTTTCAGCTTCTTTCAAGCGCATGTATGTGAAGCGTACAATGCCGCCGGCTGCTGAATTGCGTGGTCAGGAAGATTAAATCCCACACTAAACAAAGGAGTTAATCAGTCAGATGGGGAGGTTTCTTTGGCTCCTTTCACCATTGTTGCTCCAGATTCGGTGGCTTTACAACACATGGATGATGTTTCGACTTCAAAAAATAAACAAGATGTGGCAGGTGATGCAAATCAATTGCGTTCAGCTAGCCCTTCTCAGTGAATTTAATTACGTGGAATGTGTTCAGGATTGGAACGGAGATTTTCCAAAACATGCTGCGTAAACATGTTCGGACTTTTAAATCAAATGTGTTGGGTTTAATTGAGCCTAGGGCTCAGTTTCAGAAGATCTCGAGTTCTTATTGGCGTTTGTTGGGTCTTACTCCTTTATTTCAGAATAATAGAGGTACTAAAAGTTCTAACATTTGAATTTTCATGAGTCCTAATATAACGGCTTCTATCATTTATTCTTCCGATCAATGTGTCATGGTGGAGGTTTCTTTGCAAGTTTTCAAATGAATTGTGGTGGTGGTTCATGGAGCTTCGTCTTATCTCAAACATCGAGCTCTTTGGATGGATTTAAGTATTTTAACGGGTAGCTTTATTATTTTGGGCGATTTTAATGCCGTTCGAGGGACACATGAGTGTCAATGCAAATCTAAACCTTCACCACAATCCTGTTTAGATTTCAATAAATTTATTGGTGATTTAGGTGTTTCGGAGGTTGATAGCAATGGTTTGTACTTTTAATGGTCAAGTCGACTTTTTTCCCGCAACTCACAGAAAGCAAGCTTGATCGGGCACTTATATCGGAGGATTTTCATGGAGTATGGGCGAGTGTCTCAGCCAGTCTCTTGCCACAACTTTGTTCAGATCACTCTCCCCTCATTGTTATCCGAACAAAGTCATGGCATGAACCTTTCAGGTTTTAGAATATGTGGTCTCAACATGAAACTTTTTTAAGTGTTGTTCGAGAGTCATGGGAGACATGTGGATTCCACTAGCAAGATTAGATTGGTGATGCAAAAGCTAAAATGCCTCAAGGGGACATTGAAGAGTTGGAATTTGAATGTTTTTGGCAATTTTAATAACAAAACTGCCGACCTGGAGCAGAAATTGGGAGAGGTTCAATCGACCATCTCATTGCATGGATATTTAGATGCTAGTATTAAGAAGGAAATTTCGATTCAAGCTGAGATTAATAGTCTTTTTTTTGGTTAAGTCTTCACACATGCAGCAACAGAGCCGAATTGATTGGTTTAATAACGGGGATAAAAATACAAAATTCTTTCATAATTCTATCAAAGCTCGTCAAGCTAAATCTTCAGTGGGGGTTTTGTCTATTGATAGGGAGCTGGTTCATGATCAAGCTCGGCTTGTTGACCATGTTGTTCATTATTTCGAAGACCTTTTTTTAGATCATGGTCATGTCATAACTAATTTTTCTCTGGTGGATTTGGGAATTCCATGCTTAATTTCGGATTCTTAAGCTCATATTTTGATTATGGCTCCTTCTTAGGCTGAGGTTAAGACGGCTGTGTTCTCTCTTGATCCTAATAGTACGGCAGGTCTAGATGGCTACACCGGAAAATTCTTTCAAGCTGCGTGGGATATTTTGAAAAGGATATTTTTAATATTGTTTTGGAATTCTTTACGTTTGGATTTGTTCCGTCAGGACTTAACTCAAATTTTTTGATTTTAAATCCCAAAAAGGATTGCGCCCTATTAGTTCAAAACTATCGTCTAATTGTCTTGAGTAATTTTCCGTTCAAAATTTTTACCAAGGTGCTGGCGACGAGGCTGAACGAGATTGCTTCTAAGATGGTAACAGCGCAGCAATTTGGTTTCCTTCAGGGGAGACAGATTCATGATACAATTCTTTTAGCTTTTGAAGGAGTTAATTCTCTAAATTGTACCCATGCAGGAATAAACATGGCTCTTAATGTGGATGTTACGAAAGCCTTTGATACTCTTTGCTGGAATTTTTTTGATAAGGGTGCTTCCTCAGTTCGGATTTCTTGAAAAGTTTTGTGGCTGGATCAAAAACATTTTGGAGTCGGCTCGGATTTCGATTTTATTTAATGGATCTCATTTTGGTTATTTCTCATGTTCTCATGGAGTTAGACAAGGTGATCCGTTATCTCCTCTTCTCTTCAGGCTTGCTGAAGAAGTTCTTAGCTATTTCATTGCTCATGCGGTGGAAAGAAATTCATTGACGCCTATGTCATATGGTCGTGAGAATTCGTTTCCTACTCACATATTATACGCGGATGATGTTTTTTCTTTTGTCAAGCTTCCAAGTCTAATGTTAAAGCTTTGGCGAAAATTTTGAGAAAATATGCTAAGCTTTCCAGCCAAAATTGTAGTCGTGAAAAATCAAGGGTTTATTTTGGCAAGGGAGCTACTCGAGGGGTGCGATTGAAGCTTTACTCTCAGCTAGGATTCATAACGGGATTTTTTCCTACGAGTTACTTAGGTGTGCCCATCTTTTAAGGAACTCCGAAACTCGAACAAATAAGGCCTCTTGCGGATAAAATTTTAGCTAAATTTAATCGTTGGAATGGGAAGAAACTTTCTATGGTTGGGCGCTTTGCTTGATTAAATCTGTTGTTATGAGTTCGACCATTCACTCTATGATGGTGTACAAATGGCCGGTCTCTCTTGTGCAAAAGTGGGACACCGCGGCTAGAAATTTTCTTTGGAAAGGAGACATTGATGCTCATTCCTAAACATCGGTTAGTTGGGCTAGGACTTGTGCTGTGGCTGAGGAGGGAGGACTCATCATTTCTTCCTTTAAAGAGCTCAATAGAGGACTTCTTATGAAGCTAGCATGGAACTTGATTATTCAGATTCTCCACATATGGGACTCATTCGGTGTCGTTACCTCCCGCAACTGTGAGCTAACAAATGTGTGGCCTATTCTACGTTATGGCCGAGTGTTCGGCCTTTGGTGAAGGAGTTGGTTCGAGATTCATTTTGTATCATTGGTGATGGCTCCAACATTGATTTTTGGCATGATAACTAGTTGGAATACGCTATTGTCGATTGTCTTGGTACTCATCCGGATCTTCATGCCAAGTTTAAGGATAAAGTGTGTGACTTTTTAGTGCATAGAGTTTGGCACTTCAAGGCCTCATTTGTGAGCTCGTTTCAGAATATTTTGTTGGACATTTTGCGTATTCCCATTATTTCTGGGAATGATGAACGGGTCTGGACTAAATCTCTACATAGAAGTGTCACGGCTAGACTCCACATACGCTTGCATTTTCCCTCAGTTAAATGGGAAACCTGGATACGGGATTCAAAAATTCCAGTTTACCGTTCACTTATTAATTGGCACCTCCTGCTCTCTAAAATTCCCACGATGGATACTCTACATGATTTTATTGGTCCGATTATTTGTGAACATCTTTTTTGGTGGTGTCCTATTACTTCTATTGTTTGTAAATGGGCTTTCGGTTCTTTTCACTTGGATGAGATTCAGTTCTTTTCACTTTGATGTGGCCAATCAATATGCGGAAGTTAAGGAAAGAACACACGACAACTATATGGTTGATTCAATCTAAAAATACCAACTAAAATTAAAGAAAAAATATGCTAAAAAATCTGACCTAAAATAAACAAATAAATCGAATTAATCAAACAACCCAAAATCAAACCCAAAAGTAGCGATCTTACCCTAGAAAGACTCAAATAGAAACCTAAGAAACTCAACTCGGATTGAGCTCAAATTTTAACACAAGGTACAATCTGAAGTCATGAAAAACATATCCAAAAATCAGCAAAAACGCACGAGGGTTTTTAATTTGGCATGGTGGTCAATTTTCGGACTGTTTAGGATTTATAAATGGATCTATGGCTTGTATGGATGAATTCTGGACTTGGGATGCTATTTGGATGAATATGGTGATACTAGGGTGGATATGGAATGTGTATGGGTTCTGGGAAGGTGTGGGAGAACGTGGTGGTGAATGGAAACGAGAATAGGATTGTGAATCTTACCCGAAACAAACCCCAGATCAACGAGAATCCGAAATGCGCCTATGGAGCAATCTTCAATAGCTATCTAACCCGAATACTACTGGATATCATAAATGACATGCAGTCGAAAACAGGAGCTTAGTACCTAAATTTTCCCACAACACTCTCCAAAAATGTCCCAAGAATTTCGAGTCCCTATCAGACATGATGGTCCTAGGAATACCATGCAAATGGACTACCTCACGAAAGAATAAATTAGCAATATTAGCAGCATCGACAGTCTTTTTGTATGCATGAAAATGAGACATTTTAGAGAAATGATCAACAACCACAAACACAGAGTGTTTACCAGATTTCGACCTAGGCAAACCCAATATAAAGTCCATGGAAATATCTACCCAAGGAGCAAATGGCGCCGACAAAGGCGTGTACAAGCCAAACAGACTAGAAGTGGATTTAGCCTTCCTACAAGTTATGCATCTAGCACAGACTCTCTCAACATCCCGTTTCATACGAGGCCAATAAAAATGTTCATGCGAAAGATCTAACGTGTTATTAACACCAAAATTACCCATAAGACCCCCTGCATGCGACTCCAAAATGAACAACTCTCGCATAGAATAATCAGGCACACACAATCTTGCATACTTAAACAAAAAAGCCATGAACCACATAAAAAGATTTCCCAACACATGATGCAAATATAGGTCCAAAGAACGGATCAGAAGCATAGAAACTCTTAACATGCTCAAGACCTAGACTCTGTGCGTGCATTAACATATAATAATATGTACCTGCGGGAGAGTGCATCAGCAACCACATTTTTCTCTCCCTTCTTGTACTTGATGATCACATAAGGGAATGACTCTATGAACTCCACCCATTGAGCATGGCGTAAATTCAAGCTCTGTTGTCCCTCCAGATGCTTCAGTGACTCGAGATAAGTGTGAATCACGAATTCTCTCGATCGCAGATAATGCTGCCAAGTCTCCAAAGACCTCTTTAACGCATACAGCTCCTTATCATATGTGGAATACCGCAATGCTGTGTTGTTGAGCTTTTCACTAAAGAATGCAACTGGCTTCCTTTCATGCATTAAAACAGAACCAATGCCTATGCCAGAGGTATCGCACTCAATCTCAAACATCTTGTTAAAGTCAGGCAAAACCAAAACAGGAGCATTACACAATTTAGATTTCAACATTTTAAAAGCATACTCTTGGGACACGCCCCACTTAAAATTCCTATCTTTTCTACTCATTTTGGTCAAAAGGGCGGCTATGGTGGAGAAATCCCGTACAAAACGGTGATAAAATCCAGCCAAACCATGAAAAGACCGAACTTCCGAATAGGTCTTAGGCGTGGGCCACTCCTCAATGGCCTTAACCTTCGATCTGTCAACCTCAACTCCTCGACTACTCACAACAAGTGTAGAAGGACAACCTCATTCATACAAAAGGTGCATTTAGACAAATTGGCATATAACTTTGCATCACGCAACAATTCAAAAACACGCCTAAGATGTTTAACATGCTCAGAAATGCAAGTACTGTAAATAAGGATGTCATCAAAATACACCACAACATACTTCCCAATCACGTCTCTCAAGACATGGTTCATGAGACGCATGAATGTATTAGGAATGTTGGTAAGCCCAAATGGCATAACAAGCCATTCGTACAATCCATGCTTCGTCTTGAAGGCAGTCTTCCATTCATCCCCCTCACTCATTCTCACTTGGAAATATCCAGAACGCAAATCAATTTTCAAAAAGATAGACGCTCCGGACAACTCATCTAATATATCATCTAAACGGGGAATAGAGAAGTGATACTTTTCCAGTATTTTGTTGATGGCCCGGCAATCTATGCACATGCACCACTCGTTATTCTTCTTGGGGACGAGTATCACGGGCACTGCACACGGTTACAGACTCTCTCTCTGATCTGCTTCTTCTCCAGTAACTCATTGACCTGGCGATCAATCTCCTTAGTCTCCTCAGGACTAGTGCGGTAAGCTGGTCAGTTTGGAAGGACTGCTCCCAGCTGGAAGTCGATCTGGTACTCAATTCCTCGAATTGGCGGCAGACCACTCGGAATCTCCTCAAGAAACACGTCCTTGAACTTCTCCATCAACGGTTGCAAAACAGAAGGCACAACAGTATCAGGAGTATCATAAGCCTTAAAATTAATTAGAATGATAGGCTTGCCAGCTTTGATTGCTTTTTGGACTCCCTTTGCACTAATAAATAAATTCTGGTGCACAGGGTCGGAATTATCGGCACTGAAGGGTAATGAGGTGGCTAAATAGGCAGCCTTGGTGGCCCCCTTGGAAGCTGACACCGTCCTCTTGGAGTTCATGGGGGCGGCCGTCGATTGGCCATCTGGAACTGGGAACTTGCTCTCGGCCCGTTTCTCTTTCTCCTCCTTAAACTTCTCCTGCATTCTCCTTTGATCTTCATTGACATCCTTGGGTGTTAGTGGCCATAATCGGGTGGTCTGTCAATCTCGGGTCACCGTATAAGTGTTGGTGAACCCGTCATGAATAGCTTTCCTATCAAATTGCCATAGACGACCAAGTAGAATATGCGATGCCTCCATAGGGATGACATCACAAAGCACAATATCAACAAATCGACCAATAGAGAACGTAATACTTACCTGATATCCAACACAGATTTCTCCTCGATCAGTCAGCCACTGCAAACGGTACGGCTTGGGGTGCTTTTGTGGAATCAGATTCAACTTCCCCACTGCGTACTGGCTGATCGCGTTCACGACGCTGCCACTGTCAATGATGAGTGAGCATGTCTTATCTTGGATCATACAGTGCACATAGAAGATGTTCTCGTGCTGGTCATTCTGATCCTCTTCTCGAATCAGGCTCAGTGCTCGAATAGAAACAAGGCTGATATGAGCTTGCTTCGGCTTCTCATCTTCAATTTCATCCACAAGTGGACGGTCAAGGGGCTGTTCAGTGCCTCCTTCCACTTCTACATCATCGAGCTCCTCCTCACTTGTTGACTCCAGCTCATTCTGCTCAGTAAGGAAAAAAACTCGGCGGTTTAAACACTGTGCTTGGAAGTGTCCCCAGCCTCTGCACTTGTGACATTGCACATCACGTGCTCTCTTTAGAGTACTATTTGAAGGCTACCTGGGCTGCACTGTTCAATTTGGATTACCTCTGTTCGGTACAGGTGAATTGTACTCAGGTATGCGGCTCGGCTGAGGTGCAGACTGCTCAAAATGACGAGCGGGCTATGATGGCTAGCCTTAAGAACATGTAGGGGCTGTCCTAGGCATGGAAGACTCACCTCGATCCCACTGTGTCCGTACTGGCATCGACTATGATGGTCTCCTATGGCCATCTCTGAGCTGCCGCTCTACAATTGAGGCATAGTGGATCATGGCCTCAATACTGGTGAAGTCCCTCAACTCGATTTCACATGCGATGTCTGGGTTCATTCTCTCAATGTATCTATTGATTGTAGCAATCAACGTCTCTTCTTTTTCAACACGGTTCATCATTGTCTCCAATTCTTATGGTACTCCTCAATGGAATGAGTACCCTCACGAATCTAGCTCAACTTGCGCTCCAACTCCCGTTCAAGATTAACAGGGATGAAGCGGCCTCTCATCACATCTTTCATTTCTTGCCAAGTGTTAATAGATCGGTATCTGTTGCGACATCGGTAGCCTTGAATGTTCTCCCACCAATCAGCTGCATATCCTATAAACTCCATAGAAGCCAACTGCACCTTCTTGACCTCCAGAAAATCATAATAGTCAAAAATCTTATTGACCTTCCTCGCCCGATCGAGGTAAAGGTCTAGATCATGCAGTCCCTCGAACACCGGTATGCTAGTCTTGATGTTATTCAGCAAGTTTTCGAGATCTGCATGTCGGGGCTGATACTGTGGGTAGGCGCAGGCTACACACCTGTAAGGCTGATGTGGTCGGTCATGTCTCTAAAATGGCTCGAATTCAGCCTCTAATTCCTCTTCAAAGTCACCATATTCTTCTTCAGCCTCACGATCATAGGGATCATTAAACTGCACTTGAGGTTAGCGACGCTGAGCTTGATGTGCTCTAGCATTCACTCTCGCTGGCTCGACTACAGAGATTTCTGGCTGATGAGCTGCTGCTCGCTGTCGAGCTACTCTTTCTAGCTGGACAAGTTGGCCTTGAACTGGTAGTCGAGCAGTAAGAAGCTCAAGCTGTGCTATCATTTTAGCCAATGAATCTTCTAACTTGTTCTCCAGTACTTGATAGTGATACTGGGCATCCCACAGATGTGGCATCGATGAAGCCGTGTCTGTAGGAGTACTAGGTGATGCGGGTGCCTTATCATACAACTTGTAACCTTCTCTGGACTCCATTTGTCCCTGCAAAATAAATAAAACAAAGAAAACAAAAGAAAAAGGACCTTACTTTTTTTTAACTCTCGTGTATATCTCTCAACTCTATGCGTCAAATCCTCAGTAGAACTGATGCTAGCTCATCTAACTTTAGTCAAGAGCTCGAACTTGACTTCCAAAGTACCACGGGGTATTCACCAGGCAGTTTTACCTTGAAGATGATGGAATTTGGCCAAAAGTACACATAGGTCACAGCAAAGTGGTGAGTCTTGTACAGTTATGGAGGAAAATCGGAGTTTTAGAGCAAAATTGGTAGGGAAAAGATGAATACCGAAATACTGGGTGTTTTAGCCGAAACTAGGAAGAAATTAGGTGGTGGAATTGACTATAGGCGAGTGATGTGTATATGGGATGGATTTGGGTGCGGATAATGTGGCTGGAAATTTGGAATGGAAGGTGGATGAATTTTTGGATGAATATTGTACTAAAATAAGAGCAATAATCCAACAAGGAAACAAAGTGCATTCAACTAGGAAACTAACAAGACAACCCAGAACCAATCCTAGTAGAACTAGAACACAAAAATTGACCCCTCCATATAATTAAACACTCAAAACTGAAAATTATACTACCCCACAATGCAATGTGACATTCTCAATCGCTATACGATGAAGAACGACAAATCGCGACTCAACACAAGAAATCAAGAACAATGACTACCCAATGAGATAATGATAAACAAGATTAATTCAGGAACTCAAGAAACAAAGCAAGAACAATGGTAACACAATAGGGCTCGATTAATTTTTTTTATCGAGAATTTTCTTTTTTTTTGTACAAACTTTTTTTTTTCAATACGATCGAATACTCCTACCCCTACTGTACCGCACACGAATTTGATTGAACCACAACCAACCGAAGTTGACGTAGCTCTGATACCAAAAAACTATGATGCGGTCAATCAATATGCAGAAGCTAAGGAAAGAACACATGATAACTATATGGTTGATTCAATCCAAAAATACCAACTGAAATTAAATGAAAAATATGCTAAACAATCTGACCTAAAATAAACAAATAAATCGAATTAATCAAACAACCCAAAATCAAACCCGAAACTAGCGATTTTATCCTAGAAAGACTCGAACAGAAACCTAAGCAATTCAATTCGGATTAAGCTCAAATTTTAACACAAGGTACAATCTGAAGTCATGAAAAACATATCCAAAAATCAGTAAAAATGCACGAGTGGTTTTTGATTTGTCATGGTGGTCAATTTTCGAACTGTTCAGGATTTATAAATGGATCTATGGCTTGTATGGATGGATTCTGGACTTGGCAAGCTATGTGGATGAATATGGTGATGATAGGGTGGATATGGAATGTGTATGGGTGCTAGGAAGGTGTGGGAGAATGTGGTGGTGAATGGAAATGATAATAGGATTGTGAATCTTACCCGAAACAAACCCCGGATCGACGAGAATCCAAAATGCGCCTATGGAGTAATCTTCAATAGCTGTCTAACCCGGATACTACTGAATATCATGAAAAAGACAGTTGATTTCAAGTTTGAATTTGCCAAAATCAAACTCTACGCAAGAACAATCGATTTTGAGACAAGTTGAAAAGCTTTACACTGTTTTTTCTCATTCAAACGTGTCTAAAATCACAAAGTAAATGAAAATCCCCTAAATAATAAACCTAGGAATGCAAATTCCAAGTATCTTGGGCTTAGAATTCGAACTGGGCTAATTAAAAACTACTGGGTCCAATATCACTTAAACTAACTGTGATAATTGGGCCTGCTAATTAAATAAAATCCACAACTAAAATAATAACCCAATTAAAATAAAAATAACTAATAAAATACATAAAACACACGGCCAAACTAAGATAATCAAATTCGAACAAGGCTGCGGCTTCTTCACTCCTCAATGCTCGTCAAATTCACCTACTTGTGCTGTCGGGATTCAGCTCCATCATCTTTCAATTTCTTTCCAACATAGCACTGTAAATAGCCTTGTAGTTTCTTGGCACATAGACCTCTCAGCTGTAACTCTGGATTTAGTTCCTCAGTACTCATCCCGGTCTCATCACACTTGGATGAGATTCGAGCGGCCTCCATTCATGAAGCATATGTGCAATTCATGGGCCTCTCCTTCAGCTTGCAGATTCTGCAACTTTGGAAGTCAGTGGTTATCACCATTATATGGAGTATTTAGACGTATAGGAATAAAGCCATTTATGAGGATTTAGTTCCTACTCCTTTGTTGATAATTTTCAATGTCCGTGCAGCTCTCAAGAAAATGTCCCTCATGTGTGGTCGATAGGAATACATGCATAACACAGTCTCGGATCTCCTTATTTTGAAGACTCTTAAAATCAAGCCTCGTTCGGCTCCTCCTAAATAGTTCATTATGGTTGTGTGGCGGCCGCCGCCTCCCAACTGGATAAAAATTAATACTGATAGATCTTCCCTTGGCACCTCAGGTAAAATGTCGACGGGTGGTGTTTTTAGGCGTTCAGATGGCACGGTTTATTTTTGTTTCCATACTAATGAAGGTGTTGGATTCATTTTCCTTGCTGAACTCTTGGCGGTGATCGTGGCTCTGGAGTGGGCTCAGAGTCTGTCTCTGGACTTTATTTGGCTAGAGGCAGACTCCTCCTATGTAGTTTCTTTGTTATCTTTGCGCAGCTTGCAGGTCCCGTGGTCTTTGAAGGCTCGTTGGCGTAAAGTTTTAGATTTCCTTAGAGATGTTCATTTTTTTATTTCTCATATGGTTTTTCCTGCATCGGGTTTCCATATGGGTTTTAATGAGGCCCCAATCCCCTAAATTATCGACATGTGATTTCTGAGATTTTTAGGATTGGGCCGTTTTTTCCCTTTTTCTTTATTTATACAATTCATTTAAAAAAAATCATCCCTAATGTAGTTCATTTATGAAAATTTGGAAAAAAATTAAGTATTTATGTAACCTTCAAAAAATTTACAAAAGTGAATGATACGATCCTAGGTGGGGTGGCGAGATTCAAGTTCGAGTGTTCGAGAGGTCTGCACAAAAAGGGGTCCGAATGTATCAAAGGTCATGAACGGAGCATAGAAGCAGAACCAATGATTCGCGAGACAGGTGGCACTCGCGAATAGAGTCACAAGACAGGTGGCACTCGCGAATGGAGTTGCGAACCGGACCAAGGACCAGAGACCCTACAAAGGTCGCAAATGGGGGGGTTCATCTTCGATTCAATCACGACTTGGTTCGCGATGGATGGTGACATGGTAGCGAATTGGAGTGCCTCGTCAGTGCCACGTGGGTCACGAGCTCATTCGTGAGTAGTACAATCACGAGCGAGCTCGCGGATGAATAGTTATTTTTGGATTTTTATTGTTATTTTTAGATTTTGGGATTTTTATTTCCTTTTCAGTTTATAACTTAAATTAAGGTTTTGCTTTCTTTTGTCCCAACTATATAAGGGACGTAGTACTTTATTTTTGCGATAGCTTTTGATTATTAATGAATTGATATTTCTTAGTGTGAGAACTTTTACCCGAATTCTCTGTGAATTCAACCCGACTTATCAAATAGATAATCATCTATGTTTGTGGCATCTACACTATTATTCTGTGGATCTTTTCTTCAATCACAGTAGGGTCATCAATTAATATATCAATGGTTCGTCTATGTTGTGAGGCTCGGGTCAAGGGATTCCGCCTTTGTAACATGATACGTCCTGGGTTCTAGATTGCATTAGTGAAGTTCTTAACTTCATGCACTGGAACCTGCATCCCGAGCCTAATGCGCAGTTACCATTGCACGGTCGATGTGCCTGTGTTCATGTTCGTCGATGTTTGTTGTTGTACACGTATCATGTAGGCACTCCATGTCAAATTGTCAATCGATGTTATGTTGATGTTTATTATTACGTGTGGAGTCATCTTGTGTGTGCATGCATGCACTCTAGGCCAAATTTTCAGTCAATGTTCTGCTCACGAAGCCATCTGCGTGCGCGCATGCCTTATGTGCTGACACATCGTCGTTTTGTATGCAAAATTACACCTATAGGTAAAACCCTGCAGATGCTTCAATTTGCCCTCGGAGGCTAGTTGACAAATGGGATTTTTACCTAAATTCTGAGCGTCGTACCTTTCTTTCTTTTGCATAGTTGTCATTTGTTTTATTATTTTCTTGATGGATTAGCTATATTTCTTAAATAAGTGCTTTTGACACGATTATTCGCGCTTTAGGGATGAAATGAGTGGATCGAGCCTCCAAGGAACAAGAAGCGGTGTGACCCAAGTACAGGACACGGTGTGAGTAGGCTTGAACACAGAGGCCCTGAAAGCACGTTGTGAGTTGCGACCCACGCCAGAACAGAGTGGTGCAAGCAACTCACTCGTGCCAAGAGGCGTGACCCGAGAAACTATTGGTGAGGCGTGACCCGTGCACAAGAGCGGCGCGACTGGGCATCTACACTGAGGCCAGCAAAGTATAGCAAGAGGCATGACCCGCGTGAGATTATGAAGACGCGACTGACCTCGTCTCGCGCCTACTTACCCTATTCCGAATTTCTGTATTTTCTTTCCTTTTCTAATTAAATTTTTGCACTAAAAAATTCCCTAGTATAAATAGGGATCCAAATTTGAAAACTAGGGTAAGTCCCATTTTCACCTTACTCCTTTTAGCATACTTTAGAGAATTTTGGCTTGGAAGAGTTCAAGTGCAAGAGAATCGAAGTTTGAGAGATTGTTCTACACATTTCAGGTTTAATCTAAACTATTTTTATGATTTCCATTTTTATTGCGGTTTGTTGCTTTAGAATCATGAGTAGCTAAGTATTTTTATTCTAGGGTGATATAAATTAATGTTGGTGTTTGGATTTTAATATGGATGGATGTTCTTCTCCCCTTTCTTCTTCATAAATCAAAGTTTTGATTGTCTCTTTCCACTTAAAAGTAAGAATTTGTGTTTAATTGTCTTTGAGAAAAGCAATTTGGCATGGGTTATTGATTTATAAGTTTAATTTTATGTTAAGACGAGAGTCTAATGTTTAATTAACTTGTTGGTGATTAATTGAGCTCAATTAGGTTAAATATGAATTCAACCCTAGAGATAGGGGAATTTTATTTGGCTAAAATGTCTTTGAGGCTTGAGAAAACTTTAGGACTAGTTTTGTATTAATCTTAAGAGTGGGGAAAAACATGTTGTCCATATTAAAATGATTGCACCCTTATTAATGAGCATTGCCCTAGAGCTCATTTTTCCTTGTTAGTTAAATCTTCTAGTTGCTTAAATTGTATTCTCTTATTTTTTGTGGTCTTGCTGGTTATATCCGTTTATACTTAGTTTAAAAACCCCAAAATGTTTGTATGGTTTAACTTGCGAAATAGTTTGAGTATGATGCTTGCTTGCTTGGATTTCCATTAATTCCTTGTGTTCAACCCTGTTTCACTTGCTACATGATTGTACACTTGCACAGTGAGATTGGATTTTAAAACCTGTATATTGAGTAAACATACATTGAAAAATCTCATCAAGTTTTTGGCGTCGTTGCTGGGGAATTTAATTGTTAATTTGAGTTTTATGCAATATCATTACAAATGTTTTGCTAGATTAAACATTTTATTTTTCTTTTCTTAAGTACCAAACTTACCTTGAGCCATTTGACAGGTGGTGCATGCGTACAAGGTCCCGTGGTAAACCTTTGCTCAAAGTGGACCTTGAAATCGAAGCCACGAGCCGTCATAACAACGCGCGAAGGCATAGAAGAAGGATGGCAAATAATCCACCACCCAATCAAGATCCTTTAATTCACCAAATGCAACGGCAGTTAGAGGAGATGAGGGGATAGTTTAGGGCTCAAGATGAAGCCCATGCATAAGCTGAAGAAGCTCCAATCCGTAACCTATTTCAACCGGTGGTTAATGAAGGAGCAATTAATGGCCCGGCTATTCAAGTGAACAATTTTGAATTAAAGCCGGCCTTAATTGCCATGGTATCGCAAAATCAATTTAGAGGATCGGCTATGGAAGATCCTCATGAGCACGTGAACCAATTCCTCGAGATTAGCTGGACAGTAAAAATTAATGGGGTGCCGAAGGATGCCATCTGGCTTAGACTCTTTTATTTTTCACTACGAGACAAGACGAAGGTGTGGCGGTTAAAGCAACCACCAAGGACATTCACCTCATGGAACGAGATGGTCTTGAAGTTCCTCCAGAATTTTTCCTACCTGGAAAAACACTCAAGCTCAAGGGAGAAATCACTCTGTTTCGACAGAGAGACGAGAAAAAAATGTATGAGGCATGGGAGAGGCTAAGGGAGATGCTAAGGAAATGTCTCGGACATGGCTTTGGGACGAACCATAAAGTTTGCTTGTTCTATACCAGGTGCAAATTCGAGGTGAAGATAATATTGGATGCGGTCGTGGGAGATTCACTTTTAGCAAGAGGACCGAAAGAAGCTATTACCATCATTGATGAAATGGTCTCCAACGCCTACCAATGGCCAGATGAGAGAGAAAATATCCAAATCTTAAAGAAGGTCGACACCACTACTAGCACGAATGCAATTGCACTCTTAGCCGCACAGATGTCCACAATGAACTCTAAGATCGAGGCCATGGCATCACAAAGGCCCGAGTCTTCAAGGCTACCTAGCCTTGAAGAGGTTAACTATGTTAACTAAGGTGGGTATGGGAATTATCAAAGGCCATTCAATCAAGGTTTTAAACCTCCATATGGTAGTCCACATGGATAAGGAGGTAATCAATTTCAACAAAGGCCACCTCATCCTAACTTGTCCTATGCGAACCCGAGCAACCATATTCAATCACCCCTGGGATTCTTAGTCACAAACGGAATGATAGATGATGAAAAGAAATCAAAGATGGACGAGCTCCTCATGGCATTTATGAACAAGACGGACAACTACATGGAAGAGTCTCAATCTCGATTTGAGAAGATAGAAAGTAATCAAATGGCTGTGAATACCCAACTTAAGATGTTGGAGAAACAGATGGGGCAACTTGCTTCCGCCTTGGGAGGACATCACCATCCCGGTCAATTTTCTTCCAATACCATGGTCAACCCGAAAGAGGTAAGGCTATCACTTTGAGAAGTGGTACCTCCTACAAGGGGCCCATCATGCTAACTCAAGATGAAGAGGCTAAGGTTGACGATGAGAAAGATGTTGAAGGAGGCGAAAATGTGGGAATTGCAAAGGAGGATACATCAATAGAGAAGAAAGTGGTGTCCATAGATGGAAAGGGGATGATCCGATGGTGAATGTACCCTACCTTCAAAGGCTGAACAATTCTCAAAGTTTCTTGATATTTTCCGATGAGTGCAAATCAACATACCTCTCTAGAGGCTTTGCAACAAATGCCTACCTATGCTAAATTCCTCAAGGATGTAATCACCAAGAAAAAGAGATTGGGGGATTTTGAGACAGTTAATCTAACCGGAAATTACAGTGCTTTGCTTCAACAGAAATTACCCATAAAGAAAAGAGACCCAGGTAGTTTTAACATTTCGATCACTATGGGAGAGCACCACGTCGGGAAAGCTCTTTCTGATTTAGGGACGAGCATCAATCTGATGCCTCTTTCCTTCTTCTCGAAGCTTAAGATTGGAGAAATAAAACCTACAACCATTTGCCTCCAAATGGTTGACCGTTCATTGACGTAGCCAAAGGGAGTGGTGGAGGATGTGCTGGTAAAAGTTAATGACTTCATTTTTCCTGTGGATTTTGTCATTTTGGACATGGAGGAAAATCAAAATGCGCCTTTGATTTTGGGACGACCTTTCTTGGCCACAGAGAAGACATTGATAGATGTTTCAAAGGGAGAGCTCACACTTCATTTAAATGACAAAAGTATCTCCTTCTCCATCTACAATGCCATGAAGTTTCATGATGATGAGGAATCCAAGTGAGTAGAAGAGTGCAAGGTCATGAGAGTGATTGATTCTTGTGTTGAAGAAATGATGAACGATTTCTACAACTCACATGATGCCTTGGAGACTTGTTTGTTTGACTCTCTTTACTCTTCATCTCCTTCTGATTTATTTTATGATAACCCCGAAATTTTAGATTTTGTTAGTGCCCTTGACTCATTACAGGAAGTTCCAAGGTAAGGGAACCGCTTCTTACCTTTGAGATATGAAAAGAAGAAAGTCTTGAAGAAAGATGGAGATGAGAAGGAGGACTCCAAAGTAGAGTTGAAGCCTATTCCTGAACACTTGAGGTATGCATTTCTTGGTGATGATGAGACTTATCATGTGATAGTTTCTGTATATTTATCTATTTCTGAGCTTGATAGACTATTGAGAGTCTTGAGATAACATAAGTCTGCTATAGGTTGGTCAATTTCTGATTTAAAGGGAATAAGCCCATCTGTTTGCATGCATAGGATTTTATTGGAAAATGACTATAAACCCCGTGTGCAACCACAGCGTAGGCTTAATCCAATCATGCAGGAAGTTGTGAGGAAAGATGTCTTGAAATGGTTAGATGCAGGAATTGTCTATGCAATATCTGACAGTGAATGGGTGAGTCCCACCTAAGTCGTCGCTAAAAAGAGGGGTATGACTATTGTGCAAGATGAGAGTAATGAGATGATTGCCACTAGATTAGTGACGGGGTGGAGAGTGTATTGACTATCATGCTTTGAATGCTGCAACTAGAAAAGATCACTTTCCTTTGCCATTTATTAATCAGATGCTTGATAGACTAGTGAAATATGAGTTTTATTGCTTTCTTGATGGCTATTCTGGTTATAATCAAATTTTGATAGTCCCTGAGGATCAACATAAAGCTGCATTTACTTGTCCACTGCATTTTTGCATTCCGTAGAATGTCTTTTGGTATTTATAATGCCCCAACTACGTTTCAAATATGCATGATGATCTAATTGAGAATTTTATGGAGGTTTTTATGGATGATGCCTCCGTATTTGGAAATTCCTTTGATCATTGTTTAGAAAATCTAACCCAAGTGTTGCAGAGATGTAAAGAGACTAACCTCATTCTCAATTGAGAGAAGTGCCATTTTATGGTTAGGGATGGTATCGTGCTTGGGCACAAGGTTTCCGTTGCAGGTTTGGAGGTCGATCGAGCAAAAAATCATTGCAATTGAAAAGCTCCCACCTCCAACAAATGAAAAGAGAGTTCAAAGTTTCTTGGGATATGCCGAGTTTTATCATCGTTTTATCAAAGATTTTTCAAAAATCTCTAAACATTTGTGTCGCCAACTTGAGAAAGCTAATGAATTTATATTTGATGATGATTGCTTGCAGGCATTTGAGACACTAAAGAAGGATCTGATGACCGCTCCAATTCTCATTACTCCAGATTAAAATGAACCGTTCGAGGTGATGTGTGATGCGAGTAAGGTGGCCGTGGGAGCCATCTTGGGCCAAAAGAGGGATAAGCTATTTTGGGTGATTTACTATAGAAGCAAGACCTTAGATCCAGCCCAAGTGACTTACACCATCACGAAGCGTGACTTGTTGGTCGTAGTGTATGCTTTTGACAAGTTTCGGCCCTATCTTATCGATGCCCGAACCATTGTGCACACGGACCATGACACATTAAGGCACCTTTTGATAAATCCACGACAAGCATCAATTCAGCTCTTCCAAAGCTACCATTACAAGATCCCAAGATTGTTACCTTGTTAAAAATTAAAGATTGGAGATCAAAATTTGAAGAACAATACATGATGATCAAGAGACTTGAAGTCACAAGCATGCACGTTGGAGGTGTTTTGGACGTGCATGGCATGCATGGGAGTTTTCGTCCCCCTTAGTTATTTAATTAAGGGATTGATTTATTTAGACTATAGGATTTAATTATTTTGGATCAGTTTTATTTAATTTATGATGTAATTTTCGTGTGTTTTTAATTAGGATTTTCTAGAAGGTCTTTTTAGTTAGGTAATTAGAGTTTTAATTATAGGAACTTCTTTTCTAGTTAGAACTCTAGTTTAGGTAGTTTCCTAGTTCAATTTTCATTATTTTAGGATCATTGTTTTATTTGTTACTTAGACGTTGCATGAAATAAAGAGTTATCTTCTCAATTGTCTCACGATCTTCTGTTGATCAACCAAACACTTTTGATGTTTTAGTTCAAAAACATCATTCTTAAAGCTAGCAACTTTGAGTCTTATATCAAGGGAACATTCTAATTCACTCGAGGGATTAGAGTGAACTCCCTAATCGAAGAATAATTTTGAGGTACATTTTTCGTAGTACACGTTCGAGACTACGGGGATTTTTCGGGTTGCGATTCATTCACTTCAACTTCAACCATCTTATGTCTTCACCATCATCCATCTCCATTGACGTTCGTGTTCGACTTCATTCACCAAGCTGCCGCCCACTCATCATCAAGATCTAGCCGAGTCTTCATCATCTACAACGCATCTATTGTGTTCACCGTCAAATCCGTAAGTTCATATTATAAGTGTCATAAATATAGTTGTTTTAGTGTCTAGTAATTCAAGTCTTATTCAGCTATATAATCACATCTATTCAGTCCAAAGTCTTCCGCTATTTCGTATTTTATATTAAGTCCAGGTATTAAATTGAACCCTTATTTAGTCCGTCGTGTGTTCCGTTCTTGAGTCTGCGTACTTTGATATTCTTTCATGTTCTTGAGCATGACGGAATCACATCATGTGGTATCAGAGCCACGATGGCAATAGTTATTCATGGTTCAATACCGGGTCGTGTCTTTTGTTTAAATTTTTGTTTGTATTTTCATTGTTTATCGAGTTGTAATCGTACTACTCATTGAAGAAAAAGAGTTCTCGGATAAAAAAAGATCCAAATTTAAAAAAAATTGTTCAGAAAAAAAAATAGAATAGTTCAAAAAAAATGAATTGGTTTTG
Source organism: Perilla frutescens (assembly GCA_026008535.1). NCBI lineage: Eukaryota > Viridiplantae > Streptophyta > Magnoliopsida > Lamiales > Lamiaceae > Perilla > Perilla frutescens. Next base: position 44,069,553 of record BRKX01000013.1, on the reverse strand, counting down.
TTCTATTGATTCAGTTCATGGCTTGTTCTTTAAGTGTGTTTTTGTTCTAGTTTAGTTATAGAAAGTTGAGTTGCAGAAAAAAAAAAAAAAAAAACATGAAAAAAAAATATGTTTCATTTCTTTGATTCAGTTCGTGGGTTACTCTTCAAGTGTGTTATTGTTCTAGTTGAGTTAGAGTTGTTTTGAAATTTAAAAAAAAAACGTGAAAAAAAATTCTGCAAGTTACTATGGATCAAAACGGTACATTCGAATCGTCCAACCGGTTCCTCCCCGAAGACATAAAGTACCATTTTGATGCAATGATCGAAAGCTGGAATAAATATACACAGACGTTTGAGGATGGCATAGAGATATTGGCCCAAGCCATGGATCAATTTGAGCAACTCAATGCTCAAGAAGCACCGCCACCACCACATAGAGCTCGACACTGATCAGTCCACTTGACCATGAGTTATCAGTTCCCTTGGAGCCAACCGGAGTCGCCCCCACCATATTTAGAGTTTCCACAACCCCGAAGTCAGCCCGTGAAACGATTTGATCATTTTACACCGTGGTCCAACTATAGGCCACCCATTGCAAGACCCGTATATGCACGGCCTACACCAATAGTTCGACCACATGTTGTTACACCAACACCACCTACAGGCTACCTGTTCAACCGGCTATTGATACATCGAGTCAAGGTTGTGACATATAATGCCCTATATGTCAAGCTCGTGAAGAAGAGTTAGAACAGCTCCCAACCGATGTTAAATCCGAGGTAAAGGCCGCCGAAGTCAAGGAAGAAAAAGTGGAGATCAATGTCGAGATACCAACTGAAATAAACGCTATTTCGGAGGTACCCATTGTCGTTGATGCGCCTATTAAAGAATTGTTAGCCATTGCCACTTGTGAAAGCGTTGGAGAAGAAGAAAAAGAGGTGGAGAACAAGATCAATTCGGAAGTGGTTGAAGATAAAAAGGAGCTCACACAAGCAAACATGGTAGAGCAGTTAATTTCTAACATTTTTTGTCAACCAGGTACTTTTAATGTCTTTATTCTACAGGTTGCCAAAGATGTGATACATGATATTGATGAGCCACCAAAAGAGATTGATGATCAGTTCGTGTTCATCTTCGATCTAGGCCGTTCGAATTCGAGGAAGAATTCTTTTCAAGAGAAGGAGAATGATAAATCCACGACAAGCATCAATTCAGCTCTTCCAAAGCTACCATTAAAAGATCCGAAGATTGTTACCTTGTTAAAAATTAAAAATTGGAGATCAAGATTTAAAGAACAATACATGATGATCAAGAGATTTGAAGTCATAAGCATGCACGTTGGAGGTGTTTTGGATGTGTATGGCTTGCATGGGAGTTTTCGTTCCCCTTAGTTATTTAATTAAGGGATTAATTTATTTAGACTGTAGTATTTAATTATTTTGGATCAGTTTTATTTAATTTATGATGTAATTTTCATGTGTTTTTAATTAGGATTTTCTAGAAGGTCTTTTTAGTTAGGTAATTAGAGTTTTAATTATGGGAACTTCTTTCCTAGTTAGAACTCTAGTTTAAGTAGTTTCCTAGTTCAATTTTCATTATTTTAGGCTATTAATTTCGTCCATCCCTCTACTATATAAAGGGATCATTGTTTTATTTGTTACTTAGACGTTGCATGAAATAAAGAGTTTTTTTCTCAGTTGTCTCACGATCTTCTGTTGATCAACCAAATAATTTTGTTGTTTTAGTTCAAAAACATCATTCTTAAAGCTAGCAACTTTGAGTCTTATATCAAGGGAACATTCTAATTCACTCAAGGGATTAGGGTGAACTCGCTAATCGAAGAACAACTTTGAGGTACGTTTTTCGTAGAACGTACGAGACTACGGGGGATTTATCGGGTTGCGATTCATTCAATTCAACTCCAGCCATCCTACGTCTTCACCATCATCCATCTTCATCGATGTTCGTGTTCGACTTCATTCACCAAGCTGCCGTCCACTCATCATCAAGATCCAGCCGAGTCTTCATCATCTACAACGCATCCATTGTGTTCACCGTCAAATCCGTAAGTTCATATTATAAGTGTCATAAATCTAGGTGTTTTCAGTGTCTAGTAATTCGAGTCTTATTCAGCTATATAATCACATCTATTCAGTCCAAAGTCTTCCGCCATTTCATCTCTTATATTGAGTCCCAGTATTAAATTGAACCCTTACTTAGTCCGTCATGTGCTCCGTTCTTGAGTCTGCGTACTTTGATATTCTTTCATGTTCTTGAGCATGACGGAATCACATCACCATCACTACAAGAAAAAATATTATACACCACGGAGAATATCCGTTGTCTATTCATTTTCGCTGTCGTCGTATATAGTGGTGTTGTCTATACTCCCACTTTATACGATGGAGAATCACCGTTGTGTATTCTCATGATACACAACGGTAATATACTGTTGTGTATTTCATTATTACCATTGTATATGAGCAATATATGTAACGGTTTTTTATATTACCGTTGCGTATATATACTTTACATAACGGTATAATTTATTTTACCGTTGTCTAAAATCATCATATACAACGGTATTTGCTTTTATACACATGAAATTTACTATTATATATTTATATTATAGATAACAGTTTTTTATATTACCGTTGTGTATATATGCTTTAGATAACGATATAATTTCTTTTACCGTTGTATAAAGTCATCATATACAACAGTATTTGCCGTTGTAAACATGAAATTTACCGATGTATATTAATAATATACGTAATAGTTTTTTTCATTACCGTTGTATACAATCATTATATATAACGGTTGGTTCTATTATTATCGTTGTATAATACAATCATACACAATGGTAACTACCATCATGTTCACATAATATACCGCTATATATTATTTTCATGGTTTTTTTTTTTGCCAACTGTGCATGATAATATAATAATTAAACTTATAATAAAGAATAATTCAAAACATGACTAAATATTATCCAAAAATACAATATATTCATAGATCATCCAAAAATACAATATAATGAAATATTATCCAAAAACATATTAAGATGACATAAAACATTAATATTCAAAGTCATCTCTAACATCTAATCCAAAGAAGCTAGCTCTAGAAGAGTTAAAAACAAAATCCAAAAAATGATTATTGCAAGTAATTGCAATGCATCAAATCTCCTCCAATACAGTTTTGTAGATGTAAATTCAAGATACCTTGATCCTATAAATGATCACTCACAGAATTTGTCCATTCTACCTGAACTTCATTGATCTCATCTTTAGAATATCACCTCTTCTGAAACTACACAAAAGGAATAAGAGTAATATTATTGTACACGTAATAAGCTCTTTAAACACAACTGAAAAAAAGTAAAATCTAGGAACAACATCATGACTTTTTGGTGCTAATCCATATACATATAAAGCTATTTCTAACTTCTCCTAAATAATAAAATTGCAACTAGGTTTTAGAGAAGTCAAATTCTCTTAAAGTTTCTCCAAAGCTTTTGAAGATAACTTCTAGCAGTGGGTTACATTCTCTTTTCTTTCCTATATCTTAATGACTTCCAAAATATGATTAAAGCTAATCATTTTACTTATAAAAGTTAACTATATTCGTTCTCATTCAGGGAACATGACTGTTTTGTAACAAAATAGAAATTCAGAACTCACAATACTTATGAATAGCTAATCTAAATTGATACATTACAGGCACTTAATTTTCCTTGTATCATTTTCCTTTATAGGATGTGACATAATTTTGATCTTTAAAAAGCTCAACATAAATCAATTAACCTAGAATTCTTACTTACTATGATGAATGCAATATATGTACACCACCAATGCCACGATAATGAATACCCTGAGCACACAACCTCCAACAGTAGGATACACCAATCTTTAGATTATATCATTACAAAGATTAAAATCACCAACAGGGAAGTCAAGAAAAGTCTTCAGCTCATTGAATCAGATTGTGCGAATCTCTTTAAATAAAATGACAGATATCTGCTTGAACAACAAAATCCCTGACAATCTCAAAAGATTTAACTTTTTGGCATGCCTGAGATATTTAGAGTGATCTTGCATTATGAATACAGTACATAGTTGAAAGCGCAAGTGCAATGAAGTCTTCATTTATGGTTTTTATTTATGCTAATCAGAGATCAATGATAGAAGTTGAAAGAACTGCAAAGGTTAAATCTAAATATCAGAACAGAGATAGAAACAATACCATGGCAACAACAAGTTGGTAGAGCTTTTCATCATATTGTTTACTTTTAGAATCTTGAAGAAGTCTTGTAGTTTCATAAATAGGATCACCCCATTTACAATTTCCATTTCTTACATTTTCTTTGGTTGTCTTAGCTATTGGCTTCTCTGTGTAGATGAAGATATAAACAACTTATCCCATCCAGTCTATGGAATCTACAACATCAAGGAAAAAGCATCATGTTATAGCAAAACTAGCATGGTGCAGGTAATTTATTTTTTTTAATATATCAGAGTACTGGTACTTACTCTAAATGCTTTACAAACACACACACACAGAGTAATTTCCACAGCAAAAGATTATAAAAATAGAAAGAAACAACAAGACCTTCGTCGATTGGCTCAACTATGTACATAATTATATCAACTCGATTGGCTGTTCTCAGGAAATGCTGGAGAAGTGACAGGGAAAAAAACCCAGCCGCTGCGATTAAAATCTCCATCTGATCTTTGTCAGCAACTTAATAAATTCAAAATAGAGAGGGCAGTTAGATAACAGAAGCAAAGATTGCAAGGCACAAAATCAAGCATGCACAATACCAATTCGCTAAAAGGCAAAGATAGAGGATAACAGGCTCTTAGGAAATTTTCGGAAACTAAAAAAAACTTACAGTATCAGCAGCCACAAGATTTAGTGTATATCCCTTAGTTGACACAATCTTAAAACAACGGAACAAAGTCTTCTTAATGAAACTAAAATCCAAAGCTTACTATTTTGGGTTTTCTTTGTTTCTACTTATCCTGTAGATTGATGTTGATATACCTTATTTATTTATTTTGGATTTATTTATCACTATTTACTTAGTAACTCTAGAACACTATGAATTAATAGAATTATTTTCTAACCACGTCTTAGGAGATGTAGAAGTTCTTTTTCTCTCGTGACAGAGAAAAAACTTGCATCAGAGCATACCTTACATCAGCTAGAAAAGTTAAAGGGGCCAGTTGGGTGTAATAACAAAAATCACAATACACTAGTCACCATAGATCTTCTTGGAAATAATACTATAGACATTGGAAAGATCTTACAGGATTTTTAGTTTTTTTTTCTTTCTGTTGTATATTACTCATTACTTAGCATTTATATCTGATCATGCAGCAGACTAGGCTAAACTTTGACCGCAACGGATATCCTTCTAGTCTCATAATATCTCCAGTCTAAAAATGCAATACATTATCAATTTATCGTGCTAGTGTACGGACAATCATAAAGCTCATGAAGTCATTTACTAATGTACTAGATGCCTCACTCACATTATATTTATATTATACAAAACTATACACTTTATGCAAGTGATTGTGTAGGTAAGAAGGTAGTCAAACAATATGATGGGTGTAAGTAAATACTGGTGGCTACACTTATAAATAACACATAGAAAAGATATTACCAACGTTGAAATTGCATAAACATTATATATCATCAAACTTAGTGATTCACGCACCTAACAAGCAAATTACAAGACCAATTAGCAGCCAGTAGACCATGAAATCATGGCTAACACCAATATATATATACATACATACATACATATATATATATATATATATATTAAGCAGCAAAAATAGACAAAAATGTAAAGATAAAAAAAGAGGTATAAGATCTTCAGTTTCTTGTTTATAAAAAATGAGATATACAATCAGCCCCACAACCGAATCCCCTGCACAACAATTGAAAAATGAAAGGATTTATTCCTTTGCGATATCAAAATCCTTGTTCTGCTATTTTACAAGACAATAAATTATTACCCTACTAATTTGAGCGACAATCAAGATATAGATGTAAAAGTAATAATTTTAAAAAATGATTAGAAAGAGATGAGGTATACCAAGCGATCGAGAACTCCACACAAAGATTTTCAGAATTTTTCCAAGTGCTCACAACAATAAAGCTTCTTCGTCTTTGTGAATTCACCACGTACAGAGCTGCTGGTGATGTCGATGACATCGAACGCGAAGAGGGTTTCTACGGGTTAGTTTGAGAGAAATAGAGGGAAAAAGGGCTAGGGCTCAGTTGAGCAAGAGAAGATGAGACCTACCGGCCAAGATAACCACCGACTAGGTCACCTACCAACGAGAATTCTTGTCACAGAGACTAGTAGAAAAGAAGAACAAATCCGAATTTGGGCTTCTTGGTTAATTTGAGAGAAATAGAGAGAGAAAAGATATGGCACATTTGAACGAGAGACTACGAGACCTATCGGTGAAGACCACCGTTGGTGAGACCATCATCGATTATGTCAGCTACTGACAAGAAGGTTCGTGACGATAAGGATTGAGCAGTGATTTAGGCATTTTCGTCTTGGGCACAGAGGAGATTGAGCGGGATAAAAGTTATCTCTAGGAAGAGATCGATTCATTTTTTCAAATTAATAATTAAAAAAATGCACATACACAACAGTATACTTTAACACCGTTAAGTATAATGAGTGCATATACAATGGTATCTATGTTATCATTATGTTTAGTTGTAGACATACACACATACATAACAGTTTTTTACAAAACCGTAGTATTTTTCATATATACAACGCTAATTTGAAATTACCATTATGTATTTAGTGTTGAGTATGTAGATAATTCTTGTAGTGCTTTTTGCCAAAAAAGACATGAAGCCACGACTTATCCGGTGAATCCTCTTATTGCAAGAATTTGATGTGGAAATGAGAGATCAGAAGGGATGTGAGAATGCAGTAGCCGACCACCTTTCTCGCTTGGAGCACAACAAGGATGAGCAAGAAAATCCAAAGCCGATCAATGATAGTTTTCCAGACGAGAGAATTTTGGCCATACAATCAAATGTACCTTGGTTTGCGGATTTCGTTAACTATTTGGTAGCGGGAGTTGTGCCCGTGGAGCCAGAAAGCTACAAGAGGAAGAAGTTTTTCCATGACTTGAAGTTTTTTATATGGGATGAGCCATATTTATTTAGAAGGTGTGCGGACCTCGTGTTGAGGAGATGTCTACTGAAAGAGCAGTGGAGTGAAATCTTGGAGGCATGCCACACGGGCCCAAGTGGTGGACATTTCGGAGCGAATAGGACCGCAAGGAAAATTCTACAGAGTGGCTTTTATTGGCCATCTATGTTTAAAGATGTCGGTGAATTTGTGAAGAGTTGTGGGAAGTGTCAACGAATGGGTTCTATCTCAAAGAGAGATGAGATGCCGATGAAAAACATAATTGAAGTGGAGCTCTTTGACGTTTATGGGATGGATTTCATGGGCCCTTTCGTTACTTCCGAAGGAAATCTTTATATCTGTTAGCCGTGGATTATGTATCAAGATGGGTAGAAGCGATACCCATGAAGACTAATGACTCAAAATTGGTGCTCAAGTTCCTCAAGAGGAACATTTTAACTCGATTCGGTGCACCAAGGGGCCCTTGTGAGTGATGGCAGCTCCCATTTTTGCAACAAGTGGATGACGAATTTGCGTGCTAGGCACGGGGTAAAACATAAGGTGACCACACCTTACCATTCTCAAGCTAATGTCCAAGCCGAATTGGCTAATAGGGAAGTTAAACAAATTCTTCAAAAGGTGGTGAAGACCAATGGTAAGGATTGGGCATCGTTGTTAGATGAAGCCCTTTGGGCATACCACACAACGTATAAGGCACCACTTTGGATGTCACCGTACCAACTAATTTTTGAAAAATCATATCACCTCCCCATTGAACTCTCTTACAAGGCATATTGGGTGACTAAGAAGCTAAATTTTGATCCTATAGCATCTAGGGGTGAGCGGATTTTCAAGTTGAATGAGATCGATGAATTCCGGATGGAGGCCTTTGAGAACTCGGCTATTTATAAGTTAAGGACAAAATTCTATCATGATAAGCTCCTAAGGCATAAGGAATTGGATTCAGGTAATGAGGTGCTTCTTTTTAATTCGGGACTCAAACTTTTACCCGAAAAACTCAAGACAAAATGGTATGGCCCATTCCAAATAGTAAGGATTTTTTATGGGAGAGCCATTGAACTCCAAGGGAAAGATGGGTGTCTTTTCGTGGTAAATGGACACCGAGTCAAGAAATTTTACAAGCCGGAGAATAAGTTGGGAGCTTCCATGTGCTATCTCCAAGATATCTAGAAGCTTGGTACCCCGTCGAGCTAATGACGTTAAACTTAGCGCTTATTGGGAGACAACCCAATCTTTTATTTCATTTTCTTTAAGTCTTTTGCGTTTTCTAGTTAGTTCTATGTTTACTATGTTTCTCTTAGTATTTTTTGGTTTTCGTCATTTGGCCTTTTGATAGTTTGGTGTGTTAAGTGTGCAAATGCAAAGGATAGAGCAAAAATTTCACTAAGTGTTGAGCCTCGAGCACAGGGTGGCATGACCCGGGTTCAGTAATGGTGTGAGCGCGTATACACATGGACATGGTATTTCCACAAGTTAAAGCGCGACCCGCACCACAAGGAAGAGACACTAGCAACTCATTTGCGCCTAAAGGCGCGACCCGGACAACATAAGGAGGAGGCGCGACCAACCCGATCGCGCCTATCAGCGCGACCCGTGCCACTCAAAGCTGGCGCAACTCCAATCGCGCCCCGCATAGGGGTTTTTTAAACCCTCCTCTTTTCATTTCATTTTATTTTTCTCTTCACTCTCTTCACTCTTCTTCACGCACACAAATTCACCACATTTCAACAATCCTTCACTCCCATACACGATTTGTCACTCAAATTCAAGGTATGTGTTCTTTACTCCTCTCTTTTCCCATGTTTTGGTTCAAATTCATGATTTGGCTTCCATTGTTGAGAAATTGGAGAAATATGGGTTGGAGATCTACATTGCAATTGTTATTGGGATATTTGGTACTTCTTTTTTCTTAAACCATGGGTATGAACGAATTGTGTAGAAATTGTGATTTTATATGTGAATTTTTACTATTTTAGAAATTAGGGTTCTTATCAAATTGGGGAAAATTTGGTGATAGGTAATTCATGTGCCAATATTTGTTCTTTGTGCAATTGATAGCCCCTTGCTATTGAATTGGTGATTTATACCTAAGTTAAGGATGTTCTTAACCATTTTGATGTATGATAAGGGTTATGAATTATCCTAAGGGATTTTAGACTAATTTGTGCATTATGTTAATTTGTTGTGCCTTGTATTGTGAATTTATGCCCTAAGTATGATGATTGAGATTATTGCCTTTTTGCTTGAACTTCATGGATCTTTTATTTGAACTTTGGTTTTTGTTGGAATGCAAACATTATTAGATGGATTGTGGTTTCGGGAGGCACTTTAGGTATTGAGGTTCGTATATTGATTTCTTGTTAGTTTAGTTTGGTGTCTACGCCCGTTATCCTCTTTGTCCATTGTTAATGTGTTTAATGATGATACATCCCTCTCATTTGCAAAGTACCCGGCTTTCTACTTTTTGATATACTACAAATATGCCAAGAAGAGGTAGAGGAACACACAGATGCCAGGTTGAGTTAGAAAGCGAAGAAGAAGAAGAAGAACAAATGTATCAAGGGGAGTCCGAGGAGGAAGTTGCTTCCGAGCGGGAGGATGAAGATGATGAGGCCAAAGAAGAGGACGAAGGAGACGAGGAAGAAGTAGAAGAGGAAGAGAGTGTTGATGAAGAGGTAGAGGAGGACGAGTCTTTGTTCCCTCTGTTAGAACGAGAATGGCACCATCTCAGCCAAGTGGGTGTTCATTTGCTCAAATATGAGCACAAGAAGAGGTGGTTGCGGCTTTCGCAAAATTTCACCATACTTGCCACCAAGTATGCCGATGCCACTTTAGCCCGAGCTTTGGGAATTTATGATGTTTGGAGACTCTTCGGACGGTTGGGTTGGACTCAAGCTTTGGAAGCTGGGTGGCTCACCTATCCCGTATTGGTGAAGGAGTTTTTGGCCACACTCAAAGTGAAGTCTACAGACGCCAAGGGGCCCATTTGGTGTACCTTTTTCTTGGGCAACCAGAATAGGTGCCTTACAATGGACGAGCTTAACAGGATTTTCAACACCCCATGAGGGGGTATCTTCCGTGCCCATCACACCTATAGCTTGGAAGATTTCTGGAGGCGTATCATGAATCTAGACCCAAGGATGCGTCGTTATGACTCTAGCTTGGCCAAAGCTTCTCATATCTAAAATCCTGTATTCCGGTACATCCAGCGGGTCCTCGCCTCCACCATTCTTGCTCGTCACGAGAATAGTGGATTTTGAACCCAGGAGATCCACATGATTTGGTGCATGTTGCAAGCTATCAAAGTGGACTTTGCTGCACATTTCCTGGAGCAATGCAATAGACAGATTGCCCCAAATGAGGGTACCATTTACATTGGGGATTTGATCACCCCAATTGCTAGGACCTTTGATTTGGACTTGTCCAATTATGTGGTTGTGCCCGAGTCTCAGAAACTGAATCTGCAGCATCTCCGCAATGCAAGGATGATCGGGTCTGTTGTTCCTCTAGCATACCTCTTCCAAATGAAGATTCATGTCCAATTCCCACTACCCAATCCTTCTCTCACCTCTGTGACCACATATGATGAGTAGAGAAATTGGATGATGAACATCCCAGAGCACTTAGTATTGATATCACGGTTGGAGGTCAGTTCTCGTCGGCATTCTCGGAAGGGTGCATCCACTTCACAAGCTCCGAGGAGAAATAGGCGGACAAGAGACGACATGTCCGAGGAGAGGTTCAGCAACATGGAAGGGATGGTGACTGAGATGATGACAAATCTGGGCAACATGCGGGTGGATATGACATCGAGGTTTGGGGACTTGAACACGGAGATGGACATGCGCTTCATGAGAATGCATGAGGAGTTCGATACGAGGTTCACCAAGCTTCAGATAGACATTGGGACTCGCTTCACTGGACTAAGTGCTGAGATCCAGGGCCTGCAGGATTTCTATTCAACCATGCAGTGAAGTTTTAACTCATTTCAATCTAACTTGTTCAACATTTCAGGCATAATGAGGCAATGGAGTGGGCCAGGATCCTCTTCCCAGCAGCTCCCTCAGACTCAGCAGTTTCAGCCGTACCCGATGTACCCGTATCAGTTCCCCTTCCCTCAGTACCCGCAGTAGCCTCCACCAGACTCCGACCGCCCTCCGACATCTGAGTTTGCATATCTATCACACTCTTCCTTTGGTATGGTGCAAGTTTGGGAGAGGGGGTATTTTAGTGGTGACCTCATTGGTATCCTTTAGTTATTTTCGAACAATTATGTTATTTAATTTTTTGGATATTTGGTGATGTTGATTTTGATACTCTTGTTAGTTTATTTGGATAGCCTTAGTCAGTTGGTATGGATATATTTGATCTTTAGGATTTTAACATTTGGGCTGTGTAATAATGTGCTCGGATTTGGGTTTTAATTTCATTTGTTGACATTCTTCTATGCTTGAGTCATTGGTTGTCTTCTTTGCATGAGTAGAAAACGTAGGATGAGATTAAGCACTTGGGGATTTGTTGTTACCTTGCCTATGATGATAAAATTTTTGTGTGAAATTTTTTGAATCGTGCATGGAAATGGGTGATTAGTGATTGGCATATGGACCGAATTATGGAAATTTTGGCATAACTTGTAGCTTACGTGAGATTTTATTGTTCCTTCTTGACAGCTTCTTCTACAATGCTAGTATCTCTAGAACTTGCTTGATAAACTCTTGTGAATATGTATGTGCTTAAAGAAACATGAAGATGACCTAAGGCGGTTCTTGTCAAAATAATTTTGAGCCTCTAATTTTTCTTTCGTTCTAAAATGCAACCTTTGTTCACCCTTTTAAGCTTTGAATGAAATTGTTTATTTAAAAGCCAAGGGTAGTGGGATTTGAAGGGAATAGTAGGCTTGAAATGACAAAAGCTTGGGAGCGTGAAAATTTGGAAAGCAAATTGAGTTGAAAATGTGATTTATAGCCTTGATGAACACAAATTGAAATTTTCTCCTAAAACTAGGAAGAAAAGTTGTTGGTCCCGGTGCGAGTCTATGTCAGTTAGACGGGGGTGAATAAACTGACTCAAAAACTTTAAGCGTTGTGCGGAATATGGGTCCCTGACTCGCTTACGACAATTTATCTGTGCACTTAATCAGTTGAGACTAATAGCCTGAAGGCTTTGCTTGTCAGTGCAGCTTGTGTGCTATTGTGTGCAGTTTAAGAGCATGCAAACGCTTTAAGCATAAAATATAGCACACACAAGACTTATAGAGGTTCGAAGCTTCCTGCTTCTACGTCATCTCTTCCTTCCGCAGAAGGGCAATCCACTATGTAAGTGTAAAGTTTCTTTATTATAGTTACACAGTGAAGAAAATTGTTGGACCTGAAAACGACACTTTTCAAATCGAGCGCGGCCTCCTTTTCAACTGTTGATGTCCCGAAAGAACGGACCTGTCGGTATGCCCCTCCTCAACCATTTTCTGGGTCGACAGCTCACACTTACCGGTCACAACTACTCGCTGAGACTTTAGGTGCTATTGCCCATCTTTACAAGATTTTAGATCTCTCTCGATCTTCAAGAAGGCAGTCTTGAATCTGTTATCAACCTGGAATGCTCCTTCAACTTGAGCTGAGTGGTTGATCTTTGAAGAACTGAACTGAGAAGCTTTGCTCTGACTGGAATTCTTCGTCAGCTAGCTGCTTGCTTGGGACTTGAAGCACGCCTTCTCAGTTGGGACTTTTCGCACTTAAGAGATTTAAGCTTTGAGCTGTGGGGAGAGAGGAAGAAAGCTCAATGTCTGCAAAATATAGCAAGAGTTAGATTAGAGAAAGTCTTGGCCAAAATGAGATTCACTATCTTTATATAGATGAGTGATCTTTTGATCGTTGTGCTTGATGATTCAGTTGATTTCACCAGTGATAGTTAATGCAAGTAGCCGTTTGAAGCTTTGATTGAACTAGGCGTTGAATTTAATGGCTTCTGCTCTAAGATCATCAGGATCTTTCTAAGATTTCCTGCCAGGATCTTCATTGACTGCTTGTCAGAGAGCAATTACTTCGGCTTGGACTTTTAGCTGATGGGGTCTCAACTATCTCGGCTTTCAGCTCTGAGATTGTCCAGTTGGCAGTTTCTCAGCTGCCTCAAGCTTCAGTCCTGGAATGGTCCAGTTCAGCTGCCTTGATCTTCAGCTCTGGATCTTTAGCGGCTTAGCTTTAAAAGCTTTCAGTTCTGGACTTCCAGTCGGCTCTATTATTTGAGCTTTTCTCCTGACTGACTGATCTTTGATCAGTTCAGTGTTGGCTCTTTTAGCTTTTCTCCCAACTGACTGATCTATGATCAGTTCAGTGTTTGCTCTTCTGTTGAGCTTTTCTCCCAACTGACTGATCTTTGATCAGTTCAATTTAAGCTTTCAAGCTGGCTCTTCTTCATCAGTCTGTCTTGGCCTTCAACTAGACTGATGGTTACTCATCTGTGGACACCTTCCAGTCTTCAAAATTCTCTTCCCCATATAGCTTTTCTTAAGCTTGAAAAGTTGACTTTGACTGGTCTGATTGAGGCATCCTCTTAAGTTGGTTGACCATGCTTCAACGCGATGGACTATCACTTCAGCTGAGCTGAGATTTGAAGTCTTACTTGGTCATTACCCCCGACTTCTAGCTTTGTATAACCTGCAGTTTTTCATGGAACATTGACATATGTTTAGACATTTCATCAAAACTATCAGTTGGGCTACCTTGATAGTTTTTCCCAATAATTTCTCAACAAAAGTAATAGAGTGAAGAAAAAGAAAATGAAAAAAATGAAATAAGGGAACACTCTAGTTGCTTGATTTAAAAGTGAATGAAATAATGTAAGAGAAATAAGCAAAAATAGGCTAAAGATTATCCATTTTGTTGCTCTAAATCCCCAAGTGATTTTAGGAAGGGTAGAAGAAAACTTGTTAGTTTTGCTTGCTCTAAATTACTATTAGGAAATGGGAATAGATTTGGAGTCACTCATGTATAGAATATCCCTACCCATCCAAAGAGCCGAATGCTTCAACCCTAAAGACCTATGTGATTCTTGTTTCAAGCACATTCGTGAACTATGATGAGTTATCTTGCAAGCTTATGGTTGTGTGTTAGCATTGGTCGATGATGAGTGAAAATGTATCCTTTGAACCCCGTGAGCTTCACTAGTGAGTACAATTTTATTTACTTAAAAGATAGGAGAGTCGAATTTCCATAATTTTACCCTTGTGATTAAAAGCTTTGATCCCATTTTCTTGCGTATCTTTGCATTTTGTTTTTCTGAGGCATTGCAGGTATGAAAATCCCCTATGTTTGTTTTATTGATCCCTTGTGTCTTGATATCTTGTTTGAGGACAAACAAAGGCTTAAGTTTATGGGAGTTGACAAATGGGATTTTTACCCTAATTCCAAGCATCGTACCTTTCTTTCTTTTGCATATTTGTCGTTGTTTTATTGTTTTCTTGATGGATTAGCTATATTTCTTAAGTGCTTTTGACACGATTATTCACGCTTCATGGATGAAATGAGCGGATCGAGCCTCCAAGGAATAAGAAGCAGCGTGACCCGAGTACAGGACACGACGCGAGTGGGCTTGAACACAGAGGCCCTGAAAGCACGTTGTGAGGTGCGACCTGCACCAGAACAGAGTGGTGCGAGCAACTCACTCACGCCAAGAGGCACAACCGGACGTCTACACTGACGCCTGCAAAGTATAGCAAGATGCACGACCAACTCGGTCATGCCTAGAGGCACGACCCGCACGAGATTATGGAGGCGCGACTGACCCCGTCTCGCGCCTCCTTACCCTATTCTGGATTTCTATATTTTCTTTACTTTTTTGAATTAAATTTTGCACTCGAAAATTCCCTAGTATAAATAGGAATCCAAATTTGAAAACTAGGGTAAGCCCTATTTCACCTTACTCCTTTTAGCATACTTTAGAGAATTTTTTGGCTTGGAAGAGTTCAACTGCAAGAGAATTGAAGTTTGAGATATTGTTCTACACATTTCGGGTTTAATCTAAACTTTCTTTATGATTTCCATTTTTATTGTGGTTTGTTGCTTTAGAATCATGAGTAGCTAAGTATTTTTATTCTAGGGTGATGTAAATTAATGTTGGGTGTTTGAATTTTAATATGGATGGATGTTCTTCTCTCTTTTCTTTTTCATAAATCAAAGTTTTGATTGCCTCTTTCCTTGGGTTGGCCACTTAAGGATAAGAATTTATGTTTAATTGTCTTTGAGAAAAGAAATTTGGCATGGGTTGTTGATTTGTGAGTTCAATTTTATGTTAAGACGAGAGTCTAGTGTTTAATTGACTTGTTGGTGATTGATTGAGCTCAATTAGGTTAAATATGAATTCAACCCTAGAGATAGGGGAATTTTATTTAGCTAAAATGTCTTTGAGGTTTGAGAAAGCTCTATGACTAGTTTTGTATCAATCTTGAGAGTGGGGAAAAGCATGTTGTCCATATTAAAATGATTGCACCCTTGTTAATAAGCATTGCCCTATAACTCCCCTTTCCTTGTTAGTTAAATCTTCTAGTTGCTTAAATTATATTCTCTTGTTTTTAGTGATCTTGTTGGTTATATTCGTTTATGCTTAGTTTAAAAGGCCCAAAAATTTTCGTATGGTTTAACTTGCGAAACAATTTGAGTATGATGCTTGCTTGCTTGGATTTCCATTAATTCCTCATGTTCGACCCTATTTTACTTACTACATGACTATACACTTGCACAGTGAGATTGGATTTTAAAACTTGTAGATCGATTAAACATTGCATAGAAAAATCTCATCACTAGTATAGCGCCCCAAAGGCATATATCGTCCCACGATGAGTGATTAACCTTTCTATTTTGTTTGTAACTTTTAGGGGTTTGTAGAATCACTGTCACTAATTCTTCCCTTAACTATTCAGAACTAAACAATAAAAAATAGCACAAGACGGGAATAATCAATATAAAAGAAATGTTCAAGTCAAACATGAATTCAGTTTTGGTAGATACATGTAATCTCGGGCACAACTAAGTAGATACCTTGACTTGATCGGTTAGTTATAGAAAACAGTTATGGGCGACTTACTTCTCAATCCCTTCTTACTGTTTACGCTAAGAATGATACGGGCGGTAACTCTTAATCCCTAACTACCCAAGCACCAAAGAAGAGAGTCATGCAGAGGTGTTACAAAGGTATCAGCATTCAATTTGAGAGACCCAACACTAGAACATGGACACGTCCTCAGTGTGCCCACAAGGTCTACCCATATTTCATTCTCTAAGATTCGGCTCCTATTTTATCACTTAGTAGCTCATCAGGATACGGGGCATCCCTACTTCCACACTGACTTACATAAATAATAACTTGATTAAGAGTAGTTAACAATTTAATCTTGTTATTACCATGTCGACGTTCTACTCAAAATGAAGTTTGGAACCATTTCAAGGTAAATTAAGAACACTAAGCCTCAAGCATATTTTCTACCTTAACTTATTCACATTCAACTTAAACATTAGATACTTAGCCAGAAAACATATTAATAAACATAGAAAAGGTAAATAAACAACTCACGATAAAAGAGAAACGTACGAAATTAAGAACCGGAACCAACTCCAGTTTGGGCAAAAACAAGTGCTTTCATCAGCTGTGGGCAAGCCGCCAACTGCTGTGCAGAATGTCCAGAAACTTAAATGCGGAAATTAAATTGTATCTTGCGGTAGGAAATAAAATGTGATGGTACTTAGCTATCTATGAAATTAACAAGTATTTATAGTTGTTCAAGTTGCCACAACTCGGCCCCGTCCAGCCCTGTAGGGGCGTGACTTAGTTGGGGAAAACCACTTCAGCACCAACGGTAATGGTCCCGAATCGTAGGGGTCTTGTTCTTCCTTCTTCTCTCTCCTCTATCTCCTCAATCTTCTCTCCATATTCTCTCTCTTCTATGAACTGACCTCCCTAGGCTTCGGAACTGCTACACATGTGGACCCACGTCATATAAGTGAAGGTTGTTGCTGAACTTCCACGATTAATTCACAACAGACTGTCAAAACTTCAGCATCCTCCTTGTGCCCTTCATTGAGCCGGAATCTCGGTTATGCCCATAATGAATCCAAATGTGTTCCTTCTCTCCCCTATCACTCCTTATCCCTAACAAGACTCTAGACAAGACTAAAAGTACTAAAAATAAGTAAAAAGAAAGAGTAAAAAGAAAGAGTAAAAAGACACGAACTTGAGCCTGTATCATGTGTGCATGCTTTGTGCCCACACGCGTGCACCCGATGTCAAATTGTCAGCCAATCTTCAGCTAATGTTTGGCAATTGTCAGCCGATGTTTGTTGGTGCACGCACGTACACTTTATGCGCGTCGAATCTTGAGCGCAGTTAAGAACAATTCAACATGCAGTTAAGAACAAAATCACTTTCTTTTTATTTGTAAAATTTGAACTTGGTTGCTCACTGCACTAGCTCGACATGTTCGAACTTTGAAGAGAACTTCACCGTGTCCAAGAAGATTTTCATAAAGATGAGACTGGTTGGGGTGGGGTGTGATGGGGAGATGAAGATTGAAGATGATGAAAAGCAGATCTGGAGTGTGATGGGGTAGGTGGGATAATTCAATTTGTTTTTTTTTTATTTCATGTCTAAATGGCATTTTGGTCCAAAGTTATTAAAAAATGTATGTTTAAAAGTTAGTGGCTAATAAAGTTTTTTAAAACTTTAAGTGGCTAAAAAAAGTTGGCTATATATATAGAGAGAGAGACACACGCACACACATTAATTTAAAGCTTGATAATTACATTATCATCAAATTAACTTTTGATTACTCTTAATCTTATTAAATCAAATTATATTTCACATTTTTTTGAGGGAAAATAACATTACTAAAGCAAAACCCGATCAACAGGCAAAATGTCTGACAAAAGTCCAACCAGAACAACACCGGTATAACGGAAAAAAAAAGAATCACGTAAAGCTAAATGAGTCAATTCATGAGTTGTAATATTAACATTCTTCCTAGCCCAACTATAAAGCACCTCATCAAAATGGCTTGCTACCATCCGTATTGAGCTGTAAATCACCCTCTCATAGGACAAATTTTCCACCACCGATTGAGTATTCCGATAAGCAATTTGGCAGCCTGTCTCTCGAAGAACCCTTCGCCCACCAAACTCCATGGCTAGAAGCAAACCTTTTTCGCATGCAAGGGCCTCTACTACCTCTGGAGAGAAACTAGCATTCAATCTCTTGCATTGATTGGATTTTTTTTTTCTTGATGTATTGATTTAATGGAAATTGATTTCATTCGCGTTTAGTGTGTATTTGATTTTTTTTATACATTTGGATTAAGATTATTGGAGCAAATATGGGTAACCAATTTTTTTTTTTGCTTAAACTTTATTTTTATCATAACATGCGATTGTGATTCTAAATAAAATATTATTGTAATGATTTTTTTTCTTTACATGTTATTTTATGTTTATATGAAATTCTAAATATTATACATATATGGGAAGGTTTCTTATACAACCTAGTGTATCATAATTTAGTGTCAAACGGGCGCGTGGTGCCCACGCACCCGTCATTTTTTTATTTTATTATTCTTTTCTGGGCTGAATTTGCACTCTTTTTTCAGTTTTTTTTCAATTTTCTAGTTTTTTCTTTTGTTTTTTTACCAAAAATTTATATCTTAAAAGAAAGTTAGTGAATCCTAAAAATTTAAGTGAATTGATTTAATTTATTTGAAATCAATATAAATTTATAATTTAAAATGAAATTAATAAACCCTTAAATCCCCTCTAAAAAAACACTAAAAAATACAAAATAAATCCCTAAAAACCCTAAATAACCCTAAAAAACACAAAATAAATCTCTAAAAATACCCCAAAAAATACTAAACATAAAACCCCCCTTAAAAAAAACCCTAAAAAAACCTAAAAAAACTCTAAACCCTAAAAAACCCAAAACTCCTAAGCTCCAAATATGAATTGAGATTAAATAAATCATAATTTGAATTAAAAAAACTCGGATACGATAAGTTGCAGGCCCAATACTTTTTATGGTTAAGGGTGATACTTTTTGTACTTTCGGACTGATACTTTTTAATGTTAAGAATGGTACTATTTCTGCCTAACTTTTTTTGGTGGCGGGGCGGGTCAGGTTAGGGTTGACCCGCGCGATCCCGCCCATCTGATGGTCTGCTTTTATGGATTTGGATTTCCAAAGCCTGATAATAGACTTTGTGTACGTATATAAGTTTTCTCACTCTTATGAAAATTTGCTACTAAAATAGTGTACATATTAGGTAATTTAATTATTGCGACTAAAATATGTTGCTATGAGGGTCTAGATCGTATATACTTTTTTTTTTTTTTTTCAGATTATGAGGATATCGATAATTATCTGATGTGGGACTTTTTATGAAAAAAATTATTTATATATATGGTTAATATGTTGTTATTTCTAATCGTAGTGGTTTGAAGTTTTAATATGTGAAAAATATAATTCATGTACCCATTAACATTGTGTATAAGAAAGTGTTTCATATATTATTATTATTATTATTATTATTATTATTATTGGTGTATGAGGGAGATGTGCTGGTAGTTATAAAAGTGGGATATTATATCCTTCATAAATAATTAACTTAAGGACGAGATTATATTTGGATTAAATTTATATTTAATTAATTTTATAGTTAAAAATCATAATATTTATTTAAATGTATTTAAACCGTCGAGCTTATAATTCATGTACCTTTAATTTTTAAAAAGTGAATAAAAAACATAACTGAAAAAATAAAATAAAAATTAGTTGATATGGTAAAAAGAAAAAAAAATAACGTGAAGAAACAAAATTAAAAAAAAAAACGGAATTGAATAAAATAAAAATAGAGAATTTTAACCTTTTTTAAAAGGTAAAAACTTGCATGCACTAGATGTATGTAAACTTATATCAAACGATCAACGCTTTTGACCGGGTCAAATGCGGGTCAACGCACCCGCAAAAAAAAAAGGTAAAATAGGTGATATTTTTTAATGATACAGATGGTACTTTTTGAATTTTGATTGATTGATACTTTTTAGTGTTACGGTTGATACTGATTTTGACGTGTTTTTTTATTTATTTATTTTGACTAATACTTTTTAAGGATACAAGTGATACTTTTAGCCTTTATACTTTTTAGTGTTACAGTTGATACTGATTTTGAAGGTTTTTTTTTAAGTTTGAAATTGACCGGATCAACACCGAAAATCAATCCGTCTGATGACGCACCTAGTGCACACAAGTGATTTTCAATTTAGGGAAAAAATTAAAATATATTCAATTTAGAAAATCCAAAAAGTAATGTCCAAAAGGAGGGAAAAAAGTTTAAAACTGTTCCCACTCCCCAATGCCTGCAGCGGTCATTTGCTGGTTCATACTTCATAGGGTTCCGTTGATTTCATTTGCTGTAAGCCTGTAATAATATACATAATACATTATCAAACCCTTTCACGGTTTCAGCCTTTCCATTTATGTGTTTATGAAGATAAAGAGATGAGAAACAAGGAGAATGCGGCGATTGCCCCCACCGCTGGCGAATTATCGGCGGAGCAGCGCGCTCGAATTTCTCAAAGTTTCCGATCCGCCAAGGCGCGCCTATCCCGCAAGCGCCCCAGCTCCGACTTAACCATTCACACGTGAGTTCTTTTTTATTTCTTTCTATTTTATTATCATTTGTTCTACCTTTTCCTTTTTTGTCAATTTATCAATTTGATAGACGCGTTAAAACAAAATTAATTGTTATTCCCCACTTTTTCTCAACATATGACCATTCAATTTCCTCTGTAATCTTCGTATTTACGGCTGATGGATGACTGGCAGAAAAATGGAGTTTCTAACGTGTGTAAATTGGGTAGGTATGGGGATGAGAGAAAAACCAAATGTGTGGTTAGAGCTGATGAGATTAAGAGGCATCCTCTATCCACAATATGCGCAAACATATCATCCCCGGTGGCCTTGAAGGGTGGTTTGTTGTTGAAGAAGAGTGATGGTGCAATGAATGGGTTTTCATGTGAAACGCTTCTAACTCCTGTTATCAAAGCTGAATGCTATGGGAGAGGTTTGAGTGATAAATCTAGGGCTAAAATTGAATTGAATGGTGAAGGTTTTGATTTGAAGGGTGGAACAATTTTAAGTCCATGCTCTACTCCATTGAGGCAGGAAGACAGATCATATAAATGCAATTCGAGCTCAGAGAGTAATTCAACAATACCACTTGCTTGTCCTGATACGAATGTCTCTGTCTTGCCATCTCTTTTTATGGATGATGATTTTGATGAGTCAATTTTTGAACAAATTGATGCTCTCTGCGAACAAAAACCATCTGATAATTCTGAAAGGGAGGATTGTGCAGTGGAGAGAATGGTAAATGACTTTGTTATCAAGAGTTGTGAGGATGATATCTCCACAAAAAATATTGATGTTAGTAATGAGATTTTGAAATCTGAAGGAATTTTCAATCTTGCTGGTGAGGAATTAGATGGAGCCAAAGGATTGGGTGAATCAGCAAGTAAACTAACCAAGAATATGCCTGAGGAGTATACCAAATATATTCAGTCCCTGAACGATAGGCAGCAGGAAGCAGCATGTAGTGGCATCTCAATTCCATTGGTCATTGTTGCTGGACCAGGAAGTGGAAAGGTATCCTCGTCTCTAAATTTTTGAAATCCATCTTGTTTGCATTTAATGATTGTAGTATTTGGTTCGTATGCCAGACATCTACCATGGTTGGACGTGTTTTGGTGCTTCTATCTGAGGTACTCCCATCCAATCAATGCTTATCATACTTGTGTTCAATTGTTCATTGTGTTCTCTGCTTACTGATTAGGCTTAATTTACTGCTTGGACGTTATTCCCTTGGTCCTCTCTTTGGCTGCATCCTTCAATAATTCCAGGGTATCAATCCATCCAACATTCTGGCAATGACATTCACTACAGCTGCTGCTGCTGAAATGCGTGAGAGGATAGGAGCAATAGCTGGAAAGGCGGTTGCAAAAGAGCTTACTATCAGCACTTTCCACTCATTTTCTTTGCAGCTTTGTCGCTTGCATGCTGAAAAGTACGTATATTCCAAACTCATCATAGAGAAAATTTGGCTGCAAATTGACAGCATTTTCTTTTAAAATTAAGTAGATTTGCTAGTTGGTGCACATTACGGGCCAATACTAAGATAAATTAATTACATGGTAACACATTGCAGTTTCTAATGAAAAAAATGAATTTTATCACTAATTAGCAGAGTGATCAAAGCTGGCATTTGCTAATCTGCTTATCAAATGTCTTTTGTTGAATGATTGGGAACAGATTTAGTTTAGGGTGAGGTTGGGACTAGCATTGGTGCTTATTTAACTATGCTACGGAAAATTAGTTTTATACTCCTTCCGTTTCGTTTTTATTGTTGTTTTTGTTTTTTTTTTTTATCTAGAATTAACAATAAATTTTATGGATTAATATACCGATCTCTTATATAACATAAAATCTTATTCACTTATATTTTCCTAAAAATAAGACAACATTTTCTCTCTTCATATATTTTTAGGATTTGTGATATGGTTAAAATTGGAGGAGAGAGTGTGAAAATATATAAAACAACAAACATTTTGACAAAAAAAAAACCTAAGACAACAATCAAAACGAAATGGAGGGAGTATAAGATATTGTTAACATTAAATTAAATATATGTTTAAAAACAAACATTGATGGAGTTCGTGGTGCTAGAACTTCCTCTAGTCTCTCCCTCCGCCATATTTTATAACTTAGCCTTTTGATGTGATTCTTCATTTTACTTTCTTTGCTGGCAGTCGCAAATCATTGCTAAGATATTGAAAGGTCTTTCATGGTTGGCCAAGAAACCACTTCCTGATCATTTACTTACCTTTTTCTCAAGTAGGATCCTTTATTTATGTCAGTACTCTAATTTTTTTCGTTTTGTCCTTTTTCCCTCTCTTTCCTTTGTTTTCCCCTTCTTCCTTTTCTTTTAATACTTAAATAAATGTCATTTCACAGATAAATTCTATTACTCTTTGTGTAGTTCTGTTATTAGTTTCAGGAGGTTTTTCCATCTGATTTGATATTTTTTCACGAAACATTAAAAGTATGCATGATAATTGATAAGTTTGTTCATTCAATCGACAAAGTTCAATATCCAGTCTCAATTTGTTTCAGTCGTCCATTGATGAAAAAATCCATAGGCAGCAGATGCAGGCTTACTCATATCTTTCAAATTTTAGCTCCTCCATATGCTTTGTGGAAACTCACATGTGATCAAATTTGATGTCAACAAATGCTTTTAGTTACATATTTGCTCTATCATTATTAGTTTTCATGGATATCCATAAAAACTGTTTCTGGTTGAATTTTGTTCCATAAGATGGGGCATCCTGTATACGTCTAAAGCAAGACAAGCTTGTGTTTTGTTAATATTTGTTCTGCAATTCTCCTTTATTCAATATCTAAGCTGTTTGGTGGTATTTGCTGTAAGTTTCCAATAGAAATATGTCTGCTGGAATAACATGTAAATTCGTCCAATAGGTTAGGTCGAACCCCTGAATTTCTAATATATGGGCATGGGCAGCAGAGAAAAGCTATCATAGAAGCTGTCCGCCTGTTTGAGGAAGGAAAGAGAAGGGACAATCAGGAGCTTTGCAAGCTTACTGAGTTGTCCAATATTAATTCTCCTAAACATTTTAAAGACAAGTCAAAGAAATGGCTCAAGTTTGTAACTCAGGTGATATGTCTTTTTATCTTTTTATCATTTTACATTTCTGAATAAGATCTCAACATTGTCTTAAAGTTTATTAATCTGGTAGTATGAAAGTCAATATTATCCTAGTACGGCCACAAAGCCCTTGTAATATGCCAACAGAATTACAAGTCATGAGCGAGAAATTAGTGCAATTTCATGTGTTCAATAATTTCAGGAACATGGAAATGTCCATGATTCTCATAAACGAACATGACTGTAGATTTTTATTTGACTTCAAGGTTTGAACACTGAATTTACTTAGACCAGATTTCATAACAGTCATTCCATTTCTTTACCTTTTCAAGTATAGTTATGTGCTTATGTTTTCTGTAGCTCATGGTTATATTATTTTGTCTTCACACCATAAACTCGGTACATGTCAGGCTAAATCTGCTGGAAGATCACCTGAAGATTTTCATAAAATTGGTGGTGAGACTGGAGTAAGCTATTACCAAAGTAATTTATGTTTTCTTACGCTACTTTCCATTTGTTTTTGAACCCAGCATTCTGTGTTTTTGGGATCTACTTCAGGCAATTATTCTTCAGAACTATGATGACATACTAAAATCTTGCAATGCACTGGATTATCATGATTTCATCAGCTGTTCCGTGAAACTGTTAACTGATTTTCCAGAAGGTTTGCACCACCCAACCATAGAAAATTGAAGGTCAACATGTTACATGTTATGAATTATTGACTCGTGTTTACCTAATTTTTGCTTTTGACTGAAGTATTAGTGGAATGTCAAGAATCATGGAAAGCAATCGTGATTGATGAGTTTCAGGACACAAGTATCATGCAGTATAGCTTCCTACGGATTCTTGGATCCCATAAACGTGTAACTATTGTTGGTGATGAAGACCAGGTGAATATCATCCTTATCAGTTTGAAGCTAGAAAGCATTCTCTAGTTTTATCCGTTGTCAAAGACATGCACCTCTTTTTAACTGATGAACCTATCTCCTTCAGTCAATTTTCAGTTTTAATGGTGCTGATGTTTGTGGATTTGATTCATTTAGGAAAGATTTTCCGATGTACAAAGAGGTTAGGCTAATACCAAATTTTCCTGATTCCTTAGTATCCAGCCTTCTTATAAGATGATGCAAATTTTGGATATTCAGGTGTCCTAACACTGTTTTCTTAATCATTTGTGCAGGTAAGATTAAATAGAAATTATAGGTCCACACGCTGTATTGTGGAAGCTGCATCATGTCTTATAAGAAATAATATAAAACGATGTAATTCAAAGGAAGTTCAGACTGAGAATTCTTCTGGATCAAAGGTAAACATCCTTCAAGGAAATTGAGTTTTGCCCTTTCAATGGTACTTATTAAGATTTGTGGATCATGTTGTTCAGATAACTATTAAGGAGTGTTGCAATGAAGATGCACAGTGTGCTTTTGTGGTTGATAAAATATTGGAAGCTAGATCAGATGGTTCATCTGCTAAATGCTCCTATGGTAACTTGGCTGTTCTCTACCGGAGGCAGGTTAAGTTACTTCCTTTCGTGCTTCAATTAGTAAAAAGCATTATTTGGTAGTGGTACAAGTTGAAGTTTTTTGGCCTTTTTAAATTTCATGTAGTCCATGCTTATGTGTGCAGGTGACAGGGAAGCTATTTCAAACTGCATTTCGCAATAGAAAAATTCCATTTAACGTTCATGGTGTAGCTTTTTATCGTAAAAAGGTAGCAACATTTATGCTTTTGCTGTCAAATTATGTTGTGTTCTTTTCTTTTTGCGTATTTTCTTCTTTTTTTGTTTGGCTTGGGGTTATGTATGACTATTGTTATAGGTTTAAAGAAGAATTTACCCCAATGTTTTATGATTGATATCAGCGTACGTAAGAAGAAGTGGCCTTGTCAGAGGCACAACAACAAAAATGGGGAAAAAATACAATCAACTAAAATTGAAAGGATGATGCTTACCTAAGGTTAATAATAATACCTACGATCTTGGAGAAAATGCATGAATCAAATCCTAAGAAACCACCCAGCTACTTATAACAGGTTCTCTACTTCACAAAAAAATAAAATTATGTTCGGTTCTCCCTCAAGATGGTTGTTAGACATCTTTTTCATGGTTGCACGTACAGTCCTTGAATTGGATTTTTCAAGACTCAGTTTGCTTTGCCAGTTCTTGTCTTCATTGTATTATGTGGCAATCTTCTCCTTGTTCGTATCATGTCATGCTCTGATGCTCATGATCTGGTATCATGGTGGTCAATGCTAATGTCATTCTTCTATTTGATTGAGCAAATTTTGTCATATAAATAGGTAATCCGGGCAATCATTTCCATGTTGAGTACTGCATTGCCTGGTTGTGATGATGGGCCATTCCGTCGGGTATTTAAGGCGTTACTTCCTTTTGATAAGGAAGAAAAAAAGAAGGTATCTATTTTCCATCTGTTTAACAATAGATATCGCCTTTTGGGGTCATCTTCTATGTTCTAGGTTCTAATGTTTAATGACTAGTCCACTGCAGTTTTAATCTTTACTCTTCCCTTCAGGTAATTGAACACATTGACAAGGTTACGACTGTAAGGAAATGCAGCTTTACTTCAGCGGCATGTGATATATTTAGATCAAAAATTTCCGGAACCTTTAAGAGGTATGTCCGATAACTCTTTTCTAAAAGACAAACTTTTTTATTAAAAGACGTATTTGGCACATGTTTATGTATGTCTTTTAGATTTAGAGGTGCAATAAAACAGCAATCCAAACAACCTGTTGTCCATGTCATGTTTACCTGAATGGCAGCTACGTTTCAGATAATTAGCCAAGCTGGAGTGAGAATTTCAATATAGTTGAGGTTGGCTGTCTTAATATATTCATTATTGTTTAATATTTTATCATGATGCAAACTTAGTCAAATTCTAATAGTTTGTTGAATTGGTAAACTGAGCTCCAATAAGCTTTAGTTATATATTTGGAACTCACACCTTCTGACATCTTTAAAGGACCATAATTAAAGTTTGTTTGAAAGAAACATACAGCGGCTCAGAAATGTTTTATGAAAGAAACATACAGCGACTCAGAAATGTTTATGTTTGATGCTCTTTTTGGTCTAATTAACTGTGGAAGGATACTTCTATCTTTTTTCCATCAACCTATTCAGTGTTAAGTAAATATATTTTATGTGTTCTAGAACCCAGAGCTGAAAGCTGATCTATCTTGGACAACTTACTCTGTAGTATTATAAACAGAAGTTCGTATAGATGTTAAAGGGATGCTGAACTGATTGCAGCTGGTTTCATTTGTAGTTGTAGCAGGTTATTATTGTTGACTTTCCATCCACCTAAGGATGCTCTAGCTGACTGATTTCTTAAACTGTTTACCATCATTTTTTCAACTGTTCTATACTTGATTGTCATATTTCAAGAAAATAGAGGTGTCTAGAAAGGTAAAAATGATGTATATGTAAAATAAAAGATTTCTGCTGTTTATGTATCTTCTATAAGGGTCATTACCTTTGTCTGATACTTCAGAATAAGTATTAGAAGTTTATATGGCAGAAAAAATATTTTAAGTGCCTTGTCAAAGTCACCATATGGATAGGAGAAATTTGTTCGTATTATTGTTTTATGTATTTGCTCACGGAAATATGCAGTCTGGGGAGCATGAGAAAATGCCTTCTAATCATAATGTCATCTTATGCTCGTTCATTCTGAAGTTCATTTTTTAGCAAGAGCATCTATAAATCCAATTGTTTGCAGAGTGAATATATCTTTTCTATTTTATAGTGTTATTTTTATCTAGTATTTGAAATTGACTCGTAAAGCATGCAAAATCTTTAATAAAATTGTAATGTAATTGACTGCAGGAGTCAACTGACGCAAGGGCGTAAGGTGTTGGATACTCTGGACATGATATCAAAACTTGTTTTAAGGGTAAGTCAACTTGATGATTTTGACTAGCCTCCATATGGTGATGTGTGAACTGATTTGTGCGAGCACTCTCTCACTGCTATAATTTTACCGTTTATATTGATAGATGATGAAAGTTTGTTTAGTAGTCGGAATGAATGGCTGCTTCTTTACCTTTCATTGAATTATTGCCTATGCTATATATGTAATTGTTTGAGAACATGCACATGCTACCTATATATTGATTCTTTGGACCACCCAAGACCATCTTCCTAATTTCTCTTTGTTACACGTCTTTTTATTTCACTTTATCTGTGCTTGCAGGAACAATCAATTTCTGCTGTTATCACTTCTGTAGCAAACATGATACCTCAGGTTGCTTTTTCTTTCATGTAATAACTAAATGATACGCAGTTATAAACTTATAATTGGCTTTTTGTATATATATGCTGTTCTGGTGTTGAACATTTTTACTGTTCCAGCATCAAAAGATGGTCACAAGTTTGTTACTGTTCTTGCTTTATTGCTGCTTATTTGTTACTTCGTCTTTGTTCTAAAGTGTGGATAATTTAGTACTTACTGTCCTGAGGATACTTGAATTTTGTTAAGACACACTTAAGAATCTCCTTGTCTTCAAATTTGTCGTCTATGTTTCTAAGCTTAGTACTATCTTTAATATGCTAGACATATTGGGAAGGTGAATTTGTGCTTGGAGAACTTTAGATGTTTGGTACTTGAGCATTTTCTGCATAACAATACATTTTCACTTGATTTTTTATAATGGCACGAATGAGTTTTCTTATATTTATATTGTCTCAATGAAACGTGTACATATCTGTTATTGCGTCTTTAGAAATACCTTCTTGAACAACAAGCAGTGGCTGATGTTGATGGAGGCAAGTTGCTGAATGAAGATAATGATATTCGATCTGTAAGTATGGACTTTATTCTTTAATTCATATGATGCATTTGGCCATAAAACTGTGGGATAATTACATAAAATAATCCCTGAGCTTAACCTAATAATATCCTCTTTTCAATGCTACCTTTCACATAAGGAAATTTGAAAAAACAAAAATGAAAAAGTTCAATGTTTTTAGAAGTGAAGAGAGAACTTTGTTAATAGGTTGATTAAATATCAATTATTGGTCTCCTCAATCATCCTAGGATCTAAATTTTTTACTTTAAACTTAGAAAAAATATAAATCAAACCAAAGTGTGTGTACATATATACACACGTACATTTACTTTTACCCATATAAAATGCACACATGAATGTATAAAAAAATGCACATATTATATATTTATATTATATATATATATATAATGTACATATTATGTTTAATTGTTTATCTATATATACTGCACAGTACACCCACGAGGTCTGCATCTGCTGAGAAGATGAACAATACAAGGACATTTTTTTTCTATTACATTTTGTGAATACTCGGGTAGAATTAAATTAGACGTTACATTTTGAATATTGTGAGCTCTTGTTAAATCAACCAACAACAGGTGTAATGTATAAGATGGATACATATTTTAAGATTATTTATAACTCTTAAATACAATCAATTTTTTTCTAAAAATGATAAGCCTCAAGGGTAGTTTGGTAATTATGGCTAAAGTATTTAATAGGCTATAACATTCTTGCTGCTACAGTAAAGACAAGTTTTAGTTGAGTGCGAGAAGTACAAATTTGTAGGTAAAGAAATCTAATGGGTTTGCCCTCGCATGCAGGTGTTGCAGTATCTATTGGATGACGTGTCCTTGTTTTTGACAAACATACATAATGTTGCAGAATCGGAAAACGATAATGTAACTCAGGGTAAAGGTTGTATGAACACACTCAAAGCTTTTCTTGACTATATCTCTGGACGGGAGAGAGAAAATTTTCAATCAAGAAAGCAGGATAATAAAGATTCTGTTACCCTTACTACAATCCATCAGGTTCTACTGCATTCTGATTGCCCATATATATTTCGTTTTGGTCCTTTTATATGATGCTATTTCGTGGTCAGAGTTCCAACCAACACCATGGACCTTTTGTTTTGTTGTTTTTTCGTTTGTTGCAGTCGAAAGGTTTGGAGTGGGACACAGTTTTCATTGTGAAGGTACCAGTTGATATTTTATCGCAAATTTCTCTTCTTGCTGTATTGGCCATAATTAAGCAGTTTTTAGGAAACTGTTGTGTTTATTAGAAGCCAAAATTATTTCTAAAATATTCTGTTTGGTTACTCAGGCAAATGAGACTGAGATTCCCTTGTTGCATGAATATAACGGCATCCTAAATGAGAATGATGTCTCGGTTGAGGTAAGGTTATGCTTATTTCAAGATCTTCCACTTAAATTTGAAAAAATATCTTGTACTAACTTCACCATTTTTAGGAAGAAAGGCGCTTGTTATATGTAGCAATGACTCGGGCGCGCAAAAAACTCTTCTTGCTCTATGTGCTTACAAATTCCAATTGGCAGGTGGAATTAACAAATAGCTTTTGAGATCTCATTTACTTATTTACGACCTTTGTTTAAGCATCAACATAATTTTTCTCAGGTTCTTCAACCATCACGGTTTCTTAGAGAAATTCCACGTCACCTGCTGGAGAACGAGGTCCGACATTACTTTCAATTATCAAATTGTCACAACATTTATTGTATATCCTACTAGTTAGACAATTTTCAGCTAATTCCGCTGCTTGTAAATCTTCAATAATCAATGTCCTACACCATTTATAGTCAACTTAAGTAAAGATGGTTAAATTGTGAAAATAGCATAGATATGAAACTCAACTATCAACAACTAAAACTTAGGACTGAAATTAACTTGTGCAGTTCTATTAAGGGATGTTAGTCTTTTATTCAATGTTGAAGCTTGGTGGTCTAGTAGAAGGTCCCACATTTACATATTTTGGTGAAAAAAACTTGCAGAATAAATTCAGACATATATAAAACATCAACATTAGTCAAAAGCTAGGTAGCATGCGTTTTGCAAGTTCATTTACAAGACCTTGATAGAGGTTTAATCGTAATAAATATAGAGATGTAAAACATGCTACAAATCCCTCCAAGCATAGCATATGAGCATATCTTACTCTTGTCACTGAGGGGGTACTAGTCCTAAACATTATTAGTCATGTTTCCAACCTTTCAGTCATAGGCATTAGTCTGTTCTGTCTCATTTTGTGGTGGCTCTCGTACACTGGTCTACCATTGCCGCCTTTTCTTGTTGTCTACCCTTCATCAACATCCATTCTCCCAGTAACATTTCTTAGTATAATGCATGGTGCATTTTGAATTCTTATTACTATTCCTTTATTATGCATTACTAGAGTAGGTTCCGCGAGACGCACAAATTGGACAAATAGGGATGTTAATAGAGTCCACCATGTGAGTTGTTGCATCCTGTCCTGTTGTGCATTAAGCGAGACTATAGGTGTCAAAACGGGTAGATGTCTCCTTACAAAATTTGTCTTGTATGACCAATTCTTGTGTGACCATGTTCACATCCTATCAGTTGTAGTTCGCTTACTTATGATATGACAAATGATTGTTAAGAATATTTCCTTTTCTTTTCCTTCCACTCATGAAACGTTAAATATGTGTTTTCTCATGTTATTTAGTATTCCTGTTTCTATGCTCAACCTCTTCATGAAGCCCTGAACCTACATTGGAACTCGTCATTTAATTATCATTAGATTTGGTGGAACTCTTATTTAGCAAAGATGCTGTACTAGATTACACTTACATTTCAACAAGTTTTGTATATTCTTCTTGGCGTTGTACTCATAGACCTAGTTTCTATTTACTTTTGTGTAGGAAGAGCTTCTTCCAGTGAGTTCAGAGATTATTCACCGGCCAATAGAGCAAGGAGCTGCTCAGGTTTCTGTTAGTCTCAGAACAGAATTCCCTATCAACAATAAATTGCAACATGGCTCTGTTGACAATTTAGTGAATTATGCATGCAAAGAGCCTACTGGACCACAACAGTGTGATAACAGTAATTTTTTGAAAAGGTCTTCTTGGAATGCATACCTGTGATGTGATAATTCTCTTGGATATTTAGTTCATTTTTAATTGTAAGTTCTCATTATAGGTTCAGTGCAGAGAACCGAGCTGTTGTTTCTCATTTATTCCATCAATGGGCAAAGAAGCCTGCTTTTCATGATCCCAAGAGATTACTCAGCAAGGTGAAGGGCCTCTTGCATCCTTTAAAATGACTTCCGATTCTAATTTTCAGACCCAGTTTGGCCATTTCTCTGTTTGCTCTAGGTTAGTATTGGAAGAATTAGTGTTGGTCTCTGATTATTTCAAGAAACTAAGCTGTGGATTCCCCCCTGAGGAAATGCTGGATGCAGTTATATGCATTGTACAAGTACAGTTTGTACTTGTAGAATGGAAATAGACTACATATTCAAAATTATATCGAATTTCTGATCCTGCTTAACTTTTCTTCTGTACACATTTTGCAACTGGTTATTGTTATGCTACTTAATCATCTAATTCATTCTGGTACAGGTTGGTTTTGTCATTGATGAACGTTTGCGTGCAAAAAAGAGCACAAACAAGGTTGTAATAATGCTTGTCTCAATCTTTTCCTTTTTAAAGTCATGTTAACTTGAACTTCGATCCCTGTTTCACCTTCACAAGCAAGCTTCATTGTTTTATCTCTGCTCCAGTTCATCTTTTTGAGTAACTTTGACATGAGCACCCATTGCAGTAAGTGCTTCAAGGTACTTGAATGAGAAACTCATTAGTCAAAGGAGGATGGAGTATGGAAAGAGAAAGGGAATCCGAAGTTATAGGCACTTGTTAAGTTCATTGCTCTTCACTAGAAATAATGGTTGTGTAAATGCTTAGCTTAAGTTTTGGGAGACTATCTTGTTAGTTAAAAATTGAAATAATGGTTGTGTAAACCTTTGCTAGGATCTCCTAAAATCACTTATTGCCTAAGAAAATGCCAGTCAAGTTGATTCCATGATTTTATATATGTAACTATATGGATAAAATTCCTTCCCCCCAAGTCGCTAATTGTTTTGGTGACTCTTTTCATTTTACAGGATGTTTTGCGTGAATTGAAGTCCTGTTTAACATCTGATGAGGCTCATCACTTTGCTGTATCGGTAAGTTTTTTCTTCTGCATATACTGTCTGACTATTGGAACCATGCTACATAGTGAGAAAGAGCCAGACTAAATTCTCATTTAACTCAAATGTTATATGTTCATTTGTTCACTAAGGTTTTGTCGTGGGAGCAAATTCCTCCTGAAAAGCGTGCTTATTTGATGAGAGAAAAACAGGTCTCTCTCTCTCTCTCTCTCTCTCTCTCTCTCTCTCTCTCTCTCTCTCTCTCTCTATCAACATACACACTGTAAAAACTTGTCTCTTTCTTTTTGTTTATGAATGCGAAATGCCATTTTTATTTTTCAGGAACACTTCCAAAAATTAAGGATTGAGAGCGCGATGGGTTCATCTGAGCCAACTTCTAAACAGGTGGGTTGTAATCTTCCTGAAGTTTATGATTTGGCATTCGGCCTGTTGCGAAAGAGCCTGTTTATGAGTTTCACATAATATTAGAAGTTTGTTCTCTGCTGGAATCGATTAATATTTACATGCATTTTAAAATATTAATGCACTCATTGCTTTTTCCTTGTATTGTGAAATGACAGATTGGCTACTTACAGAGCCTTGGATGCACGATAGTACCAACATCCCGCCTCCATGCTTCTCGTTTGATCGAGGAATACAAATCATTATGATATATATATATTATTACTATTATTTTCGCTGATGCAATTTGAGAAAAGGGCGTCATTTGAATCTCATATGTATTTATTTATTTATTTATTTATATTAATGTTCGATAATGCGCTTAGGAGTTATGATTTTAATCTAACTTTGTATGTACTTTGGACAGATATGGTTAGGATTTTAGGA
Source organism: Perilla frutescens (assembly GCA_026008535.1). NCBI lineage: Eukaryota > Viridiplantae > Streptophyta > Magnoliopsida > Lamiales > Lamiaceae > Perilla > Perilla frutescens. The sequence continues at coordinate 44,035,795 of BRKX01000013.1, read as the reverse complement.
CACCGAAAAAAGATATATAATTGAAGAGACAAAGTAATCTATACGAAAAAAGAAAACAAATAATCAGGAGAATACAAAAATACAATGTGAAATTTATCAATATAAAATTATCCAAAAGACTAAGGAGCATAACATAATGATGTGAAATTTATCTCCGAAATAAAATAACTCAAATTTATTTTTACAACTACAAATCTTAATAAAATAGTGCAAATTAGTATCTTCTGCATCAAAATACACAAAAGGAGGAAAGTTTACACAACAAAGTATAGCATTGCAGTACATAAAATGCAAATCGTGCCCGGGGAGAATGATGGTCGAGACTCGATCGTGCACAATTCCTAGTTGGCAATACATATTACCCAATACATGGGTAACATTTGCAATGGGAAAATTAGGTATCATTTGCTAAAATATTTGGGAGTTTCTATTTGTATCATAAAAATTATTTTTCGTATCACTCTTACTCAATGCATAATTATTTTTACTTTTTGCACCACATAAATTTATATTAATACCCTTTTACTAAAAAATATTGATTTCAGTAAAAAAAAAACCTAACCTAAAATCTAAACTACATAGAATTCTGACGACCTTCGAAGAACCATAAGTGTTCGAATTTGAAGAACACAGAGCAGTTCAATTTTTCTCTAGAATACATTGAGCTGATCTTGAAGACCTTGAAGACGACTTTAATGGAAGAATTTTGTAAGTTTTCGTGTTCTATTTTGTGAAAATTTACATGTTTTGTTTTGTAAATTAGAAATAAGTGGGTGATTGTTTAATTCAACTTTTCTACTAGTTTAACATGATAGGATAGGTTATTGGAATTATTAGATGCTAATTTGGCTTAATTGTGCGAAAAAAAGTGAGATTGGGATGAGTTTTACGTTGGTTTTTTTTTTCTTGCGTGCCGTGTTCGATATGAAGAAATCGAACACAACAGCTTTGTTCTAACTATTCAGTTCGAACATAAGTGTTTTGCTAGAACTTACAAGCTCGACCTGATTTCCGTATGCTGCTTGGTAGTTTTGTTCTAACTCTGAAGTTAGAACAAAATGATTATGTTCTAACTTTGAAGTTAGAACGGATTTCTGAAAATTGTCTCAAGTTTGGTTCTTACTCTGAAGTTAGAACAAAATGATTATGTTCTAACTTTAGAGTTAGAATGGATTTTTGACAATTGGCTAAGTGTTGGTCGAACATCAAAGTTCGATTTGTATTGATATGTTCTAGGTCTGAAGTTCGACCCTGATTCTGAACTTGTGTTGTTTTGCAGCTACTTATAGGAGGAGACCAACAACATCAGCAGGGCGAGTCATCATTGATACGACGTCAACGATAGTAGTATTTACATTTTATTAGTGTACTTATTCAGTTAAAAGTTGTTTTATTCGATGTTGATGTCCAAATGACCTCAGACACGAAATCTAAAAATACCGGGAGACTCGTTGCCCCGAATACTAGTGAACCAACCTGACTCGGGATGAAGACAAGGTCGTTGGAAGAAAGATGAGTCAAGATTCTTTTTTCAGAATTATTTTTTACTATTCACTCAGACTGACAGATTTTGCTCCCGAGCGTTCGATTGACCTCAGAATGGAAATCCGTGAACGCGAACGGATTCCTTGAGTCATTTTCCATAAGATAGGTCTAACAGAACAAGACTCAGATGAACGAGGATGATTTCGTAAATTTTCCAAATCACGAACGCACGTAAAAGTTACTATTCATTAATCCTTTAAATACATTTTTCATCACCGGGGCCTTAAATGACTTCAGAATAAAATTCTGGGAATATTGACACACTCCTTGAGTTACAACCTTTCTAAGAAGACCAAAATCAGCCATACAGAGTTAAGATCAAAATTTCTGAAAAGACGATTTCACGAAAATTGACCCCTAAAGTCGTGACTAACATCTGATTTCACATAAACCTTATTTAAATTTCTTCCTTAACTAATTAATTACTCTTAGGAATTCTCTAAACATTATTCGAAAATCTGGGGTGTTACACAACATTTGCTCTTTGAAGAAATTTAGAGAGCTGGATAATTCGGCCATCTTTGAGATTGGCTGAATTAATAAGAATTCAAAATGTTTTTGAAGAGAGAGAGAGAGAGAGAGAGAGAGAAATACTTTTGAAAAGGATAGGTAATGAGTATTTCTGATAGGCTGAGAGCTAAGGGGTTTTTATGAGTGAGGAAGGAGACTCATAAATTTGTTGGTTGAGAGAAGTAATGGCCCCTTGTCTTTTTCTTTTGGTCATTGGCTTTTAATGACTATGAAGCGTGTCATTATTTTCCAATGGTCAGAAATTTCAAAAGAATTGCTGACTTGGCATTTATCAATAAAAGATAGAGATTTTATTGATTAAAAATTAATAGACTAAGTTACAAGAAGAAAACTTAGAGTTTCTAATTAGTTGAGCTTGATCAGTCTCTAGTCCTTCTTGTGCTCAGTCTTCCTTTTCTTGGCAACTGGCTCACCAGAGTTGACTTCTTTCTCTTCTTCATTGCTTGAGAACTCATCATCAGCTGGTTGGAATCCAATGTGAGTCTGCAGTTTCTTGATCATCTCCGTGTGCAGTTTTACTTATTGCTGCAGGCTCTGGATCAACTCTTCATGTTGAGCTGTGAACTGAACAGTGGAGCTACCGGACTAGTCTTCAAACTGAACTGTGTCGGTTGGACCTTCATAGAGAACTACTTCGCCCTCATTCTGTTGCAATTCATCGCCTTGCGATGTAGCTTCATCTCCTTCTTCAGTTCCTTCCAACTATTCACAAGGAACTGTCCTTGATTCTTCAGCATCTTCCAAGCTGATAGTCTCTTCATGACTTGACTCTGGGGAGTTTCTGGTTCAGCAGCTTGAACCTTGGCTTGAAGTGCCCTTTGAAGTGGATCAATGAACACCACTAGCTCCAGTGTTTCTTGTTGCACATGTTGCTCTTCCAACTGAACTGATTCATCGGTTGGTTCCTCGGGGGTCACTTCTTCGATGAAACTGAACTGATTCATCGGTTGGTTCCTCAGGGGTCACTTCTTCGATGATTGGAGCGGTCAAGATCTCGGTTGAGGGAGCTGTTTCGGCAGCTGGCTCGTGCAATGGCTGCTCATCAGCTGGTCGAACTAGTGGTTTGAGTAACGCCTCAAACTCAATAACATCGGCAGTTCTGTTGTCAACAGCTTCTTCGCCAGCTAGCTTCTCAGGAGAGTCTAGAATAAGGTTGATTTCAACTTCCTCAGTGTGTGGAGATCTTTCAAAGTGTAATTCTCTTATCACTTCTTCGATAAGATCTTCCACTGGTACATGCTCTTCTCTTGTAGTTGAAGCTGATGGTGTTTCAAATTGTTGACTCGGTTGCTTCTTCTTCAACTCATTGTATAGCCATTTATGTTGAACATGCAAGTGTGTCCATCTTTCACGTTCTTCTTTAGTGGTGAGGACTGGTGGCCTGATTCCTTTGAGATTGTATATCTCATTGAACACGTCTGTCATTGATCCTTTTGATAGATTGAAACATATCTTCCGGAGCTGCAGTTGTCTTCTTAGATCCTTATTCCTTATAATCCCAGCGTTCTCACTGCCTATCCACCATAGGCTCCATTCTTCTTCCCTTTTCCAGAAGCTCATTCTATGGAATACAAGCAAGGAAAGAAATGGTTTGGTGAGGTAAAGATGATGCCATAAGAACTAGTAAATATACCTGGTTAATGTGTTGAAGAGTTCTTCATGGCCAGTTAGCTTTGAGGCGTAATGTTGGGCTACTTATTTGTTTGTGGTGTTTTCAACCCATTTCTTCACATCTTTTGCTTTTGAGAAGGCTCTTATGTTGCCTTCAGTTTGTGCCATCGGTGGACATGTGAATCGGAAGTAGTCAGCTCCAGCTCCTTCATGGGGTATTCCTTTTTCAGGGATAATGTCTTTCGAATTTACACAGGGTGAAAGATCTTCAATAGTGAGATTTGGAGGGAGCGTTGGATCTGGAATGGGACTATCATCCTTCTTCTGTTTGGGTTGAGATAGCTTGGCTGCTCTTCTCTTTATTTGATTAGTCAGTTTCTTGGTCTGAACTGATCTGGTGACCGGTCGTCTTCCTGATGTTTCTGGTCGAGTTGAAGTGTCAGCTCCAGCTGTGACTGGACTTGGTCACCTAGAGGATGGTTCAGCTTGAGCTGCTGTTAACAATGAGAAGGAAAATAATTCCCTACAATGAGTTTCTTTACACAGTTACCAACGCTCCTTCCAAATCTCACTATTGAAGATCTTTCACCCTGTGCAAATCCGAAAGACATTATCCCTGAAAGATGGATACCCCATGAAGGACTATCATCCTTCTTCTAGTAAAGTCATACCTGGTAACAATGAGTTTCTTTATATAGTTACCTCAGCTAGGTCGACGGCTCACACTTATAGTCTCCGGCAGGTAGCTATTGCGGCGGTAGTTTCTTTAGCAGTGGCTTACACATAGATAGAGAGTTAGGTGCTATTGATGTCTTTACAAGATTTTAGATCTCTTTCGATCTTCAAGAGGTTGAGTCTTGAACTTTTATTATCAAATGATTATGCTTCTTGAACTAAGCAGGTGTTGATGAAATTATGATCAAAGGGAGAGCTTTGGCCAGAGCTTTAATACTAGCTAGTCGATAGATGATCTGACTGGTTTTTGGGCTATCTCTTTCTCTCGTGTGGGATTTTTGCTGAGTATTACAACTTAAAGATCTTCAAATGCTAGCTACTACAATTTGTTCTTGTGATCTTTTCTTAGAATATAACTTGACAAATTGATTGCACACGTGAGGAAGGTTAACTGTTTTTTACAAGTCTCAAAACAATCTTACGCGCAAAAATTAATTTATTAAGTTCTGATTCATCTTATTTATAGAGAGATGAATTGAATATGACCGCTGGTCATATTCGGTTTAATTAGTCCTGCTGCGGGTTGGTGAAGAAGACCGTTGAAAAAGACTTAGAATGCCCAACATTTATACCCGAGTTGACTTGTCATGACAGACTCTCAGTTGCTTTGCTCAGTATGCATCCTTTAGTTTCGAAAGCTCAATTAAGAGTCATAAACTTCAGCTGTGAGACTCTTCATTTCAGTTTCGTGTTGAGCTTTATTTAGTAGTCTTTACTTTAGTTCAGTTCTTGAGCAGACTTAGTTGGTGGCCTTATCTTCAGTTAGGTTCCATGATGAACTTGTTTGGTGGCCTTTGCTTCAGTTCAGTTCAGCATTCAGTCTGACTGAGTTCAGTTTAGTTTTCTTGCCTTTAATTTCCATTAGTTTCTGATGTCTTATCAAAGCATCGAGACTTCCTTCACTTTCAGTCTGACTGAGTTCAGTTCAGTTTTCTTGACTTTAGTTTTCGTTGATTTCTAACATCTCATCAAAACATCGAGAATTCATTTACTATTTTGACTAACACCTCTACTGTGCATCCTTCCACAAAAACTCTTGCTGTGGCCTTTTTTGCCATAGAAACTATCGTTTGGCACAGTTTTCTTTTAACTTTTTTTTTAATTTTTTTAAAGTAAAAACACAATATAAATTATGTCTAGAAAAGTAACTTTAATTGAAAAAAAATAACTAAAAAACTAAATATAATTATAATCATAATTAATAATCGACCCTAAAGAAAAAACATAAAGTCTCTTATCTGACTTTGGAAACCAAAATCCATAAAATCAGACCATCAGACGGGGCGGGTCACGCGGGTCAACCCTAACCTGACCCGCCTCGCCAAAAAAAAGTTCGCCAGAAATAGTATCATTCTTAACACTAAAAAATATCAATCCGAAGTACAAAAAGTATCACCCGTAACCATAAAAAGTATTGAGCCTGTAACTTGTCGTATAGGAGTTTCTTTAATTGATAAAGGCACGATAAGCATCAAAGATTCAAATTCAAATCTACCATTAAAAGGTTCGAAGATTGTTATGTTGTTCAAAATTAAAGATTGGAGATCAAGGTTTGAAGAAGATCAATGCATGATGAGTTTGAGCACTTGAAGAAAGAAAGAGAAGATTTGGACGTGTGCATGTAATTTGCATGGAAAATAGCTAATCTCGAAATTGCATGCATGGAGAATTTTCGAGGAACTATGGGCCACTATGAAGATCGAAATAATTCAGCCCATGTTCGTTGATTTGAAGTCCAATTTGAAGGCTCAAAAGTGTTGGGTTTATTTTATCAATAGTTAGATTTTATTATTTGATTTTTGGTCATTATTTTATTTATTTCATTTTTTTATATTAAGGGAATTTCTAGAAGGTCTTTTTAGTTAGGTAATTAGAGTTTTAATTGTGGGAATTTCTTTCCTAGTTAGAATTCTAGTTTAGGTAGTTTTTTTTAATTAATTTTTGTCCATCCCTTATATCTATATAAAGGGATCAGTTGTAACATTTATTTTTCAGACGTTGATTAATATTTGAAGTTTTATTTTCAATTGTCTCACGATCCTTTGGTTGATCACCCTTATATACGTTCTTTAGACCTTAGCAAATCTAAAGTTCATTTCAAGCTTCTTTTTAGTTCCATCGAGAATTGGGGGGAAGTGCTAATCAATTCGGGATTGTTCGACATACTTGCGTTTCATCTCATGAAGACGAAGTTCAATTGAAGATCGAGTCCATTCTATCTTTCATCATCATCGATGCCTACTACCAACATCCACAAGCCATCATTCGTACGCCACCTTTCTTCCAAGTAAGTTCTACCATTCGTTCCATAATTTCCTAGTCCTAACTGAAACCATCCACGCCACAATTCCAATATGCCATACGCCATCTTCCTCGTTTATTTGGTATTGTGTTTTTGTCTTAGTTGGGTCACATTCTAGGTGTCTTAGTTAACATATTTAATGAGTCTAATTCAGCATAGAATCGAGTCATATTATTCTTTATTTTAGTCGATTATAACGTTTAGTTAGTCGGGTTGAATCCTTCATTCCGTTGACATTGTTCGAGTCCATTAAAGTCTTCCGCTTGCATCTTGATTTGGCTTAGACACATTGTCTGGATCACATCATAAATTTTACATCAAAGCCACGTCAGCATTACTGGTCGTGGTTCAATCCGACGTGTTCATGCTACGTGTCATTGAGTTGTAATAGTCTAGTTATTCATTAAAAAAAGAGAGGATCAACATCAAAACTCGATCCTAGTAAAAAAAAAGAAAAGCCATGCACAAAAAAAAGCAGATCGTTCAAAAAAAATCAGCTTTGTTTTTCTTGAGTTCAGTTCGTGTTTATTCTTCTAGTGTGATATTGTTGCTGTTCTAGTTGAGTTGAGTTGTATTACAGCAAAAAAAAATCTGAAAAAAAATTAGTTTGATTTTTGTTTTTTATAGTTCTTTCCTACATAGATTAGACTCATTCCATCATTGTTAGATATCTTAGGATATTTAGATTGTGTCCACACTAGGTGAAACACATCCAAATCCCTCTCTTCTTATCTAGCTTTGTCCTATCTTTATCTTGTTTTCTTCCATCCCTATCCATCCCAAACCTTACATATACTCTCCATACCCTATAATTTTCGTTCCTTACTTAAAAAGGGTTAGAAAATTCTGCCCTAGCCATATACATCACTGTGTGCACCATACACCACCCGTACACCATCCGGACTATACACCCCCTACACCACACAGTCCATACACCATACACAATACACCCGTGCACCCTACACTATCAATTTTATTCACCATCTATATAGCAGCCCCACATCATCATCAAGTTAGATGGATCCAGTCTGAGCCCGCCCAAATCAATTCAGAGATGCTGATGGTCTACACCGCAACAAGATAACCATTCCCAAGTTCGAGGGTTTACACGATCCAGATGCGTACCTAGATTGGAAACGCAGAGTTGATAAGATTTTTGAGTACTACTACTTCTCCGAGCCAAAGAAGGTGTAATTAGCTTCGTTGGAGTTTAAAGGCTATGCAGCAACATGGTGGGGATTCCAGCAAAACCAGCACCGCCGAGATCACCATCCTCCCATCAATACATGGCATGAGATGAAAGATTTGATGCGGGAACGCTTCAGTCCAGTCCACTACCAACGAGAGCTGGAGAAAAAGATACAAAAGCTTAGGTAAGGAGATCGAAGTGTAAATGACTACTACAAGAAAATGATTGAAGCCATGAGATGAGTTGATGTAGAAGAATATCCAGAAGATATGATGAAGCCATAAGAAACAATGAAGATCAAGATCCGAAGTTGCAATTTCGAGGACCAATGACATGATCAAGAGCTAAGAAGCTTCAAGCATACTTGCAAGTGTTGATTCGAAGGAAGCTCGAGATTGGAGATGAAGAAGTCGAAAGAAGCAATTCCAAGATAGTTAATTTATTAACTATTGAATATCAAGATCACACCATGGAGAACACAACTTGAAGATTTGAAGATGAGGAGTAAAAGTGCACGTGTGCATGGTATTGTATGAAGATCGACGTGCACGTGTGCAAGTGAGAAGAAAATCAGCCCTTGATTATTTAATTAAGGGGTTGATTTTATCTTAGACTATAGTGTTATTTTTATTTAATTTAGACTATAGTTGGATCAGATTTTAATTATTTATTTGGTTGTAATTTTCGGTCCTAATGTTCATTAGTCATAGGTTTGACTAGAATTATATTTAAGGCATGTTTCTACCTTGAATAGAATTCTAGTTTAGGGAATTTCCTAGTCCAATTAGACTTGAATTAGGGTCAGATTTTCGTCCACCTTTAGCCTATTATTTTTGGCCCTTATGTATTATAAATAGGGGTCTTATGTTATGTTAATACTTTAGACATTGTTGAATTAAATTGCTTTTGCATACAATTGTGTCTCAAATCTTTTACGTCTTTTGAATACTTTCACACGAAAATATTCATTCTTGGAGCTAGCAATTTTAAGTCTTAATCAAGGGTATTGCTTAATCCACTTGAGGGATTAACCGGTATTCGCTATCGAAGAGCAACTTGGAGATTTCAACCTTGGATATGTTCGAGATTCAAGGAGGCTATCGGGTTGTGATTCACCACAACACTCATCCATCGACCACCACCATAACCGACGTCAACTAACTCTCCATCGACGTTCACATTTACGGCAGCCACAAATCCGATCGTTATTCATACGTCGTTTATCCGTAAGTTCGTTTATCTCTATCATATCATACCTTCTCCAGGCCCTTCTTCACCAAACCTCACACACGAATTATCCATCCCAATTCAACCTATATTTCATTCTCTTTACAGCCCCTCATTCCTTTGGATTTGTGTTATATAGTTCGTGTAATTTTTCTAGGTATTTTAGTTGTCTAGATTTTGTCTTTTCGTTTATTTTATCGAGTCGGATTGAAGTCCTTTATTAAGTTGACGTGTTTTGTTCCTAAGTCTTCCGCTACGTTGTTATTATCATCCTAGATTAATAGTCCGGGTCGTATCATATTTTAGCATTAGAGCCACGTCAGCTCTGCTGGTTATGGTTCAATCTGACGTGTCAAGTCTTATCCTACGTGTCATCGTACGTGTCATTTATTTTCTTACGTGTCATCGAGTTGTAATAGCATAGCTATCATTTAAAAAAAAGGCATCGACAAAAAAAAAAGAAGCCGTCGAATTTTAAAAAAAAATTCGTATAAAAGAAAAAAAAATCCGAAAAGTAAAAAAAAAAAGAGGTATATTCATTGTTTCCTTTTGAGTCTTATTTTAATTTTGGTACTTTCCTTTTAGTACTTTTCTAGTTGGTATTTTCCTTCTAGTCAAGTTCTATAGTTGGTACCTTCCATTAGAGTTTTATTTTATTTTTGGGATCTTTCCTTCCTAGTTTATTTCATAGTTTGTAGTTTCTATTTGAGTCATAGCTTCTTTTTGGTTAATTCCTTTTAGAGTCTAGTTCAATTAGGATATTTAGAATTGTGTCACAATTGTGTAACACTTTCCAAATTACCTAATTTTTCCTTCCTTTTTTTTCCTACTTTTTCCTTCTAACCTTGGGAATCCATCTAACCCTGATCCACATACCCTACTCGACACCTACCCCACACGCCACCTAAGCCACAAGTCCCCACCCTTTGCCACCTTAATCTACACGCCACTTACACAAATATACTCTATATCATCCGTTGATCCTAGTTAGCAATACTCGTCTAACCTTCGTGCAATTAATCCGTACCCTCGACATTTGACAAGAGTACTATCTCTCACCCTCCTATACACGACACACACACATCACCATACACTTTGAGTGCAAATAAGAGTAGTAAAATCAAGAGTGAAAACAAAAGAGTGAACGTGAGATTGTGAGGATCCTTCCTTATTTTCCTTTACGTTTGTTCATTTTGTAGGTACCATGGACAAAGGCAAGAACGAAGCCACTGCTTCGATTCCTCCTATGGATGAGCCCTTTTCACCCAAATCACCTGATGATCTCTCATATACATCCAAAACTCAGTGGGATCCGAAGTACCAGTTTCACGCCATGGCACAGTTCTTTTTGCGTCAAAACCAGCAGATGAAGGATGAATTCGGGAATCAAATAGCTGAGTTAGCCGAGCAAATCAAGAAACTCTCAGTTCAATCGGCTATGACCCTAGCAGTTCACCAACCATAGGAGAGAGGTGCACCGAGGCAGCCCGTTTTTCAAGAAGATCGCGATAACGATGCATTCGAACCCGGTTTTGATGCAGCCAATGGTTATGAAGCCAACTTCATACCACCTAGACAAGATGATCACCGTGATCGTCCCAGACCACCTATCAGGCAAGCTGTTCGATATGAGAGGCCCCGATACGGAGATGGAGACGGTTTGCTCAACAATATCAAAACAAGCATTCCGAAATTTGAAGGTCTACATGATCCAGACCTTTACTTGGATTGGGAGCGAAAAGTCGACAAGATTTTCACTTGTTATGACTTTCTGGAGATCAAGAAGGTCCAGTTTACAGCATTGGAGTTTAGAGCCTATGCAGCCTCATGGTGGGAAATGCAGCAAGAGAGGCGATGCAGAGAGAGATATCCACCTGTTGATACATGGGAAGAAATGAAAGGCTTCTTACGAGGTCGTTTCATACCCGTTCACTATTAGAGAGAGCTTGAGAAGAAGCTCTATCGGATCAAACAAGGCACCCGTTCGATTGAAGAATACGACAAAGAGTTGGAAACCGCCTTGAATCGTGTCGGTAAGAGAGTGTCCTTAAATGCTACCATCATCAGATACATTGAGGGCATGAATCCCGACATTGCATGCGAAGTCGAGCTTAGAGACTTCACAAGTGTAGATGACATGGTGCACTACGCATCCATTGTGGAGAGGCAGCTCCGAGAAGGCCGGCGTCGATCTCATCACAGTGCAGTGTTGGGGTTTTTTCGAATTAAACCACCGCAGGATCTATTTAGTTGTTCATTAATCCATGTTCATGCAAATCATAATTTTATGTAACATGCATGTTTATCATAGTCTAATCAAATAGCATGTAAAACAGATTCGATTCTAATAAAGCGGAAGACATAGAAAACGAATCTACTTACAAATCGACAGACGGTCTGAGGACAAGATTACAGATCTAATCTTGTTGTTGAATGAACAATGATAGGCGCCACTTATGTCAATAAAATCGGCCACCACAATATTCTACTCCAAGATCTTCTGTTGTATTCCCGGACTATATCTAGATTCAGAGTGGGCTGAAATCTACTAGATAGAATTGTGAAATCTGTGGATAACTTTGAGAGACAAAGAGGGGCTGATTTCTTATGATAAATATCTCTATAAATTTTGTGCCCCCTCTCCCATTATATATAGGGAGGGGCGAAATTTCATGTTCCAGCCCTACTGGGCTGGGCCTCTATCTCAAGTTCTATATCCAGTCCACTTTCAGTCTTATTGGGCTACAACAGGGATCTAGAAGAATATTAAATTGGCCCACTAATTTATTTAATATCTAATATCTAATAAACTTAGGATATAATTAAATAAATTAAGTTTTACTTTTATTCCACTAAAGAAGTAAAACTGACTTACCAATTTAATACATATTTGCGAATATGCTTTCTCCTTTAGTCCAACCATTCCCCGTGTTTAAGATATAATGTTCATTAATTAATTATGTCAGCCTCTGACAGCTATAATTAATTAACATCTAAAACCTTGAGTAGTACCACACAAGCTTTATCATGTAAGGAATAAATTCCACCTGCAGGGTTTCAATATGAACTTGTGTTTCCTCAAGAGAACATCATCAACCTGGCGCACTAGGACACGGTGCTCATGCATACTGCTCGAGACATCATGTATACATTGTTATTACCTAAGATATTGAATTCGATCTACGAAAAGATCTTACACATTGATAAATCAAAGTAATAAACAACGCACACATATGCTCACCAATATCACATGAGTTCAGAACCCGAACTCTGTGGATCTTTATTCTCTCAGTAACTGGGTCAGAGACAGAGAATAGTATTCTATCATGATCCTCCTCAATACACAGACGAGTGTACTAGAATAATCAGTTAGTCAAGATAAACTAGCTTATCAGATTATTCTATGGTGCACCGATGGTGTGTTCAGGACCATCTAAGCCGTGAGCTCTTTAATACAATACAAGGTTCTAATGATATGATCTTACCGTGTGACTCCCCACACCATATCATCTACAATGTAAGTATATGGAACATTGCATAGAACAATTATAGAACATAATCTAAATGCAAACAGTGACTGCAATAACTTTCATTTCATATCATCAGAAAAGTATACAAAGACAAGTCTTCTAGTATACAAAACCAACAATCTCCCACTTATACTTGAAGCATGTCTTTCAAGCATAAAAACTAACAGGCTAACTCTCCAATCAAAACTATCGACTCAAACTGCGCCCCTAGGTCTGCATCTCACTCCCATTTTCTCCACGTGACCATCAAAGGTCTTAGCCGGCAGGCTCTTCGTGAATGGATCAGCCAGGTTATCCTCCGATGTAATCTTGACCACCGCCACGTCTCCTCTCTTAACGATTTCTCGTATAAGATGGTACTTTCTCTCTATGTGTTTACTTGCATTGTGAGCTCTGGGTTCCTTCGAGTTTGCCACTGCACCAGAATTATCACAGCATATCGTGATAGTCTTAGGCAAACCAGGAACCACGCCCAAGCCCAATAGGAACCCGCGGAGCCAGACAGCCTCTTTTGTAGCCTCAGAGGCAGCTACATATTTAGCTTCCATGGTGGAATCCACAATGCATTTCTGCTTAATGCTCCTCCATGCAATGGCTCCACCTCCTAATGTAAGCACATAGCCCGAGGTAGACTTACTCTGATCTTTGTTAGTTTGAAAATCTGAGTCCGTATAACCCAAAGGTACTAGACTATCAGAGCGAAAAACCAACATATAGTCTCGAGTCCTTTTAAGGTACTTGAGAATGTTTTTGACCGCAGTCCAATGACCTTGTCTAGGGTTAGACTGATATCTGCTTACCATGCCAACGGCATAGCATATATCAGGCCTAGTGCATAGCATAGCATACATCAAACTTCCCACAACCGAAGCATATGGTACTTTCTTCATTTCTTCTATCTCAGACTGTGTTTGGGGACACATTTCCTTGGATAGATGAATTCCATGCCTGTAACGTATAAAACCTTTCTTGGAATCTTGCATGCTAAACCTAGCTAGCACTGTATCGATATAAGTCGCCTGGGACAGATATAACATCCTTTTCTGGCGATCTCGAATGATCTTGATGCCAAGGACATGTCCGGCTTCACCCAGATCCTTCATATCGAACTGCTTGGACAACCACACCCTAATGTTAGATAACTCCTTCTTACTGTTTCCAATAAGCAAGATGTCATCAACATAAAGTACAAGGAATGACACCACGCTTCTATCACATTTCTTGTACACACAGCTCTTATCCGGACTTTGCACGAATCCATATGACTGGATAACCTCGTCAAATCGGATATTCCAAGATCTCGATGCCTGCTTAAGTCCATAAATGGATCTCTTAAGCTTGCACACCAAGTGCTCTTGGCCTTTAGCAATAAATCCCTCTGCTTATCTTATGTGAATGTTTTCTTCAAGACTTCCATTTAGGAAAGCTGTCTTGACATCCATCTGCCAGATCTCATAATCTAAATGAGCGGCAATTGACAAGAGAATCTGGATTGACTTAAGCATGGCTACCGGCGAAAATGTTTTCTCATAATCGATCCCTTCTTTCTGACTGTACCCTTTCACCACCAATCTAGCTTTGAAGGTTTTAACCTTCCCGTCAGCTCCTCTCTTGCGCTTGTAGATCCACTTACACCCAATGGGTTTAATCCCATCTTGTGGTTCTATGAACTCCCAGACTTGATTGTGATCCATAGATCCAATCTCAGATTCCATTGCAGGTTTCCAAGAATCTGCATCTTTATCTCGAATTACCTTGTCATAGGTCCTGAGATCCAATTCATTTAGTCCCTCTAGGAAATCTGAAGCCTCTCCCAGACCAATGAATCTATCAGGTTGGTGTACAACCCTCCCACTACGACGAGGCAGTTCATGTACTTCCGTGACACGTTGTGCAGTGTTTGGTGGTTCCTCTTCTTGTACAACTGGTGTAGGATTTGATCCTCCCCTTAACTCCTCAAGGATGATTTGACTCTTTGGTTTGTGGTTTATCACATAGTCTTTCTCTAAGAATCGAGCATTGGTGCTAACAATGATCTTCTGATCCTTAAGACTATAAAATAAACCACCTTTCGTTCCTCTAGGATATCCAACGAATAGCCTTACATCAGTACGAGGAGCCAGATTATTAGCTTCCTTATCCAACACATGTGCAGGGTTACCCCAAATTCGAATATGGTTCAAACTGGGCTTTCGTCCAGTCCATAATTCTGTGGGCGTAGAAGGAACTGATTTTGACGGAACTAAGTTAAGAATATAGGCTGCTGTTTCCAGGGCATATCCCCAGAACGAAATGGACAACTCAGAATAACTCATCATCGATCTAACCATCTCTAACAGTGTACGATTCCTTCTTTCCGCCACACCATTCTATTGTGGTGTTCCCGGTGCAGTCAATTAGGAGGTAATCCCATTCTCTACCATGTAATCCCTAAATTCACTCGAGAGGTACTCGCCACCACGATCAGAACGTAGTGACTTTATACTTCTGCCTGTTCATTTCTCCGCTTCTGTCTTAAACACTTTGAATTTCTCAAAGCATTTAGACTTACGACGCAACAGGTAGATATAACCATATCTAGAGTAATCATCAATGAGAGTGATGAAATACTCGAACCCTCCTTGAGCTTGAACTGACATAGGGCCGCACAGGTCAAAGTGAATCAAATCTAATATCCCTTCGGATCTATTTCCTTTTGACTGGAAAGGACGCTTGGTCATTTTACCTTCCAAACAGGATTCACACAAAGGAAATGATTCTAGTACCAAAGAAGATAATGGTCCATCATTTACAAGCCTTTGTATCCTCTTAAGGTTAATATGACCTAGCCTTAGATGCCAAAGATAGGTTTGATTTAATTCTGAAGGTTCTTTTCTCTTGTTAGGGTTTATAATCGATGTATTCAACAGTTGTCTTTGCGTAGTGTTTTCAGTTGGTTTAAGAAAGTATAAATGTCCATCCAATGTACCAGAACAGATAGAATGTTTACCACTAAAGATAACTACTTTGTTATCAAAAGAAACATAATATCCATCCATAATCAATTTAGAAACTTAAATTAAGTTTCGCCTAAAACCAGGCACATAAAGACAATCTTTCAAAACCAACGTTCTATCACTACTGAAAGGTAAAACAACGTCTCCCACTGCAATAGCCGTCACTCTTGTAGCATTGCCTATGTAGACGGTGATCTCATTCTCACCCAGCTGTCTTTTTACCAGGAACCCCTGTAAAGACATGCAAACATGATCAGTAGCTCCAGTATCTACTACCCATGACTGGGTAGAACAAGTTGCTAAACATGTTTCTACAACCAGAGTGTGAGATGTACCTCTCTTCTTCTTCTTGTTAGGACACGCCGCCTTCCAGTGACCTGGTTGGCCGCACTTGAAGCACTTAGTCTTCAACTTGAATTCCTCAGGAGGAATCTTCACCTTTGGCTTCTTTACCTTAGGCGCCTCATCTGCAGCCTTCTTAGGTGCGTTTCTCTTCTTCCCTTTTTCACCAGAAGAAGACGCTCCTTTTTCAGCTATGTGGGCCTCAGGACTGCTCTTTTGGAGCAATTCAGCCACCTGAAGGTCTATGAGCAGTTCAGTCAGGCTGACATCCCTTTTAATCATGTTAAAATTCAGCCTGAATTGCTCAAACTTCGAGGACAAGCTATGAAGAACAATGTCGATTTGAGAATCACCATCTAGCTCTCCACCCAAGGTCTCGATCTCAGATAAATACCCCATCATCGTGAGAAGTGATCCCTAACAGGTGTGGAGTCAGACATTCTAGCATTCATTAGTTTCTTCATTGCCAAATGGCGTGCCGAGCGGTTCTGATGACGGAATAGCTGCCTAAGGTTGTACATGATATCATAAGCGGTTTTCATAGGCTCATGCTGATGTTGCAACACACTTGACATAGATGCCAAGATGTATCAGCGCGATATCTCATTAAACCTAACCCACTTATCATATGCAACCTTTTGGGCTTCGTGAGAACCCTCATCTGGTGTTGAGGACAAACCTCTTCAAGTACAAACTTGTGTCCCTCAACAACAAGTACCAAGTTAAGGTTACGAATCCAATCATTATAGTTTTCACCGACAAGTCTGTTTTCTTTGAGGATTGAGGACAGATTGGAGAGTGCCATTGATGATATGAAATAACTGAAATTAAAACATACAGTACAATCATAAAACACGTTTAGGATAAACAGTATATAATCGAAAACCTCACAAAAATTATATACTTTTCCACCGACACTTTAAAAATGATTTCTATAAGCCACGATCGTGTGGACGTTTATAAATCTCATTTTTAAATAGGTTAAACCTTTAATTTGCCTCCAGTTGAATTTCCTTACAACAAGCAAATTAATAGCCGGATAAAAATACGGTCATATAATCGTCTAATTGATAAGCCACGATCGTGTGGACGTTTATCAATAAATTACATCTAAGTGTGCATACCATTATCTTCACAACAAGATCACTATTCGAATTTAACCGCTTCAGATGGAGGAGTCAGTTAGTTCTAATAGTGTTCTACAGCTATCCATTTAGGAGATTTAATTTCTAGAGAAATTTGTGATATGACACATCCGATATGGAGGAAGACCGATGTCAACGCGCATGCCCATCACTTCTCAATTAAACCAGATATTAATGGAGACCGTATGAGATTTCTACATAGTTTGGTATGAATCTCTCCAACTTAGTTATTTATGTTTGAGGTTTCATTTTATTCCATTTACGAACATGCAAACATCACATAAAATGATAAACATCCATTGCATGCTTCGACATAATAAGCAATAATAATAATCCAACTATCATGGCTTATATCTCATGTTGATTGATGAGATAAAACTGGAAAGTCAGCTCCGGAAACAGGCTTAGCCGCCGCCCCTTCACCGCGCCTCGCTGAAAAACCTAGCTCCATTTAGGGATTCGGGACGTGAACCGGTGAACCTTGGTGCTGAACTACTTTCCTTCTTTGAGTTGATCTCCGATCTTTATTCAATACAGACTATCTATTCCAAAAGGAAAAATCTAATATTGCTAGAATAAAAATTACAACTCAAAATTCGGCCTAACAGTTTTATATCTATTACATTAAAACAACGTAAAATAAAACTTAGACCTAATCCATGGATTTTCTCATGGATAAAAATCACGTAGCCAAATCGGCATACGGCCAGCATTCATTCAACATAAACATACATCACATAAAATAAAGGAGCCATGATAGTTGGTAAACCTGCAAACAAACACAGTCTACAAATCCAACAATCATTTATTAAATGATCCACATAAAATAACATATGTTATCTATGCATGAATATTAAATAATAATCGAATTTAACAATTAATTAAATTAATTAATTCGATATTATCCACAAGATAAAAATTGAAAATTAAAATAATTATCCACCAATTTAAATCATGATATTTTCGAAAATATATCTTAAAATAAATATGGAAATTATTTATAATTATCCACCAAATTTATTTAATATTTTCAAGCCACTCTAATTAAATAATAATTGGATATATTGATATATATCAAAAATCTAATCCAAATATTATCCATAAGAATCTAAATCTTTAAAGATAAGGTTTGAAGATTTGATCCTCTTCAAAATCTTCCAAATCCTATCCAAAATCAAATTCTTATCATAAATGGATTTTGATAATTATTTGTATATATCCAAAAACCACCTTATCCAATATTTAATCCCATAGATTTTGAAATTATCCAAATAATAAATTGGAGATTTGATCCATTTCAAATTCTTCCAAATTTAAAATTCTATTTTCAAATCTATCTAGATTAATATTAGGTAAATCAAGATATACATCAAATAACATCAAATCTAAATCCAATATACATAAATTTCGATCCATCCTAATAAATAAATCTGAAAATTTGATTTTCATCAAAATCTTCTCCAAATTAATTTATTAAAAATCGAAAAATACACTATATTTCACATTTGGAAATTTTGACATTAATCAAAAAAACTATTCCAAATAATATAGCTATAGGTTTCGAAATTTTCAAGATTTAAAATCTGAAAATTTTGATCCACTTCAAAAATTATCAAATTTAAAATTCTAATTTCAAACCTATCTAGATTAGAATTTTGTAACTTTTGATATACATTAAAAATCACCAAATCCAATTCTAATCACTAAAAATTTCGAACCCTATCCAAATTAAATCTGAAAATTTTGATGTTGATCAAAAATCCATCCAAATTTAATTATAGTGTTCGAAAATTTTAACACAAAATTAGGGAATTTTTAACACATCAAATTCGAAAATTTGATCACCAAATTTTCAAAAATAATGAGACACAAATCTGGAAATTTGAAGACATCAAATATCATCCCAAATCTATATCTCATCATGTTCGAAAATTCCAACAATTCAAAAGTAGAATTTCCGAATTCAATCCAAAATTCTTCCAAGTCTTGAATACCATAAAAATCGACATATATGCATATTTAAATCTGAAAATTTAAAAAATATAAATTTAACATCAAATTTAAATATATATATATATATATCGAATTCATGCTCGGATTAATTCTAGAACAGTGCCAAAACCTGGCTCTGATACCACTGTTGGGGTTTTTTCGAATTAAACCACCGCAGGATCTATTTGGTTGTTCATTAATCCATGTTCATACAAATCATAATTTTATGTAACATGCATGTTTATCACAGTCTAATCAAATAGCCTCTAAAACAGATTCGATTCTAATAAAGCGGAAGACATAGAAAATGAATCTACTTACAAATCGACAGACGGTCTGAGGACAAGATTACAGATCTAATCTTTTTGTTGAATGAACAATGATAGGCGCCACTTATGTCAATAAAATCGGCCACCACAATATTCTACTCCAAGATCTTCTGTTGTATTCCTGGACTGTATCTAGATTCAGAGTGGGCTGAAATCTACTAGATAGAATTGTGAAATCTGTGGATAACTTTGAGAGACAAAGAGGGGCTGATTTCTTATGATAAATATCTCTATAAATTTCGTGCCCCCTCTCCCCTTATATATAGGGAGGGGCGAAATTTCATGTTCCAGCCCTACTGGGCTGGGCCTCTATCTCAAGTTCTATATCCAGTCCACTTTCAGTCATATTGGACTACAACAGGGATCTAGAAGAATATTAAATTGGCCCACTAATTTATTTAATATCTAATATCCAATAAACTTAGGATATAATTAAATAAATTAAATTTTACTTTTATTCCACTAAAGAAGTAAAACTGACCTACCAATTTAATACATATTTGCGAATATGCTTTCTCCTTTAGTCCAGCCATTCCCCGTGTTTAAGATATAATGTTAATTAATTAATTATGTCAGCCTCTGACAGCTATAATTAATTAACATCTAAAATCTTGAGTAGTACCACACAAGCTTTATCATGTAAGGAATAAATTCCACCTGCAGGGTTTCAACATGAACTTGTGTTTCCTCAAGAGAACATCAACAACCTGGCGCACCAGGACACGGTGCTCATGCATACTGCTCGAGACATCATGTATACATTGTTATTACCCAAGATATCGAATTCGATCTACGAAAAGATCTTACACATTGATAAATCAAAGTAATAAACAACGCACACATATGCTCGCCAATATCACATGAGTTCAGAACCCGAACTCTGTGGATCTTTATTCTCTCAGTAACTGGGTCAGAGACAGAGAATAGTATCCTATCATGATCCTCCTCAATACACAGACGAGTATACTAGAATAATCAGTTAGTCAAGATAAACTAGCTTATCAGATTATTCTATGGTGCACCGATGGTGTGTTCAGGACCATCTAAGCCGTGAGCTCTTTAATACAATACAAGGTTCTAATGATATGATCTTACCGTGTGACTCCCCACACCATATCATCTACAATGTAAGTATATGGAACATTGCATAGAACAATTATAGAACATAATCTAAATGCAAACAGTGACTGCAATAACTTTCATTTCATATCATCATATCATCAGAAAAGTATACAAAGACAAGTCTTCTAGTATACAAAACCAACATACAGCCCTTGTTCGACCATCTTGGAACAAAGGTACGCCTTCCACATCATCTTCTACTCCTTCTACGGACTCCACTCGACCCCGAGGTTAATCTGGACCACCCGAACGGTGTTTTGACCGTTCTACACCACCGCCGAGCTGTAGGACCGATCCTACACCTGCAGCTCCAGTCCGGTCGAATTTCACACGACCAAATCTACCAAACACGGTGCCAACTTCAGCCCCTAGTTGAGCCCGAGATGTTCAGTGCCATAAATGCCAAGATTGGGGCCACTTTCAGAATCAGTGCCCGAACCGTCGAGTTCTATTCTTCACGGAGCAGAATGAACTTGAATCAGCTAGTGAAGATGACGAACCTATCAAAGCTGACGCCCCACCTGAAGAAGATGCACAGATCGTGTTTGAAGAAGAGGAACCTGAGATTCCTCATGTCAGTCTGGTTTCTATCCGCAGTCTGAACATAAATCGAGAAGTAGAGCAACAATCACAACGAGAAAACATCTTCTACACCAGAGTTGCTATTCAAGACAAGACTTGCGCGTTGATCATAGACAGTGGAAGTGTTATCAATGCAGTGAGCCAGTATGCAGTCGACAAGCTTGGATTTACCACAGTAAAGCATCCAAATCCATACCGCTTGCAATGGCTTACAGATTGAGGCACAGTTCGCGTGACTGGTCAGGTACATGTATTTTTTTCCATTGGTCGTTATTCTGACACGGTATTATGTGATGTTATTCCTATGGATGCAGCACATATACTTTTAGGAAGACTGTGGCAATTTGATAGATAAGTTATACACGACGGACTCGCGAACACTTACACAGTCAAGAGAGACGGCCGAACCACCATCCTAAAGCCGTTAACACCCAAAGCCGTTCAAGAAGAGTAAGAAATAATGTGAGCAAAGTTCAAAGAGGAGCAAGAAATAATGCGAGCAAAGTTCAAAAAGGAGTGCGAGAAGACCGCCGCCGCCGACGTCCGTACAACCGCCGCGGATAGCCCCTCCACGGCGCCGATTGTATCACCGCCACCTCCTCCCCTTTCCAAGGCTAATACAGTCCCTTCATCACCTCATTCCAGTGCCAATGATCATGGAAAAGGGGTGAATACAGCCCCTTTTATCGCAAGAGAAAAATCAGTCTTTGTTTTGTACATTTAAAAGTGTTGAAAAGGCTATTAAAGTAAAATTGCCTTAAATTCTTTTAACTTGTAAGAACAGTGCTACTAACGATGTTTCTTTGCCTAGTGTTGTGCAGCCCCTTATGAAGGAGTTCGAGGATGTCTTTCCGGATGAGATTCCAAGTGGATTACCTCTAGTTCATGGGATCGAGCACCGGATTGATTTCGTGCCCGGAGCCATCTTGCCGAACCGCCCAGCTTACCGCATGTCTCCTGAAGAAACAAAGGAGATAGACCGTCAAGTTAAGGAGCTGTTGGAGAAGAAGTAAATCTGAGAGTCGATGAGCCCATGCGCAGTTCCAGTGATTTTAGTGCCCAAGAAGAACAATGAATGGAGAATGTGCATGGATTGCAGAGCCATCAATAAGATCACAGTTAAGTATCATTTTCCCATTCCTAGACTTGATGATTTGCTAGATGAACTTAGTGGATCAAAGATTTTTTTCTAAGATTGATTTGAGATCTGGTTACTTTCAAGTTCGTATGCATGAGGGTGATGAATGGAAAACTGCTTTTAAGACTAAACATGGATTGTATGAATGGTTGGTAATGCCTTTTGGTCTCACAAATGCACCGAGCACATTTATGAGATTGATGAACCATGTTTTGCGTGATGTTATTGGGAAGTATGTAGTTGTTTATTTTGATGATATCCTGATATACAGTCACAGTGCACAGACGCACCTAGATCACCTTAGGCGCGTATTTTTATTGTTGAGAGATGCTCGTTTGTATGGCAACATGTCTAAGTGTTCTTTTTTGCTTGAATGAAGTAGTATTCTTAGGCTTTGTTGTGAGTTGTAGAGGTATTGAGGTTGATCATTCCAAAATCAAGGCGATTGAGGAATGGCCAATGCCCAAAACCGCGTCTGAAGTTCGATCCTTTCACAGCCTTGCCGGATTTTATCATCACTTTGTGCGCAATTTTTCTAGCATTGTCGTGCCTCTTACTGAGCTAAGTAAGAAGGATCGCAAGTTTGAATGGGGTAAACAGCAAGAGCATGCGTTTAATACTTTGAAGTCTTTATTGTGTTCTACTCCTGTTTTATGTTTACTGGATTTTTCCAAAACCTTTGAGATCGAGTATGATGCCTCCAGGATAGGTATTGGTGCTGTTTTGATGCAGGAAAAATGGCCCGTGACTTACTTCAATGAGAAGCTCAACGGCGCCGCTTTGAGGTATTCGACGTACGATAAGGAGCTATACGCTTTGAAGCGTGCATTGGATACATGGCAGCACTATTTGTGGCCCAAAGAGTTCATCATTCACACGGATCATGAGAGCTTGAAGCATTTGAAGGGTAAAAGCAACTTGAACAAACGGCATGCGAGATGGGTCGAGTTCATCGAGTCATTTCCATACGTCATCAAGTATAAGAAAGGAGAAGACAACGTCGTCGCCAATACCCTCTCTCAAAGGTACATGTTTCTTAACCTAATGCATGCTAATATGTTTGGTTTTGAGTCCATTAAGTCTTTGTATGAGTCGGACCCATATTTCTCGCCTATTTATGAGCAATGTTCGAAATCTATGAAGTCTTATGATCGTTTTTATGTGCATGATGGATTCTTGTTTAGAGTGTCTAAGTTGTGCATTCCTTCTTGTTCTATGCGTGAGCTACTTGTTTTAGAATCGCATGCGGGAGGATTAATGGGACATTTTGGGGTGCATAAGATATTATCCTTGTTGCATGAGCATTTCTTTTGGCCGCATATGAAACGTGATGTTGAACGCATGTGTTACTTTTCATAAGTTTAAGTCTACTTCGCATCCTTTTGGTTTGTACACTCCTTTACCTGCTCCATCTAGTCCTTGGATTGATTTATCTATGGATTTCATTTTGGGTTTGCCTAGGTCTAGATCGGGTAAAGATTTTGTGTTTGTTGTAGTTGATAGGTTTTCCAAGATGGCGCATTTCATTGCATGTAGAAAAACTGATGATGTTGTTCACATAGCCAATTTGTTCTTTATTCATGTTGTTAGATTGTATGGGATTCCTTGTACTATTGTTAGTGATAGGGATTCTAAGTTTTTAGGACATTTTTGGCGAGTTCTATGGGGAAAATTAAGGACCAAGCTGTTGTTTTCTACTGCATGTCATCCACAAACCGATGGTCAAACTGAGGTTTTCAATCGTACTTTAGGTACTTTGCTTAGGTCTTTAATTAAGAACAATGTGAAGTCATGGGAATAATGTTTACCTTATGCTGAGTTTGCTTATAATCGAGTTATTCATTCTTCTACTAACATGTCTCCATTTGAGGTTGTTTATGGTTTTAATCCACTAACACCTAATGATTTGATTCCTTTACCTGTTGAGCATCTAACAAGTGTTAAATGATTGAAGAGAGCTGATCTTATCAAGGAGATGCATGAGAAGGTCCGAGCCCGGATCGAGCACGAAGGCGCTCAAACCGTTGCCGCGCCCACAATACACGTCGCAAACGTGTAGTCTTCCAGCCCGGTGATCGTGTTTGGATTCATCTGAGTCCCGACCGATTTCCAAATCTGAGGAAGTCGAAATTGTCACCAAGAGGAGATGGTCCTTTCACCGTCCTGAGCCGTGTCAATGACAATGCGTACCGCATTGATCTACCTGGTGAGTATAAATGTTCTTCAACGTTTAATGTTGCTGATTTATCTCCCTTTGATGCAGATGAATTCGATCAAGATGAAGGTCCAAATTCAAGGACGAATTCTTTTCAGCAGGGGGGGAATGATGAAGCCATGAGCAACAATGAAGATCAAGACCCGGAGTTGCAATTTCGAGAACCAATGACACGATCAAGAGCTAAGAAGCTTCAAGCATACTTGCAAGTGTTGATTCGAAGAAAGCTCGAGATTGCAGATGAAGAAGTCGAAAGAAGCAATTACAAGATAGTTAATTTATTAACTATTGAAGATCAAGATCACACCATGGAGAACACAACTTGAAGAGTTGAAGATGAGGAGTAAAAGTGCACGTGTGCATGGTGTTGCATGAAGATCGACGTGCATGTGTGCAAGTAAGAAGAAAATCGGCACTTGATTATTTAATTAAGGGGTTGATTTTATCTTAGACTATAGTGTTATTTTTATTTAATTTAGACTATAGTTGGATCAGATTTTAATTATGTATTTGGTTGTAATTTTCGGTCCTAATGTTCATTAGTCATAGGTTTGACTAGAATTATATTTAAGGCATGTTTCTACCTTGAATAGAATTCTAGTTTAGGGAATTTCCTAGTCCAATTAGACTTGAATTAGGGTCAGATTTTCGTCCACCTTTAGCCTATTATTTTTGGCCCTTATGTATTATAAATAGGGGTCTTATGTTATGTTAATACTTTAGACATTGTTGAATTAAATTGCTTTTGCATACAATTGTGTCTCAAATCTTTTACGTCTTTTGAATACTTTCACACGAAAATATTCATTCTTGGAGCTAGCAATTTTAAGTCTTAATCAAGGGTATTGCTTAATCCACTTGAGGGATTAACCGGTATTCGCTATCAAAGAGCAACTTGGAGATTTCAACCTTGGATACCTTAAAGATTCAAGGAGGCTATCGGGTTGTGATTCACCACAACACTCATCCATCGACCACCACCATAACCGACGTCAACCAACTCTCCATCGACGTTCACATTCACGGTAGCCACAAATCCGATCGTTATTCATCCGTCGTTTATCCGTAAGTTCGTTTATCTCTATCATATCCTACCTTCTCCAAGCCCTTCTTCACCAAACCTCACACACGAATTATCCATCCCAATTCAGCCTATATTTCGTCCTCTTTATAGCCCCTCATTCCTTTGGATTTGTGTTATATAGTTCGTGTCATTTTTCTAGGTATTTTAGTTGTCTAGATTTCATCTTTTCGTTTATTTTATCAAGTTGGATTGAAGCCCTTCATTAAGGTAACGTGTTTCGTTCCTAAGTCTTCTGCTATGTTGTTATTATCGTCCTAGATTAATATTTCGGGTCGTATCAAGATACAATGGATAGATTTCTAGCTAGTCTATGAAGAGCAATCCGTGAAAGAGTAGCATTGTACCACTTTGAAGAGTTGGAGGACATGGTGGAATACGCCATTCGGATAGAACAGTGGCTGGAGGAACTAGAGATGAAGTCAAATGAGGAGGTTCTAGTAGAGTTGAACGTTGATTTACCATCTGAGTTCATTGGCACCAATGAAGATCCACTTCCAAGGTACCCATTCTAGACTTCGTTAAAGTACCTATTATCTCATTGCAATCTGTTCCTATGTGCTTAGACATTGGAGAAGTCGAGAAAGAAGAAATGGAGATCAATGTTGCAGTTAAGGAGGTCGAAATAGGTGAAAAGTTGGAGGAATTACAACTATGTTCTGAAAAGGAGAATGACATCAGTGGAGCAATGGTTGAAGATCACAAGGATTTCGAACCAGCGAGCTTAGAGAAGCTGCCGAATTAACATTATTTGTCAATCATTTTCTTGTGATATCTTTATCTTACAAGTTGATGAAGATGTTCCATTACATGTTGATGTTCCACCAGATTTGTTCACGGACGCCATGTGAAGATCTTTTATGCTTGAGCCAAGAAAAATTGATGTTCAGTCCATGTTCATCTTTGATCCCGGAGCTTCGAATTCAAGGACGAATTCTTTTCAAGAGGAGGGGAATGATAAAGGCACGATAAGCATCAAAGAATCAAATTCAAATCTGCCATTAAAGGGTTCGAAGATTGTTATGTTGTTCAAAATTAAAGATTGGAGATCAAGGTTTGAAGAAGATCAATGCATGATGAGTTTGAGCACTTGAAGAAAGAAAGAGAAGATTTGGACGTGTGCATGTAATTTGCATGGAAAATAGCTAATCTCGAAATTGCATGCATGGAGAATTTTCGAGCAACTTTGGGCCACTATGAAGATCGAAATAATTCAGCCCATGTTCGTTGATTTGAAGTCCAATTTGAAGGCCCAAAAATGTTGGGTTTATTTTATCCATAGTTAGATTTTATTATTTGATTTTTGGTCATTATTTTATTTATTTTCATTTTTTATATTAAGGGAATTTCTAGAAGGTCTTTTTAGTTAGGTAATTAGAGTTTTAATTGTGAGAACTTCTTTCCTAGTTAGAATTCTAGTTTAGGTATTTTTTTAATTAATTTTCGTCCATCCCTTATATCTATATAAAGGGATCATTTGTAGCATTTATTTTTCAGACATTGATTAATATTTGAAGTTTTATTTTCAATTATCTCACGATCCTTTGGTTGATCACCCTTATATACGTTCTTTAGACCTTAGCAAATCTAAAGTCTTCTTTCAAGCTTCTTTTTAATTCTATCGAGAATTAGGGAGAAGTGCTAATCAATCCGGAGTTGTTCGACGTAATTGCGTTTCGTCTCACGAAGATGGTGTTCAATTGAAGATCGAGTCCATTCTATCTTTCATCATCATCGATGCCAACTACCAACATCTACAAGCCATCATTCGTACGCCACCTTTCTTCCAAGTAAGTTCTACCATTCGTTCCATAATTTCCTAGTCCTAACCGAAGCCATCCACGCCACAATTCCAATCTGTCATACGCCTTCTTCCTCGTTTATTTGGTATTGTGTTTTTGTCTTAGTTGGGTCACGTTCTAGGTGTCTCAGTTAACATATTTAACGAGTCTAATTCAACATAGAATTGAGTCATATTATTCTTTATTTTAGTCGATTATAACGTTTAGTTAGTCAGGTTGAATCTTTCATTCCGCTGACGTTGTTCGAGTCCTTTAAAGTCTTCCGCTTGCGTCTTGATTTGGCTTAGATACAGTGTCCGGGTCACATCATTAATTCAAATTATGATTCATTTCATCTCAATTAATGTTTAGAGTTCTGGGGTTTGGGGTTTAAGGTTTAGTGTTTTTTTAAGTTTTTTAGGGTTTTTTGGGGGGGGGGGGGGGGGGGTTTAGGCTTTAGTATTTTTTTGGGTTGTTTTTAGGGGTTTATTTTGTGTTTTTTATGATTTTTTTGGGGTATTTTTAGGGGTTTATTTTGTGGTTTTTAGGATTTTTTAGGGTGTTTTTAGGGGTTTATGTTGTGTTTTTTTGGGGAGTTTTTAGGAGTTTATTTTGTGTTTTTAAAAGTTTATTAATTCTATTTTAGGATATAAATTCATATTTATTTCAAAAAAATTAAATCAATTTATTTGAATTTTAGGATTCACTAACTTTATTTTAGGATATAAATTTTTGGTAAGAAAACAAAAAGAAAAAATAGAAAATAAAAAAAACTGAAAAAATGAAAAATTAGCCCAGAAAAAGAAATAAATAAAAAAATAAAAATTGACGGGCGCTGACGTACACGTGCCGCGCGTGGATGCCACGCGCCCGCCTGAAATTATCTTATTGTACATTAAGTGTACAAGAGACCTTCTCAATAAAAAAATAATTGAAACTTAAAAGCTAAAGATGATAATAAATCATAATTATGAAAATCAAACCCAATAAAAATGATAAACTCAAAACTAATAAGGGAAGAACTTATAAATTCTAATAATGAAATAATATCCTAAAATAATAAACCTAAAACAAATTAAATAACTATAACCCCTAATTCCGAATAATCAACCTTAATTAATATTATAGACTAAAAAAAACATAACATTTTAAATTCTAGTTTTGAGAATCATCCATAATCAATAATTCAAAACTAAAACATAAAAATCGCTTGTAAATTTAGTCATAAAACAATAAACTCTGATTATAAAACAATAATAAAATATACAAAGGTAAATTTGACAAAAAAAGAAAAGAAAAGAAATCAAATTAAAAACTAACCAAAATACGAACAGCCCAGCTAAAACTGAGTCCACCTTAAAAAGAAACCAATGGGTCCATTTTGTAAGTTTAGATAGAACTAAAAAAATAAAATACAATTATGCTCATATCTTTTCAAATAAAAAAATTAATTATTCAAATATTACCAACTAAATGAAAAGCGAACTTTAAAATATTGTTCATACAATGCAAATTTACATTTGTTTTTTGCAATTACAAAATGAATTCGAAATAAAAAAACATTTTGCCAATTAAAATTGAAGAATCCAGATCAAATCTATGTACAAAAGAAATCATCACATTTAATTTAGGGAAAAAATAATAAAAAGAAAAAGAAAAATTAGGGTAAAGTCAATCCATTCCAGCAGATGGTCAGTTTTTCGGAGCCCAAGCCCAACAAACTGAACAAAACCCTAGCTCATCTTTCCCCTATATAATGCACAATTGGAACTGCGTTCCTTTCATCATCTGTAGCCTTCTCTTTTTCAATTCTTATAACTATGTGTTTAATCTATAGCTTGTAATTATTTTTCGTCTTCTATTTTCTTCGTACAAATATTTCTCGTTGATTTCTTTCTTCTTTTTTTTTTTTTTCAAATTTGAATTCGGATAATTGAAAATTTTCAAATCGCTGTGACGACTCGGAAAATTCAAGCTCAACAGACCGTATTGCAGGTTTCTCTCTCTACACAGAGATTGTCATTTGCATGTCGATAATCCCGCTGAACTGAGCGATTCTCTTTCTAAAAGCTCTTTTAGTGTCCATATGTTTTATCATCTATTTTTTAATTTTATTTCTCTTTCGGATTTTATTTTAATTTTTTTTACATTTCGATTGATTTAGTACGTTTGAATTAGATTTTGGGTGATTTGTTTACGGTGATGATAAAAAGCTCCCTCTTCTGAAATCTTTTGAGGACGCTTGCCGGCAGAATCGAACCAATTATTAATCGCCACCACTGAGTGAATGAATCATTTCCCATTTCATTTAATATATTTTTTTCTTTATCTATTTAAAATATCAATTTTGTTGTTGAAATTCATTCTACTTTGATGAGGATGAAGCAATATTTAATTTCCAACACTTGGACTGAGAGAGCTGAGATCTCATCTCTCGTGATGCAGTTATTTGCTACTGAATCATGTTTTATTTTTATTCCCATTTGGAACTTTTCAAGGTATTATTTTCCTATATCATATTTTTATATTGTTTAGATGTTGGTGTCATCATGTGATGAATGTATTTACAAATCTTAGGACACCTTTGGACACAGCCGTTTTTTCGCTGTGAATGAAAATCAACTTTATTCTGATGATGATAAAACCATCACTCGAATTTTGTTAAATTTTCACGCCTTTTTGAACCGATCTATTTGGAATTAAATTATATTTGAATTGTTTTAATTCTTTTAGGCGCTATAATTTGGAGATAATTTTTTTATATGGTTAGGATATATCTCTTACATATTACGATATGTTCTTTAACTTCCCTAGATCTAAAATTTGGTTATAAAACTAAATTAAAATTTCAAATATCTGGTAATCCTTCACTAAATTTTAAACAATTTATTATAATGTTGGACGCATTTTACGATTCTAAATATAATTTTGGCATAATATCCAAGTAACAACGTTTGCGAGTGCAAATTGTATTACCTTCATACGTTTACACAACCGATACCTTAGCCACGCTCACTGAAACTGTAATTGTAAAATATTAATCGCTAGATTCTGAGTGCTCTCCCTTTGCAATATCTGGCGATCAAGAACTAAGGTCCTTAAAATATATGTTTGACTGAACTAAGATCATTAATGAATCAATTTTTAGATTGTTGTTTTCCGTTATTGAAGTGTCGTCCGCTTAAATGGTAAATATTTTTCAAAACTTGTATAATTTCAATTTTTAGATTTTTTGTATATGTATTCTGCTTAAATGGTAAATATTTTAAAAAATTTGTATAAATTCAATTTTTAGATTGTTTGTTCATGTATTGGAATGATTGAAATTAAGATTAAGATTATGTTTATTGGTGATCATTATTTTCACATGGTCACCCCTATTTAGGATAATAGGATAATTAAGGCTTTTAACATAAACACCGTATTTTAAATTTTTTTGGGGTTTGAACTAATATATTCACTTTTATTATCGATTTAACATAAACACTGTATTTATATTTTTTTTAGTTATAAAATAATATATAGCTCTGGTTATGTATATATAACATAATCACAATTCTTGCTTCGATTTTTTAATCATTTTTCGACTTATAAATTTTTATAGATTAGTCTGAAATGAAAGTATTAGTCAATTCAATTATTAGGATGAAAGTCTAGTCTTTAAATCATATAAAATAATTTAATAAAGATGAATATTTTTTACAAAATTTTGTCAAATTCAATTATCAAGCATATATTCATCTATGATTTTTTCAGAATTAAATAATATTAAACTTCAAATTTATTTTAATTCAAAATATGTTAGTCCAAAATTTTCGTCTTTAAAGTATACATATAAAATTAAAGTATACATATAAAATTAAAAATAAATTCATCATTAAAATTTGCGTCTAAATTTCTAATATAAGTCATAATATATTATCATCATTAAAATTTGCATCTAAATTTCTAATATAAGTCATAATATTTTTTTTTCTCATACTCTATACAGGAAATATTATAAAATTTTATAAAATACACGTTTTGATTCAATAAAAAAATCTAACATTAGAACATATCATTTACTTGGATAATAATCCTGTTTTTAGTGATTTATTGTGATTAATTTTTTATTACTAGCCAATTGAAATACTACAAAAGCAAAAAGGTTTGAAATATGATCATATCATGTTTGAAATATGCAATTCTTCCATTGTTGTAACTCTAATTCTAAAGAGAAGAAAATAAAGAGCTTCCATGGCTATAGATTCATAGGCTGTAATTGTCGATTTATTTGGAGAGGATTCCGACTTTGATTGTTGTAGTAGGGATTCCGGCGAACATGTAAAAACCGAAGAGGAAGAAGTGGTTCAAGAAGAAGTGAAATTGCAATACGAAGGAGATGAAGGAGCTCAAAATGAGGAAATTCTACATGAAGGAGATCGTAATGAGGAAATTCTAGATGAAGGACTTCAACCTAATATGGAATTCGAGAGTAGAGAAGTTCTATTAGCCGCCTATCAAGCTCATGCAAAGCATAAGAGTTTCAGTGTTGCAGTTAGAAATTGTCGAGGTAAGTATGTTATGATTGCGTACGATAGGGCTAGAAATCCAAAAGTGAAGTTATATACCAAAAGGATTAACTGCCCTGCTCGTTTGAATGCTATACAAAATCTTGATGGCACATGGAGAGTGTCGACTGTTTCTGCAAACCATAATCATGACTTAGAACCTCACATGTCAATTTTCATGCCTGTGCATAGGAGTTTATCAATTAATATGAAGAGACAGTTAGAAGCTAATGACATTGCCGGCTTAAGAATTTGTAAAAATGTGAGGATATTGGAAGTACAGGCTGGTGGTCCACAAAATTTAGGATGCTTGGGGAAAGATTGTAAGAATTACATTGAGCATAGAAGAAGGTTGAGACTCGGTGAAGGAGATGCCGAAGCCATTCGTAAGCTTTTCATGAAGTTACAACAGAAAGATAGGAGCTTTTTTCATTTGATGGATATTGATGACGAAGGTAGACTTCGAAATGTGTTGTGGATTCATCCTCGGAGCATATCAGCGTATGAAGAGTTTCACGACGTGATCAGCTTCGACACGACGTATCTCGTCAACCAATACAATATGCCTTTTGCGACCGTGGTTGGTGTTAATCACCATCATCAGTCCATCCTACTAGAGTGTGCTTTGTTGTCTCACGAAGATGCTTCATCGTTCAAATGGTT
Organism: Perilla frutescens; assembly: GCA_026008535.1. Taxonomy (NCBI): domain Eukaryota; kingdom Viridiplantae; phylum Streptophyta; class Magnoliopsida; order Lamiales; family Lamiaceae; genus Perilla; species Perilla frutescens. The sequence goes on along the minus strand of BRKX01000013.1, from coordinate 44,003,189 downwards.
TTTCTCTAATTGGTTGGAAGCAATGAGAGGTGTTCAACCTGTGGCAATGTTGACGGATCAGTGCGATAGTATTCAAATTGCCGTGAGGGAAGTGATGCCCGACACCGTCCACCGGTTGTGTCTATGGCACATTTTGTCTAAGACGGCACAAAAGTTCAAAGGGGTTGCCGAGTTTGATAGGGTGGTGTCAGAATTCAATGCGTTGATCTACGATAGCCTTACGATTACTGAATTTGAAACAAGGTGGGCTGAATTCATAACGACACACGGGCTCGAAAATAATAGATGGCTTAGAGACCTCTATAATGAAAGACAAAGTTGGATACCAGTGTACTTGAACCATGTTTTTTGGGCTGACATGGTCTCTACACAAAGAAATGAGTCAATGCATTCTTTCTTCGACGGTTATATCAAATCAAAGAGCACATTGAAGCAATTCGTGGAACAATACGAGATTGCCGTTTGCCACAAGATTCAGAAGGATATGCGGGCTGACTTTGATTCCAAGTGTAGGCCGAGAAAGTGTATATTGAATTTTAAATGGGAGGAGCAATTAGGAAAAGTATACACGAATAGCATTTTCGAGCAATTTCATCGTGAAATCAGGCTAATGTGGAATTGCAACATCAAGAATGATCCAACCATACTTGGAGGAGTGGACAGCCATGAAGTATTTGAAAGTACCATGTTGAACAATTGGTATCATAAAGAATTTCGTTCACTGTGGAGTATAGGCCTGTTGGACAATATTTAGCTTGCAATTGCTGGAAGTTTGAATCTAAGGGAATTCTTTGCAGTCATATCTTGAAGGTTCTAGCTTCAAAGGATATCCGTTCCGTGAATGAGAGATACATACTAAGAAGATGGAGGAAGGATGTGTATAGACGACATGCAAGCATTTTTTTTTGCCGGGGTATATCCGCACATGACGAAGGAATATTTAATGTTTCAAGATGTTGAACGAGAGTTTCAAGAATGCACGGATGTTGCTTATGAGGACAGTGAGAAAATGAAATTCATCAAACTTAGGTTACAATCTTTGAAGGATGAACTTTATAACTGGAATCCAGTAATAGCGAATCACGGTGCTTCTTCGCGCACTATCGAACAAGATAGTTCGACTCCTGTATTAGATCCACTTAATATCACTCGCAAGGGGAGGCCGAGAGAAAAAAGGTACAAATCGGGTGCGGAACAAGCGTCAAATAGCAAGACCAAGAAGAAGGCAGCAGGTGCTACACGACGCAAGCGGACGAAAAATACCGCTAGTGGTTCGGGTCCCGGCACACAAAACTTGTAGTGTATTTTGTTGATTATTAATTATTCATTTTGTAGTGTTTAATTTCTTATTGTTTAGTACTTTTTGTAATCTGAGTTTTATTTATTGAATTCGTAATCTTATTTTTATTTTAATTATACTTCATATCCGTGCAATATTTAATTAAGTATTTATGTTAATTTTTTTTAATTAAGTGTTTCTGTTAATTTTTTTTAATTAAGTATTTTAATTATATTTCATATCCGGGCATATGTATTAAATTTTTTTTATGAAAAGTCATATCTATTCGATTGTTACATATACAAAGTTAAGATAGAGAAAGCAGTACCTGCGTATGAGTATCCCACATCGGAAAAAAATCAAAATTTACCTTTGAATATATTATATCTTATGTAAGGGTTAGTTGTCAATGTATGGGGTCTGATCCCACTAACATGGACTCACATCACAGCTTCTCTGGGCCTTTAAAATATAATATTTGACCTGGGCCTGTAAGGCCGGCCCTTTTAAATTTTTTGTTATATCTCTATTATTTTGTTCCATTTTTTTTTCTAATTTGTAAATCGTACAATTTGACTATAAATAATAAATCAGTCCCAAATAGTCGTTTTTTTTTCAATACCTTATTAAACTATTAAATTAATTTTTTATAGCGTTTAATTATTTTTGACAAAAATACAATCTCCTACACAATAAATTATACCGATTATATTCACCGAAACTCTAATTTGTTTTTAACTTATATTAGTATTGATATAGGAAATCAGTAATTTAACTTGTACATCAACTAAAATTAAACTCAAACACAAAGTGATAAATACTAATTTCCTAACTATATATATAGTACTTATTTAATACAGAAAATAATAATAGAATACTATCTTATTAGTAATGTTTTAATAAATTGGACTGAATATGAAAAGACACGATGGATTGACAACTCCAACTTCTCTATTTAATGAATGAAATCATCACAATTTTTTAGGAATAATCTCAAAGAGTCACGTCTCCTCATTAATCTCTATCTACTTCCAAGACTCTCGAAAAACTTTGAAAATTCTGGATATGGCTTCTTCATCAAGAAGGCCAAACGAAGAGGAGGGAAACTCGTCCTGGAAGCGGACGGAAACGAAACTTGAAGAGGTTCTCTTGGTTTTTTTTATTAATTTTTTTTTATATATTTTGCATGTATGGATTTAGCATCGATTTTGAATGGTTTTTTTGTGTGTAGTTTATGAGGGAATCGGAGAGGCTTGCCAAAATTGTTGAAGCCAAAGCACAAGCCGATGAAAATTTGCGTCGATGTGTGGAGGCGCAACAGGTATCAACTTTTTTGTTAGAAAATTTGTTACATTATATTCGTGTTATTATTATTTGTTTATTTAATTATGAATGTCTTCCATTTAATCTTTGTAGCGTGAGAAGGCTGAATTCCAGATCGCAATGTGTAAACTGATGACAGATCTAAGTATGAAGCACACATATGAGAAGGAAATAGCCGAGCTAGAGTGTATTTGGGCAAGGCTAAAGGACCTTCGTCGTCGTAAGGACCAGATAGATTAATTTTATGTTTTATGTAATTTTAAATATTTAATATTCTGAATGTTTTATGTAATTTTCAATATTTAATATTCTGAATGTTTTATGTTTTAAATTGTTGGTGTGTTCATCATTTACAATTATTTTCGCTGAATATATATGTTTTGATTGCTTTAATCGACGGATGGAGTTTTACAAATTTACTCAAGGGAAAAACTATTATGACCTAATTAAAATGCTTAAATTTGTATAATTAGTACTATTTCATACAGTATAACAAAATGCGTACAAAAATATATAAAACAAATCTAATGTTTTTTAAAATTAAGATTAAAGTGTGGGTTGATAAATTTTTGATGCATCTTTTACACACACCATCATTCATTCTCTATTAATGCTCCGAAACCCTAAACCAACTAAACCATCATTGATTCTCATTAAAGCTACAAAACCCTAAACGAAAATAATTCAATTTTCATTTTTTTTATTTTAACTAGTGTTTGATATACTGTATAACATATCGAAAAAATTGCAAATAAAATATTAGTTCGAATATTTTTGTAATAATAAAATTGAAAGTAAAATATTAATTGTATTTGGACTTAATTGAAAAGACATAAAGCCTTCCAACTACAATTTATCAAGTATTGTATACACAATATTTATTGAATGTAATCATCACAACTCATTAATTGTGTTGACTATAGTTCCAATTTGATTGAAATGAAAACAATATTCAAATTAAAACTTCAAATATTAATTAAATTATAAATTTAATTCTCTTTTAATGTTTAGAATGGGTAAAATAATTTTAATGTCAATTATTATTAATTTTATACATGTTAATTATGACTATAGTATGAAAATTATATTATAAATAATTATACCAATTAAATAAAAATACAAAAGTTATAAATACAAAGATAATTTTATAGATATTATAAAAGATAATTTAAGTGCACTCCATAACAACAGGCTTAAACTCTTCAAGCAAATCTATTGACTAAACTCTCAAAATCAGTATTGACAACGCCTCCAAGCTGAATAATGTCACGAATTCCACGGTACTCCAGCATTCCATTCAGTCGAAAGTCTCTATGCATCTCACATTCCTGTAGTGAAATATAAATGCAAATTAATGTCATAAAAAAAATATAATTAACAAAATGGTAATGTTTACTTACAGCTCGAGTATCACTGAAAAGACTTAAATAGGCATCAGTGGTTGTGACACAGTTGCTTTCTTCATCGTAGGTGATCCCCAGAAGCATTTTAAATTTTTCGAATGAATAAAATAGCTCCTTCAATTCTTTCAATTTATAGACCAGTTCGATGGTCCGAAAATGACGATAACGAGCACCAGACATCAACTTCGCGAGTAAATCGAGGGTCAATGCAGTGCCCGGTGTGTGAGATAGATCAACGAACCCGATCCTTAGACGTAAGAAACTAACAAACAAGGCCTCATCAGATTTGGACCAAGACATGATTTTGGCTATTTTTTTTTGTTTGAAATGCATTATGAAATTACAATTACGAATACCTACTTATATAAAAGAAAATATAGACCTCCATTAAATGCATGAAAAGACTAGTAACCAAAACAGCATGCATGTTGCAACATGGATAATTCCAAACTATTATTTGGAAAAAAAATATTTACGTAAAAAAGGTTTATTGAGAAGTGTGAAAAACCCTAAACCAAAACCCTAAACGAAAAAAATTCAATTTTAACTATTGTTTGATATACTGTATAAAATATCGTAAAAACATTTATAAAAAATAAATTAATATTGTTTAAATTCACTTATAACTTTTAAAATTTAAAAAAATTGCAAATAAAATATTAGTTCGGTTTTTTTTAAATAATAAAATTGAAAATAAAATATTAATTGTATTTGGATTTAATTGAAAAGACATAAAGCCTTCCAACTACAATTTATCAAGTAATGTGTACACAATATTTATTGAATGTAATCATCACAACTCATTAATTGTTGTGACTATAGTTCCAATTTGATTGAAATGAAACCAATATTCAAATTAAAACTTCAAATATTAATTAAATTATAAATTTAATTCTCTTTTAATGTTTAGAATGGGTGAATATAATTTTAATGCCAATAGTCTATTAATTTTATACATGTTAATTATGACTATGTTAATGTCAAATATATATATACTACATGTAATTTTGTAATTACATAAAATTAAAATTATTCATTAATTAAATAAGTATATTGAATTGGAGTGGATTGACTCTAAAACTTCCCACCCTACTTATACACAATATTTAATGAGAGAAACTATCACAATTATCATATCAAGATTCACGTCTCCTAAAATCTCTCCTGCATCTTTCTCCACCTTCCAACTACAACACTCCTCCATCGAAGTTGACGTAAATGGAGTCTTCCAAAAGGTCGAACGAAGCTGGAAACACCTCCTCGTCGAAGAGGATTAAAACTGCCGGCGAAAAAGAAGTCGAAAAGGTATTTTTTCTTTTTATTTTCATTTAGGGTTTTATTTTGGCGATTTTTATATTTCGATTGTTTTTCTCCTCGTTAATAGTTTGCGAAGGAGTCTGAAAGGTTTGGCAGAGCCATTCAAGCCAAATCGGAAGCGGATGCACGTTTGAATCAACTGATTTTGGACCAACTGGTATTATCAAATATTTTAGAAAATTTGTTATTTTATTTTGTGTTGGTTAAAATTAATATTGTTTTGTTTAATATTTGTAGTATGAAAAGGATCGCTTCCATCGGGAAGCTCTTGCTATGATACAAAAACAACAAATAGAGCACGCAATAGAGATGAAGAAAGCGAAGATAGAGTGCATCGAGGCAAGATTGGCGGTGCTCCGAGCTCGCTTGGATGAACTCGATTAAAATTATGTTTATGTAATTTTTTATATTTTTGGTAATATTGTATGTCCGAATGAAATAGATATCCAGTTGATTTTAATTCGGAATTTATATTTTGAGCATCTTATTTTGAGCCTTATTTTTGGTAAAAAATGCTTATATTCGGACGACGATTCTGGGACAATTTAGGGACGTAATTTGGCAAGATTTAAGTGCCTTAACTATAATTAAATTGGAATTAGTGAATATATTACCGAAGCATTAAAATTAGACCATAATTAATTGATATAGAAAATACTTGCAAAACTGGTTGAGGAACTAATTGAGAAGGCATTACCCGCGTATCCCACATCGAAAAAATATCAACATTTACTCTTATATATATTATATCTTATGTGAGGTTGGTTGTCAATGTATGGGGTCTGATCCCACTAACATGGACTCACATCACAACTTGGGCCTTTGAATTATGTTTGACCTGGGCCTCCTTGGCCTTGAATATACTTTAACGGGGCCTGTGAGGCCGGCCCTATTGAAATTTTTTAATATCCCTACTTTATTAAACTGTTAAATTAATTATTTTTAGCGTTTAATTATTTTTGACAAAAATAAAATCCTTCTGAATTTTTTTAATATCTCTATTATTTTGTTCCATTTTTTTTTTCTAATTTGTAAATCGTACAATTTGACTCTAAATAATAAATCAGTCCCGCATAGTGTTTTTTTTCCCAGTACTTTATTAAACTGTTAAATTAATTATTTTTAGCGTTTAATTATTTTTGACAAAAATAAAATCCTTCTGAATTTTTTTTAATATCTCTATTATTTTGTTCCATTTTTTTTTTCTAATTTGTAAATCGTACAATTTGACTCTAAATAATAAATCAGTCCCGCATAGTGTTTTTTTTCCCAGTACTTTATTAAACTGTTAAATTAATTATTTTTAGCGTTTAATTATTTTTGACAAAAATAAAATCCTTCTGAATTTTTTTTAATATCTCTATTATTTTGTTCCATTTTTTTTTTCTAATTTGTAAATCGTACAATTTGACTCTAAATAATAAATCAGTCCCGCATAGTGTTTTTTTCCTCAGTACTTTATTAAACTGTTAAATTAATTATTTTTAGCGTTTAATTATTTTTGACAAAAATAAAATCCTTCTGAATTTTTTTTAATATCTCTATTATTTTGTTCCATTTTTTTTTTCTAATTTGTAAATCGTATAATTTGACTCTAAATAATAAATCAGTCCCAAACAGTGTTTTTTTTCCCAATACTTTATTAAACTTTTAAATTAAATTTTTTAGCGTTTAAGTAATTTTGACATCAACTAAAATTAAACTAATTTAACTTGTACATCAACTAAAATTACAATAAATGCAAGTAGGGTGCTTAATGCATTGATAACGATTACAATAAATAGCCGTTAATTAGATATATAATCGATAATTATGCACCAAGTGCAATTTTAATTACAAATCGCAATACCCGATCATAGTTCACCCTCAAAAGTAACAAAAAAAAGATGAACTATCAAAAGTTTAACAAAAAATAAAAATAAAAATGATAAAACAGAAACACTGAGAGAAATTCAATCCCTAACATATGTCAAGCCGCATAGTTACACAGCCAGTCCGAATTCACACTACTGAAACCACCATCGCCCATGATCTCACGAAGAACTCCAAGATGGGGCATTCCTTTCACTCTGAACTTGCTCCAACGCGGACTCTCCTAGCATCATAAAATAAGATAAATAATTATATATTGTTAAGGTATAACTGTGTAATTTATCAAAGCGTAGACTTACATTCTTCCCCACTCGATCGAAATACTCATGCGTCGCACGGACTCGGTTGGTATTTTCATCGTAATGGATTCCAGGCTGCATTAAGAAAGACTCAAAACTCCACATCTTCTCCTGAAACTCGTGCAATTTCAAGACCAGATGGATCAATCGAACTTTCCGATTCAGAACTCTCGACATTGTCCATGAAACCTCCTCTAGAGCATCTGCAACCTCGTAGTTGTCAGATATATCTACAACCCCAATTCGAGAGTGCAACAGATCAAGAAAAAATTCCTCGTTGGTTCGGGACCAATTCATTTTTTTTCAGAGATTTAATTTTTCTTTTGGAAGAGAGAGGAGAGACCAGAGTAGTTGAACAGTTTTTTACTTGATGATGGCACCATTTATAGTTGTGAATTACAAGCCATCTATTATTAGTCGTGTATGAACGGTTGTGATCGTTTGGAAGAGAGAGGAAACACGAGAGAAGTTGAACAGTTTTTTTCTGGATGATCACATTAATTAGCCTATAGTCGATCAAATATAAATAGATACACTATACTTGTTTTTTGGAAGTTAAAAGGTCAATGAAAAAAGGAATTAAAAAACGATAAAAAAAATTCAAACAAAGATTTAGGGTTTCACAGCATTAATGAGAAGGAATAATGGTTGTGTATAAAATGGGATAAAAGATTACTCATCTCACAATTCTCAATAAACCCTACTCGATAGTAATCATTCATCTTCCACTATGTAACGTACAACCACCAATATTAGGAAAAATATCAATTTTTTTAAATTCTAATTTTTTTTATAAGTAATTTTATTTTCTAAATTAATGCAATTTCTAAATTAATGCAATGTCAGGGAGTAGTTGAAATAAATTAATGAACTCTTTCGCGAGTAAATCGTTCGTGATCTTTCAAATGATAACCAAATATTATCTCGTCATATAATTACACTAAATATTCATCCAAATCTTTTAATTTGACCTATGCAGAATCTTTAGAATTTAATTTTAATTATCTTTCATAAGTTTAATGTTCGAGGAAATTCAATTAAAATCTAGTAACCACTAACAAGTACATTAAGAAAACATTAACGAACATATTTAACGACCACCAAAATAAAACATTAAGAAAACATTAATCGAAAAACAAGTGCATTTTTTTAATTTACATATTGTTTATCAAAAAAAAATATTAGATATGTAGGAGTCTTAACAAAAAGCAGAAGAAAATATAACTTAAGCCCAGTATTCATTCTCCACCTTCACAACATCAGGATGCTTATCCCTTGAAACTCGAAGCAACCACGGCATGTCGGGCCTCCCTTCAAAATAGACACGATCGCCCTGATGGATCTCCAAGAACTCCACCACGTGCTTCCAACTGGAGATCAGGCGACAGTTAGGGTTGTTGGGCTTGATTTCACGGTACTGATACACCACCTTAGTCCGCCAACCGGTGTAGCCAATCTCAATCTCCACCCAACGTGTCTCTGTGCTGCATATATTGATCACCTCCTTCGGCAGATTCTTGAGAATATTTAAAAACAAATTAGCGCACCATTTTTCCAAATCTACAAAAAATTAAAAACAAATTAGCGGACCTTACCATTCGATACTTGTATTCCCACGTCTTGCATAGTGTGTTGAATTGAACTCTTTGCGAGGTCCTGGCAAGATACCGACGTTCGTCCGGCGAAAGATTGCCTCGCGAGAACATAGCCTTCCTAGTCTGAGATCTAGTTTTCCTATTCTCAGATCGATTTTGTTTGGCCATTTGGAGAGAAAATGGAATATGAAAGTTAGAGAGTGAAAAATGAGGAAGGCATATAGTGTGAAACGAAATTAAATAAATAGGGTCTCATAAATTCACTATTTTTAAACCCGTTACTCATTAATTAGGAAGACGACTCATAAGAAAATTATATCAATTAAGTAGGGATAAAATTCTCTAGTCCACTTTCATGTCCCACTATCGTGTCTCACTATAAAATTTAATATTTTAAAAATGTTTATTAAAAAAAAAATTATAGTGTATAAGAAGCCTATACTCTATAGTGTATGTGAGAATTCACTAATCATCACTATAGTAAAGATTGAATTCGAATTTCCCATATTTTAGCCTATAGTCTATGATTTCACTAAAAATTAAATTAACTCATCACTTGTTCATTTGATCTCGAACAAGAAGCCTATACTCTATAGTGTGTGTGTGAAATTCACTAATCATCACTATAGTAAGATTGAATTCGAATTTCCCATATTATATCCTATAATCTATGATTTCACTAAAAATTAAAATAACTCATCACTTGTTCATTTGATCTCGAACAAGAATCCTATACTCTATAGTGTATGTGAGAATTCAATAATCATCACTATAGTAAGATTGAATTCGAATTTCCCATATTATATCCTATAGTCTATGATTTCACGAAAAATTAAAATAACTCATCACTTGTTCATTTGATCTTGAACAAGAAGCCTATACTCTATAGTGTATGTGTGAATTCACTAATCATCACTATAGTAAGATTGAATTCGAATTTCCCATATTTTATCATATAGTCTATGATTTCACTAAAAATTAAATTAACTCATCACTTGTTCATTTGATCTCAAACAAGAAGCCTATACTCTATAGTGTATGTGTGAATTCACTAATCATCACTATAGTAAAGATTGAATTGGAATTTCCCATATTTTATCCTATAGTCTATGATTTCACTAAAAATTAAATTAACTCATCACTTGTTCATTTGATCTCGAACAAGAAGCCTATACTCTATAGTGTATGTGAGAATTCACTAATCATCACTATAGTAAAGTTTGAATTCGAATTTCCCATATTTTAGCCTATAGTCCATGATTTCACTAAAAATTAAATTAACTCATCACTTGTTCATTTGATCTCGAACAAGAAGCCTATACTCTATAGTGTATGTGAGAATTCACTAATCATCACTATAGTAAAGTTTGAATTCGAATTTCCCATATTTTAGCCTATAGTCTATGATTTCACTAAAAATTAAATTAACTCATCACTTGTTCATTTGATCTTGAACAAGAAGCCTATACTCTATAGTGTATGTATGAATTCACTAATTATCACTATAGTAAAGATTGAATTCGAATTTCTCATATTTTATCCTATAGTCTATGATTTCACTAAAAATTAAATTAACTCATCACTTGTTCATTTGATCTCGAACAAGAAGCTTATACTCTATAGTGTATGTGAGAATTCACTAATCATCACTATAGTAAGATTGAATTCGAATTTCCCATATTTTAGCCTATAGTCTATGATTTCACTAAAAATTAAATTAACTCATCACTTGTTCATTTGATGTCGAACAAGAAGCCTATACTCTATAGTGTATGTGTGAAATTCACTAATCATCACTATAGTAAGATTGAATTCGAATTTCCCATATTTTAGCCTATAGTCTATGATTTCACTAAAAATTAAAATAACTCATCACTTGTTCATTTGATCTCGAACAAGAAGCCTATACTCTATAGTGTATGTGAGACTTCACTAATCATCACTATAGTAAGATTGAATTCGAAATTCCCATATTTTAGCCTATAGTTTATGATTTCACTAAAAATTAAAATAACTCATCACTTGTTCATTTGATCTCGAACAAGAAGCCTATACTCTATAGTGTATGTGAGAATTCACTAATCATCACTATAGTAAGATTGAATTCGAAATTCCCATATTTTAGCCTATAGTCTATGATTTCACTAAAAATTAAATTAACTCATCATTTGTTCATTTGATCTCGAACAAGAAGCCTATACTCTATAGTGTATGTGAGAATTCACTAATCATCACTATAGTAAAGATTGAATTCGAATTTCCCATATTTTAGCCTATAGTCTATGATTTCACTAAAAATTAAAATAACTCAGCACTTGTTCATTTGATCTCGAACAAGAAACCTATACTCTATAGTGTATGTGAGAATTCACTAATCATTACTATAGTAAGATTGAATTCGAATTTCCCATATTATATCCTATAGTCTATGATTTCACTAAAAATTAAATTAACTCATCAATTGTTCATTTGATCTCGAACAAGAAGCCTATACTCTATAGTGTATGTGAGAATTCACTAATCATCACTATAGTAAAGATTGAATTCGAATTTCTCATATTATATCCTACAGTCTATGATTTCACTAAAAATTAAATTAACTCATCACTTGTTCATTTGATCTCGAACAAGAAGCCTATACTATATAGTGTATGTGAGAATTCACTAATCATCACTATAGTAAAGATTGAATTCGAATTTCCCATATTTTATCCTATAGTCTATGATTTCACTAAAAATTAAATTAACTCATCACTTGTTCATTTGATCTCGAACAAGAAGCCTATACTCTATAGTGTATGTATGAATTCACTAATTATCACTATAGTAAAGCTTGAATTCGAATTTCTCATATTTTATCCTATAGTCTATGATTTCACTAAAAATTAAATTAACTCATCACTTGTTCATTTGATCTCGAACAAGAAGCCTATACTCTATAGTGTATGTGAGAATTCACTAATCATCACTATAGTAAGATTGAATTCGAATTTCCCATATTTTAGCCTATAGTCTATGATTTCACTAAAAATTAAATTAACTCATCACTTGTTCATTTGATGTCGAACAAGAAGCCTATACTCTATAGTGTATGTGTGAAATTCACTAATCATCACTATAGTAAGATTGAATTCGAATTTCCCATATTTTAGCCTATAGTCTATGATTTCACTAAAAATTAAAATAACTCATCACTTGTTTATTTGATCTCGAACAAGAAGCCTATACTCTATAGTGTATGTGAGACTTCACTAATCATCACTATAGTAAGATTGAATTCGAAATTCCCATATTTTAGCCTATAGTTTATGATTTCACTAAAAATTAAAATAACTCATCACTTGTTCATTTGATCTCGAACAAGAAGCCTATACTCTATAGTGTATGTGAGAATTCACTAATCATCACTATAGTAAGATTGAATTCGAAATTCCCATATTTTAGCCTATAGTCTATGATTTCACTAAAAATTAAATTAACTCATCATTTGTTCATTTGATCTCGAACAAGAAGCCTATACTCGATAGTGTATGTGAGAATTCACTAATCATCACTATAGTAAAGATTGAATTCGAATTTCCCATATTTTAGCCTATAGTCTATGATTTCACTAAAAATTAAAATAACTCATCACTTGTTCATTTGATCTCGAACAAGAAGCCTATACTCTATAGTGTATGTGAGAATTCACTAATCATCACTATAGTAAGATTGAATTCGAATTTCCCATATTATATCCTATAGTCTATGATTTCACTAAAAATTAAATTAACTCATCAATTGTTCATTTGATCTCGAACAAGAAGCCTATACTCTATAGTGTATGTGAGAATTCACTAATCATCACTATAGTAAAGATTGAATTCGAATTTCTCATATTATATCCTACAGTCTATGATTTCACTAAAAATTAAATTAACTCATCACTTGTTCATTTGATCTCGAACAAGAAGCCTATACTATATAGTGTATGTGAGAATTCACTAATCATCACTATAGTAAAGATTGAATTCGAATTTCCCATATTTTATCCTATAGTCTATGATTTCACTAAAAATTAAATTAACTCATCACTTGTTCAATGTTTTCGTAATTAATTAAATTTTATATTAGTACCGTCCATGTTTTCGTGAATATATAGTTTCATTAAGATTTCATTGTAGTTCGAATCTCATGATATAAGAAATCTAAACCTTACTCTATTAATTATCCTAGTTATATTATAATTTATGTTAAAATTTAATAAATAGTTTTTGTTTTCGTTTTATGAGAAATCCTTTTAGTTGGCTTAAATTTCTTACAAGCAACCACTCAATTTTAATCATTTCTTTAGGTGTCCATTGCAATTCCCAATGCAGCTTAATTGGTCAGTTTTTTCACTATTATCTAAGAAAGATTTTAGAACAAAAAATTTGAACTAATCATATCCCTCGAAAATTTTGAACAAAAAATTTGAAATATATCCCTCGAAATTTTGAACACAACATTTGAACTATTCCCTCGAAGATTTGAACAAAAAATTGGAACAATTCCCTCGAAGATTTGAACAAAATATTGAACAAAATTTTGAAAAAAAAATTGTAATTTGTTTAACAAAACAACGATTGACAATTTTGGTGATATATCCCTCGAAGATTTGAACAAATAATTTGAACTAATCCCTTCATCCAAAAAAAGAATAAGAATTTAATAATATTTAATAGTGAACAGTGTGTTATGTACTTATGTCTCATAAAAATGTTAGATTCCATTACGAAAAAATTTTCATATCATACTAATTGAAAAAATTATATTTCAAAACACTAATTTAGATTTCATCAATTTTCCCTAAATCGTAATAATTAGTAATTTCAAAAAAAATTCGAAAAACCACACTTTTTTTTTTGCAAATTAACTTTATATGTTTAAAATATTAATAAAATAATAATAAATTTGAAATAAACCTTTAACATTCAATGCTAAACACTCATTAATTCTTACACTTCCTTTCTTCACACTCAATCACAATTTCCGGTGTGACCCTATTGGTTCTTTTTTCTCACTTTAATTGTAATTGTAATTAAGTTGTGCATGCTAAGCTTCAAAATAAATATTTGAACCAAAACATTAGAATTGAATTATATGGATTAATTAAAGGTTGTCGGATGTGGGATGAGGGATAGGGTTCTCTTTATATATATGAGAGTTCTTATTGTCCCCAACCCATCATCTCAACCCATCATCTCTTCATATCTTAACCCCAACTAAGGCCACAAACCTTACCAAGAAGGAAACCCCTACCAAGAAGGTCACTGTCACCCCTACCAAGAACGGCAAGAAGGTCACCCCTACCAAGAACGGCAAGAAGGCAACCCCTACCAAGAAGGCCACCCCTACCAAGAGCGTCTCTGAATGGATTGTGCCTCCCTCCCCACGGAGCCTGGAATTTCTCTATAAAACTCTAAGAGAGGATCACAATAACCTGAAGGTAGAGATTAAGGAGCTCTTTGATCGTATGACATCATTTGCTGATGATGACATTATGAGGGAGTTGCTTCTTGAGAACTACCCTCTCACCAAGCTATACGATAGCTTTCTGACGATGGAGAAGCGTGGAGAAGAAGAGGGCACTTCAAGCCAAGTTCCCGTCATTGTCATTCCCGATTCCAGCACAAGCAACGTTTAACGTTGCTTTCTTGCTTTTTTTGTGGGTTTTCTATGACCCAACCATTATCGAACGGGGCTTTTTAATTTTCTTTTGATGTATTTTCTTTCTTCAAAGAACTATCTATTAATCTATGCATTTGGTTTTCTATTATGTTGGTCTCTTATATTTTTCTTTACGCGAATATCATGTTATATATACTTTCCAAGCATGAGGTGGCTAAATTTATTGTTAAAATAAACTGAAATCATCGAGCACATTTAGAACTACACCGTAAAACCCAAAATGCTTCAAAAATTTTGAGTAATAATACATCGTGAATTTGAGTATTCGAATATAATACTATGTTATAAAGTGATGTATTTTTTTTAATTTAATAGTTCAGAATTCCATATCTCATCCTAAATTAACTTAAATATTGATACATCATGAAGTATACTCTAATAAGTTCATAAATTTTATGGTCCGTGTTTTAATATATGGTTTATAATTTCATATATTATAGACAAGAAAGCTTCTTTTAATCTTTATTAAATTTGAGTAACAACACCGACGTGTAGCTATTTTACAAGTCATAATCACATATAAAATAGATAAAATAAAATAATTGATAAAACCTAGATATAATAGGATAATTTAATTAACTAAGGAGACTAAAACAGTAGGTAAATATGAATAATAAGAACATTTGTGCTTATCACATATCGATCCCATCCTAAAGTAAGAGTGATAGAGGTTTAATATATATATATATATATATGTTATATTTTTTTTGAAAAAATATATTCGAGTAGTAGCCACGAATTAATCTATATATCTATCACTAATTTTAGGATGAGATGTGTAATATATACTTTAATTTGGTCGAATATACTCGAATATATTTTAATTTGAAAGTATAACATATATTATAAGGTAAAACCTATATATAAAGTGATATTTGAAAGTATATCATATATTAAATAACACATATTATATAAGGTTAAACCTAGATATAATAGGATAATTTAACTAAGGAGATTAGATTACAATCGAATGTTGAATATGAATAACAAGAATATTTGTGCTTATCATATCTCATCCTAAAGTAAGTGATACAGGAATATATATATTCGAATATCAACTATTATTAATGTAGAGATAGATTATATTATGTATGAACATATTGAAATTGATAAATAATTGAGCATTAATACAAAAACAGTAAATTCTAGAGGCATAATCAACGCATAATACAAAACTTCATTCATACAAATAAAATAAAATAAAACTTGAAATATAAATTATTGCACAAAGATATCCGAACTAATTCAAGTTAAATTAGCAATACAAAACGAACAACAAATTCCAACTGTGAAGCCCAAAATAAAGAAATTCAATCTCGATGTTATCTTCTTCTCTTCAACGTTTCTGCACTTCTTCATTTTTGGATATCTTGAACTAATTTCACCATTGCTCGACTCGGAATATGAATCGACGTCACCACTCCATCCACTATCATATTCTTGGCCTTTCGAAATCATATATTTTTTATAGGCCTCAACCGCTTGATCTTCAGTTGGAAACGACTTGTACAAGCTTCCCCTAACACCGAGTACATATGGAGCACAATCTACCCAATCTGAATATACTCCCGTTCGGATGCCTTCGAAGACAACATAAAATTTCTGCCTATCGCTATGTTTGATTTGCATTGAGGATCGGTATATGTTAACAAAATGGAAATAGTTAAGATTGAAGATGAATGATAATATAGAATACTAACCCTATTTGAAGATCGAAAATGGAGAGATATTTTGATGAAGAATGAAGATGAAAGAGAATAATGAATACTTAACCCTAATTTTATTGGAAATAACAAAATAATTTTTAATGTTTAGAGAGAGAGAGATTTGAATTTTGAAATTTGAATCTCTTGTTTTCCTTCTCTCACTAGATTAAGAGGGAAAGGGTAATAAAGTAAAATACAATACAGCACTAATGACTATTATTATTTAATAAAGAAATATATATGATAATTACTAATACACCCTCATGTGGCCAGGCCACAATGTGGCCGCATAGACTTACTGAATTTAATTTGATATATTTTTAATTAATTTTTAATATTTTTTGGATTTTATGAAGAATAAAAAAAATTATTACACTAAATTTTTTCTCTTTGCATGCTCTATAAATAGTCCATATCGTCATAATTATACACATAAGAGAATTTTCTCATTTCTACACTTAATTAATTGTCTATCAAATTTTCTTATTTCTACACTTAATTAATTGTCTATCAATTTTCAATCTCAAACCTCCATCTTTCTTCTATTTTTCATGGATTCCAACCAAAATTTTTACTAACTATAAAAATTTCTCACCCTCTCAAGATTTTATCCAAACCTTGAAAATATTCTAAATTTTGAAGAATTCATGCCATGTGAAACTCCCGAATATCACCAAAATGTTGAAAAAACCCCCGAAGCTCAAACACTTCAATTGGTCCACAAAATTGGAAAGATCAAGAAGACATAACATTAATGTCTTGTTATTGTAGAGTTAGTGAGAATCCAATCATTAGCAACAATAAAAAAGGTGATAAGATGTGGCAACGCATCTTAGAAATGTATGAAAAAGTTCAAGCAGATAAACCGCATTTGGGAGCTGAAAGATCATTGGAGTCATTTAGATAAGATGTGGCAACACATCTTAGAAATGTATGAAAAAGTTCGAGCAGACAAACTGCATTTGGGAGCTGAAAGATCATTGGAGTCATTGAGAAATTGTTGGAGACGGATCAACACAAATGTGATCAAGTGGATCGGTTGCTATAAGGAAGCTTATAAACGAAAAAGGAGCGGGATGTCAAATAAAGATATTGAGGACGAGGCTCAAGCATTATATGGGAAAACTAAGTTCAGGCACCATGAGGTTTTTGAACAAGTTATATGTCAACAATGAAAAAGGAGCGGGATGTCAAATAAAAATGTTGAGAACAATGCGTCAACAACCAAGGTGGGAACTGATCCTGGAAAGGTGGAAGTTCACATAAACATCCAGATGACAACAACGCAGAAGAAGACCAAGATAGTTCAAAGAGATCAAGAATTGATGAAGATGGTTCAGATCCAACCGAGGTAACTGCAATAAGTCATCCTACTGGAAGAGACAAGGCTAAAGGTAAGAGGAAAGGAAAAGCCACGACATCTCAAATTATCACAGTGTGTCGTGATAATCCTGGAATTTTCCACCGAACGAATTGCAAGTCTATCAACCTATATGATGAACAGGTTACAAATTCGCAATAGAGAAGTTCACGCTACTCTTCAAAACGACTTGATTGTCACATATGACAAAAATTTAGCAATGATAATTGAGTATTTCATACTGTTGTTATTTATGTTCTTAATTATGTATTTTTCATTTTGTATTTTGATTGTTGTCATTTATGTTCTTAATTATGTATTTTTCATTTCGTATTTCGATTGTTGTTATTTATGTTCTTGGTTTGTCATATTTTGAAATTTTATTTGTTTGTAATTTTATGAGTATTTTTCTTATTTGTGCTATTATTTTATTTTAATTTTAACAAGTTGATATACTTCATAAAATTATATTTAAAAATAATTACATATAATATTGTGGTTAGATGGTTGGGTGGTCATTGATAAACTATCAAAATTAAATGTGGTTGGGTTGTGATTAGTAATAGTGATGTGGAAGAGAGAGAAATGAATTAAATATTAAAAAAGTTGGATGGTTGGGTGGTTGGAGTGATCCTGATAAACATCATCTAAGAAAGACAGATGCGATGGTGATTTTTAATATATATTTTTTTTACATGATATTGTTAAAAACACGGATCAAGCTTGTTTACATATTAGGAGAAAAAAAAAAAAATCAAAATCCACATAATTAGAACAGACTAAATCTTTGAAAAGTTATTTATAAAAATATTACATGATATAAAATTATTAATATTTTTGTCCGTTGTATCAATAGAATTTTTTTTACCCTGTAGACTCGAATGTTTAAAATTCTTAGGAAAACCATTGAAGCCTATTTCTACGAGGCCCGTGGTTAGTTTGGGGAACTCTTTTGTACATTACATGATTCTAGGCCCATCAGATTAGTCCAGGCCCCTAAAATCCAATACCAAAAAAAGAAATTGATCCATTTTGGGCACGTGGATCTCACGCGTGTCCAGGCTCGACACGTGGAGTACACACTCCAAAAATTATTTTTTTTATTTTTTTTTATTTTTTTTTATTTTTCATTTTTTTAATTTTTATTATTTTTTACCTATATTTTTATTGTTTTTTTTCTGTTTGTTTTTGTTTTTTTTTTAAATAAATATAAATTTATATCTTAAAATTGATTTAATCCCTAAAATTAAAATGAATGATTTTTTTAATTTGGCCACTCGCGCAATGCACTCATGTTGACGCTAATGCGTGGGCTCATGCATTGTGCTCGACAATTAATTTAATTTTTTAAAATAAATATAAATGGTAATTGAAAAAAAATAAAATTTTGAAATAAATATGTACTATAAATGGAGCGTTGTTGTGAATTTAATATAAATTGTAGAACGTAAAGCACACAATAGATTGGTAACCCTCTTCGATCAATTGAATTACGTCAGGGGACTTATCAAGTCCGTGGAAAATAATTCACACAGGATTTGTCACGTTTACTTAGACTATTACACGAATCTGACCTCCCGTCATTAGAAACCTGTTCTACTCGTACACCTTTTTTTGTTGAATTAAATTATAAGATCCCTCACAACCTAGATGTCTAACCTATCTAGTTCTCACAGGAAATCTCTCCCGAGATTCCTTTTGACAGTGTATGATTGTTGACTTAAATTATGAGATCCTTTACAACCTAGATGTCTAACCTATCTAGTTCCCACAGAAAATATCTCATGAGATTCATTCCGACAGTGTATGAAAAAGGTGTTTCAATACACGATGACTAGAACACTAATCTCTAGTCTAAATCACTACTGAAACTAAGTGACTCAAAACAGTTAGAGCTCTTGAAATAATTAGTGCAATTCTTCTGTTCGGTCTGTATCCCAGGCTTATTTATAGATGAGTAATACAGGCTTAATAAGGGAACAAATGTCCTAATTTGAATAAAAAATGAATAAGAAAACTTTCCTTATTGAAACCGAGACCTAGGACAGTTAATGTTAGGAATTCTTCCATCTTTAGAACTCTGTCTTTAACTTCAATCTCGAGCTTCTTCAGGTTGGATAAGGCAGCTTGTAGATTGATCTTAGAATCTCTTCTTGGTTGGAAAGTTCGAACAACTTCATTGATCTTGAAAGAACAATCTGGACAAATGATGTTTATGCAAACGTTCACGAACGTTGCAAAGAACATTGCTGATCTCAATCCTTCACTTCAGGTATTCATGCAGATGTTCATGTACATTGCAATGAACATTGTTGATCTTGAATCTTCACCTCAGGTAGCACAGCGGAATGTCTTGTATGTTCACAGACTGACTTCAGGCTATTACTCAAGCTATCTAGCAGTACTCAGCATGTTGAACAATCTCTGTTGTGGCACGCTGTGATGTGAACTCAACAAAATAAGAACACAACTAATCAAAGTACGCAGACTAACAAGATTGAACACACGTCGGAACTAGTAAGGATTCAATACCAACAATATGAACGACTAGAATATCAGAGTAAATGCGGAAATAAACAACGAATGACTCGATTGATATGATGACTTAGACTCGATCACATAGACACATAAACAACCTAGATTATGACTCAACTAAATAAAACACACACAAATAAATAGATAAACAAGCGAATTGGAACAGATTTATGATACGTGTTAATTAGGGTGAATTAAGCATGTATGGATGATAATCGAAATATGGAGGTGATTTATGGCTGGAATATGGTTGAAGGATATGGGTGAGACGTACGAAGGATGTAGGTGGAAGATGGTGAACGATGGAGATGAATTAAAAGGTAGAAGAAGATTACTTACTCGAACCCCGTCCTGCGGTGAAGACGAAACACGATTTCTCGTACTCTTCGATTGGCAGCAACTCCCCCTAGACTCGATGGAATAGAAAAGAGCTTGAGATAGGACTTATGATTTGCTAGATCAATAGAATGATAAAAGGGTGATCAACCGATGGATCTGGAGACAAAGTGAATAAAAGCTTCAATAATTCATGCAATGTCTGAACTGAAAATAACATAATGTTTCCCTATTTATACTAACATAACCCACGAAATTCTAAGGCCTAAATAACATGATAAGGCCAAAAATCTAGAGTCCTAGTCAAACTAGAATAAAATCAAAAGATAAGATAACAAAAATCTATCTAAATCTAACTAGATAAAGATAAATCCCAATGGACTTGGGCTTCATTATTCTCGCCTATTTGGACCTTATTATTCACATAAATGGGCTGAATTAATGTGATTAATTTCGTGGCCCATGTGTAAATAATTCTTGCCACCTTTGCATGAAAAACAGCATCTCCCGATTTCCCATGCAAACGCGTAGAACTTTTCATGCACACGTCCAAATGGCTTCCTTCTTCTTCTCACGTCTTCATGCTACCTTCTTCATCATCAATGGATGGCATGGTGATTAATCTCGAGCTGCCCTTAACTTCATCTTCATGCATTTCAAATTTGCGACGAATAGAAGCTTGTAAATAAGCTTGTAACTTCTTCGCTCGCAAACACGTCATTAGACCTTTAAACTGCAGCTCCGAATCATCTTCTTCTTTGCCTAGCTCGACCTCATCACGATGCACAACAATCTTTTTTTCAACTCGATCCAAACTCCTTGCTTGTGCTGTCTTTAGTAAGTTCAGGTCACGTTCATGTACATCTTTATGAATGTTGTCCAGATCAGTAATTGTGTACTTGGAAAAACCAAATATGTAAATGATTATCTTAATGCTATACAGATGAATGACAATTAATCACTGTAGCAAGTGCAATGTAGAGCACTTGATAAATAACCATAGTGTGCAACATGACACCTCTGATCCAATCTGACCAAGTCTTCTTCGATAAGTGTCAAGCACAACACTAACAAATAATAATGTAACGAAGTATCAATAATTTAATATCAAAGTCAATATTTGACAAATCAGTATTAGTAACCACAGTTAAACAATATAATTAGAAGAGCAATCCACCTTTTGAATTAATTTAATAATTTTATATTAAAAATATCATATACTAAAACAATATAGGATTGAGGGGTTTTGGAACCAGACTCCTTTGAAATTGAAGTACCACGTGTATTCTTCTTCTTGCTTTTTTGAAGATTCTAGGCCCTTTGTGGTAACCCGCAGGATCCAATATTTGAATAGAAGAGCTTGAACCATCTGTATCATCCACAGAAGGCACTGTAAACATCAATTCTTCAAGAGCATGACTGCAATATAAGGCATATATACCATCCATAAGGTTCCTTTTCAAACTAAGAAGAGAACTTTTTAAATCAAATGAATCACCTATGATAATATAAAGTTTGTATCAGTAATAAAATGATCACTATATAACAAGCAAAGTATCACTAATTATTATGTGAATGATCACCACGATGATGAGTATCTAGGGCAAACTTTCACACTGAATTGAATTATTAAGGAAGAAATAAAAGAAGTGTCAATAAGTGTGATGTGATGTATCACTAACTACTAAGTGAAATATCATTACTATCAAGTGAATCATAACTAGGCGCGCAGTGAGGCAGTAAAAGTCAGTTGTTAGATTTATTATTTTTCAAGAGTATCATTATTATGAAATAAAGAACCATTACTTTTAATGTGAAGTACCACTATGATAATGACATGCAAGACAAACTATGATATTAAATTGAATTATATATCCCGACAGAGAGGTGTCACTAAATGTGGCATGAAAGATCACTAACTACCAGGTGAAGTATCACTAGTTTCTTAAATCAAATGAATCAGCCACAACAAAATTATATAACAAGTAAAGTATCACTAATTACTATATGAATGATCACTGTGATGATGGATATTCGACATAAGCTTTGACATTGAATTGAATTATTTTTAGGCAGAAACAAAGAAGTGTCAATAACTGTGATGTGATATATCACTAACTACTAAGTGAAGTATCATTATTGTCAAGTGAATCATAACTAGGCACAAAGTGAGGCAACATAAGTCAGTTATTGGATTTATTATTTTTCAAGAGTATCATTACCATGAAATAAAGAACCATTAACTATAATGTAAGGTACCACTATCATAATGACCATGTAGGATAAACTATCACATTGAATTGAATTATATATCGAGAGACAGAGAGGTGTCACTAAATGAGGTGTTAAAGATCACTAACTACTGGTAAAGTATCACTACATTCTTAAATCAAATGAATCATCCGCAACAATTTAAACTTTGCATTATTAATAAAACGATCACTACATAACAAGCAAAATATCACTAATTCCTCTACGAAGGATCATTATGGTGATGAGTATCCAGGACAAACTTTCATATTTAATTGAATTATTGAGGCAGAAATAACTGTAATGTGGCAATATAACTAAATACCAGGTGAAGTATCACTACTTTCTTAAATACATAGTCTAATTGTTGAGTTGCAACAAAGAAAAAAGAGAAGTAAAGTAAGTCTTAATGCCAATTTCCAACATAACAGATTCATGTTCATTGATTGATGTTGTTTCTGCATCTTCACCATTGAATTCATCATCAAGTAGAACAATATATGAGAATTATAAAATTGAAATTTAATTTAGTACTAAAAGTATTATCTCAACAACAAATGGTCTATGAAAATAGAAATTTGAATGAATTCTTTTAGAGGCATATTATCGAACACATGGTATGCATAATTTCATAAACCTAAATTATTGATCAAGGGTAAAAAATCACAAATCTTGTAAACCAAAAAACATACCATTCATTGCAGACGTCTCTTCACTGGAATTGATTGAAACTTCATAGGAGAGAAGCTCGCTTGTTTATCTTGATGTATCCATTGAATCGTCGACTGGAACAAGAAAAAAATCATGTAGAGAGAAGATAATTTTATCTGGAATCGTGTGGAGAGAGAAAAAATCATGTGTAGTTGGTGAGAGCGAAGGGTGAATAAGCACGTGAAGCTGGGAGAGCGACGCTATGAGGGTTCAGCTGTGGGAGAAAAATAACGCAAAAATAAATGATTTTTCTTAATATATATGCAGTTTGGGTCAGGTCAGGGTCGGGTCGGATCGAGTGGAGATCCGTCTAACATAAGAGACCCGTTAGACAGTTTCACACAAGTGTGTCCCTTATAAATTCTTTTTCTATATATATACAAATGTACACATTTAGAATCACCAATCAAAATGCTTTCCTCTCTCTCCCTCCCACAACTGCACACACATAGATTGGAACAAACCCATTTCACTTTTCTCTCTCCTCACATACACATGAATTACAGCAAATCAATTCTTATTCTCTTTGAAACACAACAAAACAACACACATGAAACAATATTAAAACATTTTTCTTTTCACTTTTCCCAACTCTATTAATTCAAATACAATTCCAAAATAAAGCATAAGTCCGTCTCTCTCTACTGCACTCATTAAAATAAGCAAACCTCCTTTGTTTTCTTTTCTCAACCAAAAGGCATGTGCACATTTAAAAATTATTTAAATCAAATAATATTAATCCAACCATCTCTCTTGAAACCCATCTACATACATACACAACGATATTAAATTTAAATAAAATTCCTCTTCTCACTCCCCTCTAAACTCCTGTCACCCTTCACAGTGCACAAAAGCACATTTCTTTACTTTTCTCTATACATGCAACAACATTTATAAACATCAACTTGAGCAAGGATATTAAACTTTTTAATAGATAACTGTAGGACACTGTTAGAATAAATTGACTCCTCCATCTGGAGCAATCCATTCGAACCTGTATGCCTTGGGATGAAGATGGTGGTGTTCACACCTAGATGTAATTTATTAATAAACGTCCACACTATCATGGCTTATTAATTAGATAATTACATGACTAGGAATATTACCAACTATTAATTCACTTGTCAAAAGAAAACTTGATTGGAGGTGAATTAAAGGCTAATAATCTGTTTAAAAATGAAATTTATAAACGTCCACACTATCGTGGTTAATAAGAAATATTTTTAAAATGTCGGTGGACATACATATAATTCTTTTTGAGGATTTCAATTATATGCTTATTATCCTAAAGGGTGTGACTGTACTGCATGCTTTACTTTTTTGTTATTCTATATCATCATAGCATTCTCTAACTTGTCTTCTATTCTCAAAAGTTTTAATTGGTAAATTACTAAAGAATGGATTCAGAATATAAACATTGTCCTAAATGTCTAAAAGTTTAAATTGTACTTGATGAAGAATGTCATAAGAAACCAGTTGTGAATTCTGATGAAGTAGTGAGAACCTCTTATGTTATAATGTTCAATCTCAAGAAACTCTTCAGACATCGAGAATCGCACAACAAAATAATTGCTGTTTCGCGGTCCACAAATTTAATATTTATAATTTCCAGCTTATGCTTACTAGACACTACTAGGACCACACCCGCAATTGGACGGGGTCAATTGTAGAAGCAATAAGCTTAACCCGAGTCGATCTCTTAAGAAAGACTTTATATGAAAGAATTATCTAAAGATTACACATGCTTTCAACAAAACAACTAAAACAAAATCTAAACATTCTAACAAGGGGTTTTGATGATGCCTATGCTAGGAATTCAAAATGGACAATTAAGCAAGATAATCAAATGCAAAAACACAAATTAAATCGAGAGTAGAGGAAATAAGCTTGATTAAGGTATTAGGGTGTAGATTCTCTCAATGGTTTTATCACTATGCTTAAGTCAAGTTGATAATGCTAATCTCACGAATATGATAGACCCTTCCAATTAGTTTAACTTCCATTCATGTCACCGTCTATCCGTTAAACCTCTCTTAGCTATATCATACAAGCAAGATTAACATATTAGGCTTAGGAACCCCATGCACCTAACATCGAAGGAATCAATTTCCGGATTTAGAATCACAATCAAGACTCCTCTAAATCCTATCAATGTTCAAGTAGTGATCAAGTACCTAAACATGAAAAATCACGATTCCAACAACAACAATCAACAAGAACAAGCATAGAGCAAAACCACATCGATCCTCTACCCCTAATAGAGAGATTAGCCACTAAACATGCTCAAAACAACACAAATACTATAGAAGGAAATCATCTCATAAATCAAATGCAATTAACTCAAAATTCTACAATATTAAGTATTCTTCAAGAGTTTTGGGACAAATCCCCTCAAACATCCAAGAAATATAAAAAAAATACAAGAGAAACCTCCTCCGAGCTTAGCTTCCGCGGATGGCTCATCGTCGGGACCTTCTCGTCTTCTCTTCTCCTAGCTTGGCTTGGTTCCCTTCTTCTTCTTTACCTCCTCTTCTCTCTTGTGAAGGTGATGGTGTTTAAAATGGTGAAGGAAAATGTGTAGAGATTTAGTGTGTGTAATGTGTGTGTGAAAAGAGAGAGAGAATGGAGAGAATGGTGTGTGTGGGATGGTGAGAGTGGAGTCAATGGAATGAATGATATGTTGTCCCCCTTTTGATCCCCAAAATCTATATTCATAAGAAAGAGAGAGAGGAGAGATCGTAAGAGAGAGAGAGAGAGAGAGGAGAGAGAGCTAGAGGGCTATGGTGAGATGTATGGTGGTAGAAGAGAGGAAATGTGGTGGTAAGGTGATGGTGATGGACATTAATTGTGAGAGATTTGGGAGGAGGATTTTGTGGAGAAAAAGTCCACAAAGTGAGCTTAGGGGAATTAATCCCTACTTCATAGCGCTAGATTAGGGTGGCTCAAGGATTGCTTTTTTACAAAATGAGGAGGGAAGAAAAGGAATATGTTCATTCTAGAAGAGGAGGCGAGAGGCGAGTGTAGAATGGCGATGATCAGGCGAACAGAGCATATCGCTCGCCCGCGGAGTACCGCGCGCCTACGGAGAGTTTGGAGTGTGCGCGCCCGCGGGGTGTCTCCACCGAGAGCACCCTCGCGCGACCGCGGGGGTTGCTTTGTCTTCAGGGTGCGTGGCCGCGGGGCTTGCGCGGCCGTGGGGTCTTTGCTCCTCTTTCCGGGTGCATCTCCTCCTTCCGGGTTCATTTCTTCCGGCTTGTCTTCGTGCCGTGCCACCTTATTACCTAAAAATTGAAATATTGCGTACAAAAGCTCAAGTTTTCCAAAACTTGGCTTATTCCACCATAAGAGCAGCAAAGAGTAAAATCACACAAAACCTATAGATAAACTAGAACAAAACACTAGAAAATACAAATGAAACGTGCAAAATTATGCAACAAAACATCACAAATAAACACCAAACAACTCCCCCACACTTAGCTCTTTGCTTGTCCTCAAGCAAATAAGAGATTAAAAATATGAATCAAGAAGGAAATATTCACAAGGTGATCATGTAATTGACAATTTGCATGGTTCCCACAAAAGCATTCATTATCCAAGAATGTGAACACAATATCCGATCAAGTGAATTGCTTGTCCCTTCAAGTCTAGGAAGAACACGTTAGCCCATATTCAATTAAATTAAATCCCGACAAATCACGTCCAAACTTATTAATATACTACATAAAGCAACAAGGGGATTGCAAACACAGGACAAGAGTCATTAGGTCAAATCATCGAGCATAACCGAGCTTCCTAATGTGGTTTCCCATACTCATCATGCAACACGTGAAAGGATTTGACACACACATGAGAGGAGTAGAATCCGGAATGCAATTCCATTTATTTAAGCAAATTTACGGGGGATATGGATCAAAAATCACAAGGTAAAACCATATGGAGGAAATCCCTAGTGTCCTTGTGCGGTTTCCCATACGCATAGTCGAATAAATCAACTAGAGGAGTAGAGATCCTTATTCTCCCCCTTTTTTATTATTATTATAAACACGAGGATAAATGATTAAGGGGAGCAATTTTCAAGAACAAGACCAAGCATTCTTCCTATTCTTTCAAGGGCAAGACTCTCCAAGTCAATCATCAAATTGTGATCACATTCAAAAATAATTCATGTTCAAGAGTGAAACCACGAAACAATTTATTCATTCATGAGCAACTTGAAAATAATTCCTTGAAGATTCATATCAAAAATTTTCAAATTTGACCATTGGGCAAGGCAAAATACTAAGTGGGAGAATCACAACATACCTAGATAACTAAAACAACAATCATGCAATCAAAACCAACACAATTAATATAACAATATCAATACCAACATATTTAAGCAAAAATAACAAAATCCACTACATAACATAACGAGCTCTCCCCCACACTTAAAACATGCATTGTCCTCAATGTATGAAAACAAGATGCAGTAAGAGAATAGGGAAGAGTAATACATTACAAATCGTAGAAGACCGGAAACAGACGTTGGTTCCTACAAAACATACGACAAAACATCTAACAAATAACGGAAAGGGATGAACTGAAACAATAACAATATGTACACGAACACAAAAATAAAAAGTACACAAAACACAAAAGAACTTCACTGCTCTGGTGGATCATAAGGTGGTGGCTGCGGCTGCGGGTAAGGATAGGAGATGGTCCAGTTGTTCCAGCTTTCCTCAAGGGCCGTCATCCTCTCATCATGCCTGTCGAGGTGACCATAGATGTCCTGCCTCATGTCACCAACGTCCTGATGGAGGGATCCCAACTCTTGGCGAAACTCGCCCATAAAAGCATCGAAGCGGTCCTGGAATTGCCCCATGGTGTTGCTGTAGGGATTGTTGGAATTAGCCCATGGAGGTATCAAAATGCTGCTGGAATTGGCCTATGGAGTCGGTATAGTGCTGCTGGAAGCTCTGCTGGAACTGCCCCATGGTGGTGTCGAAGTGGTCCCGGAAGGACCGCCAATCAGCCTGTGGCATCTGATACCCATGCTGGGGCATCGTGGAGGGATATGGCGGCGGCTGGTAGTGAGCTTGTTCATCCTGATCATTGTCTTCATCTCCTTCTGCTTCGTCTTTGTCTTCTCCTCCTGCATTTTCTTCGTCATTCGCTTCTTCTTCATTTTCTTCCTCGTCCTCATCATCATCATCATCATCATCATCATCATCATCATCATCATCATCACGTGGGCCTAAAGAGAAGCCTACCTCCCTGAAGCGTCTGAGTGCCTCATGCTGAGCATTCATAAGTTTGGAGATGCAGGGGCGGTCGGTGTGAGAAACCAGTCTCCTCGAATCCAGGATAAGCTGGGCTCGCTTGAGCTCATCCACAGTCATCAAATATTCCTTGACCTTGCTCTGTCCGGCAGGGATGGCACCTGTGGGTGGAAGCACACCAAGCTTGACAGCAAGCACGGTGATGAACGCACAAAAGGAGGGATGCATCTTAGTGCGTCGAGTCATCTGCTGGATAGCGGTCCAGATGAAGTAGGACGGGCAGACCTTGGTCTTGTGGAGGGCACACCAAAGAAGATACACCTCAGTGGCATTTACCTTGTTGGCTTGTTCCTTTCCAGAGATGGAGTAGGTAAGGAACTTGTGCATGATGGCCAGGGCAGGGTCCCGAATGAAGCCAGTGGGTGTCCCCTGAGGATCCCAATTACTGAAACCGGTGAGCTTGTGCCAGGTGGCAGCCGTGTTGAAGTCGGTCGGCCTCTCTCTGGGTCCAGTCGTCGAAAACCCAAAATATGACTTCATTCTAGCCAATGTCACCTCAAACTCTTCGCCCATCATACGAAAAGTAATCTTCGAATTCGCAGAATCAAGCTGGAATGTAACCAAGAACTCAAGGCACAACGGATTCAAGCCAACATATTTCAATTTAGCAAATTTATCCAAGGTTAACACCTTCAAATAGATTTCAACCTTCCCATCAATTTTTAATGACTTAAACAAATTCCAATCAAGATAACGGGGAGAGGTGATCTCATAGTCAGTAAAACCCTCATACTGGTTACCTTCGGCATGAGTATAAACCTTGAATGGGCACCGATAGAGCTCTTGGAGATTCTCGTCACCCTCTTGGTGTGAAGATGACGGGTTCTTCATCCGGAGAGGCATGACTGAGCAAGGTAGAGCAAGGAGAGGCGGTGAAGTCGAGCAAGACACGCCGAGAGGGTGCGGGAGCTGGCGCGCAGCCGCGGGGCAGCGTGCGGTTGAGGGAGCTTATGAGGGACAGGCGCACGGCCGCAGGGCAGCGCGGTCGCGGGCTGTTGGCTGAGGTGGTGGGCGGCCGTGGGGCAGCGCGCGGTCGCGGGATTTCAGACGGAGCTGGGCGTCGCCTGCGGCGGCAGTGAGCGGTGAGCGGCGGTTGGAAACAAGAGGTCCGCGGGCGCGGAGTTTGGACACGGCCGCGGTGACGGGGGTCGTGACGTAGAGAGGAGGAAGTTTGAGCTGTAATTTAGCCAAAATTTGAGTGTGGAGGAGAAAGGGAAATTTGGGGGTGATGGAGAAGAGAAGGAGCTTCAAAAGCGGCGCAAGGGTTGGAGAAAATAGGGTTCCAAAGCGAGTGGTCCCCTTTTATAGGGTGCGGAGCACGCGGCCGCGGGGCGTTGCACGGTCACGGGGCGTGAGGATCGCGCGCCCACGGGGAGCCGCGCGCCCGCGGGACTCCATTTTCACCCAGAGTCCGGGCACCGAGAGGGAGGTCGCGCGATCGCGGGGCTTGCACGGTCGCGGGACTTGCCTTAGCCATTTTCCTCTGCAATTTCTGCCCCAGCTTCACTTCTACTCACCTGCAACACAAACACCAAAAATACAAAAACACACAAACACAATACAGATTAATTAGCATAATTAAAAATAAGGAAATCATGGGTTGCCTTCCATGCAGTGCTCATTTTAATGTCTCGAGCTAGACGAAGTTTTTGGAGCATTCAATCGGAGTTGACAAGTTTCAATTCCTCCACATCGGCTTCATGTGAAAACCCTTCATAGTATGGCTTGACTCGATGTCCGTTCACTTGGAATGTAGCATTCGTCACCGGATTTTTCAGTGTGACCACTCCGTAGGGGAACACTTCTTCAATGAGAAACGGTCCGCTCCACCATGATTTGAGTTTTCCGGGGAAAAGCTGCAACCTAGTGTTGAAAAGGAGAACCTTCATGCCCGGTGTGAGCTCTTTCTTGACAATTCGCCTATCTTGTAGCTTCTTCATTTTGTCTTTGTAAATCTTGGCGTTGTCATAGGCTTCGTTTCTCAATTCGTCGAGCTCGGACAATTGCAAGGCTCGGTCCTTTCCCGCACTTGCTAGATCACAATTCACCACCTTGATGACCCAATAGGCTCGGTGCTCGATCTCAACAGAGAGATGGCATGCTTTTCCATAAACGAAGCGGTACGGGCTCATTCCCAGGATGGTTTTGTAAGCCGTCCGGTACGCCCAAAGAGCATCCAGTAGCCTTTGTGACCAATCCTTCCTCGTCACATTCACGGTCTTCTTCAAAATGTTTAGAATTTTTTTGTTGCTCGTCTCAACTTGACCGGAAGTTTGAGGATGGTATGGAGTCGCCACCTTGTGAGTCACTCCATTTTTCTTTATCAATTTTGCAAAAAGCTTGTTGGTGAAGTGAGTTCCACCGTCACTTATGATTGCTCTAGGGAAGCCAAACCTACTCAAAATATGCTCCTGCACGACCTTGACAACCACATTAGCGTCACAAGACCTAGTGGGGATTGCTTCAACCCACTTTGAGACATAATCGACCACTAACAGGATATACTCGAAACCAAATGAGTTAGGAAATGGTCCCATAAAATCAATACCCCAAACATCAAAAATTTCAACAAGAACATTGATATTTAAAGGCATTTCATTTCTCCTCCCAATATTACTAAGTCTTTGGCACTTATCATATGAAATGGAGTAAGCGTGAGCATCTTTAAAAATTGAAGGTCAATACAAACCAGATTGTAGGATCTTTCTAGCCGTCTTTTGCCCTCCAAAATGGCCACCACAATGAGACGAGTGGCAAAAGGCTAGAACATCGGTTTGCTCCTCTTCCGGGACGCATCTTCGAATTATCTCGTCTTTTCCCAAATGGAAAATGTATGGATCGTCCCAAAAGTAATACCTACACATTGCCAAAAATCTTTTCTTTTCTTGAAAAGAAAGGTTAGGTCTCATTTTACCGCTAGCAAGATAATTGACAATATCGGCATACCAAGGAGAGGAATTAAGTTCAAGAGCATGCTCATATGGAAATGTATCACAATCAACACCTTTTTCATGCAACAAATTGAATTTTTCATCAACGGGGATGCGCGATAAATGATCTGCTACCACGTTTTCACACCCCTTCCTATCCTAAATCTCAACATCAAATTCTTGTACAAGCAAGATCCACCTAATGAGTCTAGGTTTAGCTTGTGGTTTGGTCAACAAATGCCTTAAAGCCGCATGATCACTATGCACAATTACTTTAGAACCTAAAATGTAGGATCTAAATTTATCCAATGAAAACACTATGACAATCAATTTTTTTTCGGTTGTGGTGTAATTTACTTGAGCACTATTCAAGGTGAGGCTAGCATAGTAAATTACACGAAGATTTTATCAATATGTTGACCCAAAATGGTGCCAACGGCGGAATTTGATGCATCACACATGATTTCAAATGGTAAAGACCAATCAGGGGGAACAACAACGGGTGCGGTAATCAATTTCTCCTTAAGAGTATTAAAAGCATGTAAGCATTTTTCATCAAACTCAAAAGGAATATCTTGAGCAAGTAAATGGCATAAAGGTTGGCTAATCTTGGAGAAGTCTTTAATAAATCGACGGTAAAAACCGGCATGGTCTAAAAAGCTTCTAATTCCTTTCACATTAATGGGTGGAGGCAATTTTTCAATCACATCTACCTTAGCCTTGTCTACACTCATTCCTTCTTTAGACACAACATGACCAATGACTATGCCACTAGTAACTATAAAATGACTCTTTTCCCAACTAAGAGTTAGGCTACTTTCAATGCATCTTTTTAAGACAAGTTCTAACTTCTCTAAAAAATCGGAAAATGAGGATCCAAAGACCGAAAAATCATCCATGAATACCTCAATGAAGTCTCCAATCATTTCAGAGAAGATTGAGAACATACACCTTTGGACCGTGCCCGGTGCATTGCATAGTCCAAATGGCATCCTTCTACACGCAAACGTACCAAACGGGCACGTGAATGCGGTCTTAGCTTGGTCCTCCGGTGCTATGGCCACCTGAAAATAACCCGATAAACCTTCAAGAAAATAATAAAAACTATGTCCGGCAAGTTTATCAAGTATTTGATCAATGAAAGGAAGGAGAAAATGGTCTTTTCTAGTGGCGGCATTGAGCTTTCGGTAGTCAATGCACATTCTCCACCCGGTGGTGGTTCGAGTAGCCACGTGTTCTCCTTTGTCGTTTTCTACGACCGTTATCCCTCCTTTCTTTGGCACCACATGGACCGGGCTCACCCATTCACTATCGGCTATGGGATAAATGATCCCTTCCGCTAGGAGTTTGAGAATCTCCTTCTTTACGACTTCCATTAGCACGGGGTTGAGCCTTCTTTGCCTTTCACGAACCGGTTTAGCCCCTTCCTCTAGAATGATGCGATGCATACACGTAGAGGGGCTAATGCCTTTGATATCGGAAAGACTCCATCTAATGGCTTGCTTTTTCCTCTTTAGTATGGCTACTAAGAGGTCTTCTTCATCTTTTTCTAGCCCGGAAAAGATGATCACGGGCTTCTTCTCTTCATCGTCGAGAAAGATGTATTTGAGATGAGATAGGAGCTCCTTGAGCTCAAGCTTGGGAGTAGGCTTCACTTCCTCTTCGGTTGAGGCCATGATTTCTATGAGACTCATGCCTTCTCCTAGCAAGATCTCCATCTCTTTGGCATACAACTCGTCTCCCCCACACTTGAGGTAGGCTTCATCCATAGCAAGTTCTTCGGACGAGGGTTCACTTCTCCAAGGAGCACCTATTTCCTGCAAGAAAACCTCCTCGGCCAAGACATCAATAGCATCTATGTAAGAACAGTTTTCCTCAAATGAGGAGATGAGAATAGCCTTGTTTTCATGTACGGAAAAAGACACCATTTCTCCTAACACCGACATTTTTAATGTTCCATTTTTAACATCAATCAAGGTGTTTGTTGTAGCCATAAAAGGTCTACCTAGGAGAAGAGTGTGTTCCTTACCCGTTTCTTTCACATCACCCACATCCAATACAACAAAATCAACCGGTATTATCAATCCACCAATCTTAACTAGAATGTCCTCTATTATTCCCCTAGGATATCTAACGGATCTATGCGCCAATTGTAGACACATTCTAGTTGCTTTTAATTCACCTAGCTCTAATTGTTTATAAATAGAGTAAGGCATCAAATTAATTCCAGCTCCTAGATCTAGCATACCACATGCTTCTTTGCCATTTTCCAAAGCAATTTTAAGAGTAAAACTACCTGGATCACGGAGCTTAGGTGGTAGTTGATGTTGTAGGATTGCACTAGCCACTTCGGACACTTCTATCTTCTCATCCTCTACGAATTTCCTCTTCTTTGAAGCAAGTTCCTTGAAGAACTTGACATAGGCCGGAACATTTCGGATGACATCAAGGAGTGGAAGATTGACGTTTACCTTAGATAGGAGTTTGTAGAACTCTTGGAATTGAGTGTCTTGCTTCTCATTCCTCAACCGGCTTGGAAATGGAATTGGAGGGTTGTAAGGATTGGTGGCCTTGTGGAGTGCGGGCTTCTTCACTTCTTCTCTTTCTTTCTCGGGATCCTTTTGTTGTTGTGAAGGAGTCTCATCTTCTTTTTCAACCTCCTTGGTTGGACTTAGCTCTCCAACCTTGTTGTCGATCACCTTGCCTCCTCTAAGCATGGTAATGGCTTGAGCTTGCTCCGGTTGGCTAGGTAACTTGCCCGGCTTTGCTTGCTTGGCCAACTCTCCAACGGTCCCAGCTATTTGGCCCACTTGGGTCTCAATTCTCTTCATGAAAGTCTCAAGGGATTCGAATCTTTGTTTAGTGGCTTGAATGAAGGATTGCAATGTGTCTTGCAATGTTGGCCTTGGTGGTTGGTTTGGTTGGGCCGGATATTGTTGCAGCCTCGGATAAGGTGGAGCTTGTTCTTCTTCGGCTTGTTGAGGTGGAGACGGTTGTTGCGGTGGTTGAGGAGGTTGTTGAGGTTGTTTCCAAGAGAAATTCGGATGATTTCTCCACCCCGGATTGTATGTTTGAGAGTAGGGGTTGTATTGTTGGCGCGGTTGAAAGCCTTGGAGAGCATTCACTTGCTCTTGAAGAGCATGGAAATGAGCCTCTTCGCTTGACTCCGGCTCGATCGATCTTTGGCACAAGTTGGCTCCATGGCCATACTCTCCACAAATCCCACAAGTCTCAATGGTCATGGCTTGTTGGGGTGGTCTCTCGGAGGTTTGAAGCATCTCTACTTGCCTTGTCAGCTCTCTTCCCCCTAGCACTCTTTTGTTGAGAAATAGTGGCCATGGTCTCATAAATGTTTGAGACCTCTTCGGCTGTGCGTCCTCCAATGTCTCCTCCTAATGTATTGTCCACCATGTATTGAAAATTTTGTGAAAGCCCGTCGTAGAAGAATTGGTTGAGCAACTCGGGTGCGAGATGGTGGTGAGGGCATTGTTGTTGGAGACCTCGAAATCGATCCCAAGCTTCATGAAATGATTCACCCGGAGATTGGGTGAAAGTAACAATTTGAGCTCTCAAGTCTTGGGTCTTTTGATTGGAGTAATACTTGGCCATGAACTTCTCATAGACGACATTCCAATTGGCCAATGAGTTGGCCGGGAGTGACATGAACCACGTCTTGGCTCGATCCTTCAAGGTGTAAGGAAAACATCTCATCTTCAATTAATCTTCATTCAAACCTTGTAGATGCAAGGTT
This sequence comes from Perilla frutescens, assembly GCA_026008535.1. Lineage (NCBI taxonomy): Eukaryota > Viridiplantae > Streptophyta > Magnoliopsida > Lamiales > Lamiaceae > Perilla > Perilla frutescens. Next base: position 43,967,492 of record BRKX01000013.1, on the reverse strand, counting down.
TGAACGATGGAATAGAACTCCCGGATGAAGTTCAAAGCATCTTCGGCCGACATCCCGTAGAACGAGGGAAGTTGGCTAAAATGGATGTTCTTCAACTCATAGTTCCTTGCGGCTTCACCAAGAACTATGCAAGAAGTCGACGCCCCAATCACGGGACGAGCAAAGTCTCTCATGTTCCTAGTCGCATTGGCATTGGCATTGGCGGGGTTGTTGAAAGGATTAGCTTCCATTTCTCTTTCCCACTCGAACACGTCAAATCTCCTTGGTCGATGGATGTCGTCAAACACGGGGGCTAGTCTCCGATTGAGGCTTCACCTCCCTAGCATACACAAACACAAACAAAACGGAAATCAAACGTACCTTATGGAAAGAGATATCAAAGCCAAACAAAAGGACATAAACACAAAAACAAATTTGTACAAACAACACAAACACGACACTTAAACAAGATCACGTTCACAAATACAACACAAATAATACAAAAGCAAATATAGCACCAATAGGACAATTCTAACAAGTCTTCCCCGGCAACGGCGCCAAAATTTATTTCGCGGTCCACAAATTTAATATTTATAATTTCCGGCTTATGCTTACTAGACACTACTAGGACCACACCCACAATTGGACGGGTTCAATTGTAGAAACAATAAGCTTAACCTGAGTCGATCTCTCAAGGAAGACTTTATATGAAAGAATTATCTAAAGACTACACATGCTTTCAACATAACAACTAAAACAAAATCTGAACATTCTAACAAGGGGTTTTGATGATGCCTATGCTAGGAATTCAAAATGGACAATTAAGCAAGATAATCAAATGCAAAAACACAAATTAAATCGAGATTAGAGGAAATAAGCTTGATTAAGGTATTAGGGTGTAGATTCTCTCAATGGTTTTATCACTATGCTTAAGTCAAGTTGATAATGCTAATCTCACGAATATGATAGACCCTTCCAATTAGTTTAACTTCCATTCATGTCACCGTCTATCCGTTAAACCTCTCTTAGCTATATCATACAAGCAAGATTAACCTTTCAACCCGTACACCCTCTTTGGTTGAATTGAATCATGAGATCCCCTCATAACCTGGATATCTAACCTATCTAGTTCCCATAGAAAATCTATCCTAAGACTCCTTTTGACAGTGTATGAAAAGTGTTTCAATACACAATGACTACAACTCTAAACTCTAATCTAAACTCACGACCGAAACTTTATGGCTCAAAATAGTTAGAGCTCTTGAAATATTCAGTGTATTTTTTCTTCGGTGTGTCTCCTAACAGGTCTGTATCCTAGACTTATTTATAGATGAACAATACAGCTTTAACAAGGTAACAGAAGTCCTAACCCTAATCTGAAACGAATAAGGACACTTTCTTTATTGAAATCAAGACCAAGGATAATCTATGTTTAGATATCTTCCATCTTTAGAACTCTATCTTTGACTTCAATCTCGTGCTCTTGAAGATGGATAAGGTATCTTCTAGAATAATGTTTGAATCTCTTCTTGGTTAGAAACCTCGAACAACTTCATTGATCTTGCAAGAATAATCTAAACAAAGGATGTTCATGCAAATGTTCACGAACGTTGCAATGAACATTGTTGATCTTGAAACTTTACTTCAGGTAGCACAACGGAATGTCTTGTATGTCCACAAACTGACTTCTGGCTATCACTAAAGCTAGCTGACAGTACTCAGTATTTTGAACAATCTCAGTTGTGGCACAATGCACATCTGTCTTCATTTTCAGCTCAATTCAAACTCCTTGCTTGAGCTGTCTTCAGGAAGTTCAGATCACGTTCATGTACATCTTTTATAAATGTTGTTCAGAACAGTTGACACATACTTGGAAAAACTAAATACTTAGTGATTATACAATGCCATATAGATGAATGACAATTAATCACTGTAACAAGTGCAATGTAGAGCACTTGATAAATTAATATATGCTCAGCATGACACTAGCAATCCACCTTGACCGTGTCTCTTTGTTTAGTGTCAAGCACATCACTGACAATCTCCCCCTTTGCCTTTATCTGTTGGCAAATAAGTTCTCACGATTTTCCAGGTGCAACTCCTTCATATTTCCAAATGTATCTTCATCAGCAGTAGGGATATTCACCTATATTTGCACGAACATTGTTATGAAATTCAACTTTATTTTTTTTCTTTTCTTTTATATTTATTCTTTTATAATTTTTTATCAGAGCAGTGAAGATTAATAACAATAAGACAGTAAAGACAAGAGTACCATGATGGAGCAATGCGGATTGATGTAATGAAAGATGAGGCGGTTTGTAACAACTCATATTTTTAGAATATGATTAAGAAATTCCTAATTTTAATTAGGAATTATTAAGAGAAATTTTGAGCATAACAAAGATGTTTCAGATGTAAGTCGCGATGTTCGGTGTCTTTTATTCGAAAATCATCTTTTACAATTATTTGATCTCAATTCAAATATTGCTAATTTTAGTCTTGTTTGAAAAGTATTGACCCAAGGAGCGTGACGGTACTTTCAAAATTTTAATCCGAGGCCTTTTGAGATCCCGGTGATGAAAAATGTATAAAGTAAGAGTATGAATAGTGTTTTTCCATAAATACGCGATTTTCAGAAATTCACGAAATCCTGTGTGTTGACTCGAGTCTTATTTCGCCAAGCCGTCCCTATAGAAAATCGCTCAAGGAATCCATTAGCGTTCTCGAATTTTCAATCAGAGGCCAATCGAATGCTCGAGAATTTTATATGTCGCTTATGATGAATAGTAAATCTATTTTTAAAAAGGGAATCTTTCTTCATCTTTCTTCAGACGACTTCTTCGTCATCCTGAGTCAGGTTAGTTTAATAGTACTCGAGCCAATGAGTCTCTCGGTATTTTTAGATTTTATGTTGGAAGTCATTTGGACCTCGCCATTGAATAAAGCAACTTTTAATCGAGTTCGGAATCGCTTTATAAGTATTTTACACTCGAAGTGGCTTGCCGGGGAAGCCAAGATTTTTCCTATAAATAGGAGGCCTTGGATTAATTTCCAATTGCTCATCTCTTTCTCTCTCTCTCTCTCTCTCTCTCTCTTCTATTTTCTCTAGTTTTGCGTAATTTCAATATATAATCCTAAGCGGAATGAAAATATAAATCACGAAGTATGGATATAACTTAATAGAAACCAATATATAATCATGTCTTGGAGGTGTTCATAGGATCTCGAATAAAATAATACATCAGAGTAGCAGAATTCATAGTGGGTTCAAATACTCATATTATCACAAATAGAACTCAGTAGCCAACCCACATCCACAACCACCAACATCCTCAGCATCTCAACCTAAAAAACACTTGAAAAAAGAGGGCATGAGCACTAATGTACTCAGTGGGTTTTTAAAGAAAACTCCTTAGTAAAATTTTATAAATATCCAATCAACCACTGGTAGTATATGGAGAGCAAAACGCAAAAGCCCTCTCCATGTTCGCAAAACATTTTCCTTTTTCTTTGCGCCCTTCCTGGCTCAAACCTGATGTCTACTGTACCCTTATACATGCCTTAGGATAAGAGAGGGGTTACCTCAAATACCTTACTGAGTATGCGAGGGGGTTACCCAATAGTGACTTCCTTAGTGATCAAGGATCACATCCTGGTGATATAAAATCACAATCCTTCTGAGCTCAAAGATACGATCCTTTTTTCCTTCTTTAATCTTGCTAGCATAAACAGAGCCTAGAGCAAACATCTAGGACTAATCCTTCAATCATCATCGTGATCTCATAGCTTATAAGGGATCTAATAATATAATCCTTCCTTTCTTAAGGCTAGCATATTTGGGCTTAGAGTATAACATCTAGGACTTAATCCTTTAAGTTAAGCATGATTTCAAAGCCTTTTATCACTACTTTAGAAGGCAATATTCGACTATATAATCCTTAGCAAAACATCAACATTCAATCACAAGATCATGACCGTATATAAACACTTATTGCAACAAATAGACAATTATCAATCTCATGCTAAGGATATATCATACTTAAACATTTCTAACAAGTCTAAACATGCTCGAGAGCTCAATCAACAAATATTATCCATAATAACTTCCTTTCCTTTCTTCTTTTGTACAGAGATAAATCAGGCAGAGCAAAATATTTTATTGGATATTTCATTTGTCCTAACATGCTTCTAGAGCTTATTAGCTCAAACTTTAGATAAGTATAGTATTACCCACCCCGATCATAGAACGGAGGATGAAGAAACGAGCTGTAAGTCCTTTCCCGAGTCTCCACGGGGTTCACCTTTTCCTACAAAAGTTGATTATCGACTTAGCGATCTATTCAAAGATCCTAAGCTCTAACAGAAACTTAAATCGAATTTAAACCCTTCTATCCTTAACTAAGACTTAAATACAGATTGCACGACTTAGAATTTTTATAAAATACGAGGAATAAAGTTTGGAAGAACCCTTTTAAATTTAAAGCTTGCCAAAAACAGACTCAAAAAGGACACTAGCGCCGACAGAGGGGGCCAGCACCGACGGTCCACAAAACAAACCTCCCAGCACCAGTAAAGGACCCAGGACCGACGGGGCAGGGGCTCCTCACCCCGGCGAGGCACTCCGCGACCATGGCGTGTCCCTTGCCATGGGGATATCCCAGTGCCCACTGGGTTCCTCGCCGCGGAGGACCTGGACTTTTGCGATTTCTTTTCTGGGTTTCGAAAGAACATTTTGATAAAAGAGAAGAAGACTTCAATACTTAAAAAAAAGAGCATGTTTGATCAATTGAAATCGACACTATAACGACATGCATGCTATTAACTTTAAAAATAACGACGAGTATCAAAATATGAAACTTAAACGGAATTAACGAAACAACGATAACAACGCCAAAATAATAACAATAACGAAGAACAGAAATGAAATGCAGAATTTAAAAGAACGAAAAGAAATAGGATTCAAAGTCGATGAAAAATAATGGACGAAGTCGAGTGCGTCGAAGGAAGGTGGCTAGAGTCGGCGTCTCATCGAGTCGTAGCTGCGGCAGAGCCGCCTACTGTATCCCGATGGTGTCCCTAGCACCTTTCTCCGCAACATTTCTTCCCCGCCACCCCACTCGTCGTCTTGGAGGAACACTCATGAAGAATGTCCCTCGCTCGACTCGAAGCCTCCTCTCTCAACTCTCTCTGGATTTTGAGAATGAAGATGAATGGTGTGAAATGAAGTGAAGGGGGGGGGGGCTTCTATTTATAGGGTAAAAGGTTGGCTTCCGGGAGAAGCCATCGTAGCAGAAAAAAACTGCTAAAGTAATTCTGAGCTCGGTTAAAAGTTACTTTATTCGATGTCGAGGTTCAAACGACCTCAGATACGAAATCCAAAAATACCAGAAGACTCATTGGATCAAGTACTATTGAACCAACCTGACTTGAGATGGAATAGAGGTCGTCTGAAGAGAAATGAAAAAACATTCTCTTTTCAAAAATTACTTTTACGATTCATTCATACTGATAGATTTTGCTCCCCAGTGTTTGATTGATCTCGGATTGGCAATCTGTGAACACGAACAGATTCCTTGGGTCATTTCTCATAAGGAGGATTTCGTAAATTTCTCAAAACACGAACACACACTGAAATTACTTTTCATTTGCTTTCTTAATACCATTTTCATCATAGGGACCTAAAATCATCTCGGATTAAAATTCTGAAAATACTGACACACTTTTTAGGTCAAAACCTTTCTAACAAGACCAAAATTGGTCACAATAGAGTTATGATCAAAATTTTCGAAAAGACGATTTCACGAAAAATGACCCTTAAAGTCGTGACTTATATCTGACTTCCCTTAAAACTTATTAAAATATCTTCCTTAACCCCCTAATTATGCTTAAGGATTCTCTAATCCTTATTCAAAAATCTGGGGTATTACATCCTACCCCCCTTAAAGAAATTTCATCCCGAAATTTACTAACGTTGATAAGAAACATCTAGATACTTTTTCAACAACTCCGATTCTAGTTCTGAGGTTGCTTCCTATGAACCATGATGGTTTCAGATCATCTTTACCAAGCTGATCTCCTTGTTTCTGAACTTCTAGATCTTTTGATCCACAATGGCCTGAGGCTTCTCCTCATATGCTAAATCCTCATTCAAGACTATCTCTTCTTTATTAATGACATGTTTTGGATCAAACACGTATTTTTTCAACATCGGGACATGAAAGACATCATGAACGTCACTCAGGTTGGGCGGTAAGGCCAACCTATAAGCTACTTCATGAACCTTCTCTAAGATTTCAAAAGGTCCAATGAATTTGGGCCTTAACTTGTTCTGTTTACCAAAACAGATCACTCCTCTCGACGGAGATACTTTTAGGAACACTTTATCTCCAACACTGAAGCTCAGCTTCGTCCTTCTTTAGTCTGCATATGCCTTTTTGTAACAGCCCGCTCCCGAGAGAGGAATTAACAAATCTGGACGGGGTGTTAATAAAGGGATTATTACAAAATGGAAGATTAAGAAAGAAGGTTTATAAATAATGATATGCTTTCGAAAGATAGGCGATGATGCTCGAGATTACTTGACTAAAAAGGAATCATACTTGGCGAGATGAAAAGGCTAACTAATCAGATACCAACAAGTATAGACTCATTTATAGGTCAAAGCGGGTAAACAAATACCAACATGAACAAGCCTCTTCATAGGCGAATGAAAAATATACTCAAGAAGCAGGAATAGAACTTAATATGCATCATTATATATAGATAACCATGTATGGGGGAATATTCATAGAATCTCGATAAACATAACAAAACATAGGAATTCTAAAGAGTGTATCAGAGTGGCAGAAACATAGTGGGATTTCAAAAGAAACTTATACTATAATAGAACAATTTTAGCAGCCAACCCACATCCACAACCACCAACATCCTCAACATCTCAACCTGAAAACATTTGAAAAGAAGAGGGCGTGAGCACTAATGTACTCAGTGGATTTTAAATAAAACACTTTAATAAATCTCAAAGATATCCAATAATTAACTGACGGTATATGGAGAGCAAAACGCAAAAGCCCTCTCCATATCCGTAAAGCTTTTTCTTTTCTTTAGGGCCAATCCTGGCTCAAACTCGATGTCAACTGCACCCTTAGGTATGTCTTAGGACACAAGAGGGCTTACCTCAAATATCCTTATGAGTTTGCGAAGGATAATCTCAACAGTGACTCACTTAATGATCACAAATCACAAATCCTCTGAGCTCAAAATCCTGCTTAAGCAAAAAGCTAAATTCTTTCCTTCCTTAGCCCTACTAGCAAAACCAAACCTAGAGCAATGTCTAGGGGCTTAAACCTTTACTATAGCATGATCTCGGCCTATTAGGGATTTATCACTACCCTAGAAGGCAATCCTTTAACTCTACAAGTCGTAGCAAAATATCAACATTCAAATACAAAGAAATGAACGTATATAAACACGAATTGCAACTAAAGACAATTCTAAATATCTCATGCTAAGCATAAACAATACTTAAACATTTCTAGTATTTCTAAAGATGCTTGAGAGCTTAATTAACATATAACATCTTCATTTCCTTCCTTCCTTGTATAGAGATCAATCAGACAGAGCAAAACATTTTATTGGATATCTGATTTACCCTAACATGCTTCTAGAGCTTATTAGCTCAAACTTTAGATGAGTATAGATTTACCCATCTCGATCACTGAGTAGAAGATGAAGTAACAAGTTGATGATCCTTCTCCGGATTTCCATGGGGCTCACTACCTCCTATAAAAGTCGAATCATCAACTTAGAGGCCTCATTCGAAGATTTCTAATAACTAACATGAAATTACACAATATCCAACTAAACCACCCTTAACTAGGACTTAAACATATATTACACGACTTTAGAACCTTTAGAAAATATGAGAGTTTGAAAGACTCAAGTTTAGAACACACTTGGAAGCATAACATGGTGGCAGAAGCCTTGCACGGGCCGTGCTAATTAATGGGACGAGAAATACAAACGCCCAGATTTCTGACACGGGCCGTACAAGCCCTTCACAAAATGGGCCCAAGATTGCTGCACGGGCCGTGCAGAAGGGTTTCTTTCCTGCACGGTCCATGCACTCCCACAGACTTTGAAAATCTTCGATTGATGTTTTATTGGAGGTGTTACTCAGTCACCTCTCCCTTTCCTCAATATTTTAAACTTAAAAATAAGGCTTAACACTTTGCAAAACATAGAAATGAACATGCTTTAAACTTGAAAAAGAAATCGACATTATAACGGAAATAACACGACAATCCTCCTTGTGAACACTTGAAATAATGATGAAACTTGAACGGAACTTCAACGACAATAAAGGAGACTAACAACGAGGAATAATAATAAGATCATAATAGTGAGAATATCAATGAGCAATATAAACGGAAACACTAATAACTTAGAACTTCAACAAGAATCGAAATACTAAACTTTAGACAGAAAGTATACGATTGATAAGTCCATTTATTTCGTATTTTTATGGGCATTTTATCCCTTATAAATGTCCTTTTTAGTGTGTTTTGAGTCGAAAAGAACCAGGTTGCGATCAAAGGGCATTTTAAGAGTCGAGTCTGGCGGAAGGGGCATTTTATGCCCAAATATTCATGATTATCTCGCACATATGTTCATCAGAGGCACAGGGGACGTCCTCAGTATCCATCCCACATTCGGTCAGTGAAGTGGGCATATCAGATACGGATGGAGCTGACAGATGATGCCGTGCCCATAGTACTCGCACAGACTCGACCACAGGGCAGAATGGGCATTCCAGTGAAATTCGGGATTCAGTTGAAGGACAGCTGGTGGAAGGATAGCTACATATACACAGGAGAGTTGGAGCTAAGCTGGACTCCTGGAAGGTGCTGCAACAAAAAGGATAAGCTCAGACGAGGAGATAAGCTCAATCTAAGGAGATAAGAGGAATCCCTAAAAAATAGGGATTTGTTGAAGCTGAAGCTTATCCAGTCAAGTCAGCGAGGGCACGCCGTTCCGGATTTTCAGCAGAAGACCCCCGCCTGTGGGGGAAACTTTACTCGAAAATGTAACTATTTCAACAAGTTTAATTTCTGGAAAAACTAGCTTTAGACATTCGGAAACACTTTACATTTTCTGCATTTTATTTCAGTACGCTGCTTATGCAGCAAAACAATCCGAAAGGTCTTGAACCTTCGGAAATTAGGTTATGCTCGTGTTTATCGACGTTGGAGTCGAGTTTTTTGCTTAATTAATTCAGTACGTTCTTTTTATTTTTATGTCTTTAAATTCTGCAAGTTCAATTATGTCTAGCCTTCTCGGCTATATCTTTAATTCTGGCGTTTGAATGATGAAATTGGATTAAGCATAAATCTGGACTCGTGAGGCCAAAATGGGCATAGTAATACATGATTAGTTTCCGTTAATTCTTGTGCCTTGTTCCACGTAAGTGTGTGTCTGAAGTGCCCAATGTGGCTGATCACTCGTTAGGTAAAAAGGGTACACCACAATTAATTGAATTGGCGAATCGTGACTGTGTGTCGGTTCATATAGTAATAAGGGAATTAATGGGGTGTTGTGGGCACAAGAGGAATCAATCAAACACAACAGATCTGGGTCCGTCTAGGGCACACTGCTGCTTGTTTGCTTACATCTCTTAGAGGAATCGGGAGGTGGGTAACTGGTTAGGGGTTTAATCGAAGAGGAATCACTTTTAAACCTAAAATGAAAGGATGGATGAGGAGACGCATGAGAGGAATCCGGTCACCATAACTAGATGACCTATCATGTGTGAAAATCGGTGTGCCCATGATCGAGTTGTTTTATGTTTAACCAAATTCTAGTTCAAATGCCAGAATCTTTTGTTATTTGATATTTTCTTTAGTTTCTTATGCAGATTTAATTTCAGTATAGTGACAACACCAAAACCCCCCTTTGTGATTGGTTACTTGAAGATAGAATCGCAACAGCTCTTTGTGGGATCGACCCGTACTCATTGGCTAGCTTCGCTCGCTGTGGGCACAGGAGTTTATAAATATATTTTGAGCGCGAAACGACAGCGCGTCAACGATTAATAATGAAGAACATGAAAAACACGAAGAACGGAAATAAATACGGAAATTTAAAGACAAGAAAGAAATGGATTTGAGGCGGGTGAACAAGAATGGATGGAGTCGGGTACGTCGAAGGAAGGTGGCTAGCTTAGCGTCTCGTCGAGTCATAACGGCAGTAGAGCCACTTGCTACCACCCAATGGCACCCCTAGCACCTTCCCTCACGGCATCTCTTCCATGCCACTCCACTCGTCATCTAGGAAGAACACTTACGAATAATTTCCCTCGCTTCGATAGAACTTCAACTCTCGACTAAGAGCTTTCCCACTCTCTAGAAATGAGAAATGAGAGGATTTGGTGCAAAGAAAGTGAAAGGGGTGGTGGGGTATTTATAGGGGGAGCTTTGGCTTCCTTGAGAAGCAAATCCAGTGCGGGGACACTGCAAAAATTACCCCGGGTTCGGTTAAAAGCTGCTTTATTCGATGTCGAGGTCCAAATGACCTCAGACACAATATCTGAAAATACCAGAAGACTCATTGGCCCGAATACTAGTGAACTAACCTGAATCAGGATGAAGACGAGGTGGCCAGAAGAAAGATGAGCCAAGATTCCTTCTTCAGAATTACTTTTTACTATTCAATCAGACTGACAGATTTGGCTCCCGAGCGTTCGATTGACCTCAGAATGGAAATCCGTGAATGCGGACGGATTCCTTGAGTCGTTGCCCATAAGAGGGGCTTGACAGAACAAGACTCAGATTAACAAAGAGGATTTCATAAATTTTCCAAATCACGAACACACGCAAAAGTTACCATTCATTCATCTTTTAAATACGTTTTTCATCACCGGGAACTCAAATGACTTCAGAATAAAATTTCAGGAACACCGGCACACTTCTTAAGTTAAAACCTTTCTAACAAGACCAAAATCAACCATACCTGAGTTAATATCAAAATTTCCAAAAAGACGATTTTACGAAAATTGACCCCTAAAGTCATGACTGACATCTGACTTCACTTAAACCTTATTTAAATTTCTTCCTTAAATAATTAATTACTATTAAGAATCCTCTAAATATTATTCAAAAATCTGGGGTGTTACATCCTACTCCCTTAAAGAAAATTCGTCCCCGAAATTTACTAACCATGATAAGGGACATCAGGGTACTTCTTGAGCAGTTTGGATTCAAGCTCCCAGGTTGCCTCCTCCGAACCATGTTGGCTCTAGATTACTTGTACAAGACTGATCTCTTTGTTCCTCAAATTCTGGATCTTTCGATCCACAATGGCCTGGGGCTTCTCTTGTTATGCTAAGTCCTCATTTAGGACTATCTCTTCCTTATTAATCACGTGTTTTAGGTCAAACACGTACTTTCTTAACATTGAGACATGAAAGATGTCATGAACGCCACTCAGGTTCGGTAGTAAGGCCAACCTGTAGGCTACTTCATTCACCTTTTCTAGAATTTCAAAAGGTCCAATAAATATGGGCCTTAGCTTGTTTCGTTTTGCCAAAATAAACCACTCCTCTGGACGGAGATACCTTCAGGAATACTTTATCTCTAACGTCGAAACTAAGGTCTGTTCTTTTTTGATCTGCGTAAGCCTTCTGTCTATCTTGAGCCTCCTTGATTCTTTGACGAATTAGCTCGATCTTCTAGACTGCTTCTTGGACCATTTCAGGTCCAAGTATTCTTCTTTCTCCAACCTCGTCCCAATATAATGGAGACCTACACTTCCTTTCGTATAGTGCTTCATAAGGGGCCATGCCTATCGATGATCGGTAGCTATTGTTGTATGCAAACTCTACCAATGGTAGTAGCTCCTCCCAGCTGCTTCCTTGATCGATGACTACTCCTCTAACAGCTTCTCCAACAGGCTATATAAACACCACATGCAGAGTGAATAACCAAAATTTCTTTCTCCAACAGATTGGTTCACGGCTCGGTAGATTTAGGGGGGGTGAACAGTACCCCGGTTGATTAACCGAGGTACTGTTCATCTCGGTACCTTTTTCTTTTTTTTCTTTTTTTTGTTTTTTGTTTTTCATAATACAAATTAATTTATTTGGTGTATTTTTTTTTATTTTCTATTAGATTTCTTCAATTGTTTGAAAATTATTTTATACATTAATTAAGTAAATGCTATTACATTAATTTAAAAATCTAACTAAACACAAAATACATAATTAATAAAAATAGAATTACATAAACATTTAACAATACAGAACCACAAATATATTAATAATGGATACAAAGCAACAATATATTACAATAAACAATACAAATACATAATTAATAAAAATACAAACATAATACAATAAGAGTAAAATATTAAAAATACAACATAATATTTTTATCTAATAATCCCCTAAACCACTTCCGGATCCAGATCCTGCACCGGGAATATCTGAAAAATAACTTCCAATGTCAAAAGTATTATGTGGTAGGGAAGACTGGTTGGATTGTTCCTGTCTTTTCGCCAGGATTTTTGCTTGTTCTTGTTCGAAGTATAGACGTTTACCAGGATTAGAAATTGTATCTGTATCAAGCATTAAAATTTAGTTTTCTGCTTCTCATTTTCTTACTTCAGCAGCTTGTCGTTGAGCTTCGATCCTTCGCAATTGTATCTTCATATCGCGGTCTTTTTTTGCAGCTGAAGACTCAAATAATTGTTGAAGTTTTTGACTATTTTCTCTAATTTCTTCAACAGCAACAGACAAGTCTTCACTCTTTTTTTTTCATTTTAGATTTTTTAACACCCATTAGACGTTTTGATGAAGGTCCACTACCACTGGCATCACTACTTAAATTGAGATTAAATGTAGATAATTGTTGGGTCCAAATTTACACTTATAATTCCGGTTTAGGCTCACTATCGACTACTTAGGACCACTCCTGCAATAGGACAGGGTCAATTATAGAAGTGATGAGTTAATCCGGGTCGATCTCTCAAGGAAGACTTCAATGTGGAGAATTAACTAAATGGTGAATATGCTTTCGACATTAAATTAAAATAAAGCCTAAACATTCTAATCAAGAGATTTTTGGAGATTTAAACTAGGAATTATATGAACGATCAACAAAACAAACAATAACAATTAAAATGCAAGAAAATGGAAATGAAGATTAGAAGAATTAAGTTGATTAAGGTATTAGGGTGTAGTTTCTCTCAATGGTTGATTACTATGCTTTATTTAAGTTGATAATGCAAATCTCCCAAGTATGGTAGACCCATCCAATTAGTTTAACGTCTATTAAAGTCACGGATATCCGTTAAACCTCTCTTAGCTATACCATACAAAATGAGACGAACATACTAGGTTTAGGAACCCATGCACCTAGTGTCGAAGGAATTAAATCCAGATTTAGGTTCACAATCAAGAAATCCCCTAAATCCTACCAATGCTCAAGTGATGATAAAGCACCTAAACATAAATAAGAACAATTCCAACAACAACAACCAACATAAACAAGCATAGATCACAACCAAATCGATCCTCTACCCCGTAATAGGGAGATTAGCCACTGAACATGCTCAAAACAACATAAACATCATAGAAGAACTCCATTTTATAAATCAAATGTAAATGAAAACAACTTCTAAGATATTATATATCCTTCAAGAGTTTGGAACAAATCCCTCAAAACATCCAAGATATACAAGAAAATGCACAATAAACCTCCTCCGAGCTTAGCTTCCACGTGAGCTCGTCGTTGGTCTTCTCGTTCCTTTTCTCTCCTCATTGGCTTGGTTTCCTTGCTCTCCTCTTTCTCCTCTTCCCTTTAGTGGAAAATGGTGGAGAAATGATGGTGAAAAATGGTGTAGAGAGTATGGAAGGCTGAAGAAAATGGTGAAGGTAGTATATATTAAAAATGGAGGATGGTGGGGTGAAGAAGATGAAGTCTTGAATGGGTGAGGATGATTGTCTAAAAAGAGAAGTGTGTATGTGCTTTCTAGTGTAGGGGAATGGGAGAGAGAGAGAGAGAGAGAGAGAGTAGAAGAGAGAGAAAATGTGATGATTTGAGTGATGGAGAGGGATAATTAATTGTTAGGATTTGGTAGAGGATTTTGGTGCTCAAAAGTCCATAAAGCTAGGGTTAGGTTTAGAAATACCTACTTCCCTAGTAAAAGATTAGATTGACCCAAAGCTCAAAGATCCCATGCAAAAAGAATGAATGGTGAAGAGCATTCATTTTGGTCCAAGATGCCGAGCGCTGGTCGAGGGGGGGGGGAAGAAAACGCCAGCTCGCGCGCCCGCGGGGATCAAGAAGTCACGTGCTCGCGGGGATCCCGCGCCCGCGGGGTGCCTACGCCAAGAGCACCCGCGCGCGATCGCGGGACTCGCGCGGCCGCGGAGTCTTGGGCGCCTGAAGCCGCGCGGCCGTGGGGAGAGCGCGGTCGCGGGGTTCACTTTTCCATACAGGTTTATCTTTTCCGGCCAATCTTCGCTCCACGCTACCTTAGTACCTAAAAATTGAAATATTGCGTACAAATAGCTCAAGTTTTCTAAAACTTGGCTTATTCCACCATAAGAGCAGTAGAGAATAAAATCACACAAAACCTATAGATAAACTAGAACAAAATGCTAGAAAATACAAATGAAACATGCAAAATTATGCAATCAAATCACTACAAATAAACACCAAACAACTCCCCCACACTTAGCTCTTTGCTTGTCCTCAAGCAAATAAGAAATTAAAAATATGAATCAAGAAGGAAATATTCACAAGGTGATCATGTAATTGACAAAATGTATGGTTCCCACAAAAGCATTCATTATCGATGAATGTGTACACAACATCCGATCAAGAGAATGGCTTGTCCCTTTAAGTCTAGGAAGACACATTAGCCCATAATCAACTAAATTACATCCCCACAAATCACCTCCAAACTTAATAAGATACAACATAAAGCGACAAGGGGAATTGCAAACTCAGGACAAGGGTCATTAGGTCCATTCATCGAGCATAGCCGAGCTTCCTAATGTGGTTTCCCATACTCATCATGCAACTCGTGGAAGGATTGACACACACATGAGAGGAGTAGAATCCGGATTGCAATCCCATTTATTTAAGTAAACGCACGGGAGGTATGGATCAAAAGTCACAAGGTAAAGCCTATAGGGAGGGAATCCCTAGTGTCCTTGTGTGGTTTCCCATACTCATAGTCGAAATAATCAACTAGAGGAGTAGAGATCCTTATTTTTCCCCTTTTTTTTTCTTTTTTTTTTATATATCGTAAATACGAGGATAAGTGATTAAGGGAAGTAATTTTTAGAACAAGGCGAACATGCTTCCTATTCTTTCAAGGGCAAGATTCTTCAAGTCAATCATCATATCGAGATCACATTCAAAAATAATTCATGTTCAAGAGTGAAACCACGAGATAATTCATTCATTCATGAGCATCTTTGAAAATAATTCCTTGAAGATTCATATCACAAATTTTCAAATTTAACCATTGGGCAAGGCAAAATACTAAGAGGGAGAATCACAACATACCTAAATAACTAAAACAACAATCATGCAATCAAAACCAACACAATCAACATATCAACACCAACATATTTAAACAAAACGACACAATTCACTACATAACATAACGAGCTCTCCCCCACACTTAAAACATGCATTGACCTCAATGTATGAAATCAAGATGCAATAAGAGAATAGGGAAGAGTAACACATTACAAATCGTAGTAGACCGGCAACAGGTGCTGGTTCCTACAAAACATACGACAAAACATCCAACGAACAACGGAAAGAGGGAACTGAAACAATAACAATACGCACACGAACACGAAAATAAACAGTACACAAAACACAAAAGAAACTTCACTGCTCTGGTGGATTATAAGGTGGCGGCTGCGGCTGCGGGTAAGGATAGGAGATGGTCCAGTTGTTCCAGCTTTCCTCAAGGGCCGTCATCCTCTCGTCATGCCTGTCGAGGCGACCATAGATGTCCTATCTCATGTCGCCAACGTCCTGACGGAAGGTTCCCAACTCTTGGCGAAACTCGCCCATAGAAGCATCGAAGCGGTCCTGGAATTTCCCCATTGTGTTGCTGTAGGACTGCTAAAATTGGCCCATGGAAGTATCAAAGTGCTGCTGGAATTGGCCCATGGAGTCGGTGAAGTTCTGCTGGAAGCTCTGCTGGAACTGCCCCATGGTGGTGTCAAAATGGTCTTGGAAGGACCGCCAATCAGCCTGATACCCATGCTGGGGCATCATCGAGGGATAAGGCTGCGGCTGGAATTGGGCTCAGTCCTCTTGCTCATTATCCTCTCCTCCTTGGTCTTCTCCTTCTCCTTCGTCATTCTCTTCTTCATCCTGATCTTCCTCATTCTCTCTGCCTTCCTGCTCAGCCTCAGCATCATCATCATCATCGCCCCGGGGGGCGGAAGAAGAACCGGCTTCTCTATCACGTCGAAGGGCCACAATCTGAGCATTCATAAAATTTAAGACACAGGGCCGCTGAGTGTGAGGAACCAGTCTTCTATTATCCAAGACAATCTGAGCTCGCTTGAGCTCTTCCATAGTGATCATGAGATCTCGGATCTTGCTTTGTCCGTCAGGGAGAGGACCATGGTCGGGAATCAAACCAAGCTTCACAGCTAGGGCGGTGATAAATGCACAAAAGGAGGGATGCATCTTTGTGCACCTCGTCATCTGCTAAATTGCGTTCCAAATGAAATAGGACGGGCAAACCTTTGTATTGTGGAGGGCACACCAAAGAAGATACACCTCAGTGGCATTGACTTTGTTGGCTTGTTCCTTTCCTGAAATGGAGTATGCAAGGAACTTGTGCATGATGGCAAGTGCAGGGTCCCTTATGAAGCCAGTAGGTTTTCCTTGCGAATCCCAATTGTTGAACCCTGTGAGCTCATGCCAGGCGGCAGCAGTGTCGAAGTCTAAATGCTTATCACGTGGCCCAGATGTCGAAAACCCGAAATATGCTTTCATTCTGGCCAAGGTTACTTCAAATTCCTCTCCAAGCATACGGAAGCTAATCTTCGAATTCACATTATCAAGCTTGAAGGTAACTAAAAACTCAAGGCTCAATGGTTTCAAACCAACATACTTCATTTTAGCAAATTTATCCAACGTGAGCACTTTCAAATATTTCTCCACTTTATTATCCATTTTCAGCAACTTCAACAAATTCCAATCCAAATAGCGCGGATTAGTAATTTCAAATTCATCGAAATTTTGGAAACGGTTACCTTCAGCGTGTGTCCGCACAAGGAATGGGCACTAGTACAACTCTTGGAGATTTTCTTGTTCATCCGCTTGGTGAGAAGAGGACGGATTCTTGGTCCTAGGAGGCATGGCGGATGGCGGAGCACGACTGGAGTCGGGAGGAAACAGCGAGAGTGAGAGAGGCTCGGGACAGGGGGCGCGCGGCCGCGGGAGTAGCGCGGGCGCGGAGCCTGGCGGGCAGGGGCACGCGGCCGTGGGACGAGCGCGGTCGCGGGACTCGGTGGCTGAAGAGCGCGGCCGTGGGGAGCGCGCGGTCGCGGGAGCTTGCGGGGCTGGGGGAAAAATTCCGACGCGATGGGGCGAACGGCGGCGGTGAGCGGAGGGGAAGCTTGGCTTAGAGCGGTGTAGTGGCTGAGACGAGAGGGCCCGCGGTCGCGGAGTCTCGACGCGGTCGTGGTGACGAGTATGGTGACGTGTATGTGTGACGTGAGGTTCTGAAACTTGCTGGGATTTGGTGGTGGAAGAGGAGAGGAATTTTCGGGAGCGAAGGAGAGGGGTACTAGCCTTAAAGCGGCGCAAGAAATGGGAGAGATTAGGGTTCAAACGGGTGGTCCCCTTTTATAGGTGCCGGGGCGCGCGGCCGCGGGGCGCTGCGCGCCCACGGGACTTCACTTCTGCAAAATTGTCTCGCGCGCTCACAGGAGCCGCGCACTCGCGGAGTCCTTCCGCCGAGAGGGGGGTCGCGCGTCCGCGGGGCCTGCGCGGTCGCGGAACCTTTCTTAGCCATTTTCCTCCACAATTTCTTCCCCTGCTTCACTTCTACTCAACCTGTACACAAACACCAAAAACACCAAACACACAAACACAAAATAGATTAATTTACATAATTAAAAAAAATAAGAAAACCATGGGTTGCCTCCTATGCAGCGCTCATTTTAATGTCTCGAGCTAGACGAAGTTTTTGGAGCATTCACTCGGAATTGACAAGCTTCAATTCCTCCACATCGGCTTCATGCGAAAACCTTTCATAGTATGGCTTGACTCGATGGCCATTCACTCGGAACGTAACATTTGTCATCGGATTCTTCAATGTGACCACTCCGTAGGGAAACACTTCTTCAATGATAAATGGGCCGCTCCAACGTGATTTGAGTTTCCCGGGGAAAAGCCGCAATCTAGTGTTGAAAAGGAGAACCTTCATGCCCGGCATGAGCTCTTTCTTGACAATTCACCTATCATGTAGCCTCTTCACTTTATCTTTGTAAATCTTGGCATTGTCATATGCTTCGTTTCTCAATTCATCGAGCTCGAACAGTTGCAAGGCTCGCTCCTTTCCTGCATTTTCGAGATCACAATTCACTGCCTTTATAGCCCAATAAGCTCGGTGCTCGATCTCAACGGGGAGATGGCATGCTTTGCCATATACAAGGCGGTAAGGGCTCATTCCCAGAATGGTTTTGTAGGTGGTCCGGTACGCCCAAAGAGCATCCGGTAGCCTTTGTGACCAATCCTTCCTCGTCACATTCACGGTCTTCTTCAAGATGTTTTGAATTTGTTTGTTGCTTGTCTCAACTTGACCAGAAGTTTGAGGATGATATGGAGTCGCCACCTTGTGAGTCACTCTATTTTTCTTTAGCAATCTTGCAAAAGGCTTGTTGGTGAAATGAGTTCCTCCGTCACTTATAATCGCCCTAGGGAATCCAAACTTACTCAATATATGTTCCTGCACGAACTTGAAAACCACATTAGCGTCACAAGACCTAGTGGGGATTGCTTCAACCCACTTTGACACATAATCGACCGCTAAGAGGATATACTCGAAGCCAAATGAGTTAGGGAATGGTCCCATAAAATCAATCCCCCAAACATCGAAAATTTCAACAACAAGATTGACATTTAGAGGCATTTCATTTCTCCTCCCAATATTACCAAGTCTTTGGCATTTATCACATGAAATGGAGTAAGCATGAGCATCTTTAAAAATTGAAGGACAATACAAACCGGATTGTAGGATCTTTCTAGCCGTCTTTTGTCCTCCAAAATGGCCACCACAATAAGATGAATGGCAAAAGGCTAGAACATCGGTTTGCTCCTCTTCCGGGACGCATGTTCGAATGATCTCATCTTTTCCCAAATGGAAAAGGTATGGATTGTCCCAAAAGTAATACCTACACATTGCCAAAAAAATTTTCTTTACCACAAACAAGATAATTGACAATATCAGCATACCAAGGAGAGGAATTAAGCTCAAGAACATGCTCATACGGAAATGTGTCACAATCAACTCCTTTTTCATGCAACAAATTGATATTTTCATCAACGGGGAGGCGGGATAAATGGTCCGCTACCACGTTTTCACACCCCTTCCTATCCTTAATCTCAACATCAAATTCTTGCACAAGAAAAATCCACCTAATGAGTCTAGGTTTAGTTTGTGGTTTGGTCAACAAATGCCTTAAAGCCGCATGATCACTATGCACGATTACTTTAGAGCCTAAGATGTAGGATCTAAATTTATCCAAAGAAAACACAAAGGCAAGCAATTCTTTTTCGGTTGTGGTGTAATTTACTTGAGCACTATTCAAGGT
The DNA here is from genome assembly GCA_026008535.1 of Perilla frutescens. NCBI lineage: Eukaryota > Viridiplantae > Streptophyta > Magnoliopsida > Lamiales > Lamiaceae > Perilla > Perilla frutescens. The sequence continues at coordinate 43,947,652 of BRKX01000013.1, read as the reverse complement.
AAGGCTAGCATAGTAAATCACACGAAGAATTTTATCAATACGTTGACCCAAAACGGCGCCAACGGCGGAATTCGAGGCATCACACATTATCTCAAATGGTAAGGACCAATCCGGGGGGACAACAATTGGTGCGGTGATCAATTTTTCCTTAAGAGTATTAAAAGCATGCAATCATTTTTCATCAAACTCAAAAGGAACATCTTGAGCAAGTAAATGGCATAGAGGTTGGCTAATTTTCGAGAAGTCTTTAATAAACCTACAGTAGAAACCGGCATGGCCTAGAAAGCTTCTAATTCCTTTCACATTAACGGGTGGAGGCAATTTTTCAATCACATCTACCTTAGCCTTGTCTACACTCATTCCTTCTTTAGACACAACATGACCAAGCACTATGCCACTAGTAACCATGAAATGACTCTTTTCCCAACTAAGGGTTAGGATACTTTCTATACACCTTTTCAAGACAAGTTCCAATTTCTCTAAACAATTGGAAAATGAGGATCCAAAAACCGAAAAGTCATCCATGAATACCTCAATGAAGTCTCCAATCATTTTGGAGAAGATGGAGAACATACACCTTTGGAAAGTGCCCGGTGCATTGCATAGTCCAAATGGCATCCTTCGACACGCAAACGTACCAAATGGGCATGTGAATGCGGTCTTTGCTTGGTCCTCCGGCGCTATGGCCACCTGAAAATAACCCGATAAACCGTCAAGAAAGCAATAAAAACTATGACCGGCTAGTTTATCAAGTATTTGATCAATGAAAGGAAGGGGAAAATGGTCTTTTCTTGTGGCGGCATTGAGCTTTCGGTAGTCAATGCACATTCTCCACCCGGTGGTGGTTCGAGTAGCCACATGTTCTCCCTTGTCGTTCTCAACGACCGTTATCCCTCCTTTCTTTGGCACCACATGGACCGGGCTCACCCATTCACTATCGGCTATGGGATAAATGATCCCTTCCGCTAGGAGCTTAAGAATCTCCTTCTTTACGACTTCCATTAGCACGGGGTTGAGCCTCCTTTTCCCTTCACGAACCGGCTTAGCCCCTTCTTCAAGAATGATGCGATGCATACACGTAGAGGGGCTAATGTCTTTGATGTCGGAAAGACTCCATCCAATGGCCTGCTTGTTCCTCTTTAGTACAGCTACTAAGAGGTCCTCTTCATCTTTTTCTAGCCCGGAAAAGATGATCACGGGCTTCTTCTCTTCATCGTCGAGGTAAACGTATTTATGATGAGACGGGAGCTCCTTAAGCTCGAGCTCGGGAGTGGGCTTCACTTCCTCTCCGGTTGAGGCCATGACTTGCATCAGACTCATGCCTTCTCCGAGCAAGGTCTCCATCTCGTCGGCATTCCACTCGTCTCCCCCATACTTGAGGTAGGCTTCGTCCATAGCAAGCTCCTCGGATGAGGTTTCACTTCTCCATGGAGCACCTATTTCCTGCAAGAAAACCTCCCCGGCCAAGACATCAATAGCATCTATGTAAGAACAATTTTCCTCAAATGAGGAGACGGGAATAGCCTTGTTTTCATGTACGGAAAAAGACACCATTTCTCCTAACACCGACATTTTTAATGTTCCATTTTTAACATCAATCAAAGTGTTAGTTGTAGCCATAAAAGGTTTACCTAGAAGAAGCGTGTGTTCTTTACCCGTTTCCTTAACATCTCCCACATCCAAAACAACAAAATCGACCGGTATTATCAAACCACCAACCTTAACTAGAATGTTCTCTATTATTCCCCTAGGATATCTCACGGACCTATCCGCCAATTGAAGACACATTCTAGTTGGTTTCAATTTACCTAGCTCTAATTGCTTATAGATAGAGTAAGGCATCAAATTAATCCCGGTTCCTAGATCTAACATACCACATGCTTCTTTGCCATTTCCCAAAGCAATTTTAAGAGTAAAACTACCTGGATCACGGAGCTTTGGTGGTAGTTGATGTTGTAGGATTGCACTCGCCACTTCGGATACCTCTATCTTTTCATCCTCTCCAAACTTTCTCTTCTTTGAAGCAAGTTCCTTGAAGAACTTGTCATAAGCTGGCACATTACGGATGACATTAAGGAGTGAAAGATTGACATTCACCTTGGATAGGAGTTTGTAGAACTCTTGGAATTGGGTGTCTTGCTTGTCATTTCTTAACCGGCTTGGAAATGGAATTGGAGGATTGTAAGGATTGGTAGCCTTGTGGAGTGTGGGCTTCTTCGCCTCTTCACTTTCTTTCTCGGACTCCTTTTGTTGTTGTAAGGGAGTCTCATCTTCTTTTTCAACCTCCTTGGTTGGGCTTGACTCGCCAACCTTGTTATCGATCACCTTTCCTCCTCTAAGCACGGTGATTTCTTGAGCTTGCTCTGGTTGGCTTGGCAACTTTCCCGGATTTGCTTGCTTGGCCAACTCTCCAACGGTGCCGGCTATTTGACCCACTTGAGTCTCAATTCTCTTCACGGAAGCCTCAACGGATTCAAATCTTTGTTGAGTGGCTTGGATGAAGGATTGCAATGTGTCTTGCAATGTTGGCCTTGGCGGTTGGTTCGGTTGGGTCGGATATTGTTGCGGCCTAGGATAAGGGTGAGCTTGGCCTCCTCCGGCTTGTTGAGGTGGAGGCGGTTGTTGTGGTGGTAGAGGAGGTTGTTGAGGTTGTTTCCAAGAGAAATTCGGATGATTTCTCCACCCCGGATTGTATGTTTGAGAGTAGGGATTTTATTGTTGGCGCGGTTGGAAGCCTTGTAGAGCATTCACTTGCTCTTGAAGAGCATGGAAATGAGCTTCTTCACTTGACTCCGGCTCGATTGATCTTTGGCATAAGTTAGCTCCATGGCCATACTCTCCACAAATCCCACAAGTTTCAACGGTCATTGCTTGTTGGGGTGGTCTCTTGGAAGTTCTAAGCATCTCTACTTGCCTTGTCAACTCGGCAAGTTGCTTTGTCACGTCATAACTAGGGTTAGCTTCATTGACGGAAGCTTTGTTCCCCCTAGCACTCTTTTGTTGAGAAGTAGTGGCCATGGTCTCGTAGATGTTGGAGACTTCTTCAGCGGTGCATCCTCCAATGTCTCCTTCCGATGCATTGTCCACCATATATTGGAAATTTTGTGAAAGTCCGTCATAGAAGAATTGGTTGAGCAACTCGGGTGCGAGATGGTGGTGAGGGCATTGTTGTTGGAGACCTCGAAATCGATCCCAAGCTTCATGAAATGATTCACCCGGAGATTGGGTGAAAGTAACAATTTGAGCTCTCAAGTCTTAGGTCTTTTGATTGGAGTAGTACTTGTCCATGAACTTCTCATAGACGGCATTCCAATTGGCCAATGAGTTGGCCGGTAGTGACATGAACCACGTCTTGGCTCGATCTTTCAAGGTGTAAGGGAAACACCTCATCTTTAATTGATCTTCGTTCAAACCTTGTAGAGGAAAGGTTTGAACGACGGAATAGAACTCCCGGATGAAGTTCAAAGCATCTTCGGCCGGCATCCCGTAGAATGAGGGAAGTTGGCTAAAATGGATGTTCTTCAACTCGTAGTTCCTTGCGGCTTCACCAAGAACTATGCAAGAAGTCGACGCCCCAATCACGGGACGAGCAAAGTCTCTCATATTCCTAGCCGCATTGGCATTGGCATTGGCATTATCGGGGTTGTTAAAAGGATTACCTTCCATCTCTCTTTCCCACTCGAACACGTCAAATCTCCTTGGTCGATGGATGTCGTCAAACACGGGGGCTAGTCTCCGATTGAGGCTTCGCCTCCCTAGCATGCACAAACACAAACGAAACGGAGATCAAACGTACCTTGCGGAAAGAGATATCAAAACCCAATAAAAGGTCATAAACACAAAAATAAAGTTACACAAACAACACAAACACTTCAACGACAAGTTCACGATTTCAAAACAACACAAAAGCAAATATAGCACCAAAAAGACAATTCTCAAAAGATTTAAACTAGGAATTATATGAACGATCAACAAAACAAACAATAACAATTAAAATGCAAGAAAATGGAAATGAAGATTAGAGGAATTAAGTTGATTAAGGTATTAGGGTGTAGTTTCTCTCAATGGTTGATTACTATGCTTTATTTAAGTTGATAATGCAAATCTCCCAAGTATGGTAGACCCATCCATTTAGTTTAACGTCTATTAAAGTCACGAATATCCGTTAAACCTCTCTTAGCTATACCATACAAAATGAGACGAACATACTAGGTTTAGGAACCCATGCACCTAGTGTCGAAGGAATTAAATCCGGATTTAGGTTCACAATCAAGAAATCCCCTAAATCCTACCAATGCTCAAGTGATGATCAAGCACCTAAACATAAATAAGAACAATTCCAACAACAACAACCAAGAAGTCGCGCGCCCGCGGGGATCAAGAAGTCGCGCGCTCGCGGGGATCCCGCGCCCGCGGGGTGCCTACGCCGAGAGCACCCGCGCGCGGTCGTGGGACTCGTGCGGCCGCGGGGTCTTGGGCGCCTGAAGCCGCGCGGCCGTGGGGAGAGCGCGGTCGCGGGGTTCACTTTTCCATACAGGTTTATCTTTTCCGGCCAATCTTCGCTCCATGCTACCTTAGTACCTAAAAATTGAAATATTGCGTACAAATAGCTCAAGTTTTCTAAAACTTGGCTTATTCCACCATAAGAGCAGTAGAGAATAAAATCACACAAAACCTATAGACAAACTAGAACAAAATGCTAGAAAATACAAATGAAACATGCAAAATTATGCAATCAAATCACTACAAATAAACACCAAACAATAATCAATCAGGTGATAATGGAGAATCAAACACTGGCATACCTGGTTGAGATCGATGTCTTTCTACTCATGATTTCTGGCAATCAAATTTCACCAGATCTTTCATCATGTTCCACACGTGATCAAACTTGAAACCCTTTGGATATTTTAGGTCTAGTTTCAGCATATCTTATGCATGCATCATCTGCATAATGAATCAAACATTTTAGAAATTAATAACATAAATAATACAAATATAATAATGACAACTTACAATATCATATTCCGATGCACCACTCGGATTTAAAAGTTCGACTTGTTGTATGCATCCTTGCAATTTGGATATAGCAGCAAGGATGATATGCATACGAGAATCAATAGATCTTTGAGGTCACTTCGGCATAGATGAAGATGGGAGGGAGCTATTATAGACCTGCGTAACACGACTCTAGAGTTTCTGATTTTTACCGTGTATTGGATCTTGAGATACATCCATATACACTTGACAAAGATGTATATCTTTATCAACAGTGTAATTGTTAGCCCTATTGGCAGCCATAGAATTGAGGTGTAGAAGATAGTGTATAATGTGGAAGAATTTAGGTATGGAAGATTGTGTAGATTGATGGATATATTTATAGAATTGAGAGAGAATGGTTAGGTGTAGAAAGTTAGGTGTAGAAGGTTAGGTGTAGAAAGTTAGGTGTAGAAGGTTAGGTGCAGTATAGTTAGGTGTAGAAGGTTAGGTACAAAATAGTTAGGTGTAGAAGATTAGGTGTGGAAGATTAGGTGAAAAATAGTTAGGTGCGGAAGATTAGGTGCAAAATAGTTAGGTGCGAAAGATTAGGTGTACAAAATAGTTAGGTGCAGAAGATTAGGTGTACAAGATTAAGTGTAGAATGCACCCTATTTAAGAAAGGTGCATTATCAATCATTCTGCATCCTAACCATCAATTATCTTCTTTGAAAAAATGAATCCCAATTTCTTTAGCTCTGGTACTCCAAGCTCATCTGACGATGAGCTTAAAAATTTGGTACATAGCTATGATCTTGATCAAATGATACTCCAACAAATTACCACCAACAATAATCTTCTAGCATCAATTCTCAATAACCAAAATACCACACTTGTCCATGGAGGCTCCATTCCTGGTCATAGAACAATCCATCGTGATCGAGAAGGAGCCGCTCAACGCCTTTTTAATGATTATTTTTCTGAAAATCCAACATATTCCGAAAATATGTTTCGTAGGCGTTTTCGAATGTCTCGAAATTTATTTCTTCGCATTTTTGATGCTGTCAAAAATCATGATGGTTACTTGGTGCAGCGAAGTAATGCAGCTGGGAGACGTCGTTTGTCCACACTTCAAAAAGTTACAGCTGCCTTTCGGATATTGGCGTATGCAATGCCAGCAGATGTTGTGGACGAGTACATTGATATTGGTGAGTCCACTTCCCTTGAATGTGTCAAGAGGTTTTGTCATGCAATTGTGGAAATATTTGCTGATCAATATCTAAGATCCCCTACTGCTATTGATGTTGCTAGACTACTTTTTATTGGTAAAAGTCATGGATTCCCAGGAATGTTAGGTAGTTTAGATTGCCTGCATTGGAAGTGGAAAAATTGTCCAACTGCTTGGGCAGGACAATATGCAGGTCGTAGTGGAAGTCCTAGTATTATTCTTGAAGTTGTTGCTGATTATGATCTTTGGATATGGCATGCATACTTTCGTATCCCAGGTTCCAATAATGATATCAATGTATTGGAACGATCTCATCTATTTGCTGATCTTGCTCGAGGTATCGCCCCACCTACACATTATGTCATACAAGAAAAAGAGTATAATACGGGATATTATTTAGCTGATGGAATATATCCAAAATGGTCCACCCTTGTGCAAACAATCCATGAACCTCGTTCACAGAAAAAAAAGTATTTTGCAATGAAACAAGAATCATGCAGGAAAGATGTGGAGCGCGCATTCAGAGTTCTTCAAAGTCGATTTGCAATTGTAGCAAATCCAGCACGCTATTGGAAGAAAGAAGATTTGCAAGATATAATGACTGCGTGTATTATTATGCACAATATGATAGTTGAGGATGAACGAGACCTTGATGCACTAATTAATAATGCGAGAGAAGTGCCAATTCCAGATCTTGAAATGTCGAACGAAGGAATATATGAGTTTCAAGCATTTTTGGGCCGATTTAAAAAAATCAAAGACAAAGATGCTCACTTGGCACTTCATAATGCTTTGATTGATCATTTGTGGGAGGAGTTTTCAAATTCAGAGATGTAATTGTTATGACATGTAATTTATGTGTTTTATTGAATTATCTATTATGAAATGTTGAATTTTATTTTGAATAAGTTGATTATTTTTACATGAACCTTTTAATTTTTATAAAATAAAATTAAGTTTTAATTATATATTAATTAAAAATAAAAAATAATGAGCAAGAATATTAATATATATATATATTTTATATATATATATAATCATATTTAATTAAATAATTCGATAAAAAAATTAAATCAATAGTAAAGAGTATAAAAAGGGAATATTCCATTGTAGGGTGAAATGTAAAGTGATGCTGTTGGAGATGAAAATTGAAAATCTGTAACTTGAACTGTAGCGTAGTGTAGAGTTAACTATATTCTGGTGAAAACTGTTGGAGATGGCCTAAACATATCTTTCAGAATCTGGATAGTCCTCTCGGACTGGCCATCCATTTAAGGATGAAAGGCCGTGCTAAAGTTGAGCTTTGATCCCATGGCTTCTTGTAGGCCCCTCCAGAATCTTGACGTAAATCTCGTATCACGATCCGATGTAATCGAGACTGGCACTCCGTGCAAACACACAATCTCCCTAACATATATCTGGGCTAATCATTGTTGTAAAAGGCGGCACGTAGGCCCGCCTAGGGGCGAGGCGATCGCTGACCTTGCCGATTACCTCTTCGGCGGCTATGCTAGGTGGTTGGGATGATTAGGCGGCTCTAGGCGATCCTAGGCAGCCAGAATTTTTTATTTTTTATTTTTTTCTTAAATATTTTTTCTAGTGTTTTAATATTTTTGAACCTAATTTTTAAATTATTAACTAAGAAAATAAGTAAAATAACATGAATAATACAAGAAGTAACATAATACAGTCATACAAAACAGAGAAAAGAGATGAGGTATAGGCTCAGGCTCCAACATATTATGAATTTTGAATTTATAAATGAAAAAATTTCCAAATTATTAGGTTAAAAATAATTAAATTAATTACAAATTACAAAATGCCTAGGTTCCGTCTAGATCCCGCCTCGGCCCCGCCTAGACCGCCTAGGCGCTAGGCCCTCTGCAGCCGCCCGCCTAGCGCCTAGCAACTTTTGTAACCATGGGGCTAATTGATCTAGCCCATCCATCATCTTGACAACAATAAAATGCGCGGCTTTTGATAACCGATCCACGACTACCCAAATAGCGATATTGCCCTGCTTAGACTTTGCCAATCCTATCACAAAGTCTATATTAATGTGATCCCACTTCCATTCGGGAATTTTTAAGGGTTGGAGCAGACCATAGAGTTTTTGATGCAAAGCTTTCACTTGTTGACAATTCAAACACCTTTCTACGAAGGCGGCTACTTCTCTCTTCATATTATTCCACCAGAAGTTCCTTTTGAGGTCTTGATACATCTTGGTGCTTCCGGGATGTGCTGTATATCGCGTGTCATGTGCTTCGCACATGATTTACTTCTTCAGTTTTTCCTTGCTTGGCACACAAAGCTTTCCTTTGAATAAGAGCGCGTTGTCGGCTACAACCGCGAAGTCTTTCAAGCTATCAGACCGTGTCTCTAGTCTTTTTTTCTCAAGAAACCCATCTCCTCTCTGGGCTTCAACTATCCTTTGCCTTAGGTCGGGCTGAGCGACTATCGTGGCGATCTGGGCTTGAATGGTCTCAGGTGGTGTTAGCACCTCGATTTTCAACTTCTCGAACTCCTTGCGAAGATCCTCCTGGACTTGAATGAGTCCTAACTCTGCTTTCTCCTTCCTACTTAGGGTATCAGCTACCACACGCCTTGCCTGGGTAGTACTGAATTTTGCAGTCATAATGCTTTATGAGTTCTAACCATCTTCTCTGCCTTATGGTAAGATACTTTTGTTCAAAGAAATACTTCAGGCTCTTGTGATCTGAGAAAATCTTACACTTAGCTCCGTAGAGATAGTGCCTCCAGATCTTCAGCGCATAAACAACTGCTGTTAGTTCTAAGTCATGCGTGGGATAGTTCTGCTCGTGATTCTTAAGCTGCCTCGAAGCATAAGAAATCACCTTTTCCCTCTGCATCAGCACGCATCCTAATCCTTTCTTCGACGCGTCTGCGTAAACCATGAAATCTTCATTCCCTTCCGGAATGGCCAACACTAGGGCTAAGGTTAGCATCTTCTTCAAGGTTTGGAAACTTTTCTCGCATTTTGGCGTCCACTTGAACTTGGAGTCCTTCTTCAGCAGTCGCGTCATGGGCTTAGATATCGATGAGAATCCTTCGATGAATCGACAATAGTATCCCGCGAGTCCTAGAAAATTTCTTATCTCATTCACACTCCTCAGAGACTTCCAGTAGCTTAATGCTTCAATCTTAGCCGATACCACCTTGATTCCTTCTGCTGACATTATATGTCCTAAAAACATGACTTCCTTGAGCCAAAACTCACACTTTCTAAACTTAGCATAAAACCTTTCTCTTTTTAACGTCTCCAACACCACTCTTAGGTGCTCTTGGTGTTCCTCTTCATCCTTTGAGAAGATGGGGATAAAATCTATGAAAACTAGCATAAACTTATCTAAATACGGGTGAAACACCCGGTTTATTAAATCCATGAACACTGCTGGGGTGTTGGTCAATCCAAATGGCATTACCACAAAATCATAATGTCCATACCGAGTCCTAAAAGCGATTTTAGGAATATCCTCCTTTCGGATTTTCAGTTGATGATACCCAGATCTTAAGTTTATCTTTGAGAAGACACTTGCTCCCTTAAGCTGATCACAGAGATCATCTATTCTTGAGAGAGGGTATCGATTCTTGATGGTCAGCTTATTCAACTCTCTATAATCAATGCACATTCTCAATGTGTCATCCTTCTTCTTCACGAACAAGATTGGAGCTCTCCAAGACGACACACCAGGTTGGATAAAACCTAGGTCTAATAACTATTATAGTTGAACCTTGAGTTCTTGCAACTCCTTAGGCATCATTCTGTAGGGGGCTTTTGAGACTGGGGTGGCTCCTGGTTCCAACTCGATGGCGAACTCCACTTGTCTATCTGGGGATAGTTCTGGTAGCTCCTTCGGGAATACGTCGGGGTATTCTCTTATGACTGAAACGTCTTAGATTTCCAGCTCTCCTTCTTCTTTCTTCGTCAAATTAACAAAGAATGCTTGGCAGTTATTCCTTCTCATCATCTTAACGACCTTTAAAGCAGATATTACTAGGACTTTAGTTCCCAGTCTTGATCCGTAGATCTTCACCCCAGGTTTCTCGGGAGGTTGAAATACTATTTTCCTCTGGGGGCAACTTATGGAGGCGTAAGCCGAGGCTAACCAATACATTCCTAGGATTATATCGAAGTCCTGAATCTTTATCACATAAAGATTTGACTTAAAGGTTTCCCCTTCTATGTTCAATTTTAGGTTTGAGCAGAGCTTCCTAGACATCATTCTTTTTCCAAAGGGAGTACTTATCTCAATAGCATTCTTAGTGTTCTCGAGATTTATATTCAATCTCTTACATACAAACTCAACTATAAACAAATGAGATGCTCCAGTATTAAAGAGGGCTAAAACGGGCGTGTCGAAGAGGGTAGTCATACCTGCTAGATTACTTGGGGCCTTAGCAGCTTGCTACTGAGTGAGAGCATAAGTATGAGCTAGCTGAGGTGGCCTCTATCCTTGATTAGATCTTTGATCTCATCCTTGGTTCGGCCTTGGATTCATTCCCAACCTTTATCCTTGAGATCCTCCTTGCTGCAGCCTTGGCTAATTTTTGGAGAATTGTCAAAGCGACAGTGGGTACAGGGGTTGTTATGGCGTCTGGGATCGTATGTTATTTCTTTTAGGAAACTATCTCTTGAAGTGTCCCTCTTTACCACAGTTGTAGCACCCCGTTTGATTTGCTCGACATGCTCCAGGGTGCGTTCTTCCGCACTTTTGACACGCTCTAAGGCCAGGGGTGAGGTTAGGCTAATTTCGAGGTACCCCTGACTCTTGGCTTTGCCAGTGGGGTTTCTTTCCTCTATCATCTCTCCTTCCTCCTTCCCACTTTCTCTTTCCCTTTAGATCATTAGCTGGTCGAGGGGTTGCAATTTCTCTTGAGGGAGAATGGCTTCGATGCTTAAGGTCTTGGCTAAGGTTCGAGCATAAGACATATCTTCTTGCCCAGCGAAGGATATGCCAATCTCGGGCCTAAGTCCCTTCTTGAACTTGCACCCCTTTTTTCCGTCTGAGTCCACTAGATGTGGGGCGTGCCTCGACAACTGGTTGAACTCTCTATCGTACTCCGACACTGTCTTCTTTCCTTACTTCAGGTTCCAGAACTCCATCTTCTTTACCTCTCGATAACAATACGGGATGTACTTCTGATGTAGATTGTGCTTAAAGTCTTCCCAACTGTACTCCTCCCATTACTCTGGGGTTATCGTCCTTCGAACGGACACCCACCAATAGTTTGCATCATCCATAAGCATGAAAAGAGCGCAACTTAGTTTCTCTTCTTTCGAACAAGCTATGAAATTAAAAATTCATTCTAAGGAGTGCACCTATTTCTTGGCATCCATTTGGTCTCCTAAATTATTAAAAAATTGAGAGTTGTGTTTGAGAAACACATTCTTAGCTCTTGGGCCGGGGTTCGGGGCTTGCTCAAGTTCGTTCTCATCTTTGTTCTTAGCTTGATGTCTTCTTGGCGGTATTCTAAAGAACTAGATATGAGCGACGCTTGATTGAATTCGCACAAAGCAATAATGCCTTTCGATAAGGTCTTTAATTTACACAAGATAGATCAAACAAGGCGAAAATTTAAATGACATCAAGCATAAAGGGAAAATTACCTCATTATGAGGACTTTGGCAACGATATCATAAAAGAAGTTCTAGGTTACATATGAAATAGGGCAGTCTTTTAGAAAATTCACTTCCGCTATTAAAGTTTAGAAATGGTTAATACATATATTTCATATTAGGATCTAGGTTAAAGCAGATTAAACAGGTGAGTCAGACAGACAGACAGATCAGATTAGCTAGGTGTTCTAACAATAACACGTCTTACACCTCCTTCTAAAGCTTAATTATAAGTCGGGGCCTTCCCTTTCCCCTTGCATGACGATCCCACTTCCTCCTTGCATTCCTCCTTCGGGTCCTCTTCTTCTTTCTCATCTTCAACTGTCTCCAGCACCTCAAACTTGAACTTCCTCATGCTTATGTTTCCTTCAGGGTGCTGATGGGACATACACTACCCCAGACCCTAAGGAGTGAATGCCTGATACGCAGGGGTCCACTGGTTCATTTGAGGAGTGCAAGAAAATAGGAACTTGATATGATTCATGATCCGGATGCTTGAGGGTCCCGCTCTTGAGGTTCCTTCATCATGGGGGCACGGTGCTTGAAATCCAGGGGGGCTGTTGAGAGTCGCCCTTTGCAGGTCCAATTCCACCACTAAGGAGGGGTTTTGCTCGACTGCTTGCTGTTAGGCTAAAGCGTGCACATGGCTATATTCTGACACCCAACGAGCCATCAAGACTGAGAAAAACTCCGTCAGATTCCCAATTTCAGCGTATGTCTCAGGATCACGGGTGATGGTGCTCTACAGGATTAGATACATCGTGGGCCACCAAGCGGACGACGCGTGTTCATACATGCGAATGCATGTTTCTAAATCGGACACACTTCCGCACTCTCCTCCGTACCCATTCGTCCATGCCCACCTTTCCAGATACCTTATCATGTAGGACAGCAACTCCTCATTACCATCCTAGGTTTCCCTCCGAAACCTCTTGACCCTCTCTTGCACAAGGTGAAAAAGAGGCACACTCTTCCTAGCAATCAAACGTTGCTTAACCATCTAGAAGAAAATAGCTTAATCAGTCTAGATCATAAAAGGGAGACCTAAGGTTCTCCTGAGGTCATAATAATGTCTAGATTTAGATTACTTTATCTTGCATGCATAGCTCCTTTAAAAGCAGTTGATATTTACAAAAATTTTGGTGCCCAAAGTCTTTAAACATACATATTTACCATTTCTTTAAGTAAAAAAAAATTAAGAATGAATTTAAACCTTTTGGGATCGAGAACTCTTTTTACAAACTTTCCATCTCAGAAATCGTCTTACTTGAACACCTTTTACTTGCAATTTCATTCTCACGGTTTTTCTCTTATCCATAAAAAAGGTATGCTTGCTCAAATTTTTCCTTCCCTATATTCCAAAAATCATGAATCCAAAATCCAAAATCTCTATACTATCATACCTTGATTTTTGGTTGAAGATACGAGGGTGATGGCGAGTTGTGGGTTGCTGCTTTAAACTAGCACAAAACAATTTATATGCACAAAAGCACTTAACTCATCTAACAAAGAGATAGGTCTACAGAGTTGCAAGCCTGCTCTGATACCATCTGTAACAGCCCGGTCCCGAGAGAGGAATTAATGAATGGGGAGTGTTAATAAAGGGATTATTACAAAATGGAAGATTAACAAACAAGGTTTACTAATAATGATACACTTTCGAAAGACAGGCGATGATGCTCGAGATTACTTGATTAAAAAGGAATCATACTTGGCGAGATGAAAAGGCTAACTAATCAGATACCAAAAAGCATAGACCCATTCATTGGTCAAACCGGGTAAACAAATACCAACATGAACAAGCCTCTTCATAGGTGAAAGGAAAATATACTCAAAAAGCAGGAATAGAACTTAATATGCATCATTATATATAGATAACCATGTCTGGGGAATATTCATAGAATCTCGATAAACATAATAAAACTTAAGAATTATAAAGAGTGTATCAGAGTGGCAGACACGTAATGGGATTTCAAAAGAAACTTATACTATAAATGAACAATCTTGACAGCCAACCTACATCCACAACCACCAACATCCTCAACATCTCAACCTGAAAATATTTGAAAGGAAGAGGGCATGAGCACTAATGTACTCTGTGGGTTTTAAATAAAACACTTTAATATACCTTAAATATATCCAATAATTAACTGACCGTATATGGAGAGCAAAACGCAAATGCCCTCTCCATATTCGTAAAACCTTTTCTTTTTCTTTGGGCCCATCCTGGCTTAAACCTGATGTCAATTGCACCCTTCGGCATACCTTAGGACATAAGAGGGGTTGCCTCAAATATCCTTATGAGTTTGTGAGGGATAATCCCAATAGTGACTCACTTAATGATCAAAGATCACAAATCCTCCGAGCTCAAAATCCTACTTAAGCAAAATGCTAAATTCTTTCCTTCCTTAACCTTGCTAGCAAAACAAAACCTAGAGCAACGTCTAGGGACTTAAACCTTTACTATAGCATGATCTCGGCCTATAAGGGATTTATCACTATCCTAGAAGGTAATCCTTTAACTCTACGAGTCTTAGAAAAATATCAACATTCAAATACAAAGAAATGAACGTATATAAACATGAACTGTAACTAAAGACAATTCTGAATATCTCATGCTAAGCATAAACAACACTTAAACATTTCTAGCATTTCTAAACATCCTTGAGAGCTCAATTAACATATAACATCTTCATTTCCTTCCTTTCTTGTACATAGATCAATCAGGTAGAGCAAAACATTTTATTGGATATCTCATTTACCCCAACATGCTTCTAGAGATTATTAGCTAAAACTTTAGATGAGCATAGATTTACCCCTCGATCACTGAGCAGAAGATGAAGCAACAAGTTGATGATCCTTTTCTGGATATCCACGGGGCTCACTTCCTCCTATAAAAGTCGAATCATCGACTTAGCGGCCTCCTTCGAAGATTTATAATATCTAACATGAAATTAAACAATATCCAACTAAACTACCCTTAACTAGGACTTAAACATAGATTGCACGGTTTTAGAACCTTTAGAAAACATGAGGGTTTGAAAGACTCGAGTTTAGAACACACTTGGAAGCATAATATGGCGGCAGAAGCGTTGCACGGGCTGTGCTAATTAATGGGGTGAGAAACATAAATACTCTGATTTTCGACACGGGCCGTGCAAGCCTTGCAGGGTCCGTGCAGACCCTTGCACGGCCTGTGCAAGCTTTGCACGGTCCGTGCAAGCCTTTCATAAAATAGGCCCGAGAGTGCTGCACGGGCCGTGCAGAAGGGTTCCCTTCCTGCACGGTCCGTGCACTCCCACAGACTTTGAAATTCTTTGATCGATGTTTTGGTCGAGATGTTACTCAATCACCTCTCTATTTTCTTGACATTTTAAAATAAAAAACAAGGCTTAACACTTTGCAAAACATAGAAACGAACATGCTTTAAACTTGAAAAAGAAATCGACATTATAATGGAAATAACACGACAATCCTCCTTGAACACTTAGAAATAATGACAAAACTTGAACGGAACTTCAACGACAATAAATGAGACTAACATTGAGGAATAATAACGAGATCATAATAGCGAGAATATATATGAGGAATATAAACGGAAACACTAATAACTTAGAACTTCAACAAGAATTAAAATACTAAACTTTAGATGGAAAGTATACTATTAATAATGAAGAACATGAAGAACACGAAGAACAGAAATAAATGTGGAAATTTAAAGATAAGAAAGAAATGGATTCGATGCTGATGAACAAGAATGGATGGAGTTGGGTGCGTCAAAGGAAGGTGGCTAGTGTTAGTTTTGTATACTAGAAAGACATGTCTTTGTATACTTTTCAGATGATATGATGATATGGATTGAAAGTTTTTGCAGTCACTATTTCCATTTAGATTATTTTATATAATTATTTTATGTAAAGTTCAATATACTTACATTGTAGATGATATGGTGTGGGGAGAAATACGGTAAGATCATATCATTAGAACCTTGTATTGTATTAAAGAGCTCACGGCTTAGATGGTCCTGAACACACCATCGATACACCGTAGGATAATCTGATGAGTTAGTTTATCTTGACTAACTGATTATTCTAGTAGACTTGTTAGTTTATTGAGGAGGATCACGATAGGATATTATTCTCTACTCTAACCCTGATTGGGAGAGAATAAGGATCCACAGAGTTCGGGTTCTGAACTCATGTTTGTTGGCGAGCATATGTGTACATTACTTATTGCTTTGACTTATCAATGGGCGAGATCCTTTTGTGGATTAATAAACTCGATATCTTGGGTAATAATAATGTATACATGATGTGTCATGCAATATGCATGAGCACCGTGTTCTGATACACCCAAGTTGATGATGTTCTCTTGAAAAAACACAAGTTCATGTTGAAACCCTGCAGGTGAAATTTATTTCGTACATGATAAAGCTTGTGTGATACTACTCAAGGTTTTAGATGTTAATTAATTATAGCTGTCAGAGGCTGATATAATTAATTAATGAACATTATATCTAAACACGGGGAATGGCTGAACTAAAGGAGAAAGCATATTCGTAAATATGTATTAAATTAGTAGGTCAGTATTACTTCTTTAGTGGAATAAAAGTAATACTGAATTTATTTAATTATATCCTAAGTTTATTGGATATTGGAAATTAAATAAATTAGTGGGTCAATTTAATATTCTTCTAGATCCCTGTTGTAGTCCAAATAGACTGTTAATTCACTAGATATTGAACTTGAGATAGAGGCCCAAACCCAGTAGGGGTTGGAGCTTGATATTTTCGCCCACCTCCCTATTTAATTAGGGGAGGGGGATGAAAATTTCATAAGTAATAATCAGCCCCTCTTTGTCTCTCAAGATATCCACAAATTCCATAACTCTATCAGTAGAATACAGCCCACTCTGTATCTGATATTCAGTCCGGAAATACAACAGAAGATCTCGGAGTAGAATACTGTGTGTGGTCGTTCGATCTAGTGAGTCGAAAGGGGCACCGGTTTCATCATCATTCAACAGCAAGATTAGATCTTTAATCTTATCCTCAGACCATCTACCGATTTGTAAGTAATTCGAATGTATGATTTCCGCTTTATCAGATTCATTTTGCTTTACTTGTTAATTGTGTTAGACATGTGATAAACATGCATAGAACATAAAAATATGATTTGCATGAACATGGGATTAATGAACATCCAAATGATCCTGCGGTGGTTTAATTCGAAAAAATCCCAAGGTATCAGAGCAGGTTTTGGCACTGTTCGAGGATTAATCCAAGCATGAATTCGACATATATATTTAAGTTTGATGTTAAATTTATAGTTCTTAAATTTTTAGATTTAAATATGCATGTATGTCGATTTGGGATGATATGTGATGATCTTCAAATTTCAAGATTTTATTTCATAGTCTTCGAAGATCTGGAGTTAAATTTTTTCGAAAATTGATGTTAACAATTCCCTAATTTTTTGTCTTCAATTTTCGGTCACCTTGAATTAAATTTGGATGGATTTTTTTATCAAGATCAAAATTTTCAGATTTAACTTTGATAGGGTTCGAAAATTTGGTAGATTAGAATAAGGATAGGTAATTTTTGATGTATATCAAAAGTTATCTAATTCTAACCTAAATAGGTTTGAAATTAGAATATGAATTTGGTAATTTTTGAAGTGGATTAAAATTTTCAGATTTATATTTCTTGAAATTTTTGAAACTTAGCTATATTATTTGGAATAATTTTTTGATTAATGTCAAAATTTCCAAATATGAAATATGGGGTTAATTTTCGATTTTAATAAATTAATTTGGAGTAGATTTTGATCAAAATCAAATATCCAGATTTATTTATTAAAGTGGATCGAAAATTATGATATTGAATTAAAATTTGATATTATTTGATGTATATCATTATTTACCTAATTTTAATCTAGATAGATTTAAAAATAGAATTTTAAATCTGGAAGAGTTTGAAGTGGATCAAATTTCCAGATTTATTATTTGTGATATTTTTGAAAATCGATAGCTTAAAATTGGAAAATGTAATTTTTTGATATAGATAAATAATTATCAAAATCCAATTGGGATAAGGATTTAAATTAGAATATAATTTGGAAGAGTTTGAAGTGGATCAAATTTCCAGATTTTATTCTAGGTAATTTTCGATCCTTATGTATAATATTTAGATTAGATTTTTGATTTATATCAAGATATCCAAATATTATTTAATTAGGGTGGTTCGAAAATATTAAATAAATTTGGTGGATAATTTTAATTAATTTCCAGATTTATTTTTGGGTTATTTTCAAAAATCACAAGATTTTAAATTGGTGGATAATTATTTAATTTCTAATTTTTATCTTGTGAATAGTTTTGAATTTATTAATTTAATTAATTATAATATTTGAAATTTATAATTCATGCATAGATATCATGTGCTATTTTATGTGTATCATATAAATATGATTGTTGGATTTGTAGACTGTGTTTGTTTGCAGGTTTACCAACTATCATGGCTCCATTTATTTATGTGATGTATGTTTATGTTGAATGATTGATTGGCCGTATGTCGGTTTGGCTACGTGATTTTTAATCCATGAGAAAATTCATGGATTAGGTCTAGGTTTTATTTTATGTTGTTTTAATGTAATAGAAATAAAATTGTTAGACCAAGTTTTTGAGCTGTAATTTTTATTCTAGAAATAGTAGATTTTTCCTTTTGGAATAGATAGTCTGTATTGAAAAAAGATCGGAGATCAACTCAAAGAAGGAAATTAGTACAACACAAAGAAGGAAGGTTCACCGATTCACATCCCGAAATCCTAATTGGAGCTAGGGTTCCGACAAGGCACGGTGAGGAGGGGCGGTGGCTATAGACCTGTTCCGGAGCTTACTTTCCTGTTTTATCTCATCAATCAACATGAGATATGAGCCATGATAGTTGGAATATTACTGTTGCTTATTATGTTGTTGTGAAACATGCAATGTATGTTTATCATTTTATATGATGATTGCATGTTCTTTAATAGGATAAAATGAAACCTCAAGCGTAAATAACTAAGTGAGAGAAATTCATAACAAAGTATGTAGAAATCTCATACGATCTCCATTAAATCTGATTTAATTAAGAAGTGATGGGCATGCGCGTTGACATCGGTCTTCCTCCATATCGGATGTGTCATATCACAGATTTCTCTAGAAATTAAATCTTCTAATAGGATAACTATAGAACACTATTAGAACTAACTGACTCATCTATCTAGAGCAGTCAAATTCGAAATAGTGATCTTGGTGCGAAGATAATGGTGTTCACACTTAGATATAATTTATTGATCAACGTCCACACAATCATGGCTTATCAGTTAGACGATTATATGACCGTGTTAATTATCCGGCTATTAATTTACTTGTTGTAAGGAAACTCAACTGGAGGCACGTTAAGGGTTTAATAACCTATTTAAAAATGAATTTTATAAACGTCCACACTATCGTGGCTTATAGAAGACGTTTTTAATGTGTCGGTGGAAAAGTATATAATTTTTATAAGGCTTTCGATTATATACTGTTTATCCTAAAGTTTGTGACTGTACTGCATGTTTTAAATTTTAGTTATTCCATATCATCAATGGCACTCTCCAATCTGTCCTCAATCCTCAAAGAGAACAAACTTGTCGGTGAAAATTATAATGATTGGATTCGTAACCTTAACCTCGTCCTAGTTGCTGAGGGACTCAAGTTCGTACTTAAGAGGTATGTCCTGACAAGCTAGATGAAGGATCTGACGAAGCCCAAAGGGCCACGTCGACAAGTGGGTCAAGTCTGATGAGATAGCGCGTTGCTACATTCTGGTATCTATGTCAAATGTGTTGCAACATCAACATCAGACTATGAAGATTGCATATGAGATCATGCTCAACCTTAAGGAGCTCTTCGGTTATCAGAACCGCTCGGCATGCCATTTGGCCATGAAGAAACTGATGGATGCAAAAATGGCTGACTCCACACATGTTAGGGATCACGTTTCCACGATGATGGGGTATCTGGCTGAGATCAAGACCTTAGGTGGAGAACTGGATGCCGAATCGTAAATCGACATTGTTCTTCATAGCCTGTCCTTAAAGTTCGAGCAGTTCAGGTTGAACTTAAACATGATCAAGAAAGATGTTACCTTGACTGAACTACTCATGGACCTTCAGGCAGCGGAATTGCTTCCAAAGAACAACCCTGAGGCCCACAATGCCAAGAGAGGGGTGTCTTCTTCTGGTGTGAAAAAGAAGAAGAGATATGTACCCAAGAAGGCTGCAGATGCGGCGTCTAAGGTGAAGAAGCCAAAGGCGAAGATTTCTCCTGAGGAGTTCAAGTCGAAGACTAAATGCTTTAAGTGCGGCCAACCAGGTCACTAGAAGGTGGTGTGCCCTAATAAGAAGAAGAAGAAGAAGAAGAAGAAGAAGAGAGGTACATCTCACTCTCTAGTTGTAGAAACATGTTTAGCAACTTGTTCTACCCAGTCATGGATAGTAGATAATGAAGTTACTAATCATGTTTGCATGTCTTTGCAGGGGTTTCTGGTAAAAAGACATCTGAATGAAAATGAGATCACTGTCTACATGGGCAATGCTACAAGAGTAGTGGTTGTTGCAGTGGGAGACGTTTTATCTTTCAGTAGTGATGGAACTTTGGTTTTCAAAGATTGTCTTTATGTGTGTGGTTTTAGGTGAAACTTGATTTCAGTTTCTAAATTGATTATGGGTGGATATTCTGTTTCTTTTGATAACAAAGTAGTTATCTTCAGTGGTAAACATTTTATCTGTTCTGGCACATTGGATGAACACTTATACTTTCTTAAACTAATTGAAAACACAACACAAAGATAACTGTTGAATACATCGATCATAAACCCTAACTGATATGAACCTCGATCGCAGACGGAAGACTTAAACGAACCGATGGATGGAAGATCCCAAAACCTCTGAATCTAACCCACGAAATGATTTAGGATAAACGGAATCACTTAACCCCAACATGTTGTTGATGCAGCAACTCGGGGATGATGATTGACACACGAATGAGAGATGGTTGACTCGTCGATTCGTCGATGAATGAATTCGTCTTGGAACAATCAAGATGAATTCGAAAACTCTCAAGAGAGAATGTGAAACTCCGAAAAATATTATATCAAAATCTGATTTTTTCATCCAAAACAACCTTCTATATATATAGGGGTGAAAACCTAATGCAACTAGGAAACTAAACATAAGAAATAACTCATAAACTAATAAGGAAACTAATCCTTAGCCAAAACAAAGGATAAAAGTCAAAACTGACTCAACTAAGGCCTAAATTCGGCCTCCCTAAATAAACCTACGAAAATAACAAAATTAAATACTAAAAATGACTAAATAAATAATCTAAGAGTCTTCATGGATCAGCCCAAACATAAGATATTAAATTAACACATCTTGGGCTTCCTTCTCCAACTTCTCTAATGGGCTTCTTTGAGAACTCTTGAGCCCAAACTTCTTGAACCAATCCACTTAGCACTTCCTTGAACTTCTTTGCTCGCGCTCTGGTGATTGGCCTAATAGGAAATTGGATCGGACTACGGGCTGCATCATTGTCCTCCTCTTGAAGAGGATTTGTCCTCAAATCCAAAGCGTCACCTACATCAAACGGACTTAAATCAGCAACATGAAAAGATGCACTTACATTATACTCATCGGACAAGTCCAACTTGTAGGCGTTATTATTGATGCGCTCCAACACTTGAAAAGGTCCATCACCATAAGGCAGTAGCTTGGAGCGCCTTTGCAATGGAAACCTCTCCTTGCGCATATGCAACCAAACCTAATCACCGGGTTCAAAAACAACCTATCGCCGTCCTTTGTTGGCGTGTTTGGCATACTGCTCTGTTCTCCTCTCAATGCTCAACCTTGCTTTCTCATGAATCTGCTTAACAAATTTAGCTCGTTTCGAGCCCTCAAGATTAATACGTTCTTGCTCAGGCAAAGGAACTAGATCCAATGGGGTCAAAGGATTAAATCTATAAACAATCTCAAAAGGTGAAAACATAGTAGCAGAATGAACAGAACGATTATAAGCAAACTCAACAAGTAGCAAACATTCTTCCCAAGACTTAATGTTCTTCTTAATGATTGCTCTCAACAAAGTAGACAAAGTTCTATTTACTACTTCAGTTTGACCATCAGTTTGTGGATGACAAGTAGTAGAAAACAATAATTTAGTACCCAACTTGCACCACAAAGTCTTCCAAAAGTAGCTCAAAAACTTAGCATCTCTATCAGAACAATAGTCCTAGGCATGCCATGCAATCTATCAATCTCCCTAAAGAACAATTCAGCAACGTGAGATGCATCATTAGATTTATGACATGGAATAAAATGCACCATTTTAGAAAATCTATCAACAACAACAAAGATCGAATCCCTACCACGCTTAGTCCTAGGAAAACCTAACACAAAGTCCATAGAAATATCAATCCAAGGAGCTGTAGGGATAGGCAAAGGCGTATACAACCCATGGGAACTCGTCCTAGACTTAGCTTTCTTACATGTAACACAACGCCCACAAAGTCTCTCAACATCTCATTTCATATGAGGCCAAAAAAATGCTCATGCAGAACAACTAGAGTATTAGCAATGCCAAAGTGTCCCATCAAACCCCCACCATGAGATTCAAGCAACAACAAATCACGTAAAGAACATTTAGGAACACACAACTTATTCTTCCTAAAAATATAGTTATCATGCCTAAAATACTCCCCATTAGCAGCACACTCACATGCACGATAAATCTCACCAAAATTAGTATCATGCTCATATAAACTCTTAATAACTTCAAAACCAAGCAACTTAGCATCTAAAGTAGAGATCAAGGCATACCTCCGAGAAAGTGCGTCAGCCACCACATTCTCTTTACCTTGTTTGTATTTGATGACGTATGGAAATGTCTCGATAAACTCCATCCACCTCGCATGCCTCTTATTCAACTTATGTTGTCCCTTTAAGTGCTTCAAGGACTCATGATCGGTGTGAATAACGAACTCCCGAGTCCACAAATAATGCTGCCACATTTTGAGGGCTCTCACCAAGGCCTACAGCTCCTTGTCATACATGGGATAGCTTAACATCGCTCCATTTAGCTTCTCGCTGAAATACGCCACATACCTTCTCTCTTGCATTAAAACTGCACCAATACCAACACCAGAAGCATCACATTCAATCTCAAAAGACTTACAAAAGTTAGGAAGAGATAATACCGGGGCGTGTGTCAGTTTGTACTTCAAAAGCTGAAACGCCTCTTCTTGCGCCTTCTCCCACGTAAACTCCACATTCTTCTTGATGGCTTCAGTTAATGGCGCGGCAATACTGCTAAAGTTAGGCACAAATCGCCTATAAAAGCTAGCAAGGGCATTGAAACTTCTGACTTCTCCAATGCTCTTCGGAGTCGGCCACTCTTGGATAGCTCGTATCTTCTCCTCATCAACCTGTACACCCTGTGCACTAACAACAAAACTAAGAAACACAATCTTGTCCGTACTAAAGATGCACTTCTTAGGGTTAGCGAACAACCTGTCTTTCCTAAGCGCAACTAAAATAGCCCTCAAATGAACAACATGCTCTTCATGATTCTTACTATCCACAAGGATGTCATCAAAATAAACAACAACAAACCTACCAATGAAAGCACGCAAAACATGATTAATAAGACGCATAAACGTACTGGGTGCATTAGTTAATCCAAAAGGCATAACTAACCACTCATACAGACCAATTTTCATCTTAAAGGCAGTTTTCCATTCATCTCCTTCCTTAATCCTAATCTGATGGTATCCACTACGCAAATCAATCTTGGAAAACACGCAAGAACCCTTCCACACATCAAGCATATCATCTAGACGAGGTATAGGATGGCGATACTTTATCGTAATATTATTAATGGCTCGACAATCGCAGCACATCCGCATAGTTTTATCCTTCTTGGGCACGAGTAGAACGGGTACTGCACAAGGACTCAAACTCTCCCTCACATGCCCTTTGGCCAGCAAGTCACCAATTTGTCTCTCCAACTCCTTTGTCTCCTCCGGATTGGTTCGGTAATCTGGTCAGTTTGGGAGAGTAGCTCCGGGCACAAAGTCAATCTGATGCTCAATCCCTCGAATTGGTGGTAAATCAGCAGGTGTATCCTCGGGAAAGACATCATTAAATTCCTGCAAAACAGAACGAATAGAAGGGGGTAGAGAAGAGAGATCAGTATCAATAGCCAAATTTTCATTGTACAACAACACAATCATCGGCTTCTCTCCTGCACGGCCCTCTTCAAATCTCTAGGCCTCGCAAGAAAGGACTTCTGAATCAACCCATTCTCCCTTTTAGGGACAGTCTGATCCTTAGGCTGCTCCTTGGACTTCACCTTCTCCGCCTCCTTTTGCATCTGCACTTGATCCTCATAAACTTGTTTAGGTGTAAGAGGAACAAGTGATATCTTCTTCTGCTTATACTCGAAGGAATACTTATTGGTGAAGCAGTCATGGGTAACTCGCCTATCAAACTGCCACGGACATCCCAGCAAGATGTGACTCACTTGCATTGGAATCACGTCACACAACACCTCATCCTCATACTTCCTAATGCGAAAAGAAACCTTCACTTGTTTCGTTATTTTGATAACATCGGTTTCATTCAGCCACTGCAAACGATACGGCTTGGGATGCTTCACCATAGGCAGCCCCAATCTCTGAACCATGGCTGCACTAGCCACGTTCGTGCAACTTCCTCCATCAATGATAATACTGCACACTTTGTCTTGGACATGACATCTCATGTGAAAGAGATTCTCCCGCTGCTCTCTCTCATCAGGCTGAATTTGGGCACTCAAAACTCACCGAGCTACAAACAGGTGCCCCTCTGGTGCTAAAACCTCCTCAGCCTGCTCTTCTTCGTCGGGATCCACCAAGGTTGGCATCTCCGGATCTCGTTCCTCATCATCAGTCACAACTTCACCGTCATCTCGCATGATCATAATTTTTCTGTTCAGGCACTCACTCATAATATGCCCGAATCCCTGACACTTGAAACACTTCTTATCTCGATTGTTTAATGGATTTAATCATTTAACCCCATTGGATCTAGTTCCTTTCCCTGAGCAAGAACATATTAATCTTGAGGGCTCGAAACGAGCTGACTTTGTTAAGCAGATTCATGAGAAAGTAAGGTTGAACATTGAGAGGCAAACAAAGTAGTATGCCAAACACGCCAACAAAGGACGGCGACAGGTTGTTTTTGAACCCGATGATTGGGTTTGGTTGCATATGCGCAAGGAGAGATTTCCATTGTAAAGGCGCTCCAAGCTACTGCCTCGTGGTGATGGACCTTATCAAGTGTTGGAGTGCATCAATGATAACGCCTACAAGTTGGACTTGCCCGGTGAGTATAATGTAAGTGCATCTTTTAATGTTGCTGATTTAAGTCTGTTTGATGTAGGTGACACTTTGGATTTAAGGACAAATCCTCTTCAAGAGGAGGGGAATGATGCAGCCCGTAGTTCGATCCAAGTTCCTGTTGGGCCAATCACGAGAGCGCGAGCAAAGAAGTTCAAGGAAGTGCTAAGTGGATTGGTTCAAGAAGTTTGGGCTCAAGAGTTCTCAAAGAAGCCCATTGAAGAAGTTGGAGAAGGAAGCCCAAGATGTGTTAATTTAATATCTTATGTTTGGACTAATCCATGAAGACTCTTAGAATATTTATTTAGTCATTTTTAGTATTTAATTTTGTTATTTTCGTGGGTTTATTTAGGGATGCCGAATTTAGGCCTTAGTTGAGTCAGTTTTGACTTTTATCCTTTGTTTTGGCTAAGGATTAGTTTCCTTATTAGTTTAGGAGTTATTTCCTATTTTTAGTTTCCTAGTTGCATTAGGTTTTCACCCCTATATATAGAGGGTTGTTTTGGACGAAAAAAATCAGATTTTGATATAATATTTTTCGGAGTTTCACATTCTCTCTTGAGAGTTTTCGAATTCATCTTGATTGTTCCAAGATGAATTCATTCATCGACGAATCGGTGAGTCAACCATCCCTCGTTCGTGTGTCAATCATCGTCCCTGAGTTGGCGTCTTTTCCAGTCAAAATGAAATAGATCCGTAGGGTTATTAGATTTGATTCACTCTGACTTGTACGACCCTATGTCAGTTCAAGCTTGAGGAGGGTTCGAGTATTTCATCACTCTGATTAATGATTACTCAAGATATGGATATATCTATCTGTTGCGTCGCAAGTCTGAATGCTTTGAGAAATTTAAGGAGTTTAAGACGAAAGCGGAGAAACGAACAGGTAGAAGTATCAAGTCACTGCATTCTGATTATGGTGACGAGTACCTCTCAAGTGAATTTAGGGATTACATGACAGAGAATGGGATTACTTTCCAGTTGACTGCGCCTGGAACGCCACAGTAGAATGGCGTGGCGGAGAGAAGGAATAGAACACTATTAGAGATGGTTAGATCGATGATGAATTATTCTAAGTTTCCTATTTCATTCTGGGGATATGCCCTAGAAACAGTGGCCTATATCTTAACTTAGTTCTATCAAAATCAGTTCCTTCTACGCCCACAGAATTATGGACTGGACGAAAGCCCAGTTTGAACCATATTCAGATTTGGGGTAGTCCAGCACATATGTTGGATAAGGAAGCTGATAAACTAGCTTCTCGTACTGATGTAAGGCTACTCGTTGGATATCCTAGAGGAACGAAAGGTGGTTTATTTTATAGTCCTAAGGATCAGAAGATCATTATCAGCAGCAATGCTCGATTCTTAGAGGAGGACTATGTCATAAACCACAAACTAAGGAGTCAAATCATCCTTGAAGAGTTAAGAGGGGAAGGATCGAATCCTACACCAGTGGTGTAAGAAGAGGTACCACCAAACACTGCACAACATGTCACAGACGTATGGGAACTGCCTCATCGCAGTGGGAGGCTTGTATGCCAACCTGATAGATTTATTAGTCTGGAAGAGGCTTGAGATTTCCCAGAGGGACTAAATGAATTGGATCCTAGGACCTATGATGAGCCAATTCAAGATAAAGATGCAGATTATTGGAAAACTGTAATGGAATCTGAGATTGGATCTATGGATCGCAATCAAGTCTGGGAACTCGTAGAACCACTAGATAGGGTAAAACCCATTGGCTATAAGTGGGTCTACAAGCGCAAGATAGGACATTACGAGAAGGTTGAAACCTTCAAGGCAAGATTGGTGGTGAAAGGGTATACTCAGAAAGAAGGGATTGATTATGAGGAAACATTTTCGCCGGTAGCCATATTAAGTCAATCTGGATTCTCTTGTCAATTGCTGCTCATTTGGATTATGAGATGTTGTAAATAGATGTCAGGACAGCTCTCCTAAATGGAAGTCTTGAAGAAAATATCCACATGAAACAACCAGAGAGATTCATTGCTAAGGGCCAAGAGCACTTGGTATGCAAGCTTAAGAGATCCATTTATACACTTAAGCAGGCATCGAGATCTTAGAACATCTGGTTTGACGAGGTTATCTAATCATATAGATTCGTGTAAAGTTCGGATGAGAGCTGTGTGTACAAGAAATATGACGGAAACATGGTGGTATTCCTCGTACTTTATGTTGACAACGTCTTACTCATTGGAAATAATAAGAAAGTGTTGTCGAACATTAGGGTATGGTTGTCCAAGCAGTTCGATATGAAGGATTTGGGGGAAGCCGGACATGTCCTTGGCATCAAGATCATTCGAGATTGCCAGAAAAGGATGTTATGTCTGTCCTAAACGACTTATATTGATACAGTGCTGGCTAGGTTTGGCATGCAAGATTCCAAGAAAGGTTTTATACCTTACAGGTATGGAATTCATCTATCCAAGGAAATGTGTCCCCAAACACAGTCTGAGATAGAGGAAATGAAGAAAGTACCATATGCTTCGGCTGTGGGAAGCTTGATGTATGCCATGCTACGCACTAGACCTGATATATGCAATGCAGTTGACATGGTAAGCAGATATCAGTCTAACCCTGGACAAGGTCACTGGACTGCGGTCAAAAACATTCTCAAGTACCTTAAAAGGACTCGATATTATCTGTTGGTATACCACTCTGATAGTCTGGTGCCTTCGGGTTATACAGACTCAGATTTTCAATTCGATAAAGATCAGAGTAAATCTACCTAGGGCTATGTGTTTACATTATGAGGCAGAGCCATTGCATAGAGGAGCATAAAGTAGAAATGCTTTGCTGATTCAACCATGGAAACCGAGTATATAGCTGTCTCTGAGGCTGCAAAAGAGGCTGTCTGGTTCTGCAGTTTTCTATTGGGCTTGAGCATGGTTCCTGAGTTACCTAAGACTATCACGATATACTGTGATAATTCTGGTGCAATGGAAAACTCAAAGGAACCCACAGCCCACAAGGCAAGTAAACACATAGAGAGAAAGTACCATCTTATACGAGAAATCATTAAGAGATGAGATGTGGCAGCGGTCAAGATTGCATCGGAGGAGAACCTGGCTGATCCATTCACGAAGAGCCTGTCGGCTAAGACCTTTGATGATCCTGTGGAGAAAATGAGGGTGAGATGTAGACCTGGTGGTGAAGTTTGAGTCTATAGTTTAGATTGGAGAGTTAGCCAATTAGTTTTTATGCTTGAAAGACATGATGTGTCGTGCAATATGCATGAGCACCGTGTTCTGGTACACCCAAGTTGATGATGTTCTCTTGAAAAAACACAAGTTCATGTTGAAACCCTGCAGGTGAAATTTATTTCGTACATGATAAAGCTTGTGTGGTACTACTCAAGGTTTTATATGTTAATTAATTATAGCTGTCAGAGGCTGACATAATTAATTAATGAACATTATATCTTAAACACGGGGAATGACTGAACTAAAGGTGAAACCATATTCGTAAATATGTATTAAATTGGTAGGTCAGTATTACTTCTTTAGTGGAATAAAAGTAATACTTAATTTATTTAATTATATCCTAAGTTTATTGGATATTGGAAATTAAATAAATTAGTGGGTCAATTTAATATTATTCTACATCCCTGTTGTAGCCCAAATAGACTGTTAATGGACTGGATATTGAACTTGAGATAGAGGCTCAAACCCAGTGAGTTTGGAGCTTGATATTTTCACCACATCCCTATTTAATTAGGGGAAGGGGACGAAAATTTCATAAGTAAAAATCAGCCCTTCCTTATCTCTCAAGATATCCACAGATTCCATAACTCCATCAGTAGAATACAGCCCACTCTGTATCTGATACTCAGTCCGGGAATACAACAGAAGATCTCATAGTAGAATACTGTGTGTGGCCATTCGATCCAGTGAGAAAAAAGGGGCACCGGTTTCATCATCATTGAACAGCAAGATTAGATCTTTAATCTTGTCGTCAGATCGTCTACCGATTTGTAAGTAATTCGAATCTATGTTTTCCGCTTTATTAGATTCATTTTGCTTTACTTGTTAATTGTTCTAGACATGTGATAAACATGCATGAAACATAAAAATATGATTTGCATGAACATGAGATTAATGAATATCCAAATGATCCCGCGGTGGTTTAATTTGAAAAAACCCCAACAACTAACTCGGTGTCTCGTCGAGTCGCAACAGTGGCAGCGCCGCCTGCTACGACCCAACGGCACCCTCAGCATCTTCCCTTACCATATCCCTTCCATGCCACTCCGCTTGTCGTCTCGGAGGAACACTCACGAAGAATGTCCCTCGCTTCGACATAACTTCAACTCTCATCTCAGAGCTTTCTCACTCTCTAGAAATGAGAAATGAGAGAATTTGGTGCAAAGAAAGTAAAAGGGGTGGTGAGGTATTTATAGGGGGAGCTTTGGCTTCCTTGAGAAGCCAATCTAGTGCGGCTAGTGCGGGGACACTACAAAAATTACCCCGGGTTCAGTTAAAAGCTGTTTTATTCGATGTCGAGGTCCAAATGACCTCAGACACGAAATCTGAAAATACTGAAAGACTCGTTGGCCCGAATACTTGTGAACCAACCTGACTCGGGATGAAGACGAGGTCATCAGAAGAAAGACGAGCCAAGATTCTTTTTTCAGAATTACTTTTCACTATTCAATCAGACTGACAGATTTTGCTCCTGAGCGTTCAATTGATCTTAGAATGGAAATTCATGAACATAGATGGATTCCTTCAGTCGTTTCCCATAAGAGGGGCTTGATAGAACAAGACTCGGATTAATGAGGAAGATTTCATAAATTTTCCAAATCACGAACGCACGTAAAAGTTACTATTCATTCATCCTTTAAATACGTTTTTCATCACTGGGAACTCACATGACTTCAGAATAAAATTCTGAGAACACTAGCACACTCCTTGAGTTAAAACCTTTCTAACAAGACCAAAATCGGCCATAACAGAGTTAAGATCAAAATTTCTGAAAAGAGGATTTTATGAAAATTGACCCCTAAAGTCGTGACTGACATCTGCCTTCACTTAAATCTTATTTAAATTTCTTCCTTAACTAATTAATTACTATTAAGAATCCTCTAAACATTATCTAAAAATCTGGGGTGTTATACTTTTGCTTATCTTGAGCTTCCTGAATTCATTCACGAATTAGCTCGATCTTCTGGACTGCTTCCTGGACCATCTCAGGTCCAAGTATCCTTATTTCTCCGACCTCATCCTAATACAGGGGCGATCTATACTTCTTTCTGTACAAGGCTTCATAAGAAGCTATGCCGATTGATGATTGATAGCTGTTGTTGTACACAAACTCTACCAACGGGAGTAACTCCTCCCAACGGCTTCCTAGGTCGATGACCACTCCTCTAAGAATGTCTTCCAGAATCTAAATAGTCTTTTCAGACTGGCCATCCATCCGAGGATGAAAAGCCGTGCTGAAATTAAGCTTCGTTCTCATAGCTTCTTGTAGGCTCTTCCAGAATCTTGACGTAAACCTTGTGTCACGATCATACATGATCGAGACTAGCACTCCGTGCAATCATACAATTTCCTTAACATACATCTGGGCTAATGGATTTAGCCTATCTGTCATCTTAACAAGGATAAAATGAGCTGCTTTCGATAATCGATCCACGATTACCCGAATAACGGCATTTCCTCATTTAGACTTTGGCTATCCTACCAGAAAGTCCATATTAACATGATCCCACTTCCATTCAGGAATTTCTAAGGGTTGGAGCAGTCTAGAGGGCTTATGATGTAGACCTTTGACTTGCTGTCAGTTCAAGTATCTTTCCATAAAGGCGGCTACTTTCCTTTTCATGTTATTCCACCAGAAGTTTCTCTTGAGATCTTGGTACATCTTGGTGCTTTCAGGATAAGCTGTGTACAGCGTTTCATGCACTTCACACATATCTCTTCCTTTAGTTCCTCCTTATCTGGTACGTATATCATTTCTTTGAAAAAGAGAGCGTTGTCGGCTGCTTCCGTGAAGTCTTGCTGATTATTGGACTGCGCTTCCAGCCATTTCTTCTCGAGGAATTCATCTCCTCTTTGAGCTTCGACTATTCTTTGCCTCAGGTCGGGCTGAGTGACTTTCGTGGTAATCTGAGCTTCGATAGATTTAGGTGGTGTTAGCACCTCTATTCTTAACTTTTCCAATTCCTTGCGAAGATCTTCCTTGACCTGGATGAGTCTTAATTCTGCCTTCTCCGTTCAACTTAAGGTGTCAGCTACCACATTGGCCTTGCTAGGATTGTAATGAATCGTACAGTCATAATCCTTTACGAGTTCCAACCACCTTCTTTGCCTCATATTAAGATCCTTTTGTTCAAAGAAATACTTCAAACTCTTGTGGTCTGAATAAATCTCGCACTTAGCTCCATAGAGATAGTGCCTCCAAATCTTTAGCGCGTCCACAACCGCTGCTAACTCCAAATCATACGTGGTGTAATTCTACTCGTGATTCTTAAGTTGTCGTGAAGCATAAGCAATCACCTTTTCTTTTTGCATCAGCACACATCCTAATCCCTTTTTAGATTCATCCGCGTAGACCACAAAGTCTTCATTGCCTTTCGGAATGGCTAACACTGTGGCTGAGGTCAATTTCCTCTTCAAAGCTTGGAAACTTTCTTCGCACTCTGGCATCCATTTGAACTTGGAATCCTTCTTCATGAGGCATTTCATGGGCTTAGATATCGTCGAGAATCCTTCGATGAATCTGTGATAATATCCGGCGAGTCCTAAGAAACTCTTTATCTCATTCACGCTCTTTGGAGATTTCCAATTACTTATCGCTTCAATCTTAGTTGGATCATCCTTGATTCCTTCATCTGACACTATGTGTCCCAAAAACATAACATCTTTAAACCAAAACTTACATTTACTAAACTTGGCGTAAAGCCTTTCCTTCCTTAATGTCTCCAGCACCACTCTTAGGTGCTCTTGGTGCTCTAACTCATCCTTTGAATAGACGAGGATGCCATCTATGAAGACCGGCACAAACTTATACAAATATAGGTGAAGCACCTGGTTCATTAGATCCATGAACACTGTTGGGACATTTGTTAATCCAAAAGGCATTACTATAAACTCATAATGCTCATAGCGAGTCCTAAAAGTAGTTTTGGGGATATCTTCCTTTCGAATCTTCAGTTGATGATACCCAGATCTCAAATCTATCTTAGAGAAAACACTTGCTCTTTTAAGCTGATCGCAAAGATAATCTATTCTTAGGAGAGGGTATCGATTCTTGATGGTCAGCTTATTCAACTCTCTATAATCAATGCACATTCTCAACGTGCCATCCTTCTTCTTTATGAACAGAATTGGAGCTCCCTAAGGCGACACACTAGGTTGGATAAAACCTAGGTCTAATAACTCTTGCAATTGAACCTTGAGTTCTTGCAACTCTTTAGGCGCCATTCAATAGGGGGCTTTCGATATTGGTCACGCTCCTGGTTCCAAATCGATGGTGAACTCCACTTGCCTATGTGGGGGTAGTCCTGGTACCTCCTTTGGAAATACGTTTGGGTATTCTCTTATGATTGGAACGTCTTCAATATCAAGATCTTCTTCTTCTTTCCTTACTAGATTAACCAAAAACACTTGACAAATGTTCTTCCTCATCATCTTGGCGGCCTTCAAATCAGAGATCACTGAAACTTTAGTTCCTAGCCTTGATCCGTAGATCTTTACATCGGGTTTCCCGGGTGATCGAAACACCACTTCCCCCTCAGGACAGTTTATAGTGGCATATGATGAGGTTAACCAATCCATTTCTAGAATTAAATCAAAATCCTGAATCTTTATCATGTAAAGATTTGACTTAAAAGTTTTCCCTTCTATGTTCAGTTCTAGGTTAGAACACACCTTCCTAGATAATATTGTTTTTCCAGAGAGGATACTTATCTCAAGAGAATTTTCAGCATTCTCAGGTTTTATCCTTAATTTCTTACAAGCAGACTCGGCTATAAACGAATGCGATGCTCCGGTATTGAAGAGAGCTAAAACAGGCATATCAAGTATGGCAATCATACATGCCAGCTTACTTGGGGCCTTAGCAATCTACTGCTGATTGAGAGCATAAGTACAAGCTTGCTGAGGTGGCCTCTGTCCTGGATTAGGCCTTTGATCTCGTCCTTGGTTTGGCTTTAGATTCATTCCCGGCCTCTGTCCTTGAGATCCTCCTTACTGCTGCCTTTACTGATTTCTGGGGAATTGGCGTTGCGGCTACCGGTACTGGGGTTGTTGTGACGGTTGTGGATGCCTGTTAATTCCTTTAAGACACTCCCTCATGAAGTGTCCCTCTTCTCCATAGTTATAACACCAAGTTTGATTCATTCGACAAGCTCCAGGGTGTGTCCTTCCACAATTTGGACATGCTTTCAATCCAGGGGTGAGGTCAGGCTGATATCGAGATACCCCTACTTCCTTGTTCTGCCATTGGGGTCTCTTTCCTCGATCATCTCTCATTTCTCCTTTGCACTTCTTTTTTCCTTTTAGATCATTGGTTGGTTGAGGAGTCGGTATCTTGTCACGAAGGAGTATCACTTCAATGCTTAAAGCCTTTGCCAACGTTCGGGCATAGGATAGGTCCTCTTGTCCGGTGAGAGCTATGCCAATCTCAGACCTAAGTCCTTTCTTAAACCTATGCGCACTCTTCCCAGTCTGTGTCCACTAGGTGTGGAGCATGCCTTGACAGCTGGTTGAATTCCCGATCATACTGAGTCACCGTCTTCCTTCCTTGCTTGAGGTTCTAAAGCTTTATTTTCTTATTAGCACGATAGCACTCTGGAATGTACTTTTTGTACAAGTCGTGCTTGAAATCTTTCCAATCATACTCCGGGGGATGGTTGCTGAAGAACTAACCCAGGGCATTTACACGAAATGGCCTTCTAATCCTCAGTCTATTCCTACATCCAAGCTGACTCATAAGTATGGAGCCTTGTTCAGAATTCTGATTCACAACTGGATTCCAACAAAGCAGAAAGCCGTTGTTACACTAGCTTAGGGGAGATTTCTATTTCACCTTAGAACTGGGAAGAAGTTTAGTTTTGGTGAATTTATTTTTGGAAAGATAGTCAGCAATGCTGAGTCCACAGTGGTGAAGGGTCCTCTGCGCTATCCATCCCTTATCTACAACATCATAAAGCAATAAAAGAAGAATATCTCTACCAAGAATGACAGAGTCATTCTACCCAAAAAGCCTCTCGTGATCAAGGTAGCTCCTGAAATAGGAGATCATCACATGCGTCTCCAGTTCAAGCAGTTTATAGCATCAAAGAAAGGAGGTGATGCTACTGCTGAAATGTCCTCACCAAAAAGTATTGTACTGAATTTTCTAGAAAGAAGCATGGATTTTATGCTTGTTTGATTTCTGAGCACACTTCTGAGAAGATGAAGATTCAAGCTTTGATTGCTGAACTTTCATCAGGATAAGATTTTGCCTCCCCAGCAACAGATATACCTAATAATGTTCGTAACTTGCACAAGCTTGCAAGTACTATAGTAGCTGCTACTCAGAAGAAATCTTCATCGGCTCAAAAGTAAGGTGATTCACAGACTACAGAAAAGGAAAAGGAAGTTGAAGCTGAAAAAGAAGAGTCTGCAAAAGAAGATCACGAGACTGATGAAGATGAGCAGGAGGCTGATGAAGAGGAAGAAGAAGCTGAAGAAGAGGCTGATGAGGGTGAAGAGACAAAATATGATAATGTTGTTGAAGAAACTGAAGAAGAAGAAGATGAGCAAGCTTCTGACAAATCTAAGTAGTTTTTTAGATTACTCCCTTACCTTTCTCGGTGGCAAATAGGGAGAGTAATGCAATATAATTTTATTTTTATATTTTCTATTCTAATTATCTTGTATCCATGTTTTGTAAGATATTTTTGTTTTGCTCTGATATTGAACAGAATTTCTATCTTCCCTATATGATTCAAATCTACTAAAAAAATGAAACTACTATTAAGAGATAAAAAGATGATAAAAATACAATATATCATAGCAGATATAAGCTGATAAGAAAGTAAAAAACAACTGAATCATATGATGTTCACAGGAACATTCAAGTACGTTTTCAGGTACATGATCCTTCAGTTCAAGGGTTGTGTTCTTTTAACATATGGAGCTGATTTGCCACCAGATAAATATAAAGGGGGAGATTTTTAGTGCCATCTGCACTCAAGTGTTCGAGATTATCATGATCTATATGGCAATATCAAAAGAACACAAAAGGTTTTGGTTATTCATGTTCGAATAACATGTTCTGGACATTACTGTGAACATTTCGCTGCCAATTTGATTAAAGATCAAGACATGTACTTAATCATATTCAGGAACATGATCATGTACATGGTTTTCCAAAGGGTTTACAAGAAACGTGTCATGCTAGAATCAAAGAGCTAGAGCTACAGAATCAAGATGGATGTTTCAGAATAGAAACTGCTTTGTTCGTGATGAAGATCAAAGAAGAAAAGCAAGAGTTCTATTCAAGGAAGACATCTAAACTAGGAAAGTCCCCATTAATTAAGGAAAGTTTCCTTGTTGGTTCCAAGTCAAATTAGGAATTCTGATTACCTTGTTAAGGCTATGTCTTTCATATATAAATTGTCTGGAATCAGACTAGTTTAGTACACACGTATACACGAATACACAGAACTGATTAGAGAGTCCAAAAGATTTCAAGTTTGAAGCATTAGGTATTCGGTATTGTTAGACTATAGCTGATCTTTTGATCATTGTTTTTCTAGTTTGTGTTTGAATCAGTTTCATACACACTTAGAGGAGTCTCGGGAGAGATTTTCTGTGGGAACTAGAGGGATTCTAGGTTGTGAGGGGAGCTTGCAATTCAGTTCAACGAAAGAGGTTGTAGTGGGTAGGAAAGAGGTCGAGTGACGGGAGTCTTCATGTAAAAGCTTTTGTAACCATTCAATGGAGTAGTGAACTGTTTCTCACGGACTTGTGAAGTTCCCCTAATGTAGATCAGTTGATCGAACAGGGTTGCCAACCTTGTGCCATTTACTTGCTTTCAATTTATATATTCTGACCTTGAATGTTCACAACAATGTACATGAACATGATGATGAATATGATTGCACAGTTTATGTAACTTCACGCTGGATTGAGCGCAGGAGTCGTGCAATGTCACCTTCGCCTTCCGATAAAGAGGTTGCGGTCACCCCGTCTTTTCAATCTTCTTGAGGGACAGTTGTTGCATCATTTTGACTGTTGTTCATCATCTTGAAGCGATCGATCGGAGCCCCACGGTGGGAAACAAACTGTAGAGGTTAAAAATTCTACAATTGATCGTTCTTCGAG
The DNA here is from genome assembly GCA_026008535.1 of Perilla frutescens. Classification (NCBI taxonomy): domain Eukaryota; kingdom Viridiplantae; phylum Streptophyta; class Magnoliopsida; order Lamiales; family Lamiaceae; genus Perilla; species Perilla frutescens. The sequence continues at coordinate 43,911,009 of BRKX01000013.1, read as the reverse complement.
TTCAGACTCCGACGATCTACAAGATAAAGAAACACGTGAAGCCGAAGGACCATCCATCGGGGGATTGATGATCGAACGGACTCCGACACTCAAGTCAGAATCGAAGCTAAAATAATAACGAAGAATTAAATAAAACAATAAATGATGATTTCGGATATGAGTTCTATAATTATAGAATGTATGTAATGCGTAGGTTGATTGCTAGATTATGTGAGTGTATAGCTTGAGAGTATGTAGGTGTAATGCGAAAGATGCAAAAGAGTATATGTTTTTCTTATATGAACGAATGTGTCCCCTTTTATATTATGGTAGGGATATATGTATATATATATATCAATGATTCTTCAATTGATTCTCGGTATTTAGGGGATCTCGCTTATCTTTTTTAGGGTTTTGACGGGGTCTCCCTTATCTTCAATGGATCTTTTTGACCTGGTCGCTTATTTCAAAACGGATCATTTGACCTGGTCGCTTATTTCAAAAATCTGTTTAGCCTGGGTCTATTCCTTAGACCTTCAATCTCCATAGCCTCTGCTACCGACCCCTCAACCTCTTTGACCTTGAATGTTCATAGGCCTGGTCTTTGGGCCTATGCTAAAATAAGGCCTCTACTAACTTATAATTACAATAACAATAAAAATGTAACATGTACAGGTTAAAATTATTCAATCTGTATGCAATTAACAAATACACTTTATCAAACCAAATCCATATAGAGGATGACCACAAAAAACTGACGTGAAAATATAAGAGTGAATAATACAAATAAAATTTCACTTATCTATTTTTAAATGTAGGTGAGCTTATAAACTAAAACAGAATTCTGAAAAAAATAACAACATAACGTTTATTAACAAAAATTCATTTCATAAATTTCACACGTTTAATAATATAACAATACATGCTTTTAGCCTCGTCGATGCCAACTGTGAACAAAACAAATTGATTTGATGGGTATGCAACAATACTGTAGCAACGAGGAGAGAGAAGATGGAAAATGAGTAACAACATTAGCGCACTGTTTGCTGGTCCGATTAATCACTTGAGCCGCACCCGAATGGACCGTATTAATGACCCGAGTACACCTTTACACGTGATGGGCATCCAACACTAAAGTGCACTGCAGTGGAGTGTGGCACCGCATTTTCCGCAATCGATAGAAAATGCTATGCTCCCTCCCGGGCACTACCTGGGTCCATTACGATGCCGACACGTGGCCCAGGGGGAGGGGAGAAATACGCTGAATTATAATAAATCAACAAAGAGAAAAACGGCCCCTTTTTGCTCCAATACGCCTCTTTTAGCTATTGGGACACTTTTCCTCCATCATTACGTGCACAATACCTGAGATAACATTTTACCTTACCAATGTACAACCTTTTGATGGACAATTTATTGTCACATTTTATTTAATTTATTGTCATTTTGAGTTCCATTAGTAAAGTATATTCGGATCCAAATTTTAATTTAAAATATGTTAATCTGAATGGTATATACGAACAATTAACTTGTTTGTGTTAATTAATTTTTAAGGGTATAAAAAGAATTGCGGAATAAAATTGTGTACCTTGTTATTTCTCAAGAAATTCACTGAAGTACGTAAATTTGACTAATCAGCACTTATATCGGCAATGCTGATTTCATTTTCTTTAAACAGTATTTGTTATCGGCAAAAATACTATTGTTGTTGTCAATACTTTTGAAAGTAGAAAATGAGATCGACATTTCAAAATAGAAGCTTGGATGTGTAATCATTAAAAAACATCAATAATTACATCTCAATAAATGAAATAATTTATCCGTGTGTTAATTCGTTTGAATATTGGTGGCAAGCTTAAAATTTCCAAATATTTTAGTTAATGTCACTCCTTTTAACAATAAGTAATTTTACGTGTCGAGACATATGTCGGCAACGTTAATTTATCTAATTTTGGGCCTTTTTCTTCATAGGCAAATTTTTTTTATGGGTTTCATATTAATTTTATGTGCAAAATTGACATCGGTGGAGTAGAGTTGCTGTAAAATCTGGATATTTTTAAATTTAGTATGAGTTCTATTTAGTTGTGTGCAAAATATAATTAATTTTTTTTTTGCAAAAACAAAGCCACTTTAAGCATCGAGAACCGCACGCGGGTAAATTTATCTCAAAATGAAACATTTTGGTTACGAATGGATGCCAAATTTTTTCAAAAATCTTTGCCGGAGGGGTTACAACCGCCGTCTGAAAATTATGCTGTCTTTGACCCGTCGCGTCGGTTGCAAAGGTTGGAGGTATGTTTATAAAACGGATATCCTCACTTTTTCCTAACATTCGAACGTTTTGTTTTTAATTTTTTTTGTCAAACTCTCTAATATTTTTATTTCAACTCTCTTCATTATTTATAGATCCTAGTGTTGGATTATGTCGGGTCATCGCGGAAGCGTGGTGCCGGAGGCTGGGGCGACGTCGTCATCTCGAACAAGGGCACGCCCAAGAAACACTGTCAGGGGTTAGTCTCTGTTTTCAATTTTTGAGTCTATCTATGTAATCTCTGTCATTTGTGATGTAAGGAGCCTTATTTTCACATAATTTAGTTTGGGTTTACGATTTTTATCATTTGCGCACGGTTAGGGTTTTGCTTAGAAAATCATTTGCACATGAACATTAAGTTGGTATTTGTTAACTCTTGCTCTATTTTTGAACTTGTATTAGTGCTCGAGTCATCGCTCTGCATTATTTTACCGTTGATTTGATATTATGTTAAAGGCTCGGCCTTTAGGGAAGGTTATTGTTGTTTATCCACATTTCTGTGTTGTTTGCAAATTGTAGAATGTGTAGTCTGTAGCATCCATTCTCTGTTTAATGGCTTCACATTGTTGTGTTTCATTTAATGCCGTCAATTGTTGTTGTGTTACATGTAAACCTGGGCTTCATTTAACCATGTTAATTATGATCTTTGCATTACTCTGTGGGAGTACACGTACGTTCATATCCTATTGAAAGTGACTCTATTCTTATTGGATTGGTGTCTCAGAATAGTGTTAAGCGATGTTGAACGGGGTTTTTTTCACTTTCTTTTAACAGGTAGTATGTATCTGTAGGCTGCCAAATTTTTGTGAGGGGGAATTTTAGTGTAGTCATTAATCAACATGATTCGGACATCTCATAAATATGCCCGATATTCAAGCTTAAGGGCAGCTCATTTACTTGCTGTTGAATGCCCTAGAGCCTGAGTCTGAGGTTCGAAATCGTTTGTGCTTTTTGATCAATGACAGACGTGTTGAATTAGGTCCTCATGAATTCTATTGCCAGAATGGATTGCGATTCAATGAGGTAGGGGAAACGCCAGTGTCATCGGACATGTACAGAGATATTTTCTGAGGCAATCATTTCATGAAAGCTCATGACATTGATTATGTGTTCGATAATTATAGCTCCATTCATCAGGGTGGTGGCAGCTTGGTTTTGAAATTGGCCATGCTGCATATCGTCTTCGGTCTACTTTTGAATAGAGATTAATGGTCAAAATCAATTGAGCTCGAGTACATGCACCTCATTGATGACTATGACAGTTTCATCAATTTTCTTGGAGGAAGGTTGCTTATTAGTTCCTGGTTCGTTGGACACATACAGCCCGCGGAAACATCTCCCGACAGAGGCACTCCTCATCGAGACCTTCGACGGACATATGTGGATTCTCTCACGTCTTGTAGCTCTTCGCCTTCGAGGTGATTCAAAGGCTAGCATCTCATTGCGCACATAGACTTCCGAAGATGTTGTTCCCATGATTCAGGCACTAGACGGCCGATCAGTTCTTCAAATATTCTGCTCTAGTACGGTTCTTCAATTCAATCGCAATAGATTCGATGTTACAACCCTCACTTACTTGTCATCCAGGGCATAACAATTGATTTCTCATGTATTGATCAGTTTGAGCTTTTTTTAATAGGTGCCCTTTGTCTTGACAAGTGCTGAGATTGCGAGATTAGAAGTCGCGGGTTTGACCCATGATGAAGCGTCCCCACCACCAAGGAGACTGCATTTAAGTCTTATTAATGAGGATGACATCCCTTAGAATCAGACTGATGTGGAGGTTGTTGGATCACGAGCAGCTAGGGCGTTTGAGGTATGTCGATCTCCGAGAAAACATGCTGGCAATGTGAGTTCTTCTAAGTCCAAGTCGCGGTCAACATCGAAGATGCCTGAGCTTTCTAAGAAGAAATCATCCACAGATGATGGAGAACTGATGACCTTGGCTATGATTTCCCGGATGATAATTGTGAGTCGTCGTTGTGATGATTTCTACAATAATTGATGTCATAAAGCTACGATGACAACGCTTTCTCCCTCATTCATATACACGAGTGCGTCCAGGCGAATCTGTACGTGGATACGTAGAGTTCAAGTAATTTAAATATCATCGTTGTTTGTACACTGATACAATTAACTATTTAAATACCTTGGCAATCCGTTGCCACTCGGCCATATCAAGATCTACCCACTTACTCCTAGGGTTCATCCGCATTGCCCCTACAAAATTTAGTAACCAACCAAATAGTTCATACCTGCCACGCCAATGCACAAGTCACGTCTCAAGTTGTTCCATTGTCACTTCGTGTTCACATTGCTGGTGAATCTCTCACTGCAGATACACAAGGCAATTCCGGTGAGTTTCTGGGTTAGCCGGGATCCAGAAGCCTTTGTGCGCAAAGAAGTATAGATCTCTCATGCAGAATGATTCCATGAATCTGCTCCATGGCTCATTATTATAAAACACATCATCTTGAGCGATCGACACGGGTAAGGCCATTTGAAGGGTTTAGGGTTAGAGAGTGATTTATTTAGGGCTTCAATATCGAGTGAATTTATAGTAGATAGTCGATTGTGACTAACAAGTGCATAGGAAATGACAAACGATTAGGACAAGTGAAAGATGACAAATTCAAAAAAAGGTAGCAAAAACATATCCACGATGATAAATATGAAGAGCATACAACATCACATACATGATAAAGGCATAAAAGAACACATGTCATTGTTACAGACCAAAGTGCGTAGATAAGAGATAAGTCTTAATAAATAAACTTAAAGAACATCGGAAGGGTACCTGTCATCCACCTAAGCGTCGACAGCATGCCAACATGCACACCATTGTATATCGACAGCCTCGTCGACAGGGTCGTTGGCATCCACATCGGTATGGCTATCCAGCATAAACACACCCTCATCCATATCGTTGGCATCAGTTTCATTGACTCCTGGGGCGGCCACGGACAAAGGGGAACTTGATGCACTCAAAAGATCATCCACGTCAAATAGTGCCTTCAAAATCGACCAGAATTCCTCACCCTCATTTTTGTACACCAGCGCCGCGGGCCGTACCTATCACAGTACCAACTTTAGGGACGGTATAAGAGAAATCACATGTGTGTATGCAACATAAGCATACCTACTTCACCCTTCACCACATGCTATTAGGCAGGTCTACGAGGTTGGTAACTTCGTCGTAGCAATGTAGGTGTCCAAAATCCAGTAGTCAGGAAAACATTTCGTATCTCTCGCCCCACTGAGCCACCTTCGCTTTGAATTCTTCATTAGAAAGTTGAATATCCAATTGTTGTTCGACAAGTCCGCGAATATTGTGAATAACACGAAGGTTGTCCTCATCCTCCCCCGGGATCTAATTACCCATCAAATGCTGATGCTCTAGCTCGAGTAGGGGCAGCCTGTTCAACATACCGACTCCACGGCTCTACGTAGAAAATGTCATCTTGGGATATAGCTCTTGGTGCCATCTCTTAGCCGTGACTATCTATGATGAAATTAGGGTTCTGAGCATTTAAGACATAAATAGAAAGTGGAATAAACTATTAATAATTGATGCATGGGTTAACGTGCATGTCGAGCATTTAATTTTCTAAAATTAGCACATGCCAAATTTATATATTGTCTAAATCACAATCCAACCCAGATGGAAGATTCTCCACATAGAAAGCATACATTATTGGTCAAACATTAGATGTATTGGCAGGACCTGATCAAGCAAAACAAGACAAGACAGAATCACGTGAAAGCATTACCAAGGTTCGGTATGCGCTGGATCTCACTACCGATATCCATGCCATCAATTGTTTTATGGAGTTTACACCCACCATGATCTGATGGGCCCAGCCCTAGCAGATCTTGTTGACCCTCCAGTTAGCGGCTTCAAGTAAGGATAAAAGCAAATATTCTCATTCTCACATAAATTTCAGGAAAGGGAAAAAAATATGAACACGGTATGGCGAAATACATAGATAGAGCGCATACTTGAAAAAGTGAAGACACATCAAGAGGCTCGTCTAGATTTACATCATGAGATTACTGAGACAAACTTGCATCTTCATCCTGAATACATGTTCAATGTGAGTATACATAATTATTGATTGAAAATTGGGCGGCACATATGGAGAAAGTGTTAAGAAACCATACATCAAATGAATGTGTAGGGCCGTAAGCATGCGGCTCCGGTCGCCTTGAAATGGAGTCAGTTTCGTTGGTGTCGTTAGATTGTTGAGTATTTATATCGGTCTGAACAAAATGCTCGACATCTGTAAAAGAGATCACGATGCATATAACTAAGTAATGTCAATCTTCAAAAGAAACTTAACGTAAACGAACAATCTTTTGATACCCGGCCACTTTGGTACAAAGGTTCGGAGGTTTGACTTCGGTTTTTTTCACTTCCAATACGAGTTAATTGGTGTCTTGCCCCGATGTTTGGAGAGAGAAGGATCCCGAATATTAGCAGTATCCCCTCTCACCCCCGATAGATCCCCGGCTGATTACTTTTTATATAGAACACCCTTGTTCACCATCGCATGCACGTCACCCTTTAAAGCACGTATTCGATCTACACATGTTTTCCTACCTTGTTGGTAGTTTTTCGCGTCATGCACCACCTCAAGAGTGAGCCTCATCAGATAGTTCACAAAGGCCATTTCATCAACAGCGTCATTACCGTCTGCAATGGAATAGCCATTCAAAAGAAGCCGTGGTCTTGTTGGACAAGAAGCCCAAACCTAGCATCACATTTATCCTATGATGGTTAATGCCTACAAATGGTGCACAAATTATGTCAATAATTGTCTTGTACGTGGTGTCGACCGATAACACATCTCCAAAGTACTCGTAATCAATAAGAGCATGAGAGTCTCGAAAAAAAAATTCATTAAATGACCCTTATCATCTAGTTACACGTTCCAATAAAAGAACAACTCAATGTCTGATTTCTTCGCAAATAAATTCACCAGTGCATTAGCGTCAACATTCCTCACTCTTGTTGACTACCTAACCCGATTCAAGTGATTATAGGTATCCTTCCTCGTCAAACCCACATTTTGCGGCCCCCGGCTTCATTTTCCATAAATCGACATACCCGACTAACTCCGATACCCGCAGAATTAAGAGCCTGGACAAGTGACTATTTTGCATGACTCAATTACGAGCGGAACGTAACAGATAGGCTTGATGCGTGCGGAGCATTTCGTGATTATGCTCCTTTATAAATTTATGCACTGTCCATGGCAAATTCTTCCCCCTCTCAATCCTTAATTTCGCTGTACAGTTGCTCCAAGTTATCTGTTTCCTATATGATGTTAATCTCCCTTTCGATCATTTGTCATCATGCCGACCTTCACATGAGCATTCAAATTATTTCCATCGAAGCTCATTCGTCCCAGAAAAATAGTATTCCCCGACATCTACCGTACTCATAATATAATAAATATGCTTGATCTACACTATCTACAACATTTCCAATTTCTAATCGATTCTCTAATTCTATTAACATTGAAGAAATGCAACATCCTACTTCTGCCTCACTACCAGCCCATTCTCTATCTTTTCTTTCCTGAGTGCTACCCTCGGAAGATACCTCATTTTCGATCGAAACGTTCAAGTCAATATTCATCTTCGCCATAAATCTATAGACAATATAATTAGCAAAGATAATCAAGAAAAACTGAAATTGACCTTATCTACTCAAATAGTCCACTTAGTGACTAATGCTAATAGTAAATTTACATTCTCGATAATTCCACATCTACATATTCATTAATAACTTAAATCATGCATTCACCTTTGGTCGCCTCACCCACACAATTTCCCATTCAATATAATTGCTTCGTTAACTAGGGTTCCTCAAAATAAAATCGACAATTCATTGAAAACCTGAAAATAAAACCGTCTAAACCGAGCAACAACCTTTAGCATCAAAACAGGGGGGAGCCGTCAACTTCCAATATCAATTCACAAAATCAATCACCTAAATTCAATACTACAATGTGGGTGCCCATGCACAACAACTGACGCATTAAAACTGTGATAGTTAAAACCCGTAAAATATACCCTTCAATCGAATGCATAAATATAACCCTAATAATGAATCAATAAAAAACCCTCTACAGTTGGGGACACAAACAAATGAAACTTCGCATACCTCAAAGCTACCCAATTCTTGGAATTGCTCCGACGAAGCAAGACGAACGCAAAATCATCGACCCTCGCAAAAGATTATGAAAATTATGTAGGGGAAATGGCACATTGGAGAAGATAATATAATTAAAATATTAACCAAATTCAAAATTTCCGCCAAATTTTACAAATCCGCCAATATTCCACTTTCACTGTTCACGCATCGGAAAGAGTTCTGAGCCAATCTTAGCCTCAAGATTTTTTGAAAAAATTCAGAAAACGTGTCGACGCGTACGGCAATGGCCGATTCTACGTTGCCGTACCGATGCCGATGTAAAAAGTATTGGTTTTGTATACTAGAAAACTTGTCTTTGTATACTTTTCTGATGATATGATGATATGAAATGAAAGTTATTGCAGTCACTGTTTGCATTTTAGATTATGTTCTATAATTGTTCTATGCAATGTTCCATATACTTACATTGTAAATGATATGGTGTGGGGAGTTACACGGTCAGATCATATCATTAGAACATTGTAATGTATTAAAACAGCTCACACCTTAGATGGTCCTGAACACACTATCGGTACACCGTAGAATAATCTGACAAGTTAGTTTATCTTGACTAACTGATTATTCTAGTACACTTATTAGTGTATTGAGGAGGATCACGATAGGATACTATTCTCTGACTCTGACCCAGTTACTGAGAGAATAAATATCCACAGAGTTCGGGTTCTGAACTCATGTGATATTGGCGAGCATATGTGTGCGTTGTTTATTACTTTGATTTATCAATGAGTAAGATCTTTTCGTAGATCGAATTCGATATCTTGAGTAATAACAATGTATACATGATGTCTTGAGCAGTGTGCATGAGCACCGTGTCCTGGTGCGCCAGGTTGATGATGTTCTCTTGAGGAAACGCAAGTTCATGTTGAAACCCTGCAGGTGGAATTTATTCCTTACATGGTAAAGCTTGTGTGGTACTACTCAAGGTTTTAGATGTTGATTAATTATAGCTGTCAGAGGCTGACATAATTAATTAATGAACATTATATCTTAAACATGGGGAATGGCTGGACTAAAGGAGAAAGCATATTCGCAAATATGTATTAAATTGGTAGGTCAGTTTTACTTCTTTAGTGGAATAAAAGTAAAACTTAATTTATTTAATTATATCCTAAGTTTATTGAATATTATATATTAAATAAATTAGTGGGCCAATTTAATATTCTTCTAGATCCCTGTTGTAGCCCAATATGACTGAAAGTGGACTGGATATAGAACTTGAGATAGAGGCATAGCCAAGTAGGGTTGGAACATGAAATTTCGCCCCTCCCTATATATAAGGGGAGGGGGGCACGAAATTTATAGATATATTATCATAAGAAATCAGCCCCTCTTTGTCTCTCAAAGTTATCCACAGATTTCACAATTCTATCTAGTAGATTTCAGCCCACTCTGAATCTAGATACAGTCCGGGAATACAACAGAAGATCTTGGAGTAGAATATTGTGGTGGCCGATTTTATTGACATAAGTGGCGCCTATCATTGTTCATTCAATGACAAGATTAGATCTGTAATCTTGTCCTCAGACCGTCTGTCGATTTGTAAGTAGATTCGTTTTCTATGTCTTCCGCTTTATTAGAATCGAATCTGTTTTACATGCTATTTGATTAGACTGTGATAAACATGCATGTTATATAAAATTATGATTTGCATGAACACAGATTAACGAACAACCAAATAGATCATGCGGTGGTTTAATTCGAAAAACCCCAACAAAAAGGTCGCCGGAAAATATTCAAATATCGGCACCAAACGCCCTGCCAATATTGCCCGACACTAGTGCGGGTCCCACTACCTACTGTTCACCGTTGAAGTGTCTTAATAGCTAAGTCACCTCTTTTCCTGTGAAATACGGTCATATACGGCTCAAAATTAAAATTAAATTATTTCTGAATACATCACAACGTGTCGGCATGTGTCGGCATCCCAACAAAACTCGAATAGTGCCCATGGGGATCATAGAATTTTCCGCAATCAACCCATCATTGTTTTTGCATCGCTCTCTTGTTTACCCATAATTGGGATTTTGTTTCCGAAAACAAAGCTCACGACAAGACCCAAAAGTCTTCTCAATCATTAATTAGTTGAAGAAATTAAATAAAAAGCAAGATAAATAAATTAATATATATATATATATATATAAATGTATGTATATTCACGTATGTATCTGCAGCACGCATGGGAAAGCTTTACGTTCTCATGTACCATATTAGCACAGCACTCTCTAAAAGTTAAAAAGAAAATCTGCGAAAACTGAAGGAAAAAAAGGTAGTTTTTACATTGAATCTACATACTCTGACAGTATCTCCCTTGTGTCGTTTAAAAATCTAGTTGGCCTTTATTGTTCCCTCCTGCATATTTATTTTCTCTCCCCACTTCAATTATTCTTAATTATTTTCTCTCTCATAATTACAACTACTAGTTTATTCTATTCTCCATTATGTTGTCTCGTTACCATAAAATATATTAAAATTAGAAGGGTGACGGTAATTCAATTCAATATTGTGGTGGAGCCGTGGAGCTTCCAACCATTGATACATATAAATATATTGTCCTTTCCTATGTATGAGACATCAATTTAATTTCTGACCTCTTCAATTGGATTTTATTAATTTCCTGCACGTGCAATTCTTCAATTTTGTTCTCAATCAATAAAATTGGAAAAAAGAAAAAGATCACTATATTTTTTTATGATTTATTATTTCCTTCTCAAATTGTACCATAATTTTACTTTTTAGTTTTTAGGGGATAGTGATTGGGAGGATGAAATCCGTAACAAAACAATTGTGCTAGTCGTCTTCTGCAACGTGATCAAATTCATGAGTTTTTTTTTCTCGATTTCAATATATTATGATTTATTTTAATTTTATATTTGTTCATCATGATTTATTTTACACAATGGGTATGAGTAATTTTTATTATTTAATTTTTACATAATCAATTATTAATTTAAAACTAAAAATTAAATAATAAAAATTATTTATAAACTCTAATTGAGGAGAATGAATCATAATTAACAAGTGTACAATTAAACTAAAGTAGAATAAATTAAAAGAAAAAAATGAATAAAATAATAATTAATATTGATTATGTTGCAGAGGATATAACACAATTGTGTTGTAGAGGATATGGTCCGTCAATTGGGTTAGTTGTTAATGACTACACCAAAAAATAAGATTATATATAGGGTGGGGGGGGGGGGGCATTAATAATAGTCTAAATACCTATTGTGGGCCTTTGCGTGAGCAAATTGGCGCATGTAGTTAATTTTATAAATTATCATTTCAAATTCAAAATACATGCTACATGTTCAAGGAAGTATTCACGATAAGTGTATAGGCTGTAATTTCTCTGTTTATGATTTTGGTTCGGTGACAATGTGAATAATTATTTTATTTGAAAATTTTCTTACTTTTTTATTAGAGTTAATTTTAATAAGTGTGTGAAAATTAAAATTCGTACAAAGTTCGGTATTTTAAAAATAATTATCTGTTTTTTAATGTAAGTTTCACCATACAATCTTAAGACCTTGGAAAGTCGATAATGGAATTGTAGTTATTGCATTTTACTTTTATACCTTCTTTTTCCCAGGTACTTACAAATTACAATTGCTCGGGTTTAATTCTTTCATTGAAAAAAGGTATCTTGGATTCACCCCAATATTAAATAGGGGGTAAGGTGTATTTTGTCTCCTAACTTATTTCTCGGAATTGAACATACTATTTGATTTATTTGTATATTTTCTATTTAGCCAGTAAACTATTAGAAAAAAAAAAAAAAAAAAGAAGAAGAGGCTTTTTATGTTGTAATATTTCAAAAATAAAAGGTCGTGGCTAAAAAGTAAAGTTATATAAAGTTCATGATGGCATTAATCGAATTAATAGTAATGAGTAATTGTTGGATCATGTAATACTTTGCTAATTATCTTTTTTTTTTTTAACTCATACGCCCCGACTTATGGTATTGAGGAGATTCAAATCCGTGAACTTTAATTTCTAAACAACCTCACTCCACCACTAGGTCATCCACACCGGTACTAGTTTGTTAATTATCTTTGTCTCGTAATATTTATTTCTAGTGATTATAAATTTAGGTTATTACTTCTTTATATATAAAAAAAATGCCAAGTTGAGCTTTATTTATTCAACATATTAAGGTAAATTTTAATGTTGTTATACTTTCTGCTTGGTAACTCATTTACATTTTTCTATATATATATTGTTCATACATTTAATTATTGGAAGGACGATTATTTTCGGAATTAACAGATATATACAAATAGTTAATACTTTTAGGTACAGATAGTTGACTATGCTCTAAATTTGATGAAAATTTATAAGGTTGGATATTATTAATATCTAAATATTTTTATTAAAAGGGATATTCATAAAACTATAATTTAACTAAAGCATGATGATTACTTTATTGCCCTAAAGATAACAATAGTACGTCCAACTTTTTGTGTGCCAATATGCACTTTTATTAATCTTAATCATTAAGAAATGTTTTAGGAGAGATCTCTCGAGATGCATGGATTCGGGCTCATTAAATTAGCACAGACTCAATAAAATAAAATAAAATAAGTTAAAAATGATGTCTGTTCGACCGGCTCAACACTAATTGGCCCAATCGCAGCCAATATTAACTTACTGGAAAAGGGGAAAAAATCCTATATTGCAGTATATCTGAATGGTACTTTTTAACAGAATGTGCGAGACTTTAATACTATATAAGTGATATTTTTTTCTTACAGATGAATAATTTAGTTTTATGAAACATTGTTATGGATGATGTTGCACAAGTTTAGTTTCAGATGGTTATGAAGTAATATTAGTAGTTTAGTTTAATATTTAGAAAATTTTGATTATAATCAGATTACAAGATACTTCTTTTAATATTATATGATATGATATCATTCTTCATATTCGATGGTACTTTTTCATACATTGAATATTGTAAAAATTGACCATAATTTCAAATTGAGAAAAAAATCGAGGAACACCATCAAAAACACATTTTTTTAGTCAAAACCACATATATTTCATTATCATGAATAAAAAATTCACTAATTTCAAATAAAACAAAAGTATCACTTGTTAACGTGGAGAAAAGTATCACTAATTACAAACAATAATATCACTAATAATCTTCAACCGAGTCTTGAGTTGGAATATCTTCAATATCTTCAATACCTTATTAACCTTATATATATTTATAGGTATAATATTTTATTATTTTAATAAATTATTAATAATTATCATAATTTTTTCAATTTATGTTAAATAAATGGTTTACAAAAATGAGAGAGAGAGAGAGAGAGAGAGAGAGAGAGAGAGAGAGAGAGAGAGAGAGAGAGAGAAGCGAGAGGGGGGGAGAGAAAATACAGAAACTAGAAGGAGGAAAAAAAATAGAAGTGGTCTACCAAAGAAACAAAGGAAGAGAGAATAGAGAGAGAGAGAGAGAGAGAGAGAGAGTAATGCTTCATAACATAAGAATTATTGAATTACCATAATACCCTCTTTTACTTAAAGTTGTAAATAATTACAAGTATGCCACCTTCCATTTGACCAAAATTTTGACTGAATTATGGCCCATCAAGATCTAACTAATGGAGGAATTAGATGAGTTCCTAGTTCCCATATAGGTAGAGGGTTCTCATTTGAACCATTTCCTGTTGATGAGACCATGACAAGCATCAAATCGATCCATCCAAAGCTACCATTAAAGGATACCAAAATTGTTATTTTGTTAACAATTAAAAATTGGAGATCAAGGTTTGAAGAAGACAAGTGCATGAAGAATGAAGTGTGTATGGACGTGAATTGCATGGAATATTTCGTCCATGTTAGGCAGCTCATGAAGTAATTTAATTCAGCCCATGTTCGATCTCAAGGAGTCCAAGATTGAAGCCCAACTTAATTGGGAATTATTTTATCCTAGTTTAGATTTTATTTATTTAATTAGGATCAGATTTTTATTTAATTTAATTGTAATTTTCGTGTGTTTTTAATAAGGGATTTTCTAGAAGGTCTTTTTAGCTAGGTAATTAGAGTTTTAATTAGGGGAACTTCTTTCCTAGTTAGAATTCTAGTTTAGGTAGTTTCCTAGTCCAATTTTAATTATTTTAGGCCATTATTTTCATCCCCCTTATGTATAAATAAGGGATCCATGTATTTTATTTTCTTTAGACGTTGCATGAAATAAATAGTTATTTTCTCAATTGTCTCATGATCTTTTGTTGATCAATCAAACACTTTTGTTGTTTTAATTCAAAAACATCATTCTTAAAGCTAGCAACTTTTAGTCTTATATCTAGGGAATGTTCTAATTCACTTGAGCGATTAGGGTGAACTCGCTAATTGAAGAACAATTTTGAGGTACGTTTTTCGTAGTACATTCGAGACTACGGGGGATTTATCGGGTTGCAATTTATCTACAACACACCATCCACGTCCATCATCACCAACGCCCATCAACCGTTGGAGTCAGTTTC
Organism: Perilla frutescens; assembly: GCA_026008535.1. Lineage (NCBI taxonomy): Eukaryota > Viridiplantae > Streptophyta > Magnoliopsida > Lamiales > Lamiaceae > Perilla > Perilla frutescens. The sequence continues at coordinate 43,896,008 of BRKX01000013.1, read as the reverse complement.
ATCCATACGTGCTATTCAGGCCCTAATTAGCACATATACCATAAGTGTTCTATTTGTGTAGTCAATTTTGAGTCTAAAGTCCAGCCATAAATCGAGTCAATTTCAGTTCAAGTCTTCTGCTATTTTGTGTCTTATATCGAGTCTCGGTATTATTTTGAACCCTTACTTAGTCCGTCGTGTGTTCCGTTCTTGAGTCTACGTACTTTGATATTCTTTCATGTTCTTGAGCATGACGAAATCACATCATGCGGTATCAGAGCCATGACGACAATAGTTGTTCGTGGTTCAATACCGGGTCGTGTCTTGTGTTTAATTTTTTGTTCGTATTATTCATTGTTTATCGAGTTGTAAACTGCAATATTCATTGAAAAAAAGAAAGAAAAGTCACCGGTTAAAAAAAAAGAGGCACCGATTAAAAAAAAACAGATACTGGTAAAAAAAAAGGAGAACAGTTCGTTTTAAAAAAAACTGTTCACAAAAAAAAACGAACAGTTAAAAAAAATCCGAAAAAAATAAAATAAAATAATTTGTTTCATTTATTTGATTCAGTTCGTAGGTTACTCTTCAAGTGTGTTATTGTTATTGTTTTAGTTGAGTAGAGTTGTATTGCAGTTAAAAAAAAAAAGTTCTGCAACAAAAAAAAAACGTGAAAAAAAAAATCTGCTTTGTTTAATTCATTTTCCCTGTTCTTATTTAGTTGTTTTAGGCTATTCCTTCTATAGTAGATATTTTAGGCTATTTAGATTATGTCCATCTAGGTGCAACACATCCAAATAGATACTACCATATCTATTCTTTTTATTTCCTTATCTTGTTCTTTTCCATCCCAATCCTTTTCTACCTTCCATATACACACCCAAGCCACCCAAATTCATCCCCTATACATCATCAAGGTGATGAATTTTCTACCCTAGTCCACATACATTTTAAGTGATACACGAGTGGAAAAAGAAAAGAATGGAAACAAATGAGAGAAAAGTGAGGATTGTGAGGTCCTTCATTTCTTCACGTTTGTTACTTATGCAGGTACTATGAGGCACGATTATACCCCTAAGTCATCCAGCAAGACAACCATCCCCGAGTTTGAAGGTCTACACGATCCTGATGCATACCTTGATTGGGAAGGAAAAGTAGACAAAATCTTTGAGTGCTACGACTTCCCCCAACCAAAGAAAGTGCAACTAGTTTCCTTGGAGTTTAAAGGCTACGTAGCAACATGGTGGGGATTCCAGCAAACTGGTGCCGCCGAGACCGCCTCTCACCCATCGATTCGTGGTGAGAGCTGAAAGATGAGATGCGAAAACGCTTTATTCCAGACCACTACCAATGGGAGCTGGAGGAAAAGCTACACAAACTTAGGCAAGGAGGCCGTAGTGTAGATGAGTACTACAACCAAATGATTGAAGCTATGAGACGAGCTGATGTAGATGAGTATCTAGAAGATACAATAGAGAGATTTCTAGCTAGTCTATGAAGGTCAATTTTAAGAGAAGGTAGCAGTATATCACTACGAGGAGTTGGAAGACATGGTGCAATATGCTAAATAAGTTGAGAGACGTTTGGGACGTTCTGCACCACAGTCCAGCTGTAGGCCCGAGCCTATAACACCCGTATATGCGCAGCCTACACCAATAGTTCGACCGCACATTTCTACACCATCACCACCGATGCCAAACCCGAGGAAGGGCAAGACGAAGTCGAGGAAGAAGAAGTGGAGATCAAAATTGAAATTGAGGAACCCGAAGTAGTTGAAAAACTGTTGGAGATACAGCCATGTTCTGAAGAAAAGAATGACATCAGTTGGACAACGAGTGTGGTTCATAAGGAGCTCGATCAACCTAGCATAGAGAAGCCGCTGATTTCTAACATTTTTTGTCAACCATGTACTTTTAATGTCATTATTCTAGAGGTTGCCAAAGATGTGACATATGATATTGATGAGCCACCAAAAGAGATTGATGATCAGTTCATGTTCGTTTTCGATCCAGGCCTTTCGAATTCGAGGACGAATTCTTTTCAAGGGGAGGGGAATGATGAGACCATGATAAGCATGAAATCGATCCATCCAAAGCTGCCATTAAAGGATCCCAAAATTGTTATTTTATTAACAATTAAAGATTGGAGATCAAGGTTTGAAGAAGACAAGTGCATGAAGAATGAAATGTGCAGGGACGTGAATTGCATGGAATATTTCGTCCATGTTGGGTAGCTCATGAAGTAATTTAATTCAGCCCATGTTCGATCTCAAGGAGTCCAAGATTGAAGCCCAACTTAATTGGGAATTATTTTATCCTAGTTTAGATTTTATTTATTTAATTAGGATCAGATTTTTATTTAATTTAATTGTAATTTTTGTGTGTTTTTAATAAGGGATTTTCTAGAAGGTCTTTTTAGCTAGGTAATTAGAGTTTTAATTAGGGGAACTTCTTTCCTAGTTAGAATTCTAGTTTAGGTAGTTTCCTAGTCCAATTTTAATTATTTTAGGCCATTATTTTCATCCCCCTTATGTATAAATAAGGGATCCATGTATTTTATTTTCTTTAGACGTTGCGTGAAATAAATAGTTATTTTCTCAATTGTCTCATGATCTTTTGTTGATCAACCAAACACTTTTGTTGTTTTAATTCAAAAACATCATTCTTAAAGCTAGCAACTTTTAGTCTTATATCTAGGGAATGTTCTAATTCACTTGAGCGATTAGGGTGAACTCGCTAATCGAAGAACAAATTTGAGGTACGTTTTTCGTAGTACATTCGAGACTACGGGGGATTTATCGGGTTGTAATTTATCTACAACACACCATCCACGTCCATCATCACCAACGCCCATCAACCGTTGGAGTCAGTTTCATCCATACGTGCTATTCAGGCCCTAATTAGCACATATATCAGAAGTGTTCTATTTATCTAGTCAATTTCGAGTCTAAAGTCCAGCCATAAATCGAGTCAATTTCAGTTCAAGTCTTCCACTATTTTGTGTCTTATATCGAGTACCGATATTATTTTGAACCCTTACTTAGTCCATTGTATATATTTTCCGTTCTTGAGTCTGCGTACTTTGATATTCTTTCATGTTATTGAGGATGACGGAATCACATCACCTGTATACATACATGCAGTATTAACATTAGCATGTGAATAGGTCTTGCGTGTAAATTGTGGATGTATCCTATTCATTAATTTGTTAAGATCAACGGTCATTATTAGTTTGGAGGGAATTAAGGAAAATGCTATTATTTTCATTATAGATGCACTTAAGGTCCAATATATCAAATCACCATTTTTATTTTCTACGAGCATCTTCAATTTGAAAAAAAAATATTAAGAGATAACAAATTAAGCAGTTTGAAATATAAAAATAGCATAACAATATATTTTGTCATTCTTCTCTACAAATTAAATGACAAGCAACGTAAATGTGAAAAAAAAGCATTACGAAATCACAACTTAAGCATTCTAAAACTTCAAAATAACATAAATAAAAAAACTATAAAAGAGCAATTAAAATAAAATTGATCATAATCATCGATCCATGTAACAAATTTGATGGCTATGATTTATCCACAAATTATACACTAAGCTAATATTCACAAAGAACAATTCCTTATATATATATATATATATATATATATATATATATACAGGCAAAAACCATGGGTACACCCGTTGAAATAACTGTTTTGTTAAGATAGAAAGTTAAAATACATTTCAGTATTAAAAGTGATACTTTTTGTATTAAAAGTGATACAATATTTTAGTTTCAAATTTTTAGTAATGATTACAAAAATATCATCGCTTTTTTGTTTTAGTAGTAATTTTCAATAAAATACACGTGATACATTTTAGTATTATAAATGATTCTTTTGTCCTTTTGTTATGAGACTTTATGTACATCCGGTGTACGAGAAACCACCTATATAGGGCAAAAATTTGGGTAGTCTGTAAGGAGTCTATACACTGAAGACGATGGCGATACTAACTGTTACAGATATTATAGACAATCGAACAGACTATGGCTTAGATTTGCCTAAGGTGGATATGCTTTACTCAGATGAAAACCCACACCAGAATGACCGACAGACAACCTCTTTCCACCAGCAGCCCAACCTTAGTTGCATCACGTCCAAGACCCAACTCACCAAGAGCAAGATGCTCTCACAAAGAGACTGAAACAGAGAAAATGGAGGAATAAGATGACACAAAGACAGAGCTTACGCTCTCTGATCTTTCTCTCTCACATAGTAGAAACCCTAGCCACTCACCAACCCCGCACACCTTCTTGGCTCGATGACATTCTACCGGACACTAATTTGGAAAATGTCCCAAAGCATAGGGTGTGACAAAGCCTTTAACATCTTCAAATGTTACACTTGTTAGCCACTCACACACACTAGAAATGAGTTTTGAGTGTAAAAGAGATGGATGAGTAGATATAGGTTGGTGGGTAGGGCTTCCTTCACATGGGCCTTCCATAGATTGGGTTGGGCAGATGAGGCCTCGTTTAAGTGTAGAAGCCCAATAGAGATGGGCCATAACTCCAACATTCTCCACCTTGGCACATCTTATAGGAGTAAGTCCTTCTAGTAGAGGACTATCAGGGATTCTTCATCATCGCCATCAACCCCACTAGTAGAGTTCACACAGAAAACTACTACTGTGATTTTGACCAAACACAAATTCATGGTCATCTTAGACACAAAGTCATGAGCAAGAGGTAAGAGTAAAAAACACTGGTAATAACTAACCATAGGAGGGCGGTAGAACTTCAATAACAACATTATGTTACAACTTACACACAACCAGTCACAATCACAAGCTCCTACTGTAACTGAAGTCCACCACCCCCTTTTCTAATATGGAAGATGAAACTTCAACAACAATCTGCATCACGTGACTAACATAATGTATGTCATAGAAACAAGTTGTTGACAACTGTGTATTTTATACAACTTTTGGATATGAATTGATGTTATTTATTATATGAAGTTGTGTATTTTATATAACTTTTAAGTTTATATTGTTATCATTTGGAGTTTTTGATGTGTTTGCTAGTTTCGCAGTAATTGTTGTGATTTCGTTGCATATTTGAAGCAAAACCAGTGAATATGGACAAGAGGAGTTGAAGAGGTGTTTATTTAGGTTTTTTGGCTTAATTAAATACTTAATTAAAGCCTATTGTATTGGATTAAATAATCAAAACCTGAAGAAATCTGAAGCCCAGTTCGAAAAGGGGTTGGGTCGACTCGAATAAGACGGTCGACTCGGCCTAGTGTAAAATATAAAGGGATGGGTCGACCCTATGCAAAATCAGGGCTCTGGGTTGACCCAAGTGGCTCATTAGACCCACACGTATAGGTCCGCGGGAATGTGATTTTTTTCACTCTAATTCAGGGTTTTTAACCTAGGTATAAAAGCTCTCATTTTGATACACGCCACAAGGAAGAAAGAGGACGCCTAATACAGTAGAGAACACTTAGAATACATCAGAGAGAAGACAGAGAGTTGCCGTCTACTCAAGAGGAGATGATGAGGTTGCTAGAGACGAAGTGCCACTGCGGAGAAGACAAGACTACTAGATTACTCATTGTTTTTCAGTTCTTTTATCTTTTCTGTCATGAATACCAATACTCTAGTTTTATTTGTTTACTTAATTATGTCTAGCTAATTTCATAGCTAGGTTTTAGGGATTGGATATTATGGATTTTAATATATGATTTGATTAATTTTCTTCCTGCTATCTCCCGAGATTTGATTTTGTATGTATTATTTTATATCTTGTATGAATTCTTGATCACCATTTATGCATGCTAGTCGTTAATTTGAAGCACTGACCAGAGAAGAATTAATGATGGAAAGATAGAAATCATATTATGTGTACTTAAAAGGACCGACCAAGTGAACAAGTATCATATAGGGTTGAATAGATCTTCGTGTGCTAGATTAGGAGTAATGACATATGTGAAGAACCGACCGCAGTGAAATAAATGCTTATTATATCTATGTTATGATATATGACTTAAAAAGCATCTTAATAACAGATTAGTGATCCCCCACCATTGATAGATTAAAGACATAAGTCGGGTTGATAGAATTCTTGAGTATCTATATGTTGATCTGTGGGGTCCTGCCACTGAGACAACTCATGTTGGAAATAAGCATTTTCTGTCTATTATCGATGACTTCTCTAGAAAGGTTTGGGTTTTTCTGATGAAACATAAGTCCCAAGTGTTTGACAAATTTATATCTTGAAAGTATTTAATTGAAAATCAAACTGGTAAGCAGATTAAAATTCTTAGAACTTATAATGGGCTTGAATTTTGCATCACTCAACTTCATAATTTGTATGCTCAATCTAGTATAAATAGGCATAAGTCTTTTCCTTCTACTCCCCAACAAAATGGTGTTGTAGAACGCATCAATAGAACTTTATTTGAAAATGTGACAAGTATGAGGTCTTTATCTAGTCTTTCTAAGAAATTTTGGGCTCAAGCTTTGTGCACTGCTGCCTTTTTGATAAACATAAATCCCCCTCTATGTGTTTAAGGGTGAAATTTCCTAAGTTTGTTTTCACAAGGAAACCTCTTGATATTTTCAATCTGAAAGTGTTTAGTTGTGTTGCTGATATGTACCAAAAATGTTATAAACTTGAACCTCATGCTAGAAAATATATGTTTCTAGAGTATCCTGGAGGGATTAAAGGCTACAGATTATGGGTAAGAGATGAACCTAGTTTTAAAGTTCTATTAGTAGAGATGTTGTGTATAATGAGAATGAATTCCCTTGCTTGTCTGAAAATTTGCATGCTACTATACATGTTTCTGATACCATTCCTTTTGAGGTGGAGCCCAAGCCTATTTTGTTTCAGCTTGTACTTCATAATGACACCAATGATAATCTGACTAAACATGAAAATATGAATACTGATGTGGCTTCTAGTGATCATTCTTTTGCTGAAAATGAAGTTTGTGTCTGGAATTGAGTCTGAAATTGAAACTGAGCACGCATCTGATCTCTAATCCTTTAAACATGCCAATTTGCAAAATTATCAGCTTTCTAGAGATAGAGTTAGAAGAAATGTGGTAAGACCTATAAGATATGTTGTTTGTAACTTGTTTACCTTTGCCTACAATGTGTATGAATCTCTAGATAGTAGTGACCCTAAGACTTTTAAACAAGCTTTAAAATTTGTTGAGTCTTCTAAATGGATTGTTGATATAGAATAAGAAATAAAATCTTTACATGTGAATAAGACATGGTTTCTAGTACCTAGGCCTACAAATTGTTCTATTGTGGATTGTAAATGGTTATACAAAGTAAAACTTGAAATAAATTCCAAAAAATACAAAACTCATTAAGTTGCAAAGGGTTTCGCTCAAAGGGAGATATTTGATTATTCAGAATTTTTGTTCCTATTGTTAAATTCACCACTGTGCGTATAATGTTTGTTTTAATTGCTTACTATGATTAAGAATTAAAGAAAATGGATGTTACTAATACTTTTTTGCATGGAGATCTTCATAAACTCATCTATATGAATCAGCCAAAAGGCTTTGTTGACTAAAATAAACCTGACTGTGCGTGCTTATTTAAAAAAGCACTTTATGGGTTTAAAGCAGTCCCTCTAGGAATGGATATCAAATTTGATAATTGCATGAAATCTTTCTAGTTCCTAAGCCTACTAATTGTTCTTATGTGGATTGTAATTGGTTATACAAAGTAAAACTCAAAATAAATTCCAAAAGATTCAAAGCTTGTTTAGTTACAAAGGGTACTCAAATGGAGGGAGTTGATTATTCAAAAATTTTTGCTCATGTCATTAAATTCACCAGTGTGCATTTAATGTTTGCGTTAGTTGCTCACTATGATTAGGAATTAAAACAAATAAATGTTACTACTATTTTTTTGCATAGAGATCTTAATAAACTCATTTATATAAATCATCAAGATTGCTTTGTTGACTACAATAAACATAGCTATGTGTGCTTATAAAAGAAATCTCTTTATGATTTAAAGCAGTCATGTAAGAATGGAATATTAAATTTGATAATTGCCTATGATCATTGCCTATACTTTAAAGATGTTATCTTAGTGCCTATGTTTTTATTGATTTATGTGGATGATATGCTCATTGTAAATATAAGCCCTGATAGTGAAACAATCAAACATGTTCCAAAATGTCTAAGTGAAAACTTTGAGATGAAAGATTTGAGGATGCTAAGAAGATTCTAGGCATGAATATATTAAGGGATTGAAAAAATAATAAACTTGTCTTAAGCTAGTCAAGATATGTTGAAAAGATTTTGTCTAAGTTTGCTATGTCTGAAGCTAAAACCGTTAATGTTCATCTTGCTTCCCACTTTGTATTAAGTAAGGATCGGTCCCCGAAACCTGATTCTGAAATGAGTGCTATGAGAAAAATTATGTACTCCAATGTTATAAGATCTTTGATGTACCTAATGGTAAGTACTTGGCCAAACATTGTCTATGTTGTCAGCTGTCTCAGCAGGTATATGTATAACCTTAGAATGCCTTACTGGGAAGATTTGAAATGGCCATTGAGATACTTGAAATATTCTATGCATGTGGGCTTGTGTTTCTCTAAGCATGCTAGGGATAATTTTATCTGGTTACGTGGACTCCAATTATGCAAAAGATAAGGATAACAAAAGATCTACCACTTTCTATATGTTTATGTTATGTGGCTCTTACATATAAGTTGAAAATCTCAATTACAACATATTGTTGCATTATCTACTACTGAATTTGAATATGTGTCAATAATTGAAAGCATGAAAAAGACTATTTGGCTGAAGGGTATCATGTCTGAAATTGGTTCTAAAAAATAAAGTCATTGTTTGTTTACTTAGATAGTTTGTCTACAATTCAGTTGTGTAAAAATCCTATTTTCCATGATAGGACTGAGCATATTGATGTGAGATTCCATTTCCTTAGAGATGTTGTAGATAAGCAAATTTTGTTACTTGAGAAAATACATACTGATTTGAACCATGTTGATATGGGTATTAAGTGTTTACCCTTGGAAAAGTATGAAAATTATTAATTTTGATCCTTGTTAATTGTTTTGCAGGTCTTTCTTGTCTAACATAGAAGGTGAACTTCAATAATAACTGACACGCTCTTTATTAACAAATAAATGTATCGTAAGGGCACGGTGCATTTGCAATATATATGTGAGCAAGAGTATCGTATCCCACAGAGATCGTTATTTTCTAGTTCTTACACACAAGCACTTAATTAATATCTAGACACAAGACAAGCAGGCAAAAGGGAATAAAACTAAATAACATAAAAATAAAGATGCAATAATAAAATGCTGGACTAAAATGGATATATGAAAACCTAGGCTTTAGGAAAATTTGATTTATTATATCATCTAACAATATTCATTAATTTTCATTACATTTAGACACATTGAGGTTAGCAGAGATAGGAAATTGCACTTTGGGTTGTTTCCCAAAACTGCATGCATCACAGAAAGGCAAAGATGGAGTAAAATCAGAGCCAAACATGCCATCTTTTTTCAGAAGTTGTAAGCCTTTATTACTCACGTGGCCTACTCTATTATGACATAACATAGTTTGATCAGATTTTACAACATGCACAAAAGAGATAGGTTCACCTTGACAAATGTACAAATTATGATGCTTAAGAGCTTTAAACACAACCAAATAATCTTTTAAAATTTTCATTTGACCACTACCCCATATGCAACAAAACTATTATCTTTCAATGCAGCACAAGATAACAAATTATAGCATAAATCAGACACTTATATGACATTCTTAAAAGTAAGTTCAGAATCAGACTTAAACTTCAAACAAATAGTGTCGATTCCCAAAACTTTGCATTTTTTCTCATTTTCCGTGGACACAAAGACATATCAATTTCCTTAAAAGAAGAGAAAACATTCCTAAAAGGTGAGATATGAAAAGTGCATCCAGAGTCAATCAACCACTCCGTTTCATACATAATATGATAAGTAGAGTTAACAACAACATGAGATGAATGTATAACTATATAACAGTCATTGAGATTATCACCAGCAGCTAGGGGTGGTAAAAACAACCCGGCCCGATGGGCCAGCCCGACCCGACGGGCCAGCCCGACCCGACCTGTTTTTAGGCCGGGCTGGACCTCAGAAATAGCTACCCGAAATGATTTCGGGCATAAATGGCCCGGCCCGTCGGGCCACCGGGCCAATCGGGCCAAAAAAGCCTAAAAAAATCGGGCCAAAAAAAGAAGCCTGTATCTTTTTTTTAACAGATTTTATATTATTCTCCACTCCTCTTCGTCAACCCTAAATAAATTGGGAACTCTTCACATCCGCCGCTTTTCTATTCACAATCAGTCACGCACTCACACTCACGTAGTCACCCACCGCCCACCGGCCACCACTACTCGACGTCGACCGGCCAGTCGACCACCATCCCACCACACTCTCACCATCATGAGTCCACAATATGTAGCCGCCGCCCTACCCTTATTGATGAGTTCGTCGATCAGTCGACACTGAAAGTCAGAAACCGAGCACTTCTCTGCCCTTTTCGTCTTTAATTGTAGCCGAATCTTTGAGAAATGTCGACTCCGATTCATCCAGGTATGAATATTTTCTGCAATCTGCCCTTTTTTTTTTGCTTGGAGAATATATTGATATTTTCTACAATCTGCCCATTTTTTTTGGCTTGGAGAATATTCTTGTCTATAATTTGATCGATCTCGTCATTTACAATTTCAGTCTCATTACACTATATTTGCTAAAAAGGACTAATATTGTTCATATATATATATTATGGAACTAAAGGTTGTGTTGAACCCATAATGCAGATTGCTCAAATTTTTATTTATTTTGTATTATATTATCATTTCATGTACTAGCTACTGCATTAATTCATATAAAGTATATACTCTATATGATATGATCGTTAGCTATATATATATATATATATATGTGTGTGTGTGTGTGTGTGTGTGCGTGCATATTTTAATTATTGTAAAAATGAAAAAATCAATAAAGGAATCTGATTGCATTAATACTTATTTATTTTGAACAAAGTAATGATTAATTGTGTTGTGGTTGTGATTTGGTTTTAAGTTTGATTAAGTTTGTCTTGTTTGTCTGCAAGCATTATCTGAAATATAAATTATATAATGCTGAAAAAATGATGTTTTGTTGTCTGTATTGTCAGTTGTCACATGACTCATAAATTCTTATATTTTTTTAGAAATGGTGGATATTGATGATGCTATATTGGAGGATCAAATATTGGAAGATCAAAAATTGGATGATCGAATTTTAGATATCGATGACTTGGGAACTCCGTCTACTCTTAAGAGCACTACTGGTACAGGTATTAATCTTTCCAATGACCGTACTAGTATGGTTAAGGGTAAGGGTAAGAAGAAGGTTAGTAGTAGTGCTACAGAGGATACTGAAAATGTCAAAAAAAGGGGTAAATCTGATGTATGGATTAACTTTGTGAGGGTTGGCATTAGGGATGAGGTAGAAAAAGCTCAATGCAAGCATTGTGACAAATTTACACTTGCCCGAGTTCATATGGCATGACTCATTTAAAACGCCTTAGTGAAGGTTGTCATAAAACTCCTAAGTTTCATAATGTGGGAGCTATGTTGGATAATCAAGCTACTTTATTGAAGAAGTGGAAGTTTGATAATAAGGCATATCGAGATACATTGTCTAGATGTATTATTCAGCATGATCTTCTATTTAGTTATGCAGAGTATGGTGGTGTTTCTGATGTGAATAAAATCTTGAATCCTGAATTTAAACCCATTTCTAGAAATACAGCAAAAAGTGATTGTTTGAAAGTGCATAAGTATGAAAGGGAAAAATTAAAGAATGTGTTAGCTACTATTTCTACAAGAATTTGTTTAACATCTGATGTGTGGACAGCCGTAAGTACTCAAGGTTATATGAATGTCACTGCATATTATGTTGATGATCAATGGAGGTTAAATAGTAAGATACTTGCATTTTATGAATTAGATCCCCCACATTCTGGATTTGAGTTATCTGGGAAATTACTTGGTGTGTTTAAGGATTGGGGCATAGAATCCAAAATATTTTCACTTAAATTGGATAATGCCACTAACAATGACAACATGATAAAAATCTTGAAAGATAGGATGAATTTGCATAATAGTTTGTTATGTAAAGGTGAGTTCTTTCATGTGAGATGTTCTGCTCATATTTTGAACCTAATTGTTCAAGAGGGCTTAAAGGCGGCGGAAGAAGCTTTGAAAAAATAAGAGCAAGTGTTAAGTATGTGAAATCTTCTGAGAGAAGGTTGAGGGAATTTAAAAAATATATTAAAGAGGTGCACTTGAGTGATATTGGTGAGAGTTTCTTGAGGTTGGATGTGCCGACTAGATGGAATTCTACTTATTTGATGCTTTAAAGTGTTATTAAGTATCATCGTGCATATACAAGTTTGAGTTATAATGATAGAAATTACAAGCATTGTCCTTGTGATGAAGAGTGGGATAGAGCAGAAAGAATGAAGGTTTTCTTGGCCCCATTTTATGAGATTACTAACTTGATGTCTGGGTCGACCTATTCTACTTCAAATTTGTACTTCAGACAAATTGCTCTCATAGAAATAAAGTTGAATGACCTTATGAAATCTAAGGATGAGGTAATCAATGATATGGCCTCAAGGATGAAAATCAAATTTGATAAGTATTGGGATGATTATTGTGAAACACTTGTATTTGGAAGTATTCTTAATCCTCATGCGAATTTCGGATTCTTGAATTTTTGTTATAAGAAACTTTACCCACAAGATTATCAAGAGAGAGTGAATAAGGTCAAGAATGCTTTGTATAAACTCTTCAGTGAATATGAACGGGGTGGAGGACGTTCACATCCTATTGCCTCATCCAAAGAGGGTTTACATAGAGATTCATCATCTACTGACATTGACGAACTTGATGTAAGTATAATCTTGAATTGTATTATAATTTATATATATTATTTGATTTTCACATTTCATTATATATCTCTAATTTTATTTTTTCTATATTGTGTTTCTTCAATTATAGGAGTATCAAGTAGAATTGATGAGTTCAAATTCAGGTAAATAAGAGCTTGATATATACTTAGAGGAGGTTTGCAATGTTGAAAAGACCGCAAATGTTATAGAATATTGGAATACACATAAGAGTCGATTCCCTCAGCTTGCATTGATGGTTTGTGATATTTTGAGTATTCCAATCATGACAGTTGCTTCAGAATCCACATTTAGCATTGCTTGTCGCATCTTGAACAAGTATAGAAATTTCTTGTTTCCTCAAACTGTACAAGCTCTCATTTGCACTAGGAATTGGTTGGATGGGTACAAAGTAGAAGAAGTTGAAGGTAATATTAATTCTATAATATTTTTTTATTAAATTATAGTTATTTACTCTTTTTTTTTAAATTTGGAAATGCAGATATGGTGGGGGTAGAAGAGATACACATCTCCAAAGAAGATCTTGGTGACAATGTTGTCGATATTGATGATGATTGATGAATGATGATTGAGAATTGATGGCAGTGCTGTGGATTTTGAATTTAAGAACTTATATGCTTTTATTTCAACTTGGACTTTTAGTATTTCATTTCATAAGTTGAACAATCTGTGGGCTTTTGAATTTAAGAAATTGTATGCTTTTATTTGACTTCATGCGTGCTTTTTTTTTTATATTTAATATGGATTATAATTTATATGTATTGTGTATTATTTATGTAATGTTTTTACAATAATCAATTTGTGGGCTTTTATCTTAATTTTTAGAATTGGATAAGAAAATTTGAAAATTTATGAAATTTGAAAAAATTATGAAATCTGAAAAAATTAAAATTTTCGGGCCAAAAAAGCTCGAAAGCCCGAAAAACCGCACAAGGCCGGGCCGGGCCCAGAATATAGTGACCCGTTCCATTTTCAGGCCGGGCCGGGCCGCCCGAATTGCCAGCCCTACCAGCAACCAAATTAGCAAGATCATTGTCAATTTTAGTCTTTTTCTTATTATTCTTCTTAGGTTGAGGACACTGTTTGATATAATGATCAATTTCAGCACATTTATAGCACTTCTTAACATACTTAGACCTTGATTTTGACTTGGACTTGCACTTTTTCTTCTTATTGCCATTTTCAGAGTTATTAGGAGTTCTAGTTTTCTCCATCCTCTAGCATGCTTAACATTATTACCCTGACTACTGCAACCCTTCCCAGATTCCAATAGCTCAAATTCTTTAGATTTTAGAGAATTTATGATAACATCAATTGAAGCACTCTCTACCATATTTAATGACATTTCACATCAACATAAGAATTAGGAATAACATTTAGTAAGATAATATTTGTATAATGATCAATTGTTTTATCTCCTGAAAGCTTAATATCTTGAACTAATTTAGTGAAAATATCAATATTCTCATTAATATATTTAGACATATCAAGCCTAAATTTAAATAATTTCTTAAGCAAATACTCCATCCGTTTTACAATAAATATCATTCTAGTACTTTAATTTTGTTTCACAAAAAGTGTCATTCTACACGATTAAGGTAAAAATATCACATTTTTTTTCATATCCGCCCTCATTTAATGCATTCAAACAACCATATTTATCTCATTTAATGTATTCACATAAGAGTGTATCAGGTAATTTAATTATCTAATTAATATCTTTATTAATATGTGTGCATTCATCTAGAATAACACTTATTCATAAACAGAGAGAGTATATTTAACTGACAAAAGAAGTTTCAGTGTATGTTTCTTGAAGTTTTTCCCAAAATTATTTTGCAGAAGTTAACTCACCCATTTTCCTTATAATAGAATCCCTTAGATTTAGCATAATGGTGGAATAGACAAGTTAATTTATCTCATCACGTTTGAAAGAATGTCAATTTCAACATAAGCACCAATTATAACTTTCACAATACGTTGTTAAATCAAAACACATTTAATTTTTTTATTTCCAAATATTAACATCATTTTCTTGTTGAAAGGTATCATACCATAAGCATTAACAACCATGTTTATACAACAAAGGAAAAAAAAACCAAACTATACAAAACAAACTACGCACAAAAGCAACAACAAGCAAAACACATGAAAAAACTAATAGAGAAAGACACACTACAAATCAACTAGAAACAAGACGTAAACAGAGTAACTGGATTTCCCTGTTCACAATCACCCATTTTGAAGGGGACGCAGGGGGTCACACAAAGTCCTGAGGCTCAATCTAAGCAACAAATGATGAATCAATCAAGAAATCTCGCTGAGAGTTCAAAAGAAGTTTACTCGAACTTCAGCAAATCACAAAAATCTTAAAGAAAATAGATAATAGAAACAATAAACAATAGATATGAGGAAAAAAATAGAGAATAACATAAACACCAGAGATCGAAAGAAGATCTAAGCCTGCGATGGTTAGATCTAAAACAAAATCCGCATATATGAAGAAAGCACAGAAGCACGTAGCATATACTAGAAATGAGTTATGTATGTAAAAGAGGTGGATAAGGAGTTGATATAGGTTGGTGTGTAGGGTTGTCTTCACATGAGACTTCCATATATTGGACCGGGTAGGGGAGGCCTTGTATAAGTGAAGAATCTTCATCTTCTTAAAATCAGCTCAACACGTCTCTTTGAAACCTTCTAGACAACCATGTACATGATCACTTGATCAAGTACGTTCTTCGATCCTCAATCAGATTGACAGCGAAATGTTCTTATTATCATGTCCAGAATATGGTCTTCAATACTTGAAAAACCAAAACCTTGTGTTCTTTTGATTTGCCATAAGGATTATGGCAATCTAAAATCACTTAGTGCTAGACGATGACACTAACATAATATACCCTCCTTTCCTCCCATATGACATCAAATATTAAGTTAGAATTAAGAGATTTTGTTGGGCTTTTGGATAGGGTTAAAATTGGGAGAGAGCATGTAAAAATATTTAAAATAAATAATATTTTGACAAAAAAAACTAATAAAACAACAAATATTTTGACACGAAGAAAGTACACACATACATATACCATTATAATCATGGTAGATATTTGTATACAAGCGTTGTATATAAAGCCTTATATCAAACATATACTTTTTTGTGTTAAAAGTTATACGTTTCAGTATTGGAAATGATACTTTTTTCCAGCAAAAAATATAGTATTAATTATAAAAGTGTCACCACTTTTTTTAAAAAATATATATATTAATAGTACTTTCTAGTAAAATAAATGTAATATGTTTTTTGTATTAACTTGATACTTTTTAGGATTATAAATGATTTTTTCGTTTTGATACAAAACTAGTATTTCTTCCATATGTTGTACGGATTTAAATTTTATAAATCTAGAGCTTGATATTATGAGGGCATCCACAACCATTCTGCCCAGTTTCAGGTGCTATCATTTACACATCATTGTCACATCATAAAATATCTATCTATTATCTACTTAACACATTTCTCTTCAATCATTCTACCTAAAAAGTAATTATTAATGGGCACCGCTATCATATCAACTCATTTATCTTTTATTATATCTTATTAATTTCTTTATTTTACTTCCATATTTAAAACACAATTTGATACAATCATATCTTATTAATTCATTGATTTTACTTATATTTACTCATTTCTTTTACTTGCATATTTAATTAATAAAAAATTACATAAAAAAACATAACATAAAAAATTACATAAAAACATAACATAAAAAAATATTGCAAAAAAAATATTACATAAAAAAGCATCACAAAAAAAACATAAAATAAAAATATTATATACATATATTCACACACAGATTTACACATGTTGGAGACCAAAACGTAAAAAAGCAATGCTATTGCAGCATCCCCGCACGCGGGGTCTACCTCCACCTACAATTTCTACATTCTGGCTGGGTCTTCTACTTTCTCCCTCAAATTTCTACCTTTCGTTCTATCTACTCCTCACAATCCATCTACCATCTTCCACATCAGCTTCTACCATTGCACAAACCTCCATTGGAGGTGCTCTAAATGTGATCACATTAACATTTAATGAGAAAATATTGTATGATTTTTTAACTATCATATGCTTTTAACTATTTTTTAGCAATATTTTTTAATGTGTTTGAATGTGTAACATAATTAAAAAAAATAGTACGGGTCTTTAAGATTTGTCAATTAAATTAATAAAAATGAATAAAAAAAACATATGCTCAAGACTCATTGTTCGCTCAACCAGCTCTATCTCATCTTATTTTTGCGAGCCAATAATGTGAACTGCAGTGCCTCCAATCCCGGTGGGTTTCCTAACAAAAATGTCGTCTATGAGCTGCGACAAAGGTGCATATGTTCGGCCCTTAAAATAAAATTACACCTGGGGTAGATTGAGATTCTTTTGTGGAATAAATTTTTGTCTTTTATTGAAGAAAGAGTGATTTTCGAAAAAATTAATAAAAAAATATGTAGATAATAAGAATTTTAATTAGTGAAATTTGATCATTCACTCAATTTTATAGTAGAAATCAAGAGCTCAATAATTACGAAAAAAATATGAATCATTTTTTCGCATTTATATTGAATATAAAGTATAAAATTAAATCGCCAACTAAAAAGAAAAAAAATACATTTTTAAATTTAAATTGTTAATATTTTTATTCATTCATACCGAGTAGAAGTTACCAAAAGAATTGTAAAAATAGAAAATTGAATATGAATCTATGTGAGTTAAAGAAAAAATTCCAAAATTTTAAAAATAACGATAAGCAATGAAATATAATAACCCAATAATTAAATTAAATACAGTAATTAGAAATGAAATGTGGGTTGTAGTTATTGAAGAAGATATATCCTAAATTAAAATATTATTAATAACAACAACAACAACAACAACAACAACAACAACAACAACAACAACAACAACAACAATAATAATAATAATAATAATAATAATAAATCAATTGATTTAAGACAAATCATAAATTTAAAGCAAAAATAATAACAAAAAAGTTAAGATAAATCATAATTTTAAAATAAAAATAACAAAAATATGAGTTGTCGCTACTGAAGAAGATAAATCATGGACAATAATAATAAAATTATGAAATGTGTCGGTTGTAGCTATTGAAGAGATAAATCATATTTTAATAATAATAATAATAATAATAATAATAATAATAATAATAATAATTTAAGATAAATTATAAATTTAAAATAATAACAAAATCTGTAATGAGTAAATCCTAAATTAAACACACAAAATTCTGAAACGATGGGACCAATAGGATTTGACCCGTGCGCCCTCAATAGCTCACTGAACTATTAGTTATGGCAATCACCACACCATAGGCGTCTAAGTGAATTTTTGAACACATGATTAATTTTAATTAATATTTTTGCTGATATTTTTTAATTACAATTTTACCTTTGTGATTTTATTTCATATCTTTGTGATTTTATTTTTGTATATGTATAGATAGATTTGTATACTAACCCTATAATTATAGGTCTTAAATTAACAATAATGTATGTAGCAGGAAATATAATCTTTCAAAATTCAAAATCATGAACGGACAACAATATAATCCAAAAATCAAGGACAGTCACAAACCAATTACAAAACTCAAAAACTACAAAATATAAATAAATAATTGAAAATGCCAAAAAAAAAAAAAAAGTGGGACAAGCTCCGTCCTTTATCTGACTAATGGTTACAACTTTTGGTCACCATCTGCCAACAGAGCCCTAAATACACCCTATATAAGAAAAATGAACAAATGAAAAAACCTATACCTAGTTCAGACAAAGCCATGTGAAGATTAAACTCTAGGTTTTCGAACCCTAACAACAATTACTGCACCTAAAATATTTATACATATTTGTAAAAATTGAGTAATAACAACAACAACAATAATAATAATAATAGTAATAATAATTATTATTATTATTACTATTATTATTATTATTGTTGTTGTTGTTATTATTATTATTATTATTGTTGTTGTTGTATTTATTATTATTATTATTACTATTATTATTATTATTATTATTATTATTATTATTATTATGTGTGAGAGTGTGAGCAAAAGTAAGAAACATGAACCGATAAAGCTGCAGTAAGAAAGGGTGAAAATAGAAAAAATGAAAAAATTTCCAAATGAATGTTAAAATGATAAAAACAAACAGTTGTTTACAGTAACCAAAGTGAGAGAGACAAAATCTGAGCGCCGCCAGTGTAATCATTAACAGAAAGGATATACGGAAAAAGCCAACTTCCTTGAAACTAGTAAACTAAATCGCAATTCTTCTAATCTTCTCTGCCTAAAAAGTAAAATCCGCCACTCTTTTATTTTACGTCCGATTAAAACATTTTGATCATGACCCTCTTTCCTAATTAATTTTTTTTTTGAGCAAACTTTTTCCTAATTAATTAGGACAATGTGAATTGGCTGTGAAGTACCTGAATATATAGGTGGGTTATTATTTAATGGTCAACGTATCAAAATTATTACTCCTTCCGTCCCAATAGTAAAATCCCTCTTATTTTTTTAGAATGTTCCAATAATAAAGTCTCATACTTAAAAATGAATAATTAATGTGTGGAACCACTTACTTTATATTACTTTTGATTATAATTCTCCTTAATAAAGTGGAACTCACTTACTTTATATTACTTTTGATTATAATACTCATCCTCTTTAATATCCGTGCCCAATAGTAAAATGATTTAGCTGTTGGAACGAAATTAGTATTTTATAAAGGGTGAAGCTATTAGTCCAGAATATGGATGTCCATAAATATTAAAATTAATTATTAATTATAATTATTAAGATGCAATTCCTATTATAACCTTAATGCTTTTTTGGCTCCAAGTCGGGGTGTAAAGGCACCACTCTCTTTGACAATTTTACTTGATAAACTAAAAATATTTTTGATCATTAATATTCTGGAAATATTAAACAATTACACACCTTCCCTTACTTACAAGAAAGATTGCAAACTCAAACATTCAGATTCATCTCTGGCTTCTATTTTTCCACACAAATTTTGAATAATCCAGATTTGAATAAAAAATCTTATGTCCACGAAGTTTGTTCATAAATATTTGGAGTAGATCCAATTGATGAAGAAGAAATTAACGATTTAACTATCAACGACGAGCATGGCGATGCTCACATTGTTGATGCCGAC
The DNA here is from genome assembly GCA_026008535.1 of Perilla frutescens. NCBI lineage: Eukaryota > Viridiplantae > Streptophyta > Magnoliopsida > Lamiales > Lamiaceae > Perilla > Perilla frutescens. The sequence continues at coordinate 43,875,793 of BRKX01000013.1, read as the reverse complement.
GCCGATAATGGTGACGATGCTCAGAGGAGGATATAAGGGGGGTCGAGAGGGGGTCCCATAACTAAATATAAAATTTTAATCTCTCTCAAATTTAGTTAAATATATGATTTTTTTTTCAGCATTAATAAAATTCTAAAAATTTATTAGTTGTCCAAATTAATTTTTGTAATGTTATTTGATAATCTATATTTTTAGCTAAATAAAATTTTAAATAACATAACTAAATTTTAACAAATTACTAGTTAATTTAATTTTTCTTTTCAATTTCAATATGTATGTTAGATTATTATTAAAGGTTATTTATTCAATATTTATGTTATTTGTTAAATATCTAATTATTTGAGATTGTTTGTTAAATATTAAATTATGAATTTTATTGGTTATAATAAAAGAGATAAATTAGGAGTTTTTAATTTAAATTATGATTTATGAATGTTACATATTATTAAAATATATTCAAATTTAAGAGTTTATGAATATTAATTTATATTAATATTATAAAAATGAGGGAAAAAATAAGAAATAGAACAATATCATCAACTCAGGGATCAAATAAGAAAAAAAAAGAAAAAAATCTGCACGTTAGTAAAACAGCATAACTTAATTCACGTTAGTGAAATTAAGAGGCAAAAGTGTGTAATATACCGTACGCTTCATTGAATAAAGCGTTTGGAAGGCAAAGGGCAAGGGAAAGGGTTTAGAGTTTTAATAAGTATACGGTTACTTTATAATGGATATTGATTTTCTAATAAAAATAATAAATTGAAATTAAAAAAAAATTGGACGAAAACAATTCGAATTTGCATGATCATCATTTCACATCATAACTTACTTCACAATTTTACTAGTGCTGGTAGTAGTTACGATTTTTAAAATCTTTCGAGATATGACTTTAACATTTGCTAATACACTATTTTAATTTACAAAATTAATAATGCAATAAAAATAGGTTCTTGTCCAAGTTTCTCGTAGTAACTTGAAATATCTTCAAAATCAACTAATTCAAGGGCAATGGTCTAATGAATATTGATTCCCTAATCAAAATAACAAATTAAAATTTTAAAAAAATGAACGAAAACAATTTGAATTTGAATGGCTAATGGATATTGACTCATAATCAACCTATTAAATAATGATTATTTAGTCATGATTTCCTCATTTATATGACTTTTTCAAATATATTTATAATCTTTTTTAATTATTATAATTAATACTTAGTAAATTTTCAATATTGATTGACTTTATTAAATATACATATTTTCAGTAATATCAATCAATGCGCTGGTTATCTTAATTATCGATTTTGTATAAATACTGATTACCCTAATCAATAATATATATTCCCTAAGCTATCTATTACTAAGATGCAATATCTATAATATAATATAATCAATCTAGTGCAATGATTTTATCTATAATATAATATAATCAATCAAATTGAAATTATTGTATTATTTAAATTGGCCTTATATTAATTCATTCCATTCCAAATAATAATAAATTACATTATATTATATAACACCCTAATTTTATATAAATTATGATATTGAAAATTAACTTAACTTTGCGGAATTAATACATAAAAAAATATACATTTCTGATTTTTAAACAATAAGACATAATATTTTAAAGAAGACAATTAACCTCCGACCAATTAACTTACAGCCCTTTTTTTTATAAAATAAATAAATAAATATATCCTATAGCATATAATATAATAAAGATGATAATACCTTATATAGTAAAAATAAAACCTATATTGACTTACACAAATCCATAAAACATAATAAGTAAACAAACTACCCTTTAACATAAATACGACGTCCAATTTAATTTTTTAACAAGAATATAAAACTTCAATTTGCACACAACTAATAAACAATCCTAATCAAAACACCTAATCTTATAAGGTTTATGAATAAATAGTAGAGCAAAAAACCGAAAACACCTAATCTTATAAGGTTTATAAATAAAATAATATTAAAAGAACAATCCTAATCACTGTATCCTACAAATTAAAAAACGTTCCCCTTAGCTTTTAATAAATGTAAAATAGTTTAATACCTTTTCTCTCCATAAACTCTTTTCAGATAAAATCAAATCATAATTCTTTTTCCTAAATTCCCTAAATTTCAGCACTAAAACTAATAATTTATTTAATTCAGACTAAATTATGATTACACACATTATATATAACAATATATTTATTATTAGGGGTAGACTTGGGTGAGACCGTCTCATACATGAGACATGTCAATACTCACATGCGGGGATTATTATTTATGGGTGAACTATCATTAACTCACATGTGAGTATCATTATTTATACCCGCATGTAAGTATCATTATTTATGGGTGAAGTATCATTAACTCACATGTATTGATCCGTCTCATGTATGAGACCGTCTCATACAAGTTTTTGTCTTATTATTAATATTTCTTCATTTATAACATTAAAAGCGGACGGTTACATATTAGTTCGTTACATTTCAAATTATAATAAATTACATTATATTAGTGCATTCTATTTGAAGAAATTACAACAAAATACATTATATTCATTCGTTTAATTTCAAATTATAATAAATTACACCATATAACTTCATTTCATTTCAAATTATAATAAATTACATTATATGAGTTCATTTGATTTTACTTATAAGAGATTTGACTATATTAGTACATTTCATTTCAAAATACAATAAATTGAATTATATAAATTCATTTTATTTCAAATTACTATAAACTACATTATATATTTACATACGTTCATTTGATTGGCATTATAAGAGATTAGACTATATTATCACATTTCATTCCAAATTATAATAAATTAGATTATATAAGTTAATTTAATTTCAAATCACAAGAAATTACATCATATAAGTTCATTTCATTTGAATTATAAGATATTAGACTATACTAGCACATTTCATTTCAAATTATAATATAACGTATTATATAAGTTCATTTCATTTCAACTTATAATAAATTACATTATATAATTTCTCTTGCTTTTAATTATAAGAGATTAGACTATATTAGTACATTCTATTTCAAATTACAATAATTTGAATCATATAAGTTCATTTCATTTCAAATTATAAGAAATTACATTACACATGTTCATTTCGTTTCGAACTATAATAAAGTACATCATATAGGTCCATTTCATTTTCGAACTATAAGAAAATTACATTATATTAGTTTATAACAATAACTTATATTATATAAGTTAACTTCATTTCAAATCATAATAAATTACATTATATAAGTCTAGTTCATTTTCAAATTATAAGAAATTATATTATATTAATTAATATAATAATATGTTTAACCCCACAAAATTATAAAATTAAATTTCCACTTTTTGTTTATTGCCGATTTATATTGTGTTTATTAATATTTTTTTTTTGTTAAAGAGTTGTTAAATTTTCATTCACGTTATATATTAAATTGTTGAAGTAATAATTTTCATAAAAAAGAAAATGATTTTTTTTTGTCATGCTAGATCTTCTGTATCTCTCTCTCTCTCTCTCTCTCTCTCTTAAACTCATTAACACCAGATCCCCTTTCTCCTCCATTTTGCTTTCTTCACCAATTCTACCGCCTTAAAAAATTCCTCTAAGTCTCCGACGTTGTCTGGAAGGATCCCATCACAGCCACACGATTGAAAGGTGGCAGTGACGGAGAATGGCCGCGGTGGTGGTCCAGAAGGGCGGTGACGACTTTAGAAAATTCCCTTTTTGTTGGGGTTGTTGAACTTCATCATTTAAAGCATCTAGATGAGCTTCATTCATGGGAGTCGCCGTTTCCTCATCATCAACTATTCATGTCGATTGATCGACGGTGTTCAGCCCACCCTTAATGACTTTTCCTCAGAATTCTTGATGAAATGTAAGAGTGATGGAGGGTTCCGACGCTAGGATGATTTGGGCTGGTGATTGTAGAATTAATGTATTTTTTTATGTTGCTTGGAGTTTTTCTTGAATTTTCTTGAGTTCTTAAGTGTTTTTCTTTTTTCACAATTTGAAGTAAAATCATGTGCAATATTTCTATTTTTTTTCGAGATTTCAAAGTTGATTGGAGACTTGGTAGAAGATCGACTATTATCGGAATTAAAGAAGTCGCCATAAACTAGATTGCAAATGGCGAAGCCATAACCATATAGCAAACATAAATTTGGAAAATTTGAAATTGAATTTACGAGTGTTAAAACATAAATATGCAATTCCTCCTTCTTAGTTCCTGACCCTTACTGCTTTACACTTTGTTGTTTTTTTTTATTCAAATTTAATGTGTGATAAATGAAAAATATTGAAATCGGCAAAACTCCGGTAGAAGTTCTCTAACGTTGTCTTAATCATATTCCTATTCGAACGCCTTTGAAAAAAACATAAAATGTTGCAACCTTGTTTTGGATGGCCATCTTCAGTTGTATATGAGAAGAAAAAAAATGGTGAAGAAAATGACGATAAGAAAAATTTGGAAATGTTTAGAGTAGAATGAATAAAAATGGTGAAATGTTAGAGAAGAAGATGAATGGTGAAGAAAATGATGAAGTGTATTAATTAAGTAGATCTAACTATTAAATAATGTTCCACTATCTTGAAACTATAAACATATTATAAAATATTAAAAGGAGATAAAACTTTTCAAATTTGATTTCAAAATTGAGTTCAATTCGAAATTTTCAGCCAAAGGGTAAAATAGGGCATTCACTAATTTCTGTTTACAAATTCGACAGGAAATGATGAAATTACCCCTATCTGGATATCTAGATTATGGATGGTTAGCTTTTCCGTTTTATAAAATCACATTCCATGTAATTAATTTTTCCAAATTAAAAAACCAGATCAAATCATCTACTGCGTAGTACTGCATCATCTGTAACACTATCAAACATAACCATTTTTCGTTCATTTTGTATTCTAGTATAATTTCTCATGATTTAATTTAATTTTATACTTATCAATTATACATTCTACACAATTATGCTTTATATTTATTTTTTAGTATTTTATTTAAAAACAATAAATTATTAACTAAGAATTAAATATTAAATAACTATTATAAACTCTAATTGGATAAAATGAACACTAACAAATAAGTATAAAATTAAAATAAAACACAAGAAATTGAAATTGACAACAAAATAGGAAGAAAACTAATAAATTTCATTGTGATTATGAGCATGTATAGCATAATTGGTAGCAGATTGAGCCTACACTCCCGAGATGCATTTTTCCAGCACTTCTCTTTCCAGTTGAGCCTCTACTCGAGCCATCAAGTCTTGGAACTTGATTTTCACCCACTTCTAATGGTTTTCGATCCAACTTTCTTCGAAATAGAACCAAACACCCATCTCGTCCAAGCAAATGAAATCGGGGATAAACATGGACCAATGCACATAGTCGATAATCAAATCAATCCCAAAACAAATTCTAAATGGTGCAAAAATCCAGTTTATCAACTCCACAAATTTAGAGACATGTTCGTCCTCGAACATCCGAGAAATATGAAAGAAATGAAGTGTAGATCGTCAGACGTGCAATGCTTCGAAGAATAAACTGATTTTTTGTCCAATCAAGTATGTAAATCAGAACCATAATGTACAATGACAAACTCAAAGAAGTCATGTCTTTAAAATAGTGAACCTTTCAAGGTGTATATTTTTCTCTTAACACTCAAGTATTTATAAGGACGTGTTTACACTCGAAATTAATTTAATGTATATAATCTACCATAGGCTTGCAATCAATCCCATATCTCCACCAAGGCCGACCTTGAGCCATGTTTAGGATGGGCATAGCCCATGGGCCCCTAAATTTGGGGGCCCCAATTTTTTTTTCAAAACATAATCATACATCTAAAAATATCTAGTGCGATTCTCAAATTTTTTAGATTTTATGTTAAATCTTGTGCTACTAGTTGAAATTGAATTTTGTTCAAATAGAAGTTAATTTAATATTTTATTTTACCATATAATAATTTATGGCTTAAAGAATGCTGCCAACTTGACAGAATCATAGAAAAATAGATTAAAAAATATTAAAGAAAATTAGATTAAAACAATTCTCCTGACTTGACTAGAATTAAAGAAAGAATGCTCCGGACTTGAATCTAATTAATGAAAGTGATATTTAAAGAATTGATTCTAACCTTTATATTGAAATTTATAGGCTACATTAAAGAATTTTATTCCAACTTCTGTGTTGAGATTTAAAGATTTGATTTTTTGGAATTTATTCAATGTTTGTAAAAGATACACTTGTTTAGTCATGACAAAACATAAATTCAAACACTGAAATACTTGAGTTTGTTAAAATTTTACACCGTTTTCATAATATTTCGGTTGAATATAGAATAATATTGGTTATTGCGATTATTGTATCTTCAGTTGAAAGAAAATTTTCAAAATTAAAATTAATTGAAATATATTTTTGTTAAACTATCTCAAAAGAAATTAAATGAACTAGTTATATTAAGCATTGAAAATTAGCTATATATTTATAGGTCATTTTCAAGACGTAAGATGATGAAGACGATGATGGAAGAAAAAATTCTCGTGAAAAATAAAATTGGGACCCTTTTTCTGATTTTGGCCATGGGCTCCTAAAAAGTCAGGTTCAGCCATGCTCTCCACTACAAAAAGAAATGTGTGCTTCAAAATAAGAATTGAAAAGGACTTTTTCCATTGGTTGTGATGTAGGTTTCAGCTAATGTGGGGAAATTTTGGCTAAGTAACTTACTTATAAGAACTCTGACACCCTCCAAATAAATACAACACCATGGTAAGATTCTTTTGAATCATCTTCCAAAATTTTCTAATTTAATTCCTATTAGGCAAAAAAATGAAGAAAAATATTTCGATGAAATGTCAAAAACCAATGGAATTTGAAGTAAGAGAAAACTGAGCCAAATTCAACTTAACTAAACTGAAGAGAAGATACCAAGTAAGTTCACCTTGGAACTTAACTGAACTGAAGAGAAGCCGCCAAGAAAGTTCACCTTGGAACTTAACTAAATTGAAGAGAAGACTCCAAGTAAGTTCAACTGAACTGAAGAGAAGCCACCAAGAAAGTTCACCGTGGAACTTAACTGAACTGAAGAGAATACACCAAGTAAGTTCACCTTGGAACTTAACTGAACTGAAGAGAAGCCGCCAAGAAAGTTACCTCGGAACTTAACTGAATTGAAGAGAAGACGCCAAGTAAGTTCAACTAAACTGAAGAGAAGCCACCAAGAAAGTTCACCTTGAAACTTAACTGAACTGAAGAGAAGACACCAAGTAAGTTCACCTTGGAACTTAACTGAATTGAAGAGAAGCCACCAAGAAAGTTCACCTTGGAACTTAACTGAACTGAAGAGAAGCCACCAAGTAAGTTCACTTTGGAACTTAACTGAACTAAAGAGAAGCCATCAGACAAGTTTGCAATCAGCTCGAACATAACTGAAGAGTCTCGCAACTGATAAAGACTCTTAAGCTGAGGGCTCCCGAACTGAAGGATGCTGATCAATCGAGCAATAGAAAGTCTGATGACAAAAGTCAACTCAGACTTAATTACTAAGCATTCTGAACCTCTAAATAGTCATCTTCACCAACATTCCAATAGACTTATTTAAGTCTAAAAATGACCAACGGTCATTTTCATCCCACTCTATAAAAAGGACGAAACAAAGCTCACAAACTAGATTTTTGCGAACATTAAGATCCTTGTCTAAAATTCTTGCTATACGAACTGTCTAAAATATCCTTGCAAGATAGATCATCCGACTGAAGTCTTCATCTTACACTAAACTACTCACAAGTATATTCAGTTTATGTGATCAAAGTCAAAAGAAAATTGCAAATTGTAATAGCTAGACATCGAGAAGTTTGTGAGCTACCAGTAAAAATCCTTACGAGAGAATAGTGCTGAAACCTCTCTCAACGATCTACATCTTTATCAACATCTACTCAATCTAAGGAGTCTTTCCAATTGATAGTCTAAGTTCAAGATTCACCCTCTTGAAGATCGAAAGAGATCTAAAACTTTGTAAAGATGTTATTATCATCTAACTCTCTGACTAAGTATGAGCCGCCGCTAAACAAACTGTCGCTGCAATAGCTATCTGCCGAAGACTATAAGTGTGAGTCGTCGACCCAACTAAGGTAACTTTGTAAAGAAACTCATCATTACCAAGTTTAGCTAACCACTTTTTCATTATATAATTTGTAAATTGAACTCATTTTATATACTGAATTTGTTCCTTCAAAGGAAGGAAGAGAGGGCGTAGAAGTTTTAAGGCTTCGAACCTCTATAAACTGATTGTGTGTTGTATCTTTCCTTGCTTTGTTTACCTTTAAGTTTGCAAACAAATTTACGCATCACACAACTGAAAATAGATTTAATCAACTAAGCTAAACGAGTCAGGGCCTTAAGAATTCCACACTTAACTATCAGTTTGGAAAACAGTTTATTCACCTCCCTGAACTGAATAAGACTCGTTAGGGACCATCAAGTAGTATCAGAGCGGTTAAGGATCATCTGTATCTGCATATATAATTCCCCAGTCCCGAAAGGGGTAATAAATGAAGGACATGGGTGTCACTAAAAAGAAATAAGATTTTGGATAAATAGTAGGTTATACTTTCTGGAAATTCGGGTAGTATAACCTCTGTAACTAGAGAAAATCTCCATTTATTAATGGCTTATAAGAGTGCATTGAGCTGACAGAATATTCAACATTCCGTATATGGACATGATAAAGTGATAAACAGATACCAATTGATAATTATCTATCTACCAGCGTTGATTAGGAATGTCATATTCAAATAACGGTGTCAAAAACATGTAAAACCCATTCATATGTCGATAGAAAAGTAAACATATACCACATGTGATTTAGTGGGACCTGTACCTCACAGTGACACTTTTAGTGATAATCATCACAGCTGCAAGGGTGTACAGTCCTGCCTATGTTCAATAATTACTTGCACTAAAATCCAAGATTCTAGCACAAGTATATCTCAGCTAAGTTCAACATCATCTTATAATATTTCATAAAACCTAGCAATTAAATCATAGCTTAATCATGTTTATATAACTATTCCACAAGTATACTCATATTCTAGTCACAATATCCTGTCAATTATTCCAATAATATTATAACAATATTTCAACAGTATTTCAATACTATCCTATTCTATAGCATAACAATATTCTATAATTCCTCCTATAACAGTGACATTAAACAGGTAGAGCATAAAAGATTTATTTGGATATTTCTAAGTTAACTATCATACTTCTAAAGAGTTACTACTCTTGAAATATATTTATTTTTTAAAAATAAACCCACTTTGCTGACGAGCAGGTGGCAGCAGAATAGCTTCCGGGTTTGGTTCCTTCCTTTTGGTAGGTTCTACGGGTCCTACAATGTTGGTGCATGCCTCAGAACCACTATTATAATTTTTGAAATTTATCTACTATATTTGGAGCATTTATCTATACTTATTTATTATTATCTTGATCAAAAATAGATCGCGCAACTCTAACGACCTCAAATAAATTCGACAGACAAGGATGAAAATTTCAAAATAATATTCTGGATTTATTGGAACAAAAAGATTTGAGAGGTTTGTTTTCAAAATTTGCCATTTTACTCGATTAATATCGAATTTCCACCACGATACTTTTTAACAGATCAAAAATTATGAAAATGTTTTGAGATGATCCTACACATGCCAAGACTATAGTATGAAAGTTTTAGAATTTTTCGATAACATATGCTTCTGGAATAAAAATAACTGTCTACTTTAATAATCAAGATTCATCAAAACTTGTCTAAAATTGACAAAACTTGACAGATTTATAGGAAATAATTTTTCGAGTAACTTTCTAGTTTAAAATTTTTCAATTTCACGAGCGAAAATAGGCGAAAATGACAAAAGATAGAAACTGATCGGTGAATGACACTATTCATGTTTTCTCGGCAATTTCATCGATTTCTGACCATCGGATGGAAACGTGTTAAACATACGAAACGTAGAGCACATTTTAAATACACGACATACTAAAATTTCAAATTAAAGGGACGCGAAATGTACTGAAATGAGCCCTTGGAAGGTGGCAGCTAGCGGCTGGCGGTGACCCCGGTGGCGGCGACGATTTCCGGCAGCGACGCCGGTGGCCGAGGGCTGCCGACAATCCCTCCTTCCCGACTCCTTCTCAACTCGATTCGTACCTAAAAACTCGACTTGAACCTCGACTCTGCTCAGGAACGCTTAAGAACACTCGAAGAACACGAATAACTTGAAGAATGCTCGATTCACTTTCTATTTAGAGTTGTTAACATAACTTGGGATGAAAAATAATGAATAGGGGTTGCCCTTTTTATAGGCAAAGCTTGGGGGGTCGGGTATCGATTTTTCAGATAGAAAATAATGATAAAGTTAGTTCGAACGTGATTACTTTTTCAAAAACACTATTAACAAATCGCTTCATCCCAAGGAAAGTTCATTTGACCTCGTACACAAAAAGTAAGGACACCGGGAGATTTCTTGATTAATTTCCTATCAATTCAACCAAAAATAATTGGCCAATAAAGTCGTTTTATACACGAATAAGGAAAGATTCCCTTTTCTAGCTATCTGGAAATCACTATTCATGACACTCTAGACACTACCGTTTGCTCATTTGACCTCAGATTGAAAATTCGGGAACACTGGTGAATTCATTGGCTCATTTCCCATTGCAGAACCCTGCCGAACAATTTCTCAGGATAATGATCAAGATTTCGTAAAAGATCAAAATTAAAAATGAGTCAAAAATCACTATTCACCCTTTTTACTTTTTACCTTTTTAACCGCCAGGAACTCGATTTACCTCGGATTAAAATTCCGAGAGTACCGGCAGATTTCTCAGGTCGGCCCCTTTCAATGAAGTCTAATATCAACCATATCCTGAATTTTATTTAAATATCTTTTCAAGGAAACGACACCTAGAGTTACGTCTTGCATCGGTTTTACATTATTTAGCTCCAATATAATTCTTTTGTTTTCTAATTATAATTAGAAAACTTCTTTATCTGAAATTTGAAAATACGAGGTGTTACAGCAGATCAACTAAATCAGATTTAGCTATTTGTACTAATATCTTAAGCTATGGTAAAACATAAGCTACCTCTATTTTCAGTTGAGAACTATGATAACTAGAGCAGAAGGATGAAGGCTCATTTGTGCTCAATACACGAGAATATGTGGGAAGTAATTGAAAAAGGGCCAATCAAAATAATGATGGCAAATGATGCCCACATCGTTGACATCAATCAGCCAGTATAGCTACTAAAGCCAACTCATCTTCTTACTAGTAAAGAAAAGAAGTTGAAATATCTAGAGTTTATGCTCAAGCAACACTTTTCCAAACTCTAGATGAGGACCAAATGAAGGACACTAAAAACTGCAAAACTGCGAAAGAAATCTGGGAGTTGCTATATCAAGAGTCCGAAGCCATAAAAGAAAACAAACTTTAACTTACTGTTGATAAATATGAGTTCTTCAAGATGCAGCCCGAAGAATCTATCTCAAGTCTTGAAACTAGATTCCTAGGTATAATCAGTGAAATGACCAACCTCGGAAGAACTTACCCCAACTACGAGATGAACTCCAAAATTTTGGACAATTTCATTGAAGAATGAGACACGAAGGTCATAGTAATGAAAGAATCAAGGAATCTAAATAGTACTACCCCCAAAGAACTGTTTGGATCTCTTAAGGCACATGAGTACAACCTCAACAGAAAGAAAGAAGCCTCAACCTCCTTAGTTCAGTACGCTGCCTTCTATGGTGAAAGGAATAGGTTTTGAGACAATTGCAGAAGAAAAAAATTTCGCCAATGAAGCTCATCTTCAAAAGAAAACTTAAGCGGATCCTGAATTGAACGAAGAAGAGAGACAACTGACAAAAAGGAGAACCTAACTGACGACATTAATGAGCTAATCCAGTCAGTAACCAAACTATTGAAAAAACTAAAACGAGCCAGAGACAATCAGCTCCTCTCCAAGTGGAAGAAAGTTCAAAAGCTGACAAAAATCAGTACCAATCTGAAAGAATAACTGAACTAACTAGAGAAAACAGTCGAGTTCCAGGTGAGTACTTTCATTGTCATAAACAAGGACACTACAAGTATGAATGCCCTGACATTCCAAAAGACAAAAGGGAAAAAATGAGGAAAAGCTTCTTCAAAAGAAAACTAATGATAGCAAACTCAAAGAACGTTGCGCTCTATAACTCAGACTATCCATCTGGAATTGATTTCAACAGATACAACTCAGACGACGAAGCTCTATTCTGCCTCATGGCTCACAATGATGATAAGGTTAGTACAACTAATTCCCAAGCTTCATTTTATCACATAAATGAATCAACTGTATCAAGCATGGAACTGGATAAGAAATTTATATTCTTTGAAAATCAGTTGACCTCGATAACTTGCATGTATGTTCAACTGAAAGATAAAAATGATTATTTAAGAAATAAAGTCAGGAAACTGACTATTGATCATGAGAAAATGAGGTGTCTAGAATCACAACTAGAGGAACTCATGGAACTAAAACAAAACGTTGCCGATCTAGAGGACGATAACACAAAACTGAAATGAGATATTTTAGAAAAAGAAAAGGTATCCATTAAGTTGAAAAAGGGATCACAAACATTAGATGAAATTGGCAAGGTTGTGATTTGGTGTGATTGGAATTGTCGATGAGGATTCATGGATTTTCAAGGTATCAAAATTTTCTCCCAAATTTTTTGATTTTTGATGTGTTATTTGAGCATGGCTGATTGTTGATAGTGGGAATTAATAACGTGAATTGATAATTTGCTGGGATTATGCACAATAAACCTGTGAAATTTTTGAGCCGTGATTGGTATTTTATATTTTTAGCATGGTTTATTTTCTTGAGTATATCAATTTATATAGATAATCTCTAGAACTTGCTCTAGTTTCTATCTCGAGACTATACAGTTTACTTGAATTGGAAAAAATGATTCTAGGCTATCTTTTTACCCTTGATTTTCCCTAGATTTTTACCTATCTCTGAAAGATTCCATAGCTAGCCCGTTTGAGCTTTTTAGCCTATTCTTTGATAGCCTGAAAACTAAGGAATTTCATGTTTGGATGATTGGGATTAGTTGGTATGGATTAATGGTGCAATTTTTGTTGTCATGCTATTGATATTTGCCGTGTTGTGGAAAAATGTTAATGAGTCTTATAATCTCTGCTGAAAAAGAAAAAAAAAGCATATATGAATATGTATATATATTTTCAAAAAAATGAGAAAAAAGAACATCAAAGACCTATTCAGCACTTGTTCTATTTAATTATGAATTTGTAGCATGCATTGTTGGTTATCTTTATTTTGATGTTGGAAAGGGAGAATGGAACTAAGAAAATTTTAGTTTTGCTGAGATTTGTCACTAGTCGGTGATTTTCGGGGAATGATTGAGAGTAGCTAACTCGAGAGTTTCTGGGATAAGTCACTTAGCCATATTTTGCCTTCTGGTCCAAAGAGCCGACATTATAACCAACATAAGTCCTAGTTGATTTTTAATTCAAGTTTACAATTTTTAGTAGTGGAGAGATAGACAATTTGCAAGCTTATGGTGAATTGCTGTATTTTTCTTATTTTTAAGAGTTCATTTAAACACTCGAGTGTGGAGAGAATTTTTCTATTTACCTTTCGAGAGGTTTATAATTCCAATAAGTTTTCATTGATATGTTATTAGTTTTATCTGTCTAATCTTTCCATGTGCATCTGGGATGAATCCAAGGCAAGTACTTTGATCATCACTTCATATCCTTTCTTTTTTTTCTTTTTCGTTGCTTGGGACTAGCAACAATTTAAGTTTGGGGGTTTGACAGCTGTGTATTTTACACAACTTTTGGATATGTATTGATGCTATTTATTTTATGAAGTTGTGTATTTTATATAGCTTTTGAGTTTATATTGTTATCATTTTGGAGTTTTTGATGTGTTTGCTAGTTTTGCAGTGATTGTTGTGATTTCGTTGCATATTTGAAGCAAAACCAGTGAATATGGAAAAGAGGAGTTGAATAGGTGTTTAATTAGGCTTTTGAACTTAATTAAATACTTAATTAAAGCCTATTGGATTGGATTAACTAATCAAAACCCGAAGAAATTCGAAGCCTAGTTGGAAAATGGGTTGGGTCGACCCGGAAAGTGTCGGTCGACCCGACCCAGTGCAAAATATAAAAGGGTAGATCGACTTGATCCTACTCACCTGGGTTGACCCTATGCAAAATCAAGGCTCTGGGTCGACCCGAGTGGCTCAATCGACCCACACGTATGGGTCCGCAGGATTGTGAATTTTTCACTCCAATTTAGGGTTTTTAACCTAGATATAAAAGCTCCCATTTTGATACATGCCACAAGGAAGAGAGAAGACGCCCAATATAGTAGAGAACACTTAAAATACACCAGAGAGAAGATAGAGAGTTATCGTCTACTCAAGAGGAGATGATGAGGTTGCTAGAGACGGAGTGCCACTGCAGAGAAGACAAGACTATTGGATTACTCATTGTTTTTCGGTTCTTTTATCTTTTCTATCATGAACACCAATACTCTAGTCTTATTTCTTTACTTAATTATGTCTAGTTAATTTCATAGTTAGGTTTTAAGGATTGGATATGATGGATTTTAATATATGATTTGATTACTATTCTTCTTGCTATCTCTCGGGATTAAATTTCTATGTATTATTTCATATCTTGTATGAATGCTTGATCACTATTTATACATGCTAGTCATTAATTTGAAGCACTGACCAGAGAAGATTTAATGATGAAAAGATAAAAATGGGATTATGTGTGCTTGAAAGGGCCGACCAAGTGAACAAGTATCACATAGGGTTGAATAGATCTTCATGTGCTAGATTAGGAGTAATGACATGTGTGAAGAACCGACCGTAGTGAAATACATGCTCATTATATCTATATTCTGATATATGACATAATTCTGGTTGATAGAATTAATGAATATTTTTAAATGATATAATAAATCCAATTTCCCTAAAGCCTAGGTTTTCATATATTTGTTTTAGTCCAACATTTTATTTATTGTGTCTTTCTTTTTATGTTATTTAGTTCTATTCCCTTTTGCTTGCTTGTCTTATGTCTAGATATTAACTAAGTGCTTGTGTGTAACAACTAGAAAATAACGGTCTCTGTGGGATACAATACTCTTGCTCACCTATATATTGCAAACACATCATGCACTTGTGGTATGTTTATTTGTTAATAAATAGCGTGTCAAGAAGGCACTAAGAAAGTTCACCTTGGAACTTAACTGAACTGAAGAGAAGCCACCAAGTAAGTTCACTTTGGAACTGAACTGAACTGAAGAGAAGCCATCAGACAAGTTTGCAATCAGCTCGAACATAACTGAAGAGTCTCGCAACTGATAAAGACTCTTAAGCTAAGGGCTCCTGAACTGAAGGATGCTGATCAATCAAGCAATAGATAGTCTGATGACAAAACTCAACTCAGACTTAATTACTAAGCATTCTGAACCTCTCAACGGTCCTCTTCACCAACATTTTAACAGACTTAATTTAATCTAAATATGACCAATGATCATTTTCATCCCACTCTATAAAAAGGACAAAACAAAAAGCTCACAAACTAGATTTTTGCCAACATTAAGATCCTTGTTTAAAATTCTTACTATACGAATTGTCTAAAACATCCTTGCAAGATAGATCATCCGACTGAAATCTTCAGCTTACACTAAACTGCACACACAAGTATATTCAGTTTATGTGATCAAAGTTAAAAGAAGATTGCAAATTGTAATATCTAGGCATCGAGAAGTTTGTGACCTACCAGCGAAAATCCCTATGAGAGAACAGTGTCGAAACTTCTCTCAACGATCTATATCTTTATTAACATCTGCTCAATCTAAGGAGCCTTTCTAGTTGATAGCCCAAGTTTAAAACTCACCCTCTTGAAGATCGAAAGAGATCTAACACCTTGTAAAGACGTTAATAACACCTAATTCTCTGACTAAGTGTGAGCCGCCGCTAAAGAAACTACCGCCGCAATAGCTATTTCCCGGAGGCTGTAAGTGTGAGCCCAAATTTTACTTTGTTCCGTCCAATATGTTTCCTATTCAAATCAGGATTCTTCCCGGCTATTTAAAGCTCTACGTTGGATGAATTTTGCATGAGTTTTTACCCTAAGCAAGAGAGAGAGCATTTGGAACAAGGCAAAGAAGCATAAGAATGAAGAGACGTAATTCATTGAAGATGAAAGACGAGATATCTCCATGGGTTTTATTTCAGATTTATTTTCTTTGAATTATATTTTTCTCCAGAACATGTTTAGTTATTTATTTGATGATGAGTAGCTAAAACATTCGGATTCTAGGGTTAGAGAGTAGTTAACTCTCATGCACAATTGATTTACTTCTTTAATGTTCAGACCTTGTTTTATTTTAATTAGTCTTGTGTTTAATGCTTCTGATTAATTTGCTATTAATTAGATGATCTATGTGCTTAGATTCATAATTCAAGAGATGCATTTCTATGCATGCTTAAGGAGTAATTAATATTTTAATTGATAAATTCGAGAGAATTGAGATTAAGAGTGAGGACATTAAATCTGTAGAGCTTTTAGGAGTTACAATTTAGTAATTCAACGGAGACGTTAATTATAAATTGTAATCCACAAATTATTCACTTCAAGAGAAGGCTTAATTTATTTTAGTGACTGTCCTAATCGACCTTGAGTTGTGACGAATATTTAAGTTGTGATTTAATTGTGTAGGAAAGTTAATGAAATTGAAGCCTTAGAATTCTTCTTTAATTCTAAAACCTTTTTCATCTGTTATTTTGATTGTTTAGATTTTAGTTTAAGATGGCATTTTAATTGTTAGTTTAAAATCACAATTCCCTTTAATTGATTCGTCTAGATAGTAGATATTAATTTATGTCATAGTACTTAGAGTTATATTATCTAATCCCTGTGGATACGATATCCTTGCTCAGTTTACTAACTATAATTGCACCGTTCACTTGATGTAATTTGGTAGTCGAAATAAATATTTGATCAAGGCCGCAAGAAATTATGAATTGAAGAGCACCCATTTCAATCAACTTCCATCCTTCTATGGGATGTCTGCTGAAGATGCTTTGAACTTCATTAGAGAGTTCTACGCCGTTGTTTACACTTTTTCTTTGCAAGGTCTGAACAAGAATAACTGAAAATGAGGTGCCTTCCTTACACTTTCAAGGATCGGGCTAAGACATGATTTATATCTCTTCCATCTAATTCATTAGCAAACTGGAATGTCGTGTATGAAAAGTTCATCGCAAAATAGTACTCAAATCAAAAGACCCAAGATTTGAGGGCTCAAATAGTCAAATTTGCCCAATCTCCGGGTGAATCATTCTATAACGCATGGGATTAGTTCAAGAGCTTCCAGCAGCAATGCCCGCACCACCACATGATGCTTGAGTTGTTGAATCAATTTTTCTATGACGGGCTATCTCAGAATTTTGAGTACATGGTAGATAACGCGGTGCGTGGAGATATATGACTGTAGAAAAAGTCTTCAACATACATCAGGTGGGTAAAACTTAGGAGCCTTCTCCTTCTACGCCGGCATGGCAGAGGCTTTATCGTGTTTTGAAAATTTTCCCTCCATGTTCGGCCTTGATAACCCAAAGGCCACACTTGTGATACATTTGTGCTCGCGAAACCTTACACTAAGGTGATAAAATCAGGTTACAGGGCACCTTCGTTAATTTGGGGAGACATTGCAGGATCGTTCACTGGAGGAGGCAATTTTAGGGATTTCACGGTGGGGCGAAGAATTAATGAAGGAATTCAGAGCGGTGGAACCACAGTGGTATTTCAGGGTGTGGGTAAAAATTGAGAGTGAGCTAGGGCATTTTGGTAGAGAGGGATTTAGTGGGAAAAATGGGCAGGGTGAAAAGTTTTTTAATCTATTAATATGTATTTTTTTTAAATTAAAAGAATGTTATATACAATGGTCTCTAATAAACTATTATGTATTAGATGTATCACATATATATAACAGTTAGAAAAGAGCATACATAACGGTAAGTATTCATTATTAAAAAAAACATGCACATATGTAACAGTTTAACTATAAACCTATGTATAATCTATTTAAAACACGCACATACGTAATGGTTATATAAAAATAATTATGTATAATACACAAATACGTAATAGTTTAGTAGTGATCGTTACATATATCAGTGAATACACTCACACACGTAACAGTAATCTAAAAAACCATTACATATGTTTCATTCGTAACGTTTTAGCAAATAACCGTTAGGTATCCAGTGTTATCTATTTGTATTTTTATAGTTGTGTATATGTACTCCCTCCGTCTCATTTTGATAGGCAGATTGAGATTTTTCATGGGGATTATGAAAAAAATTGGGAAAGACAATTAATCAAGAAACTTTCTAATATGACCATATTTATTTCTTTGACAGTGAGTTAATGATTAATGTAAACATATTAAATATTCGTGTATATTAGTAAATTAACAAAAAAGATATATAAAAATAGGTCTATATATCAGGACATCCTAAAAAGATAAACAAGTCTATCAAAATGGGACGGAGGAGTATAATATTGAAAAGGAGAAATTAAAATTGAGTAAAATGAAACAAATGAATTAATTAAAGGGAAAAAAGTTTATTTAGGCAATTTAAATTTAAAATTTGGGTAGTTGGGCAAGTTTTAATAGATAGGAGAAATTTGGGCAATTTGTACTTTATTCTGCACTCATTATTTATAGTGGATCCCAAAAAATCAATTTAAAAAAAAAAAGATCCTGTAAAGTTACTACTTTTTGTACTTTAAACCGTAAAATCATTAAAGGAATATTGAATATTTTGGAAGTTGGATAAAAACTGACTTTTGTTCTGTCTCTATTTCTAACGTTACAAGCAACGATAGAAAAAAAAAGCTTCTCTTCACGTCATAGCCATTCCCTTCACCCTCTCACTTCATCTCCTCTCAGTCAACACAAGTACGTTGGCATTCAGACTTGAACTGGAAGAGAACGGTTAAGGTCTGTCTCTCGTCTCTTGTCCTATCGTTATGAATCTAAGTACCCTTTTTTAATTGTTAGAATCAGTTCATTAAACGATAGAGGATGCATAGAGGAATCCGTCTGAATCGGGAGAGAATTCATAATGATAGTGTATAAATGCATAACGATAGTTGTATAAATGCATAACGATAGTTTTTTATTTGCATAACGATAGGTATTTATTGTATTTTAAGAGACAGGAAATATCATATTTCAAAATCAGTTTCTTTTATTATCATTATGCTCAAAGATGACTATCGTTATGAGCTTCGTTATGCCCTTATTATGTAAACATTATGCTAATTTTTTGAATAATCATTATGCTATTTTTAAGTAATCATTATGGCCTTTTAATGTTATATTATGCTAATTTTTTAATAAGCATTATGCTAATTTTTTAACAATCGTTATGCCTTATTTAACACAATCGTTATGCCCTTATTATGTAAACGCTATGCTAATTTTTTTGAGTAATCGTTATGTTATTTTTAAGTAATCGTTATGGTCTTTTAATGTTATTGTTATGCTAATTTTTTAATAATCGTTATGCTAATTTTTTAATAATCATTATACCTTTATTAACATAATCGTTATGCCCTATTTAACGTTAATTACATGCAATCATTAACGATAACCTTATCGTTATGCCATATTTTAATATAGCATTATCTTTATGCCTTAATTATAATTTAATTTAATTATATATAATCATTAACGATAACCTTAATCGTTATGACTTATTTTAATATAGCATTATCGTTATGCCTTAATTATAATTTAATTTAATTAGAAGTAATCATTAACGATAACCTCAATCGTTATACCTTATTTTATTATAGATATATCATTATGCATAATTATAATTTAATTTAATTATATTTAAGGCATAACAATAACATCAATCGTTATGCCTTATTTTATTATAGATATCATTATCACAAGGTGATTAACATTATCGTTATTCCTAAAAATAATTAAATATCTTAATGATAAGTTTAATTTAATTATAATTGAACGATAACTTTAATTTAATTAGAATTGATATAATCATGCTAAACCAAAACATAACGATAACTTTAATTTAATTGTAATTAATATAATCATTATGCTCAACCAAAGCATAACAATAACTTTAATGTAATGATAAATTACATTATTTATTGTAAATAAATGTATTAATGAACCGAATTAAATTACAATAGTTTATTTTAGTATAATTTATTCTTGTAAAGTAAAAAAAATTAACAATAATATTAATCTAAATAATACTATTAGTAAAATTTAAATTTAAAATTTAATAATTATCTAATTTTCTATTGTAAATTTTAGATTGAGTGGATTAGACGCCTTCTCCAGAGACTCAAGCTGAATATGATAACGTATGTGAAGATGGAGTTACTTGAGAAAACTAGAGAGGTGTTACATCATTTTGGTGGTGAGGATATGATCCAGATGTTTAGATCAGGATGCTCTGGATATTTCCTGAATTTCAGGAGGGTAATATAGCACGCAAGGCATTGCATGCCTTAATCTGTTATAAGGTGCGTTCACAGGATCCTACACGTGAGAGTAATCAGTGTTGGTTTAATGTCAATGGATCCATGATACGCTTTGGACCCTTTGAGTATGCATTGGTGTCAGGCTTATGGTTTGGCACATCGAGTTTCAATCCGAATGTAGCCCATTCCATTCCACCTAGAGGCGTCTATTACCATTATTTGAGGAGAAGAAGACGACTGTGGGACAGATGTACGATAAATTCAAGGATAGGATGCTCGCCAATCACCCTCTAGATTACGTGAAGATTGTGAACATTTTGTTCGTATAATGGATCTTAGTTTGCCTCAACTCGGGATAGGTGATCGATAGTAAGGTGTGGGTCCTGGTGGAAGATGTCGATGCTTGGAATTCTTTTCCATGGAGGGCCTATATATTTCAGATGCTGATGCACTTTATCAGCCTCATCCCCAGAGTGCGACGGGCTATGGGTGGAGAGCGGGATGGAGCATATCATTGGTGTGGCCCTGTCTGGACACTTCAGGTAATTAGTTTAATTTAACATAGTAAATTATTTAAATTCATATTTTAGCTACTTGAGATTATTCTTAGAAGATATTATAACTTTTTTATAGACCTGGTGTACAGTTTGGTCCCGAGAGGGGGGATTAACTAATAGGGACGAAGTGTTAAATAAGGGATTAATACAATAAGCGGAATATTAACAAAGAAGGGTTTACGAATAAAGATACGATAGACGATGATTCTCGAAATTACTTGATTATGAAGGAGTCAGACTTTGCAAAATATGACGAATTAAAAAGGCTAATTAATCAGATATCAACAAGTATAGATCCATTCATAGTTCAAAGCAATTAAACAGAACCAACATACTTAAGCGTTTTCATAGGCAGAAAGCAAATATAACTCACGAAGCATGGATTAAAACTTAATATGCATCAATATATATAAATAATGATCATGTTTGAACTTGTTCACAGAATCTCGAATAAAATAACAAGTCTAGGAGTTGTAAATAGAGTGAATTAGAGTAGCAAAATTATAGTGGATTCAAATACTTATACTATAAAAAAATATCTTGGCAGCCAACCCACATCCATAGCCACCAACATCCTCAGCATCTCAACCTGAAAATATTTGAAAAAAAGAGGGTGTGAACACTAATGTAATAAGTGGGTTTTAAATAAAAACTCTTTAATAAACTTCAGAAAATATCCAATAATTAACTAGCAGTATATGGAGAGCAAAACGCAAAAGCCCTCTCCATATCCGCAAAGCCTTTTTCTTTTCTTTTGGGCCCATCCTGGCTCAAACCTGATGTCAGCTGCACCCCTTAGGCATGTCTTAGGACACAAGAGGGGTTACCTTAAAAATCCTTACGAGTTTGTGAGGGATTAACCTAGCAGTGACTCTCTTAATGATCAAAGATCATGATTCCTGAGCTCAAGTCCTGCTTAAATCAAATGATATATTGTTCCTTTCTTAACTTTGCTAACAATACCGAGCCCAGAGCAACAGTCTAGGGCTAATCCTTTAATTCAGCATGATCTCAGCCTATAAGGGATTTAACACTACCCTAGAAGGAAACACTTAGCTATATCAACCTTAGCAAAACATCGACGTTTAATCACAAGATCATGAACGTATATAAACACTTATTGCAACAGATAGGCAATTCTCAATATCTCGTGCTAAGCATAAATTGTACTTAAACAATTCTAATATGTCCAAGCATGCTTGAGAGCTCAATTAACATATCTCCTTCACAATAACTTTCTTTCCTTCCTTTGTACATAAATCAATCAGGCAGAGCAAAACATTTTCTTGGATATCTTATCTGCCCTAACATGCTTTTAGAGCTTATTAGCTCAAACTTTAAATTAGTATAGAATTACCTACCTCGATTACTGAGTAAATGATGAAGCAATGAGCTGACAATCTTTCTCCAGGTTTCCACGGGGCTCACTTCCTCCTACAAAAGCCGAATCATCGACTTAGCGGCCTCCTTAGAAGATTTCTAACATCTAATAATAATTAAACAACACCTAACCCTTCTTCTCTTAACTAGGACTTATACACAGATTGCATGACTTTAAAACCTTTATAAAACTCGAGGATTTGAAAGACTCGAGATTAGAATACACTTGAATACAAAAAGATTTGGAAATGGCCTTGCACGGTCCGTGCTATTTCTTGAATCAGGAATAATCTTCCCAGTTTTTCTGACATGAGCTGTGCAGTCATAGCACAATCCGTGCATACCCTTGTATAGGTCGTGCTAGCTCTTCAGAGAGCTATGCCGAGAACTCCCTTATAACTGAAATGTCTTCTATTGCCAGCTCTCTTTTTTCTTTTTTTCGTTAAATTAACCAAGAACACTTGGCAATTTTTCCTCCTTATCATCTTGGTGACCTTCGGAGCGGATATCACTGGGACTTTAGTTCCCAGCCTTGATCCGTAGATCTTCACCACGGGTTTCCCGGGGGTCGAAACATTACTTCCCTCTCAGGGCAGCTTATGGAAGCATGAGATGAGGCTAACCAATCCATACCTAAAATTATATCGATGTCCTGAATCTTTATCACGTAAAGATTTGACTTAAATGTTTCTCCTTCTATGTTCAATTCTAGGTTATAGCAGACCTTCCTAGATATCATTCTTTTTTCAGAGGAGATACTTATATCAAGAGTATTCTCAGCGTTCTCAGGTGTTATCTTCAATCTCTTACAAACAGACTCGGCTATAAATGAATGCGATACTTCAGTATCAAAGAGAGCTAAAATGGGCGTATCGAAGAGGGTAATCATACCTGCTAGATTACTTGGGGCCTTAGCCGCTTGCTACTAATTGAGAGCATAAGTACGAGCTTGCTGAGGTGGCCTTTATCCTGCATTAGGCCTTTGATCACGTCCTTGGTTTGGCTTCAGATTCATTCCCGGCCTCTGTCCTTGAGATCCTCCTTGCTGCAGCCTTGGCTAATTTCCTGGGAATTTTCAAAGCGACTATGGGTACTGGGGTTGCTATGGCGTTTGGGATCGTCTATTGTTTCCTTTAGGACACTCCCTCATAAAGTGTTCTCTTTACCACATTTGTAGTACCCGATTTGATTTGCTCGACAGGCTCCAGGGTACGTCCTTTCGCACTTTTGACACGCTCTCAGGCCAGGGGTGAGGTTAGGCTGATATTGAGGTACCCCTGACTCTCAGCTTTGCCAGTGGGGTTTCTTTCCTTTATCATCTCTCCTTCCTCCTTCTCACTTTCTTTTTTATTTTAGATCATTGGCTGGTTGCGGGGGTTGTACTTTCTCTTGAGAGATGATGGCTTCAATGCATAAGGCCTTGGTTAAGGTTCGAGCATAAGATATATCTTCTTACCCAGCGAGGGCTATACTAATCTCGGGCCTACGTTCTTTCTTGAACTTGCGCGTCTTTTTCACATCTGAATCCACTAGATGTGGAGAGTGCCATGACAACTAGTTAAAATCTTTATTGTACTCCGACACCGTCTTCTTTTCTTGCCTCAAGTTCCAAAACTCCATCTCCTTTGCCTCTCGATAGCAGTCCAGGATATACTTCTAATATAGATCGTGCTTAAAATCTTCCCATCCTTACTCTGTCCATTTTCTCCAGGGTAATCATCCTTCGAATGGACTCCCACCAATAGTCTGCATCATCCGTAAGCATAAAAAGAGCACAACTTAGTTTCTCCTCTTCCGAACAAGCTATAAAGTCAAAAATTCACTCTAAGGAGCGAATCCATTTCTTGGCATCCATTAGGTCTCCTAGACCATTAAAAGACAGAGGGTTGTGTTTGAGAAACACATTCTCAGCTCTCGGGTCGGGGTTTGGGACTTGCTCATTTGCATGCTCATTCTCGTCTTCATTCTTGGCTTAATGTCTTCTTGGCGGCATTTTAAAGAACTAGATATTAGCGACGCTTAAATGAATTCGCACAAAGTAATAATGCCTTTCAATAAGGTCTTCAAATTTTCTCAAGATAGATCATGCAAAGAGGGAATTAAAACGACGTCAAGCATACGGGAAAATTACCTCATTATGAGGGCTTTTGGCATCAATAGAGAAAGCATTAAGTTACATCCGAGATAGGGGAGTCCTTTAGAAAATACTGCCACTATCAGAGTTCTAAAGGGTTAATTCATAAATTTACAAGATAAGATCTAGATTAAAGCCTACAAACAGACGGATAGATAGATTAGCAAGGCATTCTAATAAAAACACCTCCTACACCTCCTTCTAAAGCTTAACTATGCGTCGGACCCTTCTCTTTTCCCTTGTAAAGTGATCCCTCCTCCTCATCACCTTCCTCCTCCGGGTCTTCTTTCTCATCTTCATCTGCCGCCGGCACCTCAAACTTGAATTTTCTCATGCTTCCTTCGGGGAACTGATGGTGCATACACTGTCCCAGACTCTGAGGAAAAAACGTCTGATATGCATAGGCCCACTGGTGTACTTGAGGAGTATAGGAAAATAGGGACTCAGTATGATTCACGACATGGACATTCGAGGGTCCCGCTCCTAAGGTTCCTTCAGCATAGGGGCGCGGGTGCCTAAAATCCAGGGGGACTGTTAAGAGTTGTCCTTTACAATTCCAGTTCCACCACTAGGGAGAGATTTTGCTCATTGTCTTACTGCTTGGCTAGAGCATTTACGTAGCCATACTTTGACACCCAACGAGCCATTAGGGCTGAGGAGAACTCCGTCAGATTTTTTATCTCAATATACGTCTCGGGATCACCAGTGATGGTGCTTTGCAGAATGTGATAGAATCGTGAGTCCAAGCGGATGGTGCATGCTCACACATGCGGATGCATGTTTCCAATTCGGACACGGTTCTTGGCGCTCCTCTAAAGCCTTTCGCCCATGCCCACTTCTCTAGATACCTTGCCATAAAGGACAGCAACTGCTCGTTACCATCTCAAATTTCCCTCCTGAACCTCTCGACCCTCTCTTGCACGGGGTGAAAAAGAGGCACACTCTTCCTAGCTGTCAAACGACTCTTAGCCATCTAAAAAAATAGCTTAATCAGTCTAGATCATAAAAGGGAGACCTAAGGTTCTCATGAGGTTATGCTATCGTCTAGATTCGGACTACTTTATCTTGCATGCATAGATCCTTTAAAGTAGTAGACATTTATCAAAAAGTTTGGTGCCCAAAATCTTTAAACAGAAATATTTACCTTTTCTTTAAGACAAATTTCGAGAATGAATTTAAACCTTTTTCTTTGTGATCGAGAACTCTTTTCCACAAAATTTTATCTTAGAAAATCATCTTACTAGAAGACTTTTTACTCGGAATTTCATTCTCACGGTTTTTCCCTTATCCATAAAAGAGGTATGAAAGTAACTTCCTTAGCTTGCTCAAATCTTTCATTTCCTGAATTCTAAAAATCATGAATCCAAAATCCAAAATCTCTATACTGCTGTACCTTGATTTTTGGTTAAAGATACGAGGTGATGGCGAGCTGTGGGTTGTTGCTTTAACTATCACAGAACAATTTATATGCACAAAATCAATTTACTTATTTAAAGAGACAGGTCTGCAGAGTTGCAAACCTAGCTCTGATACTATCTGTAACAGCCCGGTCCGGAGAGAGGGATTAACTAATGGGGACGGGGTGTTAAATAAAAGATTAATACAATAAGCGGAAGATTAACAAAGAAGGATTTACAAATAAAGATACGATATGCAATGATTCTCAAAATTACTTGATTATGAAGGAGTTATACTTTGCAAAATATGACGAACGAAAAAGGTTAATTAATCAGATACCAACAAGTATAGACTCATTCATAGGTTAAAGCGATTAAACAGAACCAACATGCTTAAGCCTTTTCATAGGCAGAAAGAAAACATAACTCACGAAGCATGAATTAAAACTTAATATGCATCAATATATATAAATAATGATCATGTTTGAACTTGTTCATAGAATCTCGAATGAAATGTGTAACAGCCCGGTCCCGAGAGGGAAATTAATGAATGGGGACGGGGTGTTAATTAAGGGATTAATACAAGAATGGAAGATTATCAAAGAAGTTTTACGAATGAAGACATATTTTCGAAAGATAAGTGATGATACTCAGGTTTACTTGATTAAGAATGAAACATACATAGCAAAAAGAAAAAGACTAACTAATCAGATACCAACAAGCATAGACTCATTCATAGGCCAAAACAAATAAACAGATATCAATGAGCGCAAGCCTCTTCATAGGCGAAAGAAAAATATACTCGAGAAGCAGGAATTGAACTTTATTATGCATCACTTATATATATAATCATTTCAGGGGAATATACGTAGAATCTGGAAAAACATAATATAACTTAGGAATTATAAAGAGTGCATCAGAGTAGCAGAAATATCATAGGATTTCAAAAGAAACTTATACTATAGGAAAACAATCTTGGCAGCCAACCTACATCCACAGCCACCAACATCTTCAGCATCTCAACCTGAAAATATTTGAAAAAGAGGGGGCGGAGCACTAATATACTCAGTGGGTTTTAATAAAAACACTTTAATAAACTTCAAGATATCTAATAATCAACTGACGGTATATGGAGAGCAAAATGCAAAAGCCCTCACCATATCCGTAAAACCTTTTCTTTTCTTTTGGGCCCATCCTGGCTCAAACCTGATGTCAACTATACCCTTAGTCATGCCTTAGGACACAAGAGGGGTTAACTCGAATATCCTTACCAGTTTGCGAGGGATAAATCTAGTAGTGACTCACTTAACGATCAAAAGATCAAAGTCCTCTGAGCTCAATTCCTGCTTAAGTAAAAAACTAAGTTCCTTCCTTCCTTAATCCTTGCTAGCAAAACCAGACCTAGAGCAATGTCTAGGGGCTAATCTTTTACTTTAGCATGATCTCGGCCAATGAAAGATTTTATCTATAACCCTAGAAGGCAATCCTTAACTATACAAACTTTAGAAAAATAGCAACATTCAAATACGATGAAATGAACGTATATTAACACGAATTGCAACTAAAGAAAATTCTAATATCTCATGCTAAGCAAAATCAGTACTTAACAATTCTAGCATTTCTAAGCATGCTCGAGAGCTCAAATAACACATAATATTTTCATTTCATTCCTTCCTTGTACAGAGATCAATCAGGCAGGGCAAAATATTTTATTAGATATCTCATTTGACCTAACATGCTTCTACAGATTATTAGCTCAAATATTTAGATGAGTATAGATTTACCCACCTCGATCACTGAGCAGAGGATGAAGTAACGAGTTGATGATCCTTCTCCGAATTCTCATGAGGCTCACTTCATCCTACAAAAGTCGAATCATCGACTTAGCAGCCTCCTTTGAAGATTTCTAATTACTAACATGAAATTAAACAATATCTAACTTATATACCCTTAACTAGGACTTAAACATAAATTGCACGACTTTAGAATCTTTAGAAAATATGAAGTTTGAAAGACTTGAGTTTAGAACACGATTGAAGACAAAACATGGCAGTAGA
Source organism: Perilla frutescens (assembly GCA_026008535.1). Classification (NCBI taxonomy): domain Eukaryota; kingdom Viridiplantae; phylum Streptophyta; class Magnoliopsida; order Lamiales; family Lamiaceae; genus Perilla; species Perilla frutescens. The sequence goes on along the minus strand of BRKX01000013.1, from coordinate 43,847,633 downwards.
GGTATTTAACGGGCCGTGCAGGCATAGCACGGGCAGGGCTAATTAATGCGGCGAGAAATAAAACACCCAGACTTCCTACACAGGCTGTACAAGCCTCGCACGGTTTGTGTAGACCCTTGCACGGGCCGTGTAAGCCTTGCATGGTCCGTGCAGTTCCTTCAGAACTTGGGGCCGAGAGTTTTGCACGGCTTTGCATGGGTCGTGCAACACTTGCACGGTCTGTGCTCTTTCATGAACTTTCGAAACTTTCGATCGAAGTGTTGGTCGAGGCGTTACTCATTCGCCTCTCCCTTTCCTTGATGTTTTAAACTTGAAACAAGGTTTAGAACTTTGAATAAAATATAGAAATGAACATGCTTTAAACTTAAAAAGAAATCGACATTATAACGGAATAACATGATAATCCTTCTTAGACACTTAGAAATAACGAAATATAACTCGAATGAAAACAAGGCTGACCACGAGAAATAATGACGAGAACATAATAACGAGAATAAAATGAGCGATATAACGGAAATGCTATTAACCTCGGAATTAAACAAGAATCGAAACACTAACTCAAGACAGAAAATACACGAATAATAACGAAGAACATGAAAAACACGAAGAATAGAAATAAAATGCAGAAATTAAAAGACAGAAAGGAAATAGATTCGAGGCTGATGAACAAGAATGGACGGAGTTAGGTGCATCGAAGGAAGGTGGCTAGCTCGGCGTCTTCTCGAGTCGCAACGGCGGTAGAGCCGCCTGCTACGACCTAACGGCACCCCTAGCCGCTTCCCTCACCGCATACCTTCCACACCACTCTACTCGTCGTCTCGAAGGAACATTCACGAAGAATTTCCCTCGCTTCGACAGAACTTCAACTTCTCACAAGCTCTTAAGCTCTCCACTCTCCAAAACTTGGAAATGAAGTGAAATGGGTGCAAAATGAATGGAAGGGAGGTGTGCTATTTATAGATGTGGGGTTGGCTTCCTTGAGAAGCCACTCCAGTGCAGGAACACTGCAAAAGTTATCCCGAGTTCGGTTAAAAGCTGCTTTATTCTATGTCGAGGTCCAAATGACCTCAAACACAAAATTTGAAAATACCGGGAGACTCATTGACATGAATACTAGTGAAACAACCTGACTCGGGATGAAGATGAGATTGTCAGAAGAAAAATGAGCCAATATTCCTTTTTCAGAATTACTTTTTACTATTCACTCAGACTGACAGATTTTGCTCCCGAGCGTTTGATTGACCTCAGGATAGAAATCTGTGAACGCGAACGGATTCCTTGAGTCATTTCCCATAAGAGAGGCCTGACAGAACAAGACTTGGATCAACGAGGAGGATTTCATAAATTCCTCAAAACACGAACGCAAAAGTTACTATTCATTCACCCTTTAAATACGTTTTTCATCACCGGGGACTCAAATGACTTCAGAATAAAATTTCAGAAACACCGGCACACTCCTTGAGTTAAAACCTTTGTAATGAGATCAAGATTGACCAAAACAGAGTTAAGATCAAAATTTCTGAAAAGACGATTTCACGAAAACTTACCCTTGAAGTTGTGACTGACATCTGACTTTGCTTAAACCATATTTAAATTTCTTCCTTAACCATTTAATTACTATTATGAATCCTTTAATCATTATCCGAAAATCTGGGGTGTTACATCCTACCCCCTTAAAGAAATTTCATCCCGAAATTTACTAACCATGATAAGGGACATCAGGGTACTTCTTGAGTAGCTCCAATTCTAGCTCCCAGGTTGCCTCCTCCGAACCATGATGGTTCCTAGACTACTTTTACAAGACTGATCTCCTTGTTCTTCAACTTCTGGATCTTTCGATCCACAATGGCCTGAAGCTTCTCTTCATAAGCTAAGTAATCATTCAGGACTATCTCTTCCTTGCTAATCACGTGCTTTGGATCAAACATGTACTTTCTCAGCATTGAGACATGAAAGACATCATGAACGTCACTCAGTTTGGGTGGTAAGGTCAACCTGTAGGCTACTTCATTCACCTTCTCTAAAATTTCAAAAGGTCCAATAAATCTGGGCCTTAGCCTGTTTCGTTTGCCAAAACGAACCACTCCTCTAGATGGAGATACCTTCAAGAATACTTTATCTCTGACATTAAAACTGAGCTCTAATCTTCTTTGATCCGTGTAAGCCTTATGTCTATCTTGAGCCTCCTTGATTCGCTGACGAATTAATTCGATCTTCTAAACTGCGTCCTGGACCATTTCAGGTCCAAGTATTCTTCTTTATCCAACCTTGTCCCAATACAAGGGCGATCTACACTTCTTTCCATATAGGGCTTCATAAGGGGCCATGCCGATCGATGATTGGTAGCTGCTTTATTCGATGTCGAGGTCCAAATGACCTCAGACACGAAATCTAAAAATATCATGAGACTCGTTGGCTTGAATACTAGTGAACCAACCTGACTCAGGATGAAGACGGGATCGTCAGAAGAAAAACGAGCCAAGATTCCTTTTTCATAATTACTTTTAACTATTCACTCAGACTGACAGATTTTGCTCCCGAGTGTTCGATTGACGTCAGAATGGAAATCCGTGAATGTGAACGGATTCTTTGAGTCATCTCCCATAAGAGAGGCCTGATAGAACAATACTCGTATCAATGAGGAGGATTTCGTAAATTTCTCAAAGCACGAACGCACACAAAAATTACTATTCATTCACTTTTTAAATACATTTTTCATCACGGGGGACTCAAATGACTTCAGAATAAAATTTTAGGAACACCGGCACACTCCTTGAGTTAAAACCTATCTAATGAGACCAAGATTGACCAAAACAGAGTTAAGATCAAAATTTCTGAAAAGACAATTTCACGAAAATTGACCCCTAAAGTCGTGACTGACATCTGACTTAAACCATATTTAAATTTCTTCCTTAACAATTTAACTATTATTATAAATCCTTTAATCATTATCTGAAAATCTAGGGTGTTAAAAAATGACAAGTCTAGGAGTTGTAAATAGAGTGAATTAGAGTAGCAGAATTATAGTGGGTTCAAATACTTATACTATAACAAAAATATCTTGGCAGCCAACCCACATCCACAACCACCAATATCCTCAGCATCTCAACCTGAAAACATTTGAAAAAAAGAGAGCATGAGCACTAATGTACTCAGTGGGTTTTAAACATGATGTCAACTGCACCCCTTAGGCATGCCTTTAGACACAAGAAGGGTTACCTCAAATATCCTTACGAGTTTGCGATGGATTAATCCAGCAGTGACTCTCTTAATGATCAAAGATCATGATTTCTGAGCTCAAGTCCTGCTTAAATCAAATGATATATCCTTTCTTTCTTAACTTTGCTAGCAATACCAAGCCTAGAGCAACAGTCGAGGGCTAATCCTTTAATTCAACATGATCTCAGCCTATAAGGGATTTAACACTACCCTAGAAGGCAACACTTAGCTATGTCGACATTAGCACAACATCAACGTTCAATCACAAGATCATGAACGTATATAAACACTTATTGCAACAGATAGGCAATTCTTAATATCTCGTGCTAAGCATAAATTGTACTAAAACAATTCTAACATGTCTAAACATTCTCGAGAGCTCAATTAACATATATCCTTCACAATAACTTTATTTTCTTCCTTCCTTTGTACAGAGATCAATCAGGCAGAGCAAAACATTTTATTGGATATCTCATTTTCCCTAACATGTTTCTACAGCTTATTAGCTCAAACTTTAGATGAGTATAGAATTACCCACCTCGATTACTGAGCGGAGGATAAAGTAATGAGCTGATGATCTTTCTTCGGGTTTCCATGGGGCTCACTTCCTCCTACAAAATCCGAATCATCGACTTAGCGGCCTCCTTCGATGATTTCTAAAATCTAACAATAATTTAAACAACACATAACCCTTCTTCTCTTAACTAGGACTTATACACAGATTGCACGACTTTAAAACCTTTATAAAACATGAGGATTTGACAGACTCGAGATTAGAATACACTTGAATACAAAAAGTTTCGGAAATGGCCTTGCCCGGGTCGTGCTATTTCTTGAATCGGGAATAATCTTTCTAGTTTTTGCAACATGGGCCATGCAGCTATAGCACGGTCCGTGCAGACCCTTGCACGGGCCGTGGTATCCTTGCATGGGTCGTGCTAGCTCTTCAGAGAGCTATGCTGAGAGCTTTGCACTGGCCGTGCAGAAGGGATCCCTTCCTGCACGGTCCGTGCACTCCTAGGGACATCGAAATTCTTCGCTCGAAGTTTTGGTCGAGGCAATACTCGGTCGCCCCTCTCTTTCCTCGATGTTTTAAATTTAAAACAAGGCTCAACACATTTACTATGATTTTTCAAAGATATAAACTTTACGATGACAATAATTGATAGAAATCGAATTAAAATTCAGTATAGATCAATATTTACCCGACACTTGAAGAATATAGAAACGAGCATGCTTAAACTTAAAATCAATATTATAATGGAATAAACACAATTATCTACTTTGAACACTTAGAAATAATAGCGGAATTTAAATTGAAACTCAAACAGAACTTGAAGGAAATAAATTGAGAATATCAATGAGAAATAATAACGGGAATACTAAAATGAGAATACAATAACGAAAGACGGAATATAATGCGGAATTAAAGACTAGAAGAAAATAGGATCTAAGATCACTGAAAAAATGGACGAAGTCGAGTGTGTCGAAGGAAGGTGGCTAGCTCGGCGTCTCGTCGATTCGCATCTGGAGCAGAGCCGCCTACTGCATCCCGATGGTGCCCTTGCCCTCCGGTGAAAGCCGATGGTCAGTCTGGCCACTAGCCATTTCTCCCCCGTCACTCCGCTTGTCGACTCGGAGGTGTACTCACGAAGAGACTCCTCTCGGCTCTCAAGCTTTCTAACTCTCTAAGATTGAGAAATATATTGAAATGGTGCAAAAAGGTGAAAGAGAATGGGGGTATTTATAGGTGTGAGTTTGGTTTACAAGGGAAGCCATTGCAGTGCAAGGATACTGCAAAAGTTACTCTGGGTTCGGTTAAAATCTGCTTTGTTCGATGTCGAGGTCCAAATGACGTCAGACATGAAATTCAAAAATACCGGAAAACTCATTCGCTCGAGTACTATTGAACCAACCTGACTCAAGATGACGAAGAGGTCATCAGAAGGAAGACGAGCCAAGATTCCTTTTTCAAAATTACTTTTTACTATTCCTTTCAAGGGACAAATAAAATTCCCGAGCGTTCGATTGACCTCAGAATAGAAATCCATGAACGCGAACGGATTCCTTGAGTCATTTCCATAGGAGGGTCTTGATAGAATAATTCTTGGATTAACGAGGAAGATTTCATAAATTTTTCAAATCACGAACGCACGCAAAGTTACTATTCATTAATCCTTTAAATACGTTTTTCATCACCGGGACCTCAAATGACTTCAGAATAAAATTTCGAGAACACCGGCATGCTCCTTGAGTTAAAATCTCTCTAACAAGACCAAAATCATCTATAACAGAGTTAAGATCAAAATTTTTAAAAAGATGATTTTGAAAAAAATTTCAAAATTTTTTTATATAAATAATTTAAAATATTAAATATTTATGTGTTAATGTTAACATGGTTATTACTTTGATGCAGTTGAAAGTCCAGTTGATGGTACCATTATCTAAGGAAATTCTCATACCATACTTTCAGAGTTTGAATGGAGAGAGTGTAGTGGGTGCGATACCTCGAAAGGTCTCCAAGAATAAATTACTCACTGAGGTGGCTTGTCGTTTGGTCCCGAGAACATGTGCTGGGACATCTGACATCATGGGCCCATCATGACCACGTAGGAGTTCTCGGACTACATAGCAGGCTCCACAGATGATGCATCGGTTGATTGATGAGCCAGATGAGGGAATCCGACCCTCAGAGCATGGGACGGGTGAGAGGGCCTCGGATGAGCATCGTCTGTCGGATCCTAGAGTGAGCCCTCTTCAAGCATCCCGAACTAAGCACCCGAGAAGGACTCAGGAGGAGAGCAGTGGAGAGCCTGAGATGCCCAGGTGATGTCCAAGGGAGTCGTCTGATAGGTGGTTCGATACGTGCTACTGAAGACTCATCCCACCTAAGTGGGCCTACAATGTCAAGATTGGCAAGTGGAACAACCCAATTGCTCAACGTCCTCTCAGATACATCCTCAGCCCTAGTATTCGATGATGTTTCTCCCTCCATCGTGCCCATCAATCACCCTGTACCCCTTGTAGAACGAATCCAATCACAAAACTCCATGAACACTGATTCGAGCAATGTCGATCTGTCATTCTCTTCTTCTTCTTTATCAATAGAGGGCATCTCTTCTTCGTCTTCTTGATGCGGATGCATCATCATCAACATTATTATCTGGAGCTTCATAGTAGTATGTATCGTCACGTAAATCATCTCTAATTGGATCTTTTTCTTCTGGGATGATGTAAGGGATGACCCTGGAACTGCTGCAGCCTCGCTGAATAACATATACAACTATCTATGAGCTTTGTTCGTGGAGTAGGTCAAGCAAATCTGTATTATCTTTTAATAAAGTCTTGATCTGTCTGCCACTGTTGGTGCTCGACATATAAGATAACTGGTACTTGACAGATGTGGGATCAGTCTCCAATAGATCATAAATCTCTCTGAGCAGTGAGCTAAAATACAACTGATCCGATGACATGATGATAAGTTGTTCGTCACCATCTACGTATTCAGCTCTCTCCCATTGCCCACTATGTCGTACAATAATATGACATCTAACCATTTGCATAACAATATTATACCAAAAGTTTAAATCAATTTACCTTTTAAAATTAAGCATAACGGTATTAAATTAATTTGCCTTTTTTAAGAATAACGATATTATTAGGCATTATCGTTATTCTTTTTTTAATTATCATTATTTTATTGAAATTATCATTATTCTTTTTTACTTATCGTTATTCTTTGTTTAATTATCGTTATTCTTTTTTACTTATCGTTATGGATTTAATTAATTATCATTATGGGCTTTTAATTATCGTTGCGTGTTTGTTTTAATTATAGATATGCATTTATTTTAATTATAATTATGACTTTATTTGTCATTACCGTTATGGCTTTAATTAAATTATCGTTATGTCTTTATAATTATCGTCATGCTTTTATTTTATTTAACATTATGGTTTTTAATTATCGTTATGGCTTTAATTAAATTATCATTATAACTTTATTTTTATTATCGTTATGTATTTATTTATAATTATCATCATGCTTTTATTTTATTTAACGTTATACATTTATTTTAATTTCGTTATGCATTTATTATTATCGTTATGCTTTCCCAATTAATTGTTATGACTTATTTGTAAGGTTTATCATTATGCATTCTATTTCATCGTTATAAACATTATTAACTAATGTTATGCATTATCGTTATGCTTATTTTAAATTAGTGGTATACCTTCTATTTAATCGTTATAGACATTATCAACTAACGTTATACCTTATCGTTTAAGTTATCATAAATATGTTAACCTATCGTCATGTAATATAGGTATGCTATTTTTTAAATTATCGTTTTTCTCTCTTTATTATCGTTATTCTTCTGTTTAATCAAACATTTCTATTTAATTGTTATCATTGTGCTTTTTATCGTTATCGTTACACCCTAATGTTACATAATTAAAATCAAGAAACCATAACACTAGTTCATAACTTCAGATAATTAAGAACGTAGAAATCATAACAATAGGGAGCCTAACTTAGAACAATTTTCTACGTTTCCAGCAAAAATAAACTCGAAACCTACCTTTCAAAATTTAGGAGCTTTTAGAGAAAAATGTTAAGGGCGTTTTGCTGATGAAGATGGTGTTGCTTTTTTCAATAATCTTCTGTATCAAACCCTCAATATATTTCTTCTCTTTTATTTGAGAAAATTCGACATTTTTTGTGTTTTTCGTTTTGGGTGTTCCGGATCAAACCCTCAATATATGCACATTACACCAATCTCTCTTACACAAATTAAATACATTAAATTTTATTTAATTTGGGTTAACTAATATCTACCTATATAAATACATATTTATGCATTTTACTTACCTCATTTTGGCCAAAAAAGAAAGAAAGAATAATGCATTGATGTTCATTTAATGTTGGTCAAGTAATACTTAATCGTTATGGCATAACGATTAAGATAATAATAATAATAATGTTAATCGTTAATAGTTATTCATTATTACATTTAATAATGTCAATCGTTATTTCAACATTTTCATTATGCATTTAATAATGCATAACGTTAGTTTTACAAACATTCTAACGTTATGTATAACTATAATAATAATAATGTTAATCGTTATGCATTCATTTAAGTGAAATCTTATTTTTTTCGTTATGCATGAAATTTTTTTTATGCATTCATTTACAAACATTTTTCATTATGCATGAAATCTTCGTTATGCATTAAATCATCTTTTTTATTTTTATATGTTAGGTGTGTGTACATTTATTGTTTAGTTATTAAAAAAATATAAAATGTATAGTTACACAATGTTTAGAGTGTGGCGTGTGGGGACAAGTGTGTCATAAGGGTATTTTAGACATTTACATTCTAAATTATCCAAATAACTCCCTATTCTTATATCTTTTTTTTTTTTTTCTCAATCACTATTTCATTTTGTCTATATTTATACATTTACACTTAATTAAAGTATTAAACAAGTTTGCATTAATAACCGATGACAGACATGGTTTTATTTCTACCTAAAAATTTGGCTGTTTGTAGGGGAATGAACAGTGAAGCCATCTTAAATACGGACAACCAAAAGAAATTACGTGCAAATGTACAGATCACATACATACATGGGGAGATGCATCCCTTATTTCTGAATTTCGAACTATCAAAATGTGATGGATCAGTTCCTGCTTTTGTATTATGAACTGGTTGGCCCATGGTTTTATATGATTATCATTTAACCATTTCTCTGATAACTAATCCATTAGCTACTCTGTATTTTCAGATAAGCTTATGCTCAACTAACAACCCACCAGCACATTTAAAGCCATTTTATATCGTACCAAATTAAATGATGTCATGATTTCGATTCTTCAGATCTTCGCATTTCAAATGTCATTGTCTGAATTTACTATGAAATTTAAATTTTTATCACTTTTTTAATGTAGAACTCCCTAATATAATAACATGCGAAGTAGTTTTATCTTAAGAACATCGCTATATATATCAAGATTTAAGTAGTAAGGCATGTGAAATAATCCCTTATTATAAGGTAAAAAATTCTTATGGGTAAATTACACCATGTCTCAAATTATATATTATGGTTATCATAAAAATATCATAACCAATTAGGAATTATACCATATGTCCCAAACTATTGATAACTTTGTTCTAAGAGTCAAATTTCGACAACTGAAACCCGATATGACTACCAATAATTTTGTGATGAAGAATGATTAAACTCGAATGACTGAAGAAGTGTGAATTCATGGTTGAGAATGACATGATACTGGATTTTGATTTAATTTCCACTTCAGCCGCCAAAATTTGATTCTAATTTATTAAATTATCAATAATCTGTAATATATATACATATATATATATATATATATATATATATATATATATAATTTAGTTTAAATCATGAGCACTCTGCTTGATGTGAGAACTTGTGCAGTATGTTTATTTACTATAATTTTATTACTTATATTTTTGTGTTTTAGTGCTAATTTTTTATTTTCATATTTATTGCTTTTTTGTTGTGTTACTGCTAATTGTATTTAGTGTTGATTAACACTAAAATACATTAAAATATGGAATAAAATTGTAATAAATAAGCATAGTGAAAACAATTCTCACACCAAGCACAATGCTCAGTATAACACACCTCTAATATATATATATATATATATATAATTAGCACTAAAATAAAATAAAATAAACTATAAAATTGCACTAAATAAGCATGGTTTATAGTTCTCACGTGAATACCTAGTTCTCATTTGAACCAAATCCTATATATATATATATATATATAAGATTTGGTTGAAATAGGTACCAGTCTTCATGTGAGAACTAGGAACGGTGCTTATTTACTATGATTTTATAGCTTACTTTATTATATTTTAGTGCTAATTTTTTAAAAATATATATATATAGCTTATCATGTTGTATTTTAGAGTTAGTGCTAATAACACTAAAATACAATAAGGTAAACTATGAAATCATAGTAAATAAGTACCGTTCCCAGTTCTCGCACGAAGCACGGTCCTCATTATATATATAACTCGATTCTTAATGTATCACACGTGCAATATATATAGAAACTATGTGCGAATTGGACCCTTACTTACATATATAGTTACATTATTAAGATATAATGAGTAGTATTATTCAGCTAGTAAGTACGCAAGATTGCTAAAGAAGGCCATGGCTGTTCATTAGGAGCACCGCACCAACTCTATTTTTTCAACTTACCTTTTGTGACCACAATATAATTGATGTGGGTATAGTTAATTAATTAACGGGCTAAGTAGTAGATTAATAAAATGGTCCATTCCTCTTAATCAATGTTGTTGATTATTAAAGTCTGTTGTCCTATTAATTATAGGACAGTTAGAAATGATAAAAATGTGTGACGGAGGTTTAATAAAAAACCAAAAAGCCCTTAAGACTATTAACATTTCTTGTCAAGTCTCTAATTAGCTTATCTCCAATAGAAAATCAAACTCAATTGTAAATGTAGTAACTGTCAGACTAAACAGTATTTATCTTCAATCAACTATTTATTCTCGAACTCAAAAATAATATTTTCATTTCGCAAATTCTCCAATCCATCTAGTCCATGGACCTGACCCATCAGACGCTTGACCCGGCACCTGTAACCTGGTGTTTAAATATATTTCTTGATCCATCTCACCATTTTTACCCTTCATTCTGCAATCCAACCCTAGCCCTCCCCCTTCGATCTCTCTTCTTTTCCAATTCCATCTACCCCGACCTCGCCGATTGTCCACTTCCTCGCTGGCAATTCAATATTCCCTCTCTACTCCGTTACGTGAGAGCCTAGTCGTCCGTGATATTGTAAATTCTAGCCTCTAGCAGCTGTCTCTCGTGCTCTCTCTCTCTCTCTCTCTCTCTCTCTCTCTCTCTCTCTCTCTCTCTCTCTCATCAGTTTTTCCAATTTCATCAGTCCTGACGTCACTCATTCATTGCTTCGCCGCTGAAGCTCCAATATTTTCTAGATTTATCTCTCGATTCAGTCAGGGAATAAGTGATTCTCTTATTTCTTTTGTTGAAATTATGTTCGGTTTCTGTAAGAAATTAGTTGCTAGGGTTTTGTGATTTTTTTTTTCATTTTATTCGCGTTTTTTGGTATTTTTTCTGTATTTGTTTGTATGTGTTCATTTAAGTGCTTTAATGTAAAATTATATGATATCGTTACGATGTTGCTGAGCATCATTTCTTATTTTTATTTTCTTACATCATAAATGATGTTTGTATCACTGTTGTAGTAAGATATATGCTAGTGAATTTATTGAATATGAATATCTCTTTATGTGTACCACTGGAGTTGAAAATAATTATCAAATTGCAGTTGATTTTGTATCTGATGTCATTTTTTATGTTTTCTGTTTTCTTTCACTATTCAAAGATGTAAAATATCTATTAAATATGGGTAATATAAATTATAATTTGTTTTGATTTCAGTTTATATGAGTAATATGAATTATTCTATTAAATATTGGTTAACATGCTTATGAGTGCCATTTGAAGTCGAAACACATCACATTTTTATATGAGTAGTGTTAAGTATTTTGTTCAGAATCATTTTTTATTTTGATTTTTAAAATTATAAATGATGTTTCTATTTGTGTTTTAGTAAGATATATGCTAGGAAATATATTCAAAAATATCTATATATGTGTACCAGTGGAATTAAAAATAAGTATATCAAATTGTAGTTGATTTTGTATCTGATTTATTTTTTTATGTCGTTTATTGTGTTTTCTTTTTTCAATAACTGTTCAGAGATATTCATTTGAGTGCTTGATTTAAAAGTATATACAAGTAATATGAATTATTATGTTAACTATCAGTTAAGATATTTATGAGTACCATTTGAAGTAGAAACGGGTATGACATTGTTCATAGTTTTTGCCTCATATATTTTTTACGTGGTATGCTTTAGGTTTTTAGATTCAGTCATTTTTCATATTTTGTTTGTGTTCTTTTTTTATTTTTTATTTTCATTAATTGTCCAGACATGTTCATTTAACTGTTTGATTGAACATTATATGAGTAATGTTTTAGTATCACATAATATGGTTATTTATAGATTTGATGGCAATGCTTATTCGTGCCCCGACTTAGGAAATGTTTGAATTGTCTTTGTATTTTTTTCTTTCAGTTTTTTTCCTTGTTTTTCCTAACTGATTTGTAAATTTGTTTCTCATTTTGCAATCTTATGGTCGAAAGAAGCTACCAGCGCTATATTCTGCTCGTATTACTCTTACAGGCACGAATGACTTAGATTTGAAGTGCATAAGTGTGTCCTTGCATTCAAGAATAGAAGGAAAAAATGAATGATATTGTAAATTTTTATTTGGATATTTAGAATGTTGATGGATACTAGGTAGAGTTGAATAACTGTTGAGGTGTTTTGTTTTGGTGTATAGTGAATTATATATTGGGTTTTCAAATATGTCATTATTCAACTTAAACGTGTACTTTTTGTCATGTAGATGACGGTATGGGCCAAATACTCTGTGGGTTTTATATGGTTTTTGTACTGATGAATGGAGGTAATATGAAATGGTGGTTTGTATCATTGAATTTTAAATTTTGTGAAATAAATTTCTTATGAAATAATCGTTGTCTTCATTACTGAATAACAGTTATTGCTTCAGAATTAATTGCAATGATGTTCATTCAAGAACATCCATAACTTGCATTTAAAGAAAAATTGATTTACTTTCAGAAATAATGTTAGTATCATTTGTTAATCTATAAAGTATCACATGTTCAAAAAAAAAGTAACACTTGTATCTGGAAAAGAATTATTATTTCCCCTAAAAGTATCAAATGACATGCAAAAACCTATCATATAACAAACAAATATATTCAGTCACTTTAATGTCATTGAAGTGTCATATTATCCCCAACGAGTATATGTTTATTTCCATATTGAAAAAACTAAAATAATAAATAAATTTCATAAATGAAGTTCTAATAAATGAAATTATATCATAATAATATTCCAAAATCATAAAATACCAGCATAATGAATTTACATCAATATTTTGTTCCAATACAACTCTTAAAATATCCTAAAATATATTAAAAAATGAAGAATCTTCAATTCAAGAATTTACAAGGGAATTAAAGAAATGAGTCAGATAAACACAAAAAAAAGTATCACATATAAAGCATGAAAACAATATCAATCTGATATTCATCTAAAACAAATGAGGGTTGGGAATTTTGGAGCCAGATTCAACTGAGTTGAGTTTAATGCATTATTACCTTTCTTTTTTCTGCCTCATTGTTAGATTCATCAATTATGATAAGAGCAAGTGTATTATCTTCCATATAATTCGGTTATGGTCCATGCTCATTCTGAGGATTAACCAAAAAAATATTTTTCACATGCACTCAGATCAAAGACAACAACATTAAAGTTCAAGTTTCGAGTGTGTTCGAACACCAGAAAATCTTCGACACTCAATGCTTGTTCATGGACAAATCGAGGACATCCATCTTTGAAAAATATTTGATCATCACCACAATTTCCGCTCACACTCATCTCCCACATCCTAGTACCACTTTCCAAGATTGCCTTTTCAGACTTCTCTTCTTTTAACTTCCCACAAAAGGTTGGTGGCAGTCACTTCATGTCCACAACCTAAATCCAATGATCTAAAATTATCATAAGAAGATATATTAAAGGATGGAGAATATTCATTCCAAAGTCTGTAAAGAGAAAGTAAAAAATATGGGTCAGATACTAAAAGTATCATTTATTAAGAATATAAGTATCATATATGATACAAACATGTTTCAATCTAATATTATCTAAAATAATTGAGGGTTTGGAGTTTTGGAGTCAAAGTCATTCAGTTCGCTACATTATTTACCTTATTCTTCTATCTTTCTCAACTTATCATTTAATTCTTTTCACCTTTCCCTTTGGTGTTGCTTTTGAACTTCATATACTTTTACTTTCAATTCTACACCCATGTTTACCATGATGGTATAGATTTAAAAAACTCATCTTCAATATCATGAAATCCTCATATCCCAAATTGTCCTCAATCTGAACCATTTTTTGAAATTCCCACATAAATCTTCAAAAATTTGAATATTGAAGTGTAGAATACACAAAAGTAATTTTATAGCTAAAAAATCTGAGAGCTTGAATTTCATGAGGTCACCTTCAAAAATTCGAGAGCGACAACAAAAGAGGTGGAATTGTAAATTTTGAGCTTGCGTTCTCCTTCGCCTCGAACTTCTGATGTCAACGGTAGTGTCGGTGTTTTGATCGTGTTTCCTTGACGGTGGTGATGACAACTTCACCTTGGATGGTGACGATCGGCGATAAATCACAAACTGCGGGAATCAGGAGATGCAATTTTTTTTCATTTCTTTTTTCCCTTTTTCTCTATTTTTTTTTATTATTAGGTTAGTTGTTGGTTTGGGCTGGCTCCTGATGGGCCAAATAGACCGGTCCGTCTAATGGGCCAGGCCCATCAGTCTTGTGTACATGAGACCAACCCTACACATTATACTATTTGTAACGCCCCAGATTTTGGGATAAGGTTTAGAGAATTCTTAAGCGTAATTAAGGAGTTAAGAAATAAATTTTTTTATAAGGTTTAAGTGAAGTTAGATGTCAGTCATGACTTTACGGGTCATTTTTCGTGAAATCGTCTTTCTTCGAAAATTTGATCTTAACTCAAATATGGCCGATTTTGGTCTTTTTAGAAAGGTTTTAACCCATAGAGTATGCCAGTATTTTCGAATTTTAATTCTGAAGTCGTTTGAGGTCCCAGTGATGAAAAGTGTATTTAAATGATTTATGAATAGTAAATTTCACGAGCGTTCGTGAATTGAAAACTTTACGAAATCCTCCTCGTTAATCCGAGTCTTGTTCTATCAAGCCTGTTTTATGTATTTCAACTCAATGAATCCATTCGTGTTCACGGATTTTCATTCTGAGGTCAATTGCTCGTTCGGGAATTTTATTTGTCCCTTGAAATGAATAGTAAAAGTAACTTTTTAAAAGGAATCTTTGCTCGTCTCTCTTCTGACGACCAATTTTTCATCCTAAGATAAGTTGGTTCAATAGTACTCGAGCCAATGAACATTCCGGTATTTTCAAATTTCGTGTCTGAAGTCATTTGGACCTCGACATCGAATAAAGCAACTTTTAACCGAACCCGGTGCAACTTTTGCAGTGTTTTTGCACTAGAATGGATTCCAAGGGAAGCCACACCTTTTCCTAGAAATAGGAGAGGCCCCCTTCATATTTTCTTGCTCATTTCCTTTCATTCACTTCTCCAAAATCGAGAGTAGCAAAGCTCTGAGAAAAAGTTAAGAGGAGTCTCTTCGTGAGTTCACCTCCGAGTCGACGAGCAGAGTGGCGAGGAAGATATGCTCTGGGGGAAGGTGCTAGGAGCGACGTTAGGTTGTAGCAGGTGGCTCTGCCACCATTGCGACTCGACGAGATGCCAAGCTAGCCACCTTCCTTCGACGCACTCGACTTCGTCCATTCTATTTCGTCGACGTCGGATTCAAGCCCTTTTCTTTTCATTTCCGCATTTCTTTTCCGTCTTTCATTATCGTATTTCATTATCACTCTCATTATTTCGTTGCTCGTTCATTTCATTTAAGTTCCATATTTAAAGTTCTGTATTTAAAGTTTCGTCTAGTTAAAGTTATAGTCGTGTTTATGCCGTTATAATGTCGATTTCTTTTCAAGTTTAAAGTATGCTAGTTTCTAAGTTTTGGCTAAGCACTAAGCCTTGTTTTTAAGTTTAAAACATCGAGAAATGGGAGAGGTGACCGAGTAACGTCTCGACCAACACTTTGATCGGAAGTTTTCAAAGTTCGTGAGAGTGCACGAACCGTGCAAGGATAGCATGGCCCGTGCCAGGCTTCTGCAGCTATGTTTTGCCTCCAGGTGTATTCGAAACTCGAGTCTTTCAAACCCTCATATTTTCTAAAGGTTCTAAAGTCGTGCAATCGGTGTTTAAGTCCTAGTTAAGGGAGGAAGGGTTAAAGGATGTTTAAGTTGTTGTTAGAGGTTCAAAATCTTTGAAGGAGGCCACTAAGTCGATAAATCGGCTTTTGTAGAAAGAGGTGAGCCCGAGGAGAATCGATGAAGGATTTGCGGCTCGTTGCTTCGTCCACGTGCTCTTCATCGAGGTGTTCATCATCGAGGTGGGTGGTTCTAAACCAAGTATAAGGTTTGGGCTATTAAGCTTTAGAAGCATGATAGGGTAAGATGAATATCCAATTAAAATATGTTATGCTCTACCATTTTAGTCTCTGTACAAAGAAAGGAAGAGAAAAGAAAGGAAGGAAGTTATATCATGATTATGTTAATTGTTATTTGAGCTCTTGATTAAGTAAAGGATGTTATGTTTTGATATGATATCTTATAGTTGATTTATTTAAGGTATAGATGATCATGATCATAAGTTAAGTTTGTTGTTGATATTATGATTGAGGAAGGTTGTTTAAATGCCTTGTAGGTTGATTATAGTATTCCCTTGTCATTAAGGTTATAGTCTTAATTAAGGAATGCAATCTAGATGATTCAATCTAGGTTTTGATTTATGCTAAGCATGATTAAGTATTGAGGCTTTGATATTAAGGTTTGTATATGAGAATCCAATATCGATGATTAAGGATTTAAGGTTAAGGTTTAATGTTGAATGTTATGATTCAATTATTGCTAAGCATGTTATCGAGCTCAAAGAACAGTTTAATTGCATTATCATGCTATGACCTTTGTATCACCAAAGTTAAATCTTGATTAAAGGGAGTCACTGCTGGGTAATCCCCTCGCATACTCAAAAGATACTTGAGGTAACCTCTCTCTTATCCTAAGACATATCTAAGGGTGTAGTAGACATCAGGTTTGAGCCAGGAAAGGAAGTAAAAGGTTTTGCGGATATGGAGAGGGCTTTTGCGTTTTGCTCTCCATATGCCGTCAGTTTATAATTGGATATTTCAAAGTTTATTAAAGAGTTTTCTTGTAAAACCCCACTGAGTACATTAGTGCTCACGCCCTCTTTTTCAAATGTTTTCAGGTTAAGATGTTGAGGCCGGTGATGTGTTGTTGGTCGGGTTGCCTAAGTTGTTTAAAGTTTCCAAAGTTGTTGCTCTATATGGTTACATGATTTTCTTCCACTATGTTTCTGCTAAGTACTCTGAAATCTGGTATTTAGTCTTGATACATGTAACTCAATTCTTGATAGTAGCATGTCTTGAATGCTATGATTCCTAAATAGTAATGAAGTCTTGAGAAGTTGAAGCATGTTCTTTTGACATACCCGTTTATGCCTTTATTAATTCCAAGTAAATTGAATAATCATACTTGTTGAGTATTTTGGTATCTATTCATTTTCAGTTGACTTGTGATTAAGTCTTGCATGCTTGTTATTATTATTCACCTACAAAAAGCCTTTTCTTTCAAGCATGATTCTGTTCAAGTTAATCTTGAGTTAGTTTCTTGTTTCGTTCTATGAGTGAGACAGTATAATTTATTTGACTCTGACTTATTAATGAGTCCTTGTCGTTGTGACCCATGAAGAGATCTTGTTTATTTAAAGAGTCGAATTCATATTTGCTTGTCCTTGGATTCTATTTAAATCTTGTTGGGCCTATGATATGGCGTTTATTTGACTCGATTGAATCCCTTGACTCCTTGATTCGTTGAATCTAATAATTCTTCTGAGTCATGAAGTTAAGTTGCCTAAGTTCCTGAGGCGCTATCTTAGTTTAATTCTAAAAACACCCCCCTGGATATCCGTTTAATCTTTCGGCTTTTAAGCCTAACACCCCGTCTCTATTAAAAATGGCCGCCTAAGGGACCGGGCTGTTATACTATTTCTCTGTAATACCTTGAAATATTTTAGAAAATTTTATTCAACTTATGTTACCCTCTTGTAAGTTAAAAAAAATTGGGACCTTAAAGGATTGAAATAAAGGAAAATCGCAGCAAGGGAAATCTGTAAAATTTTATTTTGGTCAAAAATTGCATTAAAAATGTGTTCTAATTTTTCAGATTGATAGAAAAATATTTCAAGGATCATGTCGAACTTTGATTCTCTAATTTCGATTTCAAATGAACTCTTGGCACAACTTTAAGCTGAAAATAATTGATTTAAGTAGCACAAGGCACATCCGTCATTATCCAAATTCTTTTTCAAATATTATCATATTCCATAATTATCCTATATTTTTTCAATCAATATCTTATTCTATCATTATCCTCTTTCTTTTATTTGTTATTATCCTATTTATTTATCCTCTATAAATACAAGCTTAAGATTTCATTTTTCATTCATTTTCAAAATCGAACACCGAGCAGCTTTTAGAGGAAAAAATCCTAATTGAGATGAAATAAATCATAATTGAGATTTGGTAAATCATAATAAATATGTACTATACTAGCATTCTGATAATTTTCTGTTAGCACAGTGAACACATTATGTTAACATATAACAAATACTTCATTAACACACATTAGCATAACTTATCATAATGATGATGAAGCATTATTATAAGCTAACGAAAGCATTTACAATCTGGATATGCGTAAAAATTTATCTTTTGTATTTTCATCCATATTTTTCATCTAAATATGGCATTTCGACATCCTACATGAAAGAGCACGAATAGAGCTTTAATTTGATATATTTTTGGCATCAAATTATGATAAGAGCTTTAACGTCAGCACTATGAATACACTATGTTAGCATATGACAATACTCTGTCAACATACGTTATAAACCATAATTGGATGGAATAAATCCTAATAATCAATTAGGAACTAAAAAAGAAAATTTAAATTGAAAAAAAAAATCATAATTAGATGGAATAAACCATAATTGAGATGAAATAAATCATAATTGAGATCGAATAAACCTTAATAAATCTGTACTACTCTAGCATTATGATAATTCTTTATTAGCACAGTGAATACATTATGTTAGCATATGACAAATGCTTCGTTAGCATACATTATCATATGCTATCATAATGTTGACGAAGCATTATATAAGCTAACAAAAGCATTTATAAACTGGGTATACGTAAAAATTTATATTTTGTATTTTTCGTACATATTTTTCATCTAAACATAGCCTTTCGATATCTTAAATGAAAGAGGAGGAAGAGAGCTTTTATTTGATATATTGTTTGTGTGCCTATGATTAAAAACGAGCAAGTCATGATCGTTTAAAGTTTTTATTTTTTTTAAATTGCTGACATCATCGATTTTAATAGGTTTGGACGATAATAGCCCTCCTTCCTTTATTTTTTGCTCTATTATTTATGAAATTGTCATCATATTTTTCATTAAGTCCCAACCATTAGATCAATATATTGGATGGTTGAGATGTGGTCCTAGTTCCCACACTAGAAAAAAGTCCAATTGATCCATTCCCTATATATATATATATATAGGGTTGGGTTCCAGAAGGAACAACACCATAGGTGAGAACCGAGAACTAATCTGAGCCATAGATCTGGTATATTTGGACGGCCAAGTTATGCTCCATATTTTAAAAAAACGTGGTGGCATTCTCGTAATAACGTCCAACTTCGTTGCCCCTGAATCTTAGTAAGGGTAAAATCGAAAATTTTAAAAATATATGAATACTCAGAATTTACGTGTATATTTTTCAATTAGGTTTTAGCACTCTCATTTTCTATTTTAGCATTGTCATGACCTTTTTTAGCATTGTCATGACTTATTTTAGCATGACTCTTGTTTAGCATTAACATAAAAAAATGTCTTCGACATTGTAAAAAAACCACGAACAGATACTGTTACATATTGAATTATCAATATATGAATACTCAAAATTTACGTGTATATTTTTCAATTTAGGATTTTAGCACTCTCATTTCCTATTTTAGCATTCTCATGACCTTTTTTAGCATTGTCATGACTTATTTTAGCATGACCCTTTTTTAGCATTAGCATAAAAAAATATCTTCGACATTGTAAAAAACCACGAACAAACACTGTTACATATTGAATTATCAATATATGAATACTCAGAATTTACGTGTTTATTTTTCAATTTTGGATTTTAGCACTATCATTTCCTATTTTAGCATCGTCATGGTCTTTTTTAGCATTGTCATGACTTATTTTAGCATGACTTTTTTTTATAAATTACGAAAATACCCCTAGTTCATTAAAAAGTTGATAATATTACAATTATGCCACTGCATTTTTTTAATTTTGGAACAGATCGTGGCCATCCAAATAGGTGAGATCTGTGGCTGAAATTGGTTCTCTGTTCTCAAAGGGGGGTCTACTTCTCACTTGATCCCATCCCTATATCTATATATATATATATGTATATATATATACATATATATATATATCGGATAAATTAGACAAAATCATATTATGATAAAGGGACATTTTGTTTATCTTGCCCACAAAAAATGATCGTGATCTTCAAGTATGTTAGAAATGAATATTGCACCTAACTCACCCTCACAAAATCGACTTGTAATGAGAAGATTCTCCTCACATTAATAAATGGCACATGCCACTTTCCACAACCAATGTTCGATTATGGGCCCCAATATTGAAATTGGGTTTGGCTTTGATACCATGTTAGAAATGGATATTGAGTCTACCTTACATTCATAAAACCGGCTTATAATGGAAGGGTTGTCCTCACATTAATAAATCGCACATACCACTTTCTCCAACTAATGTGGAATATTTAACAGGTATTGAAGATTAACATGAAAATGAAGAAGTCAATTAAACCACTAATCCAGGGGTAAACTAAAAAGGGATGTATATATAATCTCTCTTTTTTTTGTCCTTCAATGTTATGATATTGAAAAATGATAATCCGTGCTCTTAACGTGTTAAATCAATACTGCTTGTAAACTGTTCGACGATATGTGTGGGACAGATATAAAAACATAAAATATAAAGCAGTAAAATACGCACGATATTGATAACCCAGTTCGGTTAACCAACCTACTCTGGGGGGACTACGCCCAAACTTGACGATTCGACTGTTACTCCTTCGTGTAGTGTATTAGGGTTCTTACACATATAGGACTCCCTCCTTATGACGCCCGTTCTTCTCCACGAACTCTTTCGCTAGCCGAAACCTGTAAGATCCCCTTACAACCGTGACACTAGACTCCCTCTAGCTACCCACGACTTCAACTTACAATCTCTCCCGAGATTGCATACAAAATGATTTAACAATCCCCTCACGTGTTTCACTCGAAAACACTCAAAACTAGTCTATCACGTTGAACTGTTTTAAGGAACAACTACTAGTAAAATACTTAGGACATAAACCACAATGACTCTCAAAAATATGCTAGAGAATCTAACAAGTTATCTACAGATTGTTGTAAAGAATCGGCCTTCATATAGTCTTCACTTCATGATTGGTGTCGGTCTTCTTCCGCCGTCAATATGGAAATGGATTGATGGTTTGTAAACTTCCCAAACGTGTGTAGATACTTTTCTTAGATAGGAGGGTTATTTGCAGCTCTGTATCTACTCAACAAGGCAGTCAATCGAACAGCTCTTGCCTTCTACGAACGGATCCGCGCAAGATCTTCTATTTATGTAAACTACCATATAAAAGTGTCCCTGGTTCTGTCTGGGACATCAGAGGGAACAGTTTGCCAACTGTTCTTCTTTTATCTCGCACAGCAGGATGAAGAGCTTCAAGGACATACCCAAGCACACATTGTCGAACATATCTCACCAATACAACACGAACACTTAGTGCATGATGGTGGCACGAACAATCTCCCCCTTTGGCGTTTATGGTCAACAATTATCATCTCAATCTGCACAATACTCGAATCAACTTCGTAGATCAAAAATATATCAAAACCAGTGATATATTTAAAAACTGTCTGGGACAGTTTCAAGCACACTCCCCCTGAGTCTGATCTGGGAGTGCCTTCAAACATCACGAACATTGTTTTCACAGTCAAGACTGCATTGTCTGGTGGGTCAGAAAAAGTACAGACCAACAGAAATAAAATGAGAAAACATACTTCCCAATTCAAGATTTAGCAAAAACACATGAAGAGCACACAAGCTCTTGTCAGTAGCAGCAGCGGACAGCAGCAGGCAGGCAGGACATCATTCTCTCCCCCTCAAGGCAGGACATCATTCTCTCCCCCTCACTTTCTTCTTCTTCTTCTTCTCCCAAAAAGGGCAAAAACTGTCAATGCGGGGAGGCATCATCATCTGCATCAACATCCACAGGCGCAACATCAACATGGGCAGCAGCTACATCGAATGGAGAGGCAAGGCCAAGTGCCCGAGCTCGAAGATCACCCAGGAGAGACTCCAATTCCTATTCTTGAGTTTTGAAAGTCCTGGTGGACTTCTTCAGCATCTGCATTTCGCGCTTTAGAGACTTTTTGTGCCTGTCAAAGAAAACAGAAGTGACAGACAAAGCAGGAGCAGTTCTATGAGGGACAGAAAGTGGCACAGTTTCAGAACCACCAGCTTCTTCTCTGGCAGGAAAATCCTGGGCATGCTGGGATTAGAACAACTTCTGACTGATAACAAGAAGCTGCGCCTCAGGCTCATAAACATCTTCCGTGCACACCACATTGTGCACATCCATGATCAAACTGAAAATCATCCCTGGGAATCTAATACCGAACAACAATTTTGTGAAGTATCAACTACTTCATGCTCAAATCCGATGCCATCAAAGAGCGGCCCGATGGCCAAGCACAATGACTGCCTCCAGTCAACTCGGCAACAACCTCATCTAATTTAAACACAGGAGCAGGAGCAAACACATGCTCTCAACCCAAATAAGCAGTAATCACAGATGGTGAATTGGCATAAATCATGCTCATCAGACGCATCACGAATGGACTTAGATAAATTGGCATAAAACTCATGCACAACAGCAGCAACAAAAAGCGGTGCAGTATAGACAGACTTTTCCGAATCATAAGCTTCAGATTCAGAATCAGATCTGTCCGGGAAAGATTCAGTGACATCCTTCTGCTGCATCATCAGAGAGAGAAGGAGCTCTGGCTTGCTTCATTAGCGGGCGACGAGGACCCGACACCAACCCCATCTTCTGCTCAGACAAACTTCGTATAACATGGTGAGTAGGAACAACAGCAGGCTTCGTTACCGAAGCTTTGTTACCAGAGGACTTCACCGATTTGGGGGCTTTGGAGGAAGACCCTTTCTTGGCAGCAACTTTCTTCGATTTGGGGTTTTAGAATGAGGCCCCTACTTCGCAGCAACTTTCGCCAATACCTTTGATTTCCAAAAAATGATAGGTGTGTCATCTTCATCATCAGACACCGGAAGAGTGACTGGAATATCTCTCAACTCCAACTTACGTTTGGTCCCACAAGTCTTGGAGGAGATAGCCTTTCGACTTGGTTGAGGTGGAACAAAACCAGCCTCAAGAACAGGAGAATCTTCATCGAGGTCGAAGATATCAACATCTTCTTCACCTTGACCTTGATCAAGGGTTTCATTAGCAACAACTGGTGACACTTCACCTAGGGGAACTTGAACAGTGACAATGGGCGTGTCACTAAACACCGGAACGGCAGCAAGAGCAAATGGTTCTTGCACAAACTTCAAAGCATCAAGAGATGTAGTAAATTCCTCAATTAAGGCAGACTCGTCGCCAACAGCAGAAGTGATCAGGGTGTCCATTGATTCAATGTTCTCCAGAGGCGGCGAGTGAGGGTCCGAAGAAACCTTAGGAGAGTGAGGAACCACAGAATCTGTCTCAGACACAAATCCAACAACTGCTTCCACAGAAGGTGCCACAGACAAAGGCACAGAAGCAGGGACATCTGGAATGGCTTCAATTTGCTGTTCTGAGGCAGGGATAGAGGACCCAAAAGATGCAAACACCAGCGGCTTCGAGAGCTCGCCTAATTTCCGCCACAAGTCTTGTGAAGAAATTTTGTGCTTCTTGAATAGAGAGGGCTTGGAAGACTTAGATTTATCAGCTATTGATTTCTGAGAAAGAAGAGTCTTGAGATAAGAAAATTCAAGAGAAAGGCTTGAGGAGAATTTTGAAAAATTTCGTTGCCTTAAAAAATTTGAACAGTAGACTTATCCCTGAATTAGAGAATTCACAAAGGAAATTTCCATAACTGTCACATCCCAAAAACAGCACCCCTCTGCTCATTCTTGGAAAGTGGAACCGAACTCAGCGCGGGAAACAAGGATCCACTAGCCGTTAAGAAATAACCGTTCAAACTGTCCCAACATCTGTCTGAGATAAACTTCAGCATACACACTGCATCAACCACACCAACTTGGTCATTTTTACTCTCTGTACATACATCACTGACCAAGACCGTACAGAGAGGCTTCTCACAGAGGAGAAGTTCTAGAAAACACATAGACCCAGAGAGGATCTAAGTGTATCAAATCTTGCACTATCAAGTGTCTTCTTAAAGATATCCGCAAGTTGGGCTTCAGTTCCCACATATTCAAGCACAAGTGAACCATCTTCAACAAGTTCACGGATGAAATGGTGATGAATATCTATGTGTTTTGTGCGTGAGTGCTGTACATGATTCTTCGAAATATTTATTGCACTCATGTTGTCACAGTATATGATAAGGACAGATTGTGGCACACCATAGTCAAGCAATATTTGTTTCATCCAAAAGAGTTTAGTACAACAACTTCCAGCCGTAATATATTCAGCTTCAGCAATAGATAAAGAAATCGAATTCTATTTCTTACTAAACCACGAAACCATGTTGTTTTCAAGGAAGAAACATCCTCCTGAAGTACTCTTCTGATCTTCATTACAACCAGCCCAATCTGCATTGCAAAACTCCACCAAACTAGGGTTTGTATCATAGGAAAACTAAAGTCCTAACTCAGCAGTATCCTTTATGTACTTGATTATGTTCTTGACAGATTTCAGATGACTTTCTTTGGGATCAGATTGGTACCGAGTACAAACTCCCACACTGTAGCAAATGTCTAGCCTACTTGCTGTAAGATAGAGCAGACTGCCAATCATACTCCGGTACAAGATATGCTCAATTGACATACTAGCTTCATCTTTTGACATCTTCAAAGATGTTCCCATCAGTGTTCTTTTCGGGCTGCAACTATTTATGCCAAACTTGCCGATCAAGTTCCTTACATACTTTGTTTGAGACACAAAGATTCCATCATCGTTTTGCTTCACTTGAAGTCCCGGAAAGTAGGTTAGTTCACCTACAAGACTCATCTCGAATTTTGAAGTCATGTCCTCCACAAATTCGTCAACCAGTCTGTGTGAGACAGATCTAACGACAATATCATCGGCATAAATCTGGACGATGATTACATCAGATTTTTCTCTCTTGATGAAGAGAGTTCGATCAGCTCCACCACGAACATATCCTTTCTCCAGAATGAACTTGGTTAGCCGTTCGTACCAAGCTCGAGGAGCTTGTTTGAGGCCGTAGAGGGCCTTCTTCAGTTTGTACACATAATCCAGATGGTGGGGGTCTTCAAAGCCTTTGGGTTGGTGTAATACTCCGAAATATTTTAGAAGGTTTTATTCAATATATGTTACCTGAGGGTAATCTAGGAAGAAGTTGGGTCCTTAAAGGACTCAAATAAAGGAAAATCGCAGCCAGGGAAATCTGTTAAATTTATTTTGGTCAAAAAATTACTTTAAAAAAATATTTTGATTTTTTTTTCGGGTTGTCAAGCATCGTGCCAAACTTTGAATTTTCCAGTTTGGAGTTCAAATGATATCTCGGCACAATTTCAAACTGTAAAGTAAAATATTTTAATAGCACGAGTCACATTCGTCATTATCCAATTTCTTTTTCAAAAGATTATCCTATTCGTAATTATCCTATTCTTTTTCCATCATTATCATATTCCATCATTATCCTCTTCCTTTTATTCGTTATTATCCTATTTATTTTTCTTCTATAAATAGGAGCTTAAGGTTTCATTTTTCATTCATTTTCAAAATCGAAACGCCGAGCAGCTTCCAGAGAAGGTACGACTCTAACTTCCTATTTCAATTCTGAAATAGTCATTCTGAAGGTGTCAACGCGTAGATTACGAATACGTGATTGAAATGATGACACGATGGACGATCACGATGGAAAATCATCGTGATCGCTGCCAAAAGTCAACACCCACCCCTCAAAGTGATGACTCTTTCGGGTCGCCGGATCAAAAGTGTCTTTAGAATTTTATGTTCTATGTATATTTATATACATTTTTCATGTTGTCACTTTTTAATTTCGGGTATATTTTTGGTATCCAAATATTAGATTGTAGTCTTTTTCAGACATATCCTTCATGGATAGCCCTATCCTATTTTTAAACTCAAAAGTTGTTCCATGTCAAAATATAGTATTTTTTATTTAAAGTTTCATATTTTTCCAATGGGTGGATCTTGCGGTATGAATTTATTTGTACCGAATTAATTTTAGGATATGGATTTCACCATCCCGTATGCCAAAACTTCAAAAAGGGTTTTTGTTTATAAAAATGTCCTGAGTAAAGTTCCCTTAAGAATCAAAATATTTGGATGATCCGGGTGCTGCGTATTAAGATAGTAGATATTATAAAATTTACTTCATAGCTAAGAAAGATTATATTTTGACCTAATGGTAGTCTTTCATTGAAACTAAGTTGCCGGATAATCTTGTAGGCACAAAAGAAGGAGACTTCTAGTTGAGACCAGAATCAGAATCTAGGTCTAGCTATCCGGATCAGATTACCAGGTGGGTTTTTATTATATGAAAATATATTTTGGGTTATTAAGCCCTGATATTTATAAAATGAATGTGATTGAATATCCAATTCATGACTGTATTTGATGTGCTCTCCTGACTCATGTAAGTCTTACTACTGTTTTTGGTGATGAAACTACAATGGTTCACGATATCGAGCCCCAAGCAAACAGGGCAGTGTCCAACCTTAAGCAGCCGGGTTGTGTACACGAACTGACTCACCGTAAGCGTGCTAGGGAAGAGTGGTGCATAATGATGGAATTAAAATGATTTAGTATACATGGAATTCACAAATTTTCTGATTTAAAAGCTTTCTATGATATGCTTAAAATATGATTGGATATTTTGTTTTATAAAATGTTTGTGAAGGTTTTTCTCAAAGGTACCTACTGAGTGCATTAGTACTCATGCCCAAATCTTTTCAAATATTTTCAGTATGAGCTGTGGGATGGTAGACGGCGGTGCTAAGGCTGAAGGGCTATCTTTTGATGTATATATTTCTTTTATGTGTGGAGTCTAATTGAGAACATGGTTACCTTTTGAGTCTGAATAAATGCATTGCGTTCTTGTCCGCTTACTCTGATTATTGTTATGGAGTGTTCAGTTCTCCAAATCCCATTTTCTTTACTGTTATGGAGTGTTCGGTTCTCCGAATCCCATTTTCTTCATTGTTACGGAGTGTTCGGTTCTCTGAATCACGTTTACTTTCCATTCCTGACAGGCAAAAGACTGGCATTTATTTACTTCCTTATTCAGACAGGCAGAAGCCTGGCTTTACACTATTTTCCATGTCAAGGCAAAAGCCTGGCTTTATATTGCTTTCACGACAGGCGGGAGCCTAGCATCTCTTTACTTCATGTATTTGGATAGACATCAGTCTGGCCTTTTTCATGCCTAACCTATTAATAGTTAACCTTTGAACTGTTATTATTTACATTGAAGTTTGCCTTCATTATTCTTTCTTGGGTTCATCCTAAGAGTCATGGTATCTAGTTTGAGTCATTTCATACGCTTTAAAAGTGTGGATTGATCCATTTATAGAGGTTATGCTGCCCAAATTTTTGGGGCACTAATTCAAGTTCTTTGATTGCTTCTGTTCAACAACCCCTTCCCCCTTCCCCCAAGTAGCGCACCGGTCCCCTGCCCTTCTCCCGGGATCGGGGCGTTATAGAGTGGTATCAGAGCCAGGCTGCAACTCTGCAGGCATGTCATATTGTTGATTGAGTCTAATTGTCAGTGTTATCTCTTAATTGATTGTCTGATAGCCCTAGATCGTCGCCTGCACCGCACTTATTTGCTTCAAAACGAAAGGTATGTGAGTTAAATGTTTTTGAGATTCAATAATATTTACTGATTTAAAAAAAATGTGGATATGGTATTTATGAAAAGTCGCGCCAATGACAGTTTTGAAAGGATAATTGTATCATTTTGGGACTATGTGCCTATGTGATGATGGTTATGAATGAAAGGGACTCTTCTCCATGATGGTAAAATTGTGGGAGTTTATGCCCAGATAGTATTGAATGATTATATTGAATGGGACTATATGTCCATTATGTTTGAAATGAAATATGATATTTTAAATGGGACTATATGTTTGTGATATGTTCCGAAAGGAAGTGTGATGATAGTAATCAATGCCCTATGATTAGAAATGTTATAATGTGTAAGTGATTGGAATGTGAGAATGTTAAAGTGTTAGGAAACCCAGAATGCTTATGCAAATGGAATGTGAACATAGAATGATTTGATTGAGAATGTAGATGAATATAGCTAGATGTGACTTATTCACATTGATTGGATTTTAAGTTGATGATTGTTAAGATTCTTGTGGAACATAGATTGATTAAGTGTTTTTCCACGTTCAAGATTATGAGCCCACATGGATTGGTTCAACTGAAATGTGTCAATTTGTTATGATGTGAAGTTTCAGAAGAATGTGTTATGTCATGTTTGGATTGAATCCTACATGAAAGAGGGTTCATGGCAAGGCCGTGGTTCACCTATGATTTAATGGGATGTCTGGGACATCTGGATTCCAGTTCAACTGAGAATCTGATAATGATTATAAAGAACAGATTGACTAAGAAAGTGGGAACAATTATGTAGTGCCTTGTAGACTTGAATGTAGAAAGAACTTAGAATGGATAAGTATATTCTTTTAGATGGCTTGAGTTGTATGGATTTCTATGAAATGTAGTTTACATGTATATGCATTTGAGGAGCATGTTGGGAGAATTTTGAATGCATATGAAGAATTGCGAATGATAGATCCGTTCTTGCTGCACCTGCCTTTATGCGTTTCTGATCGAGGAGCAAGGACAAGTTCGATAGTGGATGTCTCAAGTTTAGAGTGACATATACGATGATCGAGCTAGATAATATACTTTGATTCAGGTAGATCGATATCTATTCTCTCTCTCTCTCTCGACTCAAAGGATGAAGCTAAAGAACATTCGAAGAAAGATGCAGAGAAGAACGTATGAAGAGTTATGCGCATCAAGTTAAAGTGGACCAAGGCAGAGTACATATCTTAGTAAGATTTGCGACTTGAGATAAATAGTGTTTTAGCTAGGACTGATGAGGTAACTTATAAACTAGTCATATTGCTGATTATAGTTAAGATTCATAACGTGATTGATGTCTTAATGTTGAGAAAGTACTTGTTTGATCCTAAGAACGTTATAAAGAATGAGGAGATAGTCCCGAGCCAGGATTTATCATATGAAGAAAGACCAGAGGCTATTCTTGACCGACGGGTCAAGAATTACCGAACAAATAGATGTCACTAGTGAAAGTCCTATGAAATAGTCATGGGAAAGATGAAGCTTACCTATGAGCTTGAAAGCTGAAACAATGAGTTGTACCCTGAATTACCCTATAGAGGTACGCAAATTTCGGGATGAAATTTTTATTAAGAAGGGTAGAATATAATACCCCAAAATATTTTAGAAGGTTTTATTCAACATATGTTACCTGAGGGTAATCTAGGAAGAAGTTAGGTCCTTAAAGGACTCAAATAAAAGAAAATCGCAGCCAGGGAAATCTGTTAAATTTATTTTGGTTAAAAAATTGCTTTAAAAAAATATTTTGATTTTTTTTTCGGGTTGTCAAGCATCGTGCCAAACTTTGAATTTTCCAGTTTGAAGTCCAAATGATATCTCGGCACAATTTCAAACTGTAAAGTAGAATATTTTAATAGCACGAGACACATACGTCATTATCCAATTTATTTTTCAAAAGATTATCCTATTCATAATTATCCTACTCTTTTTCCATCATTATCCTATTCCATCATTATCCTCTTCCTTTTATTCGTTATTATCGTCGAGCAGCTTCCAGAGAATATGCGACTCTAGTTTCCTATTTCAATTTTGAAATAGTCATTTTGAAGGTGTCAACGCGTAAATCACGAATACGTGATTGAAATGATGACATGACGGACGATCACGATGGAAAATCGTCGTGATCGCTGCCAAAAGTCACCACCCACCCCTCAAAATGGTGACTCTTTCGGGTCGTCGGATCAAAAAGTGTCTTTAGGATTTTATGTTCTATGTATATTTATATACATTTTCCATGTTGTCACTTTTTAATTTCGGGTATATTTTTGGTATCCGAATATTAAATTGTAGTCTTTTTCAGATCTATCCTTCATGGATAGCCCTATCCTATTTTTAAGCTCAAAAGTTGTTCCATGTCAAAATATAGTATTTTTATTTAAAGTTTCATATTTTTCCAATGAGTGGATCTTACAGTATGAATTTATTTGTACTGAATTAATTTTAGGATACGGATTTGACCACCCCGTATGCCAGAACTTCCAAAAGGGTTTTTCTTTATAAAAATGTCCTAAGCAAAATTCCCTTAAGAATCAAAATATTTTGATGATCCGGGTGCTGCGTATTAAGATAGTAGATATTATAAGATTTACTTCATAGCTAAGAAAGGTTAGATTTTGACCTAATGGTAGTCTTTCATCGAAAATAAGTTGCCGGATAATCTTGTAGGCACAAAACAAAGAGACTTCTAGTTGAGATCAGAATCAGAATCTAGGTCTAGCTATCCGGATCATATTACCATGTGGGTTTTTATTATATAAAAATATATTTCGGGTTATTAAGCCCTGATATTTATAGAATGTGATTGAATATCCAACTCATGACTGTATTTGATGTGCTCTCCTGACTCATGTAAGTCTTACTACTGTTTTTGGTGATGAAACTACAATGGTTCACGATATCGAGCCCCAAGCAAACAGGGCAGTGTCCAACCTTAAGCAGCCGGGTTGTGTACACGAACCGACTCACCGT
Organism: Perilla frutescens; assembly: GCA_026008535.1. Taxonomy (NCBI): domain Eukaryota; kingdom Viridiplantae; phylum Streptophyta; class Magnoliopsida; order Lamiales; family Lamiaceae; genus Perilla; species Perilla frutescens. The sequence goes on along the minus strand of BRKX01000013.1, from coordinate 43,816,309 downwards.
AAGCGTGTTAGGAGAGAGTGGCGTGTAATGATTGAATTAAAATGATTTAGTATACACAGAATTCACAAATTTTCTGATTTAAAAGCTTTCCATGATATGCTTAAAATATGATTGGATATTCTGTTTTATAAAATGATTGTGAAGGTTTTTCTCAAAGGTACCTACTGAGTGCATTAGTACTCACGCCCAAATCTTTTCAAATATTTTTAGGATGAGCTGCGGGATGGTAGACGGCGGTGCTAAGGCTGAAGGGTTATCTTTTGATCTATATATTTCTTTTATGTGTGGAGTCTAACTGAGAACATGGTTACCTTTTGAGTCTGAATAAATGCACTGCGTTCTTGTCCGCTTACTCTGATTATTGTTGTGGAGTGTTCGGTTCTCCGAATCCCATTTTCTTTACTGTTATGGAGTGTTCGGTTCTCCGAATCCCATTTTCTTTACTGTTATGGAGTGTTCGGTTCTCCGAATCCCATTTTCTTTATTGTTACGGAGTGTTCGGTTCTCTGAATCCCGTTTACTTTCCGTTCCTGACAGGCAAAAGCCTGTCATTTATTTACTTCCTTATTTAGACAAACAGAAGTCTGGCTTTACGCTATTTTCCATGTCAAGGCAAAAGTCTGGCTTTATATTGCTTTCACGACAGGCGGGAGCCTGGCATCTCTTTACTTCATGTATTTGGACAGATATCAGTCTGGCCTTTTTCATGCCTAACCTATTAACAGTTAACCTTTGAACTGTTATTATTTACATTGAAGTTTGCCTTCGTTATTCTTTATTGGGTTCATCCTAAGAGTCATGGTATCTGGTTTGAGTCATTTCATACGCTTTAAAAGCGTGGATTGATCCATTTATAGAGGTTATGATGCCCAAACTTTTAGGGCACTAATCCAAGTTCTTTGATTGCTTCTGTTCAACAACCCCTTCCCCCAAGTAGCGCACTGGTCCTCTGCCCTTCTCCCGGGATCGGGGCGTTACAGTTGGCTAACAAAAACATCTCCAGATAAGTATCCATTCAAGAAAGCACTCTTCACGTCCATTTGGAATCATTTGAACTTCATCCAAGCAGTCATGGCAAGGAGCAAACACACTGATTCAAAACGAGTAAATGGAGCAAAAGTCTCGTTGAAATCCACACCTTCAATTCTTTCAATTTGCAAGAGTTCTTCTTGCATGGCCTGAATCCATCGGTCATCTTGCAATGCCTCTTTAACATTCTTAGGCTCCATAGTTGAGGTGTAACACACATTGACTATCAATTCACGATAGTTCTTTCGAACACCTCTTGTTCGAACTCCTTCACTCATATCACCGATGATATCTGATGTAGAGTGGTTCTTCTGAACACCTTTCGAAGGATTGTAAACATCCAGTTTCTCACTTCTTACTTCTGCAGAAACACTGTGTTCCGAACTGTCTGGAATAGATGCTGGAATATGAATAGTAGCATCAACGTTTTCTTCATCAATCTGGGTAGCAGATTCTTCCAGATCATTAACAACAATATTAATGGACTCCAACACAGTCTTAGTCCTTTTGTTGGAAACATGATAGGCCCAACTATTCCTCGAGAACTCAAGAAACACACATTCATCTCCTTTGGCATCAAACTTGCCAAGCTGTTCTCGGTCTCACAACATCTAACAAGTAATCCTAAAGATATAAAAGTACTTTAAGTTGGGCTTTTTCTTTTTCCACAACTCGTAGGGAGTAACTCTCATCTTGTGTCTGAAGTACACCCAATTAATAACATGACGGGTTGTATTTTCTTCTCAACAATACTCAATTTTGGAGCACCAATCACAGCTTCAATTTTTATGAGTCTTTGAATGTTTCGAAAACTGATATGGCCAAGCTTTTCATGCCATAAATTTGCTTCACCAATCTGAGATCTGAAGCAAGTCCCCTTCATATTAAGGAGATAACAGTTGTCCCTCGATCTGTCCCCATCCATCATAAGAACACTTTCTTTGTTCTTCACAAGGCATTTGTCTCGAGTGAAATGCACCAAGAGACTTTGGTCACACAACTGACTAATGCTAATTAAAATTAGCTCCCAGTCCTTCTACAAGCAGCACGTCCTCCAGGTTGGGCATCCCATGCACATTTAGGCATCCACGACCAAGCACTCTACCTTTAACACCATCTCCAAAGGTAACAGATTGATATGAGCAATCTTTTTGAATGTTCCTCAGCATGCTAGCATCTCCGGTTATATGTTGAGAGCATCCGCTATCAAAGTACTAGCTACTTTTTGCATGAATATTGAGTGCAGTGTGAACCACATAATTTTTGTGATTGTTCCTGGATCTGTTTCGGACATTTCTATTGGGAAACTGATCAGATTCTGCAAAACCCCTTCTTTTCATCATTCGGAGGTCATTGATCAAGTTTCTGCAATGTGGTCGAATGTGACCAGGTTTCTCACAGTAATGACACACAACACGTGTCTTTTGAGGAGACTTCCTTCGCTGCTGCTTGTTCTTTGGCTCAGCTCTCAACTCTGGAACTGTTGAATCTTTTGTTCCAGATGACTGTCCTTGACAGAATACGTCATAAGTATGAGCGCCATTGTGTCCGAGCCCAGAATAATCTTGAGGACTCTTTCCTTTGGAGATAATTTCATCCAGTTGAGATGATTCGGAGTTCATCATTTTGACAAGCTTCTTTAGGTGTTGGAGTTCACCATTCTGTGTTTGAGTACTATTTCTGGACTGCAACAATTCATTCTGCACCTCATTAAGGCGAGTAGAGATGTTATCTCTTTCTTTCAAGAGATTGGAATTCTCTTTCAACAGGTCTTCATTGACTTTAACCACCATGATCCAACTGGAATGCAACTTCTTATACGCCTCCATAGTTGATTCCACAGAGAATTCTTCATCTTCTTCATCATCGCTGCATTCTGAAATTTTCTCGATCATACTGTTAGGAACAGATACAGGCACAGACTTTTTGACAGAGTGTGTCATGAAAGAAATATGATTGCTTACACCTTCTTCATCACTTTCACTATCATCAGGATCATCACTTTCACTGAAGGTAGAATAATATGACTTGTTCTTCTTTTTGAGAGTGTTAGAACACTCGACTTGATAGTGACCATAACCACCACATTCTCGACACTTTTCTTCTTTAAGTTTCTCTTCATTGGAATCATCATCCTTCATTTTTCGAGGTTTAGAGAACCTGTTCTTGGCAGAATAATTTTGAGATGATTTCTCAAATTGTCTTGTAAACCTGGAAAAATTCTTTGAAAGTAAAGCAATTGATTCTGCAAGGTCGGAACTGTCAGAAACATTACTTGGCACATCAGTACTGGAACCTGCCTGAAAAGCTATGCTTTTCTTCTACACTGTTTCTTCATCTGCCAGCCCCATTTCAAAGGTTCGCAAGGACCCCATCAGCTCCTGTAACTTTATCTTGCTCACGTCTTTGGCCTCTTTAATGGCCGTAACTTTATAAGCGAATCTTCTAGGCAGAGATCGCAAAACATTTCACACAAGTTTCTCTTTAGAGATCGCATCTCCGAGCGCAAAGCTTTTATTAGCGATGTCGCAAATCTTGGCGTTGAAATCAGCAAGTTTTTCACCTTCATCCATGCGAAGGTTCTCAAATCTGGTGGTAAGCAGTTGCATTTGAGTGGCACGAACACTGCTAGTTTCTTCAAATGTGGTCTGCAAGATATCCCACGCATCCTTGGCTTTGTCACATGTGGATATGAGCTTGAAGACATTCATGTCAACAACAGAGAAGATAACATTCATGGCTTTAGCATTTAACCCCATGACATGGAAGTCGGCATCCTCCCAGTCTTCTTCCGGCTTCAGCACCACTTTGTCTTTTTCATCCTTCTTGGTGGGAGGCTTCCAGCCTTCAGTCACCATCTTTCAGGCTCGTTCATCAATCGAACGCATGAAAGCCATCATTCTAGATTTCCAATAAGCATAATTGTTGCCATCCAGGAGCGGAGGTCGCACCGTCGAGGCTCCTTCTTTCATTGTGTCTATCTCGGCAAAACAACACAAAATACAAGGATTAAAAAACCCACGATCACCCCTTAAAAAAGGTGACCTGCTCTGATACCAATTGAAAAACGATAATCCGTGCTCTTAACGTGTTAAATCAATACTGCTTGTAAACTGTTCTACGATATGTGTGGGATAGATGTAAGAACATAAAATATAAAGCAGTAAAATACGCACGAGATTGATAACCCAACTCGGTTAACCAACCTACTCTGGGAGGACTACGTCCAAACTTGAAGATTCGACTGTTACTCCTTCATGTAGTGTATTATGGTTCTTACACATACAGGACTCCCTCTTTATGTCGTCCGTTTTTCTCCACGAACTCTTTTGCTAGCCGAAAGCTGTAAGATCCCCTTACAACCGTGACACTAGACTCCCTTTAGCTATCCACAACTTCAACTTACAATCTCTCCCGAGATTGCGTACAAAACGGTTTAACAAACCCCTCACATGTTTCACTCGAAAACACTCAAAACTAGTCTATCACGTTGAACTGTTTTAAGGAACAACTACTAGTAAAATACTTGGGACACAAACTACAATGACTCTCAAAAATATGCTAGAGAATCTAACAAGTCGTCCACAGATTGTTGTAAAGAATCGGCCTTTATATAGTCTTCACTTCATGATTGGCGTCGGTCTTCTTTCGCCATCAATATGGAACTGGATTGATCATTTGTAAACTTCCCAAACGTGTGTAGATACTTTTCTTGGATAGGAGGGTTATTTGCAGCTCTGTATCTACTCAACAAGGCAGTCAATCGAACAGCTCTTGCCTTCTACGAACGGATCCGCGCAAGATCTTCTATTTATGTAAACTACCATATAAAAGTGTCCCTAGTTCTGTCTGGGACATCAGAGGGAACAGTTTGCCAACTGTTCTTCTTTTATCTCGCACAGCGGAATGAATAGCTTCAGGGACATACCCAAGCACACATTTTCGAACATATCTCGCCAATACAACACGAACACTTAGTGCATGATGGTGGCACTAACAAATATTAATTTTTTCTATCGTTTTATATTATAAAAAATGTATAAAAAAAGAGAACAATTTTTTGTATTAATGGTGATGATAGCCGAATCTTTAATGTTTGTCCTGCCAAAATATTTTTCTTGGGTTATGATATTACTACGTGTCCGGATTCGCGAAAGTAACTCAACATACAAAACTTAATATACGTATAAGAATAATAGGCCTTTTAATAAAAAGTAGTTATTAATGAATGTGAAGGGTCATTGTTAAATAATAACTTTTTTTTAAGTTCGATAATAAATATACAGTAATAGGTCTCGAATTCGAAACTGTCTCCTTCTAATTAATATAGGGGTCTCCACTTCTTATTTGTTCTCGATGGACCTGTTAAATAATAACTTAGTACTCCATGTTCATAAGCTTTTCGTAACCATAATAAACTATAAAGGCAGTGCAACTCTTTTCTTGAACTAGTTTGCTGTGCTTGATATTGAATTTTTTGGTTGCTAAAGCCCTCAAATTTCTATTTTGTAAATGCTTTGAGGACTTTTGTAACGTTTTTTAGTGCATATAATTAACGCCTTAATGCGGATTAAAGTGATTAATGCACATATGATTTACACACACTATTATGTGTGCATAGCAAGGATTTCATCCGGGGTGAGTGCGTGTGTGTAAATAAGAAGGATGTTCTCTTTTCAAGAGTGGTCACGGTGATAACAATAAACGGAGAGGTAACAACTTCGGGGAAAAGAATCAAATAGATTATTTATGTTTCATTTAAAATACAACTAAACTCCTTAAAGATTTTTAAATGGGCATAAAACCTTAACATTGATCATTGCTACTTTCTAGCAATATTTGTTATTTACTACTTTTATTTGGACATTTTCCCCACTTTTTACCATCTAAAAAACATACTCACAAATAGATGAAGATAAAACAGAAGTTTACGAAGAGCATTTTAATTATTTTTTTATTTAGGTGCTTGTGTAAAGCAAATAATTGCGAAAAATTAGGTCATAACTTTCAAATATTTGGTGAAAGAATATTTTTAAAACTCTTGCAGTGAATTAGAATATAAAATTAGTGCTAACGGGTCTGAAAATTAGCATTCCATCATCAACGAGTTAAAGGGTGTTCTTGGGGCTCACCGGTTCATATTAACCCGTTAAGTTGTGATATTCCGCAGATTCACACCGGTTCCCAAAAAAAGTTAATAAGTAATGATATTTTACACTTAATAAGAAAAAAATTACTAGAAATTAAAGTTGCTAGAGAGACATTGTCCCATTTATTAATAACATGATCGAATTGGTTACAAGAAAATCGTGTAAGTTAAAAAGGATACTGATTGAATGATTAAATTAATTAGATGAGAGGTTTATAAAGAAAAGGTATATATATTTGGTTCAAATATAGACCAGTCTTGGCACCTAAATATTGAAAATCCGCCTGTTTAATGTATTTTTAGTATTTTTCATACCCTATTTGAGTGTTATTTTTTAAAAAAAATTATTTTTAATATTTTTTAATTGTATTTTAGTGTACTATATATATATGCAGTCCTTATAGAGGTATAGTGAATTATGAAAGCATGGTACAAAAAGCCGAACAAAGCAGAGCTTTATCAACAAATCGAAGGTCAACTCAAGAAAACCCCCCCAAAAGGCAAAAGCATGAAAAGCAGCACACTACTTTTTTCTACCATGAAATGAAACCGGATCTAAGAGAAAACGATATCTCTCTTTACTGAATCAAATCCCCACATTTTGCAGCCAAAACTCCGACAATAGCAACAGGGACCCCTATGCAAATTCCCAACAATTCCCCATGCATACGCACGTATATACATACACATAATGGCACATGACACATGCATATATATACACAGACACATACATACACACGTATTTATGATTTTAACTAATAAAGCAAGTGAAACATGGCTGCTTTTCTTTTATTACATCAAATAAGTACTCGATCATATATAAACCAGAAAATTACATACTTCATTGAAGGGGGTACATAATTTCCTAACTAAAATTTCACCATTACTCAAATTAAAACGCTAGTGCGACATATATAATTTTATGTAAATTAACATAGTAAGTTGATTACATATTGTTTCAAGCATTCGGCAGTTTGGTTGCAACAAGGCTTAGAGCTTCTTGATAGTGTAAAATGTCCCCCAATATTCCATTTGATGCCGCCTGAAAATCACTGCAGTAATTGCTGCAGCTCGCTTCCATTCCATAGAAATGGTTATTGTCAGAATTCAAGTTCTCAAATTGAGCATAAACTCTCTGGTTATGATCAACCGGAAAACCTACCAACTCATTCCGAACCGGAGCATATGTCTGCGGCGGCTCAGCCTTCTGCGCCGCCGTTACTTTTGGGAAGAACCTGTGTATAACTTCTTGCAGTAAACCTGAATCGGACCTCTCTGTCGGAAAGAATTCAAGTTGGTCGATATTTGTTGAAACCCCAGAACTCATGTTTTCGAAGCCGCCGCCGTATTTGGAGTCGGAAACGACGGTGGCGTTGACGGCGGATGGCTGAGAAGTAGTGTTACATGAAGAGCTCAACAGAGCGGAGGAGCCTATGAAATCGATGGGCGTCGGACAAGTTGAAGAAGAAGAAGAGTTGTTGAAATAATTGAGAGGCGTTTGCTCATTTATAGGGAAATTGAAGGAGCAATCGTCGGAATATTTTGAATTTGAGGTGTTTATGTAGTCGCGGAGGAGAACCATGTTGAGAGGATTGCTGCTGCTTCTCAACGAAGAAGCGTTGAAATCAAGATTAGGGTTTGTGAATGGAGAAGACGAAGAGACGAGATGGCGAGAGCCGAGAATGGAGGGCTGGGATGATTTGGAGGAGAAGTTGAACGAAGGGATGAGATTCTCCGCTGTGGGGTGGATGTTAGAGGTAGGGTAGACGAAGTTGGTCCGGGCTTTGACGCCACGCATGGCACGGGCGGCGCAGTCGTAGGCGCAGGCGGCCTCCTCCGCCGTGTCGAAGGTGCCGAGCCACCGTCTCTCTTTGGACTGGGGGTCTCTGATTTCGGCGGCGTACCGCCCCCAGGGGCGGCGGCGGACACCGCGGTACCTCATGGTGCCGGCGGCGGCGGCGGCGGAACCTTCTTTGAGGGAGCGCTTGTTGGTGGCGCAGCGCTTGGGGGCGGCGGTGGGGTAAAGGATAGGGTCGGGATCAGTGGCGTGGGCGCCGTTGAGCCTTCTCAAGGCTTCTTCCATTGTTGATTTAAGTGAAGTTATTTAATTTAGCAGAGAAAAAGTTGGATGAGGGAGTAATTTGGGAGATGAGAAATGATTGAAATGACACTGTAGTTTCAGCGGATATAGGGGGAGAGGATGTCTACAAAGAGTTTGCACCTGTTACCGTGTAGTTAACCTTGTGGTGGATGGGTATTTATAATAAGAATTGCAACCAGAGAGAGAGAGAGAGAGAGAGTTTTTGCATGGTCATTGTTATTTAATTTATGTATGTTTTCCTAGTCCACCTTTTTTTTTCATCATACTTTGGTGTCATATTATGAAATTACTAGTTTATTTAGTTTAATTTTGTGTTTATTACACCCGATTAGAATTCATAATTAATTTTTAGTTAATATAATTATTTATAATGATTGATTATCCCATTATTAAGATGTATATAATTTTATAAAATTTCAATTTTAGTAATAAATATTCATTAAAATTAGTTATAATACAATAAATTTTATATTTATACGCAATATTATGAAAGCATTAATTTTTTTAGGACACAATAATGACATGAAGTAATTGGACTAGAGGATTCATCCGTTCTTTTCCATTTTACAGAGAGACTTCAGGTAGTAATAATTTATGTTAAACTCAATTGAGGCAATCATCTAGAATTTGTTGCGGTTGCATCTGTACGTACTACTTAACTTTGCCGACTATAAAGGACACGGCATCTTTTATAATGTATACTCTTATATCTCATATTACTATATTAGTGATTCTGATGATTAAATACTTGAACTATTGAACAATTATTCAAATTTAATACAGAAATTAATTTATTTTCAGCACCTGAGTACTGAGTAGCGCGCGTTGATTTTGTGAGTTGTATTCATTCACCTCTGAATTGTGGGAACGAACAAAATCGAAGAAAATCGGACGGAAAAGGTTTTGAGAGCTTGAAATTAAAGGGTTTCACCGCTCTGAAAAGAGTGGATGCCTCCATTACCGATTTTATATCAGCAACGTACGATATGGCTTAGTCATTTTCAAGTGTCGGGAAAACTTTTTTTTGAAGTAGATTTCATGCCTAGCTCTTATATATATGATATATATATCAATTGTATATAAGGTGTTCTATTTACCAATTAATATTTGGCTGGTTTTTGTTGTGTAAATTATATTTCATCTCCTATATTATAATATTTTAATTGTTATACCATTGAATGATATAGTGATAATGTTTTAGTAGTATTAGTTATATTATATACTGAATGAGTTAATTTCCAACATAATCACCAGATTTTGGATGAATTTGTAATTTAGACATGATTTTTAAAATTTTGCAATAATAACATTCTTGAATTTTTTTCTCACAATCATAATTATGTTGTAGTAATGTATGTATATGTATACGAACTGAATACATTAATTCAATTTTGGGAGTGTTGAATATGTGGGTTTTTACTTTGCAACTTCAGTTTTCTAGTGGTCAATTTTTTTTAGAATGTCTACTTCCCTACAAATAAAAAAATTGACTTATTTTTACAAAGTTTTAAAAGTCGTGTTAAATTTCGAACTCATTCAGAAATGATGTTTTTTATTTGGCAACTAGCCCTTAATTAAATATGAAACAATGGTTAGCATAAAGAATAGAGTGTAATTAGGGAATGTAAGTGAGTCGAGCCTACTCGCGAACTACTCGAGATCGACTCGAAGAAAACTCAAACTCGACTCGAAGTGGTCGAGTCGAGTCGAGCTCGAGCTCGAGCTAGAGCTTCTCAAGTAGTTTTCGAGCTCAAGTTCGAGATCAATATTACAAGGCTCGATAGGCTCGCGAGCATAATCGAGCTTAAGCTAAATTCACACATTTAGCCCCAATATTTAATTTATTTACAATTCATACCCACCATAAGAAAGAAGATATAAGATAACTCTAGGTCATTTTTCTCTCATTTGTTTTTACTTTCACTCTCCCGTCTCTCCTCTCTCACGGCGGCGGCACAAAAAAATCATCTCCTATTCTCTCATATTTCTTTGTCGATGAGCAGATCTAACTAAAATTCTTGTCTCAATTCTCCAATTCTCCTCTCTCTTAGCAGTGGAGTTGTTTTCCATAGGCAACAACATCTTCAACAACTCAAAGATAGCATCCACCAAGAAATCTCTCTTCGAATCTTCTCCCGCAATTGTTACAAAGATTTCTCAGTCGAGTTCCAGAGGCGCCAATGATAAATAAAATGTTCTCAATTTCGAAAATTTCTCAATTTGGTAGTTTGTTCTTATTGTCGTCCTTTCATTTTGGGATGAATCTTATGTTTTGTAATTTTAGAATGAATATTGTCAATGCTATTGTATTATTTCGATTTTGGGATGGATTTTCTTTATATTTTTGTATTTTTTCGATTATTGGTTGAATCTCGTTAATGATTTATTTTTGCAGATCTTGCTTGAATCTTTTTAATTTTTTTGTGTTTTTAAAAAGATGATTGAAACCCCCCCCCCCCCCAATTGTAATCAATTTAATTTTAACTTCTTTGTAAATCTGAATTTCGAATTATTATTGTACTCTAATGAAAAAGTGAGCTCGAGCTTGACGAGTAGATAAGCTAGTCAAGCTCAAGCTCGAGAAATTAGAGCTCGGTCGAGTCAAGCTCGAGTTTGAGCTTTCGAATGAGCTCGAGTTCGATCAAATAGTACTCGGCTCGACTCGACTCGTTTACACCTCTAAGTGTAATCAAGAAGTTAGAGACACTTCAACTAAATTGGGATTTGGTGATGAACTGTAGCGATGGATATTATTCCGCCGCGATGGAAATTCACTGTATATTCTGTCGTTAAAATCTGCGTTTTTTATAGCGAGAGATCGAAATCCGAATTGACTAATGAGCCTTGTACAAATGGCAACATAATGTAAGATAAGGAAAGATACTATAGGGAATTTAGTAATTAATATACGACAGATTTAAAAAACCAAAAACGATAGCATTTGCAGGTTAGATAGTATTGTTAATATTTAATAACTCGAAAATGACTATTCTATTCCCATAGATCTTATATGCCCCTCTTGTGCGTTCAAATTTATTTTTTATTTTGATAAGATCAAGTTCGGCATAAATATAATCTAGTGATATAGCATGGAGTTTGTAATTAAACATTGATATTCAACATTTACCGATTTTCTTATACACCACTGAGGCTCAATAAAATTATATATCCATTAAAGAGGTCAGGATCAACGTTGGTTAATCCGAATCAATTCGGTTGACCTGCGAAAACAAAGGTAAAAAATAAGTATTAATCATAACACTAAAAAATATAATTCAAAATTAAAAAAATATAATATATATCATTAAAAAGTAACGGGCCAACCACTTATTTTGTAACGAGTTTATTTACTATTTTTAGATTTTTAGATTTTAGGGGGTTTATTTTCTGATTTTTAGGGTTCATATATATTTTTTTAAGTTTACTAATCTTAATTATGGGTTATATTTATTTAAAAAAAATTGAATTAATTTACTTTGAATTTATGGTTTACTAATTCCATTTTAGGGTATATATTTATTTTAAAAAAATTAATTTACTTTAATTTGAGGGATCACTAATTTTATTTTAGGATATATATTTATTTCAAAATTAGGTTTTTAAATTTCAATTACATTAATTGATATATGTTTCAAAAAAATTAATTATCAAGTTCAATGCATAAGCCTACGCATTAGCATCGGGCAAGTGCATTGCTCAAGTCGTCGGATTTCAAAAAAATTAAATTCATTCACTTTAATTTTAAGGTTCATTAATTCCATTTAGGGTATATATTTGTATTTATTTCAGACAAATTAATTCAATTCATTTAATTTTATGGTTCACTAATTGTATGTTAGGGTATATAATTTTAGAGGAAAAAAAAAAATTAAATCACAAAGAATTCTAAAAAAATTGAAAAAAATATATATAATTGGGCGTGTGGGGTGCACGTGTGTGATACGTCCGACATGAGCCTCTTTTTTTTACCGTTAATTGTTTATGGGCTTAGGACAGTCTGATGGATCTAGACTCCTACACGACATGTATAGATTACCACCTCATCAACATTAGATAAAGTAATTGCAGCTATGATCAACTATTTTTTTTTAATTTTTTTGTAAGTATTTAACATCCAAATTATTATGACAAAATTTAGATTCCGAATAATTTACAAATGAAATAAATTTTTTTAAAAATTATCAGAGTAACACGATTTATGCGGTTTGCTCGTTTGCGAGGATACATCAAAATTTCCCCTGCACATGATCCTAGATTAGCTTGGCTGGCGGTTGGCATTCACGCGGCGGTCGACTAATGATCGAACTTGATGAGTTGGATTACTCATCAATAAATGAAATTGGGTAATTGAAGAGCAAATTACTCTTCATTATTATACGCTCCCCATCCTATAAAAATAGGTTTCTATATTATTTGGGGTCATTAATAGGTCATATTACATATGTCTATACAATTTTATTTTCGTGTTATAGTCTTAATTAATGTTTATTGGTATATATATATACACACACTTTATATAATTAATGAATATATGAAAGATACAAATAAAATTTACGGGCACACTTGTGTTAGACGGTCTAACTGAACCTTTGCGTTAGACGAATATTATTTGACCCAATAAAGTGGTCCCCCCTCTTTTTTTCATTTTCTTTTTTATTTTTTTAATGGTCTCTCCCCTTCCCCTCTTTTATTTAATATTCAATTTTTAATTTTTTTTCCTTCTTCTTTAGCACAAACGTGCTCCTCCTTTTTTCTTTTCTTTTCTCGGCAGAGACGTTCCCCTTTTTTTTCTCTTTGGCAAATTGTGCTTCTTCTTTTTTGGGCAAAAACGTTCTTTTTCTTTTTTCTTTTTTTTGCTTTGGCAGTTTTTCTGCCTATACTTCACTACAATAATTAATGATACTTTTCTTTCTAATTAGTGATACTTTCTTCTGCAATTAGTGATACTTTTCTTTCTAATTAGTGATATTTTCTTCTGCAATTAGCGATACATTTTTCCATAGTAATGAGACCGCACTTCACAGGTAATGATACTTCAACTCATAAATAATGATACTCATATGTGAGTTAATGATATTTCACCTTATAAATAATGATACTCCACTCATAGTTAATGACATTTATCTATTTTGATTCGATAATTAATGTTTAATCATTAATAATATCATATTATAATCCACTTCCGAGTTAATGATACTTCATCCATAATAAATGATACTTCAAACCCCACAAAATTCTTGATAGAAAAGTTCAAGTCCTAAGAAACAAGCAAAATCCATTGTTGCTTGTCCAATGGAATCATCATGATCGAACAGAAGCAATGTGGGAGGAGTGTAATACCCCAAAATTTTATTATCTAAATTTTAATTAGGAATGTATAAATATAATAGTTAGAATAAGTGTAATATCCAACACTTTTTGGTATTAAAATATATATATATAGCATATGCTAACCATAAGGGTAACCTAGGGAAGAAAATAGACCCCTGTATATGCCGTTTTTAGGTGAGTGTTCTTAAGTAGGTTAGAGATAGCTAGTTTGATACATTCTTGTCTCTCTATTACGAATCTCGATGTCATTTTTTTTAAACTTAAAAAGAGTTTGTTATTTTTAGTTCCAGTGTTAAAAGATATATTCTCGGATATAATTTATTCTAATCCTAATAATTATATATATGATGATTTTATGTAGAAACTAATAAAATTTAAATACCTATACATATAAATAAAAGTCAAGACTAGAAAATTGATAACTATATGATATAGTATTTGTTAAGATTACTACAAGAGAATAATAATAATAATAATAATAATAATAATAATAATAATAATAATAATAAAATGATGAAGAATGCATGCATAGCTCCACGTCGGGGATCACTGGGCCTATATTGATAATTTCAAATTCTGCAAAGTAAGACTAGGCCTAATAATTTAATGAATAAATAGTTAATAATAATTAAAAAAAAGAAACACTTAGAAATTAGACGGTGACTCACCCATTCATTCTCCATAAAATCTTAAGGTAATTCATTAGGAAATAAAAGGAACAACGATGAGTTCAAGAAAAATATAAACGATACAAGGTCAGTTTCTAATTTTTTTTTAAGAGGAACTGTTCTTATAATTGTAGGTAAATTTGGATATTCATGATAATGCAATTTATGTAATATTGTATCACAAATTCCATTTTTTTTTATTTTACACAATAGATCATAAATATAATGCATTATCTAATATTTGTGATTTTCATATTTTTCTAATACAAAATCACTAGAAGTACTAGTTGACTTAATTCAATTCCATTCATGCTATTTTTTTTCTTGTTATCATTTACGGAAAAAAAGGGATTAATTGGGACAAGGGTCAATTTAAATAAAATGTTTCAAGATGAGATTTCAATATATGTGTACAATTAGAATAATCATGTCGAAAATTATTATGTAGTCTTAAATTAGATTTAGTGGTTGAAGCATAACTCTTGATTATTTTGTTTTAGGGACAAAATGTTATTTTCTTGTATAAAATTATTAAAAAAAATATAAAATATCAATTAAAGGTGAATATAAATAATTTAACTTGCTATTTTATGGCGTATAGATATTAGTCAGATTATTATCATATAGTTTTAGGTGAGAATCAATATCAAATATATATAGACATAAATAACATTAATTATGTAATTGAACTATGTTGGAGTATGTGTAAATTATTGAGAGTTGCTAAACCGTGATTAATTAAATAAAATTTTTTCATAGAAACTCAAATTAAAGAGGAGTTTATAGATTAAGCTATAATAAGGGATTTAATTAAATTAAGCCAATGTTGGTTGCTGTAGGGCTAGAAGAAGTAGTAAACTTTGAGCAGAACAGACCCGATTTGAGAGTTTATCTTCTATCAAGGTGGGTCATACTATATCTTTGCAAATTGTATCTTTCGAGTTATTAAGCTCTCTACTTTGCTAAAATTGCATATGTGACTATCTATGTTAAATATTTACGTGCTACTGTATGTTGTTGGAGGATCATAGACCAACGTTATGTCAATGTGAGTAACTACAGTATGCATGCATTATTCGTCATGCCCTACTCCTTGTCGATGAGACTAAAATGAAACACTTATTGGTTATACTCATTGGGTATACTTTGACCATACTCAACTTTACGCGTTGGTGATGTAGTACGGGTTACGGGCAGTGACTGGTTATACTCTTAAGCGCTTCATGATAAAATGTTTTGGTGAACTTAGGTTGCTTTCAATTTTAAAACCTCCTAAGCTTCACTATCTGCATAGAAACAGATAGATTACTTTAACAAAATGATTTGCATAACTTGAATTGTAAAAACTTACCCACTTAGTGCATTAGTACTCAGCCCAAATATTTTCAAATATTTTTCAGGTCAGTAGGCTGGCGCGTGGATGTGACGATGCTGAGAGATGAGCTTTTATTATTTACATATTTTTCCAGTGTTTCTTTTTGTTAAGTATTCTGTTGATAGTGAAGTTTCTGCACTTATAATATTATTTTATTAAATGCTATGAACTCTAGTCTTAGTGATATGGATAAGTATATGTTATATCATAAACATGTTTGCTTATTCTGAGTCTTCTGTTGAGTTCTCATTGATAAGGTTACCCCCTTTCTTTCCTACTTCTTAATTCCAACCCCCGTGGCGTCCATTTCTACGGTCTTTCGGGATCGGGGCGCTACAGGTACCTTTGAGAAAAGCTTTACAATCATTTTATAAAACATAATATCCAATCATATTTTAAGCATATCCTAGGAAGCTTTTAAAAGATAAAATCTGTGAATTGCATGTATACAAAATCATTTTAATTCGATCATTGCGCGCCACTCTCCCCTAGAACGCTTACGGTGAGTTGGTTCATGTACACAACCCAACTACTTAAGGTTAGACACTATCCTGTTTGCTTGGGGCTTGATATCGTGAACTATTGTAGTTTTGTCATAAAAAACAGTAGTAAAACTTACATGAGTCAGGAGAGCACATTAAAATACAGTCATGAGTTGGATATTCAATCACATTCATTTTATAAATTATCAAGACTCAATAACCCGAAATACATTTTTATATAATAAAAACCCACCTGGCAATCAGATCTGAATCGCTAGATCTAGATTCTGATTCTGGTCTCAACTGGAAGTCTCCTTCTTCTGTGCCTATAAGATTATCTGACAATTTAATTTTGATAAAAGACTATCATTAGTTCAAAATCTAACCTAACGCCCTGATCCCAGGAGAATGGCAGGTGACCGGTGCGATACTTGGAGGAAGGAGGAAGGGATTATTGAACAGAAATAATCAAAGAACTAGATTTAGTGCCCCATAAATTTGGGCAGCATAATCCTCTATAAATTGATCAATCCACACTTTTAAAACGTGTATGAAATGACTCAAACCAGATACCATGACTATTAGGATGAACCCAAGAAAGAATAAGGAAGCAAACTTCAATGTAAATAATAACAGTTCAGAGGTTAACTGTTAATACGTTAGGAATGAAAAAGGCTAGACTGATGTCTGTCCAAATACATGAAGTAAAGAGATGTCAGACTCCTATCTGTCGTGAAAGCAATGTAAAGCCAGGCTTTTGCCTTGACATGGAAAGCAATATAAAGCCAGACTCTTGCCTGTCTGAATTTAGAAGGTAAATAAGTGCCAAGCTTTTGCTTGTCAGGAACCATAAGTAAACGGGATTCAGAGAACCGAACACTCCGTAACAATAAAGAAAATGGGATTTGGAGAACCGAACACTCTATAACAGTAAAGAAAACGGGACTCGGAGAACCAAACACTCCGTAGTAGTAAAGAAACAGGATTTGGAGAACCGAACACTCCGTAACAGTAATCAGAGTAAGCGAAAAAGAACATAGTGCATTTATTCAGACTCAAAAGGAAGCATGTTCTTAGTTAGACTCCATACATAAATTAAACGTATACATCAAATTATATCCCTTCAGCCTTACCATAGCTGTCCACCATCCCGCAGCTCATCCTGAAAATATTTGAAAAGATTTTTGGGCATGAGTACTAATGCACTAAGTAGGTAGCTTTGAGAAAAGATTCACAATCATTTTATAAAACAGAATATCCAATCATATTATAAGTATATCATGCAAAGCTTTTAAAACATAAAATCTGTGAATTCCATGTACACAAAATCATTTTAGTTCCATCATTGCGCGCCACTCTCCCCTAGAATGCTTACGGTGAGTCGGTTCGTGTACACAACCTGACTGCTTAAGGTTGGACACTGCCCTGTTTTCTTGGGGCTCGATATCGTGAACCATTGTAGTTTCATCACCAAAAACAGTAGTAAGACTTACACGAGTCAGGAGAGCACATTAAATACAATAATGAGTTGGATATTCAATCACATTCATTTTATAAATATCACGACTTAATAACCCAAAATACATTTTTATATAATAAAAATCCACCTGACAATCAGATCTGAATAGCTAGATCTAGATTCTGATTCTGGTCTAAACTAGAATTCTCTTTCTTCTGTGCCTACAGGATTATCCGGCAATTTAATTTTGATTAAAGACTATCATTAGGTCAAAATCTAACCTTTCTTAGCTATGAAGTAAATATTATAATTATCTACTATCTTAATACGCAGCACCTGAGTCATCAAAATATTTTGACTCTGAAGGAAACTTTACTCAGGGCATTTTTATAAAGAAAAACTCTTTAGGGAGTTTTGGCGTACAGGGTGGTTAAACTCGTATCCTAAAATTAATTCGGTACAAATAAATTCATACCGCAAGATCTTTCCATTAGAAAAATATGAAACTTTAAATAAAAATACTATATTTTGACACGGAACAACTTTTGAGCTTAAAGATATGATAGGGCTATCCATGGACAATAGATCTGAAAAGGACTAGAATTTAATATTCGGATACCTAAAATATACCCAAAATTAAAAAGTGACAACACGAGAAATGTATATAAATATTCATAGAACATAAAACTCTAAAGACACTCTTTGATCTGGCGACCCGAAAGAGTCACTGATTTGAGGAGTGGTGGCGACTTTTGACAGCGGTCACGATGATTTTCCATCGTGATCGTCCATCGTGTCATCATTTCAATCACGTATTCATGATCTACATGTTGATACCTTCAAAATGACTATTTCAGAATTGAAATAGAAAACTAGAGTCGTACATTCTTTGGAAGCTGCTAGACGTTATGATTTTTAAAAATGAATGAAAAATGAAACCTTAACCTCCTATTTATAGAAGAAAAATAAATAGGATAATAACGAATAATAGAAAGAGGATAATGATGGAATAGGTTAATGATGGAAAAAGAATAGGATAATTATGAATAGGATAATATTTTGAAAAAGAAATTGGATAATGACGAATGTGCCTTATGTTATCCAAACCTATTACGTTGCACCTTAAAATTGTGCCAAGTGTTCATTTAAACTCGAAATTAGAAAATTTAAAGTTTGACACAATCCTTGAAACTTTTTCTATCAACTCGAAAAAAATCAAAACATTTTGTTTAAAGCAATTTTTGACCAAATTAAATTTAACAGATTTCCCTAGTTGCGGTTTTTCTTTATTTGAGTCCTTTAAAGGCTCAACTTATTTTCTAACTTACTAGAGGGTAGCATAAGTTGAATAAAACATTCTAAAATATTTCGGGGTATTACAGGTAGCCTGTGTTTTGTTTTTACTTGAAAGACATGCTTAGAGTATAAGTGGGAGATTTTGGTTTTGTATACTGAAATGCTTGTCTTTGTATACAATAAATAATATTAAGATAATATAGATTGAATAAAGATTGCAGTCACTGTTTGTGCATTTATTTATTGACTGATGTGCTTAGAGGTTTTGGTGTGCCGAAGAGGTTTTGGTAACCGAAGAGCTCCTTAAGGTTGAGAATGACATCATAAGCAGTCTTTATAGACTGATGTTGGTGTTGCAGCACGTTTGACATAGAAGCCAAAATGTAGTAGCGTTCAGTCTCATCAGACTTGACCCACTTAGCATAGACCAACCTTTGTTCTTCGCCAGATTCTCATCTGGCCTCTGAGGACATTCCTCTTCAAGTACGAATTTGTGTCCTTCAGCAGTTAGGACGAGGTTAAGGTTACGAATCCAGTCATTGTAGTTTTCACTGATTAACTTGTTTTCTTTGAGCATTGAGGACATATTTGAGAGTGCCATGATGATATAGAGTAACTGAAAAATAAACATGTAGTACAATCACAAACTTTAGGATAAACAACATATAATCGAAAACCTCATAAAAATTATATACTTTTCCACCGATATTTTAAAAACATTTTCTATAAACCATGATAGTGTGGACGTTTATAAAATTCATTTTTAAACAGGTTATCAACCTTTAATTTGCTTCCAGTTGAATTTCCTTACAACAAGTAAATTAATAGTGGGAAACCAACACGGTCATGTAATCTTCTAATTAATAAGCCACGATCATATGGATGTTTATTAATAAATTACATCTAAGTGTAAACACCATCATCTTCGCCCCAAGTACACTTGTTTCGAATTTAACTGCTATAGATGTAGGAGTCAGTTAGTTCTAACAATGTTCTATAGCTAATTTTTAAAGAGGTTTAATATCTAGAGAATTCTATGATATGACACATCCGATATGGAGGAAGACCTATTGTCAACGCGCATGCCCATCATTTGTCATTTAAACTAGATTAATGGAGACTGTATGAGATTTCTACATACTTTGGTATGAATATCTCCCACTTAGTTATTTATGATTGAGGTTTCATTTTATCCCATTATAAAACATGCAAACATTACATAAAATGATAAACATTCATTGCATGCTTCAAACAACATAAGAAGCAATAATAATAAACCAACTATCATAGCTTATATCTCATGTTGATCAATGAGATAAAACTGGAAAGTCAGCTCTGGAACAGGGACAGGGTCGCCGCCCCCTTCACCGCACCTTGCCGATAACCTTAGCTCTAATTAGGGTTCCGGGACGTGAACCAGTGATTCTTTCCTTCTCGGGTCTGCACTACTTTCCTTCTTTGAGTTGATCTTCAATCTTTATTCAATACAAAATATATTTTCCTAAAAGGAAAAATCTAATATTTCTAGAATAAAAAAAATAACTCAACCTTAGTGATTTTCGAAAATCACTACTAGGTCTAACAATTTTATTTCTATTACATTAAAACAACATAAAATAAAATCTAGACCTAATCCATGGATTTTGTCATG
The DNA here is from genome assembly GCA_026008535.1 of Perilla frutescens. Classification (NCBI taxonomy): domain Eukaryota; kingdom Viridiplantae; phylum Streptophyta; class Magnoliopsida; order Lamiales; family Lamiaceae; genus Perilla; species Perilla frutescens. The sequence goes on along the minus strand of BRKX01000013.1, from coordinate 43,795,768 downwards.
GATTAAAAATCACATAGTCAAACCGGCATACGGCCCATCACACATTCAACATAAAATTAAAACCTACATTGGAGCCATGATAGTTGGTACAACCTGCAAACAAAAAACAGTCTACAAAACCAACAATCATATTCAAAAGACATACATAAAATAACATATGATATCCATGCATAAATTATTATTTTCAAAAAATTCAATTAATCAAATTAATTATTTCAAAAATAATACAAGATAAAATTTGGAAATTAAAATAATCTACCAAATTAAATCTTGTTAATCTCGAAAAATCCATAAAAATAAATCTGAAAATTAATTATAATTATCCACCAAATTTATTTTTAATTTTCGAATACACCCTAATTAATTAATATTTGGAAATCTTGATATAGATCAAAAATCCATTGTTGGTCCCGGGCGAGTATATGTCAGTTTAGAGGGGGTGAATAAACTGATATAAAAACTTTACTTCAATTGCGGAATGATAAGGGCCCTTGACTCGCTTAGCAACTTATCTATGCACAAATCAGTTGAGCACTTTTAGACAACTTGGGTGCAGATTGTGTGAGCTTGTGTACAGTTCAAAGATATGCGAGTATAAGCAAAACAGTACAACACACAGATGATTTATAGAGGTTCGAAGTCTCAAACTTCCACGTCCTCTCTTCCTTCCGTAGAAGGGCAACTCCACTATATAAGTTGAGTTATTTACAAATTACACAATGAAGGACAGTTGGCTGAACTTGGTAACTGCTCGCTACCTCAGTGGGTCGACAGCTCACACTTGCAGTCTCTAACTGCTCGCTAGGAAGGTAGGTGCTATTGATATCTTTACAAGGTTTTAGATCTCTTTCGATCTTCAAGAGGTTAGTCTTGAACAAGGGATATCAACTGATGTGCTCCTTCAATTGAGCTGGGTAGTTGATCGATGTATTGCTGGAACTGAGAAGGTTGCTCTGGCTGGATTATCAACATGTAGCTAAATGCTTTGATTTTGTGGATTCTTCTTCTTAGTTGGACTCTCGCAGTTTTAGCAAATGCTGAACTTCAGCTATGTGGGAGGGAGAAACAAAGCTCAGTTGTAAGTTGAGACAACTTGAATGAAGGCTTCAAGAATGAAAGTCATGAAAAGTCTCTTGAAAACTTTGATTTTCTCGTCTTTTATAGAGGAGTGATTTTGTGACCGTTGAGTTCCATTGATCGGTGGCTCTGTTGGTTCATCAATGACAGATGATCTTTATGATCGTTGGAGCTTTTGGTTGAAGTAGCGGTTGCTTTGCCAATCGATCTCTGTTAGATATTTAATTCTAGTAGTCGTTGCTTTGCCAATCGATCTCTATTGGATATTTAAATTCCCAGATCTCCGCTGGAGCATTTATTCCAAGATCTTCATTTGAGCATTAACTCCAGGACTCTCTGGCTGGCAGTTCTGAGCTTCTGTTTAGGAAGTTTGAGTTCCAGTTGGCAATTCTGAGCTTGTCTGCTCAGTTCGGCTATCACTCCAGTTTGGCAGTCCTGAGCTTCTTCCTCCAGTTCGAACGATCACAAGTTTTTGAATAACTTGTTAGTTCGACTATTCTTTCTTTGAGCTTTCTTGCCAGCTTAACTGATCACAAGCTGTTGGCTAGCTTGTCAGTTTGACTGATCTTTCTCAAGCTTCCTTGTCAGATGTTTGCTTATTTTCTCATACAAGCTGGCTGACTTCAGTTATGGCCTTTGATTGATTCGTCTGTTTACTTCAGTTTAGCTGAAGTTAAGTTTGGCCATCAGCTGGACACTTCCAGTCTTCAGTTTAAACTGATCTCTTATCAGTTTCTTAAGTCTTGTTGATTTTTCTCTCAGCTCAACTGACTTAGCTGTCAGTTTGTTTTGACTGGTTCGACTCTTTGAACCTTCAGTTGGATTGAGTTCTGACTAGTTGGCGTATCCTTCCAGCTGGTTGACCGTGCTCCAGTTGGGTTGACTCTAGCTTTAGTTGAGTTCCTTCTTCAGGCTCTGGATTGGTCAGCTCAGATCTACAGCTTGGATCTTGGTCAGTTTTTTTCAAGAATAGTTTTGACATCTCATCAAAACCTTATCTAGGGGTTCCTTGATAGTTTTTCCTAACAATTTCCCCCTTTTTGATAATGTCAAAACCTAGTCAATGATGATGGAAAAACTGCAAATGTTCGTCTAAGAGACATGCTATTTTTCGCTTATAGGCTAAGCTTGATATCAGTGCAAGTTAGAGCAGGAATTCAAGTATTAGAGCATACTTTCCTGTTAAACATACTTTCATTTTGAACTAACAAAGCATGATTATCAAGGTATGAGGGAATGTGCATGAGCATGAGCACGGCCTAATATGATATTGAAGCATGATATTGAAGTATTACAGCATGTATCATATATAATTCTCAGAGCATGATATTGAAGGATTAAATCAAAGCATATAGATCAGCGCGAGCATATAGATCAGAGCATATAGCTTTTAGCTTATTGATGAGGACATCCATAGCAATGATGAAGTCAATGAAGAACTGGAATTCAAAGGACCCGTCACAAGACTACGAGCTAAGAAGTTGCAAGAATATTTGCAAGCTATAATTCGCAAGAAGTTCGAAGCTGAAGACGGCGTGCAAGGAAGCTTGAAGATGTTGACCTTGTTGAAGATGGAAGATGGAGATCAAGACATGGAGTACAATGCATGAAGATGTGCACAAGTGCATGTGTACGAGTGTTGAAGAGTGCACGGCCAAAAGTGAAGTTTTAGAATATGAGAGTATCCGTCGGTATGCCCATACCGCGCAGTTTCGGCCCTTGATGATTTAATTAAGGGGATTGGTTTATTAGACTATAGTATTTTATTTATTTAATTTGGACTATAGTCAAAGTCAGATTTTTATTTATTTATTAGTAATTTTCGGTCAAATAGGATTTCTAGTTTGACTAGGTTTTATTTAAGGCACAATTCTACCTTGAATAGAATTCTAGTTTAGGAAGTTTCCTAGTCCAGTTCTAGTTTGATTTTGAGTAGTATTTTTCGGTCCTTATCTTAGTAGGATTCGACCACCTCTATTATAAATAGAGGATCCATGTGACATTCATTCTCAGACCATATTTAATAATTAAAGCTTTGCTTCAATATTGTCTCAACCCCATTCTATATCTTTGTGAGTTTAGATCTTTTAAATTCATACTCTTAGATTTAGCATCTCTAAGTTTTACAAAGGGAATTCGCCGTCCACGTTCGAGGGATCGTCAGAAACTCGCTATCGAAGAGCAACTTAAAGAATTTGGCCTTGTGAACGTTCGAGATTCAAGGCAACTTTCGGGTTTTAATTCACCTCAACAAATTCATCATCCGTCCAGCCATCAACGACCCCGTCCATCATCATCATCGCACGTGATCGACTTCATCCTTGTTCGTGCCCAAATTTATCTCGTCTCGTTCAATCCGTAAGTTGGATTCTACTCTATCATACGCTATCTACTCAAGCCCTTCTAAACCTATTCACCATCATTCGAATCATCATCACCCCATCCATTGTTCTAACCGTCCAAAATAGCCCTATTCCTATTTGGATTTGTGATATTTTGTGTGTCATTTATCTAGGTATTTTAATTGAGTCTTAGTCGTCTAGTTATTCGAGTATAGAATCCTTTCGTAATCGATGTAGTTTCTTTCCTAGCTTCCGCGTCTTTTGTGTCTCGTTGTTCATTGAGTCCCGAGTCACATCACTTATAGATCAGAGCATATAGCTTTTAATATCATAGTTATCATATCAGCTATTGATAGTAGATAGAACTACTGCTTCGAACTACTACTTCACTTCCTCAAGTGCTTCTTCTTGGTATGCTCGATTCTCCTTTTTCTTGAATTCCATGTGTTCTCGAAGCTTCCTCTTGAAGCTGAGCTTCCCCCTCAAGCTGTACTTCTCTTTGGATCTGCTCCCATAGAGTTAAATTTTCATCACCATACCTTCCATCTTCCCCCTTTTTGGCATCATCTAAAAGGGTAAACTGGTCTAGATCGTATGACGACATTGATAGATTTGGCAAGAAGGTGAATGCAGTTGCCAAGTTGTCATCACAGACTAAGGGAACTGAGGGAATGAGCATAGGCGAGGAGAACCATACATAAGCTTCTTCAGCTGTCATGAACTGACCACGATTAGTGGTGAGAGAGAGATCTTGGTCTCTGAAGTCGATGGTTACCAGGTTGGTGAAGATCTCATCGTTTGATGCGATTGGTAGGTCTTCAAGAAATGGGGTGCAGAAGGAGTTGGCTGGCTCATTATCTGGAAGAGGAGCGTCGGCTGGTACGCTGTACTGGATTCATTTGATCATTGAATCCATTATTTTCGAGAGCGTTGGCAGCGAGCTGAGTGGATTATTCATCCAATTTCTACTCCAGTGGCCTTCGTTGATCCAGAAGAAGGATCAACGAGTGCGGATGAGGTGGAACATGGTGGCCTCAAAGATTTTAAATCTCCAGAGATGATACTGATGATATCTTATCAAGTGCTCAAATAGTGAGGGGTTGGTGCCCTCAATGAGACCGAAATAGCTTCGTAGCTGATGGTCTAGAACTTGCTCAAACTCATCCTGAAATAAGTCGCGATGTACTGAGGTGAGAGGTTGTGAGCTGGCGGGTATTGTAGACTGATCACTCAGTATAGAGAGAGGCTCATTCTCAATCAACAACTACCTTTCATCTGAGGAGCTGGCAGTTGCTACCAACGGTCTCTTCCCATGACTTGAGCCGGCAGTTCCTGGTTGGTGCGAGTTCTTCGGGATTGGATGACAGTAGATGGTTGGGAGCATATCTCTTCGTCCGATTGGCTCTCCGGTTGGAATCACCTCTACCAATTGACTCAGAATGATGTGGCTTATGCGACCCATAAACCCAACATTCTCTCAGAATGTGCCAGTTTTCGGTTCATATTATGCTCGGTCTACATTTGTGCACAATTGAGGAAGAATGAAGGAAGCCCAGTCAGCTTTGCATCCAAGGAATAGAGCGGCCGTTAGATGAGCTTTTAGTTCGGAGAATTGGACCGTCTCAAAGTTTCCGTGCAGGATGTGACCTGTGATATCCAGGAGTTAGATGATCTCACTAGGCAGACTTTTCTTCAACTTGTGTGAGCAGTTATGGTAGTGCACGTGTGGATGTTTCCATAGACTCCACAGTGCATTTTTGCTCGGAAGCTCTAGATCCAGCACGTCTTGGCCTTCACCGGGGAGGAGGAGTGTAGACATCATAGTGTCTTTTGTCACCGTTATGACTTGGTTCTGAACAGTGGAGAATGTGTTGTTACCGGAGATAATTGCATTGTGGTAGAACTCCGCAACATGGGTGGAAAGATTCTTGACTGGCATGATCGTCAAGAATGGCAGCAACCCAGTTCCCTCTTATGGTCGAAAGATCCTTCGGAATTTCTCTGGACCTAGGCATGCGTAAAGAAGCTCTAGATTAAGAGTCTTGTCTTTCTTCAGCTTGCTCACGAGCGACTGGACATTCACCATCTGAAATGAGGGTTTCATTGCTATAAAGAAATCGTGGCATTAGATTTGCAAGTGCTTTGGTTAGGCGATATCAATGAAAGAGGAGAGAGAGATTTTGCAGATGCTCTGAGCCTTCATCTCCTTGCATATATATATTCAGCTCTACATGCATTGATCGAGGACACTCGATTGCTATCTTAGCTGATCAGCTATCTGATTTGATGGATGATTAGCTGAATAAATGATGCATGCATCCTAACCGTCCGATTGTGAAGTAACTTTATGATCATGTGCCTGAGAGAGAGCAAATTTAAAAATGGGGTGGTTGCCATAAATAGCAAAATATTTTCTGCAGATTTTGCTATTTATATCTCATAGATAATTATACCCTCATTTTCTCCTTTGTGGAGTCGATTTAATATCAACGCAGAGATATTAATGGCAACTTGTGAGAGAGGACCCCATTTTCAAATTGTAACCGTTGGATGTAATATAAGCAATTTTATAATCACAACGGAAATAATTAAGTTAAGATAAGCTTGAGGATTAAGAAAAACTTATCCTGAGTCAGTTGGGATACAGTCAAACTGATTGGCTTGACGATTCAGCGGTTGGATGACCAGTTTCATCACGTTTCCAGTTACCGCTGATGAGCTGACTTTGAGACTCTAACTGAACTGAATTGATCAGTTCGTTTGGTCAGTTGCTTGGCCCTTTTTGAGTTAGTTTCTTCTTTTTGAAGGGCCGAACTAGACTAGCTGCACTGTTTCCTTTTGAGCAGTTTGATCGCTTTGTCGTCGATGCAGATCCAGTTTTGTTCTTTGGCAGTTCGGGCCTTACTGTCCTCCTGGCTTGGTGAAGTTGCTGAATGGCAACTGATAAGTTTTTCATCCTTTGATTAAGGGATTGTGAAATTCCCTTCGGCGGCTGTCTGAACTGATCAATGTTCAGAATCAGTTGCACGCCTTTTGAGCTGGATTTGAGTAGAGGAGTGACATAGCTCTTGGATAGGAGACTTGGTGATGTGGCAGTATCCTCATCATCACTATCTCTTCGATCAACATGCTTATGATTTTTCTGAGGAACCACGACTTCAGTATTTGATAGATGTGGTTTTATTCTTTCCGTGGCAGTTGGAGTTAATCGTGATGGCTCATATGACTGACTAGATAAATCATCAAAGTTCAATTTTCGGCAGAGGGAGCTAGTTCGGCAGTCGACTGAATGATTTGCAACCACAGCTCCTTGAGGCATGATGCTCGTTTTGAATTCAGCTAACAAGACAGCTGCTGGAATTTTGTTGGTGAGCCTGTGATTCATGATGTGCTAAACTTGCACAATGGTTGGAGGGAATGAATTTGACGATCCTATCCATTTAATGCTCCAAGTTTTTTCATGTTTCAGAAAATTTCAGATTCAGGAGATGAAAGAAATGAGAATGGAAGCCTATGATAATGTTGTACTTTACAAGGAAAAGATAGAGAGGCTTCATGATCAAGTAATGAGAAGAAAGAGATTCTTCCTAGGACAACAAATGCTTTTGTACCATTCCAGGTTCAAATTGATGGGAAGAAGTCTGAGGACCAAGTGGGTTGGTCCATTTGAAGTCTATTCGGAATGCCCCAATGGGGCAGTTGAGCTTAAAAATCCCAAAACTGGAGGACAATTCAAAGTTAATGCCCATCGTCTCCAACCTTACCTAGGGCATTCTGATATGGATGCTAGAGTGGTCTGGCTTGGGGATCCCATTTACACCTGAGTAGGGATTTTATTATGTCCACGACAATAAATGGGGCGCTACTAGGAGACAACCTAGGTTTTATTTTATTTCATTTTTTCATTTTAATTAAATAAAGTTTTCCAGTTAATTAAACTAGATTAGGGGAAATTTTACGCTTGTTTTGGATAAGTATGTAATCTACATGTTACGATAAAAAGAGAGAAACAAGAGATAGAGTTAAATCCTGAAAAATTAGGGACTCTGAAGCAGGGCACTTTGAAGAGATAAAGATGAAGTCTGATTTTTCAGGGATAATAATTTTCCGTTACTATGGGCATTCCGATCACATAAAACCCTAAGAATTTGAAAGGTCGCGGTCACATCAAGCTACAGTAACACTATGCTTAAAACAAACCCCACAAAAGCAAAACAATCACTTTCATTCTCTTCGAATTTCTCTAAAACATCCAAGCCCTCTTCGAAAAACCCTTCAAACAAAAACCCTTCCACCACCTCTCAAGCTTCGAAAATGGTAAACACCAGAGACAAGAAAACTACTCCAAAGGCGAAGGGCAAGCTGGAGTTCGAAGCTCCTGTTGTGGTCGAAGAGCTCGCACAGCTAAAAGCTGCAAAGAAGAAGGCTGTGAAGCCTAAGGTTGGAGTCACCACTTGAGCTGTCATCGGAGCAACCAGCAAGGTTGCTGAAAAGATTGTGCCTGAGAAGGAGCCTGCGGTGGTGGTGGAAGAGACGAGCTCTTCAATGCCGTCACAAGAAGAACAGCCGGAAAAAGATGCCACGACTGTAGCCATGCAGGAGGAGGAACCAGCTGCGGAGCCCATAACGGAGCAAGCTCAAGAAATGATAAAAGTGACCACAAAAAAAGTGAAAAACCGACTAGGGTTTCGACACCCGAGCCATCTAAAGAAGCTATCGAGGAAGATGAGAATGCGGAAGAGGAAGGAGATGAAGAACTTGATGATTTTGTAGATGAATTGGACGAGATAGATTCTCAGAAAGAGGATGAACCACCTGTGGAGATAAAGAAAAAGGTTCTGGAGAAGGCCAAGGGCAAGAAGAAAGTTGGAGAGCCCATTCCAGAGCAGTCAGAGCAACCTGAAGAGTCGCAGTGTGAGGAGACCGATGATAAGGCCTCTGAGGAAGAGGAGAAGGAGCAAGAACAAAGTGAGCGCTCTCAAACTCACATGTTCGTTGATAAGCCCTCGGAGGATTCACGGCCCAAGCAGAGGGTCGGCAAGGCGGTGGCCGTAAAGGCAGGAGAGAAGTTTGCTGGAAAGCCCTCTTTATGAAAGAGGAAGGCTGGGGAGGGCACATCAAAGCCCAAACTAAAGAAAAGCAGAGGAGTGGGGAGCACCACTCTAGGAAGGTTTAGAAGTGGTCCACCACCGGTCCGAGGCATCATAAACTCCAAAGGAGTCCACCGTGAGTCTCTCATCGCTTTGGTTATAGAGCATGAGGTAAGGGATCTTTTCGCTGCTATTGGGTGGGAATTTTTCTTTGATACGGAGTGTGTCATTTTCTCTACTCTCTCGCGAGAACTTATTCAAAATCTGAAAATCAAAGTTGTGAATAAGCCTGCTACGTCTACTAGAATAATGAGTTTTAAAATTCTGGGAAAAAGTTATTCTATGTCTGCTGATGAATTGAATATGCTGCTTGGCATTGTATCTTGTATCGATCTATAGGTTGATTTGTATGTGAATGCATTAACTGTTGTTCCCGACTCTGCTAAGGGAGTTGAGTAAAAATGGGCTGAAATTGGGGATGGCTCCACTTATCAAAGTGGAGCCACAAATGGCTATTGTTTGAATAACGAAGCCTTGAGATTCTTCCATAAGGTGATCACCTATAGTTTCTTTAGATAGAAGGATAGCTCGAATTCTATCACTAATCAACAACTTTTTATTCTCTGGTATATGGTGAAGAAAATTAGAATCAATTTTGGCTCTGTGGCCATTGCGCATTTCAGGGAGATAAAAACACACCCTAATCATAGAATCTCTTGTGCCCAATTGATCATCCAGATTGCTGTTAGATCTAGGTTGTTGGATTTGAGCATCACTACTTTGCCCCCCTACCCCTTGAATTCTTTGAGATTGCTTGTCTAAAGAGAATGCAGAATGTGGTAGATGATGAAGAAGAGAAGCCTAGTTTCTTTGTGCCGAGGGCAGACCCCTCGAGCCTTTTGATGATTGCAGGTACATCTAGCAAAAGTTGAAAGTGTTGGAGAATGCCCGGTCCCAAACAGATGAGAAACTAGACCGCATTGAAACCGCTTTGAAGACCTACTTTAAGCACGTTGGGTTTTCTTACCTAATGCCCTCGTCCGACTAATTCCTACTTCTTTCTTTCCTTAGATTAGGTTTTGTTTTTGTTTTTTGTTTCTGTTCTTTGTTGTTTATAAGTCGCCCTTGTTCACCCACTTCGCCTCGTGCAAAAAATAATTAAGTGGGGACGGGGTGTTAATCCAAAAAGGATTAGTGTTTGGAATATAATTAACAAATGAGTATGCTAAAAATAGGATATGCCCTCCGAAAAATCGGACATCATAACCTCTGTAACTAGAGAAAATCCCTATTTATAAGCGGCTTATAAGAAAAGAATAGAACCTATAATAATTCAATAAGCCCTTTCAAAGGAGATACGGAAGAAAATAAACAGATACCAACAATCAATAGACCCATTCATAGGTCGACAAAGGAAACATACATCATTATGCTGAACAAATAAAGTCCTTCCATAGGCCAAAATGAAAGATCAAGTAGGTAAAACAAAGAATTAAGATTTCTTCCCTTAGATTAATGACAAATGCATCATATAGTTAAAGCATAAAGACAGGCTATAACTAGACATCAACATGGTTCGTAATCAGAGAACCCGAATCATATCAATAAAATACCATAAGTCATCAGAGTAGCAAGAAACATAGTGGGAATAATACTGTAATAGTAAAACATGATCTCAGCAGCCAACCCACTTCACAGCCACCGTCGACCTTTGCATTTCAACCTGAAAACATTTGAAAAAAAGGATGTGAGTACTAATGTACCCAGTGGGGTTTTACGAGAAAACTTCTTTGATAAACTTTAGAAGTATCCAATTCATAATTGGCGGTATATGGAGAGCAAAATGCAAAAGCCCTCCCCATATCCGCAAAACCTTTTACTTCTTTTCCTAGCGCCCTTCCTGGCTCAAACCTGATCTCTATTGCACCCTGAGGCATGCCTAAGGATAAGAGAGGGGTTACCTCAAATATCCCACCGAGGATTCAAGGGCGTTACACACCAGTGACTCCCTAGTGATCAAAAGATCACAACCTGGTGACCTAAAGGCCACAACCTGGTAACCCGAAGGTTACAATCCATGAGTATGCGAGAGTATTACCCAGCAGTGACTCTGAGTATGCGAGGGGATTACCTAGGAGTGACTCCCTAGTGATCAAAAGACCACAACCTGGTAACCCGAAGTTTACAACATGATAATAATCATCGTTCCTTCAGCTCAATATCCTGCTTTACAATCATTTAATCTCAACATTCAATCCTCAACATTAATCCTTAAAATTCATTCATCACAAACAAACCTCAATGTTCAATCCTCAACATCAATCCTTAATATTCAATCCGCAACATTCATTCATGCTAGCATAGATGATAACCTAGAATGAATCATCTAGGTCTAATTTCTCAATCGATTCTAGAGCCTCAACGCCTATAAGGGATACTATAGTCAGCCTAGAAGGCATCATTCATTTAACCAAAGCTTCCTCATCATAATATCAATTTGCAACAATTAATCCTATGATCATGATCATTTATATCTCATATCAACAAATCATATCATATCAAATTATGCTAGCATCCATAACATATCATGCTCAAGAGCTCAAATAACAATTCATATCATCAATTCCCGTAGCACCATAATTTCTTGTACAGAGACTAATCATGCAGAGCATAAACTCATTTAATTGAATATTTCGATTTTCCTAACATGCTCCTAGAGCTCACTAGCTCAAATAATAGATGAGTATAGTATTACCGACCTTGATCATTATTCTTGAGATGAAACAACGAGCTGTAATTGCCTGCTTAATTCCTTCGAGGTTTGGCTTGTTCTACAAAAGTCGATTATCGACTTAGCGATCTATTCGAAGATCCTAGAAGCCAAAATCATAAAAAAAATGGAATTCATTGACTACGACTCCTCTACGGATTGCACATCTAATCGACTCGGCCTAAACATGAGGCATGCTTAAAATAATAATTTAAGATGGACCAAGTCAAAAGATTGGTGAAAGACGACGCCCCGATGCTTTTACCCTTTTTCGACGCTTTTACCAAAAATTCAACAACACTTTATAATCATCCAAAAAAATCATGAAATAATTAGGGTATATCTCATATCATAACAGCAGCCAAATATATAAATTCACGATTTTTCCGATGACCTTTGATTTTAAAGTAAAACACGAATAACTTTTACGATTTAGGTAAAATTCGAAATGACGGGATACTCGAAACCAAAACTCAACATCAAGCTATCCCAATGTAAAATAATATTCCGAACACCTTTCTAGTTGAAGCCTTTTCAATTCGGGACATCGAAAGGCTCCAAAATCCCAAAATACCGAAACTGATCGGTTACTGTAGCAGATTCCATTTTCCGGCGATTTGGCCCATTTCCGGCCATCGGATGACATTGACATCAAAATATGAAACGTAGATCACTTAAGGATGCCCCACGTACTAAAATTTGAGCTTCATAGGATAAGAAACGAACCGAAACGAGACGTCGGAATATGGCAGCTGTGCGGAGGTGACGTGCTGGCCGGCAGCTGCTTCGGCTACGACGGCCGAACTCCGGCGGTGGCTCCAGCAGTCGATCGGCTGCTGGAGGATTCCTCTCCCGTGCTCCCTCAACCCAAACTTGTCCCGCCTCGACTCTCTCTCTCAATCTCACTCTCGATCTCTCTTCTCTCTCTTTCCCTCTTTCTAAACTTAGCCCCCAAGTTTCTCTCTCTCTCTTGCCAAAATGGGGATCCAAATGTGGGGTGGGGGGGCTGATATATATATAGGAGAAATTAAGGCTTCCCCTAGAAGCTACTACAGTGCAACAATACTGCTTACGCAATTTCAGATTCGGTTAAAAGGTGCTTTATTCGATGTTTAGTTCTAAATGACCTCGTTCATGAAATCTAAAAATATTATTAGGTTTGTTGGCTCGAGTACTATTAAACCCACTCCACTCGGGGTAAAGAACAAGTCGTCTTGAAGAAAAATGAGAAAAGATTCTCTTTTCAAAAATAGAATTACTATTCCACACAAGGGACAAATAAAATTCTCGAGCGTTCGATTGACTTCAGAATGAAAATCCGAGGACGCTAACGGATTCCTTAAAAATTTTCCTAAAGGGTAGGCATGAAGAAACAAGACTCGAGTCAACACATTAGATTTCACAAATTTCTGAAAATCACGCTCTTACGGAAAAACACTATTCACACTCTTACTTAATACGTGTTTCATCGCCGGGACCTCAAACGACCTAGGATTGGAAATTTGAAAATACCGGCTCACTCCTTGGGTCAAAACCTTCAGAACGTGGCCAAAATCAATCATGACTGAGCTGGAATTGAAATTCTCGAAAAGATGACTTCACTAAAATCGCGGTGTACAACCAAAATATCCTTACCTAGGCTCTAATTATTTTCTTAAATTTTCTAAATAGGTTCTGAAAACTTGGGGTGTTACAGAATACACCCCTTAAAAAAAAATTTGTCCCGAAATTTGCTTTTCCTCAAATGGAGCTTTGGACTCCTCGTAAGAATTTACAGCATTACTGGAACGACATTGGTTAGAAACCTTTTACTATATGGCTAAGAATAGCCTGAGGCCTTCCTTTATAAATTTATTCCTCACGCAGGACTAATACTTCTATAATCATTCTTCTTTTTCTCCTCAAATCTTGAGCGTCTGCCATCTTTTCCTTCCTCATGAGATCTCTCTCAAACATCGCTTCACACGAGCTCCTTATAATCTTGCATTCAAACGGACCCCTAGAAGCTATTTGAAAAAAATGAAAGAAATAAAAGAAAAGAAAAATTCGCCAAGCTTGCTCCTTGTGCACGGGCCGTGCAGTCTCAACGATTCCATCCCTCTTATGTCCTGCTTGGCTCCTTTCTTACTTTCGATTTTACTCCTCGCAGCTTTGAGAAACTTCAATGAACTCGAACTAGATGACAACTCGAATTAATCGCACACCTCCTTTGATGGTTCCTTACACGTTCCATCAGTTTCAAAACTCTCTTTATCTTCATCTTTAACTTCTTTTGACTTCCTCATCTTCCTGGGAATCTGTCAGTTCAGAACTTACTTGTCGACATCCCTTAGATCGCATTTAAACACAACGAGCCAAGAAATTACTTTAGAACATGCATCCTACTTTGGAGAGCACTAACTAGCACCACTTGGATTATACTTCATATTAGCAAATACTATCTTTTATTCCCCCAACAACGACTTAAATACTACTATATACTCTCGGTTCTATTCCAAGATTCACACTCGATTTCTATGAGTGGGATTTAAGGGAAATAAATGCCTCTAAGTGAGGACTTTATCTGGTAAACAATTCTTTAACAAGATTAAAGGCTAGAAAAGATATAACACTTGGTTATATATGGCAAAAATGTTGCCTTTTCAGAGGACTTATAAACTCGAAGGGTTCTTAAACATAACAAAGATATGGAAGAAATCAACAGTTAGCAACTGAGAACCGTACTGAAATATTTTCAGAAAAGGTGTCAGCATAGCCTAACAAACAAGTGCTATTACTGATTTTTGAAGATCAAGGAGTATCATCCAATAGATTACAAATTATCCAAGAGGATATAACTGACGAATTTCAAATGAAGAATTTCAATTGATATGAAGCTATTGAAGGGTTATTGGTTCAATTGACAAGAGAATGAATAAATCGATTCAAAATGAGAATAAATAAATCGATTCTATTGACAAGAGAATGAATAAATAGACTCATCAAAACTTTCTATCATAATGAAACTCTCAATCTTCTTTGGGTTCTCTCTTTCTTGAGCATGACACACTTTCTTCTTTACGAGGCTGCTATGAAATAGCACGAGTCAGCTGGACTTTGCACCTAGCTGGGAAAGCAACATCCGGGGATCACTTCCTACCTATCGAAAGGGATACGAGAAAATGGCTTGCTTTATGGTACCTTCTGGACTCAAAATAGTTTGACTGTAACGCCTTCTGGAAGCTCAGTAGAACATTAGCAGACACATCTTCAAATTATTTTTGCTACAGTCATGACGACCATCTTCACTTTCATTCTAAAATCGACTTGAAACAAGCGACAATCTCCAGGGCATGAAATGGCCTCGAGTGCCCATCCAGTGAATTGAAGAGCTTCAATGTAGGGCTTCCTTAAACTTGCAGTAGGTCTCCAATCTGATAAGTGGACTTTAAGTCGACTACTCCTTTCCTAACTTCTGGCTCGAAGTCAAAGCTTCAGAACCTCATTCCCGATTCTGTCGGAATCTCAGATCCTTTTAATCTTCTTATGAAGACCTTTGCAACAAAATATTCTTTCGAATAGTTCTACTAAATTTAGCTCCTTAAAAGTGAACTTCTTCAATCTAGGTTCTTAAGAGAACCTAAAGGGAATCCTAGAATTCCTCTTAATTCGCTATAGTGTATGTTCTGGCTAAATTCTCTATGCCTCATTTGTCCTCAATACATCCTCAAATCATTTCCTTATGGGCAGTAGACAAACCTTTATCACAGAGAAAGTTTTTAAATCAACTTTTAAACTTCATATCTTACCCAAAAATTTTGACGATCCAAATGACCGAAATATTTTGAGTATCTTCAGAAAATAAAATTATGAAAAAGATTTTCTCCTGCTCGAGTCCATAATGACTCAAAATTCTTTACAAAATTATTTACCTAGAACTTACTTCAATAAGTTCCACCTTAAACTTTGGTATAACCAAAAATTTCTTTAACAAAGAAATAACATTCGATTTTCTTTTAAGAAATATCGACAATCCTTGCCTTGCTCAAAGATTTTTTGCTCATCATATACTTCAAAAGTTATACCAAATATAATCAAAATACTTTAACTCAATCATACCTTAACTTTGTTGACGATGCGAGGGTGATGGTGAGCTATGGGTTGCTGATTTATACCTTTGAACAATTTGATATTCACAAAAAAATTCAATCAATCATATCAAGAAGAGACAGGTCTGCAGAGTTGCAAACTTGGCTCTGATACCATCTGTAATAGCCCGGTCCCAAAAAAGATAATTAAGTGGGGACGGAGTGTTAATCCAAAAAGGATTAGTGTTTGGAATATAATTAACAAATGAGTATGGCAAAAATAAGATATGCCCTCTGAAAAATCGGACAGCATAACCTCTTTAACTAGAGCAAATCTCCATTTATAAACGGCTTATAAGAGAAGATTAGAAGTTGTAATAATTCAATAAGCCCTTTTAAAGGACATACGGAAGAAAATAAACAGATACCAACAATCAATAGATCCATTCATAGGTCAACAAAGGAAACAGACATCAATATGCTGAACAAATAAAGCCCTTCCATAGGCAAAAAAGAAAGATCAAGTAGGAAAAATAAAGAATGAGGCTTTCTTCCCTTAGATTAATAACAAATGCATCATATAGTTAAAGCATAAAGACATGCTATAATTAGACATCAACATGGTTCGTAATCAGAGAAGCGGAATCATATCAAGAAAATACCATAAGTCATCAGAGTAGCAAGAAACATAGTGGGAATAGTACTGTAATAGTAAAACATGATCTCAGCAGCCAACCCACTTCACAGCCACCATCGACCTTTGCATTTCAATCTGAAAACATTTGAAAAAAAGGGTGTGAGTACTAATGTACCCAGTGGAGTTTTACGAGAAAACTTCTTTAATAAACTTTAGAAGTATCCAATTCATAACTGGCGGTATATGGAGAGCAAAATGAAAAAGCCCTCCCCATATCCGCAAAACCTTTTACTTCTTTTCCTAGCGCCCTTCCTGGCTCAAACCTGATCTCTATTGCACCCTGAGGCACGCCTTAGGATAAGAGAGGGGTTACCTCAAATATCCCACTGAGTATGCGAGGGGGTTAACCAGCAGTGACTCCATAGTGATCAAAAGATCACAACCTAATGACCTAAAGCAGACAACCTGGTAAGCCTAAGGTTACAATCCATGAGTATGCAAGGGTATTACCCAGCAATGACTCTGAGTATGGGAGGGGATTATCCAGCAGTGACTCCCTAGTGATCAAAAGACCACAACCTGGTAACCCGAATGTTACAACATGATAATAATCATCGTTCCTTGAGCTCAATATCCTGCTTTACAATCATTTAACCTCAACATTCAATCCTCAAAATTAATCCTCAAAATTCATTCATAACAAACAAACCTCAATGTTCAATCCTCAACATCAATCCTTAATATTCAATCCTCAACATTCATTCATGCTAGCATAGATCATAACCTAGAATGAATTATCTAGGTCCAATTTCTCAATCAATTCTAGAGCCTCAATGCCTATAAGAGATACTATAGTCAGCCTACAAGGCATCATTCATTTAACCAAAGCTTCTTCATCATAATATCAATTTCCAACAATTAATCCTATGATCATGATCATTTATATCTCATATCAACAAATCATATCATATCAAATTATGCTAGCATCCATAACATATCATGCTCAAGAGCTCAAATAACAATTCATATCATCAATTCCCATAGCATAATAATTTCTTGTACAGAGACTAATCAGACAGAGCATAAAATCATTTTATTGGATATTTCGATTTTCCTAACATGCACCTAGAGCTCACTAGCTGAAATAATAGATGAGTATAGTAGTACCCACCTTGATCGTTATTCTTGAGATGAAACAACAAGCTGCAATTCCCTCCTTAATTCTTTTGGGGTTCGGCTTCTCCTACAAAAGTCGATTATCAACTTAGCGATCTATTCGAAGATCCTAGAACCCAAAATCATAAGAAAAATGGAATTCCTTGACTACGACACCTCTACAGATTGCACGTCTAATCGACTCAGCCTAAACATGAGGCATGCTTAAAATAATAATTTAAGATCGACCAAGTCAAAAGATTGGCGAAAGACGACGCCCCGATGCTTTTACCCTTTTTCGACGCTTTTACCAAAAATTCGACAACACCTTATAATCATCCAAAAAAATCATGAAATAATTTGGGTATATCCCATTTCATAACAGCAGCCAAATATATAAATTCGGGATTTTTCCGACGACCTTTAATTTTAAAATAAAACCCGAATAACTTTTACGATTTAGGTAAAATTTCAAATGATGAGATACTCAAAAATAAAACTCAACATCAAGCTATCCCAATGTATAATAATATTCCGAACAACTTTCCAGTTGAAGCTTTTTCGATTCGGGATGTCGAAAGGCCCCAAAATCTCAAAATACTGAAACTGATTGTTTACTGTAGCAGATTTCGTTTTCCGGTGATCTGGCCCATTTCTGGCCATCGGATGACATTGACATCAAAAGACGAAACGTAGATAACTTAAAGATGCACGACATACTAAAATTTGAGCTTCATAGGACAAGAAATGAACTGAAATGAGACGTCGGAATATGGCAGCTGTGCGGAGGTGACGTGCTGGCTGACAACTACTTTGGCACAACGGTCGAACTCCGATAGTGGCTCCGGCAGTCGGTCGGCTGCTGGACGACTCCTCTCCCGTGCTCCTTCGATCCAAACTTGTCCCACCTTGACTCTCTCTCTCAATCTCACTCTCGATCTCTCTTCTCTCTCTTTCCCTCTTTCTAAACTTAGCCCCTAAGTTTCTCTCTCTCTCTTGCCAAAATGGGGATCCAAACGTGGGGTGGGGGGGCTGATATATATATAGGGGAAATTAAGGCTTCCCCTAGAAACTACTGCAGTACAACAATACTGCTTACAAAATTTCAGATTCGGTTAAAAGGTGTTTTATTCGACGTTTAGATCTAAATAACCTCGTTCATGAAATCTAAAAATATCTTGAGGTTTGTTGACTCGAGTACTATTGAACCAACTCGACTCGGGGTAAAGAACAAGTCGTCTTGAAGGAAAATGAGAAAAGATTCTCTTTTCAAAAATAGAAATACTATTCCACACAAGGGATAAATAAAATTCCCGAGCATTCGATTGACCTCAGAATGAAAATCCGATGACGCAAACGCATTCCTTGAAAATTTTCCTAGAAGGTAGGCTTGAAGAAACAAGATTCGAGTCAACACATGAGATTTCACAAATTTCTGAAAATCACGCTCTTACGGAAAATCACTATTCACGCTTTTACTTAATACGTTTTTCATCACCGGGACCTCAAATGACCTCAGATTGGAAATTCAAATATACCGGCACACTCATTGGGTCAACACTTTCCAAACGTGAGCAAAATCAGTCATGACTGAGCTAGAATTGAAATTCTCGAAAAGTTGATTTCACGAAAAATAACTCCTAAAATTGCGGTGTACAACCAAAACATCCTTACCTAGGCTCCAATTATTTCTTAAATTTTCTAAATAGGTTCTGAAAACATGGGGTGTTACAATTTCAGTTTGTGTTTTAAGTATCTTTTGTTAAGTCTGTCTTAACACTTTGCAAAATGTAAAGTGTGTAGGTGGCTAGTGAGTCAAACATACTTTCTGTGAAGTCTATGTGGTCATTGCTTTTGATATTTTCAACATGAAACTGCTTCATATAAAAAATCAGCATGTCTTCTTAAGATAGGGATGACGAACGAGTTTAGCATGCCATGTGAGACTTGAGCCTAATTGTTGTATGGTCATTTCACAGCTTTCTTTACTTCATGTGTGAACATTATGTGCTTAGGAGTTCTAGAACTTGCTTATGTTTTGCTTAAGGATCTTGAAATTGTTGATGCATTTGTAAAGGATTCAGGCCGTCTGTTGTTGAGCCACTTATAAAAAAATTGACCCACCAACAACATAGCCTTGCAGCCCTTTTGAGCCTATGAAATGCACTGACAAATTTTTTGTTCGAGATAATAATGTATAGTCAGGGCATCACAAAACCTTGAAAAACAGAAAAAAGGGAAAGGCAGATTGTTGGGGGATATTCGTGAAAAGGCCAGAAAAGATATGGGAATAAATAAAAGAAAAAAAAGAGAAAAAAAGAAAAAAAATGATGATAAAAGAAAAAGAAAAAAAATAAAGAGAAATAAATTCCCCTAGTCTTAAGTGTTCAGAGTTCCCAAGAGTAAAGAAATAATTGTTGTCTGAACGAGGCACAACAGGGTAGTGAACTTAGAAAAAAATGGAGGGCTTGTACAGAAATAAAGCTCCACATACATGAAATGCCCACTGTAGCCTAAAAAAGCCCTATTGATACTTATGCATCTATGGTTTCTGGAAATTGATAGTAGAACTTTAGCAAGCTTATGGGGTGACTAAGTACAGAATTATATTGATTTGAGTGTATACACTGAGCCTAAACACGGAGTGAAAAGAGGTTGTGAGGGTTTCCACGCTAAACTCATTTTTGACCTATTTTTGGTATGCTGATACTTTGCAGTTTTGTTGGAATATTAATTGTGATGTGCCTACACTGATTAACAGTTTGTATGCTTTGTTTTGAGTCTATTTCATTTTGCCTTTCTTTTCTTTTATTTTTCTGGACGCATTGCATCCTATGCTTGAGGACAATCATGTCTAAAGTGTGTTGGAGTGATAAGTTCATTTGTTTCGTGTTTTTATGACCATTTTATCCATTATACATGTCTTTTTTAGTGTGTTTTGAGTCAAAAAGAACCAGGATGAAGTCATAGGGCATTACGGAGGTCGAGTCTGGCGAAAGAGGCATTTTATGACCGGTTATTCAAGCAAAATCTAAGCTAAATATTCAGTCAGAGGCATAGGGGACTTCTTTCAGCGCTCATCCTACATTCAGGCAGCGGAATGAGCACATCAGAGATGGATAAGGCTGACTGCATGATGCGGTGCCCACTTTGCTCGTGCAGACTCAACAATAAGCTAGAATGAGGCAATCATGGAAAACCCAGAGTATAGTTGGAGGAGACAGACGAGAAAGATAGCTGCATTATCCGAAGAAGAGTTGGTGATGAATTGGACTGCTAGAGGCAATGCAACAAAGAGATAAGCCCAATCCCTAAAAAATAGAGATTTGGTTAACTTATGCTTATCTAGTCAGATCAGAGAGAGCACGCCGGTTCCGGAAATCCAGTGAATACCCCAGCCTGTTGGGGGAACTCTAATTCAGAAATGTAACTATTTAAGCTACTTTAATTTCTGGAAACGTAGCTTTTGGCAGACTATTGCTACAATTTCTAATTTCTGCATTTACTTTTTAGTACGCTACTCTTTAGCAAACACAATTACAATAGTCCTTAAGCCTTTGGACGTAGGAATATGTTCATAAACTCAACATTTATGTTGAGTATTTTTGCTTATTAAATTCAGTAAGTTCTCTTTATAATTATGTCTTTTATTTATACAATTTTAATTATGTCTAGTATGCTTGGCTAGATTCTTAATTCTGGTATTTGAACAACGAAAATGGTTTGAATATAAATCTAGACTCGTGAGACCAAAATGGGCATAGTAATGGATGACAGGTTTCTGTTGATTCTTGTGCCTTGTTCCACGTGAGTGTGTGTCTGAAATGCCCAATGTGGTTGATCACTTGTTAGGTAAAGAGGGCACCCCACTATTAATTGAATTAGCGAAACGTGACTGTGTGTTGGTTCATATAGTAATAAGAGAATCAATAGATTGTTGTGGGCACACGAGGATTTGGTAAACATAACAGATCTGGGTTCGTCTAGGGCACAATGATGTCTGTTGACTTATATCTCTTTGGGGAACCGGGGGGTGGGTGACTAATTAGGGATTTAATTGATAAGGAATCGCTTTTAAGTCTAAAATAAAAGGATGAATGAGGAGACGCAGAGAGGAATTCGGTCTCCATAACTAGGTGATTTATCATGTATAAAAATCAATGTACCCATGATCGAGTTGATATATGTTTAAACCAAATTCAAGTTCAAATAGCAGAACCGTTGTTATTCTATATCTTCTTTACTTTCTTTTGCAGATTTAATTTACAGTAGTGACAACAAAACCAAACCCTTTTCATGATTGGTTACTTGAAGATGGAATTACAATAGCTCTCTGTGGGATCGACCCCATACTCATTATCTGGCTATGCTCGCTGTGGGCACAGGACTTATAAATTATTTTTGAGCGGGAAACGACCGTGCGTCACTTTTCATTCACATTGGTCATCAAACTTATTTTTGAATCATTACTATTGTGATCATTAATTTCTCAATCTTACATCCAACGGCCTCAATTTCAAAATGGGCTCACTATTCACTAATTGCCATTAAAGTCTTTATGCTAAGAAATAAATTAGCAACTGCAAAAGTAGAAATGAGAGACGGAAATTTATGTGATATAAATAACAAAATCTGCAAAAATTATTTTGCTATTTATGGCAACTACCCATTTTTGAAATTCATCAGCTCTCAGCCACTTGATCATAAAGCTATAAAACAAGTGGACGGCTGGGATGCATGCATCATTTACTCAGCTAATTATCCATCGAATCAGATAGCTAATCAGCTAGAAATCAATCGAGTGCTCTTGATATATGCATGCAAAGATGACTATTTATATGCGAAGGAGATGAAGGATCAAATCACTTTCAAAATCTTTATCCTTCTCCTTGCCATCTCTCAACTTTATCCAAGTTCTTGTTCTTCTAATATCACCATCTCTCTGTGCAGAAATGAAACTGCCTCTTCACATGATGAATATCGAACTTCTACTTGAAAAGATGAAGAAGGATAATATTCTCGACCTAGATCTTCTCAATGCTCGGTTATTTCTAAAGAAATTTCTCAAGCTCATTTGGCCATTGGAGAACACCGGGTTACTACCATTCCTGCAGATCGTACCCGCTATGTGTATTTCCAATCATGTTGCCGAATTCTACTACAACGCTGATATCATCAACGATAATATCATCTTCGTCGTGTACAACCACGTCATCACGGTGACTAAAGACACGATGATGACCTTATTTTAACTTCCTGGTGAAGGACCAAAGGTGTATGAACTGGTCCTCCCCAACAAGTTTGAGTTGTGGAACGTCTGGAAGCATTCATCATCGGGATTTCTCATACAACTTCAAGGATAGCCTTCCTCAAGAGTTTGTCCAACTCTTGGACATCGTAGGCCATATTCTACTTGGAAACTTTGAGACCGTTCAATTCAATGATATCAAGGGTCATTTGATGGCCGCTTTACATTACGGATATAAAGCTGACGGGGCCTCCTTCGTACTTGCATAACTGCGTCACAATGTTCACCGAGCTAAAACAGATTGCAAGACTGTCACCTTTCAAGCGAAGGTTGGGTTTGTTAATCACCTCAGTCATATTATTCTCAATCAAATTGAGATAACAGTTCCAACAGGAGAACCTGTTGGATGAAGAGACATTCTCCTCACCATATTTCAGAACAAGAAGAATAGCGTCATAGCTGGAAGATTAAGACAAACGAAGCAACCACCCATGAAAGTTGATGCCTCTGATAAAGGAAAGAAGCCACTACTTGAAAATGACAGCCCCACCCAAGAAAAATTGTCATTGATTGAGAGTGAACCGTTCACTCACATGAGTGATCAGTTAACTGCCCTAGCCAACACAGAACTCCCCTCCTCAGTTCGCAAGGACTTTCTTAAAGAAAACTTCAACCACAGTCTAGATCATCAACTGAAAAGCTGCTTTGGTCTCAATGAGGAGTTTGATTTCTCATTATTTGAGTACTAGAAGAGATATCTAGGATATCACCTATGGAGATTTCAGGTAGATGATCTCACACTGCTTCATCTCATTAAGACATGAGGTACATCTTTCTGGATAAATGAAGGACATTGGAGCAAGAATTTGATGAATCATCCATTTAACATGCCGCCTACACTCTCAGAGATCATGGATTCAATGATTAAAAGAATCCAGTGCGCATTACCAGCTGAAGCTCCTCTACCCAACAATGAGCCAACCAACTCCTCCTCTACACTAATGCCTAGAGACATACTATTCTCCTCTGACGATGAACTCTTCAACAATATGGCATCAATCAACTTTGGAGATCAAGATCCCTCTTTTCTTCCTGATCTTGCTCATCTCATGCTAACAGAAGATGCGTATGCATGGTTGTCTTCACCAATGCTCAATCATCCGGCTTTTCCAGCCTTTATTGCAACCACATTCTCTACCTTGTGAAACCTGTCAGTTCCATCATACGATCAACAATAGTTCACCCTTTTGGATGATACCAAAAAGGGAGAAGATAAGGATGATGATGGAAATTTAACTCTTTAGGAGCAGATCCAAAGAGAAGCTCAGCTTTAGGGGGAAGCTAACTTTGAGGGGGAAGTACAGCATGAGCAGAAAGCTTGGGGCATTCACGGCATCCATGGTGTTAGAGAAAAAGGAGAGTCGAGCAAGAAAAGAAGGAGCTAAAGAGGGGTCAGATGAAGAAGCTGAATGAAGAAATAAGTTAAAATATCAAGATCTGATATTTTTTAAAACTCACTCTTTATGATAAATTCTCTTCTTACATACTCGCTATATGCTCCAATATCATGATTTCATTATGCTCAATATCATGTTTTCATTATGCTCTGATATTGTAGTTTAAGCTATGCTCTAATACTTCGGTTTTATGCTCTGATAGTATGACTTTCATGCTCTGATAATATGACTTTCATACTCTGATGTTATGACTTTCATGCTCTGATGACTCTCATGCTCTGATATTATGACTTCATGATAGCTCTAAGTTCAAGCTTAAGCACACACAATTTCAGAATAGCTAGGTCTGATACCTAGCTCAATCTGAGAAAGCTTAAATGATTCAAGCACCTTGCTTCTATGCTCGTATATCAAGCATGGTTGCTCTGAAATCATGACCAAATTGCAGAATGAATGACTCATGAAAAAAAGTGTTTATAGCTCTGATATCAAGGTCATCTCTAATGCCAAGTTCAAACTGAACATTCATGATGCTGAACTCTCAGATATTTAAGGGTGGCAAAATTGGCCCAACCCAATGGGTTAGCCCAACCCACATGATATTTGGGCTTGATTAGGTTAAAAATTAAAGACCAAAAAAAAATGGGCTAAAATGGGTTAGCCCAATTGGGCTTTGGGCTTGATTGGGCTATGACTGTTGCCCCTATTTGTAATATGTCCCACTCAATCCCGTCAATTAAATTTTTTATTCATATTTTGACTTGTTCAAATTCATATATATTAATACACCTTAAATATTGTTAATTTATCATATATATTATTTAAAAATATTTATTTGATTTATTGATCATTATGATGATATATACATAATATATAGCATATGTGTATGTGATTTGTGATAACATTATTCATATACTCTATGAAAGTTATAACTATTAGCACTTTTTATTTGATTTAATATTAATCATGTGAGATTAATAGCTCAAAAAGAGTGATCGAAGAAATAATTATATTAATCCTAATTTCTCAATGATCCTACTTTAATTAGAATGTTTTATATAACTGTCATTCTTTGTAGGACTTTGCGTGCATTTCTAAAAATATATTTTTTACCCCTAAGAAATAAAATAAATTCATTAATACCGTATATATGTTAAAACAATTACGTAGCACATGATTAGTTATACTTCTAATTAAAATTAATATACTCATGTAGTCATGTATATGACGATTTAAATTTGGTAGTTGTCCCTCCCTCTATTTTCCTTGCAACTTATTTTCTTCTAGCCAGCCTTGCCCTCCACTGGTAAAATGAAGAACAACAAAGAAATGAATTTAATTATTTTTGACAAAAAAATTATAGTGATGTATACAGTCATTGGTTTCTTACTAAAAGACCCGGCCACTTCATTCATTTATAAATAAATTAATTTGTTAGCCACAGATAGAGGAAATAGAATTATGGAAATCAGTTCATTGATTCCCGGATTTACAAAATTATAATCAATTGTGGATGGAAAAAAATCATATGTTATACTATATTTTATAAATAAAGAATATATTATTATTTAATAATTCAAACATAATATATTATCATATCCCTGAAATTATATGTAAGAAAAAAGTTTAATTCTATCCAAACTCAGTCACTGTTTCCCAAATATAAATAAAGAGATATAATGCCTCAAATTTAGTTTGTTCAGGTGGTAGGAGAATCGAGGAGGAAGGAGGAAAATTTGTGCTTCCCAGAACACTATTGTTGGGTATCAAATTTAAGTATTTTAAAAAAATTGGGTATAATGTTTATTTAGTTGGTTAATTTAGTTATATTTGTGTATTGAATTTAAAGACATTTTAATTGTTTAAAAAAATATTTTTTATGTATTTGCGTATAATGTTTATTTAGTTAGTTGATTTAGTTTAATTTGTGTATTGAATTTAAAGACATTTTAATTGTTAAAAAAATATTTTTTTTATGTATTTGCGTATAATGTTTATTTAGTTGGTTAATTTATTTTAATTTGTATATTGAATACATAAGAAGTTTTATAATATTAAATTTGAACTTTCAATTTTTAAAAAATAAAATGGAGTTATATTAGGATTTATGATTAATTCATGAGTTACAAATGGGTTGCCAGCCCATTGGGCTGGAAAAAGCAACACAACCATTTTTGGGCTGGATTGGGTTGGGTTAATGTGTGGTGTTTAATCCATTGGGTTGGTGTGGGCTGGGTTGGGTGTTCATACAAGCTCGAACTAAACTTCCATGATACAAGTTCAGAACTTTGATAGAACTCCAAGTTATATTATGTATCAATTACTCAGTTTTTCCATCTTCATTGACAAGTTTTGACATCATCAAAAAGGGGGAAATTGTTAGGAAAAACTATTAAAAGAACCCTTGTTTAGTGTCTAATTATGTTGTTTTATTGTAGGAATTTTGTAATGTTTAGTA
Organism: Perilla frutescens; assembly: GCA_026008535.1. Lineage (NCBI taxonomy): Eukaryota > Viridiplantae > Streptophyta > Magnoliopsida > Lamiales > Lamiaceae > Perilla > Perilla frutescens. The sequence goes on along the minus strand of BRKX01000013.1, from coordinate 43,769,467 downwards.
AATTATTTTGTTGTATTTTATGTTGTTATATATTGATTTTGTGTGTTTATTTTCAATTATTGCTCTAATGGTGGATCATGCCAAGTTGTGCAAAACTTGAGCTTTAGTCTCTAAAAGCAGGATCTTTTATGGCATTTAGGTGGCAAGTTGCAAGCTCGAAAATTGAGCCTGAAGAGATGAACCCGATGGGTAGCCGAGTCAAGAAAGGATCAAACTGTTGAGGAGAAGCAAGAATCGGATTGCACTCGAGGAATTGAAATGCGCTCGAAATCGGAACATGGAGAAGAGAGCACGGCGAGGCCGTACCCTCACCCACGATCGCGCGGCCCTGCTCTCATTGGAGGGCCTTGCGCGAGTGTGCATAGGCGCGTGGGTGCAGCCTGTTGATTTCACCTGCCCCGCTGGCACGTAGGGTGCCCTATTCGCCTATTCCGATCGGTTTTTCCCTCTTTCTTCAGTGCATTTTCACTCCATTTTCCCCTTAATTTATAGCCTACTAATTTAATTGAAATGGATGAGGACTTCGTGGCCATCTAAGTTATAGAGAAATAGGGATTAATTTACCCTAAGTTTGCTTTTGGATTTTAGGTTCCAAATTCCCAAACAAAATCTCCCAAAAATCCCCTTCATTAAATGCTCCCTTACCATCACCCTCACATCACCTTAACTCTCACCTCACCTCCCATACCTCTCAATTCTCTCTCTCTCTCTCTCATATCTTCACTTTATTTTGAGGATCTATCGTTCACATTCCTCACCACTTCATCTTCTCCATTTTTCTCTCCACACACCACCATCATCTACACCATTTTTCTACACCATTTTCACCATCACCACCACCATTCAAGAGAAGAGGAGAAGGAAAACAAAAGACGCAAGCAAGCTTGGGTTGAAGAAGAGGAAGAGACAAGAAGAAGCCTAACTCCAAGCGGTCCGCGGAAGCTAGGCTCGTTAGGAGGATCTTCTTTTGGTATTTTCTTTCTTTAACTTAGATGATTTGTGGAGGTAGTCCCAAACTCTTGAAGAATATTGAATATTGTAGAAATGTATGTTATTTTTATTTGATTATGAGATGATGAACTCCTATGATATATATGTTGTTTTGAGCATGGTTATGGGTTAATCTCTCCATTAGGGGGTGGAGGATCCATTTGGTTTTGATGTATGCTTGTGATGGTTGGTTGTTTGTTGTTAGAATTGTGATTATCATATTGAGTAATTGATCACTACTTAGCATTACTAAGCTTTAGATGAGACCGAAAGGAGATTTTAAATCCCGACCAAGGTTCCTTCAACGTTAGGTGGACTAGGTTCATAAGCTTAAAAATATTGATCTTGCTCGTATGATATAGCCGATAGGGGTTTAATGGATAGACGGTGACAGTAATTGAAGTTAAACCACTTGAGGGGTCTATTGTGTGTTTGAGATTAATATAACGAACTTGAATCAAGCTAAATGAGAAACTAATGAGAGAATCCACACGCTAATGCTCGTATCATAATATTTTCCTCGATGTTGATCTCGTTGACACTTTGTTAATTAAATTGCATGTTTTTTATTCATTAGGTAAATCAACCTTAAATCCATGATTAGAGTGTTTAGGTTTTATTTTAATTGTTCAAACACGTTGCATGCATAGCCTAGAGAAAATTGCTCACACGAAGTCTTCCTTGAGAGATCGATTCAGGTTAGCTCATCGTATCTACGATTGAGCCCGTCTAATTGCGGGTTTGGTTAGAATAAATTTTTCGTCGAGTATAGACCGGAAAATATAATTTGGAACTTGGATGTAACAAATTTTGGCGCCGTTTCCAGGGAAAGCTTTAGGCTTATTGCCCTCTCACACAGCTCAAGATCATTTCTTTCAACTCTACCTCTCCACAGCCATGCCCCGGTGCAAGAACGCCTCACCTAGCCACGAAATTGATGAACATGAAGATATGGATGTTGAGGATTACTCCGTTCAATTTGGGTCCCCATTTTTCCTCATCTCACCCGATGAAGGTAAACGTTTTCAAGCCTTCAAGTAATTTGATCTCACTGCCCTCGATATATTGATTGGAATTTGATGCGTTTGTTGGATATTAAGGCTAAGGTTTCTAAGTATCTTAAGGTTTTAAACTTATATGAGTTTGCCAACATGCAGTAAAATGCTTATGATCACATGAGCTTTAAATTTTTGGTGTCTGTTGAATATGATGAGAGGGCAAAGAAAAAGATATCTTTCCGAATGTTGGGGGATAGATATGAGGTCACATTAGCTACGATGAAAGATTATTTTGGATTTTCAACCTCGGGCATGAAAGAAAGGCCATCTAAGTTCAATGTGGCTGATGCTTGGTATGAGCTCTCGGGTTTTCGAAAATGGAACCCTAAAGGGACCTCGAGAAAATTCATCAAGGACCATGCTTTGTCTGTTCTTCAAAAATTCCTTATTTACGATATCAGTGGCAAGGAGCAAGCCAACAAAGTGAATTCAATTGAAGTCTATCTCATGTGGTGCGCCAAGCATAAGACAAAAATTTGCCCGTCTACCTTCCTGTGGTCAGCTATCTAGGGCATGGTCCAACAGGAAGCCCAACATCCTTCCTTCTGCGCCTTCATCTCCGCATTGGCAATCAAACTTGGAGTGCTTGAGGCAGATAGCCCTACACCAGATGGCCAAACTAGAGTCGCATAGCATAGCATCGACGATTGGTGCATCAGGTTAAGAGGTCATGTGTTGAGAAATTGAAGCTTCTCCAAGATGCCACCATGCGACTGACTCCTGGAGCTAGCTCTTCGTCTGTAAAACAGCATGGTCAATCAGATGAGCCCGATGAACCGGACAACGAGGATGCTGAAGAAGGAGATGAGCAAGAAGGAGGAGAACAAGAAGAAGAAGAGGAGGAGCACCACTTTCAGCAGCCCCCGCATTATAGATATCAATTGGCGAATACCGATTGGAGGTCCTTTCAGGATTATTTTGACTGTTCTATAGGGTAATTCCAGCAAAACTTCCAGGAGCACTATGAAACTTCCATGGGGCACTTCCGGCAAGGTATCAAGCAGACGTTAGTCAACTCCATTGGACAGTTTCAGCAGCATTTCGTATCCTCAATGGGACAGTACCGACAGGACTACACCAACACAATGTGGCAATTCCAAGAGCGTTTTGATGCTTCGATGGGTGAGTTTCACCAAGAGCTGGGATCCCTACGCCATGATCTTGAGGATGTTCGGCAAGAGGTAAACAGCCGCCTTGACAGTCACGATGAGAGAATGGCGGCTCTGGAGCAAAGCTGGAACAATTGGATGATCTCCTACCCCTACCCGCAGCCTCCTCCACCACTATTTGATCCACTAGAGCAGTGAAGTATTTTGTGTTTAGTGTTCTTATTTTATGTCTTTTTGTGTCCGTGTGTGTTGTTAAACTCTTTTCCTTTTAGTATGCTAGTGCTTTGTTGCGTGTTTTGTAGTTTTGTTTTGTAGCAACCGATGCCAGTTCCGGGCTTCTACAAAATTGTGATGTTCTCTCTTCCCTTTTACTTTTATCGCACGTTGTTTTTCATACATTGGGGACAATCCATGATTTATGTATGGGGGAGATTGTGATGTTTATTGTTATGTCTTAGCATGGTTTAATGTTAGTATGTCATTGGATTTTGTTTTGTTGGATTTTGTCTTGCTAAATTATATTGCAATTGTTTTGATTTTAGGTTTTTATTATGATGTGTATTTTGTAATTCTCCCACTTAGCATTATGTTTTTGTCCAATTGCCAAACTTGAAAATTTTGGATATGAATCTTAAAGGAATTATTTTCAAGTTGATCAGGATGAATGAATTATTATTGTGGTTTCACTCTTAAACATGAATTGTCTTTGAATGTTGATCATAACTTGATGATTTGTGTTGAGGGATCTTGCCCTTGAAGGATTAGGAAGTATGTTTAGCCTCGTTTCATGAAAATTATCCCTGTAATCATTTATCCTCATAAAAAAAGAAAGAGAAAATAAAAGAAAAGGGGCAATAAGGATCTCTACTCATCTGGTTGATAAAATTCAACTATGAGTATGGGAAACCACACAAGGACACTAGGGATTTTCTCTATATGGATTTAACTTTGTGAATTTTGATCCACACCCCTATTGTGTTTATATAAATGGGATTGCATTCTGGATTCTACTCCTCTCATGTGTGTCATTTATATCAATATTTTGCATGATGAGTATTGAAAACCACATTAGGAAGCTCAGATAAGATCGATGATTATGCCTAGTGATCATTGTCCTATGTTTGCAATCCCTATTGTTGTTGAAATTTTGTTTAAATGTGGAAGTGATTCGTGGGGAATTAATTTGAAATGATTTGAGTCTAATGTGTTTTTCTTAGTCTTGAGAGGCCAAGCAACTCACTTGATTGGATAATTATGCTCACTTTCTTTGATGATAAATGCTTTAATGGTAACCATGAGACTGGATCATATTAGCATGATTGCCTAGCAAATTTTTCCTTCTTGCTTCATGTTTTTAATTTCTTGTTTGCTTGAGGACAAGCAAAAGGCTAAGTATGGGGGAGTTGTTTAATGTCTAATTGTGTTGTTTTATTGTAGAAATTTTGTAATGTTTAGTAAATTATTTTCTTGTATTTTATGTTGTTATATGTTGATTTTGTGTGTTTATTTTCACTTATTGCTCTAATGGTGGATCATGCCAAGTTGTGCAAAATTTGAGCTTTTGTCTATAAAATCAGGATCTTTTACGGCATTTAGGTGGCAAGTTGCAAGCTTGAAAATTGAGCCTGAAGAGATGAACCCGATGGGTAGCTGAGTCAAGAAAGGATTAAACTGTTGAGGAGAAGTAAGAATCGGATTACACTCGAGGAATTGAAATGCACTCGAAATAGGAACATGGAGAAGAGAGCACGGCGTGGCCGCACCATCACCCGTGACTGTGTGTCCCTGCTCTCGGCGGAGAGCCTTGCACGAGCGCGCATTGGCGCACCGACGCAGGCTGTTGATTTCGCTCGTCCCGCGGGCGCATCCACCCCGCCGTCACACGAGGTACCCTGTTCGCGTATTCCGATCGGTTTTTCCCTCTTTCTTTAGTGCCTTTTCACTCTATATTCTCCTCAATTTATAGCCTACTTATTTAATTAAAATGGATGAGGACTTCTTGGCCATCTAAGTTATAGGGAAATAGGGATTAATTCACCCTAAGTTTGCTTTTGGATTTTTAGTTCCAAATTCCCCAACAAAATCTTCTAAAAATCTCCTTCATTAAATGCTCCCTTACCATCACCCTGACAACACCTTTTTTCTCACCTCACCTTCCATATCTTTCTATTCTCTCCCTCTCTCTCATATCTCCACATTATTTTTAGGATCTATCATTCACATTTCTCACCACTTCATCTTCTCCATTTTTCTCTCCACACACCACCACTATCTACACCATTTTTCTACACCATTTTCACCATCACCACCACCATTCAAGAGAATAGAAGAAGAGAAATAAAATAGGCAAGCAAGCTTGGGTTGAAGAAGAGGAAGAGACAAGAAGAAGCCTAACTCGGAGCTGTCTGTGAAATCTAGGCTCGTTAGGAGGTTCTTCTTTTGGTAATTTCTTTCTTTAACTTAGATGATTTATGGGGGTTGTCCCAAACTCTTGAAGAATATTGAATATTGTAGAAGTGTATGTTATTTTCATTTGATTATGAGATGATGAACTCTTATGATATCTGTGTTGTTTTTAGCATGGTTATGGACTAATCTCTCCATTAGGGGGGTGGAGGATCGATTTGGATTTAATGTATTCTTGTGATGGTTGGTTGTTTGTTGTTGGAATTGTGATTATCATGTTGAGTACTTGATCACTACTTAGCATTACTAGGCTTTAGATGAGATTGAAAGGAGATTCTAAATCCCGACCAAGGTTCCTTCAACGTTAGGTGGACTGGGTTCATAAGCCTAAAAATATTGATCTTGCTTGTATGATATAGCCGATAGGGGTTTAACGAATAGATGATGACAGTAATTGAAGTGAAACTACTTGAGGGGTCTATTGTGTGTTTGAGATTAATATAACCGACTTGAATCAAGCTAAATGAGAAACCAATGAGAGAATCCACACCCTAATGCTCGTATCATAATATTTTCCTCGATCTTGATCTCGTTGTTATGTGCACTTTGTAAATTAAATGACGTGTTTTTAATTTGTAAGGTAAATCAACCTTGAATCCATGATTAGAGTGTTTATGTTTTATTTTAATTGTTCAAACACGTTGCATGCATAGCCTAGAGAAAATTGCCCACACGAAGTCTTTCTTGAGAGATCGACTCGTAATGAAGCCAAGAGTCAAACCAACTGCTAATGGCCAGAGAGTGAGCCAGCTTGAATCTCAAGTTCAACATCAACTGCTGACCAAGTACAAAATAAGACCAGTCAAACTGACAAACGTTTCAACAGTTTGTGAATAGTTGAACTGAGAAATAAGCTCAAGATAACACCGGCTGAACTGACCAACTGGCCAAACAGTTGTGATCAGCCGAACTGGCAAAAGAGCTCAGAAGAACAGCCAACTGAAGCTATAGCTGAACCAAGCTGTCAAGTACAGAACTGTCAACTGGAGTCCATAACTGAAAGATGAGGAGCTGAAGAACTGCCAAATGGACCAATCCAGAACTGAAAGATGAGCAGCTGAGAAACTGTCAACTGGGGTCCAGAACTAGAAGCTAAGCAGCTGAAGAATCTGCTAACTGATGCTTTCCCACAGTTAGTGCTCAACCAGAGATCCTGAAATTAATGAAGAAGCTCTTGGAGTAAATACTCAATAGAGATTTTCAAACAAGCTTCAACGGCTGCAAGAACCAACTACCATCGATAGGTCAACATAATTAACGATCAATGGAACCCAACGGTCACAAAGATCACTCATCTATATAAGAAGAGTGAATCTCATTTGACTTAAGACTTTCACCATTCTAATTTTTGCTATATTGCAGATACTTACAACTGAGCTTTCTTTCTCTCTCCCCCCTCCCCAACAGATCAAGTTTCCAGCACTGTCTAAAGCTGTGAAAGTCCCAACTAAGAAGAAGATCATAAAGATTCAACCAATCAGCTAGCTATTGAAAAGACGAGCAAGAGCAAGCTTCTCAGTTCAAGATATCCAACGATCAACTACTCAGCTCAACTCAAGAGCACATCAGTTGATACCAATTTCAAGACTAACCTTTTGAAGATCAAAAGAGATCTAAAACCTTATAAAGACGGTAATAGCACCTATCTTTCCAGCGAGCAGTTTGGGACTACAAGTGTGAGCTGTCCAAATCGGCTGAGGAGACTGTAGCTCTGCGAGAATTGCCGTTTCCAGGACAACAATAGTTGAAAAGGCGACCGTGACTTTGTGAGAGTTGTCGTTTCCAGTTTCAACCTGTCTTCATTGTGTAATTGTTATAAAGAAACTTAACCATTGCATAGTGAGTTGCCCTTTTTAGTGAGGAAGAGAGGAAGTAGAAGTTTAAGCTTCGAACCTCTATAAATTGTTTGTGTGCTATACTTATTGGTCTCTATTTGCATCTTTTTACAACTGCACAAGAATCTCACACAAGCTGCACTTACAAGCCGACTGATTCTCTCAACTGTCTAAGTGCATTGATAAGTTTTCATACGCGAGTCAAGGGCCCTATCTATTCCGCATTTGAGTTAAAAGTTTTTGAGTCAGTTTATTCACCCCCTCTAAACTGACTTCGACTCACCCGGGACCAATAGTAAACCCAGCCAATATTGAAGTTGTGAGCAATTAGAAGTCGCCAAGGAATGTGAATGAGATAAGAAGCTTCTTAGGACTTGCCGAATATTATCGGAGATTCATTGAAGGATTCTCGACAATATATAAATCCATAATGCATTTGTTGAAAAAAGAGGTCAAGTTCAAGTGGACACCAGAGTGCGAGGAAAGTTTTCAGACCTTAAAGAAGAAGTTAACCACAGCCCTTGTATTAGCTATACCAGAAGGAAATGAGGATTTTGTGGTTTATACGGATGCATCAAGGAAAGGGCTCGAGTGCGTGCTTATGCAAAGAGAAAAGATGATTGCTTATGATTCACGACAACTCAAGAATGACAAAAAAAACTACCCAATGCGTGATTAGAGTTAGCAGGAGTGGTGCACACATTGAAGATCTGAAGACACTATCTCTACGAAGCCAAGTGTGAGATCTATTCGGATCACAAGAGTTTGAAGTATTTCATTAAACAAAAGGCTCTCAACATGAGACAATAAAGATGGTTGGAACTAGTGAAGGTCTATGACTACACCATTCACTACCACCCGAGTAAGGCCAATGTGGTATCAGATGCTTTAAGTCGAAAGGAGAGAGCTGAGCTAGGATTGGTTCAAATCCATGAAAAAGAACTTCTCAAGGAGTTCGAGAAGTTAGGAATAGAGGTGTTGAGACCACCTAAAATAATTGAAGCGCAAATCGCTATGTTAGTTGCTCAGCCAGACCTAAGGCAAAGGATAACACAAGCTCAAAGAGAAGATGATTTCCTCAAGAAGAAAAGATTGGAAGCTCGATCTAATGATCCGAAGCATTTCATCGAAGCTGTTAAGGATGCTCTTTTATACAAAGAAAGGTTGTGCGTGCTAGACAAGGAACATTTAAAGAAAGATATCATGGGCTAAGCACATGAAACGCCTATATAGCCCATCCCTGGGAGCACCAAGATGTATCAAGATATTAAGAGAAACTTCTGGTGGAATAATATGAAAAAGAAAGTAACCGCCTTCCTAGAAAGGTGTTTAAGTTGTCAACAAGTTAAGGCTCTACATCAAAAACCCATAAGATTACCTCAACCATTAGAAATTCTCGAGTGGAAGTGGGACCATATCAATATGGATTTTGTAGTAGGATTGCCAAAGTCGAAATGAGGCAATACGGCCATTTGGGTAATCGTTGATCGTTTGTCAAAAGCAGCTCATTTCATTGTCGTGAAGATGACAACTGGACTTGATCAATTAGCCCAGATGTACGTAAAAGAGATAGTAAGGTTGCATGGCGAGCCAATTTTGATCACATCCGATCATGATACCAGATTTTCCTCCAGATTTTGGAAGAGTTTACAAGAAGCCATGAGAATGAAGCTTAATTTCAGCACGACATTCCATCCCCAAACGGATGGTATGTCTAAAAGAACTATATAGATTTTGAAAGACATGCTTAGAGGAGTAGTTATTGATCAAGGGAGCAGTTGGGAGGAATTGCTGCCATTAGTAGAATCCGCATACAACAACAACTATCAATCATCAATCTACATAGCTCCTTATAAAGCTTTATATAGAAAAAAATGCAGATCACCCTTGTATTGGGATGAGGTTGGAGAGAGAAGATTACTTGAACCCAAAATAGATTAGGAAACTGTTGAGAAGATCGAATTAATTCAACAAAGAATTCGAGAAGCTCAGGATAGGCAAAAAGCATTTGCAGATAAAAGAAGGAAAGAATTGAGTTTCGATATTGGAGATAAAATATTTTTGAAAGTATCCCCAGCAAAGGGAGTGATTTGTTTTGGGAAACGAAACAAGTTAAGTCCCAGATTCATTGGACCTTTTGAAATTTTAGAAAAAGTTAATGAGGTAGCATATAGGTTGGCTTTCATGTTTCAATGCTGTGAAAATATGTGTTTGATCCAAAGCATTTGATTAATAAAGAAGATATGGTTTTGAATGAAAACTTAGCATATGAAGAGAGGCCGCAAGCCATTGTTGACCGAAAGATCCAAAAATTGAGAAACAATGAGATTAGCTTGGTGAAAGTGATCTGGAACCATCATGGTTCTGAGAAGGCAACCTGGGAGCTGAAATCATAGTTGCTAAAGAAGAATCCCGACATTCCTTATCAAGGTTAGCAAATTTTGGGACGAAATTTCTTTAACGGAGTAGGATGTAATACCCCAGATTTTCTAAGCATAATTAAGAAATTCCTAATTAATATTAGAAATTGGAAGAAATTTTAATGATAATTAAGGTGAAACAAATATAAGTCATGACTTTAGGAGTCATTTTTTTAAAAATCATCCTTTTGAATTTAGTTAAGAATATTGAAAAATATCGGCTCGTTTGGAAGATAATGGCCCAAGGAGTTTGTCGATGTTTTTGAAATTTTAATTTAAGTTCTATGGGAATCTCAGTATTGATATGCATAAAGAGTTAACTTGTGAATAATATTTTCTCGAAAATACGTGATTTTCGGATTTTTTTTCTAAATCATGTGTGTTCATTCGGGTCAATTTTGACAAGCCGTCCATGTGGAAAATTGTCCAAAGTCTATTCATGTTCTTAGATTTTTTATCAGAGGCCAAAGGAACACTCGGGAGCATTTCTTATCTTACTTTGTGAATCGTAATTTTTTCGATTCAAAAAGTAATTCCTTCTTCGATTTTTTTAAAAGACGTCTTTATTTTTCCATGATGGGTTGGTTTGATAGTTTCGAACCAACTAGTCTCCTGGTATTTTTAGATTTTGTATCAGAGGCCATTTCGGCATCGTCATTAAATAAACTAACTTTAATTGAATCTGAAAAAAAAACTTTATTAGTATTTTATATCCGGATTTATTACCGGATATTTTTCCACCTTTGTCTATAAATACTACATCTCACCACCTTATCCCTACATTTCTAGCCACACACTTCAAAAGGGGAGAGAGATCAAGAGTTAGAGAGAGAGAGAGAGGGGAGAAGATGAGATTGAGAGATATGTGAGTGTGAGAGAGAGACCGAGAGGGAGAAGTGGCCAGAGGAGGGCCTGCCGGCCAACCATCCACTAGTCCAGCCACCAATGCAGTGTTGGGAGGGCGGCAGTATGCTGGAGGGTCACCTGGCAGCAGTTGTGCTGCCATCGCCGCTGTTGCAGTCGCCCAAATCATTGCCACGAGCTGTCTCTTTTTTCTCCGTGCTCGTCTCGGTCCATTTCTCATCATTTTATTTTGATTTTTGGATATGTTATGTATTTATATGTGTTCTTCATTCTGTCTTTTGTTTCCGTTGTCGATCGTTGGCCAAAAAATGGCCAAGTCACCGGAAAACGAACGTAGAAGCGTTTCCGGGCAAATTCTGTAATATGCCATTTCAGGGCTTTTCAGTGTCCCGAATTGAAAAAGTTTCAACTAGAAAATTGTTCGAAATATTATTTTATATTAGGATAGCATATTGTTGAATTTCATTTTTTAATATCCAGTCATTTGGATTTTTGCCTAAATCGTTTTAAACGTTTAAATTTTATTTTGGAAAATAAGTTGTGGAAAATTTTTCAAAACTATATGCTTTTATCATTATATTCTAAGGATTTTCTTTCTATTTCTTTCATATTTTTGAGATAAGTATAGAGCCCCGTTGAATTTTATTATCAATTATCTCGTCAATTCGAATTTTTATTAGAAGTTGGTGATTTCAGAAAAATCCAAATTTTTTAAATATTAGTCTTTGCATGTCTAGGATTGTTCTCTATTAATTTTATAATTTTTAACAGAGTGTGATGCTTTTTTGAATTTTTTGGGTAACTATCGAGAAAAAGGTAGAGACGACGGAGTATATTCTTTTAGCAACCTCTGGACCCGATCAAACTCGAATAAATAAATTGTCGAACCTCCTTTATATTTTGAGTGGAATAGAAGTCTCTAAAGTCGTGCAATCTATAGTAAAGTCATAGTTAAGGATGGGATAAATCTCGATTTAATATATCGTTAGACTTTAGGATCTTCGAGATAGATCGCTAAGTCGGTAATTGGCTTTTGTAGGTGAAGTTGAGCCTCAAGGAAACCAAGGAAGGGAACTGCAGCTCGTTACCACATCCTCCAAATAGTAATTGAGGTGGGTAATACTATACTCACCTACAATTTTGAGTTAGTGAGCTCTAGAAGCATGTTAGGGCAAAATGAAATATTTTATGATATGTCTGATTAATCTCTGTACAAGGAAACTATTATGTTATGGGATTTGATGATGTGAATTATTGTTGAGCTTTTAAAGTATGATATGTTATTGATGCTAGCATGATATGATATGGTATGAGATATAGATGATTATGATCATAGAATTATCTTTGGTATTGATATTATTGATGAGGATATGATGCTTAGATGAATGATGCCTTTTAAGTTGATTATAGTATCCCTCATAGGCATTGAGGTTATAGTATTGATTGAGGAATTAGACCTACATAAATTATTCGTTCTGGGTTATGATTTATGCTAACAAAATAGAATATTGGGAATAGAAGATTGAGATTGAAGATTGAGACGGAATGTTGAGATTGAATGATTATTAAGCAGGTTAATGTGCTCAAGGAGCTGTGATATCGTATCTATGGGTTGTAACCTCCGGGTTACCAGGTGGTAGCATTTGGGTCACTAGATTGTGGTCTTTTGATCTCTAGGGAGTCACTGCTGGGTAACCCCCTCGCATACTCGGTGGGATATTTAAGGTAACCCTCTCTTATCCTAGGCATGCCTCAAGGTGCAGTAGACATCAGGTTTGAACCGGGATGGACCCACATGAAGCTAAAATGTTTTGCAGATATGGGAAGGGCATTTGCGTTTTGCTTTCCATATATTGCTAATTGTTGTTGGATATGTCTAAAAAATTTCAGAGTTTTCTTATAAAAACCCACTGAGTGCATTAGTACTCACACCCTCTTTTTCAAATATTTTTCAGGTTGAGATGCAGAGGTCGTTGGTGGCTGTGGATATGAGTTGGCTGCTGAGATCTTATGTTGTTATTATTGTATTTACCCCACTGACTTTTGCTGCTCTGATAACTCTTAAGTATTGCTACTCTAATAACACTTGGTATTATTATCATGGGAAGCCTATGACGTTGCTAATTGAATTATTGAGCTTTTACTATACTCTTAGTTTAGCATGTTTAATAGGCTTAACTATTGATGCCTATTATATTATCTAAGGGAAGGAAGTCTCGTCGTTTGATATGTCTATCTGTTTATTTGCTTTCGGCCTATGAAGGGGCCTTACTTGTTCAACATGTTGGTTCTGTTTAGTTTTATTGACCTATGAATGGGTTTATGAACTGTTGGTATTGCTCTATTTGCTTCCATGTAGCCTATGGATGGGTTTATTATATTGTTTCTACTTTCATTCTTCTCTTATAAGTTGTTTATAAACGGGATTTTGCTATAATTACAAAGGTTATGCTGTCCGTTTTCCAGAAAGCATATCCTATATTTGGCCTATTCAATTGTCAATTGTATTCTTAACGTTAATCCTTATGGATAAACACCCCATCCCCACTCAATTATTCTTTTTTGGGACCGAGCTGTTACATTATTATTATTATTATTATTATTATTATTATTATTATTATTATTATAAAAATAATATTTACTAAAAAAATCCAACTCTCAAATCATCCACAACCCCTCCCCCCTCATGGTGCTCCCTTCCCTATCATGGTCCTCTTCCCTCCATTCTCTTTCTCTCTCTTTTGTTTCTCCCACCCACATCCAACTCCCGTCACCCTTCTCTTCTCCTCCTCTCCCTCACCGTGCCCCCTCCCCCATCATGGTCACCTCCTCTTATTCTCTATCTCTTTCGTTTCTCCCACCCACACCCAACTTCCACCTCCCAATTCTTTCACCATTCCCTCCTCCATTTTAAACATATTGAAAATTTATATTTACAATGTTTTGAGATTTGATGAATAAAGAAGATTGAATATGGTGATGTTGGTTTTGTATATTGGAAAGCTTGCCTTTGTATACATTAAACAATATTAAGATGATATAGATTGAATAATAATTACAGTCACTATGTGCATTTAATTATTCTTATATTTAATCGCATATTCCATGTACTTGCATTGTGGATGATATGTTGTGGGTCAACACATAGTAAAGATTATCTTATCAGATTTCTTGCATTATTATATTAAAAGGCTCGCGGCTTAGATGGTCCTGAACCCACCATCGGTACACCGTAGAATAATTTGATAGTTAGTTTATCTTGACTAACTTACTATTCTAGTACACTGGCTTGTGTATTGAAGAGGATCTCTGTAACGACCCGATCCCAGGAAAAAGGCAGGGGACCGGTGCACTACTGGGGAAAGGGAAAAGGGGTTGTTGCACAGAAATACTCAAGGAACTTGGATTAGTGCCCCAAACATTTGGGCAACATAACCTTTGTAACTGAAATAGAACCACCCACGAGAGTGTTCAGAATGAATAAGGTTAGTGCCCAAAACATTTGGGCAGCATAACCTCTGTAACTGGAATTAAACCACGCTCTAAGGCATCTTAGAGGGAACTCGAATCAATGATCAATCATCAAATGGAACTTATCCCGCCAATTAATTGTACAGACAGATCTCAATAACAAACACAAATCATATTATGGTTCAAACAACTGAAACAAACTATATCAGAGTAAACGGAACAAGCGTAGAGCATCTTTATTAAACTTAAGCAAAATATTTCCAAGTACTTCTTTGTTTAGAGTATCTAAGATCTCTAAACAATGCAAAAAGAGCAAGCATATAACAACAAGTAAGCCCTCACCTCAGCTCCGTCATCTTCCAGCCTGCCTCTCAACCTGAAAATATTTAGAAAAGATTTGGGCTGAGTACTAGCGTACCCAGTGGGCAGATTTTGATAAACAGTTCACAAACATTTTATAAATATGAATATCGTATCCACACAAGTATAACAATGGAAAGATTTCAAATCTCAAAAGCATTTCATGTATACAAAGCTTCTTTTAATCTTACTTGCATGCTCTATCTCAACCGTCCATTCCTACAGTGTCTTAACTTATATACACGTCCTCCAGCCCAGGTGTCTAATAAAGGATAGTGTATACGGTCCCAAATCTTTAAGGATCCGAACTCGAGTCTAGTTAAGCACTCAATATTTTTGTAGGATACTGGTGAACGCGAACAGTGAGCTAAATCATTTTGATACAGATATTCATGCTTCACAGTTGATAAATAGTTGAGCTTAATAGCTGAACATAATTTGAAAAAGATATATAACCCACCTTAATGATCTCGGTGCTTATGAAATGCTTAAACTTCTCCAAGCTCTGGCCATCGGCCTACGAATAAATGAGATTCTAACTTGAAAACTCATTTTAACTATTAACTAATAGCTAAAAGTGTAAATACATTAATAAACGCATTTATAAATATTGAGATTCAACGAGCTTAAACCGAATAATTGGTGTATGAATCATTCTATAAATATTGAGCTTCCCGATTAACAAATGAAAGATTTCTAGAACTCCTAATATGATTATTCAAGAATCAATACCCTTTTCGACTAGTCAATACATTTTTAGAAGATTGGGAGATTATTTATATCTTTTTTTTACTACATGCAATTTGACCCAAATAAATATATATATAAACTCTTAAAAGAGTTGTAGTAAATTTTTATGTAATTTAAAAAAAACAACACCAAATCATTTAAATAATATTCCTAAACATCACGAAACAATTGCCTCGAACATAGCTAAATTAATTTAGACCGAATAATTGCTATAATGATTCTACTATTCGAGCTTCCAAGTTAATAAAAGAAGGGGTTTCAAGAACTCTACAAAAGAAATTATACAAGGATATAATTAGGCTTCTCATATTAAACTGGATGAAATATTGCATTTTTCAAAACGATGCATGAAGCCATAATATTTCTTTTATTTGCTATTTATCCAAAACTTAATCAAATCCTTAAATGACCATAATTTCCAAATAAGTTCAAAACATGAGTTTAAAATACATGAACTTGAAGTACATAAAGAGAAGTTTCTAACCATATCTTAAATAATGAGTTTCAGCTGAATAGAAAGGGTGGTAACGTACATCAACTCGATCTCCTATAGCGGCAACCTTGCGTTAACTTTCGGTATAAATATGATCGATCGAAAAATATGGAAATCAGAATATGATACTATAAACATAAAGCTTGTAGCGAGAGGTTTCTAACCATGTAAAACATGATGGCTTTTGATCCTGGAAAAGGCTGAAAAGGCGTAGCTAAAGTAGCAACAACAACTCATCAAAAACTCATTCTGCAGCAACTTTCAGCTTAAAAACAGAGCATCAAACGAGGTCTAATCGCAAATCCAAGACTTCATATGCATAGCTTATTAGAAGAGGTTCGAAACGGTATAAAGATGAGATAAATCCGACGGTCGGATCAGTGGGAAATCGCACCGCAAATTGGTTGCGGCACAAGGTGGCGGGGCAGCACTTTTCAATGGTTTTTGCTTTCGTTTTCACTTCCCTGTGTAGCAGTTTTACTAAATAAATCATATCTCACAAACGAAAACTCCAACTTAAGAAATTCTAACTTCTGAAGGACCCTAAGAAGCATATCTAAAACTGTCCTTCAAATACACATTTCAAAATTGCATCATTAAAAAGGACGAAAAATCAAATTAAGTGGAAGCAAGAAAACTGTCCGAAAAATAAAACAAGCTCTGATTTTCGGCGATTTGATCGGTTTCCGGCCTCCGGATGACAACGACATCAAAAAATGAAACGTAGAACACATATCAATGTACGACATATCCGAAAATCAAGCGAAAAGGAATAGAAATGGACCCATACGATGACGACGAAGGTGCTAGGTGGTGTGAGCTTCGCAGCTACTGCTGCGTGCTACTCGTCAACGCTCCGACTCCTGCTGCTACTCTGGCGCCCTGCTGCTGCTGCTCCGGCGCCGGTGGAAGATCCAGAAACCTCCTACCAGCTGCTTCCCCTCCTCCCTCAACCTTATTCTCTCTCTCTCTCTCTCTCTTTCAATTTTCTGCTCACTCTCTTCTCTCTGCTTTGCTTCATCTCCTTTCTTTCCCCCTTTTCTTTTCTTTTCCTTTGATAATCCAACAGTTGGACTCTAGCAATGATACGTGTAAACCTTACAAGTTAATTAGCTTAAGAGCTTAGGTGGTGAAAGTGAAGTGGGATAGTTATTCTAATTTTTTTTCCATTCAATATTGCGCATATGTATATATATTAATGTATTTTAAATTTTATAACTTAAAAGGTATAGACATTGGAGGGGGCTTCTTGGCGGATCATTTCGAATTTCACCCAAAAATGGGCTTGCAAATTTAAAATTGAGATTAAACTTTAAACATGATGATTAAAATTAATATGAACTTAATTAACTTAGTAATAAATAAATTGGGTACAATTTGTTTAATAAAATGAATCCCCTGAAGATCAAATAAAATTAAATGTAAATGATTTCCAATCTCAAAATAATTCTCTTGACGTGTTCTTTTATATCACGGGCGTAAATTTTTAATATTAATTACCTAAATAAAATTCTTAAATAAATTCTAAATATATAATTTTCGGGGTGTTACAATCTCGATAGGATATTGTTCTCTATTCTAACCTTACATGAGAGGATAAAGATCCACAAAGTTTGGTAAAGATACACGGGCATATATATGTTGTGTCGACTGCTTTGATTTATTAATGAGTGACATCCTTTGATAGGATCAACAACCTCAATATTTTGGGTGGTGGCATTCATATACGATGGGCTGCGCATTATATAAGGCCACTGTTTCTTGGTGCGCGAGGTTGATGATGTCCCCTTGGAAAAACATAAAGATTATGGGAAACCCTGCAGGCAGAATATTAATTAATTCTTAAGATAATATAGAAGTCGTGCGGTACTACTCTCGGAACAGGATATTAATTAATTATAGCTGTCAGAAGCTTACATAATTAATTAATGGACATTATATTTTAAACATAGGGAATTGTATAAAGCATATTAATAAATATGTATTAAATTGGTAGGTCAGTATTATTTCTTTAGTGGAATAAAAATAATACTTAATTTATTTAATTATATCCTTGTTGTGGATATTAGAAATTAAATAAATCAGTAGGCCAATTTAATATTCTTCTAGATCCATGTTTTAGTCCAATATAACCATAATGGACTAGGAATAGAATAAGAGTTGGAGGCCCAAACCCGTTAGAGTTTGGAGATGAAATTTTCACCCCCCCTTATCATAAGGGAGGGGGCACGAAAATAAATAAGAAAAATAAAGCACCTCTTTGTGCTCTCTTGATTGCTGAGTGATGTGACCCGGGACCTACGGGACACGACAAAGATAAATACAGGGAAGTTACGAACGAAATTACGTCGGAAAAGTAAGGGAACATATGACTCAAACAAATAATGAAAATACAACTCAACTAATACTAACAATTAGACTCGATTATTAACTGAATTAGATACCAAACCTAGGACACTTTAGACTATGAACAATACCAAATAAAACACAATACCAAAGGAAAAGAAAAGGGAGAACTTGACTAGAAATCAAAGGACTCGATGGGATGTAGAACTTACTAGAATACGTAGAGACGAACAAGGACTCGATTGAGAACACGATGAAGACTTGATGGACTGATCTTGTACGGCTGGAACTCGGCGGTGGTGGCTGGAAAGGGAGCGGACGTCGTCGGTCAAGGTAGTGAAATCGGCGTTGATGTTGGTAGAAGGATTGGCTAGGATTGGCGAACCCGTGTTGTAAAACTCGAACGCACACGTCTAACTTCTCCGGATAGCAATTCTCCCAAGTACTCGAAATACCCTAAAGAATTTGAATAAGACTATTGATTTCCTAGAACAATAGAATGGTTTGTATATTTGATCAACCAAAGGATCGTGAGACAGATTGAGAATAACTCTTTATTTCTTGCAATTGTCTAATTTTAATGTAACAAATGGATCTCCTATTTATACTAATGCTAGGGACGAAAATCTAAGGCCTAAAAAACATGATATGGACAAAAATATCTAGTTCTAGTCAAACTAGGATAAAATCAAAAGATACCAAAAATAAGATAACAAAAATCTAAACTAGATAAGCATAAATCCCAAGTAAATTTGGGCTTCATCAATCTCGCCACTTTGGACCTTAATCAACACAACATGGGCTGCATTAATGTAAATTAATTTCATCCATATTGAGTACAAAATATCCACCACCTTTGCATGAAAAATAGCAACTTCTCGGATTCCCATGCAAAAGCGTAGAACTCTTCATGCACACGTCCAAATGGCGTGATTCTTCTTCTCACATCTTCATGCTTCCTTCTTCTTCATAAATGGACAACATGTTGATCAATCTCGGGTTGCTCTTCATCTCTTCTTTATGCAACTCAAATTTACGACGAATAGAAGCTTGTAAATAAGCTTGCAACTTCTTTGCTCGTAAACGCATCATAGGACCTCTGAATTGCAGCTCCAGTTCATCATGTTTATTACTTTAAATGATCTCATTATTCTCCCCCTGTTGAAAAGAATTCATCCTCGAATTCTCAGATTCATCATCATCGAACTCATCATCTGCAGAAACATTGAATGTAGATGAACACTTGTACTCACCGGGTAAATCAATGCGATACGCATTGTCATTAACTCGAATAAGCACAGTGAACGGTCCATATCCTCTCGGCATTAATTTCGACTTTCTCAGGTTAGGAAACCGTCTGGGACTTAGATGAATCCAAACGCGATCTCCGGGCTGGAAAATCGTCGGCTTGCGCTGTTTATTCTTTTGAACTGCATTGCGTGCGCTAATGGCTTCAATATACGCACGAACTTTCTCATGCATCTCCTTCACTTGATCTGCTCTTCTTGTACCTTTAACACTTGTTAGATGCCCAACAGGTAAAGGCAAAAGATCAGTAGGCATTAGCGGATTAAGACCATACACAACCTCGGATGGGGACATATTAGAAGATGAATGCACAACTCGATTGTAAGCAAATTCATCATATGGCAAACAATCTTCCCATGATTTTAAGTTATTTTTAACCAAAGAATGCAGCAAATTACCTAAAGTTCTATTCACAACTTCAGTTTGACCATCCATTTGAGGATGACAAGCTATAGAGAAAAGTAACTTGGTACCTACCTTATCCCAAAGTACACGCCAAAAATGAGCTAAAAACTTGGAATCCCTATCACTATCAATAGTTCTAGGTATTCCATGTAATCGAACAATATGTATAAAAAAACAGATTGGCAATGTGTACAGCATCATCAGTTTTCCTACATGCAATGAAATGAGACATCTTGGAAAACCTATCAACCACAACAAATATTAAATCTCGACCAGACCTAGACCGTTGTAAACCAAGTATGAAATCTATAGATAAATCAATCCACGGGAAAGACGGGGCCGGTAGAGGCGTGTATAGAGCACATGGATGTGATGTAGATTTCGACTTACTACATGTAATGCATCTACTACACACATTCTCAACATCATGCTTCATACGTGGCCAAAAAAAATGCTCATGCAGCATGTTTAACGTTTTAGACACACCAAAGTGACCCATTAAACCTCCCGTATGCGACTCCAAAACTAACAACTAACGCATAGAAGACATAGAAATACACAACTGCGAACCCTTGAATAAAAGCCCATCATGCACGAAAAATCCCTCATGTGCGTGTGATTTAGTGCAACAAGTAGCATAGATCGGTGCAAAATAATCATCACTCGAATACAGCTCCTTAATTGCATCAAATCCTAACATCTTAGCATGCATAAGGTTCAAGAGAACGTACCTGTGAAACAAGGCATCAGCAATGACATTTTCAGCTCCTTTTTGCTACTTGATGACGTTTGGAAAGGACTCGATAAACTCTACCCATCGTGCATGACGCTCGTTTAGATTTTATTGGCCTTTCAAATGCTTCAAACTCTCGTGATCCGTGTGAATCACGAACTCCTTAGGCCAAAAATAGTGCTGCCATGTGTCTAATGCTCTATTGAATGCGTACAGCTCCTTGTCATAGGTGGAATAACGAAGGGCTGCATCTTGGAGCTTTTCACTGAAATAGGCGACTGATACCGTTCCTGCATCAAAACAGCACCAATCCCTTTACCCGAGGCATCACACTCAATTTCAAAAGTTTTATTAAAGTCCGGAAGGGCAAGAACAGGTGCTTTACACAAACATTCGATCTTTCTTCCTTAACTCAGTAAGTGGCGCAACTATGCTGGAAAAATCGCGCACAAAGTGATGATAAAAGCCAGCAAGGCCGTGGAAAGATCTCACATCACTTGCGGATTTAGGAATTAGCCATTCCTCAATCGCTTTGATTTTGGAACAGTCTACTTCTATACCATGTTCACTCCCAGCAAAACCGAGAAAAACGACTTCACTCATGCAAAAAGAACACTTAGACAGATTTCTATAAAGTTTCCAATCTCTAAGAAGCTCAAACACGTGTCTAAAGTGCTGCATATGTGTATGCATCGTGTCACTATAGATCAAAATGTCATCAAAATACACAACAACATATTTACCAATTTCTTCACGCAAAACATGATTCATTAGACGCATAAATGTGCTTGGTGCATTAGTGAGACCAAAAGGCATAAGAAGCTATTCATACAAACCATGCTTTGTTTTAAATGCAGTTTTCCACTCATCACCTTCATGCATACGAACTTGAAAATAACCAGAACGTAAATTAATTTTAGAAAATATATGCGAACCCGACAACTCATCAAGCATATCATCTAACCTAGGGATAGGAAAATGATACTTTACCGTGATTTTGTTGATTGTTGTACAATCCATGCACATATGCCATTCGTTGTTCTTCTTTGGCACTAGTATCACGGGAACGGCGCACAGACTCAAGCTTTCACGGATTTACTTCTTCTCCAACAGCTCTTTTACTTGCCTATCAATCTCTTTAGTCTCATCGGGAGACGTCTTATAGGCTGGTCGATTGGGTAGTACGGCTCCGAGGATGAAATAGATCTGGTGCTCGATCCCTCGAACTGGAAGAAGCCCGCCGGGTATTTCATCGAGAAATATATCCTTGAACTCGTCAAGTAAGGACTGCACATCACTAGATAAACAATCATTAGTAGCACTGCTCTTAAATGTGAGTAAGATAAGAGGCATACCTGCTTTGATGGCTTTCTGAACTCCCTTGACCGAAATAAACAAGCTCTTCGTGTGAGGCTTGTTAGAACTCGAATGAATCACCTTTCCCACAGCTAAGGAGTTTGAAGGGGTTGGTTTGGGGGGGTACGGTCGGCGGCAAGGGGCTGTCCGGTAATGGGTGCGGCGGCCGCGGCCTTCGGGGCTCGTTTTGCGGCTGTTTACTTCGTCTTTTCCTCTTTGAACCTCTCATGCATGCGTTGCTAATCCATAGCAACAGCTTTAGGTGGTAATGGCCTCAATATGCTGGTTCGGCCATCAATGTCAACTGTGTAAGTGTTCAAACATCCATCGTGGACAACACGTCGATCATACTGCCAAGGTCTGCCCAACAATAAGTGTGCCGCAGCCATAGGGATAACATCGCATAGAACAGTGTCAGAAAACCTATTGATTGAGAATGAGACACTTACCTGATGAACCACGCGAATCTCGCCTCTGTTGGTAAGCTACTGCAATCTGTAGGGACTCGTGTGTTGTTGAACTGGTAGACCAAGCTTTTCCACTGCATATTGGCTGATGGCATTGATCACACTGCCACTGTCAATGATCATAGAACATGTGTGACCCTTGATCACTGCACGACTGTAGAAGATGTTCTCCCATTGGTGTTCTTGTTCCTCTTCTCGAATAATGCCCAAACTCCGAATTGTGACCAAACTGACTTGCTGAACTTCCGGATCGATGTCTTCATGAGATGCATCATTCTCGACTTCTTTCTCAAGTGTGGCGACGTCCACTGTGTCAATTTCATCCTCACTGGCTGATTCGACTTCGTTTGATTCTGTCAAGTATAGAACTCGCCGGTTTGGACATTGAGCTTGAAAGTGGCCTCAACCTTGACACTTGTGAGACAGAATGTCATGAGCTCGACTAGGGGCTGTATTAGGTGGCTTCATACCTTGGGAAGGCCATGTAGGGTTTGGCGTTGACGGATTTGGCGGCGTAGACTCGGGTCCACGACTAGACTGCGGTGTAGTGTGCTCAAAACATTGAACGGGCTGATCTGGAGGACCTCATGGCCGTGAGGCTTCAGATGATGTCGAACTGGGTGCTACTAGACTCCAAGGTTGTCGTATAGGGGCTGCACTGTGGTGTGATCGTCGTCGGCCTTCTCTCAGCTGCTTTTCCACAATCGACACGTACTGCACCATTCTCTCAACACTGTTGAAGTCTCTGAGTTCGACTTCACAAGCAATGTCAGGATTCATACCTTCAATGTAGCGAATGATGGTAGCATTTAGGGTTTCCTACTTTCCGACTCCGTTCAAGGCAGTCTCCAACTCCTTGTGGTATTCTTCAATGGATCTGGTGCCTTGTTTGATCCGATTAAGCTTCTTCTCGAGCTCTCTATCATAATGAACTGGAATGAAGCGTCCTCGCATCAATCTCTTCATTTCTTCCCAAGTGTCGATGGTCTTTCTAAACTCTAGGTCTTCTTCAAGCTCCAACGGATAAAATCAAGCTGGAAGGTTGCTAAGGGTAGAAGTAGGCGTGTGGTGTAGATGAACCTGCTGATTTTGGTATATGTAGACCACGGGTGTATGGTGTACGAATGTATGGGTGTACGGGTGTATGGGTGTACAGGTGTACGGACTACATGGTGTATAAGGTGAACCAGGTGTAGATGTAAATGAACTGAAAATTTTGAACCCTATAAGGAGTAGGAATCGAAATATAGGTGGATAGGTATGGAATATCTTGATTAGATATGGATGAGGATGGAAGAAATCTAAACAAGGAAATAGATCTAGTAGATAAGGTAGGAGACTTCTGGATGTGTTTTACCAAGTATGGACACAATCTAAAATCCCTAAGTATCTATCTAGTATGGAAACAACCTATCTAGACTAGGAAAGACACAAAATAATCGAAAACAACAAGAATTAAATCAGATTTTTTTTATGATCTATTTTTCTTTGTGCTGTAGGGTTTTCGAACCCTCTACTCTTTTTTTTCTTTTTTTTTTCAATGAATATTCAGATATTACAACTCGAAAGACTCAAAATAATAAAATGAACAAAACAGACGTAATGAACCACGAATGACAGAAACCGACGTGGCTCTTGATACCAATTTATGATGTAACCCAGGACCTATGGGACACGACAAAGACTAATACGTGGAAGCTAGGAACGAAACTACGTCAAAAAAGTAAGGGAACAATATGACTCAAACAGATAATGGAAATACAACTCAACTAATACGAACAATTAGACTCGATTATTAACTGAATTAGACACGAAACCTAGGATACTTTAGACTATGAAAAATACCAAATAAAACACAATACCAAAGGAAAAGAAAAGGGTGAACTCGACTAGAAAGCAAAGGACTCGATAGGATGTAGAACTTACTAGAATACGTAGAGATGAAAACAAGGACTCGATTGAGAACATGATGAGGACTTGATGGACTGATCTTGTACGGCTGGAACTCGGCGGTGGTGGCTGGAAAGGCAACGGACGTCGTTGGTGAAGGTAGTGAAATCGGTGATGATGTTGGTAGAAGGATTGACTAGGATCGGTGAACCTATGTTGTAAAACTCGAACGCACACGTCTAACTTCTCCGGATAGCAATTCTCCCAAGTACTCCAAATACCCTGAAGAATTTGAATAAGACTATTGATTTGCTAGAACAATAGAATGGTTTGTATATTTGATCAACCAAAGGATCGTGAGACAGATTGAGAATAACTCTTTATTTCTTGCAATTGTCTAACTTTAATGTAATAAATGGATCTCCTATTTATACTAATGCTAGGGACGAAAATATAAGGCGTAAAAAACATGATATGGCCGGAAATATCTAGTTCTAGTCAAACTAGGATATAATCAAAAGATACCCAAAATAAGATAATAAAAATCTAAACTAGATAAGGATAAATCCCAAGTAAATTTAGGCTTCATCAATCTCACCACTTTGGACCTTAATCAACACAACATGGGCTGAATTAATGTAAATTAATTTCGTCCATATTGTGTACAAAATATCCACCACCTTTGCATGAAAAATAGCAACTTCTCGGATTCTTATGCAAACGCGTAGAACTCTTCATGCACACGCCCAAATGGCGTGATTCTTCTTCTCACGTCTTCATGCTTCGTTTTTCTTAATCAATGGACAGCATGTTGATCAATCTCGGGTTGCTCTTCATCTCTTCTTCATGCAACTCGAATTTACAACGAATAGAATCTTGTAAATAAGCTTGCAACGTCTTTACTCGTAAACGCGTCATAGGACCTCTGAATTGCAGCTCCGGATCATCCTCTTTATTGCTTTGCACGATCTCATCACTGAGGTTTCCATACAGTCTAGTAGTTTGTAGCACACTCTACATCTAGACAAGGTTTCAGAATACAGCAGAAGATTGAGCAATGGAATTGTGGCTAGATATTTTCAAACACTATGAAAAGTAGATCGACGATCCTTGTGTTATCCATCAATAAGGGAATTAGATCCTTGTGTTCTCCATCAATAAGACAATGTTTGTAATTACCAATTTTCATTGATTCCATTTTTTCCACTATAATATATTCGAAATTAGACTTGCATGTTAATTCAACATAGGATAATTAATGTCACACATAAAATTATGATTTATATGAGCTTAGAACTAATGACATCCAAATAGATCGTGTGGGGTACAATTCGAAAAAACCCCAATAAGTTAGTCATGCAATAATTTATTTTTATATTATTGCACGAATCAACTAATGGGTTTAGTAACTTGTGCACATATTTAATTTTGAATTGGTGCAAGAGTGAAAACTTATTTGTTTATTTGCATAATTTTGCACTAATGCACGAGTGGAAATCCTAATGTATTTGTGTATATGTACCATTTTGCACTAGTGGACGAGAGAATGCACTCATGTGTTCCTGCATCTGTTCAAAATTGAACACGCGTACATGAATGATTCTACTTGTTCACTCATGCACATGTTTCAAAATGAACAATTACACGATGTCACAAATTGGTTCAGTTATGAAATCGTGTAACTGTCAACAAATGAATTGATACACGAGTGGTCGTAATATTATGTTCGTGCATCATTTAAAAAATGCATTGCTACACAAATACATTAATGGATTTACTCATGTAGTAACTTATTTTTAAACTGCTACATGAATGAACAACAATTTTCGTGTAAGAATCGAATCAACTTCAATACTCGTGTAGCCATTAACAAATGAATTGCTGCACGAATCGACCCGAATACTCGTATACCAAACAAAATTAATTTGTGCACAAAAGAACTTGTAATTTTTTTCATCCATTCTAAAGAAACATTAAATAATAATTAAATATCTACATTGATAAATAAAGTACAAATACGTGAATATGACTCCTTGATGCAGTAAAAAATACGATATCAATAAATCTTCAAAAAATTTAAATTTTGCAATGAATCCCTAATTTTTGAAATTGCATCAGATAATGTATTGATGATGTGATGTCCCAAAATTTCATAAATAATAAATATCTTATTTATTCTAATAAAAGAGTTTAATACAGCGAAAGTAATATTTAAAATGAAATAATATTTAATTAATCTTGACCATCACCTCGTCTCCACGTCATCACCCAAGCTTCCTTAGCCTGAAAAATAAATAGCTTTGGGGTAAGTGCTATTAACTTAGTGGGGTCCATATTTATCAGAATTATACAAATACATAACATACAAGCCATCATAGCATAATGCCCGTAGTCCGTCACATCATAATAACCCGTAAGGTGTCATCAATAAACATAAAGCCCGTAGGCCATCATAAATTACCCAGAGGGGGTCATCATAAACATAAAGTGCGTAGGTCATCATCAAGTAACTCAGGGGGTGTCATCAATAGCACCTGCATATATCATATCCAAGCATAATAGGGATAAATGTACTTTAATTTTAACGTCGGATCCCCAACCTTTACTTGAATTTAAAACTTGATTCAAAACAAATTTAATTAGATTCGTGCGCGCGGCCTCAAATGAAAACTAGAGTAGATGTTACGAAAAACTATCAAGAGTTACCTAATCCCTACTGTGGTTTTGATGAAATATCAAAACATGCCAAAAAGCTTTGAAAAACTGAAAAGAAATCAAGCAGAAAACTAAGGTTGATCAAAACAAAAAATTGAGCTATCAAAGTCATAGAATGATCAATCCAAAAGAAAAGAAAAAAAAAGAGAAAAGATGAAGAAAAAGAAAAAGAAAAATCCAGCCAAGGGCTGAGAAAAGAAGAAAGTTGTAGCTTGATTGCTAGATCAGTTAGCAGGTCAAGAAAACTGAAAATGCAGGTACTAACAAGATCGAAGTACCAACTGACCTTCAGTGCATACATAACAAGTGAAGTTTTTCAATCTACAGTTTGTGTGCTGAACAACATACCAGCTCAAGGTACTAGTTCAAAAGTATCAACTGATCATCCAGATCAGAAATTCCAGCTGAAGAAAATTACCAGCTAAAGAATGTACCAGTTTAAGGTACGAGCTGAAGAATATGCTAGCTCAAGGAAGCACCAGCTGAAGATTGAAGTGCCAACTGAAGACTAGTGAGGAAATATTCCAAACTGAAGATCTTAACTACCAAGATATGCAGAAACTGTCAGCTGAGAAAATGTTCTGAACTAAAGATCTCAACTGCCAGCTGAAGCCCAGAACTGATGATCAAGACAGAAGCCGAAACTGGAATTCAAAATTTTCAGTACTGCCAGCATGACGATCTTGAAGTTAATGCAACCAAGATCTTGAAGCAAAAGCTTGTCAGAGAACAAAGGCAGCTCAACGGCTACTTCAACAAAAGCCTCTCAACGGCTTTATCTAATCAATTAATCATTTATGATCATTCATTGATCTGCAAACGGTCACAAGAACACTCCTCTATAAAAGTCGAGTGATTGAGATTGTCAAAGATACTTTTGCCAATTGAGACTTTTGCCAATTAAAATTTTTGCTCAGAAGAGATCTTTCCAAAAACAGCTCTCAAAGCTTTAAGCTCAAGCTCATCCGCAGAAAAAGTCCTAACTAAGAATAAGAAGCAAACTGCTCATCAAGCTAGTTGTTAAAGAATTCCAGCCAGAGCCGGTCTCTCAATTCTGATATACACCGATCAACTACCCAGCTCAAGACAAAGGAGCGCATCAGTTGATTATAGTTTCAAAACTGCATTCTTGAAGATCGAAAAAGATCTAAAACCTTGTAAAGACAGCCAATAGCACATTATCTCTCCAGCGAGTAGTTGGGAATCACAAGTGTGAGATTGTTGACCTACCGGCTGAGGACGCTGCATTTGTTGGATCGCCATTTCCGAGACAGCACCAGTTGAAAAAGAGGCCGTGACTCATAAAGTCACCGTTCGCCAGGTTCAATAGTTTATCTTCACTATATAACTATAATAAAGAAACTTTACACTTGCATAGTGAATTGTCCTATTCAGTTAGGAAGAGATGACGTAGAATTTTGAGCTTTGAACCTCTATAGATCGTCTTTGTGTGCTCAATTTATCGCTTTCAGTTATATGTATTAACTGCACACCTCCAGCACACATACTGGACTATAAGCAAACTAACCATCTCCACTGATCAAGTGCATGGATATCTTTGCGAGACAAGGGCCTTATCTATTCTACCATTATTGTCAAGTTTTGGGATTAGTTTATTCACCCCCTCTAAACTAATTTAGACTCGCCCCGGGACGAACAAGTGGTATTAGAGCGGTTGATTCTAAGGATCAGCCGTTTCTGCAGATCAACTGAATCAGATCTTGTTATCTGTGCTAATCTACATGCTATGGGAAACCATGAGCTATATATTTTTTCAGTTGAAAACTTTGATAACTGGAGTAGGAGAATGAAAGCGCACCTCTGCTCAATCCACGAAAATATGTGGGAAATTATCGAAGAAGGTCCAATCACCATCATGATGGACAACGAGGCTCATATTGTTTATATCAATCAACCAGCCAGGATCTCGAAGCCAACCCACCTCCTCACAAGCGAGGAGAAGAAGTTGAAGAATCTAGAGTTTGTAGCCCAAGCTGCATTATTTCAAACTCTAGACGAGGATCGAATGAAGGATACCAAGAACTGCTAAACTGGTAAGGAGATATGTGACTTGCTCACTGATTTATGCAAGAAGTCCGAAGCAATCAAAGGAAACAAGCTCCAACTAGGGGTGGACAGATATGAGTCTTTCGAAATGCACTCAGATAAAACCATTTCAGGCCTTGAAACGAGATTTCTAGGCATCATCAACGAGAAGAAGAATCTAGGAAGAAACTATCCCAATAGTGAGATGAATTCTATAATTTTGGATAATCACAAAGAAGAATGGGATATGAAGGTGATAGCCACAAAGGAGTCGAGAGACTTAAACAGCATCACCTCCAGAGAACTTTTTGGTTCTTTCAAAGCTCATGAGTATAGCCTAAACTAAAAAAAAGGAGGCATCCATGTCATCAGCTCAGGATGCAGCTTTCTATGGAGAAAGAAATCGGTTTAGAGAAGCTGGAGAAAGAAGTAGCTTCCGACCAAGAAGCTCCCCAGCCAGAAAACAGCCAGGAGGCTCAACTGATCGAAGAAGATAAGCGGCTAAGATGAAAGAAAGCTTGACTGAAGACATTATTGAGCGAATTAAATCAGTTGCTAAGCGGCTAGAAAAGCTCAAGAAGATCAGAGATCAACCATCAGTTTTGCTTCAAACTAATGAAGAACTCAGAGACAAAAGGAATCAACAGCCTGCTGAACAACTGATGTGACCCAGGAATTATAGGATACAACAAGATATACGGAAGCTGGAATCGAAACAACGTTGGATAAGTAAGGGATCAATATGACCCGAAATAAACGAATTACAACTCCACTAATATGAACAATAGACTCGATTAACTTACTTAAGTAAACACGATACCTAAGGTACTCTAGACTATGACCAAAACCAAATAAAACACAATATCAACATCAAGAGAAAGTGCGAATACGATAGAGGGAAAAAGGACTCGATTGGAAGTAGAACGTACTAGGACACGTAAAGACGAACAAGGACTCGATGAGAACATATAGAACAACTTGTGAATGGCTAGAACTCGGCGGTGGTGGTGGCAGAGGTCGTCGGTATTGGTAGTGTTGGCGACGATGATGTGTGTTGAAGGATAGGCGAACCCGTGTTGTAAACCCGAACGCGTAAGTCTAATTTCTCCGGATAGCAATTCTCTCAAGTACACGATTATAACTTGAAGAACTTGAATAAGACTATTGATTTGCAAGAACAATAGAATGTTTGTATTTGTGATCAACATAAGGATCTTGAGACAAATGGAGAAAAACTCTTTAATTCTTGCAATTGTCTAACTTTAAAGTAATAAAAGGATCTCCTATTTATACTATAGGAGTTCGAATAATCCTAAGCCTAAACTTCATAAAAATCGAAAATAACAAAAGAAATCCTACCTTAACTAGAAGTCTTAATTAAGATAAGAAAAGATAACATAAAATAAGGAAATAAAATCTAAACTAAGCTAGATAAAATCCCAACAACTTAGACCTTCAATCTCGCCAATTTGTACTCCAAAAATACACGACATGGGCTGCATAATTCAGCCATGTTGTATTCGATATTTGTCACCACCTTTGCATGAAAAACAACATCTCTCGGATTCCCATGCAGACGCGTAGAACTCTTCATGCACACATCAAATGGCATCATTCTTCTTCTCACATCTTCATGCTTCCTTCTTCTTCAACAATTGATAGCATGTTGACCAATCTCGGGCTGCTCCTCATCTCTTCTTCTTTAAGTTCTTGTAAATAAGCTTGCAACTTCTTTGCTTGTAAACGCGTCCTTGGACCTTTAAATAGCAGCTACGGATCATCTTCTTCTTTGCTATGCTCGATCTCATCATTCATCCCCTACTGAAAAGAATTTATCCTCGAATTCTCGGACTCTTCATCATCGAACTCATCATCTGCAGTAAGGGGAGATAAGTCAGCAACATTGAATGTAGATGAACACATATACTCACCGGGTAAATCAATGCGATATGCATTGTCATTGACTTGACTCAACACAGTGAACGGTCCATCTCCTCTTGTCATTGACTTTAACTTTCGCAGGTTAGGAAATCGTCCGGGACTCAGATGAATCCAAACGCGATCTCCGGGCTAGAAAATCATTGGTTTTCGCCGTTTGTTCTTTTGAACAGTTGTGCGTGCGCCAACGACCTCAATGTGCGCACGTACTTCTCATGCATCTCCTTCACTTGATCCGCTCTTCTTGTACCTTTAACACCTGTTAGATGCTCAACAGGTAAAGGCAAAAGATCAGTAGGCGTTAGCGGATTAAAGTCATAAACAACTTCAAATAGGGACATGTTAGTAGAAGAATACAAAACTCGATTGTTAGCAAATTTAGCATATGGCAAACAATCTTCCCATGATTTCAAGTTGTTTTTAACCAAAGAACGAAGCAAAGTACCTAAAGTTCTATTCACGACTTCAGTTTAACCATCCGTTTGAGGATGACAAGTAGTAGAGAAAAGCAAATTGGTACCTAGCTTACCCCAAAGTACATGCCAAAAATGTGCTAGGAACTTAGAATCCCTATCACTAACAATAGTTCTAGGTATTCCATGTAAACGCACAACATGAGTAAAGAACAGGTTGGCAATGTGTACAACATCATTGGTTTTCCTACATGCAATGAAATGAGCCATCTTACAAAACCTATCAACTACAACAAATATGGAATCTTGACCAGACCTTGACCGTGGTAAACCAAGTATGAAATCCATAGATAAATCAATCCACGGGGAAGACGGGGCTGGTAGAGGCGTGTAAAGACCGAATGGATGAGAAGTAGATTTTGACTTTCGACATGTAATGTATCTACTACACACATTCTCAACATCATACTTCATACGTGGCCAAACGAAATGTTCATGCAGCAAGCTTAACGTCTTAGACACACCAAAGTGACCCATTAAACCTCCCGCATGCGACTCCAAAACTAACAACTTATGCATAGAAGACTTAGGTATGCATAACTGTGAAACCTTGAAAAGAAACCCCTCATGCATGAAAAACCCTTCATGTGACCAAGACTTAGAGCAACAAGTAGCATAAATCGGCGCAAAATAATCATCACTTGAATACAGCTCCTTAATTACATCAAATCCTAACATCTTAGCATGCATAAGGTTCAAGAGAACGTACCTTCGCGACAACGCATCAACAACAACATTTTCGGTGCCCTTTTTGTACTTGATGATGTACGGAAAGGACTCGATGAACTCGACCCAACGTGCGTGCCGCTTGTTCAGATTTTCTTGGCCTATCAAATGCTTCAAACTCTCGTGATCCGTGTGAATCACGAACTCTTTAGGCCACAAATAGTGCTGCCATGTATCTAAAGCTCTCTTGAGTGCGTACAGCTCCTTGTCATAGGTGGAATAACGAAGGGCTGCATCGTGGAGCTTTTCACTGAAATAGGCGAGTAGACGCCGTTCGTGCATCAAAACAACACCAATCCCTTTGCCCGAGGTATCACATTCAATCTTAAAAATTTTATTAAAGTCCGGAAGAGCAAGAACAGGCGCATTGCACAAGCAGGATTTCAAAGTATTAAACGCATGCTCTTGAACAGGACCTCATTCAAACTTTCAATCTTTCTTGCTTAACTCCGTAAGAGGCACAACAATGCTGGAAAAATCACGCACAAAGCGACGATAAAAGCCAGCAAGGCCGTGGAAAGATCGTATATCACTCGCGGATTTAGGAGTCGGTAATTCCTCAATTGCTTTGATTTTGGAACGATCTACTTCTATATCAGACTCACTCACAACAAAGCCTAGAAAAATGACTTCGTTCATGCAAAAAGAACACTTAGACAAGTTGCCATATAGTTTCGACTCCCTAAGCAATTCGAACACATGTCTAAGGTGCTGCATATGTGTGTGCATCGTTTCACTATAGATTAGAATGTCATCAAAATACACAACAACATATTTACCAATAACTTCATGCAAAACATGATTCATGAGACGCATAAACGTGCTTGGTGCATTGGTGAGACCAAAAGGCATAACAAGCCATTCATACAAACCATGCTTTGTTTTAAATGCAGTTTTCCATTCATCGCCTTCATGCATTCGAACTTGAAAGTAACCAGAATGCAAATCAATTTTAGAAAAGACACGCAAACCAGACAACTCATCAAGCATATCATCAAATCTAGGGATGGGAAAATGATACTTTACCATGATTTTGTTGATTGCTCGGCAATCCATGCATATACGCCATTCGTTGTTCTTTTTTGGCACAAAGATCACTAGAATGACGCACAGACTCAAACATTCACGGATTTTCTTCTTCTCCAACAGCTCTTTGACTTGCCTATCAATCTTCTTAGTCTCATCAAGAGACGTCCTATAGGCTGGTCGGTTGGGTAACACAACTCCGGGGATGAAATCGATCTGGTGCTCGATCCCTCGAACTGGAGGAAGTCCGCCAGGTATTTCTTCAAGGAATACGTCCTTGAACTCATCAAGAAAGGGCTGCACATCACTAGACAAGCAATCATTAGTAGCACTGCTCTTAAATGTGAGTAGGAAAAGAGGCATACCTGCTTTGACAGCTTTCTGAACTCCTTTCACTGAAATAAACAAGATCTTCACGTGAGGCTTGCTAGAACTTGAACCATTCTTCTTTTCCACAGGTAAGGAGTCCAAAGAAGGTGGTTTGGAGGAGGTAGGGACGGCAGTAGGGGGCTGTCCGGCTATGGGGGTTGCGGCCGCGGCCTTTGGGGCCCGTTTTGCAGCTGCTTGCTTCGCCTTCTCCTCTTTGAACCTCTCCTGCATGCATTGCTGATCCATAGCAATGGCTTTAGGTGGGAATGGCCTCAATTTACTAGTTCGGCCATCAATGTTGACTGTGTAGGTGTTTAGGCATCCATCATCGAAAACACGTCGATCATACTGCCAAGGTCTGTCCAACAACAAGTGTGCCGCATCCATAGGGATAACATCGCACAAAACAGTGTCAGAAAACTTATTAATTGAGAATGAGACACTTACCTGATGAACCACGTGAATCTCGCCTCTGTTGGTAAGCTACTGCAATCTGTAGGGATTCGTGTGTTGCTGAACGGGTAGACCAAGCTTTTTCACTGCATATTGACTGATGGCATTGATCAAGCTGCCACTGTCAATAATCATAGAACATGTGTGACCATTGATCCCTGCACGGGTGTAGAAGATGTTCTCCCATTGGTGTTCTTGTTCCTCTTCTCGAATGATGCTTAAACTCCGGATTGTGACCAAACTGACTTGTTGAACCTCCGGATTGATATCTTCATGTGTTGTATCATTCTCATCCTTCTTTTCAAGTGTGTCGTCGCCCACTAGCTCTCCTCTAATCCTCACTGGTTGATTCGACTTTGTTTGACTCCGTCAAGTATAAAACTCACCGGTTCGAACATTGAGCTTGAAAGTGGCCCCAACCTTAACACTTGTGACACTGAATGTCATGAGCTCGACTAGAGGCTGCAGTAGGGGGCGTCCCACCTTGGTTTGGCCATGTATAGATCGGCCATGGCTGATTTGGTGGGGTAGACTCGGGTCTACAACTGGACTGCGGTGTAGTGTGATCAAAACATCGAACGGGCTGATCTGGAGGACCTCTCGGTTGTGTGGCTTCAGTTGGCATCAAAATGGGTGCTCCCCGGCTCCAAGGGTGTCATGTAGAAGCTGCACTGTGGTGTGGTCGACGCCGGCCTTCTCTCAGCTGCTTTTCCAAGATCGATGCATACTGCACCATTCTTTCTACACTATTGAAGTCTCTGAGTTCGACTTCACAAGGAATGTCAGGATTCATACCTTCAATGTACCATATGATGGTAGCATTTAAAGTCTCTTGCTTCCTGAATCTCTTCAAGGCAGTCTCCAACTCTTTGTGGTATACTTCAATTGATCTGGTGCCTTGTTTGATTCGGTTGAGCTTCTTCTCAAGCTCTCTCTCGTAATAAACTAGAATGAAGCGGCCTCGCATCAATCCTTTCATCTCTTCCCAAGTATCAATTGGAGGGTTGCGATTTCGGCGCCTCCTTCCCTACTGCATTTCCCACCATGAGGCTGTGTAGCCTCTAAACTCTAAGCATGCTAGCTGTACCTTTTTTATTTCTGAAAAATCATAGCATGCAAAGATCTTTTCTACCTTACGCTCCCAATCTAAGTATATATCGGGGTCGTGAAGGCCTTCAAACTCTGGATGCTCGTCTTGATGTTGTTGAGCATTCCATCTTCATAATTGTCGTGGTTTGCACGCTTAGGGAGTGCTCGGGGTCGATCATGGTGGTTTTCCTACCCCTGTGGTATGAAATTGGCTTCATACCGACTGGCTGCATCGGACTCGTGTCCATAATCATCATATTCCTCGAAAGCTTGGCTAGGTGGTGGCCTTAGTACGGCTCGCTGCTGTTGACGTTGGCCATCAGTCTCTGCTTGAGGCTCGGGTTGCCTCACTGTGTTGCCTTGGACTGATTGGGGTTCGGACGGTTGAGCTTTAAGTCTTTTGATCTCCTCAGTCAACTCTGTGATCTAATTGTTGAAGTTATCCTTCATCATTTGGTTCTCCCGTCTGAAGTACTGTGCCATAGCATCGAAGTTGTACTTCAGATCCCAAGCTGCATTGGACGTGTAAGAGGGTCCGTCCGGTGTGTTAGGTGATCGAGACTCACCTATGGGCAACTCAGATGACTCTCTTGTGGTACCTTTCTTCATAGTACCTGCAAAACAAACAAACGTGAAGAAAAAGTAAAGTAATTCCTCATAAGCTCTCGTGTATGCCACTCTTGATTTTTCCACTCATGTTTATCTCTCAAATAGATGTGGTGAACGTGTGGAGTGAATATGGGGATGGGTGGATCGAAACAACAGTTTCTCTTGACTAGCTCCTCTGGGTCTTCTTCAAGCTCCAACGGATAGAATCAAGCCGGATGGTTGCTAAGAGTTGAAGTAGGCGTGTGGTGTAGATGAACCTGCTGATTGGTGTATGTGGACCACGGGTGTACGGGTGTATGGGTGTATGGGTGTACGGGTGTACGGACTATATGGTGTATAAGGTGCACCGGGTGTAGGTGTGTAAAAGCTGAAAAATTCGAATCCTATAGGGTGTAGGAATCGAGATTTTAGGTGTGTGTGTATGGAAGATCTTGATTAGATATGGATTACGATGGAAGAAATCTAAACAACGAAAGAAATCGAGTAGATAAGGTAGCAGTCTTTTACATGTCTTTTACCAAGTGTGGACACAATCTAAAAACCCTAAGTATCTATCTAGTATATAAACAAATCTATCTAGACTAGGAAAGACACAAGAAACAAAATTAACAAGAATAAAAATTGAAAATTAAATATTATTTTTTTATACGATTTTTTTGTGCTGTAGGGATCGGTTCCCTCTGCTCTTTTTCTTCTTCTTTTTTCAATTAATATTCAGATTACAACTCGAATGACTCAAAACAAATAAACGAACAAATTAGACGTATTGAACCACGAATGATAAGAACCGATGTGGCTCTTGCTACAAATTTATGATGTGACCCAGGAATTATGGGACACGACAAGATATGCGGAAGCTAGAATCGAAACGACGTCGGATAAGTAAGGGATCAATACGACTCGAAATAAATGAATTACAACTCCACTAATACGAACAATAGACTCGATTAACTTGCTTAAGTAAACACGATACCTAAGGTACTCTTTACTATGACCAAAACCAAATAAAACACAATATCAACTCCAAGAGAAAGGGCGAATACGATAGAGGGAAAAAGGACTCGATTGGAAGTAGAACTTACTAGGACACGTAGAGATGAACAAGGACTCGATGAGAACACGTAGAACAACTTGTGAACGGCTAGAACTCGGCGGTGGTGGTGGCGGAGGTCATCGGTATTTGTGGTGTTGGCGACGGCGATGTGTGTTGAAGGATAGGCTAGGATCGGTGAACCCGTGTTGTAAACCCGAACGCACATGTCTAACTTCTTTGGATAGCAATTCTCCCAAGTACACGATTATACCCTGAAGAACTTGAATAAGACTATTGATTTGCTAGAACAATAGAATGTTTGTCTTTGTGATCAACCTAAGGATCTTGAGACAAATGGAGAAAAACTCTTTAATTCTTGCAATTGTCTAACTTTAAAGTAACAAAGAGATCTGCTATTTATACTATAGGAGTTCGAATAATCCTAAGCCTAAACTTAATAAAAATCGAAAATAACAAAAGGAATCCTACCTGAACTAGAAGTCTTAATTAAGGTAAGAAAAGATAACATAAAATAAGGAAATAAAATCTAAACTAAGCTAGATAAAATCAAGAGGTGAATGAATAGTAACTTTTGCGTACGTTCGTGTTTTGAGAAATTTATGAAATCCTCCTCGTTTATCCGAGTCTAGTTCTGTCAGCCCCTCCGATGGGAAATGACTCAAGGATTTCATTGGCGTTCACGGATTTCCATTCTGAGGTCAAATCGAATGCTCGGGAGCAAAATCTGTCAGTCTGAGTGAATAGTAAAAAGTAATTCCAAAAAGGGAATCTTCGCTCGTCTTTCTTTTGACGACCCTATCTTCTTCACGAATCAAGTTGGTTCACTATTCACTAGTATTCGAGCCAGCGAGTCTCCCGGTATTTTTAGATTTCATGTCTGAGGTCATTTGGATCTCGACGTCGAATAAAGCAGCTTTTAACTGAACCCGGTATAACTTTTGCAGTGTTCCCGCACTGGAGTTGCTTCTCAAGGAAGCCAAACTCCCTCCTATAAATAAGGGACCACCCCCTTTACATTCATTTGTTCATTTTCACCCATTCACTTCTAAAATCGAGAGAGTGAAAAGCTTTGAAAGCCGAGAGAGTTCTGCCGAAGTCAAAAGCATTCTTTGTGAGTGTTCCGCAAGACGACGAGCAGAGTGTCGTGGAAGGGATGCGGTGAGAGAATGTGCTAGGGGCGCCGTTGGGTCGTAGTAGGCGGCTCTGCCGCCATTGTGACTCAACGAGACACCGAGCTAGCCACCTTCCTTCGACGCACCTAACGCCGTCTATTCTTGTTCGTCAGTCTCAATCCTATTTCTTTGTCCGTCTTTTAATTCTGCATTTAATTTCAGTTCTTTACGTTCTTCATTATGGCCCATTTACCTTCCGTCTAAGTTATATTTCGATTCTTATTGAAGTTCAAAGTTAATAACGTTTACGTTATATTTCTCGCTTTATTCCTGTCGTTGTTATTCTTGAGATTAGCCTCGTTTATTCCGTTTAAATTCCTTTCAAGCTATATTTAACGATTCGTCATTATTCTAAAATATTAAGGAGGATTATCGTGTTTATGCCGTTATATTGTCGATTTCCTTTTAGAGTTAAAGCATGACGTTTTATGTTAATTTTAAATTATCGAGGCATGTTGTCTTTTTAAAATAATTCGAGTGTTCTTCGTGTTCTCTGTGTTCGTCGAAAGAATCGACGAACACTGAAGAAACCCAAAAGTGAGGACCAGGAACTGGGCGGAATAGAGAGAGAAAGAAAGAGCCCCGCGGGGGAGGGGGGATGCGCCACCGCGCCACACCCCCCCTCGACCCTCAAGGAGCGCGCCGGCGCTAGGGACTGCCGCAGCGTGGGGGGTGCCCGCCGGCGCACCCCTACGCCGCGGCGGGGGGCTGTCCGCCGGGTGCCCATGTGTATCGCGGCGCCCCCTTCCCCATGTTGTTCTCCGTCGTTTTTTTTCTTGCTATTTTCATACCCTCTTTCCGAGCTTTTCGAGCTTTTCAAGTCATGTTGTTTCCATGCTATTTTCAAGTTAAATTTTAGAAAAAGCATTCAATATTAATTCTGATTTATTTCGAGTAAACTTTTCAAGTAGTTTTCGCCTAAGAACTTTAAAGATCAAGATGTGAGGTTCTTCAACTAAATCCTACTTGAAACCTTATTAAAGTCATAAAGTCATGCTATCCATGCTAAATCATAATTAAGGGTATATTTTAGTTGGGTATTATCTAAATTTCTTGTTAATAGCTAGAAATCTTTAAAGTAGGCCGCCAAGTCAATAATTCGACTTTTGTAGGAGGAAATGAGCCTCGTGGGAATTCGATCAAGGATCATCAACTCGTTGCCTCATCTTCTGCTTCGTAATCAAGGTGGGTAAATCTATACTCGTCTAAAGTTTGAGCTAATAAGCTCTAGAAGCATGTTAGGGCAAATGAGATATCCAATAAAGCATTTTTACTCTTCCTGATTGATCTCTGTATAAGGAAGGAAGGAAATGAAGATATTATGTTATACTTGAGCTCTTGAGCATGTTTAGAAATGCTAGAAATGTTAAAGTATTATTTATGCTTAGCATGAGATATTTAGAGTTGTATTTAGCTACAATTTGTATTTATTTATGTTCATCTCCTTGTATTTGAATGTTTATGCTTTGTTATAGCTTGTATAGTTAAGGATTGCCTTGTTAGGGCAGCATTAAATCCCTTATAGGCCGAGATCATGCAGTATCAAAGGATTAGCCCTTAGACGTTGCTCTAAGATTGGTTTTACTAGCATAGTTAAGAAATGAGGAACTTAGCATTTCGCTTAAGCAGGATTTGAGCTCAGAACTTTTAAAGGAGTCACTGCTGGGTTAATTCCCTCGCAAACTCATTTAGATAATCGAGGTAACCCCTCTTCTATCCTATGGCATGCCTAAGGGTGCAGTTGACATCAGGTTTGAGCCAGAAAGGGCCCAAAAGAAAAGAAAAAGGTTTTACGGATATGGAGAAGGCTTTTGCGTTTTGCTCTCCATATACCGTCAATTAATTGTTAGATATCTTGAAGTTATTAAAGTGTTTTCATTAAAAACCCATTGAGTACATTAGTGCTCATGCCCCCTCTTTTTTCAAATATTTTCAGGTTGAGATGCTGAGGATGTTGGTGGCTGTGGATGTAGGTTGGCTGCCAAGATTGTTTTGCTATATTAATAAGTTTATTTGAAAACCCATGATGTTTCTACTTTTCTGATACAGTCGTATTTATTTCTAAGTTAAGTTATGTCTTTCCAAGACTCTATGAATATTTCCTCAGACATGATTATATATATATAAGATGCATATTAAGTTTTATTTCCACTTCCCGAGTATCACCGTCTATTCTTCAAAAGTATATCTCGATTCGTAGAACCTCTTTGTTAATCTCCCATCTTATTTCATTAATCCTTTAATAATACCCCATCCCTATTCATTAATCCCTATCTCAGGATCGGGCTGTTACAGTTGGTATCAAAGACAGGTTTACAACTCTTCAGACCTGTCTCTTTGTTTAAGTTAAGCTAAGTGTATATTTGCATATATGTCAACTGCTTTTAAAAAGGAGCTATGCATGCAAAGATAAAATCTAGACGTTAGTATGATCTCAAGAGAACTTTAGGTCTCCCCTTTATAATCTAGACTGATTAAGTTATTCTCTTCTAGATGGTTAAGTGTCGTTCGACAGCTAGGAAAAGCGTGCCTCTTTTTCCCTCTATGCAAGAAAGGGTCGAGAGGTTCAGAAGGGAAACCTGGAACAGCAACGATCAGTTGCTATCCTATATGGCGACGTACCTTGAAAGGTGGGCTTGGGCGAACGGCTACGAAAGAAAGCCCGGAAGTGTATTTGACTTGGAAACGTGCATCCGCATGTGTGATCATGCGCCACCTGCTTGGAGGCCTACGATGTACCGTATCCTGTAAAGCACGATCACTCGTGATCCCGAGACGTACACCGAGATTGGAAATCTGACAGAGTTCTCCTCAGCATTGATGGCTCGCTGGGTGTCGGGGTATGGCCACGTGCACGCCCTAGCTGAGCAGCAAGCAGACGAGCAAAACCCCTCCCTCATGGTAGAGTTAGAACTACAAAGGGCGACTCTCAATAGTCCCCCTGGATTTCAAGCGCCACGCCCTCACGATGAAGGAACCTCAAGAGCGGGACCCTTAAATGTCCGGATCATGAATCACACCGAGTCCCTATTTTTCTGCACTCCTCAAGTGAACCAGTGGACCCCTGCTTCCGCTTCTCAAGGTCTGGGACAGTGTATGCCCCATCAGTATCCCGAAGGGAGCATCCGTATGAGGACGTTCAAGTTCAGCGTCCCAGAGACAGTTGAAGTTGAAGATGAGGAAGAAGAAGAAGAGGACCCGAAAGAGGGCGAAAAGGAAGTGGGGTCACCATGCAAAGAGAAGTGGAAGGGTCCTGCTTATGATTAAGCGTTAGTAGGAAGCGTAGGAGGTGTGGCTGTTATAACACCTAGTTGTCTGATCTATCTGTTGTCTATCTATTTTCCTGATGTCCGTTTAATTCGCTTTAACCAAGATCCTAATATGTAATATATGCTTTAACTTTCTAGACTCTAATAGTGGCAGTGAATTTTCCAAGAGACTGCCCTATTCCGTTGTAACCCATAACTTATTCTATGATATCGATGCCAAAAGTCCTCTTCATGAGGTAATTTTCCCAATCCTGCTTGAATGTTGTTTAAATTTCCGCCTTGTTTGATCTATCTTGTGTAAATTAAAGACCTTATCGAATGGCATTCTTGCTTTGTGCGAATTGAATCGAGCGTCGCTAATATCTAGTTCTTTAGGATGCCGCCTCGAAGACGTCAAGTTGAGAATAAAGATGAGAACGAACCCGAGCAAGTCCCAGATCCCGGTCCAAGAGCCGAAAATGTGTTTCTGAAACACAACCCCCCATTGTTTAATGGTTTAGGAGATCCAATGGATGCCGAGAAATGGGTTCACTCCTTAGAATGAATTTTCAATTTCATAGCTTGTTCACAAGAAGAAAAGTTAAGTTGCGTTCTTTTCATGTTGACGGACGATGCGGACTACTAGTGGGAGTCCGTTCGAAGGACGATAACCCCAGAGCAATGGGAGGACTATAGTTGGGAAGATTTCAAGCACGACTCATATCAGAAATATATCCCGGATTGTTATCGAGAGGCAAAGGAGATGGAATTCTAGAACCTAAAGTAAGGGAATAAGACAGTGTCGGAATATGATAGGGAGTTCTATCAATTGTCAAGGCATGCCCCACATCTAGTAGACACAGACGGGAAAAAAGCACGCAAGTTCAAGAAAGGGCTTAAATCCAAGATTGGCATAGCCCTTGCTGGGCAAGAAGACATGTCTTATGCTCGAACCTTATCCAAAGCCTTAAGCACAGAAGCCATTCTCCCTCGAGAGAAAGTTTAACCCCCTCAGTCAGCTAATGATCCAAGGAGAAAGAGAAAGTGAGAAGGAAGAAAAAGAGATGACAGAGGGAAGAAACCCCACTGGCAAAGCTAAGAGTCAGGGGTACCTCGAAGTCAGCCCGACCATAACCCTAACCTGAGGCTGTGTCAAAAGTGCGGAAGGATGCACCTTGGAGCCTGCCGAGAAAATTACACCGGGTGCTATAACTGTGGTGAGGAGGGACACTTCAAGAGAGAGTCTCCTAAAGG
This sequence comes from Perilla frutescens, assembly GCA_026008535.1. NCBI lineage: Eukaryota > Viridiplantae > Streptophyta > Magnoliopsida > Lamiales > Lamiaceae > Perilla > Perilla frutescens. Next base: position 43,726,974 of record BRKX01000013.1, on the reverse strand, counting down.
AAAAAACAGACAATCACAAACTCCACAACCACCCCGGTACCTGCAGCCGCTTCAGTAATTTCCTGGAAATCAGCCAAGGCTGCAGTAGGGAAGACCTCAGGGTCAAAGGCCGGGAATGAATCCAAGACCAAACCAAGTACTAGATCAAAGGTCTAATCCAGGATAAAGGCCACCTCAGCCAACTCGTACTTATGCCCTCAATCAGCAGCAAGCTGCTAAGGCCCTAGGTAATCTAGCAGGTGTGATCACCCTCCTCGAGACACCAGTTTTAGCTCTCTTTGATATTGGAGCATCGCATTCATTCATAGCTGAGTTCGTTTCTAAGAAACTGAAGATAAAACTCGAGAATGATGAGAATGCTCTTGAGATAAGTATTCCCTCTGGAAAGAGAATGATGTTTAGGAAGGTCTGCTCTAACCTAGAATTGAACATAGAAGAGGATGTTGGGGTTTTTTTCGAATTGAACCACCACAGGATCTACTTGGATGTTCATTAATCCTAATGTCATGTAGATCATAATTTTATGTAGCGCATATATTTTAATTAACCGAGTTTAATTAACATGCAAATTCGGTTTTCGATTCTACTAAAGCGGAAACATAGGATACCGAAAAATGACTTACAAATTAAACGACGGGTTGAGGACAAGATTAAAGGTCTAATCTTACTATTGTATGAATAACAATAGGCACCCCTTGATGCTATTCCACTCCTTAATCTTCTGTTGTATTCTCGGACTGAATCTAGTTTTAGGATGGGCTGAAATCTACTAGATCGGTATGGAATCTGTGGAGATCAAGAGAACACGAGAGGGTTGATATTTTTTGACATCAATTTCGTGCCTCCACCATCTTAGTTATAAGGGGGTGGATGAAATTGGTGTCCCAGTTGGACTGGAATTCTATCTCTATCTCTTATTCTATCTCCAATTCAATCCAGTCTCTTTTTGGGCTACAACGGAGATCTAGAAGAATATTAAATTGGCCCATTAATTTATTTAATATCCAATATCCAATAAACTTAGGATATAATTAAATAAATTAAGTATTATTTTTGTTCCACTAAAGAAATAATACTGGCCTACAAATTTAATACATATTTCTGAATGTGCTTTTTCCTTTAGTCTAGTCATTCCCCATGTTTAAGATATAATGCCCATTAATTAATTATGTAATCTTCTAAAACTATAATTAATTAATATCTTATCCTTGAGTAGTACCACACAAATATTTACTCATGCACGGAATAAATTCCACGTGCAGGGTTTCAGCATGAACTTGCATTTCCTCAAGGGGACACCATCAACCTGGCGCATTAGGATACGGTGCCCCTACATGTTGTACGACCAATCATAAGTGTAAATGTTACAACCCAAGATATCAAGATTATTGATCCTATGAAAGAATCTCACCCTTTGATAAATCAAAGCTGCAAACACTACACATATATGTCCGCCAACATATAGGGGTTAAGAACCCGAACTCTGTTAATTCTTATTCTCTCATTTAAGGTCAGAATAGAGAATAGAATCCTAAGTAGATCCTCCTCAATGCACTTGGCCATGTATTAGAATAATTAGTTAGTCAAGACAAACTAACTATCCAATTATTCTATGCTGTACGGATAGCAGGTTCAGTGCCATCTAGACCATGAGCCTTTTAATACATTACAAGGAACCGATGATATGATCTAACCATGTGTTTACCCACATCATATCATCTACAATGTAAGTATAGTGAACATGCATGTAAATATAGCAATTTAAATGCAAACAGTGACTGCAATTGTATTCATTCTATATCATCATAAAACCATCATCAATAACGTATATGAAAAATAGGTCTTCTAGTATACAAAACCAACAATCTCCCAATTATACTTGAAGCATGTCTTTGAAGTATAAAACAAACTGGCTAACTCTCCAACTCTAACTAAAATCTCAAACGGAAACCCCGGGTCTGTATCTCACTCCTATATTCTCCACGTGACCGTAGAAGGTCTTAGCCGGGAAGCTCTTTGTGAATGGATCAGCTAAATTATCCTCCGATGCAATCTTGACCACTGCCACATCTCCTCTCTTAACGATTTCTCGTATAAGATGATACTTTCTCTCTATGTGTTTACTTGCCTTATAGGCTCTGGGTTCTTTCGAATTTGCCACTACACTCGAGTTATCACAATATACCGTGATACTCTTAGGCAAATCAGGAACCACACTCAAGTCTAACAAGATGCTCTTGACCCAGACGATCTCTTTTGCAGCCTCAGAGGCAGGTACATATTCGGCCTCCATGGTGGAATTCGCAATGCATTTCTTCTTTATGCTCCTCCATGCAATGGCTCCGCCTCCAAAGGTAAACACATAGCCTGAGGTAGATTTACTCTGATCTTTATCGGATTGAAAATCCGAGTCCGTGTAACCCAAAGGCACTAGACTATTAGAGCGGTATACCAGCATATAATCTCAAGTCCTTTTCAGGTACTTGAGTATATTCTTAACCGCAGTCCAGTGACCTTGTCCAGGGTTAGACTGATATCTGCTTACCATGCCGACTGCATAGCATATATCAGGTCTAGTGCATAGCATAGCATACATAAGGCTTCCCACAGCCGAAGCATATGGAACGCACTTCATCTCATCTATCTCAGCCAGTGTATGGGGACACATATCCTTGGATAGATGAATTCCATGCCTAAAAGGTATAAAACCTTTCTTGGAATGCTGCATGTTAAACCTAGCTAGCACTGTGTCGATATATGTCGCATGGGATAAGCACAACATCCTTTTCTGGCGATCTCGAATTATCTTGATGCCAAGGACGTGGCTTCTCCTATATCTTTCATATCGAACTGCTTGGACAACCACACCCTTATCTTAGATAATACTTTCTTACTGTTTCCAATAAGTAAGATATCATCAACATATAGCACGATGAAAGCCACCACATTTCCGTCACTCTTCTTGTACACACAGTTCTCATCCGGACATTGCACGAATCCATATGACTGGATAACCTCATCAAACCGGATGTTTCAAGACCTTGACACTTGCTTAAGTCCATAAATGGATCTCTTAAGCTTGCACACTAAGTGCTCTTGGCCTTTAGCAATGAAACCCTCTGGTTGCTTCATGTGGATGTTTTCCTCAAGACTTCCATTCAGGAAAGCTGTCTTGACATCCATCTGCCAAATATCATAATCCAAATGAGCGGCAATAGACAAGACAATCCGGATTGACTTAAGCATGGCTACCGGTGAAAAGGTTTCCTCATAATCGAACCCTTCTTTCTGAGTGTACCCTTTTGCCACCAATCTTACCTTGAAGGTTTCAACCCTCCCATCGGCTCCTCTCTTACGTTTGTAAACCCACTTACACCCAATGGGTTTTACCCTATCTTGTGGTTCTACAAGCTCCCAGATTTGATTGTGATCCATAGATCCAATAATCTGCATCTTTGTCTTGGATCACTTTTTTGTAGTCCTGGTATCTAATTCATTTAGTCCTTCAGAGAAATCCGAAGATTCACCCAAACCAATGAATCTGTCAGGTTGGCGTACAACCCTCTCACTCCGACGAGGCAATTCCTGTATTTCTGTGACACGTTGTGCAGTAATTTGTGGTTCCTCTTCTTGTACTGTTTGTGTCAAATTTGAATTTTCCCCTCGAAGTTCCCCGAGTACTATCTCACTTCTTGGCTTGTGACATAGTCTTCCTCTAAGAATCGAGCATTGGTACTCACAATGATCTTCTGATCCTTAGGACTATAAAATAAACCACCTTTCGTTCCTTTGGGATATCCAACAAACATCCTAACATCCGTACGTGGTGTCAGCTTATCAGCTTCCTTATCCAGCATATGTGCTGGACTATCTCAAATCCGAAAATGTCCAAGACTAGGCTTTCGTCCAGTCCAAAGTTCTGTGGGTGTAGATGGGACTGATTTTGATGGAACCACATGAAGAACATAGTCTTCCGTTTCCAGGGCATATCCCAAGAACAAAATAGGCAGATCTGAATAGCTCATCATCGATCTAACCATCTCTAACAATGTTTCGTTCCTTCTATCAACCACGCCGTTCTGCTGTGGCGTTCCTGGCGCAGTCAACTGCGATGTAATTCTATTCTCTGCTAAGTAGTCCCTAAATTCACTCGAGAGGTACTCACCACCATGATCAGACCGTAGTGATTTGATACTTTTACCTGTACATTTTTCCACTTCTGCTCTGAATTCTTTGAAAGTTTCAAAGGATTCTGACTTGCGGCGTAACAGGTATATGTATCCATACCTTGAGTAATCATCAATGAACGTGATGAAATACTCGTATCCTCCTCGAGCCTGAACTCACATAGGGCAACACAAGTCAGAGTGAATCAAATCTAGTACCTCTTCAGATCTATTCTCTTTATCCTTAAAGGGTCGCTTGGTCATTTTACCTTCCAAACAGGATTCACACAAAGGGAACGATTCTAGGACCAATGAAGACAAGGGCCCATCGTTTGCTAGTCTTTGTATCCATTTAACATTAATATGGCCGAGCCTAAGATGCCAAAGATAGGTTTGATTCATTTCCGAAGGTTCTTTTCGTTTGTTAAGGTTTATGACCGATGTATTCAGTAAATTCATTTACGTAGTGTTTTGCATAGGATTAAGTAAATAAAGATGTCCATCTAATATGTCAGAATAGATAAAACGTTTATCACTAAAGATAACAACCTTGTTATCAAAAGAAACATAATATCCATCCATAAAAAGTTTAGAAACTGAAATCAAGTTTCGTCTAAAACCAGGCACATAAAGACAATCCTTTAAAACTAAAATCCTATCACTACTAAAAGATAAGGTTACATCTCCCACTGCAACTGCCGCCACTTTCGTAGCATTACCCATGTAGACTGAAATCTCTCCATCACTCAGCTGTCTTTTTGCCAATAACCCCTGTAAAGACATGCAAACATGATTAGTAGCTCCATTATCTACTACCCATGACTGAGTAGAACAAGTAGTTAAACATGTTTCAACGACGAGAGATTGAGACGTACCCTTTTTCTGCTTCTTGTTAGGACAATCCACCTTCCAGTGACCTGGCTGGCCTCACTTGAAACACTTTGTCTTTGACTTAAATTCCACTGGAGGAATTTTAGGCTTGGACTTTTTCACCTTAGGCGCACCATCTGCAGCTTTCTTGGGTGCGTCCCTCTTCTTTTTTTTAGTACCGGAAGAAGACGCTCTATTTTCAGCTAGGTGTGCCTCCGGATTTCTTTTTTGAAGTAACTCTGCCGTCTGAAGATCCATGAACAGTTTATTCAGGCCGACATCCCTTTTAATCATGTTAAAGTTAAGCATAAACTGCTCAAACCTCGGGGACAAGCTATGAAGAACAATGTCAATTTGAGAATCGCTATCCAGCTCTCCACCCAAGGTCTAGATCTCAGCTAGATACCCCATCATCGTGAGAATGTGATCCCTAAAAGGTGTGGAGTCAGCCATTCTCGCATCCATTAACTTCTTCATTGCCAAATGGTGTGCCGAGAAATTCTGATGACCGAAGAGCTGCCTAAGGTTGTACGTGATATCATAAGCAGTTTTCATATGTTCATGTTGATGTTGCAATACATTCGACATGGATGCCAAAATATAACAGCGTACTATCTCATTTGACCTAACCTAATTATCATATGCAACCTTTTGGGCTTCGTCAGAACCCTCATCTGGCTTCTGAGGGCATACCTCTTCAAGTACAAATTTGTGTCCTTCCACAGTGAGAACAAGATTAAGATTTCGAATCCAGTCATTGTAATTTTCACCGATTAACTTGCTTTCTTTGAGAATAAAGGACAGGTTGGAGTGTGTCATGATGATATAGGATAACTGAAGAGTAAACATGCAGTACAGTCAAAAACTTTAGAAAATGTTTCTTATAAGCCATGTTAGTGTGGACGTTTATAAAATTCATTCTTAAACAGGTAAAACCACCTTTAATTTACCTCCAGTCAAATTTCCTTATGACAAGTAAATTAATAGTCGGAAATAACCACAGTCATGTAACCTTCCAATTAATAAGCCACGTTAGTGTGGACGTTTATTAATAAATTACACCTACGTTTGAACACCATCATCTTAGCACCAAGTCTACTATTTCGAACTCCCTGCTCCAGTTGGAGGAGTCAATTTGTTCTAGTAGTGTTCTACAGCTATCTTGATAAAGAAGTTTAATTTGTAGAGATAACAGTGATATGACACATCCGTTATGGAGGAAGACCTATTGTCAACTCGCATGTCTATCACATCTCAATTAAACCAGATTAATGGAGACCGTTTGAGATTTCTATATACTTTGGTATGAATCTCTCCCAATTAGTTATTTAAGATTGAGGTTTCATTTTATCCCATTGTAAAACATGCAAACATCACATAAAATGATAAAACACCATTGCATGCTTCAAACAACATAATAAGCAATAATAATAAAAACCAACTATCATGACTTATATCTCATGTTGCTGAATGAGATAAAACTGGAAAGTCAGCTCCGGAACCTCGGGCATGGCCGCCGCCCTTATCACTGCGCCTCGCCGAAAATCCCAGCTCCAATTAGGATTTCGGGACGTGAATCAGTGATACTTCCTTTCTTGAGCTGCACTACTTTTCTCCTTTGAGTTGATCTTCAAACTTTATTCAATATAGAATATCTATTCCTTAAAGGAAAAAACTAATATCCTTAAAGGAAAAAACTAATATATCTAGAATAAAATTACAACTCAATAACCTGGTCAAACAGTTTTAGTTCTATTACATTAAAACAACATAAAATAAAACCTAGACCTAATCTATGGATTTTCTCATGGATTAAAATCACGTAGCCAAACCGGCATATGGCCCATCATACATCCAACATAAATTAAAACATACATCACATAATTAAGGAGCCATGATAGTCGGTAACCCTGCAAACAAGTCAGTCTACAAATCCAACAATCACAATTACATGATTAGCATATCCACACATGAAATTATTTTCGAAAATTACAATTAATTAAATTAATAATTTCGAAAATAGCTACAGGATATAATTTGGAGATTAAAATAATTATCGACCAAATTAAGACTTGTCAAATTCGAAAATAGCATAAAAAATAAATCTGGAAATTTATTAAATTATCCACCAAATTTATTTCTTAATTTTCGAATAGCACCCTAATTAATTAATATTTGGAAATCTTGATATAGATCAAAATTCTATCCCAAATATTTGGATAGGCTAAGATCGAAAATATCTAAGATAAAATCTGAAAATTTGATCCACTTCAAATTCCATCCAAATTTAAATCTTATCTTCAACCCTATCTAGATTATAATTAAGTAATTTATGATATACACCAAAAATTACTTTTCCAATTCTTATCTACATGATTTTTGAAAATATCTAGAATAAAAATTTAGAAATTTGATCCACTTCAAACTCATTCTAAATTAAAATTCTATTTTCAAATCTTTTTGGATTAGAATTAGATAACTATTGATATATATCAAAAAATACCTTATCCAATTCTAATTCACATAGATTTCGAAAAAGTCAAGAATATAAATTCTGGAAATTTGATCCACTTCAAATTCTATCCAGATCTAATATTCAATTTTCAAATCTATCTAGATTAGACTTAGGTAACTTTAAGATATATATCAACAGTACCAAATCTAATTTTTATACACATAATTTTCGAACCACCTCATTAAATAAATCTGGAAATTTGATTTCAAATCAAAAACCTCTCCAAATTAATTCAATGTGATCGAAAAATACATAGAACAAATTAGGAAAATTAAACATCAAATTTTTGAAAAATTTGATACTCAAATTTTTGAAACCTACACTTAATAAATCTGAAAATTTTGAGTTATCAAAATTACATTCCAAATCCTACTAGGTATAGATCGAAAATTACAATTCATCCGAAACTAGAATTTTCGAAACACTATCAAAAATTCATCCAAGTTTTGAACACAACCAATTCGAATATATGAACATATAAATCTGAAAATTTAAGCCACATAAATATTTCATCAAATTTATACATATATTTCAAATTAATCCAAGGATTAAATCTAGAACAGTGCCAAAACCCGCTTTGGTACCAGTTGTTAGGGTTTTTTTCGAATTGAACCACCGCAAGATCTAATTGGATGTTCATTAATCCTAATGTCATGTAGATCATAATTTTATGTAGCACATAGGTTTTAATTAACTTAGTTTAATTAACATGCAAATCAGGTTTTCAATTTTACTAAAGCGGAAACATAGGATACCGAAAAACGACTTACAAATTAAACGACTAGTTGAGAACAAGATTAAAGGTCTAATCTTACTGTTGTATGAATGATAATAGGCACCCCTTGATGCTATTCCAATCCTGATCTTCTGTTGTATTCCCGGACTGAATCTAGTTTCAGGGTGGGCTGAAATCTACTAGATCGGTATGGAATCTGTGGAGATCAAGAGAACACGAGAGGGTTGATATTTTTTGACATAAATTTCGTGCCACCACCCTCTTATTTATAAGGGGGTGAACGAAATTGCTATCCCAGTTGGATTGAAATTCTATCTTTATCTCTTGTTCTATCTCCAATTCAATCCAATCTCTTTTTGGGCTACAACAGGGATCTAGAAGAATATTAAATTGGCCTGCTAATTTATTTAATTTCCAATATCCAATAAACTTAGGATATTATTAAATAAATTAAGTATTATTTTTATTCCACTAAAGAAATAATACTGACCTACCAATTTAATACATATTTCTGAATATGCTTTCTCCTTTAGTCCAGTCATTCCCCGCGTTTAAGATATAATGCTCATTAATTAATTATGTAAGCTTCTGACAGCTATAATTAATTAATATCTTATCCTTGAGTAGTACCACACAAGCTTTACTCATGCACGGAATAAATTCCACCTGCAGGGTTTCAGCATGAACTTGCATTTCCTCAAGGGGACACCATCAACCAGGCGCATTAGGACACGGTGCCCCTACATGTTGTACGACCCATCATAAGTGTAAATGTTACAACCCAAGATATCGAGATTATTGATCCTGTGAAAGAATCTCACCCTTTGATAAATCAAAGCTGCAAACACTACACGTATATGTCCGCCAACATATAGGGGTTAAGAAACCGAACTCTATGGATTCTTATTCTCTCATTTAAGGTCATAATAGAGAATAGAATCATAAGTAGATCCTCCTCAATACACTTGCCCGTGTATTAGAATTATTGGTTAGTCAAGACAAACTAACTATCCAATTATTCTACGGTGTACCGATAGCAGGTTCAGTGCCATCTAGACCATGAGCCTTTTAATACATTACAAGGAACCGATGATATGATTTAACTATGTGTTTACCCACACCATATCATCTACAATGTAAGTATAGTGAACATGCATGTAAATATAACATTTTAAATGAAAATAGTGACTGCAATTGTATTCATTCTATATCATCATAAAACCATCATCAATAACATATACGAAAAACAGGTCTTCTAGTATACAAAACCAACAGGGGAAACCTTTAAGTCAAATCTTTACGTAATAAAGATTCAAGACTTCGATATAATCCTAGGAATGGATTGGTTAGACTCAGCTTATGCCTCTATAAGGTACCCTGAGAGAGAAGTAGTGTTTCAACCGTCCGGGAAACCCGAGGTGAGTATCTACGTATCAAGGCTAGGAACCAAAGTCCCAGTGGTATCCGCCCTGAAGGCCGCCAAGATGATAAGGAAGAATAGCTGCCAAGCATTTCTAGTTAACCTAATAAGGAAAGAGGAAGGAGAGCTTTCAATTGAAGACGTTCCAGTCATAAGAGAATACCCTGACGTATTTCCAAAGGAGCTACTAGGATTACCTTCAGACAGGCAGGTGGAATTCGCCATCAAGTTAGGACCAGGAGCCGCCCCAGTCTTGAAAGCCTCCTTCAGAATGGCACCTAAGGAGTTGCAAGAACTCAAGGTTCAGCTGCAAGAATTATTAGACATAGGTTTTATTCAATCTAGTGTGTCACCTTAAGGAGCTCTGATCCTGTTCGTAAAGAAGAATGATGGGACATTATGAATGTGCATCAACTATAGAGAACTTAATAAGCTGACCATCAAGAATCGATACCCTCTCCCAAGAATAGACGATCTCTTCGATCAACTTAAGGGAGCAAGTGTCTTCTCCAAGATTGACTTAAAATCTGGGTATCATTAGGTGAAGATCCAAAAGGAGGATATCCCTAAGACTGCCTTTAGAATACGCTATGGACATTACGAGTTTGTGGTAATGCCATTTGGATTAACCAACTCGCCAACAGTGTTCATAGATTTAATGAACCGGGTCTTTCACCCGTATCTAGATAAGTTTGTGCTAGTTTTTATAAATGATATCCTCATCTATTCCAAGGACGAAGATGAGCATCAAGAGCACCTAAGAGTGGTGCTGGAAATATTAAGAAGAGAAAGGCTTTACGCTAAGTTTAGTAAATGTGAGTTTTGGCTGAAGGAAGTTATGTTTTTAGGGCATATAGTTTTAGTAGAAGGAATCGAGGTGGATCCAGCCAAGATTGAAGCTGTGAGCAACAGGAATTCTCCAAGGAACGTGAACGAGATAAGAAGTTTCCTAGGACTCGCGGGATATTATTATCAATTCATTGAAGGATTCTCGACTATATCTAAGCCACTGACACGGCCGTTAAAGAAAGAATCCAAGTTCAAGTGGACATTTGAGTGCGAAGAAAGTTTCCAAACTTTGAAGAAGATGCTAACCACAACCCCAGTGTTGGCCATTCCAGAAGGGAATGAAGATTTCGTGGTTTACGCTGATGCATCGAAGAAAGGATTAGGATGGGTCCTAATGCAGAGAGGAAAGGTGATTGCTTATGCTTCGAGGCAGCTTAAGAATCACGAGCAGAACTACCCTACTCATGACTTAGAGATAGCGGCAGTCGTTCATGCGCTGAAAATCTGGAGGCATTATCTCTACGGAGCTAAGTGTGAGATCTTCTCAGATCACGAGAGCTTGAAGTATTTTTTCGAGCAAAAAGATCTTAACATGAGGCGGAGAAGATGGCTAGAACTTGTAAAGGATTACGACTGCACGATTCACTACCACTCAGGCAAGGCAAATGTGGTAGCAGATGCCCTAAGTAAGAAAGAGAAGGCGGAGTTAGGACTCATTTTAGTCCAGGAAGATCTTCGCAAGGAGTTCGAGAAGTTAAGGATCGAGGTGCTAACACCACCCGAGACCATTCAATCTCAAGTTGCCGCGATAGTCACTCAGCCCGACCTGAGGTAAACGATAATTAAAGCACAAAGAGGAGACGAGTTTCTTGAAAAGAAAAGACTAGAAGCACGATCTGATAGCTCGCAAGACTTTGCAGAAGCCACCGATAACGCGTTCTTATTCAAAGGAAGGCTTTGTGTGCCAAGCAATGACGAACTAAAGGAGCAAATCATGTACGAAGCACATGACATGCCATATACAGCACATCCCGGAAGCACCAAGATGTATCAGGACCTCAACAGGAACTTCTGGTAGAATAACATGAAGAGAGAAATAGCCGCCTTCATGGAAAGGTGTCTAAACTGTTAGCAAGTGAAAGCTTTGCATCAAAAACCTTCTGGTTTGTTCCAACCCTTAGAAATTCATGAATGGAAGTGGAATCATATAAATATGGACTTTGAAGTAGGTTTGCCAAAGTCTAAGCGGGGGAATACCACTATTTGGGTAATCGTTGATCGATTATCTAAATCAGCACATTTTACTGCTGTTAAAATGACGGATGGGCTAGATCAATTGGCCCAACTGTATGTTAAGGAAGTTGTGCGTTTGCACGAAGTGCCGGTCTCGATTACATCGGATCGTGATATGAGATTCACATCAAGATTATGGAGGAGCCTACAAGAAGTAATGGGATCAAAGGTTAATTTCAGTACAGCATTCCATCCTCAAACGGATGGCTAGTCCGAAAGGACTATCCAGATTCTAGAAGATATGCTTAGAGGAGTTGATGCGATCCTCGCCGGCATACGACAAAGACAGAAGATGTTTTATCCAGGATTGTAGCAGATTCCACGGAATAGATGGATGGATCCAAACCCTAGCCCTCAAAGAAGTCAAACCTCGAACACGATGTAGTCGAGACCCTCAATCAATCGGAAACACAAACTTGGATTGGGTGATGATGCCACAAACGGGGATGCGAATCCGTTTGATAAGTCGATTGAATCTCACGCTGTGTTGTGAAACTCGTGTTGGTTTTGTATACTAGAAGACCTGTCTTTTGTATACATTATTAATAATGGTTTTATGATTATATAGAATGAATACAATTGCAGTCACTGTTTGCATTTAAATTGTTATATTTACATGCATGTTCACTATACTTACATTGTAGATGGTATGGTGTGGGTAAACACACAGTTAGATCATATCATCGGTTCCTTGAAATGTATTAAAAGGCTCACGGTTTAGATAGCACTGAACCTGCTATCGGTACGCCGTAGAATAATCTGATAGTTAGTTTGACTAACTGATTATTCTAATACACGGTCAAGTGTATTGAGGAGGATCTACTTAGGATTCTATTCTCTATTCTGACCTTTAATGAGAGAATAAGAATCCACAAAGTTCGGGTTCTTAACCCTTATGTGTTGGCGGACATATACGTGTAGTGTTTGCAGCTTTGATTTATCAAAGGGTGAGATTCTTTCATAAGGATCAATAATCTCGATATCTTGGGTTGTGACATTTACATTTATGATAGGCCGTGTAATATGTAGGGGCACCGTGTCCTGGTGCGCCAGTTTGATGGTGTCCCCTTGAGGAAATGCAAGTTCATGCTGAAACCCTGCAGGTGGAATTTATTCCGTGCATGAGTAAAGCTTGTGTGGTACTACTCAAGGATAAGATATTAATTAATTATAGCTGTCAGAAGCTTACATAATTAATTAATGGGCATTATATCTTAAACGCGGGGAATGACTGGACTAAAGAAGAAAGCATATTCAGAAATATGTATTAAATTGGTAGGTCAGTATTATTTCTTTAGTGGAATAAAAATAATACTTAATTTATTTAATAATATCCTAAGTTTATTGGATATTGGAAATTAAATAAATTAGCAGACCAATTTAATATTCTTCTAGATCCCTGTTGTAGCCCAATATGACTTTAATGGACTGGAGATAGAAAAAGGGATAGAGGCCCAAACCCAGTAGGGTTGGGACACTGAAATTTCGACCACCTCCCCTATAAATAGGGAGGCGGGGGACGAAATTTCAAGAAGAATAATCAGCCCCTCTTGTGTTCTCTTTATCTCCATAGATTTCATACCGATCTAGTAGATTTCAGCCCACCCTGAAACTAGATTCAGTCCGGGAATACAACAGAAGATCAAGGAGTGGAATATCACTGTGGGGCGCCAATCATCATCATACACAACAACAAGATTAGACCTTTAATCTTGTCCTCCACCCGTCATTTAATTTGTAAGTCATTTTTCGATTCTATGTTTCCGTTTTAGTAGAATCGTTTAAACCGGATTTGCATGTTAATTAAATTCGGTTAATTAAAACATATGAGATGCATGAATTTATGATCTACATGACATTAGGATTAATGAACATCCAATTAGATCCTGCGGTGGTTCAATTCGAAAAAACTCCAACAACTCGAATAACTCTCTCAGAGAGAAAAGTGAATAACGCATGTTAAATTTAATGATTTCAAAGTTGTTCTCAAAAATAAGAGATTACGAGCCTTATATAGTTGGTCTAAAATAAACTAAGACCTAATTAATATCCTACTTGAATTAGGAAAATAAAACATAAAATCGCGCAATTCCGGACATGCCCAGATGGGGCGCGACACGGGGTCAATCGTGCCTCCACTCATGCTGTAGGTCGCGCCGGTCGCATTCTGTGTAGCATCTGTGGCGCAATCGGCTTCACTCGCGCCTCAGGTCGCCCTGTAGAACACGCTGGTCTCATCGCCCGAAGCGTTGGTGTCACGGCCGGATCCACTCGCATGTTCACCCGCGCTATAGCTCGTGTCAAGCGGCGCGACCGGATGCTCGCGTCCTAGCTCGTGCTGTAGTCCGTGCCCGTAGCTCGAGATCACTATCTTCCACTTAGAATCGGGTTCTTCTCTTTCTACGGGTCGTTTAGTCAACTCTTGGTTCCAGATCTCTCGCATGAATGCATTGAGGCTTTCCTTGAACCTCTTAGCTCTTGCTCGTGTTACCGGTCCTTCTGGTACCTTGATTGGATCGGACATCTCCTCAGCTCGGGTCGTATCATCCCCCTCCTCTTGAAAATGATTTGTCCTCAAATCCAGTTCGTCACCTATATCAAAAGGACTTTAATCAGCAACATTAAATGAAGTACTCACTTTGTACTCACCTGGCAAGTCCAACTTGTATGCATTGTCACTGATGCGCTCCACAACTTGGAATGGTCCATCGCCTCTAGGAAGCAATTTAGAACGACTCTGAACTGGAAACCGCTCTTTACGCATATATAGCCAAACCCATTCACCGGGCTCAAACACAACCTTTCGTCGCCCCTTGTTGGCCTTATTGGCATACTGCTCGGTTCGCCTCTCTATGTTTGCTCTAGCCTTCTCATGTATCTGTTTAACAAAATCAGCTCTCTTTTCCCCTTCAAGGTTAGTATGTTCATGAACAGGTAAAGGAATCAAATCCAACGGAGTTAAAGGATTAAAGCCATATGCAACTTCAAATGGAGAAAACTGAGATGCAGAATGCACATACCTATTATATGCAAATTCAACATGTGGCAAACATTCCTCCCAAGTTTTGATGTTCTTTTTAATTATTGCCCTTAACAATGTAGATAAAGTCACATTGACTACTTCCGTTTGACCATCAGTCTGTCGGTTACAAGTAGTAGAAAACAAAAGATTCGTACCCAACTTACACCACAAAGTCTTCCAGAAATAACTTAAGAACTTAACATCTCTATCAGAAATAATGGTCTTGGGCATGCCATGTGAACGGACAACTTCTTTTAAGAACAAATCAGCAATGTAGGATGCATCATTTGTTTTAGAGCATGCTATGAAATATACCATCTTAGAAAATCTATCCACGACCACAAAAATAGAATCATGACCACGTTTACTCCTAGGCAATCCTAACACAAAATCCATAGATATATCTATCCAAGGTGATGTAGGAATAGGCAAAGGCATGTATAAACCATGTGGTTGAACTAGAGATTTGGCTTGTCGACATGTAACACACTTAGCACACACACGTTCCACATCATGTTTCATATGAGGCCAAAAGAAATGCTCTCTCAATACAGCTAGAGTCTTTGCTACCCCAAAAAGCTCACGCATGGAACAATTAGGCACACACAACCTATTTTCTCTAAACAAATATCCATCATGTCTATAAAATTTCCCATCTCCAGATTCTTCACATGCAACATATATATCCTTTAATTCACCATCCTCACTATACATACTGTTAATATGCTCAAAACCAAGTAACTTAGCATCTAAGGTGGAAAGTAAAGCGTACCTCCTCGATAGTGCGTCAGCTACTACATTCTCTTTCCCTTGCTTATACTTGATAACGTATGGAAACGTCTCTACAAACTCCATCCAGCGGGCATGTCTTTTGTTCAACTTGTGTTGCCCCTTCAAATGCTTTAACGACTCATGATTGGTGTGGATCACAAATTCCTTAGGCCACAAATAGTGTTGCCACATCTGCAATGGCCGAACTAGTGCATACAACTCCTTGTCATATGTCGGGTATTTTGCGGTGGCACCGCCAAGCTTCTCACTGAAGTAGGCAATAGGCCGTTTCTCTTGCATCAATACTATACCAATTCCAACACCAGAAGCATCACATTCTATCTCAAAAGTTTTAGAAAAGTTTGGAAGAGATAGTACCGGTGGATGTGTCAATTTCTCCTTGAGCGTTTGAAACGCTTTCTCTTGTGCTTCTCCCCAATGAAATTCCACATTCTTCTTCATCACCTCAGTCATGGGTGCTACGATACTACTGAAATGTGGGACAAAATGCCGATAGAAGCTCGCAAGTCCATGGAAACTTCGAACCTCACTCGCATTTGTTGGTTTTCGCCACTCTTGGATGACTCGAACCTTCTCTTCATCCACCTGTACTCCATCTGCACTAACAACAAAATCAAGAAACACAACCTTATCTGTGTAAAAGGTGCATTTCTTCAAGTTAGCATATAATTGTTCCTTTCTCAAAGCAAGCAAAACAAATTTCAAATGCTCAACATGGTCTTCTTCATTCTTGCTATAGATTAATATGTCATGAAAATAAACCACCACAAATTTACCTATAAAGGCACGCAAAACATGGTTCATAAGACGCATAGATGTACTAGGAGCATTTGTTAACCCAAACGGCATAACTAACCACTCATACAATCCTAGTTTTGTAATGAATGCCGTTTTCCACTCATCCCCTTCTTTAATACGAATTTGGTGATATCCACTTCTTAGGTCTATCTTAGAAAATATGCATGCACCATGTAATTCGTCTAACATATCATCTAAACGGGGAATGGATATCGATACTTTACCGTAATATTGTTAATGGCTCTGTAGTCGACACACATCCGTAGCGATGAATCCTTCTTCGGCACGAGAAAAACTAGACTCGCACATGGACTCAAACTCTCCCTCACTTGGCCTTTCTCCAGTAGCTCATGTATTTGATATTCTAGCTCTTTTGTCTCCTCAGGTTTGCTTCGATATGCCGGGCGGTTTGGCAATGTGGCGCCAGGCACGAAATCAATTTGGTGCTCAATTCTCCTAATTGGTGGCAAACCCGGTTGCATATCTTCGGGAAAGACATCCTTGAATTCCTAGAAAAGAGACACAATAGGACTAGGCAAAGATGGATCAAATGGGTTAGTACTCATTAACACATATCTGCGGATCATCAAGTACATTTTCTTCTCATTTTGCACAGCCCATCTGACATCACTGGTTGTGGCAAAACAAGCATGTTGGACCACCTCCCTTCCAACGTTGGCCTCTTTGCCTTTCTTTCTCATGGTATCGGCCTCCTCTTGTAGTTTCACTTGGTCCTCGTACACTTGAGAAGGTGTTAGAGGAGCTAGTGTCACCATCTTTTTGTTAAGTACAAAAGAGTACTTGTTTGTGAAGACATCATGCTACACCCTCCTATCGAATTGCCATGGATGCCCTAGCAAAATATGTCCCGCTTGCATAGGCACAACGTCGCACAACACTTCGTCTTCATACTTTTCAATCCGAAATGGCACTCGAACTTGCTTGTTCACCTTGGTTTCTCCACTATCATTCAACCACTGCAGTTTGTATGGCTTAGGATGTTTGAGAACCGGCAATCCTAACTTTGTCACCATCACGACACTTGCAACGTTAGTACAACTACCGCCATCAATAATAATACTACATACCTTATCCTTGATGTGGCATCGGGTATGGAATATGTTCTCCCTTTGCTCCTCATCGACGCTCTAGGTGTGCAGGCTAAGAGATTTGCGTGTAACCAAAATGAGAGCGTTGGGCGCTGCGTACTCCTCCTCCCCACTCGACTCGGATAAATCGGCATCTCCAGATCAACTTCTTCTTCATCCGTCACAATCTCACCATTGTCCTTTAGGATTATCACACGTCGGTTTGGGCACTGATTAGCTATGTGTCCTCTACCTTGACATTTAAAGTACTTAATGTCTCAGTTTTGGTTGCCCGACTAGTCTTGGTTGCTCGATCCTGTCACTGTAGATGTCTCAGTCTTTGGCTTAGTGATCGGTTGCTTCTCATCTTTCTTCCCTTGGTTTGAAACTTTCCATGGAGCTGTGTTGGAATTTGAGTTCGACTTCCATGTGGAAGAACTCGCTCGGTTGTTGTTCCCCCTCCTCTTGAGTTAGTTCTCTACTTTGATAGCCATTTGTACCATGTCCTCCATCTCGACATAGTGCTGCAACTCCACCACTTCTCGGATCTCTCTATGCAAACCGGCTAGAAATCGAGCCATTGTGGCCTCCCTATCTTCCTCCACATTTGCTCGGATCATTGAGACCTCCATTTCCTTGAAGTAGTCATCTACACTATTCATAACTTGTCTCAAGTTTTGCAACTTGTTGTATAGCTCTCGATAGTAGTAGCTTGGTACGAATCTCTTCCTCATCACCGCCTTCATCTCTCCCCACGTCTCTATTGGGTGTTCTTGATTACGCCGCCTGTTGGATGTCAACTGATCCCACCAAACTATGGTATAATCTGAAAACTCCACTGCTGCTAACTTCACTTTCTTCAACTTAGAATAGTTGTGACAATCGAACATCATCTCAATCTTGTGATCCCATTCAAGGTACAAAGCTGGATCATTTTTACCTTGGAATGAAGGCACATTCATTTTGATGTTTCCGAGATCGTCGTCTTCACGATTTCTTGCTCTCCCTACCTCCAGCAGTTGAATATCTATCTTCCTCTTCTGATTCTCCCATCTCGGTGTCATAGTAGTCATTCCGTTGTCTCTCTACATGTGGATAGCGTCTAGCCTCTATCCGAACTCCATGTCCGCCTCTTCCACCTCTTCCGCCATAGTTCTCTCGAGGAGCTTGTTGAGATTGCTCCTGTATTGAACTTTCTACTTGGTTTAGCCTCTCATTCAACGACGCCATCTCAGTTTTGAACAACTTCATGAGATGTTGCTTAATGGCTTCCACTGTATTCTTAGGATCAAAAGTATTGTTCAGCTCATCACTCGATCCTGCGGTTGCTCCTTTGGTACCTGCACTTTTGTTAGACATGTCGATTCTCTTTTTTTTTATCGACTCTTTTTTTTCGAACGATTTTTTTTACGCAATGAATGAAATAATTATTAAACTAAACAAAGAAAAGAACTACAAATGTGACAATGAAATGAAACAAACCTAACAAATTTCTAGCTCTCAACCTCACGTGTATACTCTTGTGTATCACACAATCAGCTATTTTCACTCTAATAATCTCACATACTCTTGTCTTTTACCACTCGTATTCTCTCCAAATATAATTAAACTAGAAACACAATCACAATAATGAAATCCCAAAAGAGCAATCACAGATTCACGAAAAATGTGCTGGAAAAATTTCGAAAATTCAAAAATTTACGAAAAAATTTTCAACTTCTCCCCAGGTAATATACACGTCTCTAACAACCCAAATATCAAAATAAAATGTAACGAAAACACCAAAAATTTTCCCGCCTTTTTACTTTTAAATCAGCGACTTTTTTTTAATGCTGATATCGTCTCTTTTTTTTTAGTAGGCGAGAATTTAAATTAGAGAAATTAAATGATAAACGAAACCTGATACGACCTGGCTCTGGATACCACTTGATGCGATCCTCACCGGCATACGATAAAGACAGTAGATTTTTTATCCAGGATTGTAGCAGATTCCACGGAATGGATGGATGGATCCAAACCCTAGCCCCTCAAAGAAGTCAAACCTCGAACACGATGTAGTCGAGACCCTCGATCAATTGGAAACACGAACTTGGATTGGGTGATGATGCCACAAACGGGGATGCGAATCCGTTTGATAAGTCGATTGAATCTCGTGCTGTGTTATGAAACTCGAATAACTCTCTCAGAGAGAAAAGTGAATAACTCATGTTAAATTTAATAATTTCAAAGTTGTTCTCAAAAATAAGAGATTACAAGCCTTATATAATTGGTCCAAAATAAACTAAGACCTAATTAATATACAACTTGAAATAGGAAAATAAAATATAAAATCGCGCAATTCCGGACACGCCCAGATGGGCGCGACACGGGGTCAATTGCACCTCCACTCGCGCTGTAGGTCGCGCCAGTCTCATTCTGTGTAGTGTATGTGGCGCGACTGGCTTCACTCGCACCTCATGTCGCGCAGTAGAATGCGCCGGTCTCATCGCCTGAAGCGTTGGTGGCGCGGCCGGATCCACTCACGTGTTCACCCGCGCTGTAGCTCGCATCAAGCGGCGCGACCGGGTGCTCGTATCCTGGCTCATGCTGTAGTCCGTGCCCGTAGCTCGAGATCACTATCTTCCACTTGGAATCGGGTTCTTCTCCTTCTACGGGTTGTTTAGCCAACTCTTGGTTCTAGATCTCTCGCATGAATGCATTGAGGCTTTCCTTGAACCTGTTAGCTCTTGCTCATGTTACCGGTGCTTCTGGCACCTTGATTGGATCAGACATCTCCTCAGTTCGAGTCGTAATAGAAGTAGTCATCGATCAAGGAAGCAGTTGGGAGGAATTATTGCCTTTGGTAGAGTTTGCATATAACAACAGCTATCAGTCATCGATCAGCATGGCCCCTTATGAAGCCCTGTATGGAAGGAAGTGTAAATCGCCCTTATATTGGGACGAAGTTGGAAAGAGAATGATACTTGGGCCTGAAATGGTCCAGGAAGCTGTTCAGAAGATCGAGCTTATTCGTCAGCGCATCAAGGAAGCCCAAGATAGACAGAAGGCTTATGCGGATGAAAGAAGAGCGGAGCTCAGTTTCAACATTGGAAATAAAGTGCTCTTGAAGGTGTCTCCGACAAGAGGAGTAGTTTGTTTTGGCAAACGAAGCAAGTTAAGGCCCAGATTTATTGGACCTTTCGAAATTCTAGAGAAGGTGAATGATGTAGCCTACAGGTTGGCCTTAGCACCGCCGATGCTAGGGGGCGCCGCGGTGGGGGGGTGCCCGCCGGCGCACCTCTGCGCTGCGGTGCCCCCTTCCCCATGTTGTTCTCCGTTATTTTTTTTCTGGCTATTTTCGTGCCCTCTTTTCGAGCTTTTCGAGCTTTTCAAGTCATGTTATTTCCAAGCTATTTTCAAGTTAAATTTTAGACAAAATATTCAAGATTAATTCCGATTTATTTCGAGTATACTTTTCAAGTAGTTTCCGCCTAAGAACTTTAAACATCAAGATGTGAGGTTCTTCAAATAAATCCCACTTGAAACCTTATTGAAGTCATAAAGTCGTGCTATCCATGCTAAATCCTAATTAAGGGTATATTTTAGTTGGGTATTATCTAAATTTCTTGTTAATAGCTAGAAATCTTCAAAGTAGGCCGCTATATCGATAATTCGACTTTTGTAGGAGGAAGTGAGCCTCATGGGAATTGGATCAAGGATCATCAACTCATTGCCTCATCTTCTACTCCGTAATCGAGATAGGTAAATCTATAATCATCTAAAGTTTGAGCTAATAAGCTCTAGAAGCATGTTAGGGCAAATAAGATATCCAATAAAGCATTTTTGCTCTGCCTGATTGATCTCTGTACACGGAAGGAAGGAAAGGAAGATATTATGTTATACTTGAGCTCTTGAGCATGTTTAGAAATGCTAGAAATTTTAAAATATTGTTTATGCTTAGCATGAGATATTTAGAGTTGTATTTAGCTACAATTCGTATTTATTTATGTTCATCTCCTAGTATTTGAATGTTTATGCTTTGTTAAAGCTCGTATAGTTAAGGATTGCCTTGTTAGGGTAGCATTAAATCCCTTATAGGCTGCAGTATCAAAGGATTATTCCTTAGACGTTGCTCTAAGATTGGTTTTGCTAGCACAGTTAAGAAAGGAAGGAACTTAGCATTTCGCTTAAGCAGGATTTGCGCTCAGAACTTTTAAATGAGTCACTGCTGGGTTAATTCCCTCGCAAACTCGTTTGGATAATCGAGGTAACCCCTCTTCTATCGTATGGCATGCCTAAGGGTGCAATATCAGGTTTGAGCCAAGAAGGGCCCAAAAGAAAAGAAAAAAGTTTTACGGATATGGAGAGGGCTTTTTCATTTTGCTCTCTATATACCGTCAGTTAATTGTTGGATATCTTGAAGTTATTAAAGTGTTTTCATTAAGAACCCACTGAGTACATTAGTGCTCATGCCCCCTCTTTTTTCAAATGTTTTTAGGTTGAGATGCTGAGGATGTTGGTGGTTGTGGATGTGGGTTGGCTGCCAAGATTGTTTTGCTATATTAATAAGTTTATTTCAAAACCCATGATGTTTCTGCTTCTCTAATACACTCGTATTTATTTCTAAGTTAGGTTATGTCTTTCCAAGACTCTATGAATATTTCCCCAGACATGATTATATATATATAAGATGCATATTAAGTTTTATTTCCACTTTCCGAGTATGATTGTCTATTCTTTAAAAGTATATCTCCATTCGTAAAACCTCATTTTTAATCTCCCATCTTATTTCATTAATCCCTTAATAACACCCTGTCCCCATTCATTAATCCCTATCTCGAGACCGGACTGTTACACTCAGCATCTGCCAGCTGTGCGATAATGGATACACAGTTGATTTTAGTCAAAGCTTATGCGAGATACTAGATAAGTCAACTGGATCGATCTTCCTAACTGGCGTAAGGAGAGGCAACATGTATGTTGTTGACTAGTCAACAGGCTATGGAGAGGTTTGCTTTATATCAAAAGGATCAACTAAAGCAAGCTGGCTATGGCATCGACGACTGAATCACCTCAACTTCAAAACCATCAACCATCTGGCCAAGAAAGAGCTAGTTGATAGGCTTTGCGAAGAGATTTTCTAGAAGACTGACGTTTGTGGGCCTTGCCAAAAAGTAAAGCAAGTTAGGTCGTTATTCAAGAATAGAAGTTATCCTTTCGGGACAACTGCTCTCCTCCAACTGCTACACATGGATCTATTTAGGTCAGTCAGACCACCAACTCCCTAAGGAAAAAAGATTCACTTTTGTAGTAGTCGACGATTTCTCAAGATATACATGGGTAGAGTTTCTTAGAAGTAAGGACGAAACCTACTCCAAGCTATCATCGATGATCAGAAAGCTGCAAACTGAAAGGGAAAGATCAGTTCAATGAATTCGTTCAGACAATAGAACTGAATTCGTGCACTAGCAGATCATCAGTTTTCTCAGTGAACTGGGAATAATTCACGAGCACTCAGCTGCTAGAACTCCACAGCAAAACGGTGTAGCTGAACGGTGAAACCGTACTCTCAAGGAAGTAGCTCGAGCAATGATAGTTGATGCCAACATAGCTGAAAGTTACTGGGCCGAAGCAGTCAACACAGCGTGTCACACTCAAAATAGAAACACCATTGTCAGTTCACATGACAAAATGCCTTATGAACTGTATAAGGTCGTAAGCCATCTATCTTATACTTCAAAGTATTTGGCTGTAAATGTTACATTCACAATAATGGAAAGAGTCAACTAAAGGCATTTAGTGCCAAAGCTGATGAGGGAATCTTTCTTGGCTACAATTGTCCACATGCATAAGCTTACAAAGTGTTCAGTAAATGAACACTTGTTGTGGAAGTAACATGTCATGTTGTTTTTTATGAGTTTGCCAATGAGTA
This sequence comes from Perilla frutescens, assembly GCA_026008535.1. Lineage (NCBI taxonomy): Eukaryota > Viridiplantae > Streptophyta > Magnoliopsida > Lamiales > Lamiaceae > Perilla > Perilla frutescens. The sequence continues at coordinate 43,703,574 of BRKX01000013.1, read as the reverse complement.
CAGGAATAAAGAAACAGTTAGTGCATCAGTTCGAGTACTACCTAGCAAAACTGATAACTCGTAGGACTATGTGGATCATACAGTTCCAGAAGAGTTTGAAGTTGAACTAGAAGATGAAGGTAATGTGCCCAGCACAAGGCCAGCTGAAGGCAATCAAGCTGATGAAGAGACAATTCGTACTGAGACCATCAATCCCACAACTGAAGCAGGGGGAAGAACTGATGAAGATGAAGATCAAACTGAAGAAAAGACATCAACTGATGTCAATGCTGAAGAACCAGCTGAAAACTCAGCTAAAGACAATTTTCCAAAATGGCTCAGAAGTCATCCAATTGACAAGATTGTTGGAGATCCAAGAAGTCGAGTTCAAATCAGAAGTTCAACTGAACATGCTCTCTTTACATACTTCATATCTCAAATTGAACCGGTGAACATCAAGGATGAGCTTGAAGATTCTGATTAGATCATAGCGATGCAAGAAGAGCTGAACCAGTTCACAAGAAATGATGTATGGTTTCTTGTTGATAGGCCAAAAACCCAAAAAGTCATTGGAACAAAGTGGGTTTTTCGCAACAAACTGGACGAGCAAGGCATCATCATGAGGAACAAAGCAAGACTAGTAGCCAAGAGATACTCTTAAAGTGAAAGGATCAACTTTGATGAGACATTTGCACCAGTTGCAAGATTGGAAGCTATCAGATTGTTCATCACCTATGCAGCTCATAACAACTTCACAGTCTATCAAATGGATGTGAAAAGTGCATTTTTACAAGGGATGCTCAAGGAGGACATGTACATCAAGCAGCCACCTGGATTTGAAATTGGAGATCAAGTCTTCAAACTGAAGAAAGCATTCTAGGGACTGAAGCAAGCACCTCGAGCCTGGTACGAAACCCTCACAACATTCTTGCTAAAGAATGGGTTTCAAAAATGAGTCATTGATCGAACTCTATTCAGAATAGAATGATCGAATGAGATCTTAATGGTTTAAATTTATGTGGATGACATAATATTTGGATCAAAAAGCAAAGATCTATGCACTCGTTTCGCTCAACTGATGCAAAGCGAATTCGAGATGAGCATAATGGGAAAAATGACATTCTTCCTAGGACTCCAAGTAAAGTAGCTCAAGGATGGGATGTTCATCAACCAAGCCAAGTACACAAAAGAGCTAGCCAAGAAGTTTGGAACTGATAAGGGAAAAACTATCAAGATTCCCATGAATACATCAGTTCAACTAACTATAGATGAAAAAGGAGAATCATTTAGCCAAACTTACTACAGAGGCATCATTGGGTCACTTCTCTACCTAACTATCAGTCAACCAGACATCTCATATTCAGTCGTCTTATGTGCACGGTTCCAAGCCAATTCGAAGAAGAGTCATCTCGAAGCAGCAAAGAGGATCAACAAGTACCTCAGAGGAATCATAAATTTTAGACTATGGTATCCTAGAGATGACAGCTTGAGTCTAACTGGATATTCAGACTCAGACTTCGGTGGAGGCAAGATCGACAGAAAGAGTACCAGTGGAACATGTCAGTTTATTGGTCACAAACTGATATCCTGGTTCAGCAAGAAGCATCACTCAGTTGCCACGTCCACAACTGAAGTGGAATATGTAGCTGCTGGAAGCTGTTGTGCACAGATACTCTGGATGAAGCAGCAATTGAAGGATTATAAGGTCGAAACTGATGAAGTACCTATCTTCTGCGATAATAATAGTGATATTACCATATCTCAGAATCCCGTTCTACATTCGAGAACAAAGCACATTGATATCAAACACCACTTCATCAGAGATCACATTGAGAAAAAAGACATATGCATCCAATATGTCAATATAGATAGGCAGATAGCTGACATCTTCACAAAGCCATTGTCAAAAGCAAGATTCATGGAGCTATGTATCCAACTGGGGTTATTGGAACTAGCTTAAGAAGATGAAGATGATCAACTGAATGAGAGAGTGCAGAAGGCAACTCCAACTGATGAGAAGAAAAGAGGAGAAATTGCAAACTGGACCAAAGATGCATCAGTTCAGTCAGCAAAAGAGTCAAAAACCGGTCAAGCCATCAGTACAAGAGAAGATCAAGCTGAAAAACTTGTAAACTGATGAGAGGCAAAGAAGCTAAGAAGTCAATGAAACTGGAGCTGATCAAAAGTTCGATCAGTTTAAACTGGAGAAACAGCTCATGATCAGCTGAAGCAAGAGCTAAACTGAAAAAATGATCTCAGCTGAAAAATGATCGAGCTAAATGGAGATTGCCAGAAGTAGCCAAGTCAGCTAATGACGTCAGTAGCTCAAGGCCACGTGGAGGCTTAGGAGTGAAATTTGAACATATAAGTTCAAATTTAATTTTTCTTAAGTGAACGGTAAAAGGACGTGTCAACTCATTGTTACTGTTGGACCCACTTCCTCTCTCCTCATTTATCTCCAACGGATAAATTTGAAAACTAATCGACGGATTAATCGGAACCGTTCAAATTCAGCCATTTAAATCCTTTCTACCGTTGGATACACCACCTACTTGAAGCTATAAATAGGTTAGATGAACTTCATCACAATTCACCTAAAAAGCTGATCAAGTATTCAAGTATTCCTTCTCAGAACATCAATCAAGAGACCTTTCCCCTTAAAAGTTCCAGAAAAACATCTCCAAAATCCTTCAAAATGGCTCAACTCTCTGCCAACCCCAACTGATAAAATACAACTTCAAGCTGACCGGTGAGGACTCCAAACCATTCTGTAAAGATCTCTACCAAGATAAAATGTTCAGCCTAATGAACTTCAGGAAGGTCACCTACAACTCAGCAGAATATGAAATGATCATTGTTATGGTTGAGAAAGCCAAACTCAAGACATTCACTGAGGCTGCTCCCTCAAAAGTCTACCCAGAAGCCGTGGCTGAGTTCTTTCTGAACTCAAAATGTGCAAAGAACTCTCTGGAGTTCACAACTGAAGTTAGAGGTCAGCAACTCATGATCACCCCCTCAACCATGGAGACGGTATTTAATCTACCAAATAATGGGCATGATATCTAAGAGACGGAGGTTGTCTTTAAAGATTGCTACACGAAATGGAGGAAAGGCAAGGCTTCTCATGTAGCCCACATCAGTCATATGATGACATGGTTCGAATAAGAATATCAAATGCTAGCAGCAATTGCAACCAGAATGCTAGTAGAATTGTGTGGAAGCCACTGTGTCAGCTGACTCTCAACCAGCTGCCATAAGTTCCATGGATGGTGTTGAAGAAAGCTTTAACAAAACTCTCGAACATTTGCTATTTAGCAGGTTCAGCATCATTGAGAGTTATGACTCCTCCCTCTTTGACCAACTGAAGCAATAACTACGATGGCACCTCTGGAGATTCCAAGTTGATGAAGCAGTCATGTTCCAACTACTTAATAGAAAGAAAAGACATTTCTGAAGTTAAGAAGGCATTTGGAATCGGAACTGGATGAACAATCCCTTCACAGCACCTCCAATAATTTCAAAGATAATGGATTCAATGATTCAACAAATCCAATACAGTGTTCTAGCCAACGCTCCTCTACCTTTTAACGAGCCATCCAACTCATCATCCACTCCACTGGAGTATATCCACCCACCTCCAACTGAAGAACTCTTCACGAGTTTAGCTGTGTTGATAACTGAACCTCAAGCTCAATCTCTACTCCGGATTTACGTTAACTCATGCCAGCATAAGAAGCATCAAATTGGCTACCCTCGCCAACACCACAAAAGCCATACCCCTCCCCATATGAAGGTAATCTTGCCACTACCTTTAATTTACTACCACACATTCCCATACCATCATTTGATCTACAAATACATACCTTTTTGGATTATTCCAAAAAAGGGAAAGATGAGGATATTGAAAGAATGATGGGAAATTCTTGAGTCTCTGGGACGAGATTCAAAAGGAAGCCTCACAGTACAGCCTCGGAGGGAAGAAATGAGGACTGTCGAAACTGCTGGAGAAGATAGGCATCAGCCTCAGGAGGAAGTTTGGGGAGAAATCTCAAGAAATGCCAAAGATGAGAGACATCAGTCTCAAGGAAAAGTCTGGGGAGACGTTTGGAGGAATGCTAGAGAAAAGGAGGAATCTAGCAACTGGTGGAGAAGATGAAAGATGGAGGGATGAAAATGCAGCTTAAGAAGAGAAGCTAGAAACTGAAGAAAAAAAAAAGAAAAAAAAGAAAAAAAAGAAAAATTGTTGTAGATTGAAAGAAATCTGACCAGTTTGTTCAATCAGTTTCTTAGCTATGAAAAGTTTCTTGCTTGATTGCGTGTTCTTTTATACACAAGACAAAAACTTCTTAAATCAGTTTTTCCATCATTGCTCAATTTTGCCAAGTTTTGACATCATCAAAAAGGGGAAAATTGTTAGGAAAAACTATCAAGAGTTACCTAATCCCTACTGTGGTTTTGATGAAATGTCAAAACATGCCAAAAAGCTTTGAAAAACTGAAAAGAAATCGAGCAGAAAATTGAGGTTGATCAAAATAAAAAATTGAGCTATCAAAGTCATAGAATGATCAATCCGAAAGAAAAGAAATGAGAAAAAAGAGAGAAAAGATGAAGAAAGAGAAAAAGAAAAATCCAGCCAAGGACTGAAAAAAGAAGAAAGTTGTAGCTTTATTGCTAGATCGGTTAGCATGTTAAGAAAACTGAAAATGCAGGTACTAACAAGATCGAAGTACCAACTGACCTTCAGGGCATACATACCAAGTGAAGCTTTTCAGTCTACAGTTTGTGAGCTGAAAAACATACCAGCTCAAGACACTATTTTAAAAGTGTCAACTAATCATCCAGATCAGAAATTCCAACTGAAGGAAAGTACCAGCTGAAGAATATGCCAGCTCAAGGAAGCACCAACTGAAGATTGAAGTACCAGCTGAAGACCAGTTCTGAGAATATCAACTGAAGATACACCAGTTCAGAATACCAGCTGAAGAGGCACCAGTTTGATATCCAGATTGAAGAAAGTACCAGTTCAAGAAGTTTAAGCTGAAGTGACATCAGTCCAAGATACCAGCTGAAGAAGTCACTGGTTCAATACTAACAGCTGAAGAAGACCAAACTGGAGCTCAGAAAGCACCAAGCCAGAGCACAGAACTGCCAACTAAAGATGATCAAAACTGGAGCTTGCGAACTGCTACCAAGATGTGCAGAACTGTCAGCTAAGGAAATATTCTGAACTGAAGATCTCAACTACCAGCTGAAGCCCAGAACTGATGATCAAGACAGAAGCCGAAACTGGAATTCAAAATTTTCAGTACTGCCAGCATGAAGATCTTGAAACTAATGCAACCAAGATCTTCAAGGAAAAGCTTGTCAGAGAACAAAGGCAGCCCAATGGCTACTTCAACAAAATGTCTCTCAACGGCTTTATCTAATCAATGAATCATTTATGATCATTCATTGATCCGCAAACGGTCACAAGAACACTCCTCTATAAAAGATGAGTGATTCAGATTGTGAAAGATACTTTTGCTAATTGAGACTTTTGCCAATTAAGTTTTTTGCCAAGAAGAGATCTTTGCAAAAACAGCTCTCAAAGCTTTAAGCTCAAGCTCATCCGCAGCAAAAGTCCCAACTGAGGGAAAAAAAAAGTAAACTGCTCATCAAGCTAGTTGTTGAAGAATTCCAGCCAGAGCCAGTCTCTCAATTCTGATATACACCGATCAACTACCCAGCTCAAGATGAAGGAACGCGTTAGTTGATAATAGTTTCAAGACTGCATTCTTGAAGATCGAAAGAGATCTAAAACCTTGTAAAGACAGCCAATAGCACCTTATCTCTCCAGCAAGCAGTTGGGGATCGTAAGTGTAAGACTGTCGACCTATCAGCTAAGGAGGTTGCGTTCGTTAGATCATCATTTTCGGGACAACACCAGTTAAAAAGGATGTCGTGACTCGTAAAGTCGTCATTTACCAGGTTCAACAATTTATCTTCACTGTGTAACTGTAATAAAGAAACTTTACACTTGCATAGTGAATTGCCCTATTCAGTTAGGAAGAGAGGATGTAGAAGTTTGAGCTTCAAACCTCTATAAATCATCTTTGTGTGCTCAGTTTATCTCTTTCAGTTGTATGTATTAACTGCACACCTCCAAGCACACAAACTGCACTTTGAGCAAACTGACCATCTTGACTGATCAAGTGCACGGATAACTTCGTGAGTCAAGAGCCCTATCTATTCCGTAATTATTGTCAAGTTTTGGGATCAGTTTATTCACTCCCCCCTCCCTCTAAACTGATTCAGACTCGTCCCAGGACTAACGGTAGAGAAGAGAAGAATTTTATGGTGTGATTAGAGAAGTGATTTGAGTGCACTATTTATACTAGTAGGCTAGGGCATGAAAATGGAAATATTAAATCAAAGATCAATTTGGTAGTGATTGGAGGAAAATCAATGGAGACAAATTGGTGGATTGAAGATATTGATTGAGTAAATTGATGTTTTCATTTTACATAAATCATCACCTGTTAAAAAAATCAAGTGGACTAAAAGAAAAAAAACATGGACTTCAATAAATTTTGGGCTTTTCTTGAAATACTTCATTTGAGCTTAAAAAATAAGAATCTTTAATAATTAACATATAAAAAATATAAATGATGTAATAAACCTTATATATATATATACATATATTACTAGTTATATCGGTGTGACTTATAAGAACGTAACAAAATATCAAAAATTTTGTTTGATCAACTATTCTTATAAAGAAAAATGTAACGATGAATTATAAAATGATTTTTGGTCGTTACAGATGATACACGAGAGAGAGAGAGAGAGAGAGAGAGAGAGAGAGATGAAGGTGATAATCTTTGAAAATCATAGCTTCATCATCTTTGTCAATTGTAGTTTCATTTCAGTTGATAAAACATAGAGTGAAAAATCAGAGAAAGTGAAAGAACACAAATGAGAGAGAGAGAGAGAGAGAGAGAGAGAGAATTAGATCTTTTTTCCTATTTTTATCGATATATGAATATATGAGAGAGAAAATTATATATTGTCCTAATATTATTGATATGAATATATGAATAATAATTTTTAATAATAAATATAGAATTAAGGGTATTATAGTACTTTTTTGTAATAATGACTAGAAACATTATTTTCTTAAAAAATGACTATTTATATGAATTATTAAGTAATAATGGCTATTTTAAATTTTTCCTCTTTTATTATTGAGGTTGAAGCATTTTTAAGTTTTATTATGATGGAATGATTACAGAAAGTATTTTTTCCCACTTTATAAAAGTGGGTACATCAAATTAAAAAAACCGCGCACGCATGCACACTTAAATAGAAGAAAACAGACAAAAACTTTTATGAGACTGTCTAACGGGTCTCTTATGTTAGACGGGTCAAATAAAATTCATACTCGCCCCAAACCCATTTCGCGCGCAGGCGCGATCACTCGGGTATCACTAGGTGTAAAGTAAAGTATCACTATGTGTGAAGTATCACTAATTGTGAAGTGAAGTATCATTAACTATGAAGTGAAGTATCATTAGATATAAATTTGACGAAATATCTTTAACTATTAAGTCAAGTATCATTAGATATATATCGGTAAAGTATCATTAACTCTGAAATGAAGTATCATTAGATATAAATTTGGCGAAATATCATTAACTATTAAGTGAAGTATTATTAGATATATATCTGGTGAATTATCATTAACTCTGATGTGAAGTATCATTAATTATGAGATAAAGTATCATTAACTCTGAAGTGAAATATTGTTAGATATTAATTTGGCAAAATATCATTAACTATTAAGTGGAGTATCATTAGATATATATCTGGTGAAGTATCATTAACTGTGATGTGAAGTATCATTAATTATGAGATGAAGTAACATTAACTCGGAAGTGGAGTATAGTTTGATATTATTGATGATTAAACATTAATTATCGAATCAAGAATAGAGAATCGGGTCTATGAATACAATAAAAACTCATTCTTAAGTAAAAATATTTATTTCATTATCAGAGAGAAAAATATCATCGATTACAAAATAAAGTATCACTAATTACAAAAGAAAGTAACACTAATTAAAAATAAGAATATCATTAAAAAATCTTCAATAAGATCTCGATCTTCCACCTTGTAAGACCAACAATGACACCCCCCAACGCACCTATGATAACAGATCAGCTACAAACTCAATACCAATGATCGAATCACAAAATGCATAAAACTACAAGAATAATATTGTAGTGGTCAAATCATAAAATCACAACAAATGACCTAAACAATAAAAATGCAAAGCAATTCCTTTGGAGACATCATCGAACACAAGGTATGCATATATGGAACATGACTCACAAACTTACAAATTTCAGTAACCTAATCACAAAATTGTCAAATAAACATACCATTTGTAGAAGATATGTCATCGTTGTTGTTCAAGGAAATTTCGCAAGATTGTAAATCCGACAATAAATCGATTCATTATTTTGATTTATTCATGAAATCTGGAAGAAAATAAAATCGTGTAGAGAAAAAGTGAAGATTACATTGAGATGGAGAAAATCGAGTCGGGCTCTCTTTTGAGAATCTCACATCGGCTCCAATTTGCTTTTTTTTCTTTATATCTTTTTTCAGATGGGTAGGATAGTGAATCGGGTGGAGATCTGTCTAATGTAAGAGACCCATTAGACAGTCTCACACAAGTGTGCCCTAAGGAAATAAAATAAAACTTTGCGGCTGTGTGAAATTTCATCTGATTAATTTTCGAATTGAAAAATAACATGATTAATTAATGAATTCCGGAATTTGTATAGTTCATGCATGGGATTTAATTTAGTTTGTTAGGTTGGTAGTCTACATACTAGCTATTACTCCTTTTTTTTTTTAACTCACACATCCGACCTGCATGTGGTATTGAGGAGATTCGAACACGTGATTTTTGGTATCTAAGCAACCTCACTCCACTATTAGATCGTATATATATATATATAAAGGTCTTCAAGCAACCCCACTCCACCATTAGACCATATATATATGATCTTCACCCTGTATATTGCATGATAATATAAATTAATTAATATGTGAATACAATAATTATAATTACAATATTAAAACCTGTGATGAAATACAACTACTTACTTTAACTAATACCTTCCATTACCTAATAAATAAATGTCAAGCCATTAATTTTGGTAAGTTAATTGTAGCTTGCTGATGAAAAGTAAAGAAAAATTAAATTTGATCGAATCTAATAATAAGTTAATGTACCACGCATAAGCTACATTTCGTACACTACTACCAAAAAGTTTAATCAATTATTTACAAAGCAGGCAACTTCATTGATGCTTATCTGATGATTAACTTGATTCAAGTAGTCAAACTTATTATAAGGCAGAGTTTTTAACTAAAAATAGATACAGTAAATTTGATAATTACTATTATAAAATGGATTTAACTACTTTTATAAAAAAAATTGAACGACTCAAAAAATACATAATTAAGATCATAGGTAGTACCAAGATTAAAAAATATACCTATAAATACAAAAGTAATTTGAACAAGATCTGCTTGTGATTCTTGCCATGATCAATAAGCGCCTTTGCTATATGTGCCACGTCTTAATATCTAGTTGTGCTACTTGTATTTTTTATTATATATACATATATATTGATTAATTAAAATATTTATTAATGAAACTTAAATAATTCATTATATTTCAATCATAAAAATTATTTAATCAATTATATACCCCCTATGTTTGATATAAGAAAATCAGCAATATATAATATATAGGTGCATTATTTAAATATAATCACACGAGGAGATAGCATTTAATTTCAGTGGCACCCAACATGGCGATCTAATTGACACGCGCACATGCAGAAAATCTGCTTTTAAGAGGAATTTTGGAGTTAGAATCGGGCTGTTCTTCCCACATTCTTCCATTTATCAAAGGATTCAGATTTTAAAGAAAATATTCATTCAGAATCAAATACACACACACACATATAAGTGGGTCGTTTGTAAATAAGTACTCAATATATGTAAATTAAGGCTCAATTTGGACTGTTTAAATTAATTAGATGGACGGACAAGATCTTTTATTTTTTGTAAAAGATAACTAGCATCGTCTATACTTATTTTACATTATTAAAAAAATGCACATACATAACGGTTTTTAACCGTCACATATCACACGTCATGTCAGAACGTAGATCTAACTCACTTTTTTATGGACAACGTGTTCTAGATCAAATACGTATTTCATGAGCATTGAAATGTGGTACACATCATGAACTTGTTACAAGTAGAGCTAATCGGTAAGCAACCTCACCAATTCTTTCTGGTATCTCGAATGGCCCAATAAATCTTGGTCTTAACTTGCCTTATTTATCGAATCTAACAACATCTCGTGTTGGAGATACTTTTAAGAAGACTTTTTCATCTACTTGAAATTGTAGGTCTGTTCTGCCCTTATCTGTATAAGCCTTTTGTCTGCTTTGTGCTTTTTTCATTCTCGTTCAAATTCGGTCGATTATCTCGACAGTGATCTGTACAATCTCTGGACCCAATTTTCCTTTCTTCAACTTTGTCCCAATACAAGGGTGATTTGCATTTGCGACCATACAAAGCTTCATATGGTACCATTTTTATAGTGGATTGATAACGACTGTTATACACAAACTCTACCAAGGATAGAAAGTCTTCACAACTAGTATTTTCATCCAACATAACTCTACGGACATATCTTCCAAAATTTGTTTGGAAATGGAAAGTGGTACTGAAGCTTAGATTCGTTCTATTTGACTTCTAGAAACTCCTTTAGAACTTTAATGTAAAACGAGTATCACGATCCGACGTAATAGAAATTTGAATTCCGTGCAAACGAACAATTTCTTTTACATAAATCTGTGCTAATTTGCTTAACTCAGCTGTTGTTTTGATCGGCACAAAATGTGTTGTTTTCTTTAATCGATCCACAATAACCCACACTCTTGAGTTCCCTTTCACTGATCTTGTTATGCCTACCACAAAATCCATCATTATATGCTCTCATTACCACTCTGGAATTTCCAACGGCTGCAATAAACCTATAGGTCGTTGATGTACGACTTTCACTTGATGACATGTTACACATCTCTATACAAATGCTACTATCTCTCTTTTCATATTATTCTACCAGAACTATGTTTTCAAGTCCTACAAAGATCAATCCTTAATTCAGGATCAATATAACCACTTTCAGAATTAATCTAATATTTACTTTAATTTAATGGGAGCTTTATTCATTTACTTCGACTAGGAATGCATAATACTCATGTTTAAAACCCAACATGACTCGATATTAGGTTCCTAAAATACTTTTCAATTAACTTGAAACGAATCCAATGAGAGAAAATAAAAATTAATGGTTTAAAATAGAGAAGTAATTTTGAAAAATCATAGAAAATTCAATTCAAATCTGATCAACACATAGTCAACAACCACACATTCGTTGTCAAGAAGCCTACAAATGGTCTGAAGGAGTCGGAGAAAGATTCCGATCACCCTAGCCTAACATTGGCTGGAAAGGTAATTGTTGTTGTTTACCGAACATATTGATCAACAAGAAGTTTGGGGCTTGATCAAACTTGATACTCAATGGATTTTCAATCAAAATTAGAATTTTTCATAGTATGGAATACAAGGATTTTGATGAAATAAACGGTCCAATAATACAATAGCTACAACAACTGGAAATGATCAAGGAATACATCATTTTCAATATAGATGAAATCCGCCATAAAAGAGTGATGTTTTTTTTTTTTGATCTCAGATAGGACACAAGGTATTGAAAGAATGCAAAGATGAGTTGCTATAGACGAAAAATGAAGTTCATACAATGGAGGAAATGAAGAAAAACAACCTCTGAAGTTGCACTCGCAACATAATAATTTATGTAGCAGATTTGATGCGTCAATTTGTAACGTGCCTTTGATAGACCAAATGATATCATATTGATGATCCGAGACTTGTTATGAAAATCTTGAGGTGCTAAATTTACAATGACGTAAACCTTGGGGAAAGAAAATAGTTGGATCAACAGGAAAAGACATCGGATGGGACTGCGACACAACTTGGTGACCGGCAACACCACTGAGGTTCTAGGCCCATTTTCTCAACTTTTTGGGCTCCGGTTGGAAACAATATCAAAACAAATTTTGTTCTATTATGACAAAGAAATGTGTGTATAAAGTTTTAGAATTTTCTCACCGGATTTCATTCCTAAAAGATTGAAAGAAATATGGTTGTTTGGGAGAAGATGGCTGAGATGATAAAGAGAAAAAAGATAAACGAGTTATGTTTCATTATGCTTTCGTTTTAGTATTGAATTGAAATAGATAACGGATAAAATTATGTTAGAAAAACAAATGAACTTTCATTTTTAATGAAATAAAGAATCACACGATTATAGAAAGATTTGTGACTCCCAGTCTAAGACGAAACTAATTTGGAGTTAGACACAAAGCAGTAGAATTTTGAAGGATAAAAAGATGATCTTCCAATATTAGGACATATAAGATTCAATAAATGTTCAAATAACGAATGGAAAAGATTCATATATGTCTCATCATGAGAAATAAGATAGGTGATCGAGAAAAATTTAGAGAACAATATGATTTTAAGAATAAAATTCAGTCAGCTTTGGGAGTCGTTTTCTCTATGTTTGGAATTTTCAACAATCATTTCAAAGCATCCTATAATCAACGCATGCTTCCTAGATGGTTGGAGTAATTCACAGATTTATTTTGGGATGGGGTGCTACATTCCAAGTTCCTATGTTGGTTGATCTTGATAGTTCTATCTAGTGAGGCTCTTATCGTATATTATATATACACGCAAGACAAACTCATCGTCCTTAAGCACGTGCTCAGGGTCAAACACATACTTTCTTAGGTTCGATACATTTAACACATCATGCATACCTTGTTTCCACTGCGCTTCTTTTATTATTGTAGGACATCTTTCCAGCTTGTACTCTCATCTAAGAAATTAAAACTCCTTGAAGCATGTATCTCTTATTTTGTATCACTCGTTCGATTTAGCTATTTGTTTACGTGTGGAGCTCAATTTCGTATCCATAGTTTTCTGACTGAATGTTGATATGAATCAGGTTTCTCGATCCGTCGTGACTGAGATAAGTATTCAACATAGATGCACCATAAATCGTATGTATAGCTAAGCTAGCTTGTTTGACTCTATCTCTGATTGGTATGATTTATCAGTTGACAAAAATCTCTTGTTCCACTATAAAAATATTCGAGTATTTCTTGCCTTTTTTTATTCATAGTACATGTTATCTCCTTAGCTCCCCAGTGTGGTAGATTCTGATATTTTTCTTGTACGTGACATTGGGATAGAGTTATCAAAAGAAGACAACATTCTAGATCTATAAAAGGTACCAAGTTGATCTAACAACAAATTGTCAAACTCGACCCAACAACATCGCACAATCTTCTATGTCCATCGTACGTTCATCATCGTATATTTGCTCATTATCGATCGACTTCCAATGATAAAGTTCAAACCTAATGCATGTAGCATCAACTTTAAATGATGGTGCCTAAGTCCATGAACTCGCTACCACTTGATGAGTAAAATTTATAACCTCATCTCCACAGAGAGGTATAAAAGGCGGTGATCGGTCTATCTCAATATTTCATTCAGGTGACAATTCTGATGTTAAACCTTATTTGTAGCAGCTATCATCGTCTAACATATCTACCCATGAAAATTCCCAGTCTCTACATAGATTATTAACTTACGTTTCTGTTTTCAAAATATTTTATTGCTTAATGTGTCCATCTTTCTAGTAACAACGCAAATTCTTGGTCAACTTTGACACAACCTCAATTTGAAAGACTTATTCTAATCAGATTTTGACCTCCATAGAGTAGGTTATTTCCCCAATGAACTCGAACACCGAATCGATTTCTTTCTTAGTATATGTATGAAATCTCGCAATCTGTTCATCGTAATATACATGTGGCAGTTCTTCTGAGCTATAAGTTTATGTTCAACCATCAAAATAAAATGCCTCCTTAGTCAAACTATGTTCTTAGCAATCTCATAAGTGTTTACAAGTTCAGCCTAAGTTCAGCAACTGTAGGCTAAGTTAATCTTGCGTTATCAATCTTTCAAGTTCTTGTACTCATTCTAGAGTATATGCAACAAACAATTTCTGGCTATCACAGTTTTCAGTATGCATTCTGCATACTCTAAACATCACAAGTATGCACAAGGCATAGATAAACAAGTTCGTACATATATGTAATCACCATAGTTTTTCGATAGAAACCAGTATGCTCACAGACATATTTCAAAACCAGTATGCTATCACCATAGCAATAGAGGACGCAATCAGTGTAGTTAATCAGAGTATGCAATCAGCATAAAAATCAATCTTTCGAGAAATTCCCGTCAACACAATGAATCCTAATCTTTCATTTACAGATAGTCTTAACATTTCAATAAATAATGTAAACTTTCAAAAACTAAAATCTGCATAAAAACATACGTACCTTTTAGGCTATTGCGTGAGTTGTGAATTGAGGGCTTTTATAATATCACACGATAATTTAATGAAAAATAAAATAAGTTGAGCCAACAAGTTTGCAGAGTTGCAAAACCTACTCTGATACCACTCTGTAGCATCCCGATCCCGAAAGACCGTAGAAATGGACGCCACGTGGGTTGGAACTAAGAAGCGGAAAAAGAAAGAGGGTAACCTGATCAATGAGAACTTAACAGAAGACTCACAACAACTAAACATGCTTTATAATATAACATATGCTTATCCATAACACTAAGACTAGAGTTCTTAGCATTTAATAAAAGAATATTACAAGTGCGTAAATTTCATTATCAACAGAATACTTAACAAAAAGAGACAATGGAAAAATATGTAAATAACAAAAGCCCATCTCTCAGTATCGTCACATCCACATGCCAGCCTACTGATCTGAAAAATGTTTGAAAATATTTTAGCTGAGTACTAATGCACTCAGTGGGCAAGTGTTTACAATTCAAGTTATGCAAATCATTTTGTTAAAGTAATCTATCTATGTCCATGTAGGTAGTGAAGCTTAGGAGGTTTTAAAATTGAAAGCAACCTAAGTTCACCAAAACATTTTATCGTGAAGCCCTTAAGAGTATAACCAGTCACTGCCCGCAACCCATACTACATCACCAACACGTAAAGTTAAGTATGGTCAAAGTATACCCAATGAGTATAACCAATAAGTGTTTTATTTTAGTCTCACCGACAAGGAGTAGGGCATGACGAATAATGCATGCATACTGTAGCTACTCACATTGAGACAGTGCTGGTTTATGAGACTCCGACAATATACAATAGCACGTAAATATTTAACACAGATAGTCACATATGCAATTTTAGCAAAGCAGAATTGTGAAATATGTGGAGCAAAGATATAGTATAACCCACCTGGATAGAAGATAAACTCTCAAATTTCAGGTTTGTTCTGGTCAAATTTTGCTACTTCTTCTAGCCCTACAACAACCAACATTGGCTTAATTTAATTAAATCCCTTATTATAGCTTAATCCCTAAACTCCTCTTTGATTTGAGTTTCTATTAAAATTTTGTATTTAATTAATCAAGGTTTAGCAACTCTCAATATTTTACACATACTCCAATATAGTTCTATTACATATTTAATGTTATTTATGTCTATATATATTTGATATTAATTCTCACCTTAAACTATATGATAATAATCTGACTAATATCTATAAGCCATAAAATAGCAAGTTAAATTATTTATATTCACCTTTAATTGATATTTTATATTTTTATTAATAATTTTATGTTGGGGTTTTTTCGAATTAAACCACCGCAGGTTCTATTTGGTTTTTCATTAATCAATGTTCATGCAAATCGTAATTTTATGTTTGAGGCATGTTTATCACAGTCCAATAAAATAGTATGCAAAGCAGATTCGAATCTAATAAAGCGGAAACATAGAAAACGAATCTACTTACAATTTTACATATGGTCTGAGGACAAGATTACAGATCTAATCTTGCTGTTGAATGTGCACTGTGATTGACACCACCTATACCTCAAAATTCGACCAACACAGATTCTACTCCAAGATCTTCTATTGTATTCCCGGATTGTATCTAGATTCAGAGTGGGCTGAAATCTACAAGATAGAATTGTGAAATCTGTGGATAACTTTGAGAGTCAAAGAGGGGCTGAATTCCAATGCTTACAATTTTCGATCCCCTTTCCTATATTTATATAGGGGGGACGAAAATTACAGCTCCAGACTTACTGGGCATGGGCCTCTATCTCAAGTTCTATATCCAGTCCACTATCAGTCAATTTGGGCTACAACAGGGATCTAAAAGAATATTAAATTGACCCACTAATTTATTTAATATCCAATATCCAATAAACCTAGGATATAATTAAATAAATTAAGTTTTACTTTTATTCCACTAAAGAAGTAAAACTGACCTACCAATTTAATACATATTTACGAATATGCTTTCTCCTTTAGTCCAACCATTCCCCGTTTTTAAGATATAATGCTCATTAATTAATTATGTCAGCCTCTGACAGCTATAATTAATTAATATCTAAAACCTTGAGTAGTACCACACAAGCTTTATCATGTAAGGAATAAATTCCACCTGCAGGGTTTCAACATGAACTTATATTTCCTCAAGAGAACATCATCAACCTAGCGCACCAGGACATGGCACTCATGCATACTGCTCGAGACACTATGTATACATTGTTATTACCCAAGATATCGAGTTTGATCTATGAAAAGATCTCTCTCATTGATAAATCAAAGTAATAATCAACGCACACATAAGCTCGCCAATATCACATGAGTTCAGAACCCGAACTCTGTGGATCTTTATTCTCTTAGTAACTGGGTCAGAGATAGAGAATAGTATCCTATCGTGATCCTCCTCAATACACTAAAAGTATACTAGAATAATCAGTTAGTCAAGATAAACTAACTTGTCAGATTATTCTACGATGTACCGATGGTGTGTTCAGGACCATCTAAGCCGTGAGCTCTTTTAATACATTACAAAGTTCTAATGATATGATCTTACCATGTGACTCCCCACATCATATCATCTACAATGTAAGTATATGGAGCATTACATAGTACAATTATGCAAAGAGTGACTGCAATAACTTTCATTTCATATCATCATATTAGCAGAAAAGTATACAATGACAAGTCTTCTAGTATACAAAACCAACAATCTCCCACTTATACTTGAAGCATGTCTTTCAAGCATAAAAACTAACAGCTAACTCTCCAATCAAAACTATCAACTCAAAATGCGCCTCCAGGTCTGCATCTCACTCCCATTTTCTCCACGTGACTATCAAAGGTCTTAGCCGGTAGGCTCTTCATGAATGGATCAGCCAGGTTGTCCTCCGATGCAATCTTGACTACCGCCACGTCTCCTCTCTTAATAATTTCTCATATAAGATGGTACTTTCTCTCTTTATGTTTACTTGCATTGTGAGCTCTGGGTTCCTTCGAGTTTGCTACTGCACTAGAATTATCACAGTATATCGTGATAGTCTTAGGCAAACCAGGAACCACGCTCAAGCCCACTAGGAACCCGCGGAGCCAGATAGCCTCTTTTGTAGCCTCAGAGGCAGGTACATATTCAGCTTCCTTGGTGAAATCCACAATGCATTTCTGCTTAATGCTCCTCCATGCAATGGTTCCACCTCCTAATATAAACACATAACCCGAGGTACACTTACTCTGATCTTTGTCAATTTGAAAATCTGAGTTCGTATAACCCAAAGGTACTAGACTATCAAAGCGGAAAACCAACATGTAGTCTCGAGTCCTTTTAAGGTACTTGAGAATGTTTTTTTTTACCGCAGTCCAGTGACCTTATCCAGAGTTAGACTGATATCTGCTTACCATGCCTACGGCATAGCATATATCAGGCCTGGTGCACAGCATAGCATACATCAAACTTCCCACAGCCAAAGCATATGGTACTTTCTTCATTTCCTCTATCTCAAACTGTGTTTGGGGACACATTTCCCTGGATAAATAAATTCCATGCCTGTAAGGTATAAAACCTTTCTTGGAATCTTGCATGCTAAACCTAGCTAGCACTGTATTGATATAAGTCGCCTGGGACAGACATAACATCCTTTTTCTGGCGATCTCGAATGATCTTGATGCCAAGGACATGTCCGGCTTCACCCAGATCCTTCATATCGAACTGCTTGGACAACCACAGCCTAACGTTAGATAACTCCTTCTTACTATTTCCAATAAGCAAGATGTCATCAACATAAAGTACGAGGAATGACACCACGTTTCCATCACATTTCTTATACACATAGCTCTCATCCGGACTTTGCACGAATCAATATAACTCGATAACCTCATCAAATCGGATGTTCCAAGATCTCGATGCCTGCTTAAGTCCATAAATGGATCTCTTAAGCTTGCACACCAAGTGCTCTTGGCCTTTACCAATAAATCCCTCTGGTTGTCTCATGTTAATGTTTTCTTCAAGACTTCCATTTAGGAAAGCTATCTTGACATCCATCTGCCAGATCTCATAATCTAAATGAGCGTAAATTGACAAGAGAATCCGGATTGACTTAAGCATTGCTACCGGTGAAAAAGTTTCCTCATAATCGATCCCTCCTTTCTGAGTGTACCCTTTCGCCACCAATCTAGCTTTGAAGGTTTCAACCTTCCCGTCAGCTCCTCTCTTGCGCTTGTAGATCCACTTACACCCAATGGGTTTAATCCCATCTAGTGGTTCTATGAGCTCCCAGACTTGATTGTGATCCATATATCCAATCTCAGATTCCATTGCAGTTTTCCAAGAATCCACATCTTTATCTTGAATTGTCTCGTCATAGATCCTGGGATCCAATTCATTTAGTCCCTCTGGGAAATTTGAAACCTCTCCCAGACTGATGAATCTATCAGGTTGGCGTACAACCCTCCCACTACGATGAGGCAGTGTCTGTACTTCCGTGACACGTTGTGCAGTGTTTCGTGGTTCCTCTTCTTGTACAACTGGTGTAGGATTCGATTCTCTCCTTAACTCCTCAAGGATGATTTGACTCATTGGTTTGTGGTTTATGACATAGTCTTCCTCTAAGAATCGAGCATTGGTGCTAACAATGATCTTCTGATCCTTAGGACTTTAAAACAAACCACCTTTCGTTCCTCTAGGATATCTAACGACTAGCCTTACATCAGTATGTGGAGCCAGCTTCTCAGCTTCCTTATCCAACACATGTGTAGGGCTACCCTAAATCCGAATATGGTTCAAACTGGGCTTTCGTCCAGTCCATAATTATGTGGGCGTAGAAGGAACTGATTTTGACGGAACCAAGTTAAGAATATAGGCTGCTGGTTCCAGGGCATATCCCCAGAATGAAATGGGCAACTCAGAATAACTTATTATCGATCTAACCATCTCTAACAGTGTACGATTCCTTCTTTCCACTACACCATTCTGTTGTGGTGTTCCCGACGCAGTCAACTGGGAGATAATCCCATTCTCTGCCATGTAATCCCTAAATTCACTCGAAAGGTACTCGCCACCATGATCAGAACGTAGTGACTTGATACTTCTGCCTGTTCATTTATCCGCTTCTGCCTTAAACACTTTGAATTTCTCAAAACATTCAGACTTGCGACGTAACAGGTAGATATAACCTTATCTAGAGTAATCATCAATGAGAGTGATGAAATACTCGAACCCTCTTGAAGCTTGAACTGACATAGGGCCGCACAGGTCAGAGTGAATCAAATCTAATGTCCCTTCGGATCTATTTCCTTTTGACTAGAGAGAATGTTTAGTCATTTTACTTTCCAAACAGGATTCAGACAAAGGAAATGATTCCAGTACCAAAGAAGACAATGGTCAATCATTTACAAGCCTTTGTATCCTCTTAAGGTTAATATGACCTAGCCTTAGATGCCAAAGATAGGTTTGATTCAATTATGAAGGTTCTTTTTTCTTGTTAGGGTTTATGATTGATGTATTCAACAGTTGTCTTTGTGTAGTGTTTTCAATTAGTGAGTACGAAGCTGATTTCATACCACCGACATGAGGAAACCGCTAGGAACGTCTCCGAGCACTATATCGACGTGCATTCCGCATTGAGATACCGAGATTTGAGGAAGCTTACATGGTGACTAATATCAAAACCACCATCCTGGAGTTTGAAAACTTACACGACCCAGAAGTGTACCTTGATTAGGAGAGAAAGGTTGATAAGATATTTGAGTGTTATGACTTCCCGCAGCTGAAAAAGGTGTAACTAGTATCTTTACAGTTTAGAGACTATGCAGCCACTTGGTGGGAGTTCCAGCAGAACCGGCGATGCCGTGAACGCCACCCTCCCACAGACTCCTGGTAAGAGATGAAAGACGACATGCGTGGATGTTTCATTCCAATCCACTATGAACATGAGCTTGAGAAGAAGCTTAACATAATTAAGCAAGGTATGTGATCCATTGAAGAATACCATAAAGAGCTCGAAATAGCTGTAAATCGAGTTGGCAAAGAGGAGAGCCTCGATGACACCATTATCCGGTACATCGAGGGAATGAATCAGGATATAGCATGTGAAGTCAAGCTTCAAGACTTCTCAAGTATTGAAGAGATTGTGCACTGCGCATCAATAGTCGAACGATAACTCAGAGATGGCTGCCAATGTTGTAGCCACACCACAATCCCTACACATCCCTCATGGAGCTAAGGTACATCATCTCCATCTGCTACTGATCCCACACGTCCCTAAGGACAGGCCGGTCAATCCACTCGTCGTTCTGATAATTCTACACCACAGTCAAGTCAAAGAACCGAGTCTACACCACCCGCACTCGTAAGGCCGTAGCTCACACAGCCAACATAGTCCACACCACCGCCTAATGCAGCCCCTCCATGAGCCCGTGATGTACAATGTCACAAATGCAAAGGATGGGGCCACTTTCAAGCCGAATGTCCAAACCGACGTGTTCTATTCCTTTTTGAAAATAATGAAATAAAATTACCCAGTGAGAAAGAACTTGAGGCCCTAGGCGATTCCAAGCATGAAGGAGTGAAGGAGGATTATGTCGAGACTGAAGAAATTGATCCGGCATTACCAGCAGTCAGTCTTGTCACGATCCGGAGTTTGAGCATTCTCCAAGATGAAGAGCAAGAGCACCAAATGGAGAGCATATTCTACACCCATGCTATGATTCAAGACAAAACTTGCTCCATGATCATTGACAGTGGCAGTGTGATTAACGCCATTAGTCAATATACCGTCAACAAACTCGCCTTGAAGACAAAGAAGCATCTAAAGCCATACCGACTTTAGTGGCTCACAGATAGAGACAAAATTCAAGTTGTTTTCCAAGTGTAACGCCCCAAACTACTCCGTTTGGCCACGTCACTCAGCATACTTATAACGTCCCAAACTACTCCGTTTGGCCACGTCACTTAACAATAATTCATTTACATGTATTTGCATTCTCATAATAAATTGAGCAGAAGCTAGGGTTAAATAGGATAATGAGGTATAACATCATAATTCCGAATATAAAATTTCCTTCCACAATTATAACATGCCACCTATCATAATCTACCATGTCGCCCAACATCGTATTTAACGGAAGCATAGAATAAACCCATCCACATCATTCATACAGTCATCTAACCTATCGGGCTCATAGGTCTTAGACGACCCGCCCGTCTAGCACCCTAACATAACCATCACAAAATTTAGGGATTCATCGACATACATTTGCACGACGTAGGCTCCTAGGTCAATCGACCCGCCTTTAAATCATTGACATGTTATAACAAGTTAAACATAGCATAACTATAAAAGATCGGGCTATTCCCATCCCCAATAATCGTTGATCATAAAGCAGAAAGGAAGAACAATGTAATAATATTAACAATACGCATATTCAAGAGCAAGCAAAATTAAACACAAGCTTGTGGGGCTCTCTTGTGTTCACAACGCTCCTACTCGGGCTCCGACTCCTCAACCTGAAATTCATTGAATGAATGGGGTGAGTATTTAACAACATACTCAGTGGGGAACACTGCAAACAGTTATAGCTAATTGCACAAGTGAAAATATAACATATGGACTTTTCTTTACTTTGTGGAGACTAGTCTCAACCCCGTAGGGCCCAAACATCATGATGCCCCCGTTAATGAACATCTTTATCCCTGTAGGGATGCCCGCAGACATCCTACCCCCCAGGGAGGACATTAACAGGTCTATGCTCGATCCAAAGGATCTCTGCCCCGAAGGGTCTCTTTGTCGACCCCGAAGGATCTCTTTCATTCACTGGTCCGAAGACCCTTCATACATATACAATCAAAGCACAACAGTAACTATAACCTTACACGTGTTCACAGTTTAGAGTTACCCCACCTCACGAGACGCTTTCAAATCTTTCTCAACCTTTGAAATACTTCTTGGCCGTGCACAAGTCATCCACCTCGAGCCCCAACACGTCACCTAGCACCTTTCAATTTTCTTTCATTTTAGACGTCGAGTTATTTAATTAAATCATAATTTGACCAACTCAAGATATACTTTGCTTTAAGGTCTTTAAACATACCCATATACACAAATGTGGATATACAAACTCACAACGTGATTTTGGACTCAAGATACTCATTAAAAACCCCTTGAAACATTTAATCGAGCACATTACGTGCATCCATTTAAACCACTAAAGCATAACTCAATTTAAATCATTTAAACTCACCATTTCAAACACAAACACCTTCATCCTAGAGCTCTAACATACTTGAAAATCAACCCCAAACAACCAACACAACACCTCCAAACAATTATCAACAATTCAAGGGTAATTATGTCAAAAATCCAAACTCTAGCAACAATGAACCATAGGAATTCGATATAACTTCACATATAGCCTCAAGGAGATAAATAAACCATATGTTTAAGATATCAAGGCAAGAGGATCAATAAAAGTGGAAACCCTAATTTTGGTTATCAAACCCTAGTTTCCAAAACAACAAGAAATGGGTGTTTAATTCCCATGAAGGGGAGGTGTAGTGGTTACCTTTGTTGATGGTGGATGTTGAAAGGATTTACTCCAAAAGATGAAGAGTTTCTTGAGAGAGAGATGGAGGAAATCGCCCAAATGGAAGTGGAGAAAATGAAGATGAAATGAATAAGTGTGGTATTTATAGGTAGGAAAATCGGCCCAGCCCGCGCGACCGCGCGCCTCCCGCGACCGCGGGAGGGAGCTCTCGGCCCAGGCTCACCGCGAGCGCGCAGCCCCCGCGGGCGCGCGTCTCTCGGCAGCCCCGCGGGCGCGCAGTCTCCCGCGACCGCGCACGTCCCCGCGGGCGCGCACCTCCCCGCGAGCGCGCGGCGTGCCCCCCCTTAACCCCGCTTCCATTTTGACTCCCGGACATCTTTAACTCCGTTTTAAAATGACTTAGATTTTGAGACCCCCGATCAACTCAGCGTTAGGGTGTTCAAGGTTTTGGCAAACAAAATTAAATGCAATAACGTTCATTCATTATCATATAACTCGACACTTTAGTATTAAATTCAATCTGTGTTATACACTCAGTATAACATCACTGTGCTGTGACGTATCGGCTCAAGTAGAACAACCTGCATTAAATCAACGGCATAATACAAACATACTCACATGATTAATATTCAATTTCAACACCATTTTCCAAAAATTATAATTCATAATTTAGAAAAAAGGGACGGGGTATCACACCAAGTAAGTGTCGATTTTTCCATTGGTAATTATTCCAACATTGTCTTGTACGATGTTATCCCAATCGATAAGGCACACCTTCTTTTACATCGACCATGGCAGTTTGATCTACATATTGTACATGATGGGCATTTGAACACTTATACCATCGAAGTAAATGGTTGAAGGACAATTTTGAAGCCATTTTTCCCTAAAGCAGTTGTCGTGGACCAACAAGTCATGCAAAAGAGGTTCAAAGAAGAGAGGGAGAAGCAGACCCCAGCCGCAGCAGCAAAGCAGGCTCGGCATAACAGCTCTGTACGGCCCGTGCCTAGCCGAATAACCACCGCACGGTCATGCCAAGCTCTCCACAAAATAGGCCAAATCATCCAACACACTCTGCACAGCCCGTGTCAACCAAGACCACCAACGCACGGCCCGTTCGTGCCTTCACCGCCCTCCGATCGATCCATCGTTCATTCTACTTCCACTCCACCCTCTCTTGACTCTTTTAAGAAGGATTTAACGAGGAGTTCAGCTACAATTGATGTACAAAACTGCAGCCTACTCCTGTCACATATGAGAACAGTGCTACTAATGTGTTTTCTTTACCTATTGATGTGCGACCACAAAGGGATAATTGCAAGGTTGTGATTGATTCCTGCACGAGCACTGAAGAGACGAAGGATAAAGAACAATAAGTCTCGTCATGCATGCAAGGAGTGCATGTTGAATGGCCTAGATAAAGACCTGATTTATTTGGTAAGAATAAGCATTGTTCCGCACTTAAATGTACTAACTTGCTTCATTTTCCTGCATTTGAGTTCGACCATGATGAAGCCTTAAATTCGAGGATGAATTCTTTTCAATAGGGAGGAATGATAAGAATGAGACCATGCCAAGAAAGGAAGAAGAAATGCACCATGGCAGCCCCAAGTGGATTGTTATGTTGTCCATTAAAGATGAAGAAGATCAAGGCATGAAGAACACAAGTGTTTGGAGAAGAAAAATGATCGAGCAACCTTTACATCCAAAATGGGTAAACATGTCAACTATTAAGTATGAAGAAGGATGTTCGAGTGCTTAGGAAGAAGTTCGAGTCAATTTGGACGTGTGCGTGGAAATCTGCGTGGAAAACAGTCGATGTCGGATTTAAATGCATTGAGTTATTTTTTATCGCGATTGGGACTGCCGGATTTGAGACAAAATTCAGCCCATGATTGATTTTATTAGAGTCCAAATTGGAGTTTTGAAGGCCGAAATTAATTGGTTTTATTTTTATCTAGATTAGATTTTTATTATTTTCTTTTTGGTATTTTCTAGATCTACCTTATTTAGAATTCTAGTTCAGGTAGAACTCTTTATTTTCTATAGTAATTTTCGTCCATATTGGACTTTACTTATACTAGGATTTTTCGATCATCCTATGTTATAAATAGGTGATCTTTATTTCATTTTTACTTAGACGTTGTTTGATATATTGAAGTTTATTCACAATAGTCTTACGATCCTTTGGTTAATCACCCTTTTATTCATTCTATTGATTTAGCAAATTACTAGTCTTATTTTCAAGCTTTTTTTTAGTTCTACGAGAATTAGAGGGAAGTTGCTAAAACCTATCCAGAATTGTTCGAAGGAATTGCGTTTCGTCTCACCGAGACGGGGTTCAATCGAAGACCGAGTCCAATCTACCAATCATCTACCACACGACGCCTACTACTATTACTCACGAGCCACATCTCGTCTGCTTCCTTATCTTCCAAGTAAGTCACAATTTTTCAACATTCCATCAATCCATCACTGTACCATCCTTGTTCCACAAACTAATCCATTCAATTGTCCCTTTATCTATTTTATTATGTTGTGTTTTGTCTTAGTTGTGTCATAATTCTAAATGTCTTAGTTGTCCTAGTTAATCAAGTCTTATTCTTCTTGTTTTAGTCGTTTATATTCTTAAGTTAGTCGAGTTGAATCCTTCATTCCTCTAACGTTGTTTCGAGTCCTTTAGAAGTCTTCCGCTTGCGTATTGATTTGGCTTAGACATATTGTCCGGGTCACATCATAAATTTGGCATCAGAGCCACGTCAGCTATGCTGGTCGTGGTTCAATCCGACATGTCAGATTTTATCCTACGTGTTTTTTTGTCTTCGTGTCTTTAAGTTGTAATTCGATTATTCATTGAAAAAAGAAGAAGAAAAGAGCAGAAATGCCAAAGCCTTTATAGAAAAATAAAATTCAGAATTTATTTCGATTTTTATTGTTCTTTTCCTAGTTATTTTAGACTCTTTCCTTGTACAATTGATAACTTAGGCTATTTAGATTGTGTCCATCTCGGTGAAACACATCCAAATAAATACTTCCTTATCTATTCTTTTATTTCCTTATCCAGTATTCTTTTATCCTTATCTCTTTCTATCTGCGTTATCTTTCTTTCTACCTTTATTTTCGACTTCTACCATAGTATGTGAAATCTCAAATGGTCTCCATTAATTTGGTTTAATTTAAAAGTTATGGGCATGCCCACTCACAATAGCTCTTCCTCCATATCGGATGTGTCATATCACTGGATTCTCTAGAAATTAAACCTCTTGATAAAGATAGTTGTAGGACACTGTTAGAACTAATTGACTCATCTATCTGGAGCAGCAAAATTCTAATCAGTGCCCTTGGGATGAAGATTATGGTATTAACTAATGAAGCCATGCCTAGTTGTTAGGAAAAACTATCAAGGGTTTTCCTGACTGGATTTTGATGAGATGTCAAAATATGCCAAAATACGCAAAGGGCCTTGAAAAATTGAAAAGAAATCAAGCAGAAAACTAAGGATGATCTTATAAATTAATTGAGCTATCAAAGCCTGAAAATGATCAATCCAAGTGAGAAAAGAAAAGAAAAGAGAGAAAAGAAAAGAGAAAAATAAAAGAAAAGAAAAGAGAGAGAAAAGAAAAGAGAGAAAAAGAAAAAAAATCCAGCCACAAGAGCTGTTGAAAAGAAAAACTGTAGCTTGCTAGATCAGTCAGCAAGATAAACTGAAAGTTGCAGGTACCATCAAGTGGAGTACCAAATGCCATCAGTCTACAGTTGTGAACTAAAGAAGGCACCAGTTCAGAAGTGCCCAATTCCAGCTGAAGAAGAATACTAGTTGAAGCTACCAGTTCAAGACACCAGTTCAGAAGTGCCCAATTCTGGCTGAAGAAAAGTTCCAGCTGAAGGAGAATACTAGCTGAAGAAGACCACCAGCTGAAGAGAGGATAATACCAGCTGAAGACCACATCAGTTCGAGCTGATGGACATGCTAGCTCAAGATGATACCAGCTAAAGAATGTACCAATCCAAGGTACGAGCTGAAGGAGATACTAGCTCAAGAAGTTCCAGCTGAAGAAGTACCAGTTCGAAGGATACTAGCTGAAGACGCATCAGTTCTGAAGTCCAACTGAAGAAGCACCGGCATCCGAACTCAAGACCAGTTCAAAGAAGTTCTAACTAAAGGGACATCAGTCCAACATACCAGCTAAAGAACACTGGTTCAAAACTGCCAGGTGAAGCAAATCAAACTAGAGCTCAGAAAGCATCAAGCCAGAGTCCAGAAATGCCAGCTGAAGATGATCTTCACTAGAGCTTACAAAACTACCAAGGATGTGCAAAACTGACGGCCAAGGAACTGAAGATTCCAACTGCCGGCAGAAGCCCAGAACTGAAGATCAAGACAGAAGCCATAAGTGAAATTCAAATTTTAGATAAGCCAACAAGAAGATCTTGAAGTTAATACAACCGAGATCTTGGAACAAAAGCTCGTCAGAAAAACAAAGGCTACCTAACGGCTCTATTTCAATGAAAACCCCTCAACGGCTTTATCATTTATGATCACACAGTGATAAAGAATGGTCACCAACCACTCATCTGTAAAAGATGAGCAACCCAGAAGATGGCAGTGAGTTTTGACTCTTGAAGAGATCTTTTGCTTAGACTTTCTGCACAGACTTTCAGCGAAGACATTCGCCAAAGTTCTAAAGCCTCACGCTCAAACTCAGCAAAAGAAAAATTCTAACTGAAGAGAAGGAAAAAAAATTCTCATCAAGCTAGCTGTTAAAGAAGTCCAGCCAGAGCTATTCTCTCAGTTCCGCTCTACAACGATCAGCTACCCAGCTCAAGCCGCAGATGCGCAAAGGAGCACATCAGTTGATATATGTTTCAAGACTGTCTTCTTGAAGATCGAAAGAGATCTAACACCTTGTGAAGATGGGCAATAGTACCTAAAGTCTCAGCGAGTAGTTGAGATTGGTAAGTGTGAGCTGACGACCAGAAACCGGCTAAGGATGCTACCTACGTTGGTTCGTCACTTCCGAGACAATAATAGTGGAAAGGAATCCGTGACTCATAAAGTTACCGACAACTAGGTCTAACACCTGTCTTCACTATGTAACTATAATAAAGAAACTTTACACTTACATAGTGAATTGTCCTTCTACGGAAGGAAAAGAGGACGTAGAAGTTGAGCTTCAAACCTCTATAAAATTTTATGTGTGCTTTGTTCTATTTTCAGTTTTTAGTTGCATGTTCTAAACCAAACACTCCTAGCACACAAGCACTCCGAGCTAGCTGATCATCTCAACTGATCACCTAAAAGAGAACGGATTACTTCGTGAGTTAAGGGCCTAGTGTATTCCGCTTATTTGTTAAGAAATTAGATCAATTTATTCACCCCCCCTGTAAACTGATTCTAACTTGCCCCGGGACCAACAAGTGGTATCAGAGCGATTGATTCTAAGGATCAGTCATTTCTGCAGATCAACTGAATTAGATCTTGTTATCTGTGCTAATCTATCAGCTATGAGAAACCATAAGCTACCTATTTTCTCAGTTGTGAACTACGATAATTGAAGCAGGAGAATGAAGGTACACCTCGGCGCAATGCACGAGAATATGTAGGAAGTTATCGAAGAAGGTCCAATCACAATAATGATGGACAATGAAGCCCACATTGCTGATGTCAATCAACCAGCAAGGATCCCGAAGCCAACTCATCTTCTCACGAGTGAAGAGAAGAAGTTGAAGAACCTAGAGTTCATAGACCAAGCCACATTGTTCCAAACTCTAGATAAAGATTGCATGAAAGACACAAAGAGCTACAGAACTACCAAGAAGATATGGGACTTTCTTGCAGATATATGCAAATAGTCTGAGGCTATCAAAGGAAATAAGCTCCAACTGGCAGTGGACAGATATGAGTCTTTCAAGATGTACTCTGATGAAACTATCTCAACGAGCCCAGGATGCAGCCTTCTATGGCGAGAGAAAATGATTTAGAGAAACTCAAGGAAGAAATGTCTTTTGGCCAAGAAGTTATCTAGCCAGAGAACTAGCAGGAGGCTCAACTAATCGAAGAAAAGAAGCAATGAAGAAGAAGGAGAGCCTGATTGATGACATTAATGATCAGGTCCAGTCAGTTGCCAAGCTGCTAGAGAAGCTAAAAAAGATCAGAGATCAACCATTAGTTATGCCTCAAACTAATGAGGAGCCCAGAGGAGAGAGAAACCAACCACCTGCTGAACAACCCAAGGCAGCCAAGAGAAGCATAGGAGAATGCTTTCATTACCACAAGCAAGGACACTATAGATATGCGTGTCTAGAGCTCCCTGAAGATAAGAAAGCCAAAGTGAAGAGAAACTTTTTCAAAAGAAAAGCTATGATGGCCAACACACAGAATGCCGTGCTGGATGACTCAGATTATCCATCAGGAATCAACTCCGATGGCTACAACTCTGAAGATGAGGTACTGTTCTGCCTCATGGCTAATAACGAAGAAGAGATTAGCACATGTGACTCCTTAACTTTTTTTATCACATTCATGAAACTTCCATTTCTAATAATGAAATGAATAAACAATTAAGAATGCTAGAAGATCAATTAGCTGCTATATCAAGTATGCATCTACAACTGAAGGAAGAAAATGATGACCTAAGAGATAAGGTTAAAAGACTGAGAAGTGATCATGACAGAACTGAATCACTCGGAGCTCAGTTAGTTGAATGTGTGAAGTTGAAGATCAAATTTGATAAGCTAAGAGCTGAGAATGAGAGGCTCAGGTAGGAGATCCAGGAGAGAGAGGAGATATCTGTCTAATTCAAAAGGGGATCTCAAACTCTTGATGAGATTCTAAGCTATCAAGGAGTTGAAACTCGCAGTCAATGTTAGGATACAACAGGTACACTGCCGCAAAAAAGGGAAAGACAGTTGCTCAAACCAGTCAAGTAGGAACCCTTCCTGGTTTTGTCATACCTGCACCAACCTAACCAATTCAAGAGACCAAAGGTGAAGGAACTAAGAACATCCCTTCAAATCAGCCGAAATGGTCTAGCCAATCCTCTTAACTGAAAGGCTCAGTTTAGTTTAAGTTATCAGTTCAGCAGAGGAAGCCATCTCAAAGAAGGCCACAAGCTCAAAATAGGTCTAATAGGCGGACTGGTTTGCTAACTGGCCTACCACAAGAGCGACAGAGATCATGGAGTTAAAACAAATTAGCCATAGAGAAG
Organism: Perilla frutescens; assembly: GCA_026008535.1. Taxonomy (NCBI): domain Eukaryota; kingdom Viridiplantae; phylum Streptophyta; class Magnoliopsida; order Lamiales; family Lamiaceae; genus Perilla; species Perilla frutescens. Next base: position 43,673,253 of record BRKX01000013.1, on the reverse strand, counting down.
AGCTAGACAAGTTGGAGATCAGAGAGTTATGATCAAAGTTTGTTATCCTACTAACTCTCATCGCAGGTACAAGTCAAATGACTCAGCTCAGAGGAGGAGAGCTGAAAAGAGAGTGAAACTGATCAGACGATCAATGTCTGAAAACTCTCTACCAACTATTAAGATAAAAGTTTGGCAAATCTGGATCCCTAAACACTTGATTAGCAAAGAAGGACCCGATATCATGCGGGTTTCTAAAACTAATCATCTTCCTTGCTGGAAAAGTACATCCTATCGAAGAAGAGGACCAAGGAGGTTTGGTACCTAGATAGCAGGTGCTCAAAACACATGACGAGAGACAGAGAGGATCTAGAATGATACAAGGAAGTGAAATGACCATTAGTCACATTCAGAGACAATTCCAGAAACCGAACCATTGGAGAAGGGTTCGTGGTGAACGAAAAGGTGGTAGTTAATGGAGTCTCCCACGTGGAAGGACTGAAGCACAAACTGCTCAGCATTAGTCAATTATGTGACAATGGATACACCATTGATTTCAGTTGAAGCTCATGCGACATCAAAGATAAATCAACTGGAGCAATCCTCCTAACTAGCATTAGGAAAGGCAACATATATATTGTTGACTGGTTAACCGGCTATGGAAAGGCTTGCTTTTTTTCAAAGGGCTCAACTGAAGCAAGCTGGCTATGACATCGACGACTCAATTATCTCAACTTCAGAACCATCAATCATGTAGCCAAAAAGGAGCTGGTAGATGGGCTTTCCAAGGAGATTTTCAAGAAAACTACCGTCTGCGGACCATGCTAGAAAGGAAAGCAAGTGAGGTCTTCATTTAAAAATAGAAGACATCCTCTAGTGATAACTACTCCCCTCCAACTGCTACACATAGATCTATTTAGGCCAGTCAAACCACCAATGCCCAAAGGAAAAAGATTCACTTTGGTAGTAGTCGATGACTTCTCAAGATACAAATGGGTAGAGTTTCTCAGAAGCAAGGATGAAACCTACTCCAAGCTATCAGTGATGATTAGGAGGCTGCAAACTAAAAAGGAGAAATCAGTTCAGCGAATACGTTCAGATAATGGAACTAAATTTGTCAACCAGTGGGTCATCAGTTTTCTTAGTGAACTGGAAATAACTCACGAGCACTCAGCTGCTAGAACTGCACAGAAAAATGGTATAGCTGAAAGGAGGAATCGCACTCTCAAAGAAGTAACTCGAGCAATGATAGCTGATGCGAACATAGCAGAAAGATATTGGGCTAAGGCAGTCAACATGGCATCCCACACTCAAAATAGAAGCGCCATCGTCAGCGCACATGACAAGACACCTTATGAGCTATACAAGGGTCGTAAGACATCTATCTCATACTTCAAAGTATTTGGCTGCAAATGTTATATTCACAACAATGGCAAAAGTCAACTAGAGACTTTCAGTGCCAAAGATGATGAGGGAATATTTCTTGGTTACAATTCCCCACACACTCAAGCTTACAGAGTGTTCAACAAATGAACAATAGTTGTGGAAATAACTTATCGTGTTGTTTTTGATGAGTTTGCCAATGAGCACAGGAGTAAGGAAGTAGTCAATACATCAGTTCAACTACTACCTAGAAAAACTGATAACTCACAGGACTACGTGGACCATACAGTTCCAGAGGAGTTTGAAGTTGGTCTACAAGATGAAGGAAATGTATCCAGTACGAGGCCAGTTGAGGGCACAACTAAGGACAATCAAGCCAATGAACAAACTGATCGTGCTGAGACCTTCAACCCCATAACTGAAGCAGGGAGAAGAACTAATGAAAACGAAGAGCAAACTGAAGATAAGACATTAGAGAATGTCAATGCTGAGAATCCAACTGAAAATCTAGCTGAGGAAAGTCTATCCAAATGGCTCAGAAGCCATCCAACTTACAAGATTGTTGGAGATCCAAGAAGTCGAGTTCAGACTAAAAGTTCAATAGAGCATGCTCTCTTCATATGCTTCTTATCTCAAACTGAATTGGCAAACATCAATGAAGCTCTTGAAGATGCAGATTGGATAATCACCATACAAGAAGAGCTGAACCAGTTCACAAGAAACGATGTGTAGTTTCTTGTTGATAGGCTGAAAACCCAAAAAGTCATTAGAACCAAGTGGGTTTTTCGCAACAAACTGGACGAACAATGCGTCATCACAAGGCACAAAGCAAGACTAGTAGCCATGGGATACTCTTAAAGTGAAGGGATCGACTTTGATGAGATATTTGCATCAGTTGCAAGATTGGAAGCTATCAGATTGTTACTCGCCTATGCGGCTCACAAAAATTTCATGGTCTTTTAAATACACATGAAAAGTGCTATTCTACAAAGGATGCTCAAGGAGGATGTGTATCTTGAGCAACTGCCCAGATTTGAGATTGGAGATCAAGTCTTCAAACTGAAGAAAGTACTCTACGGGTTGAAGCAAGCACTTAGAGCCTGGTAAGAAACCCTCACAACATTCTTGCTCAAGAATGGGTTTTAAAAGAGTAATTGATCGCACACTATTCATAATAGAGCGATCATCAGAGATCTTAATGGTTCAAATTTATGTGGATGACATAATATTTGGATCGAAGAGCAAGGATTTCTGCACTCAATTTGCATAACTGATGCAGAGCGAATTCGAGATGAGCATGATGGGAGAAATGACGTTCATCCTAGGACTCCAAGTAAAGCAGCTTCAAGATGGGATATTCATCATTCAAGCTAAGTATACAAAGGAGCTCGTCAAGAAGTTTGGAACTGATGAGGGAAAAAATATCAAGATCCCCATGAATACATCAGTTCAATAGACTCTCGATGAAGAAAGAGAATCAGTTAGCCAAACTTATTACAGAGGCATCATCGGTTCGCTTCTCTACTTAACTGTCAGCCGACTAGACATTTCATATTCAAATGGCTTATGTGCATGCTTCCAAGCCAATCCGAAGAAGAGTCATCTCGAAGCAGCAAATAGGATCATCAAATACCTCAGAGGAATCATAAATCTTGGATTATGATATCCCAAGGATGACAGCTTGGGTTTAACAGGATATTCAGACTCAGACTTCGGTGGATACAAGATTGATAGGAAGAGTACCAGTGGAACATGTCAGTTTCTTGGTCACAAATTGATATCATGGTTTAGCAAGAAGCAGTACTCAGTTGCAACATCGACAACTGTAGTAGAGTACACTACAAGCTGTTGTGCACAGATACTCTGGATGAAGCAGTAGTTGAAGGATTACAAGGTCGAAACTCATGAAGTACCTATCTTCTGTGACAACAACAATGTCATTGCTATTTCTCAGAATCTAGTTTTACATTCAAGAACAAAGCATCAGGCACCGCTTCATCATAGATCATATAGACATATGCATCCAATATGTCAACACTGAGAATAAGATAGCTAAAAGCTTCACAAAGCCATTGCCAGAAGCAAGATTCGTGGAGCCATACATCCAATTAGGGCTATTGGAACTAGCTTCAGAAGACGAAGATGATCAAGAAATTGGGAGACTGTAAAGAGCCATCCCAACCGATGAGAAAAAGAGAGCAGAAGCTGAAACTAAACCAAAAGGTGTATCAGTTCAGTCAGCAAGAGGAGCCAAAACTACTCAAATTATCAGTTCAAGCAACAAGCAAGTTGAAAAGTTTGAAAACTGATGAGAAGCGTGGAAGCTAAAAAGTCAAAGGGCCAGAACTGATCTGAAGTTCAATCAGTTCACATTGGAGAAGCAACTCGTGGTCAGCTGGAGCAAGCAGCTGAACTGAAGGATAAACTGGAAGCCATCTCAGCAAAAGAAAGAGCTAAACTGAAATATCTCAATTGAAGTTGGTCAAGCCAACTGAAGATTGCCAAATGTAGCTGAATCATCTGATGACATCAGCAACTCAAAGCCACGCAGAAGCCCCCGAGAGAGAGATTTGAACATATAAGTTCAAAATTCACTTTGCTTAGTGGAATGGTAAAATGACGCGTCAGAACATTTTTACCGTTGGATCCCACTTTCTCTCTCCTTACTCAAATCCAACGGGTTAATTTTAGAAGAGGAGGTGACTCATCAGCCAACTCTTTTGCTTCAAATCTAAATCATCTTATTCATTGAAGTTAAACATTTCTGACCGTTGGATGAGCACCAACCCTTCATAAATAAGACAGCTGAAAAACCACAAATCAAAGTTTAACTCTAGCTGTCGATTCATCTCTCGAAACTCACTGATAATTTGTCAAAAATTCTTCAAGTCACTTAAAATTCTCAAACAATGGCTCAAATTTCTAACCGCCTTCCACAGAAAATCTACAACTTCAGACTAACTAGAGAAGATTCATCAGTATTCTGTAATAAGATGTACAAAGATAAATTCTTTGAACTAGCTCTGTTTGTTCGCAACTACAATAATTCAGCACTTAGTGGTGAGATTATCTGAAGGCTGTATCAATTAAATCTCAAAACCTTCATGGAAGTTGCTCCAAAGAAGGTATATCCAGAAGCAGTTGCAGAGTTCTACCTCAATTTAAGAAGTTCGAAGGACTCAAGGGAAATCTCCACCGAATTCAGAGGATGACGGTTCACTATCACTGTTGAGGTTCTTGGAGATGTATTCGAGCTACCAGCCAGAGGGCAAAATCTTGATGATACTGAAGTTAACATGGAAAAGGCCTATCAGCTATGGATGAGAGAAGGCTCCAGAGTAGCCTACAAGAACAGTCACTTCATCTCTCGATTCAAAGATGAATATCAGATACTGACAACGATTGTAGCAAGGATGATTATCAGAACTACCGGCAGTCACTCAGAGATGTCCAACCTGAAGTATAAGGCTTGTGTAGCTATTGATGATCAACTGGATATCAACTGGGCTCAATTCTTCTTTAGTCAAATCAAGAAGTTCGCCTTACTTGTTCAAGGCAGAAAGCATGAGAATACATTCCCACAAAGTATCTGCTATCTCAATCGAGTTAACTTGTTTCTGGAAAGAAAGTTTCCAGAGTTAATGGCTGAAGAAATAAACTACTCACTGATAAATAGAGGAGACTATATTCCAACCTCTACTTAGTCAGTCAAGATTGAAGAAACTGGAGTAGCTAAGCCAATACAGTCCAGAAAGAAAAATGCAATAGTGGAAGAAATAGGAAAATAGTTATTGATTGAGTCGACAAAGAATAACTCTTCAGACTCTGAAGAAGATTTTATTGAGTTACAAAGAACAGCTGAAGTTGAAACTCGAGCAGCTGCAACTGAAGCTGGAACCAACACATCTACCAAAGCAAGGGCATCAACTGATCAATCAAGAACAACCTTGATTGAGCGAAGGATTGTAGCCGAAGAAATGATAATCACTAGGTAAGCTCTGAAGAAGAAATCAGCACACCATAAGAAGAAGAAAGTGACTAAGCCAACCAAAAGAAAAGAGGCCAGTCCAATGGAAGATCAGTATCCAAATACCGCCTCAAATCTCTCAGCTGAAGATCTTGCCCCATGTGCAAATCCAAGGGATTTAATCCCTGAAAAGGGGATACCACATGAAGAGGCGCAGGCAGAATACTTTAAGCACACATGTCCACTAATGCCTCAGACCGCAGACAATATACAACACAACACTATGCTCCAGAACTCTCCGGCTATGAAGAGTTGTATAACACTCTAATCAGGTACCTATACTGGTTTGGTTGGAGACATGTTTACCAAATAGATCAATTTATGTTTCTATTAGCCTTCCATGGAATGAGTTTCTGGAGAAGGAAGGAAGAATAGAGCACGTGATGGACGAGCAGCAAGAATGCTGGAGCCACAAGAAGCAAAGATATGAAAAGAAAATTAAGTCTTAGAAAGATGTGCACAGACCCATCCAGAGGGTCAATGGAGAACATTTTTAGTGAAATCAGCAAAAAAATAGGAATAAAGCATCATGTCTTCTCAGCTGAAAAGGAAGGCAAAATATGGATAAGCTTGCAAAAGTGGCTCTATGATCAAGTGACAAAAGGTCAATCAGGATTTCAGCCAAAAATTCCATCATCAAGGGAGGAGGAAACACCAATAAATGATCTCATTGAGGAAGTACTGGGAGAAACACAGTACACAAGGGAAGTTGAGATCAATTTCCTTGCAGATTCCCCCGTGCATAGAACACCAACTGCTGAAGGAACTCACAAGTACACAACAGAGTTGGAGTTTGCAGAGTTACTGAGATCACCAATTAGATTAGACGAAGGTCAAAGTGAAGGGCTAACGGAAGGGCCAACTGAGGAAACAGAGGACCAAGAAGAGTCATAGAATGCTCCAACCACCGAGCAAGCTGAAAAGGCTCAACTGACTGAAGAAACTGAGGATGAGACAGATCTTCTACAGCCGCTTGCAGCTCTCATCAAGCCTATATTTCAGTTCAACTCCTCAAGAGCATTATCAACTGCTGAAGTCACTAATGAGCCAATCTCAGAAGAAGTCCCAACTGATCATGTTGATGAGGCGTCAGTTTTGGAAAATCTGACTGATCGGTTGACTGAAGAGCAGCATCAAGGTTGTGCAGGCTCATTAGTGACAACAGTGGTGTATATGGATCCAAATCAATAGGGATCACAACTTGTACTGCCACCACAGAAGAGCTATGGAGAAACAGAGAGCCTGGGAAATCCTGAGCAGTCTAGGACAATCCCATGCGAAGAACTGGATGGAACTGAAGATGGAGATGAAGCCACATCAAGAGGTGAAGAGTTTTTATTTGATAATCTCATTCTTCATGAAGACATAACTACAGCAGTTCAGTTCCAGGAGCAACCAGAAAGCTCCTTTACTCAGTGCACAACACAGCACGAAGAGCGGTTTCGCAGCATCCAAGAGCAACTCAAACTGCACCGAGAGCTCATCAAGAAGCTACAAAAACAAATAAGTGCTCAACAAGCTCAAGCAGCGCCATCAACCAGCGACAAAAATGGTGAGCCACCTACTAAAAGGTAGAAGATAGAGCACAAGAATGATTAGAGACTGATCAAGCTCAGCTGATTAGGACCTCTAAATGTTCTTTTTGTAATTTAGCTCTGTAATCCTTTTGATCAATAAAATCATAATTTTATTGATAAAATGCCATGTCAGCAAAATCATTTGAATTCTTACCGTTGCAATCTGACAATGGTATTTAAGGCAAACAGCAAAAGCAAAGGACAAATTTTCAAGATATATGAGCATCATTCATTACTCATAAATCAATTCAGATCTAGTCCCCTCTGCTAAAGAAGAGACATACTCATTTCTTAAATCACTCAAGAAAGAGTCTCTTCTCACTCTCATCTCTCTCAACCAAAAATTCTAGCCAAATTTCTTCAATAGCAGAATTACTCAGTTCCCCTAATTCTTTCAAAAACTAGATGATGAGAGATAAATTCCTTGAAAGGAAGAAATTTCAGGATATTCTTCAAATATCAAATGGCCAAAATCTGCTTGTCTCTCATCACAAGACAGGAATTCTTCACTACTTGAAAACACCACCGAGACTCTTCCGACAAAATTGGGTGTGTGAATTTCTTCTCCAAGCACAAATTGGTGATAATGGCAAGGAAATTACATCAGTTATCCAGGGCCGATCTATCAAGATAACTGAAGGAATAGTTGTTGAAGTTTTCCAACTTCCAAGGCAAGGTGGAACAGTTCAAGAATTGAGTGAAGCAACTGAACCATACTGGAGAAGGTGGAAGGCGTCCACTTGTAAAAAGGCATTCAATTTTACCACAGCCAAAACTTATCTAAGACCAGAGTTTGTGTTGGGAATTATTGGGAAAGTTGTTAAAAAATCCCAACTGATGGTTTTGATGAAATGTCAAAACATGTGTCATGATTTAATGAAAAACTGCAGGTTATTTAAAGCTAGAAATCAGGGGTAATGGCCAAGTAAAACTTTAAACATCAGTCTAGCTGAAACAGAAGTCGGCTTCTTTGAAGCATGGTCAACCAGCTTAAAATGATGCCTCAATTAGACCAGTCAGAGTCAACTCTTCAAAGCTTAAGAAAAGCTATAGATGGAAGAAAACTTTGGAGACTGGTAGGCATCAACAGATGAATAATCATCAGTCTAGCTGAATGCTAAGAAAGACTGATGAGAACAGAGCCAGCTTGAAAGCTGAAACTAAACTGAAGAGAGATCAGTCAGTTATAAAGAGTCGACCCTAAAACTGATGAAAGATTAGTTAGCTGGAAGAAAGCTCAAAAATCTTTGAGCCAATACTGAACTTACGGAAGATCAGTTCCATGAAAGTAAAGCTCAAACAAGCAGCCGACTGGAAGTCCAGGACTGAAAGCTCTCTGAAGCTAAGCAGTCTAAGACCAAGACAGCTCTACTGGACCATCCCAGAACTGAAGCTTAAGGCAGCTGAGGAACTGCCAACTGGACAAATCTCAGAAGTGAAAGCCGAGATAGCTGAAAGCCCATCAGCTGAGTGTCCAAAACTGATAGCCTAATATCTGCTATCTCTGACAAGCAATCAATGAAGATCGTGACAGGATATCTTGGAAAGATCCTGATGATCTTAGAATAGAAGTTACTAAAGTCAAATGACTAGTTCATTTAAAGCTTCAAACGGCTACAGGCATTAAACTGCCGCCGGTGAACTCCACAGATTCACCAATCACAACGGTCAAAGGATCACTCATCTATATAAAGAGAATGACCTCAATTTTGGCCAAGACTTTTTCGCAAGACTTTCGCAAGATTTTCTAACCCCTGCTATATTTTGTAGAGTGCGCTTTTCTTTCTCCCCCTTCCCCAAGATATCTTGGAAAGTCCCACTGAGAAGGCATGATTAAAGTCTCAATCAAGCATCTAGCTGACACAGAATTCCAGCCAGAGCAAAACTTCTCAGTTACGTTCTTCAAAGATCAACCACTCAGCTCAAGATTGAAGGAGCACTTCAGGTTGATAACAGATTCAAGAGTGCCTTCTTGAAGATCGAGTAAGATCTACAATCGTGTAAACACGGGCAATAGCACCTAAAGTCTCAGCGAGCAGTTGGGACTGGTAAGTGTGAGTTGTCGACCTAGAAACTGGCTAAGGAGGGACGTGTACTGACAGTTTTGTTCTTTCGGGATAGCAATAGTTGGAAAGGAGGCCGCGCAATATTTCTTCACTGTGTAACTATAATAAAGAAACTTTACACTTGCATAGTAGATTGCCCTTCTGCGGAAGGAAGAGAGGGCGTAGAAGTAGGAAGCTTCGAACCTCTATAAGTCTTGTGTGTGTTGTAGTTATTACTTTAAGCTTTGCATGTTCTTTAACTGCACACTCCAACACACAAGTTGCGCTGACAAGCTAAGCTAAGTCTTCAAGCTATCAGTCCTAACTGATCAGCTCACCCATTAAGCTTTCGTCAAGCTCTCCCTCTCAACTGATTAAGTGCACAGATACGATATCTTAAGTGAGTCAGGGCCCTATATATTCCGCAATCAGTTTATGTTTTTGAAGTCACCTTATTCACCTCCCTCTGAATTGACAAAGACTCGCACCGGGACCAACAGTATGGAGTTCTGCTCGACATCACAAACAAGATGATGTTTGGGAAGCCTAAGCCAGTTTACCCAGGAGAGGTACAAGGTGATGATTCACCTAGCTGAAGGATGCGAAACAAACTAGACATAATTTGTATTCTCACAGATCAAGCGTCAAGTCATCAAGGCCTCCAACTCAAAGAGAACAAGAAAGTTTGAGTCTATGGTGGGACTCGTTCTCAGGATGATCAATATGATTGAAGATATCTTGAAGCTGCCAAATGATGATGCATTACCAGTCCTCATCTCCGACTGGATTCCCAAGAGATGAAGCATTCATCTCCACTCAATCAAGAAGAAGAGGCGGACCAAAAGCAATACAAGTGCCACAGCCTCAACTACCTCAACTGCTAATGTCGTCCCATCACCAGTCTTAAAGAATGGATCAACAACTGACTTCCAAGACCATTCTGATCCAGATGAGCTCATTCCATTTATCTGAATCCCTCATCCAGACTATGGAGCTGACTACTTCAGGAGAACTTTTCCTCCTCTCTAACTGACGAAAGAAGATATTACACTTTCTACAGTGGTGAATATGCAGCCAAGAGTGCACAGAAAGACGTAACCAATTTAATCCTCACATAATTTGCATTTGTGACTATGCAAGATCAAGAGCTTTTCAAGCTACTGTACCGGTACTTCTACTGGTACAACTAGAGACATTCAATGTCTATCCAGTCTCATTTCTTGATCATTGATTTTCACAGTATGAGTTTTTGGCAAAGAGAAGAAGTTTGGAGTTTAAAATGGATAGGGTATTCAAATCAATTTCCTCCAACCATCATGCAAGTACAGAGAATTATGAGTCATCGATTGACCAATAAAATTACTCCAACTACCCTGCTTGCTGAATTGGGAAGTGACATCAAGGTTTTAGAAGAAGCGGGAGTCTAGCAGCCAGTCAACTGCACCACCAGCCCTGCCTATCGGAAACTGAATTTTGATAATTTGTCAAATCAGTTAGCTGAGCCACCTCGACCAACTGAACCTGCAACTGCGTAGATGTACCGAGAGCCACCTCTTACCCCAGTTGCAGTGAGTCAACTGTGTGATGTTGAAGATACTGCCACATCACCAAATCTCTTATCAAAGAGATATGTTGTTGGGGTTTTTTGAAGTACGTTCCACAAGATCTAATCGGATAATCTATAATTCTAATGGTGCATGCAAATCATAATTTTATGTTGTGATGTAAATAAAACACGTTAAACATACTATGCAAGTTTATCGAATTAAACGCAACAGAATAAATTAATTTGAATGAATCTACTTACAAAGATTGTAGGGTTGACGACGAGATTACATGTCTAATCTCATTGTTCCAGTAGACTTGTCGAATTTGGCCTTCTTCCCACAGTATTCGACACCTCTTGGAGCTGCAGTGACACTCATCGATCTTCTACTGTATTCCTGATACCCGTTTAGATGTAGAGTGGGCTACAAGCTACTAAATAGTGTATGGATAACTTAGGGAATTAAGTTGCTAGAGAGGGGATGATCGTATGTATCAAAATACATGCATCATCCCTCTATAAATACTGAAAGAGGCGTGTATTATGTCCCCAAACCCTTATGGGTTTTGGGCCTCTCCACTGATTCCATTCCCATGGTCCATTAAGGTATTATTTGGGCTACAGTAAGGATCTAGAAGAATATTAAATTGGCCCACTAATTTATTTAATATCCAATACCCAATACATAGGATATAATTAAATAAATTAAGTGTTATTTTTATTCCACTAAAGAAATAACACTGACCTACCAATTTAATACATTTTACTCAATGCATTCTTCTTTAGTCCAGCCATTGCCCATGTTTAAGATATAATGTCCATTAATTAATTTTGTAAGCTTTGACAGCTATAATTAATTAATTAATTCTTCCATTCCTAGAGTAGTACCACACAAGCTTTACCATGTACGGAATAAATTCTACATGTAGAGTTTCACATGTACTTATGTTTACTCAAGGGGACATCATCAACCTGGCACACCCGGACATGGTGACCTAACACAGTGCACGACCCATCATATGTGAATATGTTATTGCCCAAAATATCGAGATTATTGACTCTATCAAGAATCTCACCCATTGATAAATCAAAGCAATAATCATAACACACATATATCCGTCACTGTGCAAGGCTTAAGAACCTGAACTCTGTGGATCTTTATTCTCTTCCTTTAGGGTTAGACTAGAGAACAATATCCTGTCGCGATCCTCCCTAATACACGCGTCAATGTATCAGAATAATCAGTTAGTCGACATAAACTAACTATCAGATTATTCTACAGTCTACAATGGTTGGTTCATGACAATCTAAACTGCGAGTCTTTTAATACTTTGCAAGGAACCCAATGATATGATCTTCACTGTGTGTTTACCCACACCATATCATCCACAATGTAAGTATCAGGAAAAATGCATGTACAAACATATAACATAGTAAATAAATGCACAAACAGTGACTGCAATAATAATTAATCTATATCATCAAAAACATTATTAACAGTATGCAAAGACAAGATTTTAGTATACAATCCTAACAATCTCCCACTTATACTTAAAGCATGTCTTTTAAGTATAGAACAAAAAGTGGAAAAACTCTCAAACTATATACAAATCTCAAAATGCAATCCCGGGTCTGCATCTCACTCCTATTTTCTTCATGAATGGATCAGCCAGGTTATCGTCCGATGCAATCTTGACCACCGCAATATCTCCTCTCTTAATGATTTCTCGTATAAGATGGTACTTTCACTCTATGTGTTTACTTGCCTTATGCGCTCTAGTTCCTTCGAAGTTACCACTGCACCAGAGTTATCACAGTATATCGTGATACTCCTAGGCAAATCAGGAACCACGCTCAAGTCCAACAGGAAGTTCTGGAGCCAGACGGCTTCCTTTGCAGCCTCAAAAGCAGCTGTATATTCAGCTCCCATGGTGGAGTTAGCTATGCATTTCTGCTTGATGCTCTTCCATGCAACGGATCCGCCTCCCAAGGTAAACACATAGCCCGAGGTAGATTTACTCTGATCTTTATCGGCTTGGAAATCTGAGTCCGTGTAACCTAAAGGAACAAGAGTATCACTGCAGTATACCAGCATATAATCTCTAGTCATTTTCAGGTACTTGACAATGTTTTTTACTACAGTCCAGTGTCCTTTTCCAGGGTTAGACTAATATCTGCTTACCATTCCAACCGCATAGTATATATCAGGCCTAGTGCATAACATAGCATACATGAAGCTTCCTACAACCGAAGCATATAGAACCCCTTTGTCTTAGGACACATCTCCTTGGATAGATGTATTCCATGCCTGAAAGGTATAGAACCTTTCTTTGAATCTTGCATGCTAAACGTAGCTAGCACTGTATCTATATAGGTCACCTGAGATAGACATAACATCCTTTTCTGGCGATCTCAAATGATCTTGATGCCAAAGACGTGTCCAGCTTCTCCCAAATCCTTCATATCGAACTGCTTAGACAGCCACAACCTTATGTTCGATATCATCAACATATAGTACTAGGAATGCCACCACATTCCGTCACTCTTCTTGTACACATATCTCTCATCTGGGCTTTAGATGAATCCAAATGACTGGATGACCTCATCGAATCAGATGTTCCAAGACCGTGATGCTTGCTTAAGTCCATAAATGGATCTTTTAAGCTTACAGACTAGGTGTTCTTGGCCATTCGCAATGAATCTATTTGGTTGCTTCATATCGATGTTTTCTTTAAGACTTCCATTCAGGAAAGCTGTCTTGACATCCATTTGTCATATCTCATAATTCAGATGAGCGGCAAAAGATAGGAGAATCTGGATCGACTTAAGCATGACAACCAGTGAAAAGGTTTTCTCATAATCGATCCCTTCTTTCTAAGTATAGCCTTTCGCTACCAAGCTTTGAAGGTTTCAATATTGGCATCAGATCCTCTCTTACATTTGTAGACTCACTTGCATCTAATGGGTTTTACCCCATTAGGTGGTTCTTCAAGTTCCCAGAATTGATTGTGATCCATAGATCCAATCTTAGATTGCATTTAATTTTCTAAGACTCCGAATCTTTGTCTGTACTGCCTCATAATAGGTCTTGGGATCTAATTCATTCAGTCCTTCAGGAAATCCGAAGATTCTTCCAAACCAATGAATCTATCAGGTTGTCGAACAACTCTCCAACTGTGACGAGGCATTTTCTGTACTTCCGTGACACGTTGTGCAGTTATTGGTGGTTCCTTTGCTTGAATAGGTGGTGTAGGATCTTCGTTCCCACCTCGAAGTTCCTCAAGAACAATCTCGCTTTGAGGCTTATGATTTATTATATAGTCTTTCTCTAAGAATCGGGCATTGGTGCTGACAATGACCTTCTGATCTTTAGAACTATAAAAAAAACCAACTCTTGATTTCCTTTCGGATACCTAACCTCAGAACGTGGTGCCAATTTGTCAGCTTCCATGTCTAGCACGTATGTTGGACTGCCCCATACCCGAACATTACCTAGACTAGGTTAACGACCAGTCCATAGTTCTAGGGGCATGCGTGGAACTGACTTTGAAGAGACCATGTTCAATATATAGGTTGCAGTTTCTAGGGCATATCCCCAAAATGAAATAGGCAATTCTGAATAGCTCATCATCAATCTAACCATCTCTAATAAAGTTCTATTCCTCCTTTCCGCTATGCTGTTCTGTTGTGGTGTGCGAGGCGCAGTCAACTGGGATGTAATCCCATGCTCCACTAAGTAATCCCTAAATTCACTCGAGAGGTACTCACCACCACGATCAGAGTGTAGTGTCCTGATACTTTTACCTGTTTGTTTGTTCACTTCTACCTTAAATGTTTTCAAGAACTCAAAACAGTCAGTCTTGCGACGCAACAGGTAAATGTATCCATATCTTGAGTAATCATCAATGAATGTGATGAAGTACTCATACCCTCCTCGAGCCTGAACTAATATAGGGCCACATAAGTGAGAGTGAATCAAATCTAACACCTCTTTGGATCGATTTTCTTTAGAAGGAAAGGGTCGCTTGGTCATTTTATGTTCCAAACGGGATTCACACAAAGGAAATGCTTCCAAGACTAATGATGACAATGGTCCATCGTTTATAAGCCTTTAAATCCTCTTAAGGTTAATATGACCAAGTCTTAGATGCCAAAGATAGGTTTTATTCAGTTCAGAAAGTTCATTCATCTTATTAGGGTTTGTGATCGATGTATTCAATAATTGCATTTGTGTAGTATTTTGCATAGGGTTAAGTATATAAGGATGTCCATCCAATTTACCAGAATAGATAAAACATTTTCCACTTGTGATAACAACCTTGCTATCAGAAGAAATAAAATATACATTCAAAAACAATTTAGAAACCGAAATCAAGTTTCACCTAAAACCAGACACATAAAGGCAATCCTTTAAAACTAAAACTCTATCACTACTGAAAAGGTAAAGACATGTCTCCCACTGCAATACCCACCACTTTCATAGAATTGCCCATGCAGACGGTAATCTCACCTTCACCCAGCTGCTTTTTTGCCAAGAACCCCTGTAAGGACATGCAAACATGATCAGTACCTCTAGTATCCACTACCCATGACTGGGTAGAACAAGTAGCTAAACATGTTTCAACAAATAAAGAGTGAGACGTACCCTTCTTCTTCCTCTTGTTAGGACACGCAAACTTCCAGTGTCCTTGCTGACCGTACTTGAAGCACTTTGACTTCGATTTGAAGTCCTCAGAATGTACCTTGGCCTTACCCTTCTTATCCTTAGGGCCTTTAGGCACCTCCTTCGCGGCTTTCTTAGGTGCATATCTCTTCTTCTTGACACCAGAAGAAGACGCCCTAGTTAGGTGCCCCTCTGAGCTTCCCTTTTGGAGATGCTCGGCTGCCTGAAGATCCATGAGCAATTCTGATAAAGTCACATCCTTCTTTATCATATTGAAGTTCAGCCTGAACTACTTAAACCTCAGCGATAGACTGTGAAGCACAATATCAATTTGGGACTCGGTGTCTAATTCGCCACCTAGAGTCTCGATCTCTGACAGAAAACCCATCATCTGGAGAATGTGATCAAGTACCGGTGTAGAATCTGACATCTTAGTGCTCATCAGATTTCTCATAGCTAAATGTGTAGCCGAGCGATTCTGCTATCCGAAGAGCTCCTTAAGGTTCAGTATTATATCATAAGCGGTCTTAATAGACTGATATTGATATTACAACACACTTGACATAGAGGCAAGCATGTGCCAACGTGCTATCTCATCAACTCTAACCCGCTTACTATAAGTAGCCTTTTTCTCTTTACTAGAATTCTCATCTGGCTTTGGTGGACATGCCTCATCAAGCACAAACTTAAAATTTTCAGCAGTTTGGACGATGTTCAGATTTCTTATCCAATCTTTATAGTTTTCACCAACTAGTTTGTTTTCTTTGAGAATTGAGGACAGGTTTGAGAGTGCCATGACAATATAGAATAACTGAAACTAAACATGCAGTACAGTCACAAACTTTTAGATAAAAAAAACATATAATTCGAAAACCTCAAAAAGAAATTATATGCATATCCACCGACATCTTACAAACATTTCTTACAAGCCATGTAGGGTGGACGTTTATAAAAATCATTTTTAAGCAGGTTAAAACATAATCTTTAATTTACCTCCAGTTAAGTTTTGTTATGACAAGTAAATTAATAGTCGGATATAAACCTGGTTTATTCTAATAATGTTCTACAGTTATCCGTCAAGTTTCCTAGTAGTAGGGCCGATTTATTCTAATAATGTTTTACAGTTATCCGTTAGGAAGTTTAATTTCTAGAGAATCTAGTAATATGACCCCTCCGTAGAGAGGTTACCCATTACTTCTCAATTAAACTACATTAATGAAGATCATTTTGGGATTTCCCACATACTTTGGTATGTATCTCTCCCACTTAGTTATTTAAGTTTTAAGATTTCATCTTATCCTATTTAAACATGTAATTAAATCAAATAAAATGATGAACAACCATTGCATGCAAACAACATAATAAGCATAATAAGTGGGACCAACTATCATGGCTTATATCTCATGTTGTTAATGAGATAATCTTGGAAAATTAACTCTTGGAAACCCGGACAACCCACGTCCACCACCTCTTATGCGTCTCGCCGAAACCCTATCTCTTTTAGGGTTTTAGGACGTGTTAGGGATGTCATTCCTTTTTAAAGCTGCTCCATTTTCCATCTTTGAATTGATCTGCTTCCCTTATTCTATATTCTAAACTAGAATAATAAGGAGAATAAAATACAACTCAAATACTCTAACAATTTATTTCCTATTACATTAAAACAACATAATAAATAAATTGCTAGACCTAATCCATGGATTTTCTCATGGATTAAAAATATAATTCAACATACATTCAACATAAAACTAAAGGCCATAATAGTTGGTTTCACCTGCATAAAATACCATCTACAGATACAACTATCATAATTAAATGTTACCCATAAAATATCACATGATATCTATGCATGCCATAATTTTCAAAATTACTACTTTAATAAAATTAAAGAATTCAAAAATTACATACTTGATTTAATTGGAAATTAAAATAATTATCCACTGATGGACCCGGTGCGAGTTTATGTCAGTTTAGAGGGGGGGTGAATAAACTCACTTCAAAAACTTAAACTGATGGGGAATAGATAGGGCCCTGACTCGCTTTCACTATTTTATATGTGCTTTCTTAATCAGTTCAGAAAGCCTGACTGAAGCTTAGCTGGTGCGCTGATCAGTTAGGACTGATAGCTTTCAAGACTTAGCTTAGCTTGTCAGTGCACCCTGTGTGTGTGAAGGTGTGCAGTTTAAGAGCATGCAAAGCTAAAATCAATAAGAATAGCACATACAAGACTTTATAAAGGTTCAAAGCTTCTTGCTTCTACATCCTCTCCTCCTTCCGCAGAAGGGCAATCAACTATGCAAGTGTAAAGTTTCTTTATTATAGTTACACAGTGAAGAATTTTTATTGGACCTGAAAACGGCACCCTTAAACCCGAGAACGGTCTACTTTCCAACTGTTGCTGTCTCAGAAGAACGGACCCGTCGGTACACACTCCTCCTCACTTATCGGTCGATAGCTCACACTTACCAGTTACTAGGTCGATAGTTCACACTTACCGGTCCTAACTGCTCGCTGAGACTTTAGGTGCATGGCCCCTCTTTACACGATTTTAGATCTCGCTCAATCTTCAAGAAGTCAGTCTTGAATTTGTTATCAACCTGGAATGCTCCTTTAGCTTGAGCTGAGTGGTTGATCTTTGAGGGACTTGAACTGAGAAGTTTTGCTCTTGCTGGAATTCTGTGTCAGCATAGCAGCTTGCTTTAGACTTGAAGCATGCCTTCTCAGTTGAGACTTTTCGCACTTAAGAGTATTAAAGTTTAAGTTGTGGGGAGGAAGAAAGAAGAGCTCATCCTGCAAAATAGCAAAAGTTAGATTGGTGAAAGTCTTGGCCAAAATTGAGTTCACGCTCTTTAAATAGATGAGTGATTTTTGACCGTTATGATTGGTGAATATTCAGAATTCACCGGCGGCATTTTAATGCCTGTAGCCATTTGAAGCTCTTAATGAACTAGCTGTTTGACTTTATTGTCTTCTGCTCTAAGATCATCAGGATCTTTTAAAGATTTCCTGTCAAGATCTTCATTGACTGCTTGTCAAAGAGAACATGTGATTTGGCTATCAGTTTTGGACATTCAGTTGATGGGCTCTATCTCGGCTTTCAGCTCTGAGATTGTCCAGTTGGCAAATCCTCAGATGCCTTAGCTTCAGTCCTGATACGATCCAGTTCAGCTGACTTGGCAGCTTAGCTTCAAAAGCTTTCAGTTCTAGACTATCAGTTGGCTACTTGCTTGAGCTTTTCTCTCCTTGAACTGAGATATGGTCAGTTCGGTATTGACTCAAAGCTTTTAGAGATTTCTTCTAGCTAACTGATCTTTGATCAGTTTAGGATTAGCTCTTGGTGACTGACTGATCTTTAATCAGTTCAGTTTCAGTTTTCAAGCTGGCTCTGTTCTCATCAGTCTGTCTTAGCTTTCTGCTAGGTCTTATGATTACTCATCTATGGATACCTACCAGTCTCCAAAGTTCTCTTTCCCCCTTATAACTTTTCTTAATCTTTGAGGAGTTGACTCTGACTGGTCTGATTAAGGCAACCTTGTAACCTGGTTGACCATGCTTCAAAATAGTTGTCTCTCATTTCAACTTCAAGTCTTACTTGGTTATTATCCCTAATTTCCAGGTTTTCATAACCTGCAGTGTTTATTAAATCATCACACATGTTTTGACATTACATCAAAACCATCAATTGGAATTTTCCCAATAATTTTCCTAACAATTTCCCCATTTTTGATGATGTCAAAACCAGTTGATTGGATGATGGAAAAACTGTATGAGGTTATCTTTCATGAATGAGCATCTGAGCCTGTACCAGTTTTTGGTATCAAGGCTAATATCAGACCATGTTCCTAAGAATAGTCTTAGATGCTTGTAGCTTTTAAAAGCTAATAGTTAGACATTCATCAGAGCTTTGATGTGATAATCAGAGCTTCGACAATAAGATGAGCATCAGAGCAATGAAGCATACAATAATATGTGAGCTCAACGAGTTTTATCTATAAGGCATCAGGGTTTTTGCTGATAAAAAATACAACTTAAATGGCCTTAAGATATTTTGATACTAGTTTGCACAGCTTGAAAAGCTTTAAATGTTTCAGTTCTAAAACATCTCAATTCTGATTATCATGCAGATTTTGTTCATTAATCAGAGCACATGGAAAGCCTTAAGCTATTCAGAGGGACATCTCAGCATGATTAGAATATATTTGTATTATAAACAAAAGAGCATGTTTAGAAATTGATTGAGCAAAGAAGATGAAGAAATGTAGGGATGCAAGGTAGAGAGAATATCAAGAATTGATATTTTAACTTCCTTCTTCAGTTGGAACTGTTCACCACTCAGTTCTTTCTTATTTTGCACAATTCTCCTTTTTCATACTTGCAGGGAGAGATGCTTGGTATACTGTGGATACCTCATTCTTGCTATTTTTCCAGCTGGTCATTCTCCCAAGTCCAAAAGTAGTCTTGAGCTGGGCATTGCTCAATTTGGACTTCCCCCTCACAAATAGCTTCCCCCTAATAGGTAGCTTTCTCCTCATGAGTAGCTTCCCCCTGAAAGGTAGCTTGCCTCTGAAGCTGTACCTCTCGTTGTACTTCTCTTTGGATCTCATCCCAAATAGTTAGATCACCTTGCCAGGGACCATCATATGTTTTTCCATATGATTTTCCATCATCAATATACCCGTCCCCCTTTTTGGTATCATCCAAAAACGCGAGCTGAAGGAAGTCATAGTGTGGCAGTGACAACTGTGGCAGAAGAGAGAAAGAAGTGGCCAACAAGTTGTTGGTGATGTGGGAAGCTTAGAGCACAAACATATGAACGGATAACCATGCATATGACTCCTCTGTCGGCATGAGTTGATCAAGATCAAGGAGAGAGAATGGATCTTCCCTGACAGAAGAAGATGATACGAGTCCGAGAAGTGGCTCGTCCGGTATGGTGATGACGGCATCCTCTTGAAGAGGAGTTGTGGATGAGTTGGAGGGCTCATGTTTAGGAAGGGGTGCATCATGAGGCACCAAAGTTGAAACCTCTTAATCATGGAATCCATGATTTCTAGGACCAATGGAGGTGTATCGAGCGGATAGTTCATCCAGCTCCTACTCTATTGACCTTCCTCAATCCAGTATGAGTGGCCTCGCTTGTCTGCCATCATCACCATTGGGGCATCTTCCACCTGGTATCTCCATAGGTGATACTGGAGATATCTTCGAAGATGTTCGAAGAAAAAGTGACTGTGATCCCTTATTTGACCAAAACAACTTTGCAACGGTTGGTCAAGGCTTGCATTGAAGCCTTCTTCCAGAGTTTCTATTACAGCTGATGTAGACTCAAAATTGGGTGATTTTATTATCTTTGCTTTGCTGTTTTTGAGTCTTTTAAGTGGAGTCTAGAGTCAGTTTGGGAGCTAAAGTGAAGCAGGGGGAAATGACGAGAAAATGTTCCAGCAAGGGCATAAAAGACGGGGAGAGCTGTTAAGGGTATAATGGAGGAAACTAGACTTACATAGTCTGTTGCAGATCCAGCGTGGATGTCCAGCGCCGATCACTCCAACAAACGATGATCAAGTCAAAACCGTTTTGAAAATCCAGGAAGAGCTGGATACTAAAGTTAGAGAGTGGAGAAGAAAGGAGAGAAGCGAAGAGAGAGGGAGAAAGAGTCAAAGCCAAAAAATCCGCAAGGAGCCGTTGAGGAGAAGTGGACGAGGTCAACTAAGATAGTGCTCCTGCGTGGGCAGTCATGGGCCGATTATGGCAGTTAAACTCATCATATATATTTTAATTCCTATTTTATTTTAGGCACGAAGACAATTAGGAACAGGGTAGCATTTTATTTCAGTTTGTGCATTTCAGTTTCTGGTAAAGTAAACACATATAGTCGGCATAGGCTGGAGCGCTTTGTTCCCAGCTTTTGTTGACTCGTTTTTTAGTATTTCCTTTCGTAATATAATTTCCTTTGCTATGAATTGTCTGTTTATTTGTGTTGTGTTTATTAATATGTTGCAAGGCTAAGTAGTTAGTGTTCAAGTCGAGTGAGAAGAAGACTCATGGGATGCCGATACATGAGGCTAATCGAGATTAAAACACCTCGAGAAGATTCTGAATTTCACTTGGGGAGAATCCAAATGCACTACAACGGGGAAAGCTTCGTGACTGATCACTCTTAGCCGAACTATTGCAACTGTGCATTAGGGTGGAAGTAAGGGTGACCGACTCCCTGATGAACCATTAAGTGACAAATCGGGTGGAGAAGCCTACAGCAAATTAAGCCCGGAGGGTGAAGTCTAGGTGGATATGGGCACAATGCCAAAGGGGTCCCATATGCCAGCGTTGGATTCCTCTGATCAAATGCTACCATTTCTTGCAAACCCTCTGTATGACCCTTCTTTTTTGGGTCTTGAGATAGTAAGGTGCTAAGATGTCACCGGTCGTATTGCTCTTAGCGTACAACAAATGATGGAATTAGGAGGTCTAATCTCTATGAGTGGGGAAAGGATTATTGACAATAATCCAAGGTTAGTGATAGTGACCCAATAATAGTTCCTTGAAGAGTTACCTACTCCCTATAACCAACCAGTCAGATCGAGGTATCAACGCGTATGTGCCTAGGATTGCATGTTTTCACCAGTCCGATTCTACGTTTGACTTGAGCATGTTTGTTATTATTTGATTTTGTTTATATTTTTAGACGCATTTAATTCTAAGTTGCAGGAACAAGTTAGTGACAATAACTACCCAAAGGTTCCAGTGAAGCTTATCCAGGATAGAAAGGTTAACACTCCTTGTGGGATTGACATCCGTCATCCGACACTATACTAGTCGCTGGAGGCTCATTCAAACATCTAGGAGTTACGGCCGTAGGTGTAATTTTGCACACTAAACGACGACGTGTCAACAACGATGTAAGAAGGTTCACTGGTTGCAGGTAAAGTAGACTCATCACCTCTATAAGTGAAAGAGTCACTGTCAATCAAAGACTGATCTGCATCAGCTAGAGGTTCAGTATAAAGGAGTGGCTGTTTTCCTTTAGCTAGGATGTGGTCCTCCATTAGCTGAAGTCTCAACTTCTTAGGGCAGCCAGTTACTTCATGATGTCTACAGTGAATGTAAACTATAGGAAGGAGATCTCTTCTAGTGAGATAAGATCCACTAGAGACTGTTTCAAGCTGCTCCTCGATGATGTGACTGAGTCAATTGGTAAATCCTAACTTGGCTTTGAATGTGCCAGAGATTAGATCGATCTTAGCACGCCTCACATGACTGCAAAGCTGAGCCAATGTAAAGGATGCCTAATCAGCCTTGCATTCGTAATATATGGTGGCCACAAGATGAAAGGTGTTATCGTTGAACTGCACGTTGGTGATGCTATGACAAGTATGGAAGCTTAAACAGTGGAGCCAACCTTTACATATACCTTTCAAGTGTAATGCATTCCCCTAATTCGTAGGATCTTCTCCCATAAAAAGTTCAATGTGAAGATTTACAATAAAAAATATGGAAACAATTTAATATTGGAGAAATCGGAGTAAAGATCTAATTATTCGAAGTAATGAAGCACTTTAACTGTGCACCGTGAACATAAACATTTTCACATATCCTACCAAGAGGTTAGTAATATTATAAAATGAGTAAATATCAAAGTTTTCAACAAGCAATAGCTTAGAAGATTAAGTCATCTTGAACTTACAGAAAGAGTTCCTTGTGACTGAAATAATGAAATTAAAATACCTCAGATGATGGTTTTATGTTTGTTGAACCTTAGACGGACTCAATGTCCCCTTCTACCATGGCGATGAGGAGGTGGCGGGGAAGTAGTGGTGAGGTAAGAAGCAGTGAGGCGAGGAAAAGAGAAGGGTGTCAGCGGAGATGACTTCGGCCAGAGAAGGGGAGGGCTGGCAATGGCTTCGAGTTCATTTAACGAATTCACTATCTCCATCTATGGCAGTAACAACTAGGGGTGGATACGGTGAGTAGCAGTAGCGGAGAGAAACAGCGGCGAGAAGCAGCGATGGCGAGGGAAGAGGGAGGGCTGAGGCAGAGTCTGTGGTTTGGGATTTAAGGATTTATACCTCGTGAAAGAGGATTTTAGAATGGCGTCATTTTTAAAATTCAATTTCCAGACAACACAACATTGTGGTGATATACATTGTCTGATAAAAAAAACATTTAAAAGAAATTTAGAAAAATACGCTTATAGACAACGCGATCATGAAGCATGTTGTCCACTCTCTATACTCAACACTATTTTTATTTTCATAATAAAATTAATTAAAAATGAAAAAAGAAAATGCGGTTATAGATAATGCGTAGGTGTAGACACACTGTCTATTACGCAATACACAACTCATGTATCAAAACACGTTGTCTTTATCGTGTTGTTTATTGCCATTATTCTTGTAGTGTTTTATAGAATCAATAAACTCGATATTTTAGGAAATATCATTTGCATATATGATGTGTCGTGCAATATATATAAGCACGGTGTCTTGGTGTGCCAGGTTGATGATGTTCTCTTGAGGAAACACAAGTTCATGTAAAACCCTACCGGTGGAATTTATTCCGTACATGATAAAGCTTGTGTGGTAATACTCAAGGTTTTAGATATTAATTAATTATAGCTGTTAGAAGCTTACGTAAATAATTAATGACCATTAGATCTTAAACACGAGGAATGACTGAACTAAAGGAGAAAGCATATTCACAAATATGTATTAAATTGGTAACTCAGTATTACTTCTTTAGTGAAATAAAAGTAATATTTAATTAATTTAATAATATCTCAAGTTTATTGTATATTGGAAATTAAATAAATTAGCAGGCCAATTTAATATTCTTCTAGATCCCTGTTGTAGTCTAATATGACTTTAATGGACTGGACATAGAAAAAGAGCTAGAGGCCCAAGCCCACTCTGGGAATACATTAGAAGATCGAGAAGTGGAATTGCACTGTTAGGAAAAACTATCAAGGTTTTTCTGACAAAGGGTTTTGATGATATGTCAAAATATATTAAAATATGAAAAGAACCTTGAAAGAACTGAAAAGAAATCAAGTGAAAAACTAAGGATGATCATATAAAATAAAGCTGTCAAAACTAAAAGAAATGATCAATCCATGTGAAAAGAAAAGAGAGAAAAGAATAGAGAGAAAAAGAAAATAGACTGTAGCTTGCTAGAATAGTTAGCAAGGCACACTGGAAGTTGCAGGTATTAGCAAGAGAAGTGCCGAATACCACCAGTCTACAGTGATGAACTGATGGACATACTAGTTCAAGGCCAATACTAGCTGAAGAGATGTTTCAGTTGAAAGAAACTGATGGGCATACCAGTTCAAGGCCGATACAAGCTAAAAAGATGTTCCACCTGAACAGAACTGAAGAACATATTAGTTCTAACCCAAGACCAGCTGAAGAGATGTTCCAGCTGAAGAGAACTGAAGGATATGCCAGTTCTAGACCAACACAAGCTAGAACAATGTTCAAGCAGAAGAGAACTGAAGGACATACCAGTTCTAGCCCAAGACCAGCTGAAGAAATGTTCCAGCTGAAGAGAACTGAAGGACATGCCAATTCTAGTCCAATACCGGCTGAAGAAATGTTTCAGTCGAAGAAAGATTCCAGCTGAAAGAAATACCAACTGAAGAGAATAACTGAAGGACATACTAGTTCTAGTCCAACACCAGCTGAAGAGATGTTCCAGCTGAAGAAACCTGAAGGACATGCCAGTTCTAGTACAATACCGGCTGAAGAAATAATCCAGTCGAAGAAAGATCCTAGCTGAAGGAAATACCAGCTGAAGAGAAGAACTGAACGATATTCCAGTTCGAGATCAATCCCATCTGAAGAGATGCTCCAGCTGAAGAGAAGAACTGAAGGACATGCCAGTTCAAGACCAATCGCGGCTGAAGAAACACCAGTTGAAGAACACAACAGTGAGAACTTATGAACATGCCAGTTCAAAGTGATACCAACTGAAGAAAGAACGATTCCAGCTGAAGAAATCTACCAGTCCAAGATCCAAGCTGAAGGAAATGCCAGCTCAGGATACTCCAGCTGAAGGAGCATACCAGCTAAAGAGAAGACCAACGTACAAGCTGAAGGAAAATACCAGCTCAAAGGATACCAGCTGAAGAATGAAGTTCCAGCTGATGAAGTACCAGTTTGAAAGATACCAGTTGAAGACGCATCAGTTTTGAAGTCTAACTGATAAAGTGCCAGCAACTAAATTGAAGACTAGTCCATGAAAGTTCAAGATAAAGGGACACAAGTCCAAAATGCTAGCTGAAGAACACTGGTTCAAACTACTAGCTGAAGCAAATCAAACTGGAGCTCAGAAGGTATCAAACCCTAGCCCAGAACTGCCAGCTGAAGAAAACCAAACTGAAGCTCAAAATGCATCAAGCCTTAGCTCAGAACTGCCAGCTGAAGCAACGCCAACTGGAGCTCAGAGGGCATCAAGCCTAAGCCCAGAACTGCCAGCTGAAGATGATCTCAACTGAAGCTTTCCAAACTGTCAAGAGACGCGCAGAACTGACAGACAAAGGAACTGAAGATTGCAACTGCCAGCCAAAGCTCACAACTGAAGATCAAGATAGAAGTTGTAACTGAAATTTAAATTTCAGATAAGCCAAAGAAGATCTTGAAGTTAATGCAACCGAGATCTTGGAACAAAAGCTCATCAGAAGAGCAAAGGCAACTCAACGGCCCTCTTAAATGAAAGCCTCTCAACGGCTTTATCATTTATGATCACACAGTGATCATCAATGGTCATCACTCATCCATCTTTAAAAGGTCAGCTACCCCAAAGGTGACTGTGGACTTTTGAGAAATTTGGAGAGAACTTTAGTTAAGACTTTCCATGAAGACATTCGCCAAAGCACTAAAGCCCCACGCTCAAAAAATCAGAAGAATCAAAAGTCCAACTGATGAGAAGAAGCCTTAACGCTCATCAACCTAGCTATTGAAGATTTCCAGCCAAAGCTATTCACTCAATTTAAGTGCTTCAGTGATCAACTACCCAACTCAGATGCCAACGCGCAAAGGAGCATATCAGTTGATACCAATTTCAAGACTGTATTCTTGAAAATTGAGCGAGATCAAAAATCATGTAAAGACGGGTAATAGCACCTTATCTCTCCAGCGAGTAGTAGGAGATCACAAGTGTGAGCTATCGACCTACTGACTGAGGAGGTTGCGTTTGTTGGATCGCCGCTTCCGTGACTTGTAAAGTTGTTGTTCGCCAGGTTCAGCAATTGTCTTCACTGTGTCACTGTAATAAAGGAACTTTATACTTGCATAGTGAATTGCCCTTCTGCGGAAGGAAGAGAGGACGTAGAAGTTGAGCTTCGAACCTTTATAAATTGCTTGTGTGCTATGGTTTACTTTTCAGTTCAGTTGCATGTTTGAAACTGCACACCCCAAGCAAACACAGCACTCCGAGCTAGCAGATCAACTCAACTAATCTCCCCAAAGCACAGATAACCCCGCGAGTCAAAATGGGCACTGAATATTCCGCATCTGTAGTTTAGTTTTGGAATCAGTTTATTCACCCCTCCTAAACTGATTCTAACTCGCCCCCGGACAAACATGCACTAAGAGGGGGCGCCATATTTCATACTTACAACAACAAGATTAAACCTTTAATCTTGTCCTCAACTCGACATTCAATTGTAAGTTATTTTTCGGTATTCTATGTTTCCGTTTTCAGTAGAATTGAAAAACCAGATTGCATGATTAATTGAACTCGGTTATTAAAACATATGTGCTACATAAATTTATGATTTGTATGACATTAGGATTAAAGAACATTCAATGAGATCCTGTGGTGGTTTAATTCGAAAAACCCCCAATATCCATATCTTGAGTAATCATCAATGAACGTGATGAAATATTCACACCCTCCTCTAGCTTGAACTGACAAAGTGTAACAACCCAGATTTTCAAAATATGATTAAGAAATTCTTAAATAAAATTAGGAATTATTAAGAGAAAATGTGAGCATAATAAAGATGTTTCGGATGTATGTCGTGACGTTAGGTGTCATTTATTCAAAAATTATCATTTAAAATTTCTCGATCACAATTAGAATATAGCTAATTTTAGTTTTGTTTGAAAGGTATTAACCCAAGGAGCATGTTGGTACTTTCAAAATTTTAATCCATTGTCATTTGAGATCCCGGTGATGAAAAATGTATAAAGTAAGAGTGTGAATAGTATTCTTCCGTAATGGTGTGATTTTTGAAAATTTGTGAAATCCTACTCGATGATTTGATGATGTTACCAATTAAAGTTACATAAACTGGGCAGGTCATGTTCATGATCATGTACATGTACATTATAATGAACCTGTAAGGTCAGAAAGATAAATTGAAAGCAAGTAAATGGCATGAGGTTGATAACCATATTCAATCAACTGATCTATGTCAGGGAGACCTCTCAAGTCCATGAGAAACAATCCACTACTCCATTGCAAGATTACAAAGGTTATTACACGATGACCTCCACCCACTCGAACCCTTTCCTACACACTACAACCTCTTTCGATAGACTGAATTGTGATATCCCATCACAACCTAGACTCCCTCTAGTTCCCACAGGAAATCTATCCCAAGATTCCTTTAAAAGTGTGTATGAAATAAATTCAAACACAGACTAGACACACAATGATCACAATGATCAAATCTAGTCTACCTGAATACTATATGCTTCAAACTTGAAGTCTTTTATACTCTCTATCTCTTGTGTATTTGTAAACATCAACTCGCACTCTAACTAGTCTGATTCCCTAACTATTTATGAACACAAGACATAGCCTAAATGAGGTAATCAGATTGTCTTAATTTGAATCAAACTCAACAAGGAAACTTTCCTAGTTTAATTCAGACATCACCTAGTTAGAAGCATTCCTTGAATAGAACTCACATCTTTCTTTCTTGATCTTCATCCTGAACAAGGCATCATCTATTCTAAAATTTCCATCTTCAAATTGTAGCTTCAACTCCTTGAAATCAGCTTAGCACGTCTCTTGGAAACTCTCTAGACAACCATGTACATGATCATATTCACGAACATGCTCAAATACATTCTTCGATCTTCAATCAGATTGGCAGTGGAATGTTCATATCATAATGTCCAGAACATGGTCTTCAAACTTGAAAAACCAAAACCTTTATGTTCTTTGAATTGCCGTAAAGATCATGAAAATCTAAAACACTTGGTGCTCTGATAAAAATGATAAAAGAAAAAATAATATAAAAAAGAATAAAAAACAAAACAAAACAAAGCTGAAGTGATGTTACCCAGGACCTATGGGACACGACACGAATGAAATATGCGGAAGCTAGGAAACGAAACTACACCGATGAAGTAAGGGAACAATACGTATCTAACTAGACGACTAGAAACCAACTAAAATACCTAGACTACGACACACAAATTAAACACAAAATCCAAATTAACGAACTGTTTTGAGAGGCTATGGAAGCGGTAATGAAGAAGCTGAATCGTGTATGAAGATAAAGGTGAAGAAGGGATAGGATAGATAGGATATGATAGAGTTGTAATGCACTTACGGTTCGAATGGCACGATGTTGATCTGGACGAGGGCTGAATTGAACACGGATTTGATGGTGATGAATGATGTCGAATGGCGTTGATGGTGGATGTATTGTCGATGCGAATCACAACCCGAAAGTTACCTTGAAACTCGAATGTACACAAGGCCAAATTATCTAAGTTGATCTTCAAATAGCGAGTTTCAGATAGTCCCTCAATGTGGATAGGCGAATTCCCTTTGAGTAAAACCTAGAATTGCTAGTTCTAAGAGTATGAATTTTAAATCACAACTCACAAAGATTTAATGAGGTTGAGACAATATTGAAAGCAAAGCTTAATTTATCAAATATGGTCTAAAATATGAATGTCACAAAGAGGCTCTATTTATAATAGAGCAAGGGCCGAAAATTAAAGAGATAATGGCCAAAAATTAAGACTCCAAATCAAACTAGAACTAGACTAGGAAACTTCCTAAACTAGAATTCTATTCAAGGTAGAATTGTACCTTAAATAAAACCTAGTCAACTAAGGACTCAATATGACCGAAAATTACAATTAAATAAATAAAAATCTTACTTTTGACTATAGTCTAAATTAAATAAAATAAATACTATATTCTAATAAAACAGTCCCCTTAATTAATTTATTAAGGGTCGATTAATCTTGGGCTTTTCATCATGCACGCACAACTTGGGCTGAATAACACATGTACACGTCCATACCAACACATGCACACGTACACGCCTTCATCTTCATGCAACACACTCCAAGTCTTGATCTCCATCATCCAACATCAACAAGGTCATCATCTTCAAGCTACCTTGCACGCCGTCTTTATGCTCGAGCTTCATGCGAATTGTTGCTTGCAAATAGTCTTGTAACTTCTTAGCTCGTAGTCGAGTGACGGGGCCTTTGAATTGCAGCTTCGGGTTTAGATCCTAATTGCTTTGGATGTCCTCATCGTTCCCCCCTGTTGAAGATAATTCGTCATCGAATTTGGATCCTCATCATGGTCGAATTCATCTGCATTAAAGGGAGACAAATCAGCAACATTAAATGTAGAAGAACACTTGTACTCACCTGGGAGATCAATGCGGTATGCATTATCATTAACACGGCTCAAAACGGTGAAGAGACCTTCTCTTCTAGGCGATAACTTCGATTTCCTCAAGTTGGGAAAACGGCCAGGACTCAGATGAATCTAAACAAGATCTCCGGGCTGGAAGACAATGCGTTTGCGCCTAGTGTTGTGTACGGCGGCAATCTGTGAACCTTTGTGCTCGATTCGGACGCGCACCTTCTCATGCATCTCTCGAATAAAATCAGCTCTCTTCATACCTTTAACACTCGTTAGATGCTCAACGGGTAAAGGAATCAAATCAGTAGGAGTTAGTGGATTAAATCCATAAACTACCTCAAATGAAGACATGTTAGTAGAAGAATGAATTACACGATTATAAGCAAATTCAGCATATGGTAAACACTCTTCCCATGACTTCAAATTGTTCTTAATTAGAGACCTAAGTAAAGCTCCTAATATACGATTCACAACCTCAGTTTGACCATCGGTTTGTGGATGACATGCAGTAGAAAATAATAACTTAGTACCTAATTTTCCCCACAAAACACGCCAAAAATGTCATAAAAGCTTAGAATCTCTATCACTAACAATAGTACGATGAATTCCATGCAATCTAACAACATGAATAAAGAACAAGTTGGCAATGTAAACAACATCATCGGTTTTTCTACGTGCAATGAAATGAGCCATTTTGGAGAACCGATCAACTACAACAAACATTGAATCTTTACCCGACCTAGACCTCGGTAATCCCAAGATGAAATCCATCAAAATATCAATCCAATGAGCTGTAGGGGTGGGTAGTGGCGTGTACAATCCAAACGGGTGTGAAGTGGACTTGGCTTGATGACAAGTAATGCAATGACTACACACATTCTCTACATCGCTACGCATATGCGGTCAAAAGAAGTGTTCATGCAGCAAGTTTAATGTCTTATGCACACCAAAGTGACCCATCAAACCCCCCGCATGTGATTCTAACACCAAAAGCTCATGCATAGAACAATCCGGGATGTATAACTTCGACTCTTTGAACAGAAAACCATCATGCACGTAAAAACCATCACAAGACCTAGGTTTAGTACTACACAACGCAAAGATAGGGCTGAAGTAAGCATCATGCGTGTATAATGACTTAATGGACTCAAAACCTAGCATCTTAGCATGCATTAAGTTCAAAAGAGTGTACCTTCTAGATAGGGCATCGACGACCACATTGTCCTCGCATTTCTTGTACTTGATAACATACGGGAAGGACTCGATGAACTCGACCCAACGCGCATGTCTCTTCTTCAGATTGGTTTACCCTTTTAAGTGCTTCAAACTTTCATGATCCATGTGGATGATGAACTCCTTAGGCTAGAGATAGTGCTGCCATGTGTCCAATGCACGCTTTAAAGCGTAGAGCTCTTTATCGTACATGGAGTACCTAAGGGAGACGCAATTCAGCTTCTCACTGAAGTATGCAACGGGTCTGCGATCCTGCATCAAAACTGCACCAATACCTAGGCCCGAAGCATCACACTCGATCTCAAAAGTCTTAGTAAAATCAGGTAAACAAAGAACAGGAGCAGAACACAACAATAATTTCAAAGTATTAAAAGCATGCTCTTGTTGCTTACCCCACTCAAATTTCCAGTCCTTCTTACTTAGCTCAGTAAGAGGGGCGGCTATACTAGAGAAATTCCGCAAAAACGGTGATAAAACCCAGCCAATCTATGGAAGGATCGAACCTCAGAGACGTTCTTTGGTGTTGGCCATTCCTCAATCGCTTTGATTTTGGAACGATCAACCTCAATACCTCATGAACTGACGACAAAGCCTAGAAAAATGACTTCATCTATGCAAAATGAACACTTAGACAAGTTTAAATATAATTTTGCATCACACAATAAACAGAATACGCGCCTAAGGTGATCTATGTGCGCCTATACACTGTGACTGTAAATCAGAATATCATCAAAGTAAAAAACCACAAATTTACCAATCACATCACGCAAAACATGGTTCATCAATATCATGAAAGTGCTCGGTGCATTAGTGAGACCAAAAGACATAACTAACCACTCATATAAATCATGCTTTGTTTTAAATACAGTTTTCCATTCATCCCCTTCATTCATTCTTACTTGAAAATAACCAGATCTCAAATCTATCTTAGAAAACACATTAGAACCACTTAATTCATCTAGCATATCATCAAGTCTAGGGATAGGAAATCTGTATTTAACCGTTATTTTGTTGATGGCACGGCAATCTATGCACATCCTTCATTCGTTGTTCTTCTTTGGCACTAGGATGACTGGAACTGCATAAGGGCTCATCGACTCTCGGATTTGCTTCTTCTCCAATAGCTCTTTCACTTGGTGGTCGATCTCCTTCATCTCCTCGGGGGACGTTCGGTATGCTAGTCAGTTTGGTAAGACTGCACCGGGCACGAAGTCGATCTGGTGCTCAATCCCACGAACTGGAGGAAATCTACTTGGAATCTCTTCCGAGAGCACATCCATGA
The DNA here is from genome assembly GCA_026008535.1 of Perilla frutescens. Classification (NCBI taxonomy): domain Eukaryota; kingdom Viridiplantae; phylum Streptophyta; class Magnoliopsida; order Lamiales; family Lamiaceae; genus Perilla; species Perilla frutescens. Next base: position 43,640,896 of record BRKX01000013.1, on the reverse strand, counting down.
ATTCCTCCATAAATAGCTGCACATCACAAGGCAAAGAAACACCATTAGTATCATTGTCCTTATAAAATAAAAGTACAAAAGGTAAACCTACTTTTAGTGCTTTTTCTACGCCTTTAACTGAGATGAACAAGGATCGTTTTTTCTCTGTATTAGGGGCTGATCCGGATGCATTTCCACAAACCAAAGAATCATTAGAAGACACCTTAGCGACTGTATTGGTCAAATTTGGAGAAGGGGTCTGCGGTGAAGACACGGCCGAATGGGTGCCGTTCACGGCGGCGGATCGGGCAGCGGCTGCGGCTATTTTCACCCGTTCCTGCTTAAATCTCTCTTGCATCCTCTCTTGATCCTCTGCAACAACTTTAGGGGTTAAGGGCTTCAACATAGTGGTTCGGCCATCTCGAGTAATCGAGTAGGTGTTCGTCAATCCATCGTGAACCGCTTTTCTGTCGAACTACCACGGTCTCCCTAAAAGTATGTGGGCTGCCTCCATGGGAATAACATCATACAAAACAGTGTCAGAATAGTGACCTTTAGTAAAAGACATGTGTACCTGACCTATCACATGAATGCCGCCACGGTTTGTGAGCCACTGCAGCTTGTAGGGCTTCGGATGCTTTGTTTTGGTAAGAGCTAGCTTATCGACAACTTACTGACTGATTGCATTGATCACGCTCCCACTATCTATAATCATCGCACAGGTCTGATCTTTGATGGCAACTCGTGTGTAAAAGATGTTTTCGCGTTGCGATTGCTCTTCGTCTTCACCATTGATGTTCAGACTGCGGATTGAAACTAGACTGGCATGAGGTAACTCGGGTTCCTCATCATTAAACTCGACTTCAGGGACGTCGACTACATCAGGGGCGGTGGCTTGGGGCTCCTCCTCATCTTCACTGGCTGATTCAAGTCCATTCTATTCATTGAGGAACAAAACACGTCGGTTTGGGCACTGATTCTGGAAATGACCCCAACCTTGGCATTTGTGACACTGGATGTCACGAGCTCGACTAGGGGCTGCATTAGGTGTCGTGTTGGACTGATTGGGCCGTTAGAATGGAGGCCGCGTGGGCAGCGCCGGTGTAGACTCGGGTCTACGGCTGTACTGCGGTGTAGAACGGTCGAAACGCCATTCAGGTGGTCTGGACTGACATCGAGATCGTGTGGACTCAGTAGAAGGGGTAAAAGGTGATGTGGAATGTGTACCTTTGTTCCAAGAAGGCTATGTAGGGGCTGCACTGTGGTGTGATCAACGGCGACCTTCTCTCAGCTGCTTTTCCACAATCGATGCGTACTGCACCATCCTTTCTACACTGGTGAAGTCTTTGAGCTCGACTTCACACGCAATATCGGGATTCATACCTTCAATGTACCGAATGATGGTAGCACTTAAGGTCTCCTCCTTCCCGACTCGGTTCAAGGCAGTCTCCAACTCTTTGTGGTACTCTTAAATCGAACGGGTGTCTTGTTTGATCCGATTGAGCTTCTTCTCAAGATCTCTCTCGTAATGGACTGGAATGAAGCGTCCTCGCATCAATCCTTTCATCTCTTCCCAAGTGTCGACAAGTGGATGTCGATTTCTGCGTTTCTTCTCTTACTGCATTTCCCACCATGAGGCTGCGTAGCCTCTAAACTCCAAACATGTTAAGTGCACCTTTTTTACCTCTGAAAAGTCATAGCATGCATTTCACACTCACCCCAATAAAATAAATGTAAAATATAAAGTGATATAAAAATATAGGTGAGGTGTCTCTTCTAAAATATAAATATGTATTTTCCATTAAAAAGTGTTAAAATTAAAAATTTAGGTTAACATGTGGTGCATTTAAAGTGATCGATAATTATAAAAATATAATTTAGTAAAGAGTGTAAAGAAATCACTGCTCTCTTTCAGAAATAATTCTAAGAATATACAAATAAATTTATAATCAAACCCATGACATATAAGCATCAAAATAAAATAAAATAAAATAAAATAAGCTCTTGCCATCCTCACAGGTCGTCATCCATGTATATACTTCTTAGAACTTGTCAGAGCTTTAAGCATTCATGCATTGATGCACCACATGTTATCACTTTCACCTACAATGCATGAACTACATGAGCTAAAGCTCAGTAAGCAGAAATCATGCACATGCATGTTCACTGGCATCACAATACGTGCAAGACACAACACACCACAAATGTGGAATGCTCGTGTATAAAATCCTTTCATGCCATCTTAAAAGCATTTTTAACGTTTAGGAACTTGGCTCCTTTCACCAGACACCAACATGAGTCATGAGCTCATAATATAATCAATATCAATTGGCCAAAATGTGATTAGTGCACTCATGTGGCTCATCCTTCCTGGACCCCAAGGGACACGCCCCCTGCCTGTTCCCTTTGATCCCACATGAAAGTCATCCCACATCAGCCACTCATCACCTCAAAGGTGCAGTCGAAGTGGACCATCCTCCCTGGACCCCAAGGGACACGCCCCCTGCCTGGTCCCTTTGATCCCACATGAAAGTCATCCCACATCAGCCACTCATCACCTCAAAGGTGCAGTCGAAGTGGACCATCCTCCCTGGACCCCAAGGAACACGCCCCCTGCCTGTTCCCTTTGATCCCACATGGAAGTCATCCCACTCGAGGCACAAATATACAACACAGCACAGCACGGGCTGGTGGTGACCAATCCCAAACAAAACATTTTCTCTCTCTCAAAACCATTTCATGCATGCAACCTTGACAATATCTACATGACGTGCATGCATATGCTCGTGGTCATGTACAAGATATTTGATGCAAAGAATTACAATACCACAAGTATATTGCATCACATAATCATACAATATAATACAATAATAAATAATAAATAATAAACACATAGTTGAATAATATTATGTTCATGCATTGTAATTGAGGATGAATTTCTACTTACCTTGTATTCCCAAATTAATGATATCAGAGATCCTAGATCATGCACTTTCTTAATAAATTCTATTCAAAACAATAATAAATTAACAAACGTCAATATACAAAGTATCAATGGTAAAACTAATGTCACGCGTTTACATTTCTTTCAAATTTAACACCTACCACATCTCCTAAAATATTTCATTTCTATTTTCTTCTACACATTAACCATGCAGTACTTAAATTTAATATGAATTAGTATAGATTTACTCATTAACGTAAGAAAGAATACAATTTTCAGAACAAAATGCATTTCAATTTGCATATTTATTTTGTCTCTAACCATTTTCTACACACACACACACATATATATGTATATATTTAATACCACTATTTAATTTATACGCTTAACTGCACCAAGCCATTTAATCCCTTAGAGATTGATTATTTAAAATCGAAAACAAAATTCACTCTATAATCCTCAAATTATTAAGTACTTATTGCAAGACATAAAAACCTAAATTAATTATTCCAATAGTAATTAACTTCTCCGAAACTGAAATACAAATCTATAAAATTAATCATGCTTCCAAATCAAATGTGTGTGTATATAAACCAACATTTTTAATTATAAACAGCAAGATCCATAACATAAAATCTAATTATTATTAAAAGTAGGAGTAGAGTGAAATACTAACCTGTATATATATCGCTTACATTTTTTTTCTCTCTCTCCCTCTTTTTTATTTTATTTAATTAGTTCCATAAATTTCAATTTATAACAATTACAACCGCCTCACTTTATCCTTGATATATTTATTATATTAATTGTTCCTAACATGCAAATCCAATATCTGCCAAGTGCTAATTACGTGGCCAAATATGAATATTTTATTTTATTTATATGGCTTATTTAATATGTCCAAATAAATACTTGTATATTTCTATCCCTTAATCCCTCCTCTCTAAGCTTGCTATAATTTGGATAGGTATCTACAATATATATATTATTTAATACTAAGTGCTTACAATATTGAAGTGCATATTTATATACATTAAATTTGTACAATATATTATATATCCCATCTTGGAGGCATATATAAGCGTGTCTGCGAATTACAATTCACCTTATTTGGTGACAAATATATTTGTGTATATAACTCTTTTACTAAGCACTGTCATGTATATAGTAATTAGTAATACACTATAATTTATTTATATTATTAGGTATACAAATATAGATAATTATATATTTTATACTCTAATTGACCTTCGAGATTATAAATCTCAATTATTGATTGCCGAGATCTTTTAATTTCAAAATTTGTAACATAATCTATGCGTATTCTCAATTGATATTTTAACTCATGTATTATTATTTATGATTTAATGCATGTAATATGTATATATATATATAATATCAAATAAAATGGTGTATTAAATATGGCCATGGAAGGTATTATACATCTAAGTATAGTTAGTGTATCTATTGAGTATGATGAATTACACAAAATTTATATAAACATAAGAGATAATTACCTGTAAAATAACCTAATGCGTATTATTATATTTATTCACAAGTATTGGGAGGCCCGGGTATTACAATGCAAAGATCTTCTCTACCTTATGTTCCCAATCTAAGTATGCATCGGGATCGTGAAGGCCTTCAAACTCCGGAATGCTCGTTTTGATCTTGTTGAGCATTATATCTTCTCCATAGTCATCGGCGCGGACTGCACGCCTGTGAGGTGCTCGTGGCTGATCACGACCTCGTTCTGAAGGCTCATACTCGGCATCTGTGTTCTCATCATAGTACTCCTCTTCTGGCTCGTCTCGACGCTCGGCGTGTCTAGCTGGACCTCGAACAGCTTGAGTAATGGTTAGTGTAGTTTTAGTGCATTCAAAGGCATGCACTAAATCGTCAATCTTATCTGATAGGGCCTGGTGCTGTCTCTGGAAGTGCTTTGAAAGCGCTGCAAAGTGGTACTTAGGATCCCACTGTGGTGCTGGCTCAGAATAAGACTCCATGGGTGCTTTGGACGGGTCCAAAGGGGGCATGGTCGACTGAGGGTCGACGTGTGGGGTCAAGGACGACTCCGGGCGATCTCCTTTCTTCATGATACCTACAAAACGAACAAATGTAAAGAAAACAAGGTAGGACCTCACAATCTCACGTCACTCATATGTTTTCTCTCTTAATTTTACCACTCAAATATCACTCAATATATGGGTGCACAATGTGTGATAACCTCGTGTATATAGGTTGTCGAACTAGCTAAGAGAATCGGCTCTTTTTGCACTGGGAATGGATGGGTATGCTACTCTCGAAACACGGATGAATTTGGTGTGTATTGCGGTATCGGTCGAGTATAGGTGTAGGTAAACGCTGTCGAATTTTGGAGGTGGAGTAGGTGGTGGTCGAGTAGGATAGTGGTAGGAAAGGAAAGAATTAGATTAATTCATGAAGTCCCAATTAGATTAGGAAGTCTAAAAATAAATCTAGATAGAAAGAAGGAAAGAATAGAATAGGATAAGGAAAGAAGAATTCAAGAAGACAATAGGGTGATTTGGATATGTATCAATCTATGTGACACAATCTAAATACATTAATTAGCCTAGACTCTAGAAAGAAAGAACTAAAAATAAAATATGACTCCTAAGGAAGTTACCAAAAGAAAATAAACTTGGAAGGAAATTTCCGAAAAGAAAATAAGACTGAAAAAGGAAATAACTAACTATAGACTTGTACCACAAGGAAGGTACAAAAAATAAAGAAACACAAAAAGGAAACAATGAATATACTTCTTTTTTTTTAATTTTCGGATATTACCCTTTTTTTTATAGGATTCTTTTTTTTATCGCTCTTTTTTTTATATACGATCTTTTTTTTTAAAACTATAAACGATACGGAAAATAAATTACAACTCGATAAGACTCAAAACAAATAACGAATAATTGGACGTATTGAACCACGAACGATATGAACCGACGTGGCTCTTGATACCAATTTATGATGTGACCCGGGACGTATGGGACACGACACGAACGAAATATGCGGAAGCTAGGAAACGAAACTACGCCGGTGAAGTAAGGGAGTAATACGTATCTAACTAGACGACTAGAAACCTACTAAAATACCTAGACTATGACACACAAAATCCAAATTAACGAACTGTTTTGAGAGGCTATGGAAGCAACAATGAAGAAGGTGAATCGTGTATGAAGGTAAAGGTGAAGAAGGGCTAGGGTAGATAGGATATGATAGAGTTGTAATGGACTTACAGTTCGAATAGCATGATGTTGATCTTGACGAGGGCTGAATTGAACACAGACGTTGATGGTGATGAATGACGTCGAATGGCGTTGATGTTGGATGTATTGTCGATGCGAATCACAACCCGAAAGTTGCCTTGAATTTCGAACGTACACAAGGCCAAATTCTCTAAGTTGATCTTCAAGTAGTGAGTTTCCGACAATCCCTCAATGTGGATAGGTGAATTCCCTTTGAGTAAAACCTAGAATTGCTAGTTCTAAGAGTATGAATTTTAAATCATAACTCACAAAGATTTAATGGGGTTGAGACAATATTGAAAGCAAAGCTTAATTTATCAAATATGGTTTAAAATATGAATGTCACAAAGAGGCTCTATTTATAATAGAGCAAGGGCCGAAAATTAAAGAGATAATGGCCGAAAATTAAGACTCCAAATCAAACTAGAACTAGACTAGGAAACTTCCTAAACTAGAATTCTATTCAAGGTAGAATTGTATCTTAAATAAAACCTAGTCAACTAAGGACTCAATATGACCGAAAATTACAATTAAATAAATAAAAATCTAACTTTTGACTATAGTCTAAATTAAATAAAATAAATACTATAGTCTAGTAAAACAATCCCTTTAATTAATTTATTAAGGGCCGATTAATCTTGGGCTCTTCATCATGCACGCACAACTTGGGCTGAATAACACATGTACACGTCCATGCCAACACATGCACACGTACACGCCTTCATCTTCATGCAACACATTCCAATTCTTGATCTCCATCTTCCAACATCAACAAGGTCATCATCTTCAAGCTACCTTGCACATCGTCTTCATCCTCGAGCTTCTTGCGAATTGTTACTTACAAATAGTCTTGTAACTTCTTAGCTCGTAGTCGAGTGATGGGGCCTTTGAATTGCAGCTCCGGGTTTAGATCCTTATTGTTTGGATGTGCTCATCATGAAGTTCATTTCATTATTCGTGAAGATCTAGGTGAACATTCCCTACCGCTGATGAAGATGCATTTGTAAATATGAAGGAGTTGCACCTGGAAAAATGAAGGAGCTGATTTGCCAACAGATAAAGACAAAGGGAGAGATTATTAGTATTGTGCTTGACACAGATCGAAGAGACTTAGTCAAGATGAATCAGTGGTGACATGCTACACACTATGATTATTAATTAAGTGCTCTTCATTGCACTTGTTACAATGATTAATTGTCATTCGTCTGTATGACATTAGATAATCACTTGAGTACTTGATTTTTCCAAGTACATGACTACTGTTCTAGACAACGTTCATGAAGAGGTACATGAACGTGATCTGAACTTCCTGAAGAGAGCTCAAGCAAGGACTTTAGATTGAGCTGGAGATGAAGACTTTTGTGCATTGTGCCACAATAGAGATTGTTCAACATGCTGAGTACTGCCAGTAGGGGTGAGCATTCGGTTTTTCAGTTCGGTCCGGTCCCGAAAATGTTAAAACCGAAGAAAACCGAATTTTTTAAAAATAGAACCGAACCGAACCGAATTTCTGATCGGAACCGAACCGAACCGGACCGAAATATTTCAGTTCGGTTCGGTTTTGAACCGAATTTTTTTTTATATATTCTAATTTATTTTTTTTTGCTTTAAATTATCTTTATTTGATATAATTAAATATGTACAAGTATGAATTAGCTAATTATTAAGGTTCAAGTTCAAAAAATATCAATAAACAATTGAATAAAGTCCAAAAATGTGTAAATTCCAACAAAGCAAAGCCGAATAAAAAATAAAGTGCAACAAAGTCGAGTATTTTTATTGTTAATATATATATATATATAAATTCGGTTTTTCGGTTCGGTTCGGGTTTTTTCTCTCTGGACCGAACCGAAACCGAAAACCGAATTTATGCTAGAAAAAAAACTGAACCGAACCGAATTTTGAAAAGAACCGATCGGTTCGGTTCGGTTCTCGGTTTTTGGTACTTTTTGCTCACCCCTAACTGCCAGCTAGTGTGAGTGATAGCTAGAACACTACAAAAAAAGTCCATTCTAGCGACGGGATCTAACGACCGGGCCGACATGGGTCTTCACTAGCGACGGGAATAGCGACGAAAAATCTTGTGACGGGGCTAGCGACGGGGTTCCCCGTAGCTAGTTCTAGCGACGGAGAATCCCGTAGCTATATTTTAAAATTTTAATATATCATTATTTTTATAAATCTAGTGACGGGGGTTCCCCTAGTTACAACTTAGCGACGGGGCTAGCGACGAGAACCCCCGTAGCTAAATTTATTTTTTTTAATTTTTAATTTTTTTATTTATTTTTTTAATTTTATTTAATTATTTTTAAAATAATTAAACATGATTTAAATCTATTCTAGTACAATAATTCTCCATATTAAAATCATTTTTATATTTTTATTCATTTATTTTAATTTTTGAAAAAATAATATCGCAACTATACACATTTATTAATATCACATCTTTAAATTTGTATTATTTCCTTATTAAATACAAATCTATACAAATTAGCTTTATTACTATTCTCACAAATAAACTAATTAGTATATTATTATATATTTAAAAAAATGTATTAAGTTTAACATAATATTTATTATAGTTACTACTACAAGATTAATCAATTATACATCAATTGAACTTGCCCCAATGGATAAGTGCTTGGCCCTTCTTCTAGGAGGTCACAGGTTTGAATCCTCTTAGGTGCATATTATACACAATTATTCTCGGCGGGCTTGGGCACGCGCCTTTCATCGAGTCGGGTCAAGGTCCCATTCACGGGCCGGGCCCCCGGGTCAGGGCTCATTCGCGACCAGACCAATCAATTATTTCAAAATTTTAAATTATAATTTTAGTGACGGAATCCCAGTCGCTATCCGCCAAACTCGTCGCCCGGGCTATGGACTTAGCGACGAGGTTTCCTGTCTTTAAGTCAGTCGATAAGCGCTAGCGACGGACGAGCCACTATCGCACGTCATTAGCAACGAGCGATTTAGCGATGAGGTTTTTCCCGTCGCTAGAGGATTTTTTTGTAGTGGAAGTTAGCCTATGAACATACAAGACATTCCATTGTGCTACCTGAAGTGAAGGTTCAAGATCAACAATGTCCAATGCAATGTTCGTGAATGTTTGCATGAGCATCCTTTGTCCAGATTATTTTTCCAAAGATCAATGAAACTATTCGAGGTTTCCAACCAAAAGAAGATTCAAAGATCATTCTACAAGATGCATTATCTAGCTTGAAGAGCACGATATTGAAGACAAAGGAAGAGTTCTAATGATGGAAGAAATCCTAACTTGGATTGTCCTAGGTCTTCGGATCTAATAAGAAAAGTTTTCTTATTCGTTTCATATTAGAATTAGGGTATCTCTTCCCTTGTTAATGCGGTATTACTTATCTATAAATAAGCTTGGGATACAGTCCTGTTAGGTGTCACCGAATAGAAAATTTGCACTGATTATTTCAAAGAGCTTTAACTGTTTTGAGCCACTTAGTTTCGGTTGTGAAGTTTACACTAGAGTTAAATGTTATAGTCATTGTGTATTGAAATACTTTTCATACACTATTAAAAGGAGTCTCGGGAGAGATTTCCTGTGGGAACTAGATAGATTAGATATCTCAGTTGTGAGGAGAGCTCACTATTCAATTCAACGAAAGAGGGTGTACTAGTAGAAATGGTTTCGAGTGACGGGATGTCAGTTGTGTGTAATAGACTAATTAAATATGATATTGGAGTAGTGAATTATTTTCCACAGACCTGATAAGTCACCCTGACGTAGATTAGTTGATCCTATAAGGTTACTAATCTATTGTGTCTTTTACATTCTGCAATTTACATTAAGTTCATTATAACGCTCTTGAACATTATTTTGAATTTCACCATACAACTTTCGTGATCTTTTCTGTGAATGTTTGGAGACAGACACCGATCACAAGGGGTGTGCACTTTCACAAATTATAAAATATCAAAGAGCAATAAAACTACCCATCTAAGGTCTCAAAAGAGGCAATAGGTAACGTTGACAAAAACTAAAAATCAACAAAAAAATCAAAATCACTTAGAAAACCAAAAATCAACAAAAAAAGATGAAGAGTAGGAGAGAGAAATGAATACCTTATAGCAACGGTGATGAGAGCACTAGAGTAGGACAGAGCCAAATCGATGAGGTATTGTCTTCATAAAAAAGAATAACTTCACTACAAGGTAAACAATCAGACCGATTATCACCACAAATAATTTCGCAAATTATCAAAACAGGTAAACATAAACAAAATAAATTGGTGGCTGAGATGGAAGTCGACGGAGGCTGAGGTAAAGGGCACAATACAACAAATCTTCATGCGCGTCCTCTTTTTTTATGGGCGAGACTCCAGATCAACATAGCGACGGAGGAATGATAGCAGAGAATAGGAGAGACAGAAATGATCAGACAGTGCGACCGCAGTGAGCAATTAGACTCTAGAACAGAGCTACAGCTGGGAAACAATGACAAAGTGTGAGGAGTGATAGCGCAGTGTGGAGGAGATGATGATGAGCTGTGAGGAAGATGGTGGGCAGCACCACGCAGGAAAGACGATGGGCGAACAGTTGGCCAAGAGCAAGAACCGGGCGAGAAAAAAATTACAATTTTAAGAGAAAGCTCATTGTTTTGCGTTAAGTGTATCAATTTGGGGATTTATCTAATTAATTACATATTCTCCAGAAAAGGACATCGTTTCACACTATTAATTACATAATAGGGTATAATACCCGTTGTCAAAGTACAACGGATGGGTAGTTAACCCATTGTATATACCTGGTTATCTATGAGAAAATGCTGAGGTAGACAACAGCTAATGAGTGACCATTATCTATTAGTACATAAACAACGGTTATTATAGCCGTTGTGTGAAAAAAAGAAACACTGTGATAGACAACGGTTTTGTATTTACCCATTGTCTATTTCTATAAACACAACAGTTTGAATTAAAATCGTTGTTTTTAGTGTGTTGTCTATCAACATTTTTCTAGTAGTGCTGCTATGTACTCAACTTCAACTGTTGATAGAGATATGATATTTTGCTTCTCACTGAACTCGGAAAGAAGATTGTTTCCTACAAAGAAATAAGCATGAGATGTGTTTTTTTGTCATCTGGGGAGCCTTCCCAATCAACATCACTATATGTCATAATGCTTGAATTTTTATCAGTAGAATACCAGAGCCCATACTCAGTTGTTCCATTGATATACTTGATGATGTTCTTCACAATATCTATGTAACTTTCTTTTGGACATGCTTGATATTTAGCACAAACTCTAACAATGTGTGCTATATCAGGCCTGCTTGCAATTAGATATAGCAAGCTTCCAATCATTCTTCTGTAAAGAGTATGATCAATTTCAGTTCCAGCATCATCCTCGGTGATCTTTGTTGATGTTCCAGTAGGAATTCTCGTGTTTGAAGCTTTCCAGACCAAATTTCTTGACAAGATTTTTCGCATATTTAGATTGAGATATAAAAATACCTTCTTCAATTTGCTTGATTTCCAACTAATTAGCTCATCTCAAATTATGTCTACATGTCCTTGATAAAGATCTTTACCATCTTATCGGACTTTGATCCAAATATTATATCATCAACATATACTTGTACAATAATAACAACATTGTTATCCTTTCTAATGAACAATGTGTTGTATTATCCACCTCTTCTATATCATTTGCATAGCAGGTAGTTTGCAAGCCGTTCATACCAAACTAAGAAGCTTCTTTAAGACCATACAAAACTTTCTTTAGCTTGTAAACACAAAACCGGCGAAACTGCCAGAAAATGTGAATAAATAGGAGACACTGATCATCCCACATTTTTCTTCCATTTTGGCCTTTTCAAGCTTTCAAATGGAAAAGTGTGTACAAAAAACTTTTTCCAAATAATGTTTCCTACTTCCTGTCGAATTTCATAATTTTCGGATGACGTTTGAATAATCTCGGTTGTTTAATTTAAACAGTTATTTTTGTATCAGGAGCATGAATTATTGAAAAACTCTCAAAGTCTCATTCTTTATCCCTCATTTGTGTAGCATCGTCCTTGAATATTTTCGTAAATTTTGAACGGTTAAAAAGTGTCTTGGTGCAGATCTTGTAAAAATTGGGTAAAATGGCATTTTCTGCACCCACTATTCTTCGCACTATTTCCATGCCTTTTCATCATATATTTCAAAAGACAAAGCTAGACGAGCAATTTTCCAAGTTCTTATCAAAATAGGTGCTTATCGTGCGGTGTCAGACCGAATCTTCTCCCATTCATGTCGTTATCATGTCAATATAAAACACAACACAAATTTATTTTTTGTAATACTCCTTATTTTTTATATTACTTATATTTCATAATCTAAATATATAATTATATCTTCGAAAATATAAAAAAAAAACTATATAAAAGAGAAATATTACAGGTTGGAAATTCACGGACGATTTCCACAACCAAAAAAACAAAAAACAAAAACATAAGATATAATAATGCGAAAGCATTTCAAAATGACACGTACCTTCGCAATATCTCTTTATTAATAATTAGGTTTAGATAATGAGGAAGATGAGATTCAATGCATTCATCGTGATAATTATATCTTCGAAAATATAAAAAAAAAACTATATAAAAGAGAAATATTACAGGTTAATGGAAATTCACTGACGATTTCCGCAACCAAGAAAACAAAAAACAAAAACATAAGATATAATAATGCGAAAGCATTACAAAATGACACGTACCTTCGCAATATCTCTTTATTAATAATTAGGTCTAGATAATGAGGAAGATGAGATTCAATGTATTCATCGTGGTATTAGCGGATGGGACCCTTCCAAAAATGTGCTTCTATTGGCATGTTATTCTCATGATTACCAGCCTACCTCATCTCCACCCCCTACAATAATAAAGTAAATAAATAAATAGTAGAAAATGAAATTGAAAAAGCAGATAAAAAGGAAAATCAAATCAAATCAAATCAAATGGGGATCCTATAGATAACATGATCCTGATCAAAATTTACCGGAGTGGTTGAAGCATTACATAAAAAGTGATGAATTTTGCTTTCCTTTGGTGGGACATTAATGGAGCCTGAGTTATCAATCCCGTGAAAGAAAGGGGTTCAATAAAAAGAGAAGAGGGACCTCTAAAATGCTAAATTTAAGCTCAATTTATTTAATGTCTACCTAATTTATCCCATGCATCAGTTTTCTTTATCTTCTTTCGCCCATATAATCACTCTCTCTAGCTCTCTCTCTCTCTCTCTCACACACTCATCTCTATATTCATTTAAACTCACAAATAGGTGCTTCTCCGGTGCCCCTCTTTACGAAGGTACAGTCCAAGAATCAAGTACGTACTTACTCCAATCTAAATATATAAGTTCGATCATTATTGATATCTTTCTGAACTAATTTTCATGATATATATATTTCACCTTCATTTCAGTCAACATAACATATATTTTGTTGCGATTAATGAGATGATGTTAATTTGAAATTATGATGACAGAGATCAGAAGAAGATGAGTATGGAAAATGAGGCAATGATGAGCAAAGATATGAAGGTGGAAATCCCATCCCATGAGGCTGCAGAAGTGATATCACCTAGTTCAGGCATGGTAGCTGTTGGTGGGCTTACCAGGCAAGGGAGCATGAGTAAGTCTAGCTGCCTCTGCTCCCCCACCACCCACGCCGGCTCGTTCCGTTGCCGCCTCCACCGCTCCCCATCCCTCCACCGGACTAAGAGCATCGACTCCGCCTCTGCCTCCACTGCCTGCCAGGACTCACAATCTAAACTTACTGTGCTGGTTCAAAGTATTAATACTGGCAATGCTCACTAATTAATGAAGGAATATATTTATAGAGCTGATTAGATTATCACGTAATGTTGATATTTCTTTTCATAATTGATGATTTGTATCTGAGAACAGTTTATGGCTGGTGTAGATATGCTCTGTTTGAACATTGGAGTTAGGGATTTATCAAAGAAAAGTGTAAGAGGTTGCATGTTCACCAATATGCACAAGTTATATATATGTAATGTGTATGTAAATTAATTTGGATACAATTTGAACAAAATTGAAGTAGAGAAACTATTACAATTTGCTTGTGTATACCTTCATTTCTTGCATGATTTGTGCCTGCAAATTATCTGAATTTGGATTAGTCGTCATAAAAAGGGTTAATTGGTGAGTCGAAAACTTATTTTTTTTTATTCTAACGTGTCACAAATGGGTTATTCTATGCTTACGGGTAGTACCCAGTGTCACAATACATCTATTGTGACATTTTTATATGTCATCAGACCTTTTGTGATCTATTGTGACACATAAAAATGTCATAATATATATATTGTAACACTTGGGTGCTACCGGCAAGGGTAGCATAGACAAGGCCCAACAAACTGACCCAAAATTTGGCAAAACCCTAGGCACGCTAGTGAGTATGCACCATGCGCGGCAAGTAAGCAAACTTAGAGTTTGCACCAATGAATTGATTTTAACTTATCTTTATTGTCAAGAATAAAAATATCATCATGACCTGAAAAGCAGGTCCAGAGCTTTTGTTGTGTTAAATGTAAGATACAGCTAAAGAAAAATCGAGGAATGAGCAAAAGATGTGAAATTGAAGGACTACCTTAAAATTTTAGAGATTTAGGTGGAGGCTATCTGCAACATCATAGCGACAGTAGTTTTTGCAAATCAAGGTATTAGCAAGTGGGGTTCGACATAGAGTAGTCATTCTTACAGAACATAAGAATTAAAAATAGATATGCGGAAGGCACCTGATTTGAAAATCATAAGCAACTGACTTGTCTCTGAGATTCAAACGAGTCATGATGGAGGCAGAGACGGCGATGGCGATGGCGATGACAACTCAAGACAGAGACAACGATGAGATCTTCACTACACTCTAAGGGAACAACGAGAATTGTAGACGGAGATGGCGACATAAAGGATTTCTGCCCTTCTAAGGGTGAATCTAGATGAAAACGACGACGGCGACTTCAGGCGTGGATGAATTTCATATTGAAACTGTAAACTGGTGGAAGTGAGGAGGGGAGTGAAAAGACGATCTAAATTTTAAGGATTCAATTTAATTTTTTCAATTCCATCCCTTATTGTGTTTTTTTTTCTCTTTTTACATATAATTTAATATGAAAAATACTAAAAAAAATATTCACAATCACCACGGTAAGACAATAACAGTCGTGTATCCATACATATATGTCACTGATGTTTTAGAACGGTGGTCGTTTTTCTGGGAAAATGCGCTCATACACCACGGTTTCCATTAAAACCGTGGTAATTAGCTAAATCACCACAGTTTTGACACAAAATCGTGGTGAATCGAGTGTGGTATATTTGTATTTTTCTTGTAGTGAGTGTTTATATTTAATTCAAAGAAATAATTATCGAGTGCAATGAATTGGCCCACATATTAGCGTTGGGTGACTGCACCGAACAAGCAACAAAATAATAAAATTAAATTAACTAAAAAAATTCAATTCATCAATTTAATTTTAGGATTCACTAATTTCAATTTATGATAAATATTTATTTTAAAAAAAAATAATCAACGAGCGCGGTATACGAGCCTGAGCATTAGTGTTGCGCTAATATTGCATCACGTGAGCTACTAATAATTTCATTTTATATTATATATTTTTGGGGAAAATCTGATATGTTTATGATTCTTAATCATTTTATAATAGTAAACATGTCTATTTGATGCTTATTACTTTGATATAACAATTGGTGAGATTCTGGCTAAGAATCAATAAGCCCCGTAGATTGGTGATACACAATTTTTTTATGCAATTAAGTGCAACTAACACATGTGAATGCAATAAAGTTAGCGAATCGAGTATCATATTCACATGGACTCCAATTGTGATTAACACTAAGTACTAAGTTAAAAGTTTTCTATTATCCGGGCTTCCTAATTTCTTAAGTGAATTAATCCTAGGCAAATAATTAAAATTAAACTCCTAAATTCAATTATAAAATGAAATGCAAATAGAACGAAATTAAAAACGTAAACTATTAAATAAATAAAATAATTAATCATAGGGAATGCATAAACATGAATCAATTATATATTAATCTAATTCCATCAACTTTCAATTTAATCAAATTATTATTGGAGGATCAGAATTTTAATTATCTATCTCTGTCAGGTCTCAAGGTAAAAGTAGATTATCAATTTATCTATTACTTTAATCTCTAGATTAATCGTTAACTCCCAATAGATCAACATATTTAAAACCTCCTACAGATCACAAGTACGTGTATCAAATCATTCAATTTACTCCCACTAATTAATTATATTCATCATGACTCAAATTAATTAGCTAGCATATAGTGACTATGGCCTTAATCATGCATGAGAAATCTAAACTTGAATGTTTGGACCATATAACTGGAAGGAAAATTAATGAAGAATTAAAACAATACATGTTAGGCAAAATTATTTAAATGTTTTGCTGAGAAGTCCAATAACCAACAAAGTGTAAGCAAGAGAAATGGTAATAGACAACACGAGAAAGACGGCGCGCTTTTATAAATTGGTTGTCGATTATGTAATAGACGACATGTATATAATCCTAACAATCTCCCACTTACACTTAAAGCATGTCTTTTAAGTATAGAACAAAAACCGGCAAAACTCTCAAACTATATACAAATCTTAAAACACAATCCTAGGTCTATATCTTACTCCCATTTTCTCCACGTGACCATCAAAGGTCTTAGCTGGCAGGCTTTTTGTGAATGGATCAGCCAGGTTGTCCTCCGATGCAATCTTGACCACTACAACATCTCATCTCTTACCGATTTCTCATATAAGATGGTATTTTCTCTCTATGTGTTTACTTGCCTTATGGGCTCTGGGTTCCTTCAAATTTGCCACTACACACGAGTTATCACAGTATATCGTGATACTCCTAAGCAAATCAGGAACCACGTTCAAGTCCAACAAGAAGCTCTGGAGCCAGACAGCTTCCTTTACAGCCTTAGAGGCAGCTATATATTCAGCTTCCATGGTGGAGTCAGCAATGCATTTCTGCTTGATACTCCTACATGCAATTGCTCCACCTCTCAAGGTAAACACATAGCCCGGGGTAGATTTACTCTGATCTTTATCGGTTTAGAAATCTGAGTCCGTGTAATCCACAGGAACGAGACCATCACCGTAGTATACCAGCATATAATCTCTAGTCCTTTTTTTGTACTTGAGAATATTCTTTACTGCAGTCGAGTGTCTTTTTCCAGGATTAGACTGATATATGCTTACCATGCTAACCGCATAGCATATATCAGGCCTAGTGCATAGCATAGCATTCATGAGGCTTCCCACAGCCAAAGCATATGGAACCCCCTTCATCTCATCTATGTCAGTCTGTGTCTTGGGACACATATCCTTTGATAGATGTATTCCATGCTTGAAAGGTTTAAAACCTTTCTTGGAATCTTGCATGCTAAACCTAGCTAGCACTATATCGATATAGGTTGTCTGGGATAGGCACATCATCCTTTTATGGAAATCTTAAATGATCTTGATGCCAAGGACGTGTCCAACTTCTCCCAAATCCTTCATATCGAACTGCTTGGATAGACACACCATTATGTTTGATAATACCTTCTTATTGTTTCCAATAAGCAAGATATCATCAACATACAGTACTAGGAATGCCACCACATTTCCGTCACTCTTCTTGTACACACAGGTCTCATCCGGGCTTTAAATGAATCTATATGACTGGATGACCTCATCGAACCGGATGTTCCAAAACCGTGATACTTTCTTAAGTCCATAAATGGATCTCTTAATCTTGCAGACTAGGTGCTCTTGGCCCTTAGCAATCAATCCCTCTGGTTGCTTCATATGGATGTTTTCTTCAAGACTTCCATTCAGGAAAGTTATCTTGACATCCATTTGCCATATCTCATAATCCAAATGAGCGGCAATAGACAGGAGAATCCAGATCGACTTAAGAATGGCAACCGGCGAAAAAGGTTTCCTCATAATCTATCCTTTCTTTCTGAGTATAGCCTTTCGCCACCAATCTAGCTTTGAAGGTTTCAACCTTCCTGTCAGATCCTCTCTTGCATTTGTAGACCCACTTGCATCCAATGGGTTTTACCCCATCAGGTGGTTCTACAAGCTCCCAGACTTGATTGTGATCCATAGATCCAATCTCAGATTTCATTACAATTTTCTAAGATTCTGCATCTCTGTCTCATATTGCCTCGTCATAGGTCCTGGGCATTCAGTCCTTCAGGGAAATTCGAAGATTCTCCCAAACCAATGAATCTATCAGGTTGTCGAACAACCCTCCCACTGCGACGAGGCATTTCCTATACTTCCATGACACGTTATGCAGTTACTAGCGGTTCCTCTTCTTGTACAGGTGGTGTAAGATCTACGTTCCCACCTCGAAGTTCCTCAAGAACAATCTCGCTTCGAGAATTGTGATTTATTACATAGTCTTCCTCTAAGAATCGGGCATTGGTGCTGACAATAGCCTTTTGATCCTTAGGACTATAAAATAAACCACCTCTTTTTTCTTTCAGATACCCAACAAACAGCCTCACCTTAAAACGTGGCGCTAGTTTGTCAGCTTCCTTGTCTAGCACGTATGTTGGACTACCCCATACCCGAACATGACCTAGACTAGGTTTCCGACCAGACCATAGTTCTAGGGCGTGCGTGGAACTGACTTTGAAGGGACCATGTTCAAAATGTAAGCTGCAGTTTCTAGGACATATCCCCAAAATGAAACAGACAATTCTGAATAGCTCATCATTGATCTAACCATCTCTAATAAGGTTCTATTCCTTCTTTTCGCTACAGCGTTCTACTATGGAGTGCCAGACGCAGTCAACTGGGACGTAATCTTATACTCTCCTAAGTCATCACTAAATTCAGTCGAGTGGTACTCACCACCACGATCAGAAGGTAGTATCTTGTTACTTTTGTCTATCTGTTTCTCTACTTCCGCCTTAAATGTTTTGAAGAACTCAAAACATTTAAACTTGCGATACAACAGATAAATATATCCATATCTTGAGTAATCATCAATGAATGTGATAAAGTACTCGTACCCTTCTCGAGCCTGAACTGACATACGGCCACACAAGTCAGAGTGAATCAAATCTAACATCTCTTTGGATCGATTACCTTTAGAAGGAAAGGCTGTTTGGTTATCTTATCTTCCAAACAGGATTCGCACAAACGAAACGTTTCCAAGACCAATGATGCCAATGGTCCATCGTTTATAAGCGTTTGAATCCTCTTAAGGTTAATAAGACCAAGTCTTAGATCCCAAAGATAAGTTTGATTCAATTCAGAAGGTTCTTTTCTTTTATTAGGGTTTGTAATCGATGTATTCAATAATTGCGTTTATGTAGTGTTTTGCATAGGGTTAAGTATATAAAGATATCCATCCAATGTCCTAGAACAGATAAAACATTTTCCACTTGTGATAACGATGTTGCTATAAAAAAATAGAATATCCATTCAAAAATAATTTAGAAACCGAAGTCAAGTTCCACCTAAAACCAGGCACATAAAGACAATCCTTTAAAACTAAAACTCTATCACTATTGAAAGGTAAAGACACATCTCCCACTGCAATAGCCGCTACTTTTGTCGCATTGCCCATGTAGACGGTAATCTCGCTTCACTTAGTTGTCTTTCATCAGGAACCATGACTGGGTAGAACAAGTAGCTAAACATATTTTAACAACTAAAGAGTGAGACGTACCCTTCTTCTTTATCTTATTAGGACACACAGATTTCTAATGTCCTTGCTGACCACACTTGAAACACTTCGACTTCGATTTGAAGTCCTCTGAGTATGCATTAGCTTTGCCCTTCTTATCTTTAGAGTCTTTAGATGCCTCATTTGCAGCTTTCGTAGGTGCGTATCTCTTCTTCTTAACACTAGAAGAAGACACCCTAGCTAGGTGTGCCTCCGAGCTTCCCTTTTTGAGATGCTCGACTGCCTGAAGATCCATGAGCAGTTCTAATAAAGTAACATCCTTCCCTTTTATCAACACAATGTTGATTTGGGACTCAGCATCCAACTCGCCACTTAGGGTCTCGATCTCCGATAGAAAGCCCATCATCTGGAGAACGTGATCCCATACCGGTGTAGAATCTAACATCTTAGTGCTCATCAGATTTCTCATAGCCAAATATCGAGCCGCGCGATTATGTTATCCGAAGAGCTCATTAAGGTTGAGCGTTATATCGAAAGAGGTTTTCATAGACTGATGTTAATATTGCAACACACTTAACATAGAGGCAAGCATGTAGCAACGTGCCATCTTATCATCTCTAAGCCACTTTGCATAAGCTGCCTTTTGTTCTTCACTGGAATTCTCATCTAGCTTTTTCTGGACATTCTTCATCAAGTACAAACTTGAAGTATTCAGCAGTAAGAACAATGTTCATATTTCTTATCCAGTCTTAATAGTTTTCACCAACTAGTTTGTTTACTTTGAGAATCGAGGACAGGTTTGAGAGTGCCATGACGATATAGAATAACTGAAAATAAACATGCAGTATAGTCACAAACTTTAGGATAAAAAACACATATAATTCGAAATCCTCAAAACAAATTATATGCACCGACATCTTAAAAACATTCATTACAAGCCACGTAGGGTGGCCGTTTATAAAATTCATTTTTAAGCAGGTTAAAAACTAACCTTTAATTTACCTCAAGTCAAGTTTCCTTATGACAAGTAAATTAATAGTTGAATATAAACCCGGTCATGTAATCTCCTAATTAATAAGCCACGTGGTGTGGATGTTTATTAATAAATTACATCTAAGTGTGCTTACCATTATCTTCATCCCAGGACCATTATTTTAAATTTTACCTCCTTGGTAGAAGGGCCGATTAGTTCTAATAATTTTCTACAGTTTTCCGTTAGGAAGTTTAATTTTTAAAGAATTCAGTAACATGACTCATTCGTAGGGAGGCCGCCATTACTTCCCAATTAAACTAGAGTAATAGACACCATTTTGAGATTTCCACATATTTTGGTATGTATCTCTCCCACTTAGTTATTTAAGTTTGAGGTTTCATTTTTATCCCATTAAATCACATAAAATGATAAACAACCATTGCATGCAAACAACATAATAAGCATAATAAGTGGGACCAACTATCATGGCTTATATCTCATGTTGTTAATGAGATAAACTTTGGAAAAATAGTTCTTGGAAATCCGGACAACCCACACGGCCGCCGCCTCTCATGCGCCTCGCTGAAAACCTAGCTCCTTTAAGCTTTCGGGACGTGTTCGGGATATCCTTCCTTTTCGAAGCTGCTCCATTTTCCATCTTTGAGTTGATCTCATTCTCTTATTCTATATTCTAAACTAGAATAATAATGAAAATAAAATACAACTCAAATACTCTAACAATTTATTTCCTTTTACATTAAAACAACGTAATAAATAAATTGCCTAGATCTAATCCATGGATTTTCTCATGGATTAAAAACCTCGTAGCCAAACCGGCATACGGCCAACCATACATTCAACAATAATTAAGCATCACATTCAACATAAAATTAAAGGCCATGATCGTTGGTTTCACCTGTAAAAAATACCATCTACAGATACAACTATCACAATTTATCCATGAAATGGCACATGATATCTATGCATACCATAATTTTCTAAATTTCCACTTTAATATAATTAAAGAATTCAAAAATTACATACTTGATTTATTTGAAAATTAAAATAATTATTTACCAAATTAAATCAATATATTCGAATATATCCATAAGATTCCTATTTGAAAAGTATTCAAAATTATCTACCAAATAATATCTTATTATTCAAAATTATCGCTTAAGGTTAACTTTAGAAATTAATTAAAATTATCCACCAAAGTATATCTTGAGAGTACCGAAAATTAACATAAGATAAACTTTGAAAATTGATCACAATTATCAACCAAATTACATCTTAAATTTTCGACACACATTTAGGAATTAAATCTGGAAATTTTCGACCATAGTCAAAAAATTAATCCTCCAATTTTAAACCCTAAAATTTTCGCCCCCCCCCCCTAATTAATTAATTAATTTGAAATTTTGATACAAGTCAAAATACTATCTAAATTATATTATTAATTACAAAAATTACTAGAATTAAACTTAAGGTAGTTTTGATCCTCTTCAGACACATTCCATAATTAAAATTATATTTTGAATTCAACTTTGATTAAAATAAGGCAACTTTTGGTAGACACCAAAAATTACGATATATCAATTTTAATCCTCCAAATTTTCGACCCCCTCTAGTGTAGGATATGGAAATTTTGATAACATCAAAAATCTATTCGAAATCATGCACCAAATAGCATAAAATTTTGGATCAAATTAAGAGACAATTAAACACAAAATTTTTGAAAAATAGGGAACTATATTTTCGAAAATTACACATGAAATAA
This sequence comes from Perilla frutescens, assembly GCA_026008535.1. Classification (NCBI taxonomy): domain Eukaryota; kingdom Viridiplantae; phylum Streptophyta; class Magnoliopsida; order Lamiales; family Lamiaceae; genus Perilla; species Perilla frutescens. The sequence continues at coordinate 43,618,234 of BRKX01000013.1, read as the reverse complement.
ACCTGGAAATTAATGAAGAACATCATAATATCATCCAAATTCATATTTCATGTAGGGCGAAAAAATCATGCAATTTAGGATATGAATTTTCAAAAAAATCAATTAATTCAAAATTGCAACATGATCGAAAATAGCATTCATTAAATATGAAAATTTAAGCAAATAAATTCATCATCAAAATTAATGAAATTTCCGAACCATAACATAGAATTAATCCTAGATTAATACCAATACCTGCTCTGATACCAGTTGTTGTGGTTTTTTCGAATTACATCCCACAGGATCTAATCGGATAATCTATAATTCTACATGCATGCAAATCATGATTTTATATGTGATGATATAAAACAAACATGTTGAACATACTATGCAAGTTCATCGAATTAAACACGGCAGAATAAATTAATTCGAATGAATCTACTTACATAGATTGTAGGATTAACGACGAGATTACAGGTCTAATCTCATTGCTGTAGAAGAATGGTCAAACTTGGCCTTTTCTCCACTGTATTCGACTATCACCAAGGCTGCAGAGACACTCTTTGATCTTCTACTTTGTTCTCGATATCCGTTTAGATGTAGAGTGGGCTACAAGCTACTAAACTGTATGGATAACCTAGGGAATTAAGTGTAATTGAGAGGGGCTGCTCGTGTACCACTAATATACGCCTCCTCCCTCTTTAAATATAGAGGGAGGCATGTATTTTGGCTCCCAACCCTGATGGGTTTTGGGCCTCTCCACTTATTCCGTTCCCACAGTCCATTAAGGTATAATTTGGGCTACAATAGGGATGTAGAAGAATATTAAATTGACCCACTAATTTATTTAATATCCAATACTAAAGATATAATTAAATAAATTCAGTGTTGTTTTTATTCCACTAAAGAAATAACACTGACTTACTAATTTAATACATTTTGCTCAATGCATTCTTTTTTAGTCTGGCCATTCCCCATGTTTAAGATATAATGTCCATTAATTAATTATGTAAGCTCTGATAGCTATAATTAATTAATTCTTCCATTCCTAGAGCAGTACCACATAAGCTTTACCATGTACGGAATAAATTCCACCTGTAGAATTTCACATGTACTTGTGTTTACTCAAGGGGACATCATCAACCTGGCAGACCAGGACATGGTGACCAAACACAGTGCACAACCCATCATGTGTGAATATGTTACTGCCTAAAATATCAAGATTATTGATTCTATCACGAATCTCACCCATTGATAAATCAAAGCAATAATCATAACACACATATGTCCATCACTGTGCAAAGCTTAAGAACTCGAACTCTGTGGATCTTTATTCTCTCCCTTTAGGGTCAGACTAGAGAATAGTATCCTGTCGTGATCCTCCTCAATACACACATCAGTGTATCAGAATAATTAGTTAGTCAAAATAAACTAACTATCAGATTATTTTACAGTCTATAATGGTTGGTTCAGGAACATCTATACTGCTAGCCTTTTAATACTTTGCAAGGCACGCGATGATATGATCTTCACCGTGTATTTACCCACACCATATATTCTATAATGCAAGTCTAAGGAAATATGCATATATTAACGTATAACAAAGTAAATAAATGCACAAATAATAACTGCAATAGTAACCAATCTATATCGTTAAAACCATTGTTAATAGTATACAAAGATAAGCTTTCAGTATACAATCCTAACACGGAGTTAATAATCAACTCAGATTGATTGGCAGAGTAACGGCTACATTAAGAAGCTCCAACTGCTATGAAAATCAACATACCATTGAAGAGCCAACAGAAACATCGATCGATGAAACCTAACGATCACAAGATCACTGCTCTATAAAAGATAAGTAAATATGATTTTCAAATGACTTTTGCCTACTTAACTTTCGACTCTCATTTTTGAACTCTAACTTTCACACACACTCATAATCTTAGCTTTCTTTCTCCCCCCCCCCCCTCACAGCTCAAGGTCAAAGCATTATTTCAGTTGTGAAAGTCTCAACTGAGAAGAAAAACTTAAAGCTTCAAGCAATCAGCTAGCTGTTGAAATTCCAGCCACAATAGTCTTCTCAGTTCAAGCGATACAATGATCAACTACTCACCTCAACTCAAGGAGCAACATTAGTTGATACCCCTGTTCAAGACTAACATCTTAAAAATTGAAAGGGATCTAAAACCTTGAAAAGACAACAATAGCACCTAACTCTCCAACTAAGTATGAGCTATCGCTAAAAAAACTGCTGCTGCAATAGCTAACTACTAGGGAGTGCAAGTGTGACCCATCGACCCCGCTGAGGTAACTTTGTAAAGAAACTCACTGTCACCAGGTTCAGCAACGCCATTATTCATTGTATAATTTGTACAGTGAACTTAAGTTATATAGTGGATTTTCCCTTCTGCGGAAGAAAGAAAGGACATAGAAGTTTGATACTTTGAACCTTTATAAAATGATTGTCTGTCGTACTGTTTTGTTTAAACTTGCATATCTTTAAACTGTACACAAGTTCATACAAACTGCAGTCACAAAGTCAACTGAAAATCAATGAACTGACAAGTGCATCAATAAGTTTTGAAGCGAGTCAAAGGTCCCTATTTATATTCCGTAATTGAGTTTAAAGTTTTTTAATCAGTTTATTCACCCCCCTCTAAACCGACACCGACTCATCCGGGACCAACAAGTGGTATAAGAGCGGTTGATTCTAAGTATCAGACATGTCTGCAGATCAACTGAATCAGATATACTTAATTGTGCTAACATTTCAAGCTATGGAAAACCATAAGCTACCTCTATTTTTAGTTGAAAATTATGACAATTGGAGCAGAAAGATGAAGGCTCATCTATACTCAATCCATGAGAACATGTGGGAGGTTATTAAATATGGTTCAATCATCATTATAATAGATAATGAAGTCCACCTAGTTGATATTAATCAACTAGCCAGGATCCTGAACCCAACTCATCTTCTCACCAGTGAAGAGAAGAAGTTGAAGAATGTAGAGTTTGTTGCTCAAGCTACATTATTTCAAACTCTATATAGAGATAGAATGATGGATACCAAGTGCAAAATTTCCAAGGATATATGGGACTTACTAGAAGATCTATGCCAGGAGTCTGAAGCCATCAAAGGGAATACGCTCTAGCTGGCAATGGACAAGTACGAATCCTTCAAGCTGCAGCCAGAAGAATCCATCTTAAGCCTTGAAACCAGATTTCTAGGCATAATCAGTGAGATAACCAACCTAGGAAGAAGTTACCCAACTGTGAGATGAATTCTAAAATTCTATACAATTTCACAGAGTAATGGGATATGAAAGTGATAGCCACAAAAGAATCAAGAAATGGAAATGGCATCACTTCCAGGGAATTATTTGGGTCTCTCAAAGCTCATGAGTACAACCTAAACCGAAGGAAAGAAGTATCAACATCATCAGTTCAAGATGCAATTTTCTATAGAGAAAGGAACTGGTTTAGAGACACTCAAGGAAGAAAAAACTTTTGGCCAAGAAATTCATCGATCAGAGAGAACCAATAAGGATCAGCAACTGATCGAAGGTGAGACACAACCGAGAAGAAGGAAAATCTAACTGAAGACATCAATGATCAAATTCAGTCAGTAACAAGGTTGTTAGAGAAACTGAAGAAAGTGAGGGACAACCAATCACTTTTACCTCAAACTCATGAAATCCTAAAAGCTGAAAGAGCTCAGCAACAAGCTGAACGATCAACTGAACTAATCAGGGGTGAGAACCGAAGCATGGGTGAATGTTTTTACTACAACAAGCAAGGACATTATAGATATGAATGTCCTGAACTCCCTGAAGATACGAAGGCTAAAGTGAGGAGAAGCTTCTTCAAAAGGAAAACAATGATTGCAAACTCCGAGAATGTCATGCTAGACGATTTAGACTATCCATCCAGAATTGACTCTGATGGCTCCAGCTCAGATGATGGAGCACTATTCTGCCTCATGGCTAATAATGAGAAAGAGGTTAGTACAGTCGACTCTCAAACCTCCTTTTGTTATATTAATGAAGAACAGTTTCTAGCATGAAAATAGACGAAAAACTTAAATTGTTAGAAAATCAGCTAGCTTCAATATCATGTTTGCATGTTGAGCTAAAAGATGAAAATGATGAAATTTGAAACAAGGTCAGAAAACTGAGCATTGATCATGAAAGAATGAATTACCTTGAAGCTCATTAAGTAGAATTTGAAAAGTTAAAACTGAAAACTATTGATCTAGAAACTGAGAACCAAAGGCTCAAGAAGGAAATTCATGAAAGGAAAGAAATATCCCTTAAATTTAGAAAGGGATCTCAAACTTTGGATGAGATTCTAAGCCATGAAAGAACTGATTCTGGAAGCATAGGATTAGGATATAGTAAGTTCACTGCTGCAGAAAAAGGAAAATCAGTTGTGAAAAGTAGTGATACAGGTATCCTGAAGGGTTTCACTAAGTCAAGTCAGTCGCAGTCAAATGACAAAGGAAAGGGCATTCTTAAAACCCCTCAAGCTCAGCCCAGACAGTTCAGTCATTCTTAAAAGAAATATCTAGTCCAGATCTCAAGCCAACCCTCCCCAAATGGTCAAACAAGATATCTATAGAAGAAATAAAAAAAATAGGTTTGATCCCAGAAACCAATATGATGAGTACCTGGATTCTAGAAATTAACCATGGATCAACCCAAGTGGTTTAGTTCATCAAACTGGGGACATACAAGGCATTATCCTGACCAAAGAGCTCAAATGTCTAAAAAATAAAGCATATTAGTTGAACTATTTTACACTACTAACTCTCAATGCAGGTACCATTCAACTGATTCAATTCAAAGAAGAAGAGTTGAAAGAAAGTAAAAAAATCAATCAAGAAAGACCCGATATCAAACGGGTACCTAAATGATAATGCTTATTTTTGCAAGATAAGAGCATCCTATCTATGAAGAAAACCAAAGATATTTGGTATCTAGATAGCGGGTGCTCCAAGAACATGACCAGAGACAGAAAGGATCTCGACGATTATAAAGAAATTAAAGGCCCACTTGTCACAGTTGGAGACAATTCTAAGAGCCGAACCATTGGAGAAGGGTTCATGGTCAAAGGAAAGGTCATAGTTAATGGAGTCTCCCACATAGATGGACTGAAACACAAGCTGCTAAGCATTAATCAGCTGTGTGACAATGGCTATTCAGTTGACTTCAACAAAAACTCTTGTGACATAGGAGATAAGTCAACTAGAGCAATCTTTCTAACTGGCGTAAGAAAAGGTAATATATATGTTGTTGACTGGTCAACCGACTACTCAGATGCTTGTTTTCTCTTAAAAGGATCAACTGAGACAAGTTGGTGATGGCATCGACGGCTAAATCATCTCAACTTCAAGAGCATCAACTCTTTAGCCAAGAAAGGCTTAGTTCCCAAGGAGATCTACAAGAAAACTGGTATCTGTGGACCATGCCAAAAAGGAAAGCAAGTTAAGTCATCTTTCAAGAATATAAGTCATCCCCCATGAACAACTGTGATGGTCTTGGGGCGAGTCTGAATCAGTTTAGAGGTGGGTGAATAAACTGATCCCAAAACTTAAAACAGTTGCAGAATATATTGAGCCCTTGACTCGCGATGAGAACTTATCAGTGTACTTGATCAGTTGAGTTGGTCAGGTTGCCTAAAGTGCAGCTTGTGTGCTGAAGGTGTGCAGTTAATAAAAGCAACTGAAAGCTATAAACTGAGCACAGAAAGATGATTTATAGAGGTTTGAAGCTTCAACTTTTATGTCCTCTCTTCCTTACTGAAAAAGGCAATCCACCATGCAAGTGTAAAGTTTCTATATTACAGTTACACAGTAAAGACAAAGTGTTGAACCTGGCGAACAGTGACTTTATGAGCTACGGCCTCCTTTTCAACCGGTGTTGTCCTAGAAATGACAATCCAACGAATGTAGCCTCCTCAGCCGATAGGTCGACAACTTACACTTGCGATCTCCAACTGCTCGCTGGAGAGATAAGATGTTATTGCCGGTATTTTCAAGGTTTTAGATCTCTTTTGATCTTCAAGAATTCAGTCTTGAAACTGTTATCAACTGGTGTGCTCCTTTGGCTTGAGCTGGGTAGTTGATCGGTGTAAATCTTCAAACTGAGAAGCTAGCTCTGGCTGGACTTCTTCGACAGCTAGCTGGATGAGCGATTGGCTTCTTCTTCTCAGTTGGGACTTTGCTATGGATGATTTCGAGCTTTGAGCTTTGAAAGTTGTTCTTTCTTCAGCAGAGATAACTCTTTTTCTTTTTGAATTGTAAGTATCTTTTCTCAGATTTTGCAAAAGTTTTACAAAAGCCCCCGTCACAAGTTGAGTTACTCACCTTTTATATAAGAGTGAGATTGTGACCGTTTTCATATCAATGAATGATCATAAATGATCCATTGATTTGTTAAAGCCGTTAAGAGGCTTTTTGTTGGAGTAGCTATTGTGCTGCCTTTGTTCTCTAACAAGCTTTTACTCCAGGATCTTGGTTGCATTAACTTCAAGACCTTCATGTTGGCAGCTCTGGAAATTTGATTTCCAATTTCGGCTTCTGTATTGATCATCAGTTCTAGGCTTCAGCTAGCAGTTGTGATCTTCAGTTCGGAACATTTCTTTAGCTGACGATTCTGCATATCTTGTTGGCAGTTTATAAGCTCCAGTTTTGACTATCTTCAGCTGGCAGTTCTGGCTCTGGCTTGATGCTTTCTGAGCTCCAGTTTGTTCTTTTTCAGCTGGTAGTATTGAACCATTGTTTTCTTCAGCTGGTACTTTGGACTGATGTCCCTTCACCTGGAACTTATTGAACTGGTATTTTCTTTAATTTGGATATTGAACTAGTGCCTCTTTAGCTGGTATTCTGAACTGGTGTATCTTCAGTTAATATTTTCTGAATTGGTACATTCTTCAGCTGGGAGTTCCTTGAGCTGGCATATTCTTCAGCTCGTACCTTGAACTGGTATATTCTTCAGCCGGTACTTCATTCTTCAGCTGGTACTTTCTTGAGCAGACATATTCTTCAGCTCGTACCTTGAACTGGTACATTCTTCAGTTGGTACTTCGTTCTTCAACTGGTACTTTCTTGAGCTGGCATATTCTTCATCTCATAATCTACATACTTGAATACTTTAATTTGCATGTGTACTCATTTGACCCTGATGGTTAGTTAGTAATTTGATCCTTGTCAGTTCGACAGTCTGCGTCTTCAGTCTGCTTGTATTGCTAACTGATCAAGCAATCAAGCTTTCTTTTTCTCAGCCCTTGGCTGGATTTCTCTTTTTTCTCTTTCTTTTCTGTTGTTTTCTTTTCTTTTCTTACGTTTTCTTTCTCTTTTTTTTTATTCTCATTTTCTTTTCTTTTAGATTGATCATTCTTAGGCTTTGATAGCTCAATCTTTTGTTTGATCAATCTTGGTTTTCTGCTTGATTTTCTTTCAGTTTTTCAAAGGGTTTTGACATTTCATCAAAACCATAGTAGGGATTAGCAACTCTTGATAGTTTTTCCTAACAATTTCTCCCTTTTTGATGATGTCAAAACTTGGCAAAATTGAGCAATGATGGAAAAACTGATGTAAGAAATTTTCAACTTGTGTATAAAAGACACACAATCAAGCATATAGGAAAACCTTTGAATAGCTAAAAAAACTATTTGCATAAATTGATTAGACTCTTCTTAATCTACAACAGCTTTGTTTTTTTTTTTTTTTTTTTTTTTTGTTTCTAGCTTCTCTTCTTCTGTTGCTACTCTTCTTCAGCTGAATTCACCTCCCTTCAGCCTTTATCTTCTCCACCAGTTGCTAGATTCTCTCTCTTCTCTAGCATTTCTCCAAATATCTCCCCAGATTTTCCCCTGAGGCTGATGCCTCTCTTCTCTAGCTTTTCTCTAGACTTCTTCCCAAACTCCCCCCTGAGGCTGATGCCTCTCTTCTCTAGCAGTTTCACAGTCCTCATTTCTTCCCCCTGAGGCTGTACTTCTCCCTGAAACTGTGAGGCTTCCCTTTAAATCTCATCCCAGAGACTCAAGAATTTTCCATCATTCTTCTCAATATCCTTATCTTCCCCCTTTTTGGTATCACCCAAAAGGGTGTGTATTTGAAGATCAAATGATGGTATAGAGATGTGTGGTAGTAAACTGAAGGTAGTTGCAAGGTTACATTCATATGAGGAGGGGTATGGCTATTGTGGTATTGGCGAGGGTAGCTTGTTTGATGCCTCTTCTGTTGGCATGAGTTGACATAAATTCAGGAGTGGAGATAGAACTTGTGGTTAGTTGACAATGCGGCCAAACTCATGAAGAGTTCTTCAGTTAGAGTTGGGTGGATGAATTCTAGTGGAGTGGATGATGAGTTGGATGGCTCGTTAAATGGCAGAGGAGCTTCCGGTAGAACTTAGCATTGGATCTGTTGTATCATCTAATCTATTATCTCCGAAATGGTGGAAGATACTGTGAAGGGGTTGTTCATCCAGTTCCCACTCCAGTTACCTTCTTGACTCTAGAAGTATCCTCCTTTTCTATCAAGAAGTTTGAACATGGCTGCTTCATCAACTTGAAATCTCCAGAGGTGCAATCAGAGATATATCTTCAGTTGTTAAAAGAGGGAGGAGTTATAACTCTCAATGATGTTGAACTTGATGAATAGAAAATGTTCAAGAGTTTTGTTGAAGCTTTCTCCAACAGCATCCATGGAACTTGTGGTAGCTGGTTGGGAGTCAACTGGCATAGTTGATTCACTTATCATGTCAGTTTCTGACATGGGACGCTTCTCTCGACTGATCTAGGTCAGTTTATCGAAGCTTTGGTATCCTCATCAACAACTTGCGGCTTCTTTGGGATCTTGACGAAAGGCTCAAGTTTTTCTTTCTTTTGAGGAACACGTGGGAAGAAAATCTCTCCTGTTCAGCAACTCACCATAGAGTGGAGGAGTTCGGATTTGATCACTGATGATCTGGCTTTACCGGTTGATAAATCCCAGTTTCTCCTTCAATGTGCCCGTTTGATGGTCAAACTGAGCTCTTTAAGTTGTGATAGCACAAACGATGCCCAGTCCACCTTGCATCCATACTATATGAATGCCATTAGATGACATTTTCTGCGCTGAAATGGATATAGTCTAGATTGCCTCGGAGGTAGTGGATTACCATATATAGGAGTTGAATGAACTCCTTTTGTAGGTTGTCCTTCAGCATGTGTGTGAAGTCGTGATGCTCAATACCTGGTTTCTTCCAAATGTTCCACAGTTCTCTTTGGTTCAGTATGAGCAATGTGTTGACCTTTGAGCTTCTGCTGGGGAGATGGAGGGTTTCCATCATGGTGTCCTTCATGATCGTGATCATGTGTGTGCTAACTGATGAGATGATGTTTTCACCTTCAATTTGTGCATTTATGTAGAACTCTGCGACAAGCTCTGGAAAACTTCTCTTTTGTTCTAGAGAGAGAGTGAGGAATTGGAGGAGTTTAGTTTCCTCAGCTGCTCGCACTAATCGATGATAAGCTTCAGCTGATAATCTCTTCTTCAGAAAATCTAACTTTACAAACTTTTCCCTTTGAATGTAAGGCAAGTATGGCTGGATCAATATGTTGAGCAGGAAGCTCCATTTTGCAAGATTGAAAATATTTTAGAGAAATAGAGTAAAGAGAGGGCTGCAAAGCAATGCAAGGAGAGTTATGAAAATAAGGAAGTGATTTCATTTTACTTCTCCTTATCATATATTTGAGCTTTGCATGCATGTACTTCAAGAAGCACTCGAGTACCTTTTAGCTGATCAGCTATAGGATTTGACTGATGCTCAGCTGAGTAAATGCAATGAATATCTCAGCCGTCCACATTTTTAGCTTTTCTTTTGATCGACAAATGAGATTTCACATATTTGAAAATCGAGTACTTGCCATAAATAGAAAATATTTGCTGTGAAATTTTGCTTTTTATATCTCTCAAGCGATCAACTCACTTCCAATTTAGTGGTTGATTTTGGTCATAAGCATTAATGCTAGCTTTTAGTGAGAGATCTTCCCATTTTTGAAATTATATCCGTTGAAGGATGATAAAAATGCAATGTATCACAACAGTAATATTTTATTTAGAATAAGTTTAAGAGAATATATAATTTAAAAACTTATCATGTGTCAGTTGGGATACAGTCCAACTGATGGCTTGGGAACTGATGATTTGGCAACTGATCAATCAATTCTGCTGTGTCTGCTTCTTGGCCTCTGTAACTAATCAGTTTTCTCATTTTAATGGGGCGAACTGGATTCTCTTCACTGCTTTCCTCTGAGCAGTTTGGTCTTTTCCTCTTTAATGCAAATCTATTTTCTCTGGTAAGCTTCTCTGGCCTTGTTTTTCTCATGGATTGACTCCGTTACTTAGCTTCAGCTGATGTGACCCTTCACTTTCTATGTGAATTTCTCTTATAGGATGGCTTGAACTGAATTCTTAAGAATTCAGTTGAGTTGTCTTCGAGCTTGAAGCTATCATTAGGGTGACATATCTCTTAGACAAGAGATTTGGTGATGTGGCAGTGTTTTCATCATCACATTCTCGACTCACTACGACTAGGTAGAGGGGTAAATCTCTTTGTATCTGCTCAGTTGTAGGTTCAGTTGGTCGAGGTGGCTTAGCTGACTATCTTGATAGGTTGTCAAAGTTCAGTTTTCGGCAAGCAGGGCTAGTTGTGCAGTTTGCTGGTTGATTGACTCTTGCTTCTGCTTAAGCCATGATTTCACTTCTCAATTCGGCAAGTAAGGCAGTTGGAGGGATTCTGTTCGTCAGTTGATGACTCATAATCTTCTGAACTTGCATGATCATTGGAGGAAATGGATTTGAAGACCCTATCCATTTTAAGCTCCAACCTTCTTCTCTTTGCCAAAAACTCATGCCGTGAAAAGCAGTGATCAAGAAATAAGACTGGATAGACATTGAGTGTCTCTAGTTGTACCAGTAGAAATATCAGTGCGTTTCTTAAAAAGTTCTTGATCTTGCATAGCCACGAATGCAAATTGAGTGAGAAGTAAATTGGTTACCTCTTTCTGTGCACTCTTAGCTACATATTCACCACTATAGAAAGTGCGAATATTTTCTTCCATCAGTTGGAGAGGAGGGTAAGTGCTCCTGAAGTAATCAACTCCATAGTTTGGATGAGGGATTCCGATGAATGGAATGAGTTCATCTGGATCAGAACAAACTTTGAAATCAGTTGACGATCCATTCTTCGAGACTAGTGACGGAACGACATTAGAAGTAGAATTGCTTGAGGATGTGTCACTTGTCTTGGCCTTGGTCCTCATTTTCTTCTTGAGTGACTGAAGATGAGTGATCTTTTTTTTGGGAATCTAGTCAGAGACAAGGACTGGTAAAGTATCATCATTTGGCAGCTTCAAGATGTCCTCTATGATTTTGCTCATCTTGAGAGCAAGTCCCACCAGGGACTCAAACTTCCATGTTCTCTTTGAGTTGGAGGCCTTGAGGACTTGATGCTTGATTAGAGAAGATACAAACTCTGTCCAGTTTGTTTCTGTTCCTTCAGCTAGGTGAATCACCACCTTGTACCTCTTGTACCTGTCTTGGATAAGCTGGCTCAGGCTTTCAATGGCTCCAAACATCATCTTGTTTGTGATATCGAGCAGAACTCCATACTCTGCTTTCAAATCAGTTTTACCTATGGTAAAACTGAATGCTTTACTGCAGTTGGAAGCTTCCCATTTTCTCCAGTATGGTTCAGCTGCTTTACTCAATTCCTGAACTGTTGCTCCTTACCTTGGAAGTTGAAAAACTTCAGCAACTGTGTCTTCAGTTATCTTGATCGATTGACCTTGAATAACTAAGAATATTTCCATGCCATTTGCACTTACTTGTGCTTGAAGAAGAAATTCACACACCAGGTTTTGTCTGAAGAAGCTTAGTGGTGTTTCCAAGTGATAGAGAATTCCTATCTTATGAAGACTAGCAAACAGGTTTGGGTTGTTTGATTTATGGAGAATTTCCTGGAACTTCTTCCTTTCAAGGAATTTGTCTCTCAACATTTAGTTTTTGAAAGAATTCAAGGAGCTGAGGGATTCTGCCATTGAAGGAATTTAGCTAGAATTTCTTGTTGAGAGAGTTGAGAAACGAAGAGACTTTTTTGGAATGATTTGAGAATGTACTTTGCCTTTGCTTTAGGTCTTAATATCGTGTGTCAGAGATTCAATGGTAAGAAATTTCAAATAACTGCGAAAGAGACATTTATTTAAAGGCAAAAGCTGATCTTTTTCATTAAGATTTCAAAAGAATTAATAAATTGAATTACAAAAAGTCAGTCTAAGGCATCTAGTCAGTTGACTTGACTGGCCTTCAGTTCTTCTTACGTTCAGTTTTTCATTTTGGGAGCTGGCTCACTGGAACTGCCTGGTTCCTTCTTAATGTATGAGGCTTCTCTTTTAGCATCTTTAGGTCCAGAGTAAGCTTGCAGTTTTATGATAGATTCTGAGAGTAGTTTTACCCGTTCTTGTAAGCTTTTGATCAGTTCTTTGAATTGAGCTGATAAACTGCTTGATTACTGGCCTTTAGTTTGATTGTGGCCAGTTGGAACCTCATGTGTAGCTGTTTTGCCCTTCTCAGCTTGCTCTTTTGTTTTGGGCATTTCTTCAGCTTTTTCTTTGACCTGCTTTGTTTGATTCTTGATGTGATCTAATGAAATGACAGGTCCTTTTACTGAAGTCTTTGTTGATGACTCTACTTCAGCTGTTCATGTCTCATTCTTCCTTTCAGTAGTTGCTGGTTGAGCTAGCATGGCAGTTCCTATTTTAGCTGTTCTTTGTTCAGCCTGACTTTTGCTTTCATCCCTTTTCTCGGGTGATATCATCGTCTGAGTCTGAATCAATGACTCTTCTTGTTCAGTCATCTTGGCCTTTCTTTTCCCTTGCACTTATGGCACCTTCTTCTTGCTCTGTTGTGGCTGTGGTTCTCTGATCTTCATAGGAGATCGTGTTGGTCCATCTAGTCCTGAAAGAAAATTAATTGGATCAACCGGCCGAGTTTTGGTTTCTTCTTTCATCAGTTCTAGAAATAGTTTCTCTAGAATGATGCTCACTCTGTTGAGATAGTTCATCTTTTGTGGAAAGCACTTGGGGCTTTTTGTTTTGTTTTCCACAATGTTTATGAATTTCTTTAGTTGACTAAAGAAATATCGTGACCAGTTTATCTCAATTTCTACGCAGATGACGTTGCAGATTTTGTACTTTATCTCAGACATTATGGAGTGGCTTCCACACAATCCTACTAGCATTCTGGTTGCAATTGCTGCTAGCATTTGCAATTCTTTTTTGAATCTTGTTATCATGTGATTGATGTGGGCTTCATGAGAAGAGTTGTGTTTCCTCCATCTTGCTTAGCAATCTTTAAAGACCACTTCTGTCTCTTGGAGATCACACCCATCATTTGGTAGATTGAATATCGTCTCCATAATTGAAGGAGTGATCATGAGTTGCTGACCTCTAACTTCAGTTGTGAACTCCAGAGAGTTCTTTGCACTTTTGATTTAGAAAGAACTCAACCACGGCTTCTGGAGGGAGCAACCTCAGTGAATGTCTTGAGTTTGTCTTTCTCAACCATAGCAATGATCATTTCACATAGTGTTGAGTTGTAGGTGACTTTCCTGAAGTTAGTTGGGCTAAACATTTTGTCTTGGTAGAGATCTTTATAGAACGCTCTAGAATTTTCACCAGTCAGGTTGAAGTTGTACTTTCGTTGGTGGGGATTAGCAGAGAATTGAGCCATAGTGAAGGATTTTGGAAAAATTTCTCTAGAACTTTTGAGGGTAATGGTCTTTTGATCGAGGTTCTGAGAGAGAATACTTGATCACCTATTGGAGTGAATTGTGATGAAGTTTAGCTAACCTATTTATAGCTTCAAGTAGGTGGCGTATCCAGCAGTAGAAAAAATTTGAATAGGTGAATTTGAACGATTCCGATTAAACCGTCGATTGAGTTTCAAATTTATTCATTGGAGATAAATAAGAGATATAGTGGGGCCAACAGTAACAATGAAATGGCACATCATTTTACTAAAGCAAGCTGGTTATGGCATCGATGACTGAATCACCTCAACTTCAAAACCATCAACCATCTAGCCAAGAAGTAGCTAGTTGATGGGCTTCCCAAGGAGATTTTCAAGAAAACTGGCATTTTTGGGCCATGCCAAAAAGAGAAGCAAGTTAGGTCGTCATTCAAAAACAGAAGTCATCCTCCCAGGACAACTGCTCCCCTCCAACTGCTACACATGGACCTATTTGGGCCAGTTAAACCACCAACTCCCAAAGGAAAATGATGCACTCTTGTAGTAATCGATGATTTCTCAAGATATACATGGGTAGAGTTTCTCAGAAGCAAGGACGAAACCTACTCTAAGCTATCAGTGATGATCTAAAGGCTGCAAACTGAAAGAGAAAGATCAGTTCAATGAATTCGTTCAGACAATTGAACTGAATTAGTAAACCAGCAAATCATCAGTTTTCTCAGTGAAATTGGGAATAACTCACGAGCACTTAGCTGCAAAAACTCCACAGCAAAACGGTGTAGCTGAATGGAGAAACCGCACTCTCAAGGAAACAGCTCGAGCAATGATAGCTGATACCAACATAGTTGAAAACTAATGGACCGAGGCAGTCAACACAGCATGCCACACTCAAAACAGAAGTGCCATCGTCAGTTCACATGACAAGACACCTTATGAACCATATAAGGGTCGTAAGTCATCTATCTCATACTTCGAAGTATTTGGTTGTAATTTTTACATTCACAATAATGGTAAGAGTTAACTAAAAGCATTCAGTGCCAAAGCTGATGAGGGAATTTTTCTTGGCTATAATTCCCCTCATGTACAAGCTTACAGAGTGTTTAATAAATGAAAACTAGTTGTGGAAGTAACATGTCATGTCGTTTTTTATGAGTTTGTCAATGAGTACAGGAACAAAGACGTAGTTGATGCATTAGTTCAAGTACTACCTAGCAAAACTGATAACTCGCAGAACTATGTGGATCACATAGTTCTAGAAGAGTTTGAAGTTGGACTAAAAGATGAAGGCAGCAAGTCTAGCACCAGATCAGCTGAAGGCAATCAAGCTGATGAAGAGACAAACCGTGCTGAGACCATCAACCCCATAACTGAAGCAGGGGGAAGAACTAATAAAGATGAAGAGCAAACTGAAGAAAAGACATCAAATGATGTCAATGTTGAAGAACCAGCTGAAAACTCAGCTGAAGACAATCTTCCAAAATAGCTTAGAAGCCATCCAATTGATAAGATTGTTGGAGATCCAAGAAGCCGAGTTCAAACCAGAAGTTATTTCGCTAAACTGATGTAAAGTGAATTCAAGATGAGCATGATGGGAGAAATGACATTTTTCCTAGGACTCCAAGTAAAGCAGCTCAAGGATGGGATATTCATCAGCCAAGCCAAGTATAGAAATGAGCTAGTCAAGAACTTTGGAACTGATAAGGGAAAAACTATCAAGATTCCCATGAATACATGAGTTCAACTGACTCTCGATGAAGAAGGAGAATCAGTTAGCCAAACTCACTACAGAGGTATCATTGGCTCGCTTCTCTACCTAACTGCTAATCAACCAGACATCTCATATTCAGTCGGCTTATGTGCACGGTTCCAAGCCAATCTGAAGAAGAGTCATCTTAAAGCTGTAAAGAGGATCATCAAGTACTTTAGAGGAACCATAAATCTTGGACTGTGGTATTCCATAGATGAAATCTTGAGTCTAACTGGATATTTAGACTCAGACTTTGGTGGATGCAAGATTGACAAAAAGAGCACCAGCGGAACATGTCAGTTTCTTGGTCACAAACTGATATCCTGGTTCAGCAAAAAGCAGCACTCAGTTGCCACATCAAAAACTGAAGCGGAGTATGTAGATATTGGAAGCTTTTGTGCACAGATACTCTGGATGAAGCAGCGGTTAAAGGATTACAAGGTCGAAACTGATGAAGTACCTATCTTCTACGATAATAATAGTGTTATTGCGATATCTCAAAATCTAGTTCTATATTCGAGAACAAAGCACATTGATATCAAACACCACTTCATCAGAGATCATATCGAGAAGAAAGACATATGCATCTAATATGTCAATACAGAGAAACAGATAACTGACATCTTCACAAAGCTATTGCCAGAAGTAAGATTCGTGGAGCTATGTATCCAACTAGGGTTATTAGAACTAGCTTTAGAAGATGAAGATGATGAACTGATCGAGAGAGTGAATAACACAACTCCAACTGATGAGAAGAAAAGAGAAGAAGCTGCAAACTGAACCAAAGGTGCGTCAATTTAGTCAGCAAAAGGGTACAAAACTGGTCAAGTCATCAATTCGAGAGAAGAGCAAGCTGAAAAACTTACAAACTGATGAGAAGTAAAGAAGCTGAGAAGTCAAAGGAACTGGAACTGATCAAAAGTTCAATTAGTTCAAACTGGAGAATCTGCTCATAATCAGCTGAAACAAGCAGTTGAACTAAAGGAAGAGCTGGAAGCCATCTCAGCTGAAGAAGGAGCTGAACTGAAAAACCATCTCAGTTGAAACTGATCAAGTCAACTGGAGATCATTAGCTGAAGCCAAGTCAGCATATGATGTCAGCAGCTCAAGGCCATGCAGAGGCTCAGGAGAGAGAGATTTCAATAGATAAGTTCAAATTTAATTTGATTAAGTGAACGGTAAAATGACGTGTCAATCCATTGTTACCGTTGGACCCATTTTCTCTCTCTTCATTTACCCCTAACGGATAGATTTTGGAAGCCGAAGTAATTCTTCAGCCATCTCCATCGCACCGAATCCAAACCATCGAATTTACTGAAATTGAAATATTTCCAACCGTTGGATGAGCCCCACCCTCTCATAAATAGGTCAGCTGAAAATCATAAATCAAGTTTTACTCTAGCTGCCGATTTACTCTTCAAGATCTAATTTTACCCATTTAGCCAAAATTTCTCAAATCCCTCAAAGAATAATCAATCATGCCTTAAGCCACTGGTCGCTGTAATCGAAAGATAAACAACTTCCAACAGAGTGGAGAAGACTCCACTGGCTTCTGTGAAAATCTATACAAAGATAAATTCTTCGATCTAGCTGTGTTCTCTCGCAACTGCAAAGACTTAGTGCACAGCAATGAAATTATTTATAAATTATACCAGTCAAATCTCAAGACGTTCATGGAAGATACTACAAAAAGGGTATACCCAGAAGCTGTTGCCGAGTTCCATCTCAACTCAAGGAGCACGAAAGAGTCTTTAGAGATTTCAACCCAAGTCAGAGGATGACAACTCACAGTTATCGCTGAAACCCTTGGAGATATGTTTGAGCTACCAGCCAGGGGTCTCAATCTTGATGACACACATGTCAACATGGAGAGGGCCTACAGGTTGTGGAAGAAGGAAGGTTCAAGCATACCCTACAAGAACAGCCATTTCATCTCATGTTTCAAGGATGAATATCAAATGCTGGCATCAATTGTAGTAAAAATGATAATTGGAACTGCCAGTAGCCACTTAGAGATGTCCAAGCCAAAATATAAAGCCTGTGTAGCAGTCGATGATCAACTGGACATCAACTGGACCTAATTCTTCTTCAATCAAATCAAGAAGTTTGTATTGCTTGTTGAAGACAGAAAGAACGCTGATAAATTCCGACAGCATATCTGCTATCTCAATCGAGTTAGCTTGATCTAGGAAAAGCAGTTTCCAAAACGGATAGATGAAGTAATAGACTATAAACTGATAAACAGAGGAGACTACATCCCAACCTCCAATCAATCAGTTAAGATCAAAGAAATTGGTTCAATTCAGTCAACCAGATCCAGAAAAAACAGAGTTACAGCAGAATGAAGAGAAAAATAACAAGCAATTGACACTACAAAGAATAACTCCTCAGACTTCAAAGATGACTTTCTTAAGTCACAAAATACAGTTGAAGCTGAAGCCTGAGCAGTTACAATTGGAGCTGGAACTAGTACATCTGCCAGAACAATGGTACCAGCTGATCAACCTGGAGCAGCCACTATTGAATCAAACATTGCAGCTGAGAGAAGGCCAATCACCAGATCAACTCTGAGCAAGAAATTGGCAAGTCAAAGAAAGAAGAAAATAACTAAGCCAATTGAGAGAAAGGATGATAGTCAAATGACAGATCAAGATCCTATTATCCCTCTAAATCTCACGATTGAAGATGTTGCACCATGCGTCAATCCAAGAGATTTAATCCTTGAAAGGGGGATACCACATGAGAGAACTAGGGCTGATTACTTCAGGTTCACATGTCCACCAATGCCACACACTACAGAAAACATCAGAGTCTTCTCAAAAGAAGAAGACATCAAAAGATGGACTGAAGAAACAACGCATCAATACGCAGCTCAGCACTACGCTCCTAAACTCTCTGGATATGAAAAGTTATTCAACACTTTAACCAAGTATTTATACTGGTTTCTTTGGCGACATGTCTATCAGATAGATCAATTTCTTTTTCTGTTGGCCTTCCATGGAATGAGTTTTTGGAATATGAAAGAGGAATGGAGCATGTGGTGGACAAGCAGCAAGAATGCAGGAGCCACCAGAAGCAAAGACCTGAAAAGACAACTGCACCTTCGAAAGATGTGCACAGAACCATTCAGGGGATCAATAGAGAATGTGTTCAGTGAAATCTACGATCAAAAAAGAATCAAGCTTCCAGATTTTTCCATAGAGAAGGAAAGCTAGAGATGGATGAATCTACAAAAATAGCTCTATGATGAAACGAAGAAAGATCAGTCAGAGCAGCTGTCTGAAACTCCATCAGCAAAGGAGGAGAAAACACCAGTAGATGATCTCATAGAGGAAGCTCTGAGAGAAATGCACTACACAGAAGAGGTTCAAATCAATCTCTTAACAGACTCTCCTGACAATCGGTCTACAACTGAAGAAACAGCTCAAAAGTATAAAACTGACTTGGAGTTTGAAAAGATGCTCAGATCACCAGTTCGACCAGCTGAGGGTCAAACTGAAGGGCCTAATGAAGGGCCAACTGAGCAAGCTGATCAGCCTGAGGAGCATGCAATATTCCAAACTGCTCCAACTGTTGAGCCAACTGAAGAAGCTCAAGTTACTGAGGAAACTGAGGATGAGGTAGATTTTCAACTGCCGCTTGCTACTCTTGTCAAGCCAATCTCCCAGTTTGATCTCTTAAAAGTAGTTCCAACTGATCAAGTTGATGAGGAGCCAATAATGGAAAATCTGACTGATTAGATGTGCAGCATGAAGGCTATACTGGTTCACTAGCCGTAGTGGTTTATGTTGATCCAAATCAGCCAGGATCGCAACACACAGCGCCGCCAGAGAAGAGCTATGGAGAAACTGAAAGTCTGGGAAATCCTGAACAGTCCAAGACAGTTCCGTGTGAAGAGCTTCATGGAACTGAAGTTGGAGAAGAAGTCACACACGAGGTTTTGAAATTCTGTTTAATGATGATATTTTAACTCTCCATGAAGAAACAACTGCCGCAGTTTAGTTCTAGGAACAACTAGAAAGCTCCACTGTTCAGTTCACAGTTCAACATGAAGAACTGCTTCGCAGCATGCAGCAACAGCTCAAGCTGGACAGTGAGCTCATCAAGCAACTGCAATCTCAAGCAGGAGCTCAACCAACTGAGGAAGAATCATCAAGCAGCGACAAAACTGGTGAGCCAGCTGCTAATAGAAGGAAGACTGAGCACAAGAAGGATTAGAGACAGATCAAGCTCAGTTGATTAGGATCTCTAAGTTTTCTTCTTGTAACTTAGTTTATTAATCTTTTTTATCAATAAAATGCCCTGTCAGCAAGATCGTTCAAAATTTCTTATCGTTAAATCTTTGACAATTATATTTAAAGACAAAAGTAAACGTAACGGACATTGCTTTTTCAAAGATATATGAGTATCATTTATTTCTGATAAATCAATCCAGATATAGTCCTTTTGCAAGAAGAGACACACTCATTCTCAAATCATTTCAAAAGAGTCTCTTCGTTTCCCAACTCTCTCAATAAGAAATTCTAGCTAAATTCTTTCAATGGCAGAATCCCTCAGCTCCTCAAATTTCTTCAAAAGCCAGATGTTGAGAGACAAATTCCTTGAAAGGAAGAAGTTCCTGGAAATTCTCCATGAATTTAAAAGCCCAAACCTGCTTGTTAGTCTTCGCAAGACAGGAATACTCTATTACCTGGAAACATCACCAAGGTTCCGTGTGAATTTCTTCTTCAAACACAAGTGAGTGCAAATGGAAATGAGATATTCTCAGTTATTCAAGGTCAATGGAATCAAGATAACTGAAGACACAGTTGCTGAAGTTTTTCAACTTCCAAGGCAAGGAATAATGGTCCAAGAATTAAGCGAGGTAGCTGGACCATACTGGAGAAAGTGGAAAGCCTCCACCTGCAGAAAAGCATTCAGTTTTACCATAGTTTTTGATTTGAAGCTAGAGTGTGGAGTTCTGCTCGACATCACAAACAAGATGATGTTTGGAGCTATTGGAAGCCAGAGCCAGCTTACCCAAGAGAGGTATAAGGTGATGATCTACCTAGCTGAAGGAAGAGAAATAAACTGGGCAGAGTTTGTATTTTCTCAAATCAAGCATCAAGTCCTCAAGGCCTCCAACTCAAAGAGAATAGAGAAATTTGAGTCCATGGTGGGACTCGTTCTTAGGATGAGCAAGATGATTGAAGACATTCTAAAGCTACCAAATGATGATGCTTTACCAATCCTTGTTTCAGACTGGATTCCCAAGAAAGGGAGCATTCATCTTCAGTCACTCAAGAAGAAAAGAAGGACCAAGGCCAAAATAAGTGCCACAGCCTCAAGCAACTCAACTGCCAATGCCGTTCCACCACCAGTCTCGAAGAATGGATCATCAGCTGATTTCAAATTCTGTTCTGATCCATATGAGCTCATTCCATTCATTGGAATCCGTCATCCAGACTATGGAGCTGATTACTTCAGGAGCACTTACCCTCCTCCTCTCCAATTGACGGAAGAAAATGTTCACACTTTCTATAGTGGTGAATATGCAGCCAAGAGTGCATAAAAAGAGGTAACCAATTTACTTCTCACTCAATTTGTATTCATGGCTATGCAAGATCAAGAGTTTTTTAAGCAACTGCACCAGTATTTCTACTGGTACAACTGGAGACATTCCATGTCAATATAGTCTCATTTATTGATCACTGCCTTTCACGGTATAAGTTTTTGGTAAAGAGAAGAAGTTTGGAGCTTAAAATAGATAAGTTCCTCAAATCCATTTCCTCCAATGATCGTGCAAGTTCAGAGGATTATGAGTCATCGATTGACCAACAAAATCCCTCCAACTGCCCTACTTGCCGAACTGAGAAGTGACATCATGGCTCAAAGAGAAGCAGGAGTCAATCAGCCAGCAGACTGCATAGCTAGCCCTGCTTACCGAAAACTAAATTTTGACAATTTATCAAATCAGTCAGCTGAGCCACCTCGACCAACTGAACCTGCAACTGAGCAAATGTAAAGGGATCTACTCCTCACCCCAATCACAGCGAGTCGAGAATGTGATGATAAAAACACTGTGATGAGACCGTGCATAGCAACGATGATCTTAATCCGGAGTTGCAGTTCAAAGGTCCAGTTACGAGGCTTTAAGCTAAGAAGTTGCAAGATTATCTTCAAGCCATGATTCGCAAGAAGCTTGAGGAAGAACCAAGCCAAGGCAGCTCGAGATTGGTGTCCGTTTCAATGTTCGTAGATGAAGTTCATCGTCAAAAGCCCTACATGGACTGTGCACAAGGCTGAGCTTAGGACACGACCCATGCAGCCATGAGCAATTAAGACCAGAGATCTCCGCATGGACCGTGCGGCTCGACGTTTTCAACAACGGGCTTGCTTCATTTGTGACTTTCATACCTATGCTATAGTATTATTCTATACTATAGTATTCAATTATTTTGAGTCAGTTTTTATTATTTAATTATGTAATTTTCAGATTTTTTGAGTCATCGGTTGACTGGGTTTTATTTAAGGTAATTTCCTACCTTAATTAGAATTATAGTCTAGGTAATTTTCTAGTCCAAGTTTAAGTATTTTTTGCCTTGAATTTTCATCCCTTTCTAGCTAGGATTTTCGTGCTCCCTTATGTTATAAATAGGGGATCATTGTGAACATTATAATTTAATCATTATTGAAGTTATTTACCTTTGCACCCAATTGTGTCTCAAACAAATTAAATCTTTTGGTTGTTTTGATTCAAAAACATTCATTCTTAGGATTAGCACTTCTAAGTCTTATTCAAGGGTATTCCTTAATCCACTTGAGGGATTAATGGGTATTCACTATTTTGAAGATCAAATTAGAGATTTTAGCCTTGCGTACATTCGAGACTCAAGGAGACTTTCGGGTTGTGATTCACATCGATGTGTCATACTCCATCTACATCAATCGACGGCACTCATACCTTCAGCAACGTTCGCCTCCCTTCAAGCCACCAATCGATCGAGTCTCTTTCACAAGTCGAGGTCGAGTCCTTTATGATTCATCCAAACGTAAGTCTAATCCATCTCTATCATATCCTACCTTCTCCAAGCCATTCTTCACAAGCTTTACATGATTCTATCACATAATTCCTTCCACAAACATTCATCCTTTTTATCTTGGTATTTGGTTGTGTTTCATAATTTGTATCATTATCTATATGTCTTAGTTGTCTAGATTAATTCATCGTATAACCATCGAGTCTTTTAGATTTTTTATTTTAGTTCGGTTATTTATATTCATTTTGTTAGTCGGATTGAATTCCTTCATTCCGCTGACGCGTTGCATTCCTTAAAGTCTTCCGCACATATTTATTCCATCTAGAATTGTCTGGGTCGTATCATAAATTTTGCATCAGAGCCACGTCAGCATAGCTGGTCATTGTTCAATCTGACATGTCATCTACGTGTCTTATTTTTGTTTACATGTCAATTAGTGTCATTCGATTTTACAGTGGTCTGTCGTGTTGTAATAGACTAGTTGTGCATTGAACAAAAAAAATCGTATGAAAAAAAGTTCAGATAAAAAAAAAGGAGAAATCTGAAATTAAAAAAAAAAATGAGGTTTATTCATTGTCTTTCCTTTTGAGTTATTTTATATTTGGTAGTTTCTTATTGAGTTGTAATTTCTTTTGGTTCTTTCTTTATAGAGTCTTAAGAATGTTTGGCATTGAAAAATCATTATTTAACATATAAAATGTAATGTATATGACAATGTTAAGGTACGCATAAATTATAATTTAGATAAATTATGCAAAATTGGTTTCTTATTACCACATTAATCCCCATTAAATTAATGATGCCGAAAATAAAACAATAATGTTTTGCAATGCATATGTGATATGTTTGGAACACTGTAAATTGTGACTGCGAGAAGAAAATAAACAAATAAACAATGCTTTGTAATAAATATGTTATTGCTTTGGTAAAAATATAAAAAGATTTTTATTGTATAGGTCATATATTTCGAATTGCTAAATTGTTCCAAGGAAACAAAACAATAACTAACGTTACATAATATATAAGTTATTGCTTTGGAAGACATATATTAATGGTTGAAACACATACTCATCACTTTTTATGATTTTAGTTGAGATCAATACATAATCGCATACATCAAGGATGCTAATTATTAAGAGCAATGTCATTGGCTAAATCATTAGATGACATCTAAAATGTAAAGTATAAGTTATTGTTTCAATATGCATAAATATATAGTTTAGAAAATTGCATAATAATTGAATACAACAACATTAGATTCGATTAAATTATGCAATCTTAGTCCCTCATTACCACATTATCCCCATCAAATTAATGATTCTAAAAATATAGCAATAGTGTTTTACAATGCATATGTCATATGTTTGTAATACCGTAATTGTGGTTGTGCGGAAAAAAGAAAAGATAAATAATGATTTGTATAATATATGTAATAGCTTTTTAAAACAAATGTTACTATTACCTACGCATACAATTAATGCAAAAAGTGAAACATATTTCTTAACTATAATATTTTCAATACTTATGTATTACAAATTAAACGCTTGTCATCCGATAAACTTCATACACACATTCTTAATGTCACAGACCTGCAGCTAAGAAGCACGATGCTTAAATATGATGTTTTCAATGCTCAAATATTTCAAAAGTAGGTAAACTTTATTGAAAAATACACCAAAGCTACGAAATGAGCGAATGATGCTCTGCGTCGGTTGACGACGACTGGAGGGCAGTTAACAAGACAGGGCATCATAGAGGTGGACGGTAATATAGGGATGTCTAACACTGTACAATAACTGATGACCGTTAGACAATGATGGAAAGATGTGTTAGGATTTAGAACTACTTGTTAAATCACCGACGAATGGTGAGAACAAATAAATCGAGAAGAAAAGAGAACACGAGACACCAAATTTATACAGGTTCGTCATAATCGTGACTACGTCCTGTTCTTGCTGCTGCAGAATTTCACTATGAAATTGGGATAGATTTTATAGTTACAGAGAGCTTCTTCTTCGCTGTCTTGTTCCAAAGCAGATAGCAGAGATATGTCTATATATATATATATATATATATATATATTTGACTTCCTCTCTACGCTAACCCACTAACAAAAGAAGAAAACAAAAAATAAAGCCTAGCAACTAGTTGATTTAAAGAGAAGCCCGCTAACACGCCCAAGCCCCATTTGATTTAGGCTCCACCCACTTAACAATCTCCCACTTGGAGACAAATCAAACAACATGCCTCCACCTTCATCTTCACTGCAGCAGCAATATCTTCTCATGCATCCAGAGAAAGGCCAACTGAAGTTGTGCACAACTTCTGTTTTTCAATCGGCACACTCTTTGTCAGCATATCTGCTCGATTACGACTTCCAAGAATCTTCTCAGAAACCAAAACTCCATCTTCTAGAGCTGATCTAATGAAGTGATATCGCACCTATATATGCTTCGTTCTGCATGATATACATGATTCTTTGCTAAATAAATAGCACTTTGACTATCACAATATAAAACACTTTTCTTGTTGTCTTGATCCAATTCTTCCAAGAATGATTGCAGCCAAATCATCTCCTTACTTGCTTCGGTTATAGCAACATATTCGGCTTCAGTGGTTGAAAGGGCAAAAACATTCTGCAATTTTGAAACCCAACTGACAGATGTTCCACCCAGAGTGTAAACATATCCAGTAATGCTCTTCCTACTATCAACGTCTCCAGCCATATCTGCATCTACACAACCTTCCAATTTCAAGCTTGATTTCTTGAAATACAGAGATAAACCTGCAGTGCCTTTTAGATATTTGAGAATCCATTTCACTGTCTCCCAATGTTGTTTTCCAAGATTACTCATGTACCTGCTAACAACTCCCACTGGATGTGCAATGTCGGGCCTGGTGCATACCATGGCGTACATTAAACTACCAATAGCAGAAGCATATAGAATCTTACTTATATAAACTTGATCTTGCTCAGTGGTTGGGCATTGCTCCTTCGACAACTTGAAGTAACATGCCAAAGGAGTACTCACAGACTTTGCATTAGCCATGTTGAACCTACTAAGCACTTTCTTTATATATTCTTCTTGTGATAGCTTTAAGACTCCATTTTCTCTTGTAATTCTTATTCCAAGGATTTGTTTTGCAGCACCCAAATCCTTTATTGCAAATTCCTCAGACAATTTCTTCTTCAGTCTATCAATCTCCAATTTGCAATCACCTGCTATCAACATATCATCAACGTAGAGTAACAAGATGATATAACAGTTACCAAGCTTCTTCACATAACAACAGTGATATGCTTGACACCTTTGGAAGCCATTACTACACATGAAGTGGTTAAACTTCTTGTTCCACTACCGTGGAGCTTGTTTGAAGCTATACAAGCTTCTTTGAAGTTTGCACACCATTTTCTCGCACTTCAAATGCTAGTGGCTGCATCATATAGATTTCTTTGTCCAGATCACCATGAAGAAATGTAATCTTCACATCTAACTACTCCAGAAACAAGTCTTCTTGTGCCACCAGTGCAAGTACAGTTATGATCGTGTTTAAATTTACTATAGGAGAAAATATCAGTGTAGTCAATGCCTTCTTTTTGTTGGAACCCCTTCACAAAAAGTCTTGCCTTGTACCTGTCTTTTCCATCAGACTCTTCTTTTATCCGGTACACCCATTTGTTATGCAAAGCTTTCATGTTCTTTGGTAACTCAACAAGTTTTCATGTCTTATTTGACATCAAAGAAGCCATCTCATCTTGCATTCCCAACTCCTACTTGACTGATTCTTTAGCCTGCATAGCTTCATCATAGCTTTCCAACTCACCCTTATCAGTCAACAAAATATAATGTAAGGAGGGAGAATATCTTTGCGGTGTTCTGATAGTTCTATCATATCTTTTAACTGCAACAACAAAAGTGGTCTGTACTTCTTCATATGGAGTTGTAATTTCATGGTCTTCAATTTTTGAGTTCTCAACTTCCACTTTGGAAATGTGCTTCAAGGGAATCATCTCTGAATTGTCTATGCTTTTGACATCTTCACCATCTTTGTTCTTGTACAAGACATCTTCATTGAAGATCACATTCTTGCTTTTGATAATTTTTCGAGATTGGTCATCCCAGAAGCGATAACCAAACACGTTGCCACCATAACCAATGAAAAAACATTTTGGAATCAATGTGAATATATGAAACACAACCAAACACTTTTAAATGTGAGAGGTTTACCTTTTTCCCACTCCATACTTCTTCTAGAAGCTGGAAATTCAACGATGTGGATGGCCCCCTATTCATCAAATAGACTGTTGTATTGACCACCTCTGCCCAAAGCATCTTTGGCAATCCCGCGTGCAATGCATGCTTCTAGCACGCTCATTGAGAGTTCTATTCATCCTCTCTACCACACCGTTTTGTTATAGATTTCTAGGGATGGTTTTTAGCATCTTGATTTCATTTTCTTCACAGTGCCGCTTGAATTTTTCATCGGTGTACTCTCCTCCATTGTCTGACTTTAAGCTCTTGACTTTCATATTAGTTTTGTTCTCAACTTCAGCTTTCCACTTCTTGAACACGCCGAACACGTCGGATTTATTTCTTAAGAAATAAACCCATACTTTTCTATTGAGTCATCAATGAAGGTGACATAATAGTTTGAGCCTCCAAGCAAGGTGACAGCAGTCGGTCCCCATACATGAGTATGTACTAGCTCCAATTTCTTAGTCTTTCGATCTTGTGCTGCCTTTGGAAAACTGACCATCTTTTGTTTGCCGAAGATGCATCCTTCACACAAACTGTGCTCAACTGTCTTCAGGTCTGGTAATCTTCCCTCAGAGTGAAGTAATTTCATGCCATTTTCACTCATGTGTCCGAGTCTGTAATGCCACAACTTAGAGCTTGTTATGGAATCAACAACTGCAATGGTATCTTTGTTGTCGGTGCTCTTGTAGAGTGTTCTTGTTCTGTTCCCTCGAGCAATCACCATGGCACCTTTTGTTACTTTCCAATTTCTATCATTGAATGTAACACAGTGCCCTTCTTTGTCAAGTTGTCCAACTAAAATCAAATTTTTCATCAGATGTGGTATGTGTCTCACTTTCTAAATATTCCACATCGATCCATTTGGCATTTTCAACTTGACATTGTCGATACCAACAATATCCAAGGATCCTCCATCAACAAGATAAACCTTTTAAAGTTTTCAGCAACGTAGTTCGCTAAGAAATCATGACATGAAGTAGTGTGAAATGAGGCTCCCGAGTCTATAACCCCTCACAACTGTTATCAACAGTCAACAACAATGCATCGTATTCTTCATCAATGATAACGTTTGCCTCATCCTCTTTCTTGTCATTATTGTTTCCAGCATTCTTTTTCGGTTCTCTGCAATTCTTTTTTATGTGGCCAGTTTTGCCATAGTTCCAACAATTCATACCACCACGTTCATTCCTTGACTTACTTCTATTTCCATTACCCATGTTTAGATTCCTACCCCTATTTTCAACATTTAGAGCTGAGTTGGATGTTGAAGTTTCACAAAAATCCTTCTTCTGGACTTCTTCCGCCATAATAGAATTTCTGATATTAATAAACTTTAACATGGCATTTCGTTAGTAATGGCAGTTCTCATAGGTTCCCAACTATTCAGTAATGAGGCTAAGAGACTCAACGCATACATCTCATCATCAAAGTTAATACCAACATCAATCAACTGATTTGTAACAATTTTAAACGCATTCTGGTGCTCTACCACAGATGCCCTTCTAACATTTTCAGATTAAATAATTTTTTCATAAGATGTACCTTAGTATTTGCCGATGGCTTTTCATACATCTTTGATAAGGCCTTCATCAAATTTACTGTAGTTTTCTCATTAGCCACTTTGTGTGCTACATTCCTTGACAACGTCAAGCGAATCATTCACAGCACTTGTCGATCAAGGAGATGCCACTCATCATACTTGATTCCCTCAAGCTTCTTCTTGTCCAAAGGAAGGTGCAATTTTTTGCAGAACTAGTAGTCCTCTATCTGCATCCAGCAGAATGAAAAATCTAGCCCATCAAACTTGTTGATGCCGTAAACCAATCCTTCTTCTCCAGCCATCGTTCTCACCCTAATCATGGCTCTGATACCACTCGTTAGGATTTAGAACTACTTGCTAAATCACCAATGAATGGTGAGAACAAATAAATCGAGAAGAAAAGAAAACATGAGACACCAAATTTATACAGATTCGTCACAATCGTGACTACGTCTTGTTCTTGCCGCTGTAGAATTTCAGTATGAAATTGAGAGAGATTTTACAGTTACAGAGAGTTTCTTCTTCGCCGCCTTGTTCCGAAGCAAAGAGCATAGATATGTTTATATATATATATATATATTTGACTTCTCTCTACGCTAACCACACTAACAAAAGAGGAAAAGAAAAAATAAAGCCTAGCAACTAGTTGATTTAAGGAGAAGCCCACTAACAGGCCCAAGCCTCATTTGATTTGGGCTCCACCCACTTAATAAGATGCTGGATGGCGGTCAATGATGGGGATGCAAGGGATTTTATTCTCGACAATAGTCACCGATTTCTATGGGATCAATGAGTTACAACTAGAGTTTTTGTTACTCTCTTAATTACTTTTGGTTTTATTAATCAACACATTCAAAAAACTCAGAGATAGTAAATGCTAAAAAATTATAAAATTATGTGTTCTTTATAAAAAAATAGAGGCGACCTATATTTTCGCCAATTTAGTGCAACTTAGCCATAGTACTTATCTTGAACAACAACTCGACACCACTCATCTATTAAAACCCAACAATCTCGTACCGCAAATCTGATATCTTCTGCTACAAATTGGTAGGCTTTTTTCTATGCAATTCAGGTAGTCATCGTTGGAGAGATTGCCTCTATATAGAAGAGCCTGTTGACAGTGTCTATCGTCATTGTGCAGAATTTTGTGGCGGATGAAGATGGAAAAAATTGATAGAGGAAGATGATTGTTGTTTTTTATATTTGATAATAAAAAAATGATGGAAGAAGATGGAAAAAATCTGTTTTGATATGGTATGGACGTGTTTAGTGGGATTTAATTAACAAAATGTCGAGTATACCCTAAACACACAATAAAAGGATAAAGTCTTGTTGACCAAGTTTCGATAAAAATCTCATCCCAACCGTTGATTTTGATAGATCTAATGGGTAAGAATAATTCATATTTTTCACACCAAGTATTAGTCCTCATTTGAACCAAATCATATGTGTGTGTGTGTGTGTTTTGACAATATATTTTAATAAAACTTATGTTTATTTAAAATTTTAAATTTAAACAAAAATTAAAATTAGATTTAATATTAAAAAAACAAAAGTTAACGACGGTCTAACAACGGAAATATTCTGTTGTTAGAAATAATTACGTCACACGAAATGAACAAATTAACGACGGCCGTAGCGACGGAATGGTCCGTCGTAAACATGCAAATACGACTGTTGACGGCGGTCTTTCTTCGTATCGTCGTTAGACATAACAACGGTCTCAACAATGACATATTCCGTTGTGAAGGTCTTGAGACGTCCGTTTACAGGGACCATATTTACGAGGACAATTCCATCGTAACAATCGTCGTTAAAACTAATAACGATATATTTTCCATCGTTAATTCAACTGTCGACGAACATATTAATGACGGAAAGTATCCGTCATTAGATATGCTTAATGACGGAATATCGATGTTTTCCGTCACTAACAGTGCTTTTTTTGTAGTGTTATTTCCGTTGCGCGTGAGGTTGAGATTCACTTTTAGCATGTAATGGATATTTGTGATGTTTTTATTCATAACAACGCACATCCATGTAAATCCTGAGTTCCTGAGTTTCATCAGTAAATTCTCATTTGAAAAGCATAACAATATTTAACTTATTATTAAATGCGATTGTCATGTCTTATTAAATATTTCATATATGTGGTCATTTAATTTTAGTAAATTCAATAACAAACATGGAAACCGAGTGGCTGGAGAAAATGTTGGAAATAAGAGTTTGATAAAATTAACTTATATTAGATTGACTAACGGATCATAAATTTTTATACGGGCTAAACAAGTCCAGAAACCTTCCAAATCCGCCCATTCCAGCAAACGTGTGTACACGTAAATTTTTATATATTTTTTAAAAGAAAATAAAAAATTATTTATTTCATCTGAATTCAAATTAACTATTATATTTTGGAGTATATATTTAATTCATAAAAAATAATTATGAAAACGGTGCACAAGCCCACTTGTTATTCTATTTTAGGGTAGATATTTCGAGAGAGAGAGAAAAAAAAAAAAAAAAAAAAGACTAATGCATGTTGTGGTCTCACACGAGGCCACCTGTAGGAATTTTTTTGGGCTTTGGAAAAAAAAGTAAGGTTGAATTAGGAACAACATAAAACCTAGAAATTACTTTACAATCAAAAAGTAGTTTTAACTCTGAAGTGTAAAACCCACTCAAACTTCATATGCAGAACCTTCATAGAGAGCATACATAACCGTATCAGATAAAATGATGATAAAACCAAGTTGTCACAGCCAAAATTAAAATTTGATCTCGGCATGCTACGAGCAATAATTTGATGTAATTATTGAAGGATTACTGCAGAATCATCATACTCCATGAGATGTATCATTTAAGTGATGATGAAGGTTTAAAACAATCAAAGACCAAACTTAAATTTTACACGAATCGAACATCAAGGTATTATAAGTTGATTTTTGAACGAGCAAAATTATCGTAAAATGTAGAAATCAAATTACATCAATACATAGCTTTTGCAAATAAGTTTGATTTTTGCAATGTAACATGTTAATAAGTTTTAGTTTGCCCAAAGAGAGGCTTCTAACATGAATTTCTCCCTTGTGTCGAAATATTACAGTTTCTATGGTTTTTATTGGCATAGCTTACACCAGTAATTTCACAGGGGAGTTGCTTCATTTTTCCTAGTGATTTGATTACAAAGAGTTCTGCAATAATTATGACAGAAAAGGGGAAAAAATTAAATTAAGGCAGAGTATTATTTACCCTGATAAACCAGACCATCCAAATCAAGAAACTTAGACAATTTTCTCTCATCATCAGTTCTTTTCACTTGTACTTCTGTTTATAGGCCACAATTTGCTGAGCATTCTCTTAGGTCTGTTGGGAGTCATGCTGAAGGCCTTGATTTTTGATGATTTTTCGATACCATTGGGGAAACTGTCGTCTAAGTCATCGTCTTCATCCAACTTCATTTTCAGTGTAGAAACATTCGACTTTGGTGACTTTAGGCCAGAAACGCTCCACTGATCTTCTGGTGGAACGGTGCCATTCATGCTGAATGAGGCTGCTGATTTTGATGGAGTCTTGCACACTGCTAATAGTGCCTTGATGTTGCTAGGCAGCTCGGTGACTTGACCACCCGCCATTGCAGCTCGTGCTTGCTCAAAGAAGAGAACTTGAACAACCACCCTCAAGGGCAGCATCTCGTTTTGTGCAGCATGCATGCATGCTTCAACAGACAGTTTCTTGCAGTCTAATATGCGGCACAGGCTCTTTCTTTCACTCTTAGTTAGCTCTGGATGCCCCTGCATATCAAAAAGGCCTTCTATCAATATTTTTCGACTACCATTGAATCATGAAATGGAATAGAAATCGTGCACATGTAATCACTTGCACAAATTCTCATCATGAATCTCGATTATATGATAGATTTATCTTCCTTATTTTACCTTCCTTTCTTCAATGTTTATAAAAGTTTGAAGGCATTTAGAGTAGTGAAAAACATGACATAGGAAAAATTTATCTAAAAATATTGTGATATAATTCTGATAATGATCTATATACCTTTAGGTAAATGTCAATAGCTTTGTAGAGATCATCATGATCAAGCCTTGCAAAGTCTGGGATGCCTTCTGCCACAGCAATGAACTTCGACAAAGGCAAGCTCTTATCCTTGGCTATCTTCTGAAGATATCTATCCACAAGTTTTGCCACCTTGAGTTTAGAGCTGTGAGAAGCAGAAGATGATCTTCTGCTCTCCTGAAACATCATGTCCACGTTCTCAGCTGAACGTGACCTTCGTCTTTCAAACTCCCCTTTCGCTCTAGGAGGGCTCGTGGGGGGGCTCTGCCCCTGCAACATGAAATGCTCCAATATGGTAACCACAACGTCCACATCAAATATCATTTCATCCGAAGGTATGAGCAAATCACTAACTGAGGCTTCCTCCAATTGAAGTCCAATTCTTCGAGCCAACTCCATCTTGGAAGAGGAAGAAGCTTTGAGTATGTTAGCAGCCTTCAATAGCTTCAACAGAAAGCTGCAAGGAACCTCTCCTTTCTCAGAAGGCAGCAAGCTAACAATCGACTCCAACAGCAGCCTATTCTTTGAAGTCACCTCCCCAACAGAGTCGAGCTCAGAATCAGAGTCGATACTAATGTAGTTGGATATATTTGGCAGCCAACGTGATGCATAAATCCTCAATGCATCACCAATGAGGTTAGATGGAACCTTCCCACCAGATTTAATAGCTATCATAGTTCTCCAATAAAGATCAATCCCTAACTCAGCCAAATCTTCCCCCCACCAGCCTCTACTCATAGACTTATTATGCCTCTGGCTCTCAGATCCATTGCACGAGGCATCATCCCTACCACCCCTTCTGGAATAGCTGTGAGACAAGCTCACCTTGTTGGGGTAGGATAGAACTTTGGAAGCAATAGCTTCAATGCAACGGCTTGTTACCCCGAGGTCTTCAGACCACATAGGGAAGGCTTTGGTGCTTTGCAAAGTCACAATAGAGTCCCTCCATCCATGAAGGATGCAAGAATTCAAGAACACTTCAATCTTGTATATCAAGTTACCCTTCTCAACATCTTCTGTCATTTGTAGGTACTCAGCTGCACATCTCGTTGACACAATGTTGTAGGCACTCAGAGTGACGGTGATGCCATAGCAGAACTTCGCGCACAAATCAAACGCCTCAACTCCACCGGGGAAATCGGGCAGCTGCACTATCTGAAGCTGCAGCGCCTCCGCCCTCTCCGCACACAGCTTCTGCAAACGCAAGCACTTTGAAAGCAGGGGAAACTGCAAACAAATATCATCAACTTTCACATTCAATAATTCAATCATATCAAATTTTTTCACAAAATTTGAATTTTTTAATTAGTATCACCTTGTGCAGTAGATATCTGGTTCCCTTAACTTGTATGATAATATCACTCGACACTTCAGATGATACAGACCTAAATTCAATAAACACAGTAATAATAATAATAATCATAATCATAATCATCATTTTAATTTCATTTCATAAACAATTCAAACATGGAAGAATTTAATTACCTCATGGAATCTGTTGTGTAGAATGTATCAGGCCGAGATCCAAGTTTCATAAACTTCATTTTTGCAAACCTCCTAATTCTTGAATAAAACTATAGAATTTTGATCAAACCAACATTTCAAAGTGAGACAAACACCAACTTCATCGCTGTTGTAAGCTTCACTTTTTTCCAACACCACTAACTCAGAAAGTTCCACGTCCAGCTCCTACCAATAGAATTTGTCGGAACCAGACAACCACTGCTAAATTCCACTATTCTTGTTTCTAAATCACCAAATAAAAGACAACAATCAAAACTCCATATATCTCACCAGAACTTGAGCAATCTTTAAGTTGAAGGGAGAAAGGAAAAAAAAAAAAAAAAAAAAGGATTGAGAGAATTGTAATTTCAAGAACTGAAACAGATATTGTGTAGTGACTGGTGACGAGCAAAACATTATGAAATTTATACATAAATTCAAGAAAAATCTACCACTCAAGAATCACTGTCACTTCAGTCAAATTATGTACCCGAATTGACATGGACATGGACATGCATAAACAAAAGGGAATCCCAAACACAACTAAAATCTCATCAACGATCACTAAAAGGAAAAATAAATAAATTAAACACGCATATATATATTTAATTTCATTTTTTGTCACACCCTCTAGCTAAAACAACAAGAACATTGAGAAAAAAAAAATAAAGAAAGAAAGATAGAATCAAAGAAAATTGAGGTTGTTTTGTACTCACAGGTCACGACTCACAAGTAACTGCCAATCATTTCCTGGTGGCTATTTAATTTGATTTCCTATTTTCTTAAGTATTTGAGCAGTAATATTTGTTGAGCTTAGATTGCTAAACCACAATGCCAGCGTGCAGGTAGAGAGAGAAAAGGCGACGCCCACGTGCTTATCCTGCGCCCACTTGTGTCCCTCTCCCTCATCATTGCCACTCCAATTTTCATTACCACTATTCCTGTTTCCTCAATAAAACCGGATTATTTTAGTCCACCACTGCTTTATAACCACAATAGTACGCCGCTCTATATTGCAATATTTTTGTCAAGAAGGAAGAGGGTGGCGCGCGCACACATTCATATATACACACGTATATATAATATATATATTAAGACTTCATCAAATTTGTCAAGGGTGAGAAATAATATAAACTTAAAAGCAAAAACGATAAAGATATGATTAAAAGGAGGAATAGGGATTTGTGCATCACTATCAAAAAATGGTTGTTTTAGACTGCAACTGTTGTTGTAGCATACTGACCTCAAGTTCTTGATATGTATATATAAATTGGTTGAATTTGAAACTGCCCTTATTTTTCTTGGAAATAACAAAAATTGCTGTTTCATGCTTTAATGCATGAGGGGCCATGCAAATTTAGTGCCCGTGTGAAAGATAAGAAGAAGAACAAGAAAAAAAAGAAAAAAAAAGAACACACACACACACAATTTTTGGCATGTAATTGAGATTTTGAAATTGGGTGGCTGACGGATCAATGGCGGCAAGTAGGGGCTCCCCGAATTCTTTTTTCATGCGTATATAGTTGAGTAAAATTACACATATAACTTATTTACAACACGCCAAACTAAAAAAACTAAGAAACTTAGGTTCATTCTAAATTTTGAAAAGTTTGATTGAAATTAACATTTCGGTCAAAGATGATAAAATTTTGCAACCAGGGCATCTTACTTTCCTTTGACTTTGCAAGAGGTTCGTTTATATATGTGAGTTTTTTAGCTAAAAATTTTAAGATATATATCTATATATCAGAAAAGGCATAATGTTATAATAAACATATGCATTGTAAAAAGTGATGTATTATGTGTTTTTGGGCGAGACTTGAAAAAGGGAAATAAATTAGGGAATTAAAAAAAACGAGTTGTAGGTAGTTACTAAATAAAAAATAAAAGGAGGAAAGCTATGATCTTTATTATATATTTATATTGATATTGTATACCTATTCTGTTTTTTATTTTATTCATTTATTTAATTTAAAAAAGGAGTGCGGAAAGGTTAGCTGGCAAATCATCATCTTCTTGCTTTTAATTACGAGATAACTACTCTTGGATATTTATTTTGGTACAACTTTTCCATTGTAGCATATAATTGACTCTCTGCTGGATGACATAAATAATAATTAGCAGGCTCATTGAAAAAGTTGAATATTTTTAATTTGCTGATAATTTTTCAACTGAAATACGAGATAATGATCATAATTGAGCTGGTTCCGCAGTTGATGATGATGGCGTGTAAAAACATTTTAATTAAGCAGGTTGATTTCTAAGAGCATCCACTATGGGGGTGCTTATATCTATGTGGCCAAATAAGCACCAAGTTCCACCATAGTGAAACACAAGTCAAGATAGCAAAATAAGAAATGAGTCCCTTGTACAAGGAGCTGCTTGTTGAATTAAATAGTGGGCCCAAAAATTTTCTCTCTGCTCCCCTTTTGCATTTTTTGTGCTTTCTCTCTCCTCCCTTTTTGTATTTTTGGTTCTTGAATTAAATAGTGGGGTCCATGAATAGTTAAAAATGAGGTAGCACCATAGTGAAGAAAATATTGAGTAATTAAAAAAAGAAGTAGTTGATCATGTGGCACACATGTGGCATCACTACGGGGTAGCACCACAATGGATGCCCTAATAAGATTAATTATATGGTGACCGAGATAAATCCGATCCGTGAGATTAACTAAGATTTGAATAATACGTTTTGAATATAATAATAATAATAATAATAATAATAATAATAAT
The DNA here is from genome assembly GCA_026008535.1 of Perilla frutescens. NCBI lineage: Eukaryota > Viridiplantae > Streptophyta > Magnoliopsida > Lamiales > Lamiaceae > Perilla > Perilla frutescens. Next base: position 43,581,588 of record BRKX01000013.1, on the reverse strand, counting down.
AATAATAATAATAATAATAATAATAATAATAATAATAATAATAATTCTAAACAAAAATTAATAAATATTACCTCTACAAAAATACTACTCCTTCCATTTATGTTTAAATATCATTTTGGATTAATACATACAAATTCATAAATTAATTAACTTACTTAATACACCCTTGTGTGATATTAAATGAGTTAAATATGTATGTTTGAATGCATTAAATGAGGACAAATATGAGGAAAAATATGAATTTTATGTCTTGAATTTGTAGAATGACATTTTTTATTTTGTGAAACAAAATTATAATGCTACAATGACATGTATTCAGAAACGGATGGAGTATTTTTTATTAATTACTTACAAAATTGTTATTTTTATGGTAAAGATATTACCTTCAGATTTAAAAAAATATTACTTCAATTTTCATAGGAAGACTGGCCGGTACCACACACATTTTTGTGACACTTTTCTGCATTGGATTCTTCTGGTAAAAAGTTTCATATGTTGTTATTATCTCTTGGTACAAGTGGTGGCTGATAATATATATAGATATATATCTGTGTGTCTCTTAAAATCAAGAAAATCAATATTTATAAGTCATAATGAGGCTTCAATATAATAGTTTGTGTCCTTTTTATTATATCAAGTAAACCTATGAATGATCCTCATATGAGATTTCATGTTGCACTATTTACATTTCGCTTTGTTTTTCTTTTCTTTTTTTACTTTTTTTATGATTTAGTTTAATTTTACAATTGTTTATTAGGCCAATTACAGTTTATGATTTTTATTTTTATTTTTGCATTTCATTTTCAATTTTCAATTAATAATTCATTATTATGGTTGATTATTTCATAATTAAATTTAATAATTATTTATTTTATTTTCTTGTTGCTAAATGGTGACTATGGTTAGTTATGTTATAACTAATTTTTATTTTACAGTACTCCCTCGGTTTCTGAATAAGTGTCATTGTGGATGAATGCACGTATAATAATAAATATATTAATTAGATAATCAAATTACCTTATGCACCTTATGTGAATATATTAAATGCATTAAATATGATTATTTGAATGCATTAAATGAGGTCAAATATGAGAAAAATGTTAAATTTTTACCTCGATTGTGTAGAATAATGTTTTTTTGTGAAACAAAATTAAAGTGCTAGAATGACACTTGTTATGAAATAGAGAGAGTAATAAATATTATTAAATTTATAAATTTAATGATGAAACAAGGAGTGAAACACGTAAAATGTCAATAAAAAATTTGAACCCACCAATCTCCCAGGGTCGTGAAATTAAATATCGCAAATTAATTAAAACTAAATCTACATATGTGATCGATGAGAAAAACTAATTAAACTTATGAAATAGACTAGGACAATCAATCTATGAAAAATAAAAAATCATTTTAAACAAACTTTTTCATTTTAATGTTTTAATTGAATAATCTGACAGACAAGAAAGATTGAACAAATAATTGATATTATATTCTTCTAAAAAATTATAATTATCGTCGCAACATACTAAGTACTTTGATTAATTCTGTATGAGTATTATTGCACAGTACAAAAGATCGAGCAACACATAAATAATCAATTTTTTCATCAATCAATTCCCCATTCAGACAGTCAACTTACAACAATATCGCTTTTGAATGGAATGAAATGATTGAAATAATTAAGAGTGCCTTTCCTTTATTCGCTTGATTTTCCACAAGAAAAATTTATCAAAACAATAGTGAAAAATCAATCCTTTTTCCCATGATTGCCTTTTGTTTTTCTTGTTAAGTTGCGTAAAGCTCTACACATTTGCAATAGGGAAATTCATATGATTTGCGACTGCAGACAAATAACTAATATACGCACAATCAAGAAATGGCAATAATAATGATTTGAGTTCATGATTCCTTTGGACGTACATATACAAATATATTTTATGAAAAATAAAAATAAAAACATAATTAAACTCAGACGAGATATAGCATATTAAATGCTTGAAATTGATGTTCTAATATCGAATTCTCATGCGTGCCACGTTAACTTGTTCTCATATCGGTTCAACATTAAGAGAAATCAAGAGTACATAGGTGCAGACCACATATCTTGGAGATATTTTGGTGAAGTCCAAAAGTCAATTTGTGTGAACTCCGACTTATAAGGACAATGTACAGAAACTATTGAGATTGTTTATGCAATGCATGTGGTATGACCTTTTGCAAAAGCGAAAGTAAATTCATACAAATTTTAGCTCATAATCAACAATATCGATAAATGACCAATGTCGAGAAAGTATTGTAAGGGTGCAAAATATATGCAATGCAAGTGATGTTAATGTCTAGTGAGTGTAAGGTGGCTCCAAGAAGCAAACCATGTGAGGGCTCAATCAATGTCTAGGAAGGGCTATGGCTCAACTGTGTAAAGGCTCAATCCATGGATCCATGCCGCTACTACGTTACATAAGAAATGACAATTTAGTAATTTTGGTCCCCGACCAAGGGCAAATTGGGAGGAAAAGTGGTGGTGGAGGTGGATTGTAGATGGAATATGTGAAAAGCATTATTCGCAACGGTGTACGGGGTCTTAATCCGTGCTACCCAACGGGGTTACAACAAACATATGGGCCCCTAATTCTATTGTATTTTCTGCAATCCCAGACCCCTCCCCCCCTAATAATAAAACGTTCTAATGTATTTAAGAAGTCTAACGCTGAGTTGGACAGAAATCATATATGTGACTTTGAGGCTTAGTTTTCTATCTTGAGCTTATTTCATTACCCTAACATAATAATATATTTTCTCTTTTGTTCCGTAAATGTATCTAATTAATAACTCAATAATAAACTACGATATATCGTCCATTGCACATTTTCTGCTGCATTCTGTATCACGTATTCAATTTTTTTTTCAACTATTTCTACGATTTCAATTTTTTATGCTTTAATTCAATGTTACATTTGTTATTTAGGGTTCATTCTAATCAATCAAAGTTTATTATAATTTTTTAGCATTAAAATTTTTTTATGATTAATGAATAACTGAAAACAGAAAATTAAATATTAAAAAATTATAGTACATCATAATTGGATACGATGAACCAGATTTTGTATTAAATCCTAAAAAATTATAATACATCCTAATTTTAGTATTTAGTTTTTTTTCAAATAATCAAAGATGACTGATTTCGTATTGAAAGGCGCCCAAAAAAAATTGAATGTGTCTATATATTTCACTATATATTAAAATTTGGATCACCAGTGAAACATTTCAAAGTTTGTCTCAAAATTATAAATTTACTGAAAGTTATTTAAATGATAATTAACATTTCTAATTTGGATTAATTACCTCTAAAATCACCACTTTTACTTACTTTTTAATTTTGAACACCACTTTCTAATTTTTACAATTTTAATATAAATTGAAAGTTTATTTTTTTGTAATTGATCGAGACATCCCAACTATTTTCGCCAAATTAAAACTAAGGTGACGACATATATGTAACTGACGTGACGGGTCAAACATATAGAATTGGGAGCTTTCTTTCTCAAAACCAATGAAAAATTCTCTCTCAAAATTTCCTTGCACGAAATCTCTATGCAATTATGAAGTTTGAACAAATTAGGGCTTGAACTTGAAATAGTAGAGAAGACATAAATGTTGGGAATTTTACCTTTAAAATAATTGTGAGTTATTTTTATATTATTTATAGTAGCGACATATATTTTCAAATTAATATATTTTTTGAATGCATTTATTTTACATCATAAAAAAAATCTAATTTATTTAATGTTAATCGTAGTATTAAATTTTCTATATGCGGGAGCATTGACATCATGGATAACAAACTTAAAATGAAGTTTTTGACGAATTTAATCACAGTATGAGATCTTTAATTAAAGTGTCGCTATTGTAATCCGATGACATTATGAATGATTATTTCTTTGACTTCCGTTAAAGAAAATGAATATTATATTAAATCACAAAATGATCATAAGAAGTGTTTAAATCAATGGACTGTCTGAATTCGTAGCATAAATGAATATGGTATTATTAATGAGAAAATCAGGCCATTAAATCAATGGAGAGAGAGAGAAACTTAAATGAATAAAGTTACACAAACTATGCGGAGATAAATATGTTCACTAACATGCACATGTACATTGTTGTTAACATGTAGAAATAGATTGTTTAAACTAAATGTAGAATGAACACAAGGAGATTTAAATGAATGAAGTTACATAAACTGTGCGGAGATAAACATGTTCACTAATATGTACGTGTACATTGTTGTTAACATGTAGAAACAACATGTTTAAACTAAATGTAGAATGAACACAGGGATGGTAACCATGTTCGATCAATCAATCTACGTCAAGGGAACTTTTTAAGTTCGTGAGAAACAATCCATGACTCCATTGTAAGGTTACAAAGCCTATTACATGAATACCTCCCGTCACTCAACCTCTTTCCTACTCTCTACAACCTTTTTCGATGAACTGAGTTGTGAGATCCTACACAACCTAGACTCTCTCTAGTTCTCATAGAAAATCTCTCTGAGACTCCTATAAAGGTGTATGAAAAAGATTCAAACACAGACTAGAAACACAATGATCAAAAGATCAAACCTAGTCTAACATTGTATGCTAATGCTTCAAACTTGAAGTCTTTTTGTAACAACTCAGATTTTCAGATTACTATTAAGAAATTCCTAATTAAGATTAGGAATTATTAAGAGAAACTTTGAGCATAATAAAGATGATTCAGATGTAATATATTTTTTTATTAGAAAATCATCGTGTTGAGATTTTACATTTATCACCAGAAGATAGTCAACCTTGGTCTTTTCTGAAGTGTGACGCATGAGGCATTTGTACCAGTTGCAAGATTGGAAGCTATCAGATTGTTCCTCGCCTATGCAGCTCACTGCAACTTCACAGTCTACCAAATGGATGTCAAGAGCGCATTCTTGCAAGGAATGCTCAAAGAAGATGTGTATGTCGAGCAACCACCAGGTTTTGAAATTGGTGATCAAGTCTTCAAGCTGAATAAAGCTCTCTACAGACTGAAGCAAGCTCCTCGAGCATGGTATGAAACTCTTACAATATTCTAGCTGAAGAATGGGTTTCAAAAAGGAATCATTGATCGAACTCTATTTTGAATAGAACGATCAGATGAGATCTTAATGGTTCAAATTTATGTGGATGGCATAAGTTTTGAATCAAAGAGCAAAGATCTATGCACTCGATTCATTCAACTGATGCAAAGCAAATTTGAGATGAGCATGATGAGAAAAATGACATTTTTTCTGGGAGTCCAAGTGAAGCAACTGGAGGATGGAATCTTTATCAGTCAAGCCAAGTACACCAAGGAGCTAGTCAAGAAGTTTGGAACTGATAAAAGAAAAACTTTCAAGATTCCAATGAACACATCAGTTCAGCTAACTATCGATGAAGAAGGAGAATCAGTTAGCCAGACATACTACAGAGGAATCATTATCTCGCTACTATATCTAACGGCCAGTTAACCAGACATCTCTTATTCAGTCGAATTGTGCATGTGGTTCTAAGCCAACCCGAAGAAGAGTCATCTTGAAGCAGTCAAGATGATTATTAAATACCTCAAAGGAACTATAAACCTTAGACTATGGTACCCTAGAGATGACAGTTTGAGTCTAACTGGCTATTCAGCCTCAGACTTTGGTGGATGCAAGATCGACAGAAAGAGCACCAGTGGAACATATCAGTTTCTTGGAAGCAAACTGATATCCTGGTTTAGCAAGAAGCAGCACTCATTTTCCACGTCAACAACTGAAGCGGAATATGTAGCTGCTAGAAGCTGTTGTGCTCAAATACTCTAGATGAAGCAACAACTGAAGGATTATAAGACGAAACTGAAGAAGTACCTATATTCTACAACAACAATAGTGCTATTACAATATCTCAAAATCCAGTATTACATTCAAGAACCAAGCACATTGATATAAGACACCACTTCATCAGAGATCACATTGAGAAGAAGGACATATGTATCAAATATGTCAACACAGAGAAGCAGATAGCTGACATCTTCACCAAACCACTGCCTGAAGTAAGATTTGTCGAGCTATGCATCCAACTAGGATTGATTGAACTAGCTTTAAAGGATGAAGATGATACGTTGGATGAAAGAGTGCAAACGATCACTCCAGTTGAAGAGATGAACTGAGGAGAAAATGAGAACTGAACCAGAAGTGCACTAGTTCAACCAGTTAAGAGGTCCAAACTGATGAGTTAATCAGTTTAGATGAAGCGGCAAGATGCAGAACTTGCAAACTAAGAAAAGAAGTCAAAGGAATTGAAACTGGTCAATCAGTTCAAATCGATCAACTGGAGATATCAGTTCATTACCAGCTGAAGAAAGCAACTGAACTAAAGAATAACTCCAACCGACGAGACAAGAAGGAACTAAACTGAAGACATTTCAGTTGGAACTGATCAGCTCAACTGGAGATCATCAGTCACAATAGAACCACCTAATGTCGTAATCAGCTCAAGGCCTCGTGGAAGCCAAAGAGAGATAATCAAATAAGTTCAAATTTAATAATGAGAACGGTAAAAATGACGTGTCACACAAATGTTGCCATTGGACCCACTCCTCTCTCTCTTCATTAATTCCCAATGGATAGATTTTGGAATAAATAGAAGTGGTTATTTAAGATATATTCTTCGCACTAGTCTTGAATCGTCAGATTCGATGAATTTAAAATTTTTTCAACTGTTGGATGTGCTCCATCTCACCCTATAAATAAGTCGGCTGAATTCTCAAAATGTTTTTTACCTTTACTGCCGATTTACCCTCTAGATCTCTTTCTCTCAAAAGCTAAAATCTCCAACCTCTCAAATACTTTCTCTTCAAAAGTTATTTATCAAAAATCATGGCTCAAAACCCTACCGGCCGCACTCGCAAGAGATTCAACTTCCGACTGACCGGATAAGACTCCACAGTATTTTGCGAGAAGCTCTACATAGGCAAGTTCTTCGACCCAGCTGTCTTCTCTCGAAATAGTACAAACTCTCCACTAAGCAACAAGATTATTTCAAAGCTTTATCAGGCTAATCTCAGAACATTCATCGAGATTGCTCCGACTCGAGTTTACCCAGAAGTTAGGATCGAGTTCTTTCTAAACTCAGACGGCACAAAGAATTCCAATGAGATCAAAATTGAAGTAATAGGACATTCACAATTACGGCTGAATCACCCAGCCAAATGTTTGACTTGCCAATCAAATGACTTATTCTTGAAGAAACTGATGTCAACATGCTATAGCATATAGAGCCTGGAAGAAGGAGAATATGACACTTCCATACAAGAATAATCATCTCATCTCTCTATTCCAAGATGAGTATCAAATGTTAGCGTCCATAGCTACAAAAATTATCGTCAGAACAGCTGGAAGTCATTTCGAGATGTCAGAGCCAAAATACAAAGTTTGTGCAGTGATTGACAACCAATTAAAATCAACCGAGCTTAATTTTTCTTCAACTAGCTGAAGAGATTTGTGGACATCATAGAAGATAAAGAAAATGACAAACAGTTTCCACAACATATATGCCATCTCAATCGAGTAAGCATAATCTTGGAAAAGTAATTTTCACCAATAAATGATGAAACAGATTTCAAGCTTATAGCAAGAGTGACTTCATTTCAAAATGTTCTACCCAATCAGTCAAAGTCAAGAAGCCTGAATCAGAACAAGCTGACAAGTCCAAGAAGAAAGAGCCTGCAACTGAAGGCAAGGGAAAATAGCCGGCAACTGATACTTCCAGAGCCATTTCTTCAGATTCTGAAGATGAGATTCCACTATCTCAGAGATTCAGATCACCATTGAATATTCAACCACTTAGAACAATTGAGGCTAGTTTAAGCCTGACTGCAACTAGAGCTTGAACATCTGCTCAATCGGAGTTATCAGCCAAGCGACCAAGCTTAGTCGCACTTGGAGCTGGCACATCTGCTCAATCTGAGTCATCAGCTAGGTGACCAAGCTCAGTTGTACCTGGAACTGGCACATCAGACCAAGCTCAGTCACTACTAGAGCGGGCACTTCGACTTAACCGGAATCATCAAGTAGATGTCCGGTCACCAGATCAGTTCAAACCAAAAAACTGACTGATCAAGTAAAGAAAAGAGCAGCCAAGCCATCTCTACCCAAGAAGAAGAAGGAAGACAACCTCATTCCAGATTCAACTCTAGCTCTCAATCTCACCATTGAAGATCATGTGCCCTGTGAGACTCCAAGAGACATTATCTCTGAAAGAAGGATACCTCATGAGGGAACTGGAGCTGACTACTTCCGGTTCATGTGTCCTCCGATAGCAAAAACTGAAGGGAATATAAGAGTCTTCTCAAAGGGAGAAGATGTGAAGAAATGGGCTGAAGATACGATAAACCAATACGTAGCCCAACACTACGCCTAAGACCTAAATGGCTACGAAGAGTTGTTTAATTAACACTCTAACTAGGTACATATACTGGTTCTTATGGTGACACATTTATCTCACTGACATGCTCGCATTTTAGTCCTAATCCGAGCATTGCTTGGTATCTTTTTATCGCATTTTAGTTCGTTTGGTCGTTATTTAGGATAGTATTAGTCTCTTTTATAATAAGCGTCGCTAACACAATGTAATTAAGAAAAACAGGTTTAAAATGAGCAACTCGAGACTCGAGAATCGAAGTGCGCATCGGAAGGGACCCGAAAGCTGGATCGGACGGGCGAGAGAGCACGAAGACCGAGTTGAAGCCGGGAGGCTGGGCACGGCCTGCAACGCGGCGCGACCCGGGGCCTGGGGCGCGAACCGCAGCTCGACGTCCGCAGCATGATTACGACGGCCTGCAACGCGGCGCGACCCAGGGCCGGACCAGCCCGGGTCATGCCTCACCCCACAGGGCACGAGCCGTGGGGCGCGACCGGCCCCGTGTCGCGTCCCTGTGTCTTGTTTTCGGGAATATCCGGATTTTTACTCTATTTTTGCCATCCTAGTATAAAAGCCATCCTTAGTTCGAAATTTGAAAGGAAAACTTGACATTTTACCAATTTTAGAGTGAGAAATATTGTGTGAGAGCTTGGAGCTTGGTGTATGGAAGAATCAAGAAGATTTTGAAGATCTATATTCAAGTTTTTGGGTTTTTTCTCTTCCTCTTCTATGTCTCTTTTATTTATGATTTGTTTCTTTATCTTGGATATGAGTAGCTAAATTTTTAGGCATCTAGGGTTTTGAATCTTGATTTGGGTATGTGATTTGAATTTGGGATTTGTGCTTGATTTTCCAACCTTTCTTCATAAATCATGGTATGATTGTATCTATTCTTTGATTGGCCATCTTAGGGTAGAATTTGGTGTATGATTGAGTTTAAGAGAATCAATTATACATGGGTAAATGATTTATGGTTTTAATTTTGCATTAGATCGAGAGATTAATGTTTAATTGATGGTTGTTGATTGATTGTGCTTGATTGGATTAAATTGCAATTTAACCCTAGAGATAGGGAAATTGGATTTAATTGAAATATCAAAGTTGCTTGAGAGAGGGCTTTGATTAATATTGAGATCAATTGTTGTTGGAAAATCTAAGCATAGCTCCATTTTTAATGAACATGTCTTAGTCAAGAGTCAATTCCCTAGAGCCATTTTCTTTCAAGTGAATTTTATTAAATTGTTATTTCTTGCTATTTCTTGTGAGTTGTAACTTTCATTTACATTGTTAAAAGTTAGTAGCAAAGTTAAAGCCCAACCCAATTTTCGAATTGTTTAACTAGTGAATGAATTTGATGTTATGATGCTTGTAGACTTAAAAACGCATTTAAATTCCTCGTGTTCGACCCGATCTCCTATGCTTCGTATGTCCACTTGCATAATCGAGATTTGGAATGTATAACTTGCTTCGTGATCATATTCTTTGCATAAGAAAAATCTCATCAAGTTTTTGGCACCGTTGCCGGGGAATTTAATTTGTGTGTTTGAGAATATGCAATATCGTTTCAAGAATTACTTTGCTAGATTAAACGTGTTATTTCCTTTCAAGATCTAAACTCAATTAGTGTTTTGCTAGGTGGTGTATGCGTACTAGAGCACGTTGTGACCCGTTGTTTGACCTTGATACCGAGATCGAAGCCACGAGTCGTCACAACAACGCTCGAAGATGAAGACGTAGGATGGCGGACAACCCACCACCACCGCCTCCTATACAAGACCCGTTGATCCTCCAAATGCAAAGACAACTTGAAGAGATGAGGGGTCAACTACGGGCCCAAGAGGAAGCTAGGGTTCGTGTCGAAGAAGCCCCAATCCGGAACTTGTTTCAACCAACATTTAATAAGGGTGCCGTCAATGGGTCGGCTATACAAGCGAATAATTTTGAGTTGAAGCCAGCTTTGATGGGCATGGTATCTCAGAATCAATTCGGTGGGACGACATTAGAAGATCCACACGAACATGTTAATCAGTTTCTGGAGATCGCTCGAACGGTCAAGATTAATGGGGTACCCGAGGATGCTATCCGCTTGAAGTTATTTTATTTCTCACTACGGGATAAGGCTCGAACATGGTGGTTGAATCAACCACCCGGCTCATTTGCATCATGGAATGACACGCTCTCTAAATTCCTTCAGAAGTTCTTTCCCCCTAGAAAAACATTAAAGCTAAAAGGAGAGATAACTCAGTTCAAGCAGAGAGACGAAGAATCTATGTGTAATGCTTGGGAAAGGTTTCGAGAGATGCTTCGCAAATGTCCGGGTCATGGTTTTGGTATGGACCACCAAGTTTGCATATTTTATGGTGGATGTAAGTCCAATATGAGAAGTATTCTTGATGCTTCGGCTGGGGGGTCACTACTAAATCGGGGACCCGAAGAAGCTATAACAATCATCGAAGAAATGGCCTCCAACGCCTATCAATGGCCGGGGGAGCGGGAAAATGTACAAATTTTGAAAAAGGTGGACACCACAAACAATGATGTTATAGCTCTTCTAGCAGCTCAAATAACCACCATGAATTCAAAAATAGAGGCTATGGTGTCACCAAGACCGGAGTCTTCAAGTATGCCTAATTTGGAAGAAGCGAGCTTTGTTGGTCAAGGAGGTTATGGGGGTTATCAAACGCCTTTCAACCAAAACTTCAAGCTGTATTTCGGAGGGTCACAAAGACAAGGTGGCAACCAATACCATCCAAGACCACCTCATCCGAATCTATCCTACTCCAACCCAAACAATCACATCCAACCACCTCCTGGATTAATAGTCACCAATGGAGTCATAGATGAAGATAAGAAATCTAAAATGGACAAGCTCCTTATGGCTTTTATGAACAAGACAGAAAAGTACATGGGTGAGACTTAGACTCGTTTTGAAAAATTGGAGAATCATGTGGGAACCATCGGTACCCAAGTGAATATGCTAGAGAAACAAATGAGTCAGCTTGCTACATACATAGGGAATCAACACCAACAAGGAAAATTCCCGAGTAACACAACCATCAACCCAAAGGAGCAATGTAAGGCTATACATGTGTTGAGTGTTGAGGCAAGGAAGGATTTGGAGGTTTCTTGTGTAAATCTTGATGAAAGAAAAGTTGAAAAGGGATTGAAAACCAATGAAGGTGACCTCAGAGTGGAGAAGAAATTGAAGGAAAAAGCTTCAAATAAGTCGTCACCATCCCCTTTACCTCCCATCCCTGTTGTTGTCCATTATCCTGAAAGATTGCAAACGAATGAGCAAGAAGCACAATACAAGAAATTCTTGGAGGTATTTCGGAAAGTCCACATCAATTTTCCTCTTTTGAACCTACTGCAAAGAATGCCAAACTACGCAAAAGTTTTTAAAGAAATGTTCACAAAGAAGAAAAAGTTGGATGAGTTTGAAGTATTGAGCCTTACAGAGGAGTGTATTGTTTTTCTTCAACATAAATTACCGCAGAAGCTACAAGATCCGGGGAGTTTTGTTACCCCATGGGAAATTGGCGAAAAATTAATTGGGGAAACACTTTGTGATCTTGGTGCAAGTGTGAATCTTATGCCCCTATCTTTCTTCCATAAGCTAAAAGTCAGGAAGTTGAAGCCAACAAATATTAGCTTGCAATTAGCGGATCATAGCATTACTCAACCCAAGGGGATCATTGAGAATATTCTTATGCGAGTTGATAAATTCATTTTTCCAGTTGATTTCTTGGTGTTGGATATGGAAGAGAATGAAGAAACACCACTCCTCCTGGGAAGACCATTTTTGAATACCGCAAGGGCCCTAATTGATATGGAGAAGGGAGAACTCACTCTTAGAGTTCATAAGTTGTCGGTCGTGTATCATATAAAGAAGAGAAAAGAGGTTCCCAAAGAAGAAGGGCACAAGAAACCGGAAGAGTGTAAGGTAATTCGAGAAATCAAACCAAGCAAGTTAAGCGGGCAAAAGAAGAGTGAAGAAGACATTCCCAAGAAATATTCTAGAATCTTTGACCCGGGCGTGGTTGCAAAACCTTGGAGAATTCAAAAAGGCACTCTTGTGTGGAGAAAGAAGCTACCACATCTCAATGGTTGAAAGTTGGCTTTTGGTAACTCCGTCGAGCTAGCGACGTTAAACTTAGCGCTTATTGGGAGGCAACCCAATTTCTTGTCTTCATTTCGTTTATTTTAGTTAGTTTTGGTGTGTTTCAATTTTATTTCATGTTATTTGGTTTTTGTTATGTTTTTCTTGTTTCTGTTTAGGTGTTTTAGGTGTTTTGATGTCTTGAATTAGAAAGTTGTGTTTGAAGTTTAGCATGTTGGAGAGTGTTTGGAAGCATGAGGAAGGTTGAGCTTTATTTTAGGGGATTTCTATGCTTCATAAGAAAATTGTGGTATTAATGAGTGTGCATTGTTTCTCATGCCCCATTTTGGTTATTTTGATTTTTATAAGCTGACCCTTCTCTCTTTATGCATGCTCATGGTGATTTGAATGGGACTCCTTTATTTATAAATGTTGACGTTGGTAGATGTGGGATTTTTGGTAATGGAGTGCCCTTTGGTTGATATTGTGAGAGATGTGTAGAGGTATAAAAAGGATGATGTTGGATTGTTGAAAGGCTTGAGATCCAATGCTTATGTGATTTTGTTAATAACCTATGTCGATGGACCCTTTTTGCCTCTTTTTAGTTGTGTTAGAATGACGCCCCTCATTGTGTTTGCAAGGTACTTGAGTGTTTGCTCCTCGAAATTTTGCAAAAATAATGGCAAGAGGGAGGGGTGGAAACCAAAGGAGAGTCCATGATGAATAAGAGTTGAGGAAGAGCAAGAGGAAGCACAAATGTATGAAGAGCAATCCGAGGAAGAAGCCTCGAAGCAAGAATGAGAGTCTGCCCCTCGATTTCAGTCCCACTATCTTTCCACTCAAACTTGCCCTTTCCTTGGAAGGGAACAAGTTTGGGGGAGGGGGTGTAAAGTGGTGACCGATAATCGCCCTTTTTCTGCTTTTAGTGAACATTTTTATTTCAGTTTATTTGGATATTTGGATGACTGTTATTTAATTAGGATTTGATATTTGGATTTAGTATGTTATGTTGGTTTGTATGGATATACTTGATCTTTAGGATCATCTTTATTTCAATATTTGGGTTTGTAATAAATGCTTGGATTAGGCTTTAATCGTGTGTGGTAATTTTTTTCCTGCTTGAGCTTGTGTTTGTCTTGCTTAATTTGGTGACAGAAATAGGGAAAGATAGATATGGAAATCATGCCGGGCCTATGATGATTTTTTTTATGTGATTGTGCAAAAATGTTGAAAAATGCATGCATGAGAAGAGTGTTAAGCCGAAATATCATGCGAGTCAAAATCGTGGAAACTTGGCTTGATTTCTAACCACTTGTGAGATTTGGGCCTATTTTGTTCTTTCATGTGTGATTCGTCAATGATATTTGCATCTCTAGAACTTGCTTCATAACTTTCATGTATTCTATATGTGCTTAGAACTTGAAGATGACCTAAGGCGGTTTTTGTCGAAAATTTTGAGCCTTATTTATTCATTTCTTTAAAATTTATCCTTGTTAGCCCCGTTGAGCCTTTGGTGATTGATTTTTGTTGAATAGCCCGGGGTAGAGGGAATTTAAAGAATGAAGGAATTGCTATTTCAAAAATCGTGGGTAGCAAAATTCGGATAGAAAGAAAAAAAAATTGTGAAACATGTTTTAAAGCCTAGAAATGTGAAGTTCAAAGCCTTCCCCTTGAAATGAAAAAAAATGGGAATCATCAGAGTCGTGATGTTGAATTAAATTGAAAAAAATGAATTTAATGCCGACTTTAGTTCCTTGTGGAAGAATGTGTGAACCAATGTCTTAGGGGGAATGAATTAGAAGAAAAAGAAGAGGCTAAGGATCATCCGTCTTTTGCTTAAGCTTGCTCATTTTGTGTGACATGGGTAGAAGAAAACTTTTAATTTTACTAGGTTTGGAATGCTAGTAGGATGTGGGAAAGGACTCAGAGTCACTCCTACCTAAAAATTTCCCTACCCGTCCAAAGAGCCGAACGCTACAACCCTAAAGACCTATGTGATTCTTGTTTAGAGCACATTGGTGAATCATGTTGAGTTATTTTGCAAGCTTATGGTGGTAGGCTTTTATTACTTGATATTGAGTGAAAATTTGTCCCTTATCTCCATGTGTCAGGATCGTTGTGATAAAAATTGCTCTTCAAATATGAGTGGTCATTTTTCTCATGATTTTGCTCTTTTGATATAAAGCTTTCATCTCATTCTTTGCATGAAGATTTCTGTTTGCAAAAGCTGAGGCATTAGTGGCTATGATTTTCCTTTTTATTCTAGCTTTTCCTTGCTCTTTCCATATGCTTGTTTGGGGACAAACAAGAGTTCAAGTTTGGGGGAGTTGACATGCTCGCATTTTAGTCCTAATCCGAGCATTGCTTGCTATCTTTTTATCGCATTTTAGTTCGTTTGGTCGTTATTTAGGATAGTATTAGTCTCTTTTATAATAAGTGTCGCTAACACAATGTAATTAAGAAAAACAGGTTTAAAATGAGCAACCCGAGACTCGAGAATCGAAGTGCGCATCGGAAGGGACCCGAAAGCTGGATCGGACGGGCGAGAGAGCACGAAGACCGAGTCGAAGCCGGGAGGCTGGGCACGGCCTGCAACGCGGCGGGACCCGGGGCCTGGGGCGCGACCCGCGGCTCGACGTCCGCAGCATGATTACGACGGCCTGCAACGCGGCGCGACCTAGGGCCGGGCCAGCCCGGGTCGCGCCTCACCCCACGCGGCGTGAGCCATGGGGCGCGACTGGCCCCGTGTCGCGCCCCTGTGTCTTGTTTTCGGGAATATCTGGATTTTTACTCCATTTTTGCCATCTTAGTATAAAAGCCATCCTTAGTTCGAAATTTGAAAGGAGAACTTGATATTTTACCAATTTTAGAGTGAGAAATATTATGTGAGAGCTTGGAGCTTGGTGTATGGAAGAATCAAGAAGTTTTTGAAGATCTATATTCAAGTTTTTGGGTTTTTTCTCTTCCTCTTCTATGTCTCTTTTATTTATGATTTGTTTCTTTATCTTGGATATGAGTAGCTAAATTTTTAGGCATCTAGGGTTTTGAATCTTGATTTGGGTATGTGATTTGAATTTGGGATTTGTGCTTGATTTTCCAACCTTTCTTCATAAATCATGGTATGATTGTATCTATTCTTTGATTGGCCATCTTAGGGTAGAATTTGGTGTATGATTGAGTTTGAGAGAATCAATTATACATGGGTAAATGATTTATGGTTTCAATTTTGCATTAGATCGAGAGATTAATGTTTAATTGATGGTTGTTGATTGATTGTGCTTGATTGGATTAAATTGCAATTTAACCCTAGAGATAGGGAAATTGGATTTAATTGAAATATCAAAGTTGCTCGAGAGAGGGCTTTGATTAATATTGAGATCAATTGTTGTTGGAAAATCTAAGCATAGCTCCATTTTTAATGAACATGTCTTAGTCAAGAGTCAATTCCCTAGAGCCATTTTCTTTCAAGTGAATTTTATTAAATTGTTATTTCTTGCTATTTCTTGTGAGTTGCAACTTTCATTTACATTTTTAAAAGTTAGTAGCAAAGTTAAAGCCCAACCCAATTTTTGAATTGTTTAACTAGTGAATGAATTTGATGTTATGATGCTTGTAGCCTCAAAAATACATTTAAATTCCCCGTGTTCGACCCGGTCTCCTATGCTTCGTATGTCCATTTGCATAATCGAGATTTAGAATGTATAACTTGCTTCGTGATCATATTCTTTGCATAAGAAAAATCTCATCACTCACTGATCTCTTTCTTTCTTTACTTGCATTCCATGGAATGAGTTTTCGGAAGTGAGAAGACGAGTGGAGCCTATGGTGGACATGTAGTGAGAATGCTGGCATAATAAGGAACAAAGATCTAAGGAGACAACTGCAGCTCCGAAAGATGTGTTCCAATCCATCACGAGGCTCAATGACATATATATGTTTTTAATGATATATGTAATCTCAAAGGAATCAAGCCACCAGCTCTCTCCACTGAAGAGGAACGTGAAAGATGGACGCACACGTCCAACAACAATAGCTCTATAATGAACTGAAGAAGAAGCAACCAAGCCAATAATTTGAAACACCATCAGAATCAGCTGCAAGAGAAGAACAAGTACCAATGGAAGATCTCATTGAAGAAGTGGCAAGAGAATTGCACTTTGAAAGTTCTCCTCACACTGATGAGGTTGAGATCAATCTCATTGACTCTTCCGATTAGCCTGCCGATGAAGAAGCAACCGTCACCCGAACTACCAGTGATATAGAGTTCGAAGAAATGCTCAAGTCACTAGTTTCAACAACTAAGGATCAGCCAGAAGAGCCAGCTGATCAAGCTCACCAGTTTGAGGAGTCAACTAAACTCCCAACCGCTCCTCTCAAAGAGCTAACTGTTGAGATGGCTCCTTCATCTGAACTCCCAACTACTCCAGTCACCGAGCAAGATGTCCCTGAGGAACCAACTGATTAGTCAGCTTCAGTTGGAAGATCAACAAGTCCATCAAGGAACACTGGAGTTAGTTGTATACCTTGATCCCATTAAGGTCACTTTAAGCAAAGGCTCAAGCTACTGAACCTGAGACCCCTCTAGAGCCGAGTCTTGAAGGCACAATCAGTTTGGGAGATGCTGAGCAATCTCGCACAGTTCCATGTGATGAACTGATTGGAACTGAAGTAGGAGAAGAAACTGAGTACATAGGCACTGAACTGCAAATTAATGAAGATGCAGCAGTTCTATATGAAGAGGTAACTGTAACAACTCAGTTCGAAGGCCAAGTAGGAAGCTCAACTGCTCAGTTCATGGCCTATCATAAGAAACTGATCCAGAACCTACAGCAACAGGTAAAACTGCATACCGAACTCATCAAAAAGCTACAGACTCATACTGGACTCAAGTCAGTTGAAGTTGAGTCATCAAGCAACGATGAAGAAGAAGAAGGCAACTCCAGCGGACCAGTTGCCAAGAGAAGGAAAACTAAGCACAAGAAGGACTAGAGACTGATCAAGTTCAATTGATTAGAAGCAATAAGTTTACTTCTTGTAATTCAGTTTGTCAATATTTCTTTTGATCAATAAAAAGTTTATTTTATTTCTAAATAAATGTTGAGTCAGCATTTATTTTGAAATTTCTGACTGTTGCACAAAAATGACACGTTTCATAGTCATTAAAAGCCAATGACCAAAAGGACAAAGGAAAGAATCATTACTCCTTCAACCAATAAATTTATGAGTCACCTTCCACACTCATAAAAACCCTTCTGCTCTTAGTCTTTCAGAAATACTCATTCATATCCTTCTCAACAAGGTTATCTCTCTCTCTCTCTCTCTCTCTCTCTCTCTCTCACTCTCACTCTCTCTTAAAAATCATTTGAATTCCTCTGAATTCAGCCAACCTCAAGAATGGCTGAATTAGCCAGCTTTCTAAATTCATTCAATTGAGAGATAAAGTTCTAGAAATGAAGAAATTTCAGCTGTTTCTTAGAGAATCAAACAATCCAACCCTTCTAGTGAATCTTCACAACACATGAATTCTTTACTGCCTGAAAATTCCACCAAGATTATTTAGACAAAACTTGGTGAATGAATTTTTATTACAGGCAAAGCTGACTACAGATGGAAAGAATATATCATCAGTGATTCAAGGACGACCAATTCAAATCACTGAGAGGAAGATTGCAGAAGTCTTTCAATTCCCAACAAAGGGTCAACTGTTCAAGTTTTGAAGGAATCCGCTGAATCATACTGGAAAGAATGGAAAGCTCCCACCTGCAGCAAGCAATTCAGTTTTACCACAGCTAAAACCGATTTGAAGCCCGAGTATGGTGTTCTACTCGATATTATGAACAGGATATTGTTCGGGGCAATTGGAAGCTATAGTCAACTCACTCAAGAGAGGTACAAGGTCATGATTCACATTGCTGAGGGACGACAAACAAACTGGGTATAATTTTTATTCCCCCAATTCAAGCATCAAGTCTGTTAGGAAAAACTATCAAGGAACCTCTAGATAAGGTTTTGATGAGATGTCAAAACTGTTCCTGAAAAACTGACTAAGATTCAAGCTGTAGATCTAAGCTGTCCAATACAGAGCCTCAAGAAGGAACTCAACTAAAGCTAGAGTCAACCCAACTGGAGCATGGTCAACCAGCTGGAAGGATGCGCAAACCAGTCAGAACTCAATTCAACTGAGGGTTCAAAGAGACGAACTAGTCGAAATAAACTGACAGCTAAGTCAGCTGAGCTGAGAGAAAAATGGACAAGACTGAAGAAACTGATAAGAGATTAGTTTAAACTGAAGACTGGAAATATCCAGCTGATGGCCAAACTTAACCTCAGCCAAACTGAAGTAAACAGTCGAATCAATCAAAGGCCAGAACTGAAGTCAGCCAGCTTGTAGGAGAAAACAAGCAAACATCTGACAAGGAAGCTTGAGAAATATCAGTCAAACTGACAAGCTAGCCAACAGCTTGTGATCAGTCAAGCTAACAAGAAAGCTCAAGAAAGATCAGTCAAACTGACAAGCTAGCCAACAGCTTGTGATCAATCAAGCTGACGAGAAAGCTCAAGAAAGAACAGTCAAACTGACAAGCTAGCCAACAGCTTGTGATCAGTCAAGCTGACAAGAAAGCTCAAGAAAGAACCATTAAACTGACAAGTCATTCAACAACTTGAGATCAGTCGAACTGGAGGAAGAAACTCAGAACTGCCAAATGGAGTAATAACCGAACTAAGCACACAAGCTCAGAACTACCAATTGGAACTCAAACTTGCTAAACTGGAGCTCAGAAGTACCAGCCAAAAAGTCTTGGAGTTAATGCTCAAATGAAGATCTTGGAATAAATGCTCCAACGGAGATTCTGGAATTAAATATCCAATAGAGATCGATTGGCAAAGCAACGGCTACTGGAATCAAATATCCAACAGAGATCGATTGGCAAAGAAACGGCTACTTCAATCAAAGCTTCAAAGATCATAAAGACCATCGGCCATTGATGAACCAACAGAGCCACCGATCAGTGGAAGTCAACGGTCACAAAACCACTCCTCTATAAAAGACGAGTGAATCAGAATTTTCAAAGAGACTTTTCACAACATTCATTCTTGAAGTCTTCATTCAAGTTATCTCAAGAAGAGCTTTCTTTCTACCTCCCACATAGCTCAAGTTCAGCATTTGCTAAAACTGCGAGAGTCCAACTGAGAAGAAGAATCCACAGAATCAAAGCATTCAGCTAGCTGTTGATAATCCAGCCAGAGCAACCTTCTCAATTCCAGCAATACACCGATCAACTACCCAGCTCATTTAAAGGAGCACATCAGTTGATATCCCTTATTCAAGACAAACCTCTTGAAGATCGAAAGAGATCTAAAACCTTGTAAAGACGTCAATAGCACCTACCTCCCTAGCGAGCAGTTATGGACTGCAAGTGTGAGCCGTCGACCCGCTGAGGTAGCGAGCAGTTACCAGGTTCAACCAACTGTCCTTCATTGTATAATTTGTAAAGAAACTCAAGTTATATAGTGGAGTTGCTCTTCTGCGGAAGGAAGAGAGGACGTAGAAGTTTGAGACTTCGAACCTCTATAAATCATCTGTGTGCTATACTGTTTTGCTTACTTGCATATCTTTGAACTGTACACAAGCACACACAATCGGCTCTCAAGCTGTCCCTCTAAACTGACATCGACTCGCCTGGGACTAACAAGTGGTATCAGAGCGGTTGATTCTAAGGATCAGCCGTTTATGCAGATCAACTAAATCAGATCTACTTATCTGTGCTAACATCTCAAGCTATGGGAAACTATAAGCTACCTTTGTTTTCAGTTGAGAATTATTATAATTGGAGCAGGAGAATGAAGACACATCTCTGCTCGATCCATGAGAACATGTGGGAAGTTATTGAAGATGGTCCAATCACTATCATGATGGACAATGACGCACACATAGTTGATATCAATCAACCAGCCAGGATCCCAAAGCCAACTAATCTTCTCACCAGCAAAGAGAAGAAGTTGAAGAATCTAGAGTTCATTGCTCAAGCTGCACTATTTCAAACTCTAGATGAGGACAGAATGAATGACACAAAGAACTGCATAACTGCCAAGGAGATATGGGACTTACTAGCAGATCTATGCCAAGAGTCCGAAGCCATTAAAGGAAACAAGCTCCAACTAGCAGTCGACAGATACAAGTCCTTCAAAATGCAGCCAGAAGAGTCCATCTCAAGCCTTGAAACCAGATTTCTAGGCATCATTAGTGAGATGACCAACCTGGGAAGAAGCTATCCCAATTCTGAGATGAACTCCAAAATTTTGGATAATCTCACTGAAGAATGGGACATGAAAGTGATAGCTACAAAAGAATCAAGAAATCTGAACAGCATCACTCCCAGAGAACTGTTTGGCTCTTTCAAAGCTCATGAGTACAGCCTAAACCGGAAGAAGGAAGCATCAACATCATCAGCTCAAGATGCAGCCTTCTATGGTGAAAGAAACCGGTTTAGAGATACTCGAGGAAGGAACAACTTCCGGCCTAGAAGCTCACCAGCCAGAGAGAATCAAGGCGGATCTTCGTCAGAGCGAAAGAGAGATACAACCGAAAAGAAGGAAAACCTGACTGAAGACATCAATGAGGAAATACAGTCAGTTACCATGTTGTTAGAAAAGCTGAAGAAAGTTAGGGACAAACAATCAGTTCCACCTCAAACTGATGAAGTCCCAAAATATTAGAGAACTCATCAACCAGCTGAATGACTAGCAGAACCATTCAGGGGTGGCAATCGAAATCTAGGAGAATACTTTCACTGCCACAAACAAGGACATTACAGATATGAATGTCAGGAACTCCCTGAAGATAAGAAGGCCAAAGTGAGGAGAAGCTTCTTCAAAAGGAAAGCAATGATTGCAAACTACGAGAATGCCGTACTAGACGATTCAGACTATCTATCTGAAATTGATTCTGACGGCTACCGCTCAGATGATGAAGCGTTATTTTGCCTCATGGCTGACAATGATGAAGAGGTTAGTACAGTTGACACTCAAACCTCCTTCTATCACATTAATTAAGCAACTATCTCTAGCAATGAACTTGACATGAAACTTATGATGCTAGAAGATCAATTAGCTTCAATATCCTGCTTGCGTGTTGAATTGAGAGATGAAAATAATGAACTGAGAAATAGAGTTAGAAAACTGAACATTGATCATGAAAGAATGAATTATCTTGAATCTCAGTTTGTGGAATATGAAAAGTTGAAATTGAAAACTGTCGATCTAGAAGCTGAGAATCAAAAACTCAAGCAAGAGATCCATGAGAGAGAAAGAGTAACTCTGAAGTTCAAAAAGGGATCTCAAACTCTAGATGAGATATTGAATCATCAGAGAACTGGAACCAGTAGCACAGGGCTAGGATATAGCAAGTTCACTGCCTTAGAGAAAGGAAAGGCAGTTGCTCAACCCAGTGATAAAGGAATCCTAAAAGGATTCACCAGATCAACTCATGATCAGCTAGCTGAGACACATAAAGGCAAAAGAATATTGAGAAATCCTCAAATTCAGCCCAGATAATTCGATCAGTTCTCTCAACTGAAA
The DNA here is from genome assembly GCA_026008535.1 of Perilla frutescens. Taxonomy (NCBI): domain Eukaryota; kingdom Viridiplantae; phylum Streptophyta; class Magnoliopsida; order Lamiales; family Lamiaceae; genus Perilla; species Perilla frutescens. The sequence continues at coordinate 43,559,460 of BRKX01000013.1, read as the reverse complement.
ACACCAGGTCAACTGAAGCCAAAATTCCAGCCAAGACCATTAGTTCATTCAAACCAATCCCTTCATTCAAGGTCTTCAGTTCAACAAAGACCACCAGCTCAACACAGTATTCTTCCAAGGCAAACTGATAGATCAGTATACTTTAGAAAGAAAAACCAGTTTAGATCTCAAGCCTATCCTGCCAAGAAGTTCAATCAGAACACCTATAGGAGAGATCAAAGAAACTCATTTGAACCCTACCATCACTATAACGAGTACCTGGGTTCCAGAATTGAACTGAGAACTGATCCAAAAGGGTTCACTCCAGTAAACTGGAAACACACAAGACATTGGCCTGATTAAAGAGCTCAAAGGTCTCGAGACAACAACATTTTAGTTGAATTGTTTTATCCTACTAACTATCAACATATGTACCACTCAACTGTTTCAACTCAAAATAGAAGGGCTGAAAGAAAATCCAAACTGATCAAGCGATCCAAATCAGTTGGATCTCTAAATGATAAAAAGCCAAAAGCTTGGCAAGTTTGGATTCCAAAGAGCTTCATGTATCAACAAGGACCCGATATGAAACGGGTCCCTAAATGCTAATCCTTATTTTTGCAGGATAAGAGCATCCTATCTATGAAGAAAACCAAAGATATCTGGTATCTAGATAGCGGGTGCTCCAAGCACATGACCGGAGACAGAGAAGATCTCGACGGTTATGAAGAAGTCAAAGGTCCACTTATCACATTTGGAGATAACTCCAAAAGCCGAACCATTGGAGAAGGGTTCGTGGTCAAGGGAAAAGTCATAGTAAATGAAGTCTCCCATGTGGATGGACTAAAACACAAACTACTCAGCATCAGCCAGCTGTGCGACAATGGCCACTCAGTTGACTTCACCAAAAACTCCTGCAACATAAGAGACAAGTCAACTGGAGCAAATCTTCTTACTGGCATAAGGAGAGGCAACATGTATATTGTTGACTGGTCAACCGGCTACTCAGAAGCTTGCTTTCTTTCAAAAGGATCAACTGAAGCAAGCTGGCTATGGCATCGACGACTGAACCACCTCAACTTCAAAACAATCAACTACCTAGCTAAGAAAGAGCTAGTTGAGGGCTTTCCCAAGGAGATATATAAGAAAACAGGCACGTGTGGACCATGCCAAAAAGGGAAGCAAGTGAAGTCATCCTTCAAGAATAGGAGTCATCCACCAGGAACAACTGAATGCCTCCAACTACTACATGTAGATATGTTTGGTCCAGTTAGACCACAGACCCCAAAAGGCAAAAGATTCACTCTTATAGTAGTTGATGATTTCTCAAAATATACATGGGTGGAATTCTTGAAGAGCAAAGATGAAACTTATGACAAGCTAACAACGCTGATCAGTTCAAAGGATTCGCTCCGACAATGGAACTGAATTGTGAATTAGTAAATGATCAGCTTTCTCAGTAAACTAGGAATCACTCATGAACACTCAGCTGCAAGAACTCCACAACAAAACGGTGTAGCTGAACGGCGAAACTGGACACTCAAAGAAGTAGCTCGAGCAATGATAGTTGATGCCAACATAGCTGAAGGTTACTGGGCTGAAGCAGTCAACACAACTTGCCACACTCAAAATCGAAATCGAAGTGCCATCATCACCGCACATGACAAAACACCCTATGAACTGTATAAGGGTCGTAAGCCTTCCATCTCATACTTTAAAATATTTGGCTGTAAATGTTATATTCACAACAATGGCAAGACTCAACTAAAAGCTTTAAGTGCTAAAGCTGATGAGGGAATATTTCTTGGGTATAATTCGCCTCACGCACAAGCTTACAGAGTGTTCAATAAATGAACTCTTGTTGTGGAAATAACATGTCATGTGGTATTTGATGAATTTGCTAATGAGTACAGGAACAAAGAAACAATAGACACATTAGTTCAAGTACTACCTAGTGAAACTGAGAACTCGCAAGACTATGTAGATCACATTGTTCCAGAGCGGCTTAAAGTTTCACTAGAAGAAGTCAATGAAACTGGCACTAAACCAGTTGAGAAAAATCTGGTCAATGAAGATATAAATCGTGCTGAGACCATAAACCCCACAACTGAAATAAGGGGAAGAACTGATGAAGATGCCGAACCAACTGATGAAAGAACGACTGATCACGTAACCACAGTAGAACCAGCTGAAGACCCAGTTGAAGCTATCTTGCCCAAATGGCTCAGAAGCCATCCAACTGACAAGATAGTTGGTGATCCAAGAAGTCGAGTCCAAACCAGAAGTTCAACTGAGCATGCACTATTCACATGCTTCATATCTCAAACGGAACCAGCAAACATCAAAGAAGCCTTAGAAGATTCAGACTGGATCATGGCCATGCAAGAAGAACTGAATCAATTCACAAGAAATGACGTATGGTTTCTTGTTGATAGACCAAAAACCCAGAAGGTCATTGGCACAAAATGGGTTTTTCGTAACAAGCTGGACGAACAAGGTGTGATCACAAGGAACAAGGCAAGACTGGTAGCCAAAGGATACTCACAAAGTGAAGGGATCGACTTTGATGAGACATTCGCGCCAGTTGCAAGATTGGAAGCCATCAGATTGTTCCTAGCCTATGCAGCTCACTTCAACTTCACAGTCTACCAAATAGATGTCAAGAGTGCGTTTCTTCAAGGAATGCTCAAGGAGGACGTGTATGTCGAGCAACCGCCAGGCTTCAAAATTGGTGATCAAGTCTTCAAGCTGAAGAAAGCTCTCTACGGACTGAAGCAAGCTCCTCGAGCGTGGTATGAAACTCTCACAACCTTTTTGCTGAAGAATGGGCTTCAAAAGGGAGTCATTGATCGAACTCTATTCCGAATAGAACGATCAACTGAGATCTTAATAGTTCAAATTTATGTGGATGGCATAATTTGTGGATCAAAAAAGCAAAGATCTATGCACACGATTTTCTCAACTGATGCAAAGTGAATTCGACATGAGCATGATGGGAGAAATGACATTCTTCCTAGGACTCCAAGTGAAGCAACTGAAAGATGGGATCTTTATTAGGCAGGCCAAGTACACTAAGGAGCTAGTCAAGAAGTTTGGAGCTAATAAAGGAAAAACTCTCAAGATTCCTATGAACACATCAGTTCAGCTAACTCTTGATGAAGAAGGAGAATCAGTTATCCAAACATATTACAGATGAATCATTGGGTCGCTACTTTACCTAATAGCTAGCCGACCAGACATCTCCTATTCAGTCGGTCTATGCGCACGGTTCCAAGCCAACCCAAAGAAAAGTCATCTTGAAGCGACAAAGAGGATTATGAAATATCTCAAAGGAACCATAAATCTTGGACTATGGTATCCCAGAGACGACAGTTTGAGTCTAATTGGTTATTCAGACTCAGACTTTGGTGGATGCAAGATTGACAGAAAAAAAGCACCAGTGGAACATGTCAGTTTCTTGGAAGCAAACTGATATCCTGGTTCAGCAAGAAGCAGCATTCAGTTGCCACGTCAACAACTGAAGCAGAATATGTAGCTATAGGAAGTTGTTGTGCTCAGATACTCTGGATGAAGCAACAGTTGAAGGACTACAAAGTCGAAACTGAAGAAGTACATATATTCTGTGACAACAATAGTGCAATTGCAATATCTCAGAATCCAGTTCTGGATTTAAGAACTAAGCACATTGACATAAGACATCACTTCATCAGAGATCACATCGAGAAGAAGGACATATGCATCAAATATGTTAACACGGAGAAGCAGATAGCTGACATCTTCACCAAACCATTGCCTGAAGCAAGGTTTATGGAACTATGCATAAAACTGGGGCTACTTGAACTAGCATCAAAAGATGAAGACAGTCAACTGGAAGAAAAAGGTTAGAAAATTATCTCAGCTGAAGAGAGGAACTGAACCAAAAGGCTTCAACTCATCAGAATGAGTAGTTCACAATTGAGAAAGTTGTTGAACTGATCAGTTGGGCACATAAGCAATCAGTTTGAACTGAAGTGAGAAGTTGTGCAAAGAAAGTAAACTGAAGCTGATCACCCTACCCCATCAGCTCAACTGAATCATCAGTTCATTTGCTCAAACTGAGGCAAGGAGCAAGACAGAATTGGCCAAATGGTCTTAACTGATGATCCAATCAGTCAAGCAGAACATACCAGCTGCAAAATGCTCAAACTGATGAAAAAGTCAAAGGAACTGGAATCAACTCAACATGAGACATCAGTTCAAAAGTCAACTGAGGAAAAGCAGCAGAACTGAAGGAACAGCTGAACTGAGAAACAACTGAATTAAAAATCCAACAGTCGAGGACAGGAAGGAACTGATGAGAAAACATTTCAGTTGGAGCTGATCAACATGGAATCATCAGCTACAGTCGAAGCCAACTGATGACGTAATCAATTTCAAGTCAAGAGGAAGCCACAAGAGAGAAACAGATAAGTTTAAAATTTTCAATAGTGGAAACGGTAAAAAAATACGTGTCACTCTAATATTACCTTTGAACTCTCTCTCTCCCCTCATTAATCCCTAACGGATAGAATTGAAAGGCTAATCGACGGGTCGATTGAATGAATCTGACCATTGAAATCTGGGCATATGAAACGTCCCAACCGTTGGATGAGCTTCATCTATCTATACAAATAAGTTGGCTGAATCTTCGAGATAAGTTTCATACTTTTTACTACTGACTTACCTCTCTCTCTTCTCTGGTCGAAAGTAAAATTCTTCAGTCTTCAAGATCAATTCCTCACTCTTCAGATCAATCCTTCTATCAAAAACCTCTCATCAAATTATCATGGCTAAAAACTCCACCGGTCATACTCACAAGAGGTTCAATTTTCGCCAATCTAGAGAAGACTCCACAGTATTTTGTGAAAAACTCAACAAAGATAAGTTCTTCAACCCAGCCGAATTCATTCAAGCTTGTAATGCTTCCCCTCTAAGTAGAATAATCATCAAAAAGCTCTCTCAGGCCAAGCTGAAGACATTCCTGGAAGAATTTCCAGAACGCATATATCCGGAACCAGTTGCTGAATTCTTCCTAAATTCAAATAGTTCCTCAGATCCCAAGGAAATCAGATCTGAAGTAAGAGGACAGGAGATCATCGTGATAGCTGAATCTCTAAGCAACATGTTCAATCTACCCAACAAAGGACTCAAGTTGGAAGAAGTTCAAATCAGCTTTCAGGAAGCCTATGATTTCTGGAAGAAGGAAGGCGAGACCCAACCGTATAAAAACAACCATCTCATCTCAAGATTTCAAGATGAATATCAAGTGCTAGCTGCCATCACCTCAAAAATTATGGTAGGGACAACTGGCAGCCAATCTGAAATGTCAGAAACCAAATACAAGATCTGCGCCACCATCTACAATCGAATGGAGATCAATTGGGCACAATACTTCTTCGATCAACTAAAGAGATATGTTGATATCATTGAAAGCCGCTGGGATGATAAAAGGTTTCCAGAAATGATTGGGTACATTAGTCGAGTTAGCATAATTCTAGAGAAACAGTTCTCTTAGATAACTGAAGAAACAGAGTTCAAGAGCATAGTCAGCAATGACTTCATCTCAAAACCGCTTAAAATCGTGGAAATCGATCCTGAGCAAGCTGACCAGCCAAAAAGAAAGAAGCCTGCAGCTAAAGGCAAGGGAAAGAAGCAGGTTACTGGCACATCCCAGGATGACTCTGATGATGACATTCCTCTGGCCCAGAGATATAGGTCTTCAGTCGGTTCCTTGACACTGAGACAGCAAGCTAAGTCAAGCTCCATCGCAGTTGGAACCGGCACATCAGCTCAACTGAGATCGTCCACTAGACCACAAAGCTCAGTTGCAACTAGAGTTGACATTGCTGGACAATCAGCCAGACGAGCAACTACCAGATCAGTTCCCAAGAAGAAGTAAGCTAGTCAAACAAAGAAGAGAGGAGTCTCACTTCCTCAATCCAAGAAGAGAAAGGAATCAAGCCCCATGCCAGATCCAACGGTTCCGCCAAATCTGACCGTTGAAGATATGGCTCCCTGTGAAAACCTAGAAGACATCATCCCTGCAAGAGGAATTCCTCACGACGGAGCTGGGGCAGATTACTTTCAAATGACATGCCCTCCGATGGCTCAAGTTTAAGGAAACATAAGAGCCTACTCAAAAAGAGAATCCGTGAAGAAATGGGCTGATGAGACAACACAGAAATATATGGCTCAACACTACGCCCAGGAACTAACTGGCCATGAAGAACTCTTCCACACTTTGACCAGGTATATCTACTAGTTTTTGTGGAGACACGTGTATCCCTTAGAACACTTCCTCTCATTGCTCGCTTTCCATGGGATGAACTTCTGGAAGCGAGAAGAAGAATGTAGTCTGTGGTGGACAGACAGTGAGAATGCTGGAATCACTCAGGGCAAACATCTAATGAGGTAGCTACAGCTGAGAAAAGAATGTTCAAATCCATCAGAATGCTCAATGAAAAATGTTTTTGATAAACTATGCAAGCTTCAAGGATTAAAACCGCCCGCCATCACCACAGAGAGAGAACGTGAAAGATGGACGCACTCTCATGTTCAACACAAATGGCTATTCAATGAATTGACGAAAAAATTACAAAGTTATCAGTCTGGACAACCATCAACCACAGAACGAAATCAAGCATCCATCCAAGTGGATGATCTTATTGATGAAGTAATAAGAGAACTCCACTCTGAAAGATCTCCTCAATTAGCTGAAGTTGAGATCAATCTCATTCCTGAGGAGTCAAAGGAGTCAGCTGAGAAGGCTCAACAGTTTGAGAAGCCAGCTGAACCCCAAACCGCTCCTCCCCAAGAGCCAACTGCTGATGAAGGAGCTTCCTCATCAATTTCCCCAACTGCTCCGATAACAGAGCCAGCTGAGTCTGACAAGCCAGCTGAACAGACAGCTTAAGAGGATGATCAACCTGCCTACCAAGGTACACTAGCGTTAACTATGTACTTTGATCTAGTTCAAAGGGCTCTTCAAGCTGCAGCCCAAGGTACTGCTCCGGAGACTCCACTAGAGCCAAGCTATGATGAGACTATCAGCATGGAGAAGGATGAGCTAACCCACACAGTTCCATGTGAGGAACTGATAGGAACTGAAGCGGGAGAAGAGGTTGACTCGAGAGCAGTTCAGCTCGATACTCAACCAAGCAGCTCATCAGTTCAGCTCCCTGCTTACTATGTGGACTTGATCCACAGCCTGCAGCAACAAGTGAAACTGGACACAGAGCAAATTCAAAAGCTGCAAGCTCACCCAAGACTCCAGTCAGCAGGAACTGAGTCCTCAAGCAGTGATGAAGATGATGAAGGTGACTCCACAGAACCGATTGCCAAGAGGAGGAAAACTGATCACAAGAAGACCTAGTGGCTGATCAAGCTCAACTGATTAGAAAGCCTTAAGTTTACTTCTTGTAATTCAGTTTGTTATTATTCATTTTTTATTTATAAAAAGATTATCTTTTTGTTTTCAAATAAATGTCGAACTTAGCATTTATTTTGAATATTTTGACCGTTGCAAAATGATGACACGTCTCAAAGTCATTAAATGCCAACAACCAAAATAAAAGAGACCAGAGGCCATTACCGTTCCAACCATTAGATTTATGAGCCTGCCCAAATACTCATAAAAAGCCCTCTCTTATAAGCCTCTTAGAAATACTCCTCCTACGCTCTCAAAAAAAACTCTCTCTTTCTCATAGCTCTTAAAATTCCTCAAAATTTCAGCCAACCCCAAAGATGGCCAAATTATCCAGATGTTTAAATTCCTTCAAAGAGCAACTTCTGAGAGACAAATTCCTAGATAGGAAGAAATTTTAATTGATTCTAAACGAATCAAACAACCCAATCCTTCTGTCAAATCTTCACAAGACATGAATTCTTCACTACCTGGAAACACCACCAAAGTTCTTCAGACAAAATTTGGTGAGTTAGTTTTTGCTTCAAGCAAAATTGTTTGCAGATGGAAAGACAGTGTCATCAGTGATTCAAGGACGGCTACTCCAAATCACTGAAAGAACAATTGCAGAAGTATTCCAACTTCCACGGAGAGGATCATCTGTTCAAGAACTAAAGGAATCTGCAGAATCATATTGGAGAGAATGGAAAGCTTCCACCTACAACAAGCAATTCAGATTTACGACAGCTAAAACTGATCTGAAGCCTGAGTATGGCGTTCTACTTGACATAACGAACAAGATGATGTTCGGGGCAATTGGAAGCCTGAGTCAACTCACCCAAGAGAAATACAAGGTTATGATTCACCTTGCTGAAGGACGATAAACAAACTGGGCAGAATTTGTCTTCCAACAATTCAAGCATCAAGTCGTCAAGGCCTCTGACTCAAAGAAATCTGGCAAATTTGAGTCCAAGGTAGGACTTGTTCTAAGAATGAGCAAGATGATTGAAGATCTGCTGAATCTTCCAAGTGATGAAGCACCACCAGTCCTCATCTCTGACTGGATTCCCAAGAAGGGAACTGCCCATCTTCAGTCACTAAGAAAGAAACGAAGAGCCAAGGTAAAAATGAGCAACATCACTTCGAGCAATTCAACTGCCAACACCGTTCATTCTCCCAAATCAAAGAATGGATCACCAGTTGATTTCCAGGTTTGCTCTAATCCAGATGAGCTTATTCCATTCATAGGAATCCCTCATTCAAACTATAGAGCGGACTACTTCAGAAGCAAATGCCCTCCACTCCAGCTAACTGAAGAAAATATTCACACTTTCTATAGTGGTGAATATGCAGTCAAAAGTACACAAAAGGAAGTGACTAATCTCCTTCTCACACACTTTTTTTTTTGTTGCATAACGTGACCAAGAGTTGTTCAAACAACTCCACCAGTATTTCTATTGGTATAACTGGAGGCATTCTATGTCCATCCAGTCTCATTTTCTACTAACTGCCTTTCATGGCATGAGCTACTGGCAACGTGAAGAAACTTGGAGCAGTAAATGGATAGGATCGTCAAATCCATTCCCTCCAACCATTGTGCAAGTTCAGCACATCATGAATCACCGGCTTGTCAATAAAATTCCAGCAACCGCCTTGTTAGCTGAATTCAAAACCAGCATCATGCCTCAAGGAGCTGTGGTTGCAAATCAATCAGTCGATTGCCCAACTGGCTCGCTCTGCCGAAAGCTAAACTTTGATAATTTATCAAGTCAGTCAGCTGAGCCACCACGACGAACTCCAACTGTCACAGAGAGGATAGAACCACATCTATCACATACTGAAGTCGTAGCTCTCCAGAAAAATCAAATGCATGATGATGAAAGAGATAGTGATGATGAGGATACTGCCACATCATCAAGTCTTCTATCCAAGAGCTATGTCACTCCCCTACTCACATCCAGCTTAAAAGGCGTGCAACTGATTATGAACAATGATCAGTTCAGACTGTCGCCAAAGGGAATTTCACAATCCCTTAATCAAAGGATGAAAAACTCATTAGTTGCCATTCAACAACTTCACCAAGCCTGGAGGACAGCAAGGCCCGAACTGCCAAAAACCAAAATTGGATCTGCATCGATGATAAAGCAATCAAACTGCTCGAAAGGAAGCAGTGCAGCTAGTCCAGTTCGACCCTTCAAGAAGAAGAAACTGACTCAAGAAAGCCAAGCAACTGACTAAACGAACTGATCAATTCAGTTCAGTTAGAGCCTCAAAGGTAGCTCATCAGCGGTGACTGGAAACGAGATGAAACTGATCATCCAACCGCTGAATCATCAAACCAATCAGTTGGACTGTATCCCGACTGACTCAGGATAAGTTTTTCTTAATCTTCAAGCTTATCTTAACTTAATTATTTCCATTGTGATTATAAAATTCCTTATATTATATCCAACGGCTACAATTTGAAAAGGGGGTTCTCTCTCACAAGTTGCCATTAATATCTCTGCATTGATATTAAATCGACTCCACAAAGGAGAAAATGAGGATATATTTATCTATGAGATATAAATAGCAAAATCTGCAGAAAATATTTTGCTCTTTATGGCAACTACCCCATTTTCAAATTTGCTCTCTCTCAGCCACATGATCATAAAGTTTCTTCACAATCGAATGGCTGGGATGCATGTATCATTTATTCAGCTGATCATCCATCAAATCGGATAGCTGATCAGCTAAGCGAAGCAATCGAGTGCCCTCGATCAATACATGCAAAGCTGAATATATATATGCAAGGAGATGAAGGCTCTGATCATTTGCAAATTCTCTCTCATCCTTGCATTGATCTTCTGCAAACTCTCTCTCAGCGCTCTTGCAAATCTAATACAACCATTTCTTTGCAGAAATGAAATCCTCATTTCAAATGGTGAATGTCAAATCGCTCGTAAGCAAGTTGAAGAAAGATAAAACTCTCAATCTAGAGCTTCTTCATGCACGTCTAGGCCCAGAAAAATTCCCAAGCATCTTTCGGCCATTGGAAGAAACTGAGTTGTTGCCATTCTTGACGATCATGCCAATCAAGAATCTACCCATCTATGTTGTGGATTTCTATCACAATGCAGTTGTCTCCGGCAACAACATCATCTCCACTGTTCAGAACAAAGTAATAACGGTGACGAAAGACACTATAATGTCTACACTCCTCCTCCCTGGCGAAGGCCAAGACGTACTGGATTTGGAAACTCCGAGTAAATATGCACTATGGAGTCTTTGGAAATATCCACACGTGCATCACCATGACTGCTCACACAAGTTGAAGGAAAGCCTGCCTAGTGAGATCATCCAACTCCTGGATATCATCGGTCACATCTTGCATGGAAACTTTGAGACGGTCCAGTTCTCCGAACTCAAAGCTCATCTAACGGCCGCTCTATTCCTCGGTTGTCAAGCCGACTGGGCTTCCTTCATTCTTGCTCAATTGCGGGCAAATGTCGAACGAGCAGAATATGATCCGACAACTGGCTCTTTCCGAGAGAATGTTGGGTTTATGGGTCGCATAAGGCACATCATTCTAAGTCAATTTGACAAAGTGATTTCAATCAGAGAGCCAATTGGACGAAGGAATATGCTCCCGACCATCTACTTCCATCCGATCCCGAAGAGATCGCACCAATCAGGAACTTCCGACTCAAGTCGTGAAAAGAGACCGTTGGTAGCAACTGCCAGCTCCTCAGACGAAAGGCAGTTGCTGATTGAGAATGAGCCTCTCTCAAGACTGAGTGATCAGTCTACAATACCCACCAGCTCATAACCTCACACCTTAGTCCATCGCGACTTATTTGAGGTTGAGTTTGAGCAAGTTCTAGACCATCAGCTACGGAGCTGTTTCGGCCTAATTGAGGACAACGATCCCTTTTTATTCGAGCAATTGAGATGGTACCTCCAGTACCATATCTGGAGATTTCAACTTGATGAGGCCACCATGTTCCACCTCATCCCCACTCGTGGATCCCTCTTCTGGATCAACGAAGGAAACTGGAGTAGAAATTGGATGAACCATCCACTCTGCTCACCGCCAACGCTCTCGGAAATCATGGATTCAATGATCAAATGAATCCAGTTCAGCGTACCAGCCGACGCTCCTCTTCCTGATAATGAGCCAGCCAATTCATCTTGCACCCCATTTCTTGAAGATCTACCAATCGCATCAACCGATGATATCTTTACCAACCTGGCTTCCATGGACTTCAGAGAGCAAGATCTCCCTCTCACCACTGATCGTGGTTAGTTCATGATGACTGAAGAAGCTTATGCATGGTTCTCCTCGCCCATGCCCATTCCTTCAGTTTCCTCAGTCTATGATGACAACTTGGCAACTGCCTTCACCTTCTTGCCAAATCTATCAATGCCATCATACGATCCAAACCAGCTTACCATTTTGGATGATGCTAAAAAGGGGGAAGATGGAAGGTATGATGATGAAAATTTAACTCTTTGGCAGCAGATCCAAAGAAAAGTACACCATGAGGGAAAAGCTCAGCTTCAAGGGGAAGCTTGGAGAACACATGGAGTTCAAGAAAAAGGAGAATCAAGAGGAAGAGAAGAAGCAGCTAAGGAAGTGAAGTAGTAGTCCTAACTACTATCGAGAGCTGATATGATATGCTTTGATTTAATATATGATACATGCTTTAATCCTTCAAATATCATGCTTCAATATCATATCAAGCCTTGCTCATGCTTATACACATTCTCTGATACCTTGATAATCATGCCTATAAGCTTTACTTTGATACCTGAATAATCATGCTCTAATAACTCAAAATGAAAGCATGTCTAAAATGAAAGTATGCTCTGATACTTGAAGTTCAGTTCTAACTTGCTCTGATATCAAGCCTTGCCTATAAGTGAACTACAGCACGTCTCTTAGACAAACATTTGCAGTTTTTTCATCATCAGTGACAAGGTTTTGACATCATCAAAAAGGGGGAAATTGTTAGGAAAAACTATCCAGGAACCTCTAGATAAGGTTTTGATGAGATGTCAAAACTGTTCTTGAAAAACTGACTAAGATTCAAGCTGTAGATCTAAGCTGTCCAATATAGAGCCTCAAGAAGGAACTCAACTGAAGCTAGAGTCAACCCAACTGGAGCATGGTCAACCAGCTGGAAGGATATGCAAACCAGTCAGAACTCAATTCAACTGAGGGTTCAAAGAGACGAACCAGTAGAAACAAACTGACAGCTAAGTCAGCTGAGCTGAGAGAAAAATCGACAAGACTGAAGAAACTGATAAGAGATCAGTTTAAACTGAAGACTGGAAATATCCAGCTGATGGCCAAACTTAACCTCAGCCAAACTAAAGTAAACAGTCGAATCAATCAAAGGCCAGAACTGAAGTCAGCCAGCTTGTAGGAGAAAACAAGCAAACATCTGACAAGGAAGCTTGAGAAAGATCAGTCAAACTGACAAGCTAGCCAACAGCTTGTGATCAGTCAAGCTGACAAGATAGCTCAAGAAAGATCAGTGAAACTGACAAGCTAGCCAACAGCTTGTGATCAGTCAAGCTGACAAGAAAGCTCAAGAAACAATAGTCAAACTGACAAGCTAGCCAACAGCTTGTGATCAGTCAAGCTGACAAGAAAGCTCAGAAAGAAAAATCGAACTGACAAGTCATTCAACAACTTGAGATCAGTCGAACTGGAGGAAGAAACTCAGAACTTCCAAATGGAGCAATAGCCGAACTATGCAGACAAGCTCAGAACTGCCAATTAGAACTCAAACTTGCTAAACTCGAGCTCAGAACTGCCAGCCAGAAAGTCTTGGAGTTAATGCTCAAATGAAGATCTTGGAATAAATGCTCCAATGGAGATCCTGGAATTAAATATCCAATAGAGATCGATTGGTAAAGCAACGACTATTGGAATCAAATATCCAACAGAGATCAATTGGCAAAGCAACGGCTACTTCAATCAAAGCTCCAACGATCATAAAGACCATCGGCCATTGATGAACCAACAGAGACACCGATCAGTGGAACTCAACGGTCACAAAACCACTCCTCTATAAAAGAAGAGTGAATCAGAATTTTCAAAGAGACTTTTCGCAACTTTCATTCTTGAAGCCTTCATTCAAGTTATCTCAAGCAGAGCTTTCTTTCTCCCTCCCACATAGCTCAAGTTCAGCATTTGCTAAAACAGCGAGAGTCTAACTTAGAAGAAGAATCCGCAGAATCAAAGCATTCAGCTAGCTGTTGATAATCCAGCCAGAGCAACCTTTTCAGTTTCAGCAATACACCGATCAACTACCCAGCTCATTTGAAGGAGCACATCAGTTGATATCCCTTGTTCAAGACTAACCTCTTGAAGATCGAAAGAGATCTAAAACCTTGTAAAGACGTCAATAGCACCTACCTCCCTAGCGAGCAGTTAGGAACTGCAAGTGTGAGCCGTCGACCCGCTGAGGTAGCGAGCAGTTACCAGGTTCAGCCAACTGTCCTTCATTGTGTAATTTGTAAAGAAACTCAAGTTATATAGTGGAGTTGCCGTTCTGCGGAAGGAAGAGAGGACGTAGAAGTTTGAGACTTCGAACCTCTATAAATCATCTGTGTGCTGTACTATTTTGCTTACTTGCATATCTTTGAACTGTACACAAGCACACACAATCGGGACTCAAGCTGTCTAAAAAAGTGCTCAACCAATCTATGCATAGATAAGTTACTAAGCGAGTCAAGGGCCCTTATCATTCCACATTTGAAGTAAAATTTTTAGTCAGTTTATTCACCTCCCCCCCCCCTCTAAACTGACATCGACTCGCCCGGGACCAACAAAGTCATCAAAGCTTCTGACTCAAAGAACATTGGGAAATTTGAGTCCAAGGTAGGACTTGTTTTAAGAATGAGCAAGTTACTTGAAGATATGCCAAACCTACCCAATGATGATGCCCTACCAGTCCTCATCTCTGACTGGATCCCCAAGAAAGGACATGCCTACCTTCAGTCACTCAAGAAGAAAAGAAGATCCAAGGCGAAGTTAAATAACAATACATCTAGCAACTCAACTGCCAATACCTTTCCCTCACCAAAAATTCAAAGAACGGGTCATCAGTTGATTTCAAGGTTTGCTCTTATCCAGATGAGCTTATTCCATTTATTAGAATTCCTCATCTAAACTTTGGAGCTGATTACTTCAGGAGCGCTTGCCCTCCCCTCCAGCTGACTGAAGAAAATATTTGCACCTTCTATAGGGGTGAATATACAGTCAAAAGTGCACAAAAGAAAGTGACCAATCTCCTTCTCACTCACTTCACTTTTGTTGCAAAGCATGACCAATAATTGTTCAAACAACTGCACCGGTAATTATATTGGTTCAACTGGAGACACTCTATGTCTATCCAGTCATATTTCTTGCTAACTACTTTTCATGGCATGAGCTACTGGCAAGGTAAAGAAACTTGGAGCATTAAATGGATATGAACCTCAAATCTATTTCCTCCAACTATTATGTAAGTTCAGCACATTATGAACTACAGACTTGCCAATAAGATTTCGGAACCTGCCATGCTAGCCGAGATGAAAGCCAACATGATACCTCAAGAAGTTGCAAACGCTCTTCAATCAGCCAACTGCCCAACTGGCTGCCACAACCAAAAACTGAACTTTAATAATCTATCAAGTCAGTCAGCTAAGCCATCACGACGAGCTGAAACTACAACTGAAAAGATAGAACCAGATCTATCACATACTCAAGTCGAGGCATCCTAGACGAGTTAAGAGCATGATGATGAAGGAGAAAGTGATGATGAAGACACTGCCTTCTGTCAAAGAGCTATATCACTCCCCTACTCAAGTCAAGCTCGAAGATAACCCAACTGACTCTCAACATTGATCAGTTCAGATCATCTCACAAAGGAACTTTACAGTTTATTAATCTAAAGCTGAAAAACTCATTAGTTGCTCTTCAGCAACTCCACCAAACTATGAAAACAGCTAGGCCCGAACTACCAGAGAACACAACTAGATCAGTTTCAAAAAAGAAGATGTCAAACTACTCAAAAGGAAGTAGTGAAGCCAGTTCAATTTGGCCACTCGAGAAGATAAAACTGACTCAAGGACAGCCAAGTAACTGAACAAACAAACTGATCAATTCAGTTCAGCTGAAGCCCCAGTCAGTTGAATGCAACAACTGAAGAAGAGTTCAAACTGATCAACAGCTGCCTCATCAGTTCATTTCAAACTAATCAGTTGGTAGTATCCCAACTGATTCAGGATAAGCTTTTCACTCACACTATTCATCAAAGTTTATTTTTAAATAATTACTGTTGTGATCATTAATTTCTCAATATTACATCCAACAGCTACAATTTGAAAATGGGTTCATTTCTCACAAGTTGCCATTAAAGTCTCCACGCTAGTAATAAATTGGCAACTACAAAAGTAGAAAGGAGAGACAAATATCTGTGAGATATAAATAGCAAAATCTGTAGAAAATATTTTGCTATTTATGGCAATTACCTATTTTTGAAATTGATCACTTCTCAGCCGCTTGATCATAAAGCTATTTAGCATGTGGATGGTTGAGATGCATACAACATTTATTCAGCTGATCGACCATCAAATCAGACAGTTGATCAGCTAGAAAGCAATCGAGTGCTCTCGATATATGCATGCAAAGTAAACTATATAATCGAAGGAGATGAATGATCAAATCACTCTCAAAATCTCTATCTTCTTCCATGCATATACTTATCTTTACCAAAACTCTTGCAATACTAATATCACTATCTCTCTTTGCAGAAATGAAACCTCCGTTTCATATGATGAATATCAAACTGCTCATGAAAAAGTTGAAGAAGGAGAAATTTCTAGATCTAGAGCTTATTTATGCTCGGTTAGGTCCATAAAGATATCACAAGCTTATTCGTCCACTAGAGAACACTGGGTTGTTACCATTCTTGAAGATCATGCCTTCCAAGTGTCTGCCCAACAATGTTGCAGAGTTTTATTACAATGCAGAGATCATAGATAACAACATCATCTCTACCATTTACAACTACATCATTATGGTGACCAAAGATACAATGGAGACCTTGTTCCTCCTTCCTAGCGAAGGACTTCAATTATATGATTTGGCTCTTCCCAACAAGTTCGAGTTGTGGAATGCCTGGAAACATCCACACGTTTATCATCAAGACTTCTCATGTCATTTGAAGGACAGTATGCCTTCAGAGTTTATTCAACTCTTGGACATCATAGGTCATATCCTACATGGTAACTTTAAGACAGTTCAGTTCTCTGATCTCAAAGCCAATCTGATGGCTGCTTTACATTATGGGTGTAAAGCTGACTGGGCCTCGTTCATCCTTGCCCAACTTTGACGTAATGTTCACCGAGCTGAAGTTGATCATAAAATTGGCATCTTCCATGAGAAAGTTGGATTTGCAGATCGCATTAACCATGTCATTCTCAATCAAATTGGGATGCAAATCCCAACTGGAGAAGCACTTGGAAGAAGCGACATACTTCCTACCATCTTCTCAAAAGGAAAATTGGCTTCAAAGATGTAAGTTCAAAGAAAAATAAACAACTGGCAATTGAAATTGATGGCTCTAGTCGAGGAAAGAAGTCGTTGCTTGAAGCTGCTATTATCTGCAAAGAAAAGCAGTCGATGACTGAGAGTGAGCCCCTCACTCAAATGAGTGATCAAACAACTGCTTCAGCCAACTCACAATTCTCCTCCTAAATCCGAAAGGACTTTCTTGAATCGAACTTTACCAAAACCCTAGATCACCAGCTAAAAAGCTGCTATGGTCTAATTGAGGACATCGTCGCCTCATTATTTAACAACTTGAAGAGATATCTATGATATCACCTTAGGAGATTAAGTGGATGAAGTTACCTTGCTTCATCTCATTGAGACACACGGCGCATCCTTTTGGATAAATGAAGGACATTTGAGTAAGAACTGGATGAATCATCCATTCAGCATGCCGTCAACTCTATCAGAGATAATAGATTCTATAATCAAGAGAATCCAATGTGTAGTTCAAGCTAAGGCTCCTCTTCCAGACAACGAGCCAACCAACTCCTCTTCTACACCGCTTCTTGAAGGCATACCAGTTTCTACTGACGATGAACTCTTCACCAATCTGGCATCCATAAACTTCAGAGATCAAGATCCCTCTCCTCTTCCTGATCTTGGTCATCTCATGCCAACAGAAACAACTTATGCATTATTGTCCTCGCCTATGTCCAACCTTCCAGTTCTCCCAACTTATGACAACAACTTGGCAATCACATTCTCTATCTTGCCAAGCATACCAGTTCCATCATACAGTCTACAGCAGTTCACCCTTTCAGATGATGTCAAAAAGGAGGAAGATGAAAGGTATGATGATGGAAACTTAACTCTTTGGGAGCAGATCCAAAGAGAAGTTCAGCTTCAGGGAGAAGCTCAGTTTGAGGGGAAGTTCAACTTCAGAAGGAAGCTTGGGGCATTCATGGTGTCAGAGAAAAAGGAGAATCAAGTAAGAAAAGAAGGAGCTGAAGAGCAGTCAAAAAGGAAAGAGAAGGAGCTTAAGGAATTAAAATATCAAGACTTGATATTTTTTTGTTATCTTATTTGCTCTGATACCAAAATTTGATGCCTTGCTATCAAGCTTGATGTAATGCTCTTAATTTGCCATGATATTTGCTCTGATACTTCCTAAAATGCTCTCAGTTGCTCTGATACTTCCTTAATATGCTCTCAATTTATGCTCTGATATTATGGTTTCATGACTGCTCTAAGTTCAAGTTTAAGTTAAAGTTTAAGCGTGCACAATTGCTTTGATAACATGTTTATACTGAAGCTTAAGTGAATCAAGTACTTTATATTTATGCTTTGATACCAAGTTTAAACTAATCTTTCATGATACCAAGCTTTAGTTTGGTACCAAGTATGATTGCTCTGATATCATGTTTAAACTGAAGCTTAAGTGATTCAAGTAAGAAAGTCTTTATGCTCTGATACCAAGCTTAAACTGAATTTCCATGATACTAAACTTTAAGGCTTTGATACCAAATTTGGCAATGCATACTCTGATATCAAGTTTAGTAATGCTCTAATACCAAGTTAGTCTGGTATTACTCTGAAAACAAGTTTAGAACTCTAATAGAACCCAAATTATCTTGATATTCTATATCAATTGTTCAGTTTTTCCATCATCATTGTCAAGTTTTGACATTATCAAAAAGGGGGAAATTGTTAGGAAAAACTATCAAGAAAATCCCTAAATATGGTTTTGATGAAATGTCAAAACATGTCGAAATATTTCTGAAAAACTGCAGGAGTTCTAAGCTGGAAATCTAAAGCTGACCAAAAAAGGCTCCAAAAAGAATTTAGCTGAAGCAAGAGTCAACCAAACTAGAGCATGGCCAACCTAGCTTAAAGGATGCACCAACCAGTCAGAAAATAACCCAACTGAGGGTTAAAGCACAAAAGTTGAGTCAGCTTCAATCAAACTGACAGCCGATTCAGTTGAGCCAAAGGAAAAATTAATCTGATTGAAGAAATTGATAGCAAGTTAGTCAAACTGAAGACTGGAAGCATCCAACTGATGGCCAAAATTAGATATCAGCCGAACTGAAGTCTAGAGTCAAACCAACTGCTAATGGCCAGAACTGAAGTCAGCCAGTTTAAAGTTGAAGCTCAAAGTCAACTGCTGACCAAGTTCAAAATAAGACCAGTTGAACCGATAAACTAGCTAACAGTTATTATCAGTCGAACTGGCAAGGGAGCTCAGAAAAACAGCCAACTGAAGCTATAGCCAAACTGAGCTGCTAAGCTCAAAACTGCCAACTGGAGCTCAGAACTGCCAAACTGGAGCATAGAACTGCCAACTGAAGAATCCCGCAGTCAATGCTCAACCGAAGATCTTAAAGTTAATGCTCAAAAAAAGATCTTGGAGTAAATGCTCAGCGGAGATCGATTAGCTAAGTAACGGTTATTTCAACAAGCTTCAATGGCTACAAAGATTAACTACCATTGATGAACCAACAGAATCAATGATCAATGAAACTCAACGGTCACAAGATCACTCCTTTATATAAGAAAATCGCATATACTCACAACTGAGCCTTCTTTCTTCCTCCCATAGCTCAAGTTCCAAGCATTTTCTAAACCTGCAAAAGTCCCAACTGAAAAGAAGATCCTAAAGATTCAACAATCAGCTAGCTGTTGAAAGTCTAGCCAAAGCAATCTTCTCAAGTTCAAGCTATAAACAAATCAACTACTCAGCTCAACTCAAGAAGCACATCAGTTGATACCCATTTCAAGACTAACCTCTTGAAGATCGAAAGAGATCTAAATTCTTATAAAGACGTCAATAGCACCTACCTCTCCAGCGAGCAGTTGGGGACTGTAAGTGTGAGTCGTCGAAACCGGCTGAGGAGACCGTGGCTCTGCGAGAACTGCCATCTCTAGGATAGCAACAGTTGAAAATGCGACTGTGACTCTGCGAGGGTTACCATTTCCAGGTTCAACTTGTCTTCACTTTGTAATTATAACAAATAAACTTTACCATTCCATAGTGAATTGCCCTTTTCGGTAAGGAAGAGAGGACGTAGAAGTATCAGCTTTGAACTTCTATAAACTTGATTGTGTGATGTACTTACTGTCTTACTTCCATATCTTTACAACTGCACACGAAGATCATACAAGTTGTACTCACAAGTCGACTGAATTTATCCAACTGACAAGGTGCATAGATAAGATTCTTACGCGAGTCAAGGGCCCTGATTATATTCCGCATTTGAGTTGAAAGTTTTTAAATTAGTTTATTCACCCCTTCCTCTAAACTGATATCGACTCGCCCAGACCAACATCGTGGAAGGGACAACGATGGAGAGAGAGATGATACAGGGAAATTACGACTGCTATTTTTTAGATTTCCGCGTGTTGGTGAAAGAGAAGATGATAGTAGTGGTATTGGCAGATGCAACGGCGGTGGAGAGAGAGAGAGAGAGTCTGGCTCCATAGAATTATTGCTACTTCTTTTGGATAACCACGTGTGGGTAGAAGGGGTGGCGATAGCAGTTATGGCGGTGGTGATGGCAGTGGTGATGGTGGTGTAGAGAGAGAGTGTGTGTGTGTCTAATTATGGGAGAATGAAGAAGAATGAGTGAACAATCTTAATTAGAATTACTAAATTACAAAAATAACCTTGTCTCCATAAAATAATTTAAATATTACAAAAATGTCACCTTGAATTGAATTTAATCCGGGCCACTAATTTTTAATGGATGAATGGTGAGAGATGAATTTATAGTTTACACACTAGGGACTGATCTACATTTGATCAATTCCCTATATGTGTGTGTGTGGGGATAATTAAAATGAAAACTTATCCCATATAGAAACTAGAAATCATTAATAACCACACATCTCATTATGAATCATCAAGATTAAATTAGAGAATTAGGGTTGTAGTAACAAAAAATCAATCGCCCAAAATTCTTTATGATTAAATAGGGGTAAAACAATACAATCATGTACCATGTTTAATCACGTCTCTTATATCTCGACTAGCAATGATGGCATGAAATTCACAAAGATATGGAAACTTCTCCACAATGTATACCTACACGCGCCATATTCAATGCAGATGGCTGCCCAACTTTTGTCCATTCGAAAATCTAGAGAAGCATAATAGCAAATAAATTTGTTTATCGGAGGGGTAAAAAATCAAACGACTTTGAAAGAAACAACAAACGTCTTTAGCATATCAACTGCGAAGAAAATATTGAGGGATGGCTGGCGAAAAATCTTCTAGACGTTTCAAAGGTACGATAATGAAGTGTGTTATGAACTTTAAATGGTTGTGTGATGCTTAGTTGCAGTTAATATTTTTTATTTATTTTTTTGCTGACATATATTCTTCATCGATTTTTGTAAGAACTATGGTCTTGGATCATCTACAAAGAACTATATATGGATCTGTAACAGTGTGACTTATATATTTTTTTTTTAGTGTTTATGCATGTTCACATTATGAGGATCAATTTGTTGTACGTTTTGTGAATATTAGCATACGTTGATTTTGATATTGAACATATTTGTTATAATTTTGGGGTGTATTTCAAATTGAAGGGGTGCCTATGAATCTGTCCAGTATCAATTATTGCTATCAATTTAATCGATTTAATAAGTTATTAACCATGTTAAAAATTATTTGTGGTTAATTAGTGATATCATTTCCAAAAGGCACCTGTATTTTTGTATTGTTAGCACTTGATGTAGTTGATATTAGCAAATACTTTGGTTAATGATAGCAACTTGAGTATTCTAGCTTATAATGTATATTTGTTAGCATATTTTTTATTAATTATTTTTAAATTGTTGTATGCTGATGTTCCCAAAATAAATTGCTAATATATTTATGCAGTGAGATGTTTTCTTATTCTGCCTTTATATGCTAAACCACAAGTATCTCACGTTCCTTTCTTATTTATAAAAGTATAAACTTTTAATAGTGTAGACATGTTCAAACCGGCCCTATATAATTAGAGTATTGAACATATCGAATATTATCTAATTATTATTGTGTTGTATCTTTAAAAAATTA
This sequence comes from Perilla frutescens, assembly GCA_026008535.1. Taxonomy (NCBI): domain Eukaryota; kingdom Viridiplantae; phylum Streptophyta; class Magnoliopsida; order Lamiales; family Lamiaceae; genus Perilla; species Perilla frutescens. The sequence continues at coordinate 43,537,467 of BRKX01000013.1, read as the reverse complement.
AGTAAAATATACTATTAACTGTGCATTAGTAATATTACTAATATATATAGATAAAATTGCTAATATTTATAGATACATTCAATACTATGTAATAAGTAATTGGGAAAAGATGTAAATATATCTCTAACATTTACCATGAAGAACAAATTCTCCCTTAACGTTTTCTTTTTTGTTTAACACCCTAACATTTACCAGTAGGTGCAAATCTCCCCTTCCCTCCCCCAAAATTAATTTTTTGGTGGAAAAATATCATTTATTACTATATTTTTTTAATATTTTCTTTTTTCATATCTAACAAATTATTTATTTTTTGTATAATTTCCCTTTTAGGAAAAAGATATAACTTTTCTTTAATTATAGACCTAAAATCACACACACAAATATGTGCATAAATTATTATTATTTTATCAAAATTGAGTTTGTACTTTGGGGAATGAAATTTAATGAAAAAAATGTATGCAAAATACATGTAATTAAGAGTTTTAATAAAATCTATTATTTTAATGAAAGAGAAATAAAGTTGAAAGTAATCTATGCTGCAATTCAATCATGTCAGGTTTAGGGGATTCGTTATTTTTTTAATTAGCATTTTATTATTGAAATTGCACGAGTACGTAATACATTGTAATTTTAATAAAAAAATTGCATATACCTTTTTTTCAATAAATTTCCTTCACAAAAATACAAACTCAATAATGATAAAATAATAATAATTTTATACACGCACATATTATTATAGGTTTATAATTAAAATATATTAAAATTTTTAAAAATAAAATAATGGGAAATTACAAAAAAAAAAATAAGGGATGAAAAAAAGGGAAAAAATGCTAATAGTATTATATTTTTCCACACAAAAAATAATTTTAGGGAAGAGATAGGGGGAATTTGAACCTATTAGTAAATGTTGGGGTAGTATTTGCTCTAATAAAACGTTAAGGGGAATTCAGTCTTCAGGGTAAACGTTATGGATGTTCTTTCACATTTTTCCTATGTAATTTGCTAATGTATTATTCGCAAGAAAAAAGTGCACAAATTAGAATATATAACCTAGATGACTAGATCTAATTCCTTTAGAGTTTTCTAATAAAGTCCACATTCAAGGATTTATTATTATATACATAACATAAAACTAGGATTTTCAACTTTTTCACAATTTTAATGGTTCCAAAATTTGAATATGTGCAGTTACAATTACCCTTGATATTTATTTTAATAAATTTTGCAGGCATAACTATAAGCCACAAAATTTCACTACGTATACAAATAAAACTTCAGCATTTTTTTTATCATTTCACAAATTTCACCCTTGAATAGGTGGACTGCCTATGAGTCGCCGGCTCATTCTTCAACAGGCACGCGGTCAGAGCCCTGGCCCCTCCCACTGCTTGGGAGCTTACGGTTTCATGTTCTATTTCACTCCCCGATGGGGGTTCTTTTCACCCTTCCCTCACGGTCGAATTGTTGATTAATCGTCAGAGATGGTTTAGAACCAATAGTAGATTCATACCTGAGATCTTTCTACAGTTATAGTAGTGGTATCCACCCCCTATGGCCATGTTCTATTGGACCGTGGTCGGGTTGATAGAAGAGTTATGATTACTCCCTCCATTCTAATTATATATTTTCATTTCACTCCATACGTAAATTAAAAATATTTATGAAAACAAGATATTAAAGCTAAACTTTCAATAATACCCTTATTTAATATTTATGATTTTCAAAATTTAAGTTGTTAGATTTTTAATCTTCACTAATTAATAAGGGTAGATTTGTATATTACCATAAAAATTAATGTTACTTATAGCTATATAATTGGTACAACCCAAAATAGTAATAGGGACTATATTATCGGGAACGGGGGAATATAAATTTTACAAATCCCCAAATGTGTTAAATAATGCGACCAAATTTAATTCCAAAGATATGAATGTAATTCGCCCATATACATGTACATTTTTATACACACTCCCTTGCCCCCCTTTCCCTTTTATGTCGATATGTATATAAATATATAAATGGCAGATAACAAGCTCAGCAGCAGACAACTTAACTATACATATAACCACTGTCCATTCCCAAATTTTGTGCTTGTTATTTATGTTCTTGATGCTTGTATTTATGTGTTACTGCTAGATATGTATGTCTTAATTTAGTTCTTGATAGATTTGAGTTGTAAACATCCATATTTGTGTGACAGTTGGAGGGGGTGGGCTGGGGGTGATGTGTGGGGTGGGGGGGTATAATGACTACTTTGTGAAGTGGCAATTTGATCCAAGAATATAGAATAGTCACTCTCTGCTTTTTTTTGGGCGAAATGGGCCACCCTAATCACCACTTTTGGTTACATGATTGACTCTCTTGGGGCTGCTTGTGGGCATTTTTTTCCCATAAATTCAACTCGTAATATTAATATTTTGAGAAAAATCGAAAAAGGGTCGATTTCAAGAATTTAATAAGATGTGGAAAATAGATTAGTGGGAAGCTGATTTGAAAAATCAAATAAATGGTTTTTTTCTCTTTTGAGGGAAAAATAAATGTTTTTTTTATATACTTGTGATGGCATATCACATACTCCGTATATGTTTTGATTTTCTTACTGAGTTATATAAAAGACTGTTTTTAAATTATAAAACCAGATTTGATCATGCAAATCATCGCTGTATTTGGATATATAATTGTTAAAGGGTGATACTATATATACCACTAATTTTTCACTGTACACCATTATTAAATTTAATTTAAAAATAAATAATTACTAATTTACTTAAATATCATTTTCAAGTTAAAAAACACTAATCAATCATACTCAAGCTAAACAAGCCCTTCTTCACCGGCTGGTATCTCCATTCAGTTTAGCCCAAGGATCTATAACCGATGATATGACGATGGTCCAACCACGGTCATAAAATAAGGAAAAAACCTCCAAAAATCTGATGGTGTTTGAGCTTTCATTCTCCACAAGAAAAATCGAAAACAAAAAGAACAAAATAGATTACTCTTGATTGTTTTTTTCAACCATTGTCTCGTTCAGAAAAAAAAAATTAAGGAATTCGAACATATAAGCCTGATTTGAAAACACTTCAACCGTAGGACTCCCAATTCAAAAAAGGGTAATTCTATTCACAACTCCCAAATTTCTCTTTACAACCCTCTGTAATATAAATTTTTATATTTAATTTGGTAGAACACAAAATAGTGTACAATTCAGATGATTTTCGGATCAAAACATATTTATACCGATCCAATTTCTATTTTTCTCTGATTTTTCTCTTCAAAACTTGATTTTCAAACGGTTTTTGAAATCTTCATAATAAATTTTTCTCTTTGATTTTCTCGGATTTGTTGTTTGAACTTGGACTTTGAAGTTTTCGGGGAAGATTTGTATTCTCGATCTTCTTTGACTTGGTATTTGGACTTGATAACGTTAATTCGGAGGGCCGACGCTTTGTTTCCGGATCAAACGCCAATTTTGGAATGAATTTGATGAAAAACGCCTTTGATTGTCTTGCTTATGGATCAAACACCATCTTCGGGCCAATTTTGGAGATGAAGAACGTCTTTGACTGTCTTGCTTATGGATCAAACACCGTCTTCGGGATGAATTTGGTGAAGAACGCCTTAAATATTTGAGAGAATTTCACTTATGGAATTTCTTCTCAAATTCTTGAACTCTTCAAATGACTTCTGGTGTGATTTTTAACTGATATGGAGGCCCCTATTTATAGTTGTAGCGAGAGAGATCTAAGGCTGACGTGGCACTATCTCATTGGCTGTTGGAAATTGATATATATCATTTTGAAAGATATTTACTTGTTGTCAAAGACTCTTGATATTTATCATATAATAATATCTTTATTATTTAAATATTTTATCTGATTTTAGATTTCATAAGATTCCAAAACTAAATAAATATATATAAAAATCAATAAAAATATGATATATAATATTCAATTTTTGCTATCCACAAATGCCTCCTCGAGACTTGTTCATTGATGACTTGTCATTTGAAATGAATGAGTCTCAAAAATTGATTAGATAGTTTAAACTCGTATCAAGGAGTCTTGAACTTGAATTTATTAGATAGTTTATACTCGTGTCAAGGAGTTCTTGAATTTCAACTTGTGAATAGTTTATACTCATATTGAAGAGTTTTTCAATTTGAATTTATTAGATAGTTTACACTCGTATCAAGGAGTCTTGAATTTGGATTTGAATTTAGATAGTTTATGCTCCTATCAGGGAGCTTTCTTGAACTCGGATAGTTTATGCTCATATCAAGGAGATTTTTTTTGAACTTGGATAGTTTATGCTCATATCGAGGAGCCTTCAACTTGATTTTGGACTTTGTAGACCTTTTATACTCGTGTTCGTGAGTACTTGGATTTGAATTTGGATTTGTAGACATTTTATACTCGTGTTAAGGAGTCTTAGATTTAAATTTATAGACATTTTATACTCATGTCAAGGAGTCTTGAATTTGAATTTGTAGATCTTTTACACTCGTGTCAATGAGTCTTGGATTTGAATTTGACTTTGTAGACATTTTATACTCGTGTCAAGAAGTCTTAGATTTGAATTAACTTTTTAGACACTTTATACCCGTGTCAAAGAGTCTTGATATTTCTTGAAGAGTTTAGATAGTTTTGGCTCTTATCTAGGAGCTTTGGAAGATAGTTTAGGCTCTTATTAAGGAGTATTGCCCCTTTTCTTTTCATAGATTGTGACATGTATTGAAAAACTTGAATAGGCCCATGGTGATATTTGTAGCCGTTTGATCATCATCATCATCATCTTCTTCTTCTTCTTCTTCTTCTTCTTCTTCTTCTTCTTCTTCTTCTTCACTTAGAGATTCATCAAAAGGTTTGCCCCATCATTTATTTCTGACTCTTCTTCAAAGTTGTGATGCTTTTACATCGACAGTTCTTGAACTTCATTTGCGGCCATGCTTAACTCCATGTCGTAAGCTTTAGTGGCCAATTCCTCGAAGGTTTTTGGTTGAATCCCTTTCAAAATATATCGAAGATCCCAACACATGCCTTGGATGCAGATTTCAATTGCTGAAGTTTCTGATAATTGATCTTTGCAATTTAGGCTCAAGTTTCTCCAACGGTTGATGTAGTCAATGACGGACTCTTCTTTTTGTTGGTTTATATTTATGAGTTCAAACAAGCTAACCATTCTTCGAGTACTGTAGAAGCGGTTAAGGAATTTTTTCTCCAGTTGACCCCAACTATCAATTGAATTTAGCTCCAAATCGGTATACCAATCAAACGCGTTGTCTTTTAAAGAATGAATGAATTGCTTCAGCAAGTGATCTCCGTATGTCCTAGCATCATTACAGGTCTCTACAAAGTGAGCTACGTATTGTCTTAGATTTCCTTTGCCATCAAATTGTTGAAATTTTGGCGGCTGGTAGCCATCTGGCATCTTTAAGTTGTCAATTCTTGTAGTATATTGCTTGTTATAAGTCCAGAGTGATTTAAGGCTCTCTCCAGACTTGTCTTTGATTGTTTCTAGTATTAAATCTTTGAGTTGATCAACTTGTATTGAGCCATCAGACGATATTTCAATTTCTTTAGATGTAGATTTTTCACTTTTGTTGGCATGTAGCTTTGTAGATATCTCAGCTTCAGTATCTTCATTCGCTTGCTCGCCACCAAAATCAACAATCCTTTCTTTGTTCAGCTTCAAAATTTGAGCATCTCGTTCTTGTATCCGTTTGGCAAGTCCTTCGGCAAACTTCGTCAAATTTACAATTTGCTCTTCCAGAATTATAGACATCTTGATGCTTGAGAACATGATCTTCAAACGGTCTTTGAAATCTTCAGAATAAATTTATCTCTTTGATTTTCTCAAACTTGTTGTTTGAACTTGGCCTTTGAAGTTTTCGGGGAAGATTTATATCCTCGATCTTCTTTGACTTGGTATTTGAACTTGATAACGTTAATTCGGAGGGCCGGTGCCTTGTTACCGGATCAAATGTCAATTTTGGAATGAATTTGATGAAGAACGCCTTTGACTGCCTTGCTTATGGATCAAACATCGTCTTCGGGATGAATTTGGTGAAGAACGCCTTGAATATTTAAGAGAATTTCACTTATGGAATTTCTTCTCAAATTCCTGAACTCTTCAAATGACGTCTGGTGTGATTTTCAACTGATATGGAGGCCCCTATTTATAGTTATAGGGAGAGAGATCTAAGGCTGACGTGGCACTATCTCATTGGCTGTTGGAAATTGATATATATCTTTTTGAAAGATATTTACTTGTTGTCAAAGACTTTTGATATTTATCATATAATAATATCTTTATTATTTAAATATTTTATCAGATTTTAGATTTCATAAGATTCCAAAACTAAATAAATATATATATAAAAATCAATAAAAATATTATATATAATATTCAATTTTTGCTATCTACACCCCCATTTATAATTAAAATACAAAAATTTATTTTATGGACTTTTTAATTCTTTAAATTCATACTCCCTTCCGCCACCTTCACTTCCTCTTTGCAAATATCTTTTCCCGTTTTTATTTTTTTCTTATTTATAAATCGTGAACTCATATTTGAATAGCATCTAAGTGACTCCCAATCGCATTTAATTTCTCAAATCCTACATCATTTCCCCTGCCCATTTTAGTTTTTAAAGCAAACATAAATCCAACCCTCATACACGAACATCTAGTAACTTTTTTTTTTCTCAAATACATATTTTTTGGTTTCTTGATTTGAATTTATTTTTCATAAATGTTTCCCTTCCAAAATTTTGATCGGCCAATACAATTTGCCCCAACATATTGCTCCTAAAATTTCTGGCTAATATATTAAAATTTAATCACATTAACACAGTGAACGTTGAGTACCATGAAATTGGAAAGAATATCTTTATCATCAACCAATACAAAATGAAAAGGTAAAAGAGAAAGAAATTAAAGAAAGAAAAAATTTGCAGAGATATTAGTACGTGAGTTGTAGAGAGATAAATTGATAGTATTTTCAGTATAAAATAGTTGGGGGTTGTAGACGGGGTTTTTTTTATTTTTAATTGGGGTTTTTTTTAAAGGTAAAAAAGTCTAAATCATTAATATTTATATTTTAAAATTTATGAAGATTGTGAAGAGAAATTTAGGGGTTGTAAATAGAATCACCCTTCAAAAAAAAAAAATCCTAAACATGGGTGGTTCGAGCATAATCAGTTATATTAAGGTTGGGCCTAAAGAAGATTGCAAAGTGAAAATTCGACCTTCATTCCATCAAATACTACCTTTCAATAACAGAATTCAGAGAAATATATTACCTTTTCTAATGAATAAATAAACAACAGAAAAACAAGGAAAACTAAACGATTAAACTTCCCATTTGAGTCAAGAAAAAATCAGGTGTTGGTGGGTGAAGAGGAAGAAGCGGCAAGCATTCTCTTCCATCGGTGATGAAACATCTCTGTTTTTATTTCTTTTTTAATCGATTTAAATTGATTTTTTTTAACTAAAGGATAAAATTGAAAAGGAGTGTGGTGTATAAATAAAAAATTCTAAAAAAATATATTATAATGATGGTGCATATAGTAAATGTGGTGTATATAGAAAAAATAGTGATGTAAATAAAAACACCCTTTTTCAAATAAAAAACTAAAGCTAAATTAGTAAGAGGCACTTTTGTGTGAGACCGTTTAACGGATCTCTTACGTTAGACGAATGTTTATTTGACCTATGACGTGATCCCCTTTCTTTTATTTATTTTTCTTTTTTAGTGGTCCCCTTTCCCTCTACCTTCCCATTTTTATTTTCTTTTTTATTTTATTTTCACTTTTTAATTGCTTCATTTTTTTTATAAATATATATTTAATTTTTTGAATAAATATAATTTTTGAAAATAAAAATATACCCTACGATGGAATTAGTAAATTTTAAAATTGAATTGAATTAATTTAATTTTTTTTATCCGACGTCTCAACCAGTGTATTTGTCCGGTGCTACCAAGTGAGCTCATGCGCTGAGCTCGATACAAAATGAAGATTTAAAAAAAACTGAAAAATAAAAAAAATCGAAAAAAATGGGAACTATTAGGCGCTTCATAGGTAATAACATTTATATATTATTAGTTTTTTATCAATTTTTTATTTCAAACAAAAGAAATAGCTCAGATTTTTTATTTAAAAAAAATCTTGCAAAGAGCAAGACTTTGTAGAAATATCAATGAAAGTATATTTGTCATGGTCTAAAAAATAAATAGTAAGAAAAAAAACATTGCATACTTGATGATATTTTAATTCATATTAAGTGATATTTTAACACATAATTAGTAATAATTTACTTCATACATAGTGATGCGTGTTGTCTGGACAATCAACAAACATATTCCAAAAAAAGAAGATAAATGAATCAACTAAATTAAAACCCCACATTATGATTTATATAGAAAATAATTCATTTATTTTCTTATTAATATCTGAAAATACTTCGTAAGTATTTATGCAATTCATATAAATGATATGTCGATATATAATTTGTGATATTTTACTTAATACATAGTGATACACGCATCCGACGGCACGTGGACCTGACTGTTTTTGCGGGTTTGGATGGATTTTTTGGGACCAAGTTTAAGTCCTATTTGATCCGTCTAACGCAAAAGACCCGTTAAATTTTTGTCAATTAATAATATTCACTTTTAAATCCTTTTATTTTGGTGATATCACTCTACATTAAATACTCACTTAAAATTGAAATAAGGTGTTTCTAAATACACTACTCAATTTTCTTTACACATCAGCATTAAATTTAATTTAAAAATAAATAATTATTAATTTATTTAAATATCATTTTTAATTAATTAATTTTATTTAAAAAATAATTAAAAGAAATGAAAAAGAAAAATAGAAAAATGTATCTCCTTCTCCAGCCCAATGCCCCCTTACTCCAGACTCCAGTCGCCTGCACCTTTCCCTTCGTCATCCCTTAACGACTTTCTCTCTCTTCTCCCCTACTTGTGCAAATCCACAAACATTAATTCAACATAGAATCAGAGAAAAAGGCAAATCTGAGTCTGAGTAAATTCTGGCGACCGCGACGTCTCCCCTGCTCAACCCTCATTCGAACTTTATAGTTTGAATCCCTTTCCTTAGCATTGAAAAATATTTTTTGAATCCCCTCTTTTAGCTTCGGAAAACGTTTTCCAACCCCCCCTGTAGGAGGTGAAAATTAATAATATTATATATAATATTTTTATTAATTTTTATATATTTATTTAGTTTTGGAATCTTACTAAATCCAAAATTAGATAAAAAATTTAAATAATAAAGATATTATTATATCATAAATATCAAGAGTGTTTGACAACAAGTAAATATATTTCAAAAGTATTATATATCAATTTTCAACAGCCAATGAGATAGTGCCATGTCAGCCCTAGATCTCTCTTCCTACAACTATAAATAGGGGTCTCCATATCAGTTGAAAATCACACCGTAAGTTAAAATTGAAGAGCTCAAGAAGTTGGAGAAAAATTCTCTACGAAGTTCTCTCCAACATTCAAGCTGTTCTTCGCCGGAGTCATCTCAAATTCAGCGTCCGATTCAGAATCAAGGTTTTGAAACCCTCAAAACGATGTTATAAAGTCTCAATATCCAAGGTGTTCTAGCAAGATTCAAGTCATTTTTCGTTAGAATCTTCTCAAACCCAACGTTCAATCTGGAATCAAGGTTGTCAGCCCCCGGTTAACGTTTTCAAGTCCAAATACCAAGTCAAAGAAGATCGATGATTCAAATCTTTCTCGAAAACTTTGAAGACCAAGTTCAAACAAAGTCTGAGAAAATCAAAGAGATAAGTTTACTCTGAAGATTTCAAAGACCGTTTGAAAATCAAGTTTGGAAGAGAAGAATTAGAGGAAAAATAGAGATTGGATCCGTATATATATGTTTTGATCCGGAAATTCATTTAAATTGTACACTATTTTGTGTTTTACCAAATTAAATACAAAAATTTGTGTTACAAATTTTGGCATGCCCAGTGGGATCATCTCTACCTCTCATCTCTTCTCTTCATCAAATTCCTCAAGCATCAAGATGTCTATAACTCTGAAAGAGCAATAAATAAATGATGGGAGCAAAACTTTTGAGGAATCTCCAAGTGAAAAAGAAAAGAAGTGACTTTAAATCTTGCCATGTGCTTATTTAAGTCTTCTAATACATGTAACGGTCCATGAAAAGAAGGGCAATGCTCCTTGATAAGAGCCTAAACTATCTTCCAAAGCTCTTTGATAAGAGCCAAAACTATCTAAAGTTTTCAAAATACAAATGCTCCTTTATAAGAGCCAAAACTATCTAAAGTCTTCAAAATGCAAATACTCCTTGATAAGAGCCTAAACTATCTTCAAAAGCTCCTTGATAAAAGCCAGAACTATCTAAAATGGAAACGCTCCTTGGTAAGAGCCTAAGTTATCTTCCAAAGCTCCTTGATAAGAGCCAAAACTATCTAAACTCTTCAAAAATGTTCAAATGATCCTTGAAAAGAGCCGAAACTATCTTCCAAAAAGCTCTTTGATAAGAGCCTAAACTATCTAATTTTTTTAAGAAATACTCAAACACTCCTTGATAAGAGCTTAATCTATCTACGATAGCTCATTGATAAGAGCCAAAACTATCTAAATTTTTCAAAAATGCTCAAACACTCCTTGATAAGAGCTTAAACTATCTTCAAACGCTCATTGGTAAGAGCATAAACTATCTAAGTTTGATTGCAAGTCAGGTTTCTACCACATTCGCATGGACGAGGAAAGCAAAAGGTTTACAACCTTTTCAACACCACAAGGGCATTATGTTTGGAATGCAATGCCGATGGGGTTAGCCAACGCACCCCAAATATTTCAGAGGAAGATGGATAATCTTTTTAAAGATTGTTTCTCTTTTATGTTTGTCTATATTGATGACATTCTAATTGCATCAAAGAGTATAGATGAACATCTCAAACATCTGGAGATCTTTGCAGATGTTTGTCCTAAAGAGGACCTTGTGCTGTCAGAAAAAAAGGCAGTAATAGCCACCCGAAAGATGGAATTTCTGGGAATCGAGGTGGATGAATCATGAATTATTCTACAAAATCATATTGTAGAAAATGTGCAGAAGTTCCCTGATGTCCTTAAAGAAAAGAAGCAACTACAGAGTTTTCTGGGAGTTGTCAATTTTGCAGGAATCTTTGTAAAAAATCTTGCAAAACACAGGAAGGTGTTCAGTAACCTTCTAAAAAAGGATACCCCGTTTGTGTAGACAAACGAACATCAACAAGGAATCAGGCAGCTAAAAGAGATATACGGAAATCTCTCAAAATTGGCTATACCACAAGATGAGGATGAATTGATCCTCTATACAGATGCAAGTGATCATTAGTGGGCAGCCGTGCTTACAAAGATCACACCCAACGGAGAGGAGCCCTGTAGATATTGCATTGGTCGCTTTTCAGATAGGGAGGCCATTCGATAGCATATCAATGAAAAGGAGTTCTTTGCAGTTCGGAAGACATTTAAAATGGCCTCTGTTCCTCTTAGCGAAGAAGTTTACTCTAAAAGTTGATAACACACAAGTTAAAGCTTTCTTGAAAAATAAAATTGAATCTAAACCTGAGAAAGCTAGACTAATAAGATGGCAAGCTGAATGTCAATGTTATTTATTTGATATTATTGTAATAAAATCTCATGAAAGTATTCTTGCAAATTTTCTAAATGAGAGATGGAAGCGATTGAGGTTGATGCCATCATGACTGCGCAGAGGCACTTCAGTGAAAATATGGAGTTGCTTCAGCATGAGTGGAATGAGCTGATTCTTCATACTGAACAAGCAAGGAGAATACAACGAACTGACCAAAATAAGGTCGATGAGAGATTACGAGCGTGTATAAAGACCAAAGTACAACTCTGGTCAGCTATGCACGAGCCACTCCTCCAGGCCATCAATTCACCATTGATGAAAGGAGAGATTGCAGTACCGGCCTGTAAAACGGAAGCAGGGGATTCAAATACCCCTAACACGAGCTCTAAGCCGGTGCTTTCTACAGAAACACAGGCCCAAGAGAAAATTGAGGGTCAGGAATTACACTCTGAACCATCAAGTCAACCCAGCACCTCTGGGGTAAAAGAGGGAGAGATTAACCTTAGGCCAATGACTGGTACCTCTAAGGTTAATATTAACAAGTTAGAAGTTTCTTCTTAGCAGGTTTATCAGGATAATTGGGAGAAACTTTATACCAGACAGGGAATCAATCCATCCAGAACCAAGATTGATGTCTCTGGAAAGTATCCAGGAGTGTGGATGTTACCAGAAACTAATGCACACGAGGTCAAGCAATGGTATGATTTTGGGAGCTTAGCTTCAATTCAAACCATGTCACCGGCATTTCCAGAAATCAAGTGTCTACCCAGGTGGATACAGGAAGCCGTGCAAGAATCTTGGGCTAACAATGATAGGCTTAGCCGAGGATACATTCTGGAGCTATATTTTATCAGTGCAACACCAGAACCAGCAGGAAAAAAAAATCATGAGGCCTTCCACTACATCAGACTTTAAAGGCCAGATTCCAGAGCATGGGGCAATATTAAAGCCTCACCAGAGGACATCCCATTGATCGCCTCAATAACTGAGGATCAAATCACCACCAGAGGAGCATGGGAATTGTATGTCTGTCTTACAGAGATGGACAAAGTCAAGTTCCCGTTCAAGTTTTTCCATAATTCAGCGAACGAATCATTCTTGTTGAATACCATGACAAGAAAAACTATGAGATTTGCAGAGGATCTGTTCGAGAGAAAGAGGTCCTTGATATGGGAGAGCAAGCTTGCTATGAGCAAAGAGACTCATTGTAAGTATTACAACATGGCTCATTTCGAGCAGTGGGACAATCGAGTATGCTCAGACTGCCAGAACCAAAAGGAGCCAGAGTTTGGCAAGGGGTTCCGTCCCAAGATGGAACAAAAGAGAGCTGGAAAAAATGAGCATCGGATGCCAAAAGGAAGGATGCCAAGAGCCCCACCAAAAAAGTAGATTCCCGACAAGGGAAAAGAAAGACATGTGATTGCAAGAGTAATCATGTGATCCAAGGGAAGAGGCTAGCCACTAGAGCTAAAAAATAAAAGCTAAGTGGTTCAGTAGAGAAGGCACATGGTGCCACTTATTGTGGGAACCTCCACCCATAAGCACCTTCACGTGAAGATAAAAGAACCGGGACCGTCCACCTTTAATAAGAAGCGTCGGCAAAGGGGTCCAATCATGTGAAATTATGTGAAGAATAATGGAGCGGGTAATTATAGAGGGACTTCCCTCTATAAAACGAGGCAAAGTAAAGATCATCGATCATTTCCTTAGCTTTCTTCCAATAAATTGTAATAGTGAAAATAAGTTTTAGTTTGTATGAGAGTTGCAAGCCCAGCTACTATGAGTAGCTGAACGAGTTTGTCTCCTCCCTAAAGGAGATTTATTTATTATAATAAATGTTCTATTATTCCTAAATAAAATCAAGGCATTTTGCTCATCTCTTGTGTCTACCGTATATATTTTTCTATAAACCAAAGGAGTACTCTACACTACGTGTAGGAAATGAACGAGGGTTGTGTTGTGTATTGCTGAAGGAGTTCGTGTCTGGAAACCATAGGTTGCGATCGTGTGGTTTGGCGAGGCCTGTAAAAATCCGACGGATTACCCAGCAACATTCCGGTCAAAAAGGTATGAATTTGGTTTATAGTTCAATGTATTCGGTTTACGGAAGCATGATCAGCCTCATATGGTCGTAATGGACTATTTCCATTTGATTATGAAAATGGCATATTAGGATGAATAGTAAAGAGGTGCATTTAAGGACATACTAGTCATTTACTACTCAAAGTGCCTACAAAACTACTATATTTTAAATCTTGTCTCTTTTTTCCAATCCTTATTTACTTTTGTCTATATATAGGTTTGCTCTAAAAAAATATGGAGTGTGTAAATTAAGTAACGTGATGTGGTAAGAAATTTTAGTTGTATATTTAGATATACCCATTAAAATATCTAATATGAGCATGATGGGGATGACATGTGCATTTTGTCAACTCTTCGATCAATGTTCAAATAAGCAATGAGAATAATAATAATAAAAAAAATGTATTAAAGACACGTTAGAATTGGTATCCCAACTAGAAAAGAATTATCTACTCGTTAGCAAATTACACTAGCGGAACTTAAATGTTGGACTATCTCCACATGATGATGCCATTGATTTTTTTTTTTTTCTAATACGCTGGGGCATTTGATATCATGCTCAACCTGTCAATAGATGAAACTATCAATTTTCATTGTTGACTCTTTCATAGAGTGAAACATGAGATCCCCTCATGCTTGAACTCGCCGAAATTTCACTTCCAAAGCCACCTTGCAAAATAAAATCAAATTTTCATAAAAAAAAATATACCATCACAATCCTAAATTATACTAGCAGAGTAAAAATATACATCCATAAAAATTGCTCACACACGTTCAAATATAGAAGTGGGCAGACATGTACTTCCTCCATTTCAAATTAATCTTCTATTCTCAACAAACATGTATTCTCTCCGTTTCAAATTAATTATAATTTTACAATTTTTATCTTATTTCAAAATATTTGTGGTTTACCTTATTCGAAATAGAGGAAGCGTAAAATAAAATCACCATATTTAGTGGAAATCTTTTAAATATGATTGAGAGTGAATCTTCAACTCAATATTCAGCTTAAGGCTATTAAAATAAATAAAATCAGCTTAATTAAGTCGATTTTCCATAGCTGATAACACGAATACTCTTAACAAATAAATCCACAAATCCCAACTTTTATGATTTAAAATAATGTCAACTCAACAACGTACATATGCATATCTACAAACAAAGAGAACTATATATACATACACACACATTGGTCAAAAATAATAAAATCGTGCGTGTGTATATATATATATATATATAGACACACACACGCTTGTGACTTTTATAACGATTTCCCATTATTCCCATTTCAATTTTGCCGTTTTTCTTTCCAAAAGAGATTTTTAATTAATATATAGAATTCCTTTTTATAAAGTAATTAAGCAAGACATATTTTCTGTTTAATCGCGCGGGCTGCAGTTGTTTAGACATTTTTCTGATAATCTTTCTAGGAATTTTAACCAGCACTATAGTGTTATTTGCTAATAATTGTCTTGTTAACTTTCCCATTATTTAAATAAATAAATTTACATACTTTTTTTTGGTTGGCCATGGGCCCATGGCCATGGATCTTGTCCCAGTAAATATTTGTCAAAGATTCGCGTGGAGGAGTGTGACATGACCAAAAATAAAAAAGCGACGTTCAGACTTTACATTTGCTACTAGGCACTGTGAAAAACGCTGATTTGGAGCCATCATATAAAAGTGGATTCATACATAAACATTTTATTTTCTAAAAATAATTAACCCCATTATAAAGTTAAATGTTTTTTACCTAATCAAATTGTTTGATGTGGAGCGAATTACTTATCACATCAACTAACGATTTGATGCACAATTCACAAACCTATGAAAGAGAGAGTTGTCGTGTTGTTAGGGATATGGCACTATGATAGTTTTTAAATGATCGATACTTGTCAACATATATATAGAGTGGCTTCTTTGCAAGTTCGCTTAATTTGTTCAGAATTTGTCCATACCAAAAATACATGATTAATTTTATGTGGTTTGATTGCGACGAAATCTTTTTGTCAAATGAAATCAATTCGAATTCGAATTACTTATTATTTCATTTTAATTCCTAAATTAATCGGGGTCGAATACATTTTAGTACCCAACATTTATGATTGCTAATTACATTTTTATTTCAAAGGTTTAAAAATATAATATCAACACGTAACGTTTGCATAATTAACAAAAGAATACATCACAGGTCTCGGTGAGGATGACATAGTGGTGGAGTGGGGTTGTTTGGAGACCAAAAGTCACGGGTTCAAATCTCCTCAATACCACAGGTCGGGTGTGTGAATAAAAAAAAATACATCATGTGTGCAAATTAATTTTCAACATGTGAATTTTGATATGTCATATCGGAATTGAGATAGGTGCATAGATTTTAATTGATTATAATAGATGAATCTTCTTGATTCTAACAAGACAAATTAGATTTTGAGATTTCCGAACTTTGTTCTTGTGCTATATTTGTTTTTTGGATTATGTAAACACCGTGTATTCACATTTAATTTGTGAAACGTTAGGCTAAACTTATTAGGGACGTCAAACCTTAATACTAAAATATAATTAGTCAAATTAATTATTACATACTAAAGTCAAAAATTGTAGGTAAATCGGAAAATCTACCCTCTTAATAACCTGATCGCTTACTAGCTAGCTGGTTTTTCATATCTGTGACTGAACTTAATATCTATTTTGTTGGGAGAAAAGTCCTTGCACATTAAAGAGTCATAGAAAATGGATGTTCTTGGTGTTTTTATGTCTCCTAAAGTCCTAATATTTTCACGTACCTAGCTCAATATTGGATTTATTAAATAATTAATTATTTGACGTGGCCTGTGTACGAGACAGACAAGTACATAAATATTGATAAAATATTGCTCACCTACTTGAGTTAATATTGCTATTATAGGGGGAAGAAAATGTTTTTGTAGGATGGTTTAACTATGCAATCTCGTGGGAAAGTGGATACTTTCCTAATCTACAAATATTGTTGGGTAGTAGGTGGGTTGAGGCAGATCATGAGATATTTGGAGTTCAATTTGTTAAAAAATGGATAAAATTTGATTAGTGAACGCATGTGCCTCTATCAATCTTGCAGGTATTACGATCCGAAAGTTCATGAGTTCGCTTGATATAACCTCGTAAATTAATTTATAATATTGTTATTAATAATTTAAATTTAAAATATGATATTTATGTGATATTTTATACTTATATTGTGTACGCAAATATGGATATGTTAACAAATTTATTTTAATAAAATTATATTTCATCAATTATATTATGATTTTTATTTAAACATTCAACATTAAGTAATTGTGAAATCAGTAAATTCGACTTTTAGCAATATATTTCTTAAGTACTGTAAGCTCGGTTTAAGCTCGACTAATTATGCTCGTTTAGCTTAGTGAGTTAATCTTAAGTTTTCCAACACTCAACTCAACATCATCTTAATAGCAAGCTGGGTCGGGTAATATAACGGGGGTGTTTAAAGTGATCAGCAACACGGAGCCTTTTAATTGATTTTTTATTGACAAAGACTTGTGTTACACTGTTTAATGAGTCTTTTATGTTAGATGGATTAAATAGGATCCAAATCCATCCAAAAAACTCATCCAAAACCACAAAAACAGTCAGCCCACGCGTGTATCATTGTGTATAAAGTAAAGTATCACTATGTATGAAGTAAAATATCACTAATTATATATCGAAATATAACTTAATATGAATTGAACTATCATCAACTATGAAGTATTTTCATATGTCAATTAAGAGAAAATAAATAAATAGTTTCTACATAGTGTTAATATGAGAAAATGGCCATCATGACTTAGTGATGAATGTAAACAACCACTTTTTAAAAAAATAATGTTTTTAGCCTTTTAGGATTGGAATATACATCAATACCCTTACTAATAATATACAATATTTAAATATCATAAATAATTTTAAACATTAATAATTTCCTTAAAACATTATCATAATCCTGATATAACAAGAGACAAAAAGAATTGTGATTACCTGAATCTATATTTCTCCACCTTAAGAAAAGAATTGTAATTATGTGAATCTATATTTCTCCGCCTTCTACGTCAAGTCTTTCTCAAGTCTTTCATTGTCTTCTACGTCAGAGTTATTCGCTATCTTCAACCGCCGCCTCTGTGTCCGCCTTCAACCGTCATCTCTGTTGTCGCCTTCAACCGCTGTCTCGCCTTACAGGAGTAGAATAATTATGTGATAGTGCAGTAGTTATAATTATAATGCAACACAGCAAAAATAGTTCAACTCATGTTCTCGTGCATTAGATCAATAAAGAATTAATACACGAGTACATGATTACTTCCTTGTGGTAGTTCAAAAAAAAAAACTATACATGAAAACACGATTAAGGTCATTCGTGTACACGTGCAGCAGTTGATCAATACATTGATACACAACTGCATGAGTATGCATATTCATCTAATCGTGCACTATTTAAAAATGCATAGTTACATGAGTGCATGACTCTGATAATTCGTGCTCTCGTGCAACAATTAAAATTAAAATATATTGCACGAATACATAAATGAATTGATGCACGAATCAACTCCTAGACTCGTGTACGGAATGAAATTGATTCGTGCACCAAAGAACATTCAATTTTTTCCAACCAATTCCAACGAAAGATTCAAAAAAATTGAATATATTGATCGATAAAAGGAGTGCAAATACGTAAATATCATACCTTATTACCGTAAAAAACAACACGCTCGATGTCATCAAAACTTCAAAAACTTCTCAATGAGCAATGAATCCCTAATTTTAGATATTGCATTAGATAATTTATGGTTGAAATGAGGATTAAATAGAGAAAGAATCGTGATAATCTTCAAAATTCATTACTTTGTGCTCTTTCTCGATGGTAGTTTTGTTTCAATTGATAAATATGGATTGAAGAATGAGGGAGGATGACAGAGTGGCGCTCGCAGATGGGGGAGGGAGAAATTTATATATATTTCCTTATATTATTGATATATATATATATATATATATGTATATAATTCTTAATAATAAATATTAAAATATAGAACTAAGGGTATTGTAGTACTTTTTTTTCTGATAATGGCTAGAAACATTAGTTTCTTAAAAAGTGGCTACTTACATGATTTACTAAGTAATAATGGCTATTTAAAAATTTGCCCCATAATCATAATGTGGGGTTTTAATTTATTGATTCATTTATCTTTTTTTTTGAATGTCTGTTAATTCTCCAGACATCATGTATCACTATATATGAAGTAAAGTATCACTAATTATGTGTCAGAGTATCACTTAATATGAATTGAAGTATTATCAACTATAATATGGACTTTTAAATTAATTCAAAAAAATAAATGAATTATTTTCTACATAAATCATAATGTGAACTTTTGAATTAATTCAAAAAAATTATAATGTGGGGTTTTAATTTAGTTGATTCATTAGTTATCTTCTTTCTTTTTGGAATGTTTGTTGATTCTCCAGATATCATATATCACTATGTATGAAGTAAAATATCACAAATTATATGTCGAAGTATCACTTAATATGAATTGAAGTATTATCAACCATGAAGTGTTTTCACATGCTAAGAAAAAAAATGAATTATATTCTACATAAATTATAATGTGGACTTTTAAATTAATTCAAAAAAATAAATAAATTATTTTCTATATAAATCATAATGTGGACTTTTGAATTAATTCAAAAAAATTATAATATGATATTTTAATTTAGTTGATTCATTTATCTTCTTTCTTTTTGGAATGTTTATTCATTCTTCAGACATCATGTATCACTATTCATGAAATAATGTATCACTAATTATGTGTCAAAGAATCACTTAAGATGAATTGAAGTACTATCGACTATGAAGTGTTTTCACATGCTAAGAAAAAAAATAAATGAATTACTTTCTACATAAATCATAATATGGACTTTTAAATTAATTCAAAAAAATTAAATATATATTTAAAAAATAATAAAAAAAATAAAAAGTGAAAAAAAAACTAAAAAAGAAAAGAAAAGAAAGGGGGACCGACAGGGGAAAAGGACCATTAATAAAGAAAAATAAAAAATAAAAAAAGGGAAGGAGGACTACCTCATAGGTTAAATAGAGATCCGTCTAATGTAAGAGATCTGTTAGATGGTCTCATAGGAGACCACCCCTATTTAATTATTTTTAAACACATGTATATAGTTTAAATATATATATATATATATAATCCCTTACTCTCTCTCCCTTTCAAAAGGTAGTAGTCATACAACTCTCTATTTATTTATATTAGTTTGAGGTTGTATTGAGATGTTATCAATAATATCAATAAAGAATTTTGATTTATTTTTTGTCCAAATATATAATTGCAATATGCTACTATTTAAAAATTTATTACTAAAATTAAAATTAAATGTACTTTTTTTCAATAATAGGGTATGATCATTTTTCTATTTGTTTAAGCATCGACATTAAAGATATTTAAATTAAATTTGAGCGATGCAATCCGAAAAATCAAAATGAAATGGAAGGACAAGCAGATGTGATCATAAAGTCTACGCAAGCATCCTGTTAAATTTAATGATTTCTGTTACAGTAAAACCCCTATATAAGAATACTCTATATAAGAATAATTTCCTTATAGTAATAAAAAGTTGTGGTCCCAACTCGGGACTAATTATAAATAAAAAAAATCTCTACATTGTAATATTCCGGTATTTTTTTAGGACCATCCTTAAGAAATTTACCTCCATATAGTAATAAAGTGACATTAAATTTCATATATATATTTAAATATCTGTATAAAATATCTAGAACTATTTTAACTACATTTGTTATATTAAACTTAAGATTGTATGAAATACTTATCTGAAGTTAGTTGTGGCAGTGCTTTAATTTTTTTAGGTTAATATCACACCCTTTCATTTGCACGTTATAAGTAATTAGTTAACATGACACTTTCTTGTTGAATCTAAAATATTTCCAACTTGTCCAATATATTTGAAGCTCATTGACACAATACTTTTTTTATTTCTATATTATTATTCTCTGGATTATCACCATGTCGTCCATGCGCATCTTGCGTGATTCCTATATGATGTATTCTTCGGTTAGAACATATGAATGAATCTTATATACCTTTTAAATTCATGTTTTTAAATATGAAGATACATTTTCAAGTGTTGTATAATATATATTAATTATTTTTAAAAAATAATTATTTTTATATGTAAACTCTATATAAGAATAACCTCCCTATAGTAATATTTTTTTCTGGTCCCAACTATATTACTGTATAGAGGTTTTACTGTATATTAGAGAGCGTCGTTATGCATATCATAATACGATTAACACGAGTTCTCACTGGAGAAATGAAGGTACAGTAAAACCTCTATACAGTAATATCGTTGGGACCAGAGAGTTTTACTGTACTGGCTTCTCCCGTGTAATTTATGGATGGAGAGTTATTACATAAGTTCATAATTTACTCAGCACTTATCTTTGAATAATAGTTGCGGGTTCCTTCACCATCTATGAAAAATGCTGGATGCGATTCTCTATTCCATATTTGATGGTGTAACCCGTATTCTAGAATTGAATTTATGAATTTTTCTTCCATTTTTTCGTCAATTTTAATTTAATGTGTTTCAGTTTAATTTTACACTTATTAATTAAGGTTGGTTTTACCCACTTAGAATTTATATTTAATTTTTGTATTTAATTTTCAGAGAAATAATTATTATTGTTAGTTCTTTTATAAAAATATTATATATATATATATATAATTTTAAATTCCAATCTTTTGTTAAATGTGACTAGGTCTATTCTGCTATACTTAATTTTTAATTTTATAATATTTACTATTAAACTTATGAATTCGAGCGTTAAATACATATGAAGATACGAAATGTGGAATAGAGTATCTGATCCAGAAAAAAAAAAAAAAAAAAAAAAGCACACCTTAGACTCACAACCACGGGTTTCTATAGTCATAGATTTCATGTAGAAATGATAAACAATAAAAACAATCGATAAACAATAAAATTAAATCTGGTTAATGAATTTCAAATTTTTAGAGTAAATTCGTTTGAATATATCGTGGTTTCTCTAGTCACAGATTTCATGAAATTAATGAGAGATAATGAAAATAATAGAAACAATTCATATATATATATATATATATATATATATATATAGGAATAGGATATGGATCAAATGAGATCATTTTCCTGGTGTGAGAACTAAGACCTCATCTTACACCATCCAATTTAATGATCTAATGATTGAAATTTAATGTAGAGATGGTGACAAATTCGTAAATAATAGGGCAAAAAATAAAAGAATGAGGGCTATTTTCGTCCAAATCCATTAAAAATGATAATGTCAGTAATTAAAAAAATCTTAAAAACTTTAAACGACCATAACTTGCTCGTTTTATTTATGAACATAAAATAAAAAAGATAATTTTTTACGCGTGCCCAGATTGTAAATGCTTTTGTTAGCATATAATAATTCTTCGTCAGCATTATGATAACATATGATCATGTATGCTAATGAAGCATTTGTCATATGCTAACATAATGTATTCACTGGGCTAATAAAGAATTATCATAATGCTAGCCTAGTACAAATTTATTAGGGTTTATTTAATCTCAATTATGGTTTATTTCATCTCAATTATGATTTATTCCATCTAATTATGATTATTTTTTTAATTTAATTTTTGGTTTATAGTTCCTAATTGATTATTATGGTTTATCCCATCTAATTATGGTTTATAACGTGTGTTGACAGAGTATTTTCATATGCTAACATAGTGTATTCACAGTGCTGACGAAGCAAAATCATAATGCTAACGTAGTACAAATATATAATTATTATTATTATTATTATTATTATTATTATTATTATTATTATTATTATTATTATTATTATTATTATTATTATTATTATTATTATTATTATTTGTTCCAACTCATTTAGGGTTTACCACATCTAGTCGATGTTTATTTCATCTAATTAGGTTTATTTCACCCAATTATGATTTTTCCCATTTAATTAGGGTTTATTAAATCAAATTAGGTTTATAATTAATTTTTAGAATATATTTTTCGGTAACAATATTTGAAAACTTTAATTAGCATAACTATAATGCTTCGTTAGCATGATGATAATACTTCTTTAGCATAACGATCTGTTATCAAATCCTCCGTGATTTTTATAAGAATTACCAAATTATGTTAATACCCTGCGCGAAAAACTTTTCAAATATTACAAAATTGCCACCGCCTTTTTAATCAAATATGGGCCTTTGATTTTTTAGAATTATGTGGTGTGAGATATTGTCCTAGTTCTCCCACCGAGATTGATTTTCACCTAATCCCTCCCCTATATATATATATATATATATATCATAACAATACAATAATTTATTATAAAGGATTTCAAATTTTCATCTAAAACCTTCAATTCCAAAATAAAACTCCAATTTTTATTTTCTATTTTTTTATGTGCGGGTATGACTCGAGTCTATTTTGTGTTAGGTTTTGGTTTTTTTGTTTTGAGCTTATTACCTAAACCTAGTCTGTTAGGTTTTCTAAGCTTGTTATGATAGTGTAACGTCCTAGGCCCACGGAGGGTAGGGTCCAGCAATGAAACGACCGCACAACAGGCTCCGCTAGTAAATATTTGGCATCCATCCTTGCATTACCAAAATGGTTAACCCACCGATATGGGATGTTCACATTCTTTCCCCGTTGGAGACACGACGTCCTCATCGTGCTCCTTTCTTTGTAGGACCTTCCCCTAGGGTCCAGTTTGAGCACACCTGGACTGGCTCTATGGCCCGATCAAGCACACTCGAGATCGGCTCTGATACTATTTGTAATACCACAGGCCCACGGAGAAGGGGCCTAACAACGAAATGATGGTATAATGGGCTCCGCTAGTAACTACTTAACATCCATCCTCTCATTGCCAAAATGGTTAACCCAAGTTACTAGAAAGTCCATTAAGCTCACTTATATACTTATTATACTTTCGTTCTCCCACCGATGTAGGACGTAACAAATGGGGTTTTGGAGTTATATATACCTAGCCGTTATTTTGTGATCAAATACTTGAACATAATAACATATTCTCTCTTTTGATTTGTAGATCTAGTTAACACAACATTAGAGAATCACGTAAATTTTATGTCTTTCTTGCATTCCGGTTATCATAAACTATTATCAAAGCCAAATAAGGACTTTGCAATTTGGTTAGAAAGATGTTTTAGATGAACGTCAAGCTATATAGATAAGTTCACGAGAATGAACAGTTTCAGTGTGTGGTAAATCAATATGCGAGCCATGTGACGTAACAAGGGCTCTAGGTGTCTCTCATGAAGAAGGTGAATCTACAAAACGTTGATATGGCTAGTTTGGAGAAGAATGCGCACTTGTTGTCACTAAGGTCACTTATGAGGAAACTACAGCGGGGCTCTAATTGAAACTTGAGAGTTTATATTTGATGAAATCGCTAACTAACAAGTTGTTTTTGAAGGAACATATGTTTAGTCTGTGGATGTAGAAAGGCTAGCAACTGTGAGATCACCCACATCAATTGAACACAATTTTATTGGAATTCCTAACATTTTGATGTTAAAGTTGAGGGTGTGGATGTTGCACTGATTCTGATACTTTCTCTATCTTTGTCGTATGAGATTTTTATCTAATCTTTCATTGTTTTTTAAGGAAACTAATATTCTATTATTGAGAAAGATAATATGTCTCTAGAGGAGATTACATCATCTCTTCATATAAGAGAGTTATGTCATAAGGCGGCGGGAATAGTTATATTAGTCAGGTTACTGGATTTGTAGCCAGTGGAAGTAGGGGAAAAGGTAAACCATGAAAGAAGAAATTGAAGAAGCTTGGTTCCAAATGTCCTAAATGAGATGGTGTTAATTTGTATCTACTGTAAGGAGCTGGGACACTAGAAGAAAGAATGTCTAAAGAAGAAGAAGCATCATGAAAAGAAAACAAGTACTACTGCTGAAAGAGAAGATGACACCAATTTAGAGAAAGTTATAACTCTAGCTAGTTGTTGATGAACAGACATATCACACTGATGTGTGGTTTCTTGATTCCAGGGCATCTTAGTATATATGTCGATGCAGGAATTGGTTTACAACTTATAATGAGCGAATAGATGGAGGCAATACTTCTATAGTCAACATTGTTGTGAGTGTTGGAAATATAAGTATGTATTTTATTTTATCATTAAGGGTAGTTTAGTCTTTTACTTATTTCCCTCATGTATCTCTTAAGTATGTTAGCATAAGGCTTGTGCCTCTTACTTTTTCACACTTCACTTTGTGAGCCTCCATTGAGCACCTCTTATGAAATGCACTCTTTCTTCTCTTTTAGATTCATGAGTTGTTCTATGATTCTTGCTTAATTTACATGGTATCAGAGCGGGTCTAATCTGATACACGACTTCGCGAATCTAATTATTCAAAACAAATTTGCGGTTACTATTCACGACGATCTTCTAGTTTTCAGGTGAACTTGCAATCCATGGTTATGTTTATGAATTCCTTAGAAATATTTTGATTTTGTTCATGCCCTAGTTTGCTGTGATTCTTCTGAGCTTGTGTTTATTTTGCTGGATTCGCATTATTTATCTTGGAATTGTAAGGATGCCGACCGAGAGGGATGACTTGTTGCAGTCAATTAGTATTCATTTGAATGGGAAGAATTATTCATATTGGAATTATGTAATGAATAATTTTTTGAGGGGCAAGAAGATGTGGGGATATGTGACTGGGACTCACTCTAAGTCGATTGAAGTAAATAATGAAAAGTATGCCGAGCACATTGGTTTTTATGAAAGAGATAATTCTAAAATCATTACATGGATCAACAACTTTGTTGAGAGTTCCATTGGAATGTAGTTAGCCAAGTATAACACTATAAATGAGGTTTGGGATCACTTGCAATGATTGTATACTCAATCAAATTTTGCTAAGAAATATCAGTTGGAGATAGATATTCGGTCTATATCACAAAAAGAGATGAGTGTCTAAGAATTCTATTATGTCATGACCAATCTTTGGGACCGGTTAGCCCTTACCGAATCAAATGAATGTAACTTCTATCACTAGCCTGGACATTGTAAGGCTTAATGCTCCTTTCTGTTAGCCAAGTCTTCTTCCTCACGATCTTGTCCCCCTCAAAATCACCAGACTCAGTTCCAAACACGATAATTTAAGTTGTCCAATACTCCTTTTATTGTTCCATCTACTGAATAGACTTCCTCATCTGTCAATGCTATGCCTGATGATCTTTTTGAGCAGTTCCAAAAGTTCTTCAGCCAACAACATACCAAGTCTATTTCAGTAGGTTTGTCCACTCCGAGCTCCACATGTACATCTTTTTCAAATTGGCTCTTGGACAAGGGTGCCTTTAATCATATGTCCTCTTCTGCTGATTCTTTTATTTATATTACTCATTCCACTTATGTGTCTGTTATGACCGTTGATGGCATTCCAATGCCTTTAGTAGGTGTTGGTTCCATTATCTCCTTAGGAAGAGGGTTGTACATCATGGATGATCTTCAGGTTCCTGGAGTTACTGCCTCTAGTGTGGACTTGTCTAGTTTTCATTTAAGTCATTCTTCTTCTGATTTTCATTTGTGGCATTCACACCTTGGACATGTCTTATCTCCTCCTTTAAAATATTAGCCTCTACTGGTTCATTACTCAAGGTTTCAAGTCATGATATTTCTGGTTGTAGTGGTTGTAAACCTGTAAAATTCTCTACTTTACCTTTCTCTAAGAGCATCTTTGTTTATACTTCTCCTTTTGATTTGGTTCACTTTGATATATGGGGTACCTCCCCAATTTCTACTAAGAGAGGATCCCATTTCTATGTCTCATATATTGATGATTATACTCGTTATTGTTGGCTATATATGATGACGCATCATTCTGATTTCTTGGGAATTTATCCTGCTTTTTGTACTCTTGTGAAAACCCAATTTTCTGTTGTTATCAAATATTTTAAATATGATTTGGGTGAGGAATATACTTCCATATATGGGACTATACATCAGACCTCTTGTACTGATACACCTGAGCAAAATGGGGTGGCTAAAAGAAAACATCGACGTATCATGGAGATTGCTCGTTTACTTCTTTTATCTACCTCTGTTCCTAGTGAATTTTGGGGTGAAGCTGCTCTTACTACTATTTACTTGATAAACAGAATCCCTTCTATGATCATCTCTGGTATGCCCTCTTTTGAGAGGCTTTTTGGTCATGTCCCTAATTATGATTCCTTACTTGTCTTTTGTAGTGCTTGTTATGTTCTTCGCCCTCGTGTTGAATGTTGTAAGTTGCCTTCTCGTTCTGTTTTATGTGTTTTCCTTGGTTACATGCATGGTCAACAAAGGTATCGTTATTTTGATCTTGTTAGTCAAACTCTATATTTCTCATCATGTTTTATTTTTTGAATGCAGTCTTTTCTTTTCTATCCCTTTTTCTCCTAATGTGCCTCGATCTACTCTCATTCCCACTGACCTCTTTGGCAGTGATATAGACTTTGATTCTGCAGGCACTGATCATGATGATACAACTCCTTCTCTTGACCCACCGGTTTCCTCTCCTCCTCCTAGGATGGATGATCCCCCTCTTCGCTGTTCTGATTGTGTTCGTAAGTCCATTCTTCTCCTTGATTTTGCTTACTCTTCATACTTTTCTGCCTTTACGTTTTTCTTTTCTTCCATTCATAAAATTTTTTAGCCTTCCTCCTATAAAGAGGTTGTTCTTGATCCTTTGTGGCAGCAAGCTATGCCTGACGAGTTTGATGCTCTATCTAAGAACAAGACTTGGGATTTGGTACTTCTTCTACGGGGTAAGCATGCTATTGGATCTCGTTGGGTCTATAAGATTAAGACTAAGTCAGATGGGCCTATTGAGAGACACAAAGCATGGTTAGTAGCTAAAGGTTTCTCCTAAGTATGGTTTTGATTATGAAGATACTTTTGCTCAAGTGGCCAAAATGACCATGATCCAGACTCTTATTACAGTTTCTTCAATTCGTCAATGGTCTATCACTCAGATGAATATTAAGAATGCATTCTTACATGGAGACCTTATCGACTAGGTCTACATGTCTCCTTCACCAGGAGTACCTCACAAGGCTAGACATGTTTGTAAGCTTAAGAAGTCATTAAATGGCCTCAAACAAGCTTCTCGTTCACATTATGACACTTTCTCAAATGCCCTCACTTCTCTTGGTTTTCATTCAAATAGCAATGCTTGTGCTCTTTTTATTAAGGGCTCGCCTTCTGGTATTATCCTTCTATCATTATATATTGATGATATGATTATTACCGACAATGACACATTGATAAGTCCATTTATTTCATATTTTTATGGGCATTTTATCCGTTATAAATGTCATTTTTAGTGTGTTTTGAGTCAAAAAGAACCAGGATGAGGTCATAGGGCATTGCGGAGGTCGAGTCTGGCGAAAGGGGCATTTTATGCCCAGTTATTCAAGCAAAATCCAAGCTAAATATTCAGTCAGAGGCACAAGGGACTTCTTTCAGCACTCATCCTACATTCGGACAGCGAAATGGGCATATCAGAGATGGATGAGGCTGACTGCATGATGCTATGCCCACTTTGCTCATGCAGACTCGACAATGGGTTGGAATTGGGCAATCGCGGAAAACTCTGAGTATAGTTGGAGGAGAGAGATGAGAAAGATAGCTGCATTATCCGAAGAAGAGTTGGTAATGAACTGGACTCCTAGAGGCACTGTAACAAAGAGATAGGCTCAATCCCTAAAAAATAGGGATTTGGTCAACTTATGCTTATCCAGTCAGATCAGAGAGGACATGCCAGTTCTGAAAATCCAGCGAAGACCCTAGCTTGTTGGGGGATCTCTAATTCAAAAATGTAACTATTTAAGCTATTTTAATTTCTGGAAACACAAGTTTTCCAGTCAGAAACATTGCTACAATTTTACTTTCCTGCATTTTCATTTTTGTACGCTGCTTTGCAGCAAGAAACAATTCCAATAGGCCTTAAGCCTTTGGACTTAGGAGTATGTTCATAAACTCAACGTTTATGTTGAGTCTTTTTGCTTATTAAATTCCGTAAGTTCTCTTTATAATTATGTCTTTTATTTCAGCTATTTTAATTATGTCTAGCATGTTTGGCTAGACACTTTATTCTGGTGTTTGAATAATAAAAATGGTTTGAATATAAATTTGGACTCGTGAGGCCAAAATGGGCATAGTAATGCATGATAGGTTTCTGTTGATTCTTATGCCTTGTTCCACGTGAGTGTGTGTCTGAAATGCCCAATGTGGCTGATCACTCGTTAGGTAAAGAGGGCACACCACTATTAATTAAATTGGCGAATCGTGACTGTATGTTGGTTCATATAGTAATAAGGGAATCAATGGGTTGTTGTGGGCATATGAGGAATCGGTAAACACAATAGATCTGGGTTCGTCTAGGGCACATTGCTGTCTATTCACTTACATCTCTTTCGGGAACCGGTGGGTGACTGATTAGGGATTTAATTGATGAGGAATTGCTTTTAAGTCTATAATCAAAGAAAGAATGAGGAGACGCAGAGAGGAATTCGGTCTCCATAACTAGATGATTTATCATGTATGAAAATCGGTGTGCCCATGATCGAGATGATATATATTTAAACCAAATTCAACTTCAAATGCCAGAACCTTTGTTATATTATATTTTCTTTACTTTCTTTTACAGATTTAATTTCCAGTAGTGATGTAACACCCGCCCCAATAAAATAAATGTAAAATATAAAATAATATAAAAATGCGGGTGAGGTGTCTCTTTGTAAAAATATAAGTATGTAATATCCATAAAAAAATGGTAACAATAAAATTTTAGGTTAGTATGTGGTGCATTTAAAGTGATTGGTAATTATAAAAGTATAATTTACTAAAGAGTGTCATTGCTCGATTTGTAGAATTAATTCTAATAATATCAAGATAAATTTGAATCCAAACCTATGACATCTAAGTAGCAAAATATAATAAAATAAGCCCTTGCCCTCATCACAGGTCGTCATCCATGTATACACTTCTCAGGACTTGTCAGAGCTTTCAGCATTCATGCATTGATGCACCACACGTTATCACTTTCACCTACAATGCATGAACTACATGAGCTAAAGCTCAGTAAGCAGAAATCATGCTCATGCATATCTCATGACACTCACAACACGTGCAAGACATAACACACCACAAATATCAAATGCTCGTGAGTAAAATCCCTTTGATGCCATCTCGAAAGCATTTTCAATGTTTAGGAACTTGGCTCCCTTCACCAGACACCAACATGAGTCATGAGCTCATAATATAATCAATATCAATTGGCCAAAATGTGATTAGTGCACTCATGTGGCTCATCCTTCCTGGACCCCAATGGACACGCCCCCTGCCTGTTCCCTTTGATCCCACATGAAAGTTATCCCACATCAGCCACTCATCACCTCAAAGGTGCATTTGAAGTGGACCATCCTCCCTGGACCCCAAGGGACACACCCCCTGTCTGTTCCCTTTGATCCCACATGGAAGTCATCCCACTCGAGGCACAAATATCAACACAGCACAACACGGGCTGGTGGTGACCAATCCCAAACAAAATATTTTCTCTCTCTCAAAACCATTTCGTGCATGCAACCTCGACAATATCTACATGACGTGCATACATATGCTCGTGCTCATGTACAAGATATTTAATGAAAATAAATACAACACCACAAGTATATTGCATCACACAATCATACAATATAACACAATAATAAATAATATATAATAAATAGTAAACACATATAGTCAAATAATACTATGTTCATGCATTATAGTTGCAGATGGATTTCTACTTACCTTAATCAAGTCCACAGGTTATGCTAACTGCAGTCCTAGATCACACACTTTCTTGAGGAAGTCTATTCAAAATACATTACCGAGTTTAATATACAAATATTCTAATAAGAGGGTAATAATTATGTTGTACAACTAATCTTTTCAATTAAATGGATTTATTCTCAACTCCGTTCAACTTTTACAAATTAAAATCCCAACATTACTAATTTTAGTATGTAACATCCCAGAATTTCAGAATATCTTAAGAAGTTTTCTAAATTTATTTAGAAGACTAAAGAAAATAATCGGAGTTAAAATAAAGTAAAACATATGTAAGTCGCGACCTTTTCGTGTATTTTATGTGAAAATCGATTATGAGATTTTGCGTTTGTCTCCGGAAGATAGTCAATATTGGTCTTTTTTGGAATGTAACGATCTAAAGTAAGTCGTTGATGCTTTTAGAATTTTATTCTGACTTCTACAGGAGTCCCGTAATTGAAAATCGTAAAGGGAAAACCTGTGAATATTAATTTATGCGAGCGTTCGTGATTTGAAAAATTTACGAAATCCTCCTCTTTGATCCGAGACTTGTTCTAACAAGTCTATCTTATAGGAAATGACCTAAGGAATCCGTTCGCGTTCACGGATTGCCAATCTGAGGTCAATCGAATGCTCGGGAGCAAAATCCGTCAGTCAAAATGAATAGTAAAAGTAATTTTTGAAAGGGAATCTTTCTTCGTTTTTCTTCAGATGACTTCCTCGTTATCCCGAGTCAGGTTGGTTCAATAGTACTCGACCCAACGAGTCTCCCGGTATTTTCAGATTTTGTGTCGGAGGTCATTTGGACCTCGCCATTGAATAAAACAACTTTTATTGAATCCGGAAATCACTTTATCAGTATTTTATATCCGAAAAAGTTATATCCGCCCTGAAGCCACTTTTCCTATAAATAGGGGGCTTGGGGCTCATTATTCATTGCTCATTTCTCTCTCTTCTCTCTCTTTCTCTCTCGTTCGTGTTGATGAACGAGAGAAACCCGAGCCTGCGCCGAGTAAATCGCGCATGCGGGCTCAGATTAAGTTTTATTTGGGGGGAGGGGTGCTGCTGCTGCGGGAGCAGCTATCGAGCGTCGGAAGGCTACCAGAGAGCCGCCGCCGCCGCTGCCGTGGATGGCCGGAATTACCGTCGTCGTGCCGCCGTCGCGCCGCCGCTTCGGATGTCTCGTTTCGGTCCATTTCTCATCCTTTATAGTTGAAATTTTAATATGTTGTGTGTTTTAAATAGTACTTCATTTCGTATGTTGAGTGCGTTGTCGTCCGGTGGCCGGAAACCGGCAAAAACGCCGGAAAATGTGAAAAATAAAGGGGCGCCGATCAGTTTCGGTTTTGGCCCGTTTTTGCCCATTTCGGGTCGTCAAATCGAAAAAGTTTCTTCTATAAAGTTGCTCGAAAAATTATTTCCTATAAGACTGCCAAGTTTCATAAGTTTCCGATAAGTTTCGATTAAAGTCGATTATTTTAATCAGGCGGTTATTTTTATAACTAGAGCATGTGATTTCAGAAAATTTCGAAAATTGTATAGTTTAATAAAGATATATGTGGAGTCATGCCTGATTATTTTCATAATTTTTGGACAAGTAAAAAGTGCAATCGAAGTTTGCTGTGTAAAATTTAATTAAAATGGCAAGTTACGGAAAGTGACCTCTGTCAAATCTTTTAGTCCCATTAAATCGAAAATTATATTTTGGAATTTATTTCCTTCTATGTGGAAGTTGTGCGAGGTCTCTAGAGTCGCACATTCTTAGTTGAAATATAATTAAAGTAAATAAAAGCTCCAATTAAATTAAAGTCGAGTTCTGAAAATTAGAGTAGCAGTCCTAAAATAAGGTTTGACCTTGTAGGACTTGTTGAGCCGGTCAAAGGAGCTGACAGATGAGTATCGAGAAGTTTGACCACTTGAGTTGGTCTAATGGAGGTGGGTTTATTTGCAAAACCTATCTATATTTGAGTTATTAACTCATAAATGTTATAGTCATAGTTAGAATATCCAAATAAAATATTTGAAAAATTATCTGCTCAAGTCTCTGCTAGAGTAATAGTATTATACTATTGTATAATTAATGAGAACATAGTATTATACTGTTGTATAATTAATGAGAACATAGTATTATACTGTTGTATAATTAATGAGAACATAGTATTATACTGATGTATAATTATTGAGAACATAGATTATGTTGTGCCATAATTATTGAGAACATAGATTATGCTTGCCATAATTACTGAGAACATAGATTATGCTTTATCATAATTAGCGGATATAGATTATGCTTCGACATAATTAAATAAAATAGACTATGCCTGGTCATAATTAGAGTTTGTGATTTATAGATTAAGGTTAGAGTTTATATTTAAAGTCTAAAAGTCATAATTTAAAGTTACAGTATATTAAATGTTTATTGTGTATTGATTATACTTGTGTATAATGAGTTGTACTTTTTAGCTTGTGCTCTTAGTATTAAACTCAAGTTATAGAATGATTTCCGTTTAAGGAAT
Organism: Perilla frutescens; assembly: GCA_026008535.1. Lineage (NCBI taxonomy): Eukaryota > Viridiplantae > Streptophyta > Magnoliopsida > Lamiales > Lamiaceae > Perilla > Perilla frutescens. The sequence continues at coordinate 43,504,268 of BRKX01000013.1, read as the reverse complement.
AAGAAGCATAATTGAACTAAGTTTGATAGAGGACTTAAAGGTTATCATAGATGTTATATTAAGAGGATGATATAGTTCTTAAGCTTATGTCATATTATGCGCTTTATAGAGAACATAGATCAAAGGATAGGCAGGAACTGTGATTCTTGCAATTGTGATGTTAATCACTAAAGGTGTCACTGTGAGGTAACCCCTGCACATACACGTGATCTGGGCATCACTATAGGAGTCAATGATAGGTAACCCCTGGTATACTCAGGGTCAATGCTAGGTGATCCCTGGTACACTCTTCTCGGATTAGCGAGGTAACCCCTCCCTTTTCCTATCAGCGACATGTCATAGAGTGCAGTAGACGACAGAAGGAGCTACAGGATACCAACGAGAAGTAAAAGGTTTGCAGAAATGGAAAGGGCTTTCGCGTTTTGCTTTCCATTATCTGTATTTATATTTTGGATATTCTGTTACAGTTTTTATTAAAGATTGAGTTAAAAGTTTAACCCACTGAGTGCTTTAGTACTCACGCCCAAAATATTTTCAAAATGTTTTTCACAGGTTGAGATGCGGGAGGTGATGGCTCGATGTACTGTTGTGGGTTGATCATGCCTTGCTGTTTTGTTCAGACTAAATTATTGCTCATGAGTATGTTGTTATGTGATACAATATTACTCCATTGTTTTCCGCCTAAACTCTGATACAGTTGCCCCATAGTATGATTGCATGCTATGTTTTATTTTTGGGCTTATCTGAATTGTATTCTTTATTGAATCATGATAAATAAAGTCCCAATTCTTTTCATAAATCCAAGCATGTTTCATTACAGTTTTCGACCTATGAGTTGGTCATATTTGGTTAAGTCTTGGATTTTGTTTATTTTCCAGTTGACCTATGAATGGGTCTTATCTTGACTAATTGCTTCTGTCCTATGAATGGGACATAAAATAGTTTATTTGCCTCTGACCTATTGATGGGTCTTAGTTATTGTGACCTTTGGAGAGGTCTTGTTTATTTGAAGAGTCGGAATCCTATCTATTAATTATTGGATTCTGTTTGAATTTGATTAGCCTATGAATAGACATTCCTTCAACTTGTTTGAACCCTTTGACCCCTTTGATTTGTTGAAAATGATAAGTTCTTCCTAATCATAAAGTTATGTTGCCTAAGTTTTTGAGGTGCTGACTTAGTTTAATTCTAGAAACACCCCCCTGGATTTCCAATTTTTCGTGCTATTTTACGCACAACAACCCTGTCCCCATCCTCGGGACCGGGCTGTTACATAGTAATTCTATCTTAGTTAGTAAAGCAACTTTAATATTTTAATGAAGCTAACAATAGATTAATACAAACAGGAGGTCTTAGTTTCGTTTAACAATAAAAATGCTAAATATAAAATACGGTAAATTAATAAAATTGATCACTAATTTTACAATAATTGATAATAATTATTCCAAATTAAAAAGCAATTGCAAATTGTCATTAATAAAATATAGTTAAATTAATTTAAACAAAACCCATCACTGTCGTAAATTTAACTAATAATACTAATATATGATTACCACTTTCAATTCAATTACAAAAATATCATTCAATTAAGCATGCTTTTGTCGTGAATTTCATTTGATCTAATTTCATCCACTTTAATCACGTATTAATGATCACAAGCAATCCATTTTATATCCATTTATATCATTTTATACTCTACTTACATATATCTTAATAGCCAAACTCTAATCTATACTTATAATATTAATTTATTATTATTGTTTTTAAAAATTAACTTACCACAATAAAATTATATACTAGTTAATTAAATGTAACAACTAGGTAAATAATTACCATCAAGCATCAAAACCTCAGTTTCTTGGATCATTTTCATGATCTTAATTATTCACATTATTAAACACTTAAATTATGTTCTTTAGCATTAAAATAATTAATTAAAAATACAATTAAATTAGATGATACCTTTGTTTCCAACTCGATCACCCTTCTTCTCTCTCTCTCACAATATTTTTTTTTTTTTTTAATTATAACTCATTCTGTAAGGTTAATAATATAGATACATGATAGGTATATATATATATATATTATAATTCTTATCTTGCAGTAATATTTATTATTTAAGCATACACATTCTTGTCCCAACTTAGAGGTATACACGTGGATCTATGATATAAAAACATTTAACCAAAGCCTTCCACCTGTCAAATATATTCCCTACGTGTAAGCTACTGGAAGAATTATTATTATTATTATTATTATTATACAAAAGTATATATTTATTTTATGATACATACTAATCTCCATATTAAAGCTCTTGAATCTATATGCTCTTTTAGAGAATATATCTATTTCTTAAAATACTATTTAGACATTATATGCATCTATCTTTTATTTAATATTGAAATCTTCTTTATTTCTAAATAAACCTTAGATGTATTTAAATAACTTAGATACCAATTAAGTAACCAAACAGCATCACCTTGACACAATTATATATAGATTCAATTGGCACTCAAATAGACACATAATACTGATACAAAATATAGATCAAGATAGCAATCAGTAGTGAGAGGCTCGGGTATTACAAGTGACAACAAACCAAACCCCCTTTTATGATTGGTTACTTGAAGGTGGAATCACAACAGCTCTCTGTGGGATCGATCCGTACTCATTAGCTAGCTACGCTCGCTGTGGGCATATGAGTTATAAATCATTTTTTGAGTGCGAAACGACCGCGTGTCACACATATATGATTTCTCTTTTAAAATTAGATTTGGGCTCTCATTTTGAAATGAAAGATTTGGGTCCTCTTACTTCTTGGGTATTTAGGTTTGTTGGTCTCCAAGGGGCTACCTACTATCCCAATCCAAGTATGTCATTGATATACTTGAGCATGCTTGTCTCACTGATACCCAAACACTTGACACTCCAATAGAAGCAAATGTTCAGTATTCTCTATCTAATGGGATATTTTTGGATGGCCCAAATCTATACCGCACTATAGTTGGAAGCTTGGTTTATCTCACTATCTCTTCATCCGGATATTGCTTATGTTGTTCACATTGTTAGTCAATTTGTTTCTGCTTCCACTACCATCCATTGGGCTGCTGTTCTCCGCATTCTGTGATATCTTTGAGGTACCATCTTTATCTTTCAGAGTTTATTATTCTCCTCTACCTCCTCTCTTGTACTGCGTGCCTTTTCTGATGCTGATTAGGCCAACGACCCTATTAATCGAAAGTCTACCACTATGATTTGTGTATTCCTTGGTGATTATCGTATCTATTATAAGAGTAAGAAATATGTTGTTTCCTGTACTTTTACTGAAGCCGAGTATCGAGCCATGGCTTCCATCACCACTGAGATTGTTTGGCTTCATTAGTTAGTTTCTAATATGGGAGTCTTCATTCATGACTTCACTCATATGTATTGTGACAATAAGAGTGCTATCCAGATTGCTCATTACTCCGTTTTCCATGAATGGACCAATCATATTGAGATCGATTGTTATCTTACCCAACATCATTTATGAGCTGGCATTCTCATGCTTCCTTTCGTCACCTCTTCATCGCAGATTGTTGATTTATTCACCAAGTCTCTCTCGCTTCCGTGTTTTCATTTCTTAGTTGTCAAACTCTCGATGCTCTTTGCAGCGACATCTTGAGTTTGAGAAAGGGTGTTGGAAATATAAGTATGTATTTTTGTTTTACCATTAAGGATAGTTTAATCTTTTAATTGTTACCCTAATGTAACTATTAAGTATGTTAGCATAGGGCTTGTGACTCTTACTTTTCTGCACTTCACTTTGTAAGCCTCCATTGAGCACCCCTTTTGAAATGCACTCTTTCTTCTCTTTTGGATTTATGAGTTGTTCTATGATTTTTACATAATTTACAGGGACTTGTTAAATGTTACTAGTTGTTAGTTATCTTTTAGGAGAAATTTTAGGTACGAGAAAGTTGTTCGTACATCTAGGCACTATAATGGTGCATTTGGGCACTAGCACATATCATATATATGGTTTTCTGTGAGAAGATTCAAGTCAAGGAAGAGATTTGTTGGAATGACTCACGTCTATTTTTTGTTAGGTTTTGGTTTTCTATCATGGCCTATTTTCCATGCGAAATCTTCTATTGTATATTTAGTGTTGCATTTTCTATTGCATACTAGATTTTTTCAATTTTTTTCTTTGATTTCAATTCTTTTTATGTTTTTATTTAATTTTACACTTGTTTTTTAAGGTTTATCCTACCCAATTAGGGTCTAATATATTTTTTAGTATTTAATTTTTCAAATAATCAATTACCAACTAAAAATAAATATAAAAAAAATTATAATGTATTCTAATTGGGTGTGATGAATCCTAAATAATAAGTGTAAAATGAAACTAAAACATAAGAAATTAAAATCGAAGAAAAAAAATTAAAATAATTGAGTGTGCAATAGGGAATGCAATACCAAATGTCCAATAGAGAATTTTAGCTGCCTAGTATTTTCTAAGCCTCCTCAGGTAGGATTTTAGGGTTATATATACCTAGTTGTTATTCTGTAATCAATTAAATACCTAAATATAATAAGATATTCACTCTTCTGTTTGTGAATATAGTTAACACAATATTAGTTAAACATGTAAATTATATGTCTTGTTTGCATTCTGGTAACAATATTAATTTCATATCCATTCTCTAAGCTTTTTAATTGAGCAACCAAAGAGCCATTTTTGTTAAATGCTAACATCTCTATACTTTGAAAAACACCAAAGAAGCGAATTCTTTGATATTTGGTGATCCATATGTTATTTCACCATCTATAATAATTACGTCAATTCTCCAACATATTAGGTGTACCATCAGAAGGTCAACGCGGGTCAATCCGTAAAAAAAATGTCAAAATCAGTATCGACCGTAACACAAAAAAGTATCATGGCCATACTAAAAACCCATTAAAATCAGTATCAACCGTAACACTAAAAAGTATCAATTAAAATTCCAAAAGTATCGCCTAAAAGTAACTATCGGAAAAAAGGAAAGAGAAAAAAAACACGCCTATTTGATGGTGTATAAGATACACACAAGAATACACCTAATCATGGTTTATAAAGGCATTTCTGAGGCGTGCCTCAATGTGAGACGCTAAAAAAAAACCCAGAGTAAGCCTTGGCCAGTCTTAGGTAGTTGAGGCGCGTAAGGCGGTGAGGCGTTTCTGAGTCTTAAGCCTCAAGTTTTCTTTTTTTTTTTGTTTCGGGCTGTTGACTATGTTTTGGGTTGAATTAGTGTTTTTAAGTTGGGATTTTTAATGGGTATTGGTTGAGCTTTTTTAAATTAATAAAATAGATAAAAAAATGAGTGAATCAAAGAATTAAACCTTAAAGAAAAAATCCACTGCAACACTTATCAGCGAAGAAGCAAGAATCGCCACAGACACTCCCGCGTTCTACCACAGTCCCACTTTCTTCTCTCTCATCTCTCACCAACAATCTCCCGCATTCTCCCACTCTGTTCTCTCTCATCTCTCACCAGCCCACAGCAGCAGCGCACTCTCACTCCTCCCGCACGACAGCGTCAAAGTAGCAAAAAGATTGAAGGAGGCGTTGCTCCAGGTTAGTAACAATTCTTTGAAACTTTTGGCATGATATGTTGCATTTATATTCTTTTTATGTAATGAAATATTTATTGTCATGTCACAATTTCTTTTAGTAAAGGCTTCTAATTGGATTTTTCTTGAATTTTTTTAATTGAAACGTGAGATAGATTTAATTTTTTGAAATTGTTTGCCAATGAGATTAATTAATTACATTATTTTATTTGAAGACTTTAGTATTTTTTTGTCTTGTTGAGTTGTGTCATTCTGCCATGAATATGTCTGCAGTCTGCTATCTTGTTGAAGACTTTAGTATTTTTTTGTCTTGCTTAGTTGTGTCATTTTGCCATGAATATGTCTGCAGTCTGCTGTCTACAATTCATGAAAATAATTATGTTCTTTTGATTCTGCCATGAATATGTCTGCAGTCTTCCATTAATTATTTTTGATGACTTGCTATTTTTTTTATTAATTATTTGAAGACTTGTATTTTTGGTCTTGTTGGGTTGCTGCCCTGTTTACCTTGTTGCTAACTTGGTAATTAAATTGAATGTAGAATGACCGATCGAAAAGATCCAGCATGGAAGTATGGAACTCCAATTGAAGTGCTTGCACAGGGGGTTAGATTGGGCTACAAATATCTGAGTTGTAAATTTTGTAAAAAGGCAGTTAAAGGGGGTGAAGAGATTGAAGGATCATTATGCTCACAAACACAAAAACGTGTCTGCATGTCCCAATGTACCAGAAGAGGTGAAGAATGAGATAATTGCCTATTTGAAAAATTTTCAAAATTTCAAGCATGCTGCTCAGATGAACTTCAAGAAATGGTAGATTCAGGACCTTACTATGGTATGGAGGGGACTGGGAATGGGACTGGAACAGGTGGCGCCACTGGCACTAATATGGAGATCATGTCCAGGAGTTCTAGAGGTGTTAGAAGGCCTATGGATCGGTTCGTGAAGGATAAGGGAAATGATGAGAACGCGGATGGAAAAATGACTTCTACACTTGCTAAAGAACTTTGAAATTAAGTTTGCTTAGACATAGGGAGATTCTTCTATGAGAATGGGATCTCGTTTAATTGTGCAAGAAGTGCATCATTTACCAATATGCACTGTTCTATTGATAGTTATGGTCAAGGGCTCAAAGCTCCAACAATGTATGAGTTAAGGACGTGGATCCTAAATGAAGAAGAGAAGACAACAGTTGCATTTGTGGATGAGATTAAAGCTACATGAAGAAAACAAGTTTTTCTTTGTTCTCAGATGGTTGGTCTGATATGAGAAATAGGAGTTTCATCAATTTTTTGATGAACAATCAGTATGGTACTGTTTTTATTTTAAAACAGTGGATGCATCAGATTATGTAAAAGATGCACAAAAATTATTTGAATTGATTGATAGTGTGATTGAAGAAGTTGGGGAAGATATTGTGGTGCAAGTGGTGACTGTTGGGTATCTAGCCTAGCCAGGGATTCACCGCTTGTTTCCCGACTTGTTCTGTTCTTTTCACTATTGCTCAAGCAACTTGGACATGACTTTCTCTCAGCTTAAGCTTACAGTAATCCTATTCACTCTTCTTCTTCACTTAGTTAGATAACATACAAAAGAGAGCTATTAATACAGTGAGTTTGAATAGCAAGAAAAAGAATAGAGTGAAAATAATGAAAACTAAAGTAGAGATGAAAATAAAGAGAATTGGAAGTTGAGAGGTGGGAAAATCGTGTCTTGAAGACATGGGGGGCTCATATTTTCCCACAATGGTGACTAGCACTCCGGAAACAACAAGAACTCAGACCACAAAGGGGGGAGATGGTTCTAAACACGAAGCTCTCACTCTCAATGCCACTCAGGAACCCGGTGAACAAGATTCTGGCAAGGTAATCGGAAGGGAATAACAGAGCCCTTCTCAAAGACCAGAGATATGTGAGGCTTAGATAGAGAGAGAGCGGCGGGAGAGATTAAGTAGAGTGATACGGATTAGGTTTAAGGTTAAGGGTGGAAATAAAAGGAAAGTGGGCTGCAAATAGTTATTGGGCTCAGAATGGGCCACAAGAAATAAATAAAGATAATGGGCCAACCCACCACATATCCACCTTTGGTCAATTGATCTTTATGTTGCCAAGGAAGAGCTTACCATTAAACGGATTATCATCATAGCCTTTTTACTCTTATCTATCACACATATAAGACAAGAGAGAGAGAGAGAGAGAGAGAGAGAGAGAGAGAACTACTATGTGTATTAAACTCAGTCTCAACACTAGAGACTAACCCAATTTCAGCAATTTATCTCAAGTCACTTAGTGATTATCCTTGATAGAATTGCAACCTAGCACAGAACCAACAGGGTAATATAACCAACCAACAAGAAAGCTACAGAGGCAGAAAGGGTATTCAGCCACTCAGACTGGAATACTATCCAAGAAAAGGTACATAACAAAATTCAACCAAGATCAATGTTCAATGATCTTTAGCAGGCCATCAGCTTTACAACTGGAAGACACTTAGTGCCCATGTCTGTAGGGTTGAATTCAGATGGGATTTTATCAAGTAAAACATCACCTCTTTCCACAATATCACGGATGAAATGAAATCTCACATCAATGTGCTTAGTTCTATCATGAAACACAGGGATCTTGTACAATTGAATTACAGATTAGCTATCAGAATAGATAAGAGGCTTATCATTAATGAATTTAATTTCAGATAGCACACCATTAAGCCAAATGGCTTCCTTTACAGTCTCAGTATCATTAATATATTCAGATTCAGTAGTTGATAAGGTAACAATACTTTACAATTGAGATTTCCAGCTAATGTATACACCACATAGTGTAAACACATAAGAATTAGTTGATTTTCTTTGATCTCTATCATTTGCATAGTTTGAGTCAACATAATCAACACATTTAACTCCATCAACTGTCTTTGAGAATGTCAGACCACTATGCATAGTGGATTTCAAGTACCTGAGAAGCCACTTAAGTGCTTCCTAGTGAGGTATACCAGGATTAGCCATATATCTACTCAAACATGAAACAGCATAAGCAATGTCAGGCCTTGTGCTAATCATCAAATACATTACAGAGCCAATAGCATTAGCATATGGAACGTATTACATTTCAATTATCTTTGAGTTAGTTTTAGGAGATTGGTCTTTACTTAACACAAAGTGAGAGGCAAGAGGCACATTGACAGGTTTGCAATTTTCCATATTAAACTTTTTCAGAACTTTATCAACATAGGCAAATTGATGCAGCAAAAGGGTAGATTTTTCTCTATTTCTTTCAACATTCATGCCAAGGATCTTTCTTGTATCACCAAGATCCTTCATGTCAAAGTTGGCACATAGACATTATTGCACATGTTTCACAATTTTCAGACATGGACTAATCAAAAGCATATCATCAATATAGAGTAATAAGAACATGTGAGTGTCAGATTGCATATAATATAGACAATGATCAAATTTGCTTCTTATAAAGTTTATACTTTGCATGTATTTGTCAAACTTTATGTTCCACTGCCTAGGAGATTGCTTAAGGCCATAAAGAGATTTCTTTAGCAAGCACACATGTTTGGGAAAGTTTTTATCAACAAACCCCTCAGGCTGATGCATATAAATATTGTTTTCAAGTTCTCCATGCAGAAATGAAGTTGTAACATCCATTTGTTTAAGTTCTCAGTTAAAATGAGCAACAAGATCAAGCATAATGCACATTGTAGTGAATTTTACAACTGGAGCAAAAATCTCATCATAATCAATGCCTTCTTTTTATGTGAAAACCTTAGCAACCAATCTGGCTTTATATCTCACATTATCAATTTCATGTTTAATTTTGAACAACCATTTGCATTCAACAACAGAACAATCATCAGGTTTTTCAACAAGTATCCAAGTATTGTTGTCATGCAAGGATTTGATTTTACAGTTCATAGCACCAAGCCATTTACCAGATTCATTTGAATTCACAGCTTCAGTGTAAGTACTAGGCTCAAATTGATCAACATTACTGAAAACATTGAAAGCATATAGAGACAGGTTATAGTCATCATATCTGGCAGGTAATCTCACATTCCTTCTAACCCTATCTCTAGCAAGTTGATAGTTATTCAGATTCTCAGGTTCAGGAATGGTTTCTGGTTCATTATTAGTACTAGAACTTGTTTTTGAATCAGACGCTGTCATGTTATTAGTTGGTTGAACTTGTTTTTGAATTAGACACTGTCATGTTATTAGTTGGTTCATCATTAGCCTCATGATTAGACACAGAGTCATCTATATTAAGATTTTCTGATTCACGCTCAGGTTTATTGTTAGGTAAATCATGATTCACAGTTTCAGTTTCAGGCTGCATAGAAGCCAAGTTATCCACATGATCTACCTCAGTTGGAACAACAGGAGGAGAAGGCATGAAATCAAACGTGTTTATATCAAGGTTTTTCAGTTTCTCCACCTCACTTGGAGCAGCATAAGGTGAGGATTCAGGCAAACAAGGAAAATCATGCTCATTAAATATAACATCACGGCTAACACAAGTTTTAAAGCTAGGAACACTTCTATCCCACAGCCTATAACCCTTCACACCTTCAGGGTATCCTAGGAATACACATTTCTTAGCTCTAGGATCAAGCTTACTCAGTTTTTGATGCACATAAGCAACACACCCAAAAATTCTTAAGTTAGATAGACAAATGGATTTATTCAAGAAGACAGGCTCAGGTAATTTGCCATGTAAGGGCATAGAGGGGGATCTATTAATAAAATAGGTTATAGTCATGAGAGCTTCACCCTAGAAATGTTTAGACAACCCAGATGCAACAAGAAGGCTTCTAACTCTCTCAAGGAGAGTCCTATTCATTCTTTCAGCCACTCCATTTTGTTGTGGAGTGTAGGGCACAGTTTTATGCCTAATAATTCCTTGATCAGGACACCAATTATCCATAGCATGATTATAAAATTCAAGCCCATTATCAGTTCTAATGCATTTAATTTTTTTTTAGTTTGATTTTAAATTTCAACAGCCCACTTAGAAAATTTCATAAACACATCAGATTTATTCTTCATAAAAAACACCTAAGTTTTTCTAGAGAAATCATCAATGATTGACAAGAAAAACAAATTTCCACCATGGGTGGGCTCTTTAGCTGGGCCTCAGACATCAACATGCAAATATTCAAGTATTTTAGTACTAACATGCTTCCTAGGATAAGGCACAGAAGCAGGAAAAAAAGCTCTATGATGTTTTCCAATAACACATGGTTCACAAAAAGATAGACTAGACACTTTATCTTTACCAAAGGCACCTGATTTATGCAAAATATCTAGACCTTTGTTGCTCATATGCCCTAGTCTAGCATGCCACAATGCAGTTTTATCCTCTTGAACCATATTGACAACAGGTAAAGGCACATATTGAGCTTGGACTACATAGAGATCACCTTTTCTGGGTACAGTAAAATAAAGCATAGAATCATTTTCAAATTTGAATCTCAAATAGTTCACAGAGCCATCAAGCATTTTGTCAGCAATCTTTGACACAAATAACAAGTAGAATTTCAATTTAGGCACATATCTGACATCACTTAAGGTGAGCATGTTCCCATTTTCAAATTTTAAACAAATATCACATTTTCCTTGTATTTCACAGTTTTGTCCATCAGCAAGAGCAACATGCCCAGAATTCATGTAGTGCAGATTGTGAAATATATGCTTAAAGGGAGTGACATGGAAAGTGCAGCCAGAGTCAATGAGCCATTCATTATTTTGCACAGTTTTGGACACAAGATTAGTGTAATTTATGAACTGAAAATCATAGACTTCATGCACCATATAAATGTCATCATCTTCATACACATTATTGGCATGCTGCTTAGGCTCATAATTCACATAACCTTTATTTCTTTTCGGTTGTTTGCATCTATTTGAAAAATGGCCAGATTTTCCACAATTCCAACAAGTTTTTCTAGGTTCTTGATCAAAATTCTGATTTTGAGTTTGATCAAACTGCTTTTCTCTCCTATATCTCTCAGCAGCCAAAACACTGGGGTTTTCACCATTCAAGGGTTTATTAAAACTATGGTGAGGATTGCTATGATTATTCCTGTTAACATACATAATTTCACCATGTAAGGGCTTGGATTTCAATTTCAGCTCATTTTCTTTTGCTTTTAAGCCAGTTACAATCATGTCACAGGTGATTTTTGACCCACCATATTTCAAAGCAGATTTAACCTCATCAAAAGACTCAGGAATAGACCCTAACAGAATTTGAGGGGCATATTTCTCAATAGAATAATCACCAGCAAGTTTCAAGTCTTGAAGTAATTTATTGAAGTCATCCATATTGGCATCAACATCTTTTGAAGCATCCATTTGAAAAGACACAAATTGAGTTTGTAAAGACCATGCGGACTCTTTAGAAGTAGCAGTATACAGAGAAATCAGATTATCCCACAAATCTTTTGCACATTTATGATGAGAGACTTTTCTAACAACTATGATACTTAAATTTAACAAAATAGTAGACATAGCACTGTCATTCATATCATGCAATTTCTCATCATCCACAGATTCATTTATTTTTGTCAAAATGGCTTTATTGACCTTTTCTTTAATCAAAATGTACTCAATTTTGGCTTTCCAATATTGAAAATCATCTCCACCATTAAATGGCACCACATGCATATTATTCATGATTATATGCAATCACAGAAGCAGCAGGGAAGCAAAACACTCAAAAAACAGCCCAAACACACAGCAAAACACACAAGGGGCAGGAGATTAGCCCTTCTGGGCAGAGAAACAAGCAATCAAAGGGGATAAAGTGCTGAGGCTAGCCCAGTTCTCAGCACAGATTTATCTGTGGAGCAAAGATTCACTCAGGACAACCCCAGGCTTGTTTTTCAACAAGAACTGACCATGAATCAGAATTAGTTCAACAGAAACTTAAAAAACCAATGAGTTTCAATAGATTTCAACAAATCTCAGTAACCCACAGAGACAGCAACAAGCACAAAACCACGGAAGCAAGAAAAAATAGGATCGCAAGATACCAACTGAAAAAAAAAAAGGAATACAGGCAACAAATTTTCCAGCGCAGATTATCCCAAATTCACCACAAATCTAGAAACAACACAGAACACAAATATTTAGCGCAGATAGTGTTTGAACGGTGTAGTTCTTTCCGGTCGGCTACACCTCCGCAAGAGGACAGGATCGGTTGTAGGGTAGTGAGCTAACTCGGATCGTGTCTCTCGAGGAAAGCTTCGTGTGGGCAATTATCTTTCTATGCTATAATTTTTAATAAGCACATGAATTTAAGCACAATCCTAAACATTCTAAATGAGGGGTAGGAAGGTTTTTACTAAAATACCTAATTAAAGCAAGTAAAACTAACACCACTACCAAACACAAAGATAGATGATAGGATTATGAGAAGAGCATTAGGGTGTAGATTTTCTCATTGGTTTCTCTTCTAGCTTGATTCAAGTTGATTATGTAACCCTGGTTGTACAATAGTCCCTTCAATTGGTTTAACTTCACTTACTGTCACTGTCGATCCGTTAAACCTCTATCGGCTATATCATTCCAACCCATAGGCTTATGTAACCCAGTCCACCTAAAGATTAACGATTAGGCTTATGAAACCCAGTCCACTTAACGTTGAAAGAACCTAGTTCGGGCTATAGAATCTCCTTTCGGTCTCATCTAAAGCCCAACAATGCTAAGTAGTGATCAAGTACTCAACATAAATAAGCACAATTCCAACAACAAAAACCAACTATCACAAGCATAGATCGAACCCCAAATTGATTATCTACTCCCTAATGGAGGAATTAGCCCAACACCATGCTCAAGAACACACAAGAATCATACAAGTTCTTTATTTCATAAATCAAAAGATAAACACAATACAAACTTATGCAATATTGTTGTCTCGAGAGTTTTAGGACAAATCCACACAAATGGGCTAAAGTTAAAAGAAAGAAATACCAAAGTGGAGATCCTCATTCAAGCTTAGCAACCACGGTCCACTCGAACTTGGATCCCTCTTCTCGGGCCTTCCTCCTCAAGCTCTAGCCCTCTTGCCTCTTCTCCTCATCCTTTCTTTCTCTTTGGAACGGTGGTGGTGTTGGTAAAGGTGAAGAAAAGTGGTAGATGAAGTGGTGAATGGAGAGGAAAAAATGAAGTGAGTGATGGTATATGATTTCCCCCAAAATCAAGTGAGAGATATAAGAGAGAGAGAGAGAGAGAGAGAGAGAGAGAGAGAGTGAGTGATCGATTGAGAGGGAGAGGAGTGAGAAGTGAGAGAAAAGTTGATGAGATGGGTGATGGAAATGAGGGAGTTAATGAGGGGGATTTGTGGAGATTTTGTTGGGAGATTTGGGGGACAAAAATTAAAACTAGCTTTAGGATAATTCAACCCCTTTCTCTCCCTACTAATCTAGGATGCCCAAAAGTTCAATCTTATATTATAATTCAGCTGCCCATGTGAAGGGAATTGAAGGGAAGAAATAAGGCCGAGTCAAGGAAAGAGGAAGCACTGATCCCGCATCGAAAATGGATTCGAGAGGTTGAACTGCGCACTCCGTGCACCAGTGAGGTGCCGCGCGCTCACGGGATTCTGGTGTGCGCGCGCCTACAGGAGGCCACACGCTCGCGGGGGCCTCTTAGCTGAGAGGGGTGCCGCACGGTCGCGTGCACCCGCGCAGTGCTCAGCTCCGTCTTCGGCAGCTTCCACAGTTTTGCTTCATTCTCGCTCGTTTCTTGGCCGATTGACCCGATTCAACTTGCTATGCACTCCTTATTCGATTCTCCATTTTCCCATTATCTTGAATCCCTCAAATTTTGCAGTCGTGTATCCTCCATTTTCTCAAAATATTGTGCAAATCTACATAACTCACCAAAAGAGCAAAAGTGAAGGAAATAACATAAAAATCACACAAAAATAAGGAAGAAACACCTACTAAAGATATAAAATTCCTATGATAAAATAGGACAAATATACACCAAACAGATAGCAAATAACCCAACCCTAGGAACTAGTGAGCTATGGTTCCAGCCGCTTTACCAGATCTGATTCTCTTAGGTAGGGGAGAGATCGGACCTACCTAGGTCCTTGCTCGTCGGTAGTGATTTGGCGCAGCCAAGCGGCTGCGGGATGAAGGAAATGCGAGTCGGAGGGTGCCCTGGCTAGGTCCCCGTGGCTCTGATACCACTGTTGGGTATCTAGCCTAGCCAGGGATTCACCGCTTGTTTCCCGACTCATTCTGTTCCATTCACTGTTGCTCAAGCAACTTGAACACGAATTTCTCTCAGCTTAAGCTTACAATAAGCCTATTCACTCTTCTTCTTCACTTGAGTTAGATAACTTGCAAAAAAGAGATGTTAATGCAGTGAGTTTGAACAGCAAGAAGAAGAATAGAGTGAAAATAATGAAAAGTAAAGTAGAGATGAAAATAGAGAGAATCAGAAGTTGAGAGGTAGGAAAATCGTGTCTTGAAGCGGGGGGCTCATATTTTCTAACAACAGTGACTAACTCTCCGACAACAACAAGAACTCAGACCACAAAGGGGGGAGATGGTTCTAAACACGAAGCTCTCACTCTCAATGCCACTCAGGAACCCGATGGACAGGATTCCGACAAGGTAATCAGAAGGGAATAGCAGAGATCTTCTTAAAGATCAAAGATATGTGAGGCTTAGATAGAGAGAGAGCGACATGAGAGATTAAGTAGAGTGATACGGATTAGGTTTAGGGTTAAGGGTGGAAATAAAAGAAAAGTGGGTTGTAAATAGTTATAAGGCTCAGAATGGGTCACAAGAAATAAATAAAGATAATGGGCCAACCCACCACAGTGACTGATAATGCAGCTGCATATAAGACGGATGGATGTCTATTGATGGATAAAAGGAAGAGTTTATATTGGACTCCGTGTACATCTCACTGCATTGATTTAATGTTGGAAAAGATTAGAGAGCTCTCACAGCACAAGAATGCTTTACTCAAATCAAAGAAAGTCAGTAACTCTATTCACAACCATCAATGGGTGTTGCGTCTATTCAGGAAATTTGCTAAAAAGGATCTTCTTCGACCTACAGCCACATGATTTGCCACTGATTATTTGATGTTAGAGAATATGCTTCAGTTGATGCATCCATTATAGATGATGTTTGTTTCCCAAGGTTGGTCAAGCTGTGCATGGGCTAAGAAAGCTGAAGGGAAAGATGTGCAGAAAATCGTGATGAATGATAAGACCTTATGGCCTTCTGTGGTTTATTCAATTAAAACCACAAAGCCACTTATTCATGTTTTGATGATAGTTGATGGTGAGAAGAATCTAGCAATGGGATATACTTATGGTGCTATGGATGAGGCGAAAGAAACTATAGCGAAGAACTGTGAGGGGGATTTGTCTATCTACAAGGAGATTTGGGATATAATTAATGAGAAGTGGGACAATCAGTTGCACCGTGATCTGCATGCAGCCGCATATTTTTTAAACCCTCAAATCAGATGGAATCCCAACGTGTCTGAGTATGCAGAGATCAAGACTGGCTTGTATAAATGCATGGAAAGACTCGTTAAGGACCAAAACATATTTATGAAGATTGATGAGCAGCTTGATACCTACAAATACAAGAAAAGGTTGTATTCATCTTCTTTTTTTCTTTCGGTATCATAAATTAAATCTTTTGTTAGTTTTCTAGTTATATTAATCTACAATTTGACATTTCTATATAGTTATATGGTGGGATAACTTTGAAGATGAAGTTCCAGAGTGAAAGTCATTTGCAACGAAGATTCTTAGTCTTACTTGCTCATCATCAGCATGTGAACGTAATCAGAGTATGTTCAATGAAGTGCACACAAAGAGAAGGAACCGCTTAACCACATCTAAGTTGAATTCATTGGGGTACATTATGTACAATCGAAATTTAAAGTATAAGCACTTGAAGAAACAATCACGAGGAGAAGAAGTTGATTCTTTGATTGTTGAAGACATGCCTTCTGATGATGATTGGCTATTCAACCCCAATGAGGAAGATGATGGAGGAAATGAGATTGTGGAGGAGGAAAGTTCGAGGGCAACCAGTAAGAGAAAAAGAAATGACAGCTCAGCTACTAGTTACTTCTATTCTTTTAAACCCTTTCAATTATAATTTTACAAATGGAATTTTACTTAATAATTATATTTACAATGCAGGAAAGGGAAATAGTGTGGAGAGATGATTGTTTGATGAGGAAGATGAGTTTGAAGGAGAGAGTGGGAGTGAGATTGACCATAGAGATAGATCAAATTATGATGATTTCGACTTTTGAGAATTATAAAAGTTCTTGATGATTTGAGTTGGACTTAGAAGTTTAAACTTGGACTATGAATTTGTTTTTTTGCTTTGTTTTATGGTTATGTTATGGGATTAATGACTTATGTGACTTATTATCGATCATTTGATTGATGTTATGACATTTCTATGGTATTTCTGGACTTTATTATTAAATATTTGAATTGTGTGTTGATTGATGTGAATTTGATAAGTTAAATTGATATACAATACATATACATATTTTTTTTCTTTTTGTATTGAGGCTTATGCCTCGTGAGGCTACGAGTAAACGCCTCGAGACTTGAAACTGGCTTTTAAAACCTTGCCCCTAATAATTAATACATACGAAGTATATATATCTTTCATAATCTAAAAGAGAACATGTCTAATTCTAATTATGCCAAAAAGATAAATATGTTGAGAGTTGGAGGACTTTGTAATAAAGAAATGTCTATGTATGGACTTGCTAGATAAAGATAGGATTAATCTTAATCTTAGCCATATATACATTTTTTTCATCCTAGCCTTATCCATATTTAAATATCTTGAAAGACTACCTGTCAATAAATATGTGGAGAGTTGGAGGACCTTGTAATAAAGAAATGCCAGGTTTGTGTGATACCATCTTATAGGTTAAAATTTATAAGACAAATCAAGATTCAGATCCAAACACAAAAAAATATAAATATACCATTAAATATGAATTTAATCCGAATTTTGATAATTTTGATATGTAGAATGGACTCACACAAGTTATTGTCATAAAAAGGGTGGATGAATGGTCCCATTGAGGGTGACCTAGTGGTGGAGTGGTATTTCTTGAGGCCAAAGGTCTCAAGTTCGACCCACCACCAATACCACTAGGTATGAGCTTGTCACACCTGGTCTGCCAAATGTGGTTTACTTCCCCTGTGTAGATTTGCAGACTATTACATATGAGCGATGTTTACCAGTGCGCACCATGGTAGCGGCTACGGGTTACCCTCGACATCCCAAAAAAAAAAAGGATGGATGAATGAAAATTACATGAGAGGGACCATATGCAAAGAATTTTTAGGAGAAGCCAAATCCATATCTTGAAATTCATAAATATTTTTGCTTCCCATGGCCATGGGTAATTTAATTTAATTTTGGACAAATGTTAAAAAACTTACTGGCAATAATAAATTCAGTGGGGTTGAGATGTGGTACCACGAATTATAATCAATTAATTTTGGCTCATCACACATCACGGCTTCGTGGTTCTAATGAATTTTATGGATCTATCACATTTTCATTTTTCACCTTATCTTTAACTTGTTTTTTCCAGATTGCATATATACATATATATGAAGTATATTACTATCAAGTGAGTTTGCAAGACACTATAATATTCGCTAAGCCTCATTAATGTCGATCAACCGGATCGACAAATATTGGAAAAGTTTAGAGGGAAAAATATTTATGCCTATATATTTTATATAAATTTATTTAATCTTTATTATTTTCTCTACAACAATACTACTTATAAAAGAGTTACAATTAAAGTATTCAAATAGATAAAAAATATGAGATATTTTACTATGAGTTCGAAATTTAAATGACAAAAAATAGATAACAAATTAAATATGTTTCTTTTAGTAAAAAAGATCAAGTCATGCTCTTTTCAGCCGCACAAAATATAATGTGTGCAATTCGCACTTGAGAAGAAAGTTAACAGGTGCAAAATGAACCCATTACCCTTTAACGGGTGCAAAATGCACAAGGTATATGTTGTGCGGTTAAAAAAATGTGTCTTTATCATTTTTGTCAGAAAAACATTTTGCTATCTACTTTTAACTATAGATATTCATTACCACTTTCATTATATATAGTCTTCTGTTATAGAGCCGTTAGGTTTTATTCCAGCATTATTGTTAATACATGCTATGAATATATGAATTGAGAGATACACTATGCATATATATTAGGTGCATGAGATCAGAAACATACATATAATGTATTTGAGAAAATAAAATTTTGGTCTTTTGATTTTGGTTGTCTGAATCGATTTTGAATGGAACCGTTCATTTGTTCACACCTAGCTACCTGACAAAAACTCTATTAATTATATATGGAACGAACTCCTTAAAATAGATGTCTTATCACCCCTTTTACAATAAATATTTGTAAAGTCAATAAAAATATAACAATTTTTTATATTTTAAAAAAAATGATAAATTGAGTTTATATATTGTAGAAAAATTGCTTGATAATAGAGTTAATTAAGTTGTGTTTGGAATAGTTTAATTGGGAAAACCCAACTATCAATACGTGTGTAAAAGGGAGACATTTGAAATTCGAAACTTGTCATGTCTCTTTCCCAAAATAAAAATAAAATAAAATAAAAGGTCATAAAAAAATCTGTTTTTAGAGGTGGAACATATATAGATCCATCCACACATCACTCGTGATAAGTTATTATACAAGTAAAATTCCAAGACATGCCAACCCTCCTGCCGGGTCCATGTACAGATCTAGTGATGAATTTGTATAATGTTCTCTTTAATCTTCAATTCTTCATACATATAACACACCCTAGAAAAAGAATAAAGAGAAACAAGAGGTGAGGATGAGAGAGAGAGCCCAAAATGGTTGTAATTTGTTGCATGGTTGGTTTAGGACAAGAATGACAGAATCCAACAAAAACTAATACAAGCCATTTTGGATTTGGCTCAAAATTCATGAATCTGTCAGTGAACCCATGTATTCATGTCCACGCTGTTGGAAGCTTTGTCCAAGTGAAAAGAGTTAAGCGGCCTGTTGGTAAGGGAACACCAAACATTATTGCACACGACAATCTCACCCACACGTGCGACTACATTCATTCATTCATTCATTCAATATTAACCTCTCTCTCTCTCTCTCTCTCTCTCTCATGCTTCTCTCTCTATTCAACAGTGTTGGTGTTGAATCGTGGTGTCAATTCGAAGTAGATTCAACCCACCCACCATATCTCTAACATGTACCCCTCATTTTTAGGTTAGGTCTCCTTCAAATCAAATTTGGCCTCAATTTTTGGTCATGCATTCATCATCTACACGTATGGCATTAACATTTTAATCTCTCTCTCTCTCTCTCTCTCTCTAATAAATTCTATCATTGATTTTTAATGATTTGGGCAGGGAAATGTACATTTTGGTGCTGGATATATATTTATGGAGCATCCGTTGAAAAGAGATGAGAAATTGAGGCTGTAGAGAATTAATCTGTGGTATAATAAAACTTTTTAAAATTATTACTTGATAATTTAACTCTCTATAATAATATTTTTCTCAGATCCATACTTAGGCCAGTTAAATAAATAACCAATATCGATATGTTAATAAAATTATAAATTTTTGAAAGACCCTCATATGAATATATGATCCCTTTAATTCATAAATTAATAATTGTTAATAATTACAAGCATAATTAATAATTTTTTTATGTTGTTTATACAGTGTACAATTTGGTGAATTCTTTCACTTCAATTTAAACTCCTAATTAAATGCATGGTGAAAATTATAGAAAGTGTATGAGCAACAGTATCGTACCGAATTTTATCTAGAAAATCATAGAATGATTTAGTTTTTAAGACTTTTAATTAAAAGACAATAAAGATAATTTTAACAATCTTAAAGACTTGGGAATTCAAATGAAGGAAATGGATTTTATAGATGCTTTCATTCACATGAATTCTTGCAAATAATTATTTAATGAATCATTTTAATTCTAATGTTTATAATAGGAGTCATAAAATACGTACAATCATAACCAGCAGTTAACCACTCTCTCGAATATATTATTAGAAGAAATTAAATTGCAATTATCACCTATCAGTATGAATTTAACAATTTAAAATCTAAATAGCACAAAAATTGATTTCTTTTCACAATTCCCACAAATTTCTGGATCTAGCAAAAAATCATGTTACCATTAATTTACTATCTTCTCTCGATCTCAAGTAAATTAATTAACATGCAATAATTATTGGCTAAATAATCAAACATGAACCATGTAAAAAAATGCACAAATAAATAAAAGAAAGAAAAAATCAATTAGTATGAACCTAATGAACTAATTACAAATCCTAAAATCACAGATGTGATTAAATATATAAGTCTCGTTGAATTAAAAAATGCATGTCCTGTTCAATCACAAAAGAAACTAAATAACACAAAGTATTTAATAATCTCGAACAAAATTATTATGGCTGTAGGGATTGGTGGCGGTGAGTGGAGAAGAAAACAGAGGGAGAGAGAGAGAGGACTTTTAAATTGAGGAGAGAGAAATAGTTGGAGAAGGAGACATAGATGATGGGCTTGGGCTTATTGGGCTTAAACATTTGGAATTTTAATTGGTAGGCCTGATTTTTTTAATTGCTGGCTTATGGCGATTGGGATTGATTGATGGGTTTGGAGCATTTCGGTTAAAGATAGGAAGAAATTCATCATCAAAATTGAAGGCCCCAATTATATTATTTATGTAAATTATGTTAAAGTGATAAAATTTAGACAAAAACTTGTATGAGACCGTCTAACGGATCCCCTTACGTTAGACGGGTGAAAATCCGTCCAAATCCGCCCCAAGACCCGCCCCATGCGCTATGCATTTTTTTTTTTAGCTTTTTTCGGCTGCTGGGCTGGGCCTAAGCCCTTTTTCCCTTCTTTCTTCTTCTTTTTTTCTTTTCTTCTCCTTGTTTTTGGGCTGCTGGGCTGTTTTGCTTTTTTTTTTCTTTTTTTTCTTTCTTCTCTTTTTGGTTTCGTTTCCCTTTTTTTTTCTTTCTTCTTTTTTTCTTCTTTCTTCTTCTTTTTTTCTTTCTTTCTTCTCAATTTTTTCGCTTCTTTCTTTTTCTTTTCTTTTTTTTAATAATTATAATATAATCATTTCAGGGTATACATTTATTTTTTAAAAAAATATTTTTTTTTCTTGGTGGTTCACTAATTATTGAGCCAAAAAAAGAAGTATCATTAATTATAAGGTAAAGTATCATTAACTATGAGTGGAGTATATCATTAACCAAAGTATCGTTATTTATGAGGTGAAGTATTATTAACTCACACATAAGTATCATTATTTATAGGGTGAAATGGAGTCTCATTACTATGGAAAAAAGTATCACTAATTACAAAAGAAAGTATCACTAATTGAAGAAAAGTATCACTAATTGCAAAGAAAGTATCACTAATTGAAGAAAAGTATCACTGGTGGCATAAGAAAGTATCAATAATTAGAAAAAATGTATCACTAATTGCAGAAAGAAAGTATCACTAATTAGAAAGAAAAGTATCACTAATTGAAGAAAAGTATCACTAATAGTAGAAGAAAGTATCACTAATTAGAAGAAAAGTATCACTAATTGCAAAAAAAATATCACTAATTAGAAGAAAGTATCACTATTAGAAAGAAAAGTATCAGTAATTGCAAAGAAAGTATCACTAATTGAAGAAAAGTATCACTAGTGGCATAAGAAAGTATCACTAATTAGAAGATAGGTATCACTAATTGTAGAAGAAAGTATCACTAATTAGAAGAAAAGTATCACTAATTACAAAAAAAGTATCACTAATTGAAGAAAGTATCACTAATGGCAGAAGAAAGTATCACTAATTGCAGAAGAAAATATCACTAATTAGAAAGAAAAATATCACTAATTGCAGAAGAAAATATCACTATTAGTGATGCTTCATTTTTTATTACTAGTGATACTTACTTCATAATTAATGGTACTTCTTTGTTGTTAATTTAACAATTAATGCTTAATTATCGGTAATTTTCATTTTAATGAAAATATAATTTTTATCTTGTAAAGTACAATTAACATTGATATAAAGTATCATTAATTATAGATAAAGTATCATTAATAAAATTATTACAAAAAAAAAACACACAACTTCTAATTATTCATAATGAAACGTAAATTGGAGTCGAAAGAAAATTGCCCAAAAAAAGTGTACAAATGTGCTCCCAAAAAAAAAGAAAAAAAAGTGTATAAATCGTTAATTGGAATTGTAAAAAAAAGAGAGAGAGAAAGAGAGGGACAAGTGATGTGCCGTATGTGTGAGTGAGAGAGAGAGGGGGTGGGTGGGTTGGGTGGGGGTGGGTGGGGGGGTGGGGTGGGGCCCCTAAAAAAAAAAAAGAGGTCATGTGTTAGAGGGAGAGAGTGGGGGTGGGGGTGGGGGTGGGGGTGGGTGCCAAAAAAAAAGGAAAAAATTAAATCCGGGTCGGGTTAGGATCCGTCTAACGGAAGTGACCCGTTAGACCGTCCTACAGGAGTGTGCCCCTAAAATTTATTATGGGTGTTTCTAAATACACCATCAAATTTTCTTTCCACTTTTACTTTACACACCACACATTTATTTTATTTTTTTTTATTTTTCTCATAATTTCTTTATACACTACAATAAAAGTCTATTTTATCCTTTCACTTAAAAAATCAGATTTCAAAATAAATTGAAAAAATCAATTTAAAAAAGTACACCTTCTTCCCAACCGGTACATCTTCTCTCTCATTTTCTCCATTGCAGACATGCAAACTAAATATTTTTTTTTTCCAGGTTACCCATCATTTCACTTATCTATGCTTTCATTAGATATCCCACAATTATAACTTTTCTCCATCGTTCAAATTAAACAAACAAAGCAAATGCTCAAATATCTTGATTCCACTTGTTCTTTTCTTTTTCATAAAGGAAAAAGCTCATTCGTCAGAAATTGAATTCAAAAATAACGGTTTGAATCCCTTCATATAGGCTCGAAATTATTTTTCGAATTGATAATATATCGTCCGAAAACATATATTTTAAACACTTTGATTAGAGAAAAGAGGAAGAATTGCAGAGGATGGCTGACAGGTTGTTGTTTGCAGATTTGATGAGGTCGGGCGGCAACTGTGGATTTGGTAGGAGGAAGAAACTATAAATATATATTTTTAAAAAAGTATTTGTCATTTTATTTTATTTAATTATTTTCATTTATTATTTAGTAAGGGTGTATATGCAATTCTATAAATACTTAATTTGAATTATTTTATTTCGTGGTGTGTAAAGAAGATTTGACGGTGTATTTACAAACACCCATTTATTATTTATATGGATGTTTCTAAATACATCACTATTTTTTCTTTATACACCATGCACAATTTTTATTTTTATCATATTTTTTATTGACACACCATACTATTTTTCAATTTTACTCTTCAATTTGAAAAAATAATTTAAATTTAAAACGATGTTCTTTTTCTCCGTCGATCTCCGTCGACTGGCACAAGGCCCATCGGCGCAAGGCAACCATCATTTCTCTTTCTCTCTTAAACTCAAACCCACCAAGCTCTCTCCTCTTTATTCATAACTAGACCCAACATAAGAAAGAAGAAGAAGAAGAAGAACACTATAAGAAAATATCAATTTAGTGACGGAAATGGTGATGAAATGTATTCGGTCAACACGGGCAACAGAATTAGTGATGGAACGGCGACGGATTAAATTAGCGACGGAACATCCGTCACTAACTTAGCGACAGAATAATCCATCGTTGCACGTCATAATTTAGTTTTAGAATTTTATTTTTTAAATTTAATGACATAAATATTGATGGATTTTTAATTTTTAATTTTTGTTTTTTTTTTATTTTAGCGACGGAATTATTCTGCAGCTAAAATTAAAATTGATTTTTTTAATTTTTCTTTTTTCTTTAGTTTTTAATTTTTTTTTTAATTTTTTTAATATTTTTTTAGTTTTTTTTAATTTTTCAATTACTACTAATTAAGAATTTGAAATTAATATTTTTAATATTTTATCTTACATTTTTAGATTTTTTTTAAATATTTTAATTTTTTTTTTTATTATAAGTTTTTAAATTTTTTATTTTAATATTTTATAATACTATAATAATTATATTAAGTCATTTATTTAATATTTTTAATTTTATTTTTTTATATGTTATAAATATATAATATTTGAGAAAATTAGTTAAAATAATCTAATATTAAATAGTGATTAATTAAAAAATAAATAATAGATAGAAAATAATATTTGTATTCGTTTAATTATTATTATTTTAATATATAGAAAATAGATAGAAAATAACATTATTTTAGAATAATTTATATCTTTTTACATTTTCGTTTTTTTTTATTTTCTTGTAGTGGAAGAAGAAGAAGAGGTTACTGCTTATCGTCCAATTCCTCCCCTTTCTCCGCTGAAATCCATTGCCATCGCCTTCTCGAATCGAACTGCATTGATGGGTGTTCGTCGTTGATTGCCATCCTAGTTTAATTGGAGAGCACGTCCAACCCTTCTTTTTCTGGGTGCACTGGTGAGGGAAGAAGATGGATGACGAATTGCTGGAGAAGAAGAAGAAGATTTCTTCGGCTTCTTCTCGCACCAATTTCTTTTTAAGTAATTATTTTTTATTTTATTTTTTATTTAATTAGAATATTTAAGTAAATATATAAATAATTATTTTTAAATTATTTTATTTGGTGATATATTAAAAAAAGTAATATATTTAGCAATGAAACATATCATCATTAATCTCAATCAATATGCCAAATACGCTTTTGCAACTGAAAGGACCCTTTAGCATTACAACAATGACAATATTTATTTTTACATCATTTGAACTCTCTCTCTCTTTCTCTCTCTCTCTCTCTCTCACACACACACACACACAATTTTTTTTTATAGAAATAGCCCAAAGGCCTCAAGCTTCAAGCCAATTGTTTGATCAATTCGGTCAGCCATATCAGACGTTAAATAATTCTTCCAATCTCCAACTTCACCTTTCCTAAAATAAGAGGTGTTTGGCACATTCAACAAAATGGATCCACCCTTATTCACCTCCAAATTCTTGAGCCTCTCCAAACTGCACCTCCACAAAACCTCATCAACTTCTCTCTCATCTCCAAATGGCCTCCCTAAGAACTCGGCAATCCTTGAAACCTCTCCTTTCGGATCACTCTTCATGTCCTCGTACTTCACGAACAAGACTTTGCAAGGTCTTTTTTGACTCTCAGTCCAGTACTCCAACACATGATCAAGAAATGGCCCGTATTGATGAACACCAGAGCAAAAGCAATCGACGGCCTTCTCTAGTGGAAACGGCTCTTGATCCTGCCTCAAAAACGAGTTGAAGAAATGCCACATCGAGATCAAAGTGTCCTTAGGGTTTCTTGCCATGTACACGATCTTGCAACTCGAGTTCTTGATCGAATGGGGTAGCACGGCGTAGGGTAGGTGCGTGTGGAGGAGACGGGGAGTTGATGCATCGTAGATGTTGATTGTTAGAGGCTTGGTTGAATAAAGCGTGCTTTCAATGGTTGGGATATGGAAATGAGGGTTTTCCATAGTCAGCATGTCGTATTCTTGTTTGAAATTATCACGGTTTTTCATGATACAGAGGGAGAGTGACTTGAGCCACGTAGTGCCCGTTTTCATGGTTGAGGCGAGAAAAACGTCGTCGCCCCGGGCTTGGAAGCTTGACTTGAAGGTGATGGTGGGCTTCAAGAGGCCCGGCCCGAACCAGAAGCCCTCCCATTGAGTGATGTCCATTGCCTCCCAAAAACGCGCTTTTGGGAGGTCGTTTTGATGGATCTCGACATCATTGTTAAGGGTTGGGTTTAGGGTCGTTTGAGTTATGGGTGAGGATGAGTTTGCCATTTTGAATGTTGGTAGGTGTTTGAGAGCATGGGGTTAAGGCTTTGCATTAACTTATGTATATAGCATTTTCAAGATTTTAAGAGTGATAAACTTTTTATTTTATTTGCATTTCTAATTAACTTGAAAATGATGTGAGAGGTAATATTTGAATCGTCTAATTTTTTAATGTACGTATTAAGTATTTGTTTGGTTTATTATATTGCCCCCCCCCCCCCCCCCCGGTCCTGACTCAACGTTAAAACAATCAATCATGTGTAAGATGATGATATCACATGTATATAGTTAAATTAAATTTAAAATGTCACATCCATATTTAGATTAAAAAATGTCACACCATTTCATAAATTAAAGATATCCTTAAGATTTAGTTTTCAAAATTATAAATATAAGACTACGTACTTATATTAAAATTAAGACATCAATGTCTGTTTACTTAAATTAAGATTATAGTTTTGATTGTGATATTATTAGTTCTTGATCATCAATTACAATCATTTTTTTTTGTGTCTTTATTAGTAGACTTTAAATCGCTTGAGTCTCTACCACCCATCAAACACAACATTGATATTTTCATGGAAATACCTAAAATATACATCGCATTGTTTTGACAAGAATTAATCATGGTCAAGAAATCTGATGAATAGAACTTGACACAATTTTCCATTGCACTAGTTCTTTAAGATGTTAAGCATTAGTGGGATTCTTATTAGTGCGCCATGATAGAAGAGGAGAGATCAAGCCATATCATGAGAGTATTATTTTCAATTTTACTCGCATGCAGGTATATAATAGAAGAGTGTAATAATTGGTTGATTATATGAATACTCGGAACAATACAAGAAATAAAGTACAATTTGTTGATTTAAAATATTGAACATTTGCACAAGAATATAAACTTATTTTTTTTTTGAGAACAACACACAAACCACTATTTTATTCAATATTCACCACCTAATAATAATCATAGACATATGGATTTATACTGTAAAATAAAGTTGAAGAGCAAGGAACTTAATAATCTAAAAAATAATTAAATCTAAATAAAATTTTAAACTTAATTTAAATATAATATTAAAACTTAATCTTCAAATCCTTTCAATTACAAAATTAAGGTACTAATGCACTCCAGTAATTGTTGTGAAAAATTCGAATAAAAATTTCAACGTTTCTCATATAGTGATGATATATGCATGGGCATCTATATATTGGGAATTTAAAGTAACTGGAATTTCAAAAGCTAGAAAAACTTGTGTCGTTATTCGGCCATGTTCGGCGGATATATACTGAATGCGAGAAGAATGCAATATTACCATCGCAAACGTACAACTTTTTTCTTCTGTTCTTTTTTTTTTTAGTTGGAAAAATGAGTAGTGGATCTCGAACTCGAGATATCTCTTATCTATATATGTATCTTCATTCTTCACTGTTTATGATATAACAGATTCAAAAATTATAAATAAAATATATATATATTTAACATGATTTATTAACCATATGTTAACTATGGACACCACGCAAAAGAGGTGATATTTTATTGATTGTGCATTACAAAATAGCGGTAATGCTTGGTCAAGACATGGAAGTTTATATGATACTCCCTGAAACTAAAACCTACTAGACTAATAAAAAGACGACTCAAAACAGAAAACCATAGACCAAAATTAACATATGAGATACCGTCACGAATCTCAAAGGTATAATCAAGGCCGTATTAAGAAATTTGGGGTCTAAGGCGAGGTCTTCAAGAAATTTACAAATATAAAAATTTGTATATATAGTACATAAGTAATACTTTTATAAACATTCATTTAATATTTCTTGTTTTTTAAGTTGCATTTTTTTTATTAAAGTCTTATAATCCAGTTATTTCAACAAAACATATTTTAATGTTTTATCATCTATTTCTAATTATTTAATTTCTCAAAAAGATTTGCTCTTTCAACGAACTTGATGTAACATCAACTTAAAGTCCAAAATACAAATTATAACAATCAATAGACAATAAATAATAGTCAGAAAATATCAACCAAAGCCAAAATAAAATATCAACAATTAAAAAAGTTAAAAAAATCAATAAATATAAATATCAAATAAATTGAATAATGGAACCTAGCTAGTCCTGACCACAAATTAAATTAGGATTATGATTTTATTTTGGAAATAATTTTATTTATGATATATCATAAATTTAGAAGTGATAAATATTGGTAGAATTTCAAATTAATTAAGGCTCCTTAAGATACCGAAATAATAATAATAATAATAATAATAATAATAATAACAAAAATAAAATAAAAAATGAAACACGCTAATGTGAGGGCTCATATATTCGAACATGGGCTTAATTTAAAATAACTGAAGTCCTGAATGGCGCCTGAATGGCGCTACTGCTCTGCTGCAACCTCATTTAAAAATAAAAATTTATAAACTATTTATATATATATATATATGTGTGTGTGTGTGTGAATATTTGAGGCCTAAATTTTTTCAGGTTAGAGGCAGTGCCTCATTGACCTCATGGTACAGCAGGCTCCGGGTATAATTAGTTATGATGGGAAATTCTTAACACAATCCCTATTTTATCTTTCATTGACTCCATTATTTTAAAAATTATTAATACTTAAATATGATAAGACTCTTTTATCTGCTCGCTCTCAACATTGAAAATTCTATCATTGCCTCTTATACATGCTACACTCATATTTTAACTAATTTTCAAACATGCATGATTAATTTGATTTCTAAGATTCAAATTTTAAAAAAAAAATTAATAATAAACAAAAGAAACAAACAAAAAACGCAACTATAATCATCGAATCCCTACAAAATAAAAATAAAATTTAATCATCGCGTAATTCTCCCGAAATCCATTCTTTCAATCATAAAATTAATTCTTTATAATTATCAACAGGCCATAAAACAAAAAGGTGAAAATTAATGGGGCTAATAAGAGTTTTTTTTTTCCTTGCTTAATTAGGTAAAAAAAAAGGGCAAGGAAAAAAAAAGGGCTTAACCTACGCGCCGTATATATTTTGTTACCTGTGGTTGCCTGATTCGCTAAGTAATTTAATACACCATTAATGTTTTTGAATCTGGAAATTGGCCTCCCATCTTCTTGGAAGATGGTAAGGCGAGACACTCAAACCAAATTTCATCATTTTTTTAGAGGCTGCATAAAGTACTCAAATAATTTTTAGATAACATAAAATAATTAGCCTGCAAAACATATGTCTCGTTCTATATATTGTAGGAGCTATGATAATTGATATTTCTGATTGGTTCTCTCTCTAGTTAGAAAAATAGAGGTCATAAATATGACTTTTTTCCTAGTGTGAGAATTAAGATCACATCTGCACCATTCATTCAATGGTTGAGATTTAATAAAAAAGATGGTGACAATTTCGTAAATAATAAAATAAAAAATAAAGTAAGGAGGGCTATTTTTGTCCAAACCTTTAAAATTGACGATATTAGCAATTTTTTTAAAAAAATCTTAAAAATTTTAAACGACCATAACTTGCTCTTTTTAATCCAATGCAGGCTAAAAATATATCAAATTAAAGCTCTATTCGTACCTTTTCATTTAAGATCTCTAAAGACCATGTTTAGATGAAAAATATGGATAAAAAATACAAAATATAATTTTTTACGCGTACCCAAGTTGTAAATTTTTTCGTTTGCTTATAATTAATAATGCTTCATCAACATTATGCTAATGTATGTTAACGACGCATCTGTCATATGCTAACATAATGTATTCACTGTGATGACGAAGAATTATCATAATGCTAGTGCAATACAGATTTATTTTGGTTTATTCAATTTCAATTATGATTTATTTCATCTCAATTATGGTTTATTCATCTCAATTATAGGTTATTCCATCTAATTATGATTAATAATTACTTTTTTTTTAATTTAATTTTCCTTCTCTAGTTCCTAATTGATTATTGGGGTATATTCCATCCAATTATGATTTATAACGTATGTTGGCAGAGTATTGTCATATGCTAACATATATAGTGTATTCATAGTGCTGACGAATCCAAATCAGAATGCTAACGTAGTACATATATATTACTGATATGATTTGTTCTGACTCATTTGGGGGTTTATCACATCCAATCAAGGTTTATTTCATTCAATTAGAGTTCATGTCATTCATTTAAGGTTTATTAAATCAAATTAGGTTTATAATAATAATTTAGAATATATTTTTAACAATAATAGAAAACTTTAATTAGCATCACGATATCGCTTCATTAGTATGATGAGAATACTTCATTAACATGATGACGTGTTATCAAATACTCCGCGATTTTTATAAGAATTGTTGGTTTTTTATTTTTCGAATTGAACCACCACATGATCTATTTGGATGCTTGTTAATCCTAGCTCATATATATATATATATATATATATATCATATTTTATGCATGCTATGTAAATAATTAACCCTAGCTGAATTAGCATGCAAGTTGTCTTTTCGAATCTACAAAATGCAGAAATATAGATAGCATCGAAAATTAACTTACAAATCACGTCGGGTTGATCACAAGATTAAAGGTCTAATCTTGTTGTTGATAAAGTATGGATCAGCACCCTTTGTCTCAATTGCTATTCCATTTCTCGATCTTTTGTTGTATTCCTGGACCGCCTTTAGATACAGGGTAGGCTGTATACTACTAAACTATGTGAATATTATGGGGATCAAGAGAGCACAAAAGCGGGGCTGATTTCAGTTAACCTAATTTTCATCACCCTCTCTTAATAAATAGGGAGGGGGATGAAAATTGCTTCTTCAAACCCTAATGGGTTTTGACCTCTTACTCTTGTTCCATCCCTAGTCCACTAAGGTCATATAGTCTACTAAGGTCATATTGAGCTACAATAGGGATCTTGGAGAATATTAAATTGGTCTGCTAATTTATTTAATTTTCAATATCCACAACTTATGATATTTATTAAATAAATTAAATATTATTTTTATCCCACTGAAGAAATAATATTGACCTACCAATTTAATACATATTTGCGAATATTCTTTCTCTTTTAGTTCAACCAGTACCCATGTTTAAGATATAATGTCCATTAATTAATTATGTAAGCTTCTGACAGCTATATATAATTAATTAACATCTCATTCCTAGAGTAGTACCACACAAACTTTATCATGTACGTAATAAATTCTATCTGTAGGGTTTCACATGAACTTTGTGCTTCCCCAAGTGGACATCATCAACCTGGCGCACCAGGACACCGTGACCATATATAATGCACGACCCATCATATATGCAAATGTCACTGCTCAAAATGTCGAAGTTGTCGATCCTATGAAAGAATCTCACTCATTGATAAATCAAAGCAATAGACATAACATATATATGTCCGTCAATATATATGGGTTAAGAATCTGAACTCCATAGATCTTTATTCTCTTATTTAAGGTTAGAAACATAATAGTATCTCATTGTGATCCTCCTCAATACACAAGTGGGTGCACTAGAATAATCAGGTAGTCAAGATAAACTAACCCTCAGATTATTCTACGGTATACTGATGGTGGGTTTAGGACCACCACAATCATGCGCCTTTTAATACAATGCAAGGAATCTGATGATATGATCTTTACCGTGTGTATGCCCACATCATATCATCTACAATGCAAGTACATGGAACATCCAAATGAATATAACGATAATTTAAATGCACACAGTAACTGCAGTTAATATTCAATCTATATTATCAAATAAAACATCATAGAATTTATACAAAGATAGGTCTTCCAGTATACAAGACTAACAAGAATTACTAAATTACGTTAATACCCTCCTGAAAAAACTTTCCAAATATTACAGAATTACCATCGCCCTTTTAATCAAATTCGGGCCTTAAATTTTTGAGGATTGTGTGGTGTGAGATGTGGTCCTAGTTCCCACACTAGGATTGGTTTTCACCTAACCCTTCCCATATATATATATATATGTTGAAATGCTGAAATGTTTAAGTAGCCACGACAGTAAGAGAGTTTTAAATTACTTAAATTGGATTGACTATCATTGTCTTAGTATTTATTTGATAAAGAACGAGTCAATGGTCGGCTCTGACATGATTTGGGCAGTTCAGTGCGGTGGAGAGACTGTGGCGGGTCGGGGTCAGTGGAGGGGGTGAAAAACCAAAGGCCCTTCGGTCAGTTATCAGTGGGGTGGTCTGGCCACCATCAATGTGGCCGACCCGACCGATATATATATATATATATATATATATTATTCTAACTTGAACATATATATTTAATATGGCTGATATAATATATATACAAAAATAATTTAAATTAGTAACCTTAATTCCTAATTCAATTAAAGAACAGAAGAAGAGAAGCCCGTCCTTCCTCCTCTCCCTTGACCTCTCCGCCACCGCCCCCGCTACAACACCACCATTAGCCCTCACCCTCTCTCCTTCCTTTCCTCTCGACCTCTCACGGCGCCACCGTCTCTATGAGAGTCGCGCCTCTCTCTGTCTCCATTCTCTTCCCTCCGATTGAGCTTCTGACCCTCTCTACTTCTATCTTGTCACGATGTTGCTCAACTCGCCCTCTCTCCTCTGACCCTTTCGGATTTCACCGGTGATGACGAACGAGAGGCCTACGACTGCAACACAGCTAACTGAGGTAGTTCAACCCTAAATCCGTATTTGCTTACTTTGTTTATTATAATTTCTAATTTGTTTTGGGTATCTAAGCCCACTCACCCAACCACCAAGGCTCATTTGCACCAAACCCAATCAATATCCTGAAAATATAACTGGGCCAAAAAAGGGATCGATTAACCGGCTAAATCGACCGACCACCATCGGTAGATGGTCGGTTCGGTTTCCAACCATCATCAGTTCGGTGGTCAGTCGGTGGCCTGATGGTGGTTCAGTGGTGTCGGTGCCCAAAAATTCAGTCGGTTATGCCCCAAAACGACCGAATACTCACCCCTAAACGCATATATTTTGAGTAGGGACTCGGTTCTATGGAATCGGTGCATTACAAGAATACTCATCATCAAATATTAATGCTGAAATGAAATTAATGATATTAAATTAATATTATTGAAAGTAACAAAGAAAATAGAAAATTAACAAAAATAAAACTAATCAAATGTTTAAGAATAACAATATTTTTAGCACTAATGTTATATAATTAATCTTAAACTCTTAGTTATATATACTATCATCTATCTATCAACATTTTAGTATATAGTCGATATTAGTTAAAATATACATAGCAATAAAAATGAAAAATGAAAATTATCAAAAATTAAGACTAGTATTGACAAAATAATCATTCTCAATTCATCAAATAAGAAATATAAAATGAAATAAATGATTTTGAAAACATGATAATTTCACATAATTGAGCCAAGTTTGAGCTTGAATTTTTCTGATCGAGCTGAGCTTGAGTTCGAGTTCAAACTCGAGTCGAGCTTGAGCCCATAAATACCTAAACAAGCCGAGCTCTAGTTCGGTGGTACTCGGCTTGCCTCGTTTACAACTCTATATATAAGTATAATTATATATATATATATATATAGATGGAAAATCATTATGGACATTTTATATCATTTCATGCACAAATTTGCGAACGGTCTCCGCCAACAACTTAATTTACTAATTGCAGAAAAATTGATAATCAATTATTTAGCACCACATTGAAAAAGTAAACTTTAGACGGATAAATGCATTTTGCAAAGCAAATGTCAAACAATCTGACAAATTAAAGAGTATTGTAATAAAAAAAAAATACAACTTCGACATACTTGTAAGTGAGTAAGTGAAAGACTTACGTTAGAATGCCTAATAGATCAAACTCCATTAGACGGGCTAAATAGACCTCAACCCAACCACATAAGCACAAACCCAAGCTCTTATCTTCTCTTTTGAGCCCAACAAGCTAAAATGAATAAAGGCCCATTTGATTTCAACCTAGATCTATTGGGTGCCACCCCCTCCCCGTCTCCCTCCTTTCAATTCTTCCTTTTACTGATTATTTTCACGTTTTCAGATTTTTTTAACATTTTTTTTTCAGCTCAATTTATCAAGTATATTGAATGAGTTCACGCGTTAGTGTCAGATAAATGATGTGTGAAATACTGGATAAACAAATTAAATGAACTCAACAAATTTAATTAATTCAATTTAATTTTAAGGTACACTAACTCCATTTTAGGATATATTTTTTTTTCAAAAAAATTAATTATCAAGCATATTACATGAGCCCACACGTTAACGTCAAACAAGTACATTGCGTGAGATAATGGATAAAAAAATTAAACTAATTCAAAAAATTTAAATATATATTTGTAAAAAAATAAAAAAAAAAGAAATTAAAAATAAAAAAAAGTTAAAAAAGAAAATGAATAAAAGGAAGGAGGGCTATTGATAACGGAAAAAAGGGACCACTTTGTTGGTTCATATAAGATCTATCTAACGGATTGAAATCCATTAGTCCTTCTTACATGAATCTTCTTGTACTTGGAAAAGTTCAGTCAGTTGTTGCTGTGGAAGATAGCTTGATAGATGTTGGAGATTGAATCTTGCAGTGAAACTGTGAACCTAAAAATTGGATTTTCCCGTCATCGATATAAAAGAAAAAATACAAAAAAAACATGAATAAAGAGGAAGAGCTCAACTGTAATTAGAGATGTCCACGGTTCCGGTTACAAATCGGTAGTTAGCCGATTCCAAACGGCACAAACCAGAACCGTACTGTCCACCATAGGATCCTGGTTACTGACGGTTTGTGTAACCGCCGGTTTGTGTGCCAGTTTTTAATTTTTTTTCTAATTTTTGATAATTAATTTGATTCAACTATATCAAATATAAAAAGTTTTATAACATCTAAAAAAATAAGAATTCTCAAAATATATGAGATTTCCTTTAAAAATTATTATAAGAGAGTATAATGATAACCAGTTGGCTAATACCCTTTTATAAGAAAAGTTTATTATTGTCTTTGATATAAAATCAATGTAGGATAAAAATAAAAGAAAATAAAGGTATAAAATCATTGTCTTTATTTTTGTCCCACATTGATTTTATATCAAAGATAATGATAAATTTTTTCTTATAAAAGGGTATTACACATTTAATTATTTGTGCACCATCTTTAGCTATGAATTGATAGCTAAAATATATTTTTTACAAGAAATGAAAACTTTTTTTAAATAAATTATTAAGTATGGGTACGCATATATAATTTACCGATCGAATATTGGTATGCAGAAGTTTTGGTGGGTATTACATGTTCAGTTGGGACGCCACTTAAGATTGATAACAATTCTATGCATGGGACGATAAGGCACTATGCTCGTGTATTGATTGAGGTTGATATGGCACAAGTGCTTTGGTTGAATGCCATGATAGAATGGGGAGATACGTCCTTTTTTGTTGACTTGCATTATGAAAACCTTCCACTTTTTGTTCGGACTGTCAAATAACGAGTAAATGCCATAATTCTAAGTCTAAAGGTGATAAGGAGGTTGTGAATGAAGCTGTGAAGAATGATGTTGGTGGGGGTGTTTGTTCATAAGGTTGATGGGGTTCAAAGTAAGAAAGTGGATCATCCAAAATCTACCAAGGATTGGGTGATAAAAGCTTTTGGAGATGGATCGAACCTACTACAGTACCAGTTTCTAATACCTTTACGGCATTGGAGAATGTTGAAGGGGCCCCAGAGGTATTGAATAATGTAGAAGGAGCTCCAGAGGTTTTTGCACCGATTGGGATTAATTATGGTATTGTTGGACACTCAGAGGTTGTGCAGAATGCGGTTGAGCTGCGTGTTAGCTCTGTAGGCTTGAATATGATGGATTTGGATCATAATGTTGCTGATATGGGCTCTACTTTGGCCCAGGAAGATGGCGGGGGTTCTATAGAGCTGCATAATGAAGAGTTTGAGGTGTAGAGGACGAAGGCTGCACATGCTTCTGATTTGCAGAGGTCTGGTCTGCCTCTTGTTAATAGGGTTAATGAAGCTCAGGCTCAAGACCCCTTGGTTGCTATTCCTAAGCATTCTTATATCAAAAAAGCAGTTCCTTCTACAATGGAGCTGCGAAGGTCTTGTAGGCTCAAGCAAACTAATGATGAGGAACAATTAGCACCCTATACTTCTAGTTCGAATACGATCATGAAAGAATTTCGTGTTCCTATCTCCATCATTAAGCCAAGAGATTCTACTTTGCTGCTGCAACATAGAATCATTGACAAGCATGAACCCGTTAAGATATCGATCAACTTGAATAAAAATTTCCTCATCAATTTTTTCATCATTGAAACCATTCAGAGAAATATCCTCCTGTATTCCCTTCAACTTATGCTCCAACTCAGAGATAACATTAAAATTGCCAAACACCTTCACATTCCAATCCTTAAGCACCTCTTTGGGCTTCGCACATCCCCATTGATATTTGGTTACTTGGCGACTTTTTCTTTCTCGGCTGTCTACTTTTAACACATTGCATGGATTTATTGGCCTATATATGTGTGCTATGTGTCGAGGGGCGATTGAAACATTGGATTATCTTTTCTGGAATTGTCTGTTGGCTGCTATTGTTTGGCGATAGGTGTTTGATGTTTTTCAGATTGTTGGGTTTAATGCAGCTTCTATTCATGAAGCTTATGTGCAATTTATGAATTATGATTTTAGTTCGCAAATTATGATGTTATGGAAGATGGCCGTAGTGAACATTGTTTAGAGTCTTTGGACGTTTAGAAATAAAGGTATCTATGATAATGTGGTTCTTACCCTGTTTAGTATTATTATTAATATTCAAATTGCCTTATGTGAAATTCCTTTCATGCATATCTGTCGAGGATACATCAGGAATGTTGTTGCACACTTGATCACATTGAAAACATTGAAGATATGCACCCTGCTCCTCCTAGGAAAATGGTCTTGGTTTTGTGGAGGCCTCCATCTGTTGGGATTTTTTCAAATTGTACCCCACATGATCTAACCGGATGCTCATTAATTCTATAACATGTATATCATGATTTTATGTGTGATATTACTTATTAACAATGTTGAATAAGCATGCAAGCAAATTGATTCTAACATAGGTAAAAAGATAGAACCGATTAACCACTTACATCGCGTAGTAGTGTTGCTCACGGGATTAAAGGTCTAATCCCGTTGTTGGAGACGAACACATAACAACACCCTTTCCTCCATGGCTATATTCGAACCTCTCCAAGCATAAGATTCCACTCATTGATCTTCTGCTGTATTCTCGAACCTTGTTTAGATGCAGGGTGGGCTGTAATCTGCTAAACTGTGTGGGAACCCTTGGGGAATCAAGTGAGCACCAGAGGGGCTGTTCTTTTCATCAATAATTTCATTCCCCCCTCCTCTAATTAATAGAGAGGGGGATGAAAATAATCTCCCTAAATCCTATTGGGTTTGGGCCTCTTCACTTGTTCCATTCCCCAGTCCACTTAGGTGTTAATTGGGCTACAACAGGGATCTAGAAGAATATTAAATTGGCCTATTAATTTATTTATTTTCTAATATCCATAACATGGATATAAATAAATAAATTAAGTATTATTTTTCTTCCGCTAAAGAAATAATACTGACCTACCAATTTAATACATATTTGTGAATATGCTTTCTCCTATAGTTCAACCATTCCCCATGTTTAAGATACAATATCCATTAATTAATTATGTAAGTTTCTAACAACTATAATTAATTAATATTTTGTTCCTTGATTAGTACCGCATGATTTCCTTATCATGTAAAAAATAAATTAATATTCTGCCTGTAGGGCTTCCTATGATCTATGTGCTACCTCAAGAGGACATCATCAACCTGGCGCACCAGGACATGATGACCATATATAATGCACGACCCATCATATATGTAAATGCCACTGCCCAAAATATCGAGGTTGTTGATCCTATCAAAGAATCTCACTCATTGATAAATTAAAGCAGTCGATATAGCATATATATGCCCACCAATATATATGGGTTAAGAACCCGAACTCTGTGGATCTTTATTCTCTTATTTAAGGCCAGAACAAAGAATAGTATCCTATCATGATCCTCCTCAATACACAAACTAGTGTATTAGAATAATCAGTTCGTCAAGATAAACTATCAAATTATTCTGTGGTGTACCAATGGTGGGTTCAGGACTATCTAAGCCGCGAGCCTTTTAGTACAATGCAAGAACTGATGATATGATCTTTGTTGGTCCCAGGGCGAGTCAGAATTAGTTTAGAGGGGGGTGAATAAACTGATTACAAAAACTGAACTATGAATGCAGAATATTCAGGGCCCGTTTTGACTCACGGGGTTATCCGTGCTTTGTGGAGATCAGTTGAGATGATCTGCTAGCTCGGAGTGTTGTGTGTGCTTGGGGTGTGCAGTTTAAAACATGCAACTGAACTGAAAAGTAAAGCAGAGTACACAAGCAATTTATAGAGGTTCGAAGCTCAACTTCAACATCCTCTCTTTCTTCCGCAGAAGGGCAATTCACTATGCAAGTGTAAAATTCCATTATTACAGTTACATAGTGAAGACAACTGCTGAACCTGGAAAACGACAACTTTACGAGCCACGACCTCCTTTTCAGCTGGTGCTGTCCCGGAAACAGCCATCCAACGAATGTAGCCTCCTCCGCCGGTAGGTCGACAAATCACACTTGCGATCCCCAACTACCCGCTGGAGAGATAAGGTGTTATTGCCCGTCTTTAAATGATTTTAGATCTCGCTCGATCTTCAAGAATACAATCTTGAAACTGGTATCAACTGATATGCTCTTTTGCGCGTTGGCGTCTGAGCTGGATAGTTGATCTCCGAAGCACTGGAACTGAGAGAGTTACTCTGGCTAGAATTCTTCAACAACCAGCTTGATGAGCGTTCTGGCTCCTTCTCATCAGTTTGGAATTTTGATTCTTCTGAGTTTTTGAGTGTGAGGCTTTAGTGCTTTGGCGAATGTCTTCGCGGAAAGTCTTAACTAAAGTTCTCTCTAAAATTGTCAAAAGTCACCAGTCACCTTCTAGGTAGCTCACCTTTTATAGATGAGTGGCTGATGACTGTTGATGATAACTATGTGATCATAAATGATAAAGCCGTTGAGGGGCTTTCATTAAAGAGGGCCGTTGATGTTGGGGTTTTTTTGAATTAAACCACCGCAGGATCTATTTGGTTGTTCGTTAATCCGTGTTCATGCGAATCATAATTTTATGTAACATGCATGTTTATCATAGTCTAATAAAAAAGCATGCAAAGCAGATTCGAATCTAATAAAGCAGAAACATAGAAAACGAATCTACTTACAATTTGACAGACGGTCTGAGGACAAGATTACAGATCTAATCTTACTGTTGAATGAATGCAGAAACAGGTGCCACCTATACCTCAAAAATCATCCACCAGCAGATTCTACTCCAAGATCTTCTGTTGTATTCTCGGACTGTATCTAGATTCAGAGTGGGCTGAAATCTACTAGATAGAATTGTGAAATCTGTGGATAACTTTGAGAGACAAAGAGGGACTGAATAATAATGCTTCAAATTTCGTCCCCCCCTCCCCTATTTATATAGGGGGTGGGCGAAATTTAGTCTCCCAACCCTACTGGGTTTGGGCCTCTATCTCAAGTTCTATATCCAGTCCACTATCAGTCAATTGGGCTATAACAGGGATCTAGAAGAATATTAAATTGGCCCACTAATTTATTTAATATCCAATATCCAATAAACCTAGGATATAATTAAATAAATTAAGTTTTACTTTTATTCCACTAAAGAAGTAAAACTGACCTACCAATTTAATACATATTTACGAATATGCTTTCTCCTTTAGTTCAACCATTCATCGTGTTTAAGATATAATGTTCATTAATTAATTATGTCAGCCTCTGACAGCTATAATTAATTAATATCTAACATCTTGAGTAGTACCACACAAGCTTTATCATGTAAGGAATAAATTCCACCTGCAGGGTTTCAACATGAACTTGTGTTTCCTCAAGAGAACATCATCAACCTGGCGCACCAGAACACGGTGCTCATGCATACTGCTCGAGACATCATGTATACATTGTCATTACCCAAGATATCAAGTTTGATCTACGAAAAGGTCTCACTCATTGATAAATCAAAGTAATAATCAACGCACACATAAGCTCGCCAATATCACATGAGTTCAGAATCCGAACTCTGTGGATCTTTATTCTCTCAATAACTGGGTCAGAGACAGAGAATAGTATCCTATCGTGATCCTCCTCAATACACTAATAAGTGTACTAGAATAATCAGTTAGTCAAGATAAACTAACTTGTCAGATTATTCTACGGTGTACCGATGATGTGTTCAAGACCATCTAAGCCGTGAGCTCTTTTAATACATTACAAGGTTCTAATGATATGATCTTACCGTGTGACTCCCCACACCATATCATCTACAATGTAAGTATATGGAACATTGCATAGAACAATTATAGAACATAATCTAAATGCAAACAGTGACTGCAATAACTTTCATTTCATATCATCATATTATCAGAAAAGTATACAAAGACAAGTCT
The DNA here is from genome assembly GCA_026008535.1 of Perilla frutescens. Taxonomy (NCBI): domain Eukaryota; kingdom Viridiplantae; phylum Streptophyta; class Magnoliopsida; order Lamiales; family Lamiaceae; genus Perilla; species Perilla frutescens. The sequence goes on along the minus strand of BRKX01000013.1, from coordinate 43,463,125 downwards.
TCTAGTATACAAAACCAACAATCTCCCACTTATACTTGAAGCATGTCTTTCAAGCATAAAAACTAACAGGCTAACTCTCCAATCAAAACTATCGACTCAAACTGCGCCCCTAGGTCTGCATCTCACTCCCAATTTCTCCACGTGACCATTAAAGGTCTTAGCCGGCAGGCTCTTCGTGAATGGATTAGCCAAGTTGTCCTCCGATGCAATCTTGACCACCGCCACGTCTCCTCTCTTAACGATTTCTCGTATAAGATGGTACTTTCTCTCTATGTGTTTACTTGCATTGTGAGCTCTGGGTTCCTTCGAGTTTGCCACTGCACCAGAATTATCACAGTATATCGTGATAGTCTTTGGCAAACCAGGAACCACGCCTAAGCCCACTAGGAACCTGCGGAGCCAGACAGCCTCTTTTGCAGCCTCAGAGGCAGCTACATATTCAGCTTCCATGGTGGAATCCGCAATGCATTTCTGCTTAATGCTCCTCCATGCAATGGCTCCACCTCCTAATGTAAACACATAGCACGAGGTAGACTTACTCTGATCTTTGTGAGTTTGAAAATCTGAGTCCGTATAACCCAAAGGTACTAGACTATCAGAGCGAAAACCAACATGTAGTCTCGAGTCCTTTTAAGGTACTTGAGAATGTTTTTGACCGCAATCTAGTGACCTTGTCCAGGGTTAAACTGATATCTGCTTACCATGCCTACGGCATAGCATATATAAGGCCTAGTGCATAGCATAGCATACATCAAACTTCCCACAGCTGAAGCATATGGTACTTTCTTCATTTCCTCTATCTCAGACTGTGTTTGGGGACACATTTCATTGGATAGATGAATTCCATGCCTGTAAGGTATAAAACCTTTCTTGGAATCTTGCATGCTAAACCTAGCTAGCACTGTATCGATATAAGTTGCCTGGGACAGACATAACATCCTTTTCTGGCGATCTCGAATGATCTTGATGTCAAGGACATGTCCGGCTTCACCTAGATCCTTCATATCGAACTGCTCGGACAACCACACCCTAATGTTAAATAACTTCTTCTTACTGTTTCCAATAAGCAAGATGTCATCAACATAAAGTACGAGGAATGACACCACGTTTCTATCACATTTCTTGTACACAGATCTCATCCGGACATTGCACGAATCCATATGACTGGATAACATCATCAAATCGGATGTTCCAAGATATCGAGCCTGCTTAAGTCCATAAATTGATCTCTTAAGCTTGCACACCAAGTGCTCTTGGCATTTAGTAATAAATCCCTCTGGTTGTCTCATGTGAATGTTTTCTTCAAGACTTCCATTTAGGAAAGTTGTCTTGACATCCATCTGCCAGATCTCATAATCTAAATGAGTCGGAATTGACAAGAGAATCTGGATTGACTTAAGCATGGCTATCGGTGAAAAGGTTTCCTCATAATCGATCCCTTCTTTCTAAGTGTACCCTTTTTGCCACCAATCCAGCTTTGAAGGTTTCAACCTTCCCGCCAGCTGCTCTCTTGCACTTGTAGATCCACTTATACCCAGTGGGTTTAATCCCATCTAGTGGTTCTACGAGCTCCCAGACTTGATTGTGATCCATAGATCCAATCTCAGATTCCATTACAATTTTCCAAGAATCCGCATCTTTATCTCGAATTGCCTCGTCATAGGTCCTGGGTTCTAATTCATTTAGTCCCTCTGGAAAATCTGAAGTCTCTTCCAGACCAATGAATCTATCAGGTTGGCGTATAACCCTCCCACTGCGACGAGGCAGTTCCTGTACTTCTGTGACACATTGTGCAGTGTTTGGTGGTTCCTCTTCTTGTACAACTGGTGTAGGATTCGATCCTTTCCTTAACTCCTTAAGGATGATTTGACTTCTTAGTTTGTGGTTTATGACATAGTCTTCCTCTAAGAATCAAACATTGGTGCTAACAATGATCTTCTGATCCTTAGGACTATAAAACAAACCACCTTTCGTTCCTCTAGGATATCCAACGAACAACCTTACATCAGTACGACGAGCCAGCTTATCAGCTTCTTTATCCAACATATGTGTAGGGCTACCCCAAATCTAAATATGGTTCAAACTGGGCTTTCGTCCAGTCTATAATTCTGTGGGCGCAGAAGGAACTGATTTTGCAAAACCAAGTTAAGAATATAGGCTACTGTTTCCAGGGCATATCTATTGGTTTTGTATACTAGAAGACCTGTCTTTTGTATACATTATTGATGATGGTTTTATGATGATATAGAATGAATACAATTGCAGTCACTGTTTGCATTTAAATTGTTATATTTACATGCATGTTCACTATACTTACATTGTAGATGATATGGTGTGGGTAAACACATGGTTAGATCATATCATCGGTTCCTTGTAATGTATTAAAAGGCTCACGGTCTAGATAGCACTGAACCTGCTATCGGTACGCCGTAGAATAATCTGATAGTTAGTTTGTCTTGACTAACTGATTATTCTAATACACGGACGAGTGTATTGAGGAGAATCTACTTAGGATTCTATTCTCTATTCTGACCTTAAATGAGAGAATAAGAATCCACAGAGTTCGGGTTCTTAACCCCTATATGTTGGCGGACATATACGTGTAGTGTTTGCAGCTTTGATTTATCAAAGGGTGAGATTCTTTCATAGGATCAATAATCTCGATATCTTGGGTTGTGACATTTACACTTATGATGGGTCGTGCAATATGTAGGGGCACCGTGTCCTGGTGCGCCAGGTTGATGGTGTCCCCTTGAGGAAATGCAAGTTCATGCTGAAACCCTGCAGGTGGAATTTATTCCGTGCATGAGTAAAGCTTGTGTGGTACTACTCAAGGAAAAGATATTAATTAATTATAGTTGTCAGAAGCTTACATAATTAATTAATGGGCATTATATCTTAAACATGGGGAATGGCTGGACTAAAGGAGAAAACATATTTAGAAATATGTATTAAATTGGTAGGTCAGTATTATTTCTTTAGTGGAATAAAAATAATACTTAATTTATTTAATTATATCCTAAGTTTATTGGATATTGAATATTAAATAAATTAATGGGCCAATTTAATATTCTTCTAGATCCCTGTTGTAGCCCAAAAAGAGACTGAATTGGATTGGAGATAGAACAAGAGATAGAGATAGAATTCCAGTCCAACTGGGACACTAATTTCGTCCACCCCCTTATAAATAAGAGGGTGGAGGGCACGAAATTAATATCATAATATATCAGCCCTCTCGTGTTCTCTTGACCTCCACAGATTCCATACCGATCTAGTAGATTTCAGCCCACCGTGAAACTAGATTCAGTCCGGGAATACAACAGAAGATCAAGGAGTGGAATAGCATCAAGGGGCGTCTATTATCATTCATACAACAACAAGATTAGAACTTTAATCTTGTCCTCAACCCGTCGTTTAATTTGTAAGTCGTTTTTCGGTATTCTATGTTTCCGCTTTAGTAGAATCGAAAACCGGATTTGCATGTTAATTAAACTCGGTTAATTAAAACATATGTGCTACATAAAATTATGATCTACATGACATTAGGATTAATGAACATCCAATTAGATCTTGCGGTGGTTCAATTCGAAAAAACCCCAACAATATCCCCAGAACGAAATGGGCAACTCAGAATAACTTATCATCGATCTAACCATCTCTAACTGTGTACGATTCCTTCTTTCCGCCATACCATTCTGTTGTGGTGTTCCCGGCGCAGTCAATTGGGAGGTAATCCCATTCTCTGCTATGTAATCCCTAAATTCACTCGAGAGGTACTCGCCACCACGATCAGAATGTAGTGACTTGATACTTCTGCCTGTTCATTTCTCCGCTTCTGCCTTAAACACTTTGAATTTCTCAAAGCATTCAGACTTGCGACTTAACAGGTAGATATAACCATATCTAGAGTAATCATCAATGAGAGTGATGAAATACTCGAACCCTCCTCGAGCTTGAACTAACATAGGGCCGCACAGGTCAGAGTGAATCAAATCTAATATCCCTTCAGATCTATTTCCTTTTGTCTAGAAAGGACGCTTCCAAACAAGATTCACACAAAGGAAATAATTCCAGTACCAAAGAAGACAATGGTCCATCATTTACAAGCCTTTGTATCCTCTTAAGGTTAATATCACCTAGCTTTAGATGCCAAAGATAGGTTTGATTCAGTTCTGAAGGTTCTTTTCTCTTGTTAGGGTTTATGATCGATGTATTCAACAGTTGTCTTTGCATAGTGTTTTCAATTGGTTTAAGACAGTATAAGTGTCCATCCAATATGCCAGAATAGATAAAATGTTTACCACTAAAGATAACTACTTTGTTATCAAAAGAAACAGAATATCCATCCATAATCAATTTAGAAACTAAAATTAAGTTTCGCCTAAAACCAAACACATAAAGACAATCTTTCAAAACCAAAGTTCTATCACTACTGAAAGGTAAAACAACGTCTTCCACTACAATAGCCGCCACTCTCGTAGCATTGCCCATGTAGACGGTGATCTCATTCTCACTCAACTGTCTTTTTACCAGGAACCCCTGTAAAGACATGCAAACATGATCAGTAGCTCCAGTATCTACTACCAATGACTGGGTAGAACAAGTTGCTAAACATGTTTCTACAACCAGAGTGTGAGATATACCTCTCTTCTTCTTCTTGTTAGGACACGCCGCCTTCCAGTGACCTGGTTGGCCGCACTTGAAGCACTTAGTCTTCGACTTGAATTCATCGGGAGGAATCTTCGCCTTTGGCTTCTTTACCTTAGACGCCTCATCTACAACCTTCTTAGGTGCATTTCTCTTCTTCCTTTCTCCAGCAGAAGAAGACGCTCATTTTTCAGCTATGTGGGCCTCAGGATGCTCTTTTGGAGCAATTCAGCCGCCTGAAGGTCTATGAGCAGTTCAGTCAGGCTGACATCCCTTTTAATCATGTTAAAATTCAGCCTAAACTGCTCAAACTTCGAGGACAAGCTATGAAGAACAATGTCGATTTGAGAATCGCCATCTAGCTCTCCACCCAAGGCTGGCAGTTCTGGGCTTAGGCTTGATGCCTTCTGAGCTCCAGTTTGGTTTGCTTCAACTAGCAGTTCTGGGCTAGGGTTTGATACCTTCTGAGCTCCAGTTTAGTTTGCTTCAGCTGACAGGTTGAACCAGTGTTCTTCAGCTAGCATTTTGGACTTGTGTCCCTTCAGCTTGAACTTTCATGGACTAGTCTTCAGTTCGGTTGCTGGCGTTTTATCAGTTGGACTTCAAAACTGATGTGTCTTCAGCTGGTATCCTTCAAACTGGTACTTCATCAGCTGGAACTTCATTCTTAAGCTGGTATCCTTCGAGCTGGTATTTTCCTTCAGCTTGTATGCTCCTTCAGCTGGAACTTCCTGGGCTTGCATTTCTTTCAGCTCGGACATTTGACTGGTACACTTCTTCAGCTGGTATTCACCTTCAGCTGGTGTTGCCCTCTCTTCGACTGGCAGTATTCTTCAGTTGGTATCACCTTTAAACTGGCATGTTCATCAGTTCAAACTGATGTGCTTTTCAACTGGTATTTCTTCAGCCGGGATTGGTCTTCAACTGGCATGTCCTTCCGTTTTCCTCTTCAGCTGGAACATTTCTTCAGCTGGTCTTGGGCTAGAACTAGTATGTCCTTCAGTTCTCTTCAGCTGGAACATTTCTTCAGCTGGTCTTGGGCTAGAACTGGCATATCCTTTAGTTCTCTTCAGCTGGAACATTTTTTCAGCTAGTATTGGCCTAGAACTGGCATGTCCTTCAGTTCTCTTCAGCTGGAACATTTCTTTAGTTGGTATTGGCCTCGAACTGGCATGTCTATCAGTTCCCTTCAGCTGGAACATATCTTCAACTAGTACTAGAACATCTCTTCAGCTGGTATTGGCCTCGAACTGGCATGTCCATCAGTTCCTTTCAGCTGGAACATCTCTTTAGTTGATATTGGCCTCGAACTGGCATGTCCGTCAGTTTCCTTCAGCTGGTATTGGCCTTGAACTGGTATGTCCATCAGTTTATCATTGTAGACTGGCGGCATTTGGCACTTCTCTTCATGGTACCTGCAACTTCCAGTTTGCCTTGCTAACTGTTCTAGCAAGCTACAGTTTCCTTTATCATAGCCCTTTGTGGCTGGATTTTTCTTTTTCTCTCTATTCTTTTCTCTCTCTTTTCTTTGCTCAGCCCTTGGCTGGTTTCTTTCTTTTCTCCTTTCTTTTCTCTCCTTTTCTTTTCTCTCCTTTTCTTTTCTCTCTTTTCTTTTTCTCACATGGATTGATCATTTCTTTGGGCTTTGATAGCTTGATTTTTTATATGATCATCCTTAATTTTCTGCTTGATTTCTTTTCAGTTCTTTAAGGCTCTTTGCGTATTTTGACATATTTTGACATCTCATCAAAACCTTTTATCAGAAAAACCTTGATAGTTTTTCTTAATAATTTTTCCCTTTTTGATGATGTCCAAAATACTGGCAAAATTGAGCAATGATGGAAGAACTGATTGAGAAATTTTAGATCTGTGTAACAAAGACACAATCAAGCAAGAAAACTTGTGTAGCTAAGAAACTGATTATATAAATTGATTAGATATCTCTCAATCTACAACAATTTGTTTTTTTTTCTTCTTCTTCTTCTTCTTCTTCTTCTTCTTCAGTTTCTAGCTCTTCAGTTGTTGCACTTCTTCAGCTGGTATCTCATCTCCTTCTTCATCTATTCCACCAGTTGCTAGGCTCTCCTCTTTCTCTAGCACTAGCATTCCTCCAGATTTCTCCCCAGACTTCCCCCTGAGATAATTATCTCTCATTCCTAGCAGCGTTTCTCCAGACAGCTCTCCAGACTTCCCCCGTGGCTAATGCTTCTCTTCTCGAGCAGTTCCTACAGTCCTCAATACTTCCCCTGAGGCTGTACTTCCCCCTGAAACTGCGAGGGTTCCCCCCGAATCTCATCCCAGAAACTCAAAAACTTTCTTCCATCATCCTTCTCAATTTCTTCAATATCTTTCCTCTTTTAAGCATCATCCAAAAGGGGTGCATATGTAGATCAAAGGATGAAATAGGAACATATGGTAACAAGCTGAATGTGGTAGCTAAGTTACCTTCAAATGGGGAGGGGTATGGCTATTCTCTTCTAGCAGTGGGATTATAAGCAACTTTCATACAACGTTCAAAATTTATACTATCAGCAAATTAAAGTGCCAAATATTATTCACAAATAAAATAACACATTTGTTCCCTAGCAACAAGAAGATCAAACCTAAAGAGTTGAGATGAGTCTTATGTACCTTCACCTTGGCTTTCAACGTTAACATTGCTTACCGGTTGGAAGTTGAGTTGCGATTGAGCCTGAGCACGCCCAAGTTTGACTTGATGATGATTGGTGTTGTGTGCCCAGTACGTCCCGTAGCCTCCTTCGATGCGAAATTTGTATTGCTTAGGACAATAGTTGTAATAAAAATAAAAAAACTCCTTCTTCATCCCTCCTTGGCACCTTTCTAAAATGAATAGTGACTGTTGGGATTGGCCCATTAGTCCTATTTCTGGCCCAATACAAAATTTTCTATCTACCCGGCCCAGCCCCAAACCCTTAACCCTAAGTGACGATCCAACTTCTTCATTAAACAGCATTAAGGCTGTTGTCACTTCCCTATGCTCTAGAAGCATCTATAATATCACTCATCTCTCTCACTCTCGATACACTTGATCTCACAATCTTATCTCATATTCTCTCTCTCTCTTTCTGGATCTTCTCACCTCGCTCCCACGGTTTCTCTGGTCGGAGTTCTGCTAATCGGCTCCTGTTTGGCCGCTGAGTGTTTGGGAGGAGTGTGCTGTGAGAGAGAAAGGAGGAAACCCCCTGCCTCCTTCAAACCTGAGCCTCCCGCTTCCTTTTCCCCCTTTCCTGGACTTTTCTCCGGTCGTCGGAGAGGGCTACTGCCGATCCCAGTGGGAAAATCTGAGCCGTTATGCCTTGGGCACCTTTTCCCACACCCGATTGCTCTCTGTCTTTTTCTTGTCACTTTCATTAACTTATCTACTGTGTTATCTCACTTGTCTCCTTGTCTTCTCTGCAGATCTGAAGGGTTTAGAGTCTGTTAAGAACCTTGAAGGTTCGCTTGACCTTTCTCTCTGAGGCTGTCGCTGCTACTGCTTGAAGAAACCCTAGATTAAGCTTCTTCAGTTGTTTCTTCTTGTAAACTCTTGTATTTTCATTTCCTGCTACTTGAGTAGCTTGTGTTAGGAACCGCTAGAGGTAGGGAAGCAAGCGGTGTAAGCCCTAGCTAGGCGATACCACAACATTGGTATCAGAGCCTGGTTTAGGCCTAGCCGGGGGCACCCTCCTACCTCCATTCCTAGCACCCCGCCGCCGGTAAGGACCGCGCGTACTTCGCTCCTCTCGGGCTCCGATCTAAGGGTAAGTCCGGCTTTTCCCTACCTGGGAAAGTCGGCTCTGGTATCTTCTTGAAACTCTAAAACTCCTCGGTGGTATCTTGTCGATCATGTGCCTTAATTGCTTCCGTTTATTTGTCTCTGATCTGCTCCTTGGCATTCAAAGCCAACCCCTTATTTGTTGCTTACGATCGGGACCGTCTGGATTCCCCTGTGGGTCTCATCAAAGCGGGTTGCCCCGATAGCAAAGATAAGCAAGGACATTTCAGTGGGTTTTGGGCTTGATTGTTGTATCTTCTGCTGTCTGTATTCATTGTTTGGTTGTTTCATATCCTGTTATTGTTGTGAAACCTCTGAGTTGGGTTTCTGTTGACTTAGCAATAAGTTTGTGTTGGTGTTTTGTGGCTGAAAAGGTGTTAGGGATTGACCTGAGTGACCCCCTGCGCCACAGATAAATCTGTGTTGCGAACTGGGATAGCCTCAGCTCTAGATTCCCCAGGTGTTCCTTTTCTGGCCTGTGGAAGCTTCTGCTTCCTGGTTGTTGTGCATTCCTGCGTGTTAATCTATGTTTTGGTGATTATTCTGTGAATCTTGGGTAATTCTGTGAATTTTCTGTGTTTCAAGTGAAATTTCTGTGTTAAGCATGAATAATCTGAGTGTTGTCCCATTTAGTGGGAGTGGTGATTTTGGTGATTGGCAGACTAGGGTTGAATGCATATTGACAAAAGAAAATTTGTGGGATGCTATATCTGATAGAATTGATGAGCATGAAGCTGATAAAAATCTTGCTAAATTAAATGCTGGTGCTAGGGCTACAATTCTGTTAAATCTAAGTAGTGCCATTGTGAGGCAAGTGTCTCATCATAGATGTGCTAAGGATTTATGGGATGCCTTAACTAATCTGTTTATTGTAAAATCTGAAGAGCATATGTATTCTTTGCAAAGCCATGTCTTTTCAAATGGATCCCTCTAAAGATGTTGACACAAATATGCATGAATTCACTAAGCTTTTAAAGGATGTAAAACTTGTTGGATATGATAAAATTGAAGCTTATGCTCCTCAAATCTTGCTTGGTGCTATTCCTGAAATATATGCTGAAGTTAAATCTACATTGAAGTATGGTGGTTGTAAACTCACATGTGATATGATTGTGTCTGGGTTTAAAGGCAAAAGAAAATGAAATCAAGAAATTAAGTTCTAAGCCTCTGCAAAATGAAATCATGTATGTGAATAAAAACTTCAAAAATAGGCCCTATATTGATTTCAACCCAGAAAACCCTAGTGTATTAAATGCAGAACAGCATAATAGAGAATCTGAACTTGAGGAAAGACATAGGAGGGAATGCAGAATTGATAAATCCAACAATTTTTTCCAGCCCTCCTCTAACAGATTTATCCCTCAAAACCCTCAAAGGCAAAACCAATATCCCCCCAGAAACCAACCTTTCAGATCCTCACCCCAAAACTTCCAATCCCAAGACCAAAAGCCTAAGAAAACTTGTTGGAACTGTGGGAAATCTGGTCATTTCTTAAATAGGTGTAAACAGCCTAAGAAGGGGAGAGGTTTTGGGAATAATCATGCTAATCTCACCATGCAGTATAACCCTGAGTGTTTTGGGTGTGACAACAATGAGCCTGACTATGAAAGAGGAGAAATGTATATGGTTCACACTACATCTGATTTTCAATTCATAAATCTATCTAATGTTGTGTCCAATTCCATGTTTGAATCTGAATGGTTAATTGATCCTGGATGCACCTTTCATGTCACTCCACACAAGCACATTTTCTTAAATCTTAATCTGTCTAAGTGTGGATCTGTTGCATTGGTTGATGGCCAACAGTGTGATATTGAAGGAAAAGGTGATATATGCCTGAAATTTGAGAATGATAGCATGATCAATCTGCAGAATGTGAGATATGTGCCAAAATTGAAGTTTAATCTCTTATCTGTCTCAAAATTGACTGATCAACTGCTTTATGGCTCTGTGAACCAAAAATGTTTCAGTTTTGAAATGAATTCTGAGCACTACTTTGATACTCCTAGAAAGGGAGATCTGTACTCTGTGCTTGCTAAACCTATGCCTATCTTGTCTGCAAACTTGGTCCAATCTGATAAAACTCATCTATGGCATGCAAGATTAGGTCACATGAGTAACAAGGGTTTAGACATACTGAATAAGGCTGGGGCTTTTAAAAATGACAAAGTATCTACTATGCTTTTCTGTGAGCCTTGTTTGTTGGGAAAACAACACAAATCCACCTTCCCTTTGTCTGCTGCATATCCAAAACTGAAATTGAGTTCTCAAATCCTAGAATACTTGCATGCAGATGTTTGGGGACCTTCAAAGGTTCCAACCCATGGTGGTAACATGTTCTTCTTATCTATCATTGATGATTTTTCAAGAAAAACATGGGTTTTCCTAATGAAAAATAAATCTGATATTTTCATGAAATTTTCAAAATGGGCTACTGAAATACAAGATCAAACCAATATGAGAATTAAATGCTTAAGAACTGACAATGGTTTGGAGTTTTGTAATCATGCTATGGATAACTTATGCAGTGAAATGGGAATTAAAAGACACAAATCTGTTCCCTACAACCCCCAGCAGAATGGGGTTGCAGAAAGAATGAATAGAACTCTCCTGGAGAGAGTTAGAAGCCTGCTTGCAGGCTCTGGGCTTGATAAGCCATTCTGGGGGGAAGCTCTCATGACTGCATGTTATCTTATAAATAGATCCCCCTCTGTCCCACTGCTAGGAAAGCAACCTGAGTCTGTGTTTCTTAATAAACCTATTTGCATTGATAACTTGAAAGTTTTTGGTTGTTGTGCCTATGTACATCAAAGGTTAAGTAAAATTGAACCAAGGGCCAAAAAATGCATTTTTCTTGGCTACCCTGAAGAGGTAAAAGGCTATAGACTGTGGGATAAAACTCTGCCTGGGTTTAAAACTTGTATTAGCAGAGATGTTACTTTCAATGAGAATGACTTTCCATGTTTGATGAAATCCTCACCTTCTGTTGCTCCTTGTGAGGTGGAGAAACCTTCTGATGTTATCTTTATCCCTGATCTGTCTAAGGTGGAACCTCCTCTCATTAAGCATGATTTGCATGATAATATGAATAATCAAGATGATATTAATGCTGATGATTCTGCTTCAAATGCTTCTGATCACATGAATGTTTCTGAATCATCTGAGTCTCTTCATGAACATAATTCTGATCATAATTCTGAGCATAACTCTGAACAAATAAACTTGAATGATTATGTGCTTTCAAGGGATAGAGTTAGAAGGGTAATTAAAGCCCCTTCCAGGTATAATCGATGTAATTTATCATTTTATGCTTTCAATGTGTTTAATAACCTTGAATCAGCTGAACCTAAAACCTACAAAGCTGCTGTTACTTGTCCTGATTCTGAAAAATGGGTTGATGCCATGAAATGTGAGATGAAATCATTACATGATAATGAAACTTGGATTTTAGTTAAGAAACTTGATGACTGCTCTGTTGTGGAATGTAAGTGGCTATTTAAGATAAAACAGGAAATTAACAATGTTAGATATAAAGCTAGGTTGGTTGAAAAAGGATTCACTCAAAAAGAAGGTGTTGACTATAATGAAATTTTTGCTCCTATTGTTAAGTTCACCACTATGAGAATCATGCTTGCATTAACTGCTCATTTTGATTGGGAACTCAAACAAATGGATGTAACCACTACCTTTTTGCATGGAGAACTTGAAAACAACATCTATATGCAACAGCCTGAAGGTTTTATTGATAATAACCATCCTGATCATGTTTGCTTATTAAAGAAATCTTTGTATGGCTTGAAACAGTCACCTAGGTAGTGGAACATTAAATTTGATAACTGTATGAAAAGCATGGGCTTCTGTAGAAGCAAGTTTGATCACTGCCTTTACTATATGTCATCCCCTGTGCCTGTTTTTCTGCTCCTATATGTTGATGACATGTTGCTGATAAGCCCCTGCTTGATGACTGTAAAGAATATCCAATCTAAACTATGTGCCAACTTCAATATGAAGGATTTGGGAGATGCAAGAAAGATCTTAGGTATGAACATTGATAGGGATAGAAATAAGCATTCTTTACTGCTTCATCAATCCTCTTATGTTGAACAAATCTTGAAAAAATTTGATATGCATGCATGCAAGCCTGTTTCTGTTCCTCTTGCATCCCACATTCAGTTGAGTAAAGATCAATGCCCCAAAAGTGATTTTGAATTAAAAGAAATGGTAGATATTCCCTATGCTAATGCTATTGGATCTGTCATGTATCTGATGATAAGCACTAGACCAGATATAGCTTATGCTGTATCTTGCCTAAGCATATATATGGCTAATCCTGGCATGCCCCATTGGGAAGCATTGAAGTGGTTGCTAAGATACTTGAAATCCACTGCCTCTTGTGGTTTAACTTTTTCAAAATCTCCTGATGGAGTTAAATGTGTTGGCTATGTAGACTCTAATTATGCAAATGATAGGGATCACAGAAAATCTACAACATCATATGTGTTCACCCTATGTGGTTCTTGTATAAGTTGGAAATCCCAATTACAAAGTATAGTTGCCTTGTCTTCCACTGAGGCAGAATACATTGCAGCTACAGAAGCTGTAAAAGAAGCTATATGGTTGAATGGTGTGTTAACTGAAATTTATTTCATTGATGATAAACCCCTACTTTATTTTGACAGCCAATCAGCCATCCAACTTTGTAAGAACCCAGTCTTTCATGATAGAACAAAGCATATTGATGTAAGATATCATTTCATAAGAGACATAGTAGAGAAAGGAGAGGTGTTGCTGGATAAGATTCCCTCTGAATTTAACCCTGCAGATATGGGCACTAAGTGCCTATCAGTTGCAAAGCTGGAATCTTGCATGAAGTCCCTCAACATGGACTTTGGTTAATATTTATGGGATCTGTGATGGGCTCTCACAGTTGAATCTGTGTTCCTAAGACCCATCTTTATCTCTGAGGCTATTGAGGCCTCAAGTTGGTGATTTACCCTGGTACTTTTAGCTAGGTTTGAACAAGTTTATGAAGGTCAATGATCTTTTGAGACCAGAGACTTGTTAGTTGGGTTGGTCTCGCGTGATAGAGACTGGATTAAACACGCATAGTGTTTACTTCCTCCTTCTCTTAGTGTAACTTTGTGTTACATTCATGAGTAAAAATAATTGGCTATGATGATAATCTCGTGTGTTTCATTTTGGCAGGTCCTCTTCCTTGGTGACGGAAAAAGTCCAAAAGGGCCAAAGGTGGAAATGTTGGGATTGGCCCATTTGTCCTATTTCTGGCCCAATACAAAATTTCCTATCTACCCGGCCCAGCTCCAAACCCTTAACCCTAAGTGACGATCCAACTTCTTCATTAAACAGCATTAAGGCTATTGTCATTTCCCTATGCTCTAGAAACATCTATAATATCACTCATCTCTCTCACTCTCGATACACTTGATCTCACAATCTTATCTCATATTCTCTCTCTCTCTTTCTGGATCTTCTCACCTCGCTCCCACGGTTTCTCTGGCCGGAGTTCTGCCAATCGGCTCCTATTTGGCCGCTGAGTGTTTGGGAGGAGTGTGCTGTGAGAGAGAAAGGAGGAAACCCTCTGCCTCCTTCAAACCTGAGCCTCCCGCTTCCTCTTCCCCCTTCCCTGGACTTTTCTCCGGTCGCCGGAGAGGGCTACTACCGATCCCAGTGGGAAAATCTGAGCCGCTGTGCCTTGGGCACCTTTTTCCACACCCGATTGCTCTCTGTCTTTTTCTTGTCACTTTCATTAACTTATCTGCTGTGTTATCTCACTTGTCTCCTTGTCTTCTCTGCAGATCTGAAGGTTTAGAGCCTGTGAAGAACCTTGAAGGTTCGCTTGACCTTCCTCTCTGAGGCTGTCGCTGCTACTGCTTGAAGAAACCCTAGATTAAGCTTCTTCAGTTGTTTCTTCTTGTAAACTCTTGTATTTTCATTTCCTGCTACTTGAGTAGCTTGTGTTAGGAACCGCTAGAGGTAGGGAAGCAAGCGGTGTAAGCCCTAGCTAGGCGATACCACAACAGTGACGAGAGTGAATTTCAGTGTCGAGCGTCTTGATTCATGGGGAACCTCCTCCTCTGGCTCCTCGGTCTGGAAATCGTTAGCACCAACAGCACAAGATTCTTGAGATTGTAGTTCTTGAAATTTCGACTTGTGATCTTGGATCATTGTAAAAACCGCCAGTGGCTCTACCTGCATAATCATAGTCTTTATATTGTTGTTGTTTCCAAGTAGACGTCGTATCAGGAATATTAGAAATATTTACTCCAGAATGAGTACGACGACGATGACAGCGTGGACCTTCGGAACTATCAGCAACAACTTTGCCTTTGCCCTTATCGACTTTGCTACATCGGTTAGACATGATGATTAGTGGATGAGATTATGAGAAGAGTAAGATTGAGACTTGGTTGAGAATTAAGACTTGAGAGAGATGGCTTCAGAGTAGAGACTTAGAGAGAGTAAGTGATTGAGAATGAGAGAGAAAGAGAGTATTATAAGATGATAACTATAAATGATATTGCTAGAGAAATAGAGAATTAGAGATTAGAGAGAGAGATTGAGATTTTGGTGTGGGTGAAAATGGTGGAGGAGACGGGGTATTTATAGGTGAAAATTGGGGAGTGGAGGGAAAAATTTGAATTTGAAATTTGAAAAAAAAAATGGCCGAATCGGCAGTTTGGAGCGCAAACCACCGATTTTAGGCACAAATCGGCTGTTTGTACTTTCTAACCTCTGATTCCACATCATCGATCTGCCTCTGCACATTTTCAGCCGTTGATCGAGATCACACGGATCGTGATCTCAATCATAGAAAAAAAGGGACAACCCGCTGGTTTAACTGTTTACAAACCGTAACCGTCCCGGCGGTTTGTAGCCCGCTGGAAACCAACAAACCGGCAGTTACAAACTGTCGGTCCGGTTATGTTTAGACATCTCTATAGTTGCCTGACCCCATCCCTATTTTAGATGCATGTATTATTATATATATTGTAATTATAATTATAATTTATACATGCATTATAGTTTATCTGTTGGTAGAAATTACTATCTGTATCATAGAAATACTACAAACTAACATATAAATTTAAAAAGATAATCTTATGTATATCACGGATGTAGATAAAACATTATACTATACGAAAAAAAATCACTTATAATAATGAAAAGTGTCATTAATATCAATTTGGTAAATCTAAAATGTGTAACGTCAATGGAATGAATCGAACTATAACATTTACAATACAATTTAAATATGAATACAGATAGAATTTAGTTAGTTTCCAAACCTAAGTGAAGTCGAAATTAAATTTACAAAAACGCACAACACACGCACAAGTTTTTCCTTGAGGCGGTCAATAGACGCGTTAACACTTCATCAATCCCCCAACCCAAAATGACGAGAACGCCCATTACAAATTTCGGAAATTCAAAGATATGAATGGGCATATTCGTAAAATCACAAAATATTCCCAAGTCCCTAAGATTTATAAACCGGCCAGCAGACGTGGGGTAGAAGACGAGAAAACGGCTTCCTTCACCTTCATTGTGATCTTTACAACTGCACTCTGATTTCTGCACTTTCTTTGTGTCCCTTTTGTTTTTTTTTTTCTCGTAATTTTCAAGAATTCCCTTTTTCCTTTTTTAATTTTTTTCTGGGCTTTTGAATTCCGGGAACAACGTTTGAGATATTTGCATCCCTTTCTACGGCTCAAGATTCAAATTTATGGGCAGATCTTCGTTCCGGTTGTGATTGGATTCTTGCTGGCGTACATTTTCGGTCTAGAGAGAGAGGGATGTGTAGTGTAACGAGATTTTGTGAGAAGGTATATGTGATGGCGGAAGGGGGATCTCATTATTGCTCCAAGAAGACTGATGATGTATGTGATGAGGTAAACGTCAGTTAATTTTTTTTTATGTCCTGATTGTGATTTTTAGGTAACTGGTTGCTTTTGGATTTGTGTGTTTTGTTGCTGTTCTACCTTTTATTAGAATAATATGTGAAAAGTTCATGGAAATTAGGAGTTGAAAGTTTGAATTTTAAGAGAGAAAAAGTAGGAGATTTTCTCTTTAACATTATGTAGAATAGTCCATTAGTATATAAATCAAATTTCTAATCCTGTATGTTTATGGGGGTAAGAAAACTGTGATATTTTAGATTCTAGATCCTAAAATTTCTGTTGTTTTATTTTTGTTTTCTTCACTGCCTCTTTGCCGTTTTCTCTTTTGGTTTTCCCCTCTACGCTTGTTATCATTTGTTTATCTTAATCGATTGGAGAACGTTACTGTTTTTTTTGGAATATCGGAATCTGCACTAGAATAGCTGTCATATTGAGAGGGATTGCTCTATCATTCAAGGTGTTGGCTTGTGTTTGGTCTTATGCCTTAGATGTGGAATTGGATTCTTGTGTTTTTCTGTAAGCTTCCATTTCTTATATTATTCAGGTTTTTGCTTTACTAATTTTTCTTCAGTTTACAATTCATCTTTTGTTCTCAACCTACAGGAATCAGGACGAAGCTTGAGCATGACGAGATTAAAATGCTTTCTGCGTGGGCTGGATGTTAAAGCCTATCTCTTTCTTTTCATGTTGGTCCCGACAAGTCTATTTTTCATATATGTGCATGGCCAGAAGATCACATACTTTTTGCGGCCTTTGTGGGAAGCTCCGCCTAAGCCCTTCCATGAAATACCTCACTACTATCATGAGAACGTGTCAATGGAGAATCTGTGTAAGCTTCATGGTTGGGGAATACGTGAATATCCTAGGCGTGTTTTTGATGCCGTGTTATTCAGCAATGAGCTTGACATCCTTAAGGTAAGATGGAATGAGTTGTACCCTTATGTCTCAGAATTTGTCCTCCTGGAGTCAAATTCAACATTCACTGGCCTGCCGAAGCCTTTTGGGTTTGCTGGATACCGAGATGAGTTTAAGTTCCTTGAACCACGATTAACTTATGGTCAAGTCCCTGGGAGATTCAGAAAAGGAGAAAATCCATTTATTGAGGAAGCATATCAGAGACTTGCATTGGATTATCTCCTCAAACAAGCTGGTATTCAGGATGACGACTTGCTAATCATGTCTGATGTTGATGAGATACCAAGTAGACACACCATTAATCTCTTGAGGTGGTGTGATGGAATACCTCCAATCCTCCATCTTCGTTTGAGGAACTACCTCTATTCTTTTGAGTTTCTTGTGGACAATAATAGCTGGAGAGCTTCAGTTCACGTGTATCAAGCTGGGAAGACAAGATATGCTCACTATCGTCAGTCTGATGAAATTCTGGCTGATGCAGGGTGGCATTGTAGCTTTTGCTTCCGACACATCAATGAGTTCATATTCAAAATGAAAGCTTACAGTCATGTTGATCGGGTGAGGTTTTCTCATTTCTTAAATCCTAAAAGAGTTCAGAGAGTAATCTGTAAAGGTGCTGATTTGTTTGATATGCTTCCTGAGGAGTACACTTTCAAGGAAATAATCGGCAAAATGGGACCTGTTCCACATTCATACTCGGCTGTCCATCTCCCAGCTTATCTTTTGGAGAATGCTGATGAATTTAAGTTCCTGTTACCTGGGAATTGTTTAAGAGAGAGCGGTTGAGCTAAATCAACGGAGTCTATAACGTTTGTATAGGTTGAAGTTTGCATTTGCTCCCTGTTGAGGGTTTCTATTTAACCAATATGGCAGTGGGGTGTCACTTTTACAACATGTTCGGAATATTTATATCATTCTTTTTACGAGTGTTTGGGGAAATCAGACAGTGTTCTTGGTTTCCAATGGTGAGTTTTGTATATAGCTTTTCCTAGAGTTGATTTTCTTGCGAATGATAGTAGCCTTCCCATATTCTATGTGGGGACTTAGCCATGACAGGAACAAGATGAAAATGGGGAGATTTTGCTGTTTGTAAACCTTCAAATATTATATGATGTGCATTATGCTCCTCTCAAAATTTGGTTGTGCTTCCTTGGCTTTTCTTCACACTAGGAAATTTTTTACATGGGATTTTTATATTCATATATTGCTTCTTTATCATACCAGAAATTTTAGTCCTAGATGATTTTCTCATTGTGTGAAGATTGGAAGTTTGGAAGTTTTTCACTTCTACATCAAATTAGTGAGTAGTTCATGATGCTAGTTCTTTTGCTTGATTTTCACTTGGTTTTGGTAGTTTTCTGAAATTTGATTGTTGGATTGACATCATAATTTGATCCTAGAGGAAGTAGTGCAACTGATTTCTTTCTAATGCGCAAATACATCTTGAATTTTAGTCCACCTCCCCACGATGGCCAACGTGGAAATGTTACATTATCTATTAATGTAAATTAATGTGTCTTTGATGAATAGCGGAGCATTACCATATTATCAATGGACACAAATTAATGTATTTGCGATAGATAGGGGAGCAGTTGGATAAGAAAATTTGGGTGACTATATTCTACATTGAATATTGTTATGTTAGGTGCCGAAATTACAAGTGCAGGTTCTTCTATTCTTGCGTGGAACCCTAAATAATTTGCAAAAGAAAAAAAAAATAAAGATTAGGAAAAGTCAAATATAGTTGTAACATGGTTTGCTGTATTTTAAAGGTTGGTAATGTCAGTCTGGATATTATCCCTCAACAATTTAATCATTCAATGCCACTTATGTACAGCTCATCACAATAATATCACTAATTTGTTTCCAAATGCTTGCGTATAATAATTATAATTGAAAATGTTAAATCATAAAATATATCACCTATATGGCTATAACACATCTAAAATCATCCAAAATGCCCGAATTGTGCAAATTAAAGAAGTTGCTTTTACTCGTTTCCAAAACAGCTGAAGAACAATAAATTATTGTTAATATGTCATAGTCGCGTTGGTAATTTTGAAATATTAGTTGGGTATTTTAATAAATGGATAATTGTTAGTGTTAAATGTTTCTAAAATCATGAATTTTATGATTTTTTTAGTGTTAACATGAATTTCAAATTTTTCCACAAAAAGCACAAACTTCTGCACGCTGAACATCGATTACAATTCTAGTGAAGTTGAAATTGACATGGATTTCGAATAAAAAAATGAGTGTATAGATTTTAAAGCATTTAACCTAAACTCATGTCATTTTTAATGATAAGACAATCAATCCACGTGCATTTCTTCCACATCAGTATCCGTTTTAATTTTGCCGAAATTGAAATTAATATTGAATTTGTAAAAATTGTTTTATTTATTTGTTCGAAGTAGAATTTTAAGTTACTGTTAATAACAAAAAAAAGTGTAAAGTTCACGATTTTAAAAATATTTACCTCCAGTTATGGAATTTATTATGGGGTCTAGGAAATTTGGATAGACAACGCAGTTGATTCCGAGAAGAAATTGTCTTTAGGCTCATTTGATCTTTACAGGATCAGCAAAGAATAATTTTGTCTAAAGTCCTTTAATATACGCAGAGGAAAAAAAGTGGTTTTTTTTTCCTCTATTTTATTTTTTGCTTTTTTTTTTTGAAAAAAAAAATGTATGGACCTACTGAATTACTTATGTTTTCTCTCTCTTGTTCTCATAATTATTAGCCGTTATAGCTACTTTTAAAGTTGGAAATTGAATTAAGCCGCTGCTTCGAATTAACTCACTGTTACTAGCCGTTGCCTTGCAATGTGATTAGTAAGGAGGCTCATACACTAATTGAAAGAGCAACATATTTTTTTGCTTTAATGAACATTTTTGCCCCACCTCACCTATTTCTAGAATTTTGTAATGTTTCATGATATATTTTATAACTAAATTTAGAAACTCGTGCTCTTATGCGGTTCTTTTGTTGGAGATATGATCATATCAAACCATAATATCTATATCTATACACATGTAACATATACTCCATCCATTTCAATTATATACTCACTATTATTATTTTCCGGTATTGCAATTATATAGTCTTATTATTGTGAAGATTATTAATTTTTATAGTGATATATAAATACATTCTTATTAAATTTTGAAAATTAGAAAATGAACCGCTTAATTTTTAGAAGTTATAAATCTTAAATAAGGGTAATATAGGAAGTTTAGCTTTAATATCTTATTTTTATAAAAAAATTTAATTTATATACGAATAAAAAAAAGACTATAATTAAGACACATGAAATATAATAATAACACTGCATGCGAAAATAAAAATCAATACACTTGTATTTTAAGGATCAATCGAGCAATTGATTGATTAGATAATACATATATATTAATGTATGTGTTATAAATATATTAGTCAGTGGACATTAATTTATAACTCTAGATATTATACACCTTTAATATTTCATGTAATTCAAATATATTGTTGTGACAATGAAATTGAAAATAGAAAATGATACAATACTCATTTTATATATCTTGTCTTCTTATCTTATGTTTATGTTTATTTTACTATTACAACGATTGTAGTAAAAATCCGCAGAAATAAAAATCAAACAAAGAAGTCACATCACTCCCATAACCTCCTCAAGAAGATTGTCTTGAAGACAATAAGTTTAGTAGTTTTGTACGTGTGCCATATAATCATAATATTGAGATTGTGAAACTGTAACACTCTGATCCCGAGAGAAGGGTAGGGGACCGGTGCGTTACTTGGGGAAAATGTGATATGACCCGAGCTGAGGAGATGTCCGATCCAATCAAAGTACCGGAAGGACCATTAACTTGAGCTAGCGCTAAGAGGTTCAAGGAGAGCCTCAATAGATTCATGCAAGAGGTCTGGAGCAAAGAGTCGTCCAAGCGACCCGTGGAAGGAGAAGCACCCAAGCTCAAGTGGAAGACAGTGATCTCGAACTGCAGAACAGGCTAGCACGGGCTACAGCGCGAGCCAGGAAGCAAGCAGCCGGTCGCACCAACAGACGCGAGCTACAGCGTGAGTGGACCCGTTCGCGCCCATGACCCATCTGGCTTCGGCATGAGCGCAAGCTACAGCGCGACTTGAGGCGCGAGTGATCCGGTCGCGCCCGCGACCTGTTTGGCTTCAGTTTGAGCGCGATCTACAACGCGACTGACCCCATGTCGCGCCCAACTGGAGCATGTCCGGAATTGCGTTTTCTTTGTGTTTTATTTCCTAGTTTTTGTGGGATATTAAATTAGGGCTTAGTTAATTTTGGACCAACTATAAAAGGCTTTATACTTTCATTATTTGAGATACAACTTTGATATTATTAATTTTTAACGTGACTTTTCACTTTTCTCTCTGAGAGAATTATTCGAGTTTCACAA
Source organism: Perilla frutescens (assembly GCA_026008535.1). Lineage (NCBI taxonomy): Eukaryota > Viridiplantae > Streptophyta > Magnoliopsida > Lamiales > Lamiaceae > Perilla > Perilla frutescens. Next base: position 43,441,445 of record BRKX01000013.1, on the reverse strand, counting down.
CACAGCGTGAGATTCAAATCGACTTATCAAACGGATTCACATCCCCATTTGTGGCGTCATCACAACAATCCGAGTTCGTGTTTTCAATTGTTCGAGGGTCTCGACTACATCATATTTGAGGTTTGACATCATTGTGATGCTAGGGTTTGGATCCATCCATCCATTCCGTCGAAACTGATACAAGTCCTGGACAAAACATCTGTTGTCTTTGTCGTGTGCCGGCGTGGATCGCATCAAGTGGTATCAGAGCCACGGCTTTGTATCAGGTTCCAATTTATCCCTTTAATTTATGTATTTTAATTTCTCGCCTATTGATATAAAAAAAAAGTCGAAAATCAGCAAAAAAAAACAGAGAGACGCTGATATTATAAAAAAAACTAAGTAAAAAGGCGGGAAAATTTTGGTATTTTCGTTACATTGATTTTAATATTTGGGTTGTTGGAGACGCGTATATTGCCTGGGGAGAAGTCGAAATTTTTTTCAGAAATTTTCAAATTTTTGAAATTTTTCCAGCACATATTTTAGTGAATTGTGATTGGTCTTTTGGGATTTCATTATTGCGATTGTGTTTCTAGCTTAATTCTCTTTGGAGAGAAAACGAGTGGTAAAAGCCAAGAGTGTGTGAGATTATTAGAGTGAAAAGAGCCGATTGTGTGATACACGAGAGTAAACACGTGAGGTTGAGAGCTAGAATTTTGTAGGGATTCTTTGTTTTTGCCGTTCATTTAATCTTTCATTTCTTTGTTCAATTTTGTTATTTTTGTTTTGTTAATTGAGTAAAAAAACAAAAAAAAAAGAGAAAAAAATCGTTCAAAAAAAAAGAAGAGTCGATAAAAAAAAAGGAGAGTCATGTCTAACAAAGGTGCGGGTAATGATAAGATAGTCACCACATTTGATCTGAAAATACAGTGGAAGCCATTCAGCAACATCTCGCGAAGCTGTTCAAAACCGAGATGGCAACGTTTAATGAGAGACTCAACTAACTGGAGAGCTCAATACAAGAGCAATCCCAACAAGCTGCTCGAGAGCACCGTGGTGGTAGAGGTGGAAGAGGCGGACGAGGAGCTCGGATGGAGGCTCGACGTTATCCACATGTAGAAAGACAAAGACCAGATTACTATGACACTGAGGTGGGAGATTCGGAAGAGGATGACAGGTACTCAACTGCGGGAGGAAGAAGACATGGGAGAGCAAGGAATCAGGAAGATGACGATCTAAGCAACATCAAAATGAATGTGCCTTCATTCCAAGGTAAAAATGATCCAGCTTTGTACCTTGAATGGGAGCGTAAGATTGAGATGATGTTCGACTGTCACAACTATTCCGAACTCAAGAAGGTGAAGTTGGCAGCAGTGGAGTTTTCAGATTATGCCATAGTGTGGTGGGATCAGTTGACATCCAACAGACGGCGTAATCGGGAACTACCGATAGAGACGTGGGGAGAGATGAAGGCGGTGATGAGGAAAAGATTCGTGCCAAGTTACTACTACCGGGAGCTATACAACAAGTTCCAAAACATGAAACAAGGTGCGAATAGTGTAGACGATTACTTCAAGGAGATGGAGGTTTCAATGATCCGAGCAAATATGGAGGAAGATAGGGAAGCCACAATGGCTTGATTTCTAGTCGGTTTACATGGAGAGATCTGCGAAGTGGTGGAGTTGCAGCACTATGTGGAGATGGAGGACATGGTGCAAATAGCTATCAAGGTAGAGAACCAACTCAAGAGGAGGGGTAACAACAGTCGAGCGAGTTCTTCTACATGGAAGTCGAACTCAAATTCCAATGCAACCCCGTGGAAAGCTTCAAATCAAGGGAGGAAGGATGAGAAGCAACCGTTCACTAAGCCAAAGATCGAGGTACCTACAGTGGCGGGATCGAGCAACCAAGACTCGTCGAGTAGCCAAAACCGAGACATTAAGTGCTTTAAAAGGCAAGGTAGATGACACATAGCCAACCAATGCCCAAACCTGCGTGTGATGATTCTGAAGGACAATGGTGAGATTGTGACGGATGAAGAAGAAGTTGATTCGAAGATGCTCGGTTTATCCGAGTCGAGTGGGGAGGAGGAGTACGCAGCGCCCAACGCTCTCATTTTGGTTGCACGCAAATCTCTTAGCTTGCACACCAAGAGCGTCGACGATGAGCAAAGGGAGAACATATTCCATACCCGATGCCACATCAAGGATAAGGTATGTAGTATGATTATTGATGGAGGTAGTTGTACTAATGTTGCAAGTGTTGTGATAGTGACAAAATTAGGATTGTTGGTTCTCAAGCATCCTAAGCCATACAAGCTGCAGTGGTTGAACAATAGTGGAGAAACTAAGGTGAACAAGCAAGTTCGAGTGCCATTTCGGATTGGTAAGTATAAAGACAAAGTGTTGTGTGATGTTGTGCCTATGCAAGCGGGACATATTTTGCTAGGACGTCCATGGCAATTCGATAGGAGGGTGAAGCATGATGGCTTCACAAATAAGTATTCTTTTGTACTTAACAAGAAGACAGTGACACTGGCTCTTCTAACACCATCCCAAGTGTATGAGGACCAAGTGAAGCAACAAGAGGAGGCCCATACAATGAGAAAGAAAGGAAAGTAGGCCAATGTTGGAAAGGCGGTGATCCAACACGCTTGTTTTGCCACAGCTAGTGATGTCAAATGAGTTGTGCAAAATGAGAAGCCAATGTACTTGATGATCTGCAGAGATGTGTTAATGCGTGCTAACCCATTTGATCCATCTTTGCCTAGTTCTATTGTATCTGTTTTGTAGGAATTCAAGGATGTTTTTCCCAAAGAGATGTCATCGGGTTTGCCACCAATTAGGGAAATCGAGCACCAAATTGATTTCGTGCCCGGCGTTACATTGCCAAACCGACCGGTGTATCGGAACAACCCTGAGGAGACAAAAAAGCTAGAACATCAAATACATGAGCTACAGTTCTAGTGGCATGCCTTTCATACTTCTACTTATCTCATAAATAGACTTCCTACACCTACTCTCCAAAATAAATCTCCTTTTCAAATGTTATTCAATGTTCTTCCTTCATATACTCATCTCAAAATCTTTGGATGTACCTGTTATCCTTATCTTAGACCTTACAAAACACATAAACTTCAGTTTAAGTCTAGCAAATGTATCTTTTTGGGCTATAGCTCACATCATAAGGGATATGTTTGCTATCATCCCAATGGAAGGTTCCATATAGCTGATTCCGTCTCGTTTCATGAAGAGGAGTTTCCTTATCCTTCCCTTTTTCCTAATACTACACAAAATAGTACCTCCACTTCTTTTTCTTCTCTTATCTTTCCTTCTGCTACTAGGATTATTTCTAGTCCCTCTTCAGACTCTTCTTCTTCCTCTTCTTCTTCTGATTCTTCTAAGCAGCAGACTTGTTCATTTGCTAGCTCCCAATCTATGGCTTCTTCTTCTCCTCCTCCTTCTCCCCCTATTCCTCCTCAGCACAGTATGGTTACAAGATCTAAAAATGGCATTTTCAAACCCAAAGTCTGGATTTCTGAACATAAAATACCAACTGAACCAACCACGGTTGTTCAAGTCTTAGAGGATCCAGCTTGGGTGGCTGCTATGGAAGCAGAGTTTAATGCTTTGCAAGAGAAACAGACTTAGGTGTTGGTTCCTTCTAATGCAGATCAGAAACTCATTTCCAATAAATGGGTTTTTAAGGTTAAAACTAAATCAGATGGGACATTGGATAAGTTGAAGGCTCGGTTGGTAGCAAGAGGTTTTGAGTAGTATGTTGGGGTCGATTTCCTTGAAACATTCATCCATGTAGTAAAATTTTCTACAATTCGGCTTGTGTTTGTTATGGCTGCAATCAACAAATGGCATATCAGGCAAATTGATATTAATAATGCCTTTTTAAATAGTGAGCTTGAAGAGACAATATATATGACACAGCCCAAAGGATTTGAAAGCAAGCAGTTCCCTCAGCATGTTTGCAAACTTCAGAAAGCTATCTATGGATTAAGACAAGCCCCTATGGCTTGGTACAACACATCTCATATCTACAGGATTCACAAGGTCTCAGTCTGATTTTTCATTCTTTTTCAAAAAATCTGCTAAGAGTATGGTGCTCATGTTAGTATATGTTGATGACATATTAGTCACTGGTGATGATGCTGTTGAGATTACAGCGGTTATTGCAGAGTTGAATCAAAAATTTGCTCTTAAAGATCTTGGAATGGTCAATTATTTTTTGGGTATTGAAGTGTCTCATACACATGGTCAATTTGAGTTATCTCAGACAAAATATCTGGAGGAATTACTTGCTAAGACAAATCTCACTGACTGCAAGCCATGTGTTACTCCAATGTTACCCACTACAAAGTTGTCCAGACAAGATGGAGCTATTTTGGATCATCCTACCTTGTATAGGAGCACGGTGGGAGCTCTTCAATACTTGACATTAACAAGACCATATATCTCTTTCTCTGTCAATAAGTTGAGTCAGTTTTTGCAGAAGCCCTTAGATACACACTGGGCTGCTTGTAAGCATTTGTTAAGATACTTGAAAGGCACTAAAATTCTTTCTTTATGCTTCAGCCCTACATCCTCTCTATGTTTTGAAGCTTACTCGGATGCCGATTGGGCAAGCTGTTTGGATGATAGGCGTTCTACGGGTGGACATTGTGTCTTTCTTAGCCAAAATCTCATCACATGGAGCTCCAAGAAACAGGAGGTAGTCTCCAGGAGTAGTGCAGAGTCGGAGTATAGGGCCCTTGCAAATGTTACAGCTGATCTTGTGTGGTTGAAGGCTTTGTGCAAGGAGTTGGGTTATCTAGTTGATTCTCCTGCCAAGATATGGTGTGATAATTGTAGCGCCATACCATTGGCATCAAATCCAGTCTTTCACGCACGGACTAAGCATGTCGAGATCGATGTTCACTTTGTGCATGAAAAGGTTCAAGACAAGACAGTTGAAGTTGGGCATGTACCTTCCATGGATCAAATTGCAAACTTGTTTACCAAGCCCTTGACTGAATCAAGATTTCAGTGTTTGAGAGATAGGTTAAAACTTCGATCTACTTAGCTACTGTTCTGCAGGGGAGTGTTAAATGTATTTATGCATGTGTGCTTGCATGCATGCAAGGTAGCTAGTAGTTCGGTTCTTGTTATCCACGTGGCTTTAGATCCGCATTTTGTGGAGTTTAGTTAGAGTTAGTTATGGTTAGTTTTCTGCTATAAATTGTTGTAAATATCTTCAGTTTCATTAAGTTCAATAAATCAGAAAATTCTCAAAATACTCTCTCTTATGCATTTTTACGAACATCTTGAATTCTCTCTAGATTCTCTAGATTTCAACAGTTCGGAATCGGATGATGTAATGTTTTTTAGGGAAGATTATAGAATGTTACTATTTCTTTATCGATCATGTTTGATTTCATGTTATGTTTAGATTGTATCACACATTGCCACTCTCACCAACAATATATATTTGGTTCTTTAAGAAAACATAAAGAATATATATTCAACAGAAAAAATACCATCTTTTAATAGAAAAACAGCATATGCATCTTATCCAAATTAGAAAACATCACAGATTCCCTAAAGAAGGAGAAGAGTAAAGTTTTGCCAGAATTTTTAACAAACACAGAGCATTGATGCTTTCCAAATTCATCTAATCTTTAGATACCTTCTCAACTATATAAACTGTAATTAAACTCCAACAAACTTCAAATTAACATTGAAACAGCACCAAGAAAATGCAAGTGTATCCCAATGGAGGCTACACCAAAAACCACTACCCAGTGATGGACAACGACAGCTACTTCTGCGACGATGACTATCACTACAACAACACAGTTCCATGGCCACCCCAAAACATGCAGACAAGGCTCGAACAAGGTCCTCCCATGCCGAACCAAACCTGCTCTATCAACCACCTGTTCAAAGATAACCATCAGTACAACAACGGATCAAGCATGCAGATGAACACTGGTCAGTGGATCCCTCTACACAAGACTTACCATACAAACATGGATGGTTATGCACGTCATGATCACACTGAGAATTTCAAGCAGGGGCACCAAGATTATGTTGCCCGATATCCTCAATTCTGGGGTGGAGAAGAGCACCAATACTATACCTTGAATGGCAAAAAAGGCACCATATCCGACTCTGGTAATCAATATCCAGGTAGCGTGCATCTTGATGTTGAAAGGAGCGGTGGTTATGGGCCGTGTGTTCCATTAGACAAGCAGCGCCGTTATTCTTTTGAGCAAAACAAGGCACCTCCAGTCTGGGTTACCAGAGGCATCTCAGACTAAAGTATTAGGCTACTTTGAGGCTTCACTAAGCATAGATCATATATGCATGCTGATAACTCGTGAAAGCACCTAGATTTAAGCTGTAATGACTTTAAATGAAAATTTATGTACTTGAATAAATCTGCGACATCATCGTCTGTACATTAGAATGTGTTAACTACTCAATATGATGGATATTTTCTCATAAAATTAGGTTCAGATGTCACAAGTGTAATGTGCACTATCTTATAACTTCATGAGTGAGTCCCTTAACTCCATAACTCAAGCTCCTTCACGGTACGACCAATTAATCCATTTCGATAATAGGAAATTAATCTGGTTAACTATGTCTTGAGAATTATAATTCTATTCAACTATCAGAAATCAAGATCTAAGATCAAAAGGCACAAGTTCATAGGTTTACTCGAAAGCCTACAAAATGGATAAAAAAAAAAACCAGCAAACAAAATTAACACTGATAAATACCTTTGCATAAAGAAGTAATCACTATTACACTAAGCATCTTGGACAATCATATAAGACCAGTAAGTAACATGGATACCCACTCTCTTCTTTCCTCTTTCGAAAGACTGTAAAAGAGGTCAAGTTTTGCAGGATCCGTCACAATCAAAGATGCTGCCCGAAGACGAGCTTGTAAGTTAAGATCAGGCAATTTTGATAATTCTCCATTTAACCTTGATCTCTTTTCACCAGCTCTCTTCTCAGCAGCTGCTTCTTTTCCAACTATTTCACCCAATAAAGAAAGATGCTCTTGATATTTCTCAAGAAAGGTCCCAAATATCTTTGCCAATTCTCCCAATCCAGATGATCCACTACCACTAGTAATTGTATCCTTGTTCAAAACATTAATAGTTGGAGAACGAGGTCGCTTTTCTGCCCTACCTGTGGCATCTCCCGAACGGTTGTCATCATTTGATCGATTAGTCCCAGTCGAGTCCTCAGATGGACCACTTGCTCTTTCATGGTCAGGCAATATGTTACAATTGGATGCATTCCATGTCACATCTCTGAGTGATTCTCTCTTCTTACAGTGTTCAATCAAGCTATAATTAGCTCCATCAACACTCACACCATTATTATTGGCAGTCGGATCTCCTTCTTTCTCAAATGATCCACTCTGAAATGCCTCATTATTTCCTCTGTCATCTTCTTCAAAACTATCATCCACCATTAGGTTAGTAATACCATTGTTGTCCTCATCATCAAATACCTTATCACCGCCCAGTTCATCATTATTGAGGCCCTTCCTTGTACCTCTGTTCCCAAATAAAAAATGAAGATCATTATAATAAGGGAAATGCTTGTTCCTCAATCCCTTCGCATCAGGACGACTCTGGACAAAGCATCAAAAAACCACATTTAAAATACAACACAACAGGCTAAAACCAGCATAAATATTTATATGATCATTTCAGAATTTTAAAAGCCACACCTGAACCCATTCATCCCACACATTGCTATCCTTGCATATCAGTATCTTTTCTCTATTATCCCATTTCATGCCAGCTGCACCTTGCATTTCGGTTATTGCATCGTACTGCCTCTTCAGAAGCTTCAATCTGGATTCAATATGCGGGCTGGCCCTGATTTTGCAATCTGGAATCCTGGACCTTAGCTTTCTCTCCAAAGCAGCAGTATAGCCATTCTTGAAAATGCCATTCTCTCGTTTCCACCCGGCATTGCACAACTCGGAGAGTGATGCAATCAGAATTGCATCTTCCTCTGGTGTCCATTTCTTTTTCATCACTCTTCCAGCTTTATCTTCTCCCTTCCTTTCATGTTGTCCACTATAAGCATCTCCCATTCTTCAGTCCCACCATAGACACAGTCCAACCACATTTTATGGAAACAAAACCAAATTAAACAATGCAAGCAATAGCTACATCACAGAGATACATATTGATAAACAAGCTTAGGCTAAACCAAGAGTTGATTTTTCACTCTATGTATATATATCATTAAAAACCCATCCACAATATCCAGTTTCTCCAAAGGGACTACTACTTCATAACTTAATGAAACAGAATTGAATTTACAGTGTGCTACTTGTCGGAATACAGAAATTCCATATTTTATAATATTATGATCATACCAGAATGAAACCAAAATTAATTTGTATTAAGAGTTGGATTCAAGAAATGTAGCACCACAGACTACAGAAGTTCCATACTTTTACGCAGCATTTGCCAAATGCGTGACAATAATCATCCATGGAAATTGGAATAGCGGTTATTTTAGCCACCAAGAATCAAGACAAAAGCTTTAGCCTTAAAAATCAAGAATTTACAAATTGCAATACGGACCTAAGTATGCCTTCAAAAAACATAGAAAACTAAATAATTAAGTAGATAATAATTTAAAAGGCAGGTACAAGAAACAAAAAAAGGGACCCACCTTGAAACTACAGAGCGAGGTAAGCCCGCGGGAGGGAGGAGAGAAAGAAGTTAGGGAAAGATGGGAATTAGAATGGGGATGGAAGAGGCGGAATAGGAATTCTTATCCCGGCTTGTATTGGATTCTCAGCCCATGCCCATGGAATTGAATTAGAATTCTATTCCGAAAATGAAAATTATATTTTTGCCGTATATATGCAATTATATCTCTGTGTGTGTAAAGCTAAAAAAAAATTGTACTAATTAGAAATCTTTATCTCTTACACAACTTTGTACTACTATTATGATATTTATATGATTTTTTTGTTTAATATTTAACCATTCATTTGGTTGACAAGGGAATTTGGCATGAAAAGTAATATGATTTCTTAGTTTTAAATTCATGTGTTATGTTTAAATTTTACACTAGGTATTCTAATTACTTGCGTCTGAGAATCTTGTGTTATATTATTTTATATGATTTCTTCATGCCTTATCTTTTTTAATAAATTATTATTAAATTTGGGTTCATAATTTTACAACAAAAAAATTAAAAAGAATTTTTTTTATATACTTTTTCAACTTCATTTTTTATGAAATATTGTTAGTTTTTTTTATTAGAAAGTTTCAACTTTCTAGAAAAAAAAATTGATAAAAAAAAATATAACTAAAAGTTGATCATTATAGCCATCTTTTTAGCAATTTATAGGGAGCGTATGACAAAATCAAAACAACGAGCAATTTGACTTTAGAATCAACGGCATATATATATATATATATATATATATATATATATATATATGGGGTGGTTCTGGTGTAAACCACCCCTAGTGTGTAAACTGTAAACCAATCTCCCACCACACATTCTTTAAAATTCAATGGTCTAGATTTAGTCAAAGGGATGTGGCATTATTGAAAATAAAGAAACTTAAAAAAACGCAGTGACATTTTGGCAATTTCCGCGTCTAGGTCAAAATTTAAAAAATAAAGAAAAATAGTGGACCGGGACGCGGGCTAACGACGACGCATTTATATGCTGACGAACACATAATCATATGCTAACAAAGCAATATCACTTCATTCACAACACCTAACTTTGAACGCAAAACTAATTTTGTTAGGAATTATTAAATGGCGAAATTTATATGGTTGGAAAGCTAATCAAGCCTAATTTTCAACAAAAAATAATTTAAAAAAAAATGAATCGTGGACAAAGTTATAGTTGTTTGATTGAAGGTTGTTAGTTGCATTATTTGGTTTCAATCCACAACATTATTGTTTTTATTAGCATTGTGCATTATTTTTTTTTAGCATTACATAATACTTCTGTTAGCGTACGACAGTGCTAACAACAACGAATGATAGAATTCAATAAAATTAAATTCTTGAACTCTAAAAATTGATGTGATAGCAATATAACTAATCATGATGCTAGCGAATCATCTGTTATATGCTAACGAATCATGCTTAATTGAGATGGATGTTATGTATTAATAATATACATGCAATATTAAACACATATGATTCTATTACCATATACAATTATACTACATTAGCACTATTATAACATTTTAGTTAGCATATGTCAATGCTAACGTTAGCAATGCATTAACATTCTCATATAAAAAATATCTTAATGCATTAATGTATTGTTCATTGTGAATATAATTGATACTAATGAAATATTTGTTATATAGTAATGAAACATATCCTAATTGAGATTAAATAAACATTTACAGTTATATAATCAATGCTAATGAAATATTTGGCATATGCTAACAAAGCATTTATCATATGCTAATTAAACATTTTTTATATTTTAACGAAGCATACCTAATTATGATTTAATAAATCTTTATCGCAATATAACTGATGCTCACGAAACATTTGTCATATGCTAATGAAACATATGTCGTATGCTAGCGAAGTATTCTGAACTTGAATACGCGTGAAAAATGAAACTTTTGTATTTTTCGTCCAGATTTTTCTAGATACTGATCTTAAATGAAAGAGGATTAAAAGACCTTTATTTGATATATTATTTGCATTAATCCGATGAAAAACGAGTAAGTTATGATAATTTGAAGTTTTTAAGAATTTTTTTAGATGCTGAGTGAGCATGGCATCATCTTTTTTTCAACAAACGGATGGAAATACCCTCATACACAGAAAAAAGTTGTGAAAATTACAAACTGCCACCAAATTTTTCTCCAAATCTTGACCTTGTATTTTTTTAGATGGATGGTGGGAGATTGATTTACAGTTTACGCACTAGGGATTGGTTTAAATTTGATCAATTCCATATATATATATATATATATATAATAGAATTACTTTTGCAAATTAATGCAAACTTTTTCTTTTAAATAATGATTTGTGTTTTTCTTTAAAATGAATAAATAAAAAGAAAAAGAAAGTGACCCAAACCTAAAAGTCCTAGATACCATAGGATGATAACTCAGGGGACTGGTGCCTTATTAAAACCCATATGGAAAATTCAGAGTGGGAAAAACTATATGGGAAAAAGAGTACCCCTCTAGTGAAAACGAAAATAACCAGGACCACAAAAATCATGTATAACAGCATCAACAATACAAGGAATCTCAGAAAATCAATATCCATGCTAAACACTAAAAGAAGCTAACAAATCAGCAACACTTTTGTCTTCTCTATACACATGTGAAACACAAAAATAAATACTAGAAATAAAATCTATTGGAGAATGATGTGTGATTGCATGTATGTATTTTCTTAATTATTACTTTATCTCTTTATTTATTCATATAATTTATTTTATTTTTTAAATAGGGCAGAAGATTGAGGATCGAATTCTAGTCTCTGGCTATAATGAGAATCTTGTCTATGTCTTTATTATATTCTAAAGAATAAAGGTACAAACGAGTTGGGTTAGCTGGATAGAAGGTGTTTGAATAAGTCAATTCATGGACTACGGTTTGAAGAAACTCTAAGTCATTAATTTTTTTATTATTATTGTACAAGCAAACCCTACTACTCACAATAATATAAGCGTTGGGTTGAGCTCATTGGGTTGAAAATGAACAATTACCTCAAATATAAATGTCATGCACCAATTTTCATAAAAAAAATAATTAACAATAATAAAGGGATGTCACTTTATTTAATAATAATAAAATATTTATCAGTAATACAACGGAAGTTAAATAATAAAAGCTCTTTAATGGATCATCATTACACGTCACCACGCACATCGCCCGAGTAAATCATCAATCTGAAAAAATATAATAACTTTGGGGTGAGTGTTATTGACTCAATAGAGAACGTATATATCCAAGTTATACAATTATAATAAATTATAATATGGGTAATTCGTGGCAAATATATCGGGATACATACAGCTCGTCATCCAATAATAATTGTCGTAACCTGTAGGTTAATAATTGTGAACATGCATAAAAGCATAACAAGGATAAATATAATATGTGCGTCACATCAGATTTCTCACCTTAACCTCGACTTGGATTTTCAACTTGACTTGGCTGAAACTGAACTTAGTTAGATCCATGTGCGTCGCCTAACATCAAATATAGTATAATAATTATAATAAATTTAAAATAATTTACATGAATAATATGATTTTAAAAAAATAATATAATTTGAACTTTTGAAATAATGATGGATGAATTTCAATGAAATTCTAATCCCAATTTCACACCTTCAATCTCAACTTCTCATTTTATTTTACTCTAGGCAACTTACCACCAACAAATATAATACTCTCTCTCTCTCTCTCTCTCTCATTCACGTACGTAACCATCCTCACAAGTCACACCAAATCAACACTTCAATCTCCCTCTCCCTCTCTCTCTCTCTCTCTCTCTCTCTCTCTCTCTCTCTCTCACACACACACACACACACACACACACACACACACACACACACACACACACACACACACACACACACACACACACACACACACACACACACACACACACACACACACACACACACACACACACACTGTCTAGCAGATTGCCCCCTCAATTCTTTTCTTCCTTCACAACTAAAATAATTGGACTAATTTTTGGGTTACGAGATACAACTAAAATAATTGTAAAACTTTTTTAAAACATAAAACACATTTAGTGTAAAAAAAAAATCATTGTACATCCTTAACTAATTATTTAATGCAATATTCTGTAATAGTTTCGAAATTTGATCACTTTAAATAAAAGGTTTCAACTTTAAAATATATAAAAATTCCACTAAACTCAATAATAATAATAATAATAATAATAATAATAATAATAATAATGTAGGCGCAACTTATAGGAATGTAATAAAATATTTTAAATTAACACGCACTGATAAATAATATTTTTAAACCAAATTTTATTAAAAAAGGTTATGAACGATTTTAAAAAGATCCGGTTCGCTACAATAAAGTCACTAATTTGTTCTATAGTGAAGGTTATCAATGCTTACCTATGGTGAAGAAGAAAGTGGCTAGCTAGACTACTTTATTTGGAGAGGAAAAGTGAAAGTTTGAACATGTATATTTAAGGTTTGAATGTTTGAGAATTAACATGGTCAAATAAATGATAGTGTGTAGTAGGAATGAGATCATATATAAATATAGGATCATAATTATATACATAGATTTAACACAGACACACACACACACACAAAGAGGATAAATAATATATGATTCATTTTTCTCAAAATCACATTTCTAAATTTATATATCAGATAATTACACTTTTATGTCAACCAAACGAGACAGAATCATGGCATATTATTCCTCTAAACTTGAAGAATAAAACAAAAAATAATATTTTCAATTAATTATTTCATAGAATTTCATCAATATATATGGCATTCTTAGTTAAAAATTGTGTTCTACAATTTGTTTATTATGTCATTTTCTCGAGCGTTGTTTTTTAATGGACCAATCAACATTAAGATTGGGGAATTTTAAACAAAGTATAGTAAGAGTTTTAACGTGAGAGTAAGAGAAAAAAATGTAGTTTTTTTTTTTTTTTTTTAAATTGCCATAAAGGACATCATTTCAAAATGTACGTGGGCAAGAAAGACTTCCACGTCATTTTAAGTTATCGAAAAAATTTGGAGGTATCGGAATTTAGTAATTTACTACAAATTATAATGTTAAATGATATCGAAGGGTATCAGAATATTTATAGTTGAAATTACAAATTTATTCAGTAGTTATGATTGTTTTAGCAATTAACCTTTATTATTTTGGTAAACTACTCACCCTACTGTCCTACATTAACAAGTTAAAATAATGCATTTTTTTTACCCACACATTCGATCTGTGGATATTGAAGAAATTTGAACCCGTGACTTTTGGTCTCCAAGCAAACTCACTCCACCACTATTTATATATAGTTTGTGAAATTTGATTTCGTATCGCATCTTCTGTTTTATTATTAGAGCAACTCTTTCATGCACCAACCTGATCATCAAACGTGTGGAAGCACGCGCCTCTATTTTCTCTTTTTTATTTTTATTTTTTTTAAGATATATATTCTAAAATAAAATTGCTAAACTCTAAAATTAAACTGAATTAATTTAATTTTTGATTCAGCGATTCACGCAGTATACTTGGTCGTTACTAACACGTGGGCTCGTGCACTATCCGAAATAATTATTTTTTAAAAATAAATATATACTCCAAAATGAATTATTGAACCCTAAAATTACAGTGAATTAATTTATTTATTTTTTTATCTAGCGATTCTCGTAGCACACTCGTCCGACGCTAACCCATATGCTCGTGTACTATGCTTGACAATTAATATTTTTGAATTAAATATAAACTATAATTGAAATTAATAAACTCGAATTTGAATGTAATAAATTCATATAAGCGAATTAACAAAGATAATACTATTGAAGTTATGAGGATTGTTGGTTTTGTATACTAGAAGACTTGTCTTTGTATATTTTTCTGATGATATGATGATATGAAATGAAAGTTATTGCAGTCACTGTTTGCATTTAGATTATGTTTTATAATTGTTCTATGCAATGTTCCATATACTTACATTGTAGATGATATGGTGTGGGGAGTCACACGGTAAGATCATATCATTAGAACCTTGTATTGTATTAAAGAACTCACGGCTTAGGTGGTCCTGAACACACCATCGGTATACCGTAGAATAATCTGATAAGTTAGTTTATCTTGACTAACTGATTATTCTAGTACACTCGTTGTGTATTGAGGAGGATCACGATAGGATACTATTCTCTGTCTCTGACCCAGTTACTGAGAGAATAAAGATCCACAGAGTTCGGGTTCTGAACTCATGTGATATTGGCGAGCATATGTGTGCGTTGTTTATTACTTTGATTTATCAATGAGTAAGATCTTTTCGTAGATCGAATTCGATATCTTGGATAATAATAATGTATACATGATGTCTCGAGCAGTGTGCATGAGCACCGTGTCCTGGTGCGCCAGGTTGATGATGTTCTCTTGAGGAAACGCAAGTTCATGTTGAAACCCTGCAGGTGGAATTTATTCCTTACATGGTAAAGCTTGTGTGGTACTACTCAAGGATTTAGATGTTAATTAATTATAGCTGTCAGAGGCTGACATAATTAATTAATGAACATTATATCTTAAACACAGGGAATGGCTGGACTAAAGGAGAAAGCATATTCGCAAATATGTATTAAATTGGTAGGTCATTTTTACTTCTTTAGTGGAATAAAAGTAAAACTTAATTTATTTAATTATATCCTAAGTTTATTGGATATTAGATATTAAATAAATTAGTGGGCCAATTTAATATTCTTCTAGATCCCTGTTGTAGCCCAATATGACTGAAAGTGGACTGGATATAGAACTTGAGATAGAGGCCCAGCCCAGTAGGGCTGGAACATGAAATTTCGCCCCTCTCTATATATAAAGGGAGGGGGGCACGAAATTTTAATGATATTAATCATAAGAAATCAGCCCCTCTTTGTCTCTCAAAGTTATCCACAGATTTCACAATTCTATCTAGTAGATTTCAGCCCACTCTGAATCTAGATACAGTCCGGGAATACAACAGAAGATCTTGGAGTAGAATTGTGCAGTGGCCGTGTGTGACATAAGTGGTGCCATTATCATTGTTCATTCAACAACAAGATTAGATCTGTAATCTTGTCCTCAGACCGTCTGTCGATTTGTAAGTAGATTCGTTTTCTATGTCTTCCGCTTTATTAGAATCGAATCTGTTTTACATGCTATTTGATTAGACTGTGATAAACATGCATGTTACATAAAATTATGATTTGCATGAACATGGATTAATGAACAACCAAATAGATCATGCGGTGGTTTAATTCAAAAAAACCCCAACAGTTATAGTATTACGAGAGATCTATTTTCGGAGCAGAGCAGGTCGATCGACTGAAGTTTTTGCCTATTATTATCAATGCACACCAAATCTACTATATATATATATATATACACATAGAGATGGGATCATGTGAGAACCACATCCCCTGTGAGAACTGAGAACCAATCAGATTCATTGATCTTCCTTTTTTGAACGGCCAAGATATGTATCCAAGATTCAAATTTTCGGTGACATTATTGTAAAATTAGTAAACTGGGGTTATTTTTGTAATTTATGAATTGTATTCTATTTACGTTCAATTTCTTCACCCGATATTTCTTTCGTTTGCAATCTCTTTCATTTACTTCATCTATTTCCTTTTTGATATCTATGTGGTGCTTATACCAGGCAATACGATTGCTGTGCAAGCAGATATGTCGTTCAGTGGCCTGACGATATTCGGGACTGCATTTTTGTCGAAATTCGAGTGCTCGCAACTACCAAATCCAGTGAGTTTATACTTTATATTAATTAATTGTTGATCAATGAGAGATGAATTTATTTATATGTGTGAACTTTATATATATATATATATATATATATATATATAATTAAAGCTGCTGGAGCAAATTACGTTCGTGGACACCCCTGGAGTTCTATCAGGCAAGAAGCAACGCACGCAGAGAAGCTATGATTTCACTGGAGTAATTTCTTGGTTCGCCATGAAATGCGATCTCATCTTGATTCTCTTCGATCCTCACAAACTTGATATAAGCGATGAATTCAAATGAGTCATTAAATCTTTCCGTGGCCATGATGATAAAATTCGGGTAGTTCTTAACAAAGTAGATAAAGTTGATATGCAGCAAGTACATATATATGATAACTCTCTCTCTCTCTCTCTCTCTCTCTCTCTCTTATGCCTCATCTTATCTCTCCTCAACTCCTGGTTGCAAAATAATCGTGTAAAAATGATTGAGTATCATAAGAATATCTCGGTAATAGAGTATTTTGCACGATGAATGCAGCATTTGCAATAACAAATGAATATTATAAAAAATATTTTGTTAACATGTACTTTAGCACTACATGGATCTATTTTAGCATTGTTGTAACCTATGTTAGCCCTACTTTGAACTGTTTTAGCACTGTCATGTACTTTAGCACTACTGTGAACTATTTTAGCACTTAGATTGATGAAGCTGAAAAAGCTGTTATTTTGAATTTTTCACTATCAGTACTTTAGCACTACTGTGAACTATTTTAGCACTGTTGTAACCTAGTTTAGCACTACTGTGAACTATTTTAGCAATGCTGGACATGAACAGAAATCAAATGGAGTGAAGAGGAAATTGTGCAAGAGAAAGAGCACGCATTGATTAAGGATTTGACTGCTGTTGGTGGAGTTGAATCTCAACATGGCTACAAGAAGGAAGTTGATACATTGATGGCGAGAACATTGCACAATAGAGGGAAAATGATAGGAACAGTCAAGATGTATGATTCTTCGTTATTTTAGATGAATGATTCTTTTGAGTACATGATCATCAGTTTTGGAGAAGGAGAAGAAGGTAGATTCAGATTTTGTATATAGACATGGTGTATTGCTTTATCATTAAAGATTTTGCTTATGTACATTAGCTAGCTTATGTTGCAAAATCACTTTTCATTATTCTAATGTAAAGAAAAATATTTATCTAACTTTGAATCTAGCCATTCATTTTTATATTGTTTCTGCAATGTCTGGAAATTTCCTTTGCTTGATTATAATTATTATCGATGACTTTTGCATTTGTTTCTTTTCAACCACCTGTTACAATAGCCAAATAAAAACCACTCAAGTAGAAGAAATACAGTACACTGATATCATCCTAAACAAGGATCATGATAGTGCTAAAATAAGTCATGACAGTGTTAAAAAAGGTCATGACAGTGCTAAAATAAGTCATGACAATGTTAGTGTTAAAATAAGTCATGACAGTTCTAAAATAAGTCATGACAGTGCTAAAAAAGGCCATGACAGTGCTAAAAATAGAAAATGACAGTGCTAAAGCCTTAAATTGAAAAATATACACGTAAATTATGAGTATTCATATACTGATAATTCAACATGTAACTATGTTTGTTCGTGATTTTTTTACAATGTCGATGACATTTTTTTATGCTAATGATTATAAATGTATAATTATTCTATGTTTGCATCACACATATATTGACAAATCCTAGAAAAGTAACGAGATCTTGCTGTCTGAATGAATGTTGTAGTTATCATGACCATAATCCAGCTACTAATCCCTTTTCTCTTTGCCTTGCAATTTGTATATATATTATTGCTCTTCTTTTAATGGAAACAAACAGAAATATTCCTATGAAATATAAAGTGTTTTTTTTTTAATTACTATGCCTTATCTTTCCTTTTCTTTAATTTCAGCAGCATTCAATCGATCTTAATTAATCGCATCTGAGAAAGGTTAGTTGAGTAAGTATATTTGGACGTTGGACATCAAGAAAAGGTTGTAATAATATTGCATGTAATGATACAAATAAATAGCTTATATATAATTATATATACACTAAATTAACCCTCATGTGCATTTTAGTGATATATGGTTTGCAATATTCTTGATATCTCATTCAGTGTAATCATTTTGAAAAAGAGTACGTAGAACAATTTGAAGCCCTATTTTATTGCAAGCTAGCTAGCTAAAAAAGAGTCATGCTAAAATAAGTCATGACAATGCTAAAAAAGGTCATTACAGTGCTAAAAAAAGTCATGACAGTGTTAAAATAGAAAATGACAGTGCTAAAACCTTAAATGGAAAAATATACACGTAAATTCTGAGTGCTCATATATTGATAATTCAACATATAACTGTGTTTGTTCGTGGTTTGAGTATTCATTAATGAGGCCGCAGAATCTTCTCAACCTCTAATTGTTTGATGATGTATTCTTTTGCTCGTCCAATTTCCTTCTTGGTGGCTCCATTCGCAACAGAGCATATTTTCTTTATAGTTCGAGGCTTTTCATCTTGCCTGCAGGCTATGTACAAGCAAGCACCCAATATAGCATCCTGATTTCTCCCTCGGCTTGATTTCTGATATTCTACCTTCTTGTATATCTCATTTGCCCGATCCTTCCATCGTATAATCAATTCAACCTTTTTTGTATTAACTTCACCACAACTCAACATACAATATATAAAAACTCTAAGATAGATAGATGCACACAAAGTGAGAGTGAGAGTGAGTGAACACAGTAGTCATGCCTATTCCTTATGCATTTCATTAAATAAATATATAGAAACTAATCCAAAACAGAATCTCATCACCAATGGCTACGATGAATCCAAATACACAGCTGACTTAACCTCAGATGAACATAAATACTGTACAATAATCGATATAAGGAAACAAATTCATCCACATATCACTTACACAAAACAACCAAATCTCATAAACTCGTTACATAATGCTTATAAGCTAGCTACACCTGCTGATTTCGCGGCCTCATTAATGGAATTAGAAATGCCCTCATGCTGATAACCACAAAAACACAAGCACAAAATTACATATATATTTTCCCCTACATCTCATCTTATCTAATGCCCCTTTTTCTGAGAAGTAATTGAATTCTGATTCTGCAGTCTAGAGTATAGATTCATGCTAAAATAAATTATGACAATGCTAAAAAAGGTCATGGCAGTGCTAAAAAAGATTATGACAGTGCTAAAATAGAAAATGACAGTGCTAAAATCATAAATTGAAAAATATACACGTAAATTCTGAGTATTCATATATTTTCCGATTTTACCCTTATTAAGATTCAGGGGCAACGAAGTTGGAAGTTATTACGAGATTGCCATCGCGTTTTTTAAAATTTGGAGCATATCTTGGCTAGCCTATACCGGATCTATGGCTTAAATTGGTTCTTGGTTCTCACCTAGGGTGTGGTTCCTTCTGGAAACCAACCCTATGTACATATATACATTGCATAGAGATCTCAAATCGATAATTTGCGCCTAGAAATTTGACGAATTTGAATAAAATAGTTCTATAATTTCACGGAATTTATCCCCTCCATTGTATCAAATTTGGATTTCTACTACTATAAATTAGAAAAGATGTGTATAATATTTGTGGCGCTCAAAACCACTTTTTGATTCCTAAAGTCCCCAAAATCTGTCAAGTAAGCATATTCGTCAAATATGTTAATTAAAGCATTTTTCGATCCCAACTAATATTCTTCATAAATATACAATGCCACAAATATTGACTTGGACCTTCCTTAATTATTAGTGTCGAATTTGGCATAGTTATTTTCGGACGAAATCTTATCTCAAAGCGTGTTACATTATCTATTTTTCTTATATTTTTTCCTTAGATTTCAATTATTTTTGCTTTAGTTAGATTTTACAATTGTTAATTGAAATTAATTATACCCAATTATAGAAATTATAAGTATATTTTTTTGTATTTAATAGAGTATGTTAACTTAAAGTATACCAAATTGAAATTGAAAAAAAAATAAAAAATTATCGGAGAATATATAAGTAATATGTAACACGGCTTAGAGTTATTTTAGCTTCAATGTTTCTAAAGGAAAAAATGTAATTCACTTTCCATGTATCTACTTTCTCTCTAACTCCTAGATTCCAAGCTAGCCAGTCACATTTTATCTTGTTGAATGTAAAGAACAATTCGATTTAGTAATTTAAAAAATGAATTCAGCCGCCACCAATTTCTAGAAAAGAATCAAGTGACATGTTAGGATAATGTTACAAAGGAATCAGATTCCATCTTAACATCATATTACAATATTCAACCTAAGAAACTCAAACTATATATATAAATAGCCGAGCCCGGACCACAACTACATTCATATATCTCACACAAATTAAGTAGTAGAAGAAAAAGAAGAAGAAGGAAAAAAAACATCCTTTGATTGCAAAATTAAGGACAGGAAATGGAGAGAGTGGAAAGGAATATGAAGCACCATCATAAACACGAACGACATCTACACAGGCAACCGGATGCCTACGAGCTCTATGAACTCGAGCACATGCCACACAAGCTCACAAAAGCTCGTAGTGGCCGTGCTAGGGCTCAAGCCCGTCAAATATTCACTTCCGATGATTATTATGAGACGGAAAAAGAGGTGGAACCCCTTTGGCCCCCGACTGAGGGGGGCAATGGGGTGATCTTAACGCCCGATTGCTATGAGTCGAGGAGAGACATGCAGCCGTTGTACTGGCGCTCACCGGAAAATGATGAGGGAGGCTGTAACGGAAACGTTGACTGTGAGGCTGAGAAGTTCATTATGTTGGAGCATAAGAAGTTTGAGCTAAGCAAATGGAAGTCGTCAATGAGAAAGTAATTAATTAATTACTTTCTTTTACCTTATCAAATATTACCAAGGGACACCTAGGTTAAGGTTTAATTTAGAGCTTGAATAATGTCCTTGTAGTTTTTCCTAATTAATTACTTCCATTAATAACTATATATAGGCAAGATTGTCTACATATTCTATTGTATTGTATATGTCCGTATTAATTATATATTGAATTTCTTAATGTTATCTGATGTATATTTATATATGCAGTGTTTTAATTCGTTAGGTCGTGTGACATTTGCGTAGTATGGAGGTGTGTCAGTCTATGCTGGGCAATGGATGAATTAATCTAACACTGCACCGTCGTACCCAACAAATATTTTAATGCACAAATAGATTTTGGTACTTTTAATTTATGTTTTAACACTTTTGATGGGACCAATTAAGTTATTTAAAATTTTAATTATGCTATGATTGTATAGGATGTCACACCGTTACTGAGTCTCATCGCAAGTATACTAAATTGCGGAATCTAGTTATAACATAGTATAAAAGTTTTAAAACTAACTCAACCAACGTAATTAAAATCCAATATTATCACGTAACAAAAGAATTACGTCTTAATTATAGTAAATAAAAGTTCAACAATTCGTCTCGCGCCGATCGAAACTATATGCAGTAATCTAGTTAATTTACTGATACCTACTTTTTATTTAATACACCACTGCATCACTAAATCATTCCAAAGAATCATCTATTAATACGCACTTGATTTGAAATTGAATGGATGTAAAACAATCTACAATATCAAAGGAAATCGTCTATCACGTGTTACATATATTAATGTCTTATCAAAATCTTACAGGAGATTATATGTTCAAAATATTTATTACTTGTCTACTTTAATTTAATTAGATTGACCCGTTGTGCGATACACGGATAAAATATATACAGTTATTATTATTTAAGAGTGATAGTTTAATTATATTAGAAAAGTGATAGTTTATATTAGAAAAGAATTCAATTCAAATTTTATTTATTCATGTTATTATTTTCAGTTATTTATTTTAATAAAAACAACATTTTTTTTCTATTTAGTTTAGGGAAGGAAAAGAAAGACGAAGGTGTAAACTGATTCTAAAATGACATCGTTTCATTAGAAAGAATAATGAACAAATAAAAATGGTGTCATTTCACAAACAAATATATGACAAAAAGTAATTAAATGCATAATTATTCACAATTATCTCATTTTTAATGTTCTTTTTTAACGGTACAAACAAATAGAAACTACGAAAAGTTACGGCACCCCCTCCCCCACACCCCAAAAAAAATTCTCGGATCACTATAGATGACTAGGCCCCATTTCAATTTACAAATTCCTTGGCGTAAAGAGAAACCATAAATAATATAACAAATGACATTTTCACGCTCAAAGTTATACAATAATTTTTTTGGTATCGATGCAATTAAGTAAGAAATCGAAGGATCTACACAATCTGCGTTAATTTATAATTAAATATCCACAAACAACACAAACATAATACATTTAAATTCAAAAGTCAAAAGATGTGAAATTCAAATTTCACCTAATTTTCTAAATGTGATTTAAAATCATTAGTCCAAAGATGTGAAGTTCGAATTTCACCTACGTGTAATCTACGTACTATTAAATAAAAAAATATATAATTTACTGAGTAGATACTTCCATAATGATTGCTAAAAAACATTTGAAATCTTGTATTCTGAATATTATAGTATAACTATATATGATCAAAGCACACATGAAAAAGCCCGCCCGGCCCTTGTCTACATAGTGCCACACAAGCCAAACTAAACAAAATCATCTATTTCATTATTAGTTTATTTCAATTGTCAATACACACCACACACATTTATTGTGTGATATTAAAACACGAGATGAAAACCTAAGCTGCTCTATCATAATTCATAGGGCAAAACGAGGTTGACTCCTCCAACACTACAAAATATATGGGATGGCTCCAATCCAATTACATAATGGAACGACAAAGGGGACAAGTAACGTGTTGATTGTCAAACCACTTCTCGAGACAACCTTTGTGGAAGAAATGCTTGCAAGAAAGCTCACTCACTTCCTCATCAGCCTCAAATCTACACAAACACACACAGCACTCCGCCGCCGGAGCCCAATTGCCGCCGCCACCACCACCACCAACACTGCTACTGCAGCCGCCACACATGCACCGGTCCCTACGAAGAGAACCGTAGCGCGTGATCGACACCCTCCTGTCCCTCGGGCTGCCGCAGCACTCGTCGTCGTTATAATCTTGATCGTCGGCGGCGCCTCCGCCGCCGCCCACCACTTGTAGCACTGATCTCAGCTTGTTCTTGACTAGAGCCACCGACATGACCGTGTTCATCACTAGGAGTGGCAGCACCCCTTCGGCCGGGCTAGGAAAATTCTAAAGCCCCATTAATATTTTACATATAAATATTCAAAATCAAATTGAAGAAGCCTCCAGAAATGAAATCTTGGATTAAGATTAAATTGATTGAATGAATGGTTGAATGTTAAATATTTGCAAAGTCTTGTTGTATTCTTTTTATAGATGAGAAGGTAAAATATACGAGAGAGCCAAATAAAAGAGGAATTGGAGAAACGCTTGGGATGATGTGATGCGGACACGTGGCAACCCGCGTAAGGCTCCTATGTTGAATGATGATTGGATTAAAATAAAATGATGATAGATCGTTTTCAAATTTGAATGGGAGGGGTTAGTCGTGTAAGCCACGCGTCGAGCCGTGAATTTGTGCAGTGGCAGTGGTGGAAGAAGCTTCCTGAATCCTGATTAATTCGTCACAACCAATCATTGATCTAAATGTAATTTTACCGCGTTAGATTTCTGGTGGTGGACCCCTTTTATTGGACACCAACTTAGGTTGTTGCAATGCTGTGTTACCAACCTCTGAAGTCTGGTGGGGTTGGTTGAGTGGTGGAGTGAGATTATTTTAAAATTAAAGACAATGAGTTTGAATCTATTTGATATTACATATCGGGTATGTGAGTAAAAAAAAAGAGCTTCTTAACCCTTCTTCAATACGTGTAATACTATGCTACCCTCAGGATAATATCTTAAGTGATATAATAAACCTATTGTAACATCTCTAAATGTCATAATAGATTTATTATGATACTTATCACAATAGGTCTATTGTACCGTTTAGACATATCATTTCCCCTCCAATACCCAAACACAAATAGGATATGATTTCACTCTAAGGGGGGTGTATTGGTTGTGGATTTTGATGGATTTCATTGGACTATTAAAATCCGGGTGTATTCAATCCAGACTTTTAAAAGTCCAATGAAATTCTGGTGTATTCGCTCCAGACTTTTAAAAGTCCAATGAAATCCTGGTGTATTCAATCCATACTTTTAAAAGTCCTTTAAAATTATGAGGTATTCATCAATCCACGGACTTTAAAAAGTCATTGACTTCGTTGGATTTCGGCTGGATTTCACGTGAAAATTACAAAGGATGAAATCCGACCTCCAGACGCGAGATTTCGATGGATTTGGAAAATCTGGAGAGCGTTGTGTCCCAGCAGTCAGTGTGGAGTTAAAATCGGGCACCCCAGCCGTCACCCAACCCCAACGGCCGTTGTCTTTGCCGATGATGGCACTCCAGCGGTCGCTAGGTGCCAACAGCCGCTGGGATCAAGGTCGCTTGACTTTTTAGATAAAAGAAAAGAAAAAAGAACCTCCTTAACTTCTTCCACTCTTCTCCGTTGAATTAAATATTTCAAAGCTGGCCACCGGTTCGAAAATAATAGTTGAACTTAAACAACCATATTTGAACAAAATTTTCAAAACTTGTTTGGTGTACGGCAAAATTTCATTAGTTTGTCTTTTGATGAACCTGTCTTTGAAGCAGAAGATTTTTCTTGGTCTTTGTGTGGCCATTTCCACTACCACTGTCTCTCTAAGACACGCAAATATTCGAATAATTGGATCATACTAATTAATAACTAGACTAGCCCGCTTATTTTCCCTTTAACATTGTTATCTAAAAAGTCAATCTAGGGAAGAAAAAACAGAATGGCAGCGGCCGTTGAGACCAGCGACCGCTGGGTTCTCTCGGCTCAACTTCCCAGCGGCCGCTGGATTCAAGCGGTCTCTAGGTTCAATTTTTTTTAGGGTCCACCAATCGTTGTGTTCCATCGAGTGCTGGCAAGAAGGATTTGAAATCCATTGAAATCGTTCAAAATCGTCTGAAATCCATACACGAAATTCGCCAGACTCTGCGTGGAGTTGGGAGACTCCATGTGGAGTCTATGGATTTTATAAATTCATAGACATTTAAAAGTCCATCAAAATCCAATGAAATCCCAATCGAATACACCCCCCCTAAATCTTTCTCAAATCATATACTAAATTAGTGCAACATCAAATTCTACCTTAAATTTGGAACATAATTTCGTATTGCACAAAATTCATATTGATAGGTCCCGCAATATTTTTAATGAATTATTTTATTATTTAAAATTATTATTAAATGAATTGTCCAATAAATTTAATTTAATTTATACATCATATATTCATTTAATTTAAATTATAAATCATCTCAATAAACTAATTAATTAATAACTAATTTCAATAAAAGCACAATTTTCATAAGTGTTATAGTCTCGTAATATTTTTCACTAATTGTAAGAGTATGATGACCAAATAAAGTACTTTTATTATTTCATGCACATTATATATTATGATTTTTTAATAATATTAAATTTTTAATATTGTATATATTTTTTGAAAGTATATAGTAATCGTTAATAATTTTGAATAATTATCATTTTAAAAAAATACTAAATCATTAAGCATATTCATATTTCGATTATAAGACAAAATAGAATATTTTTGAGAATACTCTTATTTGGTGTAATATTTGATGCAGAGAGTTGTAAATAAATATAGTATATATAAAAAAGGATGTTTATTAGAAGGACTTATGTAAAAGTTACTTTTTGGATTCTAACATCACATAATTTTTTTTAATAGAAGTTGGTAATTGTTAACTTTGATGCGGTGGTATAAAAGTCGGGTTTCCACCAACTAGGGATAATTGCAATGCAAAACCAAAAAAAATTCTACATGAGTCATTTATAATATATATATATATTATATGTATGTATATTACGATATTCACTTATATATTAAATTCAATTAAATAACTTATTTAATTTAATTTCACGATATTTAAAAATTTCTTGAAAAAGTTAAAAATTATAATATTGAATAGGGAATTTATTTGCTATCCCATGGTGTACTACCTCATGGGATATGATTGTGCCACGTGTAACCCAAAATAAATTAGATTATGACATGTAGGAAATTACTTTTGAGTTTACATATGAAAATCCAACCCCATGTGGTATTACCCCATAGGGTAGGGTAGAAAGCCCCTATTGAATAATAATTGGAAAATATTATTCAAAGTGTGTTACAGTATTAATAATACAACAACATTAGGACAATACAATATACTACAATATTTTATCATTCATCGTATTAATCCAGTGCCCAAATATGCCCAACGAGCTTGGAGCACTCCAAATGCCCATTCGACATCCTTTCTTATAGCTTCTTGTCTCTTTCTTGAAATTTTTTGTGCTTAGAATTTATAGGGTACATAAAACTCTTGACGAAAGAAGACCATTCTAGATAGATTCCATCTGCCAAAAATAGTTACCTTGTACGATGTGCTTTTTATTGTACATGAACTTCCAAGGCATTTCCTTATAGGATATCGTTGAATAACAACTATACATGAAGAACATTTATATCATTATAGGATCCCGCCACGAAAAAAAAAATGTCATGTGTACAAGTCTACATGCACGACCGCTACTAAATCTATTGTCTAGACTTTATGATCGACTTGAGCATATGACCTTTCCAAGCAACTGGGTAATCCTTCCATTCCTAATGCATGTAGTCGAGGCTCCTAACATATCTGGAAATCATGTATATGCTTGTGAATTTGAAGTAAGCATTGTGTCTCTATAAATTTTAGGCTTCTCAAGTATCGAGCTCTGAACACTTTGATGACAAACTGAAAAAAGTTGGATAGACTATCCAAGACAATTCTCTCACCCATCCATATATACACATTGAGAGAGTTAGCCCCAAAAATCATATGCTAATTGACAAGTAGTTGTTGTGCACTTTTATAGTGGCGATAAAACCTTCTTGCCCAATCAATTTTCCCTCCATTTGAATAATTTGAATTGTTTTCCAAGGCATCGACAATACGAAGGAATAACTCTCTTTGCATTTGAAATCAACTACAGAATGTATTACCTGCAAATAACGGATCGTTGGAGAAGTACTCACGGGCAAGACGAGCATGACCTTCTTCACGACCTCAGTCCACAAACCTTCTGGTGTTTTTTAAAGGACTTGGAGCATCTTGAAATCATTGTTCTTTTTTTTCTCAATATGATTAAGCATCATTAATTCGAGCTCATCTCCTTTTTCCCTTATTTCATTTCTTAAGTCATGAATAATTTTTTTTCTAGAAGAGATTTTGATGAGAGAAGAGAATTTTTGTAGAATGAAGTTGGCTAAAATTAAAGAGTGGAGAGATGGTTGAAAATGAAAAAAAAAATTGAATTTTAATTTATAGACAACATAATTACATTAGAAAATAAAAATTAACTAACAGCTAGTTGGCAACAACCAATTCTGTATTATTTTAATTAAAATAAAAATATTTGTAACCGTTGCAAATTGCAATGAAGGTTACATTTCTACTTGCCCAAACTATTTCTTTTTTATGAAATCCTTGCTAGCATTAAAGGGCTAATATAGCTAAATGTAGTTAAGAATACTATTAAATATTGACGACACGAATGTAGTTACAATTAGTTTATATTATATAATAGCAAGCAATAAATGTAGTTAATAAAATTAAATGTGGTGCAGTTTGAATGTAGTTAATATATTGCCAACAACCAACATTTTTTTTATCAATAGAGTAACATTAAGAAAGAAACAAAAGGAACACAAGAAATTCGTGCAAAGAACACGAACACCCCTAACACCCTAATTATTTGAGAAAGACAAGAAGGGACAAACCTCGTTAAAACCTACCAGAGTAAAACCCCTCATGGGGAACCTCTGTATAGGAAAACAAGTATCCATTATATTACAATCAAAACAAAGAAGAAACAAAATGAGTAAAACAAAACAAACACACCAGCAATCTAACAATTCTAGAATAAAAATGACTAACTAAGTCCAATATGCTATCAATCGACCTTTCCACCATGTCATCTTCTGAGACTGACTAGCAAGTCTATCTACAACTGAGTTTCTTTCTTTGTAAATGTGCGAAATTCAAAACTTCTTAGACTCCAAAAAACTCCTCAAACATAACCATCTAGCTCTGAGCTTCCACGGAGGTAAGGAATTTGGATTAGAAAATATAGATACAACATACAAAAATCCACCTCCAACCAAATTGATCTTCACCCCTTCTAACAAGCAACTTCCACTTTAAAAATAGCCGCTGCCACCACCACCTCTAAAGACAACTCATACCCTTCTTTCGATGAAAATACGCCAATACCCACCTTTGATATCCCGAAATACACCACTGGAAGCTAAGTTTCTCGGACAAGATGAAGTCAAGCCATCCATGTTAATATAATAAAAAGATTATTACCAACGATTATATATATATATATATATATATATAGAACCAAGTCCCCGCGTAGGAGCCTAGGAACCAATCTAAGCCTTAGATTTGATTAGATCTAAGGGCCATAATTTAGTCAATGTTTTAGTGAAAGTAAGATGGCAAACTTGTAATATTAGAGAATCTTAATGAAGGGGGTTTATTTTTGTAATTTAGAAATTATGTTACATTTTTTGAATTTTGGGTTCAATTTTTGGAGTTAAATAGACAATATTTTAAAATTCTTGTCTTTCCAGACATATATATTGATAAACTAACATGAGAGATATAGGTTGCTACCATTAATGAATTATGTTGCTAACATGGCAAAACTCATATTAGGAACATGAGAAAAGCATATTAATAAATTCATACGTGTTAAACAATATTCATATGACATTGGACCACAATTAAAATAACATTGTGTAATATGTTGTAACATTATACATGCATCATATTGCTGATATGTTACTAAATATATAGCTAATATGTAAACAATAGTTTGCTAATATGTAAATAATAATTTGCTAATATGTGAATAATGGTTTGCGATTATGATTTATAAGTGTTGTTAATTTTTTTTACAATTTTCATAACTAATTAACATCCTTCAATCAAACGGTCATAACTTTCTCAACAATTAATATTTTTTTGAAATTCTTTTTTTTTGTTGAAAAATAGACTACACTAACGTTTCAACTATATATAGTTCATACTTCAATTATTTTCATATGATAACAGTTGTGTATTCGAAGTTGGGTATGGTGTATAAATTAAAATATTTCGTATTAGGAACACGACATGTTATTTATTAACAAATAAATGATCGAAAGTGTACGACGTTATTGTAATATGTAGGTGAGCATGTAATAGCCCAATCCCGAGAATTAGGACGGGGACGTTATGTGGAAAAATAGAAGGAAAAAGGTAATTTAATTGGAAATTCAGGGAGTTTTTCGAGAATTAAACTAAGTTAGCACCTCAAAAATTTAGACAACATAACCTTATAACTGGAAGGAATCCACAATTTTAACGTATCAAAAGAGTCAAATGATTTAATCAAGTCAAATGAATACATATTCGTAGGCCAATCAAAAACTTAAACATTATCCATCAATTAATCAATAGGATTTTGACTTTGCAAATAAACAAGACCTCTTTATAGGTCACAACAATTAAGACCCATCAATAGGTCAGAGTCAAATAAACCATACAATGTCCCATTCATAAGACAGAAATAAGGAAACAACTTAAGAATCACTATATGAAAACTGAAGATAAGAAAAATCAACATGTTTAAGAAGTAAAGCCTTTTCATAGACGAAGGAAAAATAAGCATATATGCATATCAAAAGGTGTGGCTTCACCTTTAGACTAATTATATAGTTAAGCATATGAGACATGCTAACTAGGAAGTCAATAAATGTTTATGATCAGTAGCAGAATCATAGGTAAAATTATAGCAACAAAATATCATAAGTCATCGGAGTAGCAAGAAACATAGTGGGAATAATCGTATAATTGTAAAACACGATCTCAACATCCAACCCACTTCCACAGCCACCATCGACCTCTCCATCTCAACCTGAAAAATATTTAAAAAAGAGGGCATCAATACTAATTCACTCAGTGGGGAGGGGGGGGGGGGGTTTATGAAAAGCTCTGCCAAACTTTAGAAATATCCAACATCAACTGGCAGCATATAAGAAGCAAAACGCGAAAATCCCTCCCATATCTGCAAAATAATTTTACTTCTTGTGGGCCCTTCCTGGCTCAAACCTGATGTCTACTGCACTCCATAGAGGCATGCCTTATGATAAGAGAGGGGTTACCTCAAATATCCCACTGAGTATGTGAGGGGATTACCCGGTAGTGACTCCCTAGTGATAAAAAAGACCACAACATGGTAACCTGAATGTTACAACCCATTGATATAAGTATGCGATAGGGGAGGTTACCCAGCAGTGACTCACCATAGACCCATATATATAATTCATCTTTAGTGACTCAAAGGCCACAACATGATAAGGTAATAACACTATTCATTGAGCTCAATATCCTGCTTAACAATAATTGAATCTCAACATTCAATTCTCAACATTAAATCCTCAACATTCAATCATCACCATTGAATTCTCAATATTTAATCATGCTAGCCTGGATCATCTAGGTCTAATCCCCTAATCAATACCATAACCTCAATGCCTATAATGGATACTATAATCAACCTATAAGACATTATTCATCTAAGAAAAAGCTTCCCCATCATAATATCAATTTCCAACAATTAATCATATGATCATGATCATTTATATCTCATATCAACAAGTCATATCATATCACATCATGCTAGCATTCATAGCATAACATGCTCAAGAGCTCAAACAACAATTCATATTATCATATTCCATAGTATAATAATTTCTTTATACAGAGACTAATCATGTAGAGCATAAAATATTTTATTGGATATCTCATTACACCCTAACATGCTTCTAGAGCTCACTAGCTCAAACCATAGATAAGTATAGTATTACCCACCTCGATCACGGTTCTGGAGAAGGAGCAATGATCCAGAGTTCTTTCCCAGATTCTTCTAGGGCTCAGCTTATCCTACAAAAGCCGATTATCGACTTAACGATCCATATCGAAGATCCTAGAACCCAAAATAATTTGAATGGGATTCATACCTTTTTTTACTACAACCTGACTTTAGAATGCACGACTTTAGTATAAAGATAATTTTGATAAATCTTTAATTCGAGATTGACCGAGTCGAGAGGTTGGTAAAAGACGATATACTCAATCGTGTCCACATTTTCTCGATATTTACCCAAAAATCTGACAAAGCTTAATACGATTCCAAAAATTACGAAATAAATGGAAGATGATCCCAGAATTTTGTGAACGCGAATGAATTTTTTAGGTTGATTCCAATAAAATAGACTTGATGAGGCAAGCCACAAATCAATGATGAGGATTTCGCAAAATATTTAAAACACGAAAAAATTCAAAATTTACTATTCACACATTTACTTTATAATTTTTTCAACCTGAGACCTCAAATGATCTCGAATTAAAATTTCAAGAGTTTAGATACACTCCTCGGGTCAATATCTTTCAAACAAAACCAATATCGACCATCTTCCGATAAAAATTAAAAAATTTCAAAAAAAGACTATTTCCACAAAAAGGACTTCTAAAGTCGTAACTTACATCCGAATCATCTTAATTATGCTCAAATTTCATCTTAATAATTCCTAATCTTAATTAGGAATTTCTTAATCATATTTTGAAAATTTGGGTTGTTACAGAGCAAAGGTATCTATCCCACAAAGACTAATACTCCTATATTCTCAAGTACAAGTACCTACTTAATATATAGACATTAAATTCGCAGATAGAGAGAAAATAATTAAAAATAAATAAAAACACAAATTAAATTACTTAGACAATTAATTGAAAAAACGTAGGTTTTAGGGAAACTAGATTATTATCTCATCTATCTATATTCATTGATTCTTACAACCCGACTTAGTCTTTAATTAATCAATGGTGGACAATCACTGGTTTGTTATCAGACTTTTTATTAAAGCATATACGATAACATAGACATAATGATCATTCATTTCACTTGGTCGATTCTTCACACATGTCATTACTCATAATCAAGTACACGAAAATTTATTAAACCATATACAATACGTGTTCACTGAGTCAGTACTTCCAAGTACATATAACTTGAATTCTATTTTTCTATCAATTAATTCTTCTCCGGTGAGTACATCAAATTAATTGACTAGCATACACACATAGTGATCAGGCACTCATGCAAGATTAAATTAAACCATAGAAATCAAACCCTGAGAGATAGCAAGAAGAAAGTAACCAAATAATATTAATAAAATCCATAACATCTAATCCCTAAAACCTAGCTATGAAATTAGATAGACATAATTAAATAAACAACAAAAACTAGAGTAAGGATGTTTATGACAAAATAAATAAATAAACCAAATTACACGGGAAAATCTAGCTATCTTTGTCTCTTCTGCAGTGACACCCAATCTATAGCAACTTTAACACCTCCTCGTATGTAGATGGCAGGCATTCGTCTTTCTCTTCTCTTTTCTCCTCACTCTTATATCTCTCTAAGGCATATGTCCACCTATGGAATGATATGGAGCATGTATCAAGTGGAGGCTTTACATATGTAAGTTAAAAATCCGGACTTGGAGATTAAAAATCACATTCTCGCGTACCCGAGCACATAGGTCGAGTGAAATATTTCACATGACGCAAAGGGGCATTTTTGCACAGGGTCAACCCAAGTGATTTGGGTCGGGTCAACCCAGCCCTTTGTAAATTGCACTGGCTTAGGTCGACCGATGCTTTCCAGATCGACCCAAGTGATTTTCGTACTGGACTTCAGATTTTCATGGGCTTTGATCATTTTATACAGTCTATTAGGTTTTAGTATTTAATTAACCCCAATAACCTAATTAAATTCTTCTTCAGCTCTACATGCTCCTATTTGACTGTTTTGCATGAATTATGCAACGAAAACACAACTACCGCTGTAAAACTAGCAAACACTTCAAAACATCCAAATCATAAAAATTAAAGCTCAAAAGCTATATAAAATACACAACTTAGCAATATAACCATCATCAATTCATATCCAAAATTTTTGTAAAATACACAGTTGTCATAACATAAATACATGATATTATCAATGTTGTGGTACCATGTTTAGCAATGTCTGACAATTAATACTTGTATATGCATGAAAAACTGGTTTTTGTATTTTTCATTAATTTTCGTTCGAACAAACATATGCAATATGTATCTCAAATGAAAATCATAAAAAAAGCTTTAATTTGATATACTATTCATGTCAATTTGATTTAATATGAACATGTAGCGACCTGAACCCGGAGGCCCAGGTGCAAACGAAAACACACACTAAAAGAAATCAC
The DNA here is from genome assembly GCA_026008535.1 of Perilla frutescens. Taxonomy (NCBI): domain Eukaryota; kingdom Viridiplantae; phylum Streptophyta; class Magnoliopsida; order Lamiales; family Lamiaceae; genus Perilla; species Perilla frutescens. The sequence continues at coordinate 43,407,421 of BRKX01000013.1, read as the reverse complement.
AATAAAAATTTCGTAATTCAAAATAAATAATTTTCTTGGGTTATAAAAATTTAGGCAGAATTTCATTTAAAATATTAAAAAATTCAAATTTCAAAGGTATTTACCTTTTAACAATCAATCGATATACGATAAAGCTTATCTAACAACCTTTACTAGTATAATACTTTAATAAATACCTAGCATCTTAAAATAAGACTTTTATTAAAAACTTGTTCACTCACGACTAATCAAAATTCAAAAGTCAATATTCAACATGTGCCAATAAGACCACGACGCTCACACGTATCCATAAAATAATTAAATACTTCATGATTATACAACAGAAGCATAAATTTTTATACTTATTGAACACGAACTACACATAAATAATAATTCAAAATCATAAAATAGTCAACGGAATATAAAAGTCCCCATTGGTCCACATCAACCACCGGCCGTCATCATATACCTGAAAATATGTTGAAATATGTGGGTTGAGTGCAAAAAAACAATCAGTGGGAGTTTCAATTTCTTAAACTTTCTTGATCATTCAATAAATATTAGCATGCTAAAATATTCAATATAACTCACATAAACAATCTTTATTTATTAACATATGAAAGATTAACTCAATGTGCTATCATATCGTAGAAACATTATTTGCACGAGAGTGTCATAATACACTGAAGTGCCATATTTACACCAAAGTGCCGTAATTGCACTAGAGTGCCATATTTGCACCGTAGTGCTGTAATTGCACCGTAGTGCTATAGTTGCACCGGAGTGTCAGTCGCACTGTAGTGCCATTTTTGAAATTCCATAAAGTTTAGCATCTTCCAATGAGCCATAAAGATATTTTGATGCATGAATTAATATAAACATATTTTATCATAAACAAACATATTTTTAAAATATAAAGTCGAGTGTTGATTAGAAATCACCCACCTTATAGATATAATAGTTGAACATTTAATCATAACCTGCTCGTCCTAAGCTTTCCATCTTGGGTTAGGACAAGGCTATAGTTCATCCTATTTTTAGATTTGAAAATGGAGAACCTAAACTTCAAGACCTCAATTAAATAATAGGAGAAAAGGGAAGATAAGGAGAAGAGGAGTCCTAAAATAAAATTAATAAAAACGAAAAGATTGCCGGAATGACTCTTGCAGGCAGTGTCGGTGATGGAAGCAATGAATATGGAAGGACGAGAGAGAGCAAAAGGCAATTAGGGGGGGAGGGGGTGGTGGGGCTGCGCTTTTTTTCTTTCTTTCTTGGAGTTAGATTAGGAAGTGCCCTAAAAATAGAAATAAGGGTATATATACCAACAACTCATTAACCCTAATTTAGAAGTTAAATTAGAAATTAAATTATATCTTGATTAATTGGACTCATCATATTTGGGTAAAATAAATTCGTGTGAATTTATATCAACAAGAACTATCGTCTAACCTATTCATTCACCTTGTTCCGATAATAATTGAGTTGTAAATAAATATATTCATAAATGTGTTCAAAAGCTCAATACTTCACCATTTTAAAAAAATAAATGGACTTAGTATACTAATTGGCTGTAAAAATAATAAAAAAAAATTGGACTTGTGTGATTTCGAGGTGTTACAGAACCAGTTATGATTGTTTAAAATTTTTAAGATTTTTTATAAATATGATGACATCACTATTTTAGAAAAATATATGGAAAACCCTTATTTTTTTAAATCCTAAATATAGGAAAATTCTAAACACAGCCTCCGTTTTACTCTTTATAGCCCAATTATTTTATTAAATATTAATATTAATATGATAAGACATTTTTATCCATTAACCCAAACATAAACCCTTCCATAACTCCCTACACTAGCCATCGCGGCTTTTAATTAGATAGAGGACGTTCGAATATACTGAAGAATTAGAATAACCTCCGTTAAAGAGGATGCACAATATTTAATTCATCAAAATTAAATCAGAATTAGAATAGCTTTCAGGACCATCTGCTGAAGAAGATGTGTTAGGTTTAATTCATCAAAATCAAATTATGTTAAAAACATTAGGAGTCATGATATCAAATCATAAAAATAAAAATCATCACAATTCTTCATTAGACGAATAAATAAATAAATAAATAAATAAATAACAGCTTCAAAGTTTCATCAACGAACACAAGCAGAACTTGTTTCTCATACGAATTCATTGATTAATAATTTACTGGTCGCTTAACTATATAAATTAATGAAATTATTTACGATTTGTCTCCAAAAAAAACATAGAATATGCAATTAACCATCGTCTGCGAATTCATTACACTCATATATCTTAAATAGATTAATTCATTCAATCCTTTAAATTTTCAATTTTGGGGAGAAACAAGAGAAGAATACATAGATGAATAGAATTGGAACTTCCAACACAATTCAAAGGGGGCTACATGGTTTTTTTTTTAAAAGGGGGCTACATGGTTAAGTAGTAAAGTGTTAGGGCTATGGGACAAAAATGTCTTATTATATTTATATCTATATTTTATAAAAGAGTGATGGCTATAAAGAGTAAAATGGAGGTTCCGTTTAAAATTTCTTCTGAGTATATTCATAAATGGGCTCAAAAGCCCAATATTGTGACGCCCCGGAAAAAAAAAAAGAAGGGAAACTGTTCTTGGGCATTTGAGAGAGAGAGAGAGAGAGAGAGAGAGAGAGAGAGAGCACTTAATTGCTGCGTTTCGAGAGTGAATGGTGGAGGAAGGATGTTCTTTTCTTTTATTGGTGATAATGTGGGCTATGGTTTAATTTAAATAGTAAAATAGGCTATTGGGTTTGGCTATTTTTCATCCATTTACTTTCTAAGTTAATCTTTAAAATGATATAACACGCGCACACACATGCATAAATATATATACACATATTGTATACACGCATTTCCATATTTCTATATATATTATATATATTTCATGCACACATGTACTTATATATACATATCTATCTAAAAAAATAATGTTATTTTAGAGCATTAAGATATTATATATATATATATATTGTGTTAATTTATTATTAATATTATTCTAGGCGGCGCGCGTGGATAAAAATTTAATACCGTTACGTTTCAAGTACAAGTAAAGGTGGGAAATCCAATGTGGATTGTTATGCAATAATTCATTTATCCTTATTATTCATTTTATGCAATTTATATGTGGAAATTATATATTTCGGTCTACGGGCTGCAGGAAAAGTTACTCAACCTACGGGTTGCATGTTCGGCCGACGGGCTGCGGGAAAAGTTATTCAACCTACGGGTTGCATGTTCGGCCTACGGGCTGCAGGAAAATGATATTTGATATGCTATGTATTTATTGTTTATATTATGTATAATCTGGATAAATGCAGTAACCCCCCTGAATTAATAGCACTCACCCCAAAGCTATTATATTTTCAGGCTAAGGCAGTTCGGGTGGTGATGTGGAGATGGGATGATGGTCAAGATTAAATAAAAATATTATTTTATTTTAAATATGACTTCCGTTGTATTAAACTCTTTTATTTATTATATAATTGAGAAATATTCTTTTTATGTAATTTTGGGACGTCACAAATATTTCACTATTTTTTCTTGCCAAATGTTTCGATCCTAATTTCTTTTATTCGTATCCACTATTTTCATTTTCTGAACTCCTATCCACCATATCTCGCTATTATGTATTGAAATTACACTTTGCAAAATACGTTGCTATTATGTATTATATGCATATTAAAAATTGTTATTTTGAGTTTGAAAAATATCCTTTTATTCTAAAATGGAACAAAGCAAATATTAAGAAACTATATCAACATAATAATCTTCGTAATATGCATTCAAATTTTATTTTATTTTTGCAATAATCATATATATATATATATATATAGCTATTTTTATATGGAAGATAACCCGCAGCAGCTATTAAGATGCGCATTGAGTAAACCTTGCTGCTGTGTAATAGTCTGCAAACCACACATAAGATGTAAACCACACTTGAAATAATCATATTTCTATCTACATGATATTTTCATTTTAGCAATATATTATTTGGATATTTGAAATTTCTTTATCATTATATCATTGCTATGATTATATCTTTGTTAACATATTAGAAATTTAGTTATAACATATGAGCAAATTGTTGTGTCATATTAGCAAACGATTATTGTTGTGTCATATTAGCAAACGATTATTCACATGACATGTACATGCATATGTCGGCTAGGTAATACATTGAAAAATTAATTGTTACATATTTATAAATAGATGATTCATATTGAAAATATTTTATCAATATATTCGTGTTTCGTTATAATCAAAAGCTCAACATAAATTGAAAGAAATATTGTTCTTGTATCGATGACTGGGACAATATGTAAAAGATAGTTGTTAAATTTATCAAACAGTTGCTAACACACAATTTAAATTATGCTACTATGAACTAGTTAAAAATTTAAATATGAACCAAACAGATATGACTAAATTTTATCGAGCTATAAGGAAGATAAAATAGTGCTAATGTGAAAGATTTCAGATGTTATCAACCATAATTTTTGCTATTATGAAATAATCATGAATCAAGTCACAATTTTAGTTACAATTTTTGTAGTTAATAATTGATTGTTGAGGTTATTCCATCCAATTAGGGTTAATTATATTTCATGATAAAATACTTATTTAATCCCAATTATGATTTATTCCAATTAAAGTTATATATTTTTACTTTAATTGTCATTTTAGTTAATATTTAATTATGAGGGTTTATTTCATCCCAATTAGGATTTATTCCATTAAATTAGAATTTATAATTGTTTATTAGAATTGAATTTTCATTTCTTTTTATCAATTGAAATTCCTCCCGATTTTCCGTTGGTTTGAAACATCATTTTTTGTTGTCATATTTTCGCTAACATTATCTCGTCTCCTTTATAACATATTAACATGTTCATGACATCGTATCAACTTGATTATAATATATTATGTTCGTTATACAACATAGTACTAATATCTTTATTTTACTATATTATCAAATCAGTGTTCACATAGCAACAAGTTGATGTTGTCTTGGTAATATATTGATAAATTTTTCGTTTCATACATAGTATTAATTCATTAGTTGCATATTAATAATTACTTACATGTTAGCAAATTGTTCTTGTCATATTAATTGGCGGATGTACATTGTAACAATGGGCGATGGATGTACAAAAACAAACACTTGATATATATATATATATATAGGGATGGGATCTGGTGAGAACCGGTCGCTAGGTGAGAATTGGGAACCGATCCCATCCGTCCATCCTGCAAAATCGACGCCCCAGATCCATCCAGATTTTCGGTGGCATTTTTGTAATTATCACGAAAATCTTCAATTAGCGCATCTCATTAAGGGCAAAATCGGAACTGAACTCAGAAATTGCCCAGATTCAATTTTAGCATCCGACTTCGCTCATTTTAGCCTCATGCATTTCTCATTTTAGCATGTGTTGATAAACAAAAATAGAACGATGATTTCATTGAAATGAAATGCAATAGACCCTATTTGGGGACTGTGAACCCTAATGGGAATCTCATAATTATCAGTTGGGATCAGAGCTCTAATCGGAACGTAATAAACCCTAATTGGGAACGGTGAACCCTAGTTGAAAATGTCACATCAATTTTAGCATCCTACTTCGATCATTTTAGCATCATGTGATTCTCATTTTAGCCTCATGCGATTCTCATTTTAGCCTCAGAACAAAATGGAAGAATTATTAAATTACTATATTACCCCTCCGTCCATAAAGTTGTCGAAAATTACAGGAATGCCACCGCCCATCCACTTAAATCTGATTTAATCTGGACCGTCCAGATTGAGTCAAACAAGGGTTAGGATTGGTTCCTAGTTCCCACCTAGGGGAAGGGTTCTCATTTGATCCTTTCCCTATATATATATATATATATATATATATATATATATATATAGGAGTTGGTTATTCTGAGGATAAATGGTGGTGTGAAAATTAGGGACAAATCTGGTCCCTACAATTATATTGGATCAACGGATGAGATCATAGAGATTTTAAATGATAATTAATGATTTTTTAATTATTGGAGGCTATTTATGTAAAATCAAACCATAATTTCATATGGTATCATGTCAATCTACGTGATATCAGAATCCCATAAAATCTGGAACCAGCAAACCGCTAAAGAAGGAAGCCCACGAAATCGCTTTGTACAGAAATCAAAATCGCCGCCCTGTGTTAATCCAAAAACCTAGAACCCTAGAGTGCCGACTGCGACATCGTGAAGAGAGGCGACGATTCCAGCGAAGGTCGAGGATTGCGATTTGAAATTTTAAGAAGGTCGAGGTCTAGAATCCCGTGAGAACCGAGAGCGACGTCCTCAAGAACGACGATGATTCCGGCGAACCTTGGCGAGTTTGTCGTGAATTGCAGCTTCAAAAATGAAGAAGATGGTGGAAATTTTAACCTCCGGCGACGGCACTATCGAACGAGGAGGCCAAAAAAAACATGGGTCGAAAGAAATCGGGTAAGTTTCAGTGGTTTGAATCAAATTTAATGATGAAATTTGGGGAAAAAATTGGAATAGATGAAAACTGATGAATGCTTGCGCCATTTTGAATAAATCAATTTAATAAATAGATTTGAAAATTGGGGCATTCTACTATGAATTGATCGTTTGATGCTTATGAGTAATAATCGAGTAATTTTCTAGTGTGGGTTGACAAAATCGAACAAAAAGGGGTAATCGTGAAATACAGGTTTACTGATTTTTTTTGTATTTATAGATTCATGGGTTTGTGGCTTCTGATATGCATGTATCAGTTGTGGCGTCTAATTTTTAATCGAGTAATTATGTTGTGTGTGATTTTTGTTATTTTGGGAAATCATGGATTTTTGTTGATCGAGTAACATTTATTCATGCTTATTAATCTTTTTTGTTGATAAAAAATCAATGATAATCTGATTAAGATATGAATTGTGTGCTTTTGAATGTTAACCATACCCATAAAACGCTTTAATTTCGGTACAAACAATGTCAATGCTAAGTTTACTGAATTAAAGTGCTACACAGGTATATAATCGATGCTACGTATGAATATCTGTTCTGCGTTAGGTAAATTATAATTGTGAGGCTACGTATGCATATTTGTGATGCTGCTAAAGCATACATTTGAAGCTACTAATGAATATCTGTTGTACTTAGTGTTTAAGTTAGTAATATAACTTGTATGGGTCGGTGCTTTTAATTAGTATTGTTGATGCTTCGTATGCATATCTTTGAAGGCGAAGTCGGGTTTGATTAAATGTGCATGCATGGAAAGGCTTGATATGAATTGGTCCGATGCAGAGAACAACAATGACTGCGGCGTGTACACTATGCGCCACATGGAGACTTACATTGGCCAATCTAGCAAAGCTTGGAATTACAACCTAGAGAAATGAAATGTCTCGCAAATGAATGTGCTGCGTATCAAATATTGTGCCTCTATTATCTCATCGGGTTTGAACGAACATGCCACCTCAATTGAAAGAAAAACGAAGTCGGTTTTTTTGCAGCCAACTCTAGGAAAAAAAATCCAACTGTGAATGATGTTCTGAGTGGAGATGTGTGACTATTGGTTACCAATAAACTGTTTTAATAATTTTTTGTTGGACGTTGGCAAAGACAATTTTTTTGTAACACTAATTAAGAATATTTCTTATGCTACTTATGCATGACATTGATGGTACTTATGAATTACTGTGCTACTTATTGTTAAGCTTGGTAAACGACCTTGTATGATTTGGAGCTTCGTATTATGATTGTTGATGCTACTAATGCGCACCTGTGGTGTTTTGGGCAAAACAAAATTGGTAATGTTAATTATGCACCTCTTTGATGATATTTATGAAAATTTGTGCTACTAAGTGTTTAAGTTGGTAAAATAACGTGTGAGTTATTGCTTTGAATTAGGCTTGTTGATGCTACCTATGCATACCTCTAGCGCTTTTACCCAATTAAATTTGATATGTTACTCATGCACATCTTGAATGCTATTTAAGCATATCTGTTATGCTATATATGTATATCATCGATGCTACTTATGAATATCTATAATGCTGTAAATGATTAGTTCATGTTACAGTGAGATAGATGTAAAGACAGTGCTTCGTACACTTCAGACTAATGCTTCGTGAGTAACATAAATATATTCATATTTCGTGGTTGCTGCTTCATAAACATATTCATTTGCATAGACTTATGTGAATGCTACAGTTAGTGCTATGTATTCATCGAATAAATGCTTCGTAATATCAACCAACCTAAATCAAAGAATTGTAATGTACCACAAATAATGTACCCAAACAAAAAAATGGAATACCCTAATTGTACCATACAAAACATCTGATTTCCTCCTTCTTTCAATCTTTCTTCCTCCTTTTGGGAATCTAAACACTAGATGCACATCTTCAGCATCAAACCGGTATCGAATTTCTATTCATTAGACGCATCTCTGAGCTATTAGCGTTAAAATTATCCAGAACCTAATATGCGAGTTGGGTTGGAACCTTATCCACTTTCATGTTCAGTATGTGCTTGAATCCCATCTCAATAACCGCTTTGCGTTGGTCTGTGGAGAACTTCTCGATTGCTTGAAACAGCAATGGTAAGGCACGCTCGGCTTGTTAGTTTAGGATGATTGGTGACAGCTGATTTGTCCTCCTCGTCCTCCATTATGTCATCTTCGATGGGGTTCTCTTGGATGGTCTTTATTCGAACTGCAACAATATAGATAGTGATATAGAAGAGTAAGACGCATTACAGATTACTTTAATGAGTACTGATTGAAATGGTTAAAAGCATGTAATCAATTAAATGTACAAACACACCTTTTTTCTTTTTCTTTAAAGGACTCGGGTTTTTTTTCCAAACTTTCTGCAGCTGTATTAATTACCAGAAACATTACATATGTACAACTGTTGATCACTATTAAGTTGAATTAATTAAATTAAATACCTCTTCTTTTGTCATGTTTTCTTTTCGACCTTAACTCGTTGTTTTTATTTGTTGTGTCTTCACTCTGAACCTACAAAGGCATCTCAAACTCGAAATCAGAGTCATCTGCAGGGATTTTCGATCTTTCTGCAAAACAACATTTGAAGCATTATTTCACTTATTAAGTAGCATGCAAGTTAATCATGATTCTGTTACATCCAAATAAACCTTTAATTAGCACTGAAATTCAATATAACTAGCATTGTTGATCATCTGAAAAATGTACACAAGATAAATCTGATTCACGTTTCAAAATGAATGGTCAATTTCAAATTACTAATAATCAAATTTATCCAATGATACATATTTAATATCATTAAATTTCACTCATTTTTTCGGCAAACCAGCAACAGATGCAATAAAAACATCTCAAATATCAATTTAAATAAATCAGGAGCATTCCACAAGTATATACGTGTAGCACTAAAACACATTAACCGTTTATGCACAAAATTCAAACATTACACAGAATTTCATTCAGACTTTATCAAGAGTACAATATTAATAAGCATGACAAAATATTACTCAATCAATAGAAACCCATGATTTGCCAAAAAACCAAAAAGCACACACATCAAAATCACTCGATCACAAATCAAACGCCGCAACTGAATTTAATTTTCAATGCGTCGCAACAATTAACCATAAGCATTTGTCCAGAAAATTGGGATAATTTCCCAAAAATTTTCCAACAATAATCCTCAACAACTCTTCACTCATTCGCAAGCATTCAATTTTCTTTTCAATCCTCAACAACTCTTCACTCATCCCACAATAATCTTGAAAATCAATTAAAACCATTCAAACTTACCAGATTTATGTCGACCCATTTTTTCTCTCTCTGCTACTTGAATCAAGTGTCCGCCGGTAACGAAAACCAACACCGCCTTCTTTATTTGACTCGCCGCCGCTCGGGAGAAAGCCACCGCTCGCCTGATCGAATTGTCGCCGGAGTCCTTATCGGTACAAATCAAAAAGCTGTGAATGAGAAAAGAAAAAAGTATACGCTTTGAGAGAACAAATCGGAAGAATCTTCATAATCATGATACACATTAACTATCCATAATTAAAAACCGTTTGATAAGGACGGTTATTATTTTCAAAGATATGAAAATCTACAGATTAATTACAAAAATACAACATTGCCCTTACCACATAACAAAAAACGGAACTTAAAAATTAAAAAATCAAATGCTGGAGCTTAATCTAACCGTCCATCTCATCAGATCCAAAGGCTGGAAAGTGTCCCTACTTTTCACACCAAGGCCCTATCCCCATTTGATCTATATCCTATATATATATATATATATATATATAAAGAAAGAAAATTGTACCCCAAAATTTTATTTATTTTTTTAGATATAGATATTAAAAAATTTATAAATATCCATTTCGTTATTGAAGAAGTCCTAAGGTCATAAGAAAAGAGAATAAAATGATGGTTAAGTATTTTCATTGACATGTAGTGAACAATGTTATGACAAAAAAGAGGTGGTACGTGAATCACAACCTTAATAATATTAATCAATCTCCAACCAAACATTAATTTATGACTCTCCATCTTACTCTTCTTTAAATCTCATACATATATAGATATCGGAATCTACAACTATTCAAGTCTTCAAAATACAACTCATAACAATCTCAAAAATACATAACAAGATTTTAATTTAAGAAGTGCCCAAACACCACCACTACTATCGATCGATGTTACTGCTTCTTGATTTTTTGTATATTATAAATTAGATTTATTGTTTATGTTTAGCGTTGTTTATATATTTATTTTTTGTGGGTCATTAAAATTTCAATTAAATATTAGGGATTTTTGTTTGAATTAAAGTTTATGTATATTATTTTAACTTCAATTAAGGTTTGATTAGATATTTAAATTTAAGAATGATAATTTGAATTAGAAAGTAAGAATTAGGAATTAGAAATTTAAATTTAAGTTGGATAAGTATAAATTGAAGAATGATAACTTCAAGAATTAGGAAATAGATGATGAGGGTTTTGTGAAGTTTCCATGGCATAATTCTTTCAAGAATTAGGAATTAGATGATGAGTGTTTTGTGAAGTTTCCATGGCATAATTCTTACACTTAGGAATTATGGATTATTACTCATTATTTAACTTATTTTATTTCACGTTTGCTATTGTTATATAGGGTTGTATTTTTATTAAATATTTTAATTCAATTAGGAAATGATGGATGGTACATCTAAATCAATCAAAATCAAGGCAAATAACAATGCAATCCGATCTTTGAGAATTTTTATATATGAAAATAAAATTTCACAGGACATCTTGTTCTTCACCAATTCCAAAAGATAGTGATGTCTTTTTTTATCTCCATCATTTAATTCTCTCATGCTCAAGAAAATAAAATGTGATTCAGTGGTTCAAATGTTAGTAGTGTACTGCTAGAGGAGGAATAATTCTTATATATATGATGTCGAACTTCCTCCCCCCCCCACGAATAGAATAAATATAATGAATTGTCCTCCTAATCAATGAAATACGGTGATGAGAGTATATATGATTAAAAATCCTTGTCAACCAAAAACACATGACATCTCTCAAAGGGACCTTAGAGGTATGTGTCGATTTAGTGTCACTTGGTTCAGAAAATATGATTAGCTTGAATATAGTATTGGATTATCCTACTTATTTAAAAATGAGGTTGAAATTAATGTGGATAGAGATGCATTTGTTAATAGTGTGAAATTACACACGCCTGTATGAAGTATCTATTCTGCAAACATTCAGAAAAAAAAAATGCTCGAACGTTGTAAGATAAAGTTTATAATAAAGTGCATGAATGTTATAATGAACTTAATTGTTTGTAGAAAGTAAAGCACACAAAGAGTTGGTAACCCTATTCGATCAATCGATCTATGTCAGGGGGACTTGTCAGGTCTGTGGGAAACAATTCACTACTTCAATGCAATGTTTACTTGGGATATTACACGCAGCTGACCTCTCATCACTCGAAACTCTTTCTACCCGTACACCCTCTTTCGATTAATTGAACTGTGAGATCCCCTCGCAACCTAGACTCTCTCTATCTAGTTCCCACAGGTATTCTCTGCTGAGTAACCTTTTGACAGTGTATGAAAAATATTTCAATACACGATGACTAGAACACTAAACTCTAGCCTAATCAGACGCTTGAAACTAATGTGGCTCTTAAACAATTTAGAGCTCTTGCGGAATCTCTTTAATTCAGATCTTTCGGTGTTTTTAACAAGTTTCAATCCCATGTTATTTATAGAACAATGTATAGCCTTGACAAGGAAATCAGAAGTCATAATCCTATCAGATATTGACAGCTGTGTATTTCACACAACTTTGGAATATTAATTGATGATGGTTATTATATGAAGTTGTGTATTTTATATAGCTTTTGTGATTATATTGTTATCATTTGGAGTTTTTGATGTGGTTGCTAGTTTTGCAGTAATAGTTGTGATTTCTTTGCATATTTGAAGCAAAACAGTTAAATATGAACAAGAGGAGTTGGAGAGGTATTTAATTAGGCTATTGGGCTTAATTAAATACTAAATTAAAGTCCAATGGACTGGATTCAATGATCGAAACCCGAAGAAATCTGAAGTCTAGTGTGAAATACACTTGGGTCGACCTAGAAAGGTTCGGTTGACCCGACCCATTACTATTTGTAAAGGCCTGGGTCGACCCGACCTAACTTCACCTGGGTTGACCTATTCAAAAACACGCCTTTGTGTCGACCCAGCCAACTCAATCGACCCATGCGTGCGGGTCTGCGGGAATGTAATTTTTATCTCCAATTCAAGGTTTTAACCTAAATATAAAAAGTCTCATTTTGATACACGCCTCATATGCAAGAGAGGACGCCCAATGCCACACCATACACTTAGAATACACCAAGAGAGAGAAGAAGAAGACAGAAGTTCGTCATCTACTCGAGAGGAGTTGAGAAGGTTGCTAGAGACAGAGTGCCACTGCATAAGAGACAAGACTACTGGATTTCTCTGTGTTTTTCGGTTCTTTTATCAATTCTTTCATAAACACTTATACTCTAGTTTTGATTGTTTATTTAGTTATGTCTTGCTAATTTCATAATTAGGTTTTAGGGATTGGATGTTGACACGCTATTTATTAACAAATAAATGTACCGCAAGTGCACGGTGTGTTTGTAATATATAGGTGAGCAAAAGTATCATAGCTCACAGAGACTCTTATTTACCAGTTCTTATTCACAAGCACGTAATTAATATCTAGACACATAGCAGACAGATAAAGGAAAATAAAAATAAAGAGCATAAAACAAAGACACAAAATAATAAAATATTGAAATAAACAAATATAAGAAACACTAGGCTTAAGGGAAAAATGGATTTATTATATCATTTAACAATATTTGTTGATTCTCTCAACCCGACTATTGTCTTTAATCTATCAATGGTGGGAGATCACTAGTCTGTTATCAGGCTGCTGTTTAAGGCATATACCATAACATAAATATAATGGGCATGCACTTTACTGCGGTCGGTTATTTACACATGTCATTACTCCTAATCTAGCACACAAAGAACTATTCAACCCTATGTGATACTTGTTCACTTGATTGGTCCTTCCAAGCACACATAATCTTATATCTATCTTTCCATCATTAATTCTTCTCTGGTCAGTACTTCAAATTAATGACTAGCATGCATAAATGGTGATCAAGCATTCATACAAGATATGAAATAAATCATAGAAATCTAACCTTGAGAGATAGCAGGAAGAAAAAATAATCAACTCATATATTAAAATCCATAAGTACCAATTCCTAAAACCTAGCCATGAAATTAGCTAGACATTATCAAATAAATAAATAACAGAGTTTCTGTAACACCCCAGGTTTTCAAAATTTATTTAGAAAATTTAAAGAAAATAATTAGACCCTAGATAAGGATATTTTGGTGGTCAACCGCGATTTTAAGGGTTATTTGTCATGAAATTATCTTTTCGAGAAGTTCAATTCCAGCTCAGTTATGAGCGATTTTGGTCATGTTTGGAAGGTGTCGACCCAAAGAGCGTGTCGGTACTTTCGGATTTTCAATCCGAGGTCATTTGAGGTCCCGGCAGCGAAAAGCGTATTAAGTAAGAGCGTGAATAGTATTTTTCCGTAGGAGCGCGATCGTTAGAAATTCACAAAATCTCGTGTGTTGACTCAAGCCTTGTTTCTCCAACCCTACCCTATAAGAAATTTCTCAAAGAATCTGTTGGCGTTCCCAGATTTTTATTCTCAGGTCAATCGAACGCTCGGGAATTCTATTTGTCCCTTGTGTGGAATAGTAATTCTATTTTTGGAAAGAGAATCTTTTCTCATTTTCCTTCAAGATGACTCGTTCTTTACCCATAGTCGAGTTGGTTCAATAGTACTCGAGCTGATGAACCTCCCAGTATTTTCAGATTTCATGAACGAGATAATCTAGACCTAAACATCAAATAAAATAGCTTTTAATCAAAATCAGGAATCACCTTATCAGTATTTTATACCCAGAATTTTCTACCAGGTATTTCTAAATTTCCTCTATAAATAGAGGAGCCCCCCAGTGTTATTTTCATCCCTCATTCATTATCAGTATATGTTAGAGAGAGAGAGTGGTAGGCGAGAGAGAGGAGTGGAGGAGGAGGAGTCGCCGCCGCCGCGGGGACCCCACCGATGCGGGAGTGCCCCCTCGGCCAAGAAGGAATGCGCGCGTGGAGGTCCCGCCAGTGCTGGCTTCACCGCGAGTGCGGGGCTGGTGCACTGGTTTGGCAGGGTTTCGTCCGGAGGCCATAATTTTAGACTCGGTTTGAAACACAAGTTTGAACCACGAGGCCCATGAGTACTCAAATCGAAGCTCTTTCGAAGATCTACGTAGTTGTAGAGGCCAAACATCAGGAATCACGATCGTAATAGTTGGATTTTCTACTCCCGTTTTCGGTAAATTTGGGCATTTAAATCCTTTAATTCTCGTGTTTTAAGTCGTAGTTAAGGGTCGAGGGTTTAGATATCATTTCAATTTCTTGTTAGGATCTCGAATAAGGCCACAAAGTCATTAATCGACTTTTATAAGAAGAGGTGAGCCCTGAGGAGACCCGAGAAAGGATTTTTGACTCATTGCTTCATCCGCGTGAAGGATTTTTGACTCATTGCTTCATCCGCGTGCTCGTCATCGAGGTGGGTGATTCTAAACCAAGTATATGGTTTGAGCTAGTAAGCTCTAGAAGCATGATAGGTCAAGATGAAATATCCAGTAAATATTTTATGCTCTGCCTGTTTAGTCTCTGTACAAGGAAAAGAAAGGAAGGAAGGAAGTTATAACATGATTATGCTAATTTTTATTTGAGCTCTTGATTAAGTAAATGATGTCATGATTTGATATGTTGAGATATCTTATAGTTGTTGTATGTGAGGTATAGACTATCATGATCATAAGTTAAGTTTGTTATCATATTATTGTTGAAGAAGGCTATTTAAGTAAGAAATGCCTTGTAGGTTAATTATAGTATCCCTTATAGCATTAAAGCTATAGTATTGAGGAATGCAATCTAGAGTTTCAATCTAGGTTATGATTCATGCTAGAATGATTTTAGCATTGAGGCTTTAATATTAGGGCTTGAATGTGAGAATTCAATGTTGAGGATTAAGTATTAATGTTTCAAGGTTAAGGTTTTAATATTGAATGTTATGATTCAATTATTGATAAGCAGGTTATTGAGCTCAAAGAACAGTTTCATATCATTATCATGTTGTGACCTTCGAGTCACTAAAATTGAATCTATGATAAGGTTAAAGGGAGTCATTGCTAGGTAACCCCCTCGCATACTCAGGAGGATACTTGAAGTAATCTCTCTCTTATCCTAAAGCATGCTTAAGGGTGCAGTAGACAACAGGTTTGAGCCAGGAAGGGCCCAGAGAAAAGAAAGTAAAAGGTTTTTGCAGATATGGAGAGGGCATTTGCGTTTTGCTCTCCATATACCGCCAGTTGTTAATTGGATATTTCTAAAGTTTATTAAAGAGTTTTCTCGTAAAACCCCACCGAGTACATTAGTGCCCACGCCCTATTTTTCAAATGTTTTTTTTTAAAAAACACCCCTAGAAGGGGTGGGGCATTCGGCACCATACCCAACCAGTATATATATGATAAATCATCTCGTACAAAGTCATGGGCGGGATATGTCCCAAAAGTGAACACACCCCTAACCAAGTACTAGAAAATGTAACAAATGAACAAAAACGAGAAGATGCAGCCACAGACCGGCTGCAATCCCCTAAACTAACAGAAGGACTCAAACGTGAAGCACGGTCACAGACCGATTGCAACTCCAAAAAATAAAAAAACAAACACAAAAAGAGAATGCAAAGAAAGGCCGTCATCATCTAACTATATCAAAATCTGAAGTTGGGGTAACCCAACTGATCCATCCGAACCATGAAGAGAAGATGATGAGGTGCAGAAACAGCATCATAAAAGGTGAGAGTAGGGGTCTGGGCCCCCCTACCTGCAAGAAAATCAACAGCTCGATTTCCCTCACGAGGAATGTGAGAGAACCTAACATATCATCTTCGGCATAATAATCGAATGGACGTCAATGTGTGCCGAGTCACAGCCGAACCAGGATGACCCGACTGTAACACCGACATGACTGAAGCAGCATCCATCTCAATCCAAATATGATCGGAATACTGAACAGCAAGTCGCAACCCATGAAGGAGTGTCTGGAACTCTACATCAAAACTTGACGTCGCTCGGAGGGGTGCACAGAAACCAGTAAGAACAGCGCTCGTGAAATCTCGAACCAAGCCTCCACCACCAGCCGCCATCTGAAGATCAGTCGAAAAGAAGCCATCTGTGTTGAGCTTAACCCAGGGTTCCTCAGGAGGCCGCCATGACACCATTTGGGATCTGAGAGATCTTGGAACAGGGTCAGCGACGGGCATGAAAGGCACCTGCAGGTAACAACCCAACCAATGTTGCGGAAGGAGCTTCCCAACCAAAACTGTAATACCCTAAAAATATTTAGTTGGACTTAGTTAAGGTTTGGGCTAAATTAATTGAATTTATAAGAATGTATTAGTAATGGGCCAATCTAGGCTAATGGGCTGTTTTCGAAAATGTTGAGCAGGTCCAGATTAAAAAAAAAATGAGGTAATGGGCCTTTTTAGCCCAACCTAATTAAATATAAATACATGTTTTAATTCAAAAAAATAATCACTCTTCTTCTTCACTCCAAAGGTGATTCCTCTTCTCTTCTTCTTCCATCTTCTAAGTGATTTCCGGCATGGTGGCCGAAGGTGGAGCACCGCCGAGCGCCGCCGCCGGAAAATTTAATTCCGGTCAAACTTTCACAAAAAACCCATTTTCCAACTCCTTTATACTTTTTAATTACTATGGGACAAGTTTGGTGAGGAGATGAAGGTTGTAATGGCCGGAAAAAGGCTACCAAGGCCGGAAGTCGGTGCTTTTCCGGTGACTTTTTCTGGTGGCTGGATCCAACATGCAAGTACACCAATATACTCCCCTCCTCTTCCTCTGTTCTTTTCTGTATTTTATTTTATGGTCTATGAGATTTTGGAAGTCAAAGTTCGGGTTTAAAATCCAAGAATTTTAATATTGAAATTTTCTAATCTTTTATCGTTGTTTGGTTCTCATATTGTGTAGTAGTTCGGTTGTTTCATTTGTCATGGATTTTGTTTTACATTTGAGTGAGAGGGTAGTGATATTATATATATGTAAATATATCGATATGTGCATGTGTGTGTGTTGGACAAAAGGTTAGGACATCTCCAACAGGTACAAATCCTAGGTGGAATTCAATTGTACCCAATACATGGTATAATTTGCATTGGGAAAAATGGGTACGAATTGAAAAAATTTATTTGGATACAAATATTGCTACCAAGTACAATTGTAAAAATTGTGGAAAAAAGCTCACCATCAGATAGTCGCGTGAGGGCCAAACCGAAATGCTAGCTGACGCGTGCAGGTAAAGCGCGAGTGGATCGACTATAATGTGGGCTCCATGGGTTCAGATTTGTACCCCTCTATGTTTCTCTTCATTTTCTCTCTCCCTTTTCATTTTTCATTTCTTTTTTTTTTCTTGACCTTTTCAGTTGGTTTGTGGAATTTTTTTTCTTTTGTCAATTTTTACTCATTCCTCTTTCTTTCTCTTTCTCATGTCTTAAATATCATTTTTTTCCCTCCATTTTTTTGGTTGATATATGTATTTTTAGAAAGAAATTTAGAATTGAATAATTAATTAAAATAAATTTATTAATGTATTAATTTATTTTAAGTATTATTTATTTATTTTACGTATTTAGTTTGTTTGTTATGCACGATGTACTTGTATTTCTCTATTTAATAAAATTGTCAATTATGAATGAGTAGTTAAAAAAAATATCTGCTACAATAAATTTATGTTTATATAAATTAAATTTTCAAATTAGTATTCAAAATAAATTTATAAAAAATATTATCATATTAAATTAGTATATATAATGAAAATTATAAATAATTTTTTTTATAAATTCATAATATGTAAATAAAATGAGTGATATAATAGTTGGGCCCTCAAAACAACCACATGATCAATTCAATTTTTTTCTGCATATATATATATATATATATATAATTTGTTGCCCCAAAATAATTATATATATATATATATATAATATAATTATTTATATTATCATCATTATAATATATGTGTATATATAATATAATGAACTTGCATTTGTAATTGTTTTTCGCAATTCACTTATTTAAATTTCAAATTAGTATTTAAATAAATTTCACAACCAAATTAGTATTTAAAATAAATTTACAATAAAAATATTATCATATAAATTAAAATTTTAAATTGGTATTTAAATTAAATTTATTAAAAAATGTTATCACATTAAATTAAAATATATATCATGAAAATTATAAATAAAATTATAATATGAATTAAAAAAATATAAATAGATAAAGTAATATAATAGTGGGACCCCCAAAAAGTAACAATTGTATCTGGATGCAGTGTGGATGTTTGGATATTAATTAAATAAATATTGTAACTTTTGATGTGGCGGTGATGTGGTAATAATTTGTACCTAAAAATTGGGTACGACACTGAAAATGCCCTTAAAAGAAAAGTACAATAGTAAGTATTGTGTTCAGAGGAGAGAGAAACAAAGTCTTCCTTTTCTTTTCTTTTACAAAATGTGAAGACAAATTTTGAGAGAAATAGATGAGTAGTCTCGGTGCCATTTTGATTTATTGGTAGTTGTGCATGTAAAGTGAAGACAAATTTTGAGAGAAATAGATGAGTAGTCTCAGTGCCATTTTGATTTATTGGTAGTTGTGCATGTAAAGTGAAAGAGACTTAAAGTTGACTTGTAAATTATTAAAAAAAATTACATGTATGTATGTAGAGATCATAAAATTTGGGGAGAAGATATAACAAATATTATATTAGAATCTGGATGATATGTCTTTACATAGTTGGAAGAGAGGAAAATTAATTTGGTTTTGAAAATGTTGGTTGTGTGTTTGTGCCGAGAGTGTTGGAATTGGGAAAGATTAAAATAGTTTTTATTAGTATTATTATTTAGTATTGTATGTGTACAGAAATTAGTTTAGGATATTTAACGTAATCTATCTTGCTAAACTTAATGGATTTAAATCATTTTGGAAAAATGATAATAATAAAGCTGATAATTTGGATTTATTGTTTTAGAACAGTGGAGTAATATTCTATTTCTTTCTTTGTATCAGGAGATACCTTGAAATATTAAATAATTTAGTAAAATTTTAAACGGACCTATTGAATCATTTTAAATCCATTTAAAACCTCAAATATATCTCGTCTAAGCCCATAAATTTCGAGAACTCGTTTTCCTAGGTCTAAACTTATTTTATGTTATAAACTAAGGCCCAACATGGTGCTAATAGGATCTATCATTTTATAGGCCCAAACCCGAGACCTCAGGCGTAGGAGGATCATCAGGATAGTCTACTAAAGCTTCAACTATATACTAGCTACAACGTGGGTTTTGCTACCAAAACCTTTGCAAACATGTTTTAAATACTTTCATCCATGCTTAAATGAGTTGAGTTTTTGCTCAACATGAATATAATGTTTTCGCTCTTCGTCGATATGATTTGACCTGCATGATGAATTCAGGCATTGTCAATTCTATTGGAATATAGTTATGTGATCACATAGGGTCTATCTCCACGCATGATTAATTGAGCGCATTCATCTCAAATGAATGATAAATTGTTTGACCACATGAGATGAAAAATGTTTATATGTTCTTGGACGAACAGGATAAGCATGCTCACTGAGTGTTTTCTGGCACTCAGCCCACGTTTCGAAAATATTTTTCAGGTACGAAGTGATGGAGGCTGCTGACGTGGACACAGGGTTTTGTTTAGTTTGTACTGTGCCAATAATATGTACTTTGAATTTTGAGTATTAACTATGGTCAATATTAGAACATGTTATGCTTCCGCTTACTATTTTGAATTATGTTAAAAATATTCTAAGAATCATATTTTATTTCACCGCTATTTTGGACTTTGAAAATAGTAGACTGTCAACATTGACTAATCGTGAATTTAACTTGTATGTGATTGGCTGTTTGAATAGTCTTCTGAAGTCGTGATTGGTTGGTTTTAAAATTAGAGAATACTTATTGTATAAATATTTTCTCTAAATACGTAAATTTTTGTAAAAATTAGGAATTTTATTTTAACCTTTTGTCAGCATCTTAATTCTTCGGAATTGGGGTGTTACAGTATGGTATCAGAGCAGGTCTACGAATCTGTAGGCCTGCGGTGTAAATTTTTGGGAACATTTTTGAAAAAAAAATGCGTCATGTATGATATTTTACTTGACCTATGTCCTACGTCCACGTCATGCCCCGCCATCACAGGTATAAAAGTTTTATATTTTCTAATTATAGAAAAGTATGACACGAGCCATTTGGCAAGCATGTACAAAAAATATATATATTCATGAAGTGATTCTACTTTAAATGAGTATGATATGTGTACTTATTCTTCTATGACCTTGAACCTAGAAGAATTTAGTAGTGCCATTAAGTTCATTCCCAATAGTATGAATTATAAGATGACCTCTAAACGTTATTTAGAGAACAAGTTGAATATTAGATTGACATTAAGTTCCATTGTAGATGGCATACCCTAATCATGGACCCAGGATGAGGGCGGGATATATTCCTGTGCCAGCTTTGCGCCAGATCGAGTACCGAGAGTACGTTCACCGCCCGACGGACAGTATAGGTCGACACATCACTCGTATGACGGAGATGTGGATGGATGTAGGTGACGTACTAGCTGGAGTCATAGGTTAGGAGGCTGCCAACTGACTGATACGTACTCTACCAGCTGAGTGGGTTCCCTACGCTGCTCAGGTATTGGGGATCTATATGGAGAGTCACTCTATGACTCTTCAGTATATTACGGATTATCCGAGCTTCTCATCACATCTCTACCAGAGATGGACGATGTGGCGTGCTCCTCCAACATATGTGTAGGCACTAGCTTTGGTTCTTGGACCGAGCTATGTACATCCTCATTACGTGCCACCTCATCTGCCAGCTCCAGCTCCAGCGGGTTGGATGGCCATGCAGCCAGCACCTGCGCCTGCACTGGCACCAGTACCAGTCCGAGCACCAGCTCCTATTCCAGTCCGAGCTCCAGTCCCAGTGCTAGTTTAAGTTCCAGCTCCTGCACCTGCTCATAGTAATGGATGGTTGGTTGAGGATGATGATGAGGATTCCGAGGAGGACCCGGAGGAGGATGTCGATGGTTCTGCTGCTTCCTGAGTCTAGATGTTAGCACATTTGTCTATATAGTCTTAGTACTATGTATTTTGCTTAGGAGTATATAAGGCCTTTTTTGAGTTAGAAATTCTTTTTGTACGCCACCCTGTGAGGTAGGTTTGTATTTGGCCTAGTATGTAACTCCTTGATGGATGTCCATGATGATCTGACTGCTAGACAGTCAAGTATGATATATTGTTGTATTCAAGAGTCCTCTTATGGAGGCACATTTTGTGAATATATGATGATGACCTTATGTTAATGAAATGATAATGATGTTAATAAAACTTGTTTTATAACTTAACCTCAATACATTATTAATTCTTGTATGAAATTTGTATGCGATTAGGATACCGCCAAGAAGACGCCAAGCACCAGTAGAAAATCAACATCAAAATGATATAGGTCAAGTTGTGGAGCAATTTAGACGTTATCAACCACCAAATTTCAGTGGCCAAGGAGAACCGCTTGAGGCCGAGCAATGGTTGCGTAAAATCGAACGAATATTTACTCATATTGGATGTGAAGATGCATATCGTGTTTCATGTGATGTCTTCCAACTCACTGAAGATGCTGACTATTGGTGGGAAGCTCACACTAGACTGATGACACCTGAGCAAATAGCTGCTCTGACTTGGGAAGAATTTAAACAAGTTGTGATGGAGAAATATATACCAAGCTACTATCATGAGCGCAAAGAAAATGAGTTTAGTTACCTCAAGCAAAGAAATCTGACGGTGGATAAATATGATAAGAAATTTAATCAACTATCTCGATACGCACCTCAGTTGGCTGATACTGATGAAAAGAAGGCACTTCGTTTCAGAAGAGGGTTGAGAGCTGAAATTGCCATTTCTATTGCTGGATGAGGGACTAGTACTTATGCAAAGACACTCGAACGGGCACAAGTTTTTAAGTCACTACTCTTGTCTGAGGAGAGAAAGAATAACAACTCAAAAGGGAAGAGAAAATTTGAGAATAGGGGCCAGTGGGAAAATAAGAATGATAAACAAGTAAGGGTCAGACCAGGACCTAACTCGGGAGGACAATATCAGGGAAGACCCGCTTGCAGACTTGTGGCAAAGGACACAGTGGACCATGTCTTTTCAGGAAAGATGCTTGCTTCAGGTGCAAACAACCATGCCATCATGCCAACAACTGTCCTAGAGATCGGGGTAACCAGGGAAATCGTTCAGGGAACTATGGAGGAAACAATCCTATTCCTCCACGAAACTATCCGAGGAATAATCCAGGGAACAATGCAGGACAACAACAACCAAGGAATGCACGAGCTTTTGGCATAAATCAATAACAAGCAGCAAGAGAACCTAGAAACATTCACATGTATGTTTAAAATTCATGAGATGCCAATACTTGCCCTTTTTTATACTGGAGCCACCCATTCTTTTATATCTATAAGAACTTGTGGGAAGTTGGGAATTTGTGGTGACATCATGAGTAATTGTTTGGAAGTAAGTATACCGTCAGGAAGAACATTGGTTACCAATAAAATTTGTTCTGATTTAGAGTTAAAACTTGGTGACGAGAGTGTTAAAGTGAATTTGCACATTCTTGAGATGAACGATTTCGACGTTATTCTAGGAATGGATTGGCTTAGGGATAATCATGCTATAATAAGATGCGATGAGAAGGAGATAACACTCCAACCAGCAGGAAGAAATAAATTTATTTTTTTCGGAGCACGGGTCGGATCCATGATACCTGTAATATCAGCTTTGAAGGCGATGAAGATGATAAAAAAGAAAGGATATCAAGCTTTTCTAGTAAGCTTGGTAGGGGGTAAAACCAAAGACGTGCTCATTGATGATGTTTCCGTTGTTCATGAGTTCAAAGACATATTCGGATAATTTTCCAGGAGTAGCTTCCGACAGACAAGTAGAATTTACAATCGATCTTATTCCTGGAGTTGCACCTGTTTCTAGAGCGCCATATCGAATGGAACCTAAGGAACTTTAAGAGTTAAAGAAATTATTCGTTTACATGGAGTTTCCGTGTCAATAACTTCTGATCGCGATACTCGATTTACATCAAAGTTTTGGGGAAGCTTACAAGAGGCGATGGGAACCAGATTGAACTTCAGCACAACATTTCACCCTCAAACTGATGGACAATCAGAAAGAACAATTTAAATCATAAAAGATATACTCAGAGCTGTAGTCATGGATCAAGGTGGAAGTTGGGAAGATTATTTACCACTGGTAGAATTTGCATACAATAGCAGTTACCAAGCTACCATTGGAATGGCACCTTATGAGGCCTTATACAGTCGAAAGTGTAGATCACCTCTGTACTGGAATGAAGTTGGGGAAAGAAAAATTTTAGGACCCGAAATGGTGTGAACCACAGAAGAAGCTGCTAATAAAATAAGAGGGAGGATTAAAGAAGCTCAAGACAAACAAAAATCATATGCGGATAAATGTCGAAGGGATTTACAATTTGAAATTGGTGATAAGGTTTTTCTTAAACTATCCCCATCTCGGGGAGTAGTTCGTTTTGGGAGGGAGAAATTAAGAGCTCGGTTTATCGGACCATATGAAATCCTTGATCGAATTGGGCCAGTCGCTTATAAACTTTCTTTACCACCAAAATTAGGTGGAATACATGACGTGTTTCACGTGTCAATGCTTCAGAAATATGTGTTTGACCCAAGTCATACAATTCATGATGAAGATATAGAAGTGAACTTAGATTTGACTTATCAAGAAGTACCAGAGGTGATCCTTGATCGCAAAATCCATAAGTTGAGAAATAAAGAACTAATGTTAGTGAAGGTTCAATGGAGCCGTCATGGAAAAGATGAAGCTACTTGGGAAATAGAAAATGAAATCATGAAACGGTACTCTAACCTACCGTTTACAGGTATGTGAATTTCAGGATGAAATTCTCTTAAGGAGGTAGGGATATAATACCCTAAAAATATTTAGTTGGACTTAGTTAAGGTTTGGGACAAATTAATTGAATTTATAAGAATGTATTATTAATGGGCCAATCTAGGCTAATGGGCTGTTTTCGAAAATGTTGAGCAGGCCCAGATTCAAAAAAAAAATGAGGTAATGGGCCTTTTTAGCCCAACCTAATTAAATATAAATACATGTTTTAATTCAAAAAAATAATCACTGTTCTTCTTCACTCCAAAGGTGATTCCTCTTCTCTTCTTCTTCCATCTTCTAAGCGATTTCTGACATGGTGGCCGGAGGTGGAGCAACGCCGAGCGCCGCCGCCGGAAAATTTAATTCCGGTCAAAATTTCACCAAAAACCAATTTTCCAACTCCTTTATACTTTTAATTACTTTGGGACAAGTTTGGTGAGGAGATGAAGGCTGTAATGGCCGCAAAAAGGCCACCAAGGCCGCAAGTCGGTGCTTTTCCGGTGACTTTTTCCGGTGGCCGGATTCAACATGCAAGCACACCAATATACTCCCCTCCTCTTCCTCTGTCCTTCGGATGTTTCATTTGTCATGGATTTTGTTTTACATTTGAGTGAGAGCGTAGTGATATTATATATATGTAAATATATCGATATGTGCATGTGTATGTGTTAGACAAAAGGATAAAAGAAAAGTACAATAGTAAGTATTGTGTTCAGAGGAGAGAGAAACAAAGTCTTCCTTTTCTTTTCTTTTACAAAATGTGAAGACAAATTTTGAGAGAAATATATGAGTAGTCACTGTGCCATTTTGATTTATTGGTAGTTGTGCATGTAAAGTGAAAGAGAGTTAAAGTTGACTTGTAAATTATTAAAAAAAATTACATGTATGTGTGCAGAGATCATAAAATTTGGGGAGAAGATATAACAAATATTACATTGGAATCTGGATGATATGTCTTTACACAGTTGGAAGAGAGAGGAAAATTAATTTGGTTTTGAAAATGTTGGTTGTGTGTTTGTGCCGAGAGTGTTGGAATTGGGAAAGATTAAAATAGTTTTTATTTGTATTATTATTTAGTATTGTATGTGTACATAAATTAGTTTAGGATATTTAACGTAATCTATCTTGCTAAACTTAATGGATTTAAATTATTTTGGAAAAATGATAATAATAAAGCTGATAATTTGGATTTATTGTTTTAGAACAGTGGAGTAATATTATATTTTTTTTTGTATCAGGAGATACATTGAAATATTAAATAATTTAGTAAAATTTTAAACGGACCTATTGAATCATTTTAAATCCATTTAAAACCTCAAATATATCTCGTCTAAGCCCATAAATTTCGAGAACTCGTTTCCCTAGGTCTAAACTTATTTTATGTTATAAACTAAGGCCTAACATGGTGCTAATAGGATCTATCATTTTATAGGCCCAAACCCGAGACCTCAGGCGTAGGAGGATCGTCAGGATAGTCTACTAAAGCTTCAGCTATATACTAGCTACAAGGTGGGTTTTGCTACCAAAACCCTTTTCAATCATGTTTTAAATGCTTTCGTCCATGCTTAAATGAGTTGAGTTTTTGCTCAACATGAATATAATGTTTTCGTTCTTCGTGGATATGATTTGACCTGCATGATGAATTCAGGCATTGTCAATTCTATTGGAATATAGTTATGTGATCACATAGGGTCTATCTCCACGCATGATTAATTGAGCGCATTCATCTCAAATGAATGATAAATTATTTGGCCACATGAGATGAAAAATGTTTATATGTTCTTGGATGAACAGGATAAGAATGCCCACTAAGTATTTTCTGGCACTCAGCCCACGTTTCTAAAATATTTTTCAGGTACAAAGTGATGGAGGCTGCTGACATGGACACAGAGTTTTGTTTAGTTTGGACTGTGTCAATAATATGTACTTTGAATTTTGAATATTGACTATGGTCAATATTAGAACATGTTATGCTTCCGCTAACTATTTTGAGTTATGTTAAAAATATTCTAAAAATCATATTTTATTCCGCCGCTATTTTGGACTTTGAAAATAGGAGACTGTCAACGTTGACTAATCGTGAATTTAACTAGCATGTGATTGGCTGTTTGAATAGTCTTCTCAAATCGTGATTGGTTGGTTTTAAAATTAGAAAATACTTATTGTATAAATATTTTCTCTAAATACATAAATTTTTGTAAAAATTAGGAATTTTATTTTAACCTTTTATTAGCATCTTAATTCTTCGGAATTGGGGTGTTACAAAAACCAATAGGTGAAGCTGGTGCTGAACCTGCCAAACAATATGAGAAGCAAGGAAATGAACCCCACGGTGCTTGCGGTAGTTCATCTCCGTCCAAATAAACCAAAAGGCAAGACAAGGAATCAAGAAACTGATGTGCTTTGGAGAAGACCATGGAAACAGCCCCCTCCAAAACCCAAGAGCCTGAGAAACTGTATGTGCATGTGGTGCAGAAGTATGAAACCGAGACGCAACAAAAGCCCAAATCGATTTCACAGACTCAGACCAAAGAAAAACATGCTCTAAGGACTCGACCTGCGGACCCTATTTTTCAAATGTTTTTAGGTTGAGATGCTAAGGCCGGTGATGTGCTGCTGGTGGGGTTGTCTGGATTGCTCTCTATTTGGTTATGTGATTTTTCTTCCGCTAAGTTTCTGCTGAATACTCTGATGTTAGTATTTAGTCTTGATATAGGAGATCTCATCCTTGATAATAGCATGTCTTAAACCCTATGATTCCTAATTATCAATAAAGTCTTTGAGAAGAAGAAGCATGTTCTTTTGATATAACCATTTATTCCTTTATTGATTCCGAGTTATTTAAAAAGTCATACTTGCTAAGCATGATGGTATCTATTCACTTTCAGTTGACCTGTGAATGAATCTTGCATGCTTGTTATTGTTGTTCGCCTATGAAGAGGCTTTTCTTTCAAGCATGATTCTGCTCGTTTCCAGTTAATCTTAAGTTGTTTTCTTATTTTGTCCTATGAATGGGACATTATGATTTATTTGCTTCTGACCTATTGATGGGTCTTAGCTATTGTGACCTATGATGATGTCTTGTTTTTCTAAAGAGTCAAATTCCTATCTATTCGTCATTGGATTCTGTTTAAATTTCAATTGGCCTATGATTAGGAATTCCTTTGACTTGATTGAACCCTTTGACCCCTTTTTAATTCGTTGAAAATGATAGTTCTTCCAAGTCATAAAGTTAAGTTGCCTAACTTTTTGAGACGCTAACTTAGTTCGATTCTAAAAATACCCCCCTGGATTTCCAATTGATCTTCCTTTTTCCTTTAATTTTTATGCCTAACACCCCGTTCCCATTAAAAATGACTGCCTACGGACCGGGTTGTTACAGTTTCAGTGTTCATGATAGAAAAAATAAAGGAACCGATGAACAGTATGTAATCCAGTGGCTTCATCTTCTCTGCAGTGGCACTTCATCTCTAACAATCTTGTTGTCTCCTCTTGAGTAGGTGATAACTCTTTTTCTTATTTCTTCACTCCTTGAACTCTTGTCGTCTCCTCTTGAGTAGATGGTAACTCTTTCTCAGACTCTTCACTCCTTGAATGTGTTCTCGCTTCTTTTTATCTCTATGTCTCTGGGTAAATCATGTGTGTGGTTATCCTCGGGCATGCATCAAAATGAGAGCTTTTATATGTAGGTTAGAAACTCTGAATTGGAGTGAGAAAATTGCATCCCCGTGGACCCGTGCACATGGATCGACCAAGCTGGCCGGGTCGACCCAAAGCCCTATTTTTGCATAGGGTCGACCTTGGCGAGCTGAGCCAGGTCAACCCACTAATGTCTAAAATACATTGGGTTAGGTCGACCGAGCTCTTCCGGGTCGACCCATCCCTGATTCGAGTTGGACTTCGGATTTCTTCGAATTTTGACTATTTAATCCGGTCCATTAGGCTTTAATTAAGCCCAAAAGCGTAATTAAACACTCCTTCAACTCTTCTTGTCCATATTTACTAATTTTGCTTCAAATATGCAATGAAATCACAACAATTACTGCGAAACTAGCAAACACATCAAAAACTCCAAATGATAACACTTTAAGCACAAAAGCTATATAAAATGCACAACTTCATATAATAAAGAACATCAATTCATATCCAAAAATTGTATAAATAGACTATCTCTCTAACTAGTTCCCACATGTATTCTCTCTCGAGAAACCTTTTGATAGTATATGAAAAGTGTTTCAATGCATAATGACTAGAACAATAAACTCTAGCCTAATCGGACGATCGAAACTAATGTGCTCTTAAACAATGTAGAGCTCTTGCAGAATCTCTAATGTGCTCTTAATTTATGTGCAAATGTCTAAGGTTTAAATATGCTTGAAGTAGTCTATTATTTAAATTAATTCATGAATTTTCTAGGTTATTAAATTTAAAAAAATTTGTAATTTTTAAAAATCATATCTTGTTTAATGGTTGGAGTCTTGATTTAATAATGATAGGTCTACTGTTCGAATCTTATGAAATGCATTTTTAAGACATATTTTTAATGTTATACAGTCTTATTTAATTAAAATCATGCAATTAATTTTGAAAATGAAGTTTAGTGTAATGGCTTGTGTTTTAGATTAATTGTTAAATGATGTAGGGTTCAAATATCTTTATGCACATATTTTATTTATGCATTTTATACCAAGATCATTCTAGATTATATTTAAATAAATTTTTAATTGGAATAGTTTTTAAAAATAGCATCTAGTTTAGTGGATATGCTTCAAATTTAATAATTAAAGGGCAAGGGTTCGAAATTGTTTAATTACAATTTTTAACTCATTTTTATCATTGTTGTCTAAGATGATTTTGAACCTTATATAATTAATTACAGCTAATAAATTTTGAAAATGGCATTTAGTTAGATAGGTAGAGTCAAGGTTGTTATTTGAGAGGTCTAAGGTTCAAAACCTCTTTTGAATATTTTATTTATGGATTTTATTCCAATATGATTCTGCACTATATATAAATAAAAATCTGTATTGATTTTCAAAAATGGCCTTTGGCCCAATGGTTATATTTTACATTTTATTATGATACGTCAAAGGTTCAAAACCTTTAGAATGCACTTTATTTATTTTTATTCCAAGATAATTATGAACTTTATTTAATTAAAACCACTAAATAATTTTTGAAAATGTTGTTTAGTATAATGGTGAGAGTCCAGTTTCTATGCTAGAGGTCCAAGGTTCAAGTCATTTTGATGCATTTTATAATCCTCTTTTTACTCAAGCATTTATGAGTGTATTTAATTAAAGCAGTTTAATTAATGTTGTATAAACTCTTCTGCCCTAGTGGTTAAGTGCTTATTATTTCACTTATGTTTTTGGTCAAGGGTTCAAGCCCTCTTGACTACATAATCATATTATACTTTTACTTTATTTTTATTTGGTCTATTTTGCCTAATTTAGATTAAATTTGAGATTAAGTGTATGATATAATAAATCAATATTTTCATATTAATATTCTATGATCCTTTAAATCTTAAATTAAGTTTTATAATTTTCCTATGAATTTAAGGCATCTATTTGTACGATCGAGGACTCCGATATATTTTAAGCTAGGATCCCGTTCAACTTTTAGGCGACGTCAGGGTACGCTCTTACTTTAGGGACTCGTTCCCTAGATCCTTATTTACGTTATGGTATATGTTTAGAAGATTAATATGTTATTAAGATATAGTTCTTATGTATAGGTTATAATCCGAGACTCGTTTAGGACGATGATTAAGGCTATTTCTATATTTAAGCATAAGGTCCTAATCCGACAATTGACTTCGGATGAGAATTTATGGATAAAGCTACAACTAATCTAGTTATAACGTGGGTTTACTTACTAAAATGCTTTCGAAAATATATTTAAACTTTCGTCCGCTACGAAAAATGATTTATGCTTATGTTGCTCAATTGGATTGACACGACTCATATGAGGAATTCCGAATATGGCACTCCGGTGTAATTACTTATGAATATGTTTAGGTTATGAATATGTTATAGTTTATATGTGATCACATTAGGGTCGGTCTCCACTATGTCTATTGAGCGTATGATTTACGACATTTCAAATATGGATTTATGGATATTCTTATTGCAAATTATTGGATGAATATATGAGTATTCCCACGGAGTGTTTTCTGGCACTCAGCCCCACTATTTAAAAATGTTTTCAGGTAATTGATGACGCCAGATGGCGGACGTGGACTAATAGGGACATCTTGTATGGTTGACCATATTTTAATTTTTGAAATATTGACTTTGTTTAGTTGTGGTCAACAAATATAATTATATATGCTTCCACTGTATGTTTATGGATTATTTAAATATTTTATGGACACATGTGATCGTCGTGGCCTTGTTGGCATATTTTGAAAATTGAAAAATGGATGTTTGACCAGTCAATGTTGAACATGTTTTTAATTGGTTGTTTGAAAGGTGTGATTTTAAAATAATAGGTTGGTTGAAAATTCTTATCCTGTGTGATTGTTTGTTGAATGGTAAATGCCTATGAGCGTAGAATTTATTATGATTCTAAATGAAGTACTGTCCAATTTTTTATAATTCGAGAAAATGATTTATATTAGTTTGCAAAAATTTTATTGTGATTTTCTTTTATCGTGTGTGTTCCCGTTAACGCATCGGGCTTCTGGGTTCGGGGCGCTACAAAAAACTATGTCAGGTCTTGTGCATACTTGAGCATACATTAGACTCCTAACAACCGAGGCATAAGGAATCTTTTGCATTTCCTTAATTTCCAAATCACCTTTTGGGCACTGATCGAGACTGAACTTGTCTCCTTTAGCAATAGGGGTATCACATGATTTGCAGTTTTACATGCTAAATCTTTGCAGCACTTTTTCAATATACGTCTTTTGTAATAATCTAAGAATACCCTGAGAACGATCTCGATGTATCTGGATTCCTAATACAAAAGAAGCTTCCCCAAGATCTTTCATCTCAAAATTCTTTAATAGAAATTTCTTGGTATCGTGCAGCATGACAGAGTCATTTGTGGCAAGCAGAATGTCATCCACATATAAAACCAGAAAAATACACTTATTCCCATTGAACTTGTGATACACACAATCATCAGTAGCATTAGTCTCAAAATCAAATGAGACTACTACTTGATGAAACTTGTGGTTCCACTGACGAGAAGCCTGCTTGAGCCCATAGATGGATTTCTTTAATTTGCAAACCATAGACTTTGGATCTCCCGACATAAAGTTTTCTGGTTGCACCATATAAATTGTCTCATCAATGTCACCATTGAGAAACGCCGTTTTAATATCCATCTGATGTAACTCAAGATTAAAATGTGCAATTAACGCCATAATAATTCTAAAAGAGTCTTTCAAAGAAACCGAAGAGAAAGTCTCTTTAAAATCAATACCTTCTCTTTGAGTAAAGCTTTTAGCCACAAGACGAGCCTTATATCTTTCCACATTACCTTTCCAATCCCTTTTGGTTTTAAAAATCCATTTACAACCAATAGGCTTCGCACCTGCAGGTAATGAGATAAGATCCCAAACTTGATTGTCTTGCATTGACTTGTGCTCCTTATTCATGGCATATATCCACTTTTGAGAGTTTGGATCATTCATGACTTGATGGAAATTGATAGGATCATTTTCCATCATTCCACTATTTTCCTTACTTTCTACGGGATATACTTCATAATCATCCGGAATAACATTTCTCCTATCTCTCGTGGACCTTCTTAATAGCATTAGCTCTTGAGGTTGTTGAGCTTGTTCTTCCTGAATTATTATATTATCCTGAGTGGGGAGATTTTCAATATTATCTTGTTGAGGTTCAAAATCTACTTCTCGACTAATAACAGGAATAGAAGCCTAAAAATCATCAAAAGTAGCAGTAGGAGTTGAGACCGACTCCTCCTCAAAAGTAATATCTCTAACCTTATTTCTCCTCCCAAACTCAACATCCTCAAAGAAGACATTGATAAGTCCATTTATTTCGTGTTTTTATGGGCATTTTATCCTCTATAAATGTCCTTTTTAGTGTGTTTTGAGTCGAAAAGAACCAGGTTGCGGTCAAAGGGCATTCCAAGAGTCGAGTCTGGCGGAAGGGGCATTTCATGCCTAGTTATTCACGCTTATCTCGCACATATGTTCATCAGAGGCACAGGAGACGTCTTCAGTATCCATCCCACATTCGATCGGTGAAGTGGGCATATCAGATACGGATGGAGCTGACAGATGATGTTGTGCCCACAGTACTCGCACAGACTCGACCACATGGCAGAATGGGCATTCCAGTGAAACTCGGGATTCAGTTGAAAGGAAGCTGGTGGAACATCGCTACATATCCGAAGGAGAGTTGGAGCTAAGCTGGACTCCTAGAAGGTGCTGCAACAAAAGGATAAGCTCAGCCGAAGAGATAAGCTCAATCGAAGGAGATAAGAGCAATCCCTAAAAAATAGGGATTTGATAAAGCTGAAGCTTATCCAGTCAAGATCAGAGAGGGCACGCCGTTCCCGAATTTCAGCAGAAGACCCCCGCTTGTGGGGGAAACTCCACTCGAAAATGTAGTTATTTAAACAAGTTTAGTCTCTGGGAAAACAATCTTTAGACAGTCTGAAACATTTCTATATTTTATATCTTCTGCATTTCATTTTCAGTACGCTGCTTAGGCAGCCAAAAACAATCCAAAAGGTCTTAAACCTTCAGGACTTAGGATATGCTCATATTTCTCAACGTTGGAGTTGAGTTTTTGCTTAATTGATCCAGTAAGTTCTTGTTTATTTTCATGTCTTTAATTTCTGCAGTTTTAATTATGTCTAGTCTTCTCGGCTAGATCTTTAATTCTGGCATTTGAACAATGAAATTGGTTTGAGCATAAATATGGACTCGTGAGGCCAAAATGGGCATAGTAATCCATGATGAGTTTCCGTTGATTCTTGAGCCATGTTCCACATGAGTGTGTGTCCGAAGTGCCCAATGTGGCTGATCACTCGTTAGGTAAAGAGGGCACACCACTATTAATTGAATTGGTGAATTGTGACTGTGTGTCGATTCATATAGTAATTAAGGAATTAATGGGGTGTTGTGGGCACAAGAGAAATCAGTTGAACACAATAGATCTGGGTCTGTCTAGGGCATACTGCTGCTTGTTTGCTTACATCTCTTAGAGGAATCGGGAGGTGGGTAACTGGTTAGGGGTTTAATCGAAGAGGAATCACTTTTAAACCTAAAATGAAAGGATGAATGAGGAGACGCAGAGAGGAATCTGGTCACCATAACTAGATGACCTATCATGTATGAAAATCGGTGTGCCCATGATCGAGTTGTTTTATGTTTAAATCAAATTCTAATTCAAATGCCAAAACCTTTTGTTATTTGATATTTTCTTTAGTTTCTTTTGCAGATTTAAATTCAGTGTAGTGACAACACCAAAACCCCATTTGTGATTGGTTACTTGAAGATAGAATCGCAACAGCTCTCTGTGGGATCAACCCGTACTCATTGGCTAGCTACGCTCGCTGTGGGCACAGGAGTTTACAAATATATTTTTGAGCGCGAAACGACCGCGCGTCAACATCATTTTCCATCTCAAAAATAATTTTTTTAGTGGGACCATAAAACTTAAAACCCCTGGATCTCTCTGAATAACTAATAAAATAGTTGCTAACGGTTTTGGAGTCCAATTTCTTTTCATTTGGCCTATAAGGCCTAGCCTCAGCTGGACATCCCGAAATGTGAAATTACTTTAAACTGGGCTTTCGTCCAGTCCAAAGCTCAAAAGGTGTTTTTGTAGCTACTTTAGTTGGTACTCTATTGAAAATATAAGCTGCAGTTTTCAATGCTTCACCCCAGAGTGATATTGGAAAGGATGAATGACTAATTATACTCCTAATCATATCCTTTAGAGTTCGGGTTCGTCTTTCAGAGATACCATTCATGTTAGGTGATCCTGGCATGGTGTACTGTGGGATGATTCCATATTTATCTAGGAAGATAGCAAAACGACCTGGACGCTGTTCTCCTGAACCATCAGATTTATCGTAATACTCACCACCACGGTCAGATCTAATAATTTTAATTCTTTTGTTAAGTTGATTCTCAACTTCAGCCTTAAAAATTTTGAACATGTCCAGTGCCTCAGATTTTTTATGAATTAGTCATAGGTAGCCATATCGTGAGTAATCATCAATAAATGATACAAAAAATTGTTGACCATTCCAAGAAGCCGTAGGGAATGGCCCACAAATATCTGTGTATATCAATTGTAAGACGTCTGTAGTTCTGTTGGCACCTAATCTCTTTATTTTGGTCTGTTTTCCTTTAATACACTCAACACAAACATCAAGATCCTAAAAATCAAGTGTATCTAAAATACCATCTGACACAAGCCTCTCAATTCTGGTTTTTGAGATATGATCCAAACACTTATGTCATAAATTTGCTGAATTTTCATTATTTAATTTTCGCATAGTACCTCTAGATTCAACATGCAAGAATTCATTATAGGAAGCAATAATATCGAGCACATAAAGATTGTCATAAGCACTTAATGAACTAGTACCAACCACATTGGAATTTAAAGGAAGACTCAATTGACAATTCCCAAATGAACAAGAAAAATCATATTTTTTCAATAAGGAAATAGAAACCAAATTCAGTCTAAAAGGCGGTACAATAAAAGTTGTTAAATGATAATCCGTGCTCACAAGAGTTTAATAAGTATTGCTAACAAGTGTTCTACGATATGTGTGGAACAGATGTAAGAACTAAAATATAAAGTAGTAAACTACGCACAAGATTGGTAACCCAGTTCGGTTAAACAACCTACTCTGGGGGATTGGTCCCAAACTTGAAGATTCATTTGTTACTCCTTCATGAAGTGTATTTGGGATCTTACACATACAAGACTCCCTCCTTATGTCACCCGTGTTTCTCCATGAACTCTTTCACTAAACGAAAGCTGTAAGATCCCCTTACAACCGTGACACTAGACACCCTCTAGCTACCCACGACTTCAACTTACAATCTCTCCCGAGATTGTGTACAAAATGGATTAATAAACCCCTCACGTGTTTCACTCAAAAACACTCAAATGCTAGAACATACTGTGGGACAGTAACTAGCTAAACAAAGACCATAAACGAAATGACTCTCAAATAATCTTTTAAGAGAATCTAAACAAGTGTAAGTGGTACCGATTGCATAAATGAATCGGCCTTCTTATATTCTTCACTTCAAAATTGTCACCGATCTTCATCGTTGTCAATATGGTAAGAAGTTTATGGTTTGTGATCTTTCCAAACGTGTGTAGATACTTTCCTTGGATATGAGGGTTATTTGCAGCTCGGTATCTACTCCACAAGGCAGTCAATCAAACATATCTTGCCTTGTATGAATGGATCCGTGCAATATCTTGTATTTATGGAAACTGCCATATAAATGTGTCCCTGGGTATGTCTGGGACATCAGAGGGAACAGTTCTCCAACTGTTCTTCTTTTCTTGCACAGCGGAATAAATGGCTTGGGGGACATACCCAAGCACACATTGTCGAACATATCTCGCCAACAAAACAACACGAATACTTAGTGCATAATGGTGGCACTAAGAATCTTCCCATTTGGCATTTATGGTTAATAATTATCATCTCAATCTGCACACAACACTTGAATAAACTTCGCAGATCAAAATATATCAAAACAAGTGATATATTTAAAAATTATCTGGGACAGTTCCAAGCACACTCTCCCTGAGTCTGATCTGGGAGTGCCTTAAAACATCACGAACATTGTTTTCACAGTCAAGACTGCATTGTCTGATTGATCAAATATTAAGTACAGACCAACAAAAATAAAAATGGGGTAAACAGATATCCCTAATAAAATTATTCAATAAAAAGCAGAAGAGCACACAAGCTCTTGTCATCAGTAGTAGCAGCGGACAACAGCAGACTTGACTTTCTCTCCCCCTTAATTGTTGCAAAAAACGGTAAAGGCTTTTAATGCGGAGAGGCATCATCATCATTGGCAGGAGCAGCAGCGGTGGTGGAAGGCAGATCAGCATTACATCCAGCAGCAGCATCATCGAACGACGATGCAAGACTAAGAGCCCGAGCTTGAAGATCAATCAAGAGAGAGTCCAATTCTTGATGTCGAGTCTTAAAAGACCTGATGGACTTCTTCAGAAGCTGCACTTCACAGTCCAATGATTTTATGTGCCTGTCAAAGAAAACAGAGGTGACAGACAAAGAAAGAGCCGATCTGTTAGGAACAGAAGGCGGCACAGTTCCAGAGCTAACAGCATCATCTCTGGCAGGGATGTCTTAGGCATGCTGGGATGAAAATAACTTCTGGCTGATTATGAGTGGCAGCGCCTCTAGCTCATATACATCATCTGCAGTCACTATATTATGCTAAGCCATGATAATGTTAAAAATCATACCAGGAAACCCAATGGGCTGCTGACTCTGGAAAGATTCGGTATGGGCCACAACATCCTCAAAAATGAGCTGTCCTAGGTTGAACTCTACCCGATTTCCAATCTTAAACAACAGCAGTCCCAGAGGCTTTCCCACAGTAGAGTTGTGAGTGCTGGGAATCTAATTGTGAACCACAATCTTGTGAAGTATGGAATACTTCACACTCAAATCTGACGCCAACAAAGAACGGCCTGATGGCCACACACATCTACTTCCTCCAATTAACTCAGCAGCAACCTCATTAAGATCAAACACCAGAGCATGAGCAACAACATGCTCACGACCCAAATAATCATTGATCACAGACGGAGAAAAAGGAATCCAAAAACCCCGCACAAACACAGAAAATGCATGCTCAGACGATGCATCACGAATGGACTTAGACAAATTGGCATAGAATTCATGCACAATAACAGCAATAAAAATAGGGGCAGTATAAGCAGACTTCTCCAATCTTAAATCATGCAAAATCTCAATATCCCCAGTACCTTCCAATCCGTATTAACCAATTTTCACTCAGACACTAGG
The DNA here is from genome assembly GCA_026008535.1 of Perilla frutescens. Lineage (NCBI taxonomy): Eukaryota > Viridiplantae > Streptophyta > Magnoliopsida > Lamiales > Lamiaceae > Perilla > Perilla frutescens. Next base: position 43,369,618 of record BRKX01000013.1, on the reverse strand, counting down.
GAACGACCAACAACCAGCTTAAATTGACTCTTATGAAAGGTAGATAAAAACTTACTCGAATCAAAGGCTTCAGAATCTAAAGCAGATCTATTTGAGACATCTGCAGTCACATCCTCTGCGTTATCGTCAGAGAGTGAAGGAGCCCTGGCTTTCTTCATCAATGGTCGGTGAGGACCCGACACCAATCCCAGCCTCTGCTCAAACAAGCTCCGTGTAACATGGCAAGTAGCAACAATAGTAGGCTTCTTAGCAGGAGCCTTTTTAACAGATGCCTTTGAGGATTTGGGGGTTTTTGAAGATGACCCCTTCTTCGCAGATACCTTTTTGGACTTGGGGGTTTTTGAAGATAGCCCCTTCTTCTCAGCAATTTTCGCTAGCACCCTTGACTTTAAGTTGGCGATAGGAGTATCATCTTCATCATCAGACACCGGAGGAGTGACTAGCTCATCTCTCAATTCTAACTTGTGTTTGGTCCCGCGCAGAAGATGTTTTTTGATCCAGTCTGGGTGGAACAGAACCAGACTCAGGCATAGGGGACTCATCATCCAGAAAGGAGATATCAGCATCTTCTTCTCCTTGCACCTTATCAAGGGATTCAACAGCAGCAGGGGGTGAAGCCTCACCCAAGGGAACTTGAATTGTGACAATTAGGGAGTTACAAAACATCAGAGTGCCGGACAGAGTTGATGGCACTTGAACAACCTTCATAGCATCAATCGATGCTGCAAACTCCTCAATTGAGGAAATAATATCACCCATCATGGTGGCAATAGAGGCTTCCACTGATTCAACATTCTCCAGAGGTGGCGAGGGATGATCAAAAGAAACCCTAGGAGAGGGAAAAGACACTGGATCTGTCTCAGACACAGATCGATCAATTGCTTCAACAGAAGATGCCACAGAAAGAGGCACAGAAATAGGGACACTGGGAATTACCTCAATCGGCTGTTCTGAACCAGGGACAGTGGAGCCAAAAGGAGCAAACACCAGCGGTTTTGAGAGTTCTCCCAATTTATGCCATAAATCTTGCGTGGAGATCTTCGGCTTCTTGAAAAGAGATGGTTTGGAAGACCCAGAATTGTCTGCAATTGATATATGAGGAGAAAGACTCTTGAGGGAAGAAAATTTGAGAGAGAGAGAAAGATGCTCAAAAGGTAAGAGAATTTTGAATAAAATTATGTTGCCTTGTGGAAATTTGAAAATTAGATTTTGCCCTTACTTAGAGAATTTAAGGAGGAAATTCCCATAACTGTCACATCCCATAAACAGCACCTCGATCTGCTAGTTCTTGGGAAGTGGAACCGAACTCGGTGTGGGAAACAATGATCCACTAGCCGTTGAGAAATAACCGCTCGAACTGACCCAGAATCTGTCTAAGACATCCTTTGGCACATAATGCATCGACCACACCAACTTGGTCAATTTACACTCTCTGTACATATATCACTGACCAAGACCGTACAGAGAGGCTTCTCTCAAAGGAGAAGTTCAGAGAACATAAAGACCCAGAGAGGATCTAACTGTTTCAAACCTTGCACTATCAAGTGCCTTTGTAAAGATATCCGCAAGTTGGGCATCAGTTCCAACATATTTAATCACAAGTGATCCATCTTCAACAAGTTCACGAATGAAATGGTGACGAATATCTATATGTTTTGTTCGTGAGTGCTGGACAGGATTTTTTGAAATATTTATTGCACTCATATTGTCACAGAAGATGGTAAGGACAGACTGTGACATACCATAGTCAAGTAACATTTGCTTTATCCAAAGAAGTTGAGTACAGCAACTTCCAGCCACAATATATTCAGCTTCAGCAGTAGACAGAGAGATCGAATTCTGTTTCTTACTAAACCATGAAACTATGTTGTTTCCAAGGAAGAAATATCCTCCTGAAGTACTCTTCCGATCTTCAGTACAACCTGCCCAATCTGCATCACAAAACCCCACCAAACTAGGGTTTGTATCATAAAAAAACCAAAGTCCTAACTCATTAGTACCTTTTATGTACTTGATTATGTTCTTGACAGATTTCAGATGACTTTCTTTGGGATCATATTGGTATCGAGCACTAACTCCCATACTGTAGCAAATGTCTGGCCTACTTGCAGTAAGGTAGAATAGACTGCCAATCATACTCCGATACTAGGTTTGCTCAATAGACACACCAGCTTCATCTTTTGACATCTTTAAGGATGTTCCCATAGATGTTATTTTCGAGCTGCAACTATCCATATCAAACTTGCTTATCAAGTTTCTTGCATACTTTGTTTGTGAAACAAAGATCCCGTCATCTTTTTATTTCACTTGAAGACCCAGAAAGTAGATTAGTTCACCTACAAGACTCATTTCAAATTCAGATGTCATGTCCTTAACAAACTCGTCCACCATTCTATTTGAGACAGATCCAAAGACGATATCATCGACATAAATCTGAACGATGATCACATCAGATTTTTCTCTCTTAATGAAGAGAGTTCTATGAGCTCCACCACGAACATATCCTTTCTCCAGAAGAAACTTGGTTAGCCGTTCATACCAAGCTCTTGGAGCTTGTTTGAGTCCGTAAAGCGCCTTTTTCAGTTTGTACACAAACTTAGGATGGTGGGGGTCTTCAAAACCCTTAGGTTGGCTAAAAAACACATCTCCAGATAAGTACCCATTCAAGAAGTCACTCTTCACGTCCATTTGGAATAGTTTGAACTTTATCCAAGCAGCCATGGCAAGAAGCAACTGTACCGATTCAAGATAAGTAACTGGAGTAAAAGTCTCGTCGAAATCTACTCTTTCAACTTGGGAGTAACCTTGGGCAATGAGTCTTGTCTTATTTCTGGTTATGTTCTCTTCCTCATCAGTTTTATTCTTGAAAATCCACTTTGTGCCGATAACATTAACATCTTCAGGTCGTGGAACAAGATCCCACACTTCATTTCTTTCAAATTGCAAGAGCTCTTCTTGCATGGCTTGAATCTATCGGTCATCTTGCAATGCCTCCTTAACACTCTTGGGCTCCTCAGTTGAGGTATAACAAACATTGGCAATCAATTCATGATAGTTTTTTCGAACTTCTCTGGTTCGAACTTCTTCACTCATATCACCGATGATGTCTGATGCTGAATAATTCTTTTGAACACCTTTCGAAGGTTTGCAAATGTCTAGTTTCTCATGTCTTGCTTCTATCAGGTCATTGTGTTCTGAACTATCTGGCACAGATACCGGAACATAGATAGTAGCATCAATGCTTTCATCATCAATCTGGGTAGCAGATTCTTCCAGATCATCAACAATAATATTAATGGACTCCATCACAGTCTTGGTCCTTTTGTTGAATACACAGTAGACATGATTATTCCTCGAGTACCTGAGAAAAATACATTCATCTCCTTTAGGATCAAACTTGCCAAGCTGCTCTCGGTCTCTCAACATGTAACAAGTACTCCCAAAGATATGAAAGTACATTAAGGGGGTGTATTGGATTGGGTTTTGATGGATTTTAAAGGACTTTTAAAATCCAGGTGTATTCAATCCAGACTTTTAAAAGTCTTTTAAAATCCAGGTATATTCATTCCAGACTTTTTAAAGTCTTTTAAAATCCGGGTGTATTCAAAAATCTATGGACTTTAAAATGTCGCGGATTTCATTAGATTTCACCTCAAAATCACATTAAAAATACAAAGGATGAAATCCAATCTCTGGACATGAGATTTTGATGGATTTGAAAAACCGAACGAGCGGTGTAACACAGTGGCCGGTGAGGAGTAGAAATTGGGCACCCCAGCCGTCGTCCGAACCCAGCGGTCGCTAGCTATACAGACCATGGTACTCTAGTGGCTGCTGGGTACCAGCGATAGCTGGGAGCAAGGCGGCTTGTTTTCAGCGGTCGTTGCGGCCCAGCGACCGCTGGGCTTGGTACGATCAAATATAAATAACCCGCGGCAGCCTTTTTTTCCCATTACTCCACAAATTAATTTACAAACGGTGGCTCAGGTGCTTTAACTCCAGTATATTCTTCAGGTACTCGCTACACTACTAATTTTTTTATTTTTTACTCGTGTATTCATTATTGATAGGATTTGGATTTGTTTTATTGAGTTTATTGCATGAATAAATAAACTTTTGTACGTTTTTCTTGAATTCTTGTTTTGCCGTTATTTTGGTACACATTATTGAAGCACCAAAAAAATATATATGTTTTTTTTATATTATGATGATTAATGATTTATACACAATGATACATTAATATTATCATGGCGGACTCACAACAAGATTTGAAAAAGAAGACATCCTACGAACCATGGACTAAGGAATAGACTGACGCTATCTTAGAACTTATGGTTGATGCTGTGCGTCGGGGATGGCGTGATAATAGTGGTATCTTTAGCAAAACCACTGTGGAAGAAAGAATACTTCCTAATCTTAATGACAAACTTCGGTGTAATAAGACCTATAACAATTATCAAAGCCAGCTCAAATGGTTTAAGAATCGTTGGACATCTTATCAAAACCTTTTGAAGTTTAGCTCTGGTTTTGGATTTGACCCCATTACGAAAAAGTTCACGGCTCCAGATGAAGTATGGGATGAGTACTTAGTGGTGAGTATCATACGACAATAATATTATCGAATATTTTTATGTAAGTAATATATTGAATTAATAAATTTGTTATTTATTTGATTCTAGGCTCACTCAAAAGACACAAACTTGCGCTATGGGGAATTTTCTGATTATGAGGACTTGGCAATTGATGTGGGAAATAGTGTTGCCGTAGGGAAAAACTAAATTGAGTTGGGTAGTGCTACTGATGCAAACACATTAGGAGATGATGAAAATAGAGATGCGCGCATAGAAGATTTGACGTTTGATGCTGAAAGTGAGGCGTTTGTCGCACTAACCCAAGATGAGCCACCACCATCTGGTTCCACACCACATTCTGAGCTGTCTGAAGTGCCTGAGGGCTCCACTCAAAGAAGAAATCAACCCAAAAGAAGTAGAACTCGGTATGAAGCAACTTTTGGCTATACTGAAAATATCATGGAAGAGATGAAAAAACTATCCAACACTTTTGGGAAAGTTCATGGTCTCTTACTGAAAAGAGATAGCCTACTGGAGAAAAGAGAAAAAGAAAGATCCTATACGACATGGGATGCAATTAAAGAGATCCCAAATTTAGATGCAGACACTCGAATCAAGGCATTTGACTTGCTTGACACCAAGTCCAAAAAAGATGATTTTTTGAAAATGATTGTTGAGGAACGAGCTCATTGGATAGCTTACAATATTAGGGAATATGGATCACTGGCTTCATATTTTACAAACTTTGATGTTGGTTTATTAGTATTTTCTTGGTTGTCTTGTTATGATTTCTAATGATTAACTATTTAAACTTATGAATTATGTTTTTTGATTATTATTTTATTTATTTGTTGATTTAAGTTGGATGCATATGAATGTATTTCTTATTTATCATACTCGTTTTAGTGTCTTTAATCAAGACTCCATTCATATTTTTTACATGCAGCATGGAAAATCATGAAATATTAGAAGAAGAAATGGAAGAAGAAATTGATGAGGAAGGAGAGATAGAATTTTATGAGAATGTTAGGCTCTTGCTCTTGACAATTAAGGCAGTGATAATCTTATTAGGGAAAATTTCTATGATGCGTCGGCGGATCGAACGTTCTTTGCAGCGACGACCAATTAGTAGAACTGGATATCATTTTGTTAATAGTATGATTGAAGGAGATCTACAAAGTTTTCGACAGTTGTATAGGATGTATCCTGATGCGTTTATGAAGTTATGCTCTATCATAAGAGATAAAATAAATCTAGAAGATACAAGACACGTATGTGTTGAAGAAATGGTGGTAACATTCTTGATCATTGTCGGGCACAACGACAGATATTGTAATGTTCATCAAAGATTCAGTTGTTCTCATTCGCTACTAGTCAAAATTTCAACAAAACCTTAAAGGCATTGAACACCATAACACCGGACATGATGGTTAAGCTGTCTACATCGATCCCTGCTAAAATTCAGGATTGCACAAGATTTATGCCTTTCTTTAAGGTATGGATCCTTTATTATGTAACGTATTTCAAACATTGTAGTTTTCTTATATCTTATCTTCACTTTATTTTAGGATTGCATCGGGGCTATAGATGGAACTCATATCCCGGCAATGGTACTAGACCAAGAAGTAAGTAGTTATCGTAACCATCATGGTATGCAATCGCAGAATGTTTTGGCCACTTGCAACTTTGATCTTCAGTTCATATATGTGCTAAGTGGGTGGGAAGGTTCGGCACATGATTCCAAACTTTTGAATGATGCATTATCAAGAAGAAATGGCCTTCAGGTGCCTCCAGGTATGTATCGTTGTTTTATAATTGTATTTTTTGTTTTAAATAGTGAAAAGGTCACTAATGCACAAAAATCTTTTAATTGTGTTGTTGTAAGTATTTATTTTCTGGTGGATTGTGGATTTGCTAAGAGACGTTAATTTTTAGCTCCATTACGTGGTGTTCGATATCATTTAAAAGATTTTGGTGGTCAAGGTCATCACCCCAGAAATGCAAGTGAATTATTCAATCTTCGTCATGCATCGTTAAGAAATGTGATTGAGAGGATTTTTGGTGTCTTCAAATCCAGATTCACAATTTTCAAAACTGCACCTCCATTCCCATTTCAAACACAAGCAGAATTAGTATTGACTTGTGCAGGTTTACACAATTTTCTCTGGAAAGAGTGCCGCTCGGATGAATTTTCAGTGGAATATGAAGGAGATCAAGATTTACCACCTCCCGATATGGAAGAAGAAAATGTGCAATGGTTATCTCAAAGCCAACTACAACAAAGAACGGAAGCTAATGTATGGAGAATGAGTATTTCTAATGCTATGTGAGAATCAAGGCCCATGTATAACGGCGATGGAAATGAAGATGATGAGACACAAGATAGGAATGATGAGTAATCAATTGTTTTTATTGACTATGGTTTATTGTTATTTTTATATACAATTTGGTTAAATTTTTTTTTTATCGTTGTTGTATTTTTCTTTAACATTTAGTGTATAAATCAAGCACCGTACTAAACAAGTAAAACAAGATGGGAAATCAACATAATCGAAATACACATTGTTAACAAACAATTGTTCAAGAAAATAGAAAATAAACTTAAATTGTTCAACAACCGAATAAAAAAAATTAAGGCCAGCGACCGCTGGGAACCCAACCATCACTGGGAAGCTCGGCCAAAGCACGAGCCCAGCGCGCGCTGGCTCCCAGCGACAGCTGGGAAACTTGGACAGAAACTTTCTTAGCGGCCGCTGGCTCCCAACGGCGGCTGTGGGTCCCTACGCCTCCAGTCTCTTCCTCGAGCGAGCACACCTACACGACACATAAATACCCAAAATCAACATAATGCGAAAAACACATAACTCATAACTACAACATACCCAAGAACAATCTAAACAGTACAAATTCAACAAAAATCCAACCATCCAAACAGTACAAAAATCATCAAACATATCATTAAACATCAAACATAACATTAACATAAACCAAATAATATAACAATTAAAATATAATTCATGAAATGCAAAAAACAAACCATTAATTGTGAGGTGGTGGATGTGGTGGCGGATAGAAGGCAGTCCAAGCATCCCACTGAGCATGTAAGGATGCAATTTGTGCTCCTGCGTGTCAAATCGAGTGTTTATCTGCTGGGTATGCGCGTCAAACCTATCGTGGATCTCCTGCGTCAGTGATCCAAAGGAGGTGTCGATATGATCCCGAAATGACATCAAATCATTCTGGAATCGCGCATAGAAATCTCCGGACATTGTAGGAGGAGGTTGTTGTTCAGGTTGCTCTTCCTCCTTCTCTTCCTCTTCCTCCATCTCTTTATCTTCATTGCCTCCTTCATCACCACCAATGGACAGGCCGGTACCAGGATCACCTTGCCTCATGGAAAGCTCGGCATTTGTGTGCTTGCTCACACATTGCCTCTTAGCAGAGAGAATAATGTGAACCGGTCTTTAATAATCTGAGCTCCTTTTACTCACTATAATCGATCGAATACGGCCTGATTTCATCATGCCCCTCTTGATACCCCGTCGTGGCACTGAGAATCCTGAGATTATGTGTCAATCCCGTCACAATAGGAGCAAACGAAGCATGCGTGCCTACACGAGTCTGCATCTGCCTCATAGCTGATCAAATGAAGTTTGAAATGTAGACTTTTGTGCCCCTCAATGCACAACACAACAAATAAACCTCATTCGCGTTCACTTTGTTCGTCTGCTCCTTCCCCAACACATTATAAGCAAGGAATTTGTGCACAATTGCCAGTACCGGGTATTGGATGTACCCATTCGGCTTACCCGAATTACTCCAATTGTCAAACCCAGTCAACTCACGCCAACCCGCTTCCACACTAAACGAATTGGGTCTCTCCCGTTCCCCGCCAGTAGGAAACCCAAACACAGTTTTCATCCTAGACAAACTAATTTGAAAGTCTCTCCCGTTCATCCTAACCCCAAGCTTCTTGTGGTCATCAATCACATACATAGTAGACAAAATCTCATAACACAAGTCTTCATAACCAGAATAATTAACATTCTTAGCATAATGTTCTAGGCCCAAAACCTTCAAATACTTGGTGACTTTTGCTACAATCTTTAAGTCTTTCAACAAATCCCAATCAAAATAACGAGGCATGGTAACCATAGACTTGTTAAATTTTGTATAAAGTTGACCCTCCCATTCAGTTTTCAAAAGAAATGGACACTCATACCTCATCGTGAAGTCCTCCCCTTTGACTTCTTCGTGTAGCCTGATGTTGGGATTTTTCATGCGAGGAGGCGTGGTTGTGTGTTGGCAGTGGGGGTGGGCTTCGAACGGGGTGGACGAGCGGTGGCTGGAATGAATTTTGGGTGAAAATGGTTTTTTCGCCTGTTAGATTAAATTGGGGATCTGGCTTGTGCGATTTGGGGCTTTCTTCCCATTTTAAATTGTAATTTCCAGCGGCCGCTGGGTGCCAACAGTCACTGGGCGTATTCAACCCGCGGCTCCAGCGATCGCTGGGTTTGCTCGCGCCACCTTCCCAGCAGCCGCTGGCTTCCAGCGGTTGCTGGGTTCTATTCCCCGAGTCCGGTGATCGTTGTGTTCCATCGCTCGCTGGAAATAAAGATTTCAAATCCATTGAAATCGTACAAAATCAATCCGAAATCCATACATAAAATCCGCCAGACTCTGCGTGGAGTTGGGAGACTCCATGTGGAGTCTATGGATTTATAAAATTCATAGACATTTTAAAGTCTTTTAAAATCCATCAAAATCTCAATCCAATACACCCCCCCCTAAGTTTGGCCTTTTCCCTTTCCACAACTCGTAGGGAGTAACTCTCATCTTGGGTCTGAAGTACACCCGATTAATGACATGGCAGACTGTCTTCACCACTTCAGCCCAGAGATTGTCAAGGACAGATTTGGCCTTCATCATGACTCGACACATCTCTTGAAACGTTTGATTTTTCCTCTCAACAACACCATTTTGTTGAGGTGTTTTTGGTGCTGAGAACTCTCGACCGATCCCTCTTTCTTCACAGAAACATTTGAAGAAAGCATTTTGAAACTCATGACCATGATCACTTCTTATTCTTACTACATTAGTTCCTTTCTCCACTTCAAGCTTGAGACACAACTTCTTGAATTTCTCGAAGGTCTCTCACTTATCTCTTAGGAACTCCATCCACGTGAATCTAGTGTAGTCATCCACACAAACAAATATGAACTTTTTTCATCCGATACTTTCAGTTTGAACAGGCCCCATCAAGTTCATATGCAACAGCTCCAAGGCATTTGAAGTGGTAATCTTTTTAACAGATTTATGAGATGTGTGAATCTATTTTTCCAACTTGACATGGTCCGCAAATTTTTCACTGATCGATACTCAATCTTGGAACACCAATCACAGCTTTGGTCTTCATGACTCTCTGAAGGTTTCAAAAACTGATATGGCCGAGCTTTTCATGCCATAAATTTGCTTCACAAAGCTGAGATCTGAAGCAAATTCCCTTCATGTTAAGGAGATAACAGTTGTCCCCCGATTTGTCCCCGTCCATCAGAAGAACACCTTCTTTGTTCTTGACAAGACATTTATCTCTAGTGAAATGCACCAAGAGACCTTGGTCACACAACTGACTAATGCTAATTAGATTAGCTTTTGGTCCTTCTACAAGTAGCACGTCCTCCAGGTTGGGCATTCCATGCACATTTAGACATCCACGACCAAGCACTTTACCTTTAACACCATCTCCAAAGGTAACTGATTGATATGAGCAATCTTTTTGAATATTGCTCAGCATGCTAGCATCTCCGGTCATATGCCGAGAGCATCTGCTGTCAAAGTACCAACTACTTTTTGCATGTATGTTAAGGGCAGTATGAACCACATAATTTTTGTGGTTGTTCATGGATCTGTTCCTGTCATTTCTTCTTGGAAACTGATCAGCTTGTGAAAAACCCCTTCATTTCATCCTTCTGAGGTCACTGATATAGTTTCTGCAATGTGGTATAATGTGACCAGGTTTCTCACAGTAATGACACACAACACGTGTCTTTTAAGGAGACTTCCTTTGCTGCTGCTTGTTCTTTGGCTCAGCTCTCGATTCTGCAACTGTTGAATCTTTTGTTCCAAATGACTGTCCTTGACAGAATCTGTCATAAGTATGACCACCATTGTATCCGAGCCCAGAATGATCCTGAGAGCTCTTTCCTTTGGAAAGAATTTCAACCAGCTGAGATGATCCAGAGTTCATCATCTTCACAAGCTTCTTCAGATGTTGAAGTTCACCGGTCTGAGAATGAGTGTTGTTTCTGGACTATAACAAGTCATTTTGCAATTCCTTGAGACGAGTAGAAAGATTATCTCTTTCTTTCAAGAGATCTGTATTCTCTTTCATCAGCCTTTCATTGACCTGAACCACCATGATCCAACTCGTGTGAAGTTTTTTATATGCTTCCATGGCAGATTCTTTAGTAAATTCTTCATCATCACTACATTCAAACACCTTGTCATCCTGACTGTCAGGAACAGATTCAGACACAGTTTCTTTAACAGACTGTGTCATAAATGCAATATGGTTGCTCACGCATTCTTCATCACTTCCACTATCATCTGGATCATCACTCTCACTGAGAGTTGTACAGTTTGATTTGTTCTTCTTTTTAAGAGTGTTGGGACACTCAGCTTGGTAGTGACCAAAACCACCACACTCTCTACACCTGACTTCTTTATGTTTGTCTTCATTTGAATCTTCATCTTTTGATCTCCGAGGTTTAAAAAACCTATTCTTACTAGGATTGTTTTGTGTAGACTTCTCATAACGTTTGGCAAATCTTGAGAAATTCTTAGACAACATAGTAATTGTCTCAGCAAGATCATGTTTGTTAGGGACATTGGTTGGCACATCAGTACTGGAACCTGCCTAAAAAGCTATGCTTTTCTTCTGCACTATCTCTTCATCTGTCAGCCCCATTTCAAATGTTCGCAGGGACCCCATGAGCTCATGTAACTTCATCTTGCTTACGTCTTTGGTCTCTTCAATAGCCGTGACTTTGTGCGCGAATCTTCTAGGCAGAGATCGCAAAACTTTTCACACAAGTTTCTTTTCAGAGATCGCATCTCCAAGAGCAAAGCTTTCGTTAGCAATGTCACAAATCTTGGCATTGAAATCCGCAATTTTTTCACCCTTATCCATCCGAAGGTTCTCAAATCTAGTAGTAAGTAGTTGCATTCGAGAGGCACGAACACTGCTTGTTCCTTCAAACGTGGTCTGTAGGATATCCCACGCATCTTTGGCTTTGTTACAGGTGGATATGAGCTTGAATACATTCATGTCTACAGCAGAGAAGATAGCGTTCATGGCTTTAGCATTCAGCCCCATGACCTGGTAGTCGGCATCCTCCCATTCTTCTTCCGACTTCAGCACAACTTTGCCTTTTTCATCCTTCTTGGTGGGAGGCTTCCAGCCTTCAGTCACCATCTTCCAGGCCCGTTTATCAATCAAACGTATGAAAGCTGTCATTTCAGCTTTCCAGTAGGCATAATTGTTGCCATCCAGGAGTGGAGGTCGCGCCGTCGAGGCTCCTTCTTTCATTGTGTCCATCTCGACAAAACAACACAAAATACACACCCACGATCAAACCTTAAGATAAGGTGACCTACTCTGGTGCCAATTGTTAAACGATAATCCGTGCTTACAAGAGTTTAACAATCTCTCCTGAAATTGCGTACAAAACGGATTAATAAACCCCTCGCGTGTTTCACTCAAAAACACTCAAATGCTAGAACATATTGTGGGACAGTAACTAGCTAAACAAAGACCACAAACGAAATGACTCTCAAATAATCTTCTAAGAGAATCTAAACAAGTGTAAGTGGTATCGATTGCATAAATGAATCGGCCTTCTTATATTCTTCACTTCAAAATTATCGCCGATCTTCATCGTTGTCAATATGGTAAGAAGATTATGGTTTGTGATCTTCCCAAACATGTGTAGATACTTTTCTTGGATAAAAGGGTTATTTGCAGCTAGGTATCTACTCCAAAAGGCAGTCAATCGAACATATCTTGCCTTCCATGAACGGATCCGCGCAAGATCTTGTATTTATGGAAACTGCCATATAAATGTGTCCCTGGGTATGTTTGGGACATCAGAGGGAACAGTTCTCCAACTGTTCTTCTTTTCTTGCACAGCGGAATAAATGGCTTCGGGGACATACTCAAGCACACATTGTCGAACATATCTCATCAACAAAACAACACAAACATTTAGTGCATAACAGTGGCACTAACAAAAGTGTCTTTCAAATAAAAAAACAATTCTTAATAACAATCTAAAATGCACTATTGCCTCCACTTCTACCGACTTGCCATCTCCCACATAGATGTATCTTTCACCATCAATTGGCTTTCGGCAGCTCATGCAACCCTGCATTGAAACACTTATATGAGTGGTAGTACCAGAATCTAACCACCAAGTGTTACCAGGTACCGAAGCTAAATTAACTTCAGAACAGACTAAAGTAAGAAATGTACCTTCTTTATGTGCCAAGCGCGATATTTGAGACATTCCTTCTTTTGGTGTCTAGGTTTGTGACAAAAAAAAAGTCATCCGAATTTTCTATTTTCTGTTTCTTTTGTACTGGACCCTTATCTTTAACAGCTTTCTTGACCTCCTTAGTTCTTTTGCCTTTATCTCTGGAAGTACTAGCCAGCTGAGAAATCTCAGTTCTTTTTTACTTCAACATTTCTTCCTCTTGTACACAGTATGAAATAAGCTCATTAAGAGTCCATTTCTCCTTTTGACAGTTAAAACTGACCTTAAACTGATTGAACTGTGGAGGAAGTGATATCAGCACTAAATGCACGAGTAAGTCCTCAGACACCTCAAGCTTTAGTGCACTTAATTTTGAAGCAATATAAGACATCTGCATGATGTACTCCCTTATGTTTCCCTTGCCCTTGTACTTTAGTGAGATCAAGTTAGCTAAAAGTGTACTTGTCTCGGCCTTATTGTTTTTCACAAAATGTTTTTCAATTCCTACAAGGTACTCTTTGACAGTAGTAATTTACTCAGAGGCAGTGCCTCGAAAGGCTTCTGGAATGCCGCGCTTACTGATCATGAGACTAATGCGATTCGAGCGCTCCCACTTCTCAAAGTTCCGCTTTTCATCCGCAGAACTTTCATCCGTCAGAGAAGCGGGTTTGTCAACTCTAAGCGAATAGTCTAGATCCATGCAGCCCAAAATGATTAGAATATTTTCTTTCCAATCCTTAAAGTTGGACCCGTTGAGCATAGAAATGTTGTTGGTGTTAGCAGAAATAGAAGTAGCAGACATTATAGCTGAACAGAGAACAAAAACAAAAATAACTATTATGCTCACATTAAACCTTATAATCAATCAATTAAATTAAAATGTCAGTTCATCTCGAGGTATCAGGTGCAACATCAATATCAAGTATTTGGACAGTAATATTAACTTGCAAATAGTTACCTCTTTGTAGTGATCAAACACTAACAATAAATCCAGTTAAACACTAGTCTTCCTTTGAGCCGACATATTGTTCACATAGATACCTTTATAATTGTCACGTATTTACCACCACAGGTGTTTGTGTTTTCTGGCCAAGCATCAATCTTCCTTTGGGCCGATTAATACCCGCATGAAATACATTCACACAACCGTCTTAATATTCTCAATGAATAAATTTTCACAAGAGATGTCACTTTGGCGACTTCTTGCTTCTATTAATTCACTTTAAATATTAATAAAACCAAATAGGAACATGAGATGAACTAGGGGCACACTCCTATTAGACCGTCTAACGGATCCTCTTGCGTTAGACGAATATTATTTGACCCAACAAAGTGGTCCCTTCCTTTTTTCTTTTCTTTTTGATTTTTTAAATGGTCCCCCCTTCCCTTTTTTTCTTTGATATTCAATTTTTAATTTTTTTTTTCTTTTTCTTTCTTTGGCACTTGCGCGCTCTCTCTCTTTGATTCCTTTTTTTAATAGCACAAACGTGCTCTTTTCTTTTTTTAAATTTTTTTTTTCTTTTTTCTTTAGCACAACGTGCTTCTCCTTTTCTTTTTTTTTCTTTTTTTCCCTTCTTCTTGTTTAGCACGTTTGTGCTCTTCCTTTTTTTTTCCTTTCTTTTTTTAGCACAAACGTTATATTTTCATTAAAATGAAAATTACCGATGATTAAACATTAATTATTAAATTAACAACAAAGAAGTATCATTAATTATGAAGTATCACTATTAATAAAAAATGAAGCATCACTAATATAATGAGTAGTTACTACTCACTATCATGTTCAATTTTTGAATTGCAACATTTTCTTTTATGTAGCTAATGATTCAATTTTTGAATTGCAATATGTTTGAATTGATATTTTTCTTTCTAATTAGTGATACTTTTCTTCTAATTAGTGATACTTGTTTATGTCATTAGTGATACTTTTCTTGAATTAGTGATACTTTCTTTGCAATTAGTGATACTTTTCGTCTAATTAGTGATACTTTCTTCTGCAATTAGTGATACGTTTCTTTAATTAGTAATACTTTATTCTGGAATTAGTGATACTTCATCCCTAATTAATGATACTATAATTATTTTAAGGATACTTCAATATATAATTTTTTTGAAATAAATCTATATCCTAAATTGAAAGTAGTGAACCCTAAAATTGAATTTAATTTAATTTATTTTTTTAAATAAAATTTATTTAAATATGTATATTGCGCTTGATATACAATAATTATGAAAAGAAAAAAAGAAAAAAAAGAAAGTTAAAACTATCGAAAAGAAGAAGAAAGGAAGAAGTAAAAGGAAAAAAAGCAAAAAAAGTGCTACCCGGCTGGAAAAAAAAAAAACTGTTACAGGCGCGTGAGCTACACGCGCCTGCACGTGAGGGCGGGTTTGACCCGTCTAATGTAAGAAGATCCGTTAGATGGTCTCATACAAGTTTCTGTCGATGAATTATAACAAATTCAAAAATATTCGATTGACTATTTAACTGTAATTGAGGAATTTTGGCCTTAATATCTGACTATTAATTATAAATTTTATAATTAAGATAACTGAATGTGGCTGAATTCATATAATTAAAAACAGTATATATAATTCACCAATAATCCTTAATCAATTAATGCAGAACCAAAACAATATTGATTGTTTACCCCAACGTCAACAAGTCACGACAACAACCGAAACAATATGCTGAATTCATAAAAAAAATTGACTTCTGACGTTCAATTAAAAAATTTGAATCTATAGCCAAACGGAAACAATCAATTAAATAGTCCACACAAATTGTAATCAAACTTGAACATGATAGGTTCTTAGAGAATCATATATAGAGTGGCTCTGATACCACCTGCTAGAAAATTAAACCACATAGGGCATGCAATAATTCAGATTCACACCCTAAATTCATTAATTCTATGATGATAAATCGAGATATAAATTATGGTGGAGCGTTTCTGAATCCATAGTTCTTGAATCTTGAATTCTTGATGTGGTATGGATCTTCCAAACGAAGGACCAAATTCTTTTTTTTTTGTCTGCCGTTGTTTGGGGACCATAACCCTAACTTATAATAATAAGTTATCTGAGATTTACAATTCGGTCCATCAACAAATTACAAATCTATTAATGGTATTTATACATTAAAAATTCCATGACAATATTAATGCCTCTTTAATCCATAATTATAACCGTAGTAGATCACATTAATTGGATCACTTTAAGATAACTATACACATTTAATTAACATATATTAGTCCACATAAAAAAATATTCAACAATTGATTTTTTCTTTTCCAAAGAGGCGTTGTTTCAAAACTCTGGAAAATCCTTGACGTGGAAGAAGTTAATAGTTCAAAAAGGTGAAACAAATGAGAAAGAACTTCAGATAAAGAACCTCAAAAATCAACTGATGAGGTAGAAACAAATAATCAGAAAATTATCGCAAGTGTAGAGAGACAAAATCATGACGGTGTGGTAGAAGTAGTGATCAAAAAACAAGAGCTTCAATCATTAACTATGAGCAGGTCTCTAATCCCGTTGTGCATTTGAGCAATTCAATCACTGTATTTGTTGGAAAAATTTCTTTAATTTGAAATCTGACGAACAATTGTTGAGCATACCTCATCGCAAGGGAGAGAAGATTTTCAGTGAATTAAAATTTAGGAAGATAAAGTAATGGTGAGAGAGTATATTAAAAGGTTGATTTTAGGTAGAAACGATGTCATTTTAGGCACAGCACTAGGTGCTGTGTTTTCAAGCACAGCAAATGATCGTGATCATATTTTCCTCATAGTTTTCCATAATGAGTTTCTATACCAAAAATATAATAGAAACCATCTAGATCCAAAAACTTTGAGATTGTTCATTTCGAAGATCATTAAGTGTATATTAGGGAAGAATAAAATTTGATGCGCAATTAACAAGAAAAGTAGACTGCAATTTTATGACGGATAAAAAAGAATATCAAACTAGTGTGAGTAATTCACTAAGAAAATTGTTTATCTACAAGTAAATAAGGAACTGAGTACAGATATAGCAACTCTATCTTTAGCAAAAAATAATTGTGGTTTTGTTATGGTATTCTCATCTCATCCTATCTATCTATTATCTACGTATGGCTTGTGAAGTTGGAAGGATCGACTCCAACAGACTTGTAATAAGATTTTTCTGCATTCTCCATTCGATTTCTGAACATCTCCCATTCTTTTCTACACCTCTGTCTCACCTAAACCAGCAGCAGCAGAGGATACACGAGTATTAGACAAATACTTAAAACGCGAGTGTAAGAAGAGATTTCGTGTAGCAGCAGCTAGCAAAGTAATGCAGACACTGCGTTTGCATTGAGTTACATGATTAGAGAGTACTTACCCCTTGCCAGGGAGCCTTCCCATTTTCTGCTTGGCCCTGTCATCAAAGAAAGTCGAAAGAGAGAGTGATTACTCCCTTCTCAAACTGGTATTTTTTACTATAATGACGTGATCTGTCCTCACTCTTTGTACTGTACCTGGTTTCCCAATGAAGGAACTGTTTGATGAACGATCCACTGAGCATCTACCACCCCGATTCTTTCATGAGCAGGCTACACGGATGAAATCTCATCAGCTTAGAGTACTAATTGTTGGACCATTCTTTATCATTTAAGAGTTAAGAATCAGTTTTTTTTTTTTTAAGAATGGTGGACCTTGCTTACCTCAACACATCTTTGAAGGGCGAAATCGAGGCCCCATCCATGCACCAAGTCATTCTACAAAGTTTCATATCAGACAGATAAATATATAGGCCAAGTTGAAGAAAATGTAATTTTCAGGATTTCTGTGCTCCAAAAAATGAACACAAATATTAAGGAAAAAAAAACCTGAATCATATGCCAAACACAGCGCCATGCATCTCGAGAAAAGACAGGCGCCATGATCTCTACAAAACTGTTCAACAAGATAGAGTAATGATCAAAACGGTGATCACTAAAATTATCAAACAAAACAATAGCAACGGGAAGACACAAAGAGAAGTTCATACGCTGCACATGGAGGCAAATGAGGGTTAGAACACCAGCCTGGCCTCTCCTCTGTTACCCTATGCATTGAAGAAAGCATAAGAGTGGAACGAGTTATATAAAACATTTCACTCAAAATCTAAATGGTTACAAATAGATTCATCTCCCTACTTGTGAACGTCCTGACTCCCTCTTCTTTTTGTCATCTGCCATGTCGTACCCCTGTTGGGTTCCAGACCCGGCTGTGAAATTTCTAAAGCATACTTCCTCACAAGTTTGATGTATCTAGAAGTTGCAAAGGCCGAAAAGAAGTTAGCATCGAAAAATCTAGTCAAAAATTTCCTCCATGGTGATATTAGGTAAATGGACTTACTCTTCTGCATCAAAATGTTCGACCCCAAGGTCTTCGTCCCAAATAAATATGTAGTCATATGCAGCAACAATATCCGGATGCAGAAACCTTTTAGCGTACCACCTTTTAAGAAATTCAGAAAAAGCTATAACTCAGTGTAATTTAGAGAAATAGAGCATAAGAGATTCAAAACTGTCCGATGACATGTTACCATTTTGTTTGTTTTCTGGCACTAATATGAATAGCTTTTTTCGACCACTCAAACTCTTCCCATTCACTTGATCTTCCATCATAATGAAACAAAACGATGGTAAAATTCTCCGAAAACTGCAGCAACCATATATTTAGTGAGAGAGATACAAAGGAATGGGGCTTGGAAATTTATTGGGAAGCATCTGAAGCTTACGGACCTTTTTCACTGCTGCGTCTATGTTTTTCCTTTGGGCATAACCAACGGTAAAGGTGACAAGATATTTTGGTTTGCTGGCCAAGTCCTAGAAATGACAAGTTAAACAGAAATCAAAATTAAAAATGAAATGCCTTCCCTGCCTTCTTCCATCCAAATAAAAAAATGTAATGACAGAAGCTATCCCTGACCATTCTGTATTTTCTTGAAGTTGATGAATTGATTGTTGCCATTCTTATTAACCTTATACCTGGCCAAATTTTAATTTGTTTTCATATAAGACGCCAGCATCTCTTGAAGCTCAAGAAAGGTCTTAGTTTTTGTGTTTGCTGTTTTAGGCAACATTATAGTTTTGCAGGCATGGTACAGTGAACGAAATTTCACCTTTTTTTTCTCTCTTTTTTGTGGAAAGCATATTATACAGTTCTTGTGGCATAAGAAATAGGACGCATGCGTGTCTTGATTACTTAGATCATCTCACCAACTTAAAACATTCCATCCGACAATCTTAAAAAAAATCTTCCTAAAAATTAGAAACTACGTTATGCATTAAATAGCTATTCGAATCTGAGCCTGCAGTTACTACGAAATAGTATAGAGCAGCATGATGTAGGACACAATGACTTATGCTGAATGATTACCTCACTAGGCTTTCCCCACAGTCTTCGCAGATAGAAGTCTGATTCAGATGCAACAATACCTGGAGGTAACCTTTCTGCACCCTTCGGATTTGATGGAACCCAGATCTGAATCAGAACCAAATTAGAGGTCAGATAAATTTATAACCATTTCAGAGGTGATAAGATGATACGTTTCATAAGTCCAATTTTACAGTGCCTTACAAGGATCCATATACATAGAAACAGAGAGATAAAGGAAGCTCCTATCATGCACCATTTTCAGTATATCACAGGTGCAGTATTACTTCAGTATAACATGAACTTGTCGAGAGACTCTTACCTAAAGCATAGATGTGGATTGTTTTCTTGTTCTTACATATAGACTCTCTCACACACCGCTCTCTCCACTCTATTCAATGAAATACTATCAAGATTCATATAGCATGAAAGTTTGTATATACACAGTCTGATTCCAGATGGTTTTTAAGAATTAAGGAATCTTTTCAACCAGCCAACAGACCTAACTGCAGCTCGTATTTCACTTGTCCTCATTTCTATTATGATATGTTCACACTTCACACTACTCCAGAATAAACAACTCACAGATGAACCTAATTTTTTCAACTAGACTACAGCCACGACCTCACTGCTCCTTCTGTCTCCAAGTAATAAATAAAAAAACTATTTAAAAATTCATAGAAGTAAAGCAGTGCACAAAATACAAGAGTACTCCAAATCAGAAATCCCTTTTATGTTGTTGAACACATAGCTGAATGTACTATATGCGAGGAAATATTAATTGGATTCTAAACAAAATGAAACCAGGTTCTCCGCACTACAAGGAAAACACAAACCTTTGAGATATCTGTCATGACTTGAGTTTTGGCAGAGCTGTTAGTAGCGTCTTGTGTAGAGTTAGGTGTGCTTTTGTCCCCAATTTTCGCAATGTCATGAAGAAGAGCAGATGTGATATTTAGCTGCAAAATGATAACTCAATTACTGATGACAAAATTGAAAGGATCAACGAAGGCATGCAACAAACGCACATCCACATTCACGTTGAAGGAAATAGTTTATGTACCTTAGTTAACGGGAGTGATGGAAATGACACTCCTATGAAGAAGCCAAACATTATCCCAACAGTGATGGTAACAAGCACCCTCATAGTCTCATTTGGCTTTTTAGCCAATGTGCTGAAACAATGAAAATCCGAAGTATATAAACGACGTCTCATGTGCAACACCTCACTTGCATTTAAGCAATCAAGATACACTTACATGCGTCCAACATTCCCCTTTCTGTATGTATCAAATTCCATTTTCATAGTTCTAACAACTGCTGTTCATTCGCAATAAAACCCAAGCCTCCAGTCTGCCAAAAGCAAACCCCATTATATATACCTTCAATGAAAATACAGAGAAAATACAGGCAAAACAGCTATCAATTTTCCCAAGATTAAGCTTCCTCATGTAGGAATCGTCTCTGACTAAAAACACCTAAGAATATCCGTACGAGGTTTAACTACAAAATCATAAGAGAATCACAAATTCACATCCCAATAAACAATATACTATATCAGAACACCATTGATGATCCTAACCATGGAAACCACACAACCTACTAATCTCAGAACAGCCCACACTTCTATTCCTCCACAATTTTGGTAACCAAAAAAAAGGCATATCTATGCAAGCAAAAAAGCCATGTGCAGCCCTTTGATAACTGCAAAGACAAAAGGATCACAGCTTCTTATAATAGGCATTCGATTTCAAGGGTGCCCTGAAAAAATAAGACACTGATTGAAAAAAGTTAACAATTTTGACCCACCCCATCATCTATTCAACCTAGTCTACCATAGCTAAGCCACCTGTAAAAATGATCTTAGGAATCCGGAGTTAAAACTTATACAAAAAGAGAATAAAAAATGAATTATTCGATAACTTCAACAGGCATAAACATATATCGAGAAAACAATCAAGAAAACATTTGTTTCACACATATTTGAGCATGATTTGCTTAAAAAAATAAATCTTCACTTTGATCAACAATATGTATGCATAAACACATTAGAGCAGTATTCAACATAAACTTAAAAACAAAAACTGTAAGTTTCATGCACGGATACATCGAGATAACAAGTACCTGAATTCAGAAGGAGAAAACCCAGAAATAGTTATCTTGAGAAAAAACAAAAAAAAATATGGGAATCACGAGAAAGAATGCGCGGGGACAGGTGAATTTAACAGAGTCAAGAAACAGAAACGCGCAAGGTTTAACTCGTTTTTTTGACAGTGAATGCATGAAAGTTCAAATAAATGGCTGAAACTGAAGCACTTAGACAACTTCCCCACTAATAAAAATCGTGATTATGAGCAGAATTGTTGTGACTAACGAGAGAAAAAAGGGAAGAGAGAGAGAGAGAGAAGTAACGCAGGAATCAGATTTTCTGTATTTTATATATTTTCTTTGAAAAAAAACCCTCTTTCTTTATTAGTATTAATATTACTATGAAAAGTTGAAGACTTACCTTTATACTGTATTTTTTCAATCGCAGATTTTCTTTTCTTCTCTATTTTTTTTAGAAGACAGTCGTGGATTTTCATTATATGGTTTGATGAATGTAATTGAATTATTTTAATGGCATTTTATGAAATTCTATTTTGGATTTTTTATTACCTTTTGGGTACAATAACAATGTATTGTATTGCATTACGCCAAACTTTCAAGAATTCGACATATTAATTGTTTATTTAGGTGTTAATGGAGAGTTAGAAAAAAAAAAGGCATAAATATGTGGTTTAAAATCTCGAGTCATAGCAAGTTTTATTTCGTTCAAATTCAAAGAAGTGGGCTCTTGAAAAACTGACGAAACATTGATGATGTGTTTGATCTTAATTAGGCCACTTAATTGCTTGGGTTAATGGGATTTTTCCGCTTAAGCATGTCATTCATTTTGCCGTTTATTGGTCAAATTCGTTCTCCCTCCCTCTCCTCACCCCCTTTGCAAATTTTGGATTTTAAATAAAAGGGCAGGTTTTGTGTACTAGGTGCACATCAGACGGTCAATATATTGACTGGGTCAACGCGTGTTGATTCGATTAATGCGTTAATCAAAAAATCCGTCAAAATTCAAAAATATCATTTGTATCATTAAAAAGTATCCGCTAGAAAAAAAATAAAGAAAAAAATTGTTAAAATTAGTACCAATCTAAACACTAAAAAGTACCATTCAAAATTAAAAAAAAAAGTATTACTTGTGTGTCCCTAAAAAGTATCACCCATTTTGACGATTTTTTTTGTCAATGCAAAATATGCACAACATTTTTTATTTTTTATTTTCAATTTTCATACCACACATGATTTTATTTTTTTTCTTTTAATTAAGTATAAATTTACTAAAACATCCTATTTAAAAACAATAAAATGAAAATTGAAAATATCAATTAAATAAAAAAAGAAATTGATGTTCAACTCTTCTTTATTTTAACGTTGCTTTCCTCATCCTCTCTCATCTCCCACCGTCGTCGCCGCTGCCGCCATCATTTCTCCAATCAAAAATTGAAATTGTCACCTGCATTCCACCCCTAGCGACTCTCATTTCACACCGTCTTATCATCGGAGTTCTCGAACATGAGCTTCGTCAACCACCACTCCGTCCAATTCCACCGCTGCCTGAATGTCTATCGCGGTGTTCCGTTCCGTTCAATTTCCGTAGCAGAAATGGTATTTTCTGTCCATGGGCTTATCATCTCCGGTGAGGCAGCAGCGTCAGAAGAGAAGCAGATGACTTCCATTTTTTTTTTCAATTTTTTTTATTTATTTTTTTGTTTTATTTTTAACAAGGGTATTTTAGTAAATATATAATTGATTAAAACAAATTACTTTGTGATGTGAAGAGTAAAAAATGTGGTGTATATACATTAATTTTAATATTAAAAAAATATTGCGTTTATTTTACTGGAAAGTAGCATTAAAAAAGAAGAAAAAATGGTAGTGATATTTTTATATAATTATTACTATATTTTTGTTTTGAGGAATATTACTATATTTTTAATTGAAATAAAAAATATCATTTCTAACATTAAAAAATATCATCCGGTCAAGGCATGAACTACACACGTCACGATATACATGATGCTTTATACATTGGGCAAATTCATATTACTGCCATGTATTTTTCTGAAAAATTAAAAAAATCCTTATGTTAAATATATAGTCTAAAACTTCCCTCTGTTATGTATAAAAAAAATACGAAACTTAGGAAATTATCAAAATAGCTAAAAAGTAGTAGTACAACTGAATACTATAATTTTCAAATGATATAAAATATATTTACCTATAATAAAAATTGTGAAAAAAAAATAATCTACCATCTTCCATATAAAGTATAATTCACTTTCTCTAAAAGGGTACTCTTCAATAATCTCAATGTATCACGAAACTCGTACCTACAAGCTACTCTTCAATAGTGAGTCCACCCTAGTCCCTCGAGTGAACTAGAACAAAGCCCTTGATTAAAACTTAAAAGATGTTAACCTTCTAAGAGTGATAGTTTCGAAACCAACGAAAAATTTGGAGAGACAAAATTGAATTGCACAAAGCTTAATTATCAAATAATGTCTAAGAAAATAAAATACACAGATGTCATATTTATAATGCTAAAAATTGAACCAAACTAGGCTAGGAATACTACCTTAACTAGACTAGGAAATATATCTTAAATAGAATTCTAACTAGGATAAAAGTTCCCATAATTAAAATTCTAATTTCCTAAATAAATAAAAAATGAAAATAAATAAAAAAAATCTGAAATAATAAAATATCCTAACTAATTAAAAACTATAAGATAAAATTCGAGACCCTTAATTAAATTAAAGATCTGATTTTATCAACTTAGACGTTCATGCCATGCACGTCCAACTCCATGCAACCTTCATGCACTTGTGTTCTTCATGTGTTATTCTTCATGCCATGATCTTCATCTTCTATTGTTAACAAGGTAACAATCTTGGGGCTGCATTTAACACCTTCTTCGTCTTCAAGCCTCTTGCACACATATGCTTGGAAATATCCTTGCAATTGCTTTGCTTGTAGATGTGTAACTGGATCTCGTATTTGCAATTCCGGATTTGGTTCTTCAATGTTTGGCATGACTTCATCAACAAGGAAGTAATATGAAATTTGCCCTTACATATTTTGATATGTGACCTTCTCTATTTATACAATTTTGAATGCTACTAAAACATTTTGCTGCATTATTCAATATAATGATTTCATTATGGGCAAGTCTTGTGTGTACTAGGTGCACATCAAACAATCAATGCGTGTTGATCAAAAAATAGTCAAAATCAGTATCAATCGTAACACTAAAAAGTATCACTTGTATCATTAAAAAGTATCGATTAGAAAAAAAATAAAGAAAAAAGATGTTAAAATCAGTATCAACCGTAACATTAAAAAGTATTACTCAGAATTATAAAAAAAAAATATCACTTGTATCCCTAAAAAGTATCACCTATTTTAACCATTTTTTTTTCTGTCAGCACGCTGATCCGATCAACGCATTGACCGCCTGATGTACATCTTATATACATTAGAATTTGCGTTCCATTATTTACGTGTACAAAATACGGAGAGGATATAGAGTTACAATCTCGGAAAATTCAAAAATAGTTGTTTTTGAGATATTAATCTACTTTTTATTGTTGATATAGAGTTGCAATCTTGAAAAAATCAAATAGTTGATTTTGTCATATTAATATATTGTTTATTGTTTGAGAATACCAAATATATTCTCTCTATGACTCTATATCATGATAGTATTCTTTTTTTTCGTTTTAAAATTATAATCCACGTTTTTAAATTTTAACGGATGTGTATTAATATTTTTTCTTTTGAATAGTTGACTTTGTTATATTAATGCATGTTTTTTGAAATTAATATTTTTTTTTTGAATAAATATATAATAGGAGAATTGTCGATTCAGAACTCGAAAGATGGGTAATTTATCAAATCAGTATCTGAAAGATGAAAATTCTCAATTCAAAACCTCAGAAATTATGAATTTTATTTTTTTTTATTTTTAATTAATTTTATATTAATTTTCAATGAAAATTTCTTCATTAACTATCTATTAAATTTAATAACGATATTTTTAAAATTAATTGAAAATAAAAATAAATCAAAATTCGTGATTTTTGAAGTCCTAGATTGAGATTTTTCATCTTTCGGGTCCTGAATTAAGAGTTTTCATCTTTCAAATACTAAATTGATAATTCTTCTAAATAATATTAGTAGAAAACTTTTAAATAATTTTTTAACTTTTTAATAAAATTAATATTTGTGAAAAAGTAAAGGGGATTACATTTGCAGGACGAGTGAATTATGAGCTTTGTTATCATATACAACTAGCCTACACATTTTTGTGATCACCACCTAAAATTGTGTTACTAGTTTTTATTATTTTTTCTTGGTTTACTTCAATTTTATAATTTTTAATTATGATTCATTTCACTCAATTAGAATTCATAATTATTTATTAGAATTTAATTTTTATATTTTTAGTTAATAATTAATTTTTATGATTAATTAATCCATAATTAGAGTAGATTTTTTTTTAGGTAATAAATAGGTGTATAGGCTCGCAAGAGTCGATGAAATATATATATATATATATATATATATATATATATTATTTTATTGAATCGCAACACCACATGTGACTTGACTAGTATACCTTTAAGACTAACATAATAAGCAGCTATTAAATATCATGTAATGTTCACCTATATTTGAATTTTAGACAATATATATTCCACAAAAGAGTAATCAATGCACATGGTAAGTCTTTGGTGATGAATTAGTTTATGCCTTCAATTTATGTGATTGAGGATTTACTCCCAAATTTTAGAAAAATGCTTCTCAATCAGTTGAAGTTTGGTTGTTTAAATCAATTTTCTGAATAAAATTTATAGAAAATAATTTCCCAAAAGAATTATTCTAGATTATGAAGCCTTTCGACACTTTACTAAATAGCTGCCAATTTTTTTTTTCCTTTTTGAATAAATTCATTTTATATAAATGGAATATTAACATCTAAATCTTCTAAGAAAATGTCAGATTATATAACTTTCAAATATTTTTTAATCTGATGTTAAAAAATAATCAGGGTCCGCCATATCAGCCAATGGCAAGCCGGCTTTTGTGGCGTCATCTAAAAAAACTTAGAAATGTTTAATACTCATATGAATATCATATATCCAAAACAAATTTTTTTTTAGGTTTCCAAAACAACTTATAATCTTAGAAGCGTGTAAAATCTAATCAAATCTAAAATAGATTATAAATATGATATCAAGATCTAATATCTTGATATTTCCATCATAATCTCCATTTTTAAGAGAATGCATTCCGTGCACAAGGTCTTATTTAAGACTATTTGCGGCAGGCGCGTGTGCGTCACGAGTAGAGATCCTCTAGTCCCACTTGTGTGTGCTAACCGTGTGCCACCATTCAAATTATATATTATTAATAATATTTTTTATAAAAATAAAATTTATTTTATCATAACTAATCATAATTAATATTTATTGTAAAAAAATTAAAATTTTAAAAAATTATATACCTTAAGTTTGGAATAATCAACCCCAAAAATCAATTATACTAACTAAAAAATGAAAATTAAATATTAAAAAATAATTTTAAACCCTAATTGGGTGGAATAAACCCTAAATAATAATGTAAAATTATACTAAATCAAATGAAATTAAAATTGAAGAAAAAAATAAACGAAAAATTAATAATTTTAAAGTGTGGCACACGGTTGGCACACACAAGTTGGGACTAGAGGATCTCAAGTGGTGCGTCACGCGCTTATCACTGTTCATTTTTTTTTTCTGGACATTTTTCCTCTCTCTTTTTTTTGTTTTTTCTATTTGATTTTTTCCTTTGTTCGTTTTCTTTGTTCCTAAAAATTTTATATCCTAAAATAACATTAGTGAATCCTAACATTAAAATAAATTAATTTAATTTGTTTGAAATGAATATGAATATGAATTTATATCCTAAAATGGAATTAAAAAACCCTAAAACCCACAAAATAAACCCCTAAAAATATCTCCCAAAAAACCCTAAAAAACAAAATAAATCCCTAAAAACACCCCAAAAAAAATCCTAAAAAAAAAACCCCTAAAAACACCCCCCAAAAACCCTAAAAAAACAAAATAAACCCCTAAAAACACCCCCCTAAAAACCCTAAAAAATACAAAATAAATCCCAAAAAACCCCCCAAAAATCTTAAAAAAAATACAAAATAAACCCCTTAAAACACCTCCTAAAACCCCTAAAAAATATAAAATAAACTCATAAAAAACCTTGAAACTTAAAAACAATGAACCTCAAAAAACACTCTGAATTCCTAAACTCTAAACATTAATTGGAATGGAAAAAATCACAATTTGAACTAAATAAACTAGTATAAGATAACTACCAGACACCTTACTTTTTAATGATGCAAATGTTACTTTTAAAATTTTGAGTGATACTTTTTAGTATTGCAGTTGATACTGATTTTACCGGGTTTTTTTTAATTTTTTGCGGGTTGACCCGCGGTTTGACCCTACCCGTCTTAAATAAACCTTATTTGCAACTGGTGCAGGGAAGTTTTTGCCATTTTTAATTATTTTTATATGTAATTATGACCTAACATAAAATATAAGACATTTCATTAAATGGCAATTAATTAAGTAGGGAGCATGGATCATATGAAAACTGGTACAAAATAGTAGGGGAAGGGGATAAGCTAATTTCCCTATAATAGAATCTATTTTGACAACAAGAATCACTTGTTTTTCCTCTCCAGCAGACCTATTTATTGACATAAGAAACGTCATCTCATTAAATTATTAAACCTACGGTTTAGATAACTTGCTCATGAGATTAGTTGAGATCAAACATTAATTAATAATTTAATACTATGAATACTACTTTTACTTTCACCACAATCACTTAGAAAACGTTTTTCCTTTAAGGGTCTATTAGTTATATTTTGCAAAAAAATATATGGATATATCCCAAATTATACACTTTGTTTTAAAAAATCACATACTATTCATAATCTATGCATAAAAATGCTTGAACTATGAATTTCTTATGTATAAATATGTGTTTTTCCATGTTACTAATCTTATGTATGTATTGTCCACGTTGAATTCCATCAGTCCAATCAACAATTATGGACGGAAATTTAAATGGCGATACTTTTGCATTTTTTTTTTGTATATTATCAGCAGTATCCATATTTTATAATACCATAAAATAAAACCTTCATCCCCCCCCCCCCAGAACAATAAAAATTACAATATAAGTCAATTTGAGAATATACCAATTGATTCGCAAACCAAACATATATAAAATAAAATGAAATTTATATGATAGGACTTGAACGCATAACTTGGAACATCTCGATATAAGCATCACGAATATACCCTATCAAGTCTTATGGATTTTACTTGGAAATTATCATATTATGGCTTATGAGCATTAATTACATATGGAATTTCTAAATTTAGTGAAAGAATATATTAATTTAACTATATATGTGAATTTGACGAGTTCAAATATAGAAATTGGCATGTTTGTATATAGCGATAGGCGGCTAACCATTGACGTAATTACAACAACGAAAGTGGCAGTGTGTTTCGTTGATCCATTGACTTGAATGAATTATTTTCTTCTTCTTCTTCTTCTTCTTCTTTTTTTTTTTTGGTTGATAAACGACTATTTGTCGGTGGAAATTTTTGTTGAAGATTCATATTCATGGTTGATTTGATGTTTAAATCACTCTCGAAAAAATAGGGTCCCATTAACTAAAAAAACTTTTGTTTTTTTAGTGTCACGCCTATAGTCGCGGAGCCTCAAATTTTATTGAGAGGCCCAAACCAACAGTTGTGTAATTATGCAAACAATATGAGTCATGGCCAAGGGTAATTATATATATACGCAGCTACTGTTTTACTCAATATTATCTAATATTAAAAAATAATAGAGTTAGTTGAACGGATTTATAATTTAAATACGACTTTTAAAATGTTACAATAATAATCCAACATTTTGATTTGTAGCAAAATAGACATTCTCAAAAAAATTCGGCACCCCAAAACTTGAATTAATCTGTATTATTGGAAAAGATATTGTTACATCATAATTCTGATCATCCGAAAAAATTGGGGGTGAATTTGATACAAACCAAAAGTTTATGTTATTGTTGCAATGCTCTAGAAGTCGTATTTAAATTGTAAATTCGTTCAAAAGTAGTGATTTTTTTTGACAATTGACCCAAATAATATAAACTCTATTTAAATTTATGAATTTGTCCTTATGAATTATGGGCTGTGTGTAGCCCCCTCCATGTACTCTTCTTCAACATCTAATTATAACTAGGAGTGTGTAGCCCCCCTCTCTCTACTCTTCTTCAATTCACAACCCCTTAAAATAACTCACCAATATTCTTTTTTAATTACAAATAACTCTACCAGAAATATGAAGTAGTTTTTCCAAAAATCCTGAATACAATAGAAAATTATCCTATTTTTCCTTGATAATCAGTTGCGGGGCATTAGAAGAAACACAAATATCAAACCAATATTCTATTTCGTTTAAAATATCTTCTAACTGTTATATTTAAATAATTATTAATGCTCATAAATTTATGCTATGAATTATTTTCTTGTAATCCTTGATGTGTTCTTCTTAAAGATCCAATTCCAAAATTGATAATATTCCGTTTCCAGAAGCGTGATTTAGAAAAGAGGGGTTTCGATTTGGGGAAAAAGTTGAAGGTTTTTTGGTGAAGAAAGAAAGGGGGCTAAGCAAAAAGATTATTGGCTTATGTTATAAGGGCAAAATATTATTTAATACAATTATCATATATATTCAATAATAACACAACTTACGTAGTAAAAACTATATTATCATAAATATCCATGCAGTATTGCACGACCGCTGCTCCAAAGCTTCTTTATCTCTCTATCTACTAGAATCAGTATTAAAATAAGAAAAAATTGCAATCTGGATCCTATATTTTGACGGCTTTTTTTAAAATGTCCCAAATCAAAACTATTTTCAAAATAATATTAAATGTTTCAAAATTTTTGACCAAAATAAATATCCAGTAATAGATTTGATTAGTTTGCAAATAATTTTAGTATTTAATTGACAAAAATATTACTTTGAGATAAATTTGAAAATAATAATAATAGTTTTAAATATAAATGATAATTTGCCCTTTTTGAAAAATGGTCAAAATGTAGGGCCTAAATTGCAATTTGCACTTAAAATAACACATAACATAATCTTGCAACACAACCAATCACACAAGACAAAAACGCGTATGAGACAGTATTACGTGTCAAAATTCATAAGACGAGTAAAAATCCGGATCCAAACACATACACATTTATAATTTTATCAGTATTTGATTGAGACAATCTCACACAGTACTCCCCATCACACGAAGCTTCTCTAATTAAAGTTGTAACTCTTGCAACATTTGTGCTACTTATGTCATCTTAACTCAATATCACACATAAAGTAGGGAATGGTACAACATGTGCCATATGTACATAGAAAGGAGCCAATAATATAAAATTTCTAAAACTCAAAGCTACAACTATATGGTACACAAATTTATTATTACAAGAAAACTATGATTGAAGATTCAGCACTCCATAATAGAGTTCCTATGGCTTCTTCAAGCCTCGTTAGCCAAGCTATCTGTGTCGGTGGGTTCCGCGGAGGATGAGGGAAGCCAAATCTCTAGACGCGTTCCACCTACTCCAAAGACTGCATCGGTGTTTCTTGGAGAGATAACGCGGACAACACAGCCATAACTTTCCAGTATCTCTCGAGCAACGGTCAGCCCAGCAACAAAATTCCACGTCATGTTGTCCTCCATCCTATTCTCGCCCGATAGATCGGTCCCAAATGGTGTCAGTGTATGAATCTGTGTCTGCAACCGATGCACCGAGATATTTCAGTCAATAATCTATAAGGCTAAGACACTTACTTTAGTCTCCACTTCATTAGATGAAACAAAATAAGGGCTAGTTCAAGATCAGACTAGCCACACGGCCTCACACTCATTTGTCAGGGAAAAATAAATAAGGGACAGACAGCATTAAAGAAGGTTTCTCAATATAGAATCAAAAGCACCAAATATGCATTTTAGATCTCTATAACCAAATGTGCAGGTATAAAAGTGAGAAGTTTCTGATTTTCGGAAGAAGAAAAAATCTCTAGCTATGGGATGCTCAATCATAAAGTATACAGTATCTCTGTAAGGGAACACCTCAACCATGTGAAAGAGACTCATAAATATACAAATAAGGAAAGATATGATGGTCAAAAGAAGGAACTATTTTGCAGATTTTGATTTTAATTTGTTTACATATCAGGGCATGTAGAATAATAGATGTTGAAGTGTATTCTTTCAAGAATCTTGAGGCTATTTTTCTTATTTAATTTTTTTGCTTATGAAACAAGGGGAGAAGGAATCATGTAAATCAGTGTAAGTCCCCAGGAGAAAGTCGGACTTCAGATCTCAACCTATAGCTGCCTCATCTCCGTTGGCTGCTTCAAGTACTAACTAGCTGATAATAGAGAATGGTGAAAATCTTTATTTTAGACTTAGTGCCTCTAATCAATTCAACAACTCCTCCCTTCTGAGTTAACAAGAGAAAACTATAAGATTGTGTTTGGATTGAAAGATTTGATGATGGAATTGAAATTCATAGTAACAAATATATTCATGGTTGTATGGATTGATATGAAATTAGAAATCCATCACTACCATGTGACCGAGATTTTAACTGATTTAGTGGGATTAACGAACCATTTTTCAAATCATTGTATTTCAAACCCTTCAATCTAAAGACAACCTAAAATTCGAGTAGGCTACACCCAAAACAGTAATTTCATGAAACAACTGGCGAGGAAGTAAATTATTACCATATACTGCATGTCAGGGCCATCATCATCAATGATGATAAGAGCACCGCCAGCTGGTGCTTCAGTAGAGATAATTTCAATTCTCCCCCCAACCTCTGTTCGCAGCAAAGAACCTTCAATTAAATTGCTCAAAGCTTGACGTAAAGCAGGTTCTTCAACCGCAACCTTCAATGACCTCGAAAGATCACAGAGTTCCACAACCCGTTGCTGATTATGCGCTAGAGGTCTTATGGCACCAACTAAATCTTGCAGAACATCAGAAATTTCACATGGTCTTCTAACAAAAAAAAGAGTTGTAAGAAACAGAATCCATGAAGGAAATATAACAATCAAATTATCTTGAACAGAACAATAGAACATGTTGGCAATTGCACATCATAAGTACAGAAAAGCTAAATATAACACCTTCTGATCCTTGCAGTATAATAAATATCTAATTTTATGACTGCTTTAGCACATTACTTATAACAGACGAGAGGAGGAAAAGAGAGAAAAAAAATGATGCATCAAAGAGAAAAGAAAAAACATAGATAAGTTATATTTCAGCTGGCCCACACTAGTAAACAATCCTAAACGGTATCAAACTCAACGAAGAACAACATATGAGTCAGTATCACACAGCTACTTTCCAGGGTAGGGAATTAAAGAACAAAGTATATAAAGTAAAAACAAAAGAGAGTAAACACCACATTATCAGAAGTGAAAAGAAAAAGAAAAAAAAAAGCATATTTATTTAACACAAGGGTACCTAATTTCCTGCTGTCGTGAAGGTGCAAGAGCAACAGGTGGCATGGGAAATTCTGAATCCTTGGAAGCAGAACTAAGAGACAATTTCCCAGTAGATTCTTGCATATTGGATAACCTAGAACTCATTTCCAGGTCCACGTCAGATGATTGCTGCATCTTCTTCTGTGTTCCTTTGTTATAACGCAGTATATTAGCCTATGAAGCAAAAGCAATAAAGTCAGGAACACAGTTTACATAAAAAAATTAAAATTAGAATCGAACAAGAAATAAGTGCCAAATGGTCCAGAAAGGTAGAAAACTGCAAACGATGTTGATGGGGAAAATTAGTTTTTTTTTTCAAGGTGCTACAAGACGCGCTGAAGAAGTGATGAGCACTTTTTCTAAAAGTTGTTATCAGCAGAACCAACATGCAGCAATGTACTGCCACATGCATCAGAAATAAAAAGGAAATGCATGTCGTAGTAGTGTAGTACTTCTGTCAAAGTGATAACAAGAAAGCAGGTGTACTGCTGAGAGGTAATATATTGTGTCAAATACATAGCCAGAAATTTTCTAAGCATGGCAGGCAGCAGAAATAACACCTTTGTCATGTTGACGGCATCCTGTAGCTCTTGAAGTGTATCACCGATATAATCACCTTGCACTAAAATGTCTTCAACAATATCATATGAAATCTGCAATCTCATATCATCAGTCATTTAATCAGGAACTTAAACAAAAAAAAAGAGTACTTTACAACGTATCTAATGCAATATTAGCACAACCTTTTAAAGTTTGCATGAACACCCACCTCACTCCTCTTCAACTGAACAGACAGCATTTTGCTCAATGTTCGAATGCTTGAAACAGAACTTCGAATCTGAGAGACAAAGATAGAAACATAATGATATGCTAGAAACTATAAGAACAAATGGCAAAAGTGTCAAGCTTACCTGCTCCACTAAATTGTTCATCCTGATATTATTTTGCCATGATGATTGCTGCAGCAGCATGGCTTTCTGGAGATTCATACATAAGAGTAATTTCTAAATATTAGAAAAAAACTAAAATGCATATACCACAAAAACGGAAGTGAGCAAAAAGTAAAATTAGAACTATGAATCAAAAACTACCTGATCCATGACATACGCCATGGCTAATGAGCGAGTGATATGTATGGCATTTATTTTTTGTTCAGTAGAAAACTTTAACTTGTCGAATGAGTGATCCTTCAAGGTTTGTACATCTAATGGTTGTGAGTCCACACTATGCGGCAATGGAAAAGATTTCCCAGAGAATGTACAATCTCTTTGATCATCCCATTCTCTTTCTAGAGCCATAGTTGGAAGTTCAGCAACTAAGAAGCCCACTACAAATGGATGTGTCACCATTGGGAAGACTACAGCACCAAGCTCAGGAAGAAATTCTGCCTAAAAATGAAAAGAGTGTCTATTAGAAACTTATCCATGAAGGAATAAGTAAGCAACAAACATCAATTTCTTGTGGGTAGAAAAAAATAATAATAATAATAAATCCGTGCCTGTTGACTAGAAATCGCAGCTTCTGCAACTCTTAATCCTGCTGGTATACGGAAGGTACCAACTAGAACCACAATCTCAGCCTCACTGACACCTGGATAGAGAGTAACGCGCCGTAACTCCAATTGATCCATGACATAACTACCAGCTGGTCTTACATAGACCTATGGTTATTTAGCTGGTATTAGAACAATAGCATTCAGTCCAGTATGAAGCATCAGAATACCATTAAGCTATGCCACATATAGCATTACATGTACTCAAAGAACATTCTGACTACGTCTTTCAAAAGATTTAGCCACTACTTTTTCAGAATTTTGTGTTTGAAGCTTCTTTTCAATCATTTGTTCAATATCATGACTTACAGCAACGTGAAATATTTACACGGACAAAAGTTTCCTTGTCTAACATGACAATTCAATCCTGTTAAGAATCAAGAATTGATTCTTTGAAATAATTATAAGATTGAATAACATATTTATGATTGATTGTGATATCAATGGGTGGATTTTTTGAGCAATCTCCTCCTTTTCCTATCTATCATGACTACTTAGCTATAAAATAAGTTCTCAACATAATATGAAATCAAGGGAGGACAATATAGCGTTTTAACCATTTTTAGAACATTATTGTATCCTTCTCTATTTCTTTAATTTTCCGGTGTAAGTCAAAATTCAATAAGGCATTGGAGCAAGAATTAATCCAGCTTCTAACACAAATTCCCTTTGCAATTACAAAATTAGAAGGACAACGACAACAAAGCCTCTTTGTTTAGTTATCATTTTAATTCAAGTTAGGAAACTTTGATCAAGATTTTCATATTCAATTTGAGGGGGAACATAAGAATAAAAAATTAATCATTCAATAAAATTACAAGATCAATAATGCATGTGTGTGTGAACTTATGGATCTGATACCATTGACTTGGTTTTGGTGTGAAGCCCTCCATTTTTATTTAGTCACATGTATTTTACCAATATAAATATGTGCTTAAAGAAGCAATATGGAATAGAAGAGAAAACAATATAGCTGTCATGGTTCTTCGGCAATTTTATCTATGGTAGATGTAGACCCACTAGCAAAATCACGTTAGATCTTTGTGCTCTTATTCCTCTCTTGAATTACACGTAATTTAAGTTTAACATAATCCATGTAGCAGACATCCTCCTCAAATAGACAACTAAAACCAAGCTTTAATCTTGTTACTTGTAATAAGATCTCAACTATGTCAACTCTATGTGCTAAAGCTAGGACGGATTCATAGTAGCTAACTCAACCATCATGGGCCATTCTT
This sequence comes from Perilla frutescens, assembly GCA_026008535.1. Classification (NCBI taxonomy): domain Eukaryota; kingdom Viridiplantae; phylum Streptophyta; class Magnoliopsida; order Lamiales; family Lamiaceae; genus Perilla; species Perilla frutescens. The sequence continues at coordinate 43,333,585 of BRKX01000013.1, read as the reverse complement.
TATTAATCAGAATTAAACTAGGTACCAAAGCTTGCTTCTAAACATTTAGACAGGAAAAATTACACCATAGAATAGTCCTAGGTTTTTAGAAGACAATTGTATAACCATTGATATTCCCATCAGAACAATCAAAATTATACATCTAAGCACCGAATCATGAAAGGCAGAACAAGAAACCTCCATCTTAAAAGCACACTACCAGAGCTTCTACATTAATATAACAGCCGTGCTCTATTCTTCAAAAAGTCAAGGTTTTGGTCTCAAAACAAGTAACCAATAAAATATTTTCTGCTATTATCCCACTTATAGTCAATTCTATTAGTATCCAATGTAACTAGTTAATGACTTGGTGTACACTTGGTCAAGTGGACGCTATACCAAGTGAAATAAAATGGTGCAGTATCTATTATTGATTTGTAAACTGTACACACAGTGTATGTGTGATTTGCATATGTCAACAATAGAAACTTCAACAACACAAACACCAGGTGAAGCATCGAATAAACCATCTATACTAGTCCAATGATGGCGCAAATAGAGCCACTAGGCCTCGAGATTTTTAATTAAAAAAAAAAATCAAAGGGTATTTAGTAATTTCACACTGACACTATTTACTCCAATCTTGGAATAAAAAAATTAAGTCTTCATTGATCAAACCCCATGTACGGATGTACCATGTTAGATTATCTTGATTTTCATCTCCAAAATCTTTCTTTCTTTTCCTTCTCAAAATTAACTTTAAACTATTCTCTCTCTCTCTCAAAAAAAAATATACTTTAAACTTATACTCCCTACCGTCCCAATTATATAGTCTCATTTTTCCTCGCACGTAGATTAAAAATATTTGTGAAAATAAGATATTAAAGCTAAACTTTTTCAATAATACCCTTATTTAATATTTATGACTTTCAAAATTTAAGTTGTTAGTTTTTTAATTTTCAATAATTAATAAGGGTGTATATGTACATTACCATGAAAATTAATGCTACTTATAGTAATAAGACTATATGATTGGACACCTTAAAATAGTAATACGACTATATAATCGGGATGGAGTGAGCAATACACTCGTTCCAAACTTTGATATTTTTTCTTGGGATAAGGTGCATCTTTTGTGGGGCCTAAGTGGACACTGAAATTATATTCTGTTTCATCTAGCCCACTGAACTTTTCAAAGTGGTTCATCACTTCATCTCCCATTCTTAATACCGAAAATTTGTTTTTTTTAGTATATTTTTTTATGTATTATTTACTTAGCTTACTTACTTTCAATTTCGTTCTCAATTTTATTAAAAGCACCAATGATAACTTGAGTTTTAATTATGTGAATTATGATTTCAAAAAATATTATGTGAATAAATAGGGCACAATTGTTCATAACTATGATCGTAGATTCTTCTTTTTGTTGCATCATTACGCATTACGCCGCCGTTTGTAATATGAAGAGTATACATGAAGTAATATTATTATTATTAGACCATTTAATTTTTTGTGTTAAATGTAAATGAGATAGCATATCCACTTTATTCAAACCTGAAATTAATTAATTTTTATTTAATAATATGTTTATATTATATTTCGTTCTGTGCTCAAGCTAATAATCAGACGACGATCTCAAGATTAACTTAATCAATTCCTAAAAAGAAAAAAACTTAAGCAACAATACCGATAGAAGAGCGTCTGGATGGACGATGCGGCGGAAGAGATCGAGCTGCTCCAGGCAAAGCCGCTGAAAATCCTGACTCGGCAACACCATAGCTTTACTCTTAGCGCCGCCGTCGCTGCCGCCTTTCTCTATCCTGTGCGCGAATTCCACCGGCGAAGTGGAGGCGGCGCGCATGGCCGCCACTATGGCAGCCGCCGATGACACCATGGAGTCCTCATCGTGCGAGGAGGCATCGTCATCGGAAGTGAAGCTGACCTGGCCAAGAGCGGTGGAGGCGGTGGCCCCGAGGGAGAGCGGGCGCTGCGCGGAGGTGTTGGCGGTGGCGCGGCAGGCGCAGGGGGAATGAGCCTGGGGTTTGTTGTAATTAAGGGGAAATATAGGGGCAAAACAGTAATTGGAATGGGTATAAGGGAGTGGAGTTTGTGGAGGGAATGTAGAGAGCAGCATTTGGAATTGGTTGGTGATGAGAGATGATGAATGATCACTCCTTCACTCTCTCTCTCTCTCTCTCCCTTTCTCTCACTAAATAATAACTAGCAACTATTTGGGCCACTGGGCTGATTTACCTTTTATCTAAAATTGGCCCATTCAGCTACAGTCTTGGGCTTTACGTTGAACAGGCTAAGTAGAATTTCCACTTTCCACATTGGTTGATTTTATTCACAACCTCCATTTTTCTTTTTATAACTCCCAAAATTAATTAAAATACAAATAATTTTTTTAGACAAATTCATCTTTGTAACCCCCTACTACTTAAAATAATAATAAAATACAACCCCCCCCCCCCCATTTATATAACCCTCACTACTTAAAAAAACTCTAATAAATTAAATACAACCTCACTACTTAAAAAAACTCTAATAAATTAAAATACAACCCCAAATGAATGTTATATGTAGTTTTTACATTATTTGATCAATTCCTCAAAAGATGTTGAAAAATGTTGATGTTGAATGCTTGACCGATAATAACCTTAAAATTTGACCATTTCACGTTCTTAATTGATGCACAAAAACTGAAGTAATTAAAGATACAAATCATTTTAATCTTTTACTTTCTTAGTTAATGTACAAAAAATGAGGTAACTAAATATACAAATCATTTTAAACATTCTAGATTGCCACATAACTTAAACTTCAAAATAAAATATAACCCCCGTTATATAAGTTTCAACTCTAGCTATCAAAATAAAATATAACACCCACTACTTAAAAAATTCTAGCAAACTAAAATGCATCCCCAACAAAAAATGTTGAAATATTGTTCAATATTATTTACAAATGACCTTTTTGAGGAATTAATTCTTCAAGTTTATTCTTATATGTATCTATTCTTTTGTTTTTCGCTGGTGAAGTTTTTTAAGAAATAATCGATTACTTTTGAAAAATTAAGACAACAGTGTTCGTTTGAATGACAATGGTAAAACACAAATTTGTAAATTTTATGTGGCAAAATGTTAAACAAATATGATAACGTAAATTACTAAAAGTTTATTGCAAACTATAAAAGATTATTGTAGTTGTCCCATAAAAATAATTGAAACTTAAAAGAAGATAGTACATAATTAGAAGATGTTTAATTTCGAGCCATGCAAAATTATATGATAAATGACAATCAAGTAAAAATTATAGATTCAATTTAGAGAAGGTCCAGCTGCACTTATTTTTAACTCATAAATTTCGACATTTTGAAAATGTTTGATCTAAGATAATATTATATTTGATTTTATCTTTAAAATAAATTTTAGAGTATTTCATTGTTTGATTGTAATTTAAAAGTTATTAGTAATATAAAATTAACTTAGAAAATAATTTTCCAAAATAAGACTTTTCTTTACTGAAAAATAAAAGAATCTCTCCACTTACTCTTTTTTCGAAAAAGAATTATAAGATGCAATAATATTTTATTTTTACAAAAAATGTTGCTAGATAATTTAAACTAAGTTAAGATCTTTCTTTAATTTTATAGAAATATTTCAATATCTTTTGAGGAATTGATCAAACAATGCAAAAATGTATAATATTCATTAGGGTTGTATTTTAATTTACTAGAGTTTTTTTTTTAAAGTTGTGAGGCTGTATTTGATTTTGGTAGAGAATTAAATAGTGGGGGCTATACAATGGAGGTTGTATTTTTATTTTAGTAGTTTTAATTAATAGATGTTATACAATGGGGATTGTATTTTATTTTATTATAAGTAGTAGGGGGTTACAAGGACAAATCTGTCGAAAAAATATTATTTATATTTTAATTAATTTTGGGATTGTAAAAAAAAATTGAGGGGGGGGGGGGGGGAGGGGCAGCGAGGGGGTGGGTTGTGAATAGAATTACCCTTCCACATTTTACCATGAATCGAACGTTCCCATCTTCACATTGATATGGTTGAATGAGATAAGAACAATTGCAATACTCATAAATCCAGCCATTCGTGTCTGGAAAATTGCATGCCCCGATAAGGCACCATACCCGGATTTGTTTTTGATTGATATTCTTATTTTTATAATGTTTTTAATTATATTTTAGAGTCATAAATAGTGACATTAGTAGATGTTAATTATGTTGGTTCCGAATTTTTTCGCCGTCTACTATGTTAACTACATCGTTGCGTCTTTTAATGATACCATGTTGAAAAAACACGACATTATCGTTTACATAGTAGGAGATGAGAAGAAAGTGAGATCAACATAATTAACATCTACTTAAAAGTAAGACATGTCCTTAAAATATAATTAAAAAATATTTTAAAAATATGAATATTAATTAAAAAGTGAAAATTCAAGTTCGGTGCCCGATTGGACAACATGAAATCTTCCTTCAGGAATAATGAGGCAGCCTACTCACTCAAGCCCAGCCGAGAAGATAAGAGTCTATCTTGCAGGGTGGCGGGAGATGATTGAGCTCTTCAGGTCTCATGCTATAAATCAGCTGGGACGGTTGCAGGAATTTGAACTTGGGGCGAAAAATAATTATAATGCTAATGCAAGTAAAATAAATAAACATGTATTTAAATTAAGTACCTCATATAAATTGAGCAATAATGTCAAAATTTTCAATATATAACACCATCATCAATAATGTGGCGTTTCATACTAAGTATTATGCAACAGGAAAAAAAAAACTACTATTCTGTAAATTTTTCCGTCTTTTATGTGTATTATTGAACCTATTTAAAAATTCATAATGAATCATCAATCATGCTTCTAACATTTTTGCAAAAAAATAAAAATAAAAAATGGTAGGGCAAATATAAAATTATAAGAAAATTAAAATATAATCATATTAGGGAAATGTAAATCTTAATAAAAAAAATCAACTTAAATGGATAATTTGAGTATAACGATTAATGATAATCACTATTATATTATATGTGAATTATGAAATCATAAGAGATAAATAAAACCCTAACACTAAAGTCTTGAATCATTTTTTTCAAATGATCAAATCCATAAATATAACCTCAACTATATATATATATATATATATATATAGAGAGAGAGAGAGAGAGAGAAATTGGATCAAATGAGAACCACACCCCCTTGTAAGAACAGGGAACCACACTGTGCACCCACATATTTGAGTGATACACGAGTGGTAAAATCAAGAGAGAACAAACGAATGACGTGAGATTGTGAGGTCCTGCCTTGTTTCTCTTTACGTTTATTCATTTTGTAGGTAACATGAAGAAAGGTGACCACCCTGAGTCATCCTTGCCGCCACCCGTCGACCCGAAGTCGGCCAAGATCACTTTGGATCCATCCAAAGCCCCCATTGAGTCCTCCCCCGATCCTCCACCGCAATGGGATCCTAAGTACCAGTACGAAGCGCTTTCCAAGCACTTCCAGAGACAGCATCAGGCCCTATCTGACAAGATCGACAGTTTAATGCATGCCTTTGAACGAATTAACACTCAAATGACTTTCACACAAGCCATTCGAGGTCCAGTTTGACGCAACGAGCGTCAAGAAGAGCCTGAAGAGGAACACTATGCAGACAAGAGCTCAGAAGCCAAGTATGAGCCTCCACAGCGAGGTCATGGCCGTCCACAAGCACCTCAAAGGCGTGCAGCCCGCGCCGACACACATGATGGAGATGGAATGCTCAATAACATCAAAATGAGTATCCCGGAGTTTGAAGGCATTCACAATCCTAATCTTTACTTGGATTGGGAACATAAGGTAGACAAGATATTCACATGCTATGACTTTCCCGAGATCAAGAAGATTCAATTAGCATGCTTGGAATAGGTGTAATACTTTCAGCTGAAAAAGTTGGCAAACTCCCCAGGTCCTCAACCCATCAAACAGTCACTGCTTCGACTCATAAGCCAGCTAGAATCTTAGTGCAATTCCTGAAAAATATATATTTATATACACACACTTGGAGGCCAAGTAAAATAACGAGACGTACATAAATATAGTAGAATTAGTTCTAATAGGACTAATTGTACAAGGTTGGCACCTCACCATCTCACTCTCTTTTCTTCTTATCGTTTTAGATCTTACATAATATATACAATCATGGATTAGTTATGTGTCGGCCAATGTTAATGATGAATCATCAGTTTTTTTTTACTCACACATTCGGTCTGTGGTATTGAGGAAATTTGAACCCGTGACTTTTGGTCTCCAAGCAACCTCACTCCACCACTAGGCCAACCCCACCGGGACAATGACGAACCATTGGTTAAGTCTATGTATAGTAGTTACAGATTTGAAATTAATGGATTTTAAATCATTGAATTTAAGTTCGTTTTGAATGAATTTTGAAATCCGTTGTAGAACGTAGTCATTTCAAAGTCATCTTTATTAAGTCTACAACATTAAAGTCACAAACACCAACAAAAAACTCACACACTATAGTGCTATACACATATTATACACGGACTCATGCACACCGCACGTGCCACAAAATTTTTCATGGCTTATTGAAGTATTAATTAATAACCATTTTAATACGACGTAACTAAAATTTTTAATTATTCTAAGTTTATATTATATAAAAATTCACATAAAACTGTATATCTTACTTTTATTTATTAGTAACAACTAAAATTCAAAAACAAAAGTTCAAATTCAAACTCTGCAATGAGTTTAAAACTTCTCTATTCAAATTTCTTTACAAATTCATTCTAGATCTAGAAAAAAAAAGGTGGGTTTCAAACCCACGAGCCTAAGTCCATGAACTTAAAATTCATTTTAGTTTCAAATATTTCAGTCCAAGCATATAATCTAAGATTTTGTATATTGAAATTGTTGATTGTTATTTTCCTCATAATATTTGGGGGTAAGACCCAATATAAATTAGTAGATTGACCATTCTAGATAAGATGTAAATAATTTCTACAAATTTTAGAATTAATTCGACAATTTAACTAAATTTTATGGTAATTTGAACCACAATGTGAAGTGGATTAGCCACATTTATTAAAATTGCGTAGTTTTCAAAAAAGAGATACCGTGAATTAGCCGTAATTAATAAACTTTTTGGTATGAGGAAAATAAAACAAGATGCCGTATCTACTAACTACTAGACTAAATCCGTTGCGTAATCGCAAGATTGTAGTTATTACTATTTGACTAAATAAAGAAAGATTTAGAAAGCCATGCTATATTTGTATTGTTATGTAGTCTCTAGAGCAGTTATTTACTTTACCTTTTTGTATAATACTCATTCCCTTTCTTTTTAATTGATGTTTTACTTTGTTTCAAAATATTTGATATTTGTCATTTTTTTTAACATATTTTCTCTCTATTTTACCCGTACCAAAATAGAAATATGCATTTGATTTGGGTGGAGAAATATTTTAAACTTATTTGTGAATTGTGATAATAGTAACTCAATTTTTATCAGATTTGTAATATGTGTCCGTACCAATATTTTACGAACTTAATTATTTGTGATGATAGTAACTCAATTTCGTTATATATGTAACATGCATCCGTACTAATATTTAAAAAACTTAGTAACTCAATTTCGTTAGATCTGTAATGGATCCGTACTAATATCTTACAAATTTATATAGTCACTCAATTTTGTTAGATTTATAACATGCGCCCCGGTACTAATATTTTTGTGAATTTATTGTAGTAACCCAATTTCGTTAGAATTGTAACATGTCCGTATTAAAATTTTACAGATTTACCTGTAATGATAATAATACGAACTTATATTATTTGGTCGATTAAATTTGAATGGAATGAGTAGCATCTAGCAAATTGATTTTTATTTTATTTTTTTGTTATAAAAAAAAGAGGTGGAGCTGCAGGCCCTAAAAATTGAGTGCAGCATTCAAAGTTGTTGACTCTTAATTAAAGTCGAATTTCCCCAACGGCGCGGACACAAATATTCAAAATTCCAACCTCCCACACAAAAGCCTTTGACATTGACCCCATCAAACAACCTTAACTACCAAAGCAGATTTCTTGTTGCCTCTCATTTTGACCACAACCATAATTTTTTTCTAGTCGTTAGATAAAGCTGCAAGATTGATTCTTTCTTCCCTTCTGACTTCCTTTCTATGGCAAATGACAGTGCTGTAGTGATTTCGAGTCGTGGAGGGCTAAATGGGATTGTTTCTTCCTCTTCGTCTTTGAAGAGGAAGAGACCTCCCAAGATTAATATACCGAATGTTTTACGTGAGATTTCTGCTGATGTTTTCAAGGGGAGAGCTGCTGCAGCTCAGATGCAGCAGAGTGCTGATGGTGAGTGCTTTTCGGCTTCTGGGGTTGGTGTTTCTTCTTTGAAGGGGAAGAAGAAGTTCATGGAAGACTCCCACAAGATTTTCCCTTCTTCAAATGGTAATAAGGTAGGAGAAAATTTTAATTTTTGTGTTAATGTATATGACTATATGTATTTGGTGAGACAAATGATATATTGGAGGGAAATTACTAATTAGTGCTATTTTGGGAATTGGACTGTTTTTGGAATGAAGGAGTTTTTTGGGGTGTATGATGGGCATGGAGGGAGCAAAGCTGCAGAGTTTGTTGCTGGGAATTTGCATCTCAAGATTCTTGAAATGTTGGAGACTTCTTCTGGGAGTGAGAAGGAGAAAGCTATCAAGGAAGGCTATTTGAAAACTGATGAGGAGTTCTTGAAACAGGTAGTTGCTGCAGTTTATTCTCAGATTGGCTGTTGAGTTTCTGGAGCTCGTGTTCGAGTTTTGATAATATGTCGAATTTAATGTATTAATCATACGGTTATCTAGTTTCTGCTTGAGGCCTTTTTGGACACTATAGAACTAAGTTTTGTGACTAATGGCTACCTGTTACTTCAAGAATATTTCAATGTTTCAAAATTTCACTCATTCTCATTGTTCTAACTCTCCATAAAGTGACTCTTTTATGTCAGTAGAATTTCATTACCATACATCAGCATGTACAATTTGTCTTATTTATGGAGAATAAATTGGACTTGCATTTAGAAGCTTAAAAATTTGGTCCAAATATTAGATGAGCTAGGTTCTTGGTATTACATTAAATTCGAAGGCAAAGAAACAGGATTAAGGAATGAAAACCATTCATTAATTCGCTTCATTGTGTTTAGTGTGAGGAGTTTCTCTAACAAGTGGGATTTGCAGGGGTTGAGCAGCGGTGTTTGTTGTGTCACTGCTCTGATCGAAGGAAAAGAGATGGTAGTTTCAAACTTGGGTGACTGCAGAGCGGTTCTGTGCAGAGATGGTATTGCAGAGGCCATTACAACTGATCATACACCAGAACGAGAGGATGAGCGAAGAAGAATAGAGGCTAATGTACATACTAAACTTGAGGCTTCTTTACATGCACAATGGTATACTAGTATAGCTGACATTGACTGTTTCTGATGCAGGGTGGATATGTGGAGATTCATCGAGGAACTTGGAGAGTTCACGGGACATTAGCCGTTTCTAGAAGCATAGGGGATGCTCATTTGAAAGATTGGGTGATGGCAGTGCCTGATACGAAGATTATACATCTTACATCCGACATGGAATACCTTGTCCTAGCTTCTGATGGGCTATGGGAAGAGGTAAGGAAACCTGCAAGTTTGAATTAAATTTTTTGAGGTGATAATGTAGCTTATATCACTGAAGTGATAAATGCATGTAGTTAGCTAATTTAGGCATAATTTACTGATTCAAATTTTGCAGGTTAGCAATCAAGAAGCTGTTGATATTGTTGTGCAGTCATGTTCAAGCAGCAAGAAGGGCAGCGCGTATCACTGCACAAGTGTTAGTCCTTCATCAAACTCACCGCGGGTTCCATCTCACAAATCAAAAAGGGTATTTCACCAGAAAGAAACAGAAGACGGACAGTGCTGTGGCAGCGAAAGCCCTGCATCAAAGTCTCGAAGAATCTCATTAGCAACACAGATGAAGGTCAAGACTCAGTTCCCTAACAATGAGAATGATGTTTTGGGTGAGAAAACGTCTCATGGTGGGCTTCTCGGTGCCTGCAAGGAGCTTGTTAACCTTGCTGTGTCTAGGGGTAGTTTGGATGACATTACGGTGATGGTGGTTGATTTAAGTCGCTATAGAGGAACGTGAGCTGCTGAAATGAATCACTATAGTTCCTAACTTAGATCACACTGACAATTGCCATTCAAATGCTGCTTAGCATCTGATTTTGTTCTTAAAGAATCAAATGCATTGTACCTTAAGCTTGCTAGTTTGTTGCCAAACATTGTGAGTTGATATGCTCGACGAAGATAGCTACATGTATGCTGCTAAAACAATGTATGGAAACAGGACTAGATTAAATGAAATGCATTCTTCCATAAACTCAAATTATTGAATTGATCAGTATCAAATGAGAGTTTCAGCTCAATAATGCTTGTGACAAGCCATTTTCAATGGAACTGGAGGATCAGAATAAGCACCATTCACAATCTGATCAAAAATCCATTTATTAGCAGCCTGAGTATAATGCACACCATCCCAAACAACCGCGACAGATGGATCTTTGCACGATTTTGCTACCAAGATTTCTTTGCCTTTCACTTTGATTTTACCCCCACACCCCATATGCAAGTTGTAGTTGTACTTCCCTCCATGGCCACAGCAAGCTCGTAAAGGGTGCTCAAAGCCTGCAGTTTCATCGAACACTTTGAACCTCTTCGACTCATCTACTCACACACACACACACTCTGCACTACTATAATCAGAAAGAGCAAGAAGATGTACCATGCTTTCTAGCTTGGCTGAAAAGCTCATACTTCAGTGAGTAAACATCGACATAAGTTAAGGCTGCTGAGGGGAGTTCCTTCCTCAGCTGGACTACAGCTTCCTTCAATTTGAGGTTGAAATATTTAGCAACTTCATTAAATGGAGCTGCACATCCAACCTCGTCGATTTGTCCCGGGGTGATGGGTAGACGATCTAGAACATACGCCAAACAACCTACTGGCCCTGTGTTGTGTATCCAGAATGACCTTCCTCCAAGTTTGTATATATTCTGTGTAATCAGAAACATGAAAACTAACTTCATATTTCTTTTCCCACCTCATATGATTGTGTCCAGGCAACAATATTGCAGAAAATAAACATATATAAAAGATGTTAGTCTCATCAAATCACACACACACACACTCAAGTTTACAGCTTAATTTGCTACCTCAACATAGGTATGATCATCTTCCAAGATTGTGGAAAACACACTTGCGTCAGGGATGAATGCTCTAAATTCTACATTATCTCAGAAACATGAAAACTAACTTGATGTTTCTTTTCCTACCACAAATGATTGTGTCAGGCAAGAATAATATTGCATGAAACAAACAGATATAAAATATGTTACTCTAATGAAACTACACAAACTCAATTTTACACCTCTGCTACCTTAACATAGGTATGATAATTAATCAGAAACATGAAAACTAACTTCATTTTTTTCCCTACCTCGTATGATTGTGTCTAGGCAAGAATATTGCTTGAAACAAACATATATAAAATATTTTACTCTCATCTAACAACACACAAACACACACTCAGTTTTACACCTCTGATACCTTAACATAGGTTTTGAACTGGCCTAATACATCAGGGATGAATGCTCTAACTTCATCGGTGGTCATGTTTAGGAAATATCCCGCGGTTAAGTCATTTTGTCCAATGTCAAAAGTGTACAAGGCGCGAGAAAACACACTTTCCTTTGGCAGTAGTCCCTTAAAAACTCCCCCTGCTTGACAAAAACAGTTGAGCACATTCATGGATTGATTTCATATGAATAATATAGCATGAAAGTCAAATGAGTTGTACCCTTTTTTCGGATAAGCTGAGATCTTCGTTTGAAATCATTGAACTGATAAGACTGCACGTTTAAAGAAATCGGGCTGAAACCACTCTGATGTAGAGTTGTGTTTTGTGGTCTAATAGTTGATCCAGCCGTGGCAAAGTTGGCTCCATGGCTGAAGTTGGAGCCCAGTGCATCAAGAAATGCACTGAGATATGGCAGCCCCAAGCTCTCAGCTACAAAATTTAATTCAAATTCAAATTCTTCAACATTAATTTCCAGTTGAATCAATAGAAAATGATGTTTCATTTAATTTCATGATGAGATACACAGTCATGTTTGTAGCTGTACCATATCATTTTTGTTAATTACTAGTGAAAAATGAAAAATCTGGAACATATATAAGTACTATACAAGCTCTCATCTACAAATTATAGTTCAAATTCTTCAAGATTTTTTTGAGCTAAATCAATAGACTTCTATTTTGATGGAATTGTTTCAAGAATTTGTCTACGAATGAGATAAATTGATGTTACATTTAATTCTATGATAGTTGTTTTCCTATAGGTTGTACCATATCATTTTTGGTTAATTAATAGTGAAAATGAAAAAAATGTTGAACTCATATAAGTACTACATACATATATTATCTATTCCTGTACTAAATGTGCTATATATATATATATATGTATGTGACTAGTTTCATGAAATGTTCAATCATATAGCTTAGCACCTTACCAATAAAATCAACGACTAGTCGGCCATCGCAGTACCGCCCGGCCGGGCCGTGGAAGAAGGACTCCCCAGCGGGCGGTCCCGCCTGGCCGAAGGCGGCCGAGAGGCCGCCGGTGTCGGAGTTGGAGTCGCCGAAGTTGAATATGGCCGGGAAATGACAAGGACTAGTAGCACATGCTAAGGAGAGTGAAAGCAGTGAGAGAATGAAAGTGTATAAAGTTTTCATTAGGGAGAAGTGGAAGAGAAGAAAATGATGGGAGTGGGAAAGGATAAAATGAAGGGAATTATGCACAACAAACACAAAAAAGACACTCAGATTTATGCTTGTCCGAATTCACATGTTTCCTTCTAATCATGGTCCAGTTTTTCACTGTCTTTACGTCCAACTCATAAAAGAGGGGAAAAAAAAAGAAAAAAAAAAGATCAATTCGATCATATCATAGAAAGAGTGCAGTCTCAGTTATTTATAGTTAAAAAAAAAATTGCACACACCAAACTGTTTTATTTGTGGAAATTACAGTAGATTTGTGTCCTTGCAAAATTGAGAATAAAAAATTGAAAAGGTATTTCAAGACAAAAAGGCCCAAATATTGTCCCTTTCTATTGCAACTACCTTTGTGTCTTTGTAAATAAAAAATGAACATAAAAAAAGAAGAAACAATTGAAATTTGTCAGAAATGGGTCTATTTCTCTATAAATGGTGTAAATTAACCGAATCTTACAACTTGAATGAATTCCTCAATTTGAAAACATTTGTGGAACCAAAAGTTTGATTCCTTTACTCTTTTGCCTTCGTTTCCTAAATTACTACTATTTTATAGATGTAACCGTTTAGTTTCTAATTTCAGAAAAATACTAGTATCTGATCCGTTCATTGCAAGGAAAGAAATTTACATAGCATATATTATAAAATTAATTAAATTTAATATTATATTATCTTTTAATATAATTTTATTAATATTAATATTTAAATTAGTATAAAATTTATAAAATATTAGCATAATTTTTAATTTTATGCATATAATTATTAAGACAGTTTTTATATGACATATATATGATAAGTAATTATTTAGTTGTTAACATTTATATTGATATGAATTCACCATTAAATTATATACCCTTAATAACCATAAATTATAAAAATTATAAGTAAATAATAATTAAAAAATAATGTAATTAAGTTTACAAATTTTGAAATACTTCTCTATACACAACATTTGTAGTGGTATTTGTATCATTATCATCAAATAAGATCTTTAATCCACCACGACTTGTAACCCTTGAAATAGCAACGTACAACTAATTGGCTATGAGTGGAAAGTGGTTTCTGTAACAACAAACTAACGTGAGAAAGTGATTGTCCTTAACTCTTGTTTATTGTCATTGCATATGAGGTCATAAGAGGAAATTGTCTTCGCTGAAACTTAAAAGGCACACTTGGATCAGCAAGAGTAAGAGACATTCTTGAAATTAATATAATTTGCTGTGCATTTTGATCTGTTAGAATTTTTACTTCCACAACATCATTGTTATTGGTCCCGGGCGAGTCGATATCAGTTTAGAGGGGGGTGAATAAACTGATTAAAACTTTTGCTTCAATTGTGGAATAATAAAGGCCCTTGACTCGCTGAGCAACTTATCTATGCACAATTTGGTTGAGCACTTTTTGACAACTTGAGTGCAGATTATGTGAGCTTGTGTACAGTTCAAAGATATGCAAGTAATCAAAACAGTACAGCACACAGATGATTTATAGAGGTTCGAAGTCTCAAACTCCTACATCCTCTCTTCCTTCCGCAGAAGGGCAACTTCACTATATAACTTGAGTTTCTTTACAAATTACACAATGAAGGACAGTTGGCTGAACCTGGTAACTGGTCGCTACCTTAGCGGGTCGACGGCTCACACTTGAAGTCCCTAACTGCTCGCTAGGAAGGTAGGTGCTATTGACGTCTTTACAAGGTTTTAGATCTCTTTCGATCTTCAAGAGGTTAGTCTTGAACAAGGGGTATCAACTGATGTGCTCCTTCAATTGAGCTGGATAATTGATCGATGTATTGTTGAAACTAAGAAGATTGCTCTGGCTGGATTATCAACACCTAGCTCAATTCTTTGATTCTATGGATTCTTCTTCTCAGTCGGACTCTCGCAGTTTAATAAATGTTGACCTTGAGCTGTAAGGGAGGGAGAAAGAAAGCTCTGCTTGAATGAATGAGTATTGCGATAAGTCTAAAGTCGAAAGTCCAGATTTTTGAAAACTTTTCTTCACTCGTCTTTTATAGAGGAGTGATTTTATGACCTTTGAGTTCCATTGATCGGTAGCTCTGATGGCTTATCAATGGCAGATGGTCTTTATGATCCCTAGAGCTTTTGGTTGAAGCAGCCGTTGCTTTGCCAATCGATTTTGATTGCAGTAGCCGTTGTTTTGCCAGTCGATCTCTATTGGATATTTAATTCCAGGATCTCAGTTGAAGTATTTATTCCAAGATCTTCACTTTGAGAAATAACTGCAGGGCTCTCTGGCTAGTAGTTCTGAACTTGTCTTCTCAGTTCTGCTCTTACTCCAGTTGGCAGTTCCGAGCTTGTCAGCTCTGTTTGGCTATTACTTCAGTTGGCAGTTCTGAGCTTGTCTGCTCAGTTTGGCTATTACTCCAGTTGGCAATTCTGAGCTTGTCTGCTCAGTTTGGCCATTGCTCCAATTGGCAGTTCTGAGCTTCTTCCTTAGTTTGGCCATTGCTCTAGTTCTGAGCTTCTTCCTCAGTTTGGCCATTGCTCCAGTTGGCAGTTCTGAGCTTCTTCCTCTAGTTCGACTGATCTTAAGTCGTTTGAATGGTTTTGTCAGTTCTATTGTTCTTTCTTGAGCTTTCTTGTCAGCTTTGACTGATCACAAGCTTTTAACTAGCTTGTCAGTTTGACTGTTCTTTCTTGAGCTTTCTTGTCAGCTTGACTAATCACAAGCTGGCTGACTTCAGTTCTGGCCTTTAGCTGTTTCGTCTGTTTACTTCAGTTTGGCTGAAGTTAAGTTTGGCCATCAGTTGGATACTTCCAGGTTTTAGTTTAAACTGATCTCTCATCAGTTTCTTCAGTCTTGATGATTTTTCTTTCAGCTTAACTGACTAAGCTGTCAATTTGTTTGACTGGTACGTCTCTTCGAATCCTTAGTTGAATTGAGTTCTGACTGGTTGACATATCCTTCCAGCTGGTAGACCATACTCCAGTTTGGTTGACTTCAGCTTTAATTGAGTTCCTTTTTGATACTCTGGATTGGTCAACTCATATCTGCAGCTTGGATTTTAGTTAGTTTTTCATAAATAGTTTTGACATCTCATCAAAACCTTATCTAGAGGTTCCTTGATCGTTTTTCCTAACAATTTTCCCCTTTTTGATGATGTCAAAACCATGTTAATGATGATGGAAAAACTGTAACTGTTCGTTTGATAGACATGCTGTAGTTTGCTTAGGCAAGTCTTGATATCAGAGCAAGTTAGAGCATGAAATTCAAGTATCAGAGCATTCACAGCACACTTTCATTTTAGTCATTAGTCATGCTTTCATTTTGAGTAATTAGTGCATGATTGTCCGGGTATCAGAGCAGAGCACAATGCTTGATATTAAAGCAAGTTGAAGCATAAATTCAAGTATTAGAGCATATTCTCATTAAAAGCATGTATCAAAGCATGAAGTATAGATCAAAACATATCAAATGATCTCTTGAAAGCAAGTTAAGACTACTTCTCTTCTTTAGTTGCTTCATCTCTTCCTGCTTGATTCTCCTCTTTCTTGAACTCCAAATTTTCTCCAGGCTCCCCCCTGAAGCTGAGCTTTCCCCTCATGATGTATTTCTCTTTGGATCTGATCCCAAAGAGTTAAGTTTTCATCATCATACTTTCCATCTTCCTCCTTTTTGGCATCATCCAAAAGGATAAGTTGGTGTGGATCGCATGATGGTATTGATAAGTTTGGCAAGAAGGTGAAGGCAGTTGCCAAGTTGTCATCATAGAGTGAGGGAACTGAAGGAATGGGCATGGGCGAGGAGAAACATGCATAGGCTTCTTCAGTCGTCATGAACTGACCACGATCAGTGGTTTGAGAGAGTTCTTGCTCTCTGAAGTCCATGGAAGCCAAGGTGGTGAAGATTTCATCAGTTGATGTGATTGGAGGATCTTCAAGAAATGGGGTGCAGGAGGAGTTTGCTGGCTCGCTGTCGGGAAGAGGAGTGTCGGCTGGTACACTGAGCTGGATTCATTCGATCATCGAATCCATTATCTCCGAGAGGGATCCACGAGTGCGGATGAGGTGGAACATTGTGGCCTCATCGAGTTAAAATCGCCAGATGTGGTACTGGAGGTACCGTTTCAGTTGCTCGAATAAGGAGGGATCGGTGTCCTCAATTAGACCGAAGCAGCTTCGTAGCTGATGGTCTAGAACTGCCTCAAACTCAACCTCAATTGAGTCGCGATGGACTAAGGTGAGAGGTTGTGGACTGGCTGGTATTGTAGACCAATCACTCAATCGAGAGAGAGGCTCATTCTCAATCATCAGCTGCCTTTCTTCTGAGGAGCTGGCATTGGCTACCAACGGTTGCTTTCCACGACTTGAGTCGGGGGTTCCTGGTTGGCGTGATCTCTTCGGGATCGGATGACAGTAGATGGTCGGGAGCATGTCCCTTCGTCTGATTGGTTCGCCGGTTGGAATGACTTCATCAAACTGGCTTAGAATGATGTGGCTTATTTGACCCATAAACCCAACATTCTCTCGGAACGAGCCAGTTGATGGATCATATTCTGCTCGCTCGACATTTGCTCGCAGTTGAGCAAGAATGAAGGAGGCCCAGTCGGCTTTACAACCAAAGTATAGAGCGGCCGTTAGATGAGCTTTGCGCTCGGAGAATTGGATCGTCTCAAAGTTTCCATGCAGGATATGACCGGCGATATCTAGGAGTTGGATGATCTCACTGGGCAGGCTCTCCTTCAGCTTGTGTGAGCAGTCATGATGGTGTACGTGAGGATGTTTCCATAGACCCCACAGTGCATATTTGCACGGTAGTTCCAGATCCATCACGTCTGGGCCTTCACCGGGAAGGAGGAGTGTAGACATCATAGTGTCTTTTATCACCGTGATCACTTTGTTCTATACGGTGGAGATGATGTTGTCACCAGAGATGATTGTGTTGTGGTAGAACTCCGCAACATGGGTAGGTATATTCTTGACCGGCATGATTGTCAAGAATGGCATCAACCCAGTTTCCTCTAATGGCGGAAAGATTCTTTGGAAGTTGTCTGGGCCGAGACGTGCGTTAAGAAGCTCTAGATTAAGAGTCTTATCTTTCCTCAGCTTGTTTATAAGCAATTTGACATTTACCATCTGAAATGAAGGCTTCATTTCTACAAAGTGATGGTGTTGTTAGATATGCAAGTCTGTTGAGAGAGAGAGAGTTTGCAAGTGATCAAAGCAAGGATGAGAGAAAATTTACAGATGATCGGAGCCTTCATCTCCTTGCATATATATATATATATATATATTCAGCTTTTGCATGCATTGATCGAGGACACTCGATTGCTTCTCTTAGCTGATCAGCTATCCGATTTGATGGATGATTAGATGAATTAATGATGCATGCATCCCAGCCATTCGATTGTGAAGTAGCTTTATGATCATGTGGTTGAGAGGAAGTAATTTTGAAAATGGGGTAGTTGCCATAAATAACAAAATATTTTCTGCAGATTTTGCTATTTATATCTGATTAGAAAAATATATTTCCCTTTTCTTCTTTAAAAAGTTGATTTAATATCAATGCAGAGATATTAATGGCAACTTGTGAGAGAGAACCCTATTTTCAAATTGTGGCCGTTGAATATAATATAAGAAATTTTATAATCACAACGGTAACAATTAAGTTATGATAATCATGAGGATTAAGAAAAACTTATCCGGAGTCAGTTGGGATACAGTCCAACTAATTGGCTTGATGATTTAGCAATTGGATGACCAGTTTCGTCATGTTTCCAGTCGCCGCTGATTAGCTAACTAGAGCTCTAACTGAACTGAATTGGTCAGTTCGTTTGGTCAGCTGTTTGACCTTCTTGAGTCAGTTTTCTCTTTTTGAAAGGCCGAGCTGGACTAGTTGCACTGCTTCTTTTCGAGTAGTTTGATCGCTTTGTCGTTGATACAGATCCAGTTCTGTTTTTTGGCAGTTCGGCCCTTGTTGTTCTTCGAGCTTGGTGAAACTGCTGAATGGCAACTGATGAGTTTTTCATCCTTTGATTGAGGGAGTGTGAAGTTCCCTTTGGTGACGGTCTGAACTGATCATTGTTCATTATCAATTGCACGCCTTTTGAGCTGGATGTGAGTAGAGGAGTGACATAGCTCTTGGAAAGGAGACTTGGTGATGTGGCAATATTCTCATCATCACTGTCGCTCTCATCATGCCTTGGATTCTTTTGAGGACCCACGACTTCAGTATGTGATAGATGTGGTTCTATCCTCTCTGTGGCAGTTGGAGTTTGTCGTGATGGCTCAGCTGATTGACTTGATAAATTATCAAAGTTCAGTTTTCGGCAAAGCGGACTAGTTGGGCAGTTGACTGAGTGATTTGCAGCCACAGCTCCTTGAGGCATGATGCTGGTTTTGAATTCAGCTAACAAGGCGGTTGTTGGAATTTTGGTGACAAGCCGGTGATTCATGATGTGCTGGACTTGCACAATGGTTGGAGGGAATGGATTTGACAATCCTATCCATTTAATGCTCCAAGTTTCTTCATGTTTCCAGTAGCTCATGCCATGAAAGGCAGTTAGTAAAAAGTGAGACTGGATAGACATCGAATGTCTCTAGTTGTACCAATAGATTTACCGGTGGAGTTGTTTGAACAACTCTTGGTCACGTTGAGCAACAAAAGCAAAGTATGTGAGAAGGAGATTAGTCACTTCCTTTTGTGCACTTTTGACTGCATATTCACCACTGTAGAAAGTGCGAATATTTTCTCCAGTCAGCTGCAGAGGAGGGCATGTGCTTCTGAAGTAGTCCGCTCCATAGTTTGGATAAGGGATTCTGATGAATGGAATAAGCTCATCTGGATCAGAGCAAACTTGGAAATCAACTGGTGATCCGTTCTTTGATCTTGGAGAATGAACGGTGTCAGTAGTTGAGTTGCTCGAAGTGATGTTGCTTGTCTTTGCCTTGGCTTTTCTTTTCTTTCTTAGTGACTGAAGATGGGCAGTTCCCTTCTTGGGAATCCAATCAGAGATGAGAATTGGTAGTGCTTCATCACTTGGAAGATTCAGCAGGTCTTCAAACATTTTGTTCATTCTTAGAACAAGTCCTACCTTGGACTCAAATTTACCAGATTTCTTTGAGTCAGAGGCCTTGATGACTTGATGCTTGAATTGTTGAAAGACAAATTCTGCCCAGTTTGTTTGTCGCCCTTCAGCAAGGTGAATCATAACCTTGTATCTCTCTTGGGTGAGTTGACTTAGGCTTCCAATTTCCCCGAACATCATCTTGTTCGTTATATCGAGTAGAACACCATACTCGGGCTTCAGGTCAGTTTTAGCGGTTGTAAAACTGAATTGCTTGTTGTAGGTTGAAGCTTTCCATTCTCTCCAGTATGCTTCTGCAGATTCCTTTAGTTCTTGAACTGATGAACCTTTCTGTGGAAACTCGAACACTTCTGCAATTGTTCTTTCATTGATTTGGAGTGGCCGTCCTTGAATCACTGATGATACTGTCTTTCCATCTGTAGACAATTTTGCTTGAAGCAAAAGTTCACTCACCAAATTTTGTCTAAAGAACTTTGGTGGTGTTTCCAGGTAGTGAAGAATTCATGTCTTGTGAAGATTTGACAGAAGGGTTGGATTTTTTGATTCATTTAGACACAATTGAAATTTCTTCCTATCAAGGAATTTGTCTCTCATAAGTTGCTCTTTGAAGGAATTTAGAGATCTGGATAATTCGGCCATCTTTGGGGTTGGTTGAGATTTTGGGGAATTTCAAGAGCTTTGAGAGAGTTTTTTGAGAGTGAATGAGGAGTATTTCTAAGAGGCTTGAAAGAGAGGGCTTTTTAGGAGTGTTTGGGCAGGCTTATAGATCTAATGGTTGAAATGGTACTAGCCCCTGGCCTCTTTTGGTCGTTGGCATTGAATGACTTTGAGACGTGTCATTGATTTGCAACGGTCAAAATATTCAAAAATAAATGCGAAGTTCGACATTTATTTGAAAGCAAAAAGATAATCTTTTTATATATATAAAAAATAAATAATAACAAACTGTATTACAAGAAGTTAACTTAGGGCTTTCTAATCAGTTTGAACTTGATCAGCCACTTAGTCCTTCTTGTGATCAATTTTTCTTCTCTTGGCCAGCGGTTCAATGGCATCACCTTCCTCATCCTCATCACTGCTTGATGATTCGGTTTCAGCTGACTGGAGTCTTGGATGAGCTTGTAATTGCTGAATTTGCTCCGTGTGCAGTTTAACATGTTGTTGCAGGCTGTGGATCAGTTCTACATAGTAAGCCAGGAGCTGAACTGTCAAACTGCTTGGTTGATCATTAAGTTGAACTGCTCTTGAGTCAGCTTCTTTCTCCTGCCTCAGTTCCAATTAGTTCCTCACAAGGAACTGTGTGGGTCAGCTCGTCCGTCTCCATGATGATGGTCTCATCATAACTTGACTCTGATGAAATCTCCGGTGCAACAGCTTGAGCAGCTGCTTGAAGAGCTCTTTGAATTGGATCAAAGTACACAGTTATTGCTAGTATACCTTGATAGGCAGGTTGATCATTGACTTGAGCTGTCTGTTCAGCTGGCTGATCAGACTCGGCTGTCTCTGGAGTTGACTCTTGGGGAGGAGCAGTTTGGGGTTCAGTTGGCTCCTCAAACAATCGAGCATTTTTAGCTGACTTCTCTGACTCTTCATCACTTGGTAGAACTGGTAGAATATGAGATTTGAGCATTTCTTCGAACTCCAGATCACTGGCAGTTCGCTCATCAACTGCTTACACCTCTGGAGAATCATCAAGGAGATTGATGATGATGTCATCTGGTCGAGGGGATTCTTCAAAATTTAACTGTCTAGCAACAGATGCTATGACAGTTTGCCTTAAGCTATAAACTTCTGCAGTTTCAGCTCCTTGTTGACTGCTCTGGGCTTCTCTGTGAAATAGATTCTGTCCCTACTGATGCTATTGTTGTCTGAGGATGAGCAGTTCTCTAAGCAACCAATGCTGTTGAACTTGGGGATTTCTCCAATGTTGTTGTTCAGCCTCAGTTTGTAGAGGTGGTAGTTGGATGTTGGCCCAGTTGAACAGATCGTTCATCACTTCCAACAATGTTTGTTGTTCTGGGTGAGGATGGTTCCTTCGAATAGCAAGCATTCTCTTCAATGTGATAACTGGATTTTGTTCAGGAGTCTCCTGTCCAGCCCATTACATGCTCCATCTCTCTTTTCTTCTCCAGAAGCTCATCCCATGAAGGGTGGTTAGAAGAAAGTGGGCTTCAAAATTGAAGCAGTGTCTCCATAGGTACCAGTACACATACCTTGAAAGAGCTTTATACAGAGCAGCCGTGCCAATTACATCTTCAACAAAGTTTTCAGCAATGAACTTGGTCACTTGTTCATCAGCCCAGCTTTTGATGACTTCAGCTCTTGATAGAGCTCTTATGTTCTCTTCAGTTTCTGCCATCGGGGGACACGTAGTTCTGAAGTAGTCAGCTCCTGTGCCTCGTGGTAGAACTCCCCTGAGAGGCACAATGTCATCTCCTTTAATTGGTGCCATATCAAATACCTTGATGTTGAAAGGAGGTAGTTTTGGAGGGGGCGGAGGTCCTGATTGCTTCTTCTTCCCTTTTGGTTGAGATGCTGCGGGCCTCTTCTTTGTTCTGCCAGTTCCTTCCTTGGCTTGAACTGGTCTGGTAAAGGGTCCTTCTTCAGGTGAATCAACCGTTGATCCACAATGAACTTGTCGTAACGGCTGGGCTTTGATTGTGGGTCCCAACATTTGGCTTATTGGAACATTGTCTTCAGAGTCGGAGTCCTCTCGCTGTACCTCTGTGATGATCTTTTTGTCTTTTCTTTTAGCAGATTCCTCTGCTTTCTTTGAAGGAGCATCAGTTTGCTGACTGCTCTTGATGCTTATAGATTTTGAGGCTGGTTGTCTTCTGCCAGTTGACGATATAAAATCCAGTTTCTCAATCTTTAATGTGTCAGTTTCTTCACCCATAAAGTTGAGGGTGCTTTCCAGGATGCTGCTGATTCTGCAGGCATAGCACATCTTCTGATGGAACTCAGTTTCTTTCCAATGTTTTTCAACAATGTCTACATACTTCTTGATTTGTTCAAAGAAGTACTGAGCCCAGTTAACTCTGACGTTTGAGGAGATTGCTGCACAGGCTTTGTATTTGTGCTCTGACATCTCAGAGTGACTCCCTGTTGTGCCGACAATCATCCTAGCTGCAACTGATGCTAGAATTTTGTATTCTTCCCGGAAGCAGGACATGAGTGTACTGCTTTTGTAGGGATCTTCACAGTTCGTTCGCTTCCAGAGATGGTAAACTTGTTCTTGATCAACCTCCACGTCTTGCAATCTTATTCCATAGGTGGGCAGTTGAAATATCCTCCCGAGTAGTTCTGGGGTGATCACCAGTTCAACTCCACGAACTTCTGTTGTGATTCTGTCATCATACCCTTTTGAGTTCAAATATAACTCAACCACTGGTTCAGGGTAGATCTTTGCTGGATAGACTTCAGTGAATTGATTTAGTCCTGACTGATCGATCTTTAAGATCAATGAGTTGCAGAGTGGAGAATCCGAGCACTTTTCTCTGTATGCAATTTGATCTAGAAACTTATCTCTGTATAGATTCACTTGGAATCTTTGAGAAGATTCACCAGTTCTTCTGAAATTGAACTTTCGTCGAACAGTTGGTGCGCTTCTTTCAGCCATGGAGTTTTTTTGTGAGGTTTGACGAATGATTTTGAAAAAAAATAATCTGTTTTTGACTGTATTTGGAACTGGATCTTTTACTTTCGTAACTATTTTTGCAGAACAGTTTGAGAAAACGAAGAAGGGGAAAGGCTTTAATTCTTTACTGAGTTTTGGATCGGTAAAAGTGAAATTAGAATTCAGCCATCCTTTTTATAAGAGAAGATAGGGTTCATCCAACGGTTGTGTCGATTCGTATGCTCAAGTTCAACGGTCAGATTAATTCAATCGACCCGTCGATTAGCCTTTTATTTCTATCTGTTGGGGATAAATGAGGGGGAGAGAGAGAGAGTTCAACGGTAATATTTGAGTGACACGTGTTTTTACCATTTTCACTATTGAAATTTTGAACTTATCTGTATCTCTCTTGTGGCTTCCCTTTAACTTGAAACTGATTACGTCATCAGTTGGCTTCGACTGTAGCTGATGATCTCCATGTTGATCAGCTCCAACTGAGATGTTTTCTCATCAGTTCCTTACTGGTCTTGACTGCTGGAACTTTTATTCAGTTGTTTCTCAGTTCAGCTGTTCATCAGTTCTGCTGCTTTCCTTTAGCTGACTTTTGAACTGATGTCTCCTCATTGATTTGATTCCAGTTCCTTTGATTTCTTCATCAGTTTGATCATTTTGCAGCTGGTATGTTTTGCTTGACTGACTGGATCATCAGTTGAGACCCTTTGACCAACTCTGCTTTGCTCCTTGTTTCAGTTTGATCAAATGAACTAATGATTCAATTGAGCTGATGGGGTAGGCTGATCAGCTTCATTTTACTCTCTTTGCACAGCTTCTCGCTTCATTTCAAACTGATAGCTTATGTGTCCAACTGATCAGTTTAACGACTTTTTCAGTTATGGACCACTCATTCTAATGAGTTGTAACCTTTCAGTTCAGTTCCTCTCTTCAGCTGAAATGGTTTCTTGGCCTTTTTCTTCCAGTTGACCATCTTCATCCTTCGATGCTAGTTCAAGTAGTCCCAGTTGTATGCATAGCTCCATAAACCTTGCTTCAGGCAATGGTTTGGTGAAGATGTCAGCTATCTGCTTCTCAGTGTTAACATATTTAATGCATATGTCCTTCTTCTCGATGTGATCTCTGATGAAGTGATGTCTTATGTCAATGTGCTTAGTTCTTGAATGCAGAATTAGATTTTGAGATATTGCAATTGCACTATTGTTGTCATAGAAAATAGGTACTTCTTCAGTTTCGACTTTGTAATCCTTTAACTGTTACTTCATCTACAGTATCTGAGCACAGCAGCTTCCTGCAGCTACATATTCTGCTTCAGTTATTAACGTGGCAACTGAGTGCTTCTTTTTGCGGAACCAGGATATCAGTTTGCTTCCAAGAAACTGACATGTTCCACTGGTGCTTTTTCTGTCGATCTTGCATCCACCAAAGTCTGAATCTGAATAACCAATTAGACTCAAACTGTCATCTCTGGGATACCATAGTCCAAGATTTATGGTTTCTTTGAGATATTTGATAATCCTTTTTGCCGCTTCAAGATGACTTTTCTTTGGGTTGGCTTGGAACCGCGCGCATAGACCGATTGAATAGGAGATGTCTGGTCGGCTAGCTGTTAGGTAGAGTAGCGATCCAATTATTCCTCTGTAATATGTTTGGTTAACTGATTCTCCTTCTTCATCAAGAGTTAGCTGAACTGATGTATTCATAGGAATCTTGAGAGTTTTTCCTTTATTAACTCCAAACTTCTTGACTAGCTCCTTAGTGTACTTGGACTGGCTGATAAAGATCCCATGTTTCAGCTGCTTCACTTGGAGTCCTAGGAAGAATGTCATTTCTCCCATCATGCTCATCTCGAATTCACTTTGCATCAGTTGAGCAAATCGTGTGCATAGATCTTTTCTTTTTGATCCAAAAATTATGTCATCCACATAAATTTGAACCATTAAGATCTCATTTGATCGTTCTATCCGGAATAGAGTTCGATCAATGACTCCCTTTTGAAACTCATTTTTCAGCAAGAATGTTGTGAGAGTTTCATACCACGCTCTAAGAGCTTGTTTCAGTCCGTAGAGGGCTTTCTTCAGCTTGAAGACTTGATCCTCAATTTCGAAGCCTAGCGGTTGCTCGACATACACGTCCTCCTTGAGCATTCCTTGAAGAAAAGCACTCTTGACATCCATTTGGTAGACTGTGAAGTTGGAGTGGGCTGTATAGGCTAGGAACAGTCTGATGGCTTCCAATCTTGCAACTGGTGCGAATGTCTCATCAAAGTCGATCCTTTCACTTTGTGAGTAGCCTTTGGCTACCAGTCTTGCCTTGTTCCTTGTGATCACACCTTGTTCATCTAGCTTGTTGCGAAAAACCCATTTTGTACCAATGACCTTCTGAGTTTTTGGTCTATCGATAAGAAACCATACGTCATTTCTTGTGAACTGATTCAGTTTTTCTTGCATGGCCATGATCCAGTCTGAATCTTCTAAGGCTTCTTTGACATTTGCTGGTTCCGTTTGAGATATGAAGCATGTGAATAATGCATGCTCAGTTGAACTTCTGGTTTGAACTCGACTTCTTGGATCACCAACTATCTTGTTAGTTGGATGACTTCGAAGCCATTTGGGCAAGATAGCTTCAGCTGGTTCTACTGTGGTGACGTCATCAGTCACCATTTCATTAGTTGGTTTGGCATCTTCATCAGTTCTTCCTTCCGTTTCAGTTGTGGGGTTTATGGTCTCAGCACGATTTGTGTCTTCATTGACCATATTGTTCTCAACTGGTTTAGTACCAGTTTCATTGCCTTCTTCTAGTGAAACTTCAAGCCGCTCTGGAACAATGTGATACACATAGTCCTACGAGTTTTCAGTTTCACTAGGTAGTACTTGAACTGATGTGTCTATTGTTTCTTTGTTCCTGTGCTCATTACCACATTCATCAAATACCACATGACATGCTATTTCCACAACAAGAGTTCGTTTATTGAACACTCTGTAAGCTTGTGCGTGAGGCGAATTATACCCAAGGAATATTCCCTCATCAGCTTTAGCACTGAAAGCTTTCAGTTAAGTCTTGCCATTGTTGTGAGTATAACATTTACAGCCAAATACTTTAAAGTATGAGATGGAAGGCTTACGACCCTTATACAGTTCATAGGGTGTTTTGTCATGTGCGGTGACAATGGCACTTCAATTTTGAGTGTGACACGCTGTGTTGACTGCTTCAGCCCAGTATCCTTCAGCTATGTTGGCATCAGCTATCATTGCTCGAGCTGCTTCTTTAAGCGTCCGGTTTCATCATTCAGCTACACCGTTTTGTTGTGGAGTTCTTGCAGCTGAGTGTTCATGAGTGATTCCAAGTTTGCTGAGAAGGCTGATCATTTGCTGATTCACAAATTCAGTTCCATTGTCGGAATGAATCCTTTGAACTGATCTTTGTTTTTCAGTTTGTAACCTTCTGATCAGCGTCGTTAGCTTGTCGTAAGTTTCATCTTTACTCCTCAAGAATTCCACCCACGTATATCTCGAGAAATCATCAACTACTACAAGAGTGAATCTTTTGCCTTTTGGGGTCTGTGGTCTGACTAGACCAAACAAATCCATATGTAGCAGTTGGAGGCAATCAGTTGTTCCTGGTGGATGACTCCTATTCTTAAAAGATGACTTCACTTGCTTCCCTTTTTTACATGGTCCACACACACTTGTTTTCTTATAAATCTCCTTGGAAAGCCCCTCAACTAGCTCTTTCTTGGCTAGATAGTTGATTGTTTTGAAGTTGAGATGGTTCAATCATCGATGCCATAGTCAGCTTGCTTCAGTTGATCCCTTTGAAAGAAAGCAAGCTTCTGAGTAGCCAGTTGACTAGTCAACAATATACATGTTGTCTCTCCTTATGCCAGTGAGAAGAATTACTCCAGTTGACTTGTCTCTTATGTTGCAGGAATTTTTGGTGAAGTCAACTGAGTAGACATTGTCGCACAGCTGGCTGATGCTGAGTAGTTTGTGTTTTAGTCCATCCACATGGGAGACTCCATTTACTACAACTTTTCCCTTGACCACGAACCCTTCTCCAATGGTTCAGATTTTGGAGTTGTCTCCAAATGTGACAAGTGGACCTTTAACTTCTTCATAACCATCGAGATCTTCTCTATCACCGGTTATGTGCTTGGAGCACCCGCTATCTAGATACCAGATATCTTTAGTTTTCTTCATAGATAGGATGCTCTTATCCTAAAAAAACAAGGATTAGCATTTAGGGACCCGTTTCATATCGGGTTCTTATTGATACATCAAGTTCTTTGGAATCCAAACTTGCCAAACTTTTGGCTTTTTATCATTCAGAGATCCAACTGATTTAGATCGCTTGATCAGTTTAGATTTTCTTTCAACTCTTCTATTTTGAGTTGAATCAGTTGAATGGTACCTACGTTGAAAGTTAGTAGGGTAAAACAATTCAACTAAAATGCTGTTATCTCGAGATCTTTGAGCCTTTCGATCAGGCCAATGCCTTGTGTGTTTCCAGTTTGCTGGATTGAACCCTTTTGGATCAGTTCTTGATTCATTTCTAGAATCCAGGTAGTGATGATAGGGTTGAAATAAGTTTCTTTGATCTCTCCTATAGGTGTTCTGAGTGAACTTCTTGGCAGGATAGGCTTAAGATCCAAACTGGTTTTTCTTTCTAAAGTGAGCTAATCTATCAGTTTGCCTTGAAGGCATTCTGTGCTGAGCTGGTGGTCTCTGTTGAACTGAAGGCTTTGAATGAATGGATTGGTTTGAGTGAACTGATGGTCTTGGCTGGAATTTTAGCTTCAGTTGACCTGATTTTTTGGTTGAGAGAACTGACTGAATTGTGTGGGCTGAGTTTGAGGATTTCTCAATATTCCTTTGCCTTTAGTTGGATCAGCTAGCTGATCATGAGTTGACCTGGTGAATCCTTTTAGGATTCCTTTATCACTAGGTTGAGCAATTGCCTTTCCTTTCTCTAAGGCAGTGAACTTGCTATATCCTAGCCCTGTGCTACTGGCTCCAGTTCTCTGATGATTTAGTATCTCATCTAGAGTTTGAGATCTCTTTTTGAACTTCAGAGTTACTTTTTCTCTCTCATGGATCTCTTGCTTGAGTTTTTGATTCTCAGCTTCTAGATCGTCAGTTCTTAATTTCAACTTTTCAAATTCCACAAACTGAGACTTAAGATAATTCATTCTTTCATGATCAATACTCAGTTTTCTAACTTTATTTCTCAGTTCATCATTTTCATCTTTCAATTCAACATGCAATCAGGATATTGAAGCTAATTGATCTTCTAGCATCATAAGTTTCATATCAAGTTCATTGCTAGAGACAATTGCTTCATTAATATGATAGAAGGAGGTTTGAGAATCAGTTGTACTAACCTCTTCATCATTGTCAGCCATGAGGCAAAATAGCGCTTCATCATCTGAGCTGTAGCCGTCAGAATCAATTCCAGATGGATAGTCTGAATTGTCTAGCACGGCATTCTCGTAGTTTGCAACCATTGCTTTTCTTTTGAAGAAGCTTCTTCTCACTTTGGCTTTCTTGTCTTCAGGGAGTTCTGGACATTTATATCTGTAATGTCCTTGTTTGTGGCAGTGAAAACATTCTCCTAGATTTCGATTGCCACCCCTGAATGGTTCAGCTGGTCGTTCAGCTGGTTGATGAGTTCTTTCATCTTTTGGGACTTCATCAGTTTGATGTGGAACTGATTGTTTATCCCGGACTTTCTTCAGTTTTTCTAACAACCTGGTAACTGACTGAATTTGATCATTGATGTCTTCAGTCAGGTTTTCCTTCTTTTTGGTTTTTTCTCTTTTTCATTCGGATGAAGATCCGCCTTGATTCTCTCTGGCTGGTGAGCTCCTAGGTCGGAAGTTGTTCCTTCCTCGAGTGTCTCTAAACCGGTTCCTTTCACCATAGAAGGCTGCATCTTGAGCTGATGATGTTGATGCTTCCTTCTTCCGGTTTAGACTGTACTCGTGAGCTTTGAGTGAACCAAACAGTTCTCTGGGAGTGATGCTATTTAGATTTCTTAATTCTTTTGTAGCTATCACTTTCATGTCCCATTCTTCGGTGAGATTATCCAATATTTTGGAGTTCATCTCAGAATTGGGATAACTTCTCCCCAGGTTGGTCATCTCACTGATGATACCTAGAAATCTGGTTTCAAGGCTTGAGATGGACTCTTCTGGCTGCATTTTGAAGGATTCATATCTGTCGACTGCCAGTTGGAGCTTGTTTTCTTTGATGGCTTCGGACTCTTGGCATAGATCTGCTAGTAAGTCCCATATCTCCTTGGCAGTTGTGCAGTTCTTTGTGTCCTTCATTCTGTCCTCATCTAGAGTTTAAAATAGTGCAGCTTGAGCAACGAACTCTAGATTCTTCAACTTCTTCTCTTCACTGGTGAGAAGATTAGTTGGTTTTAGGATCCTGGCTGGTTGATTGATATCAACTATGTGAGCGGCATTGTCCATCATGATAATGATTGGACCTTCTTCAATAACTTCCCAAATATTCTCATGGATCGAGCAGAGATGCGCCTTCATTCTTCTGCTCCAATTATCATAATTTTCAACTGAAAACAAAGGTAGTTTATGGTTTCCCATAGCTTGAAATGTTAGCACAGATAAGTAGATCCGATTCAGTTGATCTGCAGAAACGGCTGATCCTTAGAATCAACCGCTCTGATACCACTTGTTGGTCCCAGGCGAGTCGATATCAGTTTAGAGGAGGGGTGAATAAACTGATTAAAACTTTTGCTTCAATTGCGGAATAATAAGGGCCCTTGACTCACTGAGTAACTTATCTATGCACAATTTGGTTGAGCACTTTTTGACAACTTGAGTGCAGATTATGTGAGCTTGTGTACAGTTCAAAGATATGCAAGTAATCAAAACAGTACTGCACACAGATGATTTATAGAGGTTCGAAGTCTCAAACTCCTACGTCCTCTCTTCCTTCCGCAGAAGGGCAACTTCACTATATAACTTGAGTTTCTTTACAAATTACACAATGAAGGACAGTTGGCTGAACCTGGTAACTTCTTGCTACCTCAGCGGGTCGATGGCTCACATTTGAAGTCTCTAACTGCTCGCTAAGAAGGTAGGTGCTATTGATGTCTTTACAAGGTTTTAGATCTTTTTCGATCTTCAAGAGGTTAGTCTTGAACAAGGAGTATCAACTGATGTGCTCCTTCAATTGAGCTGGATAGTTGATCGATGTATTGCTGAAACTGAGAAGATTGCTCTGGCTGGATTATCAACAGCTAGCTCAATTTTTTAATTCTGTGGATTCTTCTTCTCAGTCGGACTCTCGCAGTTTAACAAATGTTGACCTTGAGCTGTAAGAGAGGGAGAAAGAAAGCTCTTCTTGAATGAATGAGTATTGCGATAAGTCTAAAGTCGAAAGTCCAGATTTTTGAAAACTTTTCTTCACTCATCTTTTATGGAGGAGTGATTTTATGACTGTTGGGTTCCATTGATCGGTAGCTCTGATGGCTTATCAATGGCAGATGGTCTTTATGATCGCTGGAGCTTTTGGTTGAAGTAGCCGTTGCTTTGCCAATTAATTTTGATTGCAGTAGCCGTTGTTTTACCAGTCGATCTCTATTGGATATTTAATTCTAGGATCTCAGTTGAAGTATTTATTCCAAGATCTTCACTTTGAGCAATAACTGCAGGGCTCTCTGGCTAGTAGTTCTGAACTTGTCTTCTCAGTTCTACTCTTACTCCAGTTGGCAGTTCCGAGCTTGTCAGCTCTGTTTGGTTATTACTTCAGTTGGCCGTTCTGAACTTGTCTGCTCAGTTTGGCTATTACTCCAGTTGGCAGTTCTGAGCTTGTCTGCTCAGTTTGGCCATTGCTCCAGTTGGCAGTTCTGAGCTTCTTCCTCAGTTTGGCCATTGCTCCAGTTGGTAGTTCTGAGCTTCTTCCTCAGTTTGGCCATTGCTCCAGTTGACAGTTCTGAGCTTCTTCCTCAGTTTGGCCATTGCTCCAGTTGGCAGTTCTGAGCTTCTTCCTCCAGTTCAACTGATCTCAAGTCGTTTGAATGGTTTTGTCAGTTCTATTGTTCTTTCTTGAGCTTTCTTGTCAGCTTTGACTGATCACAAGCTTTTGACTAGCTTGTCAGTTTGACTGTTCTTTCTTGAGCTTTCTTGTCAGCTTGACTAATCACAAGCTGGCTGACTTCAGTTCTGGCCTTTAACTGTTTTGTTTGTTTACTTCAGTTTGGCTGAAGTTAAGTTTGGCCATCAGTTGGATACTTCCAGTTTTTAGTTTAAATTGATCTCTCATCAGTTTCTTCAGTCTTGATTATTTTTCTTTCAGCTTAACTGACTAAGCTTTCAGTTTGTTTCGACTGGTACATCTCTTCGAATCCTTAGTTGAATTGAGTTCTGACTGGTTGACATATCCTTCCAGCTGGTAGACATACTCCAGTTTGGTTGACTTCAGCTCTAATTGAGTTCCTTTTTGATGCTCTGGATTGGTCAGCTCATATCTGCAGCTTGGATTTTAGTCAGTTTTTCATAAATAGTTTTGACATCTCATCAAAACCTTATCTAGAGGTTCCTTGATAGTTTTTCCTAACAATTTCCAAGCCTTGTGACCATCAATCGAGATTACATAAACCATTTGCATGATCTATGTTTCTCAACAACATAACAAGAGTACTGATTTTTAAAAATAATTCATGATTCGGAACGCCCGAGCATTTGATACTATTTAAGAATTCTGGAGTATGAACTTCTTGCAACAAACCCATATTGGTATCTGATTTGCATGTCGAATCAGAACTTAAATACAATTGGTTGTCACATTTGTTCAAAGAAATCATGTATTGATTTACATATTCAACCGCATTTAAAATTGAAGCAAGTATTGCTCGTTCTTGTAGATAAGTTGTACCTGCAATATCAGTACTATATGATGGAAAAGTACTTTGAACAATTGTTGAAATGGGACCTTCTGACCATTTCACTACAATGTCATTCAGGGTGTCAATATTGATATGTCCATCATTTGGGCCACCAATTATACCGCCACCAATACTGACAATTCAATTTGCCAGGTGTTCTAACTCATTAGCTGCATCATTAAGACCCAAATTTGATAGTCTCATATTTTTTGTCAAACTCAATACCTTGCAATCTTTCCACAGATAAGAAGAATTTACTGTGGCATGAACAATACCATGTCCGCTTCCTTTTGGAATAACTAGTAAAATCTATTGAAAATCTCCTCCAAAAATTATGTGTGCACTCGAAGAATCAGAAACACACATTATATCTTGAAGTGTTCGATCTAAAGCTTCAAAGTAATACTTGTGCATCATAGGTGCCTCATCCCAAATTATAAGCTTACATCTAACAATCAATTCAGCTAGTGGACTTTCTTGGCTAATGTTGCAAGTGGAATCCTCATTTGGATTTAATGGTATTTTAAATCGTGAATATGTTGTCCGTCCACCTGGTAATAATATAGAAGCAATATCACTTGATGCAACATTTAACACAATTTCTCCTTTTGATCTCAATGATGCTGATAATGTTTTCTATATAAATGTCTTTCCAGTACCTCCATATCCATATACAAAAAAATGCCCCCTGAATTTGATGATATATCATCCAAAATAATTTGATACACATTGTGGTGTTCATCTATAAGTTTGCTAACAAATACTTTGCGATCATTTTTCAATTTTTTTTTTATCATATCTCATTTCATCATTTATCAATCTATTTTTTCTGATTGAAAAAACGCAGAACTTGGAAATGGCATACCTTCAAATTCTTGTAAACTCCTTCCAAAATTCTTGATCAACTTTTCAATTTCCACCGGTCAATAACTTTTAATTTGTTCACCAGTCAAGTGCAATTCTATATATTTGTAAGAATATAAAAAAATAAACACAATATTGAATAATGTAAATTAAAACACTATAAAAAATCAATAAATATTCAATAAGTATATTTTTATGTACTTGGATGTTGTAGTAATGATCGTTAAATATATAATATATCATCAGATAAATATATCCAATAATTATTCCACATCACTTCAAGATGTCCCATTGAATCAGAGGCTAACAATGTAACAAACAACTTTCTCAAAGATTCAACAAATGACAAATAATTTGCTTCAACAATTCTATCAATATATTCATTATCATTGACTAATAATCTCAATGCATAACATGCATCTCTGAATGAAGCATACTGCACACCATTAATTTTTCTGATGTTTTCATAACATGTAGGACCTCGTATTACATTAAGTAAACATCTCAAATAGTACATTTCTCCACTACCTAAAGGAATAAAAAAATTCTTCCAATTGAGAAATGTTTTTTCTCGGTACCTGATAAACCTAGGGTTTTCATACATTTTGGACGTTATTTTATATCAATTTGAGTCGACTGCATGTGCCTTGTGACCTGTTTGAGATAAGTTTATCATATGTTGTGCGGTCATGGGTTTATCGAGTTTTGACAGGAAAACCGCTAGTTTTAGATGAGTTTTTTTAAGTAAATTAAGTGAAAGTTGAAAATGTGTGCCCAATTATGGTTTAAAAGGATTTGAGAAAGTGAAACGAAGCCAAAGAATGAAGTATCAGGCGTTAGAACGAGAGCATGGACCGTGCTCTGCCTTGCACGACTAGTACTCCCCCATAGACAACAGCCTGGCAGCATGGTGAAGAAGCATGGACCGTGCTCGATTTGCTCTTTATGAAATA
The DNA here is from genome assembly GCA_026008535.1 of Perilla frutescens. NCBI lineage: Eukaryota > Viridiplantae > Streptophyta > Magnoliopsida > Lamiales > Lamiaceae > Perilla > Perilla frutescens. The sequence goes on along the minus strand of BRKX01000013.1, from coordinate 43,299,305 downwards.
ATGTGAATTGTGCAATTTAAGAGCACGGCGCTCCTTTCAGCATACTGGACGAGTTTTCTTTTGGACCGGGCTCTACTTCTTTCTGTGGGCTTCCATTTCCTCTTGGACAAAAATTACACCAACTTTGACCCTATAGAGAGAGCAGGGAACATCATGGAAAAGACGGAGAAGAGACTACAGAGAGATTGAAGAAGCACATCATAGACTAAGTTCTATTTTATGCTTTATTCGATTTGTTCATATTTATTTTCTTTGGATTTTGAATATGCTATGAGTAGCTAAACTACTAGAGATCTTGGGGTTGTTGATTATTTTATGGATTTGATGATTTGAAGTAATTTATTGTTCCATTCTATTTCTTATTTTTTGCATCTTTGTGTGTTATTGTCTTGTGTGATTGAATTGATCAGCTTCTGCACTTGTGTAGTTAATTGGTTATTCACTCGAGAGAGATTAATAGATTAATGGATTATGATTGCATAACACGAGTCTACTAGATTAAGAGATTGATAGGTGTCGTGAGGAGAATAAATCTGAGGTGCTAATTGGAGTTAGATAATAATTTGAGATCAAGAGATAAGAATTAAAGTCTAATCTACTTTCATAACTTACTTAAAAGAGAGGTTGTGATTAATTAAGTGATTCTCCTACAAGATTTAGAATTAAATCGGTTTAATAAATTATCTAAAAATCGAGAAATCCATTCAGCAGCAATACTCTGGGATCCGTCTCCTTATTTGTTTATTTATTTCTCTCTGGAGATTTCTCTCTGTTTCACGCACACACCGTGAGACTTCATCGACTTATCAAACAGTCATTCCATAACTATTTGTGGCGTCACCATTAATTTTCGAGTTCGTGTTCCAATTGATAGCGAGTTACAGATTCAATTGATTCGTGGTTCAACATCATTGTGAGGCTAGGGTTCGAGAATTCCACCCAATTCCACCATTGTAACCTGATACTCCTGGGAGGATCGCATCACATATCTTGGGCGTGGAGCAATTTTACTTCCAAATCAAGGTCATTGCTCCCTTAATGCTCACTATTTGTTTCCAAGACTTGGAAAATTATTTTCAAGACCTGCATTAGTCGAATTGGTATAACGACCGGGCTACCGGACTGACGGACAATTTTATTTCCAAATCAAGGTCCTTGCTCCCTTAATGCTCACCATTTATTTCCAAGACCTGCATTAGTCAAATTGGTATAAGGGTCACCCATCCCACCATTACCCCAGGTCAAACACGCTTAACTTTGGAGTTCTGGTGGAACGAGCGCTAGAAAATAAGATGCACCTTGTGGTATGAGTAGTACCAATCAAATCCTTTAAACTCTCCTCGACTATACATGATATCATTCCAGTATAGCCTCATAATCTCTCTCTTTCAGATGAATTCGGTTCGTTCATGTGTCCCTTTGCTTGAAAGTCTTATAGAAGCCGCTCTTTATTCGTGCCTTGCACTGGCGATCACTCCATGCTTTGGCCCCGGCATCACACTATAATATATTAAATATTTGTTTCTCTGAAATGACAAATGAGCTTAGGATTGTCAGATATAAGCAGAAACTGCTTCGAATTATGCTTCTACTACTAGACATGGGATTCAGGCCTCACTCGGATGTAGGCAGATATCAAATCTAAACAGATTTGGATCCAGGCAAATGAGTGGTTCAGATTATGCTTCTACAACTACACATGAGGTGAGATGAATTTGCAAATTTAAGTTTGTTTACATAAGTTTTTTATTTATCATAGAAACATTTTTAGATCTAATTGATTATTAATTAAGCATTACCTTATTTTGTAAATGTTTGAATTTGTGAAGACAACACCATTATTCAATGAAGTTATATCTTAACTTTTCTCACCATAAACTTATTTTCATTTGCTTAACATTAATTTTTTTGTAGAGATTTTTAAAGTCAAAAAATCGATAAAATGCTAATACCAACACCAGAAAAGAAAGGTACATCTTCTTCTTCTTCCATTATTTAAACTAAAAGAATATATACACACACACACGCACACACAAATATAGACGTTTCAATCATTAGCCATATCCAAAGTATCATATTCATACTTGGAATCGATTCTGAGATGTGCGCTCTTTTTCTTCTATGTTCTGCGTCATCAAAGCCGTGATCATTCACTTTTTTCTTCATTTTATGGTCCTTTAAATTTTTGGGTAAAATGAAATTTATTCTTCCAATTTTTTATATATTGTTCACTACTGTTGAATAAAAAAATTGCGGGCAGTTTTTTTATCTTAATCATATTTTTTGTAATTTTTCTCTATTTTCTACTGTCCACTAAGTATTTTCTATTTTTTTCTATTTTTAAGTGAAACACATATTTTCTATTTTTGCAGTTATTTTTAAGTAAATTTTTCTGAAACACAAATGTTTTTTAAAATAATTATATTTTATATGTTCACCAATTAAGTTTATGTATTTACATTTATTTATTATTACTTGTTCATGAATTTTAATTATCGTGTTATATTATTATATTAATTGATAGTCTAATGATTATGTGTATATCTTTGATAAAAAAATATTTGATAAAATATGTGCTATTATGTGTATATCTTTGGTTTCTATGTATCTCCATCTGTTTATTTATTATTATTTATAATTTATTGTTGCTGCATTTACATTAATATATTAATTGATATTGTATGAACTATGAAATGATGTTAAAAGTTGTTGTATTAGTTAATTATTATATGATATATGTGTGCTATAGAAATTAGGAAACCGTAAATTTTAATAATTGTTTTGTGTTCAATCTATCTATGTTTGTTTAATTATTAATTTTTTAATTAGTTGTTGCTGTATCATTTCTTATGTTGTTAGTTGCTCTATTAAAATTACAATCTAACATTAAATAAAGCATCCCAAAGTCGGAGTAAGTTTTGAACATAAAGCAAAACATGAATAACTGACATAAAACATCTCAAAATGTCTGAAAATCTATGTGAAAAGGTAAATTGTCTTTAGATTGAAAGCATTTAAATAGATTTAGTGCAATCCCCTGCATTTGAACAATTTCTCAAACTTCAACATTCTTTGTTCATCTTCTTCTGGTCACTACTTCTCTTTCTTCACCCCTGCAACTGAACTATTTCTCAAACTTCAGCATTCTTTGTTCCTCTTCTTCTGGTCACTACTTCTCTTACTTCACCATTCTTTTGATTATCTGATGAAAACTCATCAATTAATTTTATATTTAAATGATCATCGTCAATAAGATCGAATGCATTAGTTGTGTTGGAGTTCATCATTGTTGGTGTCAGTAATGCATCACTTATCAAATCAACTTGAAATATTAAAAAGCCAAAATGAATGAAATTGACTTTATTCTATGCTTATTATAAACATATAATATCAATCTTATGTGGAAAATAGTCTACATGATCCTCATTTTCATTAATGTGCCCTTTCCCTTTCTTTGATTTGGATAATGTTTCCTACACAATTAAAAGAGTTTTTAAGTAATGTTTTTATATTTTGTAAAATATTTTGTTTATTAATAAAATATACACCTAACTTCCTGAGTTAGTTCCAGAAGTTGTTGTCACCATCTCCTCATCACTTGTAACCTTAACAACAGTGAAAGGTCCTTTATAATTATTGACCTCCTCGAGCAGGACAATAATATTGAAGAAAGCTCGATATGCCTTTGATTTCAGCTGGTAGTACATCAACAATCTCATCCTATAAAAATAAATAGAGAATTATTTTATGTTTCACAATTAATATATATTTAAATACCCGGTAGACATACTTCTGCTGATTTTTTTTCCAATTAATTCCATGCATTGCAATATCACACATAAGGAATGTTGTTGTTGTCGTACCGTCGCTCACTTCGACGTTCAATTTGTATCTATATTTTATTAAAAAAAACAGTATTATAAGTTCAATTTTTAACATATAAAATATTTAAATATATAAAATATAAAATAATCAATCACCTTGTTTTTCCACATATGTCAAATGATTGACATTTTTCGCAAAAGAATTTAAGTTCATCTTGTGGTTGTAGTTCCTTGAGACATACTTTGCATGCGAGGTATGACATTCTACTAATTGACTTAATACAGTTAATTGTGGCAAAAACTGTGAACTCTCCATTCTGAATTTTTATCATAATTTTGCTATGTTAAAAAGTAATAGAATACAAGATTACTTATTTTCAAGAAAAAAGTAACATAATAAGAAGAAAGTTGACCTACCCATCTTCTATCATTTTTTAATTGTCTTTCTGATAACATCACAATTTCTTGATTCAACAAATGGTTTAGAAGATGATGAACCAACCTGTAATCAAAATTTAAATTAGATAAATATCCTAAAAATTAAACCTAAATAAAAATAGAACTACCATCTCTTGAATATTATTATCTTCTCCCTTTGCTGAAATAGTTTCTTCCTCTTATAAAATTTAAATTTTCAATTAGAAAATTTAACATTTTGAATTCAAGATTCCTGTGTATTTAAAGATTAATATACAGGTGTATAAAATCTATTTGTATAGCTTCCTCGGCTAGTTCCCTTTTTACAATTAGATTAGATTATAGGCTTCTTACTCTTAGTAAGACTGTTTTCTCCTTCTTAGCCTATTGGTTTAGTCAAAATGGAAGTCTGCTTTGCCCCATCTTCTATAATTTCGGTACATGACATCAAGAACAGAGAGTGAAAATAATGTCCGTCTAATAAGTAGTATTCCCTCCAAAGAAAATGACTCTTTCTTTCGAAATTGTATCCGTAGCTCAGGGAAAAATTTATGCTACCCCCCGGGCACTGCCCGGGTCCGTTGCAATGCCGACACGTGGCCCGGGGGGGAAAAATACGTCCAATTAAAATAAATGAGTTTATTGTTGAGAAATACGGTGCCTTTTTGCTCAAATACGCCCCCTTTAGCTATTAGGACACTTTGGCTCCATCATTGGCTGCACAGCATTCGAGAAGAACTTTTTACCTTATCAATGTACAACCTTTTTATGAACAGTTTTTCTTCACCTTATTTTTGCTTTTTTGTCATTTTGGGCTCCATTATTATAGTTAATTAAAATTCTGTTCTAAATTTTAATTTAAGATATGGTAATCTGAACGGTATGTATGAACAATTGACCTGTTGTGTTACTGAAATTCTGAGAGCATAAGAAGACATGTGGAAAAAGATGTGTAACTTGTAATTAATCCAGAAATGCGATGGAATACGTAATTTTGAGTGTCGGCACTTATATCGGCACTGTTTATTTCTTGTACAATAAGCCGTATTTGATGTCGGCAAAGATAATAATATTGTTATCATTATTTTTGAAAGGTTTAAATGACATAGGCAGTTCAAAATAGAAGTTTGAATGTGTCATTATTAAATATTTTTTATTAACGTCGTCTCAAAAAATGAAATACTGTTTCCGCGGGTTAATTCGTTTAAAACCTAGTGGAAAACTCTAAATTTCCAAGAATGCCACTTAATGGCACCCTCTGAACAACAATTAATGTAACGTGTCGAGATATGTGTCGGCAACGTGAATATATATAATTAGGGGTATTTTGCTGCATCGGCAAACCTTTTTTAGGGTTTCTCTAGTAATGTTATTGGCAAAATTGACGTCGGTAGAGTCGATTATGTCTAAAAATCGGGTTTTAAAATTTTAGTATGAGTTCGAATTTGGAGCGTGCGAAATTCAATTAAAAAATACATTCCGAAAAACAGAGTCACTCTTAAAGTGCATCGACAATCGCGCGCGGGTAAATATCTCAAAATGAAAATTTCGTAGCGAACGGACGCCATTTTTTTTTTCAAAAATCTTCGCCGGAGGGGTTACAACTGCCGACCGGAAGTTGGGGTGTCTTCGAATAGTCGCGTCGCTCGCGAGAGAAGGAGGTATGTGCCTATAAAGCATGTGTACTCTGTTTTCGCAACATTTGACCGTTTGCTTGCATTTTTGTTTTTTTTTTTGAAAAACCCTTTAAAATTTTCACTGCAAGTCGTCTCCATTATTTGAAAATCAAGTGTTGGATAATGTCGCACCGTCGTGGAAGCCGATTGCCGGAGGAGGAGGCGCCGACGCCGCGTGGAAGAAGGGGGGGCACCACAAACACTACCAGGGGTAAGTCTCTGTTTAAGATTTTCAAGGTTATATATCTACGAAATTTCGGTCGTATGTGTGCAAAGGTGCCCTATTTTCACCTAATTTAGTTTGGGTTTACGATTTCCATCGTTTGCGCACGGTTAGGGTTTTCATTACAAAGACTGTTTTCATTACAAAGACGTTTGATGATGAACTTGAGGTGTGGAACTCGTATAAGCTACGTTTCTGCATTTTCATTGTTTTGCCGTTGACTTGATTTTGGCTTAAAGGGTCTGCCTTTGGTGCAGGGTCTAGATATTTATACATATTTCAGAGTGGTATACAAATTCTTTGAATGTGTAGTAGCAATTCTCTGTTCAATGGCTTCATAATGATGTACTTCACAATGTTATGGGGTTCATTGTTGACATGTTATTAACTTGTTCCTTCCATTACTCTGCCATAGTGCACGTCTATTCGTTGTTTGGTTGAAAGTGAATGTTCTTAGACGTTTTTCCGGTCTCAGACTGCTATGAAGCAAGGGAAGGGGGGTAGGAAAACCCTATGATAACAAATTGCGTGAATTTGCAGGTGCCCAAATATCAGTGCGGGGAAATTTCGGCGAGGTCATAAGTCAAGTGCGTGGCCGGCTCAATCGGGCTAATGTAGATGCATTTCGGGGGACATGCTTTGGCCATCTCATAGATATGCCCGACATTCAAATGCAAGGGCAACTCCTTTACTTCATGCTGACTCACTTGGAGCCGGATTCTGAGGTCCAAAACCGGTTATGTTTTTCGATCAACGGACGTCGGGTTCAATTAGGGCCTCAGGAACTCTATTGCCTGAGCGGGTTGCGGTTCAACGAAGCGCCTGAACCGCCGGCGTCGTCAGACATGCATAGAGACATTTTCCTGAGCAAGCCTTTCATGAAAGCTCATGACATTGACAAAACATTCGAAACTTATAGCGACGTGCATCGTGGTGCCGGCAGCTTAGTTTTGAAACTTGCCATGCTGCATATCGTCTTCGGTCTACTTTTGAACAGAGATCAATTGTCGAAATCGATCGAGCTCGAGTATCTTCACCTCATCGATGACTACGAAACTTTCAACAACTTTCCTTGGGGGAAGGTTGCTTATCAATTCTTGGTAAAATCGACGCATGCAGCCCGAGGGAACATCGCCCGGGCGCAGAAGAACTCATCGTCCAGGCCTTCTACGGACATTTGTGGATTCTCTTTTGTTCTGCAGATCTTTGCATTTGAGGTGATGCCAAGGCTAGCATCCCGCTGCGCACACAGAATTCCAGAGACGTTGTTCCCTCGATTCATGCACTGGACCGCCGATCAATTCTTTAAAGCTTCTGCTCTAGCGCCGTACTTCAATGACAACGCGCCAGATTCTACGGTACAGTTCTTACTTACTTGGTCCTCAATGGTGTGTAGTAAGCACTCAAATTCACGCAAGGTATTTCATCAGAATGAGGCTCTTTCTTAACAGGTGCCCTTTGTGTTAACAAGTGCTGAGATTGTGCGGTTGGAAAACATGGGTTTGACCCACGACGAGTCATCCCCACCACCAGTGGCATGACGTTTGAGTCTAATCGATGAGGACGACATCACTGAGAACGAGCCTGAGGTTGAGGTCGTAGGATCGCGGGCGGCTCAGTCGCTGGAGGTGCGCCGATCCCCGAGAAAACACGTCGGCAGCGCGAGTTCTTCGAGGTCCAATTCACGGCCCCACGATAGGAGCTCTGAGCCATCTAAGAAGAAATCGATAGGTGATGCTGGAGCACCGTCGACCTTAGCCGCCATCTCCCGATTGATAGTTGTAAGGAATTTATGCAATAATTGCTTTGAGTAACCTGCGCTTGGTTAATTAGTCATTCAGCTTTCGTGCTTGTCGACAGGACTCGAATGCGTTGGTGATGGCCAGGATGGAGGGTTTAGATAAGGCCATCAAGCGCGTGGAGCATAAGGTCGATGTACTCTACAAAGGACTGAAACTTCGACATGATGGTGAAGATTATGGCGAAGTCTACAAAAGTGGTCGGAACCAATTGAGCCAAGAAACGAGGAACCATGCTACCGACAGGGTAATGGCCGACACGTTTGCCGGAGTGGCGGAGAACAGACAGGAAATGCCCCATGCCGATATGCATGGCAATGTTACCGACATAATAGGAGATACTGCCGATATGTTATTGGGTCCTGCCGACAGGGTAATGGCCAACAGGTCTGCAGAGGTGGCGGAGGAGGAAATAAAGAAAATGCCCCATGCCGACATGCATGGCAATGTTGCCGACGCGCATGGCGATACTGCCGACAAGCTATCGGTGCCTGCCGACAGGGTGTCCAACACGTCTGCAGAGGTGGCGGAAGAGGAAATAAAGAAAATGCCCCATGTCGACATTCATGGCAATGTTGTCGATACTGCCGATGCGTTATCGCGGCCTGCCGAAAGTGTAATGGCCAACATGTTTGCAGCGACGGACGGGAGCAAGGAGAGGGGCAGGAATGCCGACAAAGATGAAAGGATAGCCGATGGAGGGGTCGCGACGCATTACTCCGCTGCCGACAATGTTACCGACATATATGGCCATGCTGTCGACACAATGACAAAGCCTGCCGACAAGCTAGGCGCTGAAGATGATTGCGCGGGTCTGATAGACATGTCAAAATTGGAACAGCTTGTATCAGAAGCATGTAAGGACCTCGATCCAGATGAGGGGGAGTTCGTGGCGGAGGATGTCGATGATGATGTCTTGCGTGCAATAGATGCCTATGCGGACACGGGCAGTGATGGTGAGGCTGTGGAAGCGGATGTTGACATCAGCTTCTTGAGCGAAGAATCAGGTATTCGTCGCATATGCATTCTTTTTTGCTTTGCTACCTCAATGGACTCATGTAGAGCCACGTGTTTCAGATGGCCGAGAAGCTCCTCCAGCAACTAAGAAGCTGCCCGTTAAGAGGAAGCTCTTCATCCCCGAAGCAAGACCTTATGCTCGGGAACAACCGCCACCCAAGAAGACGAAGCCATCTCGTGCGAGAGCGAAGTCGAAGAAATACCGAGAGCCGTCAATGTCCTCTATAATGACCGGTAAATACGTCGTAGCAAGGGAATATGATTGGGCAGTGGTGAAGCCTTTCAGCGACTGGTATGAGAAAGGGCTGACACTAAAGCCGTGAGTTCTCCATGACTAAACTTTCGATTAAATACTTGTTATTTTATATGCATCTCGCCTGACGTAAGTAATCTGTTCCCCAGCCCTCCGAGGCTAGCGTTGCCCGTGGAATGCAAGGGACAATGTGATGCCCCTTGGTTCAGGGGGCTGTGGACAGCGCGGGGATGGCTCGATAATGATGTGAGTGGCCTTAAATTTAAGAATCCCATCATAGTCAAATTAAGTTACGGTTACTTTCTAATTTCATTGCCTTATTCGAAGTTAATATTCTTTGCAGCAATGCGACGTGGTGATGAATTTGTTGATTATGTACTCAAGCGAATTTCCCGACTACTTTAAGAAAGATTGGGCTCTTATTGAGTCACTTGGCTGGGTAAATACACACTGACTGTATCTGTGTGTTTATTAGATAGCTACCAATTGCTTATTTAATATCGAACATTATTCAATGCAGCAAACATTGGTGCTAGAGAACATGGGTGAGGTCCGTGATCGTATTACCCCTTATGTCGACGGCAATTATCCTCAGCAGGGCGGGAAGCCATGGTGGTCAGTTGATCAGGTTTATGGCATCGGTCATGTCTTCGATGACCATTGGGTCCTGTACATGCTGCACTTTGCAAGTGAGTCAATCGTTGTTTTCGATCCTATCTCAAAACGTTGCAAAGACTGGTCCGATATCAAGGCCGCCTTTCAGCATGTCCAGCGGAATGTGCCATTGCTTTGTCAATACGGCGATGTGTACAGGAACAGGCCCCTTGATGGTCCTCCAAGCGAAGTATGGAAGCTGATGAGGTTTGAGCACCCTCCGCAGCAAATAGGGAACTCGGACTGCGGCGTGTTCTGCCATAGTCGATGGCATGTTCTCCCATAACATACATTTTTAAGAACACTTAAAAATTTGTCGATGCGGAATAGTTCATAAAAATAACTAAAACATAATTGTCGACGTCTGTGCCGATATGGAAAAATTATTTTTCAAACGGCGAAATTATTTTTCAACCGCCTTATTTATGCACATTTCAACTAATTCATTTAAACATAATTAAATTTAACATAATTACGTTTTATTTTTACGTAACAGACTAAAACAGGAAATCCATTTAATTCATAGTCTCAAAGGCAAAAAAAAATTATGTTAGTGTGAAGAAAACATACTTCAAATGACGTAGTGGGGACGTAATCATGTGACGTCGGCTGTCTTGAAACGGAGTTAGTCTCGTCCCCCTCGTTAGATCGCTCGGTATTTGTATCGTTCTGAACAGAAGGCTCGACATCTGCAAAAGCGACAACGACAGTTATAATTATCGAATGACATTCTTGGCATGAAAGTAACCACAATCGGTATTCTGGTACCCGGCCACTTTGGAACAGAGGGTGGGGGATTGGGATTCGGTTTTCTTCGCTTCCAGTGCGAAGTAATTGGTGTCTTGCCCCGACGTTTGGCTAAGGAAGGATCCTGAATATTGACCCGACCAGCTCTCGCACCCGACAGGTCCCGGCCTTTTCACCTTTTATGTGGTATGCCCTCGTTAACCATCGCATGCACATCACCCTTCAATGCACGTATTCGATCTAAACATGTCCTCCTGGCTTGTTGGTGGTTTTTCACATCGTGCGCCACCTCAAGAGTGATCCTCATCACATAGTTCACAAAGGCCATTTCATCAACTGCCTCGTTACCGTCCGCAATGGAATAGTCTCCAATTTCGTTTGAGTATCGCTGCCTCGCAGATTTGCACCAGCGACTCATGATGTAGCATGTCGACAGCCTAGTCACATCAAAGTGAAAATAAATTCTAAGTATGTGCCGACATAGAATTCCTTCAGTCTCATACATATGGCAGCTGCAGAGTGCCCGTTTCGATTCACTGTTGTATTGGACAACTCGAATCCTCGACATGAGGGGTTGAGAGGCGACCTTAAACTGCATATCGACACTGCCGACATCTATGGCTGGTTTCTCGATTATTACCACGCTAACGGCAAGGGCAAATTGCGACTCGAATGCCTTGTACACGTTCCGTGTGTAGACTTGTGCTGCTTGAGCCAACAATAGGCTGTTGTTCACGAACTGCCCCGGTGTACCGAAGTTGAGAGCATCGTCGGCAGTCTCCTTTGTACGCCAATCATGCAGGACCTGCTCGTACTTATTGACAAATTTCGTCAAAGTGGAACTCGACGAGCACAGATCCTTCAATACCTTGTTCGTAACCTCACTACGCGAGGTCGCAAGAAGACCCGCGCTGAAGGAGGTGTTCGTGAACACCGACGCCCACCTCTTCTTCAACCTGTACATATTGGAGAACCAACTATGATCATCGAGGGCATAGTTAGTGATCATGGAACCCCAACACTCCTCGAACTCATCTTCCGTCTCCACCCCACGCATGCAGTGATACCACTGCCGCTTGAATTCACTGTTGCCGTTTAATTTTCCAAAATGAGACGGAGCGTTTCGGCTGATATGCCACTGACAAAGCCGATGACTCGCTGATTTGAAAGTGGCATCAATCCCATTCATTAGCGCTTGACTTTGATCAGAGAAGATCACTTGTGGCTCCTTCCCATGCATGGACTCTAAAAACGTGGCAAACAGCCATTCAAAGGAAGCCGTCGTCTCGTTCGACAAGAAGCCCAAACCTAGCATCAGATTTCTCCTATGATGGTTGATGCTGACAAATGGTGCACATACCAGGCCATACCAATTTGTCTTGTACGTGGTGTCGACCGATAACACGTCTCCAAAGCACTCGTAATCAATAAGAGCACGAGAGTCTCGGAAAAAAAAGTTCATCAACCGACCCTCATCATCTAGCTGCACGTTCCAATAAAAGAAAGGCTCAATGTTCGATTTCTTGGCAAATAAATTCACCAGAGCATTAGCGTCGACATTCCCCACTCTTGTTGACTGCCTAACCCGATTCAAGTGATTATAGGCATCCCTCCTTGTGAAACCGACATTTTGCGGTCCCCTGGCTTCGTTTTCCATAAACCGACATGCCCGACTAACTCCGATACCCGCAGATTTAAGCGCCTCAACGAGTGACTGTTTTGCATGGCTCAATTGCCGAGCGGAACGTAATAGATAGGCTTGATGTGTGCCGAGCATTTTGTGATTATGCTCCTTCACAAATTTATGAACGGTCCATTGCAAATTCCTCTCCCTCCCAATCCGTAATTTGGCTTTACAGTTGCTCCTAGTTATCTGTTTTCTATATGATGCTACTCTCCCTTTCGATCATTTATCATCAGGCCGACCTTCACACGAGCATTGAAATTCTTTCCATCGAAGCTCATTCGTCCCAGAGAAATAGTATTGGTCACCCTTCCTCACACTAAACCCCCGGCACCTACCGTACTCACAATATAATAAATATGCTTGCTCTACACTATCCACAACATTCCCAATTTCTAAACGATTCTCTAATTCTATCAACATTGTAGCAAGCAAACATCCTGCTTCTGCATCACTACCAGCACCTTCTCCATCTTTTCTGTCATGAGTGCTACCCTCAAAAGATGCCTCCTTCTCGATCGAAACATTCAAGTCAATATTCATCTTCGCTAAAAATCTATAGACAATAATTGTAATCAGCAAAGATAATCAAGTCATACTAGAATTTTACCTTGTTAGTGACAATTGCAAAAAGTTTAGAGTTCCACACCAACATATTCATTGATAACTGAAAGAATGAATTCAACTATTGCCATCAAACCCACGCAAATTACCAGTCAATATAAACGCTTCCTCAACTAGGGCGTCGCAAAATAGAACCATGATTTTTTTTGGAAATCCTGAAATTCTAACCGTCTAACTAGCCAACAAGCTTCATGATCAAAACAGGGGGGGAGCAGTCGAAATCCATAATGAATTCGCAAAATCAATCACCCTAAATAAATACAACAATGTGGGTGCCCATACACTACAACCGACACGTTCAAACATTGCCAGTTAAAACCCGTAAGAAAAACCCTTCAATTGAAAGCATAAATAGAACCCAAACAATGAATCAATAAAAAAAAACCCTACCGTAAGGGAACCCAAAAAATCGAAACTTTGCATACATCAAGGCAACCCAATTCTCAGAATAGCTCCGACGAGGCAAGATGAACGCAAAATCGGCGACCCCCGCACAAGATGCTGTAAAATCGATTTTCAGAATTGGGGGAAATGGCACACTGGAGAAGAGAATATAATTAAAATATTAACCAAATTCAAAATTTCCGCCAATTTGCATAAATCCGCCAATATTCAGCAACACTGTTCACTCATCGGAATCCGTAAATAACCAAACTTAACGTCGGGATTTCTTCAAAAAATTCTGAAACCTTGTCCACGGGAACGGGAATTAATTCCACTGCGTATCCGTACCGGTGCCGACGTTCAAAGTTCGCCGGAAAACCGTCCGGCGTCGACATCAATCTTGCTGTCGACACTCGATACGAGCGCGGGTCCCACAGGCTACTGTTCACAGCAGAAGTGTCCTAATAGCTAAGTCACCTCTTTTCCTAAGAAATACGGTAATATACGCATCAAAAATAAAATTAAAGTATTTCTTAAAAAGTGTCCACGTGTCGACATCCTGACGGGGCCTGGGTAGTGCCTGGGGGGTAGCATATAATTTTCTGCAGCTCAGTCGCTACCTCATTAGAAAAATTGACTCCGCAAATCTTTTGAATCGTTTCTCTCTCACAACAAATCTTTGCTACAATAAAAGATCATGTGTAATATTTTATCTGCCCGGGTAGGACATTCACATTGAATAGAGCTTTTTTTATTTGCTAATAATCAATTTCTATTGGAATTCCTTCAATGTTGTAAACCTATAAAAAATATATTTAGCTTTTATGAATTTTCAGCTATAAAATATTTGTGAAGATTAACCTTTACTGAATTCAACTATGAAGCAGTTTTTCCCAATCACTGACATGCTCTCTCTATGCCATAGGAGAAAGGTGGTTGTTCTTGTTTCATCAACAACCCTCACAGTCAACTTGTACCTTTTTATTTTCAATATATTTTAATTATTAAATTAATAAATATAAAAAAATTAATAATAAATATTTTGAATATCTATTACTTTAGTTTTCCCATAATGCCAAATGATAAACATTTTTCGCAGAAAAATTTATCTCCTTCAACTTCTTCATACAGTTCTTGCATGCTAAATAAGACCAATCTCCAATTGTCTCAATACATAGTATGGTGGCATAAATCCAGAATTGACCCTTCTACAACAAGTATGAATAAGTGCATCTTATTTTGTGTGTAGTATATTTTTATTATTTTTTGTAATATAGAGAATACCTGCTCATCTTCAAGAATTTGAGCTATAGTCTTTAGCTGAAAATCCCTATCATTTATTTCATCACTTAATAATCTTGAGGATATGCTATGAGAATGGAAATAATGGTTAATCTCACTTTTCTAGTATTTAGGTACCTTCAAAATAGAATTTAAAAAATCAGAATACAATAATTGTTTGTAATTAGATTCCATAATAAATTGAACGGTTTCACCTGAAGGTGAAATCAGCTAACTCTTCATTCTGTGAATTAATTAGTCAATATTTTTGTAACTTGTAGATTGTTGAAATCGTTACTTCACCTTTTGTGATATTAAATAAATCATTATAGTAATTAGTTTTGCTATATTAAAAAATTTGTATAAAATAATTAATTTAGTACACTCCATCATGAAATGGTAGTATATAAAAATGTTAAATCATCATACCTCTGTAAATCTTCGGTCGACAAAGTTGTATTATTATGGTCACGGGTGCTTCTGGGCCAGAATTCAGAAATTTAATGACCTGATTAGCATAACTTTCCCAAAATGTGCAGTTCATAATATTTCCCTTAAAATATATTCACAACAATTTTTTTTGTATGGATATAATTTTAGAAAAAATACATTCATTTATATTTCAAATCATTATTGAATATCACACACCATAAAGAAATATCAATGACTGTTATCATCCTTGTTGTGATGAAAAATAAGTTTACCTCTATGAAAGTGAGTGATAATTATTAAAACCACAAATAGTGTAAAACGACTCTTAAATAACCTCTTCAAATGAAGCAATTTTATTTTTGTTTACAGTCTGTATTTAAAGTTGAAAAAATTATGTTATAGTAGTTTTATTTTAGATACATGAATTTTTTTGTAATAATTCAGAAGGGATTTTCACCTATTAAATATATCATTCAAGTAAAAATTAATATGAAGGAATTTTTAGTATGAAATATGAAGAAACTTTTACCTAATAAACCTATCGTTTAAATAAAAATAAATCTTAATCCATTTTTCATTAAAAAAAACTAAATGAATTTTTACTAATAATTTTGAAGGAATTTAAGTAAAAATATATGAAGGAATTTTTCGTAATAATTATGCAGGAACTTTTAACTAATATATCTATCATAAAAGTAAAATTAAATATGTGTCCATTTTTTGTAAAAAATATGAATGAATTTTTACCTTATAAATCTATCAACTTCATGAACATACTCCAACATAAATTTTAACCACATACTCTAAATCTTCCAAAATCAAAATCATCAACGTAAAAATCTGACTGAATAAAAATAAATATTCATTTAAGAAAAATTAGAGAGAACATACTCTAAATCTTCCAACATCAAATTCATCAACTTTGTGAGCCTCTCATTTATATCTATACTTTGTGATTTATAGTGTGATACTATAGTTTCTATGACATCTGTAAAATATTATTATATTAAGAATGGTATTAATAATAATTATAAAAAATTTAACCACATTATTATATCATTTACCAAAAGCTAGAGAATCTCCAACATTCTCCATGTTTGCAATATCTTTAAATGTCTTGAACTCATATAAAGTCTTTAGAAAATCTTCATGGAACACTTCAAAAAGTCGAATGTGTTTAAAGATTATAATCTTATGAACATATGTTGTCGTCTTGTGCTTCATGATGTTTAGACCAATCACAAAATCTATTAGTGCATAGACATTTCCTTCAATAAGACAATCTTTAAATTTCTCTGTATTGGATTTTGGAATGGTAACATGAATTTTTTGGCCCTACAAAATATGAAATACATTTATTAGGTAAAGTTCGTGAATTGAAAAGTGTAATTGACATTGTAGGTTTAAAAAAATTAAAACATATACAGAATATATTACCTCTTGGTTATGAAATACACACTCAGGGCTGAATGCGTTGGAGTTTTCATAGCAGCGAATGAGACGAAGTTCTAATCCAAAAGTGCTTCTTCCAGGTTTCAACATATTGATGGATCCAAAAATCAGTGCCATTGTAGAGAAAAGAGAGAGTATACTGAAGTGATTCTTAAATGCAAAAGAAAAATGATTTGAGTTAATGTATTTTTTGATCATGTATTCGATATTAGTATAGCTTTCAACCACTACGAAATGTTGGCAACTATTATCTATACGTGTTTAATTTTGCTGATCGTGTTTAATTTTTGCTGATATTTTCTCTTATTTATTTAGAGTGTATTTAAATTATTTTTTAATAGTATTAAAATAATTAATTTTTTTATAGTTAATACTTCCTACATCATTTGACACCCACTAAGTTTAATAACTGCATTATTTTACATCCACTAACCTTAATTATAGCAGTTCATTTAAAATTTTAAATCAGAAACTGACTAGTTGACAATGGATAAATTATTAGAAAAAATTATATTATTAGATTTATCCACGTATGACAAGCGGTTAATGGAATGACCACAAATCAGAATTTTATTTACAAAATTGCCAAAAGATTGACGGTAAAATTGGATTTTTCTGTTTTTATATATAGTATAGAGTATAGATTAGTGAGTGAAATTGGTTCAAATTCAGTAATGAGAATCACAATGGATATCATTAAAAGGTCAATCACAATGGGAATGATGATTCATTGTTGTCGCTTGGTTCAACTATGGAATAATTGTTATTGTGATAGATAATGATTGGTTCGTTTCAAATTCATTAGTGGTAATTATTATTATTATTATTATTATTATTATTATTATTATTAACAACAATAATAAATAACAAAAATAATATAAATAATAATAATATTTACAATTAGTATAATAATAACAATAAATAAATAATATAATAAATAATAAATACAATAATAAAATATAATATAAAAATTAATAATATAATTTACAATAATAATAAAAATAACATTAATAAAAAAATAACAAAAATAATTAACAAAAATAATTAATAAATACATATACAATAATGATGATGATGATGATGATGATGATGATAATGATGATGATGATTGAGGAGAATGATTAAAGAGGGTTGGGTAGTTAATCAATCTAAGAGAATGATTAACTTATTTTGATTCTCATTATCTTGTACCAAACATAAAGAATGAGAATGGATCCCTTCCATTCTCATTACCCACCCTCCTCAATTACCCCTTACCAAGCATCCCCTTAGGCCCCATTTGGTTGACACAGAATCTGACTTGAGAAAATAATCTGATTCTCTATTTTAACATTACTGTGTTTGATTCATTTTTTACGTAATATGGAAATGTGATGAAAATTGTGCAACTTTCCTGGATTGTAAATACCTACTCCAAGTAGGTATTCTTTATGTTTTGGGAATCTGGTGTTAAATGATTTCATTGTTCGATTTCTTCATTTATTATTACTATTTATTTTTTTAATAAATTATTATTATGTTTGGATTCATATTTTTTATCTAAAAAATAAAAAATGGATTTTTTTAAATTGAATTAAAAATATTTATTATTATCTTTTTCTATTATTAATACTAAGTTTGAATTAAAAAATTTCAATAAAAAAGTGAGTAAAATAAATAAAATAGAAAATATTAAATGACCACCATACCATTGTCAATATAGATAATTTTGACTTTCAATTCAATAAAAGGATCATCAATATAATATTTATCTTAATTGATTATTTTTTAGCCATATCATTTTATTTAAATTGAAATAATATGTTGTATTCAATATCTATAATACTAATGCAAATTGAAGAACTACACATTATATGGTTCGTAATTAAAAATTATAAATTTTGATAATATGAAATAAGATACAGTATATATTTTAGATGTTTAATTATATACTCTTCTTTAAATTTAATCCGGTAATAAACAGATAATCATTACAATTTCATTATTGTGTTCCAAACACAGAATAAAGATTATATTAGTAATCATTTTCCTCGAAATCACATTTTCAGAAATCATATTCCCAAAAAACCTTACTTTTCTACCAACCAAACGAGCCCTTAGAGTTTTAGGAATGAAATACTTTTCAAAATGATATGATATATATAATATTTTTCTTCCTATGGGACGCAGTGATAATATTTAGGGTTAATTGTTAAAAAAATTACTACATTTTCATAGAGTTGTAAATTCAACACGACCTCTAACACATGCACCAATTAAGATGTCAATTTTTAATTCGAATGTTATTCATTATTCCTTGATTTTTTAGTGATGTGTCTAAAATTAGTTGTCGCCTCAAACTCATTGTGACCCAACCATCAATTTCTCAAAAAATGATAACGAAACGGTTGAATTTCAAACTTACATGACTGAAAATTTTAAAGAATATATCGAATAATATCCAAATTAAAAATTAATTACTTAATAACCTACGTTTAAAAATAATATTGAATTATAACTTCATAAAATTATGGCGATTTTTTTTAGCGATTAACCTAACCTTTATATTTGTTGTCAGTTGTTGAAGTTGGAAGTGTGATTAGGCGAGCAGTGAAATTGGTGTAGTTGCTTTTGTAATCAGGCATTTGTCGTTTTTTGCTATTTTTAGGATTCCAAATGATAAGATTTATGTGAATTTAATTAAAAAAAATATACGTAAAATAACGCCAAATCCTTTGGGACTCTCTCTCTCTCTCTCTCTCTCTCTCTGTCTCTCTCTCTCTCTCTCTCTCTGTTGTAAAGTTTTGGCATTTACACTATAATCAAATTAGACAGAGTCTCCTGAAGGTTATATGGTTTGAAATTGAACCTTATTGATGCAAGAATATTCGTCTACATTTTCCTTTTATTTGTAAAAACTTTAAAGAATCACAAGAAAACATGTTGGATGTACTAGAGAGACGTCATTTTTTTTTTACTTGTGCCTGGTGGACGCCAATTAAAAATCTAATTTAAAGCAACATTATATTAGATCATTTTTAAGAAAAAAAAAATCTAACAAGTTATTGCTCTAAAAAAAACTAGATGAGTTTTAAAATTGGAGTTTAATTTGAGCAGCGCGGTGTGGAACAATAAAAGATCTAATTCTAGGAACACTAAATTATGGAGTAATTGTTAGGAGAATAAATTACACTTTGACACGTACATCTTAAATACTTTTTAAAAAATAGGCTATTTTTTAAAAAATAATAAAATAGTACTCACTTTTACAAAAAAAATTACAAATATAACATTTGATCAATTTTACGGCCTAAAAATCGTACGTAATTAATAGTATTTTAAGATTTATTAATTGGAGGATTTGTTTTTATACTAGAAATATTAAAATATAATCAATTACGTACAATTTTTGGGCAGTAAAATACTTGAAAAAAATGGTACTGTTTTATTAATTTTGAAAAAGTGCCCAAAATGCAAATATGAGGAATAATTTAATTTGCAAGTTAAATGTAGTGGTTCAATGATCGACTTCCCTCCCCCACATGGCATTGCTACATCAGCGGTGGGCACATGAACCCACGCCCTTGGTCGGTAGGGGAGTGGTTCTATCACTTCACAAGTCTACATCTACACAAAAAGATAATTCACCCAAAAACGGAAATTTATTTCTAATATTAAATATATTACAACTGACTGCAACTCATGAAGAACATTAAAAGCTTCGAATAACGAAAGTCTAGATAAACACAAACAAGTTAAGACATAAGAAAAGACAGTGAAAGAAAATGCAAACATGGCTGCTACACATCAAGGTGATCAGATAGCCAAGAAAGACAGCAAGACCTTACTAGGTATTAAGAGCAGTTTAGGACGAAAAGAGCGCTTGCGTGGATTCCTAATTGCGTCGAAACTGAGTCTTTTACAACTCCATAGTCTTTCCCACTCCATTCTTCTCTGCATTTGCATAAAGCAGAAGTGAAGTGTTTACCAGGGAGCACCTTGCCCAAGTCTGCTATCCTCATCGATATGTCAGCCTTCTGGTTATCCAAATTGAAAAACGCAACGAATATTTCTCCTGATAAAAGAAAATTGATCATCTGATATGAAGCTGGGATGGTTGAACTACTTGAATCTAAGACTTAACAAGATGAGCTACAGAAACACTGCATTAATGTTATAATCGTTTTTTTAAATAGATTATTTGTGTGAACTTCTCAAAAAGAAGAAACACAAAAGGAAAGAAGAAAGATGAGATTTGTTGTGAGAAAGTGGAGACCAGTCATAGGTTAGACTAGAAAATTGATGACTCACTCGTATTATTTAACAGTAAAGTGCTCACTGAAATTATTGATGTAGCAAATGTTTAGGAGAACAACTGATACCATGGACTTTTTGCATGTGACGAAATCCAAATTAACAAGTGCTGGACTTTTGGAACTCACATCCTACGTCTAACTCGACAAAAGAGAGGTGAAAAGAAAAGGAAACATAAAGTCACTAGTCTACTAGACGTAGCTTTGAGAGGAGCTATAGATGTGAACCATGCAATTGCAGTTCTACATTCTCATCTTTTCTCCTACAATTAGCATTTTCAACACAAATCCCAAAGAAGTACTCGTAGAATAATAGTAAATATAACCATGAGCTTTAGAAGATCAAACCTCTTCTTCCAGTTGCACTCCAAGCGCGAACTCTTTTGGAAATAGAATTAGCTGAAACAAGACCAAGTTAGCAACAACAGGTAACAGATTAACTACTAAATAATAAAAACATACATAAAGACCATGAATTTGAACCATCACCTCTTGCTGTCCTCATAGATGCACATAAGCCAGAATAGCTATTCTTCAAGGTGCCATTATGGGTCAATTCCCACATCTGTTTGAATAAAACGATTTGGTGGTCACATGCCACAATTCAAAGGGTATATGTGTAACTCGAGTTTCTATACGTGATATCTAATTAACAAATGCTATTAAGTAAAGAAAATTTCTTGTAGCATATGGTGGACCATGCTGGATTAAAAAACTAACTCCTTTAATTTGTAGAAAGAGACAATCAACTTTTAAGGTCCTGAAGAAATGTGATCTACGATTAAATATTAAGAAACTAATCTCCACATATTTTTCGGACAACCAGTGATCTATGCTTTCATGATATACATATAGGAGCATCCTCATCATCATGCGCAAGGGAATGAAATCGAAAAATAGCTTGAATTTACCTGGTTCGCATGCCATCCACAAGGTGAAAATGAACCCCCTTTTAATTCCTTGGAATTAAGCTTTGCATTTGCAGAAGCATCAAGGCAAGCCTCTGCCATCTTTGTCTTCAATAAATGGACTTTTCCATCATAGTAGCGATTATATGTCGCATCATCATTTCTGCATCAGCATCCCCAAGAAAAATTATAGGGTGCAAGTCATGTACATATCATGTATAAAATATATTCACACATACAGAGAAGAGATTTACAGACGTAAAAATTATTACAATAGAAAAGGTTGTTTTTTGTAAAGGCAAAAAGGCTCGTGCTGTCTGTGACTTGACTTGTCCTTCCAGCAGACTTGTTCATGATCGTCTTCAATAGCTCTAGCAGACCAGCCAGTTGCCTCAGCACCTTTGCAGTTAGTGAGGCCCAGAGTAAGCGGCTTGGAGATACTCGGTCCTTCTAATGCATGCTTTCTTACACGACAACAGTTTGGACTTGAGAAGTAGGGAAACTGCAATTTGTAATGTTAAATTAGACTAGAATTCTTCCCATGCCTCATAATGAGACATGATAATGTCTAGGACATGCCTCCATATTGTTCGAACTGAAGGCGTTTATCTCTAGGAGAGTAGGATTAGTGATTAGACTGAATGTTGCCTCATCAAGCTGTCTCATATCTCCTCCGAACATGAGAGGAGACTTCGATATGGACCATAATGTCATCTGTACAAAGATCTCAGTTACATTGGTAACTGCAATTTTTTATGTTATCCAAAACAAAGCAAAAAACAGTGTGTAATCATGCACACTTACCTGAGTTCTTTGTTCGTCTAGAGAAAGGTTGCATCGTCTATGAGGCCCTTCATTTGAACCTGTCAACAATTAAATCAAAATGCATTTATCAGTAAGCAAATATGATCTTTGAGGATGATAATGCCAAGGGTAAATTATTGATCTTATTGAACTGATCATAGTATTACTTCATATTGTTAACATATAAGTAAAATAAACGTATCCAAAGCATCCCATACTTTAGT
This sequence comes from Perilla frutescens, assembly GCA_026008535.1. Lineage (NCBI taxonomy): Eukaryota > Viridiplantae > Streptophyta > Magnoliopsida > Lamiales > Lamiaceae > Perilla > Perilla frutescens. Next base: position 43,276,610 of record BRKX01000013.1, on the reverse strand, counting down.
TAAAAAGATAGCTTTCTATCCTATTTAATCCTGCCATGGACAGCCATACTCTACAAGCATTGGTAATTTTAAGGAAATTTTCTTGTACAAGCTTTTTCAATCAAATGTAGAACATGAAATCCCATTAGATTCAATTTTGATTTTAACAATATGTAAAAGGGACGACTGCTCTGAACTGCAGCTAAAAATTTCCAGTTTGAGAAACATGTATGCACTACTGTTCTTTGGCAACCCAAACCATCGGCTAGATATCTTGTCTTATACCTCAGCACAGTCAGGCTAAAATGTGAGGTGAACCTAAAATCAATTTATTTTAATCAATTGTTACCAATAAGACTAGGTCGATTTAATCCTTTTACCTGGATCAGTAAGCCATCCCAATGGAAGCATATCTAAGTCTGGCCAGGACTTTCCACGCAGTCCTTTTGCTCCAATCATATTTGCAGCAGAAAGATCCCTAGTAGGAGATAAAGTAGGTGAAATCACAAGGTAGAGTAAATTGAGGGACATGCTATATATATAGAAGGACATGAATTATGAAGAGCATGAAAATAGCTCAAAGGAAAATTCCAAATAGAACTATCAGTGACAGAAGGAAGAAAATTGAAACAAAAGGTAATAGTCAGAACAAAGTGCAGGCATCTAATATACCGAGTAACATCAAAATGGGCCGCTACATCTTTCCACGTATCCCAGTCATCCCCTGTAATTCTATACATGTTGACCAGATTACTTACATCCTTTGCCATGGCTGCCGTCACACTACTTCCAGGAGATAAGGAATACACAATTGGGCGGTTAAGTTCGGTCAAGACCTGCAGATATCACCAGAAATGTCAAATGTTGTTTCTGAATTAAAAGCTATGTTTCTGTTCTTCTAAACATCCTTACTTCTCTTTCGCTTTTTGGAAGTGACTAATGTCAGACATAACCAATATGGTCGGAGAAATTATAGAAAAAAAAGGAAAGAATATGAAGCAGATATACCTTTGAAACATAGCTTATCTCATCTAGATTGAAGTCCTCGCCAAATACACAATCATGTTTAACTGTAATGAAAGTGATGCACTTAGCAAATGGAAAATGAAAATAAGTCTCAGCTGCTGTAGTAACAAACCCAAAGTCAGAGAGAATCGTGAACAATATATCTGAGAGAAATTATAAGGAGATAAATAAGAAAATAGAGATCAACAAATTATTCATTTATCTGTGCAAGAGTATGATCTACAATGACATACACCATCTTCAATCACTTTATGTATTCAATTATGAAAGGAAAAAAATCAGCATGTACCAAAGTCAACACCCCAGTCAGCATATTGTTGATACAGTGACCTCAGGAATGCACGTCCAGCTCCTGATTTGGTGTTCACACTCATGAAACCATGCTTCATCCATGCACAAGCTCTCTCCTTGATTCCTATGTCTTTTGCGTGCCACTGCCGGCCAGATTCTTCATAAGCTTTGCCCTAAGCATACATTTTAAGATCATATATTTTGAGTTTAAGGCCGTGATTTACTTTTATACATGTACTAGATGCAGAATTTTTTAGCAGAGTACAAAATTGAGTTAAACTAATCAGTTACCGTCTTAACATCCAGGATAGGTGTGTTTGCATTGAATGCCTGTGTACTTATACCTCTCATAACATGAATTCCGAATTTCAAACCCATTTTATGAACTTTCTCAGCCACATTGGTGAACCCTTTCCCATCTCTAGAGGAAGGCCATCTACCCGGGTCAGGAATCATCCTTCCCCATTCATCAATAACATCAAATCCAAGAGAATCAACATAAGCCCCCTCCACTTTCTTCCTATACCAAAGATAATCCACCACCACGTACTACATGAAGCCGCATGGTGCGGATAATTTCAACAGTAAGATAAGTCAGCCATCATATATACTGATCAACATTATTTAAAAAACTACATTACTCATTAGTTGCAACTCAGGTACCTCGTATCCATGACTACGGAGACGCTGAGCAACGAGTTCTGCATTTTGGAGAAACTCTTCTTCGGAAATGGTCCAACAAAATGAATCATAAGAATTCCAACCTCTTGGTGGTAAGCTAGCCTGCTCTACTTCCCCCAGGCTAACAAAATGCACCAAGAATAATTCTTTATTTTCGCATAAATCAAAATTTCTTCCCAAGATTTTTATTCCCCCTTTCTAACAAGGTAAATAAACAATAAAAAGAGGCACCCAATTTCCCAAGTCTATCGGCCAGCACAATTAATTAATTAGTATCCAGCGAAGTACAAGAAATAACTGCCGAGAGGAAAAAAAACATTCCCTATAGAGCTAGGTCTCTGCTTTAAACACTCCTAACATATATAATATTACATTCAAATTTAGTTTATATTACTCCCAGAAAAGAGTAGACGTATCAATAGTTAAAAAACATTAACAGATCATTTTTTTTTAAAAAAAAAAACATGATTTTCAAGAACTAGAAAATGGCCTTCATAATTCAAAACAACGATTGAAGAAAGAAAAGAAAGAGATTCAGTGAGGATACCTTTTGAGCAAAAGAAGTAAGAGCACAGAGAGAAAGAGAGAGCTCGAAAGAAACGCCACCATGATCAAAACTACCACTTTTCGCATTCAATGAAGAGAAAAAAAAAAGATGAAATTGCTTTGCAGGGACAAGTCCTTCCCAGTGTGTGTCAGTGTGGGTAGTGACGTATACACACATACATACGTGTTGAATTGGAGGCAGTCACGCAAAATAACATTACTCCCTCACTGATAATAAAAAGGGAGACCTTAATTAGGATGGAGAGAGTAGTTTTTTTAAGCCCAAAAGCATAGTGGTAAATTTCTAACTTGATACTGTGTAAATTGATAAAAATGGGCAATAAAAGTTAATAGGGATGGAGAAAAAAAGTAATTTTTAAAAATAGAAAGTTTTGTGGGTAATTTATATTATAAATGTCTCAAATACTTCTGTACGTAATAGGAGAATTATCAATTTAGGACCTGAAAGATCGGTAATTTATGGATTCAAGATCTGAAAGATAAAAACTCTCAATTCAGGACCCAAAACATTAAAATTCTCAATTCAGAACCTCTAAAATCACGAAATTTGATTTCTTTTTTATTTTTAAATTAATTTTAACAATTTCTTTATTAGATTTAATAGATATTTAATGAAGGAATTTTCATTGAAAATTAATATAAAATTAATTAAAAAATAAAAATAAATCAAAATTCGTGATTTTTGAGGTCCTGAATTGGGAATTTTAATCTTTTGGGTCCTAGATTGAGAGTTTTCATCTTTCAAGTTCTGAATCGATAAATTACCCATCTTTCAGGTTCTAAATCGATAATTCTCCTAATCGGAACTAGAATAGGTCACCACTTTCCCACACCCAATCATTGAGTAAGTATACTTTGACATTTATTACTCAATACAAAACAATTTTATCTCTCTCTCTCTCTACATATAGATATATTACATTGTATGTGAGTCAAAATCAATCATATTCATAATGGGTATGATTATTTATAAATTTGAAATACAATTAAAGATGCATACGATTATTTATAATTTTGAAATATGAGTATTTATATAGCTAATGCATGCGATTAAATGTACCTATGATTATTTATGAAGCTAATGCCTACGATTATCTTTAAAAAATTGTACGATTAATTTTTATAAGTTATGATTACATTTAAATAGTTATGATTAATTTTTTATAACGATGGCTACAATTAAATAGTTACGATAAATTTTGAAAATTAATCGCACGTATACGATTAATTTTAAAAATGTTATGAGTATATTTAAAAAGCTACGATTTAGTTAAAAAGTTGATCGTATGCTATGATTAATTTTTAAAAATACTACAATTATTTTGTAACAAAGCTACGATTATTTTTAAAAATATAAGATTAATTTCAAACATTACTTGAACACATGCAATTAACTATGCTACGATTAAATTACGATGAAGGTTACAATTAGCTTTTAGGTGAATAGTTTCACTGGTTCACTACTTCAATTGAATTGAATGCATTTATTTCTTGTGTAAGAGAGGTAGTCACTAGGCTTCATTAATTAAAAAGAAATAGAAGGTACATGAGGTAGAAATTAATTGACCAAATTTAATGCATTGTTTTATTGTTATGTAAGAAGGGTAAATAAATTTTGTAAATAAATACACATGAACACACGACATTATCATACTATAAAATCTCAACAATAAACATACAGCAAAAATTTGAGAAGAAAATTTGAGCAAGGCGATAGTGCAAATGTTTGCATTTTTTGAAAGAATTGTGCGAGATTGTTCATCAAGAAGAAAAATTAATGCAAAGAATTTTTTATTTCGAAATGTACATTTTGTAATGTCCTTTTTTTATGAAATTATTTGTGTAAATTTTCTTCGTTTACAATTATGTTGCATATTTATTGTTGAGTTATGATTTGAAAATAAGCGAGAGGAGGAGATTTGCATATCGTGGCCTTGTCTAAATTATCCGCAGTCTTATTTAATTAATTCTAGGATTATTGATATTAATTGTAGCATTCTTTCTAATTAATCGTAGCTTTGATATTAATCGTGGCCTTTGTATATTGATTGTAGGGTAAAAATTTATAATCACAGCATCAATAATCATAGCCCACGTAGCCTTATTTTTAATAATCATAGCTTTTATTAATTAATTGTGGTCTTAGTTAATGCATCGTAGATTTGTTTTAATTAGTCGTAGCCTTATTTTTAATAATCGTAACTTTTATTAGTTAACCGTAGCTGTATTTTAGTTAATCGTCGCTTTTTAAAAATTAATCGTAGTTGCATTAAAGTTAATCGTAGCTTTGTTTTAATGTAGCTTTTCTTAATTGATTGTGGCCTTAGTTAATTAATCGTATCATTGTTTTTTTTTTAAATAATAGCTTTATTTAATTAATCGTGACTTTGTTTTATAAATTAATCGTAGCATTGTTTTTAAATTAATTGTAGCTTTATTTAATTAATTGTATGGTTCTATTTAAAATGAAATTGGTTAAACGTCGTATTATTGTACGGCACAGTGGCCGATGGGAGAGATCATAATACGTAAATGGCGACGAGCAACTTGTGGTGATGTTAGCCGATAAACTGTGTTTTAGTTCACTGGTGAGAGAGGCACAAGTTGTTACAGACTGATTCGAGCACAGTGTAGTATCAGTTATTCACATGACGAGCACCAAGAACAACAGACAGATCAGGACTTCTTTGCAAGATAATGCAGATTTGGTCGATGTGCTTTACAAGTTGAATGGTCACAACTATGTACAGTGGTCTCAATCTATGCTTATGTTTATATGTGGTAAATGGAAAGATGAATATTTAACTAGAGAAGCAGAAAGTTCAGAGTCTACTGATCCAAGTTTCAGAAAATGGAAGATTGAGAATAGTATGATCATGTCATGGCTCACCAATTCCGTGAATGATGACATAGAAGAGAATTTTATGTTGTTTAGGACTGCAAAGGACATCTGGGAAGCAGCCAAGGAGACCTATTCTAGTTCTGAAAATATTTCAGAGCTTTTCTATGTTGAATCTGTACTCCATGACTTATGCCAAGGAGAGCAATTTGTTAATCAATATAATAACACTCGGGATGAAGTTCGTTCCGGATGGGCCAATGTTGTGCTTGATTATGTATGAAAGATAATTTTGTAAGGTACTTTTATTTAGAGAATTGATTGATGGTTCTTTTTTAAGTGTTGATGTTTGAATATTTATGGTGGGATGTTAACTGGTTTAGGATATGATGGTGTTTGAACTTGAATTGATGTTGAAGCTCTATGCTTGGGGTGATGATTACAGGAGAAGCATGCGTACTTTTTGTAATTGAATATTAGATATGTCATGTTGGATTGAAGTATGTGATACTTTTAGATAAATTTTGTATTTAGATATTATTGTATTTTAGATGACATTGTATTAAAATATATTGTATTTTGGGTGGTTAATTTATTTTTCCATTATGGTTGGGTTTTATGTAATTATGTTATTAAGTTCGTCGGTTTTACAGATTTTACATTAAAAAAAATTGAAAACTCAAACTACAAAAACAACAAAAATTTTAAAACCCATTGTCAAATTACAACAAAATAAAATAAAATTGTTGTAATTTTTTTGTCAACAACACAAATTTCAACGGTTATTTAAAAATTATTGTGAATTTTACAACGGTTTTAACAAAATTGTTGTGAAGTTGCAACAATGATAAAAATAATGTTGTGAATTCACAATGGTTCATTAATGTAGAACCATTGTAACTTCACAACGGTTTTAAGAAAATCGTTGTAATATTACAACGGTTTATATTAGAACTGTTGTAAATTAAAAACGGTTTTAAGGAAATTGTTGTTATGTTACAATAGTTTTAGACTTACAGTTGTACATTAACAACAGTTATTTTGTTAAATTGTTGTCTTTTTACTCATCAAGCAACACTAGCTCAATAAATTTACAACTGTTTTGAAAACCATTATTATTTTACAATGGTTTAAAACCATTGTCTATGTGCGTTCAAAATTTATAATAGTAACTAAGACATCGGTTTTGAATTGCTAGAGACAACGGTTAAAAACTGTTGTCTTTCTTGATTTTTGTAGTAGTTTGGGTTAATCGTTTTGGCCGAGACCGTTATAAATAATATCAAAACCAACCCCGGGAGCGCGTAATCAGGCTCCATGGACAGTCCTATAGAGGAAGAAACATAATGAGGACGTTGACTCTCCAATAGGGGAGAGAATGTAATGTTTGATGAGAATGTTGAGTATCCAATAAGGAGATAATTTAATGTCCAACATAGATGGGAGAATGAAAGTTGGAGAGAATATAATGTCCAATATTGATGAGAGCATGTTCGATGAGGACATCGATGTTGTAATGTTTGATGAGGACATTGTGTCTCTAACAATGAAAGAATGTAATGTCCAACATCGATGGAGAATGAAAGTATGTTAAGTTTATATGCGGGCTCAATAGACTCTCTAACGGAGGACAAATGACAAGTAGTTTGCTATCGGAGCCCGTTCTATCGTCACATCATTATTGGATCCCATTATCATGGGCCTGGGTCATTACATCAAATTAATTGAGCGTTCAATGTGGAATCAATAATCTTATTCATCGGCTAATGCTATTAAAATCATGAAATTAGTGGAAGAAGGTTGAAGTATTAAATTTCATCAACAGCCTAATGAATCTGAGTGACATATTTCATTGTGATTCTTGAAGATATATCTTTTAATTAAAATTCAAATATCAAGTCAATATGAAGGACCTGGTATGCTTGAACGGACATATAGTTTCAAGTTTCAAATGAGGCATACAAATGAACTCGCAATTTTCATGTTCATGGATTTTTCTTGCATTGAATAGATAATGATGGAATTAATATTGATTAACCTATCTAATGACTATTTTACTATTTAACTTGAGAAACAACTTTACAATACAGTCTAATGAAATAGTCTATTGCATTCCCTATTGTACAGTATAATTATTTTAAAAAAAAATCATTAATTTTAATTTTAATTTTAATTTTTTTCAATTAATTAATTGATTATTTTAAAATTTAAATATTGAATAATTATAACAAATCATAATTGGATAGGATAAACTATAAATAACGAGCCTAAAATAAAGCACAATAAGTTAAAATTGATAAAACAAAATGAAGAAAAAAAATTAGGCAATCAACTGCTAAGTCACACCAATCTCGACTTGACTACCGATTTAATTATAAAAGTATTGCATCAAATGCATATATTAAATAATTAATACATGAGATGTGATGTGATGTGATGTCATGTAATATTGATAAAAAATTATTAATATTGGTTGGGCAATGATCGATGTAGTATCAATATCTGGATGAACATGGATATCGGCAAGTACAAGTATCAACAATAAAACAACGCCCAGTAGCTTGTGTTCCATGTAAATTTTTACAGTCTGCTATGCATTTACTCAAGTTGCACAATTCTCCCGTTGGAGGAATTTCTTTACTACATGCTGCCTTCACTTTTGTGGCACCTGCAGCGTGCACAAATTAATAACTCCAAATTTAATTTATATAAAATAATTCATTCTCCAAAAAATATATATCACAAAAATTAAGGATCGGTATATATGTATTATATTTTATGATATTGAACATTCAAGCGGTGGAAATTGAAACTTTAGAATTCTTACATGTATAGAGAATGAGTACAAGGAGAAGAACTGGCAAAATAGAACGCTTCATTTTTGTGAATGTGTAGTAGGAATTGATCGAATAGCTTCGTGTTATATATAAGGTAAAGAAGACCCGGGTATCATGAGATAATAACGAAATTAAATGTTCTTATAAATGTGTGTAATCATGCAATAATTTCTATTTATTTTATTTGTTTATCAATCTTATATTGGATTTTCGAAATAAATTTAAATGTAAATAGTAATTAATGATTATGTCTAATATATATTTCGGATAAAATTATATAAATATGAGATCATATTGTCTCTATGATCAACTATCGATATATATATTATTATAATGTATCCATTAACTAATAGTATTTGATAACGTAGTTTCTATATACTTAATATTATTACATGTATTTTTAACCTTGTATATTACACTCAGGGGCACACTTATGTGAGACCGTTTAACGGGTCTCTTATGTTAGACGGATCTCCACCTGATCCGACCCGTCCCTGATCCGACCCAATTATACATATATTAAAAAAATGAATTATTTTTTCTTTCTTCCATCAGCAATTTTTCTCCCCAGCTGAACGTCGCTCCACACGATTCTCTCCATCACGACCCAATTGTACACATATTTTTTCTTCTTTCATCAGCGATTTCTCTCGACTGAACCTAGCTTCCCCAGCTACACGCGATTGTTTCCCTCTCCACGCAATTTCAGATAAAATTCTCCTCTCCACGCGATTTTTTTCTCGTTCTAGTCGACGATTTAATGGATAAATTGGGACAAATAAGCGATCTTTTCTCTTGCAAAATTTCACTCAATTCCGCGCGAAGAGACGTCTGCAACAAACGGTATGTTATTTTGGTTTACCAGATTTGTGATTTTGTGACTCTTGATCAATAATTAGGTTTATGAAAATATGCATACCATATGTTCAATAATATGTCTTTGAAGGAATTCATTCAAATTTTTATTTTCATAGGTCATTTGTTGTTGTGATAGTACTTTTAGTACTAATTTAAATTTCAATTTTATAATTTTTAAATATTGTTCTACTTGATGATGAATCAAATGATAAAGATATAGAAACTACATCTTTCAATGAACATGAATCTGTTCAGTTGGAATCCGGAAGTAAGTCATACTTTACTTTTTTTCTTTGTTTATTGCAATTCACCAGTTGGTACATATAGTTAAGACAACAGTACTTCGCCTAGTAGCTAGTGATCTTTCACGCACATTTAGGGGTACCCCAGTTCATATTTACTGATCTTTTTTTTGTTCAATAATTCAATGTAATTGTTTGTCGTACAAGGTCATTATATTAGTGATACTTCACATTAAAATTAATGGAACTTCACATCATAGTTAATAATACTCTTCAAAAAAAAAATCACATATGTTGCTTCATGTTTAGCGATGATTGACACTCACAGTTAGTGATATTTACTTCACATTTAGTGATACCTCGATTCATATCTAGTGATACTTTTTTCATTCAATTATTTAATGTGATAATTTTTCATGATACTTCACATTATAATTAATGGTACTTCATTTCTTAATAATTTCATTTTCATATTGGATCATGCAAGTTCAACCACAACCGGTAGGAAAAAAGAATTCAATGATATCTTCAAAAAAGAAGAAGAATAATACATGTGATACATCAATTTCAAAGGAGTTTGGTTCCAAAACCCCCAATCCTAGATTATTTTAGGATATGATACTTTTTTTGTCTAACATTATTAAATGAATCCAATGTCTTAGGATATGATACTGTTGTTAAGCATTGGTTTTATGATTTTAATGTATTCAATAATTAGTGATACTTCGCTTCATTACAGATAATGACACTTATTGTTTACTGATATTTCGGTTCATTACTAGTGATATTTTTTTTATGATTTGTGTGTGTGTGTGTGTCTCTCTGTTTTTTTATTACTGGTAATACACGAAGTAAATAGTGTTACTTCACGGCACACATAGTGATACTTTATTCATAAATAAAGATACATATTATCTGCTATGCTATTAAATTATTCACGAAATAAATAGTGTTACTTCACTACACAGATAGTGACACTTTGTTACATTTGAATTGATAATGTCGTTCGTAAGTTATGATATTAAACGATTACTAATAATCCATGAAATTATTTGATATATTGAGAACATCATTACTGTTGTTGGTTTTTTTTATGATTTGTGCGTGTGTGTCTTTCTCTTTTTTTATTACTGATAATACACGAAATAAATAGTGTTATTTCATCACGCACGTAATGATACTTTTCTTCATAAATAGTGATATATATTATCTGTAGCTAGCATCAACAAAATATATATTCAGGAGTTCTAAACATGTTCATAACTACAACAATAACATAATTCATTACAAAAAAATCCCTCGCTTGCATATCCTAAAATTTATAACTCCAACAAATACCTTTTGGATATTTCACGTAGTAATTAGTGATACGCCACCTCATAATTATTGAAACTACTTTGTTTTTGCCTCAATAATTCACTGTTGTTGATATTTTTTTATGATTTATGTGTGTGTGTCTCTCTCTCTATTTTTTATTACTGATAATACACAAAATAAATAGTGTTACTTCACTGCACACATAGTGATACTTTTCTTCATAAATAGTGATGCATATAATCAGCAGCACCAACAAATTAAATATATGTTCAAGAGTTCTAAACATGTTCATAACTACAACAAAAACACAATTCATTACAAAAAATATATATGGCTTGCATATCCTAAAATTTATAACTCAACAAATACATTCTAGAAACATTAAAAAAAATATTTCTAAATCACCTTTCCAAGTCGGACAGACTTCCAGGCTCTCCTCCGTAGCCGTTCGTCAATGCCCACCTTTCCAGATACCTTGCCATGTAGGACAGCAACTGCTCGTTACCATCCCTGGTTTCCCTCCTGAATCTCTCGACCCTCTCTTGCACAGGGCGGAAAAGAGGCACACTCTTCCTAGCAGTCAAACGGCGCTTAACCATCTAGAAGAGAATAGCTTAATTAGTCTAGATTATAAAAGGGAGACCTAAGGTTCTTCTGAGGTCATAACAACGTCTAGATTTAGACTACTTTATCTTGCATGCATAGCTCCTTTAAAAGCAATTGACATTTACAAAAATTTTGGTGCCCAAAGTCTTTAAACATACATATTTACCTTTTCTTTAAGTCAAAAATTTGAGAATGAATTTAAACCTTTTGGGATCGAGAACTCTTTTCACAAACTTTCCATCTCAGAAATCATCTTACCCGAACACCTTTTACTTGGAATTTCATTCTCACGATTTTTCTCTTATCCATAAAAGAGGTATGCTTGCTCAAATCTTTCCTACCCTATATTCTAAAAATCATGAATCCAAAATCCAAAATATCTATACAACCGTACCTTGATTTTTGGTTGAGGATACGAGGGTGATGGCTAGCTGTGGGTTGCTGCTTTAACTTATCACAAAATAATTTATACGCACAGAATCACTTAACTTATCTAATAAAGAGATAGGTCTGTAGAGTTGCAAGCCTACTCTGATACCATTTGTAATAGCCCGGTCCCGAGAGGAGAATTAACGAATGGGGACGGGGTGTTAATTAAGGAATTATTACAAAACGGAAGATTAACAAAGAAGGTTTACGAATAAAGATATGCTTTTGAAAGAAGGGCGATGATGCACGAGATCACTTGGTTAAAAAGGAATCATACTTGGCGATATGAAAAGGCTAACTAATCAGATACCAACAAATATAGACTCATTCATAGGTCAAAGCAGATAAACAAATACCAACACGAACAAGCCTCTTCATAGGTGAAAGGAAAATATACTCAAGAAGCAGGAATAGAACTTAATATGCATCATTATATATAGATAACCATGTATGGGAATATTCATAGAATCTCGATAAATATAATAAAACTTAAGAATTATAAAGAGTGTATCAGAGTGGCAGAAACATAATGGAATTTCAAAAGAAACTCGTATTATAGCAAAACAATCTTGGCAGCCAACCCACATCCACAGCCACCAACATCCTCAGCATCTCAACCTGAAAATATTTGAAAAGAAGAGGGCGTGAGCACTAATGTACTCAGTGGGTTTTATCAAAAAACACTTTAATAAACCTTAAAGATATCCAATAATCAACTGACGGTATATGAAGAGCAAAATGCAAAAGCCCTCTCCATGTCCGTAAAACCTTTTCTTTTCTTTTGAGCCCATCCTGGTTCAAACCTGATGACAACTGCACCCTTAGGCATGCCTTAGGACACAAGAGGGGTTACCTCAAATGTCCTTACGAGTTTGCGAGGGATAATCCCAGCCGTGACTCACTTAATGATCAAAGATCACAAGTCCTTTGAGCTCAATTCCTGCTTAAGCAAAATGCTAAATTCCTTCCTTCCTTAACCTTGCTAGCAAAACCAAACCTAGAGCAACATCTAGAGGCTAATCATTTACTTTAGCATGATCTCGACCTATAAGAGATTTATCACTACCCTAGAAGGTAATCCTTAACTATATGAGCCTTAGCAAAATGTCAACATTCAAATACAAGGAAATGAACGTTCATAAACACGAATTGCAACTAAAGATAATTCTAAATATCTCATGCTAAGCATAAACAACACTTAAACATTTCTAAACATGCTCGAGAGCTCAATTAACATATAATATCTTCCTTTTCTTCTTTCCTTGTACAAAGATCAATCAGGCAGAGGCAAAATATTTTATTGGATATCTCATTTACCCTAACATGCTTCTAGAACTTATTAGCTCAAACTTTAGATGATTATAGATTTACCCACCTCGATCACTGAGCAGAAGATAAAGCAATGATTTGATGATCCTTCTCCGGGTTTCCATGGGGCTCACTTCCTCCTACAAAAGTCGAATCATCGACTTAGCGGCCTCTTTCGAAGATTTCTAATATCTAACATGAAATTAAACAATATCCAACTAAACCACTCTTAACTAGGACTTAAACATAGATTGCACGCCATTAGAACCTTTAAAAAACATGAGGGTTTGAAAGACTCGAGTTTAGAACACGATTGGAGACAAAACATGGCGGCAGAAGCCTTGCACGGGCCGTGTTAATTAATGGAATCAAGATGCCCAGATTTCCGACAGGGGCTGTGCAAGGATAGCACGGTCCGTGCAAGCTCTAGAACGGTCGGAGCTATCCTTGCACGGTCCGTGCTAGCTTCCTAGGTTCTCGCCGTGAGCATTGCACGGGCCGTGCAACCCTTGCATGGTTCGTGCACTCTCACAAACCTCAAATTCACTCGATCAAAGTGTTGGTCGAGGCATTACTTGTAACAACCCGGTCCCGAGGATGGGGACGGGGTTGTTGTGCGTAAAATAGCACGAAAAATAGGAAATCCAGAAGGGTCTTTTTAGAATTAAACTAAGTTAGCGCCTCAAGAACTTAGGCAACTTAACTTTATGACTTGGAAGAGCTATCATTTTCAATGAATCAATAAGGATCAAAGGGTTCAATTGGGTCAAATGGGTCAAAGGATTCACTCGAGTCAAAGAAATGTCAAATCATAGGCCACCCGAAATTTAAACAGTATCCAAAGACAAACAGATAGGAATTTAACTTTTCAAATAAACAAGACCTCATCATAGGTCACATCAACTAAGACTCATAAATAGCTTGGAGTCAAATATATCATATTGTCCTAATCATAGGACGGACCAAGAAGATAACTTAAGATTAACTTGAACGAACATAATCATGTTTGGAAAGAAAAGCCTATTTGTAGGCGAACAATAATAACAAGCATTCAAGACTTATTCACAAGTCAACTGAAGATGAATAGATACCAAAATGCTAAATAGGTATGACTATTCAAATAACTCGGAATCAATAAAGGCATAGACGGGTATGTCAAAAGAACATGCTTCTAATTCTCAAGACTTTATTGATAACACGAATCATAGCAATTAAGACATGCTATTCTCAAGAATCAAGTTACACATATTAAGGCTAAATACTAACATCAGAGTACTTAGCAGAAACTTAGCGGAAGAAAACATGTAACCATATAGAGCAACAAACTTGAAACCTCAAACAACTCAGACAACCCCACCAGCAGCACATCACCGGCCTCAGCATCTCAACCTAAAAACATTTGAAAAATAGGGTGTGAGCACTAATGTACTCAGTGGGGTTTTATGAGAAAATTCTTGATAAACCTTAGAATATCTAATTATAAACTGGCGGCATATGGAGAGCAAAACGCAAAAGCCCTCTCCATACCCGCAAAACCTTTTACTTCCTTTTCTGGCGCCTTTCCTGGCTCAAACCTGTTGTCTACTGCACCCTTATGCCTTAGGATGAGAGAGGGGTTACCTCAAATATCCTCTGAGTATGCGAGGGGATTACCCAGCAGTGACTCCCTTTACTTTCAAATGTTCAACATTAGTGACACGAGGGTCACAGCATGATAATGTAAATAAACTGTTCTTTGAGCTCGATAACCTGCTTACAACATAAGCTATATCCTTCCTTAACTTCCTTCCTTACTTAACCTTAACCTTCCTTACTTAACTTAGCTAACAATACCAAGCCTAGAGCAATCGTCTAAGGCTAATCCTTTAATTGAGCATGATCTCGGCCAATAAAGGATTTATAACTTACCCTAAAAGGAAATCCTTAACTATATGAGCTTTAACAAAACATAAACATTCAAGTGCGAGAAAATGAACGCGGATAAACATCGATTGCAATTAAAGCAATTCTAGATCTCAGGCTAGCATCAATCGTATTTAAACAATTCTAGCATATCTAAACATACTTCAGAGCTCACTTAACTTATAATAACTTCCTTTACTTATCAAACTCAAATAACAATTTAACAATATCATGCATATAGCTTCCTTTATTCCTTTCCTTTCCTTGTACAGAGACTAAACAGGCAGAGCATAAAATATTTTAATTGGATATTCATCTTACTCTATCATGCTTCTAGAGCTTAATAGCTCAAACCTCATACTTGGTTTAGAACCACCCACCTCGATGATGAGCATTTTGATAACGAGCACGTAGACGAAGCAACGAACCGAAAATCCTTCCTCAGGCCTCCTCGGGCTTCACCTCATCTTTATGAAAGTTGATCAACGACTTGAAACCTTATTCGAGCTCCTAATAAGACATCGAAATGATATCTAAATCCTTGACCCTTAACTATAACTTAAAACACGAGAATTTAAAAGATTAAGGCATCCGAAATTACCACAAAAGGGGACGGAAAATCGGATTCGAAGATTCCAGACGATCGGACACTTCTACCTCGTAGATCATCGAAAGATCTTCGATTTGAGTACTCATAGGCCTCGTAACTCCAACCGAGGCGAAAGTTATGGCCTCCGCACGAAAACGTATCGGAGCTGCCGCAGCAGCCCCCGCGACCGCGGAACCCCCGCGCCCGCGGAACTCTGCTCGCCCGCGCGCCTGCGCACCGCCTTGGCCGAGAGGGCACCCCCGCGACCGCGCCACCTAGGCGATTTCCAGCGGCGGAAACTCCTCCTCCACTCCTCCGCGCTCGACTCGCCGAACAAAACTACTCGTCTCGGAGGTGCGCTCACGAAGAGCGCTCCCCGCTCGACTTTAGAAATGGAGGTGAAGAATGAGGAATGAGAAAAGAAAAATGAGAGGAGGCTCCTCTATTTATAGGGGAAATCCAAGCTTCTTCGAGAAGCTTCTTCAGTGCAACAACACTGTTTTAAAAATATCGGGTTCGGTTAAAAGGCGCTTTATTCGATGTCGAGGTCCAAATGACCTCAGACACGAAATCCAAAAATATCAAGAGGTTCATTGGCTCGAGTATTATTGAACTAACTTGACTCGGGATAAAGAACGAGTCATCTTGAAGGAAAATGAGAAAAGATTCTCTTTTCAAAAATAAAGCTACTATTCCACACAAGGGACAAATAAAATTCCCGAGCGTTCAATTGACCTCAGAATAAAAATCCGGGAACACAAACGGATTCCTTGAGAAATTTACTATAGGGTAGGCTTGAAAAATGAAGGCTCGGGTCAACACACGAGATTTCGCAAATTTCTAACGATCGCGCTCCTACGGAAAAACACTATTCATAACTTCTTTAAACGCGATTTAAATCACCGGGAACTCAAACGACTTCAGATTTAAAATCCGAAAGCACCGGCATGCTTCTTAGGTCAACAACTTTCAAACGTGATCAAAATTAGCTGCGATTGAGATGGAATCAAAATTCTCAAAAATACGATTTTACGAAAAATAACTTCTAAAATCGCAATTTAGGGCCAAAACATCCTTAACTAGGCTCTAATTAATTTCTTTAATTTTCTTAATGAACTCTGAAAATCTCGGATGTTACATTACTCGATCGTCTCTCCCTTTCCTCGACGTTTTAAATTTGAAACAAGGCTCAAAACTTTGCAAAAACAAAGAAACGAACATGCTTTAATCTTAAAAAGAAATCGATATAATAACGAAATAACACGACAATCCTCCTTGAACATTTAGAAATCATGACGAAATCTAAAATATGAAACTTGAATGGAACTTCAACGAGACTAACATTGAGGAATAATAATGAGATCATAATAACGAGAATAACAATGAGCAATATAATGGAAATGCTATTAACTTGGAATTTCAACAAGAATCGAAATACTAAACTTTAGATGGAAAATAAATGGATAATAATGAAGAATGTGAAGAACACGAAGAACGGAAATAAATGCGGAAATTTAAAGACAAGAAGAAATGGATTCAAGATCGATGAACAAGAATGGACAGAGTCAGGTGCGTCGAAGGAAGGTGGCTAGCTCAGCGTCTCGTCGAGTCACAATGCCGGCATAGTCGCCTGTTACAACCCAACGGCGCCCCTAGCACCTTCCCTTACCACATCATTTTCATGCCACTTTGCTCATCATCTCGGAGGAACACTCATGAAGAATGTCCCCCGTTTCGACACAACTCTCTCGGCTCAGAGCTTTTCCACTCTCTCAACTTTGAGAAATGAAGAATGGTGAAATTTGGGGTGAAAATGAATGGGGGGTAAAGGGATATTTATAGAGGGAGCCTTGGTTTGCTTGAGAAGCCAATCCAGTGTGGGGACACTGCAAAAATTACCCCGGGTTCGCTTAAAAGCTGCTTTATTCGATATCGAGGTCCAAATGACCTCAAACACGAAATCTGAAAATACCGGGAGACTCATTGGCTCGAATACTAGTGTACTAACCTGACTCGGAATGAAGACGAGGTCATCAGAAAAAAGACAAGCCAAGATTCCTTTTTCAGAATTACTTTTTACTATTCACTCAGATTGACAGATTTTGCTCCCGAGCGTTCGATTGACCTCAGAATGAAAATCCGTGAACGCGGACGAATTTCTTGAGTCATTTCCCATAAGAAAAGCCTGACAGAACAAGACTCGGATCAATGAAAAGGATTTCGTAAATTTACCAAATCACGAACGCACGCAAAAGTTACTATTCATTCATCCTTTAAATACATTTTTCATCACCGGGACCTCAAATGACTTCAGAATAAAATGATGAGAACATCGGCACACTCCTTGAGTTAAAACCTTTCTAACAAGACCAAAATCAGCTAAAGCATAGTTAAGATCAAAATCTCCGACAAGACGATTTCACAAAAATTAACCCCTAAAGTCGTGACTGACATTTTACTTCACTTAAACCTTATTTAAACTTCTTCTTTAACTAATTAATTGTAGCGCCACAGTCCTGAAAGACCGTGGAAATGAGCGCCACAGGGGTGGGGATTAAGAAGAGGGGAAAGAAAGGGGATTTCGAGGATAATTCTCAATGAACGATTCCAAATTAGTTCAATAATAGAATGCGATCATCGTAACAAATTCAGAGTTATATATATATATATATATATATATATATGTATATCCGAAATATGAGTTTTTGCTTTTGTAGAAGCTATGATATATCAAAAGAAATAATACGATGATCAGAGGTTAAGACGAGCTAAGACAACGGATTAGCTACAAGAGTACACATATAAGTCCCATCACAGCTCATCGTCTCCACGCTCCAGCTCGTTGTCCTGAAAACATTTGAGAAAATATTTAGGTTGAGTACTAATGTACTCAGTGGGTTTTCTGAGAAAACCGAGTTATCAAAAGCATTTGATAAAATAATTATATGTGAGTATGCAGATGAATCTTAGAAGGTTTTGTAAAGGGAAATGCATCTAAGTTCATCAAAACGTTTTACATGAATGTGTTCACCAGTAAACCCTGAAGTAAACCTTGATCCATCTAGTAAACTCTGAAATGGACCAACTCACCAGTAAACCCTGAAGTGAGCTAAGTACGACACCCGCAACCATCATGGACCAACTACATCATCATGCGCAATTACCGAGTAAACCCTCAAAGTAATTAAAATTTCTTTTAGCTGAGAACAGCAAGGGATTGGGTGCGACTCAAACCAAGCAAGACTGTAGCTACTCACATTGACACAGCGCTGGTATATGAGACTCCGACAACCACAGCAAGCAGAACGAATCATTTTACATAGATAATCATATATGCATATTTGTTTCAAAATGAGCTTAATAACTCAAACATAGTATTTTGAGAAAGATAGTATACGCCCACCTTTGGACTATAGTAGTCGAAGCTTTTTCAGTTTCTACGGAATCGAGCAATTCCACAATGATTATTTCTTACGGAAAATGATCTACAAATATCCAAATTTATCTTAGAACCTCCACGAGGTCAAGACTCTCACAATTACATAGTTTCACATGCTTGTCGGTTAAACCGACCTAAGCTAAACCTTGATAGCTTAACAAGTACCTACCCCGGCAACCAATAATGACTCAAACCTCAACTATACTAAATCACATAAATGAGACTCAACAACATCATAGACCTATGGGAGTTTATTAAAACAAAAAGACCCTTTTAAAACACATTTATCTCATTCACGCATAAATCGAACACTTGGCGTGCGATTATAAACGGCACAATTTAAATCCATCATTAGAACTTATCTTAGCTCAAGGTTTCTCTTAACTCTAGCTATTAACTGATAAGGACACTCCTTAGCATCATCCAAGGAGTTATAAGATCCTTTTAAAACTGATTTCGAACAAGGGCGATTTGAAAACTGAAAATTTGTTGAGCAATCTGCCCAACAACTGATTTTGATGGTTTATCAAAGTTTACTCAGGAAGAATTAGGGACTGAGCCCTATACTATTGGAAAGTCAGGGAAGTCTAGAATTTTACAAAATTTATAGTGACTCAAGACGGTAACTAACGAAAAAGTTATAACCGATTTACTGGAACGTGGCAGAACTGCCATGAATTTCTGAAAGAAAACATATGACCTGACTTTGCCGATTTTTCACAATCGACTCAGGAAGAATTAGAGACTGAGACTAATACAATTGGAAATCCATTTAAGTCTGGTTTTCGGCAAAATTTATGGTGACTCAATATGACGTCTAACGAGGGAATTATGCTTATTTTACTGAAGGGTGGCGAAACTGTTGAACACGAAGTGCGCGGGCGCACTACCTGCACGCCACGTTCGTGCGGAACTGAGGCCGAGAACACGATAGACTGCCATGAAACTCGATACACAAGCTTTCAAATCATAAAAACACATCTCCAAAACTTCAACTATCATGCTTTGGATCGTAAATAAAACACACAACATGGTTTCGAAAATACCTTTCGAAAATAACTCGGAAAAAAAAGGAAGTGAATGGAAGATGATGAAGAATGGAGAAGCTGCTGCTGGAAGAAGATGAAATGGGGAAGATGATGAAATGAGGGTTGCTCTCTCTCTCTCTCTCTCTCTAAGACTTTCCACAAGATGAAGATGGGATGAAGAAGAAGAAGAAGAAGAAGAAGAAGAAGAAGAAGAAGAAGAAGAAGAAGAAGAAGAAGAAGAAGAAGAAGAAGAAGAAGAAGAAGAAGAAATACAGCTGCCTTGATCTCTCCCTCTCTCTCGAAAATGTGTGCAAGAAGAAATGGAGAGGAATGGCTTGGCTATGACTATATATTTCTATACAATACAATATATCTATTTTGCTATTTTGGTTGATTTGGGAAAAAGGAAAAGCGTGGGAAAGGCATGGGAGAGGTGAGGGGAGGTATGGCCTCCCATGCCTTGGGAGTTGACTTGGCTAATACCCGGTTTAAATACCGATTGTTCGGTTATCGTGATATTTTCCATCTCCAGAAAAATCCCAAATTGGACCGAAACAGATGAAATAATTCATTGATTTTAAAACCATAGATTAAACATATTTTCTCAAATATTTTAAATACGTCAAGTGACACAAATCGATAAATCGATTATACTCATTAAATATATTTCGAATCTCATCGATACAACACATTGCAAGTTCGGTTAAACCACTGAATTATAAAATTTTAAAATGACGCGACTCCCATAGTCTATAATTGTAATTAATTATACACAAAAAAAAGGTTCGGGGCACTACATTAATTACTATTAAGAATCCTCTAATTAAAATCCGAAAATATGGGGTGTTACATAAACGTATATGCACAATGGATCTTACGTGAAAGAGTATGAAAAAAGCTTTAGTTTGGTATATAATTTGTGTAAATCTAATTAAAATTGAGTAAGTTCTGGGGGTTTTAAGTTTTAACAAATTTTGTTTAAGCATGATAATGTGACCTTTTTTGAAAGCATGATTTTTAAGTTCAATCTATTTAATATTTTGCCACGCTTTTTATTTAAATCTGAATCGTTGAGATCAAAATAATATGTTGTTGAGACGAGTTCCTAGTTCCACATGAGAATTGGTTCTCATAGTAACCCTCCCCTTTATATATAACATATTTATACGGGTTACCTCAACAAGAGACACTTTCTTTATGCAAATTTGATAAACAAAAGTGAGTTTAAGACCCTAATGGACGATTGGATATAGGGTAAGTAAGCATACAATTTATTTTTCTGGTAATCCTTAAGAGTTAAGATTGTTGGTAGAATTATGGAAATTAGGATTTTTATCAAACGTGCATTGTGTTTGGTGTGTAAACGTGTGTATTATGTAGATCCTAACCGTAACTTGACCCGACCGACCGACCCGATGACTATCGGTTGGTTCGGGTCGGTCTCAGTTCACTTGCAGGCGGTGGGCGGGTGGGAAACATGCAAACTGACATTCATTCGGTCGGGTTTTGGTTGTGTGGCCGACCCGACCGAACTATTTTTAAAAAAAAAATCAATTTTATTTTTTCATTATTTGTATTCTGAATTTGTATAATGTATAGTCTAAATCCCTAATTCTTAAATCAGTAAAATACTAAATAGCAGCGGCCTCTTCTCAATCTCTCTCGCTCTCGGCTCTCTCGACTCTTTCTCACTCCGACCGCTGACATCCGACGCTCTCTAAGCCTCTGTCGGTGCCCGGCGGGCTCTAGGCCTCTCGCTCTCTCATCCAGTCACTGGACGACGCCCTCTCCGGTCTCCACGAGTCACGACAGTATCGGGTATCGGCTCTTACCTCTCGGTCTCTCTCTCTCTCTCAAGTCTTAATTGTGTTGGCATTTTGTTTTGCATTGTTGTATGGATTAATTTGTGGGCAGATTTAATAATTGTATATAAGTTCTATCAAATCCATGGAATTTTTGTTTGTGTGAATAACTTAATATATGAATATGTTGTATGTGTTAAATTAATAACTTAATATATGAATCTGTTGTATGTGTTGTATGAATCTGTTGTTGTATGTGTTGTATGAATCTGCAGCACAGTTTGTTTTTAATTTTTTATGCTATTACTTTTTTTTAAATAAGTTTAGTGCATTTTGTATGAATTTTTTTTATGCTATATTGCATTGTAGTGATTTTTTAAATATAGCAGTTTAGTGCATAATAGTTTTAATGCATTTTTATACTTTAGCTTTTTGTATGAATCTATTTTTCTTTATTGTCATGTGATTTTTCTCTTGATTAATTGGTTTTTTGTGCGATACTTGTAGATGTCGGAAGGAGAAGGACACACATCCCCAACCCTGGTGGTGGATTTGGAAGAATCAATTGACAATAATGCGTCGGCATCAATTCCTACTCCAAACACTACAGATGCTGGTGGGAGTCGAAAAGCGGCTAAGCCACCTAAGTTAAGGTCGAAAGCATGGGATCACTTCATGAAATTCACGGATCCAAAAGATGGAGAATTAAAAGGCAAGTGCAACTATTGCGATAAAATTTATCTATGTAGTTCAGAAAGGCATGGTACATCAACCTTGAATAATCACGTGACTAGTTGTGTTCATAATCCCAACAATGTTGATGCCCAACAAGGCCAATTGTTTTTCAAATCTTGTGAGAGTAAGGGTAGCCTTAGTACTTGGAAATTTGATCAGAGTCACTGTAGGAAAAAATTGATTTCTATGATAGTGAGGGATAAACTTCCTTTTCAGCATGTTGATGGTGAAGGGTTTATTGATTTTGTTGAGGCTTTACAACCTAGGTTCACTATTCCCTCAAGATGGACCGTGTCTAGAGATATACATCAGTTGTACTTAGATGAAAAGGTTAAATTGCAAGAGTTTTTCAAAACATATGGGGGGACTGTGTGCATTACTACTGATACATGGACTTCTGTACAAAAGATTAACTATATGTGCATCACTGCTCATTATGTTGATAAAGATTGGGCTTTAAATAAGAAGATTATTAATTTATGTGTTGTTGATAGTCACAAGGGTGATGAAATGGGTAGACAAATTGATTTTTATTTACGTGAATGGGGGATTGTACGGGTCTTTGCAGTTGCGGTTGATAATGTAGCTGCAAATGATGTTTGTGTAAACTGTTTGAAAGGGAGATTGATAGATAAACCACGTGATGTGGTGAAGGGGGAGCACCTTCACATAAGGTGCACTGCACATGTAGTTAATTTGATTGTGGGTAATGGATTAAAGGTTATAAATCAATCCATCAAGAGGGTTCGTGGAGCTATTAGGTATGTGAGGCACTCCCCTGCAAGATTGAAACGATTTAGAGAGTGTTGTGTAGATGAGGGCATAGAATGCAAGTATTTATTGTGTTTGGATGTGGCTACTAGATGGAACTCAACATATCTAATGTTGAGTATTGCACTTAAATTTGAAAAGGCATTTGAGAGATTTGAAGGTGTAGATCCTTTTTTCAGAGTTGATTTGACAGATATGGGGTTGCCTACACCTGTATATTGGGAAGTTGTGAGGACAATTATTGATATTTTGGTTGTCTTCTATGAGCTCACACTTAGGGTTTCTGCCCAATTGTATGTCACATCTCATTTGCTTTTTCATGAGATTGATACAATTGGTAATCTGTTGAAAGATTGGGTAGAAAGCCCAAACCCGGCTATCAAAGATATGGCTGTAAAGATGCTAGCCAAATATAACAAGTATTGGGGGGAACCTACAAAGATGAACAAACTGATTTACTTAGCGGTGGTTATTGATCCTCGATATAAGTTTGCATTCATTAACTACTACTTTAGAGAAGAGTTTGGGGATGATGAAGGTCCAAAGATGGCAAGTGAGGTGAAAGAGTGCTTTACGTCATTTGTATGAGCATTATCAATCACTACATCGACCTACATCTCAAAGTCAAGGCAATGTAGTGAATCAAGAGCATGATGTTGTATCTCCTCCACCTTTGAAGAAAGTCAAATATACAAGAAGTGATAGATACAAATGAGACTTTTTGGATGGAGATGATGACTTGAAAAATGATTTGGAAATCTATCTTAGTGAAAAGCCTCTTAAGAATGAGAAAGAGGATTTTGATATATTGAAATGGTAGGATACACACCAATGTAGGTTTCTCATTCTTTCACATCTAGCTCGAGATATTTTGGCGATGTCTATCTCTACAGTGCCTTCAGAATCGGCCTTTAGCACGGGGGAAGAGTGTTTGATCCCTTTAGGAGTTCTCTAAGTCCTACACTTGTGGAATCTCTTATATGTGGTCAAGATTGGTTCAAGCGTTCAAAAAAATCGGTAACCATTGAAGAAGAATTGGCTAGTGTTGAAAAGCATGAAGAAGGTTTGTTAAATTTTAATTCAATTATCTTAGCATTTTATTTTAATATTATTATTGATCTTATTTATATTTTCTACTTTTCTTGAAGGCATGAAGGATCTAATGAGAAAAGATATTTGAGGTTGGAGTTGTTAGCTTGATGGGATCTTTATGGAATTTGCAAGTTTGGTGTAATAGTGATGGTGTTTGAACTTTGAAGATATGATGAGCAGATAGATGGCTGCTACAGTGCTACTATTTTTCTTTGGACTTGGAGTTGATGTTTTATTTTCTTTGAATGTAATGTTGAATCTTGAATTGATGTTTTATTTTATTTGGACTTGGAGTTTGGATTTTGTTTGAATGTAATGTTGAATCTTGAATTGATGGCTGCTACATTGCTACTAATTTTCTTTTGGACTTGGAGTTGATGTTTTATTTTTCTTTAGACTTGGAGTTCGGCTTGCTGGCTGTTGCTGCTTATATAAAATATATATGTGTTTCACTGTTTTGCACTTTGGTTTTTAATGCAAATATTATTTTAGATAATTCATATTTGTTCTTGAAGAATGAAGAATGTATATGATGGCAGTTTGCATTGAGAATCGGATTACACAAATAAAAGGAACAAAATAGTAGTATGCTAATGTTAATCGAAGAAGCTGGCCGCGAATTACACAAATAAGATATTATTAGTTGAAGATACTAATTAAATATTAAGACAAACATAAATACATAATGTTAAAAAATAAAGAAGGATGGTAGTGTTTGGGCCAAACACAACTTATTTAATTTTTGGCCCAAAATCAATGCATTAAATATTTAAATTATCGGGCCCAAGTTTACAGCCCAGATACGTCGGCCACCGACCCGAAACCAATTGAAACCGAACTCTCGGTGGTCGATCGGTTGGCAGCAACTCTCGGTCAGGTGGCGGTCGGTCGGAGGGGCTCCAGTCGGTTTGATCGGGTTGCAATTTTTCGGTCGGGTTGGCACCGACCCGACCGTTTGCACACCCCTATTTACTATAACTTAATTGTTTATTTTGTTGTATTTTAGTATTAATTATTTATTTTTATTTTTATTACTTATCTTAATATGTTTTGATGATACTTGTATTTAGTGCAAGTTAACATTAAAATACACTAAGATGATAAATAAAATTATATTAAATAAGCATAGTGCATGTTGGAAATTGGTTATTATAATCAATTTAATTGGTTATTTTAACTAATTTATAAATAGTGTTTTCACTTGGAAAATAAGTTGTCAATTCATAATCTACGTTCCGTATGCATTTTATATATTTATGATCTGAAATTCAATTTCGGAAGAAATAAATATTGATTGTTAAAGTTGGCAACTTGATACTAAATATACAAGAGTGAATGGAATATGAAATATTTATACAACATTGAATAAATATGATTGGTGCGATTTATTACTTAAATAATTTTAATTTTAGAAAGTCCAATCAAGTGGGCTAAACCACGGGGTAAATTCAGTTGTTTAGAGTGGAGGGCTTGGAAAAGGCGCAACCGAGTTTGCAGAAGGATATGTTGTCTGAATCATCATGAGCATCATTTTGGATTTCTTGAAAGATTGTAATCCTTCAAGCATTGGGTAGGTGCAGGAAAAAAAGGGTTTGAGAAAATAAAGATAAAACTTGGGTTTTTACATATTTTCCTTTTTCTTCTTTTGTTTCGAGCCATGAAGAAGATCCAAGTGGGGGCTACCATGGCTAAGTGGTAAATAAATCTATTTAATTTAAAGGGATGGGGCCTATAGTCTAAAGGATTAGAGCATCTTCTGGACTAAAATATCAATTTGGTGCAGAAATCCACTCTAATATTGTTTCAAATTCTGCCTCAAATTGGTGCAGCACTAAATTCTATCTTAAATTTGGGGCTGAATTTGATGTTGCGCCAAATTAGTGTTGATGAATCCTATAGCATTTAATGAATTATTTTTTAATTTTAAAATCATTATTAAATAGATTATTCAATAAATTTAATTTAATTTATAAATTATATATTCACTTAATTTATAAATTATATATTCACTTAATTTAAATTATAAATCATCTAAATAAATAAATAATTTCAATAAAAGAACAATTAATTAAACATAATGGATAGAATGAAGTCGCACATATTACAAATTACTACAAATTAACTTAAAAATATACTAAAAATAACTAAAACTACTTAAAAAACTACATTGATTACAAATCATTTCTAGATCCTCTAATATAATTATAATATTGATCGAAATTGTTTCAAGAATCCTCGAACTCATGTCCTTCACTTCCGAATTGATTGAATTATGAAAATTCTCCTTGATAAGGAGACGGTTGAGTTTACGAGCTTGATTTTTTTTTTGTATAATTCTAGTTTGTTCACCACGAATGTATTTTCATAAGAGTTCGATGATCATTTCAAATACTTTTATCATTCCAAGCACATTATATGTTATAATTTTTTAATAATACATATTTTTAATAGTTTTTTTTTAAATTATATAATTAAAAGTTATTAGTTTTGGATAATTATCATTTTTAGAAAAATACTAAATCATTAAACATATTCATATTTCAATTATAAAACAAAATGAAATCTTTAAGAGAATATTCTTATTTGGTGTAAAATTTGGTGCAGAGCATGGGAGCTGTAAAAAAAATTAGAGTTGAAATTGCACCTATTTGTTACAAATTCTACACCAAATAAGTGCTTAGTATTGGAGATACTCTTATGATATGATTTGAAGTGTTAAGAATAATGGACAAAGTAATTTTATCATATTTATGTTTATATTTAATAAAATGGTGAGGACTAATAAACAGTAAAATAGGGCCAGTTTTTAGAATTTTCCCACTTTTTTATTACTATAAATAGATATAGATTAAGATAAAGATAATAAGAGAAGCATATGTTGTGATCAAACCAGCAACAAATTATGTGATTGAAATTTTGAGGTATCATGTTTGAAACTAAGGATATATTATCATTTTGGGCCTAACCTTAGGCCCAAAATTGCTATTTAAACCAATTCGAGAAGAACCCCAATTCAAAACCCAAACTCCTCCGTTACAATGTTCCCGGCGGCGGCGATGCGGCGGAGCTCCTTCTTTTCTCTCACTTCTCAGCTCCAACAATGTAGGGGCATCCGAGTCAAGGTTATGAACGGCAATTTAGATCAGGCTTTGCAGTTTATGCAGCGGAAGATGCAGTCCAGCGGGATAGAGCGAATGATAAGGAAGGAACAGCTCGCCCACGTCAAGAATTCTGAGAAGCGTGTTTTGGCCAAGAAGAATTTGGAGCGCAAGATTCGGGCGCAGGATCTCGCTCGCAAGCTCAAGACGATTCTCGTTCAGAAAGTCAGGTGAAGTTTCTTTTTCATCTTTTCTGATTTAATTTCATATGTTTTTTCTTTGATAGTTACTCGTATGAAACGAGTTAGTAATCTCTATGCTTATGAAATGGATGTTTTGGTTTATTTGTTGGGAAGTATGGTGGAATTTGAGTTTGGATTTTGGTTTTTTACAGTGTTTGTTTTGAAAATAAGGGAATTTGATTGAATATGCTTTCTGCTACAGATTATGAGTTTGGATTATATGAGAAAATCAGAGGGTTTTTGACTGATATTGATAGTTGAACTGTTAGTGTGTGATAACATATATGTTGATGGGTATTGTTATTTTTGTTGTTGAGGATAAAATTTGAGAATTTCATGTAATAGAATAGAGGAATTATAGGTTAACTGTTTGATTGAATCTGCCTCTGTTGCTTTGTATTGAAAAGGGTCCTGGGATTGAGTTTGTTGAGTTGCTTGAAGTTCATCCCATTTCTAGGAATTTGCTTGAAAGTACGAAAGTGGACATTGCATAAGCATCTTACTTTTAAATCTATTTTGTAATGGAGAAGTAAGGGACACGATTGATGAACACAAATACTGAGGAAATTATTTGTGAATATTGAGTGTCCTACAACCATTGGATGATGAACAATCTCCTCTGTTAAGCAACTGAGGGGGCTACAGTCATCCGGATATTTTTTCGTTATTTTGTGACTGAAGAAACCGTTTTCTTCATTTGGATAAAAAGACAGTAGAGTAAATGTTTGCATCTTCTTTTGATTTGGTCTTATGTGTGATCTTCTCCTTTACTTTTTTACATGTTTGATCACACACATGTCAGATGAACTGAGTGTTCTTATTCTTAACCTCCTTATTGGATGAATTAGAGGACTCTATGCCCATGAAAATCCCCAAATTGAGCACCTTTTAAAGAAAATAATTTTATCATGTAAATTCTACTCTTAACAGATATCTGCCTTTTGTTTTTCTCACGGCAAATTGAAAATGGTGGGAGTATGGGATGAAATTAACATTATTCAAAATTTATTTCTGATGAATAGAGCTCATGTTGATGATGTTGTGGAACTCGTTGCTAAATTTGGAACTATGCTATCACATAATAACTTCCTTCTACTGTTAGTTACTCTTTGCATGTTAGATTGCCAAACGTGCTTTAGTTTGGTTATGAGAGGATCGATTGTGCTTGAGTTAAATGGAGCTGGACAAACATTGCAAATTGAACTGTTCTAGGTTTTCTGCATGGCATTCCTATATTTCCTATATGTATTATCAAGAGGTTTTTTAACAAAAGAAGAATGCTTCGTTGTGTGGCATGACTTCATTTTTGCGTGAATATATGTTCAATTCAACATCAAATTTTATCACATTCAAATTCAATTTTGTTCTGATCTGAGAATATTTTGGTTTCTAATTGACATCATGTTTCTCTGCTTGCAGGGGTCTATAAGATTAGCTTGAAGGGCTTAAGAGAAAACCATTTAGTGCTGGCAATTAGTCTATGATCATTTCTAAATAGCTGTAATTTTACTAGTTTTGGAAGTAAGATTTAATGTGTTGATTATCAGGGGGTTAGGGGCTCCAACTTCTAATGGAAAAACCCCCAATAATAGCATTCTGCTGTGTGTTTGAAGCTTATGAAAAATGCTACTCTTAGCTTGACATGTATGACCAACAAATGAGCCTCAATCCCAAATACTTTCAATGTATGCTAAATTACACTTGATTTTTTTATAGAGTGAATGCTCTCTCCTCTTTATATTCATTTCGCAAAAACTCGTGTACGTAAGATGTACATCAGACGGTCAATGCGTGTTGACTCGGTCAAAGTGTTGATCAAAAAAATCGTGAAAACGGGTGATATTTTTTATGGATACAATTGATACTTTTTTTAATTTTGAATGATACTTAATTTTTTTTTTCTGGCCAAATACTTTTTATTGATACGAATGATACTTTTGGGCATTTGAAATGATACTTTTCAGTATTATGAATGATACTAATTTTGACGGATTTTTTGGTCAAAGCATTGATCGGTCAACATGTGTTGACTTGGTCAACGCATTGACTGGGTCAACACGTGTTGATCTGGTCAACGCGTTAACCGTCTGATGTACATCTTATGTACAGGAGACTTGCCCTATTCATTTCCCTTTCAACGTAGTTGATTGAGCGATGAGCATGCAAATAGAAATTTGAAATAAATATAGAGAAAAAATGAAACTTGTGTAACTTTTGAAATGGTAATCGTTTCCATCCTGGCAAACGAGGACCACCACAATTTTACTTTCTTTTTAGGGAACGTTTGGCAAGGAAATTGGTGTGGGAAATTTGATTTTCAATTTTTAAATTTGTGTTTGGTTCAGTTGTTGAGGATTGTGGAAAGTATTTGGAGTAGATATTCTAAATATCGATGTATCTAAGAATCTTGTGCGAGATTATCTCATTTTTTTATTTCTTTATTAATTATCTTTTATTTTTAAGGATTATTATTAAATTTGAATTCATGATTTTTAATAATAAAAATATGGAAAATTTTGAAAATAATTTTTAATTTGATAACAATTTTTATTTTTTTTATTATCTTAACTTTTTTATGGAATATTATTAATTTTGAATTAAAAGGTATCAATAAAAAAATGAAAAATTGAAAAGAAAAAAGAGGGTATTTTTTACGAGATTTTGATTAAAATTCAGTTATTATAATAAAAATTTTGACAATTGGTGATAGGGGATGATGAACGCAGAACACTGCACAAGACGGTGGTAGAATCAACAATAAAATTTGAAAGAATTAACATGTCTTCGAATTATGTCAGGAAAAAATATATATGATAGATTACTTTTGCAAATTTATACGAACTGTAATCAATGGTTTTTGTTAAAATTTATACATTATTTATTTATATATTTTCATAAGTTTTAATGTATCCTTATTTTTAACTTGGGAGGGGGAGAGAAACCTGAATCGAACTCTGATATTCAAGCCTACAATATTATAAATTTATTTTAATAAAATTAAATTTGATATTTCATTTCCTACTTGATTGATTTAAAATGAGTACTCAAATGAGAATTTTTATAATTTTATTGTTATGTTCCAAACATAGGATAATGAATGTGTTAATATTCATTTCCTCAAAATCATATTCTCAAACAACTTTACTTTCTTGTTCATAAAATGAGCTCTTAAAAGTTAGAAGTAAGTGTTAGGAAAATATGTAAGTGCTCTGTTTGTTTAAATGATTTTATGTACTTTTTTTTTTGTCGAAGGTAACCCGTAGCCGCTACCGAGGTGCGCACTGGGTAAACCCCGCCCCTATGTAATAGCCTTCAAACCACACAGAGGAGGTAAACCACACTTGGCAAGCCAGGTGTGACAGGCTCACACCTAGTGGTGTTGATGGGATTCGAACTTGAGACCTTTAGCCTCAAGATATCACCACTCCACCACTAGGCCATCCCCAAGGGGACATTTTATGTACTTATTATGTAGGCTATTCTTGGTTTTGGACGTTGAATGTATTGTCGCATATGTATTTTGTATGCGAAAAAAAAGGAGAAGTTTCTATTGTTGTTCATACTTGCACAAGTCCACGAGTGGATCTCGATTTATACATACAATTTGTTGTTGTGCAGTCGCGCACTATTTTAAAAAGGGTTAAGGTCCAGTATGTTCTTTTAAATCACAGTTTTGGTCCGGAAATAAAATATGGGTTCAACTTTTTTAAAGTATCGGATTGGTCCCTTTGTTACTCTCTAAAGTGAAAAATGTTAACGTCCGTCCATTTGAGCTCACTAACTACGTTAAATGGTCTATTTTAGCGCGAAATTACTCCGCATTCTAGTTTAGACTGATTCCAAAAGGCCGCGATAACCTTTCTTCCAAAGAGTAGCAAGACTCGACTACCCAACTCCAATGTTGGAGAACCTGATTCTGAATAGCTTCCCATTCATCTGTCGCTCGAGATAGAAGTTGCCAACATTAAGAACTGGGAGAAATTTGTTATGGAAAAATAGGAGAGCGTGTTATTGGAGTCTATCGTTGTCTCACCCAGCCAAGAGCATGCCTTTCTCTGCTGGGTCATGGACTCATGGGAGATGTCGAGGACCTTGCAATGGAGAATTTCTCAATAAGGCTTTTCGAATAGGTAGAGGCAGAGCAGCTGTATATCATGATTTTGGAGGAGACCAATTTAGTTCTAGTTTCATGCCCACACTCCCAAATTTCCCCAACAATAATAGATCAGATGACTAAGGTTGGGTTTGAAGAATGCTGGCATATGTTGGAACCTTATGTAGAATCTAGCTGAATAAACACAAGGTAACAATGTAACAACAATGACAATTCAAGATCAAAATAACAATAGTTTGAAATAAGCTAAGGATCAAACAATGTTAACATGAAGAAAAGAAACTCGAGGTCGGGAGATTAAAGTTTTCTTAAACCAAATTCACCCCGTATGAATATTTGATTCTTAGGATACAACGGATAAATTGGAACTTTCTCCGGCAAACTGAACACTATGTTCAAACTTGATCAAAGAGAGCTAGAACTTGAAACTTTGAACACAAACTAGAGCACAAGCTTAACTCAAATTTAGAGAGCAAGAATGAGAGAATAGAAAAGAGAGAAGAGGAGAATGATTTGTTGGTGTGTTTTACATATGAAGTTAAGCACCCTTTTTATAGCTTCCAAAAGAAGCTTCTCAAGTGTTCCATTATTAAAACACAAGGTGCAACTCCCAAAACTCAGGGTTGTCATTAGTTGTAATCTACAGTTTCCATCACATTTTGTTATATTTTCCAACACAGTATGCGGCTTTGTTTTCAAGACTTTAAATATTTTGGGATGATGGATAGGAATTGGGCCATAAGAGGAATTGTTTTGAATTGGAATGGGGTGGGGTGGTAAGCTCCCAAAAAAGTGAAAGCAGTCGTCGCATTTTATGAGGGGAATGAAGAAGGTATCACTTGTTGTTTTGTCGCTGTCAGATGGGTACGGTCTGTAATGATAAGACAGCTTTCGGTAATCGAACTTTGGTGATGTGGTTAGCAGCCGGGGCCGGGAGATGGGTGGTCAGGGTTGATACAGAACTAAGGGATGCATGAGTTGACAGAGTTGAAACCCTAACTTAACGAATTAGTGAGTTCAAATGACGAATATTAACATTTTTTAGTTTAGGGAGTAATGGTGGGATCAATCTGATACTTTTAGACCATCTTTATCGGTAGTAGGGATGTCAATGGATAACGGACCTTATGGGTACTCGTAAAAATTATCCACGATGAGTAGGGTAATTACCCAGTCAATGGGGACGGGCACGAGTACTGGTAATTACCCACATTTTTTTACGGGTACGGGTGCAGGTATGGGTACCTTAGTACCCAATCCGCCCCATACTCATATGTGTATTTATACATATAATGTTATATATAATTGTGTTTATGAAAATTATTAATATTACAATTATAAATCAGAAAATAATAAATATTTAAATTTGATTTGATTTTATATTTTATTTCATATATATTATATTTTAGTTTATTTCCTAGTTTGTACTTTTTACAGGAAATTAATTATACATACATACATACATACATACAATCTATACATACATACATACATATATATATATATATATATATTATAAAATTTAAAAATATTTATTGATAATTGAAAATAAGGCAATACTATACTGTATATGGCCATCGCCTAATTTATAGACATTTTGCATTCATTAGTCTACGTAATTATAATTTTAGAGAAGTTAATTGAAGATGATTTATTTCGTGTTTTTTTTTTCAAGTTAGTTTTTTAATTGAAACACATAATACAATAAATAAAGAAAATTAATTGATTTTCTGCTACAGGTTCACATAAATGTCTTTTTTTTTTTGTTATTCATAGTATTGTAATGTTTGTAGAGTTATTTATTTAATATAATTTTTTATGAAGATTGTATTAATCAAATGGTTATTATGATTTTAGTTTTTTAATGTTTTAAATTTATAATTTTTTATAGTTAGTTAAATTGTGGGTAATGGGTATGAGTATGGGCAGTTAGGTACCCAGAGGGTATGGGGACGGGCACAACAATTGCTACCCATGCGGATATGGGGACGGGTACGGGTATTTTTTTTAAACGCGGGTATAGGGATGGGTACCATAGTACCCTACTCATACCCTATCCATTACCATCCCTAATCGGTAGCAACCAGTGGGGGTGGTCGACCCCACGTATGCAAACCAAATAAAATAAAATGTGTAATGCATATTTTGGATGTCGACCACGGAAGACCAACCAACCGTCGTTCCCTCTCTCTCCTTTTCTCTCTATTCTCTTTCTCTCCTCCAATAGAATGGAGACTCCATTGAATTTGGATATGTAAATTTTATTTAGATAAATAGAAATATGCATATTTTTTTATATAATACATTAAAAAAATTAAAAAATACCAAAATTCATATTTTTTTCATTTTCTATAAATAGATATCAATTTTGTTATATTTTCACACACTTCACAAATTATACTATCAGATCACTCATATACTATTATTCTGTCAAATCATACTATCGGATTGCACTCATATACTATTGTTATTTATGTTCATAGTTTGTTTACTTATATTTTGTCATATTGTCGATTTTATATAAGTTTGATATTTTGTATTGTTACATTTTTAAGTAATAATAATAACAATAATTTATTTTAATTATAACTAATTATATTATATTTATTAATAAAAGAAAAAGAAAAATAACATATAATGTTGTGGTTGAGTGTTTATGGTGGTTGTTGATAAACTATCAAATTGTACGTGGTTCAGTTGGGTAGAATATTGGTGATGTGTGAGAAAGAAAAATTGATTAAATATTGAGGTTGTTTGTCTGGTTGAGGGTGTTTGCCCAATTGCAGATGATGGTAGTTTTAGAAAAGTTAAAGGAGCAATATGGACCCAAAATTTATTTTGTGAAGCAAACTACGATTTTGAAAATAGATAAGGTAACCAAATGGACCCTATTCTATTTTCAAACTGAACGGATGTATGAGTGGAATTACTCATGCAACATTTTGTTCTAAAACTGCCACAAGAATGTTCATCCCTTTTCAAGTAAAAGTTCAAAAATGAACTCTTGCACGAATAACCCTACCAATCATGCAGTCGTGCATCACTTTTTGAAAATGAACTGTCGTGTGACTAAAACATTGTCCAACGGTCTTCTTCCCTACCAATTGTGTATGCATGAACAATATTGCATATACCAAACAATAATTCTTCCCATACCAATCATGTTCTTCGCAATAATGGTCATATGCGATGGGCTTAAGGCCAAGAGGTTGGTCATTCGTGTTTTTCGGCGACAACAATGGTATTCAACGATGGTCTTCCCAGTGGGCTGGTTGGTGGTGGTCGTCTATCAATGCAGGAGCAACACCAGTAGTGTAACAGCTCGGTCCCGAGATAGGGGTTTATGAATGGGGACAGGGTGTCATTAAAGGGTTGATGAGGTAAAATGGAAGGTTAACATGATGATTTGACAGACGAGATATGCCTTTGGGGATTAGACGAGGATACTCATATTCACTTTTGCTAGACGGTAAGTAAATCGGATAGACGGATATCAATCAGCATAGATGACGATAGTTAATAATACATGCAACCCATTGATTTAGACGAAAGAAAATCATACTCGGGTAGTAGAAATAGAACTTAGTATGCATCTTATACTCAAATAATTATATCTAGGAGATCACTCGTAGAATCTTGATAATCATAATAAGACTTAATCATCGGAATTAGAAAGAGTGTATCAGAGTAGCAGATCACATAGTGGGATTTCAAGGAAATATTAGATAATAGTGAAACAGTCTTGGCAGCCAACCCACATCCACAGCCACCAACATCCTCAACATCTCAACCTGAAAACATTTGAAAAAGAGGGGGCATGAGCACTAATGTACTCAGTGGGTTTTAGTAAAACACTTTAATAAACTTCAAGATATCCAACAATCAACTGACGGTATATGGAGAGCAAAACGCTAAAGCCCTCTCCATATCCGTAAAATCTTTTCTTTTCCTTTGGGCCCATCTT
This sequence comes from Perilla frutescens, assembly GCA_026008535.1. Classification (NCBI taxonomy): domain Eukaryota; kingdom Viridiplantae; phylum Streptophyta; class Magnoliopsida; order Lamiales; family Lamiaceae; genus Perilla; species Perilla frutescens. Next base: position 43,240,854 of record BRKX01000013.1, on the reverse strand, counting down.
GGCTCAAACCTGACGTCAACTGTACCCTTAGGCATGCCATATGATAGAAGAGGGGTTACCTCAAATATCCGAACGAGTTTGCGAGGAAAAACCCAGCAGTGACTCCCTTAAGAGTTCCGAGCTCATATCCTGCTTAAGTGAAAAGCTAAGTTCCTTCCTTTCTTATCCTTGCTAGCAATACCAAGCTTAGAACAATGTCTAATGCTAATCCTTTAATACTATATATTCTCGGCCTACAAGGGTTTAATGCTGCCTTGTTAAGGCAAACCTTAATTCTTAATTCTGAGAGTTAATCAAGCATAAACATTGAATTGCAGGAAAAGAACGTAAACAAATATGATTCGGAGCTAAAGGTAATTCTAAACATCTCATGCTAAGCATAAACAATACTTTAGTAGCTCTATCATTTCTAAACATGCTTTGAGAGCTCAAGTAAAACATAATATCTTCTTTTCTTCCTTCCTTGTACAGAGATCAATCAGGCTGAGCAAAAATACTTTATTGGATATCTCATTTGCCCTAACATGCTTCTAGAGCTCACTAGCTCAAACTTTAGATGAGTATAGATTTGCCCACCTTGATTACGGAATGGAAGACGAGGCAACGAGCTGGTGGTTTTCCTTAGTATTTCTCCGAGGCTCGATTCCTCCTACAAAAGTCGAATCGTCGACTTAGCGGTCTCCTTCGAAGATTTCTAATAACATGATATTAAATAATACTCAACTATTATTTCCTTAGCTAGGACTTAACATGGATAGCACGACTTTGACTTAATAAGGGATCGAGAATGGTTTAATTTATCTAAGGAACTTCTCGACTCGATCTCTAAATTTTTAGACGGAAAATAACTCGAATATCTTATTCGAAATAAATTGAAATTAACTTGAATACCTTACTATAATTTAAACTTGAATATGGCTTGAAAGTAACATAATTTAAAAGACTCGAAAAGATCAGAAAGAAGGGGTACGGAAATAGCCGAAAAGAACGGCGAACGAAACAGAAACAACACGGAGAAGGGGGGGCGCCGCGGGGCCGCCTTGCCCCGGCGGGCTCCAAGCCCCCGGCGGGCTGGGGCGCGGCGGCGCCCACCCCCCTCCCCCCCCCCCCCCCCCCCCGCGGGGCTCTCTCTCTCTTTCTCTTTTCTCTCTCTCATCATCTGGGTTCCTTCAACGTGTTCTTCAATTGTTCTTCGTGTTCGTTGATTTCTTCGACGAACACGAAGAACAATTAACCCGAATTTTTATAAAAACAACGTACTTGAATTTAACATGCAACAACATGCTTTTAACTTAAAAATAATTTTGGCATTACAACGACACAAACATGATAATCCTCCTTTAAATTAGAATAACGACAAAATCGTTAAGTGTGGCTTGAACGGAATTTAACGGAATAACGAGGTTAATCTTCTTAGAATAATAATGACGGGATTAGAATGAGAATATAACATACACGTTATTAACTTGGAATTTCAACAAAATCGAAATGTAACTTTAGACGAGCAATAATGAAGAACGCGAAGAACGTAAAGAACGGAAAGTAAATGCGGAATTTAAAGACGAAAAAGAAATGGAATTGAGACCGACGAACCAAAATGGACGGGGTCAGGTGCGTCGAAGGAATGTGGTTAGCTTGGCGTCTCGTCGAGTCGCAACAGCGGCAGAGCCGCCTGCTACGATTTCAACGGCGCCCCTAGCACATTCCTTCGCCGCATCCCTTCCACGCCACTCCGCTCGTCGTCTTGAAGAACACTCACGAAGAACGCTTTTTACTTCGACAGAACCTTCTTGGCTTTCAAAGCTTTTCACCCTCTCGATTTAGAAGTGAAGTGGATGTGAAATGAGCAAGGATTTACAAAGGGGTGGTCCCCTATTTATAGGAAAAGCTTTGGCTTCCCTTGAAAGCCATTGCTGTGCGGAAATACTGCAAAAGCTACCCCGGGTTCGGTTAAAAGCTGCTTTATTCGATGTCGAGGTCCAAATGACTTCAGACACGAAATCTAAAAATACCGGGAGACTCATTGGCTCGAACACTAGTGAACCAACTCGATTCGTGAAGAAGACGGGGTCGTCGGAAGAAAGACGAGCAAAGATTCCCTTTTTGGAATTACTTTTTACTATTCACTCAGACTGATAGATTCGGCTCCCGAGCGTTCGATTGACCTCAGAATGACAATCTGTGAACGCCAACGGAATCCTTGAGTCATTTCCCATAAGAGGGGCCTGACAGAACTGAACTTGAATAAACGAGGAGGATTTCGTAAATTTTTCAAAACACGAATGCACGCAAAAGTTACTATTCATTTCCTTTTTCAAACACGTTGTCCATCACCGGGAACTCAAATGACCTCATATTTGAGATCCGAAAATACCGGTGTACTCCTTGAGTCAAAACCTTTCTAAAGAGACCATAAATGGCAATAAAAGAATTAAGATTATATTTTCCGAAAGACGATCTTTACGAAAATTAACTCCAAAAGTCGTGACTGACATCCAACCATAGCTAACCTTAATTAAATTCCTTCTTTAATAATATTAACAATTCTCTAATCCTGATTCAAAAATCTGGAGTATTACAAGTAGGCACCGGGACTAACAATAGTCATAGGCCATAAGTTCAAATATTGTTTATTTGTGTATCAAATATTGTTTGTAAAGTTATGTTAGTAACATATATTCTTATACATTACCCTTGAAAGCTCGAATAAGTTCATGAACCTTAAATATTCTCGATAATATAAATTTGAACTCAACTTGATAATAGAGGAATCAACCATAAGTCCAACCATACTCCAATTCACTTGAAATGATTACAATTGCATCCTTAGTTTTGGACATTCCCCGTATACTCACTTAGTTCTAGACATTGAGACTCCTAGTAGTTCGATCCTAATTATGATTGCCAACACACTGTAAATGACATGGTGACGATTTTGGAGTCCACTTTGTCTGTGTTGAGCCCACTCTTATGTTGTTGTTGTTGTTGTTGTTGTTGTTGTTGTTGTTGTTGTTGTTGTTATATAGGAAAAAGGTCCAACGAGGACATACTCCAAACTATATGATAAGAGTCAAGTAGGATTCTATTTTAAGTTTTGGTCCAAATAAACCCTCAAACTTCAAAAATTAGTTCAAGGAGACCCTCCATTACCCCTCAAACTAACATCTTTCAAATGGACGTTAAACATTATCCCAATTCATCTCCCTCACCACACCTCATCGGATAGGAGGCCTTAAAATCACATCAACATTACCGATCGCTAGTACCCATCGTCAGCAGCCATTCTAGTTGTGCTCTCTTCTCCTTCAACTTCTCATCTCCTGAGCAGAACTTGCCTCTCATCGATGTTGAAGCCTGCACATTCCAACTGTGTTTAGAAGGTATCGAATGAATTTGGAGCTAAGGATTGCAAGTGTAGCTAAAAAACATATCAAATTTAAAAGAACTATTTTGATCTTCATACATTTTAATTTGAGGAGTAGGTAAAAATTTGAGGTTTAAGGAAATAGACCTATGGCAACGCAGATGCTCCACATGATTTAAGAGGAGGAGAGAGAAGCTCAATGAAAGGTTCCATATATTTAATTTCAAAATTAGGTTTTGTGATTTATATGAAGGATAATGTTTCATCATTATCACCTTCGGAAATGAGATTATTGGGTCTGAGAGTGACGTACGTGCGGGAGGAGGAATTGGCATGTTGAATTTGGTTATTAGGCAACAAATGTGAGTTTATTGTCGATAGAATTGAATACTAGGATGTTGGGATCAGTTGCAATTCATGTCTGCCTTTGCTTTAGCCTCTTTGCGATTGAAGTGACCTTTTGTGCTTGGCTCATTAGGCATCTCCTCTCTTCATAATCCAAACGACTAAATTGATAGATGTATGGGACGTTAATTTGAGGGGGGTAACGAAGGGTCCTCATGAACTAATTTTACATGTTTGAGGGTATTTGAATCAAAAATTAAAATAGGGTCATACTCGATCCTTATTATAAAGTTAAGGGTCCTCGATGGACCATTTCCCATATATATACATATATTATTATTATTATTATTATTATTATTATTATTATTATTATTATTATTATTATTATTATTATTATTATTATTATTATTTTGTATAAATTAAAATTAAGAGTAAAGTACTAAAGCATTGGAAAATGATCAATGAAATAAGAGCAATAATAGGGTAGAATTTGAACCTGAGCACCAGCATAGAATCTCCCGTTTTACACTCCCAACTCCCCTCCTCACACTCTCTCTCTCTCTCTCTCTCTCTCTCCGGACAGTGAACAGCAACAGTGACAGAGAATTGGGGGAATCTTGCATGGGCGATGGAGGAGGGCAAGAGAATCCGAGTGGTGTTTAGAGACGACGACATTTTGAGCGAGACCCAGAAATTGGAGGGGTTGCGCCGCAGCTGGGTTTTGTTCAAACCCCACCACCACGACGTCGTTTCTGACCTAGCCTCCCATCTGCTCCACGCTTTCCAACTCCACCAATCCTGCCCCCACGGCCTCCTCCTCTCCGTACGGACTCCCCACTTTTCTATTTCTTTCATGTCTGTTTGAGCTGCTCTGCACATTTTCTTTTTCTCAATGCCCCTAAAGTTCTTTTTCTTTTGATGCTTCTATGTTTTTGGGTTTTGTTCTATCTTCTAAAATGTATATCCCATTCAAAAGTTTATTGCTTTTGATCGATTATGTGTGGAATAGTGCTGATGTTTTTGTCCATTGCAAGATTTTTTTTGAACTTGTGTTTTGGATTGAAGAGTAGATTGATGTGGTTATTGAGAATTTGCTTCTTCTGAGAAGAGTCATCTGTCTCATAATCCTAAAAATGCATGCACACTCTAGTGTTTCTCTGATCTGTATGTTTGGAGTTCCGTTCAGTGGAAGATGTATGATCCTCATTTTTCATTTTCTTTCTGCTATTATTTTTGTATTGATTTGTATTTTATGTTTTCATTTGGCTAATTCTTTTCTCATTTTGTATTGGCGTGTCAAGCTAATGTGATTCAGACTGGTTTGCTTGTGAATTGTAAAGTTGGGAATCAATGTTTTGGTATATAATTATGTTGCTAGTTATTAAATTTATTTTTGTTTCTGAAAAGCAGATATCCGGCTATGTCTTGCCGCCGTTTGAATCTACCTGCATTCTAAAAGATGACGAAATAATCAGGTTTGTTAAAGATGATTCATCCTAAACACAATAGAAGGGATCTTGACTTTTGCATGCATATGTGGAAGATAATATATTGACATTTTAACTTTTGCATTTGAAATCAAGTGTACGGAAGAGAAAAGACACTTTGTCAATAGAAGGAAACAATGCTCCTAATGAAGTTCAAAAATTGAAAGCTCTGGAGAAGCAACCTGTAAATACTGGTTCCTTGCTTTTAACAAATGAGGAGTTTGAGGAAGAAAAAGGTGGTTATAAAAGTGATGAACCTGAAGAGAAATCTGAAGAAGATGAAGGTCTGTTGGAAGTTGTGGAAAATTCTAATAAAAGGAATCGTAAAAGAAAAGCTGTGGAGAGGCTACACGGCTATAAGTATGTATTGTTCTGCTCCTTACATGATTTTCTGAATGCCGCTTCTTATATTTATGCTTACGCTTGCTATTTCTTAGGGAGAAGAAACAACGTTCTGTGGCTACTGGAAATACTTCCAGTGATGGTTGCAAAGAGAAAAAAGATGGTTCTATAGCTGGAGATGATGTGAAAAACAAAGATGAACCTGCTAAGCATAGTGACGATAGCAATGTGTTTGAGCCTGTCGTGAAGCGGTATGCTTATTGGAAACTATTTATTCAGAAAATTTTACTTTCACCCACTGTCCATCTGTACAAAATACAAAACAATTTTGAATCTGGAAGTCCTACTTGATTTATACCTCTCTCCTGCATTTAGTGCTTCAAATTGCCTCATTCATGACACTAATTGCAAGTTGCTACTAAATTGCTGGTGCTCTGATTTTAAGATAAAATCATTCGAACATGAGAAATTTTGAAACAATAAGTTCGAAACAGATTTATAGGGTCCTGAAACATTTATGTGCTGTTGCAACCTGCAGTGATCTATAAGGAATATTTTGTAATACACAAACTTAAGCATATAGATTGTTCTCATTAGAAATCCCCACCTCTTTTGTCCCTATGTTAAGCACCCATTTCAGGCCATTGAACTAATCTTGATGGGGGCAAGTTACACGAAGAAACTGAATGATTTTTCGACCTTCTTTTTGGAATTAATGTAATTTTCCTTTAAGGAGTAACTAACATTTTGGTCAAGTGAAATAGGTAATTTAATTGATATGTGAAATAGGTAATTTAATTAGTTTATATATGCTTTAAAATGATTTTAGACATATACCTTTAAGGCTTCATAAATTTTATCAAGATAGTGATGAGAAAGCTAGTGTCTCTTAAAGCAGGATGTAACAGAGCTCGAGGCAAGTAGTTATGTTAATCTAGTGAAAATGCAAAAAGGATTTAAGTTATCAAAAAACGAAGATACAGTTTCCACCATGGATGCCAATATGAAGATCAAGTTTGTACCTTCCCGAAAAAAGTGATATGTTAATTTTTTTTTTTTTGAGCTAGCATATATTTTCTTTGAGAAATTGTTAATAGTTTTACTTTCATCAGTAAATTTGTTAAAGAATCCGGATCTTCCAATCTAAACCCGAAAGGTCCTTTTTTATTTTCAGAAGGAAGAATAGATTCCGAAAAGGGAATTAAATATTTAAAATACTTATTAACTAAAATTGTAACTGATGCTAATGGTAAAAAATTAGTAAAAACTCGATTAGCATACAAGAAATCAGGAAAGAAATACCAATAATAACAAATCTCAAGGATTTATAATTGGTCCAGTGGCCTCTAGAAATGTGATTAAATTAGGACAGAAGAAGACTCCAATAATGCTACTGACAATAAAAACCTTGAACTCATTGGTCTTAGATTGGTGACTAGCACAGTAGCACGCATGGTTTTATTCTAGTTTCTCCTCCTTTTCTCCTTTTTTTAGATGTTCATGTAAGCATTTTATGCGTCTATTTCTGCAGGTGTTTTCTATCTGCTCATACATCTATTTATTCTATCTAATCTTTGTCATGCATGCATATATGCAGAACTGATGATGTTCAAGAGGAAGACAAAGAAACCGATGATGCCAAAATTTCACCGAAAGAAACAAAAAAGGTAACTTCATTATCAATTTAGGTTTCGTTTACTTTAATGAATAAGGGCGGATAAATAAATTATCCAACTATATCCTATGTTTACTTTGCATGATATTAAAATGATGGATAACTCAAGCCCGTGATAAATGAGTTTTGAGTGCTTATATGGAGCATATGTATCCCACTTCTCTAGGTGGGATATGATTTATCCTTCCTTGTATCCACTAAACTATCTATCCACCCAATTATATATCCTCAAACTCAAAGTAAACAAGCCCTAATTAATGGATTATATTGGTCTTGTGAACTCTAAATTACTCCTTTATTTGATTTGCTAATAGCTTTTGCTGACTGAAATATATAAAAATGTGTAGCTTTTCAATGTTTTGTTGGAGTAAATACTAAGAATCGTGTAACCATGAATTAGTTCTAAATAAGAGTAATCCTTTGGTTGATGTCAAATTCCAGCTCGGTCTTCTGTGGATGTGAGATACTGATTATGAATGTTGCTATATATTTCCTTCATTGTACCAAATTTTCCTTTCTTGGTCTCTTTTCCTTAAATCATACTGAAAAACTATTTGGTATGTCCTGATCATTTGCAGCTTCCAAGTAGAAGTGCTCGGCGGAAGTATGCCAAAAGAATATGGTTGCGTGAAATGGCAAAAATTCAGAAGCAAAATGCAAACTGTGAATCAGAGGGTCTTGTAAGCTATTGTATATTTGTATTAAGACTCTTCCAATGCCTGGTAATCTAAAGTTTGACTCTGACAGTTTGGCTTAATTTTGCAGCGAAACTGGAAAGAGGACCAAGCTAAGGCAGACAGAAAAAAATCGGATGACCAATTGAAAGGACGGGTTAGTGCTTTATTTTTCTTATTTCCTTTAGCTATAAAGTTGAAAAACTGAATAGCACAATCTTACAGCAAAAGTGGAAAAAATACGAAGCTGATGCTGAAAGGAATAAAGAGGATGGCCAGCCAAAAGGACTAGTGAGTTATCTTCTTTTTAGAGCCCACAGTTGCTGCCTCTGATTGTCATTTGATATTGACCTAAGTTCTCTGTCCAGCTACACTTGAAGATATCTTCCCAAAGCAATTGGCGTGTTAAGGGCAAAAAGCATAAGCATTATAGCCAAAATGGTGACTTTCTTAAACACCCAAATCAAAATGGTGATGTGCACAAGCAGCAAAATCAAAATGGTGATAAACATGAGCAGTTGACCCAAATAGATGACATACTTGAGCAGCCAAACGACAGTTTGCATGAACAACCAGATAAGAATAGTGCAGCTGTGCAAGATCGTTCAAACCAAAATTGCAATGTATCAAAGCAATCAAATCACAAAAGTGCTGAGGAGAATGAAGTTGTTCCCATCGAAATAAGGCCAGGACATATTCGCTTTGAGCCTTTGGAGGAAGAAGAAGGTATTGCTTTGTTTCTGCATTCAATCTATGTGCACTGAGGTCATGATGCTCACGTCATATTCCTAAACTTGGTTCATCTAATTAGGTTAATGGGACAATTATGGCTCAATAAAGTTAATCATGTTATCAACAATGCATTTGAAGTTTTCTTCTCTCATTTCACCAGTTCTTATTGAGTTATTGTAGAGAAACATGGTGAACTAAGTTTAATGCTTCTTCAAGTTGAGAAGCCCAATTTGGTTTCTGAACTGGAGTTGATGTACATCCTATACTGTGCACCAACTTCATTAATTGTTGATATATGTTTCAAGTAGTCTCTGATGCCACTGTTCTTAAAATTATTTTCCAACAAATTCTCCTTTCATGTTCTTTCCTCTTGTACAGTTTAGAATGAAATAATCTATTCCACACTTGGATATTCATTACTCCACTTGGTTTACATGATGCACTGTGAATCATCTCACATGTGAATCTCTTTTTGTTGATGCAGAACAAGCTGTTCAGCAAGATCATGCACCTCTGGTAAATTTCATTGTATCTTTGAGTGTTGGTTAAACAATATATTTCATTATTTTATCGCTGTATTTGAGTTAGGATCATTTTCACGAAATGATTTTACTTCAGAACAATAGCTACATAGGAGATCATGCAATCAATATTTTCAACTTGGGTTTCTTTAGGGGTGGCCTGAACTCAAGGGATGCAATCCATGCCATGTGTCAGACACATGCATGCCATGTGGGTCAGACACTTGTATGCAAGGCATATGGTGTCAGCCAACATTGAAATTTAATTTCTAATTCAGCTGTCAAAATATGTACTTTTCACGAACTCACTGTTTTGCCCACTAATATGTGATTCATCAAGACAAGGAGATATATGATATTTCCTTTTATTTTTACTGACATTAACATGGAATGAGGCTATAAAATGGAAAATGAGCATACATGATTTTACTCATGATAAAGGTGTGTGGAAGAAGATTCAGCACAAGGCTTTGCTGAGTTGTTGAAAGATGTTTGACAATGTTACTGATTCAAATGTAGCCAGCTTCCCCATCCCAAAAAACCCAACATCTGACTATCATTCTGTTAAAAAGTTTTGTGGTAGAGTTGAGCGAGTAGAGCATGCCAAGGATGTCATATTATTTAGAAGCTTAGATAGTGATCTTGTCTTTAGTTTTGACCTTTCTGTCAATGTTTCTCATTCAAATTGTTCACACATTTCCTCATCATGAATCTGCTTTTTTTTTTTTTAGGAAACCTTCAACTGGAATGGAATTACTTGTAAGAAGAAAGGCCAACAGTGGGGGAAGGAAAGTCGTCGATTCACTCCACGAAACGACTACAAAACAAACAAAGAGGATTTTCAAACAATGACTACAGAAAAAGAGAAACAGCCAAATGAGGAAATTGACTTTGATAAGCTTCCACCTCTTCTTGGCATTCCTAAGGTTGTTACTTGTTTTATTCTAAAGATCATTTACAATAATGATTCTGCGGAGTACAATTGAAATTTCTCTACATTCTTCTAAGAAGAAACTCTCTGACCTAAATCATTTGCATTTTTATTCCTTTTTTGCAGAAAGGAGATCTCATTGCATATCAACTTCTGGAATTATCATCAACATGGACCCCCGAGCTTTCTGCCCATCGAGTATATTTCAATGATAGTTGAAGCATTCTTTTCCCTGTTTATTGACCATGATAAATGCTCATAACATCTTCTATCATTTAGGTTGGAAAAGTATCCTGGTACAATACGGAATCCAATCAAACATTGTTACTGCCAGTACCAGAATATCCAATCGCCTCTGAGAAAGACGAGGGGGATGAATCCGCACAACCTGATAACTCCCTTTATAAAGAAGATGGGTCTTTGGAGGTAAGCAGTGTATGCATGGAATGTATTCTTTGCATCAGTTGCCTACATGCCTTGTATGCCAGCAGAACATCTGCTTAGGAAAGGCTGAATAACTGCTCCTGATTGTTCCGCTGTGATCCATATTTTGCAGATTGCTTTTTCGGAACTTATTGATGTCCGTGTCCTCACCAATGGGAGATCAGAACCAGGCAGTGAAGCGGTTAGATGTGCGAGTGAAGCTTCTACAGGCAATGTAAATCCTCTGAAAACAGATAAACCAACTGCTGAACGCAGCCCAGGTATAATGTTCACTGCAATTCGAGGAATCCAAAAAACTAAATTTATAGCGCATAGTAAAAAACACATGCAAGTTATCTCTGTCCTAACTCCTAAATAAACCTACCATCCACAGAAACTCCAGAACCAAAGCAGGGGAAAGAGACCCAGCCACTGACTGCAGGTAAGTTCGTTTCTTGCACTATATATCTAGTCTGTTTTCATTTGTTCCAGTGACTTAATAATACTAACATTCTCGTAGAAGTCGGGGGGAGTGTCTGGGACCAATTGAGTGAGACTTTAAATGCGAAAAAGGAGCAATTATCCAAGCAAAATGGGTGGGGCAGTACCCCCCCGAAGAAGGTGGTAGTAGTATCTCAGGAGAATAGTTGGGGGAAGAATGCGAAGCAGCTACAAGCATCATCACCGGGAAGTAACTGGGGTAAGAATTATACCCAGAAACCACAGGTGTCGCAGCAGGACAATAATAGTTGGGGTAAGCAGAGTAGTACAGGCAGTAAATCATGGTCGCATAGAGCTCTGAGAGGCAGCGCACTTGGTCCGACAATGGCTATGCTAAGGTCGAAAAAAGATACATGGGACCGGAACTGAAAGAAACTGGAATGCTGGGTACTTTTGTGTTCAATATTAAAACTATCAAAACTTGTTGGCTTCTTCTGTCTTTCCCAGCAGCTGTGGTAAGCTCTTTGCCCTGTAAATTACTGGTTCTGATGGATATGATATGACCTTAATTTGTCAACTTATTTCATGGTTTCATTCCTAAACTGTAGCTTAGATTTTTTTTTCCAATGAGCTTCCTTTTTCTTTTCAGCTTCATCCAATATTTTTCGTTTTGGGGTGTATGAATATGACCATCAGTATCTCAATAACGACCGATTTGTGTTTAAATTTAAAATAAAAAGTAAAATAATCAGGTAAGAGTTACTTTTCTTTTTAAGTTTTTCCTTTACGGATCATTATTTTGATAATGGCCATTAGTTTCTTCTTTGATTGCAGTTGTAGTAATAATAGTCGAACAAATAACGCCCCTTACAGATTGGCAACTTGATAAATAAATTTACACATACCAGCGGAGAAAATATTGGCTGAAACATTTAATTAGATTTCAACTTCAAACATCTACGCATATAATCAAGGCATTTTGATATGGAACCTAAATGAAGGCATTCATCTTCATAGCAAAATGGTTCGATGCAGCAACTGTTTCGAGCCTCCAGAATATCTCCTTTGTGAGGAATGAAATATGTATAATTTTATTTATTAGAAAATTATGAATAAATTATTTAATAACTATTGTGAATTATAAAAAAAATTGTATTATTCATTTTTGGGTTAAAAATGATGAATTAAGCTTAATTTTAAAATTTAAATTCGGTTGCAATTATGAAAAGAATGCATTGATTACCTACGCTATGCAACAATTCTCGTTTCCAAAGAAAACATGTGGAGTTTTTGTTGAAGTAATTCACAAATTACTTAAATTTAATAATAAAAAAAAGGTTGTCACCTGCACATTGGACATAAGGTCTTATATCTAATGTAAAAAACGTATCCCCATAATATTGAAAAATATCACTTATAAATTATTTTTTGTAAAGTACGACTTCTGAATTCTAATATTAAAAATTATCACTTTTAATAGTTAAAAGTAACATAAATTTCCAACTGATCGAACCAGCAAATTTTTGCCTAAAAAATTAGTTTTCAAAGTCAGCCATGACTTTAGACGGGAAATGTATTTTGTTAACGGCCTTGTTATTAAATAAATAAAGATAAAGATTTAGATTTGAGGCTGAATAAAAGTCACACTGACATGCTGCAAGAATGTACAACCACCATGCTGCTGCATTCATGTTACTGGAAAGGGAAAATAAAAATAGAGCAAACTTTGGTGCTGAGAATGTAGAGGAGGAGGAGGAGCTGAGGACATTTGATTCTTTACTTTGTTTCCCAACCTTAAAATTTCAGAAGCTTTCTTTTATTTTATCTCCTGTAAATTCTGTTCTACAATTTAAACAATGAGATTTTCTACTTCCATCTCACAAGCAGAATCAACTACTTTTTCCTGCTTTGGGATGCTAACGCACCTCATTCGAGCTGCGTCCATAACTTCAAAAATTAAACATCCTTTGCTATCTGAAATTACTTTTTACCATCATCTACATCCTTGTTTAGCGAGAGGCGATGCAGATGCTCAACGAGCTCCGCTGGTTCCTCGCCTTCCTTGACTATCTGTAAGAACGCACAAGATGAAACAAAACGACAACTTAGCACAACTGCAGATTGGCATCTAAACGTTTCTCAACAAATGAGAATGCTCTCAACACATCAACTGCCAGAATCAAAGAAGCTTTAGCAAACATTCCAGATTATGAGGAGAACAAGCAATCATTGGGAAGTCTTTATAGAATCAACAAAATAGTGGGGCGTCATTACAAGAATTTTCCTTCTGGCAAAATTGATGCATTAGTTTGTAAATGAAAATGTTACTTTCATGTTTCATCAAAATGATCATCACCATCTGCCACATTTACCAGAGTTGGGGCAATATAAGAGATACCGCAGAAAAGGTCCTAATTTTGGTCGCTAATAAACTACCTTCAATGTTCGCTTACATAACAGGCCACAAAGTTCTCGGCTAGTAAATCTGTAGACAATTCAGAGACAGACACACATATTCCACGAATCAATAAAAACCAAATTAACATAAGTGTTTAAACATTTTCCCACTGATTCCTTGAGGGAAGATTCTGGTTATCACGGTTATTTAGGATTATGATGCCTAGAAGTATTACCTTAATTCTGCCTTCTACCTATGAGAATCATAACAAATACAAAAACTAACACCAGGCAGTTGGGTTCCCAATTTGATATGATATTCTCACCCAAATCAACGTTTTAAAGCAGAACTTTATCTCCAACACTAGCAAAGTGTATCTGGAACATAATATAAATACTGCTATCAATTGTTGAGGATGAGAATAGTAACAACTCACAGATTACACAACCAACTTTTTCCAAAATATAATGATATGCCATGACAACATAAGGGATTAAGTACCTTAATTTCAGCATCTGTGCTAAAACCCATCTGAATGAGAAGATTACGATCTACCATTTCCACAAGGGCACTATCTCCACATTTGCTATCATTCCTGATCAACTGACTATAGCTTCCTCTGGATGACACATTACGCCCTATCCATACATAGAGAAGATCAGCATTTTCTCTGCCCAAACGGTTTGCGGGCACAAGTATGATATATATGGATCTCGAATCAATGATGGCAGAATGTATGTCCATTTTAAGCATGGAGGGCCACTTGTAGAATACTACGTTAGCAGTGCCAGTTATTCTATTAGCTATATCATCTGAAGCAAGATGAAATTTGTCATACTTTTTTCCGACTAGTAATCTACTTAAAACTTCATCCTCAGCCACACAGCTGCTTGAAACTGAAATCGGATCTTCCCTATCCATCTCAAAAGACACATCACATTTGAAGTTACATTCAGCATCTGCATCTCTCATAATATCATATTCCGAGTATCTAGTCAAGTTTTGTGAAGCATCAGATACTTGATATTGAGTAGGCAAGCTCATCTCAGGAGCAAAGTTGCTCCCTCGATTTCCCAAATGGGAGGGCCAAGTTTTTTTACTGGTAGGCCGTGGACCTTCCACTCTCAAGGCAAGGTTAGCAGAATTCACCTCTTTTTCCAGAGGTAAAGTTGCATTATCAAGTAAATCTGTACTGTCACCATCTGCACAACCATCGTTTTCCTCTAAAAGACCACTCTTGCTAGGATCGAAGTCACTGCATTCAAGTCCATGCGGAGATGGCTGAGCAGACACATGTGATAGGTCAGACCAGTTAGACGATGAAGGAGAAAAGGTAATTGAACTACAGTAATCAGATGTTGAAGGTGAGAGCGAAGTTGATCTGGAATTGGACTTCGGTTTATTGACAAGAAAAGATGAAAAAGATTCCACCAAGCTGAATGATGGTGATCGTGACAGTGAACAATCAGAAAGAGGAGCTGGACATCCCACTTCTTTTAAGTTATTTTTACTGCATGCTGGGCTACTCGTTACATACGAACAAAGTGAATCTGGTGAATCACACTGATCACTCGTAGACGTTGAAAGATTGGCAGGTGAGACACAATCATCAACTTCTTTACAGGTGTCCATTCCATCACATATCTGTGAGGCAAATTTACTAGAGTTCAATTTAGAGGAGGTGGTAAGTTCTTTCACAACACCACTGGCAAATTTTTTTCTCAATCTATTCCAACCATTCTCTCTGGCAGGAAGGCATGTCTCGGTTTCTGCTTCTGAGAGTGAACAAGGTGGTACCACCCCACCAGCTAGCGCTCCGTTGAAGATTTCAAAATCTAAATCATACTCAGCACGCTTCCTTTGATCAAGACCAGGATGAATCAACCCAGGCACCATTTGAGACCCGGTAGACAAGCTCTTTACCTCCTCAGACTTTGCTTCACATCCATCTGCCGAACTTATCCTGTAGTTGAGGGCATCCCAGAACTCAAATGTCTCTTCACCTTCTTCGATAGTTATAACTGAACCCTGGGCCCTCTCATAGTGAATAACTTGAGAGGCAGCTGCCTTGGCATTATCCGACATCATCGCGGAGCAGTGCTTCCCAGTCCAGACATACAAAGCTGAAGGAACGTGAATAATGAATGCTCCACGAGAATCAAGTCTATCTGCACCTGGTTCTGACAACATTTTTGGCACAAGATGAAGGGGATCGTATGGCGAGTGTGGTGCCATACGGTACATCCTGAGAAGAGATGTTGGGCTTGCAGGCAGTGCATGCACACGCTTCTGGCACTGAAGAAGTTGACAAGCAAATCCCACATTTGGATTAGTCACTCCTCTGGCTGCTTTGACATGCTGGAATGCATCATCAAAACTCTGCCCCTCCTTCCACATAAGATAAGCAATCACCAACGAAGTTGATCGAGATACTCCCTGGCAACAGTGAACAAGGACACGCCCACCTTGTTCTCGAACATCTTCAAAATAATCAAACACATCATAGAGAATACTTGTGATATCCTCTGATGGGCAGTCCTGCAGCCAAAGAGTCATGTAAACGAGCTCGTTCTTAAAATATTCTTGGCAAACAAATCCCACACAGTTGAGCACATGGGTGATCCCATTCTGGCGTAGTATCTCACGATTCTTGGCAACTGCATCACTTCCTAAATAAACGTGATCTAAAATCCTCGAACACTCCTTATTAAAAAAGGCAAGCTTGTCCTTCCTAAACTCAAATTCTCTCGGAGGTTGCTCAGAATTCGAGTTCTCACGAGGAGTTACTGATCCAGGAGGCTTTGCACCAGGGGTAGGAGGATTCGGCCATATGCCAAGATCATCAGAGCTAGCTCTGGGCCATTCCTCAATGCTAGGACGGGCGATAGACAGTGGCTGAAGAGGCGGCAAACAAGCCCGAGCCTTGCTGTTCCATTGTGGCTTACAAGTAGAGGCAGAGGCTCTTGGCGGGCGTTCCGTCCAGGACACTGAACGGGAGTATGTTCTCCAACTTCGCCCTGAAGCCTGATCCTTTTCTTCTTCCCTTATCATTTCAAAAATTATGCTGTGAAACCAAATAAATCCATCTCATCAAACTCATGCTAAATTTTGAACCTTTGAAGATCAAACTTTTACCCTCTAATAAAATTGAATCTTTAAACTTGAACAAAAATTGTTTTGGCAAAATTCAGGACTCCTACAAGGAAATTCTTAATAGAAATATGATAAACATAATCAAACCCTAAATCTGGTCTTCAATAATAATAAAAAAAAACCCCCAAAATTCTTCATCTAATTTGTTCTCACCCCAAACGGAAATAAGCTCAACTACGATTAGTAAAAACAACTACACATAGGCATCAAGTGAGCACGATTCAGATACTAACCACACGCACGCAAACAAAGGAGATGTGAGAAGTATACGCAAAACTCCATATCAAACAAAACCCCATTTGAAGAAGGATTATAATTAACTATGAAATCAAAAACCAGCTGTAAGAACATCAAGGAGAAGAAGGCGAAAAAAGAAAAAAAAAAAAGTGAAGACTTACATGAACTAGTTTGTTGGTTGCTGTACATAGGCAGCAGGCACTTGATTAGCTTATATGAATAAACATGTGCTGATTATTATTGCAATTATTATTGTAATTGTTATTATTATATAAATATGATTATGGAAAAGAGAATGCAAAGAGAAGGCAAAAGGAAAGATCCGTTGAACGAAGAAAGTTTGTTGATTTTAGAGAGAGAAAGGAGAAGAGAGAGAGATATGCAGAGTAAGGCAAACAAAAAGTGAAGACGACAGGTTGGCAATTTTATAGATCTGGACCTCAATACCCCTGAATTGGTCAAACTGCCACATCATCGTTGAATCAACCCCCAAGCTTAACATTTTTTTTTACTTTTTATTTCTTTTTAAATGAGAGAGAAAAATGATGAACTACACATAAAACATCTGCCTAACATAGTAACATATATATGTTAATACAATAAAATTATATTCTACCTTCTATGGTAATACCAATGATCGTAGAAATCTTTGAAAATGATAAACTATAAATGAGAAATTACATTCTGATCATAAAATCTCTATAAATTAATACTTTATAAATTAATAAATTTTCTAAAATAATAAAATCTCCTGGTCCCGACATGGGCCTTTGTATAAAAAAATTATCAAATTCGATAAGATAATAATTTTTTGAAAAACCCCTTTATAAATATTAGGTCTCATTAAAACTCTAAATTAATAATTCATAAATATTACAATTATAAATATTATGGTAATTTGCGAAAATATGAATCTATTGTTACTTGTTTTTTTCTTAAAATTTAAATATAATTGCATTTAATCCCTAACTTTTTTAATTACAGCTAAGAGTTCTGGTGTCGAGTTCTCTAGCTGCAAAAAAAAAATTATGAAGAGTTGTTGTCGCGCTCAAAGCCTCCTTTCTCGTGACTGATTCTAACGGTATATGAATTAGTTGTTGGGTGTTATGAATTATTTTATTTCCATATTGAGATTTATATAGTATATGTTTCATTCATCATGCATGAATATATTTAATTGGCTATAATAGTTATTTAAGTGCAACGAATTAATGTAAACATGTATATTTAAGTAATTCCAATGAATTGATACATGCGTCCATGAATATAATAGTTAATTGTATACAATGAATTGGTATTATACATGAATATATTTAATTACTTACAAAAAATTGGTTGATGCATGAATATAATCAATGAATCATATATGAATTCATTTATTTTCAATACATATGTACTAAATGAAGTCTCTCTCTTTTAATTAATAAAATATTAATTTATAAATACATTAATATCTCTCTAAATTAATAAAATTTCATGATTCCAAAATTATTAATTTATAGAGGTTTTATTGTAACTCTAATATGATACTATCGAATTGTCTAGTGAACATATTAATATATCAACTAGACATGGGCACTCAATTAATGTTTACTGATAGTTATATATATTAAGGAAGTTGGATTATTTGGGGGCTGAGCCTTTGTCCTAAAAGGCTAAAATCCTAAAATCAGTGACAGTGATGGACGAAGAAATTTTACTTAATAATTAGGGGCTCATTCAACAGTATTATAAAAATAAAATATTATATATATATATATATATGTATAATTATAAATTATAAATATAAATAAATCGATAACTATATAAATATATAATTAGGAGGTCCAATTGATAATATTATAAAATTAGAAATTATGTATACACATATATTATGCATACATAACCTAAAAAATTAATTATTAAATAAATAAATAAATGAATTAAATGTGTGCGTGTGATAGTGTTTGTGTCCGTATAGATGCAATTGTGTTTGTGTGCGTGCAATTGTGTGTGTGCGTGTAGACATAAAAAAAAAAAAGAAGTCCGTCACGAGTGGCGGATCCAGGGGAGAAGGGGGGCTAGGAGGGGCTCCAGCCCCCCTAACCCGGTAATCACCTCAACTTTGTAGGGTCTTGCCAAATTATTTCGTGCTCCAGCCCCTCCTCGCTGTTCCGCCGAATGTCGAAAACAGAGAAAAAGAAGAAGGGGTTGCGAGTAAGTAAGAAGAAGAAATGAAAGAGTTCATGAAGATGGTTGATCAATTTTTAGTGTTCTGCGCAGGAGGAGTAGTTGCAGGGAAAAAAAGTGAATGGAAAGTTGGGGGAGATGAAATTTTAGGGGTATTAGGGAAAATTCCAAATTGAGTAAAAAATAGAGTAAAAGAAAAATTAAAAGTACCATGAATTGCCTTTATTAGTTAAATTTGTGTCCAAACATCATTTTTAAGTTTAGAAAGATAAAATAACTTCCATGTGACACTAGAAAAATCAGACCAAAGAAGTTTTAACACATGTAGTTTGTATTTTTTTTTACTTTTTTTTTCAAAATACCAGTTATTTGATTTATTATTTATCTTTCTTTCTTTGTTTTTTTATTGCATCTCTTTCTTCAGAACTTAAAATTTTCATATTTGTGATGTTTACTATATTTAATTTATTTGGGGTAAATTTAAATTATTATTAATCATATTTTGTTAATTGTATATTTATATTTCAATTTTTGGTGTTTGATATATATGTTTTGTTAATTTCAACTTAAATTATTGTTATTAATTTTTTTTGAAACTTAAATTAGTGTCTTCATAGATTGAATACTGTGAACTTTAAATTTCAATATTAATTGTGGATTGTGACTGGGGTTATGCATTCATATTTGAAAGCTCAATTTATTTTTATTTAAACTATCTGCACTAGATGCGAAACAACATCACTTTAGACATTGTTTCTCTAAAGAAAAAAAACACATTAGTGAACGATATTGTTTCATTAACATGACTATAAAATAAGAAAATTAAATGCAAAAAAAGTTGGTGATTGTCCATAGCATCTTGCTATTTTTGCTTAATTTTGTAAGCTAGTAAATAAAAGCTCGGTGCGAGTTATACGTACAGGATCCAGCTCCCCTCCCCAAAGAAAATCTTCTGGGTCCGCCACTGCCTGTCACATATTTCAAATAATCATGTAACATGTGTGTGTGTCCGTGTAATGTAGTGTGTGCGTGCAGTCCCACATTTTTATTTGACTTTTTTTAAATTTTGAGTAAGGGCATCATCAATGGTGTTCCCAAAATTAGGTACATAACTCCCCCACATCAAAAGTTATGTACCAACTTTTTTAAATACTTACCCACCCACAATCATTTAAATACATACATTAATCATTAATCTTGAGGGTCCCATTATCATATCACTCATTTTTTCTTAATTCATCTTTAATTTTAATACATGTTTCATTATATATTTTCATTTATAGATATTTTTATATAATTAAACAATCCTTAATAAATTTTATGTTTTATTTGTATTTTTAAATTATATATATATATGCATATGTTGGTCCCGGTGCGAGTCTATGCCAGTTTAGAGGGGGGGGGGGGGTGAATAAACTGACTTTAAAAACTTTGAAAGGATGCGGAATAGATAGGGCCCTCACTCGCTTTAGATACTTTATTTGTGCTTCTTGATTAGTTGAGAAGGCCTGACTGAAGCTGAGCTGGTGAGCTGATCAGTTTTCAACTGATAGCTTTGAAGACTTGGCTAAAGCTTGTCAGTACAGTCTGTGTGTGTAAAGGTGTGCAGTTTAAGAACATGCAAAGCTGAAAGCAATAAGAGCAGCACACACAAGACTTTATAGAGGTTCGAAGCTTCCTGCTTCTACGTTCTCTCTTCCTTTCGCAGAAGGGCAATCCACTATGTAAGTGTAAAGTTTCTTTATTACAATTACACAGTGAAGAATTTCTGTTAGACCTGAAAACGGCACCCTTCAACCCGAGTGCGGCCTCCTTTCCAACTGTTGCTGTCCCGGAAGAACGGACCTGTCGGTACACGCTCCTCCTCAGCCGGGTTTCTGGGTCGACAACTCACACTTACCGGTCCCCACTTCTCGCTGAGACTTTAGATGCTATTGCCCGTCTTTACACGATTTTAGATCTCGCTCGATCTTCAAGAAGGCAGTCTTGAATCTGTTATCAACTTGTAGTGCTCCTTTAGCTTGAGCTGGGTGGTTGATCTTTGAGGGACTGAACTGAGAAGCTTTGCCCTCGCTGGAATTCTTCGTCAGCTTAGCAGCTTGCTTTAAACATGAAGCACGCCTGTTGAGACTTTTCGAACTTTGAGAGTATTAAGCTTTGATCTGTAGAGAAGGAGAAAAAATAGCTCGTTCTACAAAATAGCAAAGTTAGATTGGCGAAAGTCTTGGCCAAAATTGAGTTCACCCTCTTTAAATAGATGAGTAAGTTTTTACCATTATGATTGGTGAATGTTTAGAATTCACCGGTGGCATTTTAATGCCCGTAGCCGTTTGAAGCTCTTAATTAACTATCCTTTTGACTTTAATGTCCTCTGCTCTAAGATCATCAGGATCTTTCAAAGATTTCCTGTTAAGATCTTCATTGACTACTTGTCAGAAAGAGCAGGTGATTCGGCTATCATTTTTGGACATTCAGCTGATGGGCTTTCAGCTATCTCGACTTTCACCTCTAAGATTGTCCAGTTGGCAGATCCTCAGCTGCCTTGAGCTTTAGTCCTGATATAGTGCAGTTCAGCTGACTTGTCAGCTTAGTTTAAAAAGCTTTCAGTTCTGGACTATCAGTTGGCTACTTGATTGAGCTTTTCTTTTCTCCATGAACTGATCTATGGTTAGTTCAGTATTGACTCAATGCTTTTAGAGCTTTTCTTCCATCTAAACTGATCTTTTGATCAGTTTAGGGTCAACTCTTTGTAACTGACTGATCTTTGATCAGTTCCGTTTCAGCTTTCAAGCTGGCTCTGTTCTCATCAGTCTATCTTGACTTTCTGCTAAGACTGATGATTACTCATCTGTGGATGCCTACTAGTCTCCAAAGTTCTCTTCCCCCCTTATAGCTTTTCTTAAGCTTTAGAAGAGTTGACTCTGACTGGTCTGATCAAGGCAACCTTGTAAGCTGGTTGACCATGCTTCAATATAGTTGTCTCTCATTTCAGCTTGAAGTCTTACTTGGTCATTATCCCTGATTACCAGCTTTTCATAACCTGCAGTTTTTCATTAAATCATCACACATGTTTTGACATTTCATCAAAACCATCATTTGGGATTTTCCCAACAATTTTCTTAACAATTTTCCCCTTTTTGATGATGTCAAAACCAGCTGATTTGATAATGGAAAAACTGTATGAGGTTATCTTTCATGAATGAGCATCTGAGCCTGTACCAGATTTTGGTATCAAGGCTGAAGTCAGACTATGTTCTTAAGAACAGTCTTAGATGCTTGTAGCTTTCAAAAGCTAACAGTTTAGACATTCATGAGTATCAGAGCTTTGATAATAAGATGAGTATCACAGCAATGAAGCATACAATAATATGTGAGCTCAACAAGTTTTATCTATAAGGCATTAGAATTTTTTGCTGTAAACAAAATGCAGCTTAAACGACCTTAAGATATTTGAATACTCGTTTGCACAGCTTGAAAAAGCTTCAAATGTTTCAGTTCTAAAACAGCTCAACTTCTGATTATCATGCAGATTTTTCATTTATCAGAGCACATGGAAAGCCTTAAGCTATTCAGAGGGACATATAAGCATGATCAGAATATTTGTATTATAAACAAAAGAGCATGTTTAGAAACTGATTGAGCAGAGAAGATGAAGAAATATAAGGAAGTAAGAGAGAGAGAATATCAAAAATTGATATCTTTAACTTCCTCTTCAGTTGGAACTGTTCACCACTCAGTTCCTTCTTCTCTTACTTGATTCTCCTTTTTCATACTTGCAGGGAGAGATGCTTGGTATACTGTGGATACCCCATTATTGCTGTTGTTCCAGCTGTGCATTATCCCAAGTTCAAAAATAGTTTTGAGCTGGGCATTGCTCACTTTGGACTTTCCCTCACGAATAGCTTCCCTTTGATGGATAGCTTCCCCCTTGTGAGTAGCTTTCCTCTGAAAGGTAGCTTGTCTTTGAAGCTGTACCTCTCGCTGTACTTCTCTTTGGATGTCATCCCAAAGAGTTAGATCACCTTGTCAGGGACCATCATATGTTTGAACATATGATTTTCCATCATCAATATATCCTTCTCCCTTTTTGGCATCATCCAAAAGGGCGAGCTGATGGAAGTCATAGTTTGGCAGAGACAACTGTGGCAGAAGAGAGAAAGAAGTGGCCAGCAAGTTGTTGGTGATGTGGAGAGCTTGGGATACAGGCATAGAAGTGGACATCCATGCATACGACTCCTCTATTGTCATCAGTTGGTCAAGATCTGAGAAAGAGAGTGGATCTTTCCGAATAGGAGAAGCTGATGCGAGTTCGAGAAGTGGCTCATCCGGTATGGTGATAAGGGCATCCTTTTGAAGAGGGGTGGTAGATGAGTTGGAGGGCTCATGTTTGAGAAGAGGTGCATCATGAGGCACTGAGGTTTGAAATCTCTAAATCATGGAATCCATGATTTCTGGGACTGATGGAGGTGTATTGAGCGGATAGTTCATCCAGCTCCTGCTCTATTGACCTTCCTTAATCCAGTATGAGTAGCCTCGCTTGTCTGCCATCATCAGCATTGTGGCATCATCCACCTGGTATCTCTACAGGTGATACTGGAGATATCTTCGAAGATGTTCGAAGAGAAAGGGACTGTGATCCTTTATTCGACAAAAACAACTTTCTAGTTGTTGGTCAAAGCTTGCATTGAAGCCTTCTTCCAGAGTTTTTGGGACAACGATGTAAGGAGGTTCACTAGTTGCAGGTGCAGTAGACTCATCACTTATATAAGTGAAAGAGTCACTGTCAGTCGAAGACTAATCTGCATCAACTGGAGGTTCAGCATAAAGGAGCGGCTGCTTTCCTTTAGCTGGGCTGTGGTCCTCTGTGAGCTGAAGTCTTGACTTTCTAGGGTGGCCAGTTACTTCACGGTGTCTGCGGTGAATGTAAACTATAGGAAGGAGATCTTTTCTGGTGAGAAAATATCCACCAGGAACTGTTTCAAGCTGCTCCGTGATGATGTGACTGAGTCAATTGATAGATCCTAACTTGGCTTTGAATGTGCCAGAGGTTAGATCGATCTCAGCACGCCTCACATGACTGCGAAGCTGAGCCAATATAAAGGATGCCCAATCAGCCTTGCATCCGTAATATATGGCGGCCATGAGGTGAGAGGTATTGTCGTTGAACTGCGCGTTGGTGATGCTGCTGAGGAAAACATGCATCACAATGTCCAAGATCTGGACCATTGTTGGAGAGAGACTATCTTTCAAATTATTTAAAAAGTCTCGATGATCAACGTATGGAAGTGTCCAGTTATTCCACAACTCCAACTTTGAAGGGAACGCCAGTTCATCCACCTTTAGACCTTTATCGGGGAGCTGAAACAGGTTGGTTAGCACATCTTTGTTGATGATTATAACCTGATCTTAGACAACAGACAATATGTTTTGTCCAGAGATCTCCGCATGGTAGTAGAACTCAGCTACAAGCGGAAGATGCTTCCTTTTGGGCTATGTTGTCATGAAAGACAAAAGTCTGCATGTCTTCAATAAGTGAAAGATCATGCTAGTCTTCTCAGGACCGATTCGAGCCTGAAGAAACGCTTGGTCAATGAACTTATCCATTATGAGCTTCTTTATTAGAAGCTTCATATTCATCGAGTGAAATGAGGAAGCCATTTTTCGATGATATGATATGAGAATGAAGGGGCTTTGGATAAGTTGAGAAGACAAAGAGAAGGAATGAATGGAGAGAAAGTTTTTGTCTTTGTTGAGAGTTCTTGTTTTTATTCAACTTCTCCGTTGCTTTTAAAAGCAGTGAATTTGCATGCATTAAACCAAAGCAATCGAGTGCTTACTGGCTGATCA
The DNA here is from genome assembly GCA_026008535.1 of Perilla frutescens. Classification (NCBI taxonomy): domain Eukaryota; kingdom Viridiplantae; phylum Streptophyta; class Magnoliopsida; order Lamiales; family Lamiaceae; genus Perilla; species Perilla frutescens. Next base: position 43,216,115 of record BRKX01000013.1, on the reverse strand, counting down.
GCTATCTGATTTGAAAGAAAGTTAGCTGAGTAAATGATGCATGCATCTCAACCGTCCACTTGGACTAATGCTTTTTGATCAAGCGGTTGAGAGCTGAGGGTTTGAAAATTTGAGTAGTTGCCATAAATAGCAAAATATTTTGCTAGAAGATTTGCTATTTATATCCCTTAGAAAATTCATTTCTTTATACTTTAATGCTGAGTATAAAGACTTAAATGGCAACTCAGATGAACAGTAAGCTTATTTTGAAATGTTAATGATAACTTTTCTAAAAATAAGCTTTGAGGAATAGAGAGTAGAGAAGCTTATCGAAGATGATTGATCAGACAGCCGATGAGAGGAGGGACTTGGAGCTCGAGGCGTTAGTTTCCTGCTAAACTGATAATGTCTCCTTTAACTGATTTGATCAGTTTTGTTGAGCAGTTGCTGATTGACTTTTTGTTAATTTCCTCTTCTTGAGTGGTCAGACGAGACTAGCTTCTCCGCTTTCTCTAGAGCTATTTGACCGTTTCTTTTTGGAAGTTGAACTGATGATGTCCTGAAAGGAGTCAGTTCCGGCTACAGTCTCAGCATGCTGAAGTTGCTTAAGAGCAACTGCTGAGGTGGTCAGCTTCAAGGTGTTCAACTCTTTGATTCCTCTGCAGGATGAGCTGGACTGATTAACCATCAGATTTGCAGCTCTTGAGCAAGACTTGATAAGAGGAGTAACATAGCCTCTGGACATGAGATCTGGAGACGTGATAGTATCTTCATCGTCTTTGGCTCTACTTTGTCCAGGATGTTGATTCCTTGGAGTTACCACTATTTGAGTATGAGAAAGATCTTGGTCTATCTCTTCAGTGGTACCCGCAGCTTGTAGATAAGCTTTTTCTGACTGAATTTGATCAATATTCAGTTGTAGGCAACATTGGTCGACTGGATTGTTGGCAAACTGCTTTTCAGTTGCAACTCTTTACGATCTCAAGCTGGCTTGAACATCAGCTAGCAGGGCCTTAGCTGGAATATTGTTATCAAGTCGATGCTTCATAATCCGCTGGACTTGCACAATATTTGGAGGAAATGGATTTGAGGCTCCAATCCATTTAAGACTCCAAGTCCCTTCACGTTGCCCAAAGCTCATGCCATGAAAGGCAGTTAGCAAGAAATGTGACTGGATTGACATAGAATGTCTCTAGTTATACCAGTAAAAGTACCGGTGCAGCAATTTGAACAGCTGATTGTCTTGCTTGGCAACATAAGTGAAGTGAGTGAGAATGAGACTCGTTACATCCTTCTGAGTAATCTTAACTACATATTCGCCATTGTAGAAAGTGCGAATATTGTCTTCAGTCAGCTGGAGAGGAGGACACAGGGTAAGTGTCTGATTTTGATTTTGATAATGATTGTTTGCAGGCTTTCGAGACCCTCAAGGTGGCTCTTATCACAGCACCTGTGCTCATTTCACCAGACTGGAGCCAGCCATTCGAAGTAATGTGCGATGCAAGTGAAATAGCCGTGGGAGCTGCTTTGGGCCAAAAGCGGGATAAGCTTTTTCGAGTCATCTATTACGGGAGTAAGACCCTAGATCCGGCTCAGACAAACTACACCACCACGGAGAGAGAGCTACTTGTTGTGGTGTATGCATTCGATAAATTCAGGCCTTATCTCATTGGGGCCCGGACCATCATGCACACCGATCATGCCGCTCTAAGGCATCTTTTTGCCAAGAAGGATGCAAAACCCCGACTCATCAGATGGATCTTGCTGCTCCAAGAATTCGATGTTGAGATTCGAGACAGAAAAGGGTGTGAGAACGTGGTAGCAGACCACCTTTCCCGCCTTGAGCATGTAAACGATGAAGTGGGGCACAGAAGGCCTATAAATGAGCTCTTTCCCGACGAAAGGATCCTAGAAATCAAATCTCATGTGCCTTGGTTTGCTGACATTGTGAAGTTTTTAGTGACAAGGGTGAAACCGATGGAGTTAGAGGCTTACCAAAGAAAAAAGTTCTTCCACGACTTGAAATACTATGTGTGGGATGAACCATACCTTTTCAGAAGATGTGCAGATTTGGTGCTTAGGCGATGCGTGCCGGAAAAAGAATGGGAAGAAATTCTTGAGGCATGCCACACTTCTTCCACGGGAGGACATTTTGCCTCTATTAGAACCGCAAGAAAAGTGTTGCAAAGCGGTTTCTATTGGCCTTCAATATTCAAGGATTGTGTTGAATATGTGAAGAGATGCGAGAAGTGTCAAAGAATGGGATCTATTTCAAAAAGAGACGAGATGCCAATGAAGAACATAATTGAAGTGGAGTTATTTGATGTATGGGGCATCGATTTCATGGGCCCTTTCGTTACTTCAAATGGTTTCCAATATATCTTGTTGGCGGTTGACTACGTCTCAAGGTGGATTGAAGCCGTGCCTACCACAACTAATAATGCAAGTGTGGTGTTGAAGTTCTTGAAAAAGAATGTGTTGACACGATTTGGGGCACCAAGAGCTCTCATCAGTGATGGAGGATGTCATTTTTGCAACAAATGGTTAGCCGCATTACTTGCAAAATATGGAGTTCGACACAACATCTCCACTACCTACCATCCGCAAGCAAATGGCCAAGCCGAGTTGGCCAATCGAGAAGTGAAGCAGATTTTACAAAAGGTTGTAAAAACAAATGGCAAGGATTGGTCCAATCTGTTAGACGATGTATTGTGGGCATATAGGACGGCATACAAGACCCCGTTGGGCATGTCACCTTATCAATTGGTTTTCGGGAAATCGTGTAATCTTCCCATCGAGCTGTCACATAAGGCTTATTGGGCCACAAAAAAGCTCAATATGGATTTCATGATGTCGGGGGGTGAAAGAATTTTTCGGTTGAATGAATTGGATGAATTCCGACTGGAAGCTTTTGAGAATTCATCAATTTACAAAATGCGGACAAAGCTCTATCATGACAAGCTGTTGAGAAAAAAGGAGCTATCACCGGGTGATGCCGTTCTTTTGTTCAATTCACGGTTGAAGTTATTCCCTGGAAAACTGAAAACCAAATGGAGTGGCCCGTTTGAAATCACAAGAATGTTTAGTGGTGGCGCCATCGAGCTTAAGGGAAAGGATGGGAATCTATTTGTTGTCAATGGCCAAAGGGTAAAACGATTTTATGTACCGGAGACGAAGGACGACAATGGTTCCGACAATCCCACCTCTTCATGAAGATTGAAACCAAGTCGAGCTACCGACAATAAATGAAGCACTCATTGGGAGGCAACCCAACCTCGTACTTTTGTACATTTTCTTTTATTTTTATGTTTAAATTCCTTTTCGTTTATGTTTATCTTTTTATTGGATTTAATATGCTGCTTTGAGTGTTTGTATAGTTTTGGAATCAGACAACAGGGTACACGGAGAAAACAAGCTCAACATATCAAACACGGAGGCTCAGGCGCGACCCATAGCACGGTCGGAGGCGCGACTCACCTAGCGCGACCTACAGCGCGACTCCAAGTGCGGTTGATCCCGCTCGCGCCCAAGCACGCGTGGAAATGCCTCTCTGGCGCGACCGACAACGCGAGTGGCCACGCGACTGAGCCCGCTTGCGCTGAAAACAGAACAGTTCTGAACGGGTTTTAAACTTCCCCTTTTCATTTTTCACTCATTTTTCACACACCTCTCACTCAAAACACATGCACACACAAAAAAATTTCTTCCTTCAAGCAGAAATTAAAGGTAAAATCCCTCCCCATCTTCTACGTTTTTAGTTTGCCCATGATTATCTCTTCAATTTACATGTGATTTTGAGGATTTATGGTTGAAATTGAAGATATCTCAAACTAGGGTTGATTTTAGGGAAAAATTACATGAAATGAGTTTTTGTTTAGATTTGTTGCTTCTACTTTGTTCCTTGAGCATTGATTTTGCAAATTTATAGTTGGAATTGTAGAAATGGCAAATGTGGGGCTAAAATTTGAAAAAATTGTTTGGATAAATTTTTGGCTTGGTTTTGTGACTCCTAAATTTCCCTTTGAGCATGATAGGACCTTTTCTAGAAGGATTGAAGTTCATTTGGAGATGCTTGTTCATACATTGTATGGAATATGAATTAGGGCTTTTGTAAATTTGGGATTTTTAAATCCTTGGCCTTGTTCGTTGCTCATTATAAGTCTATGCATCCTTTTTGTGAATTTTACAAGTGTTGAGGGATTAATGTTAGTTGGAGGTGTTTGTTCATGAATTCTTATTGATGGGAAACTAGAGCTTAGTAAATTTGGGATATGTCTTTCCATTTCTTTGCTTTGTTCTTTCATTCTTTGCCTACTTTAGTTTATTGATTCATGTTGGTGAATTATGCAAGTGATGAAAATGGTTAAAAGTGAATATGTTGAATTTGTGTATGGTGAAAAGGTGAAGTTTGAAGATAATTTGGTCATGATGATTAAATTGGTGAATAATGATGTGAAATGCGTTTGTTAGGACTTTGCTTGATGTTGTTGCTCTAGCTTGTTGATGCCAAATGTAGTTGGCTTTTGTTGTGAATTGGGGGGTAATTATGTGCATCCCCGACCCTGTTTTTATAATCCGTTTTGAAGATTGTAGTGCCTACTTTGGAAATGCTTTTTGCTTTTGTTTAAGATTATGCTAAGGCCTGCAAGTGTGAATAGTTTTTGTTATATTTTACTATGAATGGGCTAAAAATTCTATTTGTTGTTTTGGTTTGTTGTTTACAATTAGACCCTCACTTTTTGTTATTTTTATCCTTTGCAAGGTCTTGTGCTTTTTAAAAGAAATCATATACTAAGAAATGGCAAGACCGAGCAGAGGACAGGCATCGAGGAGATACGTGGTAGAAGAATCCGAGGAGGAAGAATCTAGTGTCGATCTCTCCGAAGAAGAAGAAGAAGAAGAAGAAGAGGAGGAACAGGAGGAAGAATACCAAGGGGAAGAAGACGAAGAGGAGTTTGTGCAACCCGAGCCATTGTCGGATTTTCCTGACAGTGGCCCAAATGACCCTGCGAGAGCGGGTGTTTTCTTCCGTACCCAAGAGGAACGGGACTGCTGGGAGAAGTTGACGGGATCTTTCAACATACTCCCCACCAAGTATTCATGTGACTCAGCCACTCAAGTAATGGGAATCCACGATGATGTGTGGAGAATGTTCAGTAGAATTGGGTGGGCAAATGCAATGCAAGGAAGATGGCTAACCTATCCTGTGTTGGTCAAAGAGTTCCTATCCTCTCTTAAGGTCCACAAACTCCCTAGCAGAGGGCCGATCGGGTGCACTTTTCGATTGGGGAATCGTGATCATGAGCTCACGTTGGTCCAACTTAACCAAAATTTTCAAACCCCGACAGATGGATACTATCACTACCACATCAATTTCAATGCTGAGACATTTTGGAGATTGATCCTAGACCCGGATGAACGGATGTTCCAGTATGACTCGGGCTTGGCCAAGGCTTCGCAAATCCAAAATCCGATATTTCGATACCTCCATAGGATCCTTTCTTCCACTATCCTTGCTCAACACGAGAACAGTGGACTTCGAAAGGATGAGCTCTACATCTTGTGGAGTATGCTCCAAGCGATATACGTGGATTTTGGGGCATTGCTTCTTGGTGCGTCGTTTTACACCAAAAATAAATTTCCCGACAGCAGTCGGTATGCCCTTACTGCACGTGTACAGCGATGAGCGAGATCGTCTCTCAAAGGACCGGTGAGAATTACTCTATACTTTCAATCTGTAGGACCAAACTTTCAAGGGGGTTTTGTGATTTTAACAAAATAAATGAAATTAAATAAATAACTGGAGAGATGCATAATTTAACAAAACGAATGGATTTAAAATATTAGAAGAAATATTCCGGATTCCAATTAACTCCACCCTAGCTCACCTAAACCGATCCTTGATGCAGAGATAAATTCAATTAACACATACAAATCAGTTATAGCTACCGAAGACGCTTACTGACGCAGCCTAATTCCTCCGTAGTTTCTTGATAATCAGGAAGACGCTTCACTAATTATTTTTCTAATCGACGGACAACCGTAAGAGACGCTCTATAGGTTTAATGAGCCGACAGCTTTAAAGTCTAGAGGAACCCAATTCATAATTAACAGACTCTGACGCAGGACTGTGAATTAAGATTGTTATTCTCCCTGGTTTTGAAGAACCGTTTCGCCACTAATTAAACTTAAACCACAATTACGGATGGCCGGTTTAATTGACTACTAATTAATTCCGATCTACTAAATATGTGCACCTATCTAGCAATATCGAAACAATTAACGACTCGAAATACAAAGAATAACAAATGCATGCAATTAAATTGAATGATAAACGAACAATTAGATCTCACAGTTTAGCTAGGCCAGGGCTTCGTTAGTGGTTTCCGGAATAAGAAGAAATTAGCTAGAACTCATATTAAAATCGAATAGTAAAAATATTAAAGAAATGAGCACCATGAAAAATCGAAGAAGATGAATATTCTGCTCCAGAGAAAACGTCTCCCTGCTCTGCGTTCTTGCGTGAAATCGTGAATGAATATCAATCCTCCTAATAGAGATAAGTCCTAATCTATATATAATATCCTTAATTAAAATAATTAAACATGGAAATAAAATCATAGTCTATCTCAACTAGGTAATTGCCAAGATGTGGACTCTTGAGGTGGTGGAACTCTGAATCCCGCGTCCAGACCTTGGGCTTTAGTAAATCCCGTGCTCCAGCCCATAAAATTCGCGCTCAGGCCCAGTCTTCAAGTTCTCGGCCCAGTCCTTCCTGCCATATGCCCATACGGCATGGTTTTTCGAACTTCCAGCTTCAGCTTCCTTTGCACAGCTTGTTTTCTCTTTAAAAGCATGCCATTTTCTTCATCTTTGCATCAATGACCTGTAAAACTCTTAAGGTGCAACATTTTTCCAAAATGGCATCATTATATAGCAATTAACACAGATAAATCACATCAAATCACCCCAAAATATCAAGTAGAATTAGCCCGATCAAATCCCCCCACACTTAAATCATGCTCATCCTCGAGCATATCTAAACAAAATACAGACTTGAAAACAACACAAGCATCGGCTTCCCTAAACTGAAAATACTCGAAGTCAGAATCAAAACACAACCATCCAGAGTCCACTAACCCTTCTCTTGTTTCATGAAATAAACACATGCTCTTCATTCAAGTCAAAAATGTGCAACTCAATCCAGCCTCACCAAGGTTCACTCAATTTCTCTCAAAAGAAAGTAAGGATAAATTTAAATTCACTCAAGTCGTGACTTGATGCCTTCAAACATAGATTTGCCATATGTCAAAATCACTACCAAGCAAGTAAGAACTATGCACAAATCAAAAGGTCTTTGAAATGGGTTGTAATGGGGCTAGGGTGCTTAGGTAGGATAATTTGGATAAGTGGCTTAAAGATGAAAGCATGTAAGTATATCAGAACACATTAATCAAGTTCAGCTGCATGTAAGTGGTTTTTTTTTTCTTTTTTTTTTTTCTGAAGCTTTGCTTCTTTCTCTCCTTTTTTTTCTAGGAGTAGGACATGATTCTTTTCACAAGTTTTCTTCAATTTCCAGCACCAACTATTCTTTCAAGTAACTCATCTCAACACAATCCAATATAACTCACATGCTTTCAAGGGACAAGAGCAGGCCAAAAAGGGCTAAGTCTTAATTATTTAGTGGCTATTAATCAAGAAAGAAAGGATTCGGGCACAAATTAGCTCACTAAAGGATAGTGTCGGGTATGGATAATTTATTCAGGCCAAAGCAATGGTTAATCCTACATGCCTTTATCATTTTCATGCAAAAGGAAACTCACCAACAGTATGATCATGACAATAAGACAAATCAGAAATTCAACAATCAAATCCGACACACTCATCAAAAGAATGAAACTGAGCTTTCTACATAATGTTCATGCTCAATAGGCTCAAATCTCACGTTTATAAGCTCATCAAAAGTTGATCAAGTTGCACATTTCATCATCAAGAATACATACGAGCAATAGCATAATTCAATCACAAGAGGATCAAGCAAACAAACCAAGATAATCCATGCTATAACCTTTCCTCCTTGTATTGTTCAATCTCAAGCAGCCAATACTTAACAAAAAAAACAAGTAAAACAATTTTTTTTTTCTTCGAAATGAACCAGACACAAAAAACAGCAACTTAATCCCCCCACACTTAGACAACACAGTGTCCTCACTGTGCAGGGAAGAGAGCCAACAAAATGGACACAATCATGAACGAAAGAAAATAAAAATAAAGGGAGAGAGAGAGGGCAAACTCGCAAGTAAGGGGAGATACGGCCAGTAAGGGCATACGGATGACGCTCAAGTGCAGTAGCCCAGCTTGATGTGTAATGGTCAAACAACTCCATGAGCTCGGCAAGAGTAGGGGCAGCGCTAGAAGAGGTACCTGCATGAAAAAGCTGGACTAGAGTTTTTTTTTTTTACGAAAACTAATAAGCAACTAAATGAAATAAGAAAAATGAAATAAGCAGGAAAAGCTCGGGTTGCCTCCTGAGAAGCGCCCTTATTTAACGTCCGAGGCTCGACACATGTAAAACTCGATCATGAGACAATTTCAGGGGTAGCAGATCTACCCCTGTTAGAAGGAATCGTCTCCATCCTCACACCTTTATGCTTCCTCAAAAGTTCGACCATCCTTGCTTCTTGCCCTTTCAGTTCCAACACTGGGGTCTTCACATGAGCTGGTAAAATTGGTTCCGAGTTGGTCGGTAAGGGCATACGGCCCGTCAGATTCCGAATTGGAAATTCACTGGTGGTATACAGCTGCATTATGACATCTTGAATCTCCTCGTCTTCATCTGTTATTGCAGCGGTTTCAGTCAGCCCACCAAAGAGTACCTTCTTGAACAGTTCGATGATCTCTTTCTCATCATCCTCCTTTTTATTTTGAACCAATCTGGCAGAAAAAAGAGTTGCATTCAGAGGGTTAAAAGTTTTAGATTCAACACTGACCTTAGGTGGAGTAAGTTCGACAGTTGGTTCGTCCTCTGCTCTGGGAGAGTTTTCTGGCTCTGCAGTATGCCCATACTGTGGGTTCTTTTCCTTCTTAGCCTCCACGTCATCCAACTCCTCCGCACTTCTCAAAGTGATAGCGCAAACATGCGCTCTTGGATTCATTTCAATTTGGGAGGGGAGTTTGCCTTGATTCGCCTGCATCTTGTTCATTTGAGTGGCGAGCTGAGTGATCTGTATGCCCATATTCCCTAGGGTAGCTTGCATCTCCTACTGGAATGCTTTCTGACTTTGTGCCAAACTGTTGACAAGGGCACTGCTTTGCTCTAGACACTTCATAATTTCACTCATGCTGGGCGCAGACTTGTCAGTATGCCCATACGGGCCACCCTGCGGCTGCATCCAACTGGAATTAGGATGATCCCTCCAGCCAGGGTTATATGTGTATGAGTACGGATCAGAATCCCTCTGTCTTTGGGCATCAAATTGTGCATCACCGTACCCATAGTAGGTTTGCTCGGTTAACGGATCTTGCAAAGTTGGGCGAGTATCAGTAAAGTGGCCATTTTCTGAGCGAACTCCACAATGGACATTTTGCGTTTGTGCCACAACTAAACCTCGAACCAGAGAAGTCAGAGCATCAATCTTCTCGTTGACACTGGAGTTGTCTGCTCGCTCAACAGGTCGATATCGATCATCGTCCTCATCCTCATACTGTTGAACTCCAGAAACCATGTCAATGATGAGTTGTTTAGCCTCGGCCAGGGTCTTGTTTGTGAGAGATCCTCCACTCGCAGCATCTACAATTTTCCTGTCAAAAGTAGACATGCCACGGTAAAAGTAATTTGTTAGCAGTTGATAATCCGTGAACCCGTGGTCTGGGCACTTGCGACATAGCTGCGGGAACCGCTCCCAGTACTCGGCTAAGCTCTCATTCTGCTTCTGTTTGATGCTACTGATTGCCATCCTCAAGTTTGCAGCTCTTGATTCAGGAAAGAACTTGCGTAGGAATTGTTCCTCCAACTCATTCCAAGTGGAAATAGAGCTCGATGGGAGGTCAAACAACCAGTCTCTAGCCTTGCCCTGCAAAGTATGAGAAAAAGTCAGTAGCCTCAGATTATTAGCAGAAAATCCTTGAGGCCGCAAGGTGGAGCAGACTAGGTCGAACTCAGATAAGTGCTTGTGCGCACTTTCTTCAGGCAAGTCACTGAACTTGGGCAGAACCTGTATAAAACCAGGTCGTATCTCTGAATTGTTTGCAATGGTAGGCAACACGATGCAGATGGGCCTGTTACTTCTATGGCGACCGAGCTCCCTGATAAGAGCCTCACGTTCAGGTTTGCGGTTAAGAACTAACTCTCCCGCGTTGGCCATGTCTTTTTCAAAAATCTGATCAATATCAAGTGTTCCTGGATCAGATATGGAAGCCTCCTGAGACTTCCTGGTAACTCTCCTCAGCTTATGTAAAGTTCTTTCCTGGTAGCTCTCCTCGAACTCTAGCTTTTCTTCGTGTGAGGACTGAGTCATGCACTGGAAAATAAAACCAAAAATAAGAAAAATAACAAACTGAAAATACGAGAGTAATTACTGCTTTAGAACCGATCCTCGGCAACGGCGCTAAAATTTGGTGCGTCGTTTTACACCAAAAATAAATTTCCCGACAGCAGTCGGTATGCCCTTACTGCACGTGTACAGCGATGAGCGAGATCGTCTCCCAAAGGACCGGTGAGAATTACTCTATACTTCCAATCTGTAGGACCAAACTTTCAAGGGGGTTTTGTGATTTTAACAAAATAAACGAAATTAAATAAATAACTGGAGAGATGCACAATTTAACAAAACGAATGGATTTAAAATATTAGAAGAAATATTCCGGATTCCAATTAACTCCACCCTTGCTCACCTAAACTGATCCTCGATGCAGAGATAAATTCAATTAACACATACAAATCAGTTATAGCTACCGAAGACGCTTACTGACGCAGCCTAATTCCTCCGTAGTTTCTTGATAATCAGAAAGACGCTTCACTAATTGTTTTTCTAATCGACGGACAACCGTAAGAGACGCTCTATAGGTTTAATGAGCCGACAGCTTTAAAGTCTAGAGGAACCCAATTCATAATTAACAGACTCTGACGCAGGACTGTGAATTAAGATTGCTATTCTCCCTGGTTCTGAAGAACCGTTTCGCCACTAATTAAACTTAAACCACAATTACGGATGGCCGGTTTAATTGACTACTAATTAATTCCGATCTACTAAATATGTGCACCTATCTAGCAATATCGAAACAATTAACGACTCGAAATACAAAGAATAACAAATGCATGCAATTAAATTGAATGATAAACGAACAATTAGATCTCACAGTTTAGCTAGGCCAGGGCTTCGTTAGTGGTTTCCGGAATAAGAAGAAATTAGCTAGAACTCATATTAAAATCGAATAGTAAAAATATTAAAGAAACGAGCACCATGAAAAATCGAAGAAGATGAATATTCTGCTCCAGAGAAAACGTCTCCCTGCTCTGCGTTCTTGCGTGAAATCGTGAATGAATATCAATCCTCCTAATAGAGATAAGTCCTAATCTATATATAATATCCTTAATTAAAATAATTAAACATGGAAATAAAATCATAGTCTATCTCAACTAGGTAATTGCCAAGATGAGGACTCTTGAGGTGGTGGAACTCTGAATCCCGCGTCCAGACCTTGGGCTTTAGTAAATCCCGTGCTCCAGCCCATAAAATTCGTGCTCAGGCCCAGTCTTCAAGTTCTCGGCCCAGTCCTTCCTGCCGTATGCCCATACGGCATGGTTTTTTGAACTTCCAGCTTCAGCTTCCTTTGCACAGCTTGTTTTCTCTTTAAAAGCATGCCATTTTCTTCATCTTTGCATCAATGACCTGCAAAACTCTTAAGGTGCAACATTCTTCCAAAATGGCATCATTATATAGCAATTAACACAGATAAATCACATCAAATCACCCCAAAATATCAAGTAGAATTAGCCCGATCACTTCTGGATCAATTTAAAAGACAAGTGTAGCCGAGCAAAGGCACAATCAGTATCGGAGGCATGATCACTCCTATTGCCATGGCCTTGGACGTGAATCTTGCTAACTATCAGCCACTCCCGGGACCTCGAGCTCTCAACCTCGTCCATCTTCGGAATGTCCGCATGATTAGCCTGAATGCCGCCCCCATTGAGCTCATAATGAAGGATGGTAGGAAGTTTCTACTCCCGAACCCAGCACTCACATCCGTAACCAATTTCAAGGATCAACGAAATTGGTTGATGAACACTCCGGAGCATAATGCTTTGATGATTGCTCCGGAACCCATGGAAGTGCATCTACAAAGAGAGAATGCACCGCCAAGAGCACCTCGTGGGCAAAGAAGAAACAGAGGGGACGTGGTGGATGAACGACTTGAATCCCTTGAAGGTATGATGACAACTATGAATCAAAATTTTACTAACTTTCAAGGCAATGTCTTTACCCAGTTCACGGACATGCGGGCGGATCTTGATGCACGGCTCACGGACATGAGGGAGAATGTGGACAATCGGTTCACAGATATGCAGACGGACATTGACGAGAGATTCCAAGGCCTGTAGAGTCATATGGATGGCCGGTTCTCCAGCATGAGGACAGAGTTCCAGGGACTACAGAGCAATTACTCAAATCTACATGGGGATTACTCTCACCTGAGGTCGGACGTCTCAGATATTGCCACCATGATGAGGCAATGGGGTGGCATTGGATCTTCTTCACAGAACCCGTCCCAGACCTACACGCCCCCATTCCCACCGTTCCAGCAGTATCCCTATCCATACTCCGGGCCGTTCCAGTTCCCACAGAACCCCCGTCCACGCCCGCCCCCGGATGCTGATGCATGAGCCCAGTTAGTCGATCGATGATACCACAAGCCTACCCCCCTAAACTTATTCTTACTTAGGTTTTGAACAAGTTTGGGGGTGGGGGGTAAATATGTGTGTATCGTTGATCTCTCTATCTTTTTAGAACGCTTTTTATTTAGAATTGTTAAAACTTTTTTTCGCATGGATGCTTTTATTTATTTATATATTGTTGGGATTTGCTACTTTAAATTCGGATAATTTTTAATTAATTGCATGGGTTTTGCGATATTTTATAGTTTTATATTTTTTTGTTAATATGTATAATTGGTTTAATGATAAGGTAATAGCCTTAATGATAAGCAGGTTTAGCCTTGATCTCATGTTTCAACTACTCTATTACTTATGGACTTAAGTTTGTCATGCTCACTTTTGGGAAATCTTGATTTGCCTATGATGTTATTTTTGGTAAAAATAAATACATGCATAAGAATATGACTTGATAGGACACTTGATTGGATTGTGGAAATATTGGCATTAGCTTGTAACCATCTTGTGAGATTTGAGCCTTGATTTCGTTCTTCATGTGTGAATCATCAATAATATTGGTATCTCTAGAACTTGCCTTTTTGAACTCTCTTGATTCTACAAGTTGTGCTTAAAATATGGAGATGACCTAAGGCTTTCTTTGTCAAAATTGTGCCTAAAATTTTTCCTACAAATACAACCCTTGCTAGCCCCTTTGTGCTTGTTATTGATTTTATTTGAAACCAAGGGGTAGAAGAAATTTGGGAATCAAGTAAGCTTGAAAATAAAATTAATGGGAATTAATGGTGGATTGAACACAAATCTTATTTTGTTGAATAACCTTTTTGATCAAACACATATGCAAGCCTTGCAAAGTGAAATAAAAATAAATTGTAAATTGTTGAAGAACACTCATGAAAATCAAAATAAATAGAGGAGCATTAATGTTTTGTTGGCTATAGACTCTTAGATCCAATTAAATTTCCCAAAGCAATGTGCGGGGTAGAAGAAAACTCAAAATAGTTTTGCTTATCTTGAAATACAAAATAGGTTACGGGGATTGATTTTGAAGTCACTCTTAGCCTATATTTTTCCTACCTCGTCCAAAGAGCCTAACGTTGCAACCCTTAAGACCAATGTGATCCTTATTTTGAGCACACTTGTGGGAAGAGATGAGTTATTTTGCAAGCTTATGGTGGTATATTAGCATTATTTGAGGTCGAGCGTATACACGTCCCTTTTTCTCCTGGAGAGGTTGAGTTGAGTGTTGATATTACTGAAAGCAAGAAAAGCCGTATTTTTACATGTTCATTTCTTGTGTATCAGAACTTCATATACTTGTGTATGATAATATGCTTTTTGTTCTTCTTCTGAGGCATTCTTGATCTTGATTTCCCATGTTCTCTTTTTCTTTGAAAACTTGTTTGAGGACAAACAAGAACTTAAGTTTGGGGGAGTTGATAATCGGTATTTTTGTGCTTCTTTTGACTGCAACTTGGGGCTATTTCAATACAATTTTTTAAACCAATTGTATATTTTTGATGTCCAAACCCATATTTTAATCCAAGTGCAAATTCTAGGTGTGTTATTGAAGAATCATCGAGTTCGAGGAACCAGGCGCGACTCACAGCACGGTCGAAGGCGCGACCGCTCCGCCCACGCCCAAAGGTGGCTTTCCACGCGTCTCTGGCATGACCTACAGCGCGGGTGGAGGAACGACTGGCTCGGGTCGCGCCAAGCCAGGCTTTCCACGTGTCTCTGGCGCGACCCACAGCGCGATCACTGGCGCGACCGCGCTCCCGCGCCTAGACACTGCTTCGCGCCCTTCTCTGGCGCGAGCTACAGCGCGACCTGGGCGCGACCGAGCCCGTGTCACGCCCAGACGCCCTGTTTTGCGTGCCTTATCCGTTCCCTTCCCTCTAATATTTGAAGGGGCGATTTTTGAAGGAAATTACACACAGATTTTTACACAAGAAAACATCAAACTCCAAAATCACTCCCCAATACCATGTACCCCTTTTCCCCTAGAAAATCAAGGATAGAACCATAAAAATTAGAGGAGAAAGAGGGCTTGGGCTTGTAAGGGGAGTTCTTAAAGTTTGAAGAGTTGAAGTGGAAGGATCTTGTGGAATTTGTGTACATTCTATTGGTTTAATCTAAACTTTATCTATGTTTTACATACAAGTTTGTTATTTTGATCTCTTGAGAATGAGTAGCTAATCTATTTAGGTTTTGGGGTGTTGGATCAATTGATGAATGGTGTTTAATTTGAATGATTGATGAATGTACCTTTCCCTTGTTTTAAGTATTGTGGATCAAGGGGTTGATTGTTGAATGTATGTGGGTGGCCTCCATTTAGATTCATATGCTACTTAATGTGTGATTAGGTTTGCTCATTTTGTATGTGATCTTGATCCATGAGACCTTTTATTTGTATCTTGAGATAGGTATAAGTATTGGGGGGGTTAATGATGATTTGGGGATCTTGGAAGGCTTGAGTGATTCATTTGCTAGAGATAGTAATGGTTTGCACTTGCTTGTAGGCTAGGTGTTTGAGAAAATGTCTAGGTGAACCTTTCCCAAATCATGATTGTTGAAGGGAGAGTTATGTGATTCATTTGGTTTGTAGAATACCTTAATCAATGATCTAACACCCTAGAACCTCTTGCTTTTATTACTCTTTAAATCTTCTTTTGGGATTATTTACTAATCTACATTGAAGAGTGAAGTGGTAATTGTTAATGGTTTGGAATACAACATTTCTTTAAAAATGATGTTTGTCTAAATAGTGATTATAACTTGAGTCAACATTACTTGCATTGTTAGATCATAATTTCTATTTCCTTGTGGTTCGATTCGTATCATTTCTTGCTACATCCGTGTACACTTGCACTTGACACGATCTATAATTTGAGGTATAAATTACGTCATCAGAAGCCTTTTTGAGAGAGAAAGAGAGAATACTCTTTTGAAAGAAGTTTTTTTTTTTGCCATTGTTGTTGTAGTGTTATTGTATTCTCTCAAAATTTTGAGCAAGGGGTATTTATGAGTGATGAAAGGACTCATAAGTTTGTTAGTTGAAAGAATTAAATGCCCCTTGTCGTTTTCCTTTGGCTTTTGATTTTAAGCTTAGGACCAACGGTCAAAAAGTAATAAATACTGACATAAGCATTTATTTAAGCCAAAAGAATTTTTATTTATAAAATATTTAAGAAATAAACTGATTTACAAGAAGTTTTCCTAAGGTGTTTAGTCAGCTGACTTCCGAGGCCTTCAGGTCTTCTTGCGATCAGTTTTTCTTTTTCTTTGCAGTTTGGAAGCTCTCTGGAATACTCTCGCTTGATGAGTCTTTTGAGTCTTCATTTTTAGAACAAGCTTCCAGTTTTATGATGGAATCAAAGAGCTGTTTTACCTGTTCCTTCATGCACTTGATCAGTGCTTTGATTGAGGATTTTCCCGACCGCTGCCTCTTTGCTTGTTGGACTCTGAGCTGAGTCTCTTCTGTAGTCGGCGGATGCTCTCCAATTGAGCAATCAATTTTCAGCTGATGCTTTGCAGTTTGATGTCCTGTAGTTGGCTTGTCAACTGTTTCAGACTTTGCTGGAGAGGTAATCTTCCATTCAATTGGACTCCTCCCGGAGTTCTTTTCCCCCCTATCCTCTTCTCCTAAGGATTGATATCTTTCAACAGTAAGGAAGATGTCGTCAGAATCATGAGTTGACTGAACTATTGATTTGACGACTTTCGCCTTTCCTTTTCCTTTTTCTGCTGAAATGGAGGGGATAAATTTCTACCTCGATCATGGTTGTGGCTCTCTGATTGTTAGTGGAGGCAGTGCTCCTTTTGCTACTTTTGGAACAAAATCATCAAGATCAACTGACTGATAATTTGTTTCTTCCGCCATTAAGTCAGGCTGCAACTTTTCTAGAATGAAACTGATTCAGTTGATGTAGTACATCTTCTATGGAAAGCACAAGCTGCTTCTTGTCTCCCTTTCCACTATGTCTACAAACCTTTTCAGCTTCTTGAAGAGGAATGATGCCCAGTCTATCCCTCTTGTTTCCCAGATGGCGTTGTAGATTTTGTACTTTATTTCTGACATTTCATCGTGTCCTTCGCATGATCCTACCATCATCTGTGTGGCCACTGTTGCTAACACTTGAAATTCTTTTTAGAATCTAGATGTTGAATGGGTACTATGAAAATTTTCGATGGCAGGAGTAGTCGCCCATCTGTTGTAGCAGTATCTGGCATTTATAGTTGTTTTCTCCAACCTTTCTCCTGCTTCTGGTAGCCCAAAAATATTTCTCAGAATAGAAGGGTTGATTAGGACATGTACCCCTTTACTTCACTCATGATTATCCAAGAATCTTCCTCGCTGAATGAGTTGAGAAAGAATTCTGCAACAGCCTCCAGATATACTCTCGTGGGAGCACTTTCAGTATACTTCTTCAGTTGTGCATTTCCAATTAGAGTGAGGATTACTCCTCCCAACTGAGAGAAGTTAGTGAATCATCCGGTGTTGGCTAGGCTAAGTATTTTGTCATGGCTCAGGTCCTCACAGAAGACTCTTGAGTCATCACCAGAAATTCTAAAGTTGCGAGGTCTAATGTGAGGGTTGAAAGAGTATTGGGCCATTTGAGGAAGAGTTTTGAGAAGATTTGAGAGGTTTGTGAGAAAAGGAATTCTGGATGAATTTTGAGAGACTGAATGCTTGAGTTCTTTGGTCAGCTGTGTGAAGGATTTGGGGGGAACAACTAACCTATTTATAGACTCAAGTAATCGGTGAATCCAACGGTAAAAAAAATTTGATCAAAAGTCAAAATCGAACGGTTCCGATTAATCCATTGATTTTAATTTCAGATTTATCCATTGAGATTAATGAGGAGAGAGAGAGAGAGAGAGTGGGTCCAATGGTAATATTGAGAAGACACGTCATATTACCGTTCAGTAATAAATTTAACTTTGAACTTATCTGATATTGGCTCTCCTCCAGTCTCCATGTGGCATTGAGCTGCTGATGTCATCAATTGGCCTCTCGACTGATGATCTTCTTGGCTTGGAGTAATCAGTTCCAGATGGAGTCTCTTCAGCTTTGACTCCTTGTAAACTTAAGCTGTCCTCTTCAGCTTTGCTCTGCCTAAGCTTGTCAGCTGCTCCCTTCAGCTGAAGCTTTGATTTCTTCAGTCAGTTTTGAATTCAACTGCTCTTCTTCAGTTGAATGTGACTGGTTGAGAACTGATGCCTTCTGTGATCAGTTTACTCATTTTCATCCATCAATTTTTTTGTGGCCTTTGCCATTTCTTTAGAACTGATATGGCCTCATCAGTTTTAAACTTCAAAGCTTAGTTGACTGATGCCATCTTGGGCCAGTTCTCATCATCAGCTGGAGTGCTCCTCTTCACTCCTTCTTTTGGTTGATCCTCGTTTTCCTTTGAAGGTAGTTCGAGCAATCCTAGTTGAATGCATAACTCAACAAATCTAGCTTCTGGCAATGGCTTGGTGAAGATATCAGCTATCTGCTTCTCCGTGTTGACATAATTGATACATATGTCTTTCTTCTCGATGTGATCTCTGATGAAGTGGTGCTTGATATGAATGTGCTTCATCCTTGAATGCAATACTGGATTTTGAGATATTGCAATAGCACTATTGTTATCACAGTAGATTGGCACTTCTTCAGTCTCCACCTTATAATTCTTGAGCTGTTGCTTCATCCATAAGATTTGAGTACAACAGCTTCCAGTAGCTACATACTCAGCTTCAGTTGTTGACGTGGCAACTGAGTGCTGCTTCTTGCTAAACTAGGATATTAGTTTGTTCCCAAGAAACTGACATGTTCCACTGGTACTTTTTCTGTCGATTTTGCATCATCCAAAGTCTGAGTCTGAATAGCCAGTTAGACTCAAGCTATCATCTCTGGGATACCATAACCCAAGATTTATAGTTCCCTTGAGGTACTTCATGATCCTCTTTGCTGCTTTGAGATGACTTTTCTTCGGGTTGGCCTAGAACCTTGCACATAGTCCGACTGAGTAGGAGATGTCTGGTCGGTTGGCAGTCAGGTAGAGAAGGGACCCAATGATTTCTCTGTAGTGCGTCTGACTAACTGATTCTCCTTCTTCATCGAGAGTCAGCTGCACCGATGTATTCATTGAAATCTTTAGAGATTTTCCCTTATCGGTTCCAAACTTCTTGACAAGCTCCTTGGTATATTTGGCTTGACTGATGAAGATTCCGTCTTCCAGCTGCTTCATTTGGAGTCCTAGGAAGAATGTCATTTCTCCCATCATACTCATCTCGAATTCGCTTTGCATCAGTTGAGCGAATCGAGTGCAGAGATCTTTACTCTTGGATCTAAAAATTATGTCATCCACATAAATTTGAACCATCAAGATCTTAGCTGATCGTTCTATTCTAAATAGAGTACGATCAATGACTCCTTTCTAAAACCCATTCTTAAGTAAGAACGTTGTAAGAGTTTGGGAACTCTGCTTCTTGGATCCCCAACAATTTTGTCGACTGGATGGCTTCGGAGCCATTTGGGAATGGTGGCTTCTGCTGCGCCTTCGGCTGCTTCATCAGTTGCTCCATCAACTGATCCTTCGGCTGCTTTTTCAGCTGATTCTTCGGCTGGTTTATCAGCTGTTGTCTCGGCTTCGGCTTGATCTTTATTTTCACTGATTCTTCCCCCTGTTTCAGTTATGGGGTTTGATGTTTTACCACAGTTTGTGTCCTCATTGACCAAGTTATCTCCAACTGGTCTAGAATCAGTTTCAATGCCATCTTCTAGTGAAGCTTCAAACTGCTCTGGGACAATGTGATCAACATAGTCCAGCAGGCTTTCACTAGGCAATGTTTGCTCTGATGTACAGTTTTTCTTCTTGTTCCTGTACTCATCAAAAGAACACTGGTTTTTCTTCTTGTTCCTGTACTCATCAGCAAGCTCATCAAATACCACATGACATGTCACTTCCAAAACCAGTGTTCTTTTGTTGAACACTCTGTAAGCTTGAGAATGAGGGGCATTATAGCTGAGAAAGATCCCCTCATCAGCTTTGGCACTGAAAGCTTTCAGCTGGGATTTGCCATTGTTGTGGATATAACATTTGCAGCTAAATATCTTAAAATAAGAGATAGAAAGCTTACGACCCTTGTACAGCTCGTAGGGCGTCTTGTCATGGGTGATGACTATGGCACTTCCATTTTGTGTGTGGCAGGATGTGCTAACTGCCTCTGCCTAATAGCATTCAGCTATATTGGCATCTGCTACCATCGCTCTAGCTGCCTCCTTTAGCGTGTGATTCCTCCTTTCAGCTACGCCATTTTGTTGAGGAGTTCTTGTAGTAGAGTGTTCATGTGTGATTCCCAGTTCACTCAGGACCTTGATCATTTGCTGATTGACAAATTCAGTTCCATTGTCGGATCTTATCATTTGAACTGATTTTCCCTTGTCAGTTTGCAATCTTTTAATCAATGTTGATAGCTTCTCAAAAGTCTCATTCTTACTTCTCAGGAACTCCACCCATGTATACCTTGAGTAGTCATCTACTACTACAAGTGTAAACTTTTTGCCTCTGGGGGTTGGTGGCTTCACAGGTCCAAATAGGTCCATGTGTAGCAACTGAAGAATGTCAGTTGTTCCTTGAGGATAACTTTTGTTTTTAAATGACGACTTCACCTGCTTCTTTTTCTGGCATGGTCCGCAAACGCCAGTTTTCTTGTAGATCTCCTTGGAAAGCCCATCAACTAGCTCATTTTTGGCCAGGTAGTTGATAGTTTTGAAGTTGAGATGGTTCAATCATCGATGCCACAGCCAGCTTGCTTCAGTTGATCCTTTGGAGAGAAAGCAAGCTTCTGAATAGCCGGTTGACCAGTCAACAACATACATGTTGCCCTTTCTTACTCCAGTTAGGAGTATGACTCCAGTGGACTTGTCTCTAATGTCACATGAGCTATTGCTGAAGTCGACTGAATATCCATTATCACAAAGCTGACTGATGCTCAGCAGTTTGTGCTTCAGTCCTTCAACATGTGACACGTCATTTACGATAACTTTTCCTTTGACCATGAACCATTCTCCAATGGTTCGGCTCTTTGAGTTGTCTCCAAAAGTGACTAGTGGTCCCTTAACCTCTTTATAACTGTCAAGATCGTTCTTATCTCTGGTCATGTGTTTTGAGCACCTACTATCAAGATACTAAGTATCTTTGACCCTTTTCTTGGATAGGATGCTCTTTTTCTGTAAAACAAAAGTCAGGTTTTAGTTACCCGCATGATATCAAGTCCTGAGAGGTTAATCATGTGTTTGAGAATCCACATACGCCACACTTTTGGCTTTTTTTTCCAAGAGATCCTTCAGAATTAGATCTCTGGATCTGCATTGGACTTCTTGTAACTCTTCGACTGAGAGTTGAGTCCTATGATCTGTACCTCTGACTGAGAGTTGAGTCCTATGATCTTCGAGTTTCTCTTCAGTCTTTCATTTTCAGTACTTAGCTCATCAACTCTGCTTCTTAGCTCATCATTTTCACCCTTCAGTTCAATATGCATACTTGATACATAAGCTAATTGATCTTCTAGGATTATTAACTATTCATCCAGTTCATTCCTAGAGAATGAAGCTTCATGTATATGATAGAAAGAGGTTATTGAGTCAGTCTGACTAACCTCTTCATCATTGTCGGACATGAGGCATAGTAGAGATTCATCATCAGAGCTATAACCATCTAAGTCAATTCCAGATGGGTAGTATGAATCGTCAAGTACGGCATTTTCATAATTTGCGATCATTGCTTTCCTTTTGAAGAAGCTTCTCCTCACTTTGGCCTTTTTATCTTTAGGAAGCTCTGGACACTCGTATCTGTAGTGACCTTGCTTATGGCAGTGGAAACATTCTTCTATGTTCTTGTTTGCCATCCTGAATTATTCAGCTGGATGATCAGCTGGCTGCTAGTTCCTCTCACCCTTAGTAGCTTCATCAGCTTGGGGTTGAGCTGATTGTTGATCTCTGACTTTTCTCAGCTTCTCTAGCAATCTTATCATGTAACATCCAAGATTTTCAGAGTTCATTTAGAAAATTAAAGAAATTAATTAGAGCCTAGTTAAGGATGTTTTGGCCCTAAATTGCGATTTTAGGAGTTATTTTTCGTAAAATTGTATTTTTGAGAATTTTGATTCCAGCTCAGTCGCAGCCAATTTTGGTCATGTTTGAAAGGCGTTGACCCAAGGAGCATGCCAGTGCTTTCGGATTTTGAATCTGAAGTCGTTTGAGTTCCCGGTGATTTAAATCGCGTTTAAAGAAGTTATGAATAATGTTTTTCCGTAGGAGCGCGATCGTTAGAAATTTGCGAAATCTCGTGTGTTGATTCGAGCTTCGTTTTTTCAAGCCTACCCTATACGAAATTTCTCAAGGAATCCGTTGGCGTTCCCGGATTTTCATTCTGAGGTCAATTGAACGCTCGGGAATTTTATTTGTCCCTTGCATGGAATAGTAACTTTATTTTTGAAAGGATAATCTTTTCTCGTTTTCCTTCAAAACGACTCATTCCTTATTCTGAGTCAAGTTGGTTCAATAGTACTCGAGCCAACGAAGCTGCCGGTATTTTCAGATTTAATAAACGAGGTCATTTGGACCTCGCCATTGAATAAAGCGCCTTTTATCCGAACCCGATATTTTTAAAGCAGTATTGTTGCACTGCTGAAGCTTCCTGAGGAAACCATATTTTTGCTATAAATAGGGGAGCACCCCTCCCTTCATTCTCGCTCATTCCTTCTTCACCACTATTCTGTAGAGTAGAGAGAGAGAGTAGAGGGGAGCTCTCTTCGTGAGAGCACCCCCCAGTTGAGAGAAAGAGCGGAGCAAGGAGCGCCGTGGGGCTGCAAGGGGGCGCCGCGGGGGCTGGAGCAAGGAGGGTGCCGCGGGGGCAGCAAGAGGCGTTGCGGGGGCAAGGGAGCCCCGGGGGGGCAGCAAGGGGCGCCGCGGGGGCAAGGGAGCCCCGTGGGGGCAAGAAGCGCCGCAGGGGCAAGGGCGCCGTCGCGCTTGGGCGCGCGGGCTGGTTCGGCAGCTCCGGCACGTTTTCGTGCGGAGGTCATAACTTTCGCCTCGGTTGGATTTACGAGGCCAATGAGTACTCAAATCGAAGCTCTTTCGAAGATCTATGAGGTAGCAGTGGCTGATCATTCGGATTATTGATTTTTCGAGTTGGATTTTCCGTCCCCTTTGCGGTAATTTCGGATGCCTTAATCTTTTAATTCTTGTGTTTTAAGTTATAGTTAAGGGTCAAGGGTTTAGATATCATTTCGATGTCTTATTAGAAGCTCGAATAAGGTTTCAAGTCGTTGAATCGACTTTCATAAAGATGAGGTAAAACCCCGAGGAGGCTCGAGGAAGGATTTTCGGCTCGTTGCTTCATCTACGTGCTCGTTATCGAGGTGGGTGGTTCTAAACCAAGTATAAAGTTTGAGCTATTAAGCTCTAGAAGCATGATAGGGCAAGATGAATATCCAATTAAAGTATTTTATGCTCTGCCTGTTTAGTCTCTGTACGAAGGAAGTAAAGAAAATGAAGTTATATGCATGATATTATTGAATTGTTATTTGAGTTTGATAAGTAAAGGAAGTTATTATAAGTTAAGTGAGCTCTCAAATATGTTTAGATATGCTAGAATTGTTTAAATACGATTGATGCTAGCCTGAGATCTAGAATTGCTTTAATTGCAATCGATGTTTACCCGCGTTCATTTCTTCGCATTTGAATGTTTATGCTTTGTTAAAGCTCGTATAGTTAAGGATTTCCTTTTAGGGTAAGTTATAAATCCATTATAGGCCGAGATCATGCTCAATTAAAGGATTAGCCTTAGACGATTGCTCTAGGCTTGGTTTTGTTAACTAAGTTAAGTAAGGAAGGTTAAGGTTAAGTAAGGAAGGAAGTTAAGGAAGGATATAGCTTATGTTGTAAGCAGGTTATCGAGCTCAAAGAACAGTTTATTTACATTATCATGTTGTGACCCTCGTGTCACTAATGTTGAACATTTGAAAGTAAAGGGAGTCACTGGTGGGTAATCTCTTCGCATACTCAGAGGATACTTGAGGTAAACCCTCTCTCATCCTAAGGCATAAGGGTGCAGTAGACAACATGTTTGAGCCAGGAAAGGCGCCAAGAAAGGAAGTAAAAGGTTTTGCGGGTATGGAGAGGGCTTTTGCGTTTTGCTCTCCATATGCCGCCAGTTTATAATTGGATATTCCAAAGTTTATTAAAGAGTTTTCTCATAAAACCCCACGAGTACATTAGTGCTCACACCCTCTTTTTCAAATGTTTTCAGGTTGAGATGCTGAGGCCGGTGATGTGCTGCTGGTGGGGTTGTCTGAGGTTTCAAGTTGTTGTTCTATATGGTTACATTATTTTGTTTCGCTAAGTTTCTGCTAAGTACTCTGATATTAGTATTTAGTCTTGATTTGTGTAACTTGATTCTTGATAGTAGCATGTTTTAAATGCTATGAATCATAGTTGTCAATAAAGTCTTTGAAGCATGATCTTTTGACATACCCGTCTATACCTTTATTGATTCCGAGTTATTTGAATAGTCATACCTGTTGAGCATTTTGGTATCTATTCATCTTCAGTTGACTTGTGAATAAGTTTTGAATGCTTGTTATTATTATTCGCCTACAAAGAGACTTTTCTTTCCAAGCATGATTCTGTTCGTTCAAAGTTAATCTTAAGTTGTTTTCTTGGTCCGTCCTATGATTAGGAAAATAAGATATATTTGACTCCGAGCTATTTATGAGTCTTAGTTGATGTGACCTATGATGAGGTCTTGTTTATTTGAAAAGTTAAATTCCTATCTGTTTGTCTTTGGATACTGTTTAAATTTCAGTTGGCCTATGATTTGGCATTCCTTTGACTCGAGTGAATCCTTTGACCCATTTGACCCGATTGAACCCTTTGACCCTTATTGATCCATTGAAAATGATAGTTCTTCCAAGTCATAAAGTTAAGTTGCCTAAGTTCTTGAGGCACTAACTTAATTTAATTCTAAAAACACCCCCCTGGATTTTCGATTTTTCGTGCTATTTTACTCACAACAACCCCGTCCCCATCCTCGGGACCGGGTTGTTACATATCATTGATTAGATTTGCTCATTTAGATCCTCAGTCAGGATCTTCTTTTTATCGACTGACTCTCTTCTTCGATCAGTCACCGATCCCCCTGGATTCTCTCTGATAGGCGAGCCTCTTGGTCGGAAGTTGTTTCTTCCATGGGCTTCTCTGAACCGATTTCTTTCAGCATAGAAAGAGGCATCATGAGAAGAGAAAGTGGATGTTTCTCTCTTTCGGTTCAGGCTGTACTCATCAGCTTTGAGAGATCCAAATAACTCTATGAGAGTAATGCTATTTAAGTCTCTCAACTCTTTAGTAGCAATTACTTTCATATCCCATTTATTAGTGAGATTGTCAAGAACTTTTGAGTTCATCTCACTGTTGGGATAGTTTCTTTCCAGATTGTTCATCTCACTGTTTTCTTCCAGCTGCATTTTGAAAGACTCATACTTGTCAACTGCCAGTTGGAGCTTGTTTCCTTTGATGGCCTCGGACTCTTTGCATAGATCTGCAAGTAGGTCCCAAATCTCCTTCATTGTTCTGTAGTTTTCAGTGTCTTTCATGTGATCCTCATCTAGAGTTTGAAAGAGTGCTGCTTGAGCAACAAACTCTAGATTCTTTAACTTCTTCTCTTCACCCGTGAGAAGATGAGTTAGCTTTGGAAACCTGTCCGGTTGGTTGACATCCATGATGTGGGCTTCGTTGTCCATCATAATGATGATTGGACCATCTTCAATCACCTCCCACATATTCTCATAGATGGAGCATAGATGAGCTTTCATCCTCCTGCTCCAATTGTCATAGTTCTCAACTGAAAAGAGAGGTAGCTTATGGTTTTCCATAGCTTGAAACGTTAGCATAGATAAACAGATCTGATTCAAATGATCTGCAGAAATGGCTGATCCTTAGAATCAACCTGGCTCTGATACCACTTGTTAGTCCCGGTGCGAGTCTATGTTAGTTTAGAGAGGAGGAGGGGTGAATAAACTGACTTTAAAAACTTTGAAAGGATACGGAATAGATAGGGCCCTGACTCGCTTTAGATATTTTATCTGTGCTTCTTGATCAGTTGAGAAGGCCTGACTGAAACTTAGCTGGTGAGCTGATTAGTTTTCAACTGATAGGGGAAGGGGTTGTTGAACAGAAGTAATCAAAGAAATAGGGTTAGTGCCCCAAAAATTTGGGCAACATAACCTCTATAAATGGATTAATCCACACTTTTAAAGCGTATGAAATGACTCAAACCAGATACCATGACTCTTAGAATGAACCCGAGAAAGAAAACTTCAATGTAAATAATAATAGTTCAAAGGTTAACTGTCAATAGGTTAGGCATGAAAAAGGCCAGACTGATGTGTGTCCAAATACATGAAGTAAAGAGATGCCAGACTTTCGTCTATCGTGAAAGCAATATAAAGCCAGGCTTTTACCTTGACATGGAAAATAATGTAAAGCCAGGCTTGTGTCTGTCTGAATAAGGAAAGTAAATAAATGCTAGGCTTTTGCCTATTGGGAACGGAAAGTAAACGGGATTCAGAGAACCGATCACTCCGTAACAATAAAGAAAATGGGATTCGGAGAACCGAACACTCCATAACAATAAAGAAAATGGGATTTGGAGAACCGAACACTCCATAACAATAATCAGAGTAAGCGGGCAAGAACGCAATGCGTTTATTCAGACTCAAAAGTTCTCAGTTAGATGCCACACATAAAAGAAACATATACACCAAAAGATAGCACTTCAGCCTTAGCACAACCGTCCGCCATCCCGCAGCTCATCCTAAAAATATTTGAAAAGATTTTGGGCGTGAGTACTAATGCACTCAGTAGGTACCTTTGAGAAAAGCTTCACAATCATTTTATAAAACAGAATATCCAATCATATTTTAAGCATATCATGAAAAGATTTTAAATCAGAAAATTTGTGAATTCCATGTATACTAAATCATTTTAGTTCCATCATTGCGCGTTACTCTCCCCTAGAATGCTTACGGTGAGTCAGTTCGTGTACACAAACCGACTGCTTAAGGTTGGACACTGCCCTGTTTGCTTGGGGCTCGATATCGTGAACCATTGTAGTTTCGTCACCAAAAACAGTAGTAAGACTTACATGAGTCAGGAGAGCACATCAAATACAGTCATGACTTGGATATTCAATCAAATTCATTTTATAAATATCAGGGCTTAATAACCCGAAATATATTTTTATATTACAAAAAACCCACCTGGTAATCTGATCTGGGATAGCTAGATCTAGATTCTGATTCTGGTTTCAACTAGAAGTCTCCTTCTTCTGTGCCTACAAGATTGTCCGACAACTTAGTTTCGATGAAAGACTACCATTAGGTCAAAATCTAACCTTTCTTAGCTACGAAGTAAATATTATAATATCTACTATCTTAATACGCAGCACCCGGGTCATCTAAATATTTTGATTATTAAGGGAACTTTACTCAGGGTATTTTTTTATAAAGAAAAATCCTTTAGGAAGTTTTGGCATACGGGGTGGTCAAACCTATATCCTAAAATTAATTCGGTACAAATAAATTCATACCGCAAGATCCGCCCACTGGAAAAATATGAAACTTTAAATAAAAATACTATATTTTGAGGTGGAACAACTTTTGAGACTAAAAATACGATAGGGCTATCCACGAAGGATAGATCTGAAAAAGACTACAATTGAAAATTCGGATATCCAAAATATACCCGAAATTAAAAAATGACAACATGAAAAATGTATATAAAAATATATAAAACATAAAACCCGAAAAGGATAATTACGAATAGGATAATATTTGAAAAAGAAATTAGATAATGACGAATGTGCCTTTTTATATTAAAAGTTGTGCCAAGAGTTCTTTTGAACTCGAAATTGAAAAATTCAAAGTTTGGCACGATCCTTGAAACTTTTTCTATCAACCCGCGAAAAATATCAGAACATATTTTTAAAGCAATTTTTGACGAAATTAAATTTTAACAGATTTTCCTGGCTGCGATTTTTCTTTATTTGAATTCTTTAAGGACCCAATTTATTTTTTAACTTACCAGAGGGTAACATAAATTGAATAAAATCTTCTAAAATATTTCGGGATATTACATTCTACCCTCCTTAATAAAAGTTTTATCCCGAAATTTGCATACCTCTATAGGGTAAATCAGGGTACAACTCATTGATTCTGCTTTCAAGCTCCCAGGTAGCTTCCTCTCTCCCTTGGTTATTCCATAGGACTTTCACTTGTGATATTTGTTTGTTCTGTAATTCTTGGACCTTTTGGTCAAGAATAGCCTCTGGTCCTTCTTCATATGATAAATTCTGATTCAGGACTATCTCTTCATTCTTTATAATGTGTTTAGGATCAAACACGTACTTTCTCAACATTGAGACATGAAAAACATTATGAACCTCAACTAGACTTAGCAGTAAGGCTAGTCTATAAGCTACTTCTCCAACTCGTTCGAGAATTTCAAAGGGTCCAATATATCGTGGTCTCAATTTTTCTCTTTTGCCAAAACGTATAATTCCTTTAGTAGGAGATATTTTGAAAAAAACCTTATCTCCAACATTAAAATACAAATCCTTTCGACGTTTATCCGCATAGGCTTTTTGTCTATCCTGGGCCTCTTTTATTCTCATTCTTATCTTATCAATTATTTCGATTGTTGTCTGAACAATCTCAGGGCCCAATATCTTTCTTTCACCCACTTCATCCCAATGAAGTGGTGATCTACATCTTCGGCCATATAATGCCTCATATGGCGCCATTCCAATGGTTGCCTGATAACTGTTGTTATAGGAGAACTCCACTAAGGGTAAAACATTTTCCCAAATTTTACCTCTATCAGTTACAACTCCTCTGAGCATGTCTTCCAGTATTTGTATTGTCCTTTCTGATTGTCCATCAGTTTGAGGATGGAAAGCTGTACTGAAATTTAGTTGCGTTCCCAAAGCATCTGGTAGACTTATCCAGAATCTAGAAGTAAATCTGGTATCTCGGTCAGAGGTGATCGAGACGGGTACTCCATGTAATCGTACAATCTCTTTCACATAGAGTTGAGCCAACTTATCTAGTCCAAGTGTCATCTTGATTGGCACAAAGTGCGCGGATTTGGTCAATCGATCAATAATGACCCATATCACAGTGTTTCCTCGCACTGACTTTGGTAGTCCTACTATAAAATCCATGTTGATATGCTCCCATTTCCATTCTGGGATTTCAAGTGGTTGTAATAATCCTGATGGTCATTGATGTACCGCCTTTACTTGCTGACAAGTTAAGCATCGTTCAACAAATGAAGCCACTTCTCTCTTCATATTTCGCCATTAGAAATTTCTCTTCAAATCTCTATACATCTTTGTACTTCTAGGGTGAGCGATATATGGAGTATCATGAGCTTCCATCATGATTTCATTCTTTAACTCTTCATTGTGGGGCACACATATTCTTCTCTCATAAATGAGAGCATTGTCATTTGCTTCAGCAAATCCCTTTGAATCCTCTGATCTTACTTTCAGTCGCATCTTCTCCAAAAATTGATCCCCTCTTTGTGCCTCCACAATTCATTTTCTTAAATCAGGTTTAGCTATTAAAGCAGCTATAAGTCCTTTGGTAGAGTTTGGTGGTCAAACCAATTGTAGCTTTAGTCTTTGTAATTCTTCAATTAATCTTTCTTCTTGTGTTAGGAAACAACCTAATTCTGCTCTGGTTTTTCAGCTAAGGGCGTCTGCCACAACATATGCTTTACCGGGATGGTAGAGAATAGAACAATCATAATCCTTAACTAATTCCAACCATCTTCTCTGCCTCATGTTTAAGTCTTTCTGTTCAAAGAAATATTTAAGACTCTTATGATCAGTGTAGATTTCACATCTGACACCGTATAGATAATACCTCCAAATTTTCAAGGCATGCACCACAACTGCAAGCTCTAGGTCATGGGTGGGATAATTCAATTGATGTGGCCTGAGCTAGCGAGATGCATAAGCAACGACTCTCCTGTCTTGTATTAGCACACACCCTAACCCTAGCTTAGACGCATCTGTGAAGATAACAAATCCTTCATTCCCTTCTGGTATAACTAATACTGGACCTGTGGTCAGTCTTTTCTTAAGTTCTTGGAAATTCTTCTCACATTCCTTAGTCCAGATGAACTTAGCCTTCTTTTTCAACAACTGTGTCATTGGCCTTGCCAATTAGAAAATCCCTCAATAAATCATCTGTAGTAGCCTGCCAACCCTAGGAAACTTCTTATCTCATGTGCACTAGAAGGTGACTTCCAGTTACTTATTGCTTTAACCTTAGCAGGATCCACTTTGATTCCTTCTGATGACACAATTGGCCAAGGAACATTACCTCACTGAGCCAAAATTCACACTTGCTAAATTTGGTATATAATTTCTCCCTCCTCAGTGTTTCCAAAATTATATGTAGATATTTTTGGTGTTGTTCCTCACTTTTGAAATAGATAAGAATATCATCTATAAACACAAGAACAAAGCTATCCAGATATTGATGAAAGACTCTGTTCATCATATCCATGAACACAGTAGGTGCATTATTCAACCTAAATGGAATCACTAAGAATTCATAGTGGCCGTAACGTGTTCGAAATGCTGTCTTAGGCACATCTTCTTTTCTTATCTTCAATTGGTGATTACCTGAATATAAATCAATCTTTGAAAATATGTTAGCTCCTCTTAGTTGGTCAAACAAGTCATCTATCCTTGGCAAGGGATACTTATTCTTAACTATCACCATATTCAACTCCCTATAGTCAATGCACATTCGCAATGTACCATCCTTCTTTTTAACAAAGAGAATAGGCGCTCCCCATGGTGAGACACTAGGTTGTATGAAACCTAAGTCCAACAGCTCTTGTAGTCGTACCTTCAATTCTTGCAACTCGTTAGGGGCCATTCTATATGGTGCCTTAGATATCGGAGCTGCTCCTGGTTCCAAGTCAATGGTGAATTCAGTTTTCCTATCGGGCGGTAGCCCTGGTAGGTCTTGTGGGAAAACATCCTTGTATTCACGAACAATAGGGACTTGATCTATCGTTACTCCCTCTTTCTCTTTTCCTACTAGGTTAACTAGAAAAGCATGGCAACCTTCTTTTCTCATTAGCTTTATAGGTTTGAGGATTGAAATAACTGGTATCTTCAAACCCATTCTTGCTCCAAAGAAAATTACCTTTAGTTCTCCTAGCTTCTGGAATATGAGTTCTCTCTCATGACAACGTATAGTCGCATACGTTGCAGTTAGCCAATCCATTCCCAAAATTATATCAAAATCCTTCATGTCGATTACGTATAAATCCGTGATGAAAATCTTTTTGTTAATCTCGAGTTCCAAATTCAGGCACATTCTTTTAGCTAAAACAGTTTTTCCAGAAGGGATGCTAACTTCTAAGGCATTAGTAGCATCTACTTGTCTAAGTTTTAATCTTTCACTATCCTTTTTTGAAATGAAAGAGTGTGTAGCTCCAGTATCAAATAAAGCGAGCACAGGTATATTATAAATGTTGATCATACCTGCCAAATTTTCTGGAGCTTGCTCTACCTGCTGTTGCTGAAGTGCATAAGTCCTGGCTGGCTGTGGGATGCATTGTCCTTGGTCTGGCTTAAAATTTCCTCTCTGATTTTGCCTTAAGTTTCCACCCTGATTAGGCCTAGAATTGCTCCCTTGATTAGGCTTCTGATTTATATTCCCACCTTGTGCTGGTCTAGGAGGAAAATCTGTATTTCCTTTACTCCTAGGACAATCTCGAGCAAAATGTCTCGGTTGATGACAGAAGAAACATCCATCTGTATTCATCATACACTTCCCTGAATGAAACTTCCGGCAGATAGCGCAGGGAGTCCTATTTCTTTGTTGATTCTGTTTCCCATAATTGGTATTTTCCTTGGCCCACTGTTGCTTGTTTCCCACTATATTTCTATCTTCCCATTTCCGCTTTCCCTTCAGATCTTGGGAAGTTTTTGTGGCTGGGTTTTCTCAGCTGGCATAACAGACTCTATGTTCAAAGCCTGACGCAGTGTTTGCGCATACGACATCTCATCATGCTCTATAAGAGTCATGCTGATTTCTGGCTTAAGGCCCTTCCTAAACTTCTTAGCCTTCTTGTAGTCCGAGTCCACGAGATGTGGATCATAATGTGAGAGCTGATTAAAAGCACAATTATACTTAGTAATAGTAGAGCTTCCATGTCAGAGGTTCCAGAATTCCGACTCTTTCTTTTCTCGATAGCAATCAGGAATGTATTTTTGATAAACTTCTTCCTTGAAGTCTTCCCAAGTAAATTCTTGCCATTACTCATAAGTCATAGTTCTTTTTACCGACTCCCACCAATAGTCTACATCATCAGTCAGTTAAAATTGAGCACATGTAAGCTTTTCCTCATTTGTGCAAGATATGTAATCAAGCATATTTTATCTAGAGATCGAATCCATTTTTCTGCATCTATTGGGTCACCTAGCCCGTTGAAAGTAGGCGGGTGATGTTTTTGAAAAACTTCTTCTGCTCTTGATGCCAGTATGGGGATTGGAATTGGTGCAGGTTGTCCATGGTTTTCCTGATTTTGTGTTTTTTTCTTAGGCGGCATTCTGGAAAATTTTAGGTTTCAGAATTGACTAACATAAAATCTACTCTGTGCTAATTTAATACAAAGGTGAGATATCTTCTAAACTAAATGCTCAACAACATTTCTCAAGCGATTATAATCAGTCTACTTATTTGAAAATGAAGCACATAGTTAGTCTACGTTTCACATAAATCTTAAGAGATGCACTTAAAATCCAATCTATGTGTATAAGTCATAATTGGCTATGTTCATCTACATTCTCAATCAAATCATTCTATGTTCACATTCTATCTACATAAGTATTATGGGTGTCCATCAATTTATCATCATCACATTTTTTCAAATCATATCATGGACATATAGTCCCATTTAAAATAATCATTCAATACCATCTGGGCACAAAGTCCCAAAATTTTACTATCATGGACAATAAGTCCCTTTCATTCATAATCATCATCATATGGGCACATACTCCCAAAATGATACCATTATCCTTTCGAACCCATCATTGGTGTGACTATTCATAAAAACCATCAATGTGGAAAATGGTCCTTCTCCACATTCCTTTTTGAAATTAGTAAATATAATTGAATCTCAAAAATATTTTAAGTTACATACCTTTCCTTTTGAAGCAAGATGAAAGCGGTGAAGGCGACGTGCTAGGGCTATCAGACAATCAATTAAGAGATTACATTGAGAACTAGACTCAATCAACAATATGACAGGCCTGCAGAGTTGTAGCCTGGCTCTGATACCACTCTGTAACGCCCCGATCCCGGGGGAAGGGTAGGGGACCAATGCACTACTTGGGGAAAGGGAAAGGGGTTGTTGAACAGAAGTAATCAAAGAAATAGGGTTAGTGCCCCAAAAATTTGGGCAGCGTAACCTCTATAAATGGATCAATCCACACTTTTAAAGCGTATGAAATGACTCAAACCATATACCATGACTCTTAGAATGAACCCGAGAAAGCAAACTTCAATGTAAATAATAACAGTTCAAAGGTTAACTATCAATAGGTTAGGCATGAAAAAGGCCAGACTGATGTGTGTCCAAATACATAAAGTAAAGAGATGCCAGACTTTCGTCTATCGTGAAAGCAATATAAAGCCAGGCTTTTGCCTTGACATGGAAAATAATGTAAATCCAGGCTTGTGCCTGTCTGAATAAGGAAAGTAAATAAATGCTAGGCTTTTGCCTGTCGGGAACGAAAAGTAAACGGGATTCGGAGAACCGAACACTCCGTAACAATAAAGAAAATGGGATTCGAAGAACCGAACACTCCATAATAGTAAAGAAAATGGGATTTGGAGAATCGAACACTCCATAACAATAATCAGAGTAAGCGGGCAAGAACGCAGTGCATTTACTCAGACTCAAAAGTTCTCAGTTAGACACCACACATAAAAGAAACATATACATCAAAAGATAGCCCTTCAGCCTTAGCACAGTCGTCCGCCATCCCGCAGCTCTTCCTGAAAATATTTGAAAAGATTTTGGGCGTGAGTACTAATGCACTCAGTAGGTACCTTTGAGAAAAGCTTCACAATCATTTTATAAAATAGAATATCCAATCATATTTTAAGCATATCATGGAAAACTTTTAAATCAGAAAATTTGTGAATTCCATGTATACTAAATCAGTTTAGTTCCATCATTGCGCGCCACTCTCCCCTAGAATGCTTACGGTGAGTCGGTTCGTGTACATAACCCGGCTGTTTAAGGTTGGACACTGCCCTGTTTGCTTGGGGCTCGATATCGTGAACCATTGTAGTTTCGTCACCAAAAACAGTAGTAAGACTTACATGAGTCAGGAGAGCACATCAAATACAGTCATGACTTGGATATTCAATCACATTCATTTTATAAATATCAGGGCTTAATAACCCGAAATATATTTTTATATTACAAAAAACCCACCTGGTAATCTGATCTGGGATAGCTAGATCTAGATTCTGATTCTGATTTTAACTAGAAGTCTCCTTCTTCTATGCCTACAAGATTGTCCGACAACTTAGTTTCGATGAAAGACTACCATTAGATCAAAATCTAACATTTCTTAGCTACGAAGTAAATATTATAATATCTACTATCTTAATACGCAGCACCCGGGTCATCAAAATATTTTGATTCTTAAGGGAACTTTACTTAAGGTATTTTTTATAAAGAAAAACCCTTTAGGAAGTTTTGGCATACGGGGTGGTCAAACCCGTATCCTAAAATTAATTCGGTACAAATAAATTCATACCGCAAGATCCGCCTACTGGAAAAATATGAAATTTTAAATAAAAATACTATATTTTGAGGTGGAACAACTTTTGAGACTAAAAATACGATAGGGCTATCCACGAAGGATAGATCTGAAAAAGACTACAATTTAAAATTCGAATACCCAAAATATACCTGAAATTAAAAAATAACAACATGAAAAATGTATATAAAAATATATAAAACATAAAATCCGAAAGGCACTTTTTGATTTGGCGACCCGAAAGATCGCCAATTTGAGGCAGTTGAAAATGAATTGGTGGCGGTGGTGTGATGGTGATGATGGTGAATGGACGGTGGTGGTGATTAGTTGAATTGATGTTGGGCGGTGGTTGATTTGGCGTGGTGGAGAGTTGATTGTTGGTGGTTTGGTGATTATTGCCGTGAGGTGGTGGGGGTGATTAGTGTGGGGTGGGGGGGTGGTTGGTGTAGGGTGGGTTAAGGTGATGGTTGGCGGTGGTGGAGTGATTGATGTTAGGGTGATAGGTGGCGGTGGTGGGTGAATGGGGCGGCGATGGTTGGTTAACCAAATTGATGGCGGTCATACGGATTTTCTATCGTTATCGTCCGTCGAATTATCTTTTCAATCATGTATTTATGATCTACACAATGACACTTTCAAAATGACTATTTCAGAATTGAAATAGGAAACTAGGGACGTACCTTCTCAGGAAGCTGCTCGGCGTTTCGATTTTGAAAAAGAATGAAAAATGAAACCTTAAGCTCCTATTTATAGAGGAAAAATAAATAGGATAATAATGAATAAAAAAAGAGGATAATGATGGAAAAAGGATAGGATAATTACGAATAGGATAATATTTGAAAAAGAAATTAGATAATGACGAATGTGCATTAAAAGTTGTGCCAAGAGTTCATTTGAACTCGAAATTGAAAAATTCAAAGTTTGGCACAATCCTTGAAACTTTTTCTATCAACCCGAGAAAAATATCATAACATATTTTTAAAGCAATTTTTGACCAAATTAAATTTTAACAGATTTCCTTGGCTGCGATTTTCCTTTATTTGAATCCTTTAAGGACCCAATTTATTTGAATCCTCAGCTGCCTTGAGCTTTAGTCTTGATATAGTCCAGTTCAGCTGACTTGTCGGCTTAGCTTAAAAAGCTTTCAGTTCTGGACTATCAGTTGGCTACTTGATTGAGCTTTTCTTTTCTCTATGAACTGATCTATGGTCAGTTCAGTATTGGCTCAATACTTTTAGAGCTTTTCTTCTAGACAACTGATCTTTGATCAGTTTAGGGTCAACTCTTTGTAACTAACTGATCTTTGATCAGTTCAGTTTCAGCTTTCAAGCTGGCTCTGTTCTCATCAGTCTATCTTGGCTTTCTACTAAGACTGATGATTACTCATCTGTAGATGCCTACCAGTCTCCAAAGTTCTCTTCCCCCCTTTATAGCTTTTCTTAAGCTTTAGAAGAGTTGACTCTGACTGGTCTGATCAAGGCAACCTTGTAAGCTGGTTGACCATGCTTCAAAATAGTTGTCTCTTATTTTAGCTTGAAATCTTACTTAGTCATTATCCCTGATTACTATATTTTCATAACCTGCAGTTTTTTATTAAATCATCAAACATTTTTTGACATTTAATCAAAACCATCATTTGGGATTTTCCCAAAAATTTTCCTAACAGTAGGGGAAACTAGCCGGTCAAAAAAAAAAAACTTTTTTTGGCCACTTATTTTAAAATATAATTATTTGATCCGCAATTACTATTATGCCCTTATCTATCTGAAAAACTAACTGTAAAGGAAAAAATTACATTAACTTTCTCTCCCCTCACTCAAAAACAGATCTCGTTTCACCTCTCATCTCTCTTCGCCGTCCCAATTGCCCCCAGCAGCCGCACCATCATCGTCCCTGCTGTCGCCGGCGTCTGCCCAGGTCGTCGCCGCATCTCGTCGCCCAGCCCATCACCTCCATAAGTGACCTTCATCAAAGCACAATTGAAGGTATGTGGTGAGTTTTTGTGTTAATAGGTTAGGTTAATTTTATAATTGTTGGGGATAGCATATTTTCAATAAATTCACAGATATATTGCAAGAACTATGTGAATTTGGTTTAATAGTGAACAATTGTGATTTGTAGTTTGATTTGGAAGTTTTAACATTACAAAAAAAAATGGCAAGTGGAGAAGATGAGTATGATGAAGAACCCAGGCCTAACGCACCTGAAATGATATTAGAGATATTTCCTAAGCTTTTTTTTATATATCTGTTTCCAGATTTGGTGTTCTGCATTTAGTTTTTGGTTTTCTATGAAAAAAATTGGGGAATGTTCTTAACTACGCGCCAAGCTCAGCGCGCAGTTAGGCGCGCTGGTGCAGACGTGCGCGTTGGGGCGGGCGGGGGCCTATGCGCTGGGGCCTGCACGCTGGATGAAAACGTGCACCCTCAGCGTGCAGGGCATGCAGGACGAAACGCGCACCCTCAGCGTGTGTTTCCTCATGCACTTAAAAGATGAACCTTTTATATGCTCGCTTTTCCCCTCTGTTATTTCATTATTTATTATACCCTCAAGTATAAGAATGGAATGTTTTTTATGAGAGTTGACTTGGATCATATTTCATGGTACAATCAGAAGCTTGGGTTTAACTATTTTGAAAGGCGTGTCAGAAGCCTATGGAAATAAGGCATGGATGTGCTTTGTGGTTGAGGTACACATCTGCATAAGATATATGGATATGATACTTTGAGTTTAGTTTCTCATTGTCATTGTAATTGTTATGTGTTATGTGCTCCTTATGATAACCATATTCTATGTCTTATGAAAAGTGAACCTTATATTTAAGTCAAATCTAAAATTGGATAACCATGATATTTTATGGAATTCTATTTTAGAATAAGGAAACATAGTTGATTCGGTCAATCTTTCTCTTGCTATTGTCATTACCAAGATAGAAATAGTTTTATCAATTTTATTTTTGCATTCCAATTAGGAAAACCAATGATGAGTATTAAAGATGACATGACTAGAGGATCAATAAGTATTTAGCTTTCTCATTATTTAGTTTGCAAATTTTACTAGGACAAGTGAAGAATCAGCGTTTATGAATAAATTGGTCAAGCCTAGCTAGCAAACTGGGATGTAATAATTTTCTCTAACCTCGAGCTTCCTTTGATGCAGGTTTTGGATGTGCCTGTTGAGTCATATTTTGATGGTCGATTGTTCAAAAATAAAATCTGATTGGCACTGTTGAAAGTCTAGAATTATTTCTTTAGCACTGATAAAAATACCCTTGTATTTCAATGACATTGTATGCACTGTTTTATTGTGAGAAATGTATTTTCCTCATAGCCAAATTTTTCTTTTATTTTTTTGTTCGTATGAAATAAACTTTGATAATGGACCGTTTGAAAGCTATACGAGTCTAGTTTCATTTAAAAAAAATGGGGTAGTAATTCGATATTTGGGTTAACAGATACAAATTTTTTACCAACAATTATCGTATTACACAATATTTAAAAGTAATAAAATTAAAAATCAAAATTTTAACATAAAAAAAATGAAAGTAAAAAAATACAACCGAGCAAAAAGATATGAATTATTAACCGAGTGTTACCGGAGCCCGGGTTAGGGCTGTCAAGCACTGACTCCTTGGTGGTGCCCAGGTCGCGTGCCGAAGGAGCACGCTCGGCAGAGCGCACACAAGTGTGAGCGCGCGCGGGCGAGCACGCAGACACTCGCAGGCGGGCAGGCCCGGCGCGCGCGCGGTCCCCGGACGCGCAGCCCCGGCGCGCGGCGTCCCCTGGGCGAACTGGCCCAGGTGCGCGCGCAGGCCCCGTCGCACGGCGTCCCCCGGGCGCGCGCGCGGTCCCCGAGAGCGCAGGCCCCGTCGCACGGCGTCCCCCGGCACGCTGGCCCCGGTGCGTGCGCGGTCCCCGGGCGCGCTGGCCCGGCGCGCGTGCTGTTCCCGGGAGCGTAGGCCCCGGCGCGCGCACCTGCGCAGGTAAGAACACTGATTTTTTTTTTTCACGAAATGATTTTTTCAATTTTTTTCATTTTTCAAATGCGCAGGGAAGGGAAGAGAGAAATGTTTTTTTTTAATGGAGGGAAAGGATATTTTAGTCCAAAGTGGCTAAAATAATAATATTTAAAAATAGGTGGCTAAAATAAGTTTTTTAAAGTTCTAAGTGGCTAAAAAAAAAGTTGACCCATATAATTTAATTCATAAAAATAATATTTTAATGTTTATTCAAATTTTAAATATTAGCTTAATTTATAAACAAATTAATAATCAAGTCATCAAATAAAACAAATATATTTTTATTGATACAAGAAAGATGAGTTCAACGATG
Source organism: Perilla frutescens (assembly GCA_026008535.1). Taxonomy (NCBI): domain Eukaryota; kingdom Viridiplantae; phylum Streptophyta; class Magnoliopsida; order Lamiales; family Lamiaceae; genus Perilla; species Perilla frutescens. The sequence continues at coordinate 43,176,996 of BRKX01000013.1, read as the reverse complement.
AAAAATAAAATACAACCGGCATATTTAATTAAATATTGAAATGCAAAACACTTAATAAGTGAATTAATTATTAAAACTATGATTACCGTATCGAGCCCAAATGTGCTCAATCAAGTCGACTTCGAAGTTTGTGATGTTGTTTCTTATCTCATAGTTCAGTCTCTATATTGACTCGAGCTGCAAAATCGAGTGGGGCTCCTTGTGAGGTTGTGCGTATACTATTTCTCGATCTTGATCCAGAACTAATCTAGCTTTTGATAATTGCCAATAAGTGAATCTTTGCTAACACTTACCCAACACTGTGCAAGAACCTCATTTTCTTTGTTGGTCCATCTTCTTCTATTTTGTTGCGTGACAATTTCTTCACCAGCATCTTCAAAGGCTGATTCCAGATTAATGTACTCGATGTCTGGTGGAGATGAATATGGTGGAAAAGGGGAACCTTGCCCAGATACTAGAGTCAGTGGTTCCTTATAAGTGCTACCTCCATCTGTATCAGTCATTCCCTTTGATTTCGAGAGCATTTCTGTTGGACTTCCATAAGAAAATCCGTGGGGGGAGGCATAAAGTGGGGATACATTATATATGAATATCCAGAGGTACCCATTGGGTGCATTTGAGAATTTAGGTTAAGATAAAAATTTGGAGGATGAAAGTTAGGATTTTGAGGATAATAGTTGAAATTTTGGGGAAGAATGTTCGAATTTTATGGAGGATAATTGGAATTTTCTTCAGGATTGGAAGAATTAAACAAATTCATCTAAGAATTTCTATCCATTTTTAATAACAAGAGTGCAAAAAAAAAAATGGTATTGTAGAGATAATTTGAAGATATAAGATGATTTACTTATTGATCAATTGTAAAAAAAATGTAATTGAAATTGCATCACACTATACACTATCACAGTAGACAAGACAATTTAATGTCAAAATACAGATATGATCTATTAAATCTATAAAAATTAAATTGAAAAAATTCACACTACTATTGAGATAAGACAACACAATGTGTGTAACCTACTGCACAAGTACATATCTCTTGTGAAATTTCATGTTGTCATCTATATAGATATACATATGATAGAATTGAGTGTGTTAGTGCCTTATGTGACACCAATCATTGAAGTTGGTTCAGAATGATTCAATGATGTCACTGCACTATGTTTGATTATCAAGAGCTTTACATTGCTCTTGTTATAAGTAATTGATTGTCATTCATCTTTATGGCAATTCATAAATTACTTTAGTATTTAGTTTTTCCAAGTATATTACCACTATTCTGGACAACGTTCATAACAATGTACATGAACGTGATTTGAACTTCCTGAAGACATCTCAAAGCAAGGAGTTTGGATTGATCTCAACTTGTGAGACTGCTAAAGTTGTATGGGATATACTGGAGACAATCTTTGAAAGAACCAACATTGTCAGACTTTCAAGACTTCATAATATTTGCCTCCAAATTTGAAAATTTTGAGAATGGTAGATTCTGAAATAATTAGTGAGTTCAATGCTCGTTTAAGGAGTATATCTAATGAGAGTTTTGCATTAGGAGAAGTCATGTCAGATGAAAAACTGGTAAGGAAAGTCTTGAGATCTTTATCAAAAAGATTTGCCTACAAAGTTTCTGCCATAGAAAAGCTAAGGATATTAGAAGTATGAGGCTGGATGAGTTGATGGGATCTCTCAGAACCTTTGAGATGAATCTTGAAGAAGACAAATACATGTAGAATGGCAAAGGAATTGCCTTAAAAGCTGAAACATCAGAGAAAGTTCCTGAAAAAGTTCTCAAAAATGTTTCTTATGAAGATCTGATGAATTCTATGGTACTAATTACCAAGAATTTTAAAAAGATGTTGAGAAGAGCTGTAAGTCAAGGCATTAATAAGAACAACAATAGGAAATAATTTTCTTGCAAGTCTTCGAACAGGAACACCCCTGATCAAGATGAAGATCAAGTCAAATGAATAGTGTAGAGAATATGAAGGTTGTGGACACATTCAGAAAGAATATGCTAATACTCTGAAGAAGAAGAAGAGCTACCGCACTAATTGAATCCATTAAACAAGTTCCGCGGTATGCCCATTTTCTGAAGAAGTTGTGCACCGAAAAGATACAGTTTAAAAATGATGTTAAGTTTTTTGTGGGAGAGAATGAGTCAGCTGTAATTCAGAAAAAGATGCCAAAAAAGTGTGATGATCCAGACATGTTCACAATACCGTGCATCATTAGAGAAAAAAAGGTCGAAAAGGCCATGCTGGATCTGGGGGCATCAATAAACATCATGCCTCTGTCAATTTTTAATAAATTAAAGTTGGGACCTCTGCAGCCAACTCCTGTGGTCATTCAGTTAGCAGACATGTCGAATGTGTATCCAGAGGGACTGATCGAAGATGTGCTAGTTAAGGTGGACGAGATGATATTCCTAGTGGATTTCTATGTATTTAATATGGGCACAACAACGAGATCATCAGTTCTATTGTTGGGAGACCCTTCATGAAAATAGCTCGCACACAAATTGATGTCGACAATGGCACACTGACGTGCGGATTTGATAGAGAAAAGGTTACATTCAACATTTTTGAAGCCATGAAGTACCCACCTGATATAGAAAATGTGAATTTTGTGGATTTCTTTGATGCACCATCCTAGTCCACTCTTTCAATGATGAGCAATCAAGAGCCTCTGGAATGGGCATTATGGAAAGGACTAGCTGATCGAGATGCCTTTGATGAAAATGATGGCGTTCAAGATGCAGTTAAAATGCTGGATTCACTCAAGAAGATGCCACCAGGAGTAGTGGATTACATTGTGCCCACAAGAAGTGATAGTGACAGAATACTACTTACTATTATGCCAACACCGAAGCTGGAACACAAGGCATGATGGGCACTTCAGAAGCTGAACATGGACAGAGATGCAACCGGACATTTTAGAAAATTTCAAATTCAAGAGCTGGAAGAGATGAGAATGGAAGGCTATGATAATGCTGTGCTTTACAAGGAAAACATGAAGAAGCTTCATGATCAAATGATTAGAAGAAAGAGATTATTCCCTGGGCAACAAGTGCTTTTGTACCATTCAAGGTTCAAACTGATGGGAGGAAGTCTAAAGACCAAATGGGTCGGGCCATTTGAAGTGCATGCTGAATTTCCTAATGAGGTAATAGAAGTAAAAAATCCGAAAATAGGAAGGTATTTCAAAGTAAATGTGCACAGACTGAAACTTTTTATAGGGCACATCGACCCTAAAGAAACAGCAGTATGGCTCACAAAGCCCATTTATGCCTGAACATGGATGGTGTCGTGCCCACGACGGTAAATGGGGCACTACTGGGAGGCAACCCAAGTTTTAATTACTTTAATTCATTTTTATTAATTAAATAAAATTTCCAGTTAAGTAAACTAGTTTAGGAGCAATTTTACGCTTGTTTTGGAAAAAGATGTGATCTGCAGGTTATTATCGGAGAGAAAAGCAGAGAAGTGGGGAGTCCCACTTCAGAGAGGTCAGGAAACAGTCCACCGCCTGTCCGGGGCATTATAAACTCCAAAGGAGTCCACCGTGAGTCTCTTGTCACTCTTAGGATAGAATAGAAGACCCCTTGAGCCTCTTGATGATTGCAGGTTCATCTAGGAAACTACCAGTTAAGGAGATCACCCGGTTGCGGTGATGATAAGAAAACTGGAGATGGTGGAAAATGCCCAGTTTCAGACTAATGAAAAGTTGACCCGCATTGAGATAGCCCTGAAGGCCTATTTCAGACATGTTGGGTTCTATTACCCAACGCCCACAACTGACTAATCCTGGTTCTTTCTGTCTTTATATTAGGTTTTTTGTTTTGTTTTTGTTTTATTGTTTGTGTGTCGTCCTTGTTTCACCCACTTTACCTAATGCAAAGTGTGTGGATGGGGGCATTCCAGTTTGTATTTTTTATTCTTTGTTGAGTCTGTTCTGACACTTTGCAAAATGCAAAGTGTATATGTGGTCAGTTGAGTCAAGCATGCTCCTATGAAGTTCGTGTGGCCATTACATTTGATTTTATACTTAATTTCTTTACCAAAATTCAGCATGCCACAGTAAGATAGGGATGACGAACGAGTTAGCATGCCCTGTGAGATTTGAGCCTATGTGTTGTATGCCTATTTCACAGCTTTCTTTACTTCATGTATGTGACATTATGTGCTTAGAAGTTCTAGAACTTGCTACTGTTCTGCTTGAAGTCTTGGAATTGTTGATGCATATGTAGATGATATATGTCATCTTTTGCTAAGCCACCATGAAATAAGTTGACCTACCAATAACACAACCTTCGCAGCCCTTTTGAGCCTATGAAATGCCCTGGTAGATTTTTTGTTTGGGATGATCATATATAGCCAGTGCATTACAAAATCCTGAAAAATAGAAAAAGGAGACGGTAGAATTGTTAGAGGATATATGTGAAAAGGTTAGAAAAAGATAGGGGAATAAAAAAAAAAGAGAAAAAGAAGAAAAAAATATATGATAAAAAAAAGAAAAAAAAGAGAGAATAAATTCTCCCTAGTCTTAAGTGTTCAGAATGTCTAGATAAAGAAATATTTATTATCCGAACAGGGCATAGAAGGGTAATCGGTTAAATGGAAAATGGGGGATCTGTACAGAAATAAAGCCCCACCTTACATGAAATTCCCATTATAGCCTAAAAAACCCTATTGATACTTATGCATCTATGATTATTGGAGATTGACAACAGAACTTTATCAAGCTTATGGGACGAATAGGTAACAGAAATGCATTGAATTGAGCGTATATACCGAGCCTAAACACTGAGTCAAGAGAGTTTGTGAGGATTACCAAACTAAACTCATTTTTGATCTATTTTTTTGTGGTGGAACTTTGTAATTTTGTTGGAATATTAAAGTTGATGTGCCCACGCTGCTTAACAGTTTGCATGCTTATGCCTTGAGTCTGTTTCTTTTCTCCTTTCTTTTCTTTTGTTTTTCTGGATGCAACTGAGCACAATCATGTCTAAAGTGTGTGGGTGTGATAAGTCCATTTATTTTGTATTTTTATGGGCATTTTGTTCATTATAAATGTCCTTTTTAGTCCATTTTGAGTCGAAAAGAACCAGGTTGAGGTCAAAGGGCATTTCGGAGGTCGATTATGGTGAAAGGGGCATTTTATGCCCAATTATTCATGATTATCTCATCGCTATAAACTGCATTTAGAGGCACATGGAACTTCTTTAGCATTCAACCTACATTCGGGAGGCAGAATGGGCATATCAGAAATGGATAAAGCTGACCAGATGATATCGTGCCCACATTGCTCACGCAGACTCAACCACAGGCCTGAAATGGGCACATGCTGGATTTTTAGGATTCAGTTGAAGGAAAGAGGCGTGAAGAATAGTTGCATATCCGAATAAGAGTTGGTGATAAGCTGGACTCCTGAGAGGCGTTGCAACGAAGAGATAAGCTCAATCCTTAAATAATAGGGATTTGATCAAGTGATGCTTATCCAGACAGATTGAGATGGGCACGCTAGATCCGGGATCCAGTGAAGACCCCAGTTTGCTGGGAAAACTCAAACTCGGAAATGTAACTATTTAAGCTAGTTTATTTTTTGGAATTAACAGGTTTGGAAGTCAGGAACACTGCTACAATATTTATTTTTCTGCACCTTTATTTCGTACGCTGCTTAGGCAGCAAGAACAATCCAATAGGCCTTAAGCCTTTGGAACTTAGGATATGTTTATGTTTCTTCTCGTTGGAGTTGAGATTTTTAATTAATTAATTCAGTAAGTTTTCATTTATTTTATGCCTTTAATTTCTGCAATTTTAGTTATGTCTAGCATGCTTGGCTAGATCTTTATTTCTGGTGTTTGAACAATGAAAATGGTTTAAGTACAAATCTGGATTCGTGAGGCCGAAATGGGCATAGTAATGCATGATAGGTTTTTATTGATTCTTGAACTTGTTCCACGTGAGTGTGTGTCCGAAATGCCCAATGTGGCTGATCACTCGTTAGACATAGAGGGCACACCACTATTAATTGAATTAGCAAATCGTGACTGTTTGTTGGTTCATATAGTAATAAGGGAATCGATGGGTTGTTGTGGGCACATGAGGAATCGGTAAACACAATAAACTTGGGTTGGTCTAGAGGCACAATGCTTCATATCATTTACATATCTTAGAGGAACTGAGAGGTGGGTGGTAGGTTAGGGATTTAATCGACGAGGAATTGCTTTTAAATCTAAAATGAAAGGATGAATGAGGAGATGCAGCGAGGAATCCGGTCTTTATAACCAGGTGATTTATCATGTATGAAAATCGGTGTGCCCATGATCGAGTTATTTTACACTTAAACCAAATTCAAGTTCAAATGCCAGAACCTTTGATATTTAATACTTCTCTTTAGTTATTTTTGCAAATTTAAATTCAATAAGGTGACGATACAAACCAAACCCCTATTTTTGATTGGTGACCCGAAGGTAGAATCACATCAGCTCTCAGTGGGATCGACCCTTACTCATAGCTAGCTACACTCGCTGTGGACACATGAGCATATAAATTTATTTTGAGTGTGAAATGACCGCGCGTCAATAGCCGATATTCAACCTTCATTAATTAGCCGATCCACCTTCTAGAATCTGAAAGATGCGATCAGACTTTTCTTTTAAGCTCCTCTTTCCTTTGGCGGCTAGGGTGCACTACTCCTATTCCAGCTGGTAATTGTTACCCTTGTGCCCAGTCTCCTCTCCTTCTCCTGTCAATCACACTGGGTTTGTTGTGGGCACGGTCACGAACTTCTCCTTCAGCAATGCTAGAATGGTGGGCATTTCTGCCAGGCTAGAGAAAGAGCTTTCTATTGAGAAGTCATTTCCTATCTATGGTATCATTCGCATCCAAATGCCCTCCAGATGTGATTCTGCTGCCTCCTGCCCCTCTTGTGCCCACAGTAGCACTTTTCGACTCAAAAAAGAGAAAAAGCAAAGGACAAAAGAATGAGAAAAAGACATAAAAACACGAGAGAATTTGGACTTTTCACACACCTCAATGAGTGATGAAGGGTCAAGCTCTAGTGAATCAGACTCAGAAGATGAAACTAATGCCTTTATAACTAAAGAAAATCAAGCTTCTCATACTAATCCTTTTGCTATCAACCAGAAATCAGATAATGATGATGTCAGTGACTCAGATATTGAGAACACTTATCAAGAGATGTTCAACAAGTGGCTGCAGATTGTAGAGATCAATAAATAACTTGTTGAACAAAATTAAAAGATTAGTCAAGAAAATAGTCAACTAATCATCAAGGAAGCAACTCTATAAGAAAAAATTTACGATCAAAAGAAGGAGCTCGAGCAATCCAATGAAGATCTGAAGGTCTTTATGAGAAATATAAGGATGCTCAACAATATACTAAGAATCTGGATGAGATTCTGAACTCAAGATGGACTATGAAGGTTCGACATGATCTTGGATATTCTGGACAAAACTTAGGAGAAATTAAGTTTGTCAAAGTAAAGGAGGAACCTGAGAGAAAGGAGGAAGTCCAGTAGAATGTTCTGAATATTACAAAGAACGTCTATCCTCTAAATGTACCTCACAAGAAGATCTTTAACAGAAACAACTCCAACGTTGCTTTTCACAACATATCAGATAAAAGAAAGATCATCTGCCACTATTGTGAGGTTGCAGGTCACATCAGACCTCATTGTAAAGATTATCTTAAAGATCTTAAAAGAATGAGGAGAAAGTTTGTTCCTGTCAAAACGAAAGCTGCAGTATCTTGTCAGAACAAAAGAAAGGATCAACACTCACCAAAGAAGCAGTGGATTGTTAAGAAGCAACACGTGAGCATGATAGCCCACACATCTCTCAGAGCAAAAAAGTACTAATAGTTAGAACTTTGATAGTGGATGATCAAGACATATGACAGGTGACAGTGCAGTTGTGAGAGATTTTAAGACTTGCACATCAGACTTTGTTACCTTCGGAGATGGAAAGGAGGGCAAAGTCATGGGTAAAGGAGTTCTGGATGTCGAAGGAATGCCCAACTTTAAAAAAAACTATGCTGGTAGATGGACTGAAAGCAAATATGATCAATATTAGCCAGCTTTGTGATGATGATATGACTGTAATCTTCACCAAAGATGATTGCAAGGTCTACAAGAAGGACAATGAAGTCTTCATGGAAGAAAAGAGATCTTCTGAAAACTGCTACAGATTCAATGTTTCTTCTAAATCTTCAACAACATGTCAAACAAGGTCTTTGGATGAAACTAAGTTATGGCATCAGAAGCTTGGCCATACTCACTTTAGGAATCTTTGGAAGCTGATCAACAAGGATATGATAAAAGGGATTCCAAAGATCAAGGTCGACTGCAACAAAGTCTGTGGCCCCTGCCAACTAGGGAAGCAAGTCAGATCTTAACACAAGGATGTTCAACACATCACCTCTAGCAGAGTCCTAGATTTCCTTCACATAGATCTAATGGGACCAATGGCTACAGAAAGCTATGGAGGAAATAGGTACGTGTTTGTCTGCATAGATGATTTCTCTAGGTTCACCTGGGTTGAATTTTTTAGGGAAAAAACAGAAGCACTTACAGCTTTTAAGAAATTAGCCTGTAAAGTCTCTGTGGAAAAAGGTGTTCCAATCAAGAGAATCAGAAGTGATCATGGGAAGGAGTTTGAGAACAAGCCATTTGATGAATTCTGTGAAGAGCATGGAATTAGCCATGCATATTTTGCACAAAAGACTCCTCAGCAGAATGGAATTGTTGAAAGGAAGAACATGACTCTTCTAGAGATGACTAGAGCAATGATTATTGGAAATAACATTGCTACTCACTTTGGGCTGAAGCTATCAACACAGCACGCCATATCAGCAATCAGGTTCACTGCAGACCAGGAACTCAAGCCACTTACTATGAGCTATGGAAGGAAAGAAAGCATATTGTCAAATACTTCCATATATTCGGCTGCACCTGCTACATTCTCAATGATAGAGAATATATTACCAAGATGGAGAACAGAGGATTTGAAAGTATCTTTCTTAGATATTCAAGAAACAACAAGTCCTACAGGGTCTACAACACTGAAACAATAGTTGTTAAGTCTGCCAATGTCAAGTTTGATGATGCTCAAGACTTCAGAAGTGATGATGGAGAAGTTCATCAAGATGTCTTTAAACATTGTAAAGAACTTTCAGAGAAGTCAGACTCACTCAGCATTGAACCTACTAAGACTCTTAGAAGGACATACAAGCATATTGTTAAGAGTCATCCAACAGCAACAATCATTGGAGATGTGCATGACTCTCTGAAGACAAGAAGTATAGCAAAAGTTCAAGAACTAATTGCTAATGTCTGCTTCACATCAAAGACTGAGCCTAAGAATGTGAATAAAGCTCTGCAAGATCAGTACCGGATCGAGGCCATGCAAGAAGAGTTACTGCAATTCAAGAAGAATGATGTTTGGATCTTGCTCCAGCTCCAAATGATGTCAACATTGTTGGAACAAAATGGATTTTCAAAAACAAGTCTGATGAAGAAGGAAATATCACAAGAAATAAGGCAAGACTGGTTGCTCAAGGCTACCCTCAGATTGAAGGAATTGACTTCGATGAGACATTTGCTCTTATGACAAGATTGAAATCAGTAAGATTACTTCTTGCTATTGCCTGCCAACTGAAGTTCAAGCTACATCAGGTGGATGCGTGAAGAGTACCTTCCTCAATGGCTTCCTCAACAAACCTATGTACGTTGCTCAACCAAAAGGGTTTGAAGATCCTCACTATCCAGATCATGTTTACAAGCTCAATAAAACCATTTATGGTCTGAAATAAGCTCCTAGAGCATGGTATGAGAGGCTTACAAACTATCTACTAAGTAAAGGATACAGAAGAGGAGGAGAAGACAAGACTTTATTCATCAGAAAGAAGAACAATGCATTGATCATTGTTCAGGTATATGTGGATGATATCATATTTGGATCATAATCAGAGAAGATGGTCATGAACTTCATCAAGGACATGGAGACTGAATTTGAGATGAGCTTGGTAGGAGATCTGAAATACTTTATAGAGCTACAGATCAAGCAAACAGAAGAATGTATTTTCATATCTCAGTCCAAATATGCTAAAGGTCTTATCAAGAAATTTGGACTTGAGAGTAGTAAGTACAAGAGGACTCCAAGAGGGACAACAAGAAAGATTACCAAGGATGATGCTGGAACATAAGTCGATCAGACTCTCTACAGAAGCATGATTGGAAGTTTGCTATATCTTATGGCTAACAGACCTAACATTACATACAGTGTGGGAGTATATGCCAGATATCAAGCATGTCCAAAGGAAAGTCATCTGAACGCTGTGAAGATCATCATCAAAGATGTCAATGAGATAACTAAGTATAGTTTCTGGTATTCCACTGATACAAATTCATGCATTGTGGCATATAGTGATTGATGGAAAATTGGATTTATAAACTGAGTCGTGACTCATTTTATCTGATTTTTCATAATCGGGTTATTTAATTTTGAAGAAATTAAATAGTGTACAATTGATCTATGTTTGTAGTAGATAATTGTGGTATTTTTATTTTCTGAAATCTGATTTTCGATGAGTGAGAAATAAATGGTTAAAGTCGGTCATACGATTGGGCATTTATGGTGTGTGGGATAATGTGTTTAAAGCACATTTAATGATCCTACATTGATTTCTTAACTTAGTTAAGAGGTGTATTTAAATGTATTAACACTTAAGTGTAATAACTAAGTGCACAAGGATATGGGCCATGAGCACACACGCGCACACGCGCGCCCGCGCGTGTATGTGCCCGTGTTCATGCCCAAGCCCGTGCCAGTGCCCGTGCCAGTGCTTATGCTCAGGTTAGCTCAGCTCGGTTCGTCCTCGTCCTCGGACTTGGATCTTGGCAATTGGACTTTGGGTGGACTTTGGGCGTACGTGGGCTTCCGGGGCTTAGTCGTTCTAATTTTACGATTCAGAAATGGTCGGTGTGTGGAGCGGGTCAGCGGGTCGGATGCATGATCCGCAGGTGCACTTGATGGTGCACATCCAGCCTTGAATGTATAACTCTGTAACTCTCACCTGGAGCTGGTGGAGTTAAGAGACTTGATGTGTGTAACTTCCACCTGGAGCTGATGAAGTTAGTGAGGCTAGAGTGCAACCACAAGTAACTCTTGTCGAAAGTCAAAGTCTGCAGCTGCCCTGGATGCGTGTTGGGATCTGTGATGACATAGGACACCTGTTGGGTCTGTATAGAATTCTCTTCGAGTCTAAAGCTTCCCAGTTCTCAATGTTGTCTAGTTCACCGGAACCTTACCGGATTTGTGGTGCTACTACCGGAAGGACGAAGCCGTTTTATCTTTGAGAGACAATTCGCCTAACCGTGAGCACTAGCCGGGATGTATTTGTCTTGCAGAGAGAGGTCCTCTAGACTCGACTTGCCGGAACCTATTCAAGTTCCAGTTTGTTCTAAATTGTTTAATTCAGTTTATTGTACTTGTTTCTACTCTTCTACTCCTTTCGTGTTCTTTGTAATTCAGAGTGTAACGAATTCCAGAAGGTGTAATTCCTTTTAACAATCACAAGACAAATATTAACTAAAAAGAATCAATTACCTTTGCTAGAATGGCGTCATCATCAACTCCAGTTGCTGCATCCACGAGGACCATTCCCCGTGGCTAAGCTGAGAAGCCGAAGAAGTTCTCCGATTTGGACTTCAAGAGGTGGCAGTAGAAGATGCTTTTCTACCTAATCACCTTGGGAGTTGTGGGCTATATCAAAGAAGACACTTCGGTGATGGCTGAAAATGAGCCGGACATCAACAGACGGAAAACTTATGATCAATGGATCAATGGAGACTTTCTTTGTAAAAACTATGTACTTAATGGTTTGGTAGATAATTTATATTATGTATATGGAAATGTAATTAGTGCTAATGAACTATGGGAGGCATTAGAAAAGAAGTACAAAACAGAGGATGTCAAAACTAAAAAGCTTGTAGTGGCAAAGTTCCTCGATTACAAGATGGTGGACACCCGGTCAGTGATGGATCAAGTGCAAGAGCTTCAGCTCATTATGCACGACATTCATGCTGAAGAGATGGTCCTTCCCGACTCTTTCACTATTGCTACAGTGATTGAGAAGTTGCCACCGTGTTGGAAGGACTTCAAGAGCTATCTCAAGCACAAGTGAAAGGAGATGATCTCGAAGACCTTATGGTTAAGCTTTGAATTGAAGCTAATAACCAAAAGACGGATCCGAGACCACGAGTCTCGATTGAGGCCAAGGCTAACTTGATCGAATGTGGTGGACCATCAAATAGCAACAAAAGAAAGCCCCCGAGTGATATTGACAAAGGGAAGAAGCCAATGACGAAATTCAATGGCAACTGCTTCAATTGTGACAAGCCGGGGCACATGTCCATACATCGCACGGCTCTGAAGAAGAAGCGTACCAATTATGGTGTGCACATGACGGAACACAACACCAAAGGCAAATGCAAAGCACGTCAAGATGATTAGGATGACGATGACTTGGTTGCGGTTGTATTTAAGGCCAACCACATGGACAACCCAAGAGAGTGGTCCGTCAACACCGGGGCCACTTATCATGTTTGCTCCGACAAGGGCTTGTTTGCTACCTACAAAGCTGTTGAAGGTAGAAAGTTGCACATGGCAAACCAAGCCTCGTCTGAAGTGGCTGGTTTGGGCAACGTGATTCTAAAGTTAACTTAACAGTAGCGCATATCGGTTTCTTATTCATAAATCGGAAATTCCTGAGTTGACTGAAGGAACGATGATGGAGTCGAGGAATGCTATATTCTTCGAGAATGTCTATCCTTGTAAAGATAAGGATAGAATAGAAGGGAGTTCTGATAGAAGAACTTCTGAAGCTGCTACTAGTTCTAATCCTGTGGATGAAGAACCGAGACGTAGTAAGCGAGCCAGGATGGCAAAGACTTTTGGTCCGGATTTCATCACTTATATGCTAGATGATGAGCCAAAATCGTTGAAAGAAGCGCTATCCCATCCAGATGCTACGTTCTGGAAAGAGGCTATCAATAGTGAAATTGATTCCATCATGCAAAATCACACTTGGAAGTTGACGGATCTTCCGAGTGGGTGTAAGCCGTTAGGATGCAAGTGGATCCTAAAACGAAAATATAAAGCAGATGGTACTGTTGATAAGTATAAAGCTCGTTTGGTTGTCAATGGCTTTTGATAAAAAGAGGGGTATGATTTCTTCGATACCTACTCACCACTAACAAGAATTACTTCTATTCGGGTGCTTTTAGTGATTGCTGCATTGCACAATCTCGAAATTCATCAGAGGGATATAAAGGCCGCATTTTTTAATGGTGAGCTGGAAGATAAAATATACATGAAACAACCTGAAGGGTTTGTTGCACCAGGGCAAGAACAAAATGTGTGTAAACTTGTTAGGTCATTGTATGGTCTTAAATAAGCACCAATTCAGTGGCACCTAAAGTTCGATAACACGATGTTATCAAATGGTTTCAAAATCAACGAGTGTGATAAATGTGTATACATAAAGAGCAGTTCTCATGGCTATGTCATAGTCTGTCTTTATATAGATTACATATTGATCATGGGCAGTAGCCACCAAGTGATCGTTGAAACAAAACAAATGTTGAAATGAAATTTTGACATGAAAGATATGGGCTTGGCTGATGTGATTCTAGGAATCAAGATAGTTCAGACAAGTGGTGGAATTGTCTTAACACAATCTCATTACGTTGAGAAAGTGCTTAAGAAATTCCACGCTTTTGATAGTCCGCCGGCTAAGACTCCATTGGAACTCAACGTGCACTTGAGTAAAATCCGGGGAGAACGGGTAGCTCAAGAAGAGTATCCAAGGGTCATCGGGAGTTTGATATACATCACTAACTGCACTCGACCTGATCTTGCGTGTTCTGTGAATAAGTTGAGTCGGTACACGAGTAATCCAAGCAAAGAGAATTGGAAAGCTCTAGTACGAGTTCTGAGATACTTGAAGTATACTCTGAACTTCAGGTTGCATTATATAAGGTTTCTTCCTGTACTTGAAGGGTACAGTGATGTGAATTGGATATCAGACACAAAATACTCATTCTCGACTAGTGTATTTGTTTTCACTATCAGCGGTGGAGCAGTGTCGTGGAAATCCACGAAATAGACTTGTATAGCTCGTTCCACCATGGAATCTGAGTCTATCACTTTAGAGAAAGCTTGTGAAGAAGCGGAATGGCTTCGCAACTTTCTAGAGGATATTCCATGCTAGAAAAAATCGGTGTCGTCAGTGATGATTCACTGTGATAGTCAAGTGGCTATCGGGAGGGCACATAACACTATGTATAATGGTAAGTCTCGACACATACGTCGGAGACATAATACTGTGAGGCATATGATCTCAAGTGTAGTTCTCTCAGTTGACTATGTGAAATCAGTAGACAATCTAGCGGATCCGCTAACCAAGGGATTAAATCCAGATCAAATGACTAAGTTGCTAGAGGGAATGAGTTTAAAATCCACAATCTAAGAATGCTTGTAGTGGTAACCCAACCATGATGACTGGAGATCCCAGGAACATGGTTCAATGGGAAAACTAAGCTATAAACGTTCGATTTGGTAGCACTTAGAAAGTTATAGTGAACCGTTCCCTGTGAGCAAACCAAGTGTGCACCTGTTGTAAAACTCCAGATTTTTAAATTATGATTAGAGGATTCTTAATAGTAATTAAATAGTTAAGGAAGAAATTTAAATAAGGTTTAAGTGAAGGCAGATGTCAATCACGACTTTAGGAGTCAGTTTTGGTGAAATCGTATTTTCAGAAATTTTGATCTTAACTCTGTTTTGGTCAAACCTGGTCTTGTTAGAAAGGTTTTAACTTAAGGAGTATGCCGGTGTTCCCAGAATTTTATTTTGAAGTCATTTGAGTTCCCGGTGATGAAAAACGTATTTAAACGGTGAATGAATAGTAACTTTTGTGTGCGTTCGTATTTTGAGAAATTTACGAAATCCTCCTTGTCGATTCGAGTCTTGTTCTGTCAAGCCCCTCTTATGGAAAATGACTCAAGGATTCCGTTGGCATTTACGGATTTCCATTCTGAGGTCAATCGAACGCTTGGGAGCAAAATCTGTCAGTCTGAGTGAATAGTAAAAAGTAATTCCAAAAAGGGAATCTTTGCTCGTCTTTCTTTTGACAACCCCGTCTTCATCATGAATCAAGCTGGTTCACTAGTAATCGAGCCAACGAGTCTTCCAGTATTTTTAGATTTCGTGTCTGAGGTCATTTGGACCTTAACATCAAATAAAACAGCTTTTAACCGAACCCGGGGTAACTTTTACAGTATCCTTACACTGTAATGGCTTCTTCTAGAAGCCAAAGTTTTTCCTATAAATAGAACACCACCCCTTCACTCTTTTTGCACCATTCACTCTTCATTTCTCAAATTCTAGAGAGTGGGAAAAGCTTGAGAGTTGAGAGAAAAGCTCTTGTCAAGTGAGGAGTCTCTTCCTGAGTTCTCCTCCGAGACGACGAGCGGAGTGGCGTGGAAGGGATGCGGTGAGGGAAGGTGCTAGGGGTGCCGTTGGGTTGTAGCAGGCGGCTTTGCCGCTGTTGCGACTCGACGAGATGCCAAACTAGCCACCTTCCTTCCACGCACCCGACTCCGTCCATTCTTGTTCGTCGACCTCGAATCTATTTCTTTCTTGTCTTTAATTCCGCATTTCTTTCCGTCTTTCATTATCGTATTTCTGTTATAGTATTTCCGTTATTATTTCTCGTTGATATTCTCGATTTATTTCGTTTAAGTTCCACTTAAGTTCCGTATTTAAATTCCGTCGTTATTTCGTTAAATTCCGTCTAAGTTTAGTATTTCGATTCTTATCGTTATTTTTCAAGTTCATTTCTTCTCTGTTTAAGCTGAAATTTTAGTATGTTGTGCACCTTGAAGTTCTCTACGTTTCGTATGTTGAGTCCGTCGTCATCCGATGACCGGAAACCAGTCAGATCGCCGGAAAATAGAAACTGCTACCGGCGCCGATCAGTTCGGTTTTTAGCTGTTTTCACCTATTTTGAGTCGTCAAATCGAAAAAGTTTCTTCTACAAAGTTGTTCAAAAAATTATTCTCTATAAACCTGCCAAGTTTCGTAATTTTTGGACGAGTTTTGATGAATCTCAATTTTTAAAAGTAGACAGTTATTTTATTCCGGAAGCATGTGTTATCAAAAAATTCTCAAAGTCTCAGTATTGAGTCCTCGTATATATAAGAGTATCCTATATTATTTTCGTAATTTTCGGGCAAATAAAAAGTGTATTCGAGATCCGCTGAATAAAATTAAATAATAGCTCCATTTATAATAGATTAAATCCCGAAAAATTAGTGGTTCGTTTCGGATGTTTTCAAAGGTTTTTTTTTTAGGATTTAATCTTCTCATTTTGTTAAAGTCGCGCAATCTATGTTTAAGACCTAGTTAAGGGTATATAGGTTGGTTATTGTTTAATTTCATGATTAGTAGTTAAAAATCTTCAAAGGAGGCCACTAAGTCGATGATTCTACTTTTGTTGGAGGAAGTGAGCCTCGTGGGAATTCGGAGAAGGATCATCAGCTCGTTGCTTCATCTTCTATCCAGTAGTCGAGGTGGGTAAATCTATACTTATCTAAAAGTTTGAGCTAATAAGCTCTAGAAGCATGTTGGGGCAAATGAGATATCCAATAAAATATTTTGCTCTGCCTGATTGATCTCTGTACAAGGAAGGAAGGAAAGGAAATTATATGTGTTATTCGAGCTCTCGAGCATGTTTAGAAATGCTAGAATTATTAAGTATTGATTTTTCTTAGCTTGAGATATTAGAATTGTCTTTAGTTGCAATTCGTGTTTATATACGTTCTTTTCATCGTATTTGAATGTTGTTATTTTGCTAAGCTTCGATTAGTTAAGGACTGCCTTCTAAGCTTAGGGACA
The DNA here is from genome assembly GCA_026008535.1 of Perilla frutescens. Taxonomy (NCBI): domain Eukaryota; kingdom Viridiplantae; phylum Streptophyta; class Magnoliopsida; order Lamiales; family Lamiaceae; genus Perilla; species Perilla frutescens. Next base: position 43,160,014 of record BRKX01000013.1, on the reverse strand, counting down.
ATTCCCTCATAGGCCGAGATCATGCTAAGGTAAAAGATTAGCCCCCTAGACGTTGCTTTAGGATTGATTTTGCTAGCAAGGATTAAGGTACTTTGATCTTTTGATCATTAAGTGAGTCACTGCTGGGTTATTCCCTCGCAAACTCGTAAGGATATTCGAGGTAACCCCTCTTATGTCCTAAGGCATGCCTAAGGGTGCAGTTGACATCAGGTTTGAGCCAGGATGGGCCTAAAAGAAAAGAAAAGGTTTTACAGATATGGAGAGGGCTTTTGCGTTTTACTCTTCATATACCGTCAGTTGATATTGGATATCTTGAAGTTTATCAAAGCATTTTATTAAAACCCACTGAGTACATTAGTGCTCACGCTCCCTCTTTTTCAAATGTTTTCAGGTTGATATGCTGAGGATGTTGGTGGCTATGGATGTGCGTTAGCTGCTAAGATTATTTTGCTACAGTAATAAGTTTATTTGAAATCTCATGATGTTTCTGCTTCTCTGATACACTCGTATTAAATCCTAAACTATCTTATGTCTATCAAGATTCTAGGGATATCCCCCAGACATGGTTATCTAAATATATATATATATAAATGATGCATATTCAATTTATTCCTGCTTCTCAAGAATGTTTCCTCTCGCCTATGAAAAGGCTTATTCGTGTGATATTTGTTTATTCATTTTGACCTATGAATAAGGTCTATGCTTGTTGATATCTGATTAGTGAGCCATTTTATTCTGCTTAAGCATGTTTCCTTCTTAATCAAGTAAACCCGAGTATCATCATCTATCTTCAAAAGTTTATCATTATTCTTAGACCCTTTTGTTAATATTCCGTCTTAAACCCTTAATAACACCCCATCCACATTCGTTAATCCCTATCTCGGGACCGGGCTGTTACACCTGTCAATGTGGTGAGGATAAGTCCGATGACTTTTAATGATTCCTAAGACTAATGAGGTTGAGTATGGTACGATACTCGAGAAGAGGAGATCACCTATATAAGTGAGAAGCATAGGCCGCTTCTAAAGATACTTATGAATTCAAAGAGGTTGTCCATGGCCTGAAATGGACACAAATGTGAGAACAGATAATGTTTGAGACTTAGCTATTTTCAATACTATTATTTCGGTATACACTAAGGATGTATAATTTAAGGCATCATGTCCACTAAACAGCTGGTATAGTCGATAGTCTTGGAAGATGGAAGGGTCAAAGTCACAAGCTACCTATCCTGTTGTAGTTGTGTCTATAGAGAACTAGGTTGCTTGTCTGCATACATGCATGCACTATTTCCACTCATGTAGGGGATTGTTGGAAAATTGGATTTATAAAGTGAGCCGTGACTCATTTTATCTGATTTTTGGTGATCGGGTTATTTAATTTTGAAGGAATTAAATAGCGTATGATTGATCTATGTTTGTAGTAGATAATCGTAGTATTTTTATTTTCTCAAATCCGATTTTCGGTGAGTGAGAAATAAATGGTTGAAGTCGGTCATACGATTGGGCATTTATGGTGTGTGGAATAATGTGTTTAAAGCACATTTAATGATCCCACATTGATTTCTTAACTTAGTTAAGAGGTGTATTTAAGTGTATTAACACTTAAGTGTAATAACTAAGTGCACAAGGATATGGGACATGAACCCACACGCGCACACACGCATGAGCCCGCTTGTGCCCGTGCCTGTGCCCGTGCCCGAGCCCGAGCTCGAGCCCGAGCCTGAGCCAGTGCCAGTGCTGGGCTCGGCTCGTCTCGTCTCATTCTCGGATTTGGATCTTGGAAATTGGACTTTTGGCATACGTGGGCTTCCGGGGCTTAGCCATTTCAGTTTTACGATTCAGAAATGCTTAGTTTGTGGAACGGGTTGGTGGGTCAGATTCATGATCCGCCGATGCACTTGATGGTACACATCCAACCTTGAATATGTAACTCTATAATTCCCACCTAGAGCTGGTGGAGTTAAGAGACTTGATGTGTGTAACTCTCACCTAGAGCTGGTGGAGTTAGTGGGGCTGGAGTGCAACCACAAGTAAATCCTGTCGGGAGTCAAAGTCTGTAGCTGCCATGGACACGTGTCAGGATCCGTGACGACATAAGACACCTGTCGGGATCTGCATAAGGTAATTCCTGGAGGGGCTTAATGACAGAGTTGTAACTCCTGGAGTTACACCACCTGGTTTGAATGCCCTCAAACCCTAGTTGTACTTGTTCAAGTTCCAGTTTGTTCTAAATTGTTTAATTCAGTTTATTGTACTTGTTTCTACTCTTCTACTCCTTTTGTGTTCTTTGTAATTAAGAGTGTAACGAATTCCAGAATGTGTAATTTCTTCTAACAGTGACGCTGACTGAGCAGGCTCCCCAGATGATAGAAAAGGCACATCAGGTGCTTGTTTCTTTGTAGAGAACGATCTTGTTTCCTGGTTCAGTAAGAAGCAAAATAGCATATATCTCTCTACAGCAGCAGAAAGCAGTTGTACTCAGATTGTGTGGATTCTGTAGATGATGAATGACTATGAAGCTGGTCATGATGTCCCAATTCTGTTATGTGACAACATGAGTGCAATCAACATATCCAAGAATCCAGTTCAGCACTCAAGGACCAAACACATTGATATCAGACATCACTACATCAGAAGTCTAGTTGAAGAAGAAGTTCTGAAGATTGAACATGTCAACACAGAAGATCAACTAGAAGATTTATTCACCAAAGGCTTGGATACTGCAAGATTTGAGAAGCTTAGATCCTCATGGGTCTTTGCATTCACCATTAATCAGCCTAATAGTGTGTGAGTGTGTTTATTTCATACTCAGCAGGTCATAGGAAGAACCTACAAAAAGAACGAGCTGAATTAGAGAATCGGTGAATAAAGTTTACCAAAGATGTTCATGAACATCTCCCAGAAGATGATCACATACTTTGTTAGTAACCGCTAGTAGGCATCTTTGCAACTTCAGAACCGGAAAATACGGATTTCGCTCCAAATTTTATGTGTCTAACGGAATTATTGATCGGCGTCACAAGAGAAAAGTGATCATCTACTTAAAATGATACACTCCCTGATTTAGAATCTCATTTTTTTCATTCTGAGTTTCTGTCTTCAATCTCTCGCTCTCTCTCTCTCTCTGTGAGAAATTGCCATTGCTCTTAAAATCTTTGCATTCTCTAAACCTTCCTTCTTTCATCCTAAATTCACAATGGCTCCCAAAAGAAAAGCCCCTGAACGATGGATGAAGACACATGCCTGGATGATTTTGATAGACAAGTTATGGGGCTTGATTCCAAAAGTCAGAAGGTGTCTAGGTGACTTCGTTATGAAGAAGATGAGTCTGGTGATTTTGAGGATCACTATATTGAAGAATATCTTCGAAGAAGGTCAAGCCATTAAAGCTTGATGATCAGATTAAGCAAGTAACTCAGACCTACAAGCCTGCTGCTACTGCTGCTACAGCTCGAACAAAGAGCAGTATCAAGAAGAAGGCCATCAAAAAGAAATCAAAGAAGATCATGGAAGAGGTTTCCAAGAACCTCGATCAAAAAGCTGAGAAAGCTTCTATTGTTGTTGAAGAAGAATTCACTTCAAAAGCGCTGCAGAGCCAACCAAAGATGTTCAAGAACAAGTTCTTGAACCCGCTGATGAAGACGAGCATATTCCTCTCTTGATCAAAAATACAAGATGTCTGCAAAGAAAGCTGCTGTCAAGAAAGGAAAGACCAAGATCATCCATAGATCTGTGGTTGCGGAAGATCTAGAAGAAGAGATTCGTAGCTCTTCTTTCTCTAAAAGGGAAGCCCTCACACCAAAAGCAGAGAAGCTGCTCGCAAGTGCTCAGTACACCATCGAGTCTTTCACTGTCGGATCTCCATCACCAGGAGTATCCATGAAGAAGAAAATCCCAGAAGTCTACAAAGTTGACGAGTATGTTCCGATCGTTGTCAGTGAGTTCTACTGCAACCTGACCAAAGATATGGACAACTCTGCTTCAGAAAACTTTGAGAAAGTTTTCATTCGAGAAAAAATGGTGGAATTCTTCCCTCGACTGATTAACCAGATGATAGGATCGAATGTTGATGAGGAGTTTAAAGAAGTTGAAGATTGGGGTATCATCGTTGTTGAACTCACATGAAGTGGGTATGATTATTGGCCATCAAACCCCAGACCATTCCATCAAGCAAACTGACTGCAATCTACAAGGACCTGTTCAGAATTGTCATCTATAATTGGGTGCCAACCACTCACAGAACAGGAGTTAATCAAAATCAAGGGAGATTCTTGTGTCACATAGGAACTGGAAGAAAATTTGATTATAAAGAATTCGTTTTCAACAAGGTGGTGAGCATGGATGAGAGTGAGCTGATCAAGGCTCCTATGGTCTACCCTGTTCTGATAAACAACATCATCAAAAGCCAAAGGAAGAATGTTGCCACTAAGATGGATTCTGTTATCAAGCCCAAGAAGTCTCTTGGCATCAAAGTCTCATCCGATCTACCTTCTACATCAAAAAAACTGCTCAAAATATCGTTGCACAAACATGTTAGCCCCTAGAAGAGCACACAACATGCACCAGCATCCTCCTCTCTTGATGTCTCTATGTGTGATAAGATTCTAAATCATCTGAGAGACTGCATATCCTTCCACGCCCAGAAAACTCTAGATCATGCTGCTGAGCGGAAGAAGGTTTAGGAACTTCTTTATGAACTTCTTCAGAATAAAGAGTTCACAAGGCCTGCTGCTAAAAAGGATTAGTCTCTTCACACCTTTGCTGAAACAGCAGTCAAGAAGAGTGAAGACACACAAAGAAAAGAAGATCGTCTCAACACTACAACCCACTCAGAAAAGCAAACATTTGTGGCTGCGTATGAAGAAGAGCAAAGCAAGGAAGAAGAGGAGAAAGAGGAGGTAGAAGAAAAAGGTGACAATGCTGGTAATGAAGTAACTGAGGATGAAGCAGAGAGTGAAGAAGCAGAAGCAGAAGCAGAAGAAGAGAATGAAGAGGAAGAAAATGAAGAGGAAGAAGAAGAGGGGGAAGAAAAGGAAGAGAATGAAGAAAAAGATGAAGACTTTGAGTCTGCACAATCTGATGCAGACAAGTCTGAATGAGGAAGAAATCTCCTCTACTGATACTCCTTTTCCAAATCTGCAGGAAAATAAGGGGAGTATTAGTTTTTCTCAAAATTTTGATCCATCCTCAAAAGACTAACTGTCTGAGTGTTTATTTTTTGTGAAGCTATTTACTCTGAGCTTCAATATGATGTAATCATTCTGTAATCACCCCATCATCATTACATCATTCTGCAATCCTCCATCATTGTTCCTTTTGTCTTTGAACTTCTAATGATCTTCTAAAAATTCCTTTGATAAAAATAAAAAGAAAAATATGAAAAAGAAAAGAAAAAGAAATGTAAACAAAGCTAAAGTTCATAAAGATCTAGGTGAACGTCCCTGCTGCTGCTGAAGACATTCAAGGAAACATGAAGGAGTTGCACTTTGAAAAATAAAGGAGTTGATTTGCCAATAGATAAAGACAAAGTGGGAGATTGTTAGTGCCTTATGTGACACCAATCATTGAAGTTTTTCAGAATGATTCAATGGTGTCACTGCACTATGTTTATTTATCAAGAGCTTTACATTGCTCTTGTTATAAGTAATTGATTTCCATTCATCTTTATGGAAATTCATAAATTACTTCAGTATTTGATTTTTCCAAGTACATTACCACTGTTCTGGACAACGTTCATATCAATGTACATGAACGTGATTTGAACTTCCTGAAAACAGCTCAAAGCAAGGAGTTTGGATTGAGCTGAGAAGAAGACTGTTTTGCATCGTGCCACAATAGAAATTGTTCAACCTGCTGAGTACTGCCAGCTAGCTTGAGTGATAGCCTGAAGTCAGCCTATGAACATACAAAAGATTCCACTTTGTTACCTGAAGTGAAGATGATCAACAATGTACATTGCAAAGTACATGGATGTCTGCAATGAAGAGAAGAATCAAAGATCAACAATGTTTATAGTAACGTTCTTGAACATTTACATGAACATCTTTTGTCTAGATTATTCTCCCAAGATCGATGGAGCTGTTCAAGGTTTATAACCAAGGGAAGATTCAGAGATCTATCTAGAAGCTGTCATATTCATCTGAAGAGATCAAGACTGAAGTCAAAGGTGAATTTCTAAAGTTGGAAGAAATTCTAATAGGGATCGAACTTGATCTCGGTTCCAAAACAAGGAAAGTTTTCTTGTTTGTTTCCTAATCAAATTAGGCCATCTATTTCCATGTTTAGGCTATCCTTGTTCATCTATAAATAGTCTGGGATACAGACTTGTTAGGAGTGCAGAGAACACACCAAACAGAAGCATTGCACAAGTATTATTTTAAGAGCTCTAACTGTTTTGAGCCACTTAGTTACGGTTGTGTCTTAGACTAGAGAATAGTGTTCTAGTCATCGTGTATTGAAACACACTTTTTCATACACTGTCAAAAGGAGTCTCGGGAGAGATTTTCTGTGGGAATTGGATAGGTTAGATATCTAGGTTGTGAGAGGATCTCACAATTCAATTTAATGAAAGAGGGTGTATGGGTAAAAAGGGTAGCGAGTGACGGGAGGTCAGCTGCGTGTAAAATCCTCAGTAAACATGACACCGGAGTAGTGAATTATTTTCCACGAACTTGACAAGTCCTCCTGACGTAGATCGATTGATCGAATAGGGTTACCAAATCTCTGTGTGCTTTACTTTTGGCAATCGTCTTAACGTTCACAATAATGTTCTTGAACTTTATTGTGAACATATTTCAAATGTTCAGTAACATTACAGTGAACATTGTGCAGACAGATATATTTCACATAGGTGTGCAATTTCAGAGTGTGAAGACAAATATCATTGAGAGTGAATTGTATTATTATTATTATTATTATTATTATTATTATTATTATTATTATCATTATTATTATTATATGGTTTTTTATTAAATGTATATGTGGTTTTTTAGATTTTATTTATAATTAAAATAAAAAATTAATGGTTTTTTTTCATTTAGTAAGAATTTAAAACCTACATAATATGATATTAAATTAGTAGATAAAAAAAATGACATACGATATAAAATTGTAGAAGGAAATGCTAATGAAAAATAAAAAAAATAGATGAAGAGATATAAAAACAATAAAAGAAAGAAAGTGTTGAGTATGACGTGTTCCAGATGATGTTATCACTTCATTTGATAACATCTCAATCAATGTAGTATCTAATGTTGTTCCGTCATTCTCGTCACATCGAGTATAACACTCGGAACATTAATCTTATCCTTTCCTAGTATTTTGGATTAATTTATTTTAAATTAATATAAATATATTGTGATATTTATCACATTTTGATTTCCATGTATTTAGGGATTTATTAGATAGTTTATTTTGAATTAAAACATGGATAATGTTTGAATTTGACTTATTCAAAATCTGTTCCGGATTTGTGAGGGACGTGATGTTCCTACTCTCAATTGAACACTAACCGTTGCAAGTGAACGTGGGTTGCTGGAGTAACCGCTACTATTATACGATATTGAAGAACATGTGTCATGCAATACAGAAAACGGTTATCTCAAGTCCACTTCAGCAATGGATAATGAAAGGCGGTTGATTCAAGTCCAAGTCATTTAGGATCGTGTGGCAACTACTAAGACAAGATGGAGGAAGTATTTAAGGTCTCCTTAGACCTTAAAATCATTTATGCAAGTAGGTTATCATCGTGGTTTGTGAGAAGCTCTGAATCTTACATCTAGTGTCGTCTCTAAAGTCCAAGACATCTTCCTTGACATCTGTCTAGCGTCTCAATCAGTTGGAGACTTTCATTCCAATTGTGTGTGTAGGTTAGATAGTCAACTTTGAGAAGTCTAGGATTTAGAGTGACTTGTTGTAATCTATCTATGTGTTTAGATAGGTTTTTCTTAAGTGATTATTCGCGTGAGTGAAGCTAGGATAGTCCTCTGTATGTTTTATGCAGTGTTGTCAAGGGAGTGAACCAAGACAACATCAGCATTGTTTTTATTTATCACTTGTGATAGTGAATTTCACCTTGAGGCAATCACACACCGTAAGGAGTATGATTTAAAATTTATTTTGTGCAAAGTTCTTTTTACATTTTTGCTGCATGTTGCAAGCAATGTGGTAACGCTAGTTTCAACATTTCATTTAACTTTGCAATTTAAATCCGTAATTCACTTGACACACTAAGTACTCGATCCGGTGTTGCTTGAAATTTGTGATGGATATTTAGATTAATCAATATCGTCCTCCTACTCTAGACAGTAATGGTGGCAACTATGTCATGTGGAAATCTCGAATGAAGATTTACATCAAATTTATCGATGAAATAGCATGGATGACAGTTATTGAAGAATGGAGCCCTCCTAGGATGGAAGGTCCGAATAGAGATTTTGTGTTAACTCCAGAATCTCAATGGACAAATGATGAGAGAATAATCTCAAATTTTAATGCTCGCACTCTGAATGCGATTTTTGTTTCAGTCGATGTTCGTCCTTTAAGATGATTTGCAATTGTGTTACTGCATATCAAGCATATACCATTCTTCAGGAACATTGTGAAGGGTCTGCCAATGTAAGGAAGACCAAACTGAGGCTACTCACATCAAAATTTGAAAATTTACACATGTTTGAAGATGAAACTATTTCATCTTATGCTGAAAAATTATGTGAGATCTCAAATTAATCGACCGCTCTTGGGAGTCCAATCTCTAATGAGAACATGGTTAGCAAGTTGCTTCGAACTCTTCCAGAAAGATTCAATATGAAAATTTCTGCAATTAAAGAAGCACATGATGTGGGAACCATGAGTATGAGTGAAGCGGTTAGCATCTTGCTAACATTTGAGATGAACCTGCAAACAAGAATGCAAACTCAACTTCAAGGGGAATTGCTCTCCAGACAACAACTGTGTCATTTGATGTTCATAATGATGTTGACAGTTTTCAGAAAATCAACGAGGAAGAGAATCTAAGTGTTGCACTCTTGACAAAGAAGTTCAACTCACTAGTTTGGTCCATGAAGAAAAACCCCCAAATATCAAATCTCGATGGCTGTTTGACTCTCCATCCTCATCAACATCAAACTCTAAAAGATCAAATGTTAAGAAGGAAGTTGCTGACACTAGGAAAGACATTGATTCAATTCAATGTAGAGCATGTTCTGGATTTGGTCATTACTCCAATGAATGCCCAACAGCATGAAGAAGACAAAGAAATAATTTCAATGTTGTTCTCAGTGATGAGTCTGATGCTGAAAATCATTTAGATCAGAGAGTGTTGTTCATCAATGTCATGGAGGAAGATGAGCAGATTATTGATGCCCTGAACGGTATTAATGAACTTGACGAACTGGTCATTGAAGAATGTGAAGTTGAAGATAAGGTTCTTCCAGATGTTGAAGATAAAGCCACTGAGATCTCTCCCAATACTACAAATTGGTATGAAATGACTCTGCTGGATGAGTTTAATCATACTTCTGAGATCAGAGAGGATTATCCACAGGAAGAACGTCCCACTGCCTCTCTTGAAGAGCTCAATGATGTTGTGAATGAAGTCTGCATTCAATGGACAACTCAATCAAAAGAACTGAGATTTTTTATAGAAGAAAATCAGCTTCTTAGAGAGAAGGTTGTAAGCCTGTAAATTAGACTCACCAGGAGTGATGCTGAAATCAGCAAACTGAAGAAGGAAGTGGAGAGCACCTCAAGAACCTTTCAGAAATGGAATCAAGGAACGAATGTCCTAAATGAAGCCTTAACATTGAGACAGACAGACAGGGCTGGACTGGGATTCTCAAACAAAACTTCCATGTCTTCCTCAAACAAAAACTTTGTGAAGTTTGTGAAAGAAAACACTCAAACACATCGACAGGGAACAATGTTGAAGATGATGATCAGAAGCAATGGAAAGGCTCAATGGTGCGGAAATATGTGTGACATTACTGTCAGGAGCTTGGACATATCAAACTACATTGCTTCAAGTTTCACGATGATGTTGCAACTGGGAGAACAACATCAGGGATCACATTTAAGAACAAGAATCCAAAGAAGTCCAAAAAGATGAAGGTTACATGCAATGTTGAGTACACATCACTGAAGGATAACATTGCCGGAACATGGTACTTCAACAGTGGATGTTCTCGACACATGACCGGTAATAAGGAGTTTCTTGAAGAATATACCACTACAAACAAAGGCAAAGTCAGCTACGGGGGAGGAGCTCAAGAAAACATTGTCGGAAAAGGTACATTGAATGTCAAACATTTTCCTAAGCTTCAGAATGTCCTACATGTTGAAGGATTGATGGCTAATTTGATCAGTATTAGCCAGCTATGTGACGATGGTATGCATGTCAAGTTTGATAAAAATACTTGTGAAGTGTTTGACAAACACGACAAATGCATAATGTTTGGTAGCCGTGCATCTGACAATTGCTACCATGCTGACAAAGATGAAACTGCAACATGACTATAAATGATGAAACAAAGTTGATTCATAAAAAACTCGGTCATGTGAGCATGGTAAATTTTAAAAAGTTGATTGTGTCTGATGCTGTTCGTGGCCTACCAAAACTAAATGTTGATCACGATGTTGTATGTGGTGCCTGCTAAAAGGGAAAACAAACCAGAATTTCTCACAAAAGCCTGAGTGGTTGTCAAACAACAAGATATTTTCAACTCTTACGCATGGACATCATGGGACCAGTCGATACAAAGCATATGAGTGGTAAGAGTTTCATCCTTGTCATTGTTGATGATTTCTCAAGGTATACTTGGGTTGAATTTCTGCAGGAAAAATCTGAAACTTTCAAAGTCTTCAAAAGATTCTGCCGCACAATGTGTCTGCAATTTGACACCAACATTGCATACGTAAGAACAGATCATGGAAGAGAATTTGAGAATGCTGCATTCGATGATTTTTGTGAAAGGAAAAGAATACTCCATGAGTATTCAGCTCCCAAAACTCCACAACAAAACAGAGTAGTGGAGAGAAAAATCGAACTCTGCAGGAAATGTCATGTGCAATGTTACAGGTCAAATGGCTTTCAAAAAAGCTATGGGCTGAAGCTGTTAACACAGCTTGTCATATCGGGAATAGAGTCTATCTTCGACTAGGAAGAAAGGAGACTCCATATGAACTTCTAAGAGAAAGAAAGCCAAATCTCAAATATTTTCATGCGTTTGGATGTGTCTGTTACATCCTGAATGACAGAAAACACCTTGGAAAATTTAACTCCAAGAGTGACAAAGGATTGTTCTTGGGATATGCTCAAAATAGTAGAGCATATCGGGTTCTTAATCTAAGAACTAAGGCCGTACAAGAGTCTATCAATGTTGTATTCGATGATCTTACAGGTCTGGCAACGAGAACTGAGGAAAATGATGTGTCATTTCTTTTACATGAACCAGATGTTGTTGAAAAGGAGTCGAGTAGCGCTGACAAAAGTCCTATAAAAAGTCCTAATGTCAAATCCAATGTTCCTTCTCCCTCAGCGAAGGAATCAACATCACCTCACACACCAGACTCAGACTCCTCATCTGAAAGCGATGATGAACAACTTCCACTGGCTCAGTATGAACCAAGATGTGATCCTCTAAGGAGAATCAAAAGAGATCACCCAAATTCCCAAATCATCGGTGATGGATCTCAAGGAGTTAAAACTAGAACAAAGAGCTCAGTCGATGTTGCTGAACTGGTCAAACAGGTTTGCATGTCAACAGTCATTAACCTTTTGTCCATTTCATGCTTTCTATCGAATGGTGAACCAAAATATGTCAAATAAGCTCTAAAAGATGAATTCTGGGTAGAAGCAATGCATGATAAGTTGATTCAGTTTGTTTGAAATAATGTGTGGGAATTGGTTCCAAGGTCTGAAAATAAAAATGTAATTGGAACCAAATGGATTTTTAAGAACAAGACTGATGAGTCCGGTAATGTGGTCAGAAACAAATCCAGGCTAGTGGCACAAGGTTATACACAAGTAGAAGGAATAGACTATTATTAAACATTCACTCCTGTTGCTAGAACAGAGTTTATCCGTCTCCTACTTGCCATTGCTTACCACATTGGGTTTACATTGCATCAAATGGATGTCAAAAGTGCCTTTCTGAAAGGCATTTTGAATGAGGAATCCTATGTTGAACAACCAAAAGGCTTTGAATGTCATGAAAAACCAAACCATGTGTTGAAATTACACAAGGCCTTGTATGGGCTTAAACAAGCTCCTAGAGCTTGGTATGCTTGACTTACGGAGTTTTTGATTGACTTTGATTTTTCAAGAGGCGTGGTTGATAAAACATTGTTTATGAAAAGGATTCACAAACACATTACTGTTGCACAAATCTACGTTGATGATAATGTGTTTAGATCCACTTGTTCTAACCTCCTTAGTGAGTTTATTGATGCAATGTGCAGCACATTTGAGATGAGCATGGTCGGCGAATTGGCCTACTTTCTTGGTCTCCAAATTAAGCAAGATAAAGATGGGATTTTCATATCCCAAAGCAAGTATGCCAAAAATCTGATCAAGCGCTTTGGACTTGAAACTGAAAAGCCTATAAAGACGCAAATGGGATCCTCTGAAAAACTAAGCAAAGATGATGTTGGAGTCAATGTTGATCCCTATGTATAGAGGAATGATTGGAAGCTTGATTTACTTGACTGCCAGCAGACCTGATATCATGTTCAGTGTTGGAGTATGTGCAAGATATCAAGCTCAACCTAAGGAGTCTCACTTGAAGGCTGTCAAAAGAATAATTCGATATGTTGCTGGGACAGTCGAATTTGGAATCAAATATTGTAAAGATACCAACACCAGCCTTATTGGACACAGTGATTCAGACTGGGCAGGCAATGTTGATGATAGGAAGAGCACAAGTGGTGGTTGCTTCTTTTTGGGGAGCAATATGGTTTCTTGGTCAAGCAAGAAACAAAATTGCATCTCTTTATCAACAGCTGAATCCGAATATGTTGTAGCTGCTAGTTATTGTGCTCAGTTGGTATGGCTAAACCAAATGTTGAAGGACTATGGCATGATAAGCTCATCACTTACCTTGTTGTGTGATAATGCTAGTGCTATTGAAATTTCCAAGAACCCTGTTCAACATTCACGCACTAAGCATATCGATATTCGACATCACTTTATCAGGGACTTGGTGGAAAAGGAGATCATAGACATCAAATATATATATCCATTGAGAATCAAACAGCGGATATTTTTACCAAGCCTTTTGATTTCGAGAGATTTGCTGCCTTGAGAAAGTCTCTTGGAATGTGCTTTATTTAATCAGTTCTTTCTGTTTACTGATGTTGAACTAGGTGTGAATTTATTTTTCTATCAACATCAGTTGTTTATCATGTTTTTATTATTTATTTATTTCTTTTAAGTATAGTTCAAATCTTGCTTAATGAAATTATGGTATATCTGCTCTTAATTTAACAAAACCAGCTACTTGAAATTCTATATCTGTGTTTGTGAATGAAACGCCCATGACCCTAAAAAGGTAAATTGTAGAAAATTGGGTTTATTTAATTCATTGTTCGTCAATGTTGTAGCTGATGTTGTGGATAAGATTGCAGAGAAATCATATTCTTCAGAAAATATATGCCTAGAATTATTTATTTTTTTGTGGTTTTCGTCTCTTTATTTCATTTATTTAAAAAAACAGAAAATATTTGGGGCCCACAAAGATTCACTTTTTGATTTTTATGATAAGTACTCATTTTGATATGGTGTATCCCTATCCACTAACTTCGAATTATTTAAATTTTTTTTCAAAAAGTGGGTGATGTGACAATTGGGCAGTTCCGATTTTGAGGGTGAAGAGTTATATCAACTCATTTTTGGAATTATTTTATTTTCTACTCCTCTCACTCTCTTCTTCTCGAAACCGTTTCGTCTCCCACTCTTGTTTTTTTCTTCAAGCTTTTTCCAGATTATCAATGGCGGAACCCAAAGATCTCACTGCTATGTTCGAGATGATGAAGCAAATGTTCGAGAAAACAATGGACACCCTATCCTCTATCTCTGGTCCTGCTAGAACATCAGCTATCACTCCCTCCACCACATCCACTCCCGCAGTCACTGCAACAGCCAAACTCACTCTAGAAGGACCAAAATCAGAGTCCGATAAACCCTTATCTCCTCCAACGGAACATGCAGACACTGCCATGGATGAAGCCGAAGCTCCTATCTCTACTCTGGTGCTAAACCCCACTCCGCTCTAGCAAGTCAGTCTAGGAGAAGAAGAAAACCCTATTGATCCAGATCTAGGGTTACACACTAGAGCTTTAGCCGAGAAGAAGAAAAGCTGCCCTACCCGTAAGTCTAAACAACTTCACGGCCAACAAGGATCTGTCAAGGAAGAGGCAGGTGAGGGTTCTAGCAAGAAGGCAAAGCGAACGCTGAAAATGGAGGAGAAACCAGCAAGATCACTGAAGGATGAATCTGATGAAGAGGAGATTTCTCCTGAAATCTCTCCAGATAAAGTTGTTGGTGATGTGGAAGCTGATGTTGAACAGTAAAAGAAGCATATCTCTGCTATGCCAGAAGCCAATGTTTCTGAAAAACCTGCATCTTCATAAGAGATGATCTCATCTAGCACAACCAAGGAGATAGTCTCATCTTCCCCCACTCATTCAGCTGATGTCAAAGATGATGCTGATTCTGGTGATTCTGAACCAGTCTATCCCCCAAGTTCTCCTCATGATGTTTTCTCTACTTTCAGTAAGACATTCTACTCACAGCATGTTAAAACCCTTCATAAAACTGTTATTCTTCGCCCCACACGTGTCGAAAAACAAAATTGATGTGCTTAGTTTTAAGAAGTATGGGATGGATGTTTTCTTGAAAGAGAGGGGTCTCTGGAAATCTATCACTGTGTTGTCTTCTTTTGAACCTGATGTAATTGCTGAATTTTATGCTAATGTGTCTCCCGAGATGGGTGATAAGTCTAAGAGCAAATATGGGAGATTTATATGCGGGATAAAATTTATCTATTTAACCCCATGCTGATCAACAAATTTTTGGGCCTGGGCAATGATTCTGATGTTATTAGCCTAGATTTAATTGATGATGTTGTGGGGACTGTTATTGGTGGTTTGGTGACTAAGTGCACTAACAAAATTTCCACTTCTAAGCTCATATTTTTCTACTCTATTTTACACAAATTAATTGTGTGTAATTAGTTACCCACCACCAACACTTTAGTCCTCAATGTTGATCAAGACATCTTGCTGTTTAAACTTGGCACAAAAATCCCCTTCAATCTCGGAGATTAAATTTTTTATTGCATGTTGAAGTCGGCTGCAAAGACAAACACCACCAGCATATTGCCATTTCCCTACCTCATCTATACCATCCTAGTTGAACAAGGTGTCAAGCCAAACAGGAAGAAGATAGTTATTGAAACATCAACTGTCTCTAGAAGTTCAACGGCTGCATCAAGGTGTCAAGACAAACACCACCAGTATATTGCCATCTCCCCTACACCTTCGGTCGAAGTTCAACAACTGCATCACGGGATGTTGGGCATGATGTTGCTGCAGATAATGCTCTATCTCCTCATCTTTCAGAAGGCGATATAGCAAGTGCTTCCTCGCACTTGGTAACTGTGTCTGTGCAGATCTTAAACTCTTATATTTTACAGATGGATTCATTAATTCATCAAAGTATAGTCCTCACAAATGCCATGGTTGAGCTTTGTCAAGCTCTTTGTGGAGCCCTTTTTACACAAAAAGGGGGAGTAGTTGCTGCTGCTGGTGATGGTGGTGCTGGAGATAGTGGCAATGCTAAAGTGGAGAAGGCTGGAAAGTCCGTGGCTAAGGCAAAGGGGAAGAAGAAAATTTGAAATTTTCTTTGACAAAAATAATTTCATTTATATTTATGTATTGTGCTAGACACAATTTTATTTTGAATGTGTTTACATCCTTGTTGGTTTGTGATGTGCTGGACACATTTTATTTTGGTTGCTGGGTATCCTCGTTGGATATCCTTGAATAGTTTGGTTTCATTCATCAACATTAGTTGATGATTTTGCTTTATATATTATGTTCGCATATTTTAATGTGTGATGTTTTATGTTGAGAATGCTTTCAATATTGATATTCTGCTTTTCACATAACTTATAGTATGTGATGTTTTATGTTGGGAATGATCTCAACATTGTGATTGTGTTCGCACGTTTTTAAAATGTGTGATGTTTGTTGTGTTGAGAATGTTCTCAACATTGAGCATGTACAGGGGTAAATACCCAACCTGTTGTATATTTATGTATAGGGGTTTATACCCACTAACTTTGTATATTATTTTACAGATAATAACTTAAGGGGGAGCAGACCTTAAGGGGGAGTTTTTGAACTCCAATATTTCTGATCGTATTCTGCTGCGGCTCTAATCATATATATATTGAGCTTTATGTTTTGTGCAGAAAGGATAAGCTTAAAGGAGAGATTGCTGAGTATGACGTGTTGCAGATGATGTTATCACTTTGTTTGATAACATCGCAATCAATGTCGTATCTAATGTTGTTCCGTCATTCTCGTCACATCGAGTATAACACTCGGAACATTAATCTTATCCTTTCCTATTTTAAATTAATCTGAATATATTATGATATTTATCACATTTTGATTTTCACGTATTTAGGGATTTATTAGATAGTTTATTTTGAATTAAAATGTGGATAATGTTTTATTTTGACTTGTTCAAAATTTACTCCGGATTTGTAGAAGACGTGATGTTCCCACTCTCCATTGAACACTAACCGTTGCAGGTGAATGTGGATCGCTGGAGTAACCGCTACTATTGCACGATGTTGAAGAACGTGTGCCACGCAATGCAGAAGACGGTTATATCAAGTCCACTTCAGCAATGGATAGTGAAAGGCGGTTGATTCAAGTCCAAGTCATCTAGGATCGTGTGGCAACTGCTAAGACAAGATGGAGGAAGTATTTAAGGTCTCCTTAGACCTTAAAATCATTTATGCAAGCAGGTTATCACCGTGGTTTGTGAGAAGCTCTGAATCTTGCATATAGTGTCGTCTCTAAAGTCCAAGACATCTTTCTCGACATCTACCTAGCGTCCCAATCAGCTAGAGACTTTCATTCCAGTTGTGTGTGTAGGCTAGATAGTCAACTTTGACAAGTCTAGGATTTAGAGTGACTTGTTGTAATCTATCTATGTGTTTAGATAGGTCTGTCTTGAGTGATTATTCGAGTGAGTGAAGTTAGGATAGTCCTCTGTATGTTTTATACAGTGTTGTCAAGGGAGTGAACCGAGACAACATCAGCATTGTTTTTATTTATCACTTGTGATAGTGAATTTCGCCTTGAGGCAATCACACACCGCAAGGAGTGTGATTTAAAATTTATTTTGTGCAAAATTCTGTTTATGTTTCTGCTGCATGTTTAAGGCAATGTGGTAACACTAGCTTCAACATTTCATCTAACTTTGCAATTTACATTCGTAATTCACTTTGTTTCAGGCAATAAATTCTAACAGAAAGAATTGCATTTTTCTGATGAAAAAGAATAGAAAAGAAATTTCACAAAGAAAAAAAGGAAGACAAGTTTGGCAAAAAAAATAGTGAAAGAAAAATAAGAAACCATTTATTAAAAAAATGACTGGACCCACATGCATAGTCCCCCCTCATTTTCCCCCTTTTTCTCGGTACATATATGTACCAAATTCTATTTTAACTTCTTTTTAATTACCCATCACAATGGTTTGTACCAAAAATTAGTACAAAAATTTTATTTTGTACCTAAAAGTTAAAACCAATGGGGATGCTCTAATGGTAATAAGACTTTTGCACTTTTCTTTGGTTAGAAAAGAATATTTTATAATTTTTGGTTAGAAAAGAAGTTTGCAACTTGCTTTTGGCTATATAAAATTCTCTCCCTAATTTAATTGATATGTGTAGTAGATTGAATCATAGGGCTGCATAAAGTGGTAATTAATTTTATTTTTTTTACCCACACACCCGATTTGGTGGTATTTAGGAGATTTGAACCAGTGATTTTTGGTGTCCAAGTAGCCTTATTCTACCACTAGGCTATCCCCATGGAGACAAAAAAAATGTGTTGTATAGGTAATTAGTTTATATATGCTTTAAAGTGATTTTAGACATATACCTTTAAGGCTTCATAATTTTTGTCAAGACAAGATAGTGATGAGAAAGCTAGTGTCTCTTAAAACAGGATGTAACAGAGCTCAAGGCAAGTAGTTATTTTAATCTAGTCCACCTTGGATTTAAGTTATCAAAAAAAAAAAAAGATACACTTTCCAGTCCACCTTGGATGCCAATATGAAGATCAAGTTTGTACATTCCCGAAAAAGTGATATGTTAATTTTATTTTTTGAGCTACCTATGTCTTTGAGAAATTGTTAGTGGTTTTACTTTCATCAATAAATTTGTTAAAGAATCCGGATCTTCCAATCTAAATCCGAAAGGTCCTTCTTTATTTTCAAAAGGAAGAATAGATTCCGAAAAAGGAACTAAATATTTAAAATATTTATTAACTAAATTTGTAACTGATGCTAATGGTAAAAAATTAGTAGAATACAAGAAATCAGGAAATAAATAGCAACATTAACAAATCTCAAGGATTTATAATTAGGACAGAAGAAGACTCCAATAAAAACCTTGAACTCATTGGTCTTAGATTGGTGACTAGCACAGTAGCACGTATGGTTTTATTCTAGTTTCTCCTTTCTTTTTAATTAATTGTGTATTATAAAGAAAAGAAAAGGTAACTCAAACCTAATAATCCCGGATATCACATAATGATAGCTCAAAGGATTGGAGCTCATTAAAACCCATATGGAAAACCCAGAAGAGAAAAAATCTACTCTTAAATCTGAAGAGTTCTTTGCAGCCGCAGACACAATACAAGAATGTTGATATGTGATTACCTTTGGGAATTATATGATTCATTTTGTAAAGCTGTTTCCTTGATTGTACTGAAAAACTATTTGGTATGTCCCTGATCATTTGCAGCTTCCAAGTACAAGTGCAAACTGTGAAATGGCAAAAATTCAAAAGCAAAATGCAAAGTGTGAATCAGAGGGTCTTTCATAAACATTATAGCCAAAATGGTGACTTTCTTAAACTCCCAAATCGAAATTGAATTTCTAATTCAGCTGTCAAAATGAATATGTGATTCAACGAGCTAGGCTATAAGATGTAATAATGTATTATTTGCATCAACATGGCTTGTATGCCATTGCCACCAGAATATCCAATGGTAGATCACGATCATAACCACTCAGTGCAGCCGTTAACCTTCTACAGGGCATGTAAATGCTCTCAACAATAATACTTTGGCCTAAAAAATATCACTTTTAACGCTCAATAATTCATAAATTTCTATTAACGATCCTAAACTTTTTTGGCAAATTACATCGAGTTACTCAGTACAACACGTCAATATTTGATCAAATTCACAGGTTAACCCACCTCTATTCACGGGTTGACCCTCCCCCTTCCAAAAAAAAAACTCGCCAAAATGGATAAATGTCATTCGTGTCCTTAAAAATATCAAGTCCGCTAGTTGTTTTTAGTGAATTTATTTAATCTAAATTAGAGTTTATTCCATCATAATTAATGTTTATAATTTAGGGGTTTTAGGATTTATGATTTTTTTTAGTATTTTTAGAATTTTTTAATTTGGGGGGGTGTTAGGATATATATATATAGGGAAAGGATCAAATAGGAACCAAATCCCTCCGTGAGAACCTAGGAACCAAACATATTAGTAAATTATTAGTCACATATTAGCAGTGTGTATAATCTCTAACATCTTAGCAATATATTGCTAATATTATGATCTCGTCAAGTTAGCAATATGAGTTTACCTCATGTTAGCAACATAATCTCTTGATGTCAGCAATATAAATCTCTCATGTTAGATTGGTTCCTAGGTTCTCACGGGGGATTGGTTCTTATTTGAACCCACCCCGATATATATATATATATATATATATATATATATATATATTTGTTTTTATAGGGTTTCGATTTTTTAGAATTTATTAAATCTCAATTAGGACTTATATTTAATTTGAAAATATGAATTATCGAGCACAATGTAAGAACTCACCGCGTTAGCTTCGGACGAGTGCACTGCACAAGTCATTAAATAAATAAAGATCAAGATTTAAATTTAGATTTTAGGCTGAATAAAAATCAAACTGGCAAGAATGTACAACCACCATGCTGCATTCATGTTACTGGCAAGGGAAAATAAAAATAAAAATAAAGCAACAAACACCTTTGGTGCTGAGAATGTAGAGGAGGAGGATCTGATCAGGAAATTTGATTCTTTACTTCGTATTTCCCAACCTTCAAATTCAGAAGCTCTTTTTTTCTTTATTTCCTGTACATTCTCCTGTTCTAAAATTTAAACAATTGAGATTTTCTCCTTCCATCTCACAAGCAGAATCAACAACTTTTTTCCTGCTTTTGGGATGCCAACACAACTCGTTCGAGCTGCGTCCATTAACTTCAAAAATTAAACATCCTTTTCTATCTGAAATTACTTTTTACCATCATCTACATCCTTGTTTAGCGAGAGGCGACGCAGATGCTCAACGAGCTCCATTGGTTCCTCGCCTTCCTTGACCATCTGTAAGAACGCACAAAATGAAACAAAACAACAACTTAGCACAACTGCAGATTGGCATCTAAACGTTTCTCAACAAATGAGAATGTTCTCAAGACATCAACTGCCAGAATAAAAGAAGCTTTGGCAACGATTCCAGATTATGAGGAGAGCAATCAAGCATTGGGAAGTCCTTATAGAATGGACAAAATAGTGGGGCACCATTACAAGAATTTTCCTTCTGGCAAATTTGATACATGAGTTTGTGAATTAAAATGTTACTTTCATGTTCATCAAAATGATCACACTTCCGGCAATGTAAGAAATACTGCAGAAAAGGTCCTAATTTTGGTCGCAAATGCACTACCTAACTCAATGTTTGCTTACATAACATGCCACAAAGTTCTCGGCTAGTAAATCTGTAGGAAGGTTGTTGGCATGGCTAAATATTGTATTACAGAATAGGGATGATGGCTAGCAAAACCCCACCAGGTTATCTTTGCTGTAGTTAGGGTATGCCCCTGTTCCATTGTATTCAGTTCACTCCACCTGTCCTAGACAGTGAGAGTTGTCTGCATCACCTATCCTAGATAGTGGGTCTGTCTTTTTTTTTACACTGTTCATTTGATGCATAAACATGTAAATTGCATTGTATCAAACAAGAATAAGCTTGTCTAAATATGTTTTATTCCCACCCCGCTTCAAGGCATCTAGCTTTGGAGTTGTAACCCCCTTGGGCCTGTCCAAGACACCCATACTATAGGCTACACTGTAAATATTTTTTATTGCTTTATAATATCTTTTTACCCATTAAAAAAAAGGTAAACCTGTAGGCAATTCAGAGACAGACGCACATATTCCATGCATCAATAAAAACCAAATTAACATAAGTGTTCAAACATTTTCCTAGTGATTCCTTGAGGGAAGATTCTGGATATTACGGTTATTTAGTATTATGATCCCTAGATTTGGAAACAAGAGGTCTAGATTGAAGTATTAACTTACTTCTGCCTTCTACCTATAAGAATCATAACAAATACAAAAACTAACACCAGGCAGTTGGCTTCCCAACTTGATATGATATTCTCACCCAAATCAACATTTTATAGCAGAACTTTACCTCCAACACTCTAGCAAAGTGTATCTGGAATATAATATAAATTCTGCTATCAATCGTTAAGGATGAGAATAGTAACAACTAGCAGATTCTCAACATTTAAGGCATGCCAAACATAGTTATATACAACCAACTTTATCCAAAATATAATGATATGCCATGACAACATAAGGGATTAAGTACCTTAATTTCAGCATCTGTGCTAAAACCCATCTGAATGAGAAGATTACGATCTACCATTTCCTCAAGGGCACTATCTCTACATTTGCTGTCATTCCTGATCAACTGACTATAGCTCCCTCTGGATGTCACATTACGCCCTATCCATACATAGAGAAGATCAGCATTTTTTGTGCAAAAACGGCTTGCGGGTACAAGTATGATATATATGGATCTCGAATCAAGAATGGCAGAACGCATGTCCATTTTAAGCATGGAGGGCCACTTGTAGAATACTAGATTAGCAGTGCCAGTTATTCTATTAGCTATATCATCTGAAGCAAGATGAAACTTGTCATACTTCTTTCCAACTCGTAATCTACTTAAAACTTCATCCTCAGCCACATAGCTGTTTGAAACTGAAATCGGATCTTCCCTATCCATCTCAAAAGACACATCACATTTGAAGTTGCATTCAGCATCTGCACCTCTCATAATATCATCTTCTGAGTATCTAGTCAAGTTTTGTGAAGCATCAGATACTTGATATCGAGTAGGCAAGCTTATCTCAGGAGGAATGTTGCTCCCTCGATTTCCCAAATGGGACGGCAAGGCAAGGTTAGCAGAATCTACCTCTTTTTCCAGAGGCAAAGTTGCATTGTCAAGTAAATCTGTACTGTCACCATCTGCAGAACCATCGCTTTCCTCTAAAAGACCACTCTTGCTAGGATTGAAGTCACTGCATTCAAGTCCATGCGGAGATGGATGAGCAGACACATGTGATAGGTCAGACCAGTTAGACGATGAAGGAGAAAAGGTAAATGAACTAGAGTAATCAGATGTTGAAGGTGAGAGCGAAGGTGATGAGGAATTGGACTCCGGTTTATTGACAAGAAAAGATGAAAAAGATTCCACCAAGCTGAATGATGGCGATCGTGACAGTGAACAATCAGAAAGAGGAGCTGGACATCCCACTTCTTTTAAGTTATTTTTACTGCATGCTGGGCTACTCGTTACGTACGAACAAAGTGAATCCGGTGAATCACACTGATCACTCGTAGATGTTGAAAGATTGGCAGGTGAGACACACTCATCAACTTCTTTACAGGTGTCCATTCCATCACATATCTGTAAGGCAAATTTACTAGAGTTCAATTTAGAGGAGGTGGTAAGTTCTTTCACAACACCACTGGCAAATTTTCTTCTCAATCTATTCCAACCATTCTCTCTGGCAGGAAGGCATGTCTCGGTTTCTGCTTCTGAGAGTGGACAAGGTGGTACCACCCCACCAGCTAGCGCTCCGTTGAAGATTTCAAAATCTAAATCATACTCAGCACGCTTCCTTTGATCAAGACCAGGATGAATCAACCCAGGCACCATTTGAGACCCGGTAGACAAGCTCTTTACCTCCTCAGACTTTGCTTCACATCCATCTGCCGAACTTATCCTGTAGTTGAGGGCATCCCAGAACTCAAATGTCTCTTCACCTTCTTTGATAGTTATAACTGAACCCTGGGCCTTCTCATAGCGAATAACTTGAGAGGCAGCTGCCTTGGCATTATCCGACATCATCGCGGAGCAGTGCTTCCCAGTCCAGACATATAAAGCTGAAGGAACGTGAATAATGAATGCTCCACGAGAATCAAGTCTATCTGCACCTGGTTCTGACAACATTTTTGGCACAAGATGAAGGGGATCGTATGGCGAGTGTGGTGCCATACGGTACATCCTAAGAAGAGAAGTTGGGCTTGCAGGCAGTGCATGCACACGTTTCTGGCACTGAAGAAGTTGACAAGCAAATCCCACATTTGGATTAGTCACTCCTCTGGCTGCTTTGACGTGCTGGAATGCATCATCAAAGCTCTGCCCCTCCTTCCACATAAGATAAGCAATCACCAACGAAGTTGATCGAGATACCCCCTGGCAACAGTGAACAAGGACACGCCCACCTTGTTCTCGAACATCTTCAAAATAATCAAACACATCATAGAGAATACTTGTGATATCCTCTGATGGGCAGTCCTGCAGCCAAAGAGTCATGTAAACGAGCTCATTCTTAAAATATTCTTGGCTAACAAACCCCACACAGTTGAGCACATGAGTGATCCCATTCTGGCGTAGTATCTCACGATTCTTGGCAACAGCATCACTTCCTAGATAAACGTGATCTAAAATCCTCGAACACTCCTTATTAAAAAAGGCAAGCTTGTCCTTCCTGCACTCAAATTCTCTCGGAGGATGCTCAGAAATCGAGTTCTCACGGGGAGTTATTGATCCGGGAGGCTTTCCACCGGGGGTAGGAGGATTCGGCCATATGCCAAGATCATCGGAGCCAGCTCTGGGCCATTCCTCAATGCTAGGACGGACGATAGACAGTGGCTGAAGAGGAGGCAAACAAGCCCGAGCCTTGCTGTTCCATTGTGGCTTACAAGTAGAGGCAGAGGCTCTTGGTGGGCGTTCCGTCCATGACACTGAACGGGAGTATGTTCTCCAACTTCCACCTGAAGCCTGATCCTTTTCTTCTTCCCTTATCATTTCAAAAATTATGCTGCAAAACCAAATAAACCCATCTCATCAAACTCATGCTAAATTTTGAACATTTGAAGATCAAACCCTCTAATGAAATTGAATCTTTAAACTTGAAAAAAAACTTTTGGCAAAATTCAGGACTCCTACAAGGAAATTCGTAAAAGAAATATGATAAACATAATTAAACCCTAAATCTGGTCTTCAATAAGAAAAAAAAAACCCCAAATTTCTTCATCTAATTTGTTCTCACCCCAGAAGGAAATAAGCTCAACAACGACTAGTAAAAACAACTAAACATAGGCATCAAGTGGGCACAATTCAGATACTCACCACACACGCACACACAAACAAAGGAGATGTGAGAAGTATAAACAGAACTCCATATCAAACAAAACCCCACTTGAAGAAGGATTATAATTAAGTATGAAATCAAAAACCAGCTGTAAGGTCATCAAGGAGAAGAAGGCGAAAAAAGAAAAAGAAAAATGAAGACTTACATGAACTAGTTTGTTGGTTGCTGTACATCGGCAGCAGGCACTTGATTAGCTTATATGAATAAACATGTGCTGATTATTATTGTTATTGTTATTATTATTATATAAATATGATTATCGAATTGAGAATGCAAAGAGAAGGCAAAAGGAAAGATCCGTTGAACGAAGAAAGTTTGTTGATTTTAGAGAGAGAGAGAGGAGAAGAGATAGAGAGAGATATGCAGAGTAAGGCAAACAAAAAGTGAAGACGACAGGTTGGCAATTTTATAGATCTGGACCTCAATACCCCTGAATTATTCAAACTGCCACATCATCATTGGATCAACCCCCAAACTTAACATCTTTTTTTTTGGTACTTTTTATTTCTTTTTTAATGAGAAAGAAAAATGAATTACACAAAACATCTGCCTATCTCACACACACACATATACATACATATATATATATATGGGGGGGGGGGTTAATATGATAAAATTATTTTCTTCCATTCTTTTGTAATACATATACATACATACATACATATATATATAGTTTTTAAGTTATTAATAAGATACGTTTTATGTGACTTGCGGGTATAAGTACCCATGAGATGTAGTGAAGAATTCATTGTTAATATTTTTGCCATTTAGTTGTACGTCGGTGTAAGTTTCTATTAGAAAAAAAAAATGGTTAAAGTCTTACATTGATTGTGTAAGGCTTGTATATGAGTTATAACTGAATTTGCGATCTATAAGGTCAATTGTGTAAATGTGAGTATGATTTATAATCGATTCTACGAATCATATAACCATTTATAGTCATAAGTTGTGTGTATATAGTATCTAATAATAATAATTTTTTATTTTAAATTAGTTATTCTTGAAATTTGGATTCTCAAACCCAAAACTGTCTTATATAGATCATAAATCTATGTTCGTAGCGAAATTAGCTATCTAGAGCATGTAATACCTTTGAGCAGCATCTAATTTATGAGAATGTTTTTTCTACTTTTTTCTTTGTGTGTTCAATTAATATTTTTGTTGTGATATTGATTTTATGGATTATATTAGTGATGAATGATGATGGAACTTTGTATAGGAAAATAAGTATTGAGTAGGTTTGGTATTAAAGAAGGTTGTTTAATGTCCAACGTTACAATAACGTTATTGCATCAACCATTATTTCATCAACGGTTATAATATGCTTGACTGGTATTCTCATTTGGTTCTTATTTATTTATTTATATATTTTAGGAAACAATTCTTGCATGACTTGAAATTATAGATCACTCATAATATTTTAAAAATAGATTTCAATAGCTAATCAATTGTTGCAATACACTGACACTAACATAGTCAATATAGTTTGATAATTAAAGAAAGTAACCAATTTACAAGTTGATCAGATATATAAAGAAATAAACTACGTACTATCAACGTTGATGAATAGATATTCATATAAGATGTGAGGACTTCAACTCTAAGATCTTTAAATAAGTTTAAAGTTCTCAGATTTCATTATTTGATATCATAACTGATTACCATTTCTTCTTTTCATTTAAAATGTGAGAATGCATAATCATGCATAATCATGGATCCAGCTAATAAAATATTATGAGTACAAGAAATATGAAGAATTGGTAAAAAAGCATTACTAATGATAATAAAAAAAAAAAAGTCATATATTTAATTAATAGATGATGATTGATGATGGTATTGATCATCTGTCTACTGTCCATATATTGAGTGATACATAAATATAAGGACAATATTCATATGTGAAAATCCATTCGCATGGAAGTTTTCCATTTTGAGCGACTAATTTAATGTTAGGTCAGACGTAATGCAAATAAAGTAAGTAGTTACTGGCAAAGTTAGCTATTAGGAATCTCATTTTTCCCATTATCACGGTGATTTTCCGAATATTTTATATTTTGTCGTTCCATGCTCTGAACGATTTCTCTAATTTTAATTTAAGTCGTCATTTTACTCAAAAAAAATATATTCTGATAAACTAGAAATGCCAAATTACATCCTAATCATACAACTCTTATAGGATATTGTTACGTTGTCGAGTGAACAAATTAATATATCAAATAGACAACAAGTGGGCACTGGAAAAAATGTTCAGTCTTTGTCTTAAAAGACTAATAGCCAATGAACTACTGAAAACTCACAATAAGTCCCGATGAGGATGGTTTGGTGGTGAAATGAGGTTGTTTGAAGACCAAAGATCACATGTTCAAATCTCCTCAATACTATCAGGTCAGATATGTGAGTTAAAAAACAAAACTCACAATAATTATGATTATATTTTGTTGTTAATGTATAAGTTTTAGGACCAAAGACAAATAAATTAGATCATCTAGTTCTATCGGTGTCCCACCATTAAATCTATTAGTTTTCTTCAATCTTGTTCTTTAATTATTTTATTTTTATGTTTTAGTTGAATTTTATAATTATTAATTAAATTAAATTATATCTAATTAGAATTTATACTTATTTTTAGCATTTAACTTTCAAATTTAGATTGACTATTTCATAAATAGAGTACACATTTTTTTTAATTTCAAATTTAGTAATAAATGTTATTTGTTGTTGATTATAATATAGTGTAATAATTTTTGTTTTAATGATAAAAATTATTAAAATAAGAAAATTAATAGTGGGACCAAAAAATATTGGGAAATAGGATTTTCTCTCAAGATAAAGACCAGATCATAATTTGTTTGTTTTAAATCATGTTGAGTAGTTAATGACAATCATAATATTAGTTACCCTTTTCGGCAAAGCCCTTTAAACATTTCAGATTATTATTTTGTTCTTGGGGATCTCTTTTGAAAAAGTCCCTCTTTTTTTCTTTTCCTTTCTTTTTCTGTTTCTAATTTCTAGTTTTTTTAAAAAAAATATATATATCATAAAATAAAATTATTAAACTTTAAAATTAAATCCCTAATGACTCGCGCACGCTAATGCACAATCTCGTACACCGCGCTTCTTTAATTTATTTATTTTTTTATCGTGGACTCATGCACTACACTCGATAATTAATTTTATTTAAAATAAATATATATTCTAAAATGAAATTAGTGAATCTTAAAATTAAATTGCATTAATTAATTTTTTTATTTGGTTCCTCGCGTAGTGCACTTGTCTAATACTAACGCATGAGCTTATGCACTACATCTCGATAGTTAATTTTTTCAAACTAAATAAAAGTTTTTCTAAAAAAAATAATTCATCTAACAAATTGTGACCCGTTAAGCTGTCTCATATAAATTTATGTCTTTGTTCTTTTGTAAGGTGTCATTTATCAGGGTTGGGTAAGACCATTTTAAAATTTGAGTGTTCTAGAAATTAAGAAATTATATGTTTTCGCATCTGTTATGGAATTTTTACTATTTTGCAATAAATTAATTAAGAGAGAATTCGGGAAAAGATTTCAAAATTGTTTAGCATTATGAATTAATGAGCCAAATAGGAAGAATAGCTTTGGAGGTCTAGTTATGTTCCGGAAAACTCTCCAAAACATAACACCACTATTTGTAGTAGAGCAGATCTTCTATTACATTTTGTGTTATATTTGGTGTAGCATAGCTAATTTTTATTTTTATTTTTTTAATATATCCTAATTAGGGATGGATGAACCCTAAATAAAAAATTTAAATTAAAATAAATCATAATAAATTAAAAAATAAAAAAATTAATTTTTTTGAAAAAATATTTAAGAGTTGCAACAGAAAATGCAACAGGTGATCCCATTTATATTTGTAGATAGATCACATATGCATACTACATTGTTCTTGGCGCTCGGATTTTATTAACTCTTAATGACATCATTTTTTGTATGGAGGAAGATTTTGCACCCATTATGCATTTGTCATTAACTATTCTAAAAAAGTTATTAACTACTTCCGCAAAATCAATCAATGATTTGTCATTAATTGTTTTTAGAACAACTAATTAGACTAGGCATTCATAATTCTCTAATATTGAAATCATACTCCCTTCATCCCAATAAGATAGACTTGTTTGTCTTTTTAAGATGTCCCGATATATATATATATATGCATGTTTCTATATATATATATATATATATATAGTTAATTTAAATAGATATCCCTATTTAATATGTTTACATAAAGTATTAATCAAAGTAAAAAAAAGGAACATATTATGAAGTTTCTTCATTAATTATCTTTCTTAATTTTTTTCTTAATTCCCATGAACAATTTCAATCAGCCTATCAAAATGGGACGAAAGGAGTATATACTATATATATATATATATATATATATGTGTGTGTGTGTGTGTGTGTAGGGGTGGGTTCAAATAGGAACCAATCACCCCGTGAGAACCTAGGAACCAATCTAACATGAGAGATTTATATTGCTAACATCAAGAGATTATGTTGCTAACATGAGGTAAACTCATTTTGCTAACTTGACGAGATCATAATATTAGCAATATATTGCTAATATGTTAGCGATTATACACACTGCTAATATATGACTAATAATTTGCTAATATGTTTGGTTCCTAGATTCTCACGGGGGGAATTTGGTTCCTATTTGATCCCTTCCCTATGTGTGTGTGTGTGTGTGTGTATATATATATATATATATATATATAGACTTATGCTTATGTTTTCAATTATGTCCTCAATATATATATGCTGGTTTATATACAAAGTAATATTTATTTCATTTAATTATATACATATATCTCTATTTAATATGCATTAATTTCTTGTCAAAGAAAATAAATACCAGCATATTAGAATATATATATATATAGATGACACAGATAGAGTATTATTAATTACGAGCCAATATATAGAAATTCACGATTACATATCTTATTTCTATATATATGACACAGATAGTCTTATTATTAATTATGATTTATGAGCCAACATATTGAAATTCACGATTACATATCTTATTTCTCTAGTCAAATAAAATGGGCTCTAGCATAGTTGTCACGCGCGCGGGACTTTATCAAATTTTTAGCAACGGAGAATTAGTAAAAGAATAAAGACTTAAACTGGATTTTTGTATATACATTCAAAAAGCTCATTACCTTTATATTACTTCTGATTTTTTGCATTCTCTCAGCCAGTGTTACGTTATTGATACAATTAATGTGTTATTCAATGTAAAGAATTGGTCCCCAAAAGTAGTTTAATTTGACCCGAAATGGATAAGTGGACTTCATTCAATAAAAAATGATAATTGTATAAAGATAATTTAGTTAAAGAGTATTAATATAATAAATGTGTTTAATTTCTCTAACCTATTTGCAATATTGACAGTTAAATAAGTCGTAGATATGGATACTCGCGCGGGAGGGGAATTGTAATCGAACTGAAACTAGTCGAGTAGAATCGAATATTTTATAATTCGAGTTTAACTCTCATATTATTGGCTGCTAAACTTGAGTTTGAACTTAATTAATTACCAAATCTAATCATAACACACGAGCTTATTCTAATCAATTCCAGCGTTCATTAGCTAAACTAATATAAATCATAACTTAAAGCTACTCATCAATTCATTAAAGAAACAAATCCCTTTCAATTTTTTTTTTTTTTTACTAAATCTATAATTTTATCCTAACAAGTTACAAGTATGTTTAAACATTTCTATATTTATTGTAGCAGTTTGCAGATGTTGATGCTACAAGTTTACATGTGAGATTGATTGCATGCTTGCATGCGTGAGCCTCTAATTGATGTTATTCATGATCTATCAAGTGCAGATGGTGTAGGAGCGTGCATGTGCGTTTTTTCCACGTGGTATTACTATGAAGCTTATCAGCCAGGACCACCCTTGAGAAGAGCAGCTCCCGTTAGATGCATCTAGATGAATTACAGCTGTCGATTGTAATAGCTTCTTAGTCACACTAGTTGAAGTAGTATAAATCAGATTTTCATTGTATTCAATAACTGATTTTGTGAAACACATTTACAGAAATAAAACAAAATATCTTTCTTAGCTGTTGATTTATAGAATTTGCATGAATATGCTTCGATCTTTACATGGTATCTAGAGCCGGTCATATATGCTAAATTGATTCATACATTTGAAATCAATCGGTATTATCAATTTTAATTGGTGAAATTCTCTGCAATGACGAAGAAGAACCAAGCATTTTCATGGAGGAATGCAAGGGATGAGGAATTAGGGTTTTCACATCATGGAAATCCTCAAGTTCAACCTGAATCGAGTGGAACGAAGAACGCGAATCATGAAGACTCACACTGTAAGTCAAATCCAACGCCGCCACACAACAATCGAGCACACAACGGCAGCCAAGATGTGATGCAGATTGGCTACTCACGCAATGAGGTTAGTACCAATCGAGCTCTTGCCAATGATGACTGATATATCAATCCTAATGAGCATCCTGGGATGACTCTTACGATTGACTTGTTCGATGGTTCTAACTTTCATAATTGGATTCGGTCTGTTAAAAGGGGATTAATTTCTAGAAATAAACTTAGTATTGTTGATGGCACACTGAGAAAACCACCTATGGGACCAGTAGATTACAAGCAATGGCTTCGTATTGACTATCTAGTTTATAATTGGATTAGCAATTCTATGTTGAAGGAAGTCTCTCGAGGTTTTCAGAATATGGATACTTCTCGCGATTTGTGGAAAGAGTTACATAGGCGATTCGGTAAAAGGAATGGGCCACAAATCTACAAACTATGAAGAGAGATTGCAACATATTCTCAAGGTACTCAGTCAGTCATGATATACTTTAATAATTTGAGCAATCTATGGGATAAATTATCATTGTTAAAAACCTCTAGACCTTGTGTCTGTGATGCTCTTGAGGATAGTAATAGAGACCTTGAGGAGGAACACATGATGGGGTTTCTAATGGGTTTAAATGATGGTTTTGAAGGTATTAGACAACAAAAATCTTGATTTTGAACCCATTGCCAACTGTAAGCCAGGCATATGCCATGGTCTTACAAGTTGAGGAGCAAATGAGTGTCTCAACTCATTTTGCAGAAACAAATGATCATACAGCTTTGTATTCTGGCAATAAATTTGGATACAAAGATGATCCATATAGGAAGAGACTGATAAAGGAAGAGAAGGCAAAACTCAAATGTGAACATTGTGGTGGCATAGGGCACTTGAAACAAGATTGCTTGGAACTAATTGGTGTACCAAACTGGTACAAACAATTTAAGGTAAAAAAGGGGACATAATAGAGCTCATTGTGTGCTTGATCAAGCTGCAGAAGAGCAGACAGAATCAGAGATTCAACCAAAATCACAGAAGAATGATATGGAGATTGATAGAATGTCAGAGATGAGTAAAATGATACAAGCAGAAATTTCTAAACATCTGGCAGTATATTTCAAGAAAGAAGTAGGGTTAGATAATGGCATGAATGCAACAAATTTTGCAGAATTGGAGCTTGGATCAGATTCAGTCACCTATACAGGACACTATGCTTTTGGGATTAATATGGAAATTAGAGGAAATGATTGGATAATTGACTCAGGAGCAAGTAGTCACATGTGTTGTCAGATTGCTTTACTGTCAGACTTGAGGAGGCTTCAAACTCCTGTTCAGATTTTCTTGCCAAATGGCAGTGTGGTGTGGATATTTCTTTTTGGTACTGCCAAGCTAAACAAGGATATCACCTTGAAGAATGTCTTGTTTGCACCAACTTTCACTCATAATTTGCTCTCTATTGGGCAACTTACTAAGGATATTCAGGGCAAAGTAGAATTCTTAGCTTCTCATTGCTTAATTGTAACAGCCCGGTCCCTTAGGCGGACATTTTGATGAGGACGGGGTGTTAGGCGTAAAAGCCGAAGAAAATAGATAGATTAATCGGAAATCCAGGGGGGGTGTATTTAGAATTAACCTAAGTTAGTGCCTCAAGAACTTAGGCAACTTAACTTTATAACTTGGATGAACTATCGTTTTCAAAGAATCAAGAGGTCAAAGGATTCAATCGAGTCAAAGGAATGCCAAATCATAGACCAACCGAAATTTAAACAGAATCCAAAGACAACCAGATAGGAATTTGACTCTTCAAATAAACAAGGCCTCATCATAGGTCACATCAACTAAGACCCATAAATAGGTCGGAGTCGAATATATCTTATTGTCCTATTCATAGGACGGATCAAGAAAATAACTTAAGGTTAACTTGAAACAAGCAGAATCATGCTTGAAAGAAAAGCTCCTTCATAGGCGAATAACAATGACAAGCATGCAAGACTCATTCATAGGTCGACTGAAACTGAATAGATATCAATATGCTCAACAAGTGTGACTCTTCAATTAACTTGGAATTAATGAAGGAATAACTGGGATGTCATAAGAGCATGCTTCTAATTCTCAAAACTTTATTGATAACACGAATCATAGCCGTTAAGACATGCTATTATCAAGAATCAAGTTACATTAATCAAGAATACATACTAATATTAGAGTACTTAGCAGAAACTTAGCGGAACAAAATAATGTAACCATATAGAGCAACAAACTTGAAACCTCAGACAACCCCACCAGCAGCACATCACCGGCCTCAGCATCTCAACCTGAAAAACATTTGAAAAATAGGGTGTGAGCACTAATGTACTCAGTAGGGTTTTACGAGAAAACTCTTTAATAAACTTTGGAATATCCAATTATAAACTGGCGGCATATGGAGAGCAAAACGCAAAAGCCCTCTCCATACCCGCAAAACCTTTTACTTCCTTTTCTGGTGCCTTTCCTGGCTCAAGCCTGATGTCTACTGCACCCTTATGCCTTAGGATGAGAGAGGGGTTACCTCAAGTATCATCTGAGTATGCGAGGGGATTACCCAACAGTGACTCCCTTTACTTTCAAATGTTCAACTCGGTGACTCGAAGGTCACGGCACAATAATGCAAATAAACTGTTCTTTGAGCTCGATAACCTGCTTACAACATAGGCTAAATTCTTCCTTAACTTCTTCCTTACTTACTCCTAACCTTCCTTACTTAATCTTTCTTCCTTAACCTTCCTTACTTAACCTTAACCTTCCTTCATTAACTTTTCTTACTTACTTGACTTAACTAGCAATACCAAGCCTAGAGCAATCTTCTATAGCTAATCCTTTAATTGAGCATGATCTCGGCCTATAAGGGATTTATAACTCACCCTAAAAGGCAATACTTAGCTAAATAAGCTTTAGCAAAATCCAACATTCCAAGACGAGGAAATGAACGCGGATAAATATCGATTGCAATCAAATCAATTCTAAACATCTCATGCTAGCATCAATTGTATATAAACAATTCTAGCATATCTAAATATACTTGAGAGCTCACTTAACTTATAATAACTTCCTTTACTTATCAAACTCAAATAACAATTCAGCAATATCATGCATATAACTTACTTTCCTTTCCTTGCTTTGTACAGAGACTAAACAGGCAGAGCATAAAATATTTTAATTGGACATTCATTTTGCCCTATCATGCTTTTAGAGATTAATAGCTCAAACTTTATACTTGGTTTAGAACCACCCACCTCGATGACGAGCATCTCGATAACGAGCACGTAGACGAAGCAACGAGCCGAAAATCCTTCCTCGGGCCTCCTTGGGGTTCACCTCTTCTTATGAAAGTCGATCAACGACTTAGAAACCTTATTTGAGATCCTAATAAGACATCGAAACAATATCTAAACCCTTGCCCCCTAACTATAACTTAAAACATGAGAATTAAAAGGATTAAGACATCCGAAATTATCGAAAAGGGGGACGGAAAATCCAATTTGGAGGATCGAGATTCCGGAAAATTGGCCACTTCTATATCATAGATCTTTGAAAGAGCTTCGATTTGAGTACTCATGGACCTCGTAACTCCAACCGAAGTGAAAGGTATGGCCTCCACACGAAAATGTACCGGGGCTGCCGAACCAGCCTAAGCGCCGCGGCGCCCCTGTGCACACCGGCGGCCCCCCAGCGCCGCGGGGGCCCCCTTGCGCGCCCGCGCCCTCCTGTGCCGCCGCGCTCCCTCCTCCGCTCTCTCTCTCAACTGGGGGGTGCTCTCACGAAGAGAGCTCCCCCTCTACTTTCTCTCTCTACTCTACAGAATGGTGGTGAAGAAGGAATGAGCGAGAATGAAGGGAGGGGTGTTCTCCTATTTATAGTCAAAAATATGATTTCCTCGGAAAGCTTCTGCAGTGCAACAATACTGCTTTAAAAATATCGGGTTCGGATAAAAGGCTATTTATTCGATGGCGAGGTCCAAATGACCTCGTTTATTAAATTCGAAAATACCGGAAGATTCGTTGGGTCGAGTACTATTGAACCAACTTGACTCGGAATAAGGAGTGAGTCGTTTTGAAGGAAAATGAGAAATTAATCTCTTTTCAAAAAATAAAGTTACTATTCAAGGGACAAATAAAATTCCCGAGCGTTCAATTGACCTCAGAATAAAAATCCGAGAACGCCAACGGATTCCTTGAGAAATTTCCTATAGGGTAAGATTGAAAAAAATAAGGCTCGGGTCAACACACGAGATTTCGCAAATTTCTAACGATCACGATCCTACGGAAAAACACTATTCATAAATTCTTTAAACGCGTTTTAAATCACCGGGAACTCAAACGACTTCAGATTTAAAATCCGAAAGCACCGGCATGCTCCTTGGGTCAACACCTTCCAAACATGATCAAATCAGCTATAACTAAGCTGGAATCAAAATTCTTGAAAAGACGATTTTACGAAAAATAACTCCTAAAATCGCAATTTAGGGCCATAACATCCTTAACTAGGCTCTAATTAATTTCTTTAATTTTCTAAATGAACTCTGAAAATCTGGGATGTTACATTAATACAGAGCAAGGACACAGCTCAGACTCTTGGCATATGCAGCTTAAAGGGATCATTATATGTATTTCCTTCTGAGCAGCAAACCTCACAGATGGCTGGAAGTGTGCAATATAGTATCAACCTCAAAGATCTGCATTACAGGCTAGGACACCCATCTATTAGCACCATGAAACAGCTCACTTTGTCCAAAAAAAGGTTCAGGAGTGAGGAGTTGGAAGAATTGAAAGCTTGCAAAATCTGTTTTGAAGCAAAACAGTAGAGAGAGCCTTTTCCCATACTGAACAGAAGAAGTGCTTGCCTTTTTGCTCTTATCCACATGGTTCTGTGGGGTCCATGCAAGGATGAGAACATCTTTGCTACTCCTTACTTTCTCACAATTGTTGAAGATCACTCTATGGCAACATGGACTTATCTGTTCAAAACAAAATCACGTGTGTGGTTTATTATCAGGAGTTTTATTCTTATGGTGAAGACTAGATTTAAGACAGATATTCAGACTATTCAAACTGATAATGGTGGTGAATTTATTAACTCATAGATGTTAGATTTGCTATCTTCACATGGTATATTACATCAAAGATCATACCCCTACACACCACAGCAAAATGGAGTAGTGGAAAGGAAGCATAAACATCTACTCTAGGTTACCAGAGCTTTGATGTTTCAAAGCCTTGCCTTTCAAGTTCTGGAGTTATGCTATTCTTCACTCTACTTGGTTGATTAACATACTTCCTACTACTGTGCTAAAGTGGGAATCACCCTACTAGGTTCTTTTTGGGCATTTTCCTAACTTGTAGTCTATATTTTCTTTTGGTTGTCTTGTATATAAGGCTTATTTCCTCCCTATGCAGTCCAAGTTTGATAAAAGAAGCACAAAAAGTATGTTTTTGGGCTACTGTTCTCAACATAAAGGATTAGTTCTTTTTTATCTCCACAACCAAAAAATCATTATTGGATTAGATGTTAAGGTGTTTTCATCACATTTTCCTCTGCATATCTTTTGATACTTTTCATCATAAGTCTGTTCCATTTTCTGAAAATACTGAGTTGCTTCCTGATACTTCTCAGGATTTCATCAGCCCTACTCCTAATCCTACAGACATCAAGGATGTTTCAGACATTGAAGAGTCTGCAGATATACATATTCCTTCTCCACAGGATCAGTTTTCTACAGCTATTGTTCCTTCTAATCATCTTATTCCTGCACCAGAGATTAGAAGAAGCACTAAACATTGTAAACCACCTTCTTACTTGAGGGATTATGTATGTTCCACCACCATCAAGGGCCCTTATTCATCCCCTACTTTTCCATTCTACACAAATGTTAGGTTTGTATACTGAAAGCTTGTCTTTGTATACTATAACAATGTTTTGACGATATAGATTGATTATTATTACAGTCAGTATTTGTGCATCTATTTACTTTGCTATTCGTTTATATATGCATGTTTCCTTATACTTGTATTATAGATGATATGGTGTGGGTAAACACACGGTGAAGATCATATCATCGAGTTCCTTGCAAAATATTAAAAGGCTCGCAGTCTAAATGGTCCTGAACCAACCATTGCAGACTGTAGAATAATCTGATAGTTAGTTTATCTCGACTAACTGATTATTCTGATACACTAATGTGTGTATTGAAGAGGATCGCGGCATGATACTATTCTCTGGTCTGACCCTAAAAAGAGAGAATAAAGATCCCCAGAGTTCGGGTTCTTAAGCCTTGCACAGTGGCGGACATCTGTGTGTTATGATTATTGCTTTGATTTATCAATGGGTGGGATTCTTGATAGAGTTAATAATCTCGATATTTTGGACAGTAACATATTCACACATATGGGTCGTGCACTATGTTAGGTCACCATGTCCTGGTGCGCCAGGTTGATGATGTCCCCTTGAGTAAACACAAATACATGTGAAACTCTGCAGGTGGAATTTATTCCGTACATCGTAAAGCTTGTGTGATACTGCTCTAGGAATGGAAGGATTAAATAATTATAGCTGTCAGAGCCTATATAATTAATTAATGGACATTATATCTTAAACATGGGGAATGGCTGGATTAAAGAAGAATGCATTGAGTAAAATGTATTAAATTGGTAGGTCAGTGTTGTTTCTTTAATGGAATAAAAATAACACTTAATTTATTTAATTATATCCTAGGTATTGGATATTGGATATTAAATAAATTAATGGGCTAATTTAATATTCTTCTAAATCCCTATTGTAGCCCAAATAATACCTTAATGGACTATGAGAATAGAATAAGTGGAGATGCCCAAACCCATCAAGGTTTGGAGACCTAATACACGCCTTCCTCAGTATTAATAGAGGGAGGAGGCATGTATTATGGACACACGATCAGCCCCTCTCTGTCACACTTAATTCCCTAGGTTATCCATACAGTTTAGTAGTTTGTAGCCTACTCTACATCTAAACGGGTATCGAGAATACAATAAAAGATCTTGGAGTATCTCTGCAGCTCCTTGGTGGCGTCGAACACAGTGGAAAGAGGTCGAGTTCGACAATTCTTCTACAGCAAGGAGATTAGACCTGTAATCTCATCGGCAACCCTACAACATCATGTAAGTAGATTCATTCGAGTTAATTTTTCTGCGGCGTTAATTCAATGATCTTGCATGAGTATGTTCAACGTGTTTATTTGCATCACACATAAAATCATGATTTGCATGTTCATATTAGAATTATAGATTATCCGATTAGATTCTGTTGGGTGTAATTCGAAAAAAACCCCAACAACTGGTATCAGAGCAGGTATCGGTATTAATCTAGGATTAATTCTATGATTATGGTCGAAAATTGCATTAAATTTGAATCATAATTTTATGTCGAAATTTTCGAATTTATTGCATGAGTTTTTCGAGCATGTTTGTAATTAAAATTGGATGAATTTTTGATGTGTTTCGAAATTTCTTATTTAAATTGCATATGATTTTTTCGCCTATAGCATGATTAATAATTTGGAATGATATTATGAACATCATAATTTCCAGATTTTATTATGTGTAATTTTCAAAAATTAGGATCTATAATTTTCGAAAATTTAGTGTTATTTTTCTCCTTAATTTGATCTAAAATTTTTGGTCCTATTAGTGTTGGATATGGAATAGATTTTTGATGTTATCAAAATTTCCATATCCTGTACCAAAGGGGGGGGGGATCGAAATTTTGGGGATTAAAATTGGTATATTGTAATTTTTGGTGTCTACCAAAAGTTACCTAATTTTAATCAAAGATGGTTCCAGTTGAATTACCTATCAAGGTCTCTTGTGACAATAGTGCAGCAATCCAGATCACAAAGAATCAAGTGTTCCATGAAAGAACAAAACACCTCGATTTGGATTATCATTTTGCACGACTCCATTATAGGAAACGGTTTATCTTGCCCCTTTTTGTTTTATCTCATCTGCAACTGGCCGATCTTTTTATAAGTCCTTAGCTCAGCCACAGTTTCAATCTCTACTCTCCAAACTCTCTCTCGAAGATATTCATCGAGTGTGAGTTTGCGGGGGGTGTAGCAGTTTGCAGAAGTTGATGCTACAAATTTACACGTGAGATTAATTGCATGCTTGCATGCATGGGTTTCTAATTGATGTTATTCATGATCTATCAAGTGCAGATGATGTAGGAGCGTGCATGTGCGTTTTTTCCACGTGGCATTACTATGAAGCTTATCAGCCAGGACCACCTTTGAGAAGAGCAGCTCCCGTTAGATGCATCTAGATGAATTACATCCGTCGATTGTAATAGCTTCTTAGTCACGCTAGTTAAAGTAGTATAAATCAGATTTTCATTATATTTAATAACTGATTTTGTGAAACACATTTATAGAAATAAAACAAAATATCTTTCTTATGTTGCTTTACAGAATTTGCATGAATATGCTTCAATCTTTACATTTATCACTAGTTAAAATATGCGTAGATGTTATATAAAATGTTACACTATTAGTCTTATGTGTTATGATTAGTTGAATATATATGCAAGCCCATGACATAAATGCTTATGAAGCTAACTAACCGAATATATATAATTAAGCTTAATTGGAATTTGAAACTTAACAATTGTTTGATTAAAATTTCTGAACAAAAAGTTTGATTAAAATATCTTAATTATATTATATCGAGCCTCCAAAAATGATCAAAAAGCTTGATGTGGCTATCATCTTTTAGTTGATCAAATGTAGGTTATAAAGACTAAGGTGATAAAATAATAAAATTAGATATGGATTGAACGATGATTTTAATGGAACTAGCAAAGAAAGTGTGCATTGTACGCAATTCAACTAGTTTGCTTAAATTAATTATTGAAGTTTGCATAATTTTATTATATTATATTTGAGTAGTCAATTTAAAAAAATATATTTCATTATATATATATATATATCAATTTATAAATTTAATAATATCTGAAAGTTCTAGATTAATCAATAATCAGAAAAATAATATAAACAAAAAATATAATTAAATTGTAACTATTCAAACACGAACTCAGAATTTATAGCCTTTTAATTTTTTTTATATTTTTGTAGTTTAATATATATATGTACATATATGTATATGTATATATACATGGGGTTATGTTCTGGTGAGAAAGAACCCTCATGTGAGAAATGAGAATAAATCTGATCCATTTATTTTTCTTGATCAATGGTTGGTATTTAATTATTTGCAATTAGGCGTGATGAATGTAGATTAATTCATATAGGGGTGTTATATATTGTTAAACTGCTATGAA
The DNA here is from genome assembly GCA_026008535.1 of Perilla frutescens. NCBI lineage: Eukaryota > Viridiplantae > Streptophyta > Magnoliopsida > Lamiales > Lamiaceae > Perilla > Perilla frutescens. The sequence continues at coordinate 43,119,487 of BRKX01000013.1, read as the reverse complement.
ATCATTATGGAAATAAATTATTGGCTACATGAAATATGAATATGTTATATCTTAGATTCCCAAAAGATTAAAAATGGTTAGAGGAGTTTGAGAAACCCAGTCATGTTTATAATATTTGTATTTAAAAATTACTAAATAATGGACGATCACAAAAAAAAAATTAATTAATGGACGGCTGTGGGAGTTGATGAAACTGTGAAAGAAGGCGACAAGTTGGTTTAGTTAATTTGTTAATTGTTTATTAATGTATATGAATTTATTACTTAATGGATTTGTTGATTATATATCTTATACTCTCTCCGTTTCTGAATAAGTGTCACTCTAGCCTTTTAATTTTGTTTCATAAAAAGTGTCATTCCACAAATTCGAGATAGAAAATTAACATTTTTTCTCACATTTGTTCTCATTTAATGCATTCAAACATATATATTTAACTCATTTAATGTATTTACACAAGGGTATATTATGTAAGTTAATTAGTTTATTAATTTGTGTGCATTCATCCAAAATGACACTTAAACATAAACGGAGAGAGTGTATAAATTTATTACATAATTGTTAATATTTTATTGCATAATTACTTTGTACCACTTATGCAATGAAATTATATCAATTAAGTAATAAAGTATTTTAAGCAACAAAATAGTAGCAATTAAACAGTAAAATGCAGTTAGATGAGAGAGAGAGAGAGAGAGAGAGAGAGAGAGAGAGAGAGAGAGAGAGAGATGTATCCTTTCTCAAGATTCTTTTTTTTTTTTACAAAAATTCTCAACCTTCTTAGATTGATGACGTATATATGTATTAACACAATTCAAATCTTCTATTCTACAATTTTTATGTTGACTTTACCGTCTAATAAAAATATAAATTTTAATTAATATAAGTTCACAAAATCTTACATCATCCATTTCAGAAAAATTCAGTATAAAGTTAATTAAACTTACTAAAAAGTTAATGAATTCAAAATAGTATTAATTATATGATTTTTTACTAATGAGAAAACACCTTATTGCACATCAATTGACATAGTTTATCTCATAAGTAAATTATATTCTTAACCACTCTATGTTATCAATTAATTTACGTATATCATGATACACTGAATTGATTAAACTATTTTAATTATTACACGTCACAAAAAATTAACTATTTTTTGTGTGTATTTTATCCGAACATACATTTAGTACTTTTTTTATTGTAATATAAATGATTACATTGAACAAATAAAACTAAAAATAACTTAACTAAATTAAAATGACGTTCAATTTATAAATATCAAATGTTTAAAGATTAAAAAAAAACTTCATTATTATAGCAATATGTGTTGCTCAATGATAAAGAAATGTTAAAATCTCAAAGTTTGATTAATAGTTTGTTGTGGTAAAATGCGTTCAAGGTTTCATGTTTAATATATTTTTAAAATTTTATACATTGTTTACAATTTTTTTACGAAAAATATAATTTGATTTTTAGTTGTAATTCTTGATTCAATGATTAACTAATTTAACTAGTACTACAAATCTAAGAAAAAAATATTCACTTTTTCAATTTCAATTATTTCCTCAACTAACAGAAAATGACCATTCTCATTCTTATGATTAATATATTTTAAAATTGGTAATCACCATTTTTGTGGAAATCTATATTCTAAAATATGTGCAATATAAATTACTTCCACCCGAGGAGTTTAATTATCCACTTTCAACCAAAACACCTAATACATACATATATATATATACATATATCATTGTATAAAAAAATCCTAATGTTCAACACTTCTACATATAACTATGAATTAAATTATTGTTCTATATGTATTAGGTTTAACTAAATAGTTTGAGAATTATGTTAAATAATTAGTAGTTCAATCTAAGGGGAAAATATTCGATTCTTCTATTTCAACTCCTTTATAAATAATTGGACTATGTTTCTTCTCAGTCATATGATTATAGGCAGTCAGTATAATCCATATTCCAAAAAATTATGCAATATTCATCCCCCCCCCCCTGAATTTAAATAGCTATTTTTAATTAACTGAATAATCTAATATAAAATATTTATATATAATTATAAAACCAACCAATATTATATTCTAAATTTCTCAAATTATAAAGTAATAAGCTAGAAAAAGATAACATTTGAACTATAATTTAAATTTTATTTTCTCAATCAACTATTTATTATTGTAATGTTTTAAAAGCCATGCATAAATTGTAAATTCGTGTAAAGTTGGTGATTTGTTTTTTACAATTAACCATATTTTTAAAACTTTGTCTAGCAACTTTCAAAATAGAGCCCCCAAAATTTTCTACGTTAATCAATTCTTATATTTATCTTCACTGTGGACTTTTTTAAAGTGTTCTTCATTCCCTTTAATAGATATATATTATAATAGTTCAACATATATTATTTGACATGTCTTCTTGGTGCAGTCAACATTATCCGAGCCCAATCATAAATAAAGAAGTTGAAATTTAATTTCAATAAATCTAATTAATTGGAACTACTCTTAAGCATATGAATGAGAGTGAACACATCAATTTCAATTAATAAATTAAAACTTAGCATTTTCGTTGTATATATTATGGAACCATTCTTTTTTCAATTTTCTTTCACATACCATATAACATGATTTAGAATACACACACACACACACACACACACACACACACACACACATACATTGTAGTTACCACAACTAAATTACATATTTTCTATTAAGCCAAAGCTCCCGTCTCTACACTGGTGCTAAATCCCACTCCGCTCCAGCAAGTTAGTCTAGGAGAAGAAGAAAATCCTCTTGATCCAGATCTAGAGTTACACATTAGAGCTAGGGCTGTAAAAGAGCCAAGCTACTCGTGAGATACTCGGAGATCGACTCGAAAAAAACTCGCTCGAACGTGACTCGGCTCGTAAACGAGTCGAGCTCGAGCTTTTTGTCGAGCCGAGCTCGAGCTTGGGGGTGCTCGGCTCGAGAAGCTCGCGAGCTTACTCGGCTCGTGAAGCTCGCGAGTAGTTAATCGAGCTGTCTCACGAGTAGTTAAACGAGCTGTCTCGCGAGTAGTTAATCGAGCTGTCTCACGAGTAGTTAATCGAGCTGTCTCGCGAGTAGTTAAACGAGCTGTCTCACGAGTAGTTAATCGAGCTGTCTCACGAGCAGTTAATCGAGCTTTTTCCAATGTTTTTAAAATAAAATTTATTTTTGTTAAAATTTCTAATTAATAATAAAATGGAATCAATGGTAATTAATATATACATTACTGGTATTAGATTTAAAACTTCTTAATTAAATAAATAAAAACTATGAAATGAAATAATATTTCAATTCATTGAAAATTTGATATGTGTGCATCGATCAAGGTGGATTAAATAATAAATATAAAATAAAATAATAGTTTTAATTAATACTATATTATCAAAATAAATATTAATATTAACCAAATATTATGAAAAATAATACTTTACATGAAATATTAAATGAAATTAATAAAATCAATTAGTTGATCAAAGTCAATATAAGTTAGTAACAACTAACAATACTAATGTATCGAAATCAATAGTAATATATCATATAATTTGTAAATATATAGTAATTTATATATTTATATTACTATATTTTATATATCCGAGAATCGAGATACTATATACTCAAAATATTTATATATATATAATATTTCTTAACTAGATTTTAAATTATTATACCTTCTTAAGTAATAATGAAAAAAAATAAAATGACAAAAATCAAGACTAATATTCACAAATTAATATTCTTCATTCTTCAATCCATTAAGAGATAAATATAAAATAAAATTATATTTTTAACTAATATAACGGAAACAATGACTAATATTAACTTCTAAATTATACTTAACTGAAATATTAATTTAAATCAATAATTGTTATTTCTTAACTAATATTTTCAAAGTTATATCATATATCAATATTATATATACATAGTAATTAGTAATATTATTCTATCCTATATTAACAAAATCAATTAGTTGATCAAAGTCAATATAAGTTAGTAACAACTAACAATACTAATGTATCGAAATCAATAGTAATATATCATATAATTTGTAAATATGTAGTAATTTATATATTTATATTACTCTATTTTATATATCCGAGAATCGAGATACTATATACTCAAAATATTTATATATATATATATATATAATATTTCTTAACTAGATTTTAAATTATTATACCTTCTTAAGTAATAATGAAAAAAAAAATGACAAAAATCAAGACTAATATTCACAAATTAATATTCTTCATTCTTCAATCCATTAAGAAATAAATATAAAATAAAATTATATTTTTAACTAATATAACGGAAACAATGACTAATATTAACTTTTAAATTATACTTAACTGAAATATTAATTGAAATCAATAATTGTTATTTCTTAACTAATATTTTCAAAGTTATATCATATATCAATATTATATATACATAGTAATTAGTAATATTATTCTATCCTATATTAACAAAATCAATTAGTTGATCAAAGTCAATATAAGTTAGTAACAACTAACAATACTAATGTATCGAAATACATTAGTAATATATCATATAATTTGTAAATATATAGTAATTTATATATTTATATTACTCTATTTTATATATCCGAGAATCGAGATACTATATACTCAAAATATTTATATATATATATATATAATATTTCTTAACTACATTTTAAATTATTATACCTTCTTAAGTAATAATGAAAAAAAATAAAATGACAAAAATCAAGACTAATATTCACAAATTAATATTCTTCATTCTTCAATCCATTAAGAAATAAATATAAAATAAAATTATATTTTTAACTAATATAATGTAGACTTTTTGATATTTTTGGTGGAGACTTGAAGACTTGAAGTTGAAACATTACTTCATATTTCTATCATATATTTGTGAAACTTTGCCACAATTTTTTTCTTTGGATTTCGTGTTGATTTGGAGTGTATTATATTTTAGGAATTTTATTAATATGTGGGGTTATTATTGTTGATTTTTTTTAGTTCCAGATAAACAAGCCGAGCTTAATTTCGAGTCGGACTCGAATATATAAACGAGTCGAGCTCGAGTTGGACTCGAATATATCATTAACGAGCCAAACTCGAGTCGAGTAATCGAGTTCGAGCTCGAGTCGATGTTCGAGCTCAAACTCGAGTCGAGTATCGAGCTCGAGCTCGAGTTAGGCTCGAATAACAAATAACCGAGTCGAGCTCAATTCGAGCTCGAGTCGAGCTCGAGTACATAATTTTCTTCTCGAGCCGAGCTCGAGCTCGAGTATAAAGCTCGAGTCGAGCTCGAGCTCGAGCTCGAGCTCACGAGCAGTTAAACGAGTCGAGCTCGAGCTCAGTGATACTCGACTCGACTCGGCTCGTTTACAGCCCTAATTAGAGCTTTAGCCGAGAAGAAGAAAAGCTGTCCTACCCACAAGTCTAAACGACTTCACGACCAACAAGGGTCTGTCAAGGAAGATACCGGTGAGGGTTCGAGCAAAAAGGCTAGGAGAACTTTGAAGATGGAGGAGAAACTAGTGAGGTCTATGAAGGATGAGTCTGATGAAGAGGTGAATCTCCCTGAAATTTCTTCAGATAAAGCTGTTAGTGATGTGGAAGTCAATGCTGAACAGCAAGAGAAGCCTATCTCTACCATGCCAGAAGCCGATGTTCCTGAAAAGCCTACATCTTTAGGGCAAAAATCAAAAGGGAAAGGGAAAAAGGGTGTTGTATCTGGCACTAAAAAGAAAGGTTCTTCCCCTGCATCCTCACAAGAGATGGTCTCATCCTGCACAGCCAAGGAGATAGTCTCTCCATCCCCCCATTCATTCAGCCGATGTCAAAGATGATGCTAATTCTAGTGATTCTAAACCAGTCTATCCCCCAGGTTCCCCTCATGATGTTTCCTCTGCTTTCAGTAAGACATTCTACTCTCAGCATGCTAAATCCCTTCATAAAACTATTGTTCTTCGGCCCACACGTGTTGAAAAATAAATAGATGTGCTTAGTTTTAAAAAGTATGGGATGGATGTTTTCTTGAAAGAGAGGGGTCTCTGGAAATCTGTCACTGCATTGTCTTCTTTTGAGCTTGATGTTGTTACTGAATTTTATGCTAATGTGTCTCTTGAGATGGGTGATAAGTCTAAGAGCAAATATGGGGAGGTTTATATTAGAGATAAGATTTATCTGTTTAACCCCATGCTGATCAACAAGTTTTTAGGTCTGGGCAATGATTTTGATGCTATTAGCCTAGATTTAATTGATGATGTTGTGTCGACTGTGACTGGTGGTCAGGTGACAAAGTGGACTAACAAGATTTCCACTTCTAAGCTCACATTTTTCTACTCTGTTTTTCACAAGTTAATTGTGTATAATTGGTTGCCCACCACCAACACTTCAGTCCTTAATGTTGATCAAGCCATCTTGCTCTTCAAACTTGGAAATAAAATCCCTTTCAATCTCGGAGACAACATTTTTGATTGCATGTTGAAATCGGCTGCAAAGACAAACACCACCAGCATATTGTCATTTCCCTGCCTCATCTATGCCATCCTAGTTGAACAAGGTGTGAAACCAAACAAGAAGAAGATAGTTACTGAAACCTCAACTATCTCTATCATCAAGCCTAAAGGGAATGAAGATCATGTGATCGATCTTCCCTACACCTTCGGTCGAAGTTCAACGGCTTAAGGGATGTTGGGCATGATGTTGCTATAGATAGTGCTCTCTTCCCTCCTCTTTCAGAAGGCGATATAGCGAGTGCTTCCTCGCACTTGGTAACTGTGTCTGTGTAGGTCTTAAACGCTTATGTCTTACATATAGATTCGTCAGTTCTCAAAAATCCCATGGTTGAGCTTCGTCAAGCTCTTCGAGGAGCCCTTTCTACACAAAAAGAGGGAGTAGCTGCTGCTGCTGGTGATGGTGGTGCTGGAGATGGTGGCAATGCTGAAGGGGAGAAGGCTGGAAAGTCCGTGGCTAAGGCAAAGGGGAAGAAGAAAATTTAAAATTTTCTTTGTCAAAAATAATTTCATTTCTTGGTTATGTATTGTGCTGGACACAATTTTATTTTGGATGTGTTTACATCCTTGTTGGTTTGTGATGTGTTGGACACATATTTTATGTTTTTATTTTGTTTGTTGGGTATCCTTGTTGGATATCCGTGGATAATTTGGTTTTAATCATCAGCATTAGTTGATGATTTTGCTTTATATATTATGTTCGCATATTTTAATGTGTGATGTTTTATGTTGAGAGTAATTTCAACATTGATATTCTGTTTTTCACATAACTTATAGTATGTAATATTTTCTGCTGGGAATGATCTCAACATTGTGATTGTGTTCGCATGTTTTTAAAATATGTGATGTTTGCTATCACACACCGTAAGGAGTGTGATTTAAAATTAATTTTGTGCAAAGTTCTGTTTACGTTTCCGTTGCATGTTGAAGGTAATGTGGTAACACCAGCTTTAACGTTTCATTTAACTTTGCAATTTTACATCCGTAATTCACATTGTTTCATGCAACAAATTGTAACAATCTCTAATTAGAATAAAATGGACTCAATATTGATCTTGAAATGAACCGGGTAATTGGGCCAAAATCGAGTTCAACAAAAACTATTGTATAATGTGTTTGTTTCAATAATAATTGGGCCGAAAATAAATATATTTGCGGATGTGCCCAAAATGGGTTCAAAAGCCCCATACTTGCATATTTTTTAAATAAAACGAATTGTCATAATAATTGGACCCTGAAATAAAAAATTGGGCTCAAATTTGATTTTGGAGCGTTACATATCCAAACAAAAATTAACACATGCAATTTTAATTAGACAATAATTATGGCTTGGAGTTCTACTCCCTTTTTTTCTTGTAATTTGGGGAAAATACAATAATGAAGTTTAATTTTATATTGTCCACTTGGGACACCTAAATAATGAAGATCATTTAATAAAAAGGTCAAAATTGTACGGGGTTCGACATCCACTGCTCCTCTCCCCAACTCAAGGAAAGGAAATATCATTTATATTTTGCACAAGAGATTAAATCCCAGAAATTTTGATTACTGTACCACTTTATTTCAATCAACTAGTTTAAAAGAAATTTTGTAAAGATCCTCGATTATTTAAAGAGACTTTTAAAGATTTCCTTCCATTATTTTTTTAATCAATCAAAGTTTATGAAACAAACGCCAACGGATAAATGTCGCAAAATGTCAATCAACTAGTCAAAGATTTTGACGTGGAGTTTCAAAGTTCTGACCTAATTAATATTGAATACTATTGTAAATCGACCTATTATAATATGCATGATATCATATCACTATTGAAGTAATTGGCTATAATTAATAATTAGTATTTGGACTAATACACTTTTTCATTGGGATTATTACGTTGCATTGTGAGGGGTTTTTTAATATTTCGAAATTGAATCGTCAAATGTTGTTTGGTTTAAAACTAAAATACTAATTGTGGCCTCTAAATTAGAATTTTATGTGCAGTTCCGTGCAATTTCGAGTTTTTAACGGTATATGCTGATTTATTCTATAAATACTTACTACAAGAAAAATGCAATTTAAGAACGGGTTATATTCTATCGTTAAAATACCGATAAAGTAACGACGGATTAAGATTTTTTTGTAATGACGGAATTTTCCGTCTCTTACCTAATGACGGAAAAATCCGTCATTCCATGTCGTATTTCAATTTTTAAATTTTATTGTTTTATCATAACGACTAACTAAGGATGAAATTTATCGTCGTTAAGTTAGTGAGAAAAAATCCGTCATTTTTTTAATTTTGATTTTTTTTAAATTTTAGGGATCAGCTACATAATAATTCCGTAACTAAAATTTATTTTTATTATTTTTATTATTTTTTATTTTCCAATTATTACTTAATTATGAATTTGATATCAATTTTTTTATTTATTTCATTTTTTTATAATTTTATATTTTACATTATTTTATATTAATTTTTTTTTATATTTCAATTAATAATTAATTAAAAATTTGAAATTAATCTTTTCAATATTATTACTTTTTTATTTATTTTACCTTTTTATTTTTTTTATTTTCTTTAATTTTTTAATACTATATATTATTTTTAATATTTTTTAAATACTACTCCCTCCATTTCGTTTTGTTTGTTGTTTAGGTTTTTTTACATCAAAATGTTTATTATTTTATATATTTTGACACCGTCTCTCAATATATGGAGAGATAATTTTTTTCAACTTTTTGGAAAAATATAAAGGAATAAGATTATATGTAATATAAAAGAGAGGGATATATTAGTCCAAAAAATTAATTGTTATGTCTAGATTAAAATTCTAAAACAACAAACACAAGGAAATGGAGGGAGTAATTAATTACGAATTTAAAATTTATTTTTTTAATATTTTATTTATTTGACTTTTTCTTATTTATAATAAACATACAATATTAAAAGTTATAATAGATATTTAAATAAATAAAGAATATTATAATTATTTAATTTAGAAATCAAAATTCAATCAAAATAGATTTCGTATGTATATACATATACACATATTATTTCTAAATTATAACACAAACACTCACTAGTGCGCATCATTTCAAGTGAAAGGCTTAAAGCCTTGTTATTCCAAAGGTCCTTAGTTCGAATCTCGCAAACGTAGAATTTTGCTTAATTATTTCAACGCACTCCGAGTGCCGCGAATTGTTTCTGGCCGCACCCTGGGCTAGGCCTGCGCTTGGCACGCGGTCTTGGCGCATACACGATCAGTTTTTTTTAACGACAGATTCGTCGCTAGTCTGTCGTTAATTTATCATTTTTTTATTTTCTCATGATAAAATTTGACGATAAATTAGCTATAGAATTTTCCGTCGGTAAAATTTTCTCGTCGTTAATTCCATCATTAAAATGGCTAACGATGAATTATTAATGACAGATTGGATCCGTCGTTAAAATGAATTAATGATAAATTTTTTACATTTAGCGATTGAAAATCTGTCGCTAAAATGCAATTTTTTGTAGTGAAATTTGAGGATGTCTTGTGTGCATTATGTCTCATGCCATGGACTCGTGCATTGTGCTTGATAATTATTTTTTTCAAGATAACAAACTCGTGTATTATCATTGCTTATTTGAGCATTATCCTAGCTAATATTAGCATTAGCAGAAAAAATTTATCATAAACATTATAAATCAACCATGAACAATGTTATTAGAATTTTGTTGTATTAACATTATCGTTTATTAGTCTTAGCTTTATCATTGCTCATTTTTACATTATCATAACTAATGTTAGCATCAACGAAAAAACTTACCAGGTACATTATAAAACAACCATGACTAATATTGAGAATTTTGTTATATTAACATTATCATTCGATAGTATTAGCATTATCATTACTCTTGTTAATGTTAGCATTAGAAAAATATGATACACATGAGGTGAAAGTAATAACAGAGGTGAAATTATGTTTAGCATTGACATATGCAAATTTTAACAGTCAAATTTTTAAATGGTAGTATTATCATATCGTATCATTTATATACTGCTAAAGTAGAGCACTTTGTAGCATTCACTTTTAACAAAAAATATCGATTTAACATATATTAATGTTTTAATGGCATGCTATTGAAATAATAATGTCAATTGAGAAACATTACGACAATTCTAAAAAAGTGACAATTGTTCAAAAAACTAGAATTTTGATACATTAATAATTATTTCATTCATCATTATCTTTCAGTCTTCAACACTGATTGAGGTGTCTTTAAAACATGATTGTAAGTAGATATTTACTTTTGAAATGTTCATCTCCCTGTGGATGTTGCTTTAAAGGTGCTTCGCAATCAGGTATATAAAATTTAGATAACTCAGGAGAAATATCTACAATGGTTCCAACACAATCTGCAGATTAAATAAGACAAAAAATTAAAAAATAAAAACAGCAGTAATGCTAAAACTAATCATAGCAATGCTAATATCTTCTTTGATAATACTAAACTAATCATAATGATGCTAATAAATTATTCATCATGTCAATACTATGATAACAAATTATTTTTATAATGGTGACATGTTTGCTTCTATAATGCTAATAATTTATTTTGTAATGCTAATAAGAACTTTTATAATGCTAACAAATTCTAACAAATTACTAATCATAGCAGTGCTAAAACTAATCATAGTAATGCTAATATCTTCTTTTGTAATGCTAATAAGAACTTTTGTAATGCTAATGAGACGTACTGTAATGCTAATAAATTCAAACAAATAGCACTTGTGTATAGTAATGCAAAAACACAATTTGCAGAAAATCAATAGAGAAAAACACAAATTTTGAACCTCTAATAATATGTTTTAGACACTCACATATGCCAACAATAATACAAAGAACTGAAAATATTTGTTAATCATGAAAGTTGAAATTATCAACTTAATCAACTGCACATAACACAAATTCTCAATCGCTAATAAGAAGAAGAAGACATGCAAACACAAAATGACAAAAGATCGAGAAAGATAGAGCAAATTCACAAGAGATAGAGAACAAATCGTGAAGGAAGATGAACAAATATTACTTTGAATTCGATCTAGGTGATCTTCAATTTGAATTTCATCCGGGTGATATTCTTTTTTTTTTCTTCGTGAATCTGTCTATTGCACGTTAAAACCAAAGAAACGAGGAAGAAGAAGTTGAAGAGTAGAGTTAGAGAATGAGAGAGAGAAAAAAAATCATAATATTTTAATTAGATTTATTAAATTACAAAACTACCACAATCTTATTAAAATAACCCTTAAATTATAAAATTGTCATCTTTTTTTGCAGATCTGGACCACATGTTTTTTGTAGATGGAAGGTGGAGATCGGTTCCTAGTTCTCACACCAGGATTTAATTCTCATTTGATCCATTATATATATATATATACACACACACACATTAATTTGTTGAATCTAAAACTACTACCTCATAAATGTGAACTAACAATATTATTTTAATTTTTATTACATGCCATATATTAAAAAAAATGTATCTCAAAATGATTTTTTTTCTTCAGAACCGCAAAATATGATCAATATTTTCAAATTCTTGAAGGCTTTAAAATTATCCAACTCATGATCGAGTTCATTATCATCTTTGAAAACATAAATAAAGAAATAATTTTACTTCTAAAAGTAAATTCACTTATATAATTTTTTCAGAACTAATACTTTCAAACAAATCTTGTTCAATAGAAATCAAAGCAAATCGGTCAATCTTTATTGTGACAAACTCACTTGTAAATTCTTTTGAAGATTGAAAGAAAATCAAGATTTTTTTTATTTAGTGTATTTTAGTTAAAACTGAAATGAAAAAAAAAAACACTTTGAATTTGGTTTGTGAGGCTGATGATGATGATACGTAAAATTCCAAAGCATGTGGGACTTTTGGAGTAATGAGCTAAAATCTAAATGCACTTTAAACTTAAACTAAACTTTGTATAAATATGATCTTTTGTATGAAAAAAAAGTGATGACATGAATAATAATACTATATAAATATTAAAAAATTGGTATCCCTAAAATTCGTGAAACCCTGAGCATCGCACCTTAAGCATGCCTTTATGACCACACCTGGTAAAGAGTTTAACATATTTAATCTTCTCATTGTAAAAATTTGTATATTCACTCCAAAATACATGTAACATGATCAATTATTAGAATGTTATGGTGACGATTTCAACCATTATAAAACACAGCACGATTCTCATATTGTATTTTTTTTTAAATTGTGTTTTATATATAACAACTAGTATGTCTCTCGAGCGATGCTCGGTACTATTTTATTTTATTATAATTGAAAAGCTAAAAATAAAACTCGATCATATTTATATATGTATTTGCAATACACACATATATAAATGTGTGAAACAAACGTATAACAGAGTTTAAATAGATTAAAAAACTAAACTTTATTTTTCATAAATATAAATAATAATTATCATAATTATTTAAAGAAACAAATAACATAATATCATCTTGGAGTAAATAATAAGCACGCTGTAAAAAAATGGTGCCGAATAAATTAATTGACTACATATGAATTGTAGTTATACAGTCAAAATTTGCGCTGAAAAATTTAATATAATTGCCCAATATAAAAAATAATTACGAAATCCAACGGACATAATCGTTCAGTGCACAAACTTTCTTTTATACTATTGTGATTTGAATTGATCCTATAAAGTTTTATATTTTGATTAATTAGAATTGAAGATTTACATTATTTAAACAGAAAATAGAAATGCTAAAATTTACGTAAGTAGGTGAAAAATGAAAATTTACACAAGAAAATGCAATGATTGAACATAAAGTTTATTTGACCACAAAATCTTTCACTCGATCGATCCCAATATAAATTATTGAATTTGCATAACATGGTCATAAGATAATTCAAATAAAATTAAAACTTTCACATGTAAAGAAATTCTTAACAGGTTACACATATTAGTGCAACCAAATAATATGTGATTCGGTAACATTCATAAATAAATTTAGAATAGATATGGGTATTTATAAATATAACTTTTATTGGAAATCGAACTTCTATAATTTATTATGATGAATTTCGTAAATCAAATTGGTAAACCACATGTACCTATCATTAATCAAAAGAATTTAATAAAATAAAAACTTTAAACAATAAAAAAATTGAAAAATAATTAAATAAAAATAAAATGTTAAAAAGCATGTAGAAAGTAGTTGAAATTTAACTAAAATATAATTTTAATTTATCAATTATAACACTATGTAATTAACATGACCAATCAATATATATACATTTATATATTTGTCCAACTCAATCCAAGAATAATAAAAACCTCTCTATCCATCTTCATTTTGTATATTATATTAATTTTATTTTATTTTTACATATTTTCTAACTTTTTGACGATAGATTATTTCAAAGAGCCAGCCGTTTGTTAAAGATCTTAAATGTGAATAAAAGTTAGAAGAAATTTTTGTTAAAGATATTAAATGCAAATAAAAGTTAGAAGATAAAAGCATCTTAAATACAAATAAAAATTAGAGTATAAAAGATTTTAAATAAAATTAGCATTACCAACTCTAAATGAAAAGAAATATGATGAATGAAGAGAAAAAGTTAAAAAAAAGGGAAAAAAAAACTTGCGGGCGTTGTGAACCGAACACGGAACTCTCCTTGTGAGGATATATCAGCTACCAACTTCGCTAGGTTTATCAAAGAATTTTTGGCGTTAGTTTTATTTTATACCATTGTTTTCTGATTTTTTTAAATTACAATTTTATCCCTACGATTTTAAAGGTAGGGGTGTAATCGAACCAAATGTAGTTGAGTCAAGTTCAAATTTGACTCGTTTATTTTGAAGTCAAGTTTCGTGCTTTATTAATCAAACACTTCGAGGCATGAGTTTATTTGAACTTAATCGAGCCTAAACGAACTTTCCAAATTTATATTTAAATTTAAGTATTCATTATTTTCTTTCAAAAATAAATTATTTTAGTCATAAACAATACAATATTTATTAAAATCCATTAATTTCTTATAATAAATAAAGTTAATAAAACATTTAATATACTTATACTCATTAACATATAAAAATTATTAGTAGTTTTTATCGAGATAATATATTATACTTTGAAACTAACTCACTTAACGAGCTTGTTCACGAGCTAATGAGCCTAGTACTGTCAAGCTTAAACTTGACTCATTTAGTTAATGAACTTAACTAAACGAGCTCAAACGAACTCTTTTCGAGATCACATCAGTCCTCATTTATCATGACTTTGATATGCTTGGCTACGGTTACTGTTTTAATTAATTAATAATGATCCATAAAATATTTTATTATGATCTCTTTTTCTATGATGAGGATAACCAGCTGCAACCGTCATATATTTAAGAGTACATACGAAATAAATTAATTAAAATTTTTTGTAATAATCTACAAATCACAAAAAAAATAAACCATATAAAAACTATAAGTGTGATATACAAACTAATTATATTAATGAAATTTGAACTCGGCAGATTCAATCTTAAATTATCTCACTCTACCACCATAGGCCATCCCAATGGACATTTTATTATTCTTTTGATCCAGCTCAAGCCGCTTTTTTTTTTTCAAATTGAGAGGACCACATAATTTATTTATGTTTTTAAATGGGATTGATACAATCCATTATCCAATTTCAAATTGTAATCTCATTGCAACTGCATTTATTCGCAGTTGTCACAACTTTGTAGTGATGGAAATAATAACCAACAACAATAATAATATTATTTAGTTCACATTTATGTAGTGGGTTTCCTCAGTTGGAGGGTTGTCCCCTCATAGGCTATTTTCATGGCAGATTTCATGTGTACGAAGCTGCCTAACTTGTGATAACTTTTTAAAGTTTCATCTATAAATTTATTAATTTATTATGTGGCGAGAAAGATCATATTCATTTGGATTTAGTTGGTTTAATTAAGACCAACTGTACATGTATTCTGATTTTGAACACATAATTTAAACCGTCATTCTTATAACGTGATTTTTTTTCTTGCAACTACATCATCATTACTTCAAAATTGTTGTTAGATAACAAGTCATCAATGTTAGGAAAAAACTTTACTTTTGAGGAACATGTATGATTTATGTAACCAATATGTATTCTGATAATTTAAATTAATATATTATGGTAATTTATTTATATTCAATTTCGAGCTAATGTTAAAATTGCAAAAGAGCATATATAAATTTATGTTGTATGAATAATATTATTTTAAAGTCCGTATTGAAAATTAAAATTCGTGTATAATTTGTGATATTTAAACCAATTAACTCTTCATTTTCCATAATTGGGTTTGCTCGAGTGTTATTCAAACAAGAATTCCTTCAACAAATACATTATATAGCAAATACACACTTGGGCGCACCGCGCACGCGCACGCACGTACAGATACTTAGTCAACTTTTGGTATATATGGCCGGAACTAGAGATTGGAAATGGTCGAAAGAAACCACACGGGATTTCATGGCCATCATCGGATTGATCAAAATGAGACAATCTCTTCTCCAAACTCAAACTCCCACCAAAACTGTCAGCAATCCCCTGCATATATCTCAGAGACATTGCACCTAAATTCGTCGAATTCTCCGAAATCCGCTGTATTTTCTTCAAAACCGCCGAATAATCTAACAAGAACACGAAAAACCCATATAAATAAAACAAAAAAAATCAATCAAGAATCAAGAATGGTTAGCATTTCATTTTCTTCTTATACCTGAGAAGAAAACAGGGGAATTGCATGATGAACGAGTTGTAGGAATGGCGTGCTTGTGTTCTCCATAAGATGGAGGGTAAGAGAAGAGATGGGGCTGAGCTGGGGCAGCGGGGATCGGCCGGAGAATGCATTTGGTGGAGGAGAGAGAGAGATAGACGGCGGAGAGAAGGTAGAGGAGAGAGAAACAGATGAGCTTTGATTTGAGGAGTGGCGTCTCCATTCATCCATGGACGATGACAATGTATTCGGCCAATGCCCATAATAAAAATTCAATTCTTGTATGTATATATATATATATATATATATGTTATTACTTATTACAACATCATTATCTATACTATATATAAAAGCAAAGTTTCCAATTGAAATTGATTTCAAATTGATTGATGGTAATTTTGTAAAAAGATTTTAATTCTGAGGTCATTAGACTTGACTATATTATTCAGTTAAAATATTAATTAAATATTTGTCAACATTCAACTACTTTGAAACTGATCGTGTGTAGTGCACGTCAGGTTTCAATTTGTAAAACGTGTGTTCCTTTTCAATTAAAAAAAATCTGAGATCATTAAATTTCGCTTCATTATTCAATTAAAATATTAATTAAATATTTTTAATAATCAACCACTATGAAACAGGGCAACGTGTGTAGTACATGTTTTCTTTCAAAATTTAAAACGTTTATTTTTGTATAATTAAAAAAAATTGACATTCAGAATAGTTATATAATATATAAATATTTATAATGCAGAATTATAGTGAGTAATTATAGGGAGCAAATTAGGTTAATTATTAGACCCACGAAAAAAAATTTTACATTTCAGAAATTAAAATAAAACTGAAATAAGCCACTACATGGAAGTTATACACCACTTCTTACCATTCACCACTTTTAATATTGCAAAGTGATAGATAAATAATAAAATTTACTATTACAAATCCACATAATTGATTCTCCCACGAAACAAAACTGCATTTCCTCTCAAACATCAAAAACACTGCATTATTTTTCCTGTGTCTCTATATTTTTCAAATTGAACTCCAGATATGGCTCCAGTATTTGGAACAGCGCGGATGTTGAAACCCGGAAAGAGCACGTTTGGTCTAGAATTACGGCTTATACGATGTTACGAAAACACAAATTCATACAGTATGGAATGCGTATTCCATGATCGAGAGGTAAGATCAGTTGCTTAAAGACTCGATTTTTTTACTCTTGTCAATCTTAATTTGCAAGTTTTTTTTTGCAGGGTACACATATTCATGTAACTATTCCTAAAGGAAATGTTGAAAAGTTCAAACATCGCCTAATTGAAGGCAATGTTTATGCTCTTATCGATTTTGTAATCGGAATAAATGTCATGAAATACAAAACAACTGCGTCGTTGTACAAGATAATCATCTTTAACCAGAGTAGGATATTTGAGGTTTTCCACGATGACTTTCCGCACCTATTATATGAGATGAAGTCGTTTGTTGATGTTGCAAACATGGAACAGCTAGGAGATGCGCCTATGTTTGGTAAGATTTTTATCAAACATACAAAAAGGTTTCTGTAGCGCGAAGTCCATAAACAGATAATTGATTTTTTTAATTATTTATGCCAGATGTAATTGGAACTATAGTTTCTCACTATAGACCACTTACAAGAGAAATTAATGGAAAGCTTACAAAGTTGATGGACTTGGTTCTGGAAGATTTGGAGTAAGCTATTACTTTTCATTACTATATTTGCGAATTTATAAATATATATTTGTTTTCATTCTGAGAAATTTTAAGTTATTTATTATTTCTGTAATTGTGTATCAATTGAAATTTAGAAATAACATAAATAGTAATTTTTTTTCAATGTTTACAGTGGAAATACGATAACAGCTACACTGTGGGAGAAGCATGCAGAAGACATGATAGATTTTTTAAATTCGGCACCTGAAGCTCCAGTGGTTATTATTCTGCAGTTTTGCAGACCTAACATTTACAGGGGTAAGAATATTATTGTTATGTAAATTTCAATTATGTTAACGATTCTGATTATTTTAATATTCCAACAGCTGAGGTCAGAATTTCATCTTTATTTAATATTATAAAGATTGTCACAGAGCAGAATATTTCAGAGATTTCTGAATTCTGTAGCAGGTAGTTTATATTAATTTATATTAATTTACTATATCACAATATTACATACTGTACATGTTTAATTAAACTGTATATTAAAATATGTTAATATTTATTAATTATTAAATATTTTTTCAAGTTATCTGAGTAGTGAAAAAGTGAGATCGACAACTATCTCTACACTGATATAATCATCAACAAGGTCATTGAATGATGAAATTAGAGATGGGGATTTTTTTTCTAAAAACAATATTTGAAATCATGACAGATGGAGAGGTGTTATAAATAAATGGAATAACAATGATTTATTTTTATTTTGAAAAAATATTTCACTTATTTTTTTATTGTAATTAGGTTGGCTATTTCTGAGTATTTGCAACCATCTTATGCGTAGAGACGGTCCTACTTAGCTTGCAAAAGATGTCAGAAATAGATGAGAGCAAGTGGAAGTCAATTTTTCTGTGAGAATGTCAGTCCTTTGACATTACAGGGAAACTAAGGTACATAATATTTAATTAATTATTGTACAGTTTTAGAAAAATTATAATACTTATTGTTTTAAATTACAGGTACAAGTTAACTGTTAGGGTTGTGGATGACACTGGAACTACTACTTTCCTACTGTGGGATAAAGAAAGTGTAGCACTAATTGGAAAAACAGCCTTAGAACTGGTAAATAATAATTTTTAAAATGTGTAATATTAAACAAGACAAGATAAATTTTTTAATTTAATAACTGTTGAAAAGATAATCAATTAATTTAAAATATGTTAATTAAATTAAAAAATTTAATGTTTAAATTTAATTGCTGCAAGATAATCAAATTTTTTAATTTAATTAACATATTTTAATATACAGTTTAATTAACATGTGCAATATGTAATATTATAATATAATTGATTATTTTAACATATTTTAAATTTTTTAATTTAATAATTGTTTAAAAATTTGATTATCTTGCAGCAATTAATTTAAAATATGTTAATTAAATTAAAAATTTTGATTATCTGGAACTACTACTTTCCTACTGTTTTTTTTTGTAATCACTTTGATTTTTCATAACATATATTTTTTAAAGTGTATATGATTTAAATTTGAATTAACATTAGTTTAAAATGTTAAGAAGTATACAAGTACTTATATATATATATATATATATGTCATATAAAATTTGTATTAATAATTTTTTTAATAAAATTAATAATTATGATATTATTTTATAATTTTTAAAAAAAATTTAAATAGTAATCTATGTAAAATTATATAAAAATATAACATATTCTAAATTTTAAATAAATTTAAAATTCGTGCAATGTAACAGTGAAATAACAGTCCGTTTCCACCGTGCAACGCATGGTTCACATACCAGTTCACTTCCACCGTGCAACATACGGGTACTGTACTAGTGCAAATTAAAAAATAAAATAAAGAAAGAGAAAAATATAATTGGGACATTCGGAATTATCGATGTTTCTTGAGAGAAGGATGAGAGAGAAACTTGATTTTGCAGGCTGTTCAAAGGCAATATTCTGTTGCGAAGGTGCCCCCACCAAGTCTTCAAATTAAAGCTTGTAAATTTAGGTTAGAATGCGTTGGTTTGGACCTGGTTTTGGGAAGAGAATAATTGATGGTTTGTTTATATATCGATGAAATTATCTGATACACTTTGTGCAGCACTCTATGCTATAAGATTAAAATTTATTTTTATTTTCTTTTTTTTTGTTCGATTTCAATTTCTTTTGCGTTATTTTATTTTTACACTTGTTGATTAGAGGTCATCCTACGTAATTAGGGTATATAATTATTTTTCAATATTTAAATTCATTTTTTAACTAATAATTGATTATTTTTTAAAAAATAATTATATACCCAGATTGGGTACAATGAACCTTAATCAACAAGTTCAAAATTAAATTAAAGCGCAATAAATTAAAATCAAATAAAAAAATGAAGAAAATTTAATAAATTTATTCCTGCTGTACAATGTGCAGTAGATGATTTCGTAAAATTTATATATACCAATCCTTGTCTTTTAACTTTGAATTGGTACTTGTTTCATCCTAAATATATATACACTTCGTTTTGCAATTGGAATCCTCTTTTACACTTTGGTTTTGCATTCCCTATTGCACACTTATTTTTTTATTTTTTTTAAACAAATTCTTCAGTTTCAATTTTTTATGCTTCAATTTAATTTTACATTTAATCCTACACAATTAGAATGCATTATAGTTTTTTAGTGTTTAATTTTCAATTTTTAGTTATTAATTGATTATTTGAAAATTTAAATACTAAAAAATTATGTTAAACCCTAATTGGGTAGGAAGAACCGAAAATAACAAGAGCATAATTAAACTAAAGCATAATAAATTGAAATTATAGAAAAAAGTTGAAAAAAAAATTAAAAAAATTGAGTATGTAATAGAAAATATAACAACAAATGTGCAATAGACGATTTCGTATGTTGGTTTTGACTTTTCATCTTCATTGAGATAATGTGATTTAATTTAACTACAAATTACTATATTGTACCCATAATTTAGGAACTCGTAATATCTTAGTTAAAAATTAAGTTGTCGAGTAAATACCATCATACATGAGCTACTAGTACATTGTTCAAATTATTCAAAGTAACCATGTACAAATTGTTTGTTTGTTTTTTTCTTTCTTTCTTTTTTGGAGCTGGGCATACGAAACAAGATATTTGATGAATTGGTTTTTTTTCATCATTCTTATCAATATTATAAAACTCGCTAGGCATTAATTCGGTAGCATATCAAGACCTAATCTCTAATTTAAGCCTAAAAAAATTAATAAACTAATACGTCAAACTTAAAAGTGCAATAATTTTTGTTTCGGTGGGGATGTTCTAGTGGTGGAATGAGGTTACTTGGAAATCAAATATCACGAATTCGAATATCTTTAATACCACAGGTCAGATGTGTGAGTAAAAAAAAGGACAATAATCCTAAAACACTATTTTTCTATCCAAAACACACACACACACACACACACACACAAAATTTTCTAAAATAGTCTCAATGTTGTCCCTATTTAAAATACTAATGGGCCATGGGCTTGTTAGGCCCAATAGGGATGGAGGGTGATTTGTACTTTATTATGCACATGGGCCCAAAGGTCCCTTTTGGTCCATATTGTAAATTAAGTAATTAGTTTACAACAATAAATTATTTGAAATAAATATAATAAAATAATATTTTGGGAATTATTTAGAAAATGGAGATTCCCTGTTTTATTTACATGGGAAGGGGGGTGGTGGGGACGATATGAGATGCTTCAATTTCACAATTTTGGTGTCTTGGATCAAATTGATTATTTTAATAAAAATAAAAATAATTATAATACACACAATCATAATTAATATTTATCAACATATGATTAAAATAAAATAATATAAACCACAACTATAAAATAATCAACCATAATAATTATCAAACTAAAAAAATAATTATAAACTCAAACTGGATATAAACAGTCATAATTAATAATTGTAAAACCAAACTAAAGTATAAGAAATTGAAATTAAAGAAAAAAAAAAATACTACCTTCATCCTATAATTGTAATCTCTTATTCAATTTTTGATTGTCCCAAAATTATAGTCAACTTTCTTTATTGATATGTATCAAATTTCCATTTTTCTTGGTATGTATACCCTTATTTAATATTCTTTGAAATTAACAAGAGAAGCACTCCATCAGGCGCATTGATTTGGTCAACTCTAAAAAAAAATTCTTCAAAATCAGTATCAACCGTAACACTAAAAAGTATCACTCAAAAGTCCAAAATTATCACCTGTATCCTTAAAAAGCATTGACCAAAATAAATAAATAAATAACCCATCAAATCAGTATCAACCATAATACTAAAAAGTATCACTCAAAATTCAAAAAATATCATATGTATCCTTAAAAAGTATCACATATTTTACCATTTTTCCTTTTTTACGGGTTAACTCGCGTTTGACCCGATCAAACGCGTTGACCGTCTGATATAAATTTATATACATCTAGTGCATGTAAGTTTTTGCCAATTAATAATCATTTTATTTTGAATCATTAATTATACTAGGAAAAATTTATATAATATTATATTTTCAAATACATTAAATATTTTTTTTCTTAATCTATATAAAAATTAAAGAGAACTACTATAATTATAGGACGGAGGAAGTATCAAAATGGCCATCGGAGACCCGAAAAATCTCTCTCTCTCTCTCTCTCTATGTATATAAATATGTTTGTATTAATCACTACAAAAAATTCACCGATTCGCGACGGAATATTCCGTCAGTATACCCATATTTTCCGTCGTTATTTTTAAATACCGACGAATTAACGACGAACTGTGGCTGTCATTAGGTCTTTAGTCGGCAAACCAACTTAACGACGGATAATGTCAGTCGTTGACCTTAACGACGGCCATAACGACGGAATGTGGCCGTCGTTAAGTCTTGTGTCGTCTACAGTCGTTAAGTCTTACGACGGAACTAACGACGGACATTGTTCGTCGTTAATAATTAAAAATAAATAAAAAATAAAAATTGGATTAATTTAACGACATACTATTTCCGTCATTAATAATTAAAAATAAAAAAAAATCGGATTAATTTAACGACGGCATATGTCCGTCGTTAATAATTAAAAATAAATAAAAAATAAAAATCGGAAAAATTTAACGACGGCCAAAGTCCGTCGTTAAGTTTTTTTTATTTTTTTTGTATTTATTTTTATTTATTTTTTTTGTAATTTCGATTATTGTTTGTAAATAAATTATGGAAGAACTTTAATAAACACGTACAATAATATATATAAATCTCCAATAAAATACATAAAATATCATAAAATATAATAAAGAGTGTATAAAATACAAATAATAATAGTAATGTCAAGATGAAGATGGAGGAGGGCCCCTAAACTGCGCCCGCATCAGCTCGAACATCTCGGCCTGCTGGCGTAGCATCTCCTGCTGCTGATCGATCTTCTCCTGCTGGGCTTGGAGAAGTGCTGCCTGTGAGTCCATCTTCTCCTGGAGAGCCGCTTGCTGGGCGTCCATCTTTTCCTGGAGAGCCCTGATGGCAGCTTAAGTGTCGGGCTGTGGAGGAGCTGCAGATGAGATGCTAGGAGTTGAATAACTCCGTGATCGACTGCCGAGCCCAAACACTCGATTCTTCTTTGAGTGTCGGACGACTGCACTCATGTCCACTGGTGGTCGCGCCTCATCTGTGCTAGGAGTCGACTGGCTCAACTCCTCAATCCGAGCCAATACATCAACCTATTCACAATATCAAATAAGAATGATTAAATATTTAATATCTATGTTATTAATAAATTTATAAATATTGATAAATTAACTTACAGATATACGAGTAGACTTCCCATCTGTGTGGGATCCATCAGGATTGTCGTGCAGCCTCCTGAATGTCTCCCACGCCACGTCATGGGGCTGCACGCCCTTCTCCTTAGCCTATTGGATAGACATGTCAGCACAAACATATTAAAAATAAATAAATAAATAATTTAATTGCACACTGATAAGTCACAAATATTGCATATTTATTATCTGTATTTTTATATATTTGGGACTTAACATATTGTTTTTGTGGTTATGGCAGGAAAGATATGAAAAAGGAAAGTGCAATACACATTGATGGAAAGAATCATTAGAATATGGAAAGAAATTAATAAAAAGATGATGAATGATGAAGGATCGATTTGGAGCAAGGAATCGGCGATTATGTAGCCAATATCACGATATGCCCTTAATGAGATTTAATGGCTCTTAATAATTGATGAAGAAGTTCACCTATATAAAGTTGTGATGTCATTTGGAAGAGGCATTCCGGTTTTGATAGATAATTTTGTAGACAATTCTCTGTTTAGTTTTATCGTTGTTTATTTCTATTCAAGTTTATCGTATTTTATAATGACCGCTTGTATTGGATTAAATATGAGTGGCTAAGTTATTTTCCGGAATGAGATTATAATAATTCTGGTATGCCCATATCGTGAGGTTTAATTGCTTTCACACAATTCACACACTGATACCTTTTTATGCTCCGATATAGCAAGTTCATATTCTGAATTGATTAATTGTGTAGTGGCCAATATACAACTAGTTGATTGGGGATTGAAACCAATCGAATTCGATGGATCTGTAATTGTCTAATCGGTTTGATAAGTGGTAAGGCTGACTTTCTTTGTCAGTGGGCATATGGGGATATTATGGGCATACAGGTCCGTATGGCTGTAATATAACTGGGTTTCTCTAATTCATAATGCTATTGATTAATTAAATCTGTTAAGGGTTCTTGCGGGTTGTTAATTAATAAGAGTTTGGATAATAAGGGTTCTTTTGTTCAACGATTCTTAAGGAGAAATGAGGAATGCGTCAGTGGGTTCCGGTATTCCATAACTAGTTTGTTTGATGTTTGATTTGATATTTTTGCACCGATGAACGAAATGAGGCATATCACTATTCATTGTAATCTCAATCCGGTTTTTATATATTGACTACTCCTTTTATCTTAGCTGATTAGTTACATAATTATTCTCTTAAAACCCCAAAAGTTACATTTGAAAGAAAGAATACACCGTTCCTTGTGGATTCGACCTGTATTTTCCACCTACTACACCCTTACTGGGCATTTGGAAGAGCAGTTATTTTGGGCGCGTGACGACCACGTATGACATACCAAGCCGCAGCATGCACAACTGCACTCCGAGAGCCTCCTCGATGCTTCACAATGCCTGTGTCAGGACCATCGAGCTCACTCAGATGATTCTTCAATGCGATCGCTAACTTCTTCTTGAAGGCATCACTGTCCCAATACGCCTTAAAGCCCTCCCACATCTCAACTGGCATGAATGGAGGGCAACCCTTGGTCCTATCCTTCTTGAAGTAATGGACCATGTCCCTGTATCTCTGAGAAGCCCTGAGCTCCCATGCTGCCCAAATGGCATCCTCCAAAGTGGGATCCCAAAACCACTCATTCTGCAACATATTGAGAACATATGAAAATACTAAACTTATATAACATTTTAAAATAAAATATATAATAATAAGATACCCGAAACTCCTCCCTATATGCCTGCCTCCTCTAAGGGGGCACCATCTTCCAGGTGTAGCTTCCCGGATGCAAAAACTTCTTGAAGCTGGATGTGATAGGATAACATGGCATCAATTGGCTTCCAAATGTACAAAATAATAAATATATTAGAATATTAGAATAATAAAAATAATAATCTGTAAAAAAATATTCAACTATCTAATTCAACATATCCATCATGAAGCCAACAACGACGATGACCCTGCGCATCAACATCGGGCAGTGACGATCCGGATAGTGAGATATCGCCAACTGGGCCGCTCAGGCCCACAGATGACGATGATGAACCTCCAGCTGAAGTAGTACCGCCTCCCTGCATCTGCAAAATCATATTAGCATTAGTTTATGAAGTTAGCAAATTTCAACGGTACTAAGTACTTAAATAATAAAACATCTCTATATCAAATAAGACCAAGTGACAAACCACACTAATCATCTATTTCATCATCATCACTGATACTGTCATCTGATAAATCGATCTCTGGTTCTATATCTTCTTCATCATCTTCTTCTTCTTCTTGAATGTCTATTACCGCACCATCTGGATGATTTGGTATAGGATCATCATTTATTGCGAGGGTATGCAAATAATCAACTTCATCCTCTTAAAAGCCTGAGGTTATGATTGTATTATCATCCTCTGATGGTACTTCAACATTAGATCAAGCCTTTATTTTGCAGACTGCCCACCAATCACTTCGAGAGCAATTTAAAGTTGGGTATTCACAGTAACACACTTGAATTGCTTGTTTAGCAAGCACAAATGGATCAGATCCTGAATACTTACGCTCATGATTTATAGAAACCATTTTGTAGTCAGGATGCACATTTGTTCCTTGTGTTAATGTATCAAACCACTCACATTTAAACAACATTGTCTTCTTAATAGGCAGACCAGCGTATTCCAACTCAATCACCTCCATCAATCGCCCGTAATATTCAATGTGTGTCCCTTTAATGTAGACTCCACTATTCATTGTAGCTTACTGTGAGCTGCGGGCAATTGTGTGAAATTTGTATCCGTTAATAAAGTACGCATGGTAGACATTAACGGAACGAGAAGGCCCACTTGAAAGATCACGCATGATCTTGTTGACATTATTAGTTGGATCTTGTGCTTGTTACAATAGAAAACTTTATATTATGTTACAGTTGCTCAGGTATACTTACATTAAGGTTTTCGGATATCATATACTTACATATTTGGCGAACCAGCTTGCAAATTCTTTATCCATTTGTTTTTCAATATCTTCCATTAAGATATTCGAGCACGATACTTTCAATTGGTCAACAAACACACTTCAAAAAATTAAGCATGGATTAGAATTTGGTGGAATAACAATAACACATTTTAAACAGTGCACATCCTTACGTTGTGTACGATTCAACTTCTGGATAGTTAAGCAACACGTAAATCTGTGCTGCAGCATACTCATTCTCTGTCAAATATCTCTTTGACATTCTTCCAGATGGTCGACTGTGCTGCTTGAAAATCGACAGATTTGTTGCACTGTCATCTTGTGCATCTCCAAGACCTTCATAATTACGAGGCATGTTTCTATGTCTCCTTTTTACAAAATCCTCAAAATAATATGAACAGAAGGTCGAAGCTTCCTCCACCAAGTAAGCATTACAGATTGAGCCCTCAACTCTTGCTTTGTTTCGGACGTTGTTTTTCAACTTCCTCAAGTACCGTTCGAATGGATACATCCATCGATACTGTACATGCCTAGCAAGTCTGGCTTCATCAGCCAAGTGGACAGGTAGATGCTCCATTGAGTCAAAGAAACTTGGTGGAAAAATGCGTTCAAGTTTACACAATATGATCGGAATATATATTTTCATGCAACTGACATGTTATTCTCAGATTTCAAGTTCATCAGACGAGCAACGAGTGACAATTGAGAATGGTTCTGACAACCCGACTACAATTCTTTGTCTACGGCCCACAACATGTCATAAAATCGTTGCGCTTCAGGATTTGGGGCCTCCTCGGTATGATCATCGACATTCATGTTGATATGCGGACCAGCAGCATCCATTACCATGTTCTGGTATGTATTCATTCCATCCTAACCACCCAAATTCTGCTCGGTGTTCGAATGCACCTGTTATTCGCCTTGATAAATCCATACAAGATAATTGTGCACAAATCCTTTCTTTGCCACGTGTAATCTAACGGCAGACGGCGTTTGGAATGGAATGTTCTTACACTTACGACAGGGGCACTTAATCTTGTCTACACTCATGAAGGACGGTTGATTGCAGGAAAACTCGATGAAAGAATCTAGTCCATTAAGGAAGTCCGCATTCAAAGCACCGTTATGAAGGTATCGCCGGTACATCCATTCACGATCTAGACTCATTGTAGAAGGCCAATTTCTAAAATATTTGATCGTAAAATACGCATTGATTATCGTTCAATTTAATATAAAAATAATTCATTAAAAAATAGCGCTAAATTTTTTAAAAATTTCGGCAGCACCTATGTAAATTTCCTAGTCCCAAGTTCTCGACTCTACACTAATTGATCTATGTTCTTCTAATCGATTCAAAACAGCAATACCAACAAAAGCCAACAATTCAAAAAAGAGGGATCTAGGAGCCCTCATCCCAAACAAAAACCAACAATTCAATAAAGAGGGATCAAGAGGCCCTCATCCCATTTAACATAATTGGCATACTTAGCATAATAAATCCATAACTAACATACTTAGAATGATAATTGCCTAAATAACAAACTTAATTAGCCTAAATTGTCCAAATAAATTTAACATAATTATTTGACATATAAATGCATAAATAACATACTTAGCATGATAATTGCCTAAATAAAAACTTAATTAGCCTAAATTGCCCAAATAAATTTAACATAATTAATTGACATATAAATGCATAAATAACATACTTAGCATGATAATTGCCTAAATAACAAACTTAATTAGCCTAAATTTGCCAAATAAATTTAACATAATTAAATGACATATAATTGCATAAAAACATACTTAGCATGATAATTGCGTAAATAACATACTTAGCCTAAATAACATACTTAGCATAAATTGACAAAATAACTTTAACAAAATTGCATACTTAGCTTATTTTATTCTAAAGCTACTAACTAACCTCGTATCAGCAGCAGTCCTCTGGACAATACCCAACAATCAGTGGCTAGCAAAACTGCAATATTTTGAAAATTAAATTATGATTTTTTTCTCTAATTAATTATGCAATGGTCGCACCATAAATGCTCCATTTTCATATGCCCAGATTTTAGTAAAGATTTGAGCTTTTATGCAGATTGGATCTAAATGAGAGAGCCCCTTTTCGTTTCACACCGAATCTTGAAATGGACTCTGAGAAATAGCTCTGGTTTGAGTTGCAAGGTTTGTTTTCATTTTTCTCTGTTTTTTTTTTTTTTTATTTGGTTGGAATTTATCTGCTCTTTTTTGCTTATGAATCTTTGTGTGCGTTTATGAAGTGTTCTTGCTTTCATCTTTGAGATGATTACCTTGTTCTTGATTGTTGTTTGTGATTTTATTTAATCGGTGCTTACTTTTGATGTAAGGATCGATGAATTAGTTTCTCGAGCTTGTAGCAACACCTACTGTATTTCAATTTTATTTGAAATTGTGATATCATATTGAGCCAATTTATAAAATCTTGCTCCAATCCTAGAAATGTATGCTTCATCAATTTGTTTGAGTTATTTTGTATTTGGTAGTGAATTTTAGGGATAATTGCATATTTTAGAGTTTTCAGTCAATTTTTTTTCTTTGGTTGAACTTGGCCTTATGAAGGAAACGAATTTTGCACTTGGTAAAATTGCAAACTCTATGAAATCTAAACTGTAGCCAGTCCTAATGAAACTCTGAATAAAATTTTGATTCATGTTTATGGTATATTGTTTATTGTATATTTGTATCCAGACAAACATGGCATTTGTTTAGATCCCAAATTTGTTTTAACTCTATGGAATTCTTGATATTAAGAGGATCAGGCTTTAACTCTATGGAATTCATCTTGCTTCCAGTAACTATGATATATATATATACACATTTTTAAAATTGAAATTTTTTAAAAAAATTGCAGACTTACCTTCTACGTCGGCGTCGGCGACGGCGACGACGGCGGAGGCAGGGCGGCGACGGCAGTGGAATGAGGGTTTGGGGGGTGCTGGTTCGAGAGAGAGAGAGAGAGAGAGAGAGAGAGAGAGAGAGAGAGAGAGAGGGCGGAGGGAGAGAGATGCGGCAGGCAGCGATGACGGAAGAGGTGGCTAGGGCTCGGGTTCGAATTTGGGGGAAAATGAAAAAGAAGGCGGAACTTTTTCTATATCTGCAAATTTAACGACAGCTTAACGACGACAAGTGCCGTCGTTAATTTTTCTGGAATTTATATAATTACAAAATCCTAATATTAACGACGAACAGTGCTGTCGTTAACTTTTTCAGAATTTAAATAATTCGAAAAATCCTAATATTAACGACAAACCATTCCGTCGTTAAATTTTCTGAATTTATATAATTCAAAAATCCTAATATTAACGACGGATAGTGCCGTCGTTAAATTTACAGAATTTAAATAATTCAAAATTTTTAATATTAACGATGGATAAAGTCCGTCGTTATATTTGCAGGCATTTAAATAATTCAAAAAATCTAAATATTAATGACGGACCAAGTCCGTCGTAAATATTTCACCGAATTAAAATAATTCCAATATAAATATTTTAATTTTAACGACGTCCAAGACCGTCAGTATTCTTTTCCAGAATTAAATTATAGTGAATTTAAAATATTAACGACGGACGTGTCTATCGTTAAATTTTCAGAAAATAAATCAATTCAAAATTTTAAATTTTAACGACGGATATTTGCCGTCATCATAGTTATCGACTGCTTTTCCATCTGTATTCCATCGTTAGGATTACCGACGGAGGATCTGTCACAAGTCCGTCGGTAAATACGACCCGAAATTTTTCCGTCAGTAAGTCCGTCGCTAAAACGAAGAATTCTTGTAGTGAATGCCGATAATATCATCTAGAGGGACAGTCACAACACAAGAGTGGCCTTTTGACTGCGATTATGTTTTAGTCTAAACTAGTGCATTACACCCGTGCATCGCACGGTGTTCATTAATATGTTACAAAATTTAACTGAACAAAACTATTCTAATAAAGATCACATATTAATATCCTCATTCAACTACAACCCTCACTGGTACCACAAATATGAACAAATAATAAAGGTATTAATCGCCAAACAATTAACTACTTTGAACGAATTTGTAATTTAAATATGACTTTTAAAATATTGTAATAATAACTCAACCTTTTTGACTTGTAGCAAATAATTACCCAATTACCCAATGAAACATTGATAGGACCACAGTGGCCTTCAAGGGTTGTGGAAATTTAACATTAAATTTATCCTCAACTAAAAGTTAGTATATGAACAATAAGTTAGCTCAGCACAGTCACAATCTTTCAAAAATCTAAATGATGCTATTAGCAGAATCTAAATGTCGTTAATTGTTATTAAAAATGGCTGCATTTAACAATAAAGCAAAATAACCTACAATAAAAGTTTACATCCCCATAATTCAAATTACACAATTATTATTTACAACTTCTCCATTTCCAAACATTTATTTGAACAGCAGGAAATAGATTATTAAAATAAATGTAACTCAACAACCGTTGCCTGCATTACAATGATTCAACTCAATAAAGTCCTTAAAATAATAATAAAACCATAATTGTAGAGACACATAAACACCAAGTAACACATTTTTGGAATAATCGATACCTATATAAAAAGTGTGGATGTTTCTTATAAAATATGATTTGCCTATTATGTCCACAATTTGCACATAATTTAAGGGTAAAAAAATAATATAATATAATATGATTTTTTGTAAATATAATATATTATATTTACTTCAATAGTTTTGTTATAATTGAAATCTACTACATAGAATTATCCCTAATATAAAATAATATTTTTTTTTGTAATATAATATATTATATTTATAGTTGAACTCTACTATATAAAATTATCCCTAATATAAAATATTAAAAATAAGTAGTTGTAAATATAATATATTATATTTATTTAATTTCTTACAAAATATGATTTGTCTATTATATCCATAATATGGACTTAATTTAAGGGTAAAATAGTAATATACTATATTATATAATTAATTATTCAATATAATATATTATATTTATTTCAATAGTATTGTACTCTTTCAATTCTTTATATATCCACATCATATTAATTTTCCACCAATTATTTCTCTATCATATCAATCACAACAAATAAGAAAGAAAATAAAAAGTATAATCCCACAACAATATAATAAATTCGATAATTAATTCCCTAGAATTGTAGTATTATAATTTTTCATTCACACACATGAATTAATTCTCCATCAATTACATCACACACATAAAATTAATTCTCACATCAATTTCATTCATGTGACTGATAATATTGAACATAGTTCAATTACTGATCTGATAAAAGAGTTGAAATAGAAGAATTGAATATGTCCCACTTAGATTGAACTACTAATTATTTAACATAACATCCCAAATTATTTAGCTAAACATAATATAGAACAATAATATAATACGTAGTTATATGTACAAGTGTTATACATTAGGATTTTTTTTATAGAATGATATATATTATGTGTTGTGGTTGAATGAGATGATTAAACTCCTTGGTTGGAACGAATGATATATATTGTACTACTAATTAAATTAGTTAGTCATTAAATCAAGAATTACAAACTGCCAATCAAATTATATATTTCTTAAAAAAATGTAAACAATGTATAACATTTTGAAAAATATATTGAACATGAAACCTTGAACGCAATATATCACAACAAACTATTAATCAAACTTTGAAGTTTTATCATTTCTTTATCATTAAGCAACACATGTTGCTATAATAATAAAGTTATATATATATATATATATAAACACGATATTTATACATTCAAAACCATTTTAATTTAGTTAAGTTATTTTTAGTTTTATTTGTTTAAGTAGTCATTTATATTTCAATAAAAAATATAGTATTAAATGAATGTTTGGATAAAAATACACACAAAAAAGTTAATATTTTGCGACAAGTGTAATAATTAAAATAGTTCAATTGATTCAGTGTATCGTGATATCATACGTAAATTATTGATATCATAGAGGAGTTAAAAATATAATTTACTTTTGAGATAAGCTATATTAATTGATGTGTGATAAGGTGTTTTGTCATAATAGTAAAAAATCATATAATTAATAGTAATTTGAACTCATTAACTATTTAAATTATTTTAGTAAGTTTAATTAACTTTATATATA
Organism: Perilla frutescens; assembly: GCA_026008535.1. Taxonomy (NCBI): domain Eukaryota; kingdom Viridiplantae; phylum Streptophyta; class Magnoliopsida; order Lamiales; family Lamiaceae; genus Perilla; species Perilla frutescens. The sequence goes on along the minus strand of BRKX01000013.1, from coordinate 43,086,571 downwards.
CTGAAGCTTTCTGAAATGAATGATGCAAGATTTTGTGAATTTATATTAATTAAAAATTTGTATTTTTATTAGACAGTAAAATCAAAATAAAAATTATTGAATAGAAGATTTGAATTATATTAATACATATATACGTCAACAATCAAAGGTTGAGAATTGTTGTAAAAAAAGGATGTTGAAAAAGGATCCATGCATCACTCTCTCCCTGTGTGTGTGTATTAAAATAACAAAAATATAAATAAATTAAAAGACTATAAATAACGAATTCGTGTTCAAATAGTTACAATTTAATTGTACTTTATGTTTCTTATGTTTATATCATTTTTCTGATTATTGATTAATCTAGAATTTTTAGATATTATTATATTTATAAAATGATATGCACATATATATATATATATATATATATATATATATATATTGAAATGTATTTTTTTGATTGACGATTCAAATTTAGTATAGGAAAATTATTCAAACTTTAATAATTAATTTAAGCAAATTAGTTGAATTGCGTGCAATGCACGCTTTCTCAGCTAGTATAGCAAAAAGTCCATAAACTCAAAGATATCAACATGCCATTGCTCTAAATACACAACCTATTTTAATTGTAGAAAGACATATCAACATACAATACAAATGCAAGATAAACAATTAACATAATCTAATTTGTAGATTCAATGATCAACATTGTCAAACAAAGAGCATTCAAAAGAACACAGGGGACATACTGCACAAAAGGACTTAAAGGACGCTTAGTGTTCATCTACAATTATATTTTCTTAAAAAAAACAGAGAGAGAGAGAGAGAGAGAGAGAGAGAGAGAGAGAGAGAGCAAACATTGTTACCGAGTACAATATAGAGATCCTAACGTAAGAGTTGCAATTAGAACCAAACTTTCAACGGATATTCATAGCAAACAAAATTACCACTGATGATTAGAAATATATGAAATGCAGCATCTTTCCACCAATAGTTTAGTAACGCAACAAAAAAAAAAGTTACTAATCTACGGCCCATGCAAGAGCCCATGGTCCCAAAGTAAACACAAATATAAACTAATGTAATTAAATGACTGAGACAAATAAAATAACTCATTTATGACTGCTCCAATACGACTACGGCGCGCGGGACAACTTCGCGCGCCTAGTATATACTATATCTTCTCGAGTGCTATCAATTGTCGCCGCCCCCGAAACAGCCTTGTCCTCAAGGCTGAATGTTGGAAACTAACGTTGAACCTCCTCCACATCCAACCACACCGCATCCTCCTCCTCACAATCCACCCACTTGATCAGAACTTGAGGAACGTGAACACCATCGCGACCTAGCTTCCGATAACCCAAAACTGACTCCGGAATAAAGATGAAACTCTCCTCGAAACCCAAAACTAACTCCGGAATAAAGATGAAACTCTCCTCGAACAATGCCTCTGGCAGGGTTGGTTCCCCTGAGCATGGCCCAACTGCAGGTTTCAATAGCGAAACATGGAAAACGGGATGAACTCGGGCTATGGGAGGCAACTTGAGACGATAGGCGACAGCTCCCACCTTAGCCTCCACTTCAAAAGGACCAAAAAAATGAGGTGCTAACTTGGAATTCAAATGTTGGAACAACGTGTTTTGCCGAAAAGGCCGAAATTTAACCAACTTTCGGTCCCTAACAGCAAATTCCAAATCACGACGGTGCTTATTGGCTTGACGGATCATGCGTTGCTGGGCATGTTCCAAGTGAAAATGAAGATGCTGCAGCACCTCATCACGTTGCAGAAGATCTGTTTCTAAGGCTTGCACCCGTATCTCCCCAGATAAAAAATCGTCTCAACAATGGTGGAGATCTCCCATAGATGACCTCAAAAGGCGTCCTACCAGCACTAGATTGGAACCCAGTATTATAGCAGTACTCTGCCCACGCTAACCATTTGCTCCACCCTTTAGGACGTTCGGCAGCAAAGCAACGTAGATATGTTTCGAGGCAACGATTAAGGACCTTGGTCTGGCCATCCGTTTCGGGGTGGTAAGCTAAACTCATCTTCAATTTTGTGCCAACCAGCTTAAATAGTTCCCACCAAAAAGAACTCAAAAATATTGGGTCTCTATCTGACACAATAGAGGCGGGAATACCATGTAATCTTACAATCTCCTGGCAAAACAAAGTGGCTACTGAGAAAATGACTATATTTTGAAAAAGATCCAACACTACTAATATGCAGTCAAACTGACTCAAGCTTGTTAGGAAAAACTATCAAGGAACCCCTAGATCAGGTTTTGATGAGATGTCAAAATTATTTATCAAAAACTGACCAAAATTCAAGCTGTAGATCGAAGCTGATCAGCCCAGGCCATCATCGAAGAAGAACTCTAGAAGAGTCAAAGTCAACCAATTTGAAGAATGACCCACAAGTTGAAAGACACGTCGTCCAGTCTAAAGTTCAACTTGGCTGAGGAATCATACCGATCAAAGCAAGCTGACAATCGAGTCAGCTGAACTGAGGGAGAAAAAAGTTGACCAAAGATTGAAGAAGCTGATAGAATATCAGTTTATGCCTGAGACTGACAGCTGCCAATTGGAGCAATGGCCAATCTCAGCTGACAAGCCCAGAACTGCCAACTGGAGCAATGGCCAATCTCAGCTGACGAGCCCAGAACTGCCAACTGGAGCAATGGCCAATCTCAGCTGACAAGCCCAGAACTGCCAACTGAAGCAATGGCCAATCTCAGCTGACAAGCCCAGAACTGCCATCTGGAGCGATAGCAAGACTCAGCTGACAAGCCCAGAACTGCCAACTGGAGCGATGACCAATCTCAGCTGATAAATCCAGAACTGCCAACTGGAGCAACAGGCAGAATCAGCTGATAAGCCCAGAATTGCCAACTGGAGCGATAGCCAGACTCAGCTGACAAGCTCAGAACTGCTAGATGGGACAATACTGCAACTAAGTTGAGAAATCCAAAACTGCCAACTGAAACTCCAAACTGCCAAGAGAACTGAAGCCAGAAGACTCCTGGAGTGTATTGCTTAAATCAGCATATCTTGGAATAAATGCTCCTACAAAGATCCTGGAATTTAATGAAGATCGATTGGCAGAGTAACGGCTACTTCAACCAAATGATCCAAGCGATCATTTAAAGACCACATGCCATTAATGAGCCAACAGAGCCACTGATCAAATGGATAATAGAGCTCAATGGTCATAAAATCACTCCTCTATAAAAGACGGGTGAATCAGAGTTATAAAAAAAACTTTTCGCAAACATAACCTCTTGCCAATCTTCGCAAGCAGAGCTTTTCTTTCTCCCTCCCACTCAAGCTCAAATGCAACGTTCGATATAAACTGTGAAGTCAAACTGAGAAGAAGAATTCACTAATAAACATACTCAGCCAGCTACCGACGATCCAGCCAGGGCGACCTTCTCAGTTCCAGCTATTCAAGATCAACTACTCAGCTCAATCTAAGGAGCACATCAGTTGATACCCCCTGTTCAAGATTAACCTCTTGAAGATCGAAAGAGATCTAAAACCTTGTAAAGACGACAATAGCACCTACCTTCCTAGCGAGCAGTTATGGACTTCAAGTGTGAGCCGTCGACCAGCTGAGGTAGCGAGCAGTTACTAGGTTCATCCAACTGTCCTTCATTGTGTAATTTGTAAAGGAACTCAAGTTATATAGTGAAGTTGCCCTTCTGCGGAAGGAACAGAGGACGTAGAAGTTTGAGACTTCGAACCTCTATAAATCTCTTGTGTGCTGTACTTACTGATCATTGCATATCTGTAACTGCACACAACATCACACAAGCTGCACTCAAACTGTCTCAACTGATTATCAAGTTGGTGCATAGATAAGTTTCTTCAAGCGAGTCAAAGGGCCCTATTTTCCGCATCTAAAGTAAAAGTTTTTGAATCAGTTTATTCACCCCCCCTCTAAACTGAGACCGACTCGCCCGGGACCAACAAGTGGTATCAGAGCGGTTGATTCTAAGGATCAGCCGTTTCTGCAGATCAACTGAATCAGATCTAATTATCTGTGCTAACATTCCAGCTATGGGAAACCATACGCTACCTTTGTTTTCAGTTGAGAACTATGATAATTGGAGCAGGAGAATGAAAGCTCATCTCTGCTCAATTCATGAGAATATGTGGGAAGTCATTGAAGAAGGTCCAATCATCATCATGATAGACAATGATACTCACATAGTTGATATCAATCAACCAGCAAGGATCCCGAAGCCAACTAATCTTCTCACCAGTGAAGAGAAGAAGTTGAAGAATCTAGAGTTCGTTGCTCAAGCTGCATTATTCCAAACTCTAGATGAAGATCGTATGAAGGATACCAAGAATTGCACAACTGCCAAAGAAATATAGGACCTACTAGCAGATCTTTGCAGAGAGTCCGAAGCTATAAAAGGAAACAAGCTCCAACTGGCGGTTGACAGGTATGAATCCTTCAAAATGCAGGCAGAAGAGTCCATCTCAAGCCTTGAAACTAGATTTATAGGCATCATTAGTGAGATGAACAACCTTGGAAGAAGTTATCCCAATTCAGAGATGAATTCCAAAATACTGGATAATCTCACTGACGAATGGGATATGAAAGTCATAGCTACAAAGGAGTCAAGAAACCTAAACAGCATCACTCCAAGAGAACTATTTGATTCTCTTAAAGCTCATGAGTACAGTCTAAACCGAAAAAGAGAAGTGTCGACATCATCAGCTCAAGACGCAGCTTTCTATGGTGAAAGGCCCAGGTTTAGAGACGCTCGAGGAAGAAACAACTTCCGACCTAGGAGCTCACCAGCCAAAGAAAACCAAGGCGGATCTTCAACTGAATGGAAAAGGGAGGCAACTGAAAAGAAGGAAAATCTAACTGAGGACATCAATGATCAGATTCAATCAGTTACCAAGTTGCTCGAAAAGTTGAAGAGAGCTCGGGATAAACAATCAGTTTCACCTCAGACTGATGAAATCCCAAAAGTTGAAAAAGCCTACCAACCAGCTGAACGGCCAGCTGAACCATTCAGGAGTGGCAATCGCAATCTTGGAGAATGTTTTCATTGTCATAAACAAGGACATTACAGGTTCGAATGTCCAGAACTCCCCAAAGACAAGAAAGACAATGTAAAAAGAAGCTTCTTCAAAAGAAAAGCAATGGTCGCAAATCTCGAGAATGCTGTGCTGGATGATTCAGACTATCCTTCTGGAATCGATTCTGACGGCTACAGCTCAGATGATGATGAAGCATTATTCTGCCTCATGGCTGACCATGATGAAGAGGTTAGTACAGCTGACTCTCAAACTTCTTTTTACCATATCAATGAAGCAACTGTCTCTAGTAATGAGCTTGATGTGAAACTTATGATGCTAGAAGACCAATTAGCTTCAATCTCCTGTTTACATGTTGAACTGAAAGATGAAAATGATGAACTGAGAAACAAGGTCAGGAAACTGAGCATTGATCATGAAAGACTAGAGTATCTTGAATCCCAGCTTATAGAATTTGAGGAATTGAAATTAAGAACTGCTGATCTAGAGAAAGAAAATAAAAAACTCAAGCAAGAGATCGTTGAAAAAGAAAAAGTAAACCTAAAGTTCAAAAACGGATCTCAGACTCTAGATGAAATACTCAGTCATCAAAGAACTGGAACTGACAGCTCAGGGCTAGGATATAGCAAGTTCACTGCCCTAGAAAAGGGAAAAGCAGTTGCTCAACCTAGTGACAAGGGTATCCTAAAAGGGTTCATGAGATCTCAGGATCAACCAACTGAGTCAAACAAAGGAAATGGAATATTGAAAAATCCCCAGACCCAGCCTAAAAAGTTTGGTCAGTTCTACCAATCTAAAACCCCCGGTCAGCTAAAGCCCAGTTCCCAGCCAAGACCATCAGTTCACTCAAGTTAGTACACTCGTCCAAAGCCTCCAGTTCAACAAAGGCCACCAGCTCAGTATAAAATGCCCTCAAGGCAAACTGGCAGATCAGTTCACTATGAAAAGAAAGACCAGTTTAGATCTCAAACCTACCCTGCTAAGCAGTTCAATCAAAGCACTTCTAGGAGAGATCAAAGAAAAACATTTCAACCCTATCATCATTATGATGAATATTTGGATTCCAGAAATGAACCAAGAGCTGATCCAAAAGGGTTCAATCCAATGAACTGGAAACATACAAGACATTGGCCTGATCGAAGAGCCTAAAAATCTCAAAATAATTGTGTGTTAGTTGAAGTGTTCTATCCTACTAACTTTCAGCGCAGGTACCATTCAACCGACTCAAGAAGAGTTGAAAGAGAGTCGAAACTGATGAAACGATCTAAATCAATTGACTCTTTAAGTGATAAGAAGCCAAAAGTTTGGTAAGTCTGGATTCCAAAAAGCTTAATGTATAAAAAAGGACCTGATATGAAACGGGTCCCTAAATGCCAATCCTTTTCTTTGCAGGACAAAAGCATCCTATCTATGAAGAAAACCAAAGATATTTGGTATCTAGATAGCGGGTACTCCAAGCACATGACCGGAGACAGAGAAAATCTCGACGGTTATGAAGAAATCAAAGGTCCACTCGTCATATTTGGAGACAATTCCAAAAGCCGAACCATTGAAGAAGGGTTCGTTGTCAAAGGAAAAGTAGTTGTAAATGGAGTCTCCCACGTGGATGGACTAAAGTACAAATTACTCAGCATCAGTCAGTGTGCGACAATGGCTACTCAGTTGACTTCACCAAAAACTCCTGCAACATAAGAGACAAGTCAACTGGAGTAATCTGGCTAACCGACATCAGGAGAGGCAACATGTACATTGTTGACTGGTCAACCGGCTACTCAGAAGCTTGCTTTCTCTCTAAAGGATCAACTGAAGCAAGCTGGCTATGGCATCATCGACTGAACCACCTCAACTTCAAAACAATCAACTACCTAGCAAAGAAAGAGCTAGTTGAGGGGCTTCCCAAGGAGATATACAAGAAAACAGGTGTATGTGGACCATGTCAAAAAGGGAAGCAAGTGAAGTCATCCTTCAAGAATAAGAATCACCCACCAGGAACAACTGACTGTCTTCAACTGCTGCACATGGATTTGTTTGGTCCAGTTAGACCTCAAACTCCAAAAAGCAAAAGATTCACTCTTGTAGTAATTGATGATTACTCAAGATATACATGGGTGGAATTCTTAAGGAGCAAAGATAAAACATATGACAAGCTCACGGCGCTGATCAGAAGACTACAAACTGAAAAGGAAAGATCAGTTCAAAGAATTCGCTCCGACAATGGAACCGAATTTGTGAATCAACACATGATCAACTTCCTCAACCAGCTTGGAATCACTCATGAACATTTAGCTGCAAGAACTCCACAACAAAACGGTGTAGCTAAAAGGCGCAACCGAACACTAAAGGAAACAACTCGAGCGATGATAGCTGATGCCAACATAGCTGAAGGGTACTGGGCTGAAGCAGTCAACACAGCTTGCCATACTCAAAATCGAAGTGCCATTGTAGCAGCCCATGACAAGACACCTTATGAACTGTACAAGGGTCGCAAGCCTTCTATCTCATATTTTAAAATATTTGGCTGTAAATGTTATATTCACAACAATGGCAAGACTCAATTGAAAGCTTTTAGTGCTAAAGCTGATGAGGGAATATTTCTTGGGTATAACTCTCCTCATGCACAGGCTTATAGAGTGTTCAATAAACGAACTCTTGTTGTGAAAATAACATGTCATGTGGTATTTCATGAATTTGCTAATGAGTACAGGAACAAAGAAACTATAGACACATCAGTTCAAGTACTACCTAGTGAAACTGAAAATTCACAGGACTATGTGGATCACATTGTTCCAGAGCGGTTTGAAGTTTCATTAGAAGAAGGCAATGAAACTGGCACTAAACTAGTTGAGAACAACTTGGTCAATGAAGACACAAATCGTGCTGAGACCGCAAACCCCACAACTGAAGCAGGGGGAAGAAATAATGAGAATGCCGAGCCAACTGATGAACGAGCAACTGATGACGTCATCACAGAAGAACCAGCTGAGGACCCAGCTGAAGCCATATTGCCCAAGTGGCTCTGAAGCCATCCAAATGACAAGATAGTTGGTGATCCAAAAAGTCGAGTTCAGACCAGATGATCAACTGAGCATGCATTATTCACATGCTTTATCTCTCAAACTAAACCAGCAAACGTCAAGGAAGCCTTAGAAGATTCAGACTGGATCATGGGTATGCAAGAAAAACTGAACCAGTTCACACGAAATGACGTATGGTTTCTCGTTGATAGGCCAAAAACCCAGAAGGTCATTGGCACAAAATGGGTGTTTCGCAACAAACTGGATGAACAAGGAGTGATCACAAGGAACAAGGCTAGACTGGTAGCCAAAGGTTACTCACAAAGTGAAGGAATCGACTTTGATGAGACATTTGCGCCAGTTGCAAGATTGGAAGCCATCAGACTGTTCCTAGCCTATACAGCGCACTTTAACTTCACAGTCTACCAAATGGATGTCAAGAGTGCTTTTCTTCAAGGAATGCTCAAGGAGGACGTGTATGTCGAGCAACCGTCAGGCTTTGAAATTGGTGATCAAGTCTTCAAACTGAAAAAGGCTCTCTACGGACTGAAGCAAGCTCCAAGAGCGTGGTATGAAACTCTAACAATATTCTTGCTGAAAAACGGGTTTAAAAAAGGAGTCATTGATCGGACTCTATTCCGAATAGAACGATCAACTGAGATCTTAATGGTTCAAATTTATGTGGATGACATAATTTTTGGATGAAAGAGCAAAGATCTATGCACACGGTTCGCTCAACTGATGCAAACCGAATTCGAGATGAGCATGATGGGAGAAATGACATTCTTCCTAAGACTCCAAGTAAAGTAGCTGAAAGATGGAATTCACATCAGCCAGGTGAAGTACACCAAGGAGCTAGTCAAGAAGTTTGGAGTAAGTAAATGAAAAACTCTCAAGGTTCCAATGAACACATCAGTTCAACTAACTCTTGATGAAGAAGGAGAATCAGTTAGCCAAACTTTCTACAGAGGAATCATTGGGTCCCTACTTTACTTAACAGCTAGTTGGCCAGACATCTCATATTCAGTCGGCCTATGTGCGCGGTTTCAATCCAATCCAAAGAAAAGTCATCTTGAAGCAGCTAAGAGAATTATCAAATATCTCAAAGGAACCATAAATCTTGGATTATGGTATCCTAGAGATGACAATTTGAGTTTAATTGGATATTCAGACTCAGACTTTGGTGGATGCAAGATTGACAGAAAAAGCACCAGTGGAACATGTCAGTTTCTTGGAAGCAAACTGATATCCTGGTTTAGCAAGAAGCAGCACTCAGTTGCCACGTCAACAACTGAAGCAGAGTATGTAGCTGCTGGAAGTTGCTGTGCTCAAATACTCTAGATGAAGCAATAGTTGAAGGATTACAAAGTTGAAACTGAAGAAGAGCCTATCTACTGTGACAACAATAGTGCAATCGCGATATCTTAGAATCCAGTTCTACATTCAAGAACTAAGCACATTGACATAAGACACCACTTCATCAGAGATCACATTGAGAAGAAAGACATATGCATCAAATATGTCAATACTGAGAAGCAGATAGCCGACATCTTCACCAAACCGTTGCCTGAAGCAAGGTATATGGAGCTATGCATACAGTTGGGACTGCTGGAGCTAGCATCACAAGATGAAGATGATGAACTGGAAGAAAAAGGTCAAGGAACCACTCCAGCTGAAGAAAGAAACTGAGTCAAAAAGACGAAAACCTGATCAGTTCGCCACATAATTCATCAGTTTGAAGTATATACAAGAAGCTGCTGAGAAATAAGCAAACTGAAAATGATCAGTTTACCCTAGCAGTTCAACTGAATCACCAGTTCAGTTACTCAAATTGACAATCTAGTCAGTTATGCAAAACATACAAGCTGCAAATTGATCAAACTGACGAAAAAGTCATAGGAACTGAAGTAAACTCAAAAGGAGATATCAGTTCAAGGACCAGCTGAAGGAGAACAGCTGAACTGAAGCAGCTGTTTGAAGAACTGAGCATTTAAGATCAGTTAGGAACTGATGAGAATATATCTCAGTTGGAACTGATCAACAGAAAAACCATCAGTTACGGCCAAACTCAACTGATGACGTAATCAGTTTTTAAGCCAAGGAAAAACTGCTGAAGAGAAGAGATAAGTTCAAAAGTCTCAAATAGTGGAAACGGTAAAAACACGTGTCATCCAAATGTTACCGTTGAACCGTCCTTCTCTCTCCTCCTTAATTCCCAACGGATAGAAATGAAAAGTCAATCGACGGGTCGATTGATCTAATCCGACCGTTGAATTTAGGGAGACCAAGAATCGCAACCGTTGGATGAGCCAAATCTCTCTATATAAATAAGTCGGCTGAACAATCAAGATAAGCTTTCCAATTTTTACCACAAAGTTACTGGCCTTCTACCTTTCTCTCGTCAAAAGCTTGTTCAATCTTGAAAGATCAAGTTCCTCAACTTCGCAAGTCAATCTCTTTCGAAGAATCATGGCTCAAAATCCATCACGCAGAAGATTCAATTTTCAACAATCCGGAGAAGACTCTAAAGCTTTTTGTGATAAGCTTGATAGAGACAAATTTTTCAATCCAGCCGGATTTATTCAAGCTTGCAAAGCTTCTCCGGTAAGCAGAATGATCGTCGAAAAGCTTTCTCAGGCCAGGCTGAAAAAGTTTCTGGAGGTGTTTCCAGAACGAATCTACATTGAACCAGTCGCTGAATTTTATCTAAATTCAAACAGATCTTCGAATCCCAGGGAAATCAGATCGGAGGTCAGAGGACACGCTATTGTCGTAACAGCTGAGTCCCTGAGCACCATATTTGGACTACCCAACAACGGACTCAAGCTGGAGGACGTTCAAGTGAATTTCCAGGAAGCATATGACTTCTGGAAAAAGGAAGGAGAGTCTCAATCATATAAGAGCAATCATCTTATATCAAAGTTTCAAGATGAATTCTAGGTACTCGCTGCTATTGCTTCAAAAATCATGGTTGGAACAACTGGCAGCCAATCAGAAATGACAGCAACAAAGTATAAAATATGCGCTGGCATCTACAACCGAATGGATATCAACTGGGCACAGTACTTCTTCGAACAACTGAGGAGGTACGTTGATATCATTGAATGAAGCTAGAATGGTGAGAAATTCCCTCAAAGAATTGGATATATCAGCCGAGTCAGCATAATTCTGGAGAAGCAGTTCCCATGGATAGCTGAGGAGAAGGAGTTCAAAACAATAGTCAGTAATGACTTCATCTCAAAACCTCTCGGAATTGTTGAGATTGATCTAGAATAAACTGATCAGTCAAGAAGAAAGAAGCCTGTAGCTGAAGGCAAGGGAAAGAAGCCAGCTACTGACTCTGATGACGAAATTCCAATAGCTCAGAGATTTAGACAACACAGTTTAGTTGCTACCAGACCTGGCATGATCGGACAGTCAACTAGGCCAGCTGCTGTCAGATCAGCTACAAGGAAGAAGCCAACTGATCAACCACGAAGGAGAAGAATACTGCTCTCTCAGTCCAGAAGGAGAAAACGATCAAGTCCTATTCTAGATCCAACAATTCCACCAAACTTAACTATTGAAGATACAACTCCATGCGACAACCCAGAAGATATCATCCCTGCAAGAAGGATTCCTCACAATGGAGCCGGAGCTGATTACTTTCAAATGATCTGCCCACCAATGGCTCAAGTCGAAGGAAATATAAGGGCCTACTCCCAAGGAGAGTCCGTGAAGAAATGGGCTGATGAAACTACGCAGAAGCACATGGCTCAACACTTTGCTCATGAGCTAACCGGTCATGAGGATCTCTTCAACACCTTAACCAGGTACATCTACTGGTTTTTATGGAGGCACGTATACCAGTCAGAACAGTTTCTATCATTGCTAAGCCTTTCATGGAATGAGTTTCTGGAGGTGAGAAGAAGAATGGAGCCTATGGTGGACAGACAGTGAGAATGCCAGTATCACTAAAGGCAAACATCTCATGAGGCAGCTACAGCTGAGGAAAGAATGCTCAAATCCAGCTGAAAGATCAATGAAGGGTGTGTTTGATGAACTGTGCAGAATTCACTGCTTAACCCTGCCAGTCATCACAACTGAACTGGAGCAAGAAATGTGGTCGCATCCGCATGTTCAACACAAATGGCTATTCAATCAATTGATGAAAAGGTCACATAGTCATCAGCCTGAACAACAATCAGCTGCTACAAGCGACCGAACAATGAATCCAGTTGATGATCTCATCGATGAAGTAATAAGAGAACTTCACTCTGAGAAATCTCCTCTCAGAATTGAAGTCGAAATCAATGTCATTCCAGAAGATTCAGAAGAGTCAGCTGATCAAACTCGTCAGTTTGATAAGACAGCTGAGCCCGAAACAGTCATGACACAAGGGCCAACTGCTGAGAAAGGGAATGCCACACCTATTCCTCCAGCTGATCCAGTGATGGATAAAACTGATCAATCAACTGATCAGTCAGCTCAAAATAATCAGGCTGTCTTTCAACGTAGTATAGAGACAGACGAGATTTCCCACACAGTTCCTTGCGAGGAACTTGTTGGAACTGAAGATGGGGAGGAAGCGGACTCAAGAGCGGTCCAGTTCATGGCTCAACCCAGCAGCTCCATGGTCCAGCTCCCTCCACATTATGTGGAACTGATTGAGTCCCTGCAGCAACAGGTTAAACTGCATACCGAGCAAATCAAGCAGCTACAAGCCCAACAGAGACTCCAGTTCGCTGAAACTGAGTCAGCTAGCAGCACTGAGGATGATGATGAGAAGCCCACCGAGCCGCTGGCCAAAAGAAGAAAAACTGATCACAAGAAGGACTAGAGGCTAATCACACTTAAAACATGATTAGAAAAGCCTTAAGTACACTTTTTGTTAATCAGTTGTAATTACCTTTTGATTATATTTATAAAAGTTTATTTCTTTCTTTTTCAAATAAATGTCAAGCTCTACATTTATTTTGAAATTTTTAACCGTTGCAAATGAATGACACGTGTCAAGGTCATTAATTGCCAACGACCAAAAGAAATCAGAGGCTAGTACCATTTCAACCATCATATCTATGAGCCTGTCCACACACTCATAAAAACCTCTCTCTCCCAAATCTCTCAAAAAGCCTACTCCTCCAAAAAGATCTAAAAAACTCTTTCTCTCTCAAAAGATCTTGAATACTCCAAAACTTTAGCCAAACTCAAAGATGGCCGAATTATCCAGATCTTCAAACTCCTTCAAAAGCTAACTTATGAGAGATAAATTCCTTGACAGACAGAAATTCTAATTGATTCTTGATGAATCAAAGAATCCAAGTCTTCTGTCAAATCTTCACAAAACAGGAGTTCTTCACTACCTGGAAACACCACTAAAGTTCTTTAGACAAAATTTGGTGAGTGAATTTTTGCTTCAAGCAAAATTATCTGCAGATGGGAAGATGATATCTTCAATGACTCAAGGAATGATGTTACACATCAATGAGAAAATAATTGCTGAAGTATTCCAACTTCCGCAAGAAGGCTTATCCGTTCAAGATCTAAAGGAATCTGCAGAGTCACACTGGAGAGACTGGAAAGCCTCAACCTGCAACAAGCAATTCAGTTTTACCACCACTAAAACTGATCTCAAGCCTGAGTATGGAGTTCTACTTGACATAACGAACAAAATGATGTTCGTAGCAATTGGCAGTCTAAGTCAATTCACTCAAGAGAGATACAATGTTATGATTCACCTTGCTGAAGGAAGACAAGCAAACTGGGCAGAATTCGTCTTTCAACAATTCAAGCATCAAGTCATCAAGGCTGCAGACTCAAAGAAGTCTGGCAAGTTTGAGTCCAAGGTAGGACTTGTTCTAAGGATGAGCAAAATGCTTGAAGACCTGCTGAAGCTCCTAAATGATGAATCACTACCGGTTCTGATCTCCGACTGGATCCCCAAGAAAGGAACTGCTCATCTACAGTCCCTGAAGAAGAAGAGAAAAGGAAAGGCCAAGATGAGCAACCAAAGTTCGAGCAACTCAACTGCCAATGCCGTTCACTCTCCAAAATCAAAGAACGGATCACCAGTTGATTTCCAGGTTTGCTCTTATCCAGATGAGCTTATTCCATTCATCGGAATACCCCATCCAAACTATGGAGCAGACTACTTCAGAGGCACATGCCCTCCGCTCCAGCTGACTGAAGAGAATATTCGCACTTTCTACAGTGGTGAATATGCAGTCAAAAGTGCACAAAAGGAAGTGACCAATCTCCTTATCACTACTTCACTGTTATTGCACAACGTGATCAAGAATTGTTCAAACAACTTCACCGATACTTCTATTGGTACAACTGGAGACATTCTATGTCTATCCAGTCTCACTTCTTGCTAACTGCCTTTCATGGCATGAACTTCTGGCAAAGAGAAGAAACTTGGAGCATCAAATGGATAGGATCGTCAAATCCATTCCCTCCAACCATTGTGCAAGTTCAGCACATCATGAATCACCGGATGGTCAACAAGAATCCACCAACCGCCTTACTGGCCGAATTCAAATCCAGATTCATGTTTCAAGCAGTTGGAACTGCAGGTCAACCAGTCAACTGCCCAGCTGACTCACTTTATTGTCAGTTGAACTTTGATAATCTATCAAGTCAATCAGCTGAGCCTTCATAACGAACTTCATCTGCTGACCCAAGGAGAGAACCCCACCTATCCCACACTGCAGTCATAGCTTCTCAAAGGAATACAAGGCATAATGCTGGAAGAGATAGTGACGATGAAGACACTGCCACGTCACTAAATCTCCTATCCAAAGGCTATGTGACTCCACTGCTCACGACAAGCTCAAAAGGTGCGCAGTTGACCAAGAAAAATGATCAGTTACGGTCATCGCCAAAGGGAATCTCACACTTCCTTAGTCAAAAGATGAAGAGCTCGTCAGTTGAGATCCAGATTCATCTTCGCCAAGCCAAGAAGACGGAAAGGCCTGGACCATCAACGCACAAAACTGCATCTAAAAAAAGTAGTGCACCTAGTCCAGCTAGGCCCTTCAAGAAGCGAAAATTATCTACAGCAAAGCCGAGTAACTGATCATACTGACTGATCAACTCAGTTGCAGCCTCAACTCCAGCCAGCTCAGAAAGGCCAACTGAGTATCAAAACTCAACTGCTCAGCCAACTGCCACGTCACCAATCAGTTGGACTGTATCCTAACTGACTAAGGATAAGTCTTTTTAAAATTCAAAAGCTTACCTTAACTATTTTATTACCGTTGAGATCATGAAATATCTTATATTATATGTCAACGGTTACAATTTGAAAATCGGGCTCAATTTCAGAAAGTTGTCATTAATATCTCTGCTTGGATCTTAAAACCAACACTTCAAACAGGCAAATCTAATATATTTTATTGCACTATAAATAGAAAGATCTGCAGAAAATATTTCGCTATTTATGGCAACTACCACATTTTCAAAATGACTTCATCCCAGCCACACGATCATAAAGTCATTTAACCGATGAACGGCTGAGGAACATACATCATTAATTTAGCTAATCAACCATCAAATCGGATGGCTGATCAGCCAAGAAAAGCAATCGAGTACTCTCGATTCTTGCATGCATAAGATGCATAAATATGAGCAAAGAGATGAAGGCTCTGATCACCTGAAAATCTCTCTCTCTCTCTCATACTCGATCTGTTGCTAAGCCTTCCCTCGCTCATCTACACTCTCATATTTCTAAAACTGAATATCTTTCTTTTGCAGAAATGAAGCCTCCATTTTCCATGGTGGACATTAAAGCTCTTGAACGCAAAATGAGAAAGGACAAGTCTCTAAATCTAGAGATGCTAAATGCATGTCTTGGCCCGGATATCTTTCAACAGATTTATCGGCCATTGGCAGTGACTGGATTGCTTCCCTTCTTGACACAATTGCCGGTCAAGAACATACCTGAGTATGTCGCCGAGTTCTATTACAATGCAACTATCAACGGTGACAACGTCATCTCCACAGTAAAGAATTAGGTGATCACAGTCACAAAGGACACGATGATATCAACTCTACACCTCCCTGGCACAGGTGCAGACGTGATGAACCTAAATCTACCATCCAAACATGAGTTATGGAAAATCTGGAAGCTTCCTCACGTGCATCACAACGACAGTTCGCACAGATTAAAGGAGAGCTTGCAAAGTGATATCATCCAGCTTCTCGATATCACCAACCATATTATCCATGGCAACTTTGAGATCGTTCATCTCTCCGAGATCAAGGCTCATATCACTGTCGTCCTCTACTTTGGATGTCAAGCCGACTGGGCTTCCTACATCCTGGCGCAACTGAGAGCCAACGTCGAGCGAGCAACATTTGATCCGTCAACTGGCACATTTCGAGAAAGAGTCGGCTTTATGAACCGCATAAGCCACATCATACAAAGCCAGTTTGATGAGATCATACCAACTGGCGAATTTCTTGGAAGATGGGACATGCTCCCCACAATATATTGCCATCCAACCCCAAAGCGCTCACATACACAAGGGCCTTCCAGCTCAGATCATGGAAAGGCACCCTTAGAGGCAACCGTCAGCTCCACTGACGAAAGAGAGCTGATGCTGGAGAGTGCATCTCTTTTAAGGCTGAGTGATCAGCCCACAATATCAGCCAGCTCCCAATCTCCACCTTTAGTCCAAAACGACTATATTGAGGTTGATTTTGAAGAGGTTCTCGACCACCAGCTCCAAAGCTGCTTTGGTCTCATTGAGGACACCGACTCCTCCCTCTTCGCGCAACTGTGGAGGTACTTGCAGTATCATATTTGGTGCTTTCAACTGGATGAGTCAACTATGTTTCACCTCATCCATACCCGTGGCTTAGCCTTCTGGATCAGAGAGGGATCATGGAGTCGAAACTGGATGAATCATCCACTTTCCTCACCTCCAACGCTTTCGGAGATCATGGATTCAATGATCAAGTGACTCCAACTTGGTATACCCTCCGATGCCCCTCTCCCCGACAATAAACCAACTAACTCCTTGTGCGCACCCGTCGCTGGTGATCCACCACTCCCTTCAACTGATGAAATCTTCACCAGCTTGGCCCCCATGAGCTTCAGAGATCAAGATATCTCTGATCCAGGTAGGTTCATGCCAGCTGAAGATGCCTATGCATGGCTTTCTCCGCCCATGCAAATATCTTCAGCTCCTGCAGCTCATGATGACAATTTGGCAACCACCTTCACTTTTCTGTCAAATTTGTCATTACCTTTATGTGATCCTCTTCACCTTTTGGATGATGCCAAAAAGGGGGAAGATGGACAATATGATGATGGACAGTATGATGGATGCATAACTCTTTGGGACCAAATTCAAAGAGAAATTCATCATGAGGGGGAAGATCAGCTTCAGGGGGAAACATGGACACTACAAGGAATCCAAGGAAGAGGAGAATCGAGCAGAAGGAAAAAGAGCAATCAGAGCAACATTCAGGAAGTAGATTAGTAGTCTTAACTACTAACTCTTGAATCTCTTGAAGTTATGCCTTAAAATGAATATATAATACACGTTTTGATCTTGATTTTGCTTCAAGCTTGAATAGTTTGACATAATTCATTATGCTCTAATACTTCAGTCATACTCTGAGACCTGAATGAGAAGCATGAATAAACCCAAATTGCTTTTAAAACTAACATGCTATGATATTTGAATGATAAGCATGAATGACAATTGCTCAAAAAAAATTAATACATGAGTCAATTTATCTCAATATGCTACGAATATGACATGCTCTGAAATCTGAATGATAAGCATGGATGAAAAATGCTCTAATAACTGAATAAAAATCATGAGCCAATTTGTCTCAATATGCTACGAATGTGCACTGACTGAAAGATTCTATTTAATACATTTGCTACACTTGCAATTTTTCCATCATCATCAACAAAGTTTTGACATCATCAAAAAGGGGGAAATTGTTAGGAAAAACTATCAAGGAACCCCTAGATCAGGTTTTGATGAGATGTCAAAATTATTTATGAAAAACTGACCAAAATTCAAGCTGTAGATCGAAGCTGATCAGCCCAGGGCATCATCGAAGAAGAACTCTAGAAGAGTCAAAGTCAACCAATTTTAAGAATGACCCACAAGTTGAAAGACACATCGTCCAGTCTAAAGTTCAACTTGGCTGAGGAATCATACCGATCAAAGCAAGCTGACAATCGAGTCAGCTGAACTGAGGGAGAAAAGAGTTGACCAAAGATTGAAGAAGCTGATAGAATGTCAGTTTATGCCAGAGACTGACAGCTGCCAACTGGAGCAATGGCCAATCTCAGCTGACAAGCCCAGAACTGCCAACTGGAGCAATGGCCAATCTCAGCTGACAAGCCCAGAACTGCCAACTGGAGAAATGACCAATCTCAGCTGACAAGCCCAGAACTGCCATCTGGAGCGATAGCAAGACTCAGCTGATAAGCTCAGAACTGCCAACTGGAGCGATAGCAAGACTCAGCTGATAAGTCCAGAACTGCCAACTGGAGCAACAGACAGACTCAGCTGAAAAGTCCAGAACTACCAACTGGAGCGATAGCCAGACTCAGCTGACAAGCTCAGAACTTCCAGCTGGGACGATACTGCAACTAAGCTGAGAAATCCAAAACTGCCAACTGAAATTCCAAACTGCCAAGAGAACTGAAGCCAGAAGACTCTTGGAGTGTATTGCTTAAATCAGCATATCTTGGAATAAATGCTCCTACAAAGATCCTGGAATTTAATGAAGATCGATTGGCAGAGTAACGGCTACTTCAACCAAATGATCTAAGCGATCATTTAAGACCACATGCCATTGATGAGCCAACAGAGCCACTGATCAAATGGACAATGGAGCTCAACGGTCATAAAATCACTCCTCTATAAAAGACGGGTGAATCAGAGTTTTAAATACTTTTCGCAAACATAACCTCTTGCCAACCTTCGCAAGCAGAGCTTTTCTTTCTCCCTCCCACTCAAGCTCAAGTGCAACGTTTGATAGAAACTGTGAAAGTCAAACTGAGAAGAAGAATTCACTAATCAACATACTCAGCCAGCTGCCGACGATCCAGCCAGGGTGACCTTCTCAGTTCCAGCTATTCAAGATCAACTACTCAGCTCAATCTAAGGAGCACATCAGTTGATACCCCCTTGTTCAAGATTAACCTCTTGAAGATCGAAAAAGATCTAAAACCTTGTAAAGACGACAATAGCACCTACCTTCCTAGCGAGCAGTTAGGGACTTCAAGTGTGAGCCGTCGACCAGCTGAGGCAGCGAGCAGTTACCAGGTTCATCCAACTGTCCTTCATTGTGTAATTTGTAAAGGAACTCAAGTTATATAGTGAAGTTGCCCTTCTGCGGAAGGAAGAGAGGACGTAGAAGTTTGAGACTTCGAACCTCTATAAATCTCTTGTGTGCTGTACTTACTGATCATTGCATATCTCTAACTGCACACAACATCATACAAGCTGCACTCAAACTGTCTCAACTGATTATCAAGTTGGTGCATAGATAAGTTTCTTCAAGCGAGTCAAAGGGCCCTATTTTCCGCATCTAAAGTAAAAGTTTTTGAATCAGTTTATTCACCTCCCCTAAACTGATACCGACTCGTCCGAGACCAACACATGGTAACCCAGATATAAAGTCCATACTAATATCCTCCCAAATGATGTCGGGTATAGGTAACGGCTGCAAGAGGCCCGCGGGGGACTTGGTATCATATTTTTACCTTTAACATGTCTCACACGCCGCTACAAATGCCGTGACCTGCCGCATCATACCCGGCCAGTACACATTGGCCGCCAAACGATGATAGGTGCGAAAAGCTCCTGAATGACCCCCTAACGGGGTGGAATGAAATTCCACCATCAATTTTGTGGTCCAATCCGAGTCCCGAGGAATCACCAATCGACCTTTGTAAAATAAATGACCATGCACTAAAGAATAATGTGATGGAGCTAGCATTCCGGCTTCCAAAGCCTTTACAAACTTAGACAGCTCTGGATCTTGGCGAATAGCTACCTGAAGGCGGCTCCAATCCACCCAGGTCGGTAGACTCACGGCTTGCAATTCGAGCTCCACCTCACGGTGAGATAACGCATCTGCAGCCTGATTAAGTGCCCCCGCACGGTAAATAATATCAAAATCATAGCCGAGCAACTTGCCAACCCAATTCTGCTGTGTCGGGGTCGTCAAAGGTTGCTGCAGAAGATGCTTAAGGCTTCGTTGGTCCGTTTAGACTGTGAAATGATGCCCCATCAGGTAGGGTCGCCAATGTTGAACTGTGAGTACCAATGCCATCATTTTTTTCTCATAGGCAGATTTGGTGAGTTTACGATCTGACAAGCCATTACTGAAATATGCTACAGGGCGACCTTGCTGCATTAGAACCGCACATAATCCTCGACCTGAAGCATCACATTCCACAACAAAAAGTAAGGAGTAATCAGGCATTGCCAAAACTGGAGCCGTGGTTAAAGCATGCTTAAGGGACTCAAATGCGAGGTTTGCCTCTGGAGGCCATTCCCACCCTCGTGACGTTGTTTTTTTAAGCAAAGAAGTGAAGGGGTTGCAATATTTCCATAATTTTGAATAAATCGTCTATAGTAGCCGGTTAGGTCTAGAAAACCCCGTAGACCACGCAAAGAGGTAGGGCGCGGCCACTGCAGGACTGCTGCTATTTTGGAAGGGTCCATCTACACCCCAGCTTCAGAAACCACATGGCCTATATACTCCACCGATGATCTACCAAACGAGCACTTTTTTGGATTTATGTAGAATAAATTATTTTGCAGAAACTCCAATACTCGACGAAGATGTACCATGTGATCTTCCCAGCTCCGGCTATACACTAGTATATCGTCAAAGAACACGGGCACAAATCGACGGAGATGAGGCCAAAAAATATCATTCATAATGGCCTGGAAGGTGGCAGGGGCATTAGCCAAGCTAAAAGGCATAACTAGGAATTCATAATGTCCGGAATGAGTACGAAATGCTGTTTTAGGAATATCGGGATCGACCACCCGAATTTGATGATATCCGACACGTAAATCCAGCTTAGTAAACCATCGTGCCCGATGTAGCTCATCCAATAATTCCTGAATAATTGGAATTGGGTACTTGTCTGCAATAGTGCGTTTGTGGAGTTCCTGATAATTCACACAAAACCGCCAACTACCATCTTTTTTCCGAATTAAGAGAACTGGACTGGAATAAGGGCTGCAACTCGGCCGGATTAACCCGATTTCCAACAACTCAGCCACCAAACGCTCCATTTTATCTTTTTGGGAATGATTATAATGATAAGGTCGAACTGAGACGGGCTCCGTACCTGGCTGCAAGGTGATACTATGGTCGATGTGCCGTCGAGGAGGGAGGCCGCCCCTGCAACACCTTCTGAAATTCCGATAAAAGATTCTCCAAATCCTCCTTATAAGGTGGATCCCTATGTGCAATGGCCGAGAAGCCGAAAACTGATGATCCATAGACCACAGCAACCAGCTTCGATCAACATCTGAAAGACGATGGAGATTGGCGCATGAGATCGATCGCCGTGCGAATGAGGGATCTTCCCGCAAAGTGACGAGCTTGCCACTAATCATAAATTCCATGGTAAGATGTTGCCAATTGGCCTTCACATTGCCCAATTGGGCCAGCCAAGAGACTCCCAGAATCACATCCACGGCACCAAGAGGAAACACAAAACTATCCACCAGGAAGGTGTGTGATTGCAAATAAAGGGGAATGGCGCAACACTTACCCAGTGCAGAGACGCATTGCCCATTGCCAAGAGTCACTGAAAACGATGCGGAGGCATCAATAGTTAAGCCCAAGCGCGCGGCCACGTGGTCGGAGATGAAACAATGACTCGCGCCACTGTCGATCATAGTAAGAACCTTGTAAGCCCTCACTCGGCCAATCAATTTCATAGTACGTGGTCCGTCGAACCCTTGGGAAGTGAGGGGCGAGAGTTGTAGGTGCTGCAGTGCGGTCTCCTTCGGAAGAGCCTCCACGGTGGGGTCGACCACATCGGACACTAATGGATCAGTAGGAATATAATCCTCACCCGCCAACATCACATTCAAAGTCCTAGCTGAGCATACATGACCTGAGCTATACTGCTGACTGCAGCGGTAACACAAGCCACGTCTGTGGTGGTCCAAACACTGAGCATCAGACATATGTCGCACCTGTCGAGGACCAACCCGAGACCCCGATGAAGCTGTGGAGGAGACAGGTGGGGAGACCGGAGCAGTAGCGACGGAAGAGAGTGGGTCGGGGGATGATAATCGGCCGGACTGGAGACGGAAGATGCTGGGGAGCGCTGCCACGGGCCGCGACCTGATGTGGTGGACGGTTAGGCTGTAAAAGAGTGGGGCCTAGACGGGCCCCGATCCGGACGGCCAGCAGAACCTAACGACAGCTCGTGTTCCAATTGTCGAGCCCAGCGGATAGCCGTGTAGACATCCATGGAGGGATCATCATGAATACACCAACGAATTTCATCACGAAGCCCACCCAAAAATAGGCCCAGATAATGCGGAGTTGTTAAATCAGGCACTTGAGCAACGCGTTCAATGAAGGCAGAGATATAGTCATCCACAGTACCAGTGTGGCGAGTGGTAACTTGCGCCTTATAAGAATTCACAGCAACACTATCACTGAAGCGAAGCAATAACTCCTCAGTAAATTGAGGCCAAGTGATAGCCGCATATCGACGCATCACCCACTGGACCCAATACATAGCGTCCCCTGTCATGGCGACCAAAGCAATACTAACTTTCTCGGCGTTGGGAGTTTGATGAACCAGAAAAAATTGGTTGGCGCCTGCAATCCAGGCGCACGGTTCAGACCCGTCAAAAGACGAAAATTCAATTTTCAGAGATGAAACCGCTGCTGCGGTGGTAGGTAGCAGACTGGCCAGGGACCCGATCGAGGGGGGCGATACCGTAGAATCCCCCGAAGGTGGTGAAGGGGAAGGTGAAGGTGAAGGGGTCGGGAGCCATTGCAACACCGTCTCCAACATGGCCGCAAGCTTGGTGAGTTGCGATTGCTGCGAAGCAGAAGACAGGCGAGCCTCGTCCAAACCCTTCTCTATCGTCTCAAAGCGAGTCTCATGGTTCTTCAAACGGGCTCGTGCGCATACGCCGGCAAGGTCGGACCAATTTGATAGAGTGAAGGGAGTCGTGACTCTAACAATACGTTCAATTTACGAAAATAACAACCCGAAGGTCTTCAGGCCAAATCGCCTGCCTTAAAACAATCAATAAATCTGCATGCCCTAACTCTGAAAAGCAGAACTAATAAATACTAATCTACGGCCCATGCAAGAGCTCATGGTCCCAAAGTAAACACAAATATAAACTAATGTAATTAAATGACTGAGACAAATAAAATAACTTCTTTATGACTGCTCTAATATGACTATGGTGCGCGGGACAACTTCGCGCGCCTAGTATATACTATATCTTCTCGAGAGCTATCATATGGCTTTTGACTTTTTATACACTTAAAAAATTACATCTCATTTTGAAATTATGCTTGAAATGATGAGCCCGGTGCTAGCATTGATGATTCAAATTTCGAGTTGCAGCTTAGAGGTCCAGTGACGAGACTTAGAGCCAAGAAGCTGCAAGGATACCTTCAGTGTTATGTCAGGAAGAAGTTGGAGGATGTTGGAGCTGATTTCAAACAGCCCAAGTTGGTGACTATTTTAAGCATCGAGGAGCTCGATTGAATCCATGGCAAAGTCATTCCTTGCTGATTTAATTAGTTAATTTATTTGTTTCCAGTCTATTATTTCAGTTGTGGATTTATTTATTTAGCAGGCCCAATTATCACAATCTGTTTAAGTGATATTGGACCCAGTAGTAGTTTTGATTAGCCCAATTCGAATTCTAGGCCCAAGACACTTTAATTTTAGTTCCTTAGGTTTATTATTTAGGAATTTTCGTTCCTATTGAGGATCAGACTGGATTTGAATGAAAAACAGCTTTACGCTTTTCTCCCGTCTCACAAACAAACATCAGTTCTTTGGTAGAGTTTGGTTCTGGCGATTCCAAGCTTGAAATCTATTGTCTCGTTCATGTTATCTCATAGTATCCGGGTTAGACAGCCATTGAAGGTTACTCCATAGGCGCGTTCCGAGTTCTTGTCGATTCGGGGTTCGTTTCGGGTAAGTTTCACCTATCCTTTTCGTTTTTCTTCATCATCGATCCTTCCACCATCACCACAGCCATCACCCACGTCCATAACACTCCCATATCATCATCAACACTCTCAAAATCATTCCACTTCAGATCAAAACTCAGATTCATCGATTTAGGTCAAAAAAACCCTAAATCGGGTCAGAAACTTCCAACCACTCGATCTTGTAAACCACTTAGCCAAATTAGATGAATTTTGGATATGTTTTGAATCTCTATAGATTCAGACTTGTGTTAAAATTTTAGATCAATCCAAGGGCGTTTGCATAGGTTTCTATTCATGTCTTTAATTTAGGGTTTTACGGGTTATTTGAGTTGTTTTGTGTTAATTCTTGTTAAATTCGAGTCCTATTGGTTTTATACAGATTATTGGGGTTATTAATTCAGTATTGTTTAGTTTATTGTTGGGTTGAATCACATACATAGTTGGCGTTGTTCGATTCTAAGCTTCCGCGTATATTTGGTTGTATCATAATTTTGGTACCAGAGCCATGTCGACTTCGGTTGGTCGTGGTTCAATCCAAATTTGTGTGTGACACAGTAGGGGCAAAAGTAGTCGATCCCATTATAAAAAAAAATCGTACAAAAAAAAGAAAAAAAAATCGATAAAAAAAAAAAGAAAAGCAAAGAAAAGTTGATCGAGCCCGATTGTGTTCACCGTGTTTCTTGAGTATCTTGATTCATTCTTGAAGTTCTTGATAGTTCTTGATTAGTCTTGTTGAGTTTGGGTAGTATTTGTCTTGTGTTCTTTGAGTTGTGTTGCGATTTGCCGTTCTTCGTCGCATAGCGATTGGGGACGACACTTTGCAGTTTCTTGTGTTGTTGGGGAGTCATAATTTGCTGGAGAAGAGGGGGAGGGTCGAAAATTTTGTGTCTAGTTATAGGAGTTGATTTATTTGTTTCCTAGTAGGATTGGGATTTGTTGCCTAGTTGGTTTTGATTTTTGTTTCTTTGTTGAGCTCGTAGTCACACTTGGTACAATCTACCTCCATAATTCAGCACACATTGACCCATATTCCAGCATTATTCTTGCCTTTGCTTCCCACACTTATCCACTGAAAATTCATCCACCGATCACTCCGTAGCCAAAAATCGGTTTTCTGCTAAATTTGCTCTAGAACTCCGATTTTTGCCCATAATACCATTCCGGAAGCGTCTCGACGTGCTGAACAAAACTTATCGCTTTGCTGTGACATATAGTTACGGTTGGCCAAATTCAGCCGTCTTCAGGGTGAAATCTCCTGTTGAACATTTTCCGGTTTTGCCGTTTCTTCGAATTTTCCTACCTTTTCACCCCTACAGCCGACCTTTACCCTTTATAGCCTACTTCGTGGTGTTTTGTGTACCCCGTGGTACTTTGGGAGTCAAATTCGAGCTCTTGACTAGAGCTGGAGGTCCTGTTCTTTTGTTTTCTTTGTTTTATTTGTTTTGCAGGTACTAATGGAATCCAGAGACGGATATAACAAGATGAATGATAAGACACCCGCATCGCCTAGTACTTCTACAGACGCGGCTTCATCAATGCCACAGTCGTGGGATGCCCAGTACCACCATCAAGCACTGGAGCATAAGCTGGATAGTTCATTGGCCAAGGTGATGGCACAGCTCGAGCTTATTGCTGCTCGAATTCCTGCAGCACCACCAGTTCAAGCCCAACCTGTCCAGCCAGAAGGAGCAAACCGACAACCAGTAGCGGCTCATCAGCCAGAAGTTGTTGTAATCGAGCTAGCCAGAGCAAATGCTAGAGCACCACAAGCTCAGCATCACCAGCCTCAGGTGGAGTATGATCCATTTCAGAGACGTGACCGAGCACGTCAGCCTTACCACCGATATGCAGCCCGACGTACGGATCCTGAAAGCCTGTTGAATAACATTAAGACAAGAATCCCTGAGTTTGAGGGGTTACATGATCCAGACCTTTATCTTGACTGGGAGAGAAAGGTTGACAAGATTTTTGACTGCTATAATTTTCCTGAGCAGAAGAAGGTCCAGTTAGCATCATTAGAGTTCAGAGGATATGCAGCCACCTGGTGGGAGTTCCAGCAGAACCGGCGACGCCGAGAGCGCCACCCACCTATTGATTCGTGGCATGAGATGAAGGACGTCATGAGAGGATGTTTCATTCCGGTACATTATGAGCGTGACCTCGAGAAGAAACTGAACCGAATCAGACAGGGTACACGTTCCATAGAGGAGTACCACAAGGAACTAGAGACAACCCTTAATCGAGTCGGGAAAGAAGAGACATTGGTTGCCACAATCAACCGATACATTGAGGGAATGAATCCAGACATCACCTGTGAAGTCGAGTTGAGGGACTTCACTAGTATTGAGGCCATGGTCCATTATGCCTCAATAGTAGAGCGGCAGCTCAGAGATGGCCGCAGAAGACCATCACAGTCGATACCGGCACGGACTCAGTGGGGTCGAGGTGAGTCTTCTACGCCTAGAACAGCCCCTACACGTCATCAAGACCAGCAGTCCCAGCCCGTTCGCTGCTTTGAGCAGTCTGCACCGCAGCCGAGCCGCAGACCTGAGTACAATTCGCCTGCACCGAACAGAGGCAATCCAAATCGAACAGTGCAGCCCAGTCAGTCTTCAAATAGTACTCCAGGGAGAGCACGTGACGTTCAATGTCATAAGTGCAGAGGATGGGGACACTTCCAAGCCCAGTGTCCTAACCGCCGAGTTCTTTTCCTTACTGAGCAGAATGAGTTGGAGTCAGCAAGTGAGGAAAAGCTCGATGAAGCAGAAGTGGAAGGAGGCACCGAACAGCCCCTTGATCGTCCACCTGTGGATGAGGTTGAAGATGAGAAGCCGAAGCAAGTCCACGTTAGTCTTGTTTCGATCCGAGCATTGAGCCTGATTTGAGAGGAGGATCAGAATGATCAGCGTGAAAACATCTTCTATGCGCGCTGTTAAATCCAAGATAATACGTGCTCACTCATCATTGATAGTGGTAGTGTCGTGAACGCGATCAACTAGTACGCAGTGGGGAAGTTGAATCTGATTCCACAAAAGCACCCCAAGCCGTACCATTTGCAGTGGTTGACTGACCGAGGAGAAATCCGCGTTGGATATCAGGTAAGTGTTACTTTCTCCATTGGTCGATTTACTGATACTGTTCTTTGTGACGTCATACCTATGGAGGCGTCGTATATATTGCTTGGTCGTCCGTGGCAGTTT
This sequence comes from Perilla frutescens, assembly GCA_026008535.1. Lineage (NCBI taxonomy): Eukaryota > Viridiplantae > Streptophyta > Magnoliopsida > Lamiales > Lamiaceae > Perilla > Perilla frutescens. Next base: position 43,059,135 of record BRKX01000013.1, on the reverse strand, counting down.
GACAGGAAGGCGATCCACGACGGATACGCCAACACTTATACGGTGAGCCGAGACGGACGGACCACCAGATTATGGCCATTGACGCCTAAGGACGTCAATGAAGATCAAGTGAGGATGCAACAGAGATTTAAGGAAGAGAAGACGAAACGGGCCGAGAGCAAGCAACCTACTCAACCCGGACAGCTTGCGGCCGCGACTAAGAATGCCAAGGGAACCACGCCCACCCCCAAGGATCCTACTAAGGCTGCCCTTTGTGCAGCTAGTTCTGAGCCCGTGCACCGGAACTTGTTTATCAGTGCAAAAGGTGTACAAAAAGCCGTTAAAGCTGGTATGCCTATCGTTCTCCTTACTTTTAAGGCTAATGATACTTCTGATATTGTTGTTCCTCCTGTTTTACAGCCTCTGATGGACGAATTTAAAGATGTATTCCCAGAGAAGATACCGAGTGGTCTGCCACCAATTCGTGGAATTAAGCACCAGATCGACTTTCAGCCGGGAGCAGTCCTCCCAAACAGACCAGCTTACCGTACCAGCCCTGAGGAGATAAAAGAGATAGATCGTCAAGTCAAGGAGTTGCTGAAGAAGAAGCAGATAAGAGAGAGCCTGTCACCGTGTGCAGTGCCCGTCATACTCGTCCCCAAGAAGAATAACGAGTGGCGCATGTGCATAGATTGTCGGGCCATTAATAAGATAACGGTAAAGTATCGCTTCCCTATTCCCCATTTGGATGATATGTTAGATGAGTTGTCTAGAGCGTCTATCTTTTCAAAAATTGATTTACGTTCTGGATATTTTCAAGTGAGAATGAGTGAGGGGGATGAATGGAAGACTGCGTTCAAGACGAAGCATGGATTGTACGAATGGTTTGTCATGCCATTTGGGCTTACCAACGCCCCTAGTACATTCATGCGTCTCATGAACCATGTCTTGAGAGATGTGATGGGGAAGTATGTAGTCGTTTACTTTGATGACATCCTTATCTATAGTACTTGTGTTTCTGAGCATGTTAGACATCTTAGGCATGTTTTTGAGTTGTTGCGTGTTGCTAAGTTGTATGCTAATCTGTCTAAGTATACTTTTTGCATGGATGAGGTTGTCTTTCTGGGATTTGTTGTGAGTAGTCGAGGTGTTGAGGTTGACAGATCTAAGGTTAAGGCCATTGAGGAGTGGCCCACGCCTAAGACCTGTGCTGATGTTCGGTCTTTTCATGGTTTGGCTGGATTTTATCGCCGTTTTGTGCAGGATTTTTCCACTATAGCCGCCCCGTTGACCGAACTCAGTAAGAAAGATAGAAAGTTTGAGTGGAGCAAGGCCCAAGAGCATGCTTTTAATTTGCTGAAGTCAAAATTGTGTAATGCTCCTGTGTTGGTTTTACCTGATTTTAATAAGATGTTTGAGATTGAGTGTGATGCCTCTGGTATAGGCATTGGTGCTGTTTTGATGTAGGATAGGAAGCCGGTCACCTACTTTAGCGAGAAGTTGAATGGCGCAGCTCTGAGGTATTCTACATACGACAAGGAGCTGTATGCGTTGAAGAGGTCTTTGGAGACTTGGCAGCACTATCTGCGTTCGAAAGAGTTCGTGATTCACACTGATCACGAGTCACTCAAGCACCTGAAGGGACAGCAGAGCCTGAATTCGCGCCATGCTCGATGGGTGGAGTTCATAAAATCGTTCCCTTATGTGATCAAGTACAAGAAGGGTGAGGAGAATGTGGTTGCTGATGCACTCTCCCGTAGGTATGCTTTGATTTCTGTTATGCATGCACAGTGTCTCGATCTTGAGCATGTTAAGAGTTTTTATGCTTCTGATCCATTCTTTGGACCTATTTTTGCATCTTGTGTTGGAAAATCTCGTGTTGTGGATTCATATTACATTGTTGATGGATTTCTGCTTAAGGATGCAAAATTGTGTGTGCCTGATTGTTCTATGCGAGAGTTGTTTAGTTTGGAGTCACATGCAGGGGGTCTTATGGGTCATTTCGGAGTTAATAAGACATTAGATCTTTTGCATGAGCATTTTTATTGGCCTCGCATGAAAAGAGATGTTGAAAGAGTCTGTGCTAGATGTATTACATGTAGGAAGGCTAAATCTACTTCGAGTCCATTTGGTCTTTATACGCCTTTGCCGGCGCCATCTGCTCCTTGGGTAGATATCTCCATGAATTTCATTTTGGGTTTGCCTCGATCAAAGTCTGGCAAAGATTCTATGTTTGTGGTAGTTGATAGGTTTTCCAAAATGTCTCATTTTATTGCCTACAGAAAAACTGATGATGCTGTTAATATTGCCAATTTGTTCTTTCGTGAAATAGTTCGTTTGCATGGCCTCCCTAGAACCATTGTTTCTGATAGGGACTCGAAATTTTTGGGGCATTTTTGGAGAGTTTTGTGAGGAAATTTGGGTACTAAACTATTATTTTCTACTGCATGTCATCCACAGACAGATGGTCAGACTGAGGTAGTCAATAGGACGTTAGGTACTCTTCTACGGGCATTAGTGAAAAATAATCTAAAATCGTGGGAAGAATGTTTACCATTTGCTGAGTTTGCATATAATAGGGTCGTGCATTCTTCTACACATATGTCGCCTTTAGAGGTAGTTTATGGTTTCAATCCGTTGACTCCAACGGATCTTATTCCTTTGCCTATTGATCATCTTTCGAGTTTGCAAGGTATTCGTAGGGCTGAACAGGTTCGAGAGATGCATGAAAAGGTTAAGACGAGGATCGAGCTTCAAGGAGTTCGAAATACAGCTAAGGCGAACACGCACCGTAAGCAAGTGTTATTCAAACCCGGTGATAAGGTTTGGGTTCACTTCAGCCCGGGACGTTTTCCTAACTTGAGAAAGTCAAAGTTGATGCCTCGTGGAGATGGACCGTTTACTGTAGTTGCTCGAGTCAACGACAATGCTTACCGACTTGATCTGCCTGGTGAGTATAAATGTTCTCCAACGTTTAATGTTTCTGATCTCTCTCCTTTTCCTGTAGATGATTCTGATGAGGAGGACCCGAATTCGAGGTCGAATTCTTTTGAGGAAGGGGGGGAATGATGAGCCCGGTGCTAGCATTGATGATTCAAATTCCGAGTTGCAGCTTAGAGGTCCAGTGACGAGACTTAGAGCCAAGAAGCTGCAAGGATACCTTCAGTGTTATGTCGGGAAGAAGTTGGAGGATGTTGGAGCTGATTTCAAACAGCCCAAGTTGGTGACTATTTTAAGCATCGAGGAGCTCAATTGAATCCATGGCAAAGTCATTCCTTTCTGATTTAATTAGTTAATTTATTTGTTTCCAGTCTATTATTTCAGTTGTGGATTTATTTATTTAGCAGGCCCAATTATCAGAATCTGTTTAAGTGATATTGGACCCAGTAGTAGTTTTGATTAGCCCAGTTCGAATTCTAGGCCCAAGACACTTTAATTTTCATTCCTTAGGTTTATTATTTAGGAATTTTTGTTCCTATTAAGGATCAGACTGGATTTGAATGAAAAACAGCTTTACGCTTTTCTCCCGTCTCACAAACAAACATCAGTTCTTTGGTAGAGTTTGGTTCTGGCGATTCCAAGCTTGAAATCTATTGTCTCGTTCATGTTATCTCGTATTATCCGGGTTAGACAGCCATTAAAGGTTACTCCATAGGCGCGTTCCGAGTTCTTGTCGATTCGGGGTTCGTTTCGGGTAAGTTTCACCTATCCTTTTCGTTTTTTTTCATCATCGATCCTTCCACCATCACCACAGCCATCACCCACATCCATAACACTCCCATATCATCATCAACACCCTCAAAATCGTTCCACTTCAGATCGAAACTCAGATTCATCGATTTAGGTCAAAAAAACCCTAAATCGGGTCAGAAACTTCCAACCACTCGATCTCGTAAACCACTTGGCCAAATTAGCTGAATTTTGGATATGTTTTGCATCTCTACAGATTGTGCCTTGTGTTAAAATTTTAGCTCAATCCAAGGTCAATTGCATAGGTTTCTGTTCATGTCTTTAATTTAGGGTTTTACGGGTTATTTGAGTTGTTTTGTGTTAATTCTTGTTAAATTCGAGTCCTATTGGTTTTATACAGATTATTGGGGTTATTAATTCAGTATTGTTTAGTTTATTGTTGGGTTGAATCACATACATATTTGGCGTTGTTCGATTCTAAGCTTCCGCGTTATATTTGATCGTATCAAGAATTAAGGAGAAAGTGGCATGAAAGTAAGCAAAGATACAATGACTCACACCATAAACTTGGTCATGCAAACCAATATGCGGCACACGGAAATATTAAGAAGTGGCATGGATGGATGTCCAGGTAAAAAAGAAACTCAAATATATCTAGAGAAATGGATACAAGGGCATATGGATACTTAAATCTCCACGCTTTCTCCTCCTTAATGCAGTTATGATGATACACACACCCATCATTCAGAGTTTTTTGGCAGAATAGGATAGCCAATATCAAATATGAGACCAAACAATCCCAAGATGTGAGGAAAAATTCACGAATTAAAATAATTTGACAATACAATTGATCAGATTTATGAAATAATCTAGTAAAATATTCATCTCTTTTTGCGACTACAACGGGAAGAATCAGAGATTTTGTCATAGATATTATCAGGATGATCTTGCCTACCGCATCTCTTCTTAGCTAGGTGCTTGTAAATCGTATCTGTTTCCAATATGAAGTCGTCTTTGTTTGGAAAACTGATCGCATATTGAGCAGTGTCGTTTCATTGGAAAACTGACCGCACAAGCAACTTAACGTTTCACGGGCAATATGCATCGATTCAGGATAAAATTAGGTTAAATATAATTGTGAATTAATTTTGTAGAAAAATATTTTCATTATGAATTTACAAAAATACCCCCACTATTCTGTTTTTAACTTTTTATATAATATATAGATTCGTTAGAAGAATAATTAATTTGATCCAATAAGATGCAAGTTGTAATAAATGGTCAATCAAGGGTAAAAGTAGTAATAAAACAATGTTACAAAGATAATTATTGTCTATCACACACACACACATATATCATCAATCGATGCTGTGAAGGTTAGACTTTTTCTAGAATGTTATGATTATATTCATACTAGAATTTCGGCTTTCATCGTATTGGCCGATCATTGTTTCGTCAATTTTTTTTTTTAATTCTTAGAAGGAATATTTATAATTTGTTTTCACATTAGTTCACGAGATGTACATATGATAAAGATGGCTAACGGTAATTCTTCTAATCTTCGTAACAGAATGGCAAATGGCAATGTGTACCTTATTATTAAGTGGGTTAGTTCCATCAAAGATTGTAATATTTGGGTGATCTATACATATATTAAAGTACAAATTGTAGAGGTAAAATTATCATAAAAAAATTCAGTCAAAAATTTGTTAAGAAATAATTGTTTGTCGAAAATTTATGCAAGTAGTTTTGCGTCGTAGTTGGTTGGTTGGTGTCATTGTATCAGCATTCAAATTTTGAAATTTTTAGATTTTTAAAATTAAAAATATTATCAAAACTTAGTACTACTACTTTTTTAACTATGTCCTAGCTCTACACCACATTCAATTTGAAATTTTTAGATTTTTTAAATTAAAAATATTACCAGAACTTAGTACTACTACTTATGGTGTGAACTGTAAACATTCATATTTTAAACTTTTTTTAGAATTTTTTAAAATAAAAAAATATTACCAAAACATGCATTGTTAACAATTAACATTTAACAATCATTCACAGCTTTAATTTTTTAGATTTTCTTAAAAAAAATCACCAAAACATAACTGTATATGTCCATGCAAAATATTAATTATTTTTTAAATTCTAATAAAACTATGGTGTAAACATTCATATTTTAAACTTTTTAGATATTTTTAAATAAAAAAATATCACCAAAACATACATATAGATAACAATTGATCGACAACCATTCACATCTTTAATTTTTTTGATTTTCTAATAAAAATATCACCAAGAAATAACCAAATGCTCATCGAAAATATGCAAATTTTTTTTAATTCTAATACTACTTTTGGTGTAATCAAATGACTTATTGTGTCATTAACGGGCATTTTGAATGGCAATCATTTAAATTTTTAATTTTTTAATTATAATACTACCCGTGGTGTAAACAAAGGGATGTAAGCTTTTAATGGGAAAAAAGAGATAAAAGACGTCGATACGTTTAAAACAAAATAATGAAAAAATAAATTTGATTATTTTTAATTCTAATTAATATACTTCTTCAAATATATTTAATATGTTAAATCTATAAAACAAAGAAAGTAATCAATTTTGTTTATCGGGGAAAAAATATTACTATGTGGTACGTGTTCATACGCAATAAATGTATATAAATCTCCAATTGATTCAATTTAAAAACATTAAAAACATGTTTATGAATATATTTTACAAATATGATGTTATATATGTGAACTATCATTCGATAAGTTATAATTATTCCTTAATATATACTAATAATATTATAACCAATATTTCAACTATTAATAAAATTTAAATTTAAAATGTGTAGACCAATTTCCGTACATTGTACGAGAGATGATAATACTAGTTTTGTAATTATAACACCGTCTTTAATGATTTTTGCAATTAAAGCATGCTTTCGACTAATTTAGACCGACATGGCATACCAAATTTACATGTGTACACTCTATGTGTGTAATCATGTTATTATAAAATGACACACACACTAGATTTGTGGTACATTCAAAATGTTAGATATTAAATTGTTATTTTGTTTAGGGTTAATTGTCTTAAAATACATATACTTTGGGGTGGTTTTGATTTTTTACACGTTTTAAAATAATATAGTTTTAATAATATGAACTTAGCACTTGTTTGGTTTTTCACATGGTTTTCAAATTTCGTCAACTGAAATGACGTGGTTGTCACAGATTTCCACATGTACATCTACATGGACAATAAATTGTCTTAAAATACATGAATTTTTGATCAATTTTGGTCAGATTAATTAGAGTGCAGTGCCTTAATTTGAAAATTATGTGAAAAATCAAACAAGTGCTAAGTTCATGTTATAAAACTATGTTTTTTAAAACACGTGAAAAACAAAAAAAAAACACCGCAAAATTTATGTATTTTAAGACAACCCTTTTATTTATAAAAGATCGTGACATTTTTGTGAAACACTTGAAAAGTCAGACTAAAATCTGATATTAACCTATTATATGAATGGGCAAACTATAGTTTATATCTCAAACCATTTTCGTTATTTTTCAAGTATATCACAAGTTAGCTTTTGTCGATAAAATATCTAAGTCGTTTAAGAACTCATATTAACCTAACATCACCATCATATTCTCTCGTCTCTTGCCATCCTTCGTCCACGGCCTCTCGCCGCCGACAATCTCCCTCACACACATACAACACTCCCAACTGAACATACAACACAACCTCAACTCATATACCTATCAGCAGTAGCCCAAGACAAAACAGATGAAATACGAAGGAAAATCAGTTTTCCGACAGATTTTTTTGATGGACTTTTGACAGAGAAATGAGGGTTCAAATGATGTCTAATTGAATATCCAAGGCCATATATGGAAAGCTGGATAAGATAGGTTCGAAATGGTATAAAATACATCGAAATCCAATGGTCGGATCATCAGGAAAAGGCAGAACAAGTTGCTGTGTCGCACAGCGGCACACAGCTGCGGCAGCAGCTGTTCATGGCTTCATTCCTGATTATCAGGGTGTGAATTCGAGGACGTATTTATATGCATGTGTTCTATACCTCTGTATTAACATCTAATAAAAGTTTCACGAAGAACAAACATGATTTAGTGCATAAAGAAATGACTAAAAGATGATAAATAATGGTTCTTCGACATGGTTTTTCGGGAACTTACGATGCAAAAATAAAAGACCAACCGATGCTGGATCAAAGATTTGATACTGCCGAAACAAACCTTGCAACAATAGGGTTTACAAATGATATAAAGATTATAATAGTTGAAGAATCGGATTTACCAAATATCAGCTCGAAAGATGGTGACGAGTGGAGAACGAAGGTTGAGGAACTAACTTTGTCCTCTGTCTTCTTTTCATAATTTCTAAGGAATGAACTCAAATGTTGAGAATATTACATATTAGTATGCTCCACACGTGTACAGTATAGTACACTAATCCATTTCAATCTTTTCCCAAATGGCTAAATTTAATTGGAGGTTGTTCATGACTATCTAAATGAACATAAAATTTCTTATTCCATTTATCTTTGAAATGAATAGACCCACTACTAGTATCTCAATTAGAATTTGTTGGACGTGGGCCTGGTTACATAGGCTGAAAATAAATCGATTAATTTGACATGAATTGGAGTATTTTGGGCTCAAATTATCAAATGGAAGAAATTTAATTGGAAGCTCAAATGAAGTCCAGTTTAAATAATTTTAGTGCCAAAATGATCCCATTAATGTCTATTTTTATAATATGAAGACTAATATGAATTAGAGAACTCAACTAAGGTCGAGACTTTTCTTCATCTTATAGTGCTTCTAAGATCATAATTTAACTAATCCAAAATAATTTGGATTCTAATTTCATGAAATTTCTTACTATATATTAAATTTAAATACTATAATTTTCAGGATGTTACAACTTGGACCGATTTAACTTAATTATTCATTCAAATTCCATTAAAGAAAAGGAATATTAAATTAAATCACAAGATGATCATATATGAATAATCTTAATCCTAAGCGATTATAGACTCCTGTTTATTTCAATGTGATTCTTAATTTGCTCGTTAAAGTTTGTTTGCCAACATTCTCTAAACTTGTATTTTAGATTCACGTTTGAATTAAATAGTTGGGAATGTAATTTATAGATATGGAATCCATTCCTTCTTTTGAGAAGAAGAAAGATAATTCTCTCATTTGTTAATTCTGGAACTGAGTGATTAGAGATCTCTAATTTATAAATCGTTTATAAATTAATCGCTCACTGGTGAATTAATGGTAAATGAGGAAAAGAAATAATTGAAGAGGTTAACGGATATTACCTGTCTTCAATTATGAATTATCTATGGATGATTAATTCATATGAAATGATTAAATCAATGGACTGCTCATATTCGTAGAGTAAATATGTTCTATAATTAAAGAGAGTGCAATTCCGAATTTTTAGTGGAATAATATCGGAATTAATAAATCAAATAAATTAATTAAAGAGTTTAATTATTTATTCCATTTATTGGAGCTCTTGATTATAGGTCCATGGTCCCCGATTCGCCTTCCTATATTATTGACGGGTTAATAATAATATTTAAGTTCCTAAAGTGTTATGAAAAATAAGTTTTCATAAAGTTTGGACTTATGTGTAAATATTAGTTAATTCCGGGAATATATGATATTCCACAGTTTGACTGTGCTAGGAATTAAATAAATATAAGATATTTATATTATTTACATATTAGTGATAAATAATAATTATATGAGATAATTATTAATTTGTTTCCTTATCTACACGATTCTGAATCTGTTTAAGATAGGAAACTGATATGTATTGGGATTTGACCTATATCTAATTATAAATATAACATTAGAGAGAAGAATTGTTTACACCGTTTTTGAGAATCACGTGAGACGTGAGACTTGAATATTAATTCTATATGCTTAGAATTAATTCTCGAGAGGCGTGAATTAGGAAAAGAGGATTAAGAAAGAAATTGATTTTTGGAAAATCAATCCACGCCAATCTCGTCTCGGCCAAATCAAATAGTTTTATTTTTAATTCAATTCTTTTCTCTTGTCGTTCATATATTAAATTCAGTTTAATATCCTCCTAATACTACAGCCCAATTCTGCGATTTCATGTGTTGAAATAATCGTAAAAAAATTAAGTTAGGAACTTAATAGATTTATTTTGGTGCCCACTCACTACCGTTCAAAGGGAGGATCAAATTGGAAGATCGTGGTATTTATGAGATTCAAGATTCAAAGGTTTATCAAAGAAGACGGGGGAGATTTAAGAAAAATGGTATTTTCTTTATCTCTGCTTTAGTATTAAATAAATTTAATTTGCATGGATATTATATTTTTATATCAAGATCTATATTCTGATTAATACCGCTTCCGCTCCCGTTCGATTTGATCGAAAAGACGGATTTTATTCGACCCGAAATTTATTTCTGATCGGTTTAATTTCCAACAAATGGTATCAGAGTCAGGTTGTTTTGATATAAGAATATGATTCCATGGAATTAAATTTATTTACGAGTGGGCTATAGGATTTGATCTTATTTTTGTGATGAATGAATGGATGCATGGATGTTTTTGGATTGATGCCTTAAATTGGTTTTTGATAGGATCATGATGTACACCCTAAGTTTAAAGGGTATAGAAGTTGTAATTTTATATAGATTGGTTTTTGCCTATCCCTCCCCGATTACTCTGCTATGTAATTTATTTTTTTCTATTTAGATTTAGGGGTGTAATTTAAGGCATCGATCCAATTCATCATTTATAATTTCTTGCAAATTATTTGATGTGTATGTGATATATGTGTCATGCATTATTATGTCATTCATGAAACCCACTCCGAGCATGTTCATAATTTTAAATAGTTTAATATTATGATTGATCTATAAGATAGATATAATCTATGAGATAGATTTTTATTTTATTTTTTTTATGGATGATCTAAATCTGATTTTTATGAAAAATCAGATTTTCACAAAAAAAATGAAAATAAAATAAAAATACGGGTATGGTCCATGGGGGGCAACAATCGAATTGTTCGATTTTTTAAGATGGACTAATTATGTATTTTTTTTGTGTTTATTTTTGTTATTTTTGGATCATCCTAATTCATTAATTATTTTGATAATTTAAGGATTTGATTAAAAAATTAATTTTTTTAATCTAAAAGTTAGATTGTTAAAAAAAAAAATTTAATCAAATAATCAATAAGATTGGTTTTTGTTAAAACATATGATGTTTTATAACTTAAAAGTTTATGAAACTTTTATTATAAAATTTTGGTTCGATAATTTATTTTAATCTAATTGTTAGATTGAAATATAATTATTTTAATGAAATAAACTAATAAGATTGTATTTTGTTAAAACATTTGATGTTTTATAACTTAAAAGTTTTTGAAACTTTTATTATAAAATAATGAGTGAGAGAAGGTTTTATGACAATAATACCTATAGTCTCCACTATTGATAAAAGCAAGGTGAGATTTTAGTGACGCCTCGCGACGACTAGCTTTCGTCCCCCTACGAAAGGCTTTCACTAAAAAATCAATAATCAAGGCTTTCCGAAAGGATAAGTTTTTGAAATTTAATTCTTAATCTTCCTACCCTACGGCGGCGATTATGAATTAGTTTTAAAAGACTGAAATAGTAGGTCACACTCATAAAAATGTTAATAAATTGTTTGTTAATATTTTTGACTGAAATAAAAGGTGATTAATAAAATAAATGAAGATATGAGATGTCTTGATTATTTATTTTATTAATGGAGATTGTCTCTATTTAATTATCTTTTGATTTGACCTATTCTACGGCGGAATTTCAATTGTGAGATTAAATTACCTTAGAATTGGTAGGATAAATTGTTATTGCATCATGCATCACATTTATGATTCCTAAAGTACATGTTATGTGATGTTTGTTCTTAAATTTATGTCGCTTTATTTATTTTTCAGCAATATGTCTAGTCCAATGTTTGCACTGCTTCATGAAAAATTATCTGGTGACAACTTTGTCAAGTGGAAAAGTAACATTAATATTGCACTCGTATGTGAGAACTTGAAATTTATTTTGACTGAGAATGTTCCACCTGAACCCCCTGCAAACGCCGCTCGTAATGTACGAGAAATTATGAAAGATGGGTTATGGTAAATAATAAGGCTCGTGCCTATATGCTTGCCGGTATGAATGACGTGCTTAGACTAAAACATGAGAATACAGAGACTGCCCGTGGAATGATGGAGTCTCTGAATGAGATGTTTGGTCAACCTTCTATTCAATCAAAGCATGAGGCTATTAAGATGGCTATGAATGCTAAGATGAAGAAGGGACAGTCAGTGGGAGAACATGTTTTGCACATGATCAACTACTTCACTGAAGCCGAAACCCATGGTGCAACAATTGATGATGGCACCCAAGTGAGTATGATTTTGGAATCACTCTCACCTGCTTTCCTGCAATTTAAAAGCAACTATGTGATGAATAAGTTGAGTTATACATTAACTTAGTTGCTGAATGAATTGCAAACTTTTGAGGCCATTTCACTTGGAAAGGTCAAAGAAGGGGAGACAAATGTTGCCGAGAATAAGCAATCTTCTTCTAAGAAGATAAAAGGAAAAGGTCAAGGTGGACAATCAAAACAAAAGAAAAGGAAAGTTTCTTATGAAAAAAAGAACAGTTCTTCAAAGAAACCAAATGGAAAATGTTTCCATTGCAGTGAGGATGGACATTGGAAAAGAAATTGTCCCAAGTACCTTGCTCAGTTAAAGGAGAAAAAGAAAGGTAAATTTGATTTACTTGTTCTTGAATCTTGTTTAGTGGCTAAAGATTCTTCTACTTGGGTAGTTGACTCGGGCGCTACTAATCACGTTTGTTCTTCTTTGCAGATGCTTAACTCTTATGAAGAGCTAGCAGATGGTTCTTTCACTATGCGAGTAGGCAATGGTGCAGTCGTTTTGGCAAGAGCAGTGGGAGTCGTTAAACTTAATTTCATAGATAGGAATCTGGTTTTGAACAATGTTTATTACATTCCTAGTTTTCGTAGAAATTTGATTTCTGTTTCAAAGTTGCATGAACAATTGTTTTTCCTTTCTTTTAGTAATAATGAGATTATTATTTCCAAGAATGGGCGTAATATTTGTAATGCAAAAGTTGAAAATAGACTCTATTTAATTAAGCCAAACGAACAACCACTGCTAAATGCCGAAATGTTTAGAGTAAAACATCCTAAAAGGTAAAAGGTTTTTTCATGATAATGATACATATCTTTGGCATCTAAGATTAGGTCATATTTCATTAGATATGATAAATAGGCTAGTAAATGATGGTCCTTTAAGAGAGCTAAATGTTAGCACTCTCCCTATTTGTGAATCCTGTCTAGAAGGAAAAATGACTAAGAGAGCTTTCACGACAAAGGGATCTAGAGCCAAAGAACCACTTGAGCTTGTTCATAGTGATGTTTGTGGTCCTTTATCCACACAAGCTAGAGGTGGTTTTGAGTACTTCGTCACTTTTATTGATGATTACTCTAGATATGGATATCTTTATCTTATGCATAGGAAATCCGAAACTTTTGACAAGTTTAAGGAATTCCATGCAGAAGCTTAAAAGCAGCTAGGTAAATCTTTGAAGTGTCTTCGATCTGATCGAGGAGGCGAGTATATTGATACCGAGTTCAAAGATTATTTGATAGAGCATGATATTTTACACCAACTCACAACACTTGGCACCCCTCAGCAAAATGGTGTTGCTGAAAGGAGAAACCGAACTTTGCTTGAAATGGTTAGATCCATGATGAGCTACTCTACACTGCCTGATATGTTCTGGAGATATGCGTTGCAAACAATGGCATACATTTTGAATGTAGTTCCGTCTAAGTCAATCCTAAAGACACCTCTAGAGTTGTGGAAAGGAAGTAAACCTAGTTTACGCCATTTTCGCATATGGGGGTGTCCAACACATATGCTTAAAGGAAAGACTGGAAAATTGCATCCACGATCAGAAGTGTGTCTGTTCATAGGATATCCCACAAGAACAAGAGGAGGTTTGTTTTATGATCCACAAGAAAAGAAAGTAATAGTTTCGACTAATGCTATCTTTCTTGAAAATGATTATATGCAAAACTTTCGACCTCGTAGTAAAGTTGTACTCGAAGAGTTACTTAATGATAAGATCAAACCACAGTCCATGAAAGTTGTTGGAGAAACCACTAATGATACCACTGAACCAAATCAGAATATCATGGCACCTAGACGCAGTGGTAGGGTGATTGTTCCACCGATCCGCTATCATCAAGATGAAGAGGCAAATGTTGCCATTTCTGATGGAGTCGATGATGATCCATTAACATTTAAATATGTGATGGAAGATTCTGATAAAGAGAGATGGCTTGAGGCTATGAACCAAGAAATGGAGTCTATGTATTCCAATTCTGTCTGGGCTCTTGTAGATCTACCTAAAGGTGTCAGACCAATAGAGTGTAAATGGATCTATAAGAGAAAGAGAGGTGTGGATGGAAAAGTAGAGACTTTCAAAGCAAGGCTTGTGGCTAAGGGTTATACCCAAAAGGAAGGAGTCGACTATGAGGAGACTTTCTCTCCTATAGCCATGCTTAAATCCATCTGTATACTTCTTTCAATCGCTGCATGTCTTGACTATGAAATATAGCAGATGGATGTCAAGACAGACTTTTTGAATGGCTATCTAGATGAAGATATCTACATGTAGCAACCAGAGAGTTTTGTAGCTGAAGGGCAAGAGCAGAAAGTCTGCAAATTGCTTAGATCCATTTACGGACTAAAGCAAGCATCTCGGTCTTGGAACCATAGATTTGATAAGACCGTTATATCATATGGTTTTAACCAAAACATTGATGAACCTTGTGTCTACAAGAGAATCAAGGATGGTAAAGTGGCATTTTTAGTGCTTTATGTGGATGTAATTCTACTCATTGGGAATGATGTGGAAACGTTATCTGCAATTAAAGATTGTCTGGCCAAGCAATTCCAAATGAAAGATTTAGGAGAAGCGAATTATATTCTCGGAATTCGAATTGTTCGAGATTACAAGAATAAATTATTGGCACTGTCTCAAGCATCTTATATTGATAAGATGATGTTGCGTTATAGAATGCAAGATTCCAAAAAGGGTTACCTACCAACCCGACATGGAGTCATTCTCTCCAAGGAAAAGTGTCCTAAGACACCTGAAGAGGAAGAAAACATGAGACACATACCCTATGCCTCTGCAGTAGGCAGCCTAATGTGTGCCATGTTGTGTACTAGGCCCGACATTTGTTATGCGGTGGGTATAGTTAGTCATTTTTAATCAAATCCAGGAATTGATCATTGGATAGTAGTGAAGAATATTCTCAAGTATCTTCGGAGAACGAGAAACTATATGCTTATCAATTCAGGTGATGACCTTCAAATAGATGGATACACTGATTCTGATTTTCAATCAGACAAGGATAATTGAAAGTCGATATCTAGGTCAGTGTTTACTCTTGGTGGCGGTGCCATAGTCTGGAAACGTATCAAGCAATCCAGTACTGCAGACTCCACTATGGAGGCTGAATATATAGGAGCTTCTGAAGCAGCTAAAGAAGCAGTATGGCTAAAGAAGTTCCTTACTGATTTGGAAGTTGTTCCAAATTTGGATAGAACAATCACCTTATATTGTGACAATAGTGGTGCAGTGGCCAATTCAAAGGAACCTCGAAGTCACAAGAGATCAAAGCATATAGAAAGGAAGTATCATCTGATCCGAGAGATAGTACAAAGAAGAGACCTGACAATTCTCAAGATTGCGTCTGCTGACAACCTTGCTGATCCTTTCACTAAGACTCTGCCTGCAAAAGTGTTTGAGAGGCATATTCATAATTTTGGACTCAGAGACATGTCTCATATGCTTTAGGGCAAGTGGGAGATTGTTGGGGACTGTGCCCTTAAAGCAATTGTGAATTGTATTTATCTTATTTATAAAAGCGACATTTATTTTCGAACTAATATGCTTATTGAATACATTTATTTTACATCACAGAAAATCCCTAGTTTATTTAATATTACCATAATCTTAGTATATAAGTGTTATATACAAGAGGATTAAGATTATGAAAAATAAACTAAAAATGAAGTCCGTGACGAATTTAATTAAAGTATGGGATCTTTAATTAAAATGTCACTAATGCAGCCCAATGACATTATGAATGTGATCGTTTTATCCAAACCGTTGATGTGGAGACATCCAGTTGGATGCATTTATATATGATATGATCATATAGGACTTGGACCGATTTAACTTAATTATTCATTCAAATTCCGTTAAAGAAAAGGAATATTAAATTAAATCACAAGATGATCATATATGAATAATCTTAATCCTGATCGATTATAGACTCCTGTTTATTTCAAGGTGATTCTTAATTTGCTCGTTAAAGTTTGTTTGCTAACATTCTCTAAACTTGCATTTTAGATTCATGTTTGAATTAAATAGCTGGGAATGTAATTTACAGATATGGAATCCATTCCTTCTTTTGAGAAGAAGAAAGATAATTCTCTCATTTGTTAATTTTGGAACTAAGTGATTAGAGATCTCTAATTTATAAATCGTTTATAAATTAATCGCTCACTCGTGAATTAATGGTAAATGAGGAAAAGAAATAATTGAAGAGGTTAACGGATATAACCTGTCTTCAATTATGAATTATCTATGGATGATTAATTCATATGAAATGATTAAATCAATGGACTGCTCAAATTCGTAGAGTAAATATGTTCTATAATTAAAGAGAGTGCAATTCTGAATTTTTAGTGGAATAATATCGGAATTAATAAATTAAATAAATTAATTAAAGAGTTTAATTATTTATTCGATTTATTGGAGCTCTTGATTATAGGTCCATGGTCCCCGATTCGCCTTCCTATATTATTGACGGGTTAATAATAATATTTAAGTTCCTAAAGTGTTATGAAAAATAAGTTTTCATAAAGTTTGGGCTTATGTGTAAAT
Organism: Perilla frutescens; assembly: GCA_026008535.1. Classification (NCBI taxonomy): domain Eukaryota; kingdom Viridiplantae; phylum Streptophyta; class Magnoliopsida; order Lamiales; family Lamiaceae; genus Perilla; species Perilla frutescens. The sequence goes on along the minus strand of BRKX01000013.1, from coordinate 43,042,403 downwards.
ATTAGTTAATTCCGGGAATATATGATATTCCACAGTTTGACTGTGCTAGGAATTAAATAAATATAAGATATTTATATTATTTACATATTAGTGATAATTAATAATTATATGAGATAATTATTAATTTATTTCCTTATCTACATGATTCTGAATCTGTTTAAGATAGGAAACTGATATGTATTGGGATTTGACCTATATCTAATTATAAATATAACATTAGAGAGAAGAATTGTTTACGCCCGTTTTTGAGAATCACGTGAGACGTGAGACGTGAGACTTGAATATTAATTCTATATGCTTAGAATTAATTCCCGAGAGACGTGAATTAGGAAAAGAGGATTAAGAAAGAAATTGATTTTTGGAAAATCAATTTTTTGCCAATCTCGTCTTGGTCAAATCAAATAGTTTGATTTTTAATTCAATTCTTTTCTCTTGTCGTTCATATATTAAATTCAGTTTAATATCCTCCCAATACTATAACTCAATTCTATGATTTCATGTGTTGAAATAATCGTAGAAAAATTAAGTTAGGAACTTAATAGATTTATTTCGGTGCCCACTCACTACCGTTCAAAGGGAGGATCGAATTGGAAGATCGTGGTATTTACGAGATTCAAGATTCAAAAGTGTATCAAAGAAGACGAAGGAGATTTAAGAAAAAGAGTATTTTCTTTATCTCTTCTTTAGTATTAAATAATTTTAATTTGCATGGATATTATATTTTTATATCACGATCTATATTCTAATTAATACCATGGATATTATATTTTTATATCACGATCTATATTCTGATTAATACCGCTTCCGCTCCCGTTCGATTTGATCAAAAAGATGAATTTTATTTGACCCGAAATTTATTTCGGATTGGTTTAATTTCCAATAGAAATCGGTATGAAGCTGGACAAGTCTGAGCTTCAGTCATGGTAGATAGTATTAGTAATAATTAAATTGATTGGTGGGTGGTGTTGTTGTTAGTGCCATCTTCATGCACTAAGTATTTGTGTTAATGTATTGGCGAGATATGTTCGACAATGTGTGCCTGGGTATGTCCTACGAAGATTTATTTTCTATTGTGCAAGAAAAGAAGAACAGTTGGTGAACTGTTCCAGAGTTTGTCCCAGACAGAACCAGGGACACTCTATTTATGGTAGTTTCCTTGCTGGAAAGATCTTGCACCAAACCAGTTTGGAAGGTCAAGATTTATTCATTTTACTGCCTTGTGGTGTAAATCCAGTGCTGCATTAACCCCACTACACATGGAGAGTATCTACACACGTTTGAAAGGCCACAAACCACAATCTACTTACCATGTTGGCGTTGGATGGAGATCGACGCCTATATGAAGACCGAATTGAGGAGCAATCGGTACCACTTATATTTTGTTTAGATTCTAGTGTTAGAATCAGTTTGTGGTCGTTTGTAACTAGTAGTTGTTCATTAATACGTTCAACGTGATAGACTAGTTTTGAGTGTTTTCAAGTGAAACACGTGAGGGGATTTTTATTCCAGTTTTGTACGCAATCTCAGGAGAGATTGTAAGTTGAAGTCGTGGGTAGCTAGAGGGAGTCTAGTGTCACGGTTGTGAGGGGATCTTACAACTTTCGGCTAGCGAAACAGTTCGAGGAGAAGAACGGGCGACATAAGGCGGGAGGCTTGTATGTGTAAGATCCTTAATACCCTCTTCGAAGGAGTAACTGTCGGGACTTCAAGTTTAGGAGCAATCCTTCGGAGTAGGTTGTTTAAACCGAACTGGGTTACCATCTCATGCGTTTTTACTGCTTTAATCTTTTATGTTCTTGCATCTGTCTCACACATATCAAAGAACAGTTTTAAGCAGTTAACTATGACTAGTATAAGCACGGATTACTGTTTTTCAATGGGCACCAGAGCGGGTTGCCTGTATTCAGGGTTGATCTTGGGGTATTAATCCGTGTTTTTGTGTTGTTTTGCGAGTCGGGGGTTCAGGGGGCGAAGCTCCCTAATGGGGGCTAGGAGGCAACGCCCCCTGCTTTTTCGGTGTGTATTAAAAGTACTTCGAAAAATTTAAAGTTAAATGGAGTCGAAAATGTCCGAGAGTCGAAATACTAAAAGGAGTTGAGATTGGCGCACCGTGCGCCCGCGGGGCGGGCAAGATGCGCGCGCCAGCGCGGGGCTGCGCGGGCGCGGGGAGCCTGGGCTGAGAGCCCCCTTGCGCGGTCGCGCGGGCTGGGCCGGATTTCTACCTATAAATACCACACTTATTCATTTCATCTTCATTTCTTCTCTCCTTTTTGAGCGATTTTCCTCCATCTTTCTCTTTTGGAAGGGGATCCTACCATCATCATCCATCATCTAAGGTAATCTAACACCCCTTCCCTCTTGATGATTAAGCTCCATTCTTGTTGATTTGAATCTAGGGTTCATACCCAAAAAATTATGGTTTTCGATTTTATTGATCCTCTTGCTTTGATATCTCAAAAATATGGTTTATTTACCTCCTTGAAGCTATATGTGAAGTTATATTGAATTCCTATGGTTCATTGTTGCTAGGGTTTGGATTTTTGCCCTAATTTCCCTTGAGATGTTGACAATTGTTTGGAGGTGTTGTGATGGTTGTTTGGGGTTGATTTTCATGTATGTTAGAGCCCTAGGATGAAGGTGTTTGTATTTGAAATGTTGGGTTTAAAGGATTTAAATTGAGTGTTGAGCATGTGGTTTAAATGGGTGCACGTAATGTGTTCGACTAAATGTTTCAAAGAGTTTTATGTGTATTTTGAGTCCAAAATCACAGTATGAGCTTGTATATCCATGGTTGTGTATGTGGGTATGTTTGAAGACCTTAAAGCAAAGTATAGCATGAATTTGGTCTAAATTATGATTTAATTATATGACTCGACATCTAAAATGAAAAGCGATTTAAAGGTGCTAGGCGACGTATTGGGGCTCGAGGAGGACAACTTGTGCACGGCTAAGGAGTATTTCAAAGGTTGAGATATTGTGAAAGCGTCTCATAAGGTGGGGTAACTCTAAACTGTGAACACGTGTAAAGTTATAGTTATTGTTGTGCTTTGATTGTATAAGTATGAAGGGTCTTCGGACCAGAGATAAAAGAGACCCTTCGGGGCATAACAGAGATCCTTCGAGATCGACAAAGAGACCCTTCGGGGCAGAGATCCTTTGGGATCGAATATAGACCTGTTAATGTCCTCCCTGGGGGGTATTATGTCTGCGGACATCCCTACAGGGCCAAAGATGTTCATTAACGGGGGTATCATGATGTTTGGACCCTACGGGGTTGAGACTAGTCTCCACAAAGTAAAGAAAAGTCCATATGTTATATTTTCACTTGTGCAATTAGCTATAACTATTTACAGTGTTCCCCACTGAGTATGTTGTTAAATACTCACCCCATTCATTCAATGAATTTCAGGTTGAGGAGTCGAGGCCTGGGTAGGTGCGTTGTGAATACAAGAGAAACCCCACAAGCTTGTGTTTAATTTTGCTTGCTTTTGAATACGCATATTATTAGTATTTTTACATTGATCATTCTTTCTGTCTTATGAACAATGATTATTGGGGATGGGAATAGCTCGATCTTTTGTGGTTATGCTATGTTTAACTCGATATATTATGCTAATGGTTTGAAGGCGGGTCGATTGACCTAGGAGCCTATGTTGTGTAAATATAGGTCGTAGAATTCCTATGCTATGTTTGTTAATTTAGGGTGCTAGACGGACGGGTTGTTTAAGACCCATGAGCCCGATAGGTTAGATGATTGTATGAATGATGTGGATGGGTTTATTCTATGCTTCCATTAAATACTATGTTGTGTGATAGTGTAGATTCGATAGATTGCATGCTAATTTGTGAAAGGTTTACATTGAGAATTATGACGTCATGCCTATTCATGCTTTTCGACCTAAGCTTCCGCTCATTTTATTATAACTGCATAAAATTAAGTGCCTATGCAATGATTCTATTAAATACCATGTTGTATGACAAGTTAGATCCGATAGGTTGTATGTTATAATTGTGAAAAATTTGTATTGGGAATTATGATTTTATTCCTCATAATGAAACTTGATCTTAACCTCCGCTCAATTTAAAATAAGCACTCCAAAATGAGTAAATAAATTATTTGTTAAGTGACGTGGCCAAACGGAGTAGTTTGGGGCGTTACACAATATCTGTCTTGGACAGTTTCTACTTTGGAGGAATGGTTACTTTTCAACGACTAGTAGTGCCCTTGTTTTTCGCATCACGATCGGTTCTACTTTCCCATACCAAGCTGCAGGGTGGTGTGCGTGGGGTGTGTAAGTTAAGGAAATTTACATAACTTACTTTCCTAATTAAGGTTTTAACCTTATTTTTTCAAAAGAGACAGAATCTCAGCAAAATTTCCAAGTCGTTCTCTCTCTCTCTGGTGTTTGCTTGATTTTTTGTTGTTCGAACTCCAATGGCGGACAAAGCTGTTTCTTCTAAGCCCTCTCAAGTCAAGAAACCCAGAATTTCTACAGAAGACTTGCGACGACAACTTGCAGAGCTTTCTCAACAAATTTTGTTCTCGTCTTCAATAGCCTCTGTCTCTGCTCTTGTGAAGCCATCTGTTGCTTCCTCCGAAGCCCTTGCTTCTGTGCCAACTTTTGTGGCACCTTCTGCTATTTCGCCGCCTAGGTTTGTGTCTGAGACAGATCTCACTGTTCAACCCTCTCCTAGGGTTTCTGAAGGGCCATCCTCTCTGCCCATGGTATCTGTGGAAATTTTGGATGCTTCAATTGCGGCTGTTATAGAGAATGTTCGAGGTACTAAAGTCTCCTTGGCCCCTGATGAAGATGATGTCATCGCCTCTATTGTTGATGAAGAGCCTACCTCTATTGAGGAATTTACTGCATCTCTTGATGCTCTAAAGTTTGTTCAAGCTCCGTCGAGTCTTGCTGTTGCTCCTGTGTATAGTGACACGGCCATTGTCACTTTTCAAGTTCCTCTTGGTGAAGTATCACATGGTGCTGCTGCTGAAGCCCTTGTTCAAGATCAAGGTGAAGATGATATTGATATCTCCTTTCTCGATGAGGATTCTCCTGTTCATGAGGATGATTCTTCCAGAGGCTACCTCCTCCAAAACTTGCGGGTCCAAACGCAAGTTGGAGTTGAGAGATGTTCCAGTCACTCCTCCGGTGTCTGATGATGAAGATGACACACCTATCGCCAATTTGAAATCGAAGGTGTTGGCTAATGTTGCTGCGAAGAAGGTTTCTTCTTCAAAAACCCCCAAATCCAAGAAAGTTACTGCTAAGAAGGGGTCTTCATCAAAACCCCCCAAATCGGTGAAGCCCTCTGGAAAAAAGGCTATGGTTAAGAAGTCTGATGTTGTTCCTGCTCACCGTGTTACACGGAGTGTGTCTGAGCAGAGGATGGGATTGATGTCGGGACGTCATCGCCCGCTGATGAAGCAAGCCAGAGCTCATTCCCCCTCTGAAGACGAAGCAGAGGATGTCCCTAAGTCTGTTCCAGATAGATCAGATTTAGATTCTGAAGGCTTTGATTCTAGTAAGTTCATCTCTGCTTTTCATCAATCGCAATTCAAGATTGTTGCTGGTCGCTCGTTAGTTTCAGAGCGTTGCTTGATTAAGTCTGATATAGAGGGAACGGGTGTTGATACCTTGTTGCATGATCTTCAATTGGAAAAATCTGCTTACTCTGCTCCTCCATTCATAACTGCTGTTGTACATGAATTTTATGCCAACTTGTCCAAGCGCATGCGTGATGCTTCCTATAAGCATGCTTTTTCAGTTTTTATGCGGGGTCATTGGATTGCTTTTTCCCCTGCTGTGATTAATGAGTTTTTAGGTCGTGAGAATGTTGTTGCCCCTGCGCCAGTGTTTGATATGAATGAAGTTGTGTCGGAATTGACCAGGGGAAGTCGATGTGTTTGGCCCTCTGGACGTGCTTTGTTAGCTTATGATTTGAGTGTGAAGTACTCGATACTTCACAAAGTTGCTGTTCGAAATTGGTTGCCCAGTACTCATGATTCTACTGTGGGCAAGCCCATGGCCTTGTTGCTGTTTAAAGTGGGCACTCGTAGCGAGTTTAATCTTGGTCTGCTTATCTTTGAGAATGTGTTTGCTCATGCTGAATCTGCTCGTGCCCAGCAACCTGTTGGCTATCCTGGTCTCATCTTCAGCATCATAATGGCCCAGCATGATGTGGTTTCTGCCAATGATATGTATGCTCCTGTTTCGCAACCGCTGGCTATGAGTCACAAGCTCTTTTCATCCCAGCATGCTCCGGATGTCCCTGCCCGAGATGCTGATGATCGCTTCGCCTCTGTGCCATCATCTGTCCCAGAAAGATCTGCAGTCTCTTTTTCAGTTACATCTGTTTTCTTTGACAGGCACATAAAGTCCTTGGAACGTGAACTGTTGTGCTTGACCAAGTCCATCCGGACATTCAAATCCAGGAAGCAGGAGTTGGAGGCTTTGTTGATTGATCTCCGAGCTAGAGCCCTTGGACTTGCCTCGCCATTTGATGTGCCAAGCACTGCTTTTGTCCCGTCTGCTCGTGCGCCTGCTGCTGTTGATGTCGATGATGCTGATGATGTTGCTGCCTCCCCGGCCTGAAGTTTGATGTTTGCCCTTTCTGGCAACAATTAAGGGGGAGAAGAATGTTGGGTGAACAAAGGCCACGGTTGGATGAAGGATGGTCTTTTTACTGCTGCTGTGTTGAGCGTATGCTCATTTTTTATGTTTGATGATTTCTGAACAAATAATTTATTGGAGATGCTGTTTACCCCACTTTAATTTTTGTTGGTTTGTACTATATTTTTGATCAACTGACAATGCAGTTCTATACTGCAAAACAATGCGCTGATCGTGTTGAAGGCACTCCCAGTTCAGATTCAGGGGAAGTGTGCTTGTAACTGTCTCGGACAGTTTTTAAATATATCACTCTTTTTTATATATTGTTGATCTGCTAAGGTTATTCAAGTGTTGTGCAGATCGTGATGATAATTGTCGACCATAAACGCCAAAGGGGGAGATTGTTAGTGCCACCGTCATGCACTAAGTATTTGTGTTGTTGTATTAGCGAGATATGTTCGACAATATGTGTCTGGGTATGTCCCATGAAGATTTGTTTTCCGCTGTGCAAGAAAAGAAGAACAGTTGGTGAACTGTTCCAGAGTTTGTCCCAGATAGAACCAGGGACACTCTATTTATGGCAGTTTCCTTACTAGAAAGATCTTGCGCTGAACCAGTTTGGAAGGTCAAGATTTATTCATTTTACTGCCTTGTGGTGTAAATCCAGTGCTGCATTAACCCCACTACACATGGAGAGTATCTACACACGTTTGGAAGGCCACAAACCACAATCTACTTACCATGTTGGCGTTGGATAGAGATCGACGCCTATATGAAGACCGAATTGAGGAGCAATCGATACCACTTATATTTTGTTTAGATTCTAGTGTTAGAATCAGTTTGTGGTCGTTTGTAACTAGTAGTTGTTCATTAATACGTTCAACGTGATAGACTAGTTTTGAGTGTTTTCGAGTGAAACACGTGAGGGGATTTTTATTCCAGTTTTGTACGCAATCTAAGGAGAGATTGTAAGTTGAAGTCGTGGGTAGCTAGAGGGAGTCTAGTGTCACGGTTGTGAGGGGATCTTACAACTTTCGGCTAGCGAAACAGTTCGAGGAGAAGAACGGGCGACATAAGGCGGGAGGCTTGTATGTGTAAGATCCTTAATACCCTCTTCGAAGGAGTAACTGTCGGGACTTCAAGTTTAGGAGCAATCCTCCAGAGTAGGTTGTTTGAACCGAACTGAGTTACCATCTCATGCGCTTTTACTGCTTTAATCTTTTATGTTCTTGCATCTGTCTCACACATATCACATAACAGTTTTAAGCAGTTAACTAGAACTAGTATAAGCACGGATTACTGTTTTTCAGTGTTGTTATCTTGCCGTCATATACCAGTTTACTCAGCAAAATCTGCCAGCTTGTAAGCCCGTCCTATCACCTGCGTGGGTAAGCAAATTGCAAATGTTTGTCCGTGTATTTACAAGTCGTGTCGTGTGTGATGAAACTATAGTTTGATTACTTTGATTTTTTTGAGATTTTGTTCTTGATAGGTTGTTTCAATAATTTTGGTGGTGGGTGTGCTATTTATCCCGGCTGGGGTTGTTTGGCTTCATACGTGTAAATCTTTTTCTTCCCCTCTTAATGTTTTTGTCATGAGATTGTAGTTCACGGTCTATAAGCAGTCGATGAATGTTGATTTGAAGGTTGGTTGACATTCTGTCCGCAGATTGTTGAAATTGTATATAGATATGATGTTGAATGCGTTCCAGAACCATTCAGAGGGAACAACCGGCATACATAGAAAATGATTTCATTCCCAAAAACTGCACCAAATTCCTGAAGGTAGTATGCTCTGTTGCCGTCAGCTGTATATTTATCACTTATAAGTAGATAGTGAATTTGATTGTATCGATTTGTTTAATATGATCAATGTAGCTAAGCATATTGATTTCATAGTGGGTTCGTTAATTAAATTTCTACTAGTATGGTGAGAGCAAGAGCAAGCAGGGAGCAGAAACTTGATGTAAAAAATGTTTATCAGATCAGAACTCCTGATGCAATTTAGGCTTAGGATTTTTTTTGTCAACAAGGATGGAAATCCAATATAGTGTCTGTTCCATGTTTTTGTTCTTCTATTACGAGGGGTAGCTTAATATCAGATAGGCGGATCTCTAACAATGGTAGCTACGGTATAGAAAACATGGTAACTGCAGTTTTTCCTCCTTATTTTCTTTGAAAATACAACCTGTGATTTTGTTTTTTTGTTTGTTTTGGAAAAAGATAGGCGCCTGGATACTGGATAGGTGTCATGACTTTTGATGGCATTTAAAGTAATCCTGATGCATTACTGAGTAAAGCTTATTAAATATATTTTCTAACCTGTATTTCCAATTCGTGAGTTTAGACGACATTTTTGGTATGTATTGATATGTCCTGTCTATCACTCACATGTTTAACTTGTTTTTAGAATTTTCTCTCTTAACCACAAGCCTAGGGAAGATTATATATTTAACCTGTTCCAAAAACTTAATTTATAGGTTCCTCGGGATATGAAAGCTCCAATATACGTCTACTAACAGCTTGATAATTACTACCAGAACCATAGGCCATAAAATATTTATTTTCTCATGTCCAATTATGGAACATTGAGCTTACATATTCACTTTACCATATTTTGCTATGTATATTAAGTCAATTTCCTTGGTCTGGTTAAGGTATGTTAAGAGCCGAAGTGATCAACAGCTCTTGCATGGATTGAAGTCTCATGATATAGGTTCCTGCGCACCAGAGGATGTTAACAACGGTCTCCCAGTCGTCCCTTGTGGCCTGGTTGCTTGGAGTATGTTTAATGACACATGCTCCTTTTTCCATGGAGTAGATGAATTGAAAGTCAACAGGAAGAACATTGCATGGAAGAGTGATCGTGACCATAAATTTGAGAAGCATGTTTATCCCTTCAATGTTCAGAATGGAACACTAATTGGTGGTGCAAGACTTGACCCCAACATTCCTGTGAGTGATTTCTTTCTGCTTCAAAAGTTGAACTCTCTTAAATGCAAATTGTAATTCTCAAAGATTTGATGGTGCATCATGCCAATTTTATTTTTTTATTCAAATACGCCAATTATTCTGTTATTCAATTGTCTCTAATGGAGTCAACCTGAAGCAAATTGATTTATATCTTGCTTTCTTCAGTTTGTGTAATCTTCAAAATGCTGTCATGAGCTGGTAATTTTGTTTCTCATGCTTCTATCAAGCTGAACTCATCGTAATTCCTCCGATTCATGCACCGTCATTTCTTCATAGTTTGAATTTTACTTCTTTTGCTTCAAAATTATTTTGAAGTAATTGAACCACTATAAAATATTTTCAATTGCGATTTCGAATGCCATATTTTGGTTAACAGTAAGCCCAGGATAATATGCATCTATATGCTTCTTTTGTTTAGGACTTGACTAATATTTAAGTTTATGGATATGAATTTTCAGCTTCTCATGAAATATGAGCTCTGCATCTTTCTTTGCTACAAGTTACAACTGCATTTTTATTTTTCATATATGTAATGTTTTCAGCTATTTGTATATATATTCTGAATTTACCTCTTACCATCCCTTATAATTTTTTCTTCCTCCATTGATTCTTACAAATTGCACCTACCAGCCAAGTGATCAAGAGTTCCTTATCATATGGATGCGTACTTCTGCTCTTCCGTCTTTTCGGAAGTTGTATGGAAGAATTGAAGAGGATTTAGATGCTGATGATATAATTTCAGTCAACCTCCTGAACAACTACAATCCCTATAGTTTCAATGGCAGCAAAAAGATTGTTCTCTCAACATCAAGTTGGTTTGGAGGCCATAATAATTTCCTGGGGATAGCCTACATTTCCATCGGCTCGTCTTTTATATTTATTGCATGTCTCTTCCTGTTGCTTCATATAAAAAATCCAAGGTAAAAATTTGTAAATGAATGAACAGCCGTGCTTATGATTTAGACTAGTTTATTGCTGCTAGCTCCCTGATTATTCTCTCTTGGCTGAAACGTTCTTTTCATGTGATTTTTTTTTGATGAAGATCCCATTTTTCCTCTTGATGACTAATTATATTGTTGTTTCATTTTGGTCAACTAACTTCATACACCAAAATAGTATTAGTAGCTTTCTCCTTGTTTTACATTCTAATTAAAACTTTGCAATTTCCATTGGGTTGCTATATCTAGTTATTTGTAATCTGCGTAAAAAAACACTAACAACTAAAAATATGGCATGTCCTTGTATTCGTAGACATGATCTGCCAACCTTTAAAATCTTTTGAGAGAATATTCAAAAATCATGTTCAGTTGTCCTACTTCACCTTTTCTCAGACCTGTTATTGTTAATTTAATTTGTTTTTTTTTTTTGTATTTCTCTGTTCCAGATCATATGGTGATACGAGTCATATATCGTGGAATTGGAAGCTCTGTTCTGATTAAAGGTAGAGTTCTAGTTCTCTTCTTTCTTATGAGAGGAAAAAAAAAAGTTGTAGTTTGTTTTTTATTTGGGAGATGAGTGTATTTAAAATCTCTGAATATTCATGTGTATACTCAAAATTCTGATGCTCGCTGATGATTATAATCAAATTGTATGAATAGGTCCGTCAGGCTTGATAATATAATCTAATATATGAACTTTTCTTGAGCATGAATGGATTCAAGAAATCATAGTTATTGGAAAAATAGTAAAAACTCAGAGCTGAACAGTGCATAATTTTACATGACGTATTAACTACCTACGTAGAAGAATACCTGTAAGTCTGTAACCTAAGATAGCCGAAATATGTCTGAAAAAGAACACCTACTTGAAAGCCTATTTTGTTTATCTGCTGTTCCTTTTATCTGAACTCCTTGTCTGATGGCTGATAAAAAATCTTTACTGCGCAACTTCAATCTTCTCTTTCACCCCCATCTTTCGTATAAGAGATTGCAGGAATTGGTGACTGATCATAAGAAATTTATTGCTTTCTTCTGCATCATGAATCATTCACGTTGTTCTCCTTCATTCATTTATGCTGTTGGGATCCCTTTGTTGCACACTGCTGGATCATCTTTTTCTTGCTCGTGTCGGGAGCTTGTACGTACACGGGGTGATGGGAAATCTTCGAGAGGGACAAAGAGAAATGGGAGTTGGAATCATGCATATACTACTCGATGAATCATTTCTTACATTTTAGTACAAAACAAAGAGGAAAAAACACATAATTGAATCTTTGTTCTGTGCTTGAAGTCAAATGGTAGATAATCTGTTTCTCAACAGGTATCAAGCAAGAGAGAGGGTGATGGGAAGGGCGTAGAGCACCTTCTTGCTGTCAGCATCCATCTTCTCCAATCCTTCTTCGACTATCATCTCGAGCTTCGGGGTGTTTGAAGCCTTCTGGGGGAAAATGAGGGGTGCTGGTGCAACCTCAACCAAGTGCACGTAGCTCATTTGCTTCTGCATGATTGTTATGTAGCACCAAGAAATTCTAGTGAGAGAGAGAGAGAGAGAGAGAGAGAGAGAGAGAGAGAGATTATTGTAGAGAATGTGAAGATGATGAAATAGTGGTTTCTTGTATTTATGGAGAGAGAGAGAGAGAGAGAGAGAGAGAGAGAGAGAGAGAGAGAGAGAGAGAGAGAGAGAGAGAGAGAGAGAGAATTGTGTTGTGAAGGAGAATTGATTGAAATGATGCATATATAAAATAATGGTGAATTAGTGAAAGAAAAGGAGCAAAACCATGGGAGGACCTTGAAAGGTGGAAACCAATGGCATAATGAATGTCAGATGTTAATTTCATGAAAATCCCTTTGGACATTTTCAATTTCCAGAAACGTAGGCACTAGTTCGTTATTTATTTATTTATTTATTTTTGATATTTTAATGAAAATTTCATGATAAATTTAATCGAATGTTTGGGACGATTCACAAACGCATTTTTATGGAAAAAAAAATGGAAATTGAATCCATGACATTTTTAAAAATGTGAAAAGTTCAGGGCATTTTTTTGTATTTTGTATAATTATGCTTGCAATTTGATAAAATATTAAATAATATGCGATTAAATCTCTTTGATTAACAATCGAATACTGCATGCAAGTTTTTCTTTAATCTTCAGGGAGTTGGAAAAACAAGAACAGTGAGAATTAAAGCTGCCCAAAATTCCAGAGTCGAGATTTCTTTAAATCTTTACCATCAGAAATGATAGTGAACATCCTCTCTCGGCTCCCCGCTCGAACCGCCATGAGTTGCAAGTGTGTTTGTAAGCCATGGCTCGATCTGCTCGCGACTCCTGAGTTTGTCAAGTCCATCTCTCTGAAGCAGTCCCGAGCCTTGCTGTCTTTTTCTGGGGAAGTGAAAAGCCATATAGAATTTTTGAATTTGTAGATAAGCTTGATCAGAACTGTGATGCTGATGAGCATTGTTGGAATGTAGTCTTCAACTTCAACCCCCTTTTCATGGGCTAGTGCATAGTGCGCTAATGGTTTGCTCTTTTTGTGCAAAGAAGGCCACACCAATCAACTTGTGACTATATCGTGCTTCCTTACCCTCGAGAGACTTCCTCTAAGCCGGAGAGTAATGAATTTGGAGTGAGAGAATGTCAGGACAATATAAGTTGGTGAGGATGTTCATCGAGAGTACTGATGATCAAGTTATACCACTTGATCAATTCAAGAGTGCCAAGTTTACACAGTTGGAATTGGATCGTGGAAGAGAATTACCTCCGGTGGTAGCCGGCTCAAGTATGAAGAAAATAACATAGGGACATTTATGAATGGAAATCTTCAATGGTTGGTAATTTCCTTGAAATGATAAGACTAGTATTGCCAATTTTAAAAACTTTGAAAAATATAAACTCTAAAAAATATAAAATAAACCCTAAAAATCTAAAAAAATATAAAAATACTAAAGGAAATCCTAAAAAACTATGAACCCTTAATAAAATCATAAACAACTAACCTCTAAACATGAATTGGAACGGAAAAAATCACAATTTGAACTAAATAAAATTTTATAAGACAACTAACAGACACGATATTTTTTAAGGATACATGTGATACTTTTGGAAGTTTGAGTAATGCTTTAGTGTTACGGTTAATACTAATTTTGATATTTTTTTTAAGGTCAATGCTAGTCAACATATTAATCCAATTAACATGTTGACCATCTGATATGCACCTTATACACAGGAGAATTACTGATTAAAAATAAATTTGAAGACCATTTTTTTAATTTTGTCCTTAGATGTATATAGAACGGACTGGGCTAGTCGGTCGGCCCGTCTCCGTCAATTTTTTAGGTGGGTAAAAAGCTTTAGTTTTGAGGGGCTTTTTTCTATTGAGCCCAGATCGATAAGCCCGCAACGGAACGGGTAACCCGCCAGACTCACAAATATATATTTTTAAATAATACCCAAATCTATATATTATATAAAAAGAGAATAGTATGGATAATTTTGTAATTACAATTAATTATATTTTCTGAAAAATGGATATAAATTGCGTAATTAATTTTACGAGTAAATTGCAAAAATGGTCCCATAGGACATGCCCTCCCCCAATTAAGGTTCCAAACCTGCTAATTTGGTCCTTTTTCGATATTTTGCTACTAAAATGACCCTAAAAGATAGAGATTTGTATAAATAGTCCCAGCCGTTTTGACGGAATTCTTAGGAAGAGACGGAACCGTTACACGTGAGCCGCACGTGATTTCCCGTTGGACCATTTTTATAATTTTCTCTCTAATTGAACCTAATTTAAACGAAAATTTCCAAATCCCCAAACCCTAAATCCCAAAATCTGCTGCAGCTTGACCTGGCCGGAGACACCCTCGGTAGAGAAGCAGTGGAGCCCCGACGGTGCTAACAACGGCGTTGATAGCCGACCGTGAAGCCATAGATCGCAACCCCAACCCCGATTACGATCCCGATGACGATACCGATACCACCGCCACTCTTCACGCCCCATTTAATCCCGATAAAGCTGAAGGTGTTGTCGTCTCCTCCTCCGCCGTCGCCAAGATTGTCTGATCTTCTCAACTCAGTAGGAAAATTTGCGATCTGATGGAGGGATATTAATGCTCGAGTTTTTTTTGTCAGAATTTTCTCTTTTTCTTCTAAGATTGGGCAGCTTGACCTGGCCGGAGACACCCTCGGTGGTGGGGTTGCTGTAGGGGTGAAGCAATGGAGCCCCGGCGGCTGTAATCCATAGATCCGTACGGCATAAGCCGCTCGACTGTCTTGTCACCGAGAGCTGCCACGTAAAGGGCCGACCAGCTCGTGAACGACTTATCGGGGGGTTCGTGGGCAGAGATGAAGTAGAGACGGCCATTCTTGACGGCGGGGCAGTCGTGGAAGAGGCTTTCCGCCGCGGTATGAAGTTGTTTGGGATGGGGATCGCCGCTTCAACTGAGGAAAATCCGAGTCGACCCCGTTCTCTCGGAGATGTAAACAATCGTTGTGTCATCATCGATGAACTGGCCGTTGAAGTTGATGGATATGCCGTCGATGAGGCAGTGCTCCGAGAAACTGCCGTCGGTGACCAGTTGGCGTCATACTGTATAGAGAGAGAGTGTCGAGTGGAACTAAAATTGCAAAACACTTTGGGACTAAATTTGCATGAAAATTTAACGGCAAATGTGACGGTGAGGACCAATTTTGCATATCGTGGTCTAGTGGTACCAAGTGTCGAGTGGAACTAAAATTGCAAAACACTTTGGGACTAAATTTGCATGAAAATTTAACGGCAAATGTGACGGTGAGGACCAATTTTGCATATCGTGGTCTAGTGGTACCAAATTAGCAGGTTTGGGACCATAATCGGGGGAGATCATGTCCTATGAGATAATTTTTGCAATTTACTCTTAATTCTACTAAAACAAACACTATGTGCGTAATTACTTTTATTCAAAGAACACGTCTATTCACTTTTTTTCTTCACGGGTCTCTTTAAGTTTTTGGATAATTTTGTAAAATAACAATTAATTATATTTTCTAAAAAATGGACATCATGAATGGAGTAGTAAATTTTGCTCAAAGAACACGTCTATTCATTTTTCTCCACGGCGTCTTTTAATTAAGTTTTTACAGAATTTAGGAGTGATATTCTTTTAACCTAATGGCTAGATGTCTCTGATTTTGAAACAAAAAAAAACCAGTATATTTCCATTCCCATCAGATTCAACATTCGTCATTTCGTTTGTGTCATTTCGTTTGTTAAAAAATCTACATAAACAATACCCTCTTGCTATTTTTTCATTCCATCAAAACTTTTTCATTCACATACGGAAGAACTAAGACACAAAACAATCAATCAAAAGAAAATGCACGATGCCTGTATTTGGAGTGATCAAAGATTTACTGCTTGACAATGGCAAGATTGGTTTACAATTGTGACTCGTGTGCCGCTATAATGTTCCCAAGGTCACATCAATGGAAAAATACATATGATAAACCTTTTTAATTTGTTATACTTTTTAAAATATGATGTACCAAATCATTTTATATTTCTTTTTTTAGTTTTTGCTGATTGAACATTTATAGTATGCTCCGACATATGAGTGACGAGAGAATTATGTTGAATTAGGAGATTTATAGTCTACTAGGACTTTGCAGTGATTGTACGTGATTGTGATAAATTGTTGTGCTTTGTTGTAGATTTGACTTCATTCTAAGCAGAGAATAAAGCAAAAGCTGAATATCAAAATTTTAAGGTTTTGTTCTCACGACACTCAAAGTACACACAAGAATAAATTAAGTTTTTGAGTTTACGCTTAGAACATGTAATCCATATATTGATTTTCCACATGCTTGAGTTGAAAGAATAGGTAATTATACATTTATATCTTTGTGAATTTTAGTCTCTAATTCTTCATCATTCCTTGCCATCCAATGCCTTTGTGTCGTCGCTCGATGATAGATTTACCTTCACTACAAGAAATACGGATTTTACCGATGGCTGCTACCGACGGACAAGTAGCGACGGATTAACGACGGTAACTCCGTCGTTAATCTTTGAGTCCGAAAATTTGGCGGGACCTATTCGCGGTTAAATATTACGATGGAACTATGATGGAAAAGTGGCCAGTACCGTCGTTACATTTTTTCAGATTTTTATTAAATTAATTAATAAAGTTAACGACAGACTTTATTTCGTTGTTAAGTTTTATATTTTTTTTATTTAATTTAATTAGTTAACGACGGATTATATCCGTCGCTAGGTATTTAATTTATTTTTTTATTTTTTTTAAATATAACAACGGACACAGTCCGTCGTTAGTCATTTAATTTATTTTTTTATTTTTTTAAAGGTTAACGACAGATATAATCCGTCGCTAGTCCGTAGGTAAAAAACATATATACAGAAACACCAGACTCTTCTCCCTCATTCATTGAGCCCTAATTTCCTCCCCAAATCCCCCCGGCCCCCATTCCCATCGCACGACGGCGAATGGCGGCGTCAGTCTCTCTCCCTCTCCCTTTCTCTTTCTCGGCGGTGGAACACGGCTGCGAGGTACTCTCTCCCTCTCTCTTTCTCGCTCTCTCGGTCTCTCTCCCTCTCCCTCTCTGTCTCTCATCTCTCTATCACTCTCTCTCCCTCTCACTCTCTCTCTCTCTGTCCCCCTCTCCCTCTCTCGTCTCTCTGTCATTCTCTCTCCCTCTCTTTCTCTTTCTCGGTCTCTCTCCCTCTCCCTCTCTCGGTTTCTCTCTCTCCTTCCCTCTCCCTGCTTTTTTTTTTAATTTCAGATCATTTTATTGTTTAATTGTTTTTAAGACAACTTAATTAATGTTAATTAATCAATTGTTATGATTTTTAATCAGTTTCTGAAAATAAAAGGAAAAGAAGAAAATTAAAATTTGTGCATAAAAGCTAGGCTACTGAAATAGAAAAATAAAGGTTGAGGATATCCTAAAATTTATCCTTGAGATATATGGAATGTGGTGTTTGGTAATTAATTTAATTAGAGATTTTGGGTGTTGGATGATTGACACACACGTAGATCAACTTGTGAAAGAAAAGAAAAGTAGAGGCAGTAGATATATGCTTGTGGCTTTGGATATGATATGATGTAGCTCTTTTTGGTTTAATTGTTTTGTTTTTTTGTTTAATTGTCATGATTTTTAGTTTAATTGTTATGTCTTTTTTGTGTAGGTTGTTCTAAGTAGAAGCAAATTACAATTGTTCAAAGTAGAAGCAAATTAGAAAAGGTTAAAGGTGAGTTTTATTTGCAAAATTAATGATTTTACGGTTTTGAGCATGCTAATTTGATATTTTATGTTTTTTGATTAATTGTTATGATTAATTATGTTAATATATTTATTTTGAATGTTGATTTATATTTTATATTTTCTGATTAATTGTTATGATTAAGCATGTTAATTTGATTAACTGTTTTGATTAATTAGTTAGAGAAGTGTTAGATATAATTATTCAAAATTAGAATTAGAATGTTGGTAAATTTATTATGTTGAAATGGATTATGATATAATTTATGATAAGTTTGTTGTATTATAAGTATTACTAAGCATGTTCTGTAATTTAAGAAATAGAAATTAAGTTAATTAAGCATGATATTTTGTATGTTATATTTGTTGTGTTATATTAATTTATTGTAAGCATGCATGTTGTTCAAATTTATGTTATATATGATGTGATTTATGATATGTGTGTTGTTATAATTATTTATAAGTATGAATTGTTGGATTTTGAATGGGATGAGGGCCCTTGGATCCCTCTTTATGAATTGTTGGAGTTTGGTGGTATTGGTTAAGTAGTTATTAGTGGAACATAGATCAATTAGCGTAGAGTCGAGAACTTGGGACTAGGATTTTCACATAGATGCTGCCGAAATTTTGAATTTTTTTTAATCAAGTATTGATTCAATTGTTGGCATTTATTGGTTTTGTTGTTGGTATTGATTGATTTATTAGTGGAACATAGATCAATTAGCGTAGAGTCGAGAACTTGGGACTAGAATTTTCACATAGGTGCTGTCGAATTTTTTTTTTTTAATTTTATTCAAAACTTGATTAATTAGATAAGTTTTCGATCAGCTTCTCGTCTAACAATGAGCGCGAATCGTGATTGGATGTACAAACAATATGGGGTTAATGGGTGTTTTAATCCGGATTTTCTGAATGGACTTGAAAGCTTCATCGAACTTGCTGCTAGTCAGTCTGCGTTCATGGATGGAGACAAAATAAAGTGTCAGTGTCGTAAATGTGATAACATTCCATTTCAAAATCAATATACGATTTGGTTGCACATTGGGAGGAATGGGTTTGTGAAAAATTATCATGTCTGGAGGTATCAAGGAGAAACAGTAGAGACTGTTGCTATGTCTTCGAATATTGGGTGGGAGACTGTATCAAATACGTACCATCAAATGGTGTTTGATGCTGGTGGTCCAGATCTTCACATGGATGATAGAGTAGCCAATTAGATTTCGGAAGAGCCTCCTAACCCAGAAGCACAAAAATTATATGACATGTTGGATGCGGCAGATAAAGAGTTATGGCCTGGGTGTCAGACGCATTCACAATTGTCACTTGTAGCTCGTCTCATGAGTTTGAAGTCTAAGAACAACATGTCACAGAAGTGCTTCGATCAGATTACAAAATTGATGAAAGAGATAGTGCCTGAAAATAACTTAGTCACAGATAATTTCTATACCACAAAGAAATTATTGCGCAATATGGGATTACCAGTAGAGAAGATTGATTGCTACTTCTAGAAATTACATGATCTTTTGGACGGGAGACATTGGATTGTTGGAATGTAAGTTCTATGGCCATCCTCGATACACGGGTAGAGATGATGAGAATGGGAAGAAAAAAATAGCTCATAAGAAGATGTACTATTTTCCTCTAACTCCTCGACTGCAGAGATTATACGCATCTAATGCCACACTGCTAAAATGCGTTGGCATGCGTCATCAGATGATGACGGGGTCATGCGTCATCCAGCAGATTAAGTATTTACTTTTATTTAATATATTTACTTTTGAAATTAAGTATTTAGTTAAAAAAATCAATAGAATTACTAATGTTGTTTAATGCAGAAATTGTTCACATGGGACCCCAGTTTAGACGAGGTGGTGCATCGTCTCTGGCTCATGAAGGCGGTAGAAAGATATCGAGACATGATCTGCACCGTCAAGATGAACAGGAACAGGAAGAGGCCGGTATTGATTCATTTAGAGGTGTGGCCTTCTTGGCTGGCCTATTGGGAGTCAAAGGAGACGCAGAGAACGCTCGTAGTGCCTCTCAGAATAGGAGGTCTGGGCCTGATGGACCAGAGACGGGCATGATCACACACAAATGAGGGTCCAGATGTGCAGTGGAGCATGGAGATGATCCGGTACTTCCTATTTTTTGTATCCAGTTGTTTAAATTTATGCAATTCATTTAAATGTGTTTAACCGTTTTTGTTTATGTTGTCTGATTAGTCGCATGCACAGGGACTCCCAGACGAGCAGGTTGAGTGGGAGCTGTTTTTGAGACTCCATCGTGATAAGGATGAAGTCTTCACTGATAAGAAGAGCGAGCGTCTTGCTGTAAGTATTTAATTTATAAATAATATATATATATATATATATGTTAACCGTTTGTTGTATTTAGGCAAAGGTGTACGAGCGGGCTGAATAGTTGAGCCAGCCAGTTTCAGGCTCTGACGAGGTCCCTCAGGTGGATATGACCGCCCTCTATCTATAGGCGCTCGGAGGGATGAGCAAGAAGAAGCGCGTCTTCGGCACTGGATCTCGGTCGCACTTCTACAATGGCGGTGACAGCAGTAGCACCAATGTCCTTTCAGGCGCCACCTCACAGCTCGCATTTACAGAGGAGGCCTTCACTCAGCGTGTGGATGAGATGAGGGTCCAGATCCGGGACGAGGTCAGGACCGAGCTGTGCGAGAGGAGGTGAGGACCGAGATGCAGCAGATGCAGGTCCAGATGGAAGCCCAGATGCAGACCAGGATGCAGGCACAGATGGAGGCTTAGTGGGCCAAGATGTTTGCCAGATTTGGCCAGCCTCCGCAGTTCCCCCGCCCCCCTCTGATTAGCAGTGATAGTACTATTGTTTTTTAGAATAATTAAATTTTAATTTTGATGTAATTTAATATATTTGAATTTGAATATTTAATATATTATATTTTTAATAATAATAATAATAATATTATTATTATTATTTCATTTATAATAATTTTCATTAATTTAAGGAATTAAAATAAAAAAAATAAAATAAAAAATTAATTTTTTTTTTAAAAAAGAACTAACGACAGATTTTTATCTGTCGCTAGTAGCGACGGACTTACGATGGATCGTTAGCCGGGGGATCTAACGACAGATCGTAATTCGTCGCTACTAGCGACGAACTTGTGACGGATCGTTGGCTGGCAACCTAACGACGGATACCGTCACTAGTAGCGGCGGCCGTACTCATCGCTAGTCCGTCGGTAAATCATCACCCCCTGCCGGCCGACTAGCCAGCGATGACACATAACGTCGATGGATAGGTCGTCGGTAGTCCGTCGTTAGGCTAACGACGGACACAAAATCTGTCGCAAGTCTATATTAACGATGAGATTATTGGCGACAACCCGTGTCCGTTGTTATCCATATTCAGCGACGGAATTTCACACTATAGCGACGGAAAAATCCGTCGCTAAAGAGCGCTTTTTTGTAGTGCTTAATGTTGTCGAGATACATTATGCAAAGTTATGTCGGTGATTGATTTACCTCAATGATGAGAAAATTCTGACATGTGTTCTTGGGATGCATCTTGCAAAAGTTATGGAACCAACGATGGCAACTCACTGCCGGGTAAATCGGAAGAGAAAAAAGATGAAGTATAGCCGCTCATGAAATTAAGAATGCGATCAGATCGAACAATCTGGAACAATAGATTCTATTGCTTAGTTGCAGCATGAAGACGGAGGCCGCTGGTAATAGGTGAGGAATAAGAAAACAAAATGGATCGCCTCACAATTTAAATGACTTTTGACAAGTTACTGAACATAATCAATGACATATAGCATGCCACAAAAATCATATTTTTAAAGAAAAGTAGATAATCTAAAATTTTCTCGAAACTTAAATGATGCAACCTCCAATTGATTTTATTAAAAGCCAAATTTTGCTACTTGCGCTTTTTAACATATATAAGATAATTTCAGTTGCATTTATATATGTAGTGAAAATTCAATTTTGGTAACAATAACTGTGTAAGAGTCATTATTATAGATTTATAGTCATTGTGACATCAATTCTATATAGAAGTGACAATGATTTTAGAAGCACATAGAGAGAGACAGAGTAGGGCAGTTATTTATAATAGTTTTTTTATACATTTTCCAAACCTAACAAAGTCAAATTCAAGATGGTTACTATCGTTTGGATATTACTTAACACATCACCACCTTCCAATTTAGAAAAACCAAAGTCTAAACATTTGAGAAGGTTACCAATTGGTCGCGAGAGTAAAAAAAATACTTCAATCATAGAGTCACAGGGGAACCTATTAGACACATTTCCTCAAACAGATTAAGCGCAACATAGTAGAGTTGCATCTCAATACCAACAGTCAACACTTTCTTAATTCACACCATATAAAGTCCATATGATTGTTTTTTTAAACAGAACAAGGTTATTTTCTGGAGGAGAATAATTTTCAGATATATATTTTAATTTGCATGGTATCAATTGAAATGACGAACCAATATTCTAGAGCTAACTCAACCAAGAAACATGGCCATATTAGACACGTAGACTTGCAATGCAATTGTTACATTTATATATTGAATTAGTGTTTCGATAATTCTTGAATGAAAAAGGGCCAAAGGTAATAATATTTTTTTTATTTCATTAAATAATATTTTAGTTGTCTTTTATACTTCCCTTTGATAGAGTTACTATTTTTACATCATATTGTCATTATTTAATCAAATTCTTTTAAAAAATACATTTATTTGTGCATATATAAAAAGAATATTAACAAGAACGAATTCATATGCAGTTCATGACATTTACTTATTTGTACTTATATATTACTAAAATAGTACAAATAACATAAAAAAAATTACAACACAAATTGCAAGATTTTTATTTATTTAAATTTATTAAAATTATATTACAATGAAATATATAGATCGTACAAATGGTTTGTGCAATGGCACTCGATTGATGGTTAGAAGATTTGGTAGTCATTTTGGAAGCAAAATTCTCAAAGGTCAAAATGCTGAGCAAAATATACCAATTCCAAGAATATCTCCTACTCCTGCTAATCCAAGATTGTCATTCAAAGGAGACAGTTTTCTTTTATTGTTTCATATACAATGATAATTAACAAAAGTCAAGGTCAATCACTTTCTCAAGTTGGTTTGATTTTACAAAGAAAAGTTTTCACTCATGGATAATTATATGTTGCGGTTTCTCAAGTTAGAAATCGGAGTGGGCTGAAGATCTTAATTTATGATAAGGATGATATTAAAACAAAAACAGCTACAAATCTGTTGTATACAAAATATTTCATCATTTATAGACGTGTATAAATAAATATAGAAGTGTTTGTATATAAAATTTATAAATATATTGTCTTTAATATTTAGTTGTAACCAGCACTAGTCCTATTTAAAAAATGAATAATTATAAATGGCTTTAACCTAATTAAACTCAACGTGGCTGCCCCCACCTTCTCAGTCGGTTTCCTCTCGCTCTCGCCGCTCGCCATCTCAACATCTCGCCGCTCGACATCTCATCTTCTGCTTTAATTCATCTCGCCGCTCGATATCTCATCTTCTGCTCCAATTCATCTCGCCGCTCGCCATCTGGCCGATCGTCATCTCGTCTTCTGCTCCAATACAATTCGTCTCGCTGCAAGGAAACCAGCAGCTCTCTCGCAACAAATCTTCTCTCGCAGGTTAGTAACTAAATGCAAATTCTAAATTAAATTTTCAATTCATATTTTGTCTGAGCAATTCTTCCCGCAGCAGCCAACTAGTCTCGCAGCAGGTTAGTAATTAAAAGCAGATTTAAATCTAAATGCAAATTTGGTAGCTTGTTGTTGGGATGCAGATTTGGTGAATCTAAATGCCTAGTTGCATTAGTCATAGTTTAAATCAGACTTTTTAAAGCTTGAATGTGGAACATAAGATATTGATGTGCAGATTTTGTGTAGTGCAAATTGTTGTGTAGTGTTGTGCAAATTGATAGTTTTGTGCAGATTTTATATTTATTTTGTACCGCGAGTTTATGTCTTGTAATCTTGTTCGTATTTTTTATTGAATTAGTGTAAATCCCAGAGTTGATATTCATGGAAGGATCTACCTATTTGCACCAAAATGTCAATGTAGATGCATCTCAAAATGAAACTCCAAATCAAACTCAAACCCAAGTATCTGCATCAGGAACTGATAATAAGAAAGGGTCAAATAATTGTATGATGACTTGGTTTGTCCCACTCGCTAGACCCTACTTATTCAAAACAATTGTATAATACATTTTCAATCCCACTGCTATTGTTATATAGGCTCTAATCTTTGCCTTGAAAAATTATTTGCCTTGTAGTTATGGGATTCTATTAGCTTCCCTAGTTGGTTTGGTTTATACGTGTCATATATGATTTTCCTAATTCTATCTTGCAGGATTGAGTGGCTAATTTTGAGAAACCCAAGAGTGATCCATCTTTGTTTCTAAAACCGGCAACAAATGCACCTTACTTAAAAGTAGGTCATGCATATAAAATGCTTTTAATTCCTTATTTTCCTTAAGTCTTCTAATCTTTTTCTTCTCCTAATTTGTGGCGAGATTTCTTCTACACAATCGTGATTCCAAAATTTGTCTACATTGACACTTCTGCTTAATTATGTTTAAAACGCATATTTTTTAAAAGTTAAACATGACTTAGGCTATAAAATGAGGAAAAGTTAAATCTTTGAATTTGTCTTGAGGTTCTGTCTTTTGCTTTTTTTTTTAAATTGTCCTGTTTTAGAGCAAAGTTAGAGAAGTGCATAAGAAAAATTTGTATCGTACTTTTTTCTAATTGAGTTGTGAAGGCATACAAGATT
Organism: Perilla frutescens; assembly: GCA_026008535.1. NCBI lineage: Eukaryota > Viridiplantae > Streptophyta > Magnoliopsida > Lamiales > Lamiaceae > Perilla > Perilla frutescens. Next base: position 43,017,779 of record BRKX01000013.1, on the reverse strand, counting down.
TCGTTGCTTGCACGTGTTTCAGGATGAGAATAATATAAATTACTAGATCACAAACTCCATAAATCAGGTCAAGCCTGTTTTCATATGCCGAGTTTTTTTATTAAATTTAAATAATCGATTTCTTAATACATTTTTTATAAGTGAAGAATTCCAGATTGTAAAATCTTGATATGTTTTTAATAAGCTAAGTGCTGTTTTAAACCTCCTATGAAATTTTCTTTATTCGGGATTATATAATAATGGGTTAAAATATTATCATATTTTACATAAAATCATAATTCTTATTGTTTTAATATATAATCTTCGCTGACATGATTAGTGTATTTGAGTTGTGTTTGTATAGTTGTGAGATTTTTTTTCAATTTTTTTTATATTTCAAATTAATACTAATTGCTAATCTACAAATCTAATTATAATCTTGCCTATTTATTGTTTACATTAGCTGTTTAATTTTGAAGTTTTATATATATAATTTTATGAAGTTTAGTTACTTACTAATTCAGAGGAACAAATTTTTTTATTATATTTCCTATTTAAATGGACAAGATGAGATAGATTGGTGGTGGTTGTTCAATTTTTTTTAATTTTTTTGGCAGTGTAAAATATTTTAATTGTAGTTTGTAATTGACAATAACTGTTTGGTTTAAACAATAATTGTTATTTCAATTAGTAATATAGTACTAAGTAATTGGAGGGGACAGTCCACGAATAATAAAAATGATTGGGAAATGTGTAAATATACACCCTTAAAGTTTACATTAAGAGACAAATTCCCCTAATCTTTATTTTTGGAATAATTAAACCCAAATTGAATGAAAAATTGTGCATTTAAACCAACCCTCTCCTAGCAAACTTCAAAATTCTCTTTGTTTTTCCTTCTTTTTTATTATTGGGATTTGGGATTGTGCCTGAGTGGAAACATTAATGGTTTATTTGCACATTTTCTCTAAAAATGAACTACATGAATTATTTAATTAATTTTTGTGTACTTAAATAAACTCTCCTTGTGTCACACGGGTCGACATACCAATTTTAATCAAAATGTGGATTTTTTATTTTGAAAAGAATAGCTCAGTAAACCTTTTTGTTTAATTCCAAGTTTTTAACCTTTTATTATTTTTACCATTTTGAGCTTAGTTTTCCACTGGTCTCCCAACTCCCAAGTTCGACAACATTTACGAGAATTACCATTTTCACCGCCGAAGCGACGCCCTCTACTTTGGCCAATCTCCACCGCATTCTCTAGAGATGAAGTGTGAGCTGGTATTTTCCTAATCCATAATTTTTTTATCACTCTATTTTTCGCTTCTTTCTTAGTCAACTTAATTTTTTCCCTTCTGATTATCTTTGTTGTTATAAAATTATTGCTCATTTGAACACTGTTGTTGGAGTTACTGTAAGAAGATAAATTTGGATCAAATGTTGCATATCCATGCTGAATTTGTTATTAATTTGCCATAAATATCAAGTGCAAATTTTCCACATATATTTAATTTAATTACATATTATAATAAATGCAGTGTTGTCAAATTTCCATTCCCCCACTTTTTTTTTTAACCTTAAAGGGTTTAAATTTGGATCAAATGTTGCATATTATGTAGTTTGCTTCATGCGGAAGTTGTTATTAATTTGCCATAAATATCATGTGCAAATTTTCCACATATATTTAATTACATTTTATAATAAATGCAGCGATGTCAAATTTCCATTCCACCACTTTTTTTTTTAACCTGAAAGGAAAGGAGAAGCAGCACATACTCGATCTCCATCGCGACACAATATCTATATAGAGTGTGATGATTGAAGATCCAAAAACAAACGTATCCGCGCGGGTGTGTGCGTGTGCGTTTCTATTTAGCGGCGACAGTGGAGCTTTGTGTTAAGTTCCCTATCTACGGTCTACTCCTTTCTCATGGCTGACGACGAGCCAATGCCCACACGCTGGTCGTTTCCGGTGGAGTTTTCAACCCCTGAATTTCGTTTTCTAAGTGCTGAATCTGCGACATTTTTGCATTGTAATTTGTGTTGACTTTTGCGTCGAATCATGATTAGTTGAATCCTCGCGTTCTTTTATATTTTGTTTTACCCAATGTGGATTGGGTATAAGCAATCCCTGTAGCTGGAGCTTATTGTAGCTCAGGATTTATTAGAGGTTGGCTTCGATTATTCGTAGAAGCATCGTTGTTCAATGTACTGTTAGTGGAGTGTTATTGGAGTGTCTGTGATTTACATTTTCCTTGTATTTTGGAGTGTGGATTTGAGTGTGTGGCATGCTTAATAGTATTTGGAGTGATTTCAAAGTAGTTGATGAATTATGAATCATGCGTTTGTAGTGATTAAAAACAGTCTTAAATCGTGTAGCAATCATACAAGCATTGTTGTGCAACGTATACATTTTATTTGTGATTTGGAGTGTGTGTTTGTGTGGCTCTTGGCTTATTAGTCCTTGCCTCTTTGTAGTGATTTCAAGCTAGTTGATTTATTGTGCATTTGTAGTAATTTGATGTAGTCAGTCTTAATTGTGTTTGTCTGCGCGTGGATTCATTGTTTAGGTATTGTACGATAAGTTAAGAGTAGTATATTTATGACCAACTTTATGTGTTGAATTTACAAGTTCTATATGTAGGAGTTGTAATACTGAGGTTTATATAAAATTTATTTGTTGGGTGTACAATATAGGAATTTAAATTGTTTTATGATTCCAAGTTTGGGAGGAAGAGGGAGTCTGAACCCAAAGATACAACTACAAATGGTCACCTTATATCCAACGGAGATCATTCGAATGGGATGGCGAACAGGTGCGGTAGTGTGAAAAAGACATCTGACTTGGCTATCTACGAACAATATAGGAATCAGGTAGTGTGTTTTCAATTCATAACTTTTTCTAGTGTTTTAGTTATATAATATTTTGACATTATTATTCCGCTTCAGAATGGCGGGAACTCAGCCCAATCTAACGGAGCACCAATCGGACAAGATGAAATCCCGTATGATCTTCATTCCTTGTTTTTGCTCATCATAAATGTTCTTGCCATGCATAGCATGAAACAACTAATATGCACTTGAGCACTTCCCATGACAAGGGATACCAACCAATTTTTAACATTCCTAATCTAATAGAAGTGCATCATATTTTTCAGTATATTGCTATCGATTCGCTATTCATGCTGGAGAAAAAAATGCTTGAAGTTCATATTTTATTCCTAGCTCTCTTGGATGAACAAATGTTGGTTAGATGTTTGGTTGATATTGCATTTAGTATGTTTTTTTATTCCACAATTTCCAGAATTTTTGGAGTAGATGCTGCAAGAATGTTTACACAATTATTTAGCTGCATAATCGTTTAGTGGAAAAAAATAAAATTTGAACTGAAGATGGTTGTAAAATTATAAGGTGCTCCATTTTATGGATGTACAAATCTAGTTCCGCAATGTTCTACTATTCCTTATTGCAATTTGACTGAATTATTTTGTTTGAGAAACTTAGATTAGATTATTCATTTAGGTTTTGGTTTAAGTGGTGTACATTAACCTGACTTGGCTTTGTAGTTCTTTTCAAAGACTTAATAGATTTTGTTAGCTAAGGGCCATTTCTGTTTTATAGTGGATTATGGTTTTTTTAGCCATGAACAACCAATCATGGTTTTTTTTTAACTTTCGAATGGGTAGCAAAAAATAGATGATGCGGTTTAATTACTTACAAAGTACATTACCATATTTGGCTTTTGCAAAATTTACTTTGAGTCTCTGATCACACGATTCATCTCTGACATTGGATGTTCACTCTCAGGCAGAGATCCTTACTTCCTGCTTTTGAGTCAGCAGAAGTGCGCACTTTGGCAGAGAGTTTATGTAGGTAATAACAGCAATATATGAGTATTAATTGCCCATTTGTGTTGTAGGAAAACATTATTAAAATCCTAACCACCTCATTATGTGTATTGATAAATGGATATTCTCTTGTTATATCATTTGCAGAGATATCATCCGTGGTAGTCCGGATGTTAAATGGGAAACAATAAAAGGGTTAGAGAATGCCAAACGATTACTGAAAGAAGCTGTTGTTATGCCTATAAAATATCCAAAGTATGTCTAAAACTAGCTGTCTCATTTCATGCAACATAATTAGGTTGGGGTTCTTGAGCTCAATTACAAAATTTCTCCTATAATCCTTTTACAGGTACTTTACTGGTCTTCTAACGCCATGGAAGGGCATTCTTCTTTTTGGCCCTCCTGGAACAGGAAAGGTTTGCGTTCAACTTTATATATGTATCTCCCCTCCTTATGTTGCAACTACCAAATATTAAACCATGAAATGCTCTTTATTCCTTTGTCGCACAACTTATTTACACTTGGCTTTTTTTGAATTGATTTTGGTTCATAAGATGCATGATGATACTGCAGCTCATGACATTGTCTTTTTCACTAATTGTTCTTGATTAGATAGAATAGGACTCATCATTAGGACTTGGTATCTAGAATCCAGCAAGTGCTAGGATTTTTCCTGGTCAATTATAATTTCAATTGATAATATCAGACCTTGCCTTTATTTTTATTTTAAATAAACTACGAGTGATTAACATCAAACTGCAGACTATGCTGGCAAAAGCTGTAGCAACTGAGTGCAAAACCACATTCTTCAACATTTCTGCATCGTCAATTGTTAGCAAATGGAGGGGTAAGATACCGGGTGTTGTCAACTTTATGACACCCTAGTGTGTGATTTAAATGGCTCATCATCTCTGTAATATTGGCCGCATTCGATTGCTATTATTGTATGACATTGATATTCTTAGTTACTCTATATTTTTCTCTTCACTTCTAGTTGTACTTAGGAAATATTATTTACCGTTTAGTTTTTAGGCTTGCATCATTATTCTCTCTTTGTACAATGATTTTTGTCTTCATCCATCACTTTCTTCAGCTTATATTTGTTAGTCTGTGGTTTATTAGGTCATTCAGTTTTCCAATACCCAAGACCATTCCAAATGTTGAAAGTTAATAAAAAGGAATACTTACCTTCTAAATTCTATGGGCCTAATCAACGTTATACATCTTGTTTTTTGTGTTTCACTAATGATATTGGATGCATCTCCTTATAGGTGATTCGGAAAAATTGGTGAAAGTATTGTTTGAGCTTGCTAGGCACCATGCACCATCAACTATTTTTCTCGATGAAATTGACGCAATTATTGGCCAACGTGGTGAAGGGCGTAGTGAACATGAAGCAAGCAGGCGTCTGAAGACTGAGTTGCTTATACAGGTTATGATTTTTTGTTATCTACAATGCAGAAATTGGAAACAAAAATAGTAAGAGGAACAAGTTATCTGATTCAGATGAACAACAAATAGTGCGAATCTTCTGGAAGGACAAATTTCAAAGATAGGTTTCTTGTTAGTCCCATTACACCTTTAGAATTAACCCCATATTTTTGTTATTAAGGACAACAAACAATGTGAGTCTTCTGGAAGGATAGGTTTCTTGTTAGTAATTATCCCATTACCCCTTAAGAATAACCCCATATTTTTTCTTCTAAATTAACTCTCTTCTTATTTCTCACCGAAAAAAAAACTCTCCCTAGCAATTGAAAAGTATATATCCCCCTCCCCCGCGGCACCATGTAAAAGTAGAATGTATGATTTCATATTGTGAAAGCAGAATATGATTTCATATTGTAAAAGTAGATTGTATGATTTCATATTGTGAAAGCAGAATAGTTATGCCTACATTATACTTTCTACAGAGACTAACGGGTTTGGGCTAAATTGCAGATGGATGGTTTGACAAAAACAGATGAACTTGTATTTGTTCTGGCAGCAACTAATCTCCCATGGGAACTAGATGCAGCGATGCTTAGGCGTCTTGAAAAGCGGGTATGTTGTTTGATTGGTTGACGTCCCACTTCATAATCTGCTACACTGGTTTCATTATTTTCCACATTCTGTTTAGAGCAATGAATGTTTGGTCACTGCAGAAATGAAGTCAAAATAAAAGCTTAATATATGTTGATTTGCTGTATTTGAAAAGAATTGCTGAATGGCAGGGAAATGAAATTATGTATTATTTAATTAGGGCTGTATACGAGCCGAGTACCACCGGGCTCGAGCTCGGCTCGACAGGAAAAAATCGAGTTCGAGCTCGGCTCGGGCTCGACTCGATTATTTAAAATTCGAGCTCAAACTCGAGCTTCGCTCGGGCTCGAGCTCAAGCTCGTTTACATTCACAATTATACTACCTATTAAAAAATGAAAGAAAATAAAAAATGAAAGAATATTTCTATAACTAAGTATATAAGAATATTTTTAATCTTGAATATTTGATTTCTTATTTAATGAATTGAGAATGATTATTTTGTTAATATTAGTTTTATTTTTTGTTGATTTTCTTTTTCCCTTTTATTGTTATGTACATTTTAACTAATATCAACTGTATACCATATGATATGATAGTTTATATAACTAAGAGTTTAAGATTAATTATATCATATTGATGCTAAGAACATTGTTACTATTGAACATTTGATTAGTTATAATTTTTGTTAATTTTTTCTTTTCCTTTATTATTTTGTTACTTTCAATAATATTAGTTCACTTTCATTGATTTAATTTCATGTATTAATATTTAATGATGAGTATTATTTGTCAAGTTGTCAATATTAATCTTAATTTTATTTCATTTTTCATTTATTACTTTACACAAGTTATAAATTTATAATTTATAACTTATATTCTTATAAATTATAACTAATGTTCTAAGATGGGCTAGCTATAATCTATTTTTTCCACATGTTATATATATTCTTATAAGTTAATGACTATATACTAGAATACTAATCGATAGACGATAATATACATATAACTAAGAATTTAAGATTACCTATATAACATTGGTGCTAAGAATATTATTACTCATTTACTCATGAACATTTGATTAGTTATAATTTTTGTTAATTTTCTTTTCCTTTATTATTTTGTTACTTTCGATAATATTAGTTTAATATCATTGATTACATTTCATGTATTAATATTTAATGATAATTATTTTTTTATCAAATTGTCAATATAAATCATAATTTTTTAATTTATTTTTTCCTTTATTACTGTACACATATTATCATTTTATAATTTATAACTTATATTCTTGTAGGTTTTAACTATTAATCTAATATGGACTATAATCTATTTATTATATAATATATAAATATATAATGTTAATTTCTTTTTCTTTAACTTCTTCTATTATTCATCTACTCTTGTGTTAAGCATCTGATTTTTTAATTTCGATAATATTAGAATAAAATGATTGATTTCATTTCATATATATTATTTAATGAATTGGGAAATATTATTTTGTAAATATTATTCACAATTTCTCTTATTACTTTGTATTTATTATTGAGCGTTCAATTTCTTAATTTCGATAATATTAATATAATATCACTTCATATTTCATTTTGTTAACATTTATTATACTAATATATTATATAAAATTGTAAATAAGATAGCTATATTATATATAATATGTATATAAATATATATTCCATTAGTTTGTCTGTTTGTGTATATAATTGTTACTCTTGAATCTTGATCATTGATTTCATAACTTTAATAATATTAGTTCAATAGTTAATATCATTAATTTTATTTTATTTTTAATGAGAAGTATTAATTTGACAAAACTTACAATATAAATAAATAATATTTTAAAAATTACAAAAATAGTATGTATCTCGAGTCCTAAATCAAATAGCTCGCGAGCCCGGCTCGAGCTAGGCTCGTTTAAGTACTCGTGAGACACCCAGGCTCGAGCCGAGCCTCAGCTCGTTTAACTACTCGTGAGTCGGCTCGCGAGACAGTTCGTGAGACAGCTCGTTAAAAAGCTCGAGAACCTCACGAGCCGAGATAGCTCACGAGCTCGATGAGCTAAGCTTGAGCTCGGCTCGAGAAAATGGCGAGCTCGTTTAGCAGGCTCGAGACTGGCTCGTTTAATAAACGATCCAGTCTCGAGCGAGTTTTTTTCGAGCTGATACCCGAGTATCTCGTGAGTAGTTTGGCTCATTTCCAGCCCTAATTATTTCCGTGTATTTGATTTAGATCCTGGTGCCACTTCCGGAACCGGAAGCAAGAAGAGGGATGTTTGAAGAATTACTGCCATCAAAACCTGGTGAGGAACTTCCTCATGATTTATTGGTTGAGAAGACGGAGGGGTTTTCTGGGTCAGATATTCGTCTGTTATGCAAGGAGGCTGCAATGCAACCATTGAGACGGTTAATGACATATCTTGATGAGAAACAAGAACCGGTGGCTGAGGATGGTATGTCCTTACTCTAAAAATGAATCGACATGCTAATTTGTGAGCTGTGCACATTCATTACTCATTCACTCGTGATTCATGCTAATTTGCATCTCATCCTCGTCATTTTCCTGTCCAATCTTTCATTGATGGCATAGTATTAATGAAGCACCCTGGAAAACTGCAATTCCCATCAATGCTGAAGATGGATTGATAATGATAATGATTTGATTCTGTAAACCACTTTAATTAAAGAATTGTTTCTCAAAATTCCCATCAATGCTGAAGATAGAATTGTTATGTTATACTTATAGCATTTGGTTTTGTTATTTCCTTCATCTCCATTACTAACATTGTCGCTGGCATGCAGACTTGCCAAAGGTCGGACCAATCACACATGGAGACATAGAGGTGGCGTTGAGAAACACGAGACCTTCCGCTCATCTCCATACACATCGTTATCAGAAATTTAATGACGACTATGGCAGTCAAATACTCCATTGAAGGTGCTCCTCCATTTATTAACGAGCTTTTAACAATTTCGTCTCATTTTGTGCTTATGCTATGCTTATCAATCTTAAGATCCAGAGCTCCAAATAATGTTCAACAATCCAGTGCTCCAAATAATGTTTATGTTGAACGGTAATATTTTTTCAGCAAATTTCTGGTGATCCATGATAAATATGTGGCACATGGTTAAATTATGTTGTTTAGTATCATTTTTTTTTATCACAAAATGTGTTTCATTTGTATTTCATTGCGCAATTACAAAATGTCTAATGAATGTAGTTTGGCCTAACTAGAAATGGAACAATCTTGGATCACCCGTTCAAGACATTACGCAACCAAAAAAAACAATGCACATACAAACTCTTAATTCACACAAAACCACTAACTTCGAAACAGATTAAAAAACCAAGTAAACTACATACATAAATGTCGCAAGGGACTATTTCCATCAACTTAAAGAGAAATGAATACCTCCAGTGGCGGGTGTCAAACAATCTCAGATCAACGCAATATACGGGAGACAACTTTGAATGAATCCAAGCTTTGTACAAAATCTTGTTATACATGATTTTTAAATCCTTTCTGAATCAAACAATCAAAACTGTAATTTTTTTTTTGTGCAACGCCATCAAAAGTGTAAAAGCGGTAATACAGGGGCTTGGAGAAAACACCATAAGACTGTTGGCCGTAAATATTTTCTAAGTTGGTTGAGAGCCTCTTACTCTCTGCATACACACGTACCAAAGACAATCTAAGCAACTAAAAACATTATTTTTTTCCTCAGTCCCAGTTGAAATCAACAATCTAAGCAACTAAAAACATTATTTTTTTCCTCAGTCCCAGTTGAAATCAGTTCGTCGCGGGCCCGCGGTAGAGTTAGCGATATAGGAATGCGATAGGAAAGCCGATATTGGAGATTTTTCTTCCTTCTAAAGATGTGAGGAAATATTGACAAAATAAAATTTGAATATTAAGCTTTTTTCTCACAGAATTAAACCAATATCTAAAATAATATGGTAAAAACATGCGTACCTCTTTTTGCAATCGCAGTAGAAAGAAATGGAGATTTATGTGGCGGCTGGATCTTCCGATTCGTCATACTACATTCGTCTTTGTTGAAAAATTAGAGCTTGCCTCGTTGCTACACAATCGCGCTAATAATTTTGTAAAGGTTTGGTCTTCACAGATGTACAACTATTAGAATCCCTTTGAATAGTCATAAGAGTTCCGAGAGAGAGAGAGTGTTCTAAAGCAAAGTAAATTTGTGGGAGTTTACGGAGTCGTCTTAATTATCCGATAGAACGTGCATTTGAGGATTAACCGCTAGAAGAAACTGCATTAGATTTATGAGAACAATGTAGATTGACAACATTACCCTCAAATTCAGTAAAATGTATAAAATTGTCATCTAATCGGCGTAAAATTGGATTTATTTTGCTTTTATATATATTAGAACAACACTCGTGCGATGCACGGAAAGAAATTTACATAATGTATATTATAATATTTATTAAATTTCATATTGTATTATCTTTTAATATAATTATTATTAATATTTCTATTTAAAATGAAAAAAATATATAATATGTATTATAATATTTATTAAGTTTAATATTATATCATATTTAAATAAACAGAGTATTAATGTTCCTATTCAAATTGGACTAAAATTTGTAGGATATTATCATAATTATACACGTAATTATTAATAAATTTTATTATGATATATATAATATTTCATTTTTAATTTGTGAAGATTTATGTTTATTTGAATTAACACCATTAATTTATATACGCTTAGAATGTACAACTCAGTTGTGTATCCAATCAAATGAGAACATCACACGTGCTATGCCTAAATTTAAATAATCTCAAACTTTGCAGTGCACTACATGAACTGAATTACTCAATTTTAGTCAAATTTACGGGTCAATCCACCCAATTCGCGGGTTGACCCGTCCCATTAAAAAAAAAACTTGCCAAAAAAAAGTATCACCAGTAAAACTAAAAAGTAATACTCAAACGTAAAAAAATATCACTCGTAGTCTTAAAAGTTTCGGGTCTTTACTTTTTAGGGTTCATGGTTCTTTTAGTGGTTTATTTTCTGTTTTTAGGGTTATTTTTTTGGTGGAGGGGGCGGAGGATTAGAGGTTTATTTTGTGGTTTTTAGGATTTTTTAGGGGCTTATTTTGTATTTTTTTGGGGGTTTTTTTTGGGAGGGGGGGTGGGTTAGGGGTTTATTTTGTGTTTTTTTAAAGTTTATTGATTCAATTTTAGGATATAAATTCACATTCATTTCAAATAAATTAAATCAATTCATTTTAATTTTAGGGTTAACAATTTTATTTCAGGGTATAAATTTTTTGAGAACAAAACAAAAAGAAAAACCAAATATTCAATTTTTTTTAAATCGAAAAAAATTCTAAAAATCAACGCTAAAAAAGAAAAGGCATGTTGTGGCCCCCACGCCCGTCTGATTGGGTGGGTGGTGCGATGTTATGCACCGAAAACCAGCCCGTAAATAATATATATGATAACATTTTTTAAGACAATTACATATATCAATAAATATTACCTCATGAATATATATACATACACACATATATATACACATAATGTATATGTCCATATATATAATAGTTTTATATAATATATACGAAAAATTACATTAAAAATGAAAAAGGAAAATAGAAAAATATGTATATCATATTTGTGGTTGAATTAAATTTTTAAACCATTTTTTTCATAATCCTTCAAAACATTTTATAATTCACCATGAGTGAGTTTGGATTTAACTTGAACTAAATTTAGTTTTACAATTCTATTTCTACTTGAATTCACGTTTTATATTACAATAATTGATAAGTACAATAATGGAAGCACATGCTGCGAATAGCAACTGGCAAAATCCGATCCTCACAAAAATAGCAAAAATAAAATCATTATAACCAACTACATTCTTAAATGAAAAATATCATACATATTGAAATAAAATATAACACCTAATTATATGTATAAATTTATTGTCAGCATCTACTAAAAAAAAGTAAGCACTTCTTTAATTCAAACGGTAAAGATATTGAAATATGGAAAACCACAAACTAAAGCAACATACTTAGGGTGGTAGCAATGTAAATATCAAATAACTCAAGTTTTTTTTTATCTCCAAACATGCGCCACATCAAAAATTAACACCCACCAACTTTTACCAATCTATTCCTTGCAATGCTAAACTCAAAAAGCAACTTCTACAATGTCCCACTAATATACACATTATTTTTAGATACATTTTTGTATATTTTTTTATTTATATATTTTACTTACATCTAGTTAACTTAACTTCAAGATATTTCATAACATAAAGAATAAAGTAATTTAATTCAATTTCATAATGTATTGTAATTCAACTCATAGAATAAATATTATTTTATCAATTTAATTTCACAATATTTTATATTTAAATATATTAGGAAAAACATAAATTTAAAAAAAGAAATAAATATTATACATATAAATATATACGTATAGTAGTATGTAGAAAGAGAATGAATATCTCAATACACACACACACACATGGAGAGAAATGAGAGGAGAGAAAAAAGTGTGTTAGAAAAAGAATAATAAAAAAATAAAAAAGTTGGTTTTGGGGATTCAAGAGTCAACTTGGGGAAGTTGGGCCACGGTGGACTGCTGCAATGGGAACCGAGCTAGCTTGGGCTTCCTCCAACCCAGCTGAAAAGCTCCATTGCAACCACTCTTAATATAATGTAAGGAACAAAATAAATGATTGAGTTCATCATTATTTCATGAATTACATCTTACAAATTGCCAGCAACGTCATAGAGAGCACGAGGGTTATGCTAACAAAAATATTCACCTTTTTCCTTTCAAAATTATAAGAGAAAAGAAATCTACCAAGTCAAATACAACAATAAATAATTTTTCCCAACTCAAAGTTCTCGTGCCATTTACCCACTTAATTGCTATGCTTTCTCACTTCAATTTATTGAAACATTACTCCACAAATTCATCTATGATGGTAGCTTCCACTCAATTGCTAACCTTTCTCACTCCATATTATTGAGACATTACTCCACAAATTCATCTGTGATGTTACTCAGAAATTGGTTGCCCACGTTAAAAAAAAAAATTAATGTATATTAAACTCAAACATAATTTTATTCTTCTTTTTCTCTGTAGAGAAAATTAGCAAGAATTAATGTACTGGCTCACTAAGGGGGAGGGCTCTCCCATTTTTTGTTAAGCACACACAACAATGAAAATGAAGGAAATGTCAAATGAAAAATCTTAATTTAGTTCACATTAGCATTGTCATGATGTCCAAATTTGTACATCAATAGTGTGAAATTGTAAATCAAGAAATAGATAACAAAGACTTTTAAGGAACTTTGTTCGGTCCATAATTCATGGAGTCATAAGTTTAGATCAAAATATGTTAGACATATAAAGTTTAATACAAATAATTAGATGATTAAGAAGAGCAATACTACCTAAAATGCTCACAAATAGATCAAATGAGTTGACACAGAGAAACTCCAATCTTAAATGCAAAACTATATATGACGACTGTACACATAATTTCAGCTTCCAATCCAACTATATACATCAATAGTGTGACATTGTAAAAATCAAGAAACTATAAACAAAGACTTTTAAGGAACTTTGTTCGATCCATAATTCATGGAGTCATAGGTTTAGATCAAAATATGTTAGATGTATAAGGCCTAGTATAAATAATTAGATGATTAATAAGAGTAATACTACATAAAATGCTTACGAATAGATCAAATGTGTTGGCAGAAAGAAACTCCAATCTTGAATGCAAAACTATGACTGAATGCACATAATTTCCAATCCAAATATATAGACTATACATGCGCCAAGAATCTCATATTATTTTTAAAATGAAAAGTAGTAGAAACAGAAGTCCACGAAAGCCGACTTACCCTTTCCTTAGGATTTCCAAAAAACTTTACAGCATGCAACACTCGAAGAAACCTTCTAAGTTTTGATGTCATTCATCCAATATTCAAGTGAGGACCTTAAATTTCCTTGAACTCATGAAAGTAGCCCATCAAGAAAATTATTTGCAATGTGTTATCAAACCTCTAAATCTATTCAATGCAACAAAGCAATATGAATACAAAAAATTGTTCTCAATTGAAGATGAAAAGATTATATCATTCACATAATATTTATTGGGAACATTTTTTTTATTTGCTAAATCTACATAATTTTTGCAATTTTTGCGAATGCGAGCAGCAAATGCATTAATAGTAGGTCATATTGCATAATTTTATCCAAGTCAAATAGCACAGTAAAGATAGAATTACCTACTACTGCCATCAACAATACTTTCAGATGCTTCGGATCCACGCAATGATGACTGCTTCAATTCATTGATCAGAGAGAGAGAATAGTGCGTAGTAACCTGCAGCAGGTGAAGAGAGAAAATCGTGGAACTTGAAATTGAATATTGGCGTAGAAGTCAGTCCGACAGTAGCTTAATACTATAATCCAACCATATACTTCAGAGTACTTGATAAAAAATCATAAAACTAATGGAAGGTACATACATTACCATTACTGCTTCATATGCTGAAGTGTTAGTAAGTCTTGTATTTTGTGTAGACGTTTTTTTATTATTGTATTATGCTAATTAAATAGGATTTCCGAAAAGTCTAAGAACATGAGAATGATTTAAAAATGAATTTCTTATAAGATAGTTAAATAGACTTCTTTGATTTGATTTTCAGAAAATACTTTTGATGGTAATTAATACAACACCGTTAGGGACTATAATCCCCATCGTGATAGATTTCTCGATCTGCATCTATCCAAACATTTAATAATAAAGAAAGCAAGCAACCGTCTCAATCACTCATCATCCAAAACAGGTTAAAACATGTGTGATCCAGAATGAAAATAGGAAGCTAATTACATAACTAATAATTTCATATTATTATTATTAAATAATTGCAAATGTGGACATGTTTGTTGATGCATTACTGTAACGCCTCAGTCCCGGAAGAATAGTGACAAGGACCGGTGCACTACTGGAAAAAAGGGGGAAGGGGTTGTTGCATAAAGACGATTACAGAAATAGGGGTAGTGCCTCAATCATTTAGGCAATAGAACCACACACTAAGGTGTGCAGAAGGAACACTAACGTGTTCAGTGAGCTAAATCATTTTTGTAACACCCCGTCCCAAAATAAATTTATGAATTACTCCAACAGTATAGGAAGTATGTGTTGATTATAGGATGCTTTGAAATGATTTTAGAAAATTCCAAATATCGAGAAAATGACTACCAAAATTGGCTCAATTCCATTCTTAAAATCATTTTGTCCTCTAAATCTTTCTCGATCACATATCTTGTTCCTCGTGACGAGACATTTTCATGAGTATTTTTCATTCGTAATCTTGTGTATCCTAATTATTGAAAGACCGTATTTTCATACCTAAAATAAAATCCTACCACTTTATATTTAACTCTGAAAATTAGTTTCGTCTTTCACTAGGAGTTACAAATCGTTTCATATTCGTGTGGTCATTGATTTTATTAAAAATGGAGTTAGTTTGGCCTTCCAACTTAATTTTATTCATTCCCTATTTCAACTCAATACCATATATTAAAATACATCACAAATTGATTGCCACCACTCAACCTTACCTTGCTCCAAGTGTCAACATAACTTTGCTCCAAGTGTGTCACCATGCATTGTTCCATGTGTCACCATCTACTCCACTTAGTTTCATGCATGTCCTACACATGTTCATCATAGTTATTGGCTGAATCAAATAGAGGGAATGAGCAAGAGCCCAACTTTCTCCCACATTCTCTTCTACAATAGCTTTTTGCTGGGGTTTTTTCGAATTAAACCACCGCATGATCTATTTGGTTGTTCATTAATCCGTGTTCATGCAAATCATAATTTTATGTAACATGCATGTTTATCACAGTCTAATCAAATAGCATGCAAAGAAAATTCGAATCTAATAAAGTGGAAAACATAGAAACCAAATCTACTTACAAATCGATAGACGGTCTGTGGACAAGATTAAAGATCTAATCTTGTTGTTGAATGATCACAATAATGGCGCCACTTAACACCTCAAAATCAACTAGCACATATTCTACTCCAAGATCTTCTGTTGTATTCCCGGACTGTATCTAGATTCAGAGTGGGCTGAAATCTACTAGATAGGGTTGTGAATTCTGTGGATATCTTGAGAGACAAAGAGGGGCTGATTTCTTATTTATATAGGTGGTGATCGAAAATCATCATCCCAACCCTACTGGGCTTGGGCCTCTATCTCAAGTTTTATATCCAGTCCACTATCAGTCAATTGGGCTAGAACAGGGATCTAGAAGAATATTAAACTGACCCACTAATTTATTTAATATCCAATACCCAATAAACCTAGGATATAATTAAATAAATTAAGTTTTACTTTTATTCCACTAAAGAAGTAAAACTGACCTACCAATTTAATACATATTTACGAATATGTTCTCCTTTAGTTCAGCCATTCCCCGTGTTTAAGATATAATGTTCATTAATTAATTATGTCAGCCTCTGACAGCTATAATTAATTAACATCTAAAACCTTGAGTAGTACCACACAAACTTTATCATGTAAGGAATAAATTCCACCTGCAGGGTTTCAACATAAACTTGTGTTTCCTCAAGAGAACATCATCAACCTGGTACACCAGGACACGGTGCTCATGCATACTGCTCGAGACACTATGTATACATTGTTATTACCCAAGATATCGAGTTTGATCTACGAAAAGATCTCACTCATTGATAAATCAAAGTAATAAACAACGCACACATATGTTCGCCAATATCACATGAGTTCAGAACCCGAACTCTGTGGATCTTTATTCTCTCAGTAACTAGGTCAGAGATAGAGAATGGTATCCTATCGTGATCCTCCTCAATATACTAACAAGTGTACTAGAATAATCAGTTAGTCAAGATAAACTAACTTGTCAGATTATTCTACGGTATACCGATGGTGTGTTCAGGACCATCTAAGCCGTGAGCTCTTTTAATACATTACAAAGTTTTAATGATATGATCTTACCGTGTGACTCCCCACACCATATCCTCTACAATGTAAGTATATGGAACATTGCATAGAACAATTATAGAATATAATCGAAATGCAAACAGTGACTGCAATAACTTTCATTTCATATCATCATATCATCAGAAAAGTATAGAAAGACAAGTCTTCTAGTATACAAAACCAACAATTTTCTCTTCCTCTCCCAGCCGCAACAACCTTTCTTTCTCTTCTAATTTCGACGCTCAAACCTTAGCCAAAAATTATGAAATTTTACAGAGAGCTTCCCACTTTGATGTAGATGATATTAAATCAAGAAATCATCCAATTTGGTTCTCATATGGTTGAGAACGAAGGCAAACATTACACCGATCGCTGTTTTCCGCCATAGCTGCAATAACAATTTTTTTTTCAGTATATTTTAACCCTCAAATCTCCACCAACATTACTGAAATTTAGATATGTTATTCCTCTCTTTACGTAGTTTATGTTAGACACTGGAATCACTCGATTTGGTGTCCAGAAAGTCAGAAATGAAGACAGGCAAAATTGGGGTTTCTAGCTGTAAGTTTTATCATTAGTGTAGCAGTCGTATTTTACCATTTTCGTCTCTTAAATCTCATCCACAATTTCTGAAATTTGAATAAGTTTTTCCTCTAATTATGTAGATGATTTTAGGATCAAGAATTTTTTAATTCGGAGCTCTGAAGCTCCTAAACGAAGCTCAACTATTTTCTTGGTGGTTGAATTTTCATAACTCACCAAACCTATTTCCGACATCTTTTTTCGTAGATCCAGACATTATATTTCTATGAGATCTATATCATTATAAACTTAACTCTTCAAGGTTTCCAGAATAGGTCTCGGATTGTCGATACAATATCGTTTGCTCTATCAAAGATATGTCGCAAATCGACACGTCAAATCTGCCGCAGAAATCGTTGTGTTGCGAGTGCAACTTCGGAGGCTATTTCCCGTCATTCCCTCCATTGCATGGACTTGATTTTTAGTATATAGAAACTCTTCCTTGCATTCTTTCAATCCTTTGTGTCCGATCTAAGATCAAACATCATTTCATCCTTAGAATTCTAGCTATAAGTTTCCCGAAAATCACACTATTTTTTTGGCAGTTTTCATCTATGTTGAAGATGCTATATTCTTTGCTCATTTTTAGTTGTTGTAGTCATTGTATTATTGAATGGTTTGTTTCATTAAAATTTTTGTTTTCCATACTATGAAAAATTGTACTTTTAATTATAAATTCATTGAGTATCGAGTTCGATCGAGACCCAAATTTTTTGTTGATTAATCTGTTCGGGTGAACAACCACAGTTGCCTTTTCAACAAATTTCAGGCCAGGGTGATCGGAATTTATCTCCGACTCCTTCTGACTGATTGTAGGTCTCGTCGTGATGGACGCGTGGCCACTGACCGTGTCTCAATTATATTTGAATTGAATTTTCTATGATTTTATGAAATTTTTATCATGTTTTAAGTCGTTCCATTTTACGTCGAATTTATTTTAAGTTAATTGAAAAGTATCGTAAGAACCTATTATCGAGTCATGTCGGATTTTAAATTAAAGCGAATATTAGATTAATTCCGGAAGTAGTTATTGATCCTAAAGCAAGATAGATCCTTGTAGGACTTTCTTGACTTACGAGGAAGATGAAGGGTTGAATCTCGAGATGGTTAGAGCAGCTTAGCCCTAGGGGAACCCGGGAAGGAACTCTGGACCGTTGTTTCGTCTCCAGTACCGTGTTTGAGTGTTGGATCCTTGTTAGGACTTCTGTATGTATAAGGTGGGCTATACCATCTTTACAAATTGTATATTTCGAGTTATTAAGCTCTGCTTTGTTAAAATTGCATATGTGACTATCTGTGTTAAATATTTACGTGCTACTGTATGTTGTCGGAGTCTCATAAACCATCAGTGTGTCAATGTGAGTAGCTACAGTACGCATGCATTATTTGTCATGCCCTATTCCTTGTCGGAGATACTAAAATGAACAGTTTCACTCATTGGGTATACTCATTGGCCATACTCAACTTTACGTGTTGGTGATGTAGAGGGGTTGTGGGCAGTGACTGATTATACTCTTAAGCGCTTTACGATAAAATATTTTGGTGAACTTAGGTTGCTTCCAACTGTTAAACCTCCTAAGCTTCACTACCTGCATGGACACGGATATATTACTTTTAGAAAATGATTTGCTTAATTTAAATTGTGAAAACTTGCACACTGAGTGCATTATTACTCAGCCCAAATCTTTTCAAACATTTTCAAGTTAGTAGGCTGGTGCATGGGCGTGATGATGCTGAGAGATGGATTTTTGTTATTTACTTATTTCCCATTATCTTTTTTTGTTAATATTCTGTTGGGAATTATGCTTCCGTACTTATGATATTCTTTTCCTAAATGCTAAGAACTCTGATCTTGGTATTATGGATAAGTATATGTATTAAAAAGTATGTTTGGTTGTTCTGAGTCTTTCTTGAGGTTTAATTAATTAATTAATTCTTGCCCTTGTTCCCTTCATTTAGTAAGGCAATGCACAATTTAGCTTCTTTGCTTCCTTGTAATACTAGCCTAGAATAATATTCTTGCGTGATGTAATTAATGTTTCTGAGTTGGATTCTCAAACGACATGGAAATTACTCTGCCACAACACTACCAAGGTTGATGATAGAAAGCTGATTTCTAATCATGGTTGTCTTCCAGTTTTTAGATCTGTTTATTTGTTCAATTCTTATTAATAATTTGAGATTGGTTTTGTCTTCTTGATGAATGTGAAGCTATGATCAAAACAACAACGATAAAAACTAACGGAAGTGCGACTGCAGCTGCTTCACTGATTCAAGTAATTACTTCAAGTCCAGGAAATATTCCTACCATTCTTACGTTATTTACAAGTTCGTACGATAGTGAGGTGCCATAAGAGGAGAATGCAACGATGAAAGGAAGGACAGATCACGCAAGCATATCCCATCCAGTCCATTTTGTTCAGTACCTTCTTTAGTGAACCAAAATAGATATAACCCAATTGTATTACTTATGGTGATCATTTATCTACCCAATGCTACAACACCTTCATGCAATTTGGAAAAGTGCAAGATAATTAAAATTGAAAACTCAATAATTAACTTACTTTGCAACACTTTGGTGGCATATGCATTCCTTCAGCATTGCGCCATAATGTAATGCCAGATTGTTATTTTCATAACTTGTAACACCAGCAAAGATAAAATTAAGTTAGTTTGGAGTTCAATATATACTTTTAACGATTAAAAGAAGAAACATATGCTATTAAACACACCTTTTCCAAAATATCAAAGGACAATAAACAATGAAACTTTCTGAGCATGAAATGAAAACAAAATGGACCATATATATCATCAGAAGACCTTCAGTAAGCCAATTATTAATGGGAAGAGTAAGCGTATTAGTGAAATAACTGCAACAATACAACGGATAAATTAATGAAAGAATAACATTAATATGGAATTCTAAGAGTAGCATAACAGAAAGGCAAAATTAATTTCTTTGCAGCTTGTAGCATACAGAATCAAGAAAAAAGTGATAGTGAATTCGAATCTCATTTAGACAGAAACTAGAAAACCTAAAAAAAATTAAAAATAACAAAGTGTCAACATCTCACAAGAAACAGAATAGAACGGCTGGTGGAGAGAATTTTCTCATATTGGAACAGGGAAAATAGGCAAGGAGAAGAGAAGCAAAACAATAAAAATTCAAATTCAAAATTTTTCCATATATGATAGTAAAATTCAAAATCCTCAACACTCACTACAAGAAAAATCGGAAAATAATGGAGACAACAATTGATGAACGAGATGAACTTACAATGTCCATAACCCATTTGCTTTCAACGGCCGTCTTCAGAGCCCGGGTGGGTCGCCGGCGCATTGAGCAATCCCGTGAACGATTTGCTTACAGGAGGAAAATGGATCTACAGCCATATTACTATCCACCCTAGCCGAAGCAACACAAAAAAAATAAAAAAATCTTCTTTAATAAAGGAAGCGAACTTCGATGAATACTCCTCTGGAGCCCCGGAAGACAACGATAGCTTAACTGGCAGTGACGAACGGACAGAGGAATTTTTCTCAAGATGAAAGAAAGAGAAGAGAGAAGGAGAAGAGATGCAGACACCGTTGAGAGTGAAAAATATATTTGATATAATATCATTTTTACTGGCAAGAGAAAGTAATTTCGGGCACCAATTTTTTAAAAATAAAAATATGAAAATATGTGGATCTGAAAGCTCAGATGTTCCTCCAGATTTTGGTGAAGTTGCCGATACGAAAAAATTCCTACAAGGCCACCGGAATCGGAAAGTATGAAGTTTGTCGACATCTATCGACGTCAAAGGTGGGACCTCGGGTCCTGTTGAGGCATTATTT
This sequence comes from Perilla frutescens, assembly GCA_026008535.1. Classification (NCBI taxonomy): domain Eukaryota; kingdom Viridiplantae; phylum Streptophyta; class Magnoliopsida; order Lamiales; family Lamiaceae; genus Perilla; species Perilla frutescens. The sequence continues at coordinate 42,996,453 of BRKX01000013.1, read as the reverse complement.
TCAAAAGTGTCTCAATATCTGGATGAAGTATTTCCAGCAAAATACGGTGTATTTTAAAAATTTGACACCATTTCTGTCCCGTTTCTTAATTCCAACCCCCGTGGCGTTCATTTCCACGGTCTTTCGGGACCGGGGTGCTACAATTTTGATACAGATATTCATGCTTCACAGTTGATAAACAGTTGAGCTCATTAGCTGAACATAGTTTGAGAAAAATATATAGCCCACATGGATAACAAATTCGTAACACGGATAAGCTTTCAAATTCTGATTTGGTCCTGCTCAGGTTCTATTATCCCTTATGATTCCACAACAACCGGCCTTGACTTAGTTTTTACTAAAAGACACTATCAAACTCAACCCCTAAGCTTCTTTTAAGTTTTCTATTAAACTACTATATTTTATTTAGTGGCACTTGGATTTCAAACTTAACTTGATCCTTTAAAATATATATATATATATATATGTGTGTGTGTGTGTGTGTGTTATTGATCCGGGGAATAAATCATAGAGTAATGCCAAAAATATCAGGAATAAGTTTATGATAGATGTATCTACCCAACGTTATGATATGATAAAGTTGGTAAAATAATTTTCTCAAATTTAGAGAATTAATCATTCCATCGTTAATTAATTATTTATTTTCCTATTAATTTGACATCATTTCTAACTTAGAGAATAAAAACAAACATGCGTAGTGTATTTACATAATTATTAATATCTCATAAGAAATGGAGTAATCAAATTACTTGAGATACTAACATCTAAGTGATAAGTATTTGCATTTCAATATTAAGCACTACTCACAGAATTCTTTTGCTATATCATCTATTAACTAATTAATTATTTGGTTATCACTTATTTCAAGAACTACTAAAAAAAATTATGCAATGAGAATATTATAAATTAAATTTAAATTACAACTAACCTATATAATGAATATCACTAGTAGTTAACCATTTATCGAGAGATGTTAACTTATCAAATTGATATTAGCTTACCACATGATTTAGCTAAATCAGTCACTTTTTCTTAGCTAAATAAATAACTAATCTCTACAACAAATAAAATTTTATAGAACATAAACCAATTTATTATTAGAGCTAATTATTAATCATGTAGAAGTACAATTTAATTTTAATTAGAAAATATCAATATAAATTCTAAAATCTAATTAATCCGTTGGAGTGAAATCTAAATTTTTAATTATAAAATTTCAATACATATTATTGATACATAAGACGAGTAAATATTAATAGGGTACTATGTTAAGTCAGAAACAAAGGAATTTGGATACAAAATTAACTATTAATTAAAAGAATTTATAGAAACTCTTACCTTCCTAATTTCATACAGTTATGCCTCCAATTAGGTTATCTAAATGTATTTTGTTTGTGTGTGTAAATATACATACTCAATCCCTACCTTGTGGCATAATCATCTAATCATGATTACATGTGTAAAAACATGAAGAAATATTTATGCATGATTGCCATGTTGCTCCTTCACTCTTATCTCTCTTTTGAATTCTTTATTATTAATTTTGTTAATACTAATTCTTATTATTATTATTATTATTATTATTATTATTATTATTATTATTTCAATTATACGTATATATATGTGTGTATAAATAAATTTTAGAAGTTATAATTTTAACTATAAACTAGAGGTTTTACATTCGTATTCCATACTCTAGATTTCATGAAATACAACTAATAGAATAATAAAAGATTACTTTAATAACAAGTTTGGTCTGCTAGCGCTTATGATTTTATTAGAATTTTCCCTTTTCTTTTCTTTTCTTTTCTTTTCTTTTTATTTAACGTTTCATGAGAATAAATTACATGGTACCTAAATCAATTCATTACAAATCTGTATTCTATATCTACAGTAATTAATGACTCACCACTTGATTAACCCTATTTTGCCACATCAATTGGATAGCATAAGGTAGTGACATGTAGGGGAACTAAATGTGATGACAAATCAATCATATTAACCCACACACTTGTACAAAAATGTATATATGTGTGTAACATTTATATATACATACATATATATATATATAGATGGGATCATGTGAGAACCACACCCCCATGTGAAAACTGAGAACCAATTTCAGCCACAGATCTCGCTTATTTTGACGGCCAAGATCTGTTCCCAGATTGAAAAAATGCGGTGGCAATCTCATAATATTATCAACTTTTTAATGAACTGTGATTATTTCTGTAATTAGCTACATTCAGTTGCAAACCAGACATACTGCGAGGATTGTAACCCTTGCCGTCGGACTTTGCATCTCTGTATCGCTCCGCCAGCGTGCGTTCCGCTAAGCATTCGAGTACCAAATAGTCCAATTCTTTCACTCTCTGAAGCAATTTCAGCGCTACAATCGGCCGATCACTGGCGAAACCAGCTTCGCAACCTATCACTACTTTCTCCTTACGCCTTACTGGGGTCCTGTTGGTCCCTGACGAGTCGATGTCAGTTTAGAGGGGGGGTGAATAAACTGACTAAAAATTTTACTTCAAATGCGGAATGATAAGGGCCCTTGACTCGCTTAGTAATTTATCTATGCACAATTCGATTGAGCACCTTTTTAGACAGCTTGAGTGCAGATTGTGTGAGCTTGTGTACAGTTCAAAGATATTCGAGTAAGCAAAACAGTACAACACATAAATGATTTATAAAGGTTCGAAGTCTCAAACTTCTACGTCCTATCTTCCTTCCGCAGAAGGGCAACTCCACTATATAACTTGAGTTTCTTTAAAAATTACACAATGAAGGACAGTTGGCTGAACCTGGTAACTGCTCGCTACCTCAGCGGGTCGACGGCTCACACTTGCAGTCCCTAACTGCTCACTAGGAAGGTAGGTGCTATTGACGTCTTTACAAGGTTTTAGATCTCTTTCGATCTTCAAGAGGTTAGTCTTGAACAGGGGATATCAACTGATGTGCTCCTTCAATTGAGCTGGGTAGTTGATCGGTGTATTGCTGGAACTGAGAAGGTTGCTCTCGCTGGATTATCAACAGCTAGCTGAATACTTTGATTATGTGGATTCTTCTTCTCAGTTGGACTCTCGCAGTTTTAGCAAATGTTGAACTTGAGCTATGTGGAAGGGATATGTGGGAGGGATAAAGAAAGCTCTGTTTGAGATAACTTGAATGAAGGCTTCAAGAATGAAAGTTGCGAAAAGTCTATGAACACTTTGATTCACTCGTCTTTTCTAGAGGAGTGGTTTTGTGATCGTTGAGTTCCACTGATCGGTGGCTCTGTTGGTTTATCAATGGCAGATGGTCTTTATGATCGTTGGAGCTTTTGGTTGAAGTAGCTGTTGCTTTGCCAATCGATCTCTGTTGGATATTTGATTCCAGTAGCCATTGCTTTGCCAATCGATCTCTATTGGATATTTAATTCTAGGATCTCCGTTGGAGCATTTATTCCAAGATCTTGATTTGAGCATTAACTCCAGGACTCTCTGGCTGGCAGTTCTGAGCTCCAGTTTAGCAAGTTTGAGTTCCAGTTGGCAGTTCTGAGCTTGTCTGCTTAGTTCGGCTATTACTCCAGTTGGCAGTTCTGAGCTTCTTCCTCCAGTTCGACTGATCTCAAGTTGTTGAATGGCTTGTCAGTTTGACTGTTCTTTCTTGAGCTTTCTTGTCAGCTTGACTGATCACAAGCTGTTGGCTAGCTTGTCAGTTTGACTGTTCTTTCTTTAGCTTTCTTGTCAGCTTGACTGATCACAAGCTGTTTGCTAGCTTGTCAGTTTGACTTATCTTTCTCAAGCTTCCTTGTCAGATGTTTGCTTGTTTTCCCCTACAAGCTGGCTGACTTCAGTTCTAGCCTTTGATTGATTCGTCTGTTTACTTCAGTTTAGCTGAAGTTAAGTTTGGCCATCAGCTGGATACTTCCAGTCTTCAGTTTAAACTGATCTCTTATCAATTTCTTCAGTCTTGTCGATTTTTCTCTCAGCTCGGCTGACTTAGCTGTCAGTTTTGTTTTGACTGGTTCGCGTATCCTTCCAGCTGGTTGACCATGCTCCAGTTGGGTTGACTTTAGCTTCAGTTGAGTTCCTTCTTGAGGCTCTGGATTGGTCAGCTCAGATCTACAGCTTGGATCTTGGTCAGATTTTCAGGAATAGTTTTGACATCTCATCAATACCGTATCTAGGGGTTCTTTGATAGTTGTTCCTAACAATTTCTCCCTTTTTGATGATGTCAAAACCTTGTCAATGATGATGGAAAAACTGCAAATGTTCATCTGAGAGACGTGCTGTAGTTCACTTATAGGCAAAGCTTGATATCAGAGCAAGTTAGAGCTGAAATTCAAGTATCAGAGCATACTCTCATTTTAGACATGCTTTCATTTTGAGCTATTAGAGCATGATTATAAAGGTATCAAGGAATGTGTATAAGCATGAGCAAGGCTTGATATGATATTGGAGCATGATATTTGAAGGATTAAAGCATGTATCATATATTAAATCAAAGCATATCATATCAGCTCTTGATAGTAGATAGGAATACTACTTCACTTCCTTAGCTGCCTCTTCTCTTCCTGCTTGATTCTCCTTTTTCTTGAACTCTATGTGTTCTCCAAGCTTCCCCCTGAAGCTGAGCTTCCCCCTCAAGGTGTACCTCTCTTTGGATTTGCTCCCAAAGAGTTACATTTTCATCATCATACCTTCCATCTTCCCCCTTTTTGGCATCATCCAAAAGGATAAACTGGTGTGGATCGTATGATGGCATTGATAGATTTGGTAAAAAGGTGAATGCAGTTGCCAAGTTGTCATCACAGACTGAGGGAACTGAAGGAATGGGCATGGGCGAGGAGAACCATGCATAAGCTTCTTCAGTCGTCATGAACTGACCATGATCAGTGGTGAGAGAGAGATCTTGCTCTCTGAAGTCCAGGGAAGCCAGGTTGGTGAAGATCTCATTGGTTGATGCGATTGGTAGATCATCAAGAAATGGAGTGCAGGAGGAGTTGGCTGGCTCATTATCGGGAACAGGAGCGTCGGCTGGTACGCTGAACTGGATTTATTTGATCATTGAATCCATTATTTCCGAGAGCATTGGCGGCGAGCAGAGTGGATGGTTCATCCAATTTCTACTCCAGTGTCCTTCGTTGATCCAGAAGAAGGATCCACGAGTGCGGATGAGGTGGAACATGGTGGCCTCATCGAGTTGAAATCTCCAGATATGATACTGGAGGTACCTTCTCAATTGCTCGAATAAGGAGGGATTGTTGCCCTCAATTAGACTGAAACAGCTCCTTAGCTGATGGTCTAGAACTTGCTCAAACTCATCCTCGAATAAGTCGCGATCGACTGAGGTGAGAGATTGTGAGCTGGCGGGTATTGTAGACTGATCGCCCAGTCTTGAGAGAGGCTTATTCTCAATCAGCAACTGCCTTTCGTCTGAGGAGCTGGCAGTTGCTACCAACGGTCTCTTTCCACGACTTGAGTCGGAAGTTCCTGGTTGGTGCGATCTCTTCAGAATCAGATGGTAGTAGATGGTCGGGAGCATATCTCTTTATCCGATTGGCTCTCCAGTTGGAATCACCCCGTCAAATTGACTCAGAATGATGTGGCTTATGCGACCCATGAACCCAACATTATCTCGGAAAGAGCCAGTTGTCGGATCATATTCTGCTCGGTCGACATTTTCTCACAGTTGAACAAGAATGAAGGAAGCCCAGTCGGCTTTACAACCGAAGAATAGAGCGGCCGTTAGATGAGCTTTGAGTTCAGAGAATTGGACCGTCTCAAAGTTTCCGTGCAGGATGTGACCTGCGATATCCAGGAGTTGGATGATCTCACTCGGCAGACTTTCCTTCAATTTGTGTGAACAGTCATGGTGATGCACGTGTGGATGTTTTCAAAGGCACCACAGTGCGTATTTACTCGAAAGTTCCAGATCCAGCACGTCTTGGCCTTCGCCGAGGAGGAGGAGTGTAGACATCATAGTGTCTTTCATCACCGTTATTACTTTGTTCTGAACGGTAGAGATGATGTTTTTGCCAGAGACGATTGCATTGTGGTAGAACTTCGCAACATGGGTGGGTAGATTCTTGACTGGCATGATCGTCAAGAATGACAACAACCCAGTTTCCTCCAATGGCCGAAAGATCTTTTGAAATTTCTCTGGGCCTAGGCGTGCGTGAAGAAGCTCTAGATTGAGAGTTTTATCTTTCTTCAGCTTGCTTACGAGCGACTTAACATTCACCATTTGAAATGAGGGTTTCATTGCTGCAAAGAAATGGTTGTGTTAAATTTGCAAGTGCGCTAAGAGAGAGTTTGCAGATGATCAATGCAAGGGTGAGAGAGAATTTGCAGATGATCGGAGCCTTCATCTCCTTGCATATATATATTCAGCTTTGCATGCATTGATCGAGGACACTCGATTACTTATCTTAGCTGATCAGCTATCCGATTTGATGGATGATTAGCTGAATAAATGATGCATGCATCCCAGCCGTCCGATTGTAAAGCAACTTTATGATCATGTGGCTGAGAGAGAGCAAATTTGAAAATGGGGTAGTTGCCATAAATAGCAAAATATTTTCTACAGATTTTGCTATTTATATCTCATAGATAATTATACCCTATTTTTCTCCTTTGTGGAGTTGATTTAATATCAACGCAAAGATATTAATGGCAACTTGTAAGAGAGAACCCCATTTTTAAATTGTAGCCGTTGGATGTAATATAAGAAATTTTGTAATCACAACGGAAACAATTAAGTTAAGATAAGCTTGGGGATTAAGAGAAACTTATCCTGAGTCAGTTGGGATACAGTCCAACTGATTGGTTTGAAGATTCAGCGGTTGGATAATCAGTTTCATCTCGTTTCCAGTCACCGCTGATGAGCTAACTTTGAGGCTCTAACTGAACTGAATTGATCAGTTCGTTTGGTCAGTTGCTTGGCCTTCTTTGAGTCAGTTTCTTCTTCTTGAAGGGCCGAACTGGACTAGATGCACTGCTTCCTTTTGAGCAGTTTGATCACTTTATCGTCGATGCAGATCCAGTTTTGTTCTTTGACAGTTCGGGCCTTGTTGTCTTCCTGGCTTGGTGAAGTTGCTGAATGGCAACTAATGAGTTTTTCATCCTTTGATTGAGGGATTGTGACATTCCTTTCGGCTACTGTCTGAACTGATCAATGTTCATAATCAGTTGCACGCCTTTTGAGCTGGATGTGAGTAGGGGAGTGACATAGCTCTTGGATAGGAGACTTGGTGATGTGGCAGTATCCTCATCATCACTATCTCTTTCATTATCATGCCTTGGATTCTTCTGAGGAGCCACGACTTCAGTATGTGATAGATGTAGTTCTATCCTCTCTGTGGCAGTTGGAGTTCGTCGTAATAGCTCAGCTGGCTGACTTGATAAATTATCAAAGTTCAGTTTTCGGCAGAGCGAGCTAGTTGGGTAGTCGACTGATTGATTTGCAACCACAGCTCCTTGAGGCATGATGCTGGTTTTGAATTCAGCTAACAAGGCAGCTGCTGGAATTTTGTTGACGAGCCGGTGATTCATGATGTGCTGAACTTGCACAATGGTTGGAGGGAATGGATTTGACGATCCTATCCATTTAATGCTCCAAGTTTCTTCACGTTGCCAGTAGCTCATGCCATGAAAGGCAGTTAGCAGAAAATGAGACTGGATGGACATAAAATGTCTCCAGTTATACTAATAGAAATACTGGTGGAGTTGTTTGAACAACTCTTGGTCACGTTGTGCAACAAAAGCGAAGTGTGTGAGAAGAAGATTGGTCACTTCCTTTTGTGCACTTTTGACTGCATATTCACTACTATAGAAAGTGCGAATATTTTCTTTAATCAGCTGGAGAGGAGGGCATGTGCTTCTGAAGTAGTCCGCTCCATAGTTTGAATGAGGGATTCCGATGAATGGAATAAGTTCATCTGGATCAGAGCAAATCTGGAAATCAACTAGTGATCCGTTCTTTGATTTTGGAGAATGAACGGGGTTGGTAGTTGAATTGCTCGAAGTGATGTTGCTCGTCTTTACCTTGACTCTTCGTTTCTTTTTGGGTGACTGAAGATGGGCATTTCCCTTATTTGGAATCCAGTCAGAGATGAGGACTGGTAGTGCTTCGTCACTTGGGAGATTCAGCAGGTCTTCAATCATTTTGCTCATCCTTAGAACAAGTCCTACCTTGGACTCAAATTTGCTAGATTTCTTTGAGTCAGAGGCCTTGACGACTTGATGCTTAAATTGTTGGAAGACAAATTCTGCCCAGTTTGTTTGTTGTCCTTCAGCAAGGTGAATCATAACCTTGTATCTCTCTTGGGTGAGTTGACTCAGGCTTCTAATTGCCCCGAACATCATCTTGTTCGTTATGTCAAGTAGAACGCCATACTCGGGCTTCAGATCAGTTTTAGCTGTCATAAAACTGAATTGCTTGTTGCAGGTTGAAGCTTTCCATTCTCTCCAGTATGATTCTGCAGATTCCTTCAGTTCTTGAACGGATGAACCTTTTTGTGGAAGTTGGAAGACTTCTGCAATTGTTCTTTCAGTGATTTGAAGTAGCCGTCCTTGAATCACTGATGACACTGTCTTTTCATTTGCAGATATTTTTGCTTGAAGTAAAAGCTCACTCACCAAATTTTTTCTGAAGAACTTTGGTGGTTTTTTCAAGTAGTGAAGAATTTCTGTCTTGTGAAGATTTGACAGAAGGGTTGGGTTGTTTGATTCGTTTAGAATCAATTGAAATTTCTTCCTATCTAGGAATTTGTCTCTCAGAAGTTGCTCTTTGAAGGAATTTAAAGATCTGGGTAATTCGGCCATCTTTGGGGTTGGCAGAAATTTTAAGGAATTTCAAGAGCTTTGAGAGAGAGAGAGAGAGAGAGAGCGAGAGAGAGAGAGTTTTTGAGAGCGTAGGAGGTGTATTTCTGAGAGGCTTATAAGAGATGGCTTTTTATGAGTGATTGGGCAGGCTCATAAATCTAATGATTGGAATGGTACTGGCCCTGGCTCTTTTATTTTGGTCATTGGCATTTAATGACTTTGAGACGTGTCATCCTTTTGCAACGGTCAAAATATTCAAAATAAATGCTAAGTCGACATTTATTTGAAAGTTAAAAGATAATCTTTTTATAAATAAAAAAGAAATGATAACAAACTGAATTACAAGAAGTAAACTTAGGGCTTTCTAATCAGTTGAACTTGATCAGCCACTAGTCCTTCTTATGATCAGTTTTCTTCCTCTTAGCAAGCGGTTCTGTGGAGTCACCATCATCATCCTCATCACTGCTTAAGGACTCAGTTCCTGCTGACTGGAGTCTGGGGTGAGCTTGCAGCTTCTGAATTTGCTCAGTATTCAGTTTTACCTGTTGCTGCAGGCTGTGGATCAAGTTAACATAGTAAGCAGGTAGCTGGACTGATGAGCTGCTTGGTTGAGTATCGAGCTGAACTGCTCTTGAGTCAACCTCTTCTCCTTCTTCAGTTCCTATCAGTTCCTCACATGGAACTATGTGGGTTAGCTCATCCTTCTCCATACTGACGGATTCATCGTAGATGGGCTCTGGTAGAATCTCCGGTGTAGCAGCTTGGGTTGCAGCTTGAAGAGCCCTTTGAACTGGATCAAGGTACACAGTTATAGCTAGTATACCTTGGTAGGCAGGTTGATCATCCTCTTGAGCTGTCCGTTCAACTGGCTCGTCAGGCTCAGCTGACTCTGTTATTAGAGCAGTTGGAGGAATGGATGATGGGGCTCCTTCATCAGCAGTTGGCTCTAGGGGAGGAGCGATTTGAGGTTCAGCTGGCTCCTCAAACTGTTGAGCTTTCTCAGCTGACTCTTCTGACTCCTCAAGAATGAGATTGATCTCAACTTCAACTAATTGAGAAGATCTCTCAGAGTGGAGTTCTCTTACTACTTCATCAATGAGATCATCTACTTAGATGGATACTTGATTTCTTTCTGTGGTTGATGGCTGTCCAGACTGATGACTTTGTGATTTCTTTTTCAATTCATTGAATAGCCATTTTGTGTTGAACATGAGAGTGCTTCCATCTTTCACGTTCTCTCTCTGTGGTGATGGCGGGCAGTTTTAATCCTTGTCGTTTGCACAGTTCATCAAAAACATCTTTTATCGAGCCTTCTGATGGATTTGAACATTCTTTTCTAAGCTGTAGCTGCCTTATTAGATGTTTGCCCCGAGTGATTTCAGCATTCTCACTGTCTGTCCACCACAAACTCCATTCTTCTTCTCGCTTCCAGAAGCTTATCCCATGGAAAGTGAGCAATGAGAAGAAGGGTTCTGAGAGATACATGTGTCTCCACAAAAACCAGTAGATCTACCTGGTCAAAGTGTGGAAGAGTTATTCATGGCCAGTTAGTTCTTGGGCATAGTGTTGAGCCATATATTTCTGTGTTGTCTCATCAGCCCATTTCTTCATGGATTCTCCTTTTGAATAGGCTTTTATGTTTCCTTCAACTTGAGCCATTGGGGGGGCATGTCATTTGAAAGTAATCAGCCCCAACTCCGTCGTGAGGAATTCCTCTTGCAGAGATGATGTCTTCTAGATTTTCACAGGGAGCCATATCTTCAACGGTTAGATTTGGCGGAACCGTTGGATCTGGCATGGGGCTTGATTCCTTTCTCTTCTTGGATTGGAGAAGTGAGACTCCTCTCTTTTTTGTTTGACCAGCTTGCTTCTTCTTAGAAGCTGATCTGGTAGCTGCTTGTCTGCCTGATTGTCCAGTAATGTCAGCTCTAGTTGCAACTGAGCTTTGTTGGCTGGTGGACGATCTCAGTTAAGCTGATGTGCCGGTTCCAGTTGCGATGGAGCTTGACTCAGCTTGTTGTCTCAGTGTTAAGGAACCGACTGGAGACCTATATCTCTGAGCTAGAGGAATGTCATCATCAGAAACATTCTGGGATGTGCCAGTGACCTGTTTCTTTCCTTTGCCTTTAGCTGCAGGCTTTTTCTTCTTTGGCTGGTCAGCTTGCTCAGGATCAATTTCCACGATTTTAAGCGGTTTTGAGATGAAGTCATTGCTGACTATGCTCTTGAATTCTATTTCTTCAGTCATCCAAGGGAACTGTTTTTCCAGAATTATGCTAACTCGACTAAGGTACCCAATCCTTTATGGGAACTTTTTATTATCCCAGCGGCTTTCAATGATATCGACATATCTCTTTAGTTGATCGAAGAAGTATTGTGCCTAATTGATCTCCATCCGATTGTAGATGGCGGCGCAGATCTTGTATTTGGATTCTGACATTTCAGATTGGCTACCAGTTGTTCTTACCATTATTTTTGAGGCTATGGCAGCTAGTACTTGATACTTATCTTGAAATCTTGAGATGAGATGGTTGCTTTTATACGGTTGGGTCTCGCCTTCCTTCTTTCAGAACTCATAGGCTTCCTGAAAGCTGAGTTGAACTTCTTCCAACTTGAGTCCTTTGATGGGTAGATTAAACATGTGGCTTAGAGATTCAGCTATGACGATGATCTGCTGTCCTCTTACTTCAGATCTGATTTCTTTGGGATCTGAGGAACTATTTGAATTTAGGAAGAATTCTGCAACTGGTTCTGGATATATGCGTTCTGGAAATTCTTCCAGGAATGTCTTCAACTTCGCCTGAGATAGCTTTTCGATAATTATTCCACTTAGAGGGGAAGCATTGCAGACTTGAATGAATCCGGCTGGGTTGAAGAACTTATCTCTGTCAAGTTTTTCACAAAATACTTTGGAGTCTTCTCCAGATTAGCAGAAATTGAACCTCTTGCGAGTGCGACTGGTGGGGTTTTGAGCCATGATACTTTGATGAGAGGTTTTTGATAAAAAGAATTGATTTGTAAGACTGAGAAATTTATCTCAAAGGCTGAAGGATTTTGCTTTAGTCCAGAGAAGAGAGAGAGAGATAAGTCGGCAGTAAAAAATATGAAGCTTATCTCGAAGATTCAGCCGACTTATTTGTATAGAGAGGTGAAGCTCATCCAATGGTTGGGACGTTTCGTATGCCAAGATTTCAATGGTCAGATTTATTTAATCGACCCGTCGATTGGCCTTTCGATTCTATCCATTGGGGATTAATGAGGAGAGAGGGTGAGTCCAACGGTAATATTGGAGTGACACGTATTTTTACCGTTTCCACTATTGAAAATTTTGAACTTATCTGTTTCTCTCTTGTGGCTTCCTCTTCACTTGAAACTGATTACGTCATCAGTTGGCTTCGACTATAGCTGATGATTCCATGTTGATCAGCTCCAACTGAGATATTTTCTCATCAGTTCCTTCCTGGCCTTGACTGCTGGACTCTTAATTCAACTGTTTCTCAGTTCAGCTGTTCCTTCACTTTTGCTGCTTTTCTTCAGCTGATTTTTTGAACTGATGTCTCATGTTGAGTTAATTCTAGTTCCTTTGATTTCTCCATCAATTTGAACATTTTACAACTGGTAGGTTCTGCTTTGACTGACTGAATCATCAGTTGAGACCATTTGGCCAATTTTGTCTTGCTCCTTGCCTCAGTTTGAGCAAATGAACTGATGATTCAGTTGAGCTGATGGGGTAGGCTGATCAGCTTCAGTTTAATTTCTTTGCGTAACTTCTCGCTTCAGTTCGAACTGATAGCTTATGTGTCCAACTGATCAGTTCAGTAACTTTCTCAGTTGTGAACTGCTCATTCTGATGAGTTGAAGCCAAGGTGGTTCAGTTCCTCTCTTCAGCTCGAATAGTTTTCTGACCTTTTTCTCCCAGTTGACTATCTTCATCCTTTGATGCTAGTTCAAGTAGCCCCAGTTGTATGCATAGCTCCATAAACCTTGCTTCAGGCAATGGTTTGGTGAAGATGTCAGCTATTTGCTTCTCCATGTTGACATATTTGATGCATATGTCCTTCTTCTCGATGTGATCTCTGATGAAGTGATGTCTTATGTCAATGTGCTTAGTTCTTGAATGCGGAACTGGATTCTGAGATATTGCAATTGCACTATTGTTGTCACAAAATATAGGTACTTCTTCAGTTTTGACTTTGTAGTCCTTCAACTGTTGCTTCATCCAGAGTATCTGAGCACAGCAGCTTCATGCAGCTACATATTCTGCTTCAGTTGTTAACGTGGCAACGGAGTGCTGCTTCTTGCTAAACCAGGATATCAGTTTGCTTCCAAGAAACTGACATGTTCCACTGGTGCTTTTTCTGTCAATCTTACATCCATCAAAGTCTGAATCTGAATAGCCAATTAGACTCAAACTGTCGTCTCTAGGATACCATAGTCCAAGATTTATGGTTCCTTTGAGGTATTTGATAATCCTTTTTTCCGCTTCAAGATGACTTTTCTTCGGGTTGGCTTGGAACCGCGCGCATAGACCGACTGAATAGGAGATGTCTGGTCGGCTAGCCGTTAGGTAAAGTAATGACCCAATGATCCCTCTGTAATATGTTTGGCTAACTGATTCTCCTTCTTCATCAAGAGTTAGCTGAACTGATGTGTTCATAGGAATCTTGAGAGTTTTTCCTTTATTAGCTCCAAACTTCTTGACTAGCTCCTTAGTGTACTTGGCCTGGATGATAAAGACTCATCTTTCAGCTGCTTCACTTGGAGTCCTAGGAAGAATGTCATTTCTCCCATCATGCTCATCTCGAATTCACTTTGCATCAGTTGAGCAAATCGTGTGCATAGATCTTTACTTTTTGATCCAAAAATTATGTCATCCACATAAATTTGAACCATTAAGATCTCAGTTGATCATTCTATTCGGAATAGAGTTCGATCAATAACTCCCTTTTGAAACCCATTCTTCAGCAAGAAGGTTGTGAGAGTTTTATCCCACGCTCGAGGAGCTTGCTTCAGTCCGTAGAGGGCTTTCTTCAGCTTGAAAACTTGATCACCAATTTCGAAGCCTGGCGGTTGCTCGACATACACGTCCTCCTTGAGCATTCCTTGAAGAAATGCACTCTTGACATCCATTTGATAGACTGTGAAGTTGAAGTGAGCTGCATAGGCTAGGAATAGTCTGATGGCTTCCAATCTTGCAACTGGTGCGAATATCTCATCAAAGTCGATCCCTTCACTTTGTGAGTATCCTTTGGCTACCAGTCTTGCTTTGTTCCTTGTGATCACACCTTGTTCGTCCAGCTTGTTGTGAAAAACCCATTTTGTGCCAATGACCTTCTGGGTTTTTGGTCTATCAACAAGAAACCATACGTCATTTCTTGTGAATTGATTCAGTTCTTCTTGCATGGCCATGATCCAGTCTGAATCTTCTAAGGCTTCTTTGATGTTTGCTGGTTCCATTTGAGATATGAAGCATGTGAATAGTGCATGTTCAGTTGAACTTCTGGTTTGGACTCGGCTTCTTGGATCACCAACTATCTTGTCAGTTGGATGGCTTCGGAGCCATTTGGGCAAGATAGTTTCAGCTGGGTCTTCAGTTGGTTCTACTATGGTGACGTCATCAGTCGCCCTTTCATCAGTTAGTTCGGCATCTTCATCAGTTCTTCCTCCTATTTCAGTTGCGGGGTTTATGGTCTCAGCACGATTCGTGTCTTCATTGACCAGATTGTTCTCAACTAGTTTAGTGCCAGTTTCATTGCCTTATCCTAGTGAGACTTCAAGCCGCTCTGGAACAATGTGATCTACATAGTCCTGCGAGTTCTTAGTTTCACTAGGTAGTACTTGAACTAATGTGTCTATTGTTTCTTTGTTCCTGTACTCATTAGCAAATTCATCAAATACCACATGACATGTTATTTCCACAACAAGAGTTCATTTATTGAACACTCTGTAAGCTTGTGCATGAGGCGAATTATACCCAAGAAATATTCCCTCATCAGCTTTAGCACTGAAAGCTTTCAGTTGAGTCTTGCCATTGTTGTGAATATAACATTTACAGCCAAATATTTTAAATTATGAGATAGAAGGCTTACGACCCTTATACAGTTCATAAGGTGTTTTGTCATGTGTGGTGACAATAGCACTTTGATTTTGAGTGTGGCAGGCTGTGTTGACTGCTTCAGCCCAGTAACCTTCAGCTATGTTGGCATCAGCTATCATTGCTCGAGCTGCTTCTTTAAGTGTCCGGTTTCGCCGTTCAGCTACACCGTTTTGTTGTGGAGTTCTTGCAGCTGAGTGTTCGTGAGTGATTCCAAGTTTGCTGAGAAAGCTGGTCATTTGCTGATTTATAAATTCAGTTCCATTGTCAGAGTGAATCCTTTGAACTGATCTCTCTTTTTCAGTTTGCAGCCTTCTGATCAGCGCTGTTAGCTTGTCGTAAGTTTCATCTTTGCTCCTCAAGAATTCCACCCACGTATATCTTGAGAAATCATCAACTACTACAAGAGTAAATCTTTTGCCTTTTGGGGTCTGTGGTCTGATTGGACCAAACAGATCCATTTGTAGTAGTTGGAGGCATTCAGTTGTTCCTGGTGGATGACTCATATTCTTAAAGGATGACTTCACTTGCTTCCCTTTTTGGTATGGTCCACACACGCCTGTTTTTTTATATATCTCCTTGGGAAGCCCCCTCAACTAGCTCTTTCTTGGCTAGGTAGTTGATTGTTTTGAAGTTGAGGTGGTTTAGTCGTCGATGCCATAGCCAGCTTGTTTCAGTTGATCCTTTTGAAAAGAAGCAAGCTTCTGAGTAGCCGGTTGACCAGTCAACAATATAAATGTTGTCTCTCCTTATGCCAGTAAGAAGAATTGCTCCAGTTGACTTGTCTCTTATGTTGCAGGAGTTTTTGCTGAAGTCAACTGAGTGACCATTGTCGCACAACTGGCTGATGCTGAGTAGTTTGTGTTTTAGTCCATCCACATGGGAGACTCCATTTACTACAACTTTTCCTTTGACTACGAACCCTTCTCCAATAGTTCAGATTTTGGAGTTGTCTCCAAATGTGACAAATGGACCTTTGACTTCTTCATAACCGTCGAGATCTTCTCTGTCTCTGATCATGTGCTTGGAGCACCCGCTATCTAGATACCAGATATCTTTGGTTTTCTTCATAGATAGGATGCTCTTATCCTGCAAAAACAAGGATTAGCATTTAGGGACCCGTTTCATATCGGGTCCTTGTTGATAAATCAAGCTCTTTGGAATCCAAACTTGCCAAACTTTTGGCTTTTTATCATTCAGAATCCAACTGATTTGGATCGCTTGATCAGTTTAGATTTTCTTTTAACCCTTCTATTTTGAGTTGAATCAGTTGAATGGTACCTGCGTTGAGAGTTAGTAGGATAAAATAATTCAACTAAAATGCTTTTATCTCGAGACCTTTGAGCTCTTTGATCAGGCCAATGCCTTGTGTGTTTCTAGTTTACTGGATTGAACCCTTTTGTATCAACTCTCGGTTCATTTCTGGAATCCAGATACTCGTTATAGTGATGGTAGGGTTCAAACGAGTTTCTTTGATCTCTCCTATAGGTGTTCTGATTGAACTTCTTGGTAGGGTAGGCTTGAGATCTAAATTGGTTTTTCTTTCTGAAGTGAACTGATCTATCAGTTTGCTTTGGGGGCATTCTGTGTTGAGCTGGTGTTCTTTGTTGACCTGAAGACCTTGAATGAAAGGATTGGTTTGGATGAACTGATGGTCTTGACTGGAATTTTGGCTTCAGTTGACCTGGTATTTTTGGTTGGGAGGATTGTCTGAATTGTCTGGGCTGAGTTTGAGGATTTCTCAATATTCCTTTGCCTTTGGATGGCTCAGCTGGCTGATCCTGAGTTGATCTGGTGAATCCTTTTAGGATTCCTTTATCACTAGGTTGAGCAACTGCCTTTCCTTTCTCTAAGGCAGTGAACTTGTTGTATCTTAGCCCTGTGCTACTGGTTCCAGTTCTCTGATGATTCAATATCTCATCTAGAGTTTGAGATCCCTTTTTGAACTTCAGAGTTACCTTTTCTCTTTCATGGATCTCTTGCTTGAGTTTTTGATTCTCAGCTTCTAGATCGACAATTCTCAATTTCAATTTTTCAAATTCCACACACTGAGATTCAAGATAATTCATTCTTTCATGATCAATGCTCAGTTTTCTAACTCTATTTCTCAGTTCATTGTTTTCATCTCTCAATTCAACATGCAAGTAGGATATTGAAGCTAATTGATCTTCTAGCATCATAAGTTTCATGTCAAGTTCATTGCTAGAGATAGTTGCTTCATTAATGTGATAGAAGGAGGTTTGAGAGTTAGCTGTACTAACCTCTTCATCATTATCAGCCATGAGGCAGAATAACGCTTTATCATCTGAGCTGTAGCCGTCAGAATTAATTCCAGATGGATAGTCTGAATCGTCTAGCACGGCATTCTCGTAGTTTGCAATCATTACTTTCCTTTTGAAGAAGCTTCTCCTCACTTTGGCCTTCTTGTCTTCAAAAAGTTCTGGACATTCATATCTGTAATGTCCTTGTTTGTGGCAGTGAAAGCATTCTCCTAGATTTCGATTGCCACCCCTGAATGGTTCAGTTGGTTGATGAGTTCTCTCATCTTTTGGGACTTCATCAGTTTGAGGTGGAACTGATTGTTTATCCCTGACCTTCTTCAGCTTTTCTAACAACCTGGTAACTGACTGAATTTGATCATTGATGTCTTCAGTCATGTTTTCCTTTTTTTCGGTTGTATCTCTTTTTCGTTCGAATGAAGATCCGCCTTGATTCTCTCTGGCTGGTGAGCTTCTGGACTGGAAGTTGTTCCTTCCTCGAGTATCTCTAAACCGGTTTCTTTCACCATAGAAGGCTGCATCTTGAGCTAATGATTTTGATGCTTCATTCTTCCGGTTTAGGCTGTACTCATGAGCTTTGAGAGAGCCAAACAGTTCTCTGGGAGTGATGCTATTCAGATTTCTTGATTTTTTTGTAGCTATCACTTTCATATCCCATTCTTCGGTGAGATTATCCAGAATTTTGGAGTTCATCTCAGAATTGGGATAGCTTCTTTCCAGGTTGGTCATCTCACTGATGATGCCTAGAAATATGGTTTCAAGGCTTGAGATGGACTCTTATGGCTGCATTTTGAAGGACTCGTATCTGTCGACTGCTAGTTGGAGCTTGTTTCCTTTGATGGCTTCGGACTCTTGGCATAGATCTGCTAGTAAGTCCTATATCTCCTTGGCAGTTGTGCAGTTCTTTGTGTTCATCATTCTGTCTTCATCTAGAGTTTGAAATAGTGCAGCCTGAGCAACAAACTCTAGATTCTTCAACTTCTTCTCTTCGCTGGTGAGAAGATTAGTTGGCTTTGGGATCCTAGCTGGTTGATTGATATCAACTATGTGGGCGTCATTGTCCATCATGATAATAATTGGACCATTTTCAATAACTTCCCACGTGTTTTCATGGATCGAGCAGAGATGCGCCTTCATTCTCCTGCTCCAATTATCATAATTCTCAACTGAAAATAGAGGTAGCTTATGGTTTCCCATAGCTTGAAATATTAGCACAGATAAGTAGATCTGATTCAGTTGATCTGCAGAAACGGCTGATCCTTAGAATCAACCACTCTGATACCACTTGTTGAACCCTGGTGAGTCGATGTCAGTTTAGAGGGGGGTGAATAAACTGACTAAAAATTTTACTTCAAATGTGGAATGATAAGGGCCCTTGACTCGCTTAGTGACTTATCTATGCACAATTCGGTTGAGCACCTTTTTAGACAGCTTGAGTGTAGATTGTGTGAGCTTGTGTACAGTTCAAAGATATTCGAGTAAGCAAAACAGTACAAGACACAAATGATTTATAGAGGTTCGAAGTCTCAAACTTCTACGTCCTATCTTCCTTCCACAGAAGGGCAACTCCACTATATAACTTGAGTTTATTTAAAAATTACACAATGAAGGACAGTTGGCTGAACCTGGTAACTGCTCGCTACCTCAGCGGGTCGACGGCTCACACTTGCAGTCCCTAACTGCTCGCTAGAAAGGTAGGTGCTATTGATGTCTTTACAAGGTTTTAGATCTCTTTCGATCTTCAAGAGGTTAGTCTTGAATAGGGGATATCAACTGATGTCCTCCTTCAATTGAGCTGGGTAGTTGATCG
The DNA here is from genome assembly GCA_026008535.1 of Perilla frutescens. Lineage (NCBI taxonomy): Eukaryota > Viridiplantae > Streptophyta > Magnoliopsida > Lamiales > Lamiaceae > Perilla > Perilla frutescens. Next base: position 42,977,460 of record BRKX01000013.1, on the reverse strand, counting down.
GTGTATTGCTGGAACTGAGAAGGTTGCTCTCGCTGGATTATCAACAGCTAGCTGAATACTTTGATTCTATGGATTCTTCTTCTCAGTTGGACTCTCGCAGTTTTAGCAAATGCTGAACTTGAGCTATGTGGGAGGGATAAAGAAAGCTCTATTTGAGATAACTTGAATGAATGCTTCAAGAATGAAAGTTGCGAAAAGTCTATGAACACTTTGATTCACTCATCTTTTCTAGAGGAGTGGTTTTGTGATCGTTGAGTTCCACTGATCGGTGGCTCTGTTGGTTTATCAATGGCAGATGGTCTTTATGATCGTTGGAGCTTTTGGTTGAATTAGCTGTTGCTTTGCCAATCGATCTCTGTTGGATATTTGATTCCAGTAGCCATTGCTTTGCCAATCGATCTCTATTGGATATTTAATTCCAGGATCAAAGATATTCGAGTAAGCAAAACAGTACAACACACAGATGATTTATAGAGGTTTGAAGTCTCAAACTTCTACGTCCTCTCTTCCTTCTGTAGAAGGGCAACTCCACTATATAACTTGAGTTTCTTTACAAATTACATAATGAAGGACAGTTGGCTGAACCTGGTAACTGCTCGCTACCTCAGTGGGTCGATGGCTCACACTTGCAGTCCCTAACTGCTCGCTAGGAATGTAGGTACTATTGACGTCTTTACAAGGTTTTAGATCTCTTTCGATCTTCAAGAGGTTAGTCTTGAATAGGGGATATCAACTGATGTGCTCCTTCAATTGAGCTGGGTAGTTGATCGGTGTATTGCTGGAACTGAGAAGGTTGCTCTCGCTGGATTATCAACAGCTAGCTGAATACTTTGATTATGTGGATTCTTCTTCTCAGTTGGACTCTCGCAGTTTTTGCAAATGTTGAACTTGAGCTATGTGGAAGGGATATGTGGGAGGGATAAAGAAAGCTCTGTTTGAGATAACTTGAATGAAGGCTTCAAGAATGAAAGTTGCGAAAAGTCTATGAACACTTTGATTCACTCGTCTTTTCTAGAGGAGTGGTTTTGTGATCGTTGAGTTCCACTGATCGGTGGCTCTGTTGGTTTATCAATGGCAGATGGTCTTTATGATCGTTGGAGCTTTTGGTTGAAGTAGTTGTTGCTTTGCCAATCGATCTCTGTTGGATATTTGATTCCAGTAGCCATTGCTTTGCCAATCGATCTCTATTGGATATTTAATTCCAGGATCAAAGATATTCGAGTAAGCAAAATAGTACAGCACACAGATGATTTATAGAGGTTTGAAGTCTCAAACTTCTACGTCCTCTCTTCCTTCTGTAGAAGGGCAACTCCACTATATAACTTGAGTTTCTTTACAAATTACATAATGAAGGACAGTTGGCTGAACCTGGTAACTGCTCGCTACCTCAGTGGGTCGACGGCTCACACTTGCAGTCCCTAACTGCTCGCTAGGAATGTAGGTACTATTGATGTCTTTACAAGGTTTTAGATCTCTTTCGATCTTCAAGAGGTTAGTCTTGAATAGGGGATATCAACTGATGTGCTCCTTCAATTGAGCTGGGTAGTTGATCGGTGTATTGCTGGAACTGAGAAGGTTGCTCTCGCTGGATTATCAACAGCTAGCTGAATACTTTGATTATGTGGATTCTTCTTCTCAGTTGGACTCTCGTAGTTTTAGCAAATGCTGAACTTGAGCTATGTGGAAGGGAGAAAGAAAGCTCTGTTTGAGATAACTTGAATGAAGGCTTCAAGAATGGAAGTTGCGAAAAGTTTATGAACACTTTGATTCACTCGTCTTTTATAGAGGAGTGGTTTTATGACCGTTGAGTTCCACTGATCGGTGGCTCTGTTGGTTCATCAATGGCAGATGGTCTTTATGATCGTTGGAGCTTTTGGTTGAAGTAGCCATTGCTTTGCCAATCAATCTCTGTTGGATATTTGATTCCAGTAGCCGTTGCTTTGCCAATTGATCTCTGTTGGATATTTAATTCCAGTAGCCATTGCTTTGCCAATCGATCTCTATTGGATATTTAATTCCAGGATCTCCGTTGGAGCATTTATTCCAAGATCTTCATTTGAGCATTAACTCCAGGACTCTCTGGCTGGCAGTTCTGAGCTCCAATTTAGCAAGTTTGAGTTCCAGTTGGCAGTTCTGAGCTTGTCTACTTAGTTCGGCTATTACTTTATTTGGCAGTTCTGAGCTTGTCTGCTTAGTTCGGCTATTACTCCAGTTGGCAGTTCTGAGCTTCTTCCTCTAGTTCGACTGATCTCAAGTTGTTGAATGGCTTGTCAGTTCACTGTTCTTTCTTGAGCTTTCTTGTCAGCTTGACTGATCACAAGCTGTTGGTTAGCTTGTCAGTTTGACTGTTCTTTCTTTAGCTTTCTTGTCAGCTTGACTGATCACAAGCTGTTGGCTAGCTTGTCAGTTTGACTGATCTTTCTCAAGCTTCCTTATCAGATGTTTGCTTGTTTTCTCCTACAAGCTGGCTGACTTCAGTTCTGGCCTTCGATTGATTCGTCTGTTTACTTCAGTTTGGCTGAAGTTAAGTTTGGCCATCAGCTGGATACTTCCAATCTTCAGTTTAAACTGATCTCTTATCAGTTTCTTCAGTCTTGTCGATTTTTCTCTCAGCTCGGCTGACTTAGCTGTCAGTTTTGTTTTGACTGGTTCGCGTATCCTTCCAGTTGGGTTGACTCTAGCTTCAGTTGAGTTCCTTCTTGAGGCTCTGGATTGGTCAGCTCAGATCTACAGCTTGGATCTTGGTCAGTTTTTCAGGAATAGTTTTGACATCTCATCAAAATCTTATCTAGGGGTTCTTTGATAGTTTTTCCTAATAGTTCCGCCTCTACAGGCGAAGCAAACCGTCGTCAAAATACTAATATGAATGGAAAAATATTGATTATAATCTACTTTTTCACCAATTATGTAGTGGTTTGATGAAGTTAGAGTTGAGCTAACCAGATTGACCGCGCAATTGTGAGGCTTCCGCATTTCATTGCCGAACTCTTCCATTTGAATATTTTAGCACTGGTAGTTTATATTTTAGCACTTCCATTTCCTTTTTTAGCACTGTTAGTTAATGTTTGAATATTTTGGTAGGTGATAGTGATAGCATTTGTAGTCTTTTATTTACGATGAGAAAGACATAATAATAACAGAGATTTGTGAATTTTTACGTGGTTACAGGTATTCAATAATTTTTGCACCCTTCATTTGAAAGCACAATCATGGGAAGCTTGTGATCTTTGGGGCTGCTTCCCATTGTGCTTTATTAATTTCCCTTACAGCCTCTACGAGAGTTGATGAACATGTTGTTGCTTCTAAGAATGGATATTTGTAATATATATCACTGCTTCTATTATCTTCATTATTTGGGGCAGTTGTAGCTCTTTTCTTTCTGCTACTTTCATCTTCTGTAGTCCTTTTAGCACCTATAATTTTTTATATAATACTGTTAAGTAAACGAAAATAATAATGCTAAAACACATAATCGGAATGCTAAAATATGAGATGACAATGCTAAAACTCTAAACTATAGTGCTAAAACCAAGAAAATGTGCAGATAAATTACAAATGGACAAAAATATTAGGTTTACCAAAAAAACAAAAAATGAAACTACTAAATCATTACGAAATAATGGTAAGGTTCGATTTATGACATTGTAAAAACTGTAATCGCATTTATGTTCATGATTGTGTTTTAAAATTTAATGATAATGCTAAAATGAGATATGGTGATATAAATATAGTTAACAATAATGCTAGCACCACAAATCACATTTGTTGGGTTTGTAATGATCATGACAAGTTTTTAATCACAATGCTAATATATGGTTATGTTAATGCTAAAAATGAGAGTTTGCAATTGTAATAGTGTTTGCACTATATTCATAATTCAACAGCATGTAACAGTGTTTGTTCATTATTTTTTTACAATGCCGATGATATTTTTTTATTATAATGCTAAACAATTGTCATGTTAAACAAGGGTTATGTTAGTGCTAAAATAAGTCATGACAGTGCTAAAATAGATCATGACAATGCTAAAATAGAGAATGACAATGCTAACCCTAAATTGAAAAATATATATACACATAAATTCTGAGTATTCATATATTGATAATTCAACATGTAACAGTGTTTGTTTGTGATTTTTTTACAATATCGATGACATTTTTTTATGCTAATGCTAAAAAAGAGTCATGCTAAAATAAGTCATGACAATGCTAAAAAAAGGTCATGACAGTGCTAAAATAGGAAATGACAGTGCTGAAACCCTAAATTGAAAAATATACACGTAAATTATGAGTATTCATATATTTTTAAAATTTTTTATTTTACCCTTATTAAGATTCAGGGGCAACGAAGTTGGACATTATTACGAGATTGCCACCGCGTTTTTTAAAATCTGGAGTATATCTTGGCCGTCCAAATATAGCGGATCTATGGTTCAGATTAATTTTCAGTTCTCACCTAGAGTGTGGTTCCTTCTGGAACCCAACCCTATATATATATATATATATGGGAGAGTTATCACGCATATAGGCCCCTAGTGTATAAATTAGGGATTAATCATACCCATTAATTTAGTGATTTGGATGGTCTAGATTGTTTTGAAAATTGTTGAATATCTACATCTTTTTATTTGATTTATGGTGCACAAGGGTAATAATGAACTCTAGTATATTTCCTTTTTTATCGCCTATTAAATTGGGGAAACTAAATATTTCATAACTCCCCTACGTATCATATTTAATGAAGATAAATTTCATTTCCCTAACAAACAAAAAAATTCGAAAGAATTCAATGAACGCCAATTAATTTTTTGAATTTGCTAACAATTAATTACTTTAATTTAATGTGATTTTGAATTTGCTAATAACAGTTGGGCTCGGAGAATCGCTAATGGGTTGGCTCATTTGTTGAAATCTTTAGCCGTTAATTCGCCTTGTTTTTGTTCTTATACCGGACCTTTGTCCGGTTGCATTTTGTCGAACATTACGCCTGATGAGCGGTTTTCTTTAATTATGTGATAATGTTTCGTTTGCTCGAAAAAAAAAATACTAAGCTTAGTTGTTTATACAAATAATAACACACCTGCAAACTTCTGAATTAATGAAACAATCAATCAGCCCAATTTCGGACATTTAGAAAATCTATCTATCTATCTATACAAAGTATTGGGCCAGCACAGCGTCAAAAGTGAATAAGTATCATTTTAACAATTTAGTTTTACTTCACAAAAGTATCATTCTACCCATTGAATGTGAAAATTTCATATTTTTCTCATATTTGTCATCATTTTATACATTAAAATAATTTATATTTGACTTATTAAATGTATTCACATAATGTTGTATAAGGTGATTTGATTACTTTATTAATATGTGTGCATTTATCCAGAATGACAACTATTTAGAGACGGAGAGATTATTTTTAGTTTAATTGATATTGTGATATTTGGTAAAGCTACATATATACTCTATCTGTTTCGTTTTGATTGTTGTTTTAGTTTTCTTTTATCTAGAACTAACAATTAATTTTATGGACTAATATACTCATCTTTCATATATGACATAAAATCTTATTCGCCTATATTTTCCTATAATATGGTTTTGGATAGGGTTAAAATTGAGAGAGGATGTGTGAAAATATATAGAACAACAAATATTTTGACACAAAATAAAAAAGTTAAAACAACAATCATAATGAAACGGAGGGAGTATATTGTGTGTGTGTGTGTGTGTGTGTATATATATATATATAATTATATGCTTTCAAATGTTAAATGTAATTATTTTTTCAAAGATTAAATGTAATTATATTAGGATATTGAAGAAGATATCTTTAACTAACCATATAATATTTGTGTAATTACATATAAATATTTTGAGTACATTTAAGATCCACAATATTTTCTCATTCATTTATAATATGACCACATTCAAAATATTAATTAATAAATATTTAAATTCATAGAACGTATTGGAGAAATACTAGTTCAAAATTAAAACACAAACTTAACTGTGTACTGGTACGGTATTAGATTTTATCGCCAATTTGCTACTGTCCATGCCAAATCGATTTTTTTTTAAATCCATTATTTTGTGTGTTTCTTTCTCCGGTTATGAAACATGGTGGGGATATGATATTTAGGTTTTATAATTGATAGATTAGGGATAAAAGAGTCTTATTTTATTAATATATATGTATTTCTATGAAAAATAAAATGGGGTTATGTTTAGAATTTCTGAATAAAATATTATTGAAGCCCAAAGAGAGAGCCGTTATGGTGAGTTATAATCTGAGAAAGAAGCCCACATGAAAATTACAAGTGTGAAGGCGGAGAGGTCTCGTGTGGACTTGGTTTTGGGCCTCCCAGTCCGCTTCCGCTTCCGCCTCCTTCTCTTCCGCCGTCTCCTCCATCGCCGAAACCAGCTGATACTGCTTCCCAACACACACAAACACTGATACACAGTGAGCGTTCCTCTAAACCCCTTTGTATAACCTTTTCTTTTATCGCATTCCTTGCAGTCAAGATTTTTCTGGGCTCTCAATTTTCCGAAGTGGGGGAGCTCAAATGCATACGCTTCTGCGGAAGCGATTTCGATAAATGTATAAAGCTCTTGGCAAGCAACGACTCATATACCGTTCTCTCATCGCCAGCTACGTCAAGGCCGGCCTCATTGATAACGCGATCAAGGTGTTCGACGAAATGTCGCAATCAGACTGCAGGATTTTTTCGGTGGACTACAACCGCTTTCTCGGCGTTTTGATAAAGAACCAGCGGTTTGAGCTGTCTGAATACTATTATGATTCCATGAATTCGAAAGGGTTCTCTTTGAATTCGTTTACTTACTCTAGGTTTATTTCCGGCTTGTGTGAAGTTAGAAACTTTTACCTTCTATCTAGGCTTTTTGATGATATGGATAGGCTCGGGATTGTGCCTGATATATGGGCGTTTAATATTTATTTACATCTTTTGTGTTGTGAGAATTTAGTTGACGATGCTTTCATACTGTTGAGATTAATGGAAGAACGAGGACGGGAGCCAGATGTGGTGAGCTATACTATTATTATCAGTGCGTTGTGCAGAGTCAAACGACACGATGAGGCAGTTGACATATGGAAAATTATGATCAAGAAAGATGTTAAACCGGATAATAAGGCGTGCAGGGCACTTGTGCTTGGGCTATGTGACATTGGGAAAGTTGATTTGGCTTATGAGCTCACTGTGGGAGACATGAGGGGAAAGGTTTGCTTTGGGGCTGTGGTTTATAATGTGCTCATTTGTGGTTTTTGTCGAGTAGGTAGGATTGATAAAGCACTCACACTTAAGAGTTTTATGAAGAGGAATGGTTGCGAGCCTGACTTAATCACATACAATGTGTTGTTGAATTATTGTTGTAATGCGCTATTGTTGGATGAGGCGGAGAAATTGCTGGATAAAATGCAGAGGAGTGGGATGAAACCTGATAGTTACAGCTATAATGAGCTTCTAAAGGGTTTCTGCAAAGCCAATAGATTAGATGAGGCATATATGTTGTTAGTTAAAAAGATGGAGGTCAAAGGATATGCTGATGTTGTTTCATATAACACAATTATTACTGCGCTTTGCAAATCTGGTGCTACCAAAAAGGCTTACAAGCTATTTGGGGAGATGGGAAGGAAGGGAATTACTCCAGATGTGGTAACATTTACTATTCTCATTGATGCTATTTTGAAAGAAGGCAACTCTATTGTAGCTAAGGCCCTTCTTGACCAAATGACAAAGATGGGTCTATTTCCAAGCCTTACGTTATATACAACCATTATTGACCATCTGTGTAAAACTGGTAGAGTAAGCATGGCTCAAGGTATTTTTCATGATCTGGTGGAACATGGAATTGGCCCTGATGTCGTATCCTATAATGCGCTTATTGGTGGATACTGCAAGACATATCAAGTTAGCCAAGCCTTGCATCTACTTAAGGAGATGCGAACTAGAGGGGTCCATCCAGATGACGTGACTTTCAAATTGATCATTAGAGGCCTTATAAAGGAAAAGAAAATTTCTTTGGCTTGTGAAGTTTGGGATGAAATGATGAAGAATGGATTCACCCTTGATAGTTATCTTTCAGAGACTCTAATAAAAGCTATCAATTCAAAAGAAGTATAGCCATGTGTATATTATGTTCCTAAACTTTATATTGGGAACAGTTAAACATAGTCCATGATGAAATCACAATAGCAGTTCATTCTGGCATGTGCCAAATGCTGTCTTATTGAATTCCATGCTTCCTGAATTAATGTTTCCTCTGATTTGTGGATTTTTGTTGAGTGTGGAAGCGAGTCAACCCATTTGTGATGAATAGGGAATGGTACGACAGAAATTCTGGTGCTTTGGGTTGTCAGGGGAGCTTGGTACTTGCATATATACTGCTGAGTTCGGTATGAACAAATCTTGCTGTCTCCAGATGTCAGGGGACATCTGTCTGTGTCCATGTTTTCAATTGGAGGTGATTTGTTCCGACACTAATTAATTTTATGCTTATCCACACACTCCCTTTTTTTGCTTTCTAGGGCATTGGCTAGTCATATTTTTGACAAATATTACTTTGACAAAGAACCTATGTTTTCATCGACAAAAGTAACCTGTCCTATTTTTGCAATTAGTTATCATTTTGTTTTACACCCTTGGTTGAGTATGGAACTGAATTCAATATCATCAGTTGAGGTCAATAATAACTTTTCTTGTTAGTTCCTCTATCAATAAAATACTAATATGTTGTTGCTACTGTTGGCTTGAATACTTGATACCTCTAATATCGAGTAAAAACCTATTGCCACCGGTTATCAAGTATAACTGAATCTCTTTTTCATTAAGCGTTCTTCGTTGTACTAATTCAAAAGCACAAAACTTGAACCAGTAAATGCGTGTCTGATGTCTTTCTTTATATACATTCAGTAGTTTACTATATCATGTTCTTAGAAGCAACTGATTTGGTGCATGTAATTTGTGTTAATTCTACTTGGACAATAAATACTTGAGTTCAGAACTCTTCTTACGGAGTTGATCATCTCCCTTAAGTTAATATATCCTGTGTATTACTGACGTTGCAGGATCCTATTCTGAGGGAATTTACCTTTCCCCTCCATATTGAAAGAAGTCCCATTTCTATAGCTAACTTAGGGATTGAGAGTTCTGCCTCTAATGGAGGGTAGATGAGTTTAACATGGTTCAAACTTGAAGAAGATCCAACAGTAATCTTTGGAGTCATGGAAGGCGCTCGTGAGGAATGAAAGAGAAGAAATCATTGGGAAAAAGGCACGGTATCAATGGTGTAGCTCGTTGAACTTAAATGTAAACTAAGAGTTTGATAAGTCAGAAGATACTATTGGTTCCTCATCCTATATTAATGAATCATAATTTTCTTTTTTCTTGTTTGTTATTCAGGTGTGGTGATAATCCATTAGAACTGATCGTTCAAGTTGTATAGAGCACTGATGAGGTTAAGCATTGAGTAACTAAATGCAAGAAAAAGTTGCTGAGGATATATCCGATTTCATGTCTCGTTTTTGGTCCAAGCAGAGCAGCAGCGAGAGTTTAGACAGCTGACCTTATGGCATTGCTTCTCTTTCCATACAAAATCTATAGAACTGGAGATAGATAGATGATATTTTTTTCGAACTACTAGGTTACTAAATTATTCCATTTTCTTGAAAAAGGTTCTTTTCTTGTAATGAGTGTTTGCCTGAGCACCCATTTTTGTTCTTTCTCAAATGCTACGAGAAGGAATATGTAGTGTGTAATAAGATTCATTTGTTCTAATACACTGTTTTGGGGTTAACAATTAACCATATGCAGGGACAAATACTCTACTTTTTTTTCACTTTGCATCAATTTGCTTACTTGCCTTGTATCCTTAACTAATGTCTGATTCTTTTCCTCTGCTCAAATTCTACTACTACAAGCTTTGATTTCGAAGCACGTTCCTTATATTCTCTTCACTCCATTTTCGCTCCTCCAATTCTCACACCACAATGTCCCGCCACCACGAAACAAATCCACACTTTCTTCCCCGTCAACACGATCCAATTCTTGACTTTCCCTCACAAACACCGCCACCGCGCTCCAGGCGGTCGCCGCGTCGCCATGGCCGCACTCCGATAGAGTCGCCTCATGGCCGCACGTCGGTAGAGCCGCTGCCTAACCATGGCCGTCCATCACCACCGCATCACTATGGCCGTGCGCCAGTAGAGCCACCACCACATGGCCGTACATCAGTAACGCCGCCGCTTGACCATGGCCGTTCGTCGCCGCCTCCGCGTCACTATGGCCATGCGCCGGTAGAGCCACCACCACATGGCCGTACATCGGTAACACCGCCGGCTCAGCCCCCGACGCACTACCCTCCGACACACGTAAAGCCTGTGCCACCCTTTCAACATGAGGTACCACACCAACACCATCAAGAATCCAGGCCCCCTTTTGTAACAGAGCCGGATTCTCATGCACATCCTGAAAGAGGGCAGCATGGTGGTGGCCACCACCACCGCGACCGCGGTTTCATCCACACGCCGTCCCGACGTACCAAGCCCGTAGCCTGGCTGGTGGCCGCATTCTGTGCACTCTTCTGGATCATCGTCATAGTGGGAGGCCTGATAATCCTGATAGTCTACCTGGTGTTCCGGCCACGGAGCCCGAGGTTCGACATCTCGACAGCCACCATCAACGCTGCATACCTCGACATGGGATACCTGCTGAATGCGGACTTGAGGGTGCTGGCCAACTTCACCAATCCAAACACCAAAGTGAATGTGGAGTTTAGCTACGTGATCTTGGATCTCTACTACGGCGGCAGCTTTGTCGCGACGCGTTACATCAGACCGTTTGCAGTGATGAAGGGAGAGTCGAGGTTTGCCGACGTGCACATGGTGGCCAGCCAGGTGAGATTGTCGACGGATCATAGCCTGCAGCTGCAGAAACAGATGGAAGAAGGAAGAGTACATATTGAGATAAAGGGATTGTTTAGAGCAAAGTCTAAATTAGGAGGCATTTTCCACTACTCATATTGGATGTATGCGCATTGCCAACTTGTTGTCACCGGCCCTCCTACCGGAGTTTTGATCGGAAAAAAGTGCGTCACAAAGAGGTGAACACATCACCAAAATGGACCCATTTTCTTTCACCATTTGATCATGCCTTAAATTTTAGTTCCTAGTCATTTTTATGTCTTACTCTTAAATTTTAAATAAGTTTTGATTTATTGAGATATGATCTGTTGATGAATGATGGAGCCGTTCTTGAACTTTTCAGAATAGGGTGGTTTTATCTTACTTTTTTCGCTTTACATTGATATCAATTAACGACGATCTAAGATAGAAATGGAGTATTTTTTTTTATATAGATTAATGGCAATCTAAGATAGAAGATTTGAACTGAGTGATCAATGATTCGAGATGATATTTTCAAGTTTCTTGTATTTAAAACTAGATTGAAGCAATTAGAAATATGTTTCAATTCGGATTCGTTTTAATGTATATAAATAACCAATTCGCAATTTCGACATAACTTTTAAAACGTAGCAATAATAACTCCAAGTTTTGATTTGTAGTAATTTCAACACTTTCAATTTTATGTCGCTCAAATATGTCAGGTTCATTTAAAGGTGGGGTAAAAATTGCAGATTCGATCATAGGTAGTGATTAAAAGGGCAGTTAACCCTTTGAAATTAATGAACTCTACGTTCAAGTTATATGATAAGAAAAAGAAAGCACAAAAGGAACAAAATGCGATAGTTCCCAGAAAAGCAGAAAGCACAGACATGTTCAAACAAGTGAAACAACCATCAAATAATTATTGATATAAAAACCCATCAATTAAATATGAATGATTTAAATGGGCATAGTATATAATAATGTACATATAATTTCTTCTCTCAAAAAGAAAAAAAGAAATACATCTGATTTCAACAACTTCGGTGAGGAATAATTTTTGCTATGAACTACCATTGTACATATTTTTCCATCGTTCAAGACTCAATAATTACCAAGAATTAAACAAGAACAGCAAACAAGCAAAATGTCTCCAGGAAAAATAAAAATAAAAATAAAAAAATTCAAAGAAGTGGTTCGGAAAGTTCCATTTCGTTAGCAGTCTGTTCCGGTGGTTCCGACCGGTGGGACCCCACGTAATCCAACCCGAGCCATTGCCACGGCCAGCATACATACCTCGGCCTATTCAGCCCGGTTCTTGAGGTTTCCCGCGTATCAAGTTCATCAAGTTGACGAGTTAGCTCTTCCACTCGATCTCTCAACCTGGACGCCCTCATATCTGCCAATCTCAGCGACTTTTCAGCTGCATCTCTTGCTGCCATGGCGGCATCTGATGTTTCTTCTTTGAATTTGAGCTTTTTCTCAGACTCGATTACAGCTTGCCTAGCCTCCTCAAGTTCCTGTCGTACTGATGCCAACTGCGGAATCACAGAATTGGAATTCAGTAAACTCAAATGTTAACCATAGAGGACTATTTCTACTGTCCTTTCTTAAAAGTAATTGTACGAGTACACCTTCAGCTCGGTTTCAGTAAAAGAAAAAAAAAAGGAAGAAAAACACAATAACAGCCTAAAACTAGGTGGCTGTCAACAAGGATGGAACAAGGAGACTACCAGTCATTTTCCACAGGAAGGTTATGTACATATATAGCATAAGGAATCCTCATTAGGGAAGGTTGGTTATGGAAGAATGAAAAAGCAAAATGATATCCCTAGACAAGGTCAATCCAATATGTTTTGAGGAAATACACTCATTATCCAAAATGAGAAACGGGATTCAGTTAGATGCAACATACAATGCCAACTTTCATAATGAAGCTGATGGTTCAAACACAATGTATTCTCTCTAGTCATTTCATATGAAAACCTCCTATGACATGGACCGATAGCAAATTTCTTCAGGCAAACAATCAATCGGTAAATGCCTAAGCTCTAACATGGCAACTGCTCCATCTTGATGTATTTTACGCTATCTCTTTCTGTGTATTTTGTGAAACAGAGAATACCCAAGACCCAGATGCCTTTGAATGCAGAAACCAAGAAATTTTTAAATATTACTTCAACGGAGCTTAAGGTTGGCATCGTGCATCCAAAGGGTAATCATCAGATAAGTTTTTTCAATTAAACGTGTAATGTAAAGGTCAGAAAGCTGTTTGGATACGTTGGTATTATCTAAAAGCAAGCCTAAAACAACTAGAAAAGCAATATTTTCACTCAAATGATGTTTAAAACAAGGAGCAACCACATCCGTTCATTATTAATTGTAAATCACACTCACATAGCTTAAACATGACATTGTTGAAGCAATATTACGAAAAGTGTGCGATCTGAGCATTGAGTATATGGGATAAGCTCCAACTAAAACTTTCAATAATATTACTGACCACAAAAAGAAAAACAAAAAGAAAGGCAAGAAACTTTCAATGCTATTGCTTCCAGAACTAATAGAAAGCCTACACAACATATAAAAAACCTAGGTTCTTCTACATACACATCAATTTCCTAGTAAGTTTTTCATTGTGTGATGATAAGTAGAAATAAAAGGTATGAGATCTATAAACTAGTCAATCAATGAAGATGACCACCAATGATAGTCAATAAGTCAAAAGATAGCTCAGCTTCCCAATTTTTACTGTACCTGTGCTACATAGTCTTGTTCAACTGCTTTTCCCGCATCAGCTTCTTGCTGTGCAGCTACCTTCCATCTCATGATTTCTTCTTCAGAAGCAGCAATATCCATCATAAGCCCCTCAACCTTGTGAAGAAAATTAAGTACCAGATTAGATGACACTTGCATGCTGGGCAGCATAAAAAAAATATTACATATCTGAAATCCTAGACCATCATGAAAAGAAAGAGATGATTAAAAAGTTGGTATTCTTAGTTGGTATCGCCAATTAAACATGATCTCAGACCTACATTTTCATTAGCCACTCTTTCCTTCTCTTCAAGCTCTTCTACACGTTGCTTCCAATGAACGAGTTCCTTCACTTGAGCATCCACACGCTCCTTATACATATTTGACTCTGCCCTTAATTTAGCAACATTGAATATAAGCCACAATGGAAAGGAAATTTTCATCATTGCTACAATATCCAAGTAAAACTACGTGCTATAAGCATGAAGAGAATGTAAGAAATCGCAACTTAGCAACAAATATTCATAAACTCCAGCATTAATCAATTTTCAGATATATAGTCTGTTTTTTTAATGATGCACAAGCCAAAGCAGCTATACTGTTCCCGAGACCAACAAGATTGAATTTAATGATTACTTCTAAACTTTCAATAGTTCTTTTGTTTGTATTCACAAATGAGGTACATGATAATCCTTTTAAAAAGAAGAGAAGCACATTATCAAAGTAAGATAAATAATCACATGCTTCTCGCAATATAAGATCTCAACACTGTAAAGAGTGAATAGAAAGCCCTAAACATTACTTGACAACTTAAGGTGCAATAAAATAAACATCTAAGAAGAAATTTTAGAAATACATAGATTAATGCTTTCGAAGTATCAACTAAAAATAACTTCTCAGTCTTAAATGAAACAAGCCCAAATTGAACCAAGAAAGGGCCTTGGATGTGAGCAATAACAGTACTCCAAAATGGACTGCTGCCACTCCCTAATGGATCATTAAAACTAGAAAGAACTGTAAAGGAAGTTTCTGGGATTGCTGATGGCATGTTCAGCCATTATTTGATGCTTACTTTGAGTCTTTGACTAAAGAATTTAAAAACTATTAGCATTGCCTTTGATTGAAGGATTTTGTTTCATAACAAATTTGAGGAAAGACTTTAAGTGATATATATTATGTGGATACGAGTCCCTTACAATGTTAAAAAAATAGCACAAAATGTGGAGCTCAAGGTTTTGAAAGCTATTGTAGCGTAAAATTAATGAATTAACCCCAATGAATTCTTCCATAATAAATTTAAAAATCTAAGCCCCCAAACCCCCAATGAAACTAAATCTAGGTTCCCTTTAGCAAAGAAGTTGTCTTGGGCCTCAAGAATTATAAAAGAGCCCATGAGGGGCACAAAGGAGCAGATCTCGTCAAATCCTACAGTCCAATGCACAACAGGGCACCATTAGTCTAGTACTTGTCTGCATCTTCAAGCTAGAGGCACAATTTACAACCACGTATGGAAAACTAAGCTTCAAATATTTTTATTTGGGGAGCATTAACACTATCTGTGATCAGCTTTATTCTATCAATCAGTGATATAAATTTTTCCGTAGATATAAGCAAATTCTTTAAAGAACTAACAGCAGAACAAGGTACCTTAGCTCCTCCACTGAATGTTTTAGCTCTATGATCTCAATCTGAGACTGCTTAATTATGTTCTCCAGTGCACTGGCCTACAATCAGAAGTAGTGTTTAATAACGGGAGGAAAAATGATAGCTGACAACAGAAATTAGTGCTTGAACTAAATATTGCAAGTAAGAGCTGAGGACAGAGATCAATGCTAGATAATTACACAGAAACTAATGCTCGAAAATTAACATACCAGAGCATATACTTCATTGTCCTCTGTGTCATCAGGACCTGCTTTACCTTTGGAAGCCTCATATTTTCCAAACTTGTATTCAATCCCAGCCTCTTTTAAACCATTTTCTGCAACTTTAAACAATTTGTTGGTTTTGGATGACATGTCCACTGACATCCTCTTAGACAAAGTACTTCTTAATAGAGACCCAATCTGCTCTTTCTCATTCATTAACTGTGAAACAGTTTCGTTTAGTTTTTTCACTTCACGACTTCTCTCCTCCACCAGGTCCTTTGTTTTCTCAACAACAACTCTACTCAACTCATACACGGATTCCATACCGGCTAAAGATGCCTTAATATTTTCCTCCATATTCGTTTCTTGAGCGAGGAACAATGACTCTGACAATTCTGAGGACATGGTAGCATCAACAATCTTCATAGCTTTGCACATTTCTTCATGCATTCTTGTCACATAATTCAGTTGATCAACCAACAAAGGCTTTTGTGCCTCCATCTCTGACTCATAGTCACTGACCAATAGCCTTAACCTTGAAAGTTCGCTCTCCATGTCTTCCTGTTTCTCAATAAACTCTCTTTCCAATTCTGCTACTTTCCCATCCTTCACGAGTATAGACCGTTTCAAACTCTCAATCTCCTCACTTTTCTTCGCAACATCTTCTCTTAACCCACTAATAGTCGCCTCAAGTTGAGAAACCTCAATGGCAATCTCATAATTCCTTTGATCAACCACCTCCCGGGCTTCATTCCTTGCCTTGACACTCGACTCAACCTGCCTCAGGAGCTCCTCCACAATCTCATTCGTCCTCTTAATCACACCATAGGCCACTGCAGGCAATCCTGAATACTTATTAGACTTTGGCAAACCATTTCCTCCAAAGTCCTTGTAGGTACTCACTTTCCTAGATATCTTCTCAATCCCACTCACTAGCATCGACGACCCAGTCTCCATTTCCACCCTCATCAACTCCCTCGCCTTGCCCACCTCCTCCAGCTGCCTCGAAACCTCGTCTTTCAACTTACCTTCCTCACTCAAATCCCCACTAACCCTCTCCAACTTCTTCAAAGCTTCCTCCTTCTCACGCACCGCCTCATCGCGCTGCCGCGATGACTCATCCCGTTTCTTGATTGCCTCGTGGCACAGCACCTTGAGCCTATTAAACGAAACTTGGATATCATTTTTGGAATTCTCAGCTTTCTCACGTGCAGCTCTCTCGCGATCGAGCTCCGCCAGAATTTCCCTAAACTTCTCCACGGATACATCATCAGTGTTTTTGATAACAATAGGGACTGGATCATCGGCCTCGACGTCGCTCAATACGGCGTCGTTTTCCTCATCGCCGGCAGCCGACATCGGTCAATATTGTGTATAACACAACACCAGTTCCCCCAAATAACCAACTCAAATTCCAATTATCTATATCGGATCAACCAAAAGAGAATTAAAAAAAAAAAGATTGGGGTTTTTGATTGGTTTTGTCGAACAGGGGAGATAAGCCCAGAAAGACTAATTATATGAGAAATCAATTTGATCCCTCACTCTAAATTAATCATTCAGATTGAGAGAAGGGTCATATAAATTGGGAATTGGGAAAGCAGGAGATCGTACACGGCAAAAGCCGAATAGAAATCAGAAAAAGAAAATTGTAAGATGAAAATTAACGAAATATGTTGGTAAGAGAGAGGAGAGAGAGAGAGAGAGAGAGAGAGGGTAACAACTAACAAGTCTTCTTCGTTCTCTCAAGTTCCACCTTAAGTCAGTTCGTTGTTTGGTGGGCAATGGATTCTAATTCTATTACCTTTTGTTTTTCTTTTAAATTTTTAGGGTATCCCATCAAAATCAAATTATATAAGAATTCAATTAATTTTGGATTCTAATTCTATTGGCCTTTGCTTTTCTTTTAAATTTACAGGGTATCCCATCAAAATCAAAATATGTAAGAATTTAAATAATTTTACATAAATTTGATTTGTTTATTACATATCCACAGTTTTTTGTTATTATAAAGGCCTACAATTAAGCCAATTCTTTTAATTGTGTGAATTTAATTATAATTTAATCAAAATAATCAAATTATAGAAAATTGAAATATGGTGATTTTATTGGCACTATTAGAGGTTTGCATTTGGTTCGAACCGAATCAAACTCATAAAATCGAAATGTACCCAACCGAAAATTAGAAGAATCGAGATTAAATTGAAAGTGTGTACCAACCGAACCGAACCGAAATTAAAAATATCAGTCGGTTATCTAAAAACTGATAGCAATGTATAAATTCTTTTCACCTGGCATGATTTAGAAATGAAATTGATGTCATGTGAGATTTTGAACCCTTTGGAACACCAAAACAAAAACTCAGAACTGCATCCTTTTACCCTATTAGGATCTTTATGTTTTTGCATCAACATTTAATAAAATAAAACCAAATACTAGGAAAATTAAAGCATTATGAAAATGAGAAATCTCAATATCACCGCAGAAGAAAATTAAAGCATTTCAGCATATGTTATTCAATAACTAAAATCTAAATACCACTACAGAAGGAAAATGTATTCCTAGGCAGATAGCAGAAGAAAACTATATTATGCTATATACATAATATATTACATTATTAAAATACATTCGGTTCGGTTGGCTATTTTCAGTTTTTGAGAGTCCAAACCGAATAACAAATTGGTTCTATAAAAAAATTGAAACCGAACAGACTTCTCAAATTATCAAACCGAACCGAACCGAACTCGATACTTCGGTTCAATTTTGATCACCTAATAACTATTAAAAAAAAAACTATTCACACTACAATCACTCTTGACAAACCACGGTACACACCTTAAATTTTTGTTCGTTCTTTTTTCACTATACATTACATCATTTTCTATTTTTGGCCGTCATCTTAAAAAATTAATTTAAACCCATTAAATAAAATAAAAAGTAAAAGACAAAATCTTGTGTACAGATAAGAATGTCAATCAGGAAAATTCTTTTGAGATGTTGGACTGTTTGGTTCGGATTAATTTGGGCTAGATTTTTTTTTTTTTTTTTTCGGATTGTAAATTTTTGGACCTAAATATACTCCTTTGGTTTTTGGGTTAGCATGTCGCGTCATAAAATTTACAAAAAGTATTTAATATGTATAAAATTAAATTAATGTTTGTCTAAAGTTCTGAGTTTCACAAATTAACGGTAAATATTATAGTTGTTAGTCCCAAAAGGATAAAGGAAATAGTTAAGAGGAGGGTAAATAAACTAGTAAACACTTTGGCTTGTTCTCAGTTAGAATTTGAAAACTCCGACTAGTTTTTGCACTTACTCAGAATGTCTTAACTGATTTTTCAAACACACTAAACTAACTTTGTATAGGATAGATTTCATTCAGCTAATTAAAGCAGTCTTAGATGACCTTGGAGCTCAACTAGTTTTTTATAAATATCATAAAATCTCAGCAAGTAGTCAGTTTATAGGAGTTTAATTAATTGACAAGTAATTAATGCAGTTCAATATAAATTAACGTAACAAATATGATGGGATTTTATATAGGTTCCAATTAACTAATTCTAATATTGATTGTTATATATAGTACACGGATTACAAGTGATTACAGGCCATTATCTGATGATACAACTCATTGCTCCAGTTCTAAATCTATTTCAACTCTCAATATCTCTTCTAACATTTTTGTACTAAACTCAGCGATTCTTGATTGTTTTTTTTTTCATTTGATTTTTCTTTGGATCATCTGGGGATATGATCATATATGAATCACTTTCTTGATTCTCTTTGTAATATCAGTTTTCAAGACTTTGCTTAATCAACTTCCTCGATTCTTTCTATCAGATCAGACTTCAAAATATATATATATATATATATATATATATATATATATATATATATATATCATACTTCTAAACAAGGTATGACATCACTCAAAAGTCAAAACTAATACAGATTTTCCCAACAATAACTTACCACTATAATTAATTCAATGTATTATTTAAGTATCAACACTTAGGGGGTGTATTCAATTATGATTTTGATGGATTTTGTTGGACTTTAAAATGTCCATGGATTTTTATGGATTTTATAAATCCATAGACTCCACATGGAGTCTCCAAGACTCCACATAGAGTCTCCCAACTCCACACGCAGAGTCTGGCGGATTTCGTGTATGGATTTCGGACGATTTTGAACGATTTCAATGGATTTCAAATCCATCTCGCCAGCGCTCGTTGGAACACAACGATCGGTGTATCCGAAAAAAAATTAAACCCAGCGGCCGCTAGAATCAAGCGACCTTGATCCCAGCGGCCGCTGGCTGGAGTGCCATCATCGGCAAGACCAGCGGCCGCTGGGGTCGGGTGACGGCTGGGGTGTCCGATTTCAACTCCTCACCGGCCGCTGGGACACAACGCTCGTCGGGTTTTCCAAATCCATCGAAATCTCGTGTCCAGATGTCGGATTTCATCCTTTGTAATTTTCACGTGAAATCCAGCTGAAATCCAACGAAATCAATGACTTTTTAAAGTCCGTGGATTGTTGAATACCGCAGAATTTTAAAGGACTTTTAAAAGTTTGGATTGAATACACCAAGATTTCGTTGGACTTTTAAAAGTCTAGATTGAATACACCAAGATTTCGTTGGACTTTTAAAAGTCTGGATTGAATACACCAGAATTTCGTTGGATTTTTAAAAGTCTGGATTGAATACACCCGGATTTTAAAAGTCCAACAAAATCCAACGAAATCTTAATCCAATACACCCCCTTATATTTTTAGTAATTAAATTAAACTATATCAAATATGAAACTTTCAATATTTAATACTAGACTAGATAAATAATTGAAATTCGGCACTATTTGGTTAGTGCTAGATTTCTATTTGACAATTATGTATTTGTATTTTACACATTTTTTTTGGTTATGAATCGATGATGATTTCATGGATAATTTGTGTAATTGCACGGTGTTTGTGCTTAATCCTTATATTTTGCATTTTTTTGATGTGGTTATTGATTCTTGCGGTGATTTTGTAACGCCCCAGTCCCTGTAGGACTAAAACGTCACAAAAAACATACGTGCATGCTTACAAAATAAATACTTTATAAAAAAAATAAATTTAATTTTTTAAATACTTTGTAAATGGACAACATCTCAACTAAAAAATATTCAAACCACCCACTCAAGCGTTCTCAAAGTCAACTTCCAAACAGGCTTTTCAAAAAGACAGTGACTCACATAATCGAATTATGACCTGCCAACAAGCAATATATATATCCAAACAGGCCACACATTTAAAAACTCACTGCCAACCCTCATATACATTTAAAATATTTGTATATACAATTAAAAATTGACCACCTGGGTCAACAACTTTCAAACTTAAAAGTTTTGCAGAGATCAATGGAAGCATTTAATATTTAATACATAAACATAAGTTTAAAGATGGATTGGAGCAAAAAATATACAAGGGTCAACCATCAAACCCACTCCAGCAGGTCGTCATCAACCAGCTTCATTTCCAAGACCTGAAAATATTTGAAAAATATTTGGGTTGAGTGCCAGAAAACACTCAGTGGGCATTTTTATTCATCCAAGTCATTCTTTCATACTTTAAAACTGTTATGCTACATAAATCATGAAAAATAATCATGAACATACTTTATAACAAAGTTTACTCTTCTTCTTTGGATGAAAGACCCGATGTGATCACATGAATACTTTATGGTTACTTATCTAGACATTTAGTCACAAAGTAAACCATTTATGCTTGTAAGTCGGAATTCCTCTATGCATGAAGTCTCACAATATCCAATCATTACGTAAACAATGTTATTAAAATATTTAACATGCTTTTCATGTACGAATTTAAAACATAGTTGTGCGTTATCGAAAAACCCATCTGGATGATCTCAAAGTGCAGTGCAATTTATGTGTCAAATGCTATTATGCTTATTTCAGCTCGTCTCGACCTACAAAATTGAAATTCTAACTTAGAATCCTAATATAGGCCAATAAAAATATAACTTAGGTCATAAATAACTTAAGTAAGTATTTTCTATAACTGGGGATCATTTGGAATTGAAATGTAATCAAACGGGCAAATAATGCGTATTTGATGGAATGAATTAATTTAGATTGAGAATTTATCGGATTTTCTAGACTCAAATGAAGAGACATGGAGGGTGAATCGAATTCAATGACTAAGAAGTTTGGTTTAACACTTAAGAGTGAATTATAATTTTTTTAGAATTTCTTTTGGGACAAAATATAATATTTAAAAATTATAGGACTTAATTAAATTTTATAAAAATCTTAATTTAATTCGCCAATGACCCAAATCTAATTTATAATTTTTTTTTCCAAATTAAATTTAGGAGTTGGGCTCAACTTAGAAACTTGTGGGCCAAACATGAAAATTTATAATCAAATACTTGAGCCCAAAAACTTTTTAAACATTTCATTATGCATTTCTCCTTCATCACCACCTTCCCGTCATCTCTTACCCTCCTTTTGTCGGTGACCTCTTGTCACCGATAGCTATCCTCTCACAAATACACAGCTCACAACTGATCACACAATACACATGTAAACTACTCACATACACAGTAGCAGCCCAGGAGCAAACAGATGAAAGAAAGGAAGAAATAGTTTTGAGATCTTTCCGATAGATTTTTTTGATGAACTTTCGACATAAAACTGAGGGTGCAAATGATATCTGATCATATACTGAAAGCCTGATAAGAGAGGTTCGAAATGGTATAAAATACATAAAAATTCAATGGTCGGATCATCGGAAAAAGGCCAGACAAGTTGCTACGTCGCACAACGGCGAACAGCAACGACAGCAGCCTTTCATGCAATTATTTCTGACTTTTAGGACAGTAATTTGAGGAAATCTCTACATGGCTGTGTTCTAGACCTCATGGCTAACATCTGGTTAAAATTTCGTGAATAGTAAACATGATTTGGTGGTTCAAAATGGTGTCGAAATGTGACATACGATAATATACAACATGATTCCTGAATAGATTTCAATGCGGAAAATCAAAGACCAAATGAGTTTGAACCAAAGATTTGAAATCACTGAAACAAAGCTTGGAACAAGAGGCTTACAACAACATAGAGATTGTAATAGTTGAATGATCGAATTAACCACAAATCAACTTAAAAGGCGGTAACGGAGTGGAGAATAAAGCTGAGGAACTCACCTTCTCTCTTCCCTTTTGTTTTCTTCGTTTCGTTTTTTTTATCTTTTTGATTCCTAAGCTACATACAGTTGTATATATATGTATACTCTCAAACATATTGCTACAAGTGTACTTTGAAAGAAACTCATGCTCTCATAAAACTTACAAATGGCAAAAGTTGGTTGGTAGAAATTTATAATTTATCCAAATGAATGCTAAATTTTCCTTGCCTTATATTCCAAACTATGAAGCCTACCTAGAATTACATTTATATTAATTATGGAGTAGTTGACGGTGGGCTTGAGCAAATAGGCTAAAAATTGGCCTTTAAATGAATCGAATTATTGGGCTTGTGGAAATAAATTGAGTTCAAATTATCACATCAAATAAATTCTATTGGAAGGTCAAATGAAATTCGAGTTGGATGATCTTGGTACCAAAATGATCCCATTAATGTCTATTTTTATAATATGAATTCCAATTTTAATTTAGACGTTCAACTAAGGTCGAGACATTACTTGGCCTTACACCATGTCTAAGCCCATAATTAAACTAGCCCAAAATAATTTGGGTTCTAACTTCATAAAATTTCTAGCTATAAAATAAATTTAAATACTATATTTTTTCGGGGTGTTATAAATTTACAACATGTTTATGATTTATTTGATGCAAAGTGATCAATTATATGTTTGGGGATTCAGGAATGATCCAAATAAGCTTCAAGCTTGATTAATGATTTAATCAAAGCATTTGGATTAATTGGATTTAAGTGAAAAACACCAGTGAGTTTTCGGAGCCTAAATCAAGCCAAAAGTTGGGTCGACCTGGAGGATCTCGATCGTACATGCATTCCATAGAATCTGCATTTTTATTACATAAAGTTTCATATTTTAAGTTCATTGTGTCCTTTAATTTGTTTATTGTCGCTATTTTATTTCATATTTTAACTATAAAAAATGAGTTTAGATATTTAACCAAGTATATATGTTAATTTAGTACCATAAAAATAAATCAATTCTTGTGGGAAATGATATTCTTGCTCATTGCATATTACAATAACATTGTGCATGTGTGGTCATTTATCTATTAATAAACAACGCATCACTATCGAGCTATAATTTTATTTTATGGTTCTAATCCTCTTTTTTCTTGGGCTATTCAGATCAACCAACCGATTTCGAGATGGATTAACATCCCTACGTACGCCCCTATACCAAATGGGTTTAATACCCTTAAAATGTCCTATGAATTGAGAATTATTAAGAAAATTCAGAGCGCCCCATTAATTGAGAATTTATTAAAACACTTTACAGCGTCTTGTTGGACATTGTAATATTTCACTAATTAAGAGAACCCTGATTATTTCATCAAAATAGAATTTATGATTATTTTTTAGTTAATGATTGATTATTGAGGTTTATTCAATCCAATGAAGGATTATAATTATTTCTTAGATTTTTTTTTTTTATTTTTAGTTAAGAATTATATTTAGGTTTATTACGTCCAATTGTGATTTATTACATCCCAATTAGAACTTATAATTATTTTTAGAATTTAATTTTTATTTTTTAGGTAATAATTGATTATCGATGTTTATTCCATTCAATTAGAGTTTATAATTATTTTTAAAATTTTAATATCCATTTATTTAATTAATAATTTATTATTTTGACTTCTTACATTCAATTGGGGTTTGAACGACTTTTTATAATTTAATTTATTTTTTTAATTAACAATTCATGGTTATGATTTATTTCATTCAATTAGAATCCATAATTTTTTTTTAATTTTTAATTTAATTTAAAGGTTATACTATTTAATTGGGCGTTCTCATGAGTTTTAATTAATTCTCAACTAAGAGCATCCCCAGTTGTGTAACAAAATTTTTGATACATCACTTCGCCACGTTGAATAGAGGCATTTTACGAGAGGGGAGGGGAGGGGAGGGGAGGGGGTGGGGTGGGGGTGTGAAGAGAGGCAGCAAGGGTGAGAAAGAAAGAGAAATCGATGAGATTCCCACAACCAGACTAATTTTGTATTTCTTTCATTTTCAAAATTTTAAATTTATTTCGTAAGAGTATTTAAATAATTTCATAAGTAATTACTTTTGAATTGAATTTAATTATAATGTAAAAAGTAATTATTGCAGTGTGAATATAAATACTCATTGTGCGATGAACACTCGATTTATCAAGAAATTCAGTTACGAGTAATTATAAAAGTACCACCATTTTTTGTGCGAAAAATAAAAGAAAAGAAATAGTAATATTTTACTTTTTGTAATCAATTTACGACCCGAATACAGTCTAACTATCCATTCATGACCTGGATGATTTAAACTATTAATCTATGATGAAAAAACCCAATAAATTTTGTTTTTTTAATATATTTTTAATTAATTAAATTTAATATATAGTCCCTGACAAAATTTTATTGAAATCAATATATAAATAATTGAAATTTAAAAAAAATCAAAAGTTATTGTTGAAGCTTAGCTTTGTTCAGATATTTATGTGGCGGTCCACATGGCAAGCCATCCGTATTTTCAGGAAATTAGTTGCTATATATTTTTGATAGTTAGTCGGTTGCTAGCTGCTTTTCTTCTCCTATAAATACTGTAATTTCATATGGTTTGTAATTAGTTTTAATTAATGAAATTACATTCAATTTCTCTATTTTCTCAAAGTTTTATTTCTGAAAATAGTTAGATTTAACATGGTATCATCGTGTCGGGGGTGATCCAACTGCGTTTCTATCGCATAATTTGTTTTGAAATCTACTGCAATTTTGTTAAATTTTGTCATGACTTCCGCTCCAAACTTATCTTCTTTATTTCTTCCAGTTCCAACTTACAAACTTGATCGAAATAACTATGCCTTTTGGCGATTTCAAGTGTTAGCTCTTCTTCGAGCTCACGGATTTGAAGATCTAATATCAGAATATGCTATGCCTCCTCCACAGTTCTTATCTTCTTCTCCTAGACGTGAAGGACTTCCTAATCCAGATTTTCAAATCTGGATCCGCAAAGATCAATTCTTACTCAGCTGGTTGATTGGATCTATATCTGAGGTGATGATAGGTCATGTTACTCGGTGTGTTTCATCTAAGGATCTCTGGCGCACCTTACATTCTCTTTTCCAGTCTTAGTCTAAGGCAAGGATTATGCAGTTACGACTGTAAACTACTAAGAAAGGTGAACTCACTATTGATAAGTACATCTTGAAAATGAGAAGCTATGTTGATAATCTGGCAGCTATTGGCAAACCAATGGATGATGAAGACCTTATTATGCATATCCTTGCTATATTTGGCGCTGAGTTTGATATAGTTGTAGTTAATCTTACAAACAGGGCTGATACTCTCATTCTACCTAAGGTTCAATATGCCTTACAAGCACATAAAGCTAGGCTGCAGACTCAAGCTTCTTTCTTTATTCATAGTGCTCATATTGCTCAGTTCGCAGGTGTCAGACCACCTTTAGATCTTTTTTTCTGGTCGTGGTAGAGGTATTCCTAATTTCTCTGGTAGAGGAGGACCTTTCAGAGGCAGAGGTTGCCGTGGTAGCTCCAGAGATGCTAAAGTTATCTGTCAGCTATGTGGAAGGAATAGACATGTTGCTTTGAAGTGTTTTAAGAGATTTGATGTCCGTTTCACTGGTGTTTCTTCTCCATAGGCATATTATGCTGATTTTACTACTGATGCTGCTCAGGAGGAGACCTACTATGCTCAGCAACATGACTATCAATGGTATGCAGACTCTGGAGCCACAACTCACATCACCAATGACCTATCCAATCTGCAAATTAGCTCTCCTTATGCTGGCTCACAGGCTCTTCAGGTTAGAAATGGTAATCTTCTGCCTATTGCTAATATTGGTGATTTAAGCTTTACTCCTACTACTTCCAGAAAAACTTTTATTCTTAACAATGTTCTACATGTACCTGGTATTACAAAGAATTTGATCAGTATCTCTTAGTTTACTAGTGATAATAATGTCTTTGTTGAGTTACATCCTACCTTTTGTTGTGTTAAGGATCTCAAAACTCAGGAAATTCTGATGAAGAGACCTCTCACCAAGGGACTGTACCCGCTGGATCTCTCAGCCATGCCTCTACCTAAGCCTCATCCTATTTCTGCTACTTCAACAACCTATCGGACAACCACCTGCTCTGCAGATTCTGCTGTTTCCTATTCCAATAAGTCTGATGTTTGTTTTCTTTCTTGTAACACATGTAAATGAATGGCATAGAAAGTTAGGGTATCATAGTACTTCTATTCTCCATCAAGTCTATACTAGCCTCAATATTAAATATAAAGATTATCTACTTTAATTATGTGATGCTTGCAAATTAGGCAAACTTCACCAAACCTCTCATACTTCTCAACCTCTTCTCACAACAGCTCCCTTTCAACTTGTGCATTCTGATCTTTGGGGCCACCTCTGCTTATAAGTTTTATATTCACTTTATAGATGATTTTACTCGTTTTACATGGATTTTTCCCCTCACTTTGAAATATGAGGTAGCTGATGTTGTTAAGAAGTTCATTACCATGGTTCAAACTCAGTTCTCAACTACTATTAAAAGCCTTCAAACTGACTGGGGTGGTGAGTATAGATCTCTTGATTCTTATCTGTCTAACCTTGGCATTCATTTCAGACATTCATGCCCTCATATTCATCCTCAAAATGACAAGGCTGAAAGAAAACACCAACATATTTTTCAAACTGGATTGACACTTTTGGCTCAAGCTAATCTTCCCCTAAAGTTTTGGTGGGATGCTTTTGCTACAGCAGTATATCTCATCAACAGGCTTCATTCTCCTACTACCAAAGGTATTTCTTTTTTTCAACTCTTATATTCTATCCCACCAGATTATTCCTTCCTTCATACCTTTGGTTGTATTTACTTTCCTCTTCTCACTCCATATAATGATCATAAATTGCAGTTCAAAACCACTAAGTGTGTGTTTCTTGGTTACAGTTCTTGCCATAAAGGTTACAAATGTCTCAGTCCTTCTGGAAGGTTATATATTTTTGATTCTGTATCTTTAAATGAAAATGAGTTTCCATATGAGTTGTTTTTTTTCAAGCACTCAGCTACCTTCTACTTCTGTTCTTTCTTCTGCTGATATTATACCTATTCATATCTTTTCTCAATCTCCTCTTCCACTAGTAATGCCAAATTCTTCCTCTGTTCCTAGCTTTGCTCCTTCTACTACTACTTCTATTCATGTTTCCTTCTCTTTACCTACTGTGTAACACCCTATGATAACCAGAGCTAGGAATGGCATATTCAAACTGATGAAGCCATGAGCAACAAAGAAGATCAAGATCCGGCGTTGCAATTTAGAGGACCAATCACAAGATCAAAAGCTAAGAAGTTACAAGCTTACTTACAAGTGTTGATTCAAAGAAAGCTCGAGATTGGAGATGAAGAAATCAAGAGAAGCAATTCCAAGATAGTTAATTTATTAACTATTGAAGATCAAGAACACACCATGGAAAATTAATCTTGAAGAGATGAAGATGAAGAGCTCAAGTGTACGTGTGCATGTGCATGGAGATCGACGTGCATGTGTGTGCGATTTTGTGAAGATTTTCGGCCCTTTAGTTATTTAATTATGGGGTTGATTTTATCTAGACTATAGTATTTATTTTATTTAATTTTGGACTATAGTAGATCAAATTTTATTTAATTATTTAGTCACAATTTTCGTCCATTATGATAGAGAGTCATAGGTTTGACTAGAATTATATTTAAGGCATAATTCTACCTTGAATAGAATTCTAGTTTAGGCAATTTCCTAATCCAATTAGACTTGCTTTTAGATCAGATTTTTCGGCCCTTTAGACTATAATTTTCGGCCATTATGTAGTATAAATAGGGGTCATATGTTATGTTATTACTTTAGACATTGTTGAATTAAATTGCCATTGCATTCAATTTGTGTCTCAAATCTATTCATCTTTTGAATACTTTTCACACGAAAATATTCATTCTTGGAGCTAGCAACTACAAGTCTTATTCAAGGGTATTGCTCAATTCACTTGAGGGATTGACCGGTATTCGCTATCGAGGAACAACTTGGAGATTTCAACCTTGGATACGCTCGAGATTCAAGGAGGCTATCGGGTTGTGAATCACCACAACAACATCACACGTCCAACACCATCCACGACGTCAAACCATCCTCCACCGTCGTCCATCCTCACGGAAGCCCCGAGTCCGAGTTCTATACCCGTTCATTTTATCCGTAAGTTCATTCAAACGTTATCATATCCTATCTTCTCCAAACCATTCTTCACCAACCTTCACACACGAAACTCCCTCTTAAAACCAGCCCCCATACACGCCCAATACAGCCCTCATAACCTTTTGGTTTGTGTTATTTAAGTTGTGTCATTGTTCTAGGTATTTTAGTTGTCTAGATTGTCGCCTTTTCATTGTTTATCGAGTCGGATTGAAACCCTTCATTAAGTTGACGTGTTTTGATTCTTAAGTCTTCCGCTACATTGTTATTATTGTCCTAGATTACTTGTCCGGATCGTATCATATTTTGGCATCAGAGCCACGTCAGCTCTGCTGGTCGTGGTTCAATCCGACGTGTCATTTTATCCTACGTGTCGTCTACGTGTCTTTTATTTTCGTACGTGTCATCGAGTTGTAATAGCATAGCTACCATTTAAAAAAAAGAAAAGAAAAATTCAATCAAAAAAACAAAAGGTGATAAAAAAAAATCGGATAAAAAAAAGAAAGAAAAATCCGAAAATTCAAAAAAAAAAAAAGAGAAAAAGAAAAAAGAGAGGTATATTCATTGTGTTTCCTTTTGAGTCCTATTTTAATTTTGGTACTTTCCTTGTAGTATTTCTCTATAGTTGGTACTTTCCTTTTAGTCAAGTTCTATAGTTGGTACCTTCCATTAGTGGTTTAATTTATTTTAGGAATTTTCCTTCCAAGTCTATTTTCTTTTTGGTAATTTCCATTAGAGTCTTATTTTATTTTTGGGATCTTTCCTTCCTAGTTTATTTCATAGTTGGTAGTTCTATTTGAGATATAGTTTCTTTTTGGTTACTTCCTTCTAGAGTCTAGTTCAATTAGGATATTTAGAATTGTGTCACAATTGTGTAACACTTTCCAAATTACCTAATTCTTCTTTCCTTTTCTTTCCTATCTCTTTCCTTCTACCCTTGGGGATCCATCTATCCCTCACCTACCCTACCCCATACGCCACCTAGACCCACGGCCCCACACCCATCGCCACTTAAGCCACACGACACATACTCCATCTTATCCATTGATCCTAGTTAGTGATACTCGTCTACACCTTCGTGCAATTAATCCGTACCCTCCACATTTGACAAGAGTGCTATCTTCCACCATTCATTATACACGACACACACACACATCACCATACACTTTGAGTGCATACACGAGTGGTAAAATCAAGAGTGAAAACAAACGAGTGAATGTGAGATTGTGATGTTCCATCCTTGTTTTCCTTTACGTTTGTTCATTTTGTAGGTCTCATGGACAAAGGCAAGAATGAAGCCACCGCCTCCACACCACCTTTGGTCGAATCATTCTCGCCCAAATCACCCGATGATCTTTCCTACACATCCAAAACACAATGGGATCCAAAGTATCAGTTTGACGCATTAGCACAATTCTTCTTGCGTCAAAACCAACAGATGAAGGATGAGTTCGGGAACCAAGTAGCCGAATTGGCCGAGCAAATCAAACAGCTCTCGGTTCAACCGGCTACAAGTCAAGCAGTCCAGCAACCCCAGCAGAGAAGCGCACCGAGGCAGCCCGTTTTCCAAGAAAACCGCCGCCAACACGCTGCATTCGAACCCGAGTTCGATGCCGCTGATGATTATGAAGCTGAGTTCATACCACCGAGACATGATGATCACCGTGATCGTCTTAGGCCACCTGCCAGACAAGCTGTTCGATATGAGAGGCCCAGATATGGAGATGGAGACGGATTGCTCAATAATATCAAACCGAGCATTCCGGAATTTGAAGGCTTACACGATCCAGACATCTATCTGGATTGGGAGTGCAAAGTCGACAAGATCTTTACTTGTTATGACTTTCTAGATATCAAGAAGGTCTAGTTAGCAACGTTGGAGTTTAGAGGCTATGCAGCCTCGTGGTGGGAAATGCAGCAAGAGAGGCGACAAAGAGAGAGATATCCGCCTGTTGAAACGTGGGAGGAGATGAAAGGCTTCCTACGAGGCCGTTTCATACCAGTTCACTATGAGAGAGAGCTTGAGAAGAAGCTCAACCGGATCAAGCAAGGCACCCGTTCGATTGAAGAGTATCATAAGGAGTTGGAGCCCGCCTTGAATCGTGTCGAAAAAAGAGAGTCCTTAAATGCTACCATCATCAGGTACATTGAAGGCATGAATCCCGACATTGCATGTGAAGTTGAGCTCAGAGACTTCACGAGTGTAGATGATATGGTGCACTACGCATCAATTGTGGAGAGACAGCTCCGAGAAGGCCGACGCCGATCTCATCACACTACAGCCCCTGTTCGACCCTCTTGGAACAAAGGTACACCGTCCACATCATTTTCTACTCCTTCTACGGACTCCACTCGACCCCGAGCGGCATTTTGACCGTTCTACACCAACGCCGAGCCGTAGGACCGATCCTACACCCACCGCCCCTGTTAGGCCGAGTTTCACACGGCCAAGTCAGCCTAATTCGGTGCCAACTTCAGCCCCTAGTCGAGCCAGAGATGTGCAGTGCCATAAATGCCAAGGTTGGGGTCATTTTCAAGCACAGTGCCCAAACCGATGAGTTCTATTCCTTACGGAGCAGAATGAGCTCAAATCAGCCAGTGAAGACGACGAACCAGTCAAGGCCGATGCCACAGCTGAAGCAGACGTCCATGATGAGCTCGAAGAAGAAGAGCCTGAGATTCCACATGCCAGTCTAGTTTCTATCCGCAGTTTGAACATAAATCGAGAAGTTGAGCAACAATCACAGCGAGAGAACATATTCTACACCAGAGTTGCTATTCAAGACAAGACTTGCGCATTGATCATAGACAGTGGAAGTGTTATTAATGCAGTGAGCCAGTACACGGTCGACAAACCTGGATTTTCCACCGTGAAGCATCCAAATCCATACCATTTGCAATGGCTTACAGAAAGATGCACAGTTCGCATAACGGGTCAGGTACATGTATCTTTTTCCATTGGTCATTATTCTGACACTGTATTATGCGATGTTATTCCTATGGATGCAGCTCATATACTTTTAGGGAGACCATGGCAATTTGATAGACAAGCTGTACATGAAGGACTCGCGAACACCTACACAGTGAAGAAGGACGGCCGAACCACCATACTGAAGCCGTTAACACCCAAGGCCGTTCAAGAGGAGCAAGAAATAATGCGAGCAAAGTTCAAAAAGGAGCGCGAGAAGACCGCCGCCGCCGCCGCCGTGGACAGCCCCCTCACGGCCGAGAGATCATCACCGCCGCCCCCTTCACCATCTACTGCAATTACAGCCCCTTCATCACCTCATCCCAACGCCATTGATCGTGGAAAAGGCGTTAATGCAGCCCCTTTGCAGCAAGAAAAGAATCAGTCATTGTTTTGTACATTTAAAAGTGTTGAAAAGGCCATTAGAGCTAGGTTGCCTTTAATTCTTTTAACTTGTAAGAACAGTGCTACTAACGATGTTTCTTTGCCTAGTGTTGTCCAGCCCCTTATGAAGGAGTTCGAGGATGTATTTCCGGATGAGATTCCAAGTGGATTACCTCCAGTTCGTGGGATCGAGCACCAGATCGATTTCTTGCCCGGAGCCGTCTTGCCGAACCGCCCTGCATACCGCACGTCGCCCGAAGAAACCAAGGAGATAGACCGTCAAGTTAAGGAGCTGTTGGAGAAGAAGCAAATCCGAGAGTCGATGAGCCCATGTGCAGTTCCAGTGATTCTAGTGCCCAAGAAGAACAATGAATGGAGAATGTGCATGGATTGCAGAGCCATCAACAAAATAACAGTTAAGTATCATTTTCCCATTCCTAGACTTGATGATATGCTAGATGAACTTAGTGGATCTAAGATTTTTTCTAAGATTGATTTGAGGTCTGGTTATTTTCAAGTTCGCATGCATGAGGGTGATGAATGGAAAACAACTTTTAAGACTAAGCATGGTTTATATGAATGGTTGGTTATGCCTTTTGGTCTCACTAATGCACCGAGCACATTTATGAGATTGATGAAGTCATGAGCAACAAAGAAGATCAAGATCCGGAGTTGCAATTTAGAGGACCAATCACAAGATCAAGAGCTAAGAAGTTGCAAGCTTACTTACAAGTGTTGATTCGAAGAAAGCTCGAGATTGGAGATGAAGAAATCAAGAGAAGCAATTCCAAGATAGTTAATTTATTAACTATTTAAGATCAAGAACACACCATGGAGAATTAATCTTGAAGAGATGAAGATGAAGAGCTCAAGTGTACGTGTGCATGTGCATGGAGATCGACGTGCATGTGTGTGCGATTTTGTGAAGATTTTCAGCCCTTTAGTTATTTAATTATGGGGTTGATTTTATCTAGACTATAGTATTTATTTTATTTAATTTTGGACTATAGTAGATCAGATTTTATTTAATTATTTAGTCACAATTTTCGTCCATTATGATAGAGAGTCATAGGTTTGACTAGAATTATATTTAAGGCATAATTCTACCTTGAATAGAATTCTAGTTTAGGCAATTTCCTAGTCCAATTAGACTTGCTTTTAGATCAGATTTTTCGGCCCTTTAGACTATAATTTTCGGCCATTATGTAGTATAAATAGGGGTCATATGTTATGTTATTACTTTAGACATTGTTGAATTAAATTGCCATTGCATTCAATTTGTGTCTCAAATCTATTCGTCTTTTGAATACTTTTCACACGAAAATATTCATTTTTGGAGCTAGCAACTATAAGTCTTATTCAAGGGTATTGCTCAATTCACTTGAGGGATTGACCAGTATTCACTATCGAGGAACAACTTGGAGATTTCAACCTTGGATACGCTCGAGATTCAAGGAGGCTATTGGGTTGTGAATCACCACAACAACATCACACGTCCAACACCATCCACGACGTCAAACCATCCTCCACCGTCGTCCATCCTCATGGCAGCCCCGAGTCCGAGTTCTACACCCGTTCATTTTATCCGTAAGTTCGTTCAAACGTTATCATATCCTATCTTCTCCAAACCATTCTTCACCAACCTTCACACACGAAACTCCCTCTTAAAACCAGCCCCCATACACGCCCAATACAACCCTCATAACCTTTTGGTTTGTGTTATTTAAGTTGTGTCATTGTTCTAGGTATTTTAGTTGTCTAGATTGTCGTCTTTTCATTGTTTATCGAGTCGGATTGAAGCCCTTCATTAAGTTGACGTGTTTCGATTCTTAAGTCTTCCGCTACGTTGTTATTATCGTCCTAGATTACTTGTCCGGGTCGTATCACAAACCCAAGGCATGATTATTTGAGGTACAGCTTCCTACAGAACCTACATCTGTGAAACAGGCTCTTAATGATCCTGGTAAGTATAAGGTTATGCAGACTGAATTCTCTGCCTTGCAAAATAAGGGCACTTGGATTTTAGTTCCTCCTTCCTCAAATCAGAAGTTAATATCTCATAAGTGGGTGTTTAAAGTAAAGACCAAGTCTGATGGCACATTTGATAAATTAAAAGCAAGACTTGTGGCTCGAGGTTTTGAACAATTTGCTGGAGTTGACTTTCTTGAAACCTTTAGTCCTGTCATAAAGTTTTCCACTTTGAGGTTGGTGTTTGCTATAGCTACTATGAGGGGCTGGAAAGTTAGACAAATTGATATAAATAATTCTTTTTTGAATGGAGATCTCGAGAAGACTATTTTCATGACTCAGCCAAGGAGGTTTGAAGATTGTCAGTTTCCTAACTATGTTTGCAAGCATTCTAAAGCTATCTATGGTCTAAAACAGGTTCCTAGAGCCTGGTACAATACTCTAAAGGGGTATCTCAGCTCAGTTGGATTTCACAGGTCTCAATCTGACTTTTTCTTGTTCTTCAGAATGACTGCTACTAGCACTATCTTGATGCTCATCTATGTGGATGATATTCTAGTAACATGAGATAGACCAGAGAAAGTTCAGAAGGTGATTTAACAACTTAACACCAAATTCTCTCTGAAGGATCTTGGATCAGTGAATTATTTTTTGGGTATTCAAGTTACTCATACTTCTGGCTCATTTCACTTGTCTCAAAGCCAATACATTGAAGAAATTCTGGATAGGACGAATTTGTTTGATTGCAAGCCTTATTCTATACCAATGATGTCTGTTGTCAAGTTGTCAAGACATAGTGATTTTGTGTTTGAACACCCTACTCTATACAGAAGCACCATTGGAGCTCTTCAAGACTTGACATTGACTAGGCCAGACATTGCCTTTTCTGTGAATAAACTTAGTCAGTTTTTGCAGCAGCCTCTCACTCCTCATTGAGAAGCCTGCAAGCACTTACTAAGATATTTGAAAGGAACTAAAGACTTGTCTCTGACCTTAAACCCTTCCTCCCCCACCATGATAGAAGCTTTTGCCGATGCAGACTAGGCTAGCTGCCTTGATGACAAAAAGTCTACCGGGGGACACTATGTTTTCATAGGCAACAATTTAATATCCTGGAGCTCTAAGAAACAAGCCGTGGTTTCAAAGAGCAGCGCTGAGTCTGAGTATAGGTCTCTTGCTAATGTCACAATAGAGGTAGTTTAGTTGCAGGCATTAAGCAAGGAGTTGGGGTTCTGTAGTGACAGCACAACTACTATATGGTGTGACAATGTTAGTGCTATTTCTCTAGCATCTAATCCAGTGTTTCATGCACGGACTAAACACATTGAGATTGATGTCCATTTTGTCCGAGATAAAGTTCAAGAAAAGGTGGTAGAAGTAGGCCATGTTCCATCAAATGATCAAGTGGCTGATGTGTTTACTAAGCCACTAGCTGATACACGATTTCAAA